>OW386289.2:5705577-8272663 GCA_936432065.2 Rutpela maculata
ATAGTATATATAATATATATATATATATATATATATATATATTATATATATATATATATATATATATATATATATATATATATATATTTATTTCATAATAATGTATCTAATTCTTGAATGATATTCATTCAAGTTTTCTGGTAAGATGAGATAGCTCAATGGCTAAAGCATTTACCTTGCAATCCCATAAAACACACACTTCCCTGAAAAACCCTTCCCCTCAAAACCACCTTTCTTACTACCCTTTCCTTCTACCCCTATTGCCCTCTCGCAGAAATCTATACCATCTAAGAATTTGCTCTTTAGAGTAAATGCCCGTTTTTATGCTGACACCTGCAGCAGGGTTTTTAAGAACATTTTCCCTGCATATTTATTATTACCCTCCCCCCTCATTTAAACTAAATAAATTATTGAGATGTGAAATCCCCTGATACCGTGTGTGTAGTCGCGGGCTAGGCATGGGGAGAAGAATTACAACATCGCGCGTGCCAGCTGGCTGAAATGAAATAACAGAGCTGGAATGCTCACCACTGACGGACGAATTTACTGCTGCCGGTGGTGTCAAACCTCTCGCGCTACGTGAATGTACATGCCTAATGGGAAATTACACGCACGGTATGTCTCTCTTTAATATGGTCAAGCTACCTAAGGACCATTCATATTTATACAAACATATTCTGGAAATCTCACTTGCCAAAACACCCGGCCGTTGTGTCACTTTTCGTGTCTAGCACGCGATCTGTGACGCAATGCTATATCTATGATTGTAAAATGAGATAAATGAGATACAAATGAAATGTTAACCTTAGTTAAATAGAATAAAAAAATACACAATTTGGCAATTTGGCAATTTGGCAATTTGGGCAATCCAAAGGTCTCGTGTTCGATCCCTCACATGATGATTATTTTTTTTCATATATTTTTTTTCCACAACAAAGTTGGCATCACAAAATTTAGAATGTCCGAAAACTAACATTATTTACAAAAAAAAATGCGAAGAATATCCTATAGAATGTATAAAAATTATATAAAAAGCTCAATAATTCGGCGAAGAGTATAATGCTTCCACTAGTTTCATTATTCGATCACAACTTAAATTAGCTATCCAACGATATATCATATCGTCGGTTAAGAGAGTTAACCTGCTAACTCCACTTTTTGCTCAAATAATAGAGGTAAAAAATATGCAAAACTTCGGAATAATGTCATATTGAACGGATTTCGTTCATTTTTGGCAGTATAATAGTAAATGCTTCACAGAAAAGTTTCTATATTGTGCAGAGGCTTGCTAACTTATAGGGGGTGGATGCCACCCCCTCTCAGGAGGTGGCACTTAAAAAAATATATATATTTATTGGAGCTGAAGTAGAAAGAAATTTTAAGAAGAAAAGGTTCTATGCAATTTTTCAGATAAATTGATAGTTTTTAAGTTAGGACTTAAGGACTTCAAAATTGCGATTTTAGCTTTAAAAAAAAGGTATTTCTAAACGGCTTTCGTCAAGTATCTCGAAAAGTATTACTTTATCGAAAAAAATGTTACAGACCAATTACAAAAAGTACAAACTGGGAATTAATTATATTTTTTGTTTATTAATGTAAGATTAATAATTTCGGAGATATTTAAGTTTACATTTGGCATCCAAGTGTTCATAAGATAATTATTTAGAGTGAGAGTTAAATATCTCAGAAACTGTGACACCTACGTCAAGGATGCTAATAGGTAGAATAATAGGTTATTAATTAAGCTTTCAACTGTTTTTTTATTTGTTTTTGTAGTATAAAAAACAAAGAAGTTATGACCGAAGCAATGTGCGTCTACACATTTTTTTAATAACAACGTCGCCATTTTGTTACTGTAATTAGCCAGTAATTAAAAAAGAGGAATTTCAAACACTGTTTCTCATTAGTATATAGCATGACGTAGATGCTCAAATTTTTTGGTTTGTATACAGTACTTGCTTTAGAAAAAATACAGTTTAAAACTATAAAGGTATTTTCGATAAAACATAATTTTTTTTCCGTTTCCAAATATCTCAATAAATGTTAGTTTTATTGAAAAATGGGTAAAGATCAAAAATAAAGCTCATAAACTAATAATGAATTTCGTTTTTTTATTTATTTACATAGATTTAATAGTTTCGGAGATATGAAAGTTTACAAATGGCGTCCGAACGTTTATAAGATGAAAAATGCAGTTTAAATGTTAAATATCTTAGAAATTGTGCCACCTACGTCACGCATGCTAAGAAATGAAATTAAAGACAATTAATTGCGCTTTCAAATTATTTTTTATTCATTTCTGTAGCATAAGAAATAAAGAAGTTATGACGGAAAATCTGCGTATTTATATTTTTTTATATAAAAAGGTCGCCATTTTGTTACTCTAATTAGCCAGTAATTTAAAAAAGTTATCTCAAATACAGTTTTTCGTTAAGATGTACCTAGAATTACCTAGATGCTCAAATTTCTTTGCTCATTTAAAGCACTTGCTTTAGAAAAAACTGCATTTTAAACTTCAAAGGTAATTTCGAAACACTTGGATACCAAATATAAATATAAATATCTCCGAAATTATTAATCGTACATCAATAAACAAAAAATATAATTAATTACCAGTTTGTACTTTCTGTAATTGGTCTGTAGCATTTTTTCGATAAAGTAATACTTTTCGAGATACTTGACGAAAGCCGTTTGGAAATACCTTTTTTTTTAAGCTAAAATCGCAATTTTGAAGTCGTTATAACTTAAAAACTATCAATTTATGTGAAAAATTGCATAGAATCTTTTCTTCTTAAAATTTGATTCTATTTCAGCTCCAATAAATATATATATATATATATATATATATATTTTTTAAGTGCCACCCCCTGAGAGGGGGTGGAATCCACCCCCTATAAATTAGCAAGCCCCAGCACAATATAGAAACTTTTCTGTGAATCATTTACTATTTTACTGCCAAAAATGAACCAAATCCGTTCAATACGACATTATTCCGAAGTTAAAACCTCTAGTTACTGTACTATAAGACTATTGGTAGTATTTAAAAATGGCGGTCTTGTTACACCTCTGTGCAAAGCAGCTTATTCCGGATTGGATTCAAAATAGCCATATTTATGTGATATGTATACCTGCTATCTCCCGAACTTGATTTGTATCACCGAAACATTGCTATCTCCGTAAAAAAAAACTTATGCATATTGTAGATAATATTTCATTAAAAAATACGTAAAATATATAGATAAAAAAAGTGTAATTTAAATTTTCGTCTAAAATAATTTCTTGGTAAAACTATAATGTTTTTCTAGCCTCCTGTAAAATTTGCTTTTATGGAGTTAGCAGGTTAACACTCTTAACCGACGATATATCATTTATATCTAGAAAAAGTGGTTAATTTTTTAAAAATTTAATATATTTCTGAGGAGGCCATGGAAAACTATTAACAACACTTCTTGATTATTGATTGACTGATTTACCAGCGTGCGGTAGGCATTGCTGCCACTCCCAGGGTTATACAGCTGGGCCTGCTACGTCCACGTTGAGTTGGACTAAGGTCATGCTTGTTGCTAGCAGCGAGAGCCACATGGAGCATGGCAAAGGAATATGGGATGGGAGGTGTAGGTATATGTGAGATGCTTTACCGTATTGTGTCGTGAGGGAGCGTTTAAGCTCCCTTTTTTGTGTTTTTGGTTCGGGTATCTGCCGTCTTCTTGTGAAATATTTGTTGTGTTTTGATACGGAGTGTTTATGCTCCTCTTTTTGTGTTTCTGCTTCTTCGAATCTTCTTTTTCTGAGTCTTCTGATTGCTCGGATTCCGATGCTGGATTGGATTTGGGTCGTGTTTGTTATCAGCAGCAAGAGCCACATGACGCATGGTACAGGAGTGGGGGATGAGCAGTGTAGGTGTAGGTGTGTTTCTGCTTTTTGTGCTCTTCTTTTTGTATTTCTCCTTCTACAAATTTTCTTCTTTTATGAGTCTTCTGATTCCTCCGTTTTGATTCTGGTAGGATATATATATATCGCTGCTGTTTTTTGTGGAAATCATTTTTCCCCTCGCTTTTCTTTCAAAGTTTATTCATGATCCTCTCGATTGTTGTTTTTTACGTGTAACATGGTCTCCCTATTTTTAGTTTGCTGCTGTTCAGTGTTAGCGCCCTGCTGCAGGTGTCAGCATAAAAACGGGCATTTACTCTAAAGAGCAAATTCTTAGATGGTATAGATTTCTGCGAGAGGGCAATAGGGGTAGAAGGAAAGGGTAGTAAGAAAGGTGGTTTTGAGGGGAAGGGTTTTTCAGGGAAGTGTGTGTTTTATGGGATTGCAAGGTAAATGCTTTAGCCATTGAGCTATCTCATCTTACCAGAAAACTTGAATGAATATCATTCAAGAATTAGATACATTATTATGAAATATATATATATATATATATATATATATATATATATATATATATATATATATATATATATATATATATTGGTAAAATGTGAAAACAAAAAAAAAATATAGAAAATAACATTTCGAAAGATTTCTATTTAAGTACAAATGACAGAAATTTTGAAAAAAAATTTTTTTTATTTAAATAATTAATAACTTTTTTATTTATAGATTGATTTTTTTTAAAAACAATAGGGTTCTTCCTCTAGCTAACGCTAACTTACTTTCCAAATTTCAATACAATCGTTACAAGAAACGTGACGGACGGACAGACAGACGGACATTTTGAAAGTTGTTCACTAACACAATGACATGAAAATTTTTTCTCTACGACCGATATTTCCGGTTTTAGAAATGTGCCGATCAAATGCAATATACTTTTTGCGAAGAGTATAATAATTTACATTGTTCCATTTAAAAAAACAATAGTTATGTCTATATCTCGAAAACTGAGGCATGCATAATTTTCTTCTTATCGACAACGGATTTTACTAAAAAAAAGTGCCTTAAGACTGTGTTACTTGATTTTCGATTTGACACTTGATAATTGAGACGTAGAGATCATCCGAAAATGCCAATTTTCCAAAAACTCTCTGTAGCTGAGTAGTCGAAAAAGATGGACGATCGCTGTTTGCACCATTGTTTGTTCCGCGAAAATCCTGCTCAGGATACCTATATTGGTTTTTGTCTATCTGCCGTAGTTTTAGAGAAAACCCCAAATCCCACCTAATTTGGCCCACCTGTACTGTGACCGTTATCGCCGTGTATAAAATAATCTGATACGTATCTAAAAATTGATGAAAATAATTGCTTTTGGCCTGCTTAATCTGCCTATATCTTTAAGTACTTAAAATCATTTGCTGCTAAAATCTGTAAAAACTAAAATTGCTAGTTTAGAAGTAAATCAAAACCAGAAAAATCAAAATATGTAAAATATGATTTTTTGTATTCCGAAAGACGACGGAGTTTTAAAAAAACCGATCGTTTTCGATTCCACTTTTGATGACCTAAAATTATTTCAGCTCCATTCTCTGATTTTCGTGGCATAGAGACCAATCCTTCCACACCTCTACCCTTCTCCACCTCCACGATTTTTCTTTATCAAAACTCTCAGCGAATATTTTTGCAATCGGACTTACAGCAGGTATTATTTTTATAAATAAATCATAAAGGAGTCTATAAAACATCACCACAATTGACAGGAAGTCACGTACCCAGGATATATTTCCTATTGTATACCTTTTTAAAGATCTAGCGGCGTTAATTTCAGTATCCTTCTTGAAGTTTGAAGATAAACGTGCGGCCGGCAACAATTGTTTTTAAATTATATCGAAAAGGTATGAATTGTGAGTGTCGTAAGAATGGTAAGAAATAATATTATTATTTGTTTAAAATATTGACGATTACAAATTGTAATTTTTTGTAGTTAGAATTTTTAACGCATTAGAATATTCTTCTTATTGAATCAGTTCAGGAGAGATAAATTTATAAAATTATGCAGGAAATGCCATAAAACTAAATGTATTTTCCTAGACAACGAAGGAAATGTTGATACTATATTTGCACCTCCGATTAAAGAACTTATATCCAGATACATAACAGGCTATCTTTTCACTATATACCTTGTTTGCTCCTAACACATACATTATATGTCCATTAAAATGGATAGATGAACATCACATCCCATAGGCAACAGTGGCGTTGTGTGTGTAGAAAATGTGTAGAATGGTAAATATTTTCATTAAAATGAATTATTGCAATTCCTGCATTACCGGCTCTTTATATAACGTGATGTAGGCATACGATATTACAGTAAGATAAATGTGTATTGAAAGGATATTAAAATTTAATTGCTATTTACTTTATAACTGTAAACTGAACTTAATCATGTTACGACTATGGAACGATTGATTTTCTTCTTTTCTAAACTGCTTTCTGCAAACGGCACAGCACTTCACTATTTATTTGCACTAAATATATTGTCACTAAACTGTGTAAATATAAATAGAGAATATTATTTAGGTATTGAGCAAATCACAACTTAAAATAAAAAGACTTCTTCACCACATTTTGATCGAAAAACACGAAAAACGCTTATTAACATTAATGGCGGATATACTGTCAAAAGTGTCAAACTGAGATTATGATAATCAAACTGAACCGATGGTGCCCGAATCGGTCGCGAACAGATCGACTAGCCAATCAAGAACTTATGGGAAGAAGTGCCTTAGATTGTGAATCTTTCGGGATCACAAAAAGTAATGCCATTATGTATCTAGATATAAGTTCTTTAATCGGAGATTTGCACTGAACTATGTGAAAATAATTGTGCATAGACTTTGATAATATAATATTTGAAATCGTCTACCCCAGCAACTCATAAAACGATGTGCCACATGGTAGTGGGGGTGGTAGAGGGGATGACTAATGCCAATAAATTTTTGAGGTCCTTGGTTCTTGTATACACAATAAATCACAATTTTATTTTTACTTCCTTTAATAACTGGGTGGAAGTGGTAACGGGGGTGGTAGAAGAGATGTATAATACAAAAACATGTCAAATTTCATTATAATACATAGGTGGACCAAATTTCAAGTTAATATCGTACACCGTTCCAGAGTAATCCTGCGCACAAGAAAAGTTACAGACAGACAGACCGACAGACAGAAATTTTTTTTTTTGCTCAAACTTAGAACCTCGACGTTTCATGATGTTCTAATAGTGATTAACATGGCGTCAAAAATGAAGTGTCAGTAACGCTGCAGGAGAGGGGAACGAACAAGTGCTCGGTGCCCAGATATACGCATAAAAATAAGTTCTGTGGGGGTTTCGTTGTTACAAGCTGAATTTGATAAAATTAATGATGATATACTGATGTTTCAAAATATAGCCGTCAAAAAATGTCCTACTCAAAAGGTCATTATAATCAAAAAACGAGTTATTTCCCAAGTAACACATAAAGTCGCCGGAACGTATCGGCGACTATTAAAGCCACGATAAAGTGGACCGCTACTATAGGCTGCCACGTCCCTGCTACGTGGCAGCTACGTAGCCGCCACTAAAATGGGGAAACATTTGTAGTCGCCGGGTAGTGTTTCGGGTAGTTCCGGCCTCTATAGATGTGACTATGTTTAGTTACTATAAAGGATCGCGGTAGTAGCGGGTACTACTCCGCGACCCGGCGGCCTAGTAACCGCTACGTGGCTGCCTAGTAACTGCCACTATCACTTTTTCAAATGGTGTTTATCTTTTAGCGACCTCTTTGTTTTTCTTTTATAATAATGGCGCAGTGAAATAATATTATACCAAAAAGATGTGTACTTTAGACGCGTGTTTAAAGTACTTCTTTAGCCATTTTTTCAAGCGCAAGTTACTTTTTGATATTAAATGATAAAATTTCAACGCGCCCTCAAAATAACCTTTTTTTGAAAGTTTTTGACAAAATAATTTAAAAAGACAAGATTGAAAAATTTAAATATTTATTAGGGAAACATTTGGAATACTTTCAAAATCATTTTTCATAAAACTTTATGGTAAGATATTAACATAACCATTGTCTATTTATGATTAAACCCAATTTTCTTCTTCTAAAAATTATAACAACAACCAATAATGGCCGATTTTAACCAAGGTACTATAAAGTTAGGCCCTCCACCATAAAGTATCTCTGACTTTGGTGACCCAATAGCAACTAGCCTGATGTGACTCTATAGTATCAGATTCTCTTTTGGAAATGTAAAGTACCAACAGGAACTATTTCGCTACCCATGTTGCCAGTAAAATGCCACGATACTTTAAAGTTCCAAGTGATGGTCATTGGAACTATTCTGGAACCTAGATTGCCTCTCTAGGTACCCAGTTACTTTATTTAGGCATCTTAGTGCACTGGTGGGTGGCAGTAACTGATTCACTGGTACTATATAGTTTTTGCCACTATAGAGTAACAATAAAATGATACTTCTTAGTTCCAGTAACTACCAAATTGTTACTTTGACTTTGAGTGTTTACAGTTCCAATAAATGGTATCGGTGTGGTAACATCTACTTTAAAAGAACCATGTAAAGTAGCCTTACCCAATAAAGTAGCAATATTAGTACCAGGGTGTACCCAGGAACTAAGGCTTCGTAGCAAAATCGAAACCGAAAGGATTTGGTACCATATGTGTTACTTGGGTCTTAGTGAATTAGGTGCTTTGATATTTCTATTTTTGAGTAATAGCAAATCCTTTTAACCATGAATAGAACTAGTCAAAATAAGTAGATTTTCGAACAGACCCACCTCGAGAAATCCTGCCTGCTACCCCTGCCCCCCCTCAAAAACGGTAGGAGCTAGAGGAATGATCTTGGCGCCATTCGATAGAGTATAAAATTTTGCATAAGACGTTCCATTTGGTTTTTGCTATTTTCTTTTTTTAAGGCCCCACAGCAAAAAAAAAGGGTGAGGAGCCTTCCAACAACGATGTTTGGCTATACCTCTAAAACGGCCCAATAAATCAAAATTCTACAAGCTACAAAAAATAAATGTTATTATGTTATTTGTTTATATAAAGCCGTCACTGGAGTACAAAGAGAAAGATGCACATGTGCATATTGAATTTATTTAAAATAATTTATTTTTAAAGATTCCGTGTAAAATAAAGTAAAAATAAAAAAAAACATACCAAACCCCATTTGGGTTTTGAACCCGGGACCCTTGGATTCCGAGTCAAAAAATATTTAGATATTTAAGTGAAATATCATTCTACCAGATTTCTATTCAATTACAAAAACATAAAATTCAAAAAATTTTTTTTTCAAATTTAAATCATTAATAACATTTTTATTTACCGATCGATTTTGTTCAAAAACAATAGGGTTGCTAACACTAACTTACTGTCCAAATTTCAATACAACGGGATTTTTCTTTCTTGAGTTATCGTGCTTACAAGAAACGTGACGGACGGACGGACAGACGGACATTTTTAAAGTTGTTCAGAATTCCCTAACGCAATGATATGAAATTTTTTTGTCTGCGAGCGATATTTACTGATTTAGAAATGTGCCGATCAAATACAATATACTCTTCGTTTTTGCGAAGAGTATAATAATATACCAATCGATAGAAAAAATAATGGTCTTTTTATATCTTGTAGAATTTTGATTTATTGGGTCGTTTTAGAGTATAGCCAAACATGTGTCGTTGTTGGAAGGCTCCTCAATTCTTTTTTTTGCTGTGGGGCCTTAAAAAAAAAGAAAACAGCAAAAAGCAAATAGGGGGTCTTATGCAAAATTGTATACTCTATCGAATGGCGCCAAGATCATTCCTCTAGCTCCTACCGTTTTTGAGAAAAAAATATATATATAGGCAGATAGAGGCAGCCCATTTGAGGGGGGGGCAGGGGGAGCAGGCATGATTTCTCGAGGTGGGTCTGTTCGAAAATCCACTTAGTTTGACTAGTTCTATTCATGGTTAAAAGGATTTGCTTTTACTCAAAGGTAGAAATATCAAAACACCTAATTAACTAAGAAATAACTCGTTTTTTGATTATAATGACTTTTGAGTATTGAGTAGGACATTTTTTGACGGCTTTGAGATTTTGAAACATCAGTATATCATCAATAATTTTATATCAAATTCAGCTTGTAACAACGAAACCCCTGCGGAAGTCACAATAAGCGTATTAATGCACTCTACTATTAGAATACACGTACGGTCGGGGTCGCGGCGTTTTCCGGTAAACGAAGTTTGAAATTTCATGTGGTCCCACCCAAGGTCGTTCTGTCAGTAAGAACCAAAATGTGTTTTTTCATGAATCGAAGATTGCAAAAATACTTTTCACTGACATTTTTGCTGCGGCGGTTTTGACTTCTGGTCATTTCCGGGAAATTTTAAAAAACCAAAAAGCAATTAAAGCTACATTATCGATGCAGATATGAAGCAAAAAATTACTTAAACTATCTCCAGAGGATGGCAGGTTGGTTAGCGAAACCCTATATAGTGCTGTGTTTTAGTGTTTCTTAAAACGATTTCATTAGCAGTGCCCCATTCAAATCCCAGGTATACTAATAACCAAATAACGTCTAAAAATGCCGGGGTACGGGGTACTTATCATACTTTATTGTTTTTATTAACTTTTATTAACTTTTATATTCCAATAAACGGAGATGATATCAAATTAATAAAGGTATTTAATTAATAAGCAATGATAATATTAATGAAGCAAACGTTATACAACCACAAATTTAAACATACATATTGATATTTTATATGTGGATTATTGTAGTGTTATTACCAGCTATTGATATATTTTAAGTTTAGTGTGTTTCTGTTTGTAGAAGCGTTAAAAAGCAACGAATATGCAAAAATACTAGACGACATCGAGCACGGGAGGGAGAGCCCCATGAGAAAATTTTTTAGGTAAGTAGTAATTTTATATTGATATTTGCCAAGTAGATAATATAATCACAATATGTGGTAGGTAGGTAGGTATCCAATATAAAATAAAACGAGTAGATAACCGTTATTATGAAGTGTATTTGAGAAGGTGTCAACATTCATTTTCCTACGAAAATGACCTAAGGGCGTGTTTGTCAATTTTTGGCAATATTGAGATATTGCCATATCCAAATAAAATAGTGGGTGTTCCACAATGCGGCAATATTGCTTTAATGTTATCATGATAGTGATTTTAGATTGTTAAATTCAGTGTTTCATTATCTATGCATATAAGGGCCGTTACTTTCGGTTCCGATTAAACTTTAACCGTCGCACATAGGGGTATTTGCATAAAATTATTGGCCAAAAGTAATTTTTTGCAAATGTACCGTACTTATAATAAAACCACTATCTGAGGAACTTGAATAGTTGCAGAACAACGGGCCACCATTTTATTTCCCCTTGCGCATCCTATAACCGATCCGCACAGTCGGAATTTGATCATTACGTACTGGGCAGGTATCTATTTACGACGCGCTTGTTGCAATAACAAAGTTTCGAGAGTGATTATACTTGTTTTTACAAAATATTAATAATTGGTGTAGTATGGAGTATTCTGAGGCAGATATGTACGACAAATTTTAATAATTTATAATTTCATAAAACCTAATTTTATTTATCTACAAACAATTCAAAAATATCGTAAATTAGTTGTTATTTTTATGCAAGTTCTAGATAACCCTAAGCATTTTGTTAAACTTCCGGGTGCATCCCGGTTATTATTTTTATATCACGGTAAAGGGCAAGGATTGTAGTTTACAGTAGTCCAAGAATTGATTCCGGAATCATCCGGATGACCGCGTATTGGCCTTCTTAGTAAAACTATATTCACATATTACTTCCACATCCAGTGGAAGTATAGTATCGAAAAACAAAATTTTGAAAATTTTTATTGTTCAAATAGGCTTAGAATGTCATGAAACGTTGAGATTTTAAGTGTGAGCAAAAGAAATTTTCTGTCTGTCGGTCTATCTGTACCTTTCTTGTGCGCACGACTACTCTGGAATCGTTTAAGATATTGACTTAAAATTTGGTACACGTATGTATTTTAACGAGATCTGGAATTAAAATATACTTTGATCTTATTCCGTTGAAGAGGGGGTAAATTGAGGTAAATGGGGGTAAATAGGTAAATCAAGCAAGAGTTCATAAAATTGGTATTTAGCTTGACGTAATTAACAGATTACCCCTTAGCTCGGATCCTCTGTTGACAGGCATGAGACCCGTACCAAGAAAAAATTACGAAGCCCTTCCTGAAAGAAACCCTGGAAATGCTTCTTCCTGGTGACACTGCGATTACCATAAGCGCAATTGACACATCCTTCGATGAAGAAGAAACGGTGGCTGTAGCTGAAATGTCTTCAGATGAAGAACCGTAGACGTCATCACCTGAATAATTATGTATTATACATATATATGCATATTAAATATCATTTATTATATTTTACATCAATATTGAATATTATTAGTATAAAAATTTTAAGATCGATAAAAATTTTAAAAAAAGGTTTACTAATTTAAATATCAATACAAATTAGTAGATTAATACATTATAAACCATTTAAGAGCAAAATATAATTTTGGCCAGTTTTTTGGTGCAAATACCCTCATGTGCGTCGGCCAAATCAATAAAAGTACAATTGTTTCCATGTTAACAGAATTGGTTTGACCCACCGCTAACGTTTAATCGGGATCAAAAGTAACGGCCCTAAATGTGAAAGTCTTAACTGACTCAACAATATTTCTCCACTTTTAAGCGACTTAAGGCCCATTTATCAATGTAGGGTTAGCTTTACTTTAACCCCGGAGCAAAGTGAGTGTTAATTTTTTTTACTAGTGAAATATTTTTGTCGAACTTCTCTATACGTTTCCTTAAATATATAAGGAATAAAAACAATACCGCAACCAACAGCTATTCTCCGGACTAATGCCCCGCCGAGTGCTGAATTACGAATTACAATCCTGGCCGCGTTAAGTACACTAACTATGTATTGCCACAAAACGCTAAGGTTTCGATTGCAACAGACACCAAACGAAAGACTTATTCCTACTCAAAGGAGCTCTTGTGCTAGCCACTCCACACCACTTGCACACTGCAGTTTCAAGCTATTGGCTCTCGTCAGTGTAAGGTTGAGATATGTTAAACTCGCATCCGTTTATCTTGAATAACGCTTTCTACGGGGTTGCCAGCTCTAGGATGATTGTGATTGGCCGAAACATTTTTATTATAATTTTTAAGGTTTTGTTAATAAGTTAAAAACATTTGTTTGTTGAAAAGTCACCTGGCAGTGACAGCAACGAGCAACAACAGCTATACGCACTTAAATTTAAGATGTCAGCACCAAAGCGGAAAACCCGTGAACTGATTAACGGGCCATTCTTTGTTTATGTGGCGAATTGCGTACCTTGTTTCTTTCTGTTTATTGATATTTTTGGCATTGAAAACAATAATTTTAATAATACATGGCCTAATGGTCTTCAAGATTTTGTTTTAAGTGATTTGCAAGATGTTAATGACATTATTCAGCAAAATTCATATTTTTTTAGGTTACCTAGTTTTTTCCTCTTCGACATAAACGGTATCTGGCTAGTTAAATATTAATATCCCAAGTAGCACAGAATTCTTTAAGATATCTTTAAGAAGTTCTATTTACTGCCCGCGAGGATATCTTGTATTTATGTACTCTAGAAGTCCTTCCTAAATCAAAATGAGAAATCTTTATATGTGCTCAACTTTTATGCACTGGGGAAATGTAAACTGGGCATTATATAGGAATTTCAACTTTTGTTAACCCATAGACATCTATTAGAAGTACGAAAGAAAACAGCTAAGTTCTATAGCTAGTATAAAACTATTCTATCAACAAATCCATACAAACTACCTACGTCATCGGCAAATTACGTCACCAATTTAAAACACCTGTTGCTCCACTTATTTTAACTTCTGTTTTCTCAAAAAATTGATAATTATTTTCGCGGAAATCTGTATTGGAAGGCTTGTTTGTACATATTCTATGATATTATTCAATAAAAAATAGGAAAATACCCCATTAGTTTGACTATAGACCACCAGGTGGCGTACTCCTTATTTTCAGACGCCTATAATATAAATTAGAATACTTTCTGGTCGATATTTACATTTTCATTTTAAGAAAATGAGTGAAACTCCAATAAAGGTAGGCAGATGCCCCAATTTTTCATCATCAGAGAGGGTTGCTATTATTAATTAAAATAGCAAATACTTAAAAACACGTCGTAGAACAAAAAAACCGATGCAATATCTTGCAGAGACAAAGAAGCTGAACGATTTCTACAATACAATAAAATAGATTTTAGTATCTGCTTCTTAGCTACATTAGAAAACTAGTATGTATTTCGTGTTCCAAGAATTCCAAAATATCTGCTTCACCATCGTATATTTCGTCGAAAGCTTTCGTTTTCAATAATTTACGAAAAAAAAAATAACTTTGGCTTTTCACCCAACAACTGTCAACAACAAACATAAAGATTATAGATTAATCTAAGGTTAACAGAACCAATTAAAAAAAAAAAAGGTTAACAGAAATAACCCCCACGTTGAAGCTCGGACTAAGTTACTTCTGACTTTATTGGCCCCGGAACAAACTAATGTAACCCCGTTTTATAAATAGGGTTAGGTTAGTTTGTCCCGGGACTAAATGCTAACTCCAGGCTAGAGTGTTTATCAAGTCGGATTAATAGTCCGGTCGAATGGGGTTATTTCATGTGTGTAAGAAACTTAAAAATACCTACTAATTTGAACAGTAAAATATACGAGAATAGCGTAACAGCAATTAAAATTACTCTGATATTTGTTAATTATTCATAAATCCACAAAAACATTTTAAATTTTATTAACGCGTAACGTCAATGGTTAGAGGTAATTTTATTGTTGTTAGATTGCTGCCTTGTCAATATCAAATGTAATACTAATGTTTTAACCTCTTGTTTCCCAGTTTGCAAATAAATATTTTATGAATTTTAGGAAATATGAAGAGGCGCATATTTTCGGCCATAACTTGTTTTTTATGTTAGAGAAAAAATAAAAAAAGTGTCAGAAAGCTCGATTAATTTTCTTTAGAATTGGTGTCTACGAACCATTTGAAGAAACTGATAATTAGCGAGATTCTTGGGAAAATGGAAGAAATGTCAGGTTTTCCTAGAAAATGCTTGTAAATTTTAAAAAAATCAATTTTCCCAGAAACGTTCGCTTTGAAGAGCCGAGATTAGTGGAGCGTCTAGGTAACACATGATATTAAGAGTACATCGTAATTGAAATCAATTTCAGTTAATTACCGATTAATTACGGTAACAAAATGGCAAAATTTTACCGAAAAAAAAAAAAGTTCTCACTTCCGCCCCTTCTATTTCCCTAATTTTGATCGCAAGACAAACAATTAAAAAAAGACTTTTAGCAAATTTAATGCTATTTAAATTCGTTAGAATAGTTTTTTGGCCTTGGAGCCAAGGTTAAGGAGTTACCAACATGTTAAACAAGAAATATGCTATTTTTGCTGGACATCGCCACACATTTCAGTAAAAGTAAAAGTAAAATTCTGATGGAACCAAAAGATTCGTTATGAAACGAACTCGTTTTACGTTTTTTTTTTAATTTCCGTTTCAGAGATATCGGCGAAAAATAGTAAAAAAAAACATGCATTTCGGAACCGAAAATAGCGCAAAAAAACATGCAATCTTAAAACGTTCATATTTTTCGAAAAACACCTGCGGGAGGGCTGCTTTTTCGTATTTTTCGAAAACCAATTATCATAGAGTAATTTTTTTTTGAAGTGAACTAAAGAAGTAGCACTTCAAAATGGTACACATGATTTTTCGACACTGCACAGTGGGCCAGAATCCGAAAAAGCTGGCCAAAATCCAAAATTCGAAAGAGGTTTAATTGTATTCAAAGTAATATTTTTGTGGTCAGAAATGTTCAGTTCATTACGTACCGCAAATTCCAACCGTATTTGTAATATGCCCGATTATGTCTCGCTTCGCTTATGCTGTTAGAATAAGACACTTCACTTAGTTTCACACCACCGACCTACTCGTACCGCTGTTCGATATAAAACTGCCGTCTCCTCCCGGCCGTGAGCTGCAGAGCGCCACCTGGTATTCGGTAATACTTTATGACTCATCAACGTTAGATACAAATAATTCCGATACACTACAGTATTGTTGCCTATTTTTACCTGATACACCCTAAGAAACACAACGTTCTGTTAACGTACAGTTGTGAATAGTTGCTTGCCACATTCGAACGTACTATTCGATATTCCTGTAATTTGTGTAATTTCAACACAAACATAGTAAAATTTTAGGAAGATAATCTATAAAGTAAATATTTTACTTTGCATACATTTATTGTTTGTGAAATGTGATGATACATTCCGTCATAAAAATCATAAAATTGTGTTAAACGGGTTTCTACAAAGATAAAGAAATAAAAATTAACGGGTACCTTTTGTTTGAGCTACAAAAAAAGCGCATGTTCCAATTATGATTCTTTTACTGGTCGATTTCTTATAGTTTTTTCAAATTATAGTACAAAATTTAGAACCCGGTTCATCCCTGCTTGGAAGTAATGAGTAATAATTTGGTCAAGTACGAGGTCTTAAATTGAAAATACACGTACGACACGACGACGGGCCCTCGCTCGGTAACTGCTTCGAATTACTATTTTAATTTTAAAATGTAAAAAAATGTAAAAATTGGCTGCCTCTAGGAGCCACTATTGCTTTTGTGATCGTTTTTCTGACACGGTGCAAAATACAGCGACGCGTTAACTTTGGTTTATACTGTTGTTTTAGCATAAAAATTCCATTTAAACGTAACAATTTATAATATTTATGTTATAAACAATTTTTGAAAAAATTAAAGCATTTTGTTGTCAAAAATAATTATTGAAAAATGATTTATTTTTTGGTTGAAATTTGTAAAATGCCTAAAAGTATGTAAAATTGAATTTAAATTTATTAGCTAATTTAATTTTTTAAATTTGAATTGAAATTCGTAAGCAGCGACCTCGAAACCCCCCCGAATACCAATTTCCAATTGAAATGACTAACTTTTCTTAAATGTTTGTCACCATATTGGAGCCGCCATTTTGTTCTTGAAAAAACTATTACCAAATTCATAATCAGCGACCTCAAAAACCCCAAGTGAAAATTTTCAAAACCATTACTCCATTTTTCGACTTTTGGCCAACTTTTTCGGATTCTGGCCCACTGTGCACTGCATTCCATTCAAAAGATTGGATTTTTTTGCAAAAAAATTTCTATTTTTTCAAATTAAATTTTCACCACATTTCTCTGAATGATGACCATATAGAAAAAATTTATAAAAATTGAACAACTCTTGAAGAATAGAATTTTTCTTCTCATAACAAAATCTGACAGAAAGTGAAGTACTTATAGCCATTTTGCGAAGACCATTTTTTTTAAATTGAATATATCAAAAAATAATGCAGATATCAATATGAAATTTTTATCAGATGTTCCCTCCTATATACCACATACTTTAGTAAAATTTCAAAAATTTCTCTAAAATATTGTTAAAATTAAATTTTTTTTTCAAAATTTCGGGTTTTTTGAATTTACTCCTGACCTATTAAAGCTATCTTAACGTTCCAGGGCTCATTTTATAGGTGTTTCTTAATACCTACGACTTTCCCATTTGAACTTTCCGCTCAGATTTCCTTCTATTTAAACGCGAAAAACCGACTTTTCAACTTTACGACCCCCCATCCCCCTTATCCGGTATGACATCAGTTGGCAAACTATAAGGGCTTGTTGTGAATGTTCAACCCATCAACTTAGAACAATAAAATCGTGGTTATGTATTTTCGCCGTGTCAAATTACATTCGACTGTACTATAAAAGTAGGGTTACTTTTATAGTACAGTCGAATTGCGGCTGCTTATTTTCGAAACCCACTGAAGATAAAATTTATGAAAATTCTAACGTTAAAATAAAAATTTCTTTATATGCACTGATTAAAGGGTTAAAGCCATTCTATTACAAGTTATCAATTCATGAAGTCAAGTCAATATCACACAAAGCAGCTGCTTGGAGTTAATTAGGTTTTTCTCTTGTTAAAAAATACAGAAAGGTTGGTCGAAATTTCGAATATATTTACACTTTGCCTTTCTTTCTCGATATATGCTTTAGTTTCTCTTACAAACAATAAAAGTAAATTAACCTGTTTCAGCATGACACTCTCTCAATTAAACAAAAGAATCAGATTAATCAATGAATCAACATGGCAATTATTTACTTACCGAAAGGGAAATGGTTACAAGTGATGCTACGACTTTAATGATAATTTAAAAATTAAAAGCAAATAATAAAAATAAACGGCGAGGTGACGAGGTGAATGTATTTTGCTAAATTTCTCCGAATCCAGCCTGGAGCCATCAACATATTAAAGAATGGCATTTAATAATAATGAAATCCTCTCTTCATTATTGTGAATCGAATGTTAACTACTGTGAAGTATTATTATCTTTGTTGGCTTTCCTAAAGAAGTAGTAACGTAAAAGTATACGTAAATGTCAGGAATTGCTTAATAAATTGCATATAAATATATTAATTCTTAACTTTAGTTAATTTCATGGCAGAAATTAGTAAACCCAAGTAATAATTTTAGTTTTAACAAAGCTGGACGAGCACTGCTAAAAAGTGCTCTCGAGCACAAAGCACTCAAAAAAAGTGCTTTATTTTTCGAGAACTAAGCACTGTGAAAAGGTGCTTTAAACTCAGGAGCACTAAGCACTTTTTAAAAATTTAAATAATGGAATATCTACGAATTTCATTGAATTTATGCGTTATTTATAAAAAAAAAGTCAACAGAAACAACCTAGAAAGAAATTGAGAGATTTTTGAGAGGAAAACAGGAAAAAGTTATTTCTAGTGCCAATGAAAGTTCAGATATGAAATTTGAACGTCTCAAAATTGATATTTTCGCCAAAATTATGATTAGAATAATTAAATTGAACCAAAGTGCATAATAACATGATAAAATATCAATAGAAATATTATATAATTTTTTATTTTTAATTTCTTTAATTTATATTTTTAAATTATTTTAATCATAATTTTGGCAAAAATATCAACTTTGAGATACGACCGACGCACAGTAGCACGAATCGTGATTTTTTAGTACAAAATTTTTTTAAATTTTTTTTTAAATACTCATTATTTAATTTCCAAAAAACGCAAGAGAGCCGATTTTTTAAGTATGCTAACCAAAATTATTGAGCTTAGCCAAAATGGCCATTTTTTATTTAAATTTTAATAAACTTACAAATAAAAACTTTTTTCTTATCCAATTTACATAAATCTTGTTACTCGGTGGTTTCTGAGGTCGCTGAGTACGAATCTGGTATTCAACTATCCAAATTGTCATAAACCCACCAGCAAGATGACGAAATCAATGGCGGCTATAAAATGTTAAAAAATGATGAAAAATTAAATATTTTTGTTAAAGTTTATGCTTTTAAGTTAAAATAGACTAAATTTTAAGTTCCAGGAAGAAATTTAAGACGGCGAATCCAATATGGCGGCAATAAGATGATAAAACTAACTTAAAAATAAATTAAATGCATTAAACTAAATAGGCTATTCCAAAGAATTATTAAAAAATTTAAAAAGGAACAAATTTTCTGAAATTCTCAAATATATCCAATATGGCTGCAATATGGAGTTTTACACCATGAACTTTAAACCTAACTTAGTGCAAACATTTTTCGTCATTATTAAATCTTAAATTTCTCTGTTTAATTTGTGTTGTTTAAATAATATTAATACTCCAATTGAGTTGATAAATTTTTTTAAATGTCGATTATCCTAAATATATTTCAATAATATTATTAGCAGATAAAAAAAAGAAATATTAACATGACCTACTTATTAAGGTTATGTTCAAAATTAATGGAGGGCGGAATCGCATATTTACGATTGATAATCAATGTATGGCAGCCATATATTTGAAAATTTCAAAAAATTTGTTCCTTTTTAAATTGTTTAATAATTCTTGGGAATAGCTTATTTAGTTTAATTCATTTAAATTATTTTTAAGTTAGTTTTCTCATCTTATTGCCGCCACATTGGATCCGCCATCTGGAATTTCTTCATGGAACTTAAAATTTAGTCTATTTTGACTTAAAAGTACTTATCAGAAATATTCGAAACTTCGACATAAACTTTAACAAAAATATTTCATCTTTCATCATTTTTTAGCATTTCTAGCCGCCATTGATTCCGCCATCTTGCAGGTTGGTTTATGACAATTTGGATATCATATTCGTAATCAGCGACCTCAAAAAATCTCCGAGTAACAAGATTTATTAAAATTGTATAGGAAATTACGATTCGATCATAATGGACCCGCCATATTCAATTTCTTTCTGGAATTTAAAATTTAGTCTTAACTTAAAAGTACTTATCAGAAATATTCAAAACTTCTCGGCATAAACTTTATCAAAAATATTTCATTTTTCATCATTTTTTAGCATTTTATAGCCGCCTTTGATTCCGCCATCTTGCAGTTTGGTTAATGGCAATTTGGATATCAGATTCGTAATTAGCGACCTCAAAAACTCCCAAGTAACAAGATTTATGCAAATTGGATAAGAAAAAAGGTTTTATTTGTAAGTTTTATTAAGATTTAAATAAAAAATTGCCATTTTGGCTAAGCTCAATAGTTTTGGTTAGCATAATTAAAAAATCGGCTCTCTTACGTTTTTTGGAAATTAAATAACGAATATTTTTAAAAAAAGTGCTCTAGATAATTTTGAACGAAAAAATCATGATTCGTGCCACTGTGCGACGTTCAAATTCATATCTGACATTTTCCTGTAACAATCTCCTCTCAAAATACTTATACTTTACTTTTGGAACAAATTCACGTTTGCTTATTTGTTAACCATCCAGGTTATTTAGAAATTCTAACTATAGCTAAGGACTTTTCAGAGTAAGCAAAACTTTTTCTCTAAAAATGCAAAATAAGAAAGATTTCAAGTATAGTTAGGTGTTAGGTTCGTCCTGGGACACACTGTAATACTGTATACTATTCTGATTTTCATCTTGGTGGAGAATTATTTTTTAAGGAAAGAGACAATTTATCACATTTCACATCATCCTTTTAGGTAAAGAGTAGAAGGGTACACCATTTTGTACTTCTGACTAGATCAGAATATAGATAGTAATGTGATAAATGATAAATGTATCATTTTTACGTGAATTTGGTAAGTATGCTTATTGTGATATTGTTAATACCCAACAAACTAAGAAATTATGCTCATTGTGCTTGTAATGTAAAATGTAAAATAATATGATGACTGATGATGATGTATGAATAAATTTGAGCAAAAATAAAACAGGATATCATCATTGGCTTGGCAAACACCCAATTTAAAAAAATTATTTTAGACTATTTTGAAAAAAGTAATAAACGAACACAATTTATTATAAAGCATTTTCTTAAGATCTTATTATATTTATACTTTGTAGTTAAAAATGTTGATATTATCATTACCTACGAATATATGTATTCAAAAATGAAAACAAAAAAATTTTTGTTTTCGTTGCTAGTTTCGCTGCTAAAATCAGTCTCGTTGAATAAGCCACCAGCCCCTGAAAATATACTTAAAATTATTTTTTGTGTATGTAAGACAGGATGCGGAGCTGCTTGTGGATGCAAAAAGCATGGATTACCTTGCACTGCAGCTTGTTCCGAATGCAATGGTGATAGTTGCTCGAACCCTTTTCCTATTATAGAAATAAGCGAAGTTGAAAACGAAGATATTATTATATGAATTATGTGATTTAACAATAAGTTTGTTTCTACAGAAATTCTAATGTTTTTTGTATTGATGATGTCTTATTTTAAGGTTTTTTTGGCCGCCATTTTGGGTCCCACATTTTGAATCTGTAATTTTTTACCTTAAATTTGTAATCACAAATCTACAATACTATTCAGGCACAATTTTTTTGTCTACCGAACAAAAACTATTAAAACTTATATGAATTGAGTATTTTTTCAAAGAACGTCAATTTCTAATCCATAAATATTTTAGATCATCGTGTATATTTATAACACTTCATGAAAGAAAATCTATATCTTAATACCTACGAAAAAGTAATTAGCATATGCATATTATTCAATGCATTAAGTAAGTGAGCAAATTGGAATTGATTTTTTATTATTTTCTTCAAGAGAATCCTCACTTCTTACGGTAAACATATGACAACAAATAAATGTTTACCAATGTATGCACATAAATTAGCATATTATACATCTGCCGAATTATATATTAAAAAACATTCCAGTTATAGAAACTATGTTTTAATCAAAGCGTAATAGCCAAGGAGCTGACGGCAAGAATTTTTTTCTACTTCCATGTGTTTCTCATCAGCGTAGCGTAGCATCAAAAAGGATCTGGGAAAGAGAGATAGGAACAATAATTGAAGGTTGAAAGTACAGTACACAGTACTCTTATTTGTGCATTCATATCTAGATCGGCCTAATTTTAGACCTTCACCGACAGTCGGCACGGAGAGCTCTATGTGGACTGCCCATTTCAACCTGGCGAGTCAAATGGAATAGGAAGGAATTAGTAGGGTCAAAAACAGATAAGTAAGAAAAATCTCTTTTCGTCTTTTCCAGATCCTTTTTGATGCTACGTTACGCTGATGAGGAACAATAATTCCGAAACACGTGTCCGTAGCTGCTTGGTGTTTCCTCTTTAGGGTATAAGGCGCGATTTTTCTTACTTATTTCCCCAAAGTTTCAGAACAATCGACTGAAACCCATTTTCCTATCAAAAACTGCGGGGTCTTTTCTTGAAGAGTACTTCTTTCACCCAAACACTTATATTACATTTTACAAAAAAAAAATTAAACATTTTTAATTACAATGAACAATCGGCCCTTTTCAGGGCCAAATAATGCGCAAAATCCGACTTGACAACCTCCTCGTGGTGCACATTGGGTGACTCTAATGTCTAATGTCAGCGGTAATACCATGATCTACTGGTTTATGTTAATATAACTTTACTTTTTTTAATACGTGTATTAATGGCACATTTAAGGGGGGGGGGGGGGGTGAAATGTCACACTTTTTAGGTTAGGTTAGTCCTAGATTGTATTTGTCATTCACACATGGGCAATGCATGAATCGCAACTATCGTATCTATGTATATTGTAGTTAATAAATGCAACAAACATGCATTCGTGCATACATGTATTCCCACGCACATGCACACATACAAAAATACAAACTCACACATAGACTCAAAAAAACACATACACATGCAAAGTATCTCAATAATGTAGCAACTCAGGAGACTATTCAAGAATTAAACACAGTACATAAAAAAATTGAATTTTTGCCGTTTTTGCCCCTTAAAAACGGCCGTACTGCCTAAAGATGGGCATTTCAAGCTTTGACCTCATTGAGACTTTTGATACGAAATGAACCATTTCCCAAATTTTCAATCAATTTCACCGGAAGACCGATTTCCATATAAAACGTGCAGGGTCCTTTGCTAAAACCTTTTTTATTTTTTGAATTTCGACAAAAATGAAGGAACTAGACTTGGGACTCCTTTTTCGGTAAAATTCCTCCATTTTGTCACCGTAATTAGTTGAAATCGATCTCATACACAACGTTCACTTAATATCATGTACTACTTTGACGCTCCGTTGATCTCGGCCCTTCGAAACAAAGGTTTCTGAGAAAAATTGTTTTTTTAAGATTTACATACACTCTATAGGAAAATTTTTTACATTTCCTCGAATATCTCGATAATTATCGTTTTTTTTTTTTTTTTTTCGAAAAATTTGTAGACAACTTATGTAAAGAGAGTTGATTGAGCTTTCCGACACTTTTTCTATTAATTAGGGTGAAGTACGCCATCTGTTGGACACCACGTAAGACTAGTTTTCACCCGGTGAAGTCACAGTGCTCTTCATGAGGAGTGGCGAGGTTTCAACTTTAATTATTTATTGCAAAGTACTGCGATTTAAGAGCTAATATTCGGTGTGGCGTGTTTTTGTACATAAATACACACTTTAATGAAATTTAACAAAAAATGGTCAAGTTCCCCATTCTATTGTAATGATATGAGGTATCTAGCGTCCTCAGCGTATTTCTTCTTTAAGTTCTTACATAACTAACATTATAAATCGTAAGCACAAATCCTCTAGTAATAAGACTTTATCAAGATATACATTGGTAAAGCGGTAGCAAATATCAAATTAGATCTGGCACATCTTGCAGAATTCATCATATCGCGTCTTGCAGGATTCATCGTATCGTAGATAAAATCTAAATAGGCACTAACTCTGATATAAATTGCAGGCTTCAGAGGCAGAGCACATCCATCCCCCCATACTATAATACCCACCTGAACATCGTTACATAGAAGAGGGCCACCGGAATCACCGACACATGCGTCTTTTTCATCTGATGACAAAGTACACGTCATAGTTGTATCATAATCTGGGAACAAAGATTTGCATTTCTGGTCCGATATTATAGGAAGATCGACACATTGAATCTCTCTGGGTGGAAAGTACTCTGAAGCAGTGGTACTTCCCCACCCCATTGCAATACCGTCGGTGCACTTTTGGGTGTCGTTAGGTAGTTTTATGTATTCTACATGGGCAGACATCATAGATTAAAGAATATTATATATGATATAGATAGGCAACTCTCAAGGATTTTTTAAACAGCAAAACTTACGTCGTGGGTAGCGCTGTATTCCCGCCTTTTTGATACAGGCGGGATTGGCATAGGCGGGAATTTTAATATATAAAATATCTATCAAATTACTCATAAAATATCTTTTATAAAAGATCTTTGTCAAAGAACTTTTATAGTCTAACAGTGGCCTTAAAATTAAATAGGTCATTTCAAAACTAAAAATTGACTCAATCTGCGCCGCGGCCGCCTATCATGGCATCGATGACACCATCATTAGATGGTTGAGGGCCATGTTGGCGGGAAGGCAAATTGTAGCTGCAAACGGCAGTAAAAGTTTCGGTAAGGAGAGGCTGCCCACAAGGAGGCGTCCTTTCCCCTCTGCTATGGAACCTTGTTCTCGATGCTCTACTTCAGGAACTCGAGAACGAGGGTCTTTTTGCTCAAGGTTACGCAGATGACCTAGCAATTATCATCTCGGGAAAATTCCCAAACACGGTTAGCGGGCTCTTGCAAAGGGCCTTGCAGATCGTACAGAGATGGTGTAACGACCAGGGCCTTAGAGTCAACCCCTCTAAGGCAGTACTGGTAATTTTCACTAGGAGGCGCAGGCTAGACGGTTTCATCGAGCCAGTACTCTATGACACGACTCTAACGATCTCCAGGACGGTGAAGTATCTGGGTGTTATCCTGGACTCTAAGCTGACCTGGAAAGATCACATAGAGAGGCAAATACAAAGGGCCACTACAACCCTGTGGGTATGTAGAAGGACCTTTGGTAAAACATGGGGGTTAAACCCCAGGGTAACAATGTGGTACTATACTGTAATAGTAAGACCAATGATCACTTATGCTTCTGTTGTGTGGTGGCCTGCTGTAACCAGGCTTTACATTCAACAGAAGCTAACACAGCTCCAAAGACTCGCCTGTTTGGGAGTCACAGGAGCAATACGCACAACCCCCATAGCAGCTCTGGAGGTCTTTCTGGACCTAGTGCCCCTTCACTTGGTGATTGAGGCCGAGGCTCGGAAAGCGGCCTACAGGCTGAGGTGCAGTGGTCAGTGGAAGGCCGAAGGAGAACAATTAGGACACACTAGAGCCCTTTCCAACGCGATAGGGACTCACTCACTTCTGGAGGCCAGGAGTGATGATATGGTGCCTTCCTTCTCCTTCTCAGAACCCTTCGAGGTTGTCATCCCCAAAAGGGAAGACTGGAACCCACTCGAGGACTTACTCAGGCCCGCCGATATCGTCTGGTTCACAGACGGATCGAGGTTTGAGGAAAGTGCTGGAGCAGGGATATACGGTGAAAGGCCCAGGGTTGAAGCTTCTTATGCCTTGGGCAAATTCGCCACGGTATTCCAGACCGAAATTTTTGCTATTTTGGTCTGCGCACAGGAGAATTTCCGAAGGAAATATTCCAACAGGCACATATATATATGTAGCGACAGTCAAGCGGCCCTCAAGGCCCTTGTATTAATTTAAATCATTACAATAAATACAATAATATTTAAAAATACATTTAAAAAGTAACTAACGTAAGTAAAATTATTACAAAAGTATTAAGATGTTGAAACTGCGTTGAAATAAGTAAAATGTTAAGTAACTAATGTACCAAAATACCTGTAATACAATTAAATACTAGCGGGTTTATACGTGCATGGATTTAGTGGCGCTAGTAGATATTGGCACGCCAGTAAAAAAATATTGCGCGTATAAACAGTTACTGGCGAGCATGCATCAATGCACGCAAGGTAAAAGCTTGCTCGCCAGTAACTGTTTATATGTGTAATATTTTCTTACTAGCGTGCCAATATCTACTGGCGCCACTAAATCCATGCACGTATAAACCCGCTATAATATACATTTTCACGTCCTTTACTAACATTAAGTGGTGTGAATCAGTCTTTTTGGAATTTAGATTTTTCATTATCATATAGGTTACAAAAAACTGACATTGATTGTGAAACGTCATAAGTAATGTATTTGAATAATGTTAATCTAGAAGAAAAACATACGTATTTGTGTTTTTTTTACTTTTTTACACCATTCGATGGGAATGATTCCGATTTATAACAAATGTAAAAACTGACGAAAAATTCACAGATACGATGCGACTGCACATAGCTGCGATTGTATTTATTATGTAAATAATGTAACCTAATATTTTGTACATGTCCGTCATTACAAGACTGAAAAACTTTTTCATCGGTAAACACAACATTGGTCCAAAACTCCAACGGGCGATAGACACAATTTAAACAAAACATAATGTGGGTTTGCTTCTGTTCTTCTGTTAATATGGTCTTCTTGGCACTTGTACAGTTTTTTATTTTCGAGTTTCCTATCCTTCGGCTAGCTGCTGACCTCGACACTAGAAAATGTGTCATGAACACAGCGTCTCCTGCTGTTTGAAACGGATTTTTCCTCAAATAGCCGAGGAGTGCTTCATCTTGAACGAGATTTGAACTTCTCGATAGGCCTGAACCGTCTTTTCTCTTTACGCTACCTTCCTCTTCCCACTTTTCTTCACACTCATAACAGTACTTTTATTCAATTGATAGTGGTTAGCAACTGCTCTGATAGACCATATCTCTTTAATTTTAGAGAGAATTAAAATTTTTTCATGTTCAGTTAATTTTGGCATTGCGAAAATATGACACTGACAAATAAATAATGATTTAATAAGGCGAAAGATTTCATTGCACAGAAGTGTACAACCCGTCAGTCTTTCGTTTTTAGTCAATTTCTTGGGAGTCACGTTCTTTGCAAATCAATAATACCTATGCATGTTGGAATTTTTTGAAGTCGCAACACGACGTGAACACAAAACTTATAACCCATTACAGTTTTTAATATTTAACAGAACAGCGTCATTTCCAGTCAGTTTCAATGGAAACTCACAATATTTACAAATAAGCAAATGGACTCCTGCTCATGTAAACAATAATGGCGCGACAACTGACAGTCGGGCAAGATCCAAAGGCATATTTTTGCGATCTCGCGTCTTACCCCAATGCTTTAAGCGCCTTGAAGCGCTACGTCATCATATATTTCTCCGCAAAAATGAATGTCTTTTTAGCTTTTTTTAACAGTTTAGTTCTAACCATCTCTAACGTTCTTATGTCATATCCCCACTATTTTCCGCTTACACATTTTCTAGCGCCCTAGTGAGACCACGCGATACCGCTTTAAGCGTGACGTCACAGCTTATTCGCTCGGATGGCTCCGCTTATCGCGGTTTGTAGCGTCTTATGCGCAAAAACATGCCTCAGATTTGAGCAGCCGCCGTGTGATTCAAGTACAAGTAGCGACAGATCGACGGAAGTTCAAACTAAACACGCTGTTTTGAAATATAGTGGGAGTGCGCAGGGCCTGGCAGACATCGTTAATGGGAGATAGAGCCTGATTAAAGCTATGTCATTAAACGGTTTTTCAGGTACGTGTCCAGGATGACTATAGAAATGTTGCACTTTCGCTTCTGACGTTATACTATTCGGGTTTGTCGATACACCTGCCACGACATACATCTCCTGATTATACTTACAGTGCGCAGCTGTGAGAATCCAGTACTCGTTAATAATTGTTCCTCCACATTTGTGTTTTCTTCCTACTCTGATGGATACCATAAATTTACGGATTTCTGGATCGCAGTCATAACCACCAATTATTCTATTTTTGCCTTTCTGTTTACCTGCGTCTATAAATTCAATTTGGAGTTCTAAAATTAAAAAGTACAGTGCTGATGCTAGGAATGACATAAAACTATATTCTGACGGTTTTTAATTGTTAAAATGTGGTTTCGCTGAGATTTTGACAATCAGGAGAGAATAAAACGACCTGTCCAAATGGGTTTGTTACCGATAATTATTTTTCCGTTATTTTTTTTATGGCATTCAATAGAATTCGATCATCTAGATGAGCTGTTAAAATTTCAGCTTCATGAGTATAACCAATCCAGGCGCGCAGCCAGGGGGGGGGCCATGGGGCCCGGGCCCCCCCCAAGCCATCCTCGATGACCGAAAAAATAAAGAAGCAATATCACTATTAATACAAATAGTGCCTTCAAATTAGGAAATGTTTAAGAAATTTTTCCCACAGTTATGAGACCTGTAGAAAGTGAAGTATTTGAGTTGTTTAAACATGATTTTCACCCCCCGCAGTTCTAAAAAAAGGGTGGTTTTTGAAAAATATATACATATATATGAATTTTAGCGTTTTTTCATCTTTTTCTCTATTTTGAGGAAAACTATGCATTTGGGTTAAAAATATCAAGAGAGCAAAGTAGTAGAGCATAAAATTTCCTATAACTTTACCATAACTCTACCTTTTTCGAATTCCGCTTAGTTTCGCCGCTAGAGGGCGCGAAAGAAATAAGTATACATATAGACTTTTGCGCCTTTTTTAGATTTTGAGCCAAAATTATGCATTTTTATGAAAAATCACATGAGATCAAAGTTGTAGAACATAAAATTCACTATCTTTAAGTGTTTTCTGTTTTTTTTTTTTTTTTTTCATAAAACATATATATATTTTATGTTCTGCAACTTTAATCCCACGTAATTTTTCATAAAAATGCATAATTTTGGCTCAAAATTTAAAAAAAAGGCGCAAAAGTCTATATGTATATTTATTTCTTTCGTGCCCTCTAGCGGCGAAACTGAGCGGAATTCGAAAAAAAATAGTAGAAACAAAATTTGTAGGAAATTTTATGCTCTACAAATTTGCTCTCTTGATATTTTTCACCAAAATGCATAGTTTTTCCTCAAAATAGAGAAAAAGACGAAAAAACGCTAAAATTCATATATATGTATATATTTATCAAAAACCACCCTTTTTTAGAACTGCGGGGTGTGAAAATTATGATTAGGTAACCCAAATACTTCTTACAGGTCTCATCTGTGGGAAGATTTTCCATAAAACAGCGATTTCTTGACTAATTTGAAGGGACTAAAGGCAGTATCCAAATTATCTCTTGAAATTAATATTTTGTAATTAATGCCCATATTATCTAGTAGAGGAATCTATACACATCCATTTTCAACCATTTGCTGAAAAGTTTTCCTCAACCTCCAGGGAGGCCGGTTCTATTGCCCCCCCCCCAGACGAATTTTCTGGCTGCGCCACTGAACCAATCACTAGATATTCAATGTTAAAGATTGAATTCCAGTACAAAGCGCTTCGCCGACTCGTGACGTCATTCTCCATAAACACTACTCATTTTAACGACAGCGACAGCGTGACGTCAATCGAAAATGATCTATAGGTCGCG
This sequence comes from Rutpela maculata, assembly GCA_936432065.2. Taxonomy (NCBI): domain Eukaryota; kingdom Metazoa; phylum Arthropoda; class Insecta; order Coleoptera; family Cerambycidae; genus Rutpela; species Rutpela maculata. The sequence goes on from OW386289.2 coordinate 5,735,481, forward strand.
TGCGCTGACGTCACAGATTCTGAAACCTTAGGAAAACAAACAGCTGTCATCGAGTGACGTGCCGATTGAACGTATTGTTTTAAAGTGTATGTTGCCGTATTTGTGATATTTTAAAACTTAATTTTGGATTATTTAACATCTACAACTATCCTTAATTATTTCGCGTGGTGAATTTTGTTCGTTAATATGGAGATAAGTTTATATTTTACGAAATCGTCTCATATTGTAGACGTTAGGTATATGGAAAAAGTTGTGTCATCGAATTAATTCCTTATATTTTGAGAAATGATGACTTCAGTACAAATAATGGTGTATTTCATAATATTTCACTAAGGATATTGTGAATTACTTGGTTTTAATGGGAAATGCATAGACAAAAGGATGAGTTCAAGGCATTCAAAAATATTGAAGCTATTTGTGTTTGGGTGAAAGAAGTACTCTTCAAGAAAAGACCCCGCAGTTTTTGATAGGAAAATGGGTTGTTCTGAAACTTTGGGAAACTGTCCTCCTGGGCCCCCTGATTAAAAGTCTCCATGGCCATCAGTCCAACATTTTTTAAAGGAGATATTGACACCCTACACCCCCTCCTTAGAGGGGTAAGAAATATTCAGGAGTGATCTGAATTGGCCAAGTCTCCTTAATATGGTAAAAAAAAAGCATCCAACTTTGTATTAGGATTTTTTTGTACTTAATTAAAACCGATCAATATCCCTGAGAAAGTGAGGCCCACTCCTTTTAGGAGTGAAATTTTTTTGAAATCTTAGCTTCTCTTGTAAAGAAAAGAGAGGGGGAAAAATGAACTCCACAAAGAAATCGCAGCGATATACTCTACCAGAACCAGAAACCGAGGTATCAGAAGGAGAAGAAGAAAATCTGTAGAAGCAGAAACACAAAAAGAGGATCATAAACATTAAATAACGAACACAATGCGGCAACGCGTTGGACTTGTCATCTTGCTGTCGAGGCGACCAGACGTGCCTTATAATGCTCTGTCACCAATGGATACCTATAAAAGTTTATAAAAGTTAAATAGTGACAACGTGAAGAAAATATATTTAAAGTATAAGTGGATGTGTTTGTAAAATAATATATATCTCGGAACATTTTCAGTAATTGATAAGAAATATTAGTTAGTGTTTAATTAGGTATACAAACCAAAACTTTACACAGTGCTTTCCCTCTAACGCAAGTAAATCATAGTAAGGTGGAGTGGGGCAAGTGGGGATCTGGGGCAAGTGGGTATTTTTATTATAATTTGTGAGAAAAATCCTATTTGTAAATTTAACTCGCAGTAGATTTTTCTTCAGATCTCCATGCAGCTGCAACGTATTGGGTATAGATTTTGGAACATTTTTAAGGCATCAATTTGTTCATTTGGAAATTGTCTACATTTGATCGAGATTTTCAAGTTGTCTTCAAAAAATTCAAAATTTTTTATCTATGAAAGCAGACTATATGTCAAACTTTCAAGACTGCTGATGTTGTATGTCACTAATGTTACTTCTTGCAATTTTTAAAAAATTTTATTACCCTGTTTCCTTAGTTTAGCCCCATAGTTCCCACTTACCCCGCTATTTTTGTTGGCGGGGCAAGTGGGGACTAGTCCTTAAGGGAAAGTGGGGATTAGTCCCCACTTGCCCCTTTTCCAATTTTTTATTTTTATTTTGTTATAAAATGGATACGTTTAGGGAACGCAACGGTACCCTAAACAACAATGCTGAAAATGTGCTAATCGTCAACTGTTGAGTGTTTTATGCCACAACAAAAATTCACGCTAAGTTTAGTCATCGGTAAGACTTAACTCACTTGCCATTTATTATAAACTTGCTTTACATCGTTTAGCACACTCACAACAATTGACTTGAATCAAAAAGTAATCATAGTCCACAGTACATCGCCCTTTTTTTTTCAGTGATTAGTAACAGGCTGAATTTTCGTGAGTAGCTTCGTTTTGACGAGACGCTCAACTTTTCTCTCTGCGAAAATTCTCGGTAGTGGTAGCTAATAGCAAAAATTATTTTTTCTATTTCACACGAATTAGACAATTCGACAATCTGTCAAATTATTTTGGCAATATATTTTTCATTCGTTAAAGAGTTTGTTTTTCGATTGCCTTGGTTACGTTTGCGCGAGTTAATTATAATAAGCCTCGTGTTTATCCACAACAACATAATTTGACAAGTTATCGAATTGTCTAATTCGTGTGAAATAGAAAAAATAATTTTTGACAATAAGTATTCATAATAAATATTTTCCATTTTGCGTATTTTTTACACTATTATCTTAGTACGGACCTGGAATGACGCCCAAAATTCCGATCTTTGCTTATGACACACAATTAGTGGTCGACGGGCTCCTGGTCTAGGTACTGTACTAAAATACAATATTGCGGTTACAATTATTCCATTACTTCTCTATTTTTCATTACGGCCGATTTACAGGATCAATTATTGTGCAAATATATTCCAAATGGGTTTATTACTACATTTTTTTACAATTCTCACTTTCCTCCTTTTTCATATTAAAGCGTCAATCTCGTAAACTATTTATTAAAGAAAGTAACACCATAAGTTTCGCCAGTAAACGATAAAATAAATGCGAATCACGTATTCCGCAAGGCATTTCTTAAAGTTCAATTAATTACTCGCTTAATCAGTCCATTAGTAAACCCATCAGTTTTGTCATCACACGTTATGTGCATACAAAATTGATTATTCTTGTAATAATTACGTACATATTTGGCGAGATATTTGATATTTACAGTAAAAAAAACACACTTTCTTACATCATGGTAATGACACCTGAGGGACTAAGGTGTGTTTTATAATAATGTACGAGCTTTCTATATCAATAATGAATTGATATTTTTATGCAGGGCAACGTTCTCCTGACGATGTCTATAGAAGTAAAATTCGGAGAGAGAGATGGTTTAGAAATGGCTTTATAGATAAGTAGCTGGTGGCACTTTAGGTATATGATTTGTTCGTCGTTGGAAATAATAGGCAATAAAGTTTTGAAAAGTTCTACAAACACCAAAACACTTGAATACTATTACTCGACGCGCGTTTCGTCAACCATGTTGGCATCATCTGGGGCAGGGTTGGGCTGATTTAAATCATTTTTAAAATCACGATTAAAATAATGATTTTAATCAAGGGATATTTATTTTTAAAAATCGTGATTTTTTTCATGTTTAAATGTCATAAAAAAAATACAAAATGTATTTGTAATAGTATATTATATTACTAGGAGTAGAACGCATTCTTTTCTTGTGTTGAGCCCAGGATTTGCGGCTGAGGCGAAGCCGAAGCCGCAAACTGGGCGAAACACAGAAAAAGGCGTTCTACTCCGTGTAATATATACTATTTTTTCTTCAAGCGTATTAAAATGCAAAAATTCATTTATTTATCATAAATGTACAAACATTCAAACTACAGTCTTACATGTTGACACAATATGACAAGTGGCTAGTGGATAGCGCGCCACCGGTGGCTTTCGGTATTAACATTATGTTACTAGTAAAACAATACCCACTGCGGTGGCGCTTTCGGAACTAACATTATGTTACTAGTAAAACAATGTCCACTACGGTGGCGTTCGGTACTAACATTTTGTTACTAGTAAAACAATGTCCTACTTCTACTTCTGTTTTTGGTGACATAATTTAAACATTTTAATACGCTTGAAGAAAAAAATTTTTATTTGCAAAAATTAAGCTTTAAAAAGCCTTTAATTTGAAGGCTTAAAACATTAACTTAACAAACATACGAACATATTAGTATATTATTGCCAATGTGAATTGCATACACTATTTTTTCTACGACCAGTCATAATGAAATAGAAAGTTAACACTTTATTTCTGAAATTGCTAGGTAAACACGATGTGACAAATGACTTGTCAAAATTGATAAATTTTAGATCTGTCAGATGTTCAAGGCAATAGTTTCTATTGATTGATTGATTGATTGATTTACCAGCGTGCGGTGGGCATTGCTGTCACTCCCAGAGTTATACAGTTGGGTCTGCTACGTCCACGCTGGGTTGGACTAAGGTCATGCTTGTTGCCAGCAGCGGGAGCCACATGGCTCGTGGTAAAGGAATATGGGATGGGTGGTATAATTATTTGTGAGATGCGTTACCGCATTGTGTCGTGAGGGAACGTCTAAGCTCCTTTTTTTGTGTTTTTGGTTCTTGGCATCTGCCTCTTCTGAACCTTCAAGTGAAATATGTCTTGTGTCTTGATGTCTTTTTGTGTGTCTGCTTCTTCGAATCTTCTTTTTCTGAGTCTTCTGATTCCTCGGTTTCCGATGTTGTGTTGGATTTGAGTCATGCTTATTGTCAGCAGCGAGCCACATGACGCATGTTTTTTTTAATTCATTTTTCTCCCTTTCTTTCCCAGTTTGTTTATGATCCTCTCGATTGTTGTTTTCCACGTGTAACATGGTCTCCAAATTTTTAGTTTGCTGCTGTTCAGTGTTAGCGCTTTCTTCAGTAGGATTCTGCTGTCCTTCTTGATCCTTTCCCTTATCTCTCTGCTTACCAGGATATGGTCTATTTGTGTGATTGAGCTTCCATTACTCCAGGTGTCAATTCAGGTTTGACTTTCGCTCCATGTATTTCTTATTGTTAAGTCAAATATGTGTGCTGTGTTTTTCAGCGCTTTTCCATTTTCGTTAGGCCATGTGCGGAGTAAAGTTTTTCCTATGATGCTCTTGTCCTCCTCCGCCTGATCGTCTATTACTATATGTGCATTGAAGTCTTTTAAAAGTATAATGGACATTGTTCTCGATTTTTCATAGCGTTGGTGTGCGCCGGGGTAATTATGTTTTCTCCTTCTAACTGATGGCTTAGTGCTCCATATAGACAGTCTTCTCTTCGGTTATTATTGATTTATTTCTCCTATTTGTCGCCTGGCACAATTTCACTGCACTATATATAAGGTGGAGTGGGGTAAGTGGGGACTAAAAATTTAAAAGGTTTACTTTGAAGTCACGTAACTTTATGGAAAATTGAGATACATTGGTGTGCTTTGAACAAGAAATAGTATATTATACTCACAAAATACCCATATATTATTTTTATTAATTCAACGGTGTTCTAAAAAAAAAAAATCAGTTCTGTAAGTTCACCTGTAGTACCCACTTGCCCCGGTGACTGGGGCAAGTGGGTTTTTCATCTCTACTTTTCATATGAATAGTTATGTTCTCAATTGGGGCAAGTGGATTAATCTGCACGATTTTAGCTACAAAACGTTCTTTTCAAATCTAAAATATTCCCAAAATTATGGGAGTTTCGAACTTAAGTTAAGTTAAGTTAAGGTATTTTTCTGGAGTAAAATAGTAAAATGCTATTAAACTATTTTATTGCAAAAACAGAACGAAATGATTTAAATTAAAGTTTTGTACAAAGAAAAAGTTCATTGGGCACGTTTAGGGAATGCAACCGCTGAGAATAATCACTCAACCTGATAGTCCACAGTACATCGCCCTTTTTTTTTAATGATTAGTAACAGGCTGAATTTTCGTGAGTAGCTTCGTTTTGACGAGACGCTCAACTTTTCTCTCTGCGAAAATTCTCGGTAGTGGTAGCTAATAGCAAAAATTATTTTTTCTATTTCACACGAATTAGACAATTCGATAACTTGTCAAATTATGTTGTTGTGGATAAACACGAGGCTTATTATAATTAACTCGCGCAAACGTAACCAAGGCAATCGAAAAACAAACTCTTTAACGAATGAAAAATATATTGCCAAAATAATTTGACAGATTGTCGAATTGTCTAATTCGTGTGAAATAGAAAAAATAATTTTTGCTATTAGCTACCACTACCGAGAATTTTCGCAGAGAGAAAAGTTGAGCGTCTCGTCAAAACGAAGCTACTCACGAAAATTCAGCCTGTTACTAATCATTAAAAAAAAAGGGCGATGTACTGTGGACTATCAGGTTGAGTGATTATTCTCAGCGGTTGCATTCCCTAAACGTGCCCAATGAACTTTTTCTTTGTACAAAACTTTAATTTAAATCATTTCGTTCTGTTTTTGCAATAAAATAGTTTAATAGCATTTTACTATTTTACTCCAGAAAAATACCTTAACTTAACTTAACTTAAGTTCGAAACTCCCATAATTTTGGGAATATTTTAGATTTGAAAAGAACGTTTTGTAGCTAAAATCGTGCAGATTAATCCACTTGCCCCAATTGAGAACATAACTATTCATATGAAAAGTAGAGATGAAAAACCCACTTGCCCCAGTCACCGGGGCAAGTGGGTACTACAGGTGAACTTACAGAACTGATTTTTTTTTTTTAGAACACCGTTGAATTAATAAAAATAATATATGGGTATTTTGTGAGTATAATATACTATTTCTTGTTCAAAGCACACCAATGTATCTCAATTTTCCATAAAGTTACGTGACTTCAAAGTAAACCTTTTAAATTTTTAGTCCCCACTTACCCCACTCCACCTTATATATAGTGCAGTGAAATTGTGCCAGGCGACAAATAGGAGAAATAAATCAATAATAACCGAAGAGAAGACTGTCTATATGGAGCACTAAGCCATCAGTTAGAAGGAGAAAACATAATTACCCCGGCGCACACCAACGCTATGAAAAATCGAGAACAATGTCCATTATACTTTTAGAAGACTTCAATGCACATATAGTAATAGACGATCAGGCGGAGGAGGACAAGAGCATCATAGGAAAAACTTTACTCCGCACATGGCCTAACGAAAATGGAAAAGCGCTGAAAAACACAGCACACATATTTGACTTAACAATAAGAAATACATGGAGCGAAAGTCAAACCTGAATTGACACCTGGAGTAATGGAAGCTCAATCACACAAATAGACCATATCCTGGTAAGCAGAGAGATAAGGGAAAGGATCAAGAAGGACAGCAGAATCCTACTGAAGAAAGCGCTAACACTGAACAGCAGCAAACTAAAAATTTGGAGACCATGTTACACGTGGAAAACAACAATCGAGAGGATCATAAACAAACTGGGAAAGAAAGGGAGAAAAATGAATTAAAAAAAACATGCGTCATGTGGCTCGCTGCTGACAATAAGCATGACTCAAATCCAACACAACATCGGAAACCGAGGAATCAGAAGACTCAGAAAAAGAAGATTCGAAGAAGCAGACACACAAAAAGACATCAAGACACAAGACATATTTCACTTGAAGGTTCAGAAGAGGCAGATGCCAAGAACCAAAAACACAAAAAAAGGAGCTTAGACGTTCCCTCACGACACAATGCGGTAACGCATCTCACAAATAATTATACCACCCATCCCATATTCCTTTACCACGAGCCATGTGGCTCCCGCTGCTGGCAACAAGCATGACCTTAGTCCAACCCAGCGTGGACGTAGCAGACCCAACTGTATAACTCTGGGAGTGACAGCAATGCCCACCGCACGCTGGTAAATCAATCAATCAATCAATCAATAGAAACTATTGCCTTGAACATCTGACAGATCTAAAATTTATCAATTTTGACAAGTCATTTGTCACATCGTGTTTACCTAGCAATTTCAGAAATAAAGTGTTAACTTTCTATTTCATTATGACTGGTCGTAGAAAAAATAGTGTATGCAATTCACATTGGCAATAATATACTAATATGTTCGTATGTTTGTTAAGTTAATGTTTTAAGCCTTCAAATTAAAGGCTTTTTAAAGCTTAATTTTTGCAAATAAAAATTTTTACAAATACATTTTGTATTTTTTTTATGACATTTAAACATGAAAAAAATCACGATTTTTAAAAATAAATATCCCTTGATTAAAATCATTATTTTAATCGTGATTTTAAAAATGATTTAAATCAGCCCAACCCTGCCCCAGATGATGCCAACATGGTTGACGAAACGCGCGTCGAGTAATAGTATTCAAGTGTTTTGGTGTTTGTAGAACTTTTCAAAACTTTATTGCCTATTATTTCCAACGACGAACAAATCATATACCTAAAGTGCCACCAGCTACTTATCTATAAAGCCATTTCTAAACCATCTCTCTCTCCGAATTTTACTTCTATAGACATCGTCAGGAGAACGTTGCCCTGCATAAAAATATCAATTCATTATTGATATAGAAAGCTCGTACATTATTATAAAACACACCTTAGTCCCTCAGGTGTCATTACCATGATGTAAGAAAGTGTGTTTTTTTTACTGTAAATATCAAATATCTCGCCAAATATGTACGTAATTATTACAAGAATAATCAATTTTGTATGCACATAACGTGTGATGACAAAACTGATGGGTTTACTAATGGACTGATTAAGCGAGTAATTAATTGAACTTTAAGAAATGCCTTGCGGAATACGTGATTCGCATTTATTTTATCGTTTACTGGCGAAACTTATGGTGTTACTTTCTTTAATAAATAGTTTACGAGATTGACGCTTTAATATGAAAAAGGAGGAAAGTGAGAATTGTAAAAAAATGTAGTAATAAACCCATTTGGAATATATTTGCACAATAATTGATCCTGTAAATCGGCCGTAATGAAAAATAGAGAAGTAATGGAATAATTGTAACCGCAATATTGTATTTTAGTACAGTACCTAGACCAGGAGCCCGTCGACCACTAATTGTGTGTCATAAGCAAAGATCGGAATTTTGGGCGTCATTCCAGGTCCGTACTAAGATAATAGTGTAAAAAATACGCAAAATGGAAAATATTTATTATGAATACTTATTGTCAAAAATTATGTGTTCATTATTTTTACAATAATAAAAAAATAGTAATAATAATAATACTAACAATAATAAAAATAATATTACTTTATTTCAAACAGCCACAATACAATATGCCTCTAAGTTACATTATAGTACATACGATGATAATAGTGGGTTGAAATAAGTGAAAAAACGAATTAATTAAACAAATATTTAAAAAACAAATATGCTATACTTTTTCAGTCAAGTATGTCTTAAAAATTAATTAAGTATGTATTGAGTCGAAAAGTACTGTAATAATTTTTTCCAAATTTTCCTTGTTTAACCTGTTTCGACGAGGATTCAATATCCACTATTGTACCGAGAACAATCTTTCGCAGTCAACTGTCATCATAGGAGAATATTTTATTTTTGACAGCAGTATATCAGTTACCCATAATGCTTGCAACATGTAGCTGAGAAGTAGTGGCATTCGCAAACCCCAGCGCGCAGTTTGCAAATGTTATTTCAGAGATGTTATTTTATTCATCGTGCTACTGTCGCTGGCCAACGGGCATGAAAAATTCTTTGATTTTTATGTTTTATAGAGATATTAATTGATTTTTTTTACGTTCATATACATGTAAAAAAAATATAAACAAGTTTTTTTACATAAATTATATTTTAAGAATCAATTTCATGTTAAATTAATAAAGAAATATCAGAATAATAGTTGTTGCTGAAATAAACACGCCAAAAGGCCAAACACGCAGGAGATGCAGGAAAATATACATATGGAGAAGAAAATATAAAAGCTCTGAACATATTTATGATTAAAAAACAGCTAAAAGTCAGTATATAAAACGGATGGTTCGAGATTTCTACAAAAATATTCAACTCTAGCAGCCCTTCATTTTTAAACTCGGTATGTGGGTAATCGAAAATATACACACTGAGAAGGAAATAGGAAAGAAATAATGATTAAATGCAACTAAAATGTGTGTGCATAAAGCCGATGACTCAAGATATCCACAATAATATTCAACTACGTTTTCATTTATTTCACATAAGTCTACGCGGTTGCGGTGTGATTTCATTATCTGCTGCTGCTGTTTTCTGAATAACAGTTTAACAGCAGTCAGCAAGAACATTTTTACTACGTCGTGTTTCTTATCTGTTACTTTCGAACAGAAATAACAGTGTGTCAATGCTATTTACAAATAACAGTTATAAAATAACAGGTTACTAAATAGCAACTCATCTCTAGTTGGTTGGAGTTGGAACTGATTTTTTACTTTTGTTAGTATTTCTCAAGCATTGGCCGTGGCAGTTTGTGCTACTCATTCTTATTTTAATTCTTCGACGAAAATAAATTTTTTTAACTTATAGTTATAAACTGCTGGGGAAGTACCTATGCTAAGTTTTATGATTCAATAATGATACTTTAGCAATTCTCTAGAAATGCAGATATAAGTAGGTAATATGTAAGTGAATTAAAAAACAGTAATTTCCTTTCCTAATAATAACCTATATTATTTTGATAAATTATATAATCTGGTCAGTTAATGTATATGGGCGATGGGGTGGTGCCGTTAAAACGGTTTCCGTGTAGGTATATATGTAGCAGCCATTAATATCTCGTTCACAAGTAGACTAGTATTACTATGAGAAGATGACAGGGCGGAGCCAAAATGCGCGAATATTTTTACCAGTGCCATAGCTTTATCTGGGGTATAGGGATGTGTAATTGCAATAAAAGTTTCGCGGTCAAGGAACTGTGAAAATGGAGTAGATTAAAACTTGCTAACTGTTACAAGTAACCTTTGTTCAGGAGAAGTGTAAGAATAGTAAGTTGTACTAAACTTTGCTTAATAAAGTTGTTTTATTATTATTATTACCGTCGCCGCCGCTCTACTGTAGGGCACCGCCGCCACTGGTGTTGACATTGAATGTCACGTAATTCTTTCTCATTGGCTTAGAATGATGGAACGCACAAACTCGTTTCTGCGCATATTTTTTGCTGTCATCTTCTCATAGTAATACTACTTTAACACACACAGTCGATCATAGCGGTAAGTGTAAAGCCGGCCCTCAAATGATGCTCGGATTCCGATCCTTGATCATAAGTTTACTCCTAAAATGTGTGAATTGTTAATTGGGTAGAAATGGCCTTGCCAGTCCTTTTTTTTTGGTACAGGCAGGCCCCCAAATGTGTAAGAAATATGATTCGTAAAAGTAAAAAAAAAACAGCCACAAATAAGTCATAGGTTTACTCATGGGGGTTGGAGGGATTTCTTAATTTACCTCCAAAAATCATGAATCCAGACTCCCATTCATTTTGGGTGGTACAAAGAGGCGCTACGCTCGCCCATGATAAGTTTATGAATGGCAATCAGATACTTGGTAAGTATGAACATTCGCCATGTTTGAAAAGTGGTGCGAACGTCTTGCTTTTCACGATAATTGATGGCGTATCGGCTCTTCCTACCGCATGCACTAGTTACTAGTTACCCTTGTAATTCGATGAGTATCATAAATTTACGACTGGCAATCAGAAATTTGGTAAATATGAACCTCCTGAGTTCGAAAACACATTCGCCATCTGTGAAAAAGAGAATAATTAAAACTAGAAGAGAGACTAATCAGAAAATAACAAACTTTATTAGAATGAAAATAAATAATTATAGTGGAACCAGGCGCTTAGACGCTTCAATCCCTCTGGCCCTTGTACCGCTTGTCAAAGATGGCGCACGTATTTTCACACTCAGGAGGTTCATACTTACTAAGTTTCTAATTAATTTTTCTAATTACACGGGTAACCAATATATGCGGTAGGAAGAGCCGATACGCCTTCAAATATCGTGAAAGGCAAGATCTTCGCTCCACTTTTCAAAGATGGTGAATGTATTTTCGCACTCAGGAGGTTCATACTTACCAAGTATCTGATTGCCATTCATAAACTTATCATTTTTTTTATCTGACTTTTTTTCAAAATTGTGCGAGCGTAGCGCCTCTTTGTACCACCCAAAATGAATGGGAGTCTGGACTCATGATTTTTGGGGGTAAATTAAGAAATCCCTCCAACCCCCATGCGGAAACCTTTGACTTTTTTTTTACTTTTACGAGTCATATTTCTTACATATTTGGGGGCCTGCCGTACGCCCCTGTACCAAAAAAGGGCTGGCATGGACATTTCCGTGCTCTACTACCCCAAATTAACAACAATTCACACATTTTGGGAGTAAACCTATGAGACACAATTAGTGGTTGGCGGGCTCCTGGTCTATAAAATAAATAGATAAAATAGTATGAGCGGGTGGGTACTATGTAAAAAGTCCCCCGCACCTACCGAACTAAAATAGCTTCCATTAGATGTCTCGTATGCTGACTGTCTTGTGTACAAAGTTTTAAGCTCGTGGACTCCGCGTAGGGTGGAAAAAAAAAATTTACCCCTAAATGTTTTATTTTTTTCTCACCTCCTATTTGACGGATGGCTTTGTAATTTGGCACAAATAATATTAGTGTTAGGAGAGTTTATTTTAAAAAATATTACTCTTCTACGATGATTTTATGCATTAAAAAAAAATTAATACATTTTTTCAATGGCCTGAAAGGTGACTACCCCGTTTGACACTATTACCATATTTTGATAAAATATACATTTAAACTATAACATATAACAGTTATAGTTTTATTACTGCGGTGGAACAGGATAAAAATAAATAAAAATTATCTGAACTTGCAATATTACGAGTATCTTATTTAATATTTAGATGGGTAATCATATAATTCATTCAGACAAGAGTAACTGAGTGATGCAGAAATTGCACCCATATTGCGAGCCAAGGAAAAAGGAACCCGACCAGAATTGAAGGATGTCTCAAACAAAGAAGTAGGATTGAAGTTTTTGTGGTCGCAATGGGATTCACTTAGAGCATTAGACGGGCTGTTATTATTATTATATACGAACATCTATAAGACTTATTTTATTAACTATTAGGAACATGATAACTCATAAAAACAAAATTATTTATCCAAGTCACTTTCCTTATCTAACTGTGGCAATAAAGAAAGTTTTATTGGTTGATTCGATTATAGTACCTCCAATTTTTTTACATATTTTACATTGTTACTGTTTTTGCGTTTTAAATTAAGTGAGCTGATTTTGCTCTCAGAACTATTGCTATCAGTTGCAGAACTTTCCATTTCGTGCATAACACTAACTACTATCTAAGTTTTTTAAAAAGGGAAAAATTAAGTATTAGGTACAATACAAATAACATAAGAAAACCACGAATACGATACACACACTTGAAATTCCGGAGATAAGATACTATATATGAGAACCTATAAGTATGAGATGGAGCTACGGAGATTTGTAAGACAAATGCGGCTGCGGCAGAGCGGGGGCGTGAGTAGCCAGCGGGGTCCGGCAGCCAATTGAAAAATGACTTATTTTGTATTTTTAGTGTCTCTTCAACTGTCACAGCACGCACTTCTGACCGCGGGGTGTCTTTAAAGGCAGCTTCTACTTCGAGGACACGCACCAAAGCCTCGCTAATACTTTGATGGGATATTCTAAGAATTCGCCTGACCTCTTCGGCCCTGATGCCATCTAAAAAGGCTCCCACGGAGTTGTCCCTGAAATTCTCTTGGTGCACTCGGATATGCCAGGTGTGCCAGTCTCTCGATCGCAGCTTCGAATTCTTGTAAGCTTTCCTCAACCTTTTGCGTCCTTAATTTTAGTTGAACCTGGTATACTTGGGCAAGGTGTTGGTCGCCATATCCCAAGTCCAATGCAGCTTCCAAGACTTTGAAGTCTCTTTGTTTCTCCACCGGGATGGTCTGAAGTAACTCTGAGGCTTGGCCCCTTAGCGCCAGAACTAATGTCATAGCCCTTTCCTCATTATCTCAGTTATTCGCACTTGCAGCCGCCTTCAAATTGTCTCTTGTACGTTGTCCATGAGCTTTGGCCGTCAAAAAGGGAGGTTTTAAACGAGAACCTGATAATGCTACTAGCTGGCCTCCTTTCTCTCTCAATTGTCGTTTAAGGCGCTCCACTTCTCCTTCGACCTCACTCATCTTTTCTTTTATGTCGCTTACTACCCCTTCGCTAATACTTTGATGGGATATTCTAAGAATTCGCCTGACCTCTTCGGCCCTGATGCCATCTAAAAAGGCTCCCACGGCTAGTTGTCCCTGAAATTCTCTTGGTGCACTCGGATATGCCAGGTGTGCCAGTCTCTCGATCGCAGCTTCGAATTCTTGTAAGCTTTCCTCAACCTTTTGCGTCCTTAATTTTAGTTGAACCTGGTATACTTGGGCAAGGTGTTGGTCGCCATATCCCAAGTCCAATGCAGCTACCAAGACTTTGAAGTCTCTTTGTTTCTCCACCGGGATGGTCTGAAGTAACTCTGAGGCTTGGCCCCTTAGCGCCAGAACTAATGTCATAGCCCTTTCCTCGTTATCTCAGTTATTCGCACTTGCAGCCGCCTTCAAATTGTCTCTTGTACGTTGTCCATGAGCTTTGGCCGTCAAAAAGGGAGGTTTTAAACGAGAACCTGATAATGCTACTAGCTGGCCTCCTTTCTCTCTCAATTGTCGTTTAAGGCGCTCCACTTCTCCTTCGACCTCACTCATCTTTTCTTTTATGTCGCTTACTACCCCTTCGCTAATACTTTGATGGGATATTCTAAGAATTCGCCTGACCTCTTCGGCCCTGATGCCATCTAAAAAGGCTCCCACGGCTAGTTGTCCCTGAAATTCTCTTGGTGCACTCGGATATGCCAGGTGTGCCAGTCTCTCGATCGCAGCTTCGAATTCTTGTAAGCTTTCCTCAACCTTTTGCGTCCTTAATTTTAGTTGAACCTGGTATACTTGGGCAAGGTGTTGGTCGCCATATCCCAAGTCCAATGCAGCTTCCAAGACTTTGAAGTCTCTTTGTTTCTCCACCGGGATGGTCTGAAGTAACTCTGAGGCTTGGCCCCATAGCGCCAGAACTAATGTCATAGCCCTTTCCTCGTTATCTCAGTTATTCGCACTTGCAGCCGCCTTCAAATTGTCTCTTGTACGTTGTCCATGAGCTTTGGCCGTCAAAAAGGGAGGTTTTAAACGAGAACCTGATAATGCTACTAGCTGGCCTCCTTTCTCTCTCAATTAGAATAGAATAGAATAGAATATTTATTTACCAATTTCTTGATACATAATTATGTACATTTGGCAAGTCAGGTATTACATTAGAGAATAAATTAATATTATTTACAAAATAAAACTAATGGACGAAAGACAATATTACAGGTAATTGTAAAAGACATATAAATGTAAATACGAACATACACACATACATATGACTATTCATACATAATAATTTTTATATAGTAGTAGTACGAGCAAAATAGATCTATCTATTTAAAAACTCATTCACACTATAAAAGGCATTTCTTAGCAGTAATTTTTTTATTTCTTTTTTAAAAGAAGGCACGTTCTTATCTTTAATTGGTTTAGGTAGAGTATTAAACAAGACAATACAATTATAGTATGAAGAGTTTTTAAAGTTGGTTGTTCTGTGTACTGGAATTGACAATAATTCTTTATTTCTTGTATTATATAAATGTCTGTATTATATTATGTAAATATAAATTATGTAAATGTGTATAAATTGTCGTTTAAGGCGCTCCACTTCTCCTTCGACCTCACTCATCTTTTCTTTGATGTCGCTTACTTCCCCTTTAACTTTTTTTTTGACGAGGAGGGGAAACTCACACGGGCTGCTAACTAGGAATAGGTCTGAGTGTCAGCCTCCAACGGACTAAAATTCCCCCTCTTAGGGCTCGTCTGTACAGAATACTCCGAGGACACTGCAGCCTCTTGGGCTTATTGTGCTCGCCTTGTTTTTTTAGTTTTTAGTTTACACTGTCCATTTTAATATTCCTGTGTCACTGACAAGGTGATACAGGTCTGAAAATGGACGAGTCTTGATGGTTTCCGGGTCTGTTTGTGTTTGCCCGTAGATATTATACCTTCTGCGGACCAATGCCTCGCAGTCATGTATAATATGTTCTACAGTTTCTGGTACCCTACCGTACAGTCTGCAGTTAAGGTCGCCAGCAAATTTTCCAATTAGACGCAGGTACTTCTTAACTGAATCAACTGAATCCTGTTCCCTTTTGACTTGACTGACTTCTGTTTTGACCACACTTACTTTATCTTCGACATTGTTTATCTCTTCTTTGATTTCGTTAGTGATTGAATTCATAGCGTCTTGTTGGATTTTCATTTGATCGCTCAGGATTTTCCTCAGTTCTTCCTGGCGTCTTTCTTGTTCCTCTTTTTCTTCTTGGCGTTGTCTTTCTTGTTCTTTTTTCTCCTCTTGACGCCTTATTTCCAGGCCTTCCATTATTTTCTTCAATTCGTTTTTCCTTTTTTTTTATCATTAATTATTATTTTTATTTATTTGCTTTTATCATGATTAGAGAATATTATTTAGGTATTATGCAAATCAAAGCTTACACACTTTTTTATTTATTATAATAAATAAAAAAGTGTGTAAGCTTTGATTTGCATAATACCTAAATAATATTCTCTAATCGTTTTTCCTTCTTGACGCCATCTTTCTTCCTCTTGCCGTCTTCTTGCTTGCGCTTCTTTTTCTTCTTGACGTCGCTTTTCTTGTTCTTCTTTTTCTTTGCGATGTCTTATCTGAAGTGAAATAATTAAACATGAATGAATTATATGATTACCTATCTAAATATTAAATAATATACTCGTAATATTGCAAGTTCAGATAATTTTTATTTATTTTAATCCTGTTCCACCGCATTAATAAAACTGTAACTGTTACATGTTATAGTTATAGTTCAAATACATATTATATCAAAATATGGTAATAGTGTCAAACAGGAAAGTCACCGTTCAGGCCATTGAAAAAATATATTAATTTTTTTTTAACGCATAAAATCATCGTACAACAGTAATATTTTTTAAAATAAACTATCCTAACACTGATATTATTTGTGCCAAATTACAAAGCGATCTGTCAAATAGAAGGTGATAAAAAAAATAAAACATTTAGGGGTAAATTATTTTTGTTTCCACCCCATGCAGAGTCCACGAGCTTAAAACTTTGTACAAAAAACAGTCAGCATACGAGACATCTTATGGAAGCCATTTTAGTTCGGTAGATGGGAGGGCACTTTTTACATTGCTACCCGCTCATACTCTTTAGGAATAACTTCATATGTATCAATAATTTTTCTATATGGGTTATTATTGTAGTAAAAGGTATCAATATCAGTTTTTATATGGTCCGGACACTTGCATTCATCCTCAAGGGGCGAAAAACACCCCTAAATTTAGATATTTAACATTTGAAAAAGTATTACTGATTCATTTTTGAAACGTAGGATATTCACGTTTTTGAGATCTGAAGTCAAAATCAAAAAAATCAAAATTGCGGATCCAATATGGTGGATGGAAATTTTTTCTAATGCAAGTGTTTTCAACGGACAAAAAAAATTGAGCACCTAGATGATGCTATATATTAACGAAATTATTAATTACTGAACAATTACAATAACAAAATGGTGACATTTTGTTAAAAAAAAAAAATGCAAAAACGCATATTGTTTTGACCATAACTTCTTTATTATTTACGATATAGAAACACACAAAAAATCATTTTACAGATTTATTAATTATATTTAATTCTGTTCCATAGAATTTTTGATGAAAGAGTCTAGTTTAGTTAGATAGTTTCTAATATTCAACATTTAAACTAAATACTTCATCCTATAAATATTAAGTCCAAAATTTAATCAAAATTAAAAAACTGAAAAATGAAATTTTAAAAATTTTAAAAATAATTATTTATTTAAAAAAAAAACTACAAATTACTTGACAACTCCCTGGCATCTTGGTTTTAATTTCAAACAAAATTGTCAGAGTACAGTTTTCTGAATAAAAAATCCCATTAAAATGATATTTTCGGGATTGGATATTATTTTAATCAAAATTTCAATATTTTTTTAATTCTGATTAAATTTTGGACTTAAAACCTACGAAAGAATTTCTAGGAATTCACTTGGATTGTAAGCTATGTTGGGAGAACCATATAAACGAATTAATCAAGAAACTAAATAAGGCATGTTTTACATTAAATCAGCTTAAACCTACAATGGACATCAGACATTTATTAAACGTTTATTTTTCTTTAGCCTACTGCTATCTATCCGGATATTTCCGAACAAGTTTCATTAACACAATTTTACGATAAAAACATGCCTAATAAGTATGATTTTTTGTTTTTTCCGCATACTTTGGTACCGCAGGTGGCTTTGCATTTGTAGGAGACGAATGTTTTTCTAGTCATAATTATATCCTAATTTGTTCTATACTTGAGTAAAAATGTATTCAAAATGCACAATAAATAAAAAGGTGGTGTTCACTCTGTATATGCTTTATTTTTTATGTCCATCATTTTTTCGCTAAAACAAATATTTATTGAGATATTTACAAAGAAATAAATATTTTACGTATTTTCGAAAATTCCTTTATAGTTTTAGATGCAATTTTTTTCTAAAGCAAGTGCCGTAAACGGACAAAAAAAATTTGAGCGTCTAGCTCATACTAGATGATAACGAAAAACAGTATAAGAGAATATATTTTTTTATTACTTATTACTTACATTAATAAAATAGCGACGTATTCATTAAAGAAATGTAAAGAAACACATCGTTTCTGTCATAACTCGTTTACTGTTTATGCTATAAAAATAAGTAAATAAATAGTAAAAAAAATCGTTTGAAAGCCTAATTAATAACCCTTCATTTTGGTAGTCGGCGTTTTTGAAGTAAGGTCTATAGTTTCTGTGGTATTTAACGATTAAACTAAATACTTCGTATATCTCAAACTATTGGTTTTTGGATAGATAGCAGTAGGCTAAAGAAAAATAAACGTTTAATAAATGTCTGATGTCCATTGTAGGTTTAAGCTGATTTAATGTAAAACATGCCTTATTTAGTTTCTTGATTAATTCGTTTATATGGTTCTCCCAACATAGCTTACAATCCAAGTGAATTCCTAGAAATTCTTTCGTAGGTTTTAGGTCTGAAATATGAACCGCAAAGTTTTCTGATAATGTTTTCCTTTTGGAAAAAAAAAATACATTCAGTTTCTGTTAAATTTAATATTAATGTATTTTTGTTACACCATTCATAGAACTGTTTTACAACTATATTGACAGTGGTTTGCAAGGTTTCGACATCAGCAGCTGTTACTACCATTGATGTAATATCTGCGAACATGGTTATTGTCGTTTGGGAAGACCATTTATAAAAAGCAACAAGATAAGAGGTCCTAGGACCGATCCCTGAGGCACTCCCATACTAACGTTATATTCTTCAGATGTTTTGTCATCAATCTTCACTTTTAGTTTTCTATCAGTTAGAAAAGATGTGATCCACTCTAGAGTAGTGCCTGTGATACCCAAGGAAAACATTTTTTTTTATAACAAACGAAATATTAATGGTTTCAAACGCTCGAGTTAAATCGAAAAATAAACCGATCACATAATTATTTTTATTCAACTCATCATAAATGGTTTGAAGAAATTGAACTGGGGCAGTTTCCACGGATTTCCCTTTTCTGAAACCGTGTTGATTATCTGAAAGTAATTTATTTGTTAATAAGAAGTTTGTAATTCTATTCAATACTATTTTTTCCAAAATTTTTGATATTATACACAACAGGGATATTGGCCTATAATTCTAATGATCATTTAAATCACCCCTTTTAAAAATTGGCAAGACAATGGCTATTTTTAAGATTGATGGAAACTGTCCCTTTTCAAAAAATTTATTTATTAAGTAAGTTAAAGGTTCGATAATAAGATCACAACAATTTTTCAAATATTTAGAAGATATTCCATCCACACCGCTCGATTTTTTATTGTTTAACTGTTGAATTACATCCCTTACTTCCCATACTGTGACAGGTGCCATGAAAAAGGATCTCTCAAACATATTACTTGTAGTACAATCAGCTGGAATGTTGTCTGCAAAATGATTTTTTATTTTTTGTTCTGCTACATAAGAGAAATAATTAGCTAGATACTCTGTGACTTCTATTGGGTTTTCCGAGATTTTTCCATTTATATTTATGGCAACTTTTTCGCTTTTTTTCTTCCTTCTCCATAAAGTAGAGTTTACTATTTGTCAAATTTTTCTTTGAGTTTTGTAATAGTCTAAGATATCCGCATCTTGTGATGATTTTACTAATAAAAATAAATCTCGCATATCAGCTCCCTGAGGTGTTAACCACTTTTTTGTACTACGAAAGTCAGTACTATCCTTACAAAGCTTATAAATGAGAGGGCAAGATGAACCGAGACATTTTAAAAAGATAGCAATAAAATTTTCGAATGCTTTATCAATATTGCTCGTATAAATTTCAGTCCAATCTACCAGACTTAAAGAATATTTTAATTGTTCAATATTATCATCCGAAACACATCTATAAGAAATTAAGTGTTTAGTTTCATTCATTGTATTTTTTTGTGATGGCAAGTCTTTCTACGAAAGAATTTGAGCCAAGTGAGCTGCAATGCTTGGGTCAAAAATATATGAGTTGTAAGTATCGATTGGCAGATTACATACTAGGTAATCAATATACGATTTTGAGATATTGCCACTTGAGTTTTTCCGATTCTTGCTGGTTCATCTAATTTAACAACTAATTCGTATGTCATGAATAAATCTTCTAAAAACTTTTTATTCAAGGAATTATTTCATTAGTCTATGTTGAGATCCTCACACAAGATATGATCAGTTTTTTGTACCAAATAATTTAAACATTCTGCTATATTTACCAAAAAAAAAAAAAAAAAAAGGTCGATATTACCCGCCGAAGGCCTGTAGATTGTCAAAATTGCAATATGTATATTTCCTATTGAAACAGAAATAGAACAAAGTTCAATATCCATTTCGGATATAAATTTTTCAACATTAATATTTTACTTCTACGTCCAGTGGAAGTATAGCAACGACAAAAAAATTTTAAAAAATTTTTATAGTCCAAATAGGCTTAAAATGTCACGAAACGTCGAGATTTTAAGTTTGAGCGAAAAAAAAATTTCTGTCTGTAACTTTTTTTTTGTGCGCACGTTTACTCTGGAACCGTTTAAGATATTGACTTGACATTTGGTACACATATGTACTTTAACGAGATCTAGAACTAGATTATATTTTCATCTTGTTCCGTCGAAGGGTTGGGGGGGTAAATTGGGGTAAATTTGGGGTAAATAGGTCAATCAAGCAAGTAATAGTCCATAAAATTGGTATTTAGTATATACGAGAGAAGCTAAGATCTCAAAAAAATTTTTGGCATTAGCCACCCCCATTACCACCCCCCACCCCCTTATTAAAGGGGATGAAAAAAAAATGTGATTTAGTGTACCTATGTACAGGAACCAGAAACCTCAAAATATTTTTTTACTTCATCCAGCCCCACTACCACCCTCCTATCACCACCCCCCACCCCACTACCGATGTGGGGTATCGTTTTATGGGTTTTTGCGGTAGAGGATTTCAAATATTATATTATTAAAGTTCCATAAACAGTTATTTTTACATACAAAGTTTTTTTCGTTGTGAGTGACTGGATAGAGAATCTGGATGTGGAAGTAGTGATTCCTTGGGCAGCGGTTTTTTATTTTATAATTAGAAATTGTTTGGGTATTCACAGAAATTGCTACACCACCATGTTGATGTTTGTCTCTACAAAAATGTGAAATTAACTCAAAATCGGGGATTTTAAGAAATTGTAACTGATCAAACTGCATCCATGATTCTGAAACACAATACGTCTAATTTCCGGTTGGTATTAAAAACTTCAATACTATGAATTTTATTTGAAATTCCTTGTACATTTACGTATCCTATATTAAAGTAATCATCATTACCATTCAACTTTTGTAATTCGTCAGTACCTTCGAAAGTTTTTAATCTACTCCTTACGTCAATCGTCCCTCTTGAAAATTTGACCTTTTGGGAAAGGTAAATCAGCGAACTGCAACTCCGGCCGTCTTAAGTCAGTGTTCGATGGGAAAAGATACTTTAAATGATTGTCCTGTTTCAGTTTTGTTCCATTCTTCACAATTAAATTTTATGTTTGGTGCTGTTTCCGTTAAAACTTTTTCCAGTTCGTACAAGTTACATCTGGGGCGCAACGGTATACGTGGAGATACCCCATTTTAGGGACAGTTTTCAGCACAGTGGTGCTATTTTTTCCACTGCCTATTATTGGTTTATATCTATCTGTTTACATTTTTTTGTTGGGAATTCCCTCTGATTTTACCACTTTATCGTTGTTTGTTTTTTTCCGATACGTCGTTTTTTACTGCTTATCTATTTTTATTTCTGGATTTGTTTTTTATTGTGTATTTACTTTTTCAACTCTAGCTGATGAGATTGTCGAAATATAATTATTTGATTTGACAACATTACTAGTAGATGGCTCTGTTGCAACTTTTGCATCATATTTGTTGGTAATATGATTACCTTTTTTAACATGCATATTAGATCCTCTTGTTCACTAGCTCGTCTTTCTGGGTGAAACGTTAATTTTCTCAACACGTCAATTTCACTTTGAATCTGAATATACGATTTTTTTTCACATACCAGTACTTCATGGCTATCGTGAAATTTCTCACAATCATTTTCTATCGTTTCCCTTTTATCCATACACAGTTTTTTTTACAAAATTTTGAAGCACTTCACAATTTACACTGGTAGGTAACTTTTGTTTGATTATTATGTCTATTAATTCATCTTTTTTTAGTTTATTTAATTCCCTTACTATCACGGACTCCACATCAGGCGCCATTTTTTGCCGGACGGCACGGAGAAGCCGAGTGAACACGTTTAGTACAGTTCAATTAGCAGAGTAGTTAGTACAGATAGTGAATTGAGAAACATTAAGAAGTAGGCAAAGTAATCAAGTGACTGAATTATAGTATTGCATTATAGTACACTCAAAGAAAATGATAGGTAAATTCAACCAAAAAGAGCATATGAAATCGCGCCTATCTAGTTTCATAGTTAAATCAATCAGAAAAGAATAGTCATACAACTTTATTTGTTTTCGTAAACAAATAGTAGTTTAATAATCATATCTTCTTGTAACAAATTAAATAGTACAATGACATTTTTTTATGTTCACTAACCATTTTCAATTTGGTCTACGACTTTGTTTTTTGTTCACCAACAAATTTTTAGGTTGATCTACACTTTATTGTATGATGAAGTTTTTTTTGGTTAGTCAAAATCTCAGTATTGAGACATCAGACCATCCAAACCAAATAGTAGGAGAGCTGGCAAACATTATGGTGAACGATAAGATTCAAAATTTTCACTGATGGCAGTCCATTCTTTGGTCTTTGGATATGTCAAAACCGATCGTCTGCCGTTACAAAGTGGCAGCATTAACTTGGGGGGTGTATTCAAAAAGGGATGATTTTAGGTTTTAGTGAACCATATTGTTCAAGAAAAATTTTTGCAGGGGTGACTAATATAGTCAGTCTAGACGGCATTTCTACCCAGGCAGACGATTTTTCTGGTAGCATTATCACAGCAGACGCAACTCAAAATGGAAAAAAATCACATTTCGGTGAACTATTTTGTTCAAAAATAATTTTCGCGTCCTTCGATTTGTCTACTTATGGTTTAATAAATAACGAATCGGCAGACGACAAAATCGGTAGTATCGCCCTAGCAGACGCTGTCAAAGTGACAGATCCGGTTTTGATGAACGACATTTATCAAGAAAAATTGTGTAAGGAATGATAAATACAACAAATCAAGATTATATTCTCGCCCAGGCAGTCAATTTTTTTCGTAGCTATGTGTATGGCAGACGCCTGTCAAAGTGGCAAAAATCACGTTTCGGTGAACTATAGCGGTCAAAAATAATTTTTGCGTCCTTCGATTCGTCTATCTATGGTACAATAAATAACGAATCAGCAGACGAAAAAATCGGTAGCATATTCCTAGCAGACGCTGTCAAAGTGAAAAATTTTAGTTTTTTTTTATATATAAATAGGTTTAGAATGTTGCGACGAAATTTTAAGTTTGAATAAGAAAAATCTGCCTGTAGGTCGGTTATCTATTATAAAGTCATACAAGTTGTCCGCCAGAATTTTGATACTTCATACTATCAGGATGGAAATATATTTAATATCCCGAAGGGTCCATCGATTTTGGGAAACTTTAACGATGTATTCCCCTCGGATCCCATAATTAGTTTCTATGGTACAGGAGCAAAAGCATATTCCATGCAATCTGTAGGTAGCGATTTAAAAAAAGATCACCTTTTTGTTACCTTTCAAATAATATTTATTTGTTTATTGCGATATTACCATATTGTGATACTACCTTGTAGGTATACAGGCATTTTTATATATCAGAGTTTATGTTTTTTGTTAAGTAAGGATGTTGATTTTTTTTAAATGAATATTTAAGTTATAAGTTGCTTGTGATATCGTATTTAATCTTCCTTTTGGTAATATAAGTTACTGTTATCAATAAGTCGTTTGTATGTTCCTTACGGTATAGCCATATATGATAGATTGATATTCTTATGGCTATACATATTATTTGTTACTTTTAGATTATTATGTTCTGAAAATAATGTATTCTAGGCTTTTTGTTATGTTATTTTTTATTTGTACAGAAGTAATAAATCTGTTGTTTAAAGTCAGATTTTTATTTTATTCGCACAGGAAATATAACGAACGAACTGTCACCGATTTTTGTATGCAGAGAAATTCTTTGTTTGAAAACTGCTGTCCAAGGAATCACTATTTCCACATACCATCAAAGAGGGTAATTTGATGATGGGACGAAAGTAACGGGGTAGCCGAGGCGCGGTGGTCGATGGCAAAATGTTTTGATAGTTTTGCTTCTCGTACACACACTTGATCACAATTTTATTTCTTTAGCCCATTTAATATGGGGTGGGGGTAGCGGCAGTGGCAGATGTCAAAAAAAATTGAGACCTTTGGTTCATTTAAATAGTAGGCTGGGGATGGCTGATGCCAACAAATTTTTAAGACCTTGGTTTCTCGTACATACACTAAATCCCAATTTTATTAATTCTTACTTGTTTGCTTTGCCTATTTAACCCTATTTGCCTCCAACCCTTCGACAATATAATCTAGTTCCAGATCTCGCTACAGTACATAGATACACCTTAAATCAATATCTTAAACAGTTCCAGAGTAATTGTGCGCACAAAAAAGATTACAGATAGACCTACAGACAGATTTTTGTTGTTCAAACTTAAAATTTCGTCGCAACATTCTAAACTTATTTATATAAGAAAAAAAAAATTAAAATTTTTCACTTTTATAGCGTCTGCTAGGAAAATGCTACCGATTTTTTCCTCTGCCGATTCGTTATTTATTGTACCATAGATAGACGAATCGAAAGACGCAAAAATTATTTTTGATCACTACAGTTCACCGAAACGTGATATTTGCTACTTTGACAGGCGTCTGCCATACACATAGCTACGAAAAAAATCGTCTGCCCGGACGATAATGTAATCTTGACTTGTATTTATCATTCCTTACATAATTTTGCTTGATAAATGTCGTTCATTAAAACCGGATCTGTCACTTTGACAGCGTCTGCTAGGGCGATGCTACCGATTTTTTCGTCTGCCAATTCGTTATTTATTAAACCATAAGTAGACAAATATAAGGACGCGAAAATTATTTTTGAACAATATAGTTAACCGAAATGTGACTTTTTGCCATTTTGAGTTACGTCTGCTATGATAATGCTACCAGAAAAATCGTCTGCCTAGGTAGAAATGCCGTCTAGACTAACTATATTAATCACCCCTGCAAAAATTTTTCTTGAACAATATGGTTCACTAAAACCTAAAATCACCCCTTTTTTAATACACCCCCCAAATTAATGCTGCCATTTTGAAACGGCAGACGATCGGTTTTGACATACCCAAAGACCAAAGAATGGACTGCCATCAGTGAAAATTTTGAATCTTATCGTTCACCATAATGTTTGCCAGCTCTCCTACTAAAAGATTAGAGATCGTTTGTAAGATCCATCCAAATATATCGATGATCCCTGAGAGAATTTGAACATTGCAATCATGTTATTAATTTTCTATAAATTCATAAGAGTATAAGATAATGCATGATTGATTATTGTCAGTGATTTGTATGTGGTGTCATCTGGGAATAATTTCTGTAATAGACTACGTGGTAAGCAAGAAAATTTTATGGTAATTCTTTTAGAACTTCTAGAAGACGACAATAATATTGGTTTGTCTACCAAGTACAATAATACAGCGAACTAATACTGGGTTCGAATTACAATTCGATAATAGTTAAAAATAAAATATACTATTATCTAGTTTAATTTGACAGAGTTCAACAAAATAATAGTCAGACGAACAAAATAATAGTCTTATTCATCTATTTTTTAAGTTAATGTTTGTTTTGCTGTACGACAACTTTTTATTAATTAAAATAACAATCACCTCTTGTTTAAAAATACCATCAATATAGCTTGGTTTAACAAAATTAACGATATTGTTAGTTAACCATTTTTTTTGTTGAATTTACCCATACTATTTCTTTGAGTGTATTCAGTGTTATATTAGTCTAGTAATGAATTATTGTAATTAGGTCTTAAATCAATAAATCAGTGTTCAGTGTTACCCTGGTGTTATAATTTCCGAACCCACAATACAAGGTGTTTGTAAACACGTAACAATATCATAAACTGTTCTAGATTGTGCGCACAAGAAAAAATTACATACCGACCGAGAGGCATTTTTTTTTAAATATCGACGTTTCTTGACATTCTAAGCCTAATTGAAAAAATATTTTTTTTACCGTTAATATACTTCCACTTTACTACATGAATGTGAAAGTAATAGGTATGTACATACCTGACGTAATTTTGGAGAAACGTGTATGCCAATTGGGCCATTTCTCAGTTAAATGTTAATCAAAAACAGTCGGCGACGCGCGAATGCAACTTCTACATTACAAGTTTATTCATTATTTATGCAATGTCCAAAACAAACATATAAGAATATGTAAAATAATAATAATTAAAGCATGAAAATAACACCATTACCCAGTCAAGTAACTCCTTAGTAATTCTACTAAAGAAAGTCCATCAATGGATTCTTATCCAATCCAATCTACTATCTATCAACCATAAAGATACAAGATAGGAGATTAATTTCTGGAACGCTAACAAATCAAATTTAGCAATAAAAATTAGCAACTTGTTCTTGTAGTAGAGTGAATGTGATGCTGCAATCTGTGTTCCGGTTCAATTTTGCACCTCAGAGAATTATGCCCATCATGGTTCTCTTTAGTAGGATATTCATTGTTTCGTAACAGAAATGTGTAAAATTACATGTTTTTGTAAGTCTGGAAGACATATTATTATACACGGAGGATAATAAATATCAGTCTTTCTGCAATATCTCAATTTAAGCTTTAACAGGTAGTTGGTATGTGTTTATTATTTAATATATTTAATAAATACCATAATAGCGGGTTTATACGGGCATGGACTTAGTGGCTCCAGTAGATATTGGCACACCAGTAAAAAAATATTGCAAGTATAAACAGTTACTGGCGAGAACTGGAGAGCAAGTTTTGGCCTTGTATGCATTGATACATGCTCGCCAGTAACTGTTTATACGTGCAATATTATTTCCACATCCAGTGGAAGTATAGTAACGACAAAAAAATTTTTAAAAATTTTTATTGTACAAATAGGCTTAGAATGTCATGAAACGTCGAGATTCTAAGTTGAGCAAAAAAAAATTCTGTCTGCCGATCTGTCTGTCGATCTGTTTGTCGGTTTGTAACTTTTTTTTGTGTGCACGTTTACTCTGGAACCGTTTGAGATATTGACTTGAATTTGGTACACATATGTACTTTAACGAGATCTAGAACTAGATTATGTTTTCATTTTGTTACGTCGAAGGGTTGGGGGGTAAATTTGGGGTAAATAGGTAAATCAAGCAGGTAAGAGTTCATAAAATTGGTATTGGATAAACTAAGGTCTGAAAAAAAATTTGGCATTAGCCACCCCCACCCATTATTAAAGGGGATGAAAAAACATTGTGATTTAGTGTGTGTGCAAGAACCAGAAACGTCAAAATATTTTTTTACTTTATCCACCCCAGTACCACCCCCCCCCACCCCACTACCGATGTGGGGTATCGTTTTATGGGTTTTTGTGGTAGAGGATTTCAAATATTATATTATTAAAGTTCCATAAACAATTATTTCCACATATAAAATTTTTTCGTTGTGAGTGACTTGGATAGAAAATCTGGATGTGGAAGAAGTGATTCCTTGGGCAGCGGTTTTTTTTTTACTGGCGTGCCAATATCTACTGGCGTCACTAAATCCATGCACGTATAAACCCGCTATAATGCTAAATACCTACTAGTGGAAGATCAGACCCTCTGAATTCGACACCCTCTATATAACTCGCGAACACCCATCTAAAAAATAGGTAATCTGATGTAAAATAACTTGCTAAACTTGATTTTTGAATTCGCCCACTGATTTGAGATTGCCAAAATGACCAAATTGGCAATTTTCTAAAAAAAATAAAAATTATGTGTTATTTTTTGTTTTTCATATAACACGTCATATATTTTTTATTTTACTTCAGAATAATTTAAATTTTTTACATAATATTCTCTAACTATTCTTTGATATGTTGCAAGTAAAAAACTTTACCTAAAAAATAATTAGTTGGCAAAAAAAAAATAACAACTTTTCTTTGACGCAATATCTTTAAAATTTGCAGAGGAAAATGTTCGATCGAGGTATCTTTTTTATTTTTAAAGTTAGGTGCCTACTATAACCGAAGAAAATGTTCCGAATGAACTAAATAAAATCTTTTATAAGAAGTTTTTTTTGAAATTTTGCTCCCTGATCGAAATATTCATTGTTTGTTTCAGCGTCCGAACGAATGCGCGCTACTATGAATCGGCCGCAATCGCACCTAGAGCTAAACGCAGGCACGTGCCGGGTGATTATTATTTTCCAGTGTCCATTTATGTTACGTTGAAAGTGCTTTTTGTCTCAGTCCTTATATTTAGTGCATTATAAACACATAGTTTGGCATAATACATTATAATTACTCGGATAGGAAATCAAAGGAAACAAGCTAAAAACGTATTCTTCGCCTGTTCACTGGATCTTTATATAATTGTTATACATTCTATAGGATACTCTTTACAGTTTTTTGTAAATAATATTACTTTTAGACATTTTTAATTTTATAGTAAGAACTTAGTTGGTAAAAAACTCAGTGTGAAATTAAGTAAAAATAATAAAAAAGTATACCAAACCCCATTTGGGGGGAATATCGCTCACAGGAATATTTGGGTTCGAAACCCATTTGGGTTTCGAACCCAAATATTCCTTGGATTCCGAGTCAAAAGCGTAAGAACTACACCACCACCTTACACGTAAAAAATGTAAATTTTTACATTATAAGACACGAGCTAAAATCATATTTTCACGGTTGTATATTACATTATGAAATGTATATTTGTAAAATATATAAATATTTAGATATTAAAATGAAATATCATTTCACCAGATTTCTATTCAATTATAAAAACATAAAAATCAAAAAAAATTTTTTTTCAAATTTAAATCATTAATAACATTTTTATTTATCGATCGATTTTGTTCAAAAACAATAGGGTTATTCCTCTAGCTAACACTAATTTACTGTCCAAATTTCAGTACAATCGGAATTTTCTTTCTTGAGTTATCGTGCTTACAAGAGACGTGACGGACAGACAGACATTTTGAAAGTTGTTCAGAATTCGTTCACTAACACAATGGTCTGAAAATTTTTTGTCTGTGAGCGATATTTACGGTTTTAGAAATGTACCGATCAAATACAATATACTCTTCGTTTTCGTATTTGCGAAGAGTATAATAAGTAGTTACTTTTTTTCATACAAGCAATGGAGTGATATAATATAGAGAACATGTATCGACAATTAAGTTTTGAACAATGTATTTTGTGCCAGAGAAGGAGTTGTGAAACAGTTCAAGTTGTCACAGCAGATGCATTCCACTATTTATTGCAAGCAGCGTCCGAAAAATCCGATGACATTTCTGTGGCTCTAAAACAATATTTAGAACAGAAAGATTTATTTTTATCACTAAATCCAGTTTACTATGCACAATATAGAAGATCGTATACCCGAACTGCTTATAAAAGAAAATTAGAAATTGTAAATCCTAGTACAGAGAATACAAGTGAAAAGGACATTTCTGCAATGTGCTATTTACAAGACAGCCTATCAAATTAAGCCCAAAATTCCAAATGTTTAAGATTTTGGATGGTACCTAAAGGAGGAAATCTTATTTCCAAAGATGATTTCAAAAAGCCCAAAACCCAATTTTATTGAGTTAACTCCATTTTGTAAATGTAAATTATATAACTGTACTACAAGCTGCAAGTGTAGCAAAGCAAACTGCAATGTAACATAAGTTGTTTATGCGAAGGAAAATGTAATCTTTAGTATCCACTTGCTGTTATAATTAATGAAAACATATTTTTTAATGTGTATGTTTCGAGATTATCTACATAATTTTATAACATTTAATTGCAAATAGAAACTAAATAATCCGTAGACTCACTTGATCGCTTAAATGACACCACAGACGGGCGATGTTAACAGAAGTTATGCTTTTAATTAATGCGGATGATTTGCGCGACCGCATTCAACAGCGTCATCTCGTTACATGAGCCGAATTTCAAAAAAATCTCTTTATAAAAAAGTTTGTTTACAGTATATGGAACATTTTTCTCGTTTATACTATAACTCTTTCTTTAAAAATAAAAAAGTTACCTCGATCGGGTATTTTTCAATGCAAATTTTAAAAAACCACGACAATAGCGGATAATTATATTTTTTTTATGCACTATATTATTAGTTGCACTATATTCTTTGCCGTCTGCCTGTCCAAGAATATTGGAGGGATAATGTGTAAAATATTTATCTAAATCGGAATTAAAATAAAAAAGATATGATGTGTTATGTGCAAAACAAAAATTAACACATAATTTTAAAATTTTTCAAAAAATTTGCGAATTGACCGATTTGGCAATCTCAAATTAACGGGCGAACTCAAAAATCAAATCTAGAAGGTCATTTTATATAATATCATCTGTTTTTTAGGTGGGTGTTCGCGAGTTGTATAGACTACTTTTAAAATGCTTCCTACAGATTGGCTGCTCTCCGACTATTCTGCATGCATGAGTATAAAGTTATAGTTTTTTCATATTGCCTTCGGTTTCACCAAAGAAAGAAAAGTTTGTAATCGCAATCAAAACAGCGAAAAGAAAATTGGATACACGCCTTAAAAAGATCAGATCTTACTAAATAAAACATGAAATATGATCATATACAGTGTGTGCTATTTAATACCGTTATTTTGGAACGCGTTGGTCGATTTAATTTTTTTTTTTAGTTATATTGCTCGATGAGTTTTAATTGACTGTTTTGAAAAATTTGTAATTTTTATACTTTCAAGGCCTACTAAACTCCTTTAAATGGGTCAAAATTTCGAGATCGACTATTAGGCAAATTCTTTTCGGCAAATTGGATAGTGTATTCGATTCGTAGTTGTCTCAAATACCTTCATACAAAATTTTAAATCGGCCAACGCGTTCTAAAATAATGGTGGGGTTGTTAAATAGCACACACTGTATAAGTATAAGTTAAGTACCTAGGTACTGAAAAAAAAATGTAGAATATATTATGTAAACATAACATAAATATTGTCGCTATAATAAAGCTACAAGTTTGATGAAAACTAAACGAGTTTATTAATTTAATTACGAGTGTATAACGATTAACTACATAGGTTCATTCTATTGTAATTATTGTGAGAGATTTTCTTTTAAAGGTAATACAATTTTCCGCTTTTCATCTAACAAAAATAATTTCATGTAGTCAGACTTATTACAGTTTATATATAAATTTTATTTGGTTGTAAAACATACAATATAGGTGGATGAAATAAAAAAAATTAAAATAAAAAATAAACATTTTGAGGATTTTGGTTCTTGAAGACACACTAAATCATATTTTTTTTTGCCAACTTTAATAATGAGGTGGGGGGTGGTAATGGGGGGTGGCTAATGCCACCTTATAGCTGCTCTTCTATATACTATACACCAATTTTATGGACTCTTACGTGCTTGATCTATTTATTTACCCCCATTTACCCCAATTTACCCTCCAACGGAATAAGATGAAAATATAATCTAGTTCCAGATCACATTAAAGTACATATGTGTACCAAATTTCAATATCTTAAACAGTTCCAGAGTTATCGTGCGCACAAAAAGTTACAGACAGACCGACCGACAGACCAACAGACAGAAATTTTGTTTCGCTGAAACTTAAAATCTCGACGTTTCATGAAATTCTAAGCCTATTGGAATAATAAAAATTGGAATATGGTGGACATCAAAAATGAAGCTTATAAACTGAGAATTTTATTTTGATTGTATACTTGTGTAGGGTTGATTGTTTCGAAGATATTAATTTTATAGATGGCATCCGACCGTTTTTAGGATGAAGTTACTAGTTTAAAATGTTGAATATCTTAGAAACTGCCACACTTACATCAAAAGTTCTAAGAAACAAAATTAAAGGTGATCATCAATCTTTAAATTCTTTGTTTGTTTCTACATCACAAATAAATAAAGAAGTTATGGCTAGTGATGGGCGATATATCACGAACTGTGATTTAATCACTGATATTAAGAAATCACAGGTAACGACTGTTAGTAAAGTTGGCAGAAAAGCGTGACGGGATCACGACTTTCCGTATTCGTTCCCTTGCCGTGGTCTAACCAAGACGATATTTCACGATATTTACTTTGAGTCGATTATTGTTTGCGCCCGTATGTATTAACACGTAAAGCAAGCGATCCCGTGCCTTATTAGCGTTATTAGATACGCATTTCCCACTATTTAGATATTTATATAAATAAATATCTTTGTCTTTTATTGACTGACGATGTGATGTGGCGATTCGAGGCAGGGTCGTGATGGAACATTTTTGTTATAACACCAGAAGTATAAACTACTAAAAACCATGCGTAAAAATATTTTATATGATTAAATATACTAGCAATTTAATTGCAAATATTGAGCATTTACGTTTCGGCATGAAATATGAATAAAAATATGGAATTCGACAATAAGCAAATGAAAACATTTTTAAAAAACATCCTTATAGGTGTATTATAAAACAACAAAAAAAAATAACATTAAAAAATAAATATACGTTATATAAGACCTGTCCGATTTTTTGCGCACGACAGTACAACTTTACAAAAATATCCTATTATCAAGTTCCATTCAAAACCTAGTATGCTTTTGCTTTATTACCAATCCATACATCAGAGGTTATTTGGATAAACAAATCATAACATATATTATACATATTATGCATATCTGCGACAGCACAGATTACCAAAAGTAGCTAATTCACCATTCACTGTCTGTCGGCGCTTATTTATGGATAGGAACAATTAACAATTTCTCTCGTACGTCGTATCATGAAAGTCGTGATCACATCTCGCTTTAAATTCACTGATATAAGAAAATCACAGTAACGATTTACGTTGTGATTGAAAAATCACAATATCGCCCATCACTAGTTATGGCCGATTCAATGTGCGTTTTCACGTTTTTGTTAACAAAATGTCGGCATTTTGTTATTGCAATTGCTCAGTAACTATTTTTGCTTTAAAAAATGCTGTTTTTCGTTGATATCGCATCACCTAGATGCTCAATTTGTTTTGTCCCTTTAAAACACTCGTTTTAGAAAAAAAATCCATCCGCCATCCCCCCATCGAAAAATGCCCGTATTTGGGTTACTTATTGCTATAAAATTAATTTAAAAACAACAAATTAAAGATAATTTTGCCGGAAACAACTTTTGTTTGAACTATTTTTTTGTAAATGCCATATTTTCCGAGAAAATAAAGAAAAATCGATCATACCCTAGCGAGGATTCAAACCCGGAATCTGGCAAGCCTAAATAACACAATCAATCAAAACTAATTTATTTAAAATTAAGTACAAGCTTAACACCGTGAGCACTTGCACCGTAAGCATTTGTCCTATCAGAGGCAGTCTATTAAAAGAATTGCTACTTTACTAAAAGTGTGCTTTAGTTCTGTCAATTACGTACAATCAGGCGTATGCTGGCCCTCGATAAAGGGGCCCTTCATGAAGGGCCTTCCCTGGATTTTCTCCCCTCCGCTCATCAATTTTCATTTTCGAGATAAGAAAAATTTCAGATTTCTGTCTGGGGCCCTTGCTAAGGTATTTTCCCGGGGCCCAAAATCGTCTCAGCACGCGTCTGCGTACAATTTCATTAGTTTGACATTTTGACAGAACTAAGACGTCGCCAAAGCACACTTTTCAATAAATACAATTTTTTTTTTCAAATTGGGTTTGTTCTCAAGGAATTTTTGAGATCTATGCGGCAGTTTTGTCGAAAACGGTTGGAATTATCAAGTGTACCTTTTTTACGTATGAGATTTTCTAGTCAAAAGTGTCACTACGTTTCATAAGAAAAAAGAGAAAAAAATATTCATCATCAGGTATCGCTCATGAGGCGCCCTCCACGGGCTAGCGTGATGTAATACATACATTATTGTTTCTTAGAATAAAAAATGTTTCCTTACCAAATTGGGAGAAGATCGGTCAAGAGGTAGTTGAGATTTTGGAAAAAAAAAGAAAGAAGAAAATTACAATTTTGACACCATGTATTTTTTCGACGGCAACAATTTACTAAAGCATGTTTGGTTATATTCTCATATTTTGATCCAAAAAATCGACCCTTGAACTATGGTTTATTATTAATGGTCCACCTTGCATATTGGATGAATATATTGAAAATACAGCTGTTAAGCATATTGGTATGTACAATATTGGATAAATCTGACATATATTAACCCAGTATGCAATATATATTTTTGTCGTAAATTCAATAAGAAAGCGAGATATCGCGGAAAAATGTATTTTCGTGACTTTGCTTCCCCTGTAGGGAAGTTCCGGGCCTCGCTCGATTGGTATAAATTAAGGACTTTTCAAGGGCAACTAGATGAACCAATTTACAAGAAGAATCATTTTGTTTGAAATATTTCTGCTACAGAATACTTGTAGTCTAGGAGATAGCCACATATATGGGGCCTGGGATATAATATATTGGCATTGCTGTTATGTTTTAGCAAATATTATTCTGAGTATTTTGTCTTGTGAGTCAGACGTCCTCCCCTGACCGTTTTGGCGCTAGCCACCCCAGAAAATATTCAATTCAATAGACTATAACACTTTGGGTCTTGGTGTTAGTTGTAAATAGAGGGTATCTTGGCGGTCAACATTCGATATATGCCAACATTTTTTCTCGGTGCAATTGCACTGGCGACATCAATTATGACCAAAATTGGAACGTAGTATAACACTTTCTGACCAGGAGTAAAAGGGCATAGCAGGATAAGCATGTGTTAGGTGCCCCCGCACCAATCCGGTCGAAATTTTTAGCACAAGTTGATCGTAGTGTTAGATGAAATTTCCCAAAATATTATTTTTAGAAATCCATTTTTACGGAAGTTATGAGGGTAAAAAGAAAAATGGAAAAAAAAAATTTTCTCGAGAACGGATAAACCGATTTTCATGAAAAAAATATATGTTATGGCTTCTGATGGTGCAAATGTGGAAAAAAATTATTGAGTCCATTTGTCGAAAAAAAGTGGTGAAAAAATTTTTTCAAAATAAAAAAAAATTTTTTTTAGGGGATGTTCTAGAGGCACACCCACCATTTTCTTCCAAATAAATGCTTATATGCCCCTTTAAAACAGATCCAATTTTCAAAGCGATCGGAAGGGTACAACATACTCAAAATTGATAATCATTGGCAGACTGCGGGCGGCGCATAGTCTATGTAATGAAGCATTATAAGACGACTTCTTTGTAAATATTTCGTGCAAAGACGAGATTACCTTCCCCCCCCCCCCCCTCGTTTTCGAGGGTGCTGAACACGATGCAGGTGGTGAGAGAAGTTTTTGACCGCCGCAACCTCCTGAAATGGCCATCCCTCTTATGGATCCCTTTATGTTTTCATAGATAAACGGGTTTGGGAAGTGATTTATCGACGGGTTATACTTGAAATAATATGGAAGGGGGTTATAGAGTAAGTGGAGTCCAGACAGCAGGCCTAGGGGGTTGATTAAACCCTCCCGAAGGTAGTTTTTTTTTCAAATGATTCGGTTCAAATGCGTATACCCCATTTTCGGGGTCGCTGGTCACGGGAAAAATATTCATTTTTAGCTCCAACCCCCTCAAACGAACAGAAATCACCCCTCACTCACCGTTTGAGAGAAGAAGAGGGGTTGGAGCTAAAAATGAATATTTTTCCCATGATCAGCGACCCCAAAAACGGGGGGAAACGCGTTTGAACCCGAATTATTTGATAAAAAATGATTTTCCACTCCTCGGAAGGGTTTAATTAACCCCCTGGCCTGCTGTCTGGACTCAACTTACTCTATAACCATCTTCCATGTTATTTCAAGTATAACCCGTTGATAAATCACTCCCCAGACTCGTATAGAAAACATAAAGGGATCCATAAGAAGGGTGGCCGTTTTAGGAGGTTGTGGCGGTCAAAAACTTCTCCCTCCACTTGCATCGTGTTCAACACCCTCGAAAACGGACGGAGGAAGGTATTCTCGTCTTTGCAAGAAATATTTACACTATTTCTGCCTTTATTACATAGACTAGCGGTTCATTACTACATCTTACTACCACGGTCACCGGCGGCCATTACAACCCTAGCATTTAAATCAGTATCAAACTTCAAGAAGTGTGGCGCAAAAATTCTCTGACGTCAACTGTGGGGTCAAACAAAATCTAGTTTGAAAATTTTTCAAAAAAGTTGCAGGGGGTTGCCGCGGTCAAAAACTTCTCCCACCACTTGCATCGTGTTCAGCACCCTCGAAAACGAGGGGGAGAAGGTAATCTCGTCTTTGCACGAAATATTTACAAAAATGTCGTCTTATAATGCTTCATTACATAGACTACGCGCCGCCCGCAGTCTGCCAATGATTATCAATTTTGAGTATGTTGTACCCTTCCGATCGCTATGAAAATTGGATATGTTTTAAAGGGGCATATAAGCATTTATTTGGAAGGTGGGCGTGCCTCTAGAACATCCCCTAAAAAAAATTTTTTTTTATTTTGAAAAAATTTTTTCACCACTTTTTCTCGACAAATGGACTCAATAATTTTTTCCCACATTTGCACCATCAAAAGCCATAACATATATTTTTTTCATGAAAATCGGTTTATCCGTTCTCGAGAAAATTTTTTTTTCCATTTTTCTTTTTACCCCCATAACTCCCGTAAAAATGGTTTTCCAAAAATAATATTTTGGGAAATTTCACCTAACACTACTATCAACTTGTGCTAAAAATTTCGACCCGATTGGTGGGGGGCACCTAACACATGCTTATCCTGCTATGCCCTTTCGTTGTCAATGCGTTGTCAATGCTTATTGCTGGAAAACCACATGCCAACATTTTCTACTTGCCATTTTCCACATTTTTTGGCCAAAAATTGGACTTTTGGCCTAAAACGGGCTAAAACTGATGCTTTAAAAAAAATGTTGGCACCTTCTAAAACTTGTAGTTTTTGTACCAAAGACTAGTCTCTGTGAGTGTCAACATTTTTTTCTCAATGTAACTCGCAAAACCCCCAAACATTCAAATACCGATTATTATGCCAAAAAGGTTACAAAAATGACACATTTAGCGAGTAATGACAGAGAAATTATTCTTTTTAACATAACAAAAAATGTTGGCATATATCGAATGTTGATCGCCAAGATACCCTCTTCAACTAATACCAAGCCCCAAAGTGTTATACTTTGTTCCACAATTGAATATTTTCTGGGGTGGCTAGCGCCAAAATGGTCAGGAGGCGAGGTCTGACTCACATAAGATAAGATGCTCAAAAAAATATTTGCTAAAACATAACAGCAATGCCAACATGTTACATCCCAGGCCCCATATATGTAGCTATCTCCTAGACTATTGGCATCTGGTCTATTGATGAAAAGAACAATTGTGTAACAAGTTCATTTGACCATTTGAAATCGACATTAGCAACGACTTTCGTTCCCGATTCTCATTACCGAGCGGCTACACCTTTTTTGGATAAAAAACACCGAGATGCGCCTAATAAGGACGCTCACGCACACTCCACCGAGACTTTCTCGGCTTAGCCAAGCATCACACATCATAAAACAATCTTAAAATTTCCGTTCTGTGTTTACCTTCGCAAGGTCGGCGTACGTCAGCTCCACAGGTGGAGTCGACTATTTGCCTCGTGATCGCGATCGAGGAGCAAGAGCATCTCAGAGCCCTGGGGCGACATGTGAAAGTGGGGTAGAATTCTCCGCAGCTTTGAATCCTTTCAACTGCCAAATCTCGCGGAGTCGATACGGGACTGTGATTTCCCGCGAAAAACTTTCTGCAACTCGGGTTTTATGAAATCTTCGGTGGTGAAATGTGAGATGATAAAAAAAAGTTGTGTCAGTGGTGGAAGTTGGTGGAAAATGCCTTCGGATATAGTGTCCTTTGCTGTGTCCACTGGACTTGGGGTGAGCGTGTTAGCCGGGATTTTGTCCGGGGTGTGCTACGTCTTGGCGCATGGGATACAAAGGAAAAGGTAACATACTAAATGTTTAAGGTTTACGTAACACTAATAGGAAATATTTTCAAATTCCTGCGATATTACGTCTACATTTATAAACAATAAATAAATAAAAATTTTCTTTATTGCCATAAGTTCCACAGAAGGACACAGCAACGTTCAAAATAACATCACAAAATTGAAACTTGTACAACTTTTCTAGAGTTGAAATAGAATGTAAGGTTCAATAATTGTTGTGAATGACTGCATTTCAATAAATGATTTAAATATTTTCAATATATTTTTTTGCCTTAAAATGCTAGGAAACGTATCATGTAATTCAATACTTCGTCAGTATTAGCTAGAAGAGTAGTTGTTTTGATTGGTTCTCCAATGATGAGTGTGTTACAGTGTTTTCCTCAATAGTATATTAGCGTGACCAGATTAAGGTACCAAAATACAGAAAGTAGATAATTTCATATGAAATAAAAAAGTGTGAATGATTGAATTTAAATAAATTATTTAAGTATTTTTAATATATTTTTTTGCTTTAAAATGCTAAGAATCCTATCAAGTAATTCAATACTTCGTCAGTATTAGAGATAGAAGAGTAGTTGTTTTGATTGGTTCTTCAATAATGAGTGTTTTAAAGTATTTACGTAACTAGTACATTAGCGTGCCCAGATTAGGGCAACAATATACAGAAAGTAGGTAATTTCATAGTAAACAAGCTAAAAACGTACTCTTCGCCTGTTCACTGAACTTTTTATATAACTGTTACACATTCTATAGGATACTCTTCGCAGTTTTTTTGTAAATAATGTTAGTTTTAGATATTTTTAATTTTATAGTACGAACTCAGTTGGTAAAATACTCAGTGTAAAATAAAGTAAAAATTAAAAAAAACTATACCATACCTCATTTGTGTTTCGATCCCGGGACCCTTGGATTCCGAGTCAAAAGCGTAACAACTACACCACCACCTTACATGTGAAAAAAAATGTAAATTTTTAGCTAAAATCATATTTTCACGGTTGCATATTACATTATGAAATGTATATTTGTAAAATATATAAATATTTAGATATTAAAATGAAACATCATTTCACCAGATTTCCGATCGATTTTGTTAAAAAACAATAGTTCTTCCTCTAGCTTACACTAATTTACTGTCCAAATTTCAGTACAATCGGATTTTTCTTTCTTGAGTTATCGTGCTTACAAGAAATGTGACGGACGGACAGACGGACATTTTGAAAGTTGTTCAGAATTCGTTCACTAACACAATGATATGAAATTTTTTTCTCTACGAGCGATATTTACGATTTTAGAAATGTGCCGATCAAATACAATATTCTCTTCGTTTTTGCGAAGAGTATAATAAAAAAAGTGTGTATTGTGATTTGCGTAATACCTAAATAATATTCTCTAGTCATGATAAAAGCAAATAAATAAAAAATAATTAATTGCAAAAATAAAACACACATTTTACAATTAAATATAATTTATCGAATAAATACAATAAACATCATAAAATACAAAGTTTACGGGATTTTATTGCCACCAGCAGTCAAATGAGCAATAACATTTATGTAACAAGTAATTAGTAACCGAAATCCTGAACTTTTTTGTATCAGTAATGTTTCTAATGTAAATCGGAAGTGATCTGTATGCTTTGATTGCAGTATAATATGGTCCTTTCTTAAGGATCGGATTTTGCAGAGTGAGAGGGAAATATGTTTTTTATAAATATTTAAAAAAGAATCAATGGTATAATCTTTAAAATGGTTTCAGGTACTTCCCATTGCTCTAAGGAATACAACCATATACAGTTTTTATCAAAAATTTTGTATATAGTTAAATGCCATGCTCTAACAATGAAATTATGAACTATTCTCATTGACAAACTACAATATGGACCACAATAGTCGTGACGTCATTCACGAGGAGGTTAATTTGAATTCCTTTCCATCCACTATTCGAAGCATGCCTTATGTACATGTGCTTTAAGGGTCAAAATAAATTACTTATATATGTATCTAAGGATTGGTACGTTATTTTTCATATTTAACTATTGAAACCTAACTACTAGTATGAAAATAGAGCTGGATTATAAGTTTTTTACATGTGGTAATCAATTTTCTTTACCGAGAATAAATAAAAAAATATTTTCTAAACGGTTGTTTATGCGCATGCGTTCTACAAGTGTCTGGAAAATTATTGAGAACGTAGTTCTTTGATTATTTCTTTGTGCTCTAACCTCAAAGCCTATTTTATTTATCATTTGAATTGCTTTCCATTATTTTATACTGTTATCATAGATTTTCGTCCTCTAACCAAGCCCCTGTACCAAATTCACTGGCAGGCCCCCGCGCCTAAGAGAAATTTGAAAAAAAAAATTTGTGGAGGTCTCTTGAACGAGCGAGAATTGCATATACTAGCCTAACCGGGCCCAGGTACCACAGTTCCTACTGACCCTCCCTTGTGGGGGTCTTGCCTCTAACCTCGTGTTTAAATGTTTATTTGTAAGTATTTTCACTTAGAAACGCAAATAAATAAAGAAATTACATATTGTATCATTTATTCAGAACTTATTTCTATTAAATATATATATGATTAAAATAGTTTAAAATTGAACTGTCTAGTAAATACGACATATTCCATGAGCACGCTTCATTTGTTACAGTACGAACATGTCAAAGTTGCTACGCAGCTATATAGAAGTTCAGACCGCAAATTCAGTAGATGCATCGAAGCCATCAATGTGTAAAACAAATCTATACATTTAAATATAACCGCACATACCGTCGATGCTAGCAGGGTGAACTGCTCCTAGTACAAATTGATGGCTTCAATGCTTCGACTGAAACTGCGGCCTGAACTTCTATAGCTGCGTAGCATCTTTGGCATGTTCGTACTCTTACAGAAATATTATAGTGTGCAAAGAGAGCCAGAGCAGCCATATGATGGCATAACCATAATCCCCTTGGACAAGTACATTCTGCATCGGGTATATTTTTATCGTTATTCAAAAATATCTGAAAACAATTAATTACATTTAAAGTAAAATATATTTATTTTTTAAAAAAAGCACACACCTCTACTTTATAGATTCTATCTCTCATGCCAGCATGAACTTCTCCCTTAACAATCAGTACTTCAGGATCATAATCATTCCTTTCATGCGGCCCGCTTCGCGCTTCAACAGAACTTTCTGCCTTGACCATGAATGTTTCTTTATCCTTAAAAAATTGGGCAATCGCAGAAAAATGTAATTTTTGGACCATTTTTGATATACAAACACTTTAAATACTGTAAAATCCTTGAAAGTTATAAAAGAAATAATCCACTATACATAACCTTAAACTTCAACCAGGAAAATAAATAAAAATAAGATGGAGTTATACCCGACATACGTATTACGCGTGCGCAATAAACAATTAATTTCTGAAAAAATTTCAAGAGGACTTAAAAATTACAGTATTATTACAAGAAGGCGCAGCTTTTAAAGTTAAAACATTAGGATGATAATTCAATAGTTAAATATTCACAGATTTTCTGAAATTTCAAATTCAATTTTAACCAGGGTCTTATGTACAGTGGCGATAAGGTCGATGTGAGAAATAGGATGGAATAGTTAGAGTGGGAGTGAAACGTCACACTATTTTGGTCCATTGAAGTACAACAGAAATTTACAATTAAAAAAAAAATAGTTTTGTTCGTTAGAACAATAGCAAGTACCTAAAACAGTTTTGAAGATTATACAATGTTTGGTTTTTTAAATATTTTTAATAAATCGAAAATAAATGCATATTTCCCTCTCACTCTGCAGAATCATATCCTTAAAGAAAGTGGACCTATGATTGGGTATCCTTACTGCATTGCCCTGCCTCGTAAACACAGTCATCTCGATTTAGTAAAATTCACTATTTGTTGGATATAAGGACAGATCTTTTTTTTTACAAACATTACTAATGACCAGGTTTTAAGTAGTTTTTATGGGGGGTGCGAAATTGTTATAATGCCGAATGACTTCTTCTCCTTTGCCCCTTTATTTTCATTATATATGATTAGTCGCGTCAAGATAGATATTTTCCGAGAAGTTTTCTGGCAAAGGATTAATCGGCTCTTTTGCAAACTGTTTATTGAAGTCTAAGGAACATTGGTAAAAAGAAAAACAGGGCGCTGGGACTTTTTCATTTTGTTATTAATAAACAAACAATTTTAAGCACTAAACAAATTAATTAAATTTGTTAATTTGCTATCTCGGAAATTATTTGAGAAAATCAACTGGAAATGTATACTCGGTGATTATAATTTTGTAAATTGAAAAATTCAAGATTTCTGACCCAAAATGGAGGCACTGAAGTATAAAAATGATATTTTCTGGCTTAAGTTTACATTTTTGAGAAAAATTACAGAATAAAAGTGTTTAGAATGCCATTTTGCACCTAAATATACGATTTATGAGTAACTCTCCTTCACCCCAGTAGTTTATTTAAATACCTAAAGTAACCATTTTTAAAAATATTCGGGTAAATCATTCATAATTTTTTTAGTAAAAATATTTTAAATATATGTAATTTAATTACCCGTTACTGAATTAATTTTACTGTTAATTAGTTCAAAGGGTATACAAATTTTAAATATAGAGCGATTTCTTGATT
The DNA here is from genome assembly GCA_936432065.2 of Rutpela maculata. Taxonomy (NCBI): domain Eukaryota; kingdom Metazoa; phylum Arthropoda; class Insecta; order Coleoptera; family Cerambycidae; genus Rutpela; species Rutpela maculata. The sequence goes on from OW386289.2 coordinate 5,778,632, forward strand.
CCGGGATTTACATACAGTAAAGACATCTTCCTTATTATACAGTACCAAACTTTTCAATAGGAAGAAATGAGCAAGGGCGGATCCAGAAAGGTTACTGGGGGGCATTAAAATTTTATGTAAAACTAACAATTTTTTTGTAATATAGTGAATTGGCAGATATATTTCAGTTTTTAAATTCAGTTATTTATTTTGGCTATCAATCAATAAGGATAAGATAAAACCGCCGAACGATCAATAATTATATCGACGTTTTCAGTATTCAATAATAAATAATATTAGATCCTATTCTTCTCGGGGCCCTCGGGGGGGTGCAATTGCCCCTGGTGCCCCCCCTGGATCCGCCTTTGGAGATGAGATGAGATTTATCAATATGTTGAATACATTATTTTACGATAATGAAATCGACGATGTTCAAGAAGAAGAAGAACAAGATGAGCAATATTTTCATTTATAAACAACTCAAATGAAATTGAAAAAAATTATTTTAAAGAATGGTCTTTAATTAAATTTATATTTTTATATATTTTTTAAATAAACAATTTTTATATTTGTGTAGAAATAAATAATGAAAAAAAGTTTTACCTAATTTTTTAACAATTCTTTCCTTACAATATTAAAACACTTTTTACTTCTGTAATTTCCACGTAAAATACACGTAAACAAAGTTTAAATTGTATACTAAATATTTACTATTTTAAGACCATTATTTTCAATATTTTTAAATAAAACAATAATTGCCTTAAAAAAATATTAAATAACGTATTAAAAATATATCGCGTTTTTATACTCCCGCCAATCTTGAATTTTCCAAGTTTCACTTCAAAATAGCAAGGGCGGATCTGGACCTTGAGCTGGAGGGGGGGGGGGGGGGTAACACAGCCGCGTGCTGAAAATAACAAAAATGTTTTTCCTCGAAAATTGAAATTGATGGGCGGGGGTTAGAAAATCACAAACAAAATTTATTAACACAACTAAATACACAGAGGCGTAACTAGACGTCATAGGGCCCCAGGGCAAAAAATTGTTGGGGGGCCCCCTATTATATTATTTTCTTAATACTTAATTTTAATCCGAAAAATTTTTTTGATGAGCGGGGGGGAGAAATTCTCAGTTACGCCTCTGTAAATACAGTATATATTCAAAAATATAAAATAAAATAATAAAAATTATGAAATTTTAAAACCAAAGTTGGTGGTTTACAGAATCTTTGGGGGGTAATTACCCCCATAAATCCACGCTTGCAAAATCGTAATCAGCGACCTCTAAAACCCCCGAGTATACATTTTCAGTCGGTTTTCTCAAATACTTTCCGAGATAGCAAATTAACAAATTTATTTAATTCGGTGTTTTCACAAATTTTAAAATCTCATTAACTGTGAAGGTAATACTTAATTATAACTAAAAACATTTGAATTTCCACAACCAGTTGAGTAATATCCAAGAAAAAGTATTTTTAAATTTGAATTAAAATTTTACCGCCCAAAACACAAAGCTATATTGTTGACGTCATCGGTCATAAACACCTAACCTCAAAAATACATATCTTTTAACAATTTCCAAGTAATATGTCACTATTATGAAAATTTCCGCTTGGTTCTCGTATTTTCAACTAAATCTTGTTCAATGTAATGTTCATAAAGTTTTTAATATCTTCTCCCAATAAAATAAGGCGATTTTTATAGGTTGGAAATCCAACCTATAATTAGCAGCCTATTTTTAGTAATCAACAATATTGAGACATCATATGCGTCAATTTTTAAATGTTTGCTTGGAGCCATACTGGTTTCAAATGAGAAGTGCGGATATAATCATCAAAAATGACAATAAATTTAAAAAACCTAAAAGTTGAGGTTATGTTAATACAACCGATGACGTCACAGCCCGTTTTGTATAATACCCGTTCAGTTATTCAGTTTTGTTATTTATTTGTTGAAATTTTAAATTGATAAGATGAAAGAATGGTGTTTAAATATTGGTAAGTGCTTTAATGTATGGAGTACTTCATTTTAATAACATCAAAAAAGCAAATTTGCATACAGTGAAAACACCTAATTTGTTTAGTGCTTGAAATTGCTAGTTTATTAATAGAAAAGTCCCAGCGGCCTGTTCTTTTCTTTTTACCAATGTTCCTTAGACCCCAATAAACAATTTGCAAGAAAAATTATTCCGATTGGTCCTTTGCCAGAAAATATCTCAATTTTTAACTTTTCTATATTGACGCGACTAGATGGTCATTTAATTTTTGGGATGCAAAAAAAATCTGATTGAAGACTTTTGATGAATCGTAGTGTTCTGTTTACGTTTCCAGTAATTATGAGAGGGCACTGTAGATACACATACCGTGTGTGTAGTCGCGGGCTAGGCATGGGGAGAAGAATTACAACATCGCGCGTGCCAGTTGGCTGAAATGAAATAACAGAGCTGGAATGCTCCATCGACGGACGAATTTACGGCTGACGGTGTTGTCAAATCTCTCGCGATACGTGAATGTACATGCCTAATGGGAAATTACACGCACGGTATACAAACAGCGCTCAGGGCTAGAGGCAATTGCCAAATGCCGAAAGTGCCAAATGGTGACCGGTTTGCTGAATCGGCTTCAAAATTGGGGGTGTGACACAACGTCGCGCGTCGTACCAAACGCTTTGTACTATTCCTCTAGTTGACCCTCGCTTGCTGTAGAGTACGTTTGACGGCATCACGTCATCTGTCGCGGTTGCTTGTCAGGTGCACAGGCTCACTGAAGCTCTTTAAAATAAATATCAGTAGAATCGCTTTGGTTCCCTAATAGTGTAACATATTAGTATATTTCACGTTATATGCTTTGAATGTAGTGGTAAGAGCCTCATATGTTATTCACGAAAAAAGTTGTTTTGAAGTTAGAGAAAACTGATGTTTCTCTCGCTGACCGAAAATATGTAAAAAATTATTTTACCAATCGCACTGATTTCCTATAACGTAGTTTTTCTACAAGTATTGTAGTGATAATCTCTCGTGAAGTGTGCAAAAAATTAACATCATTAATATATTTAGAGTTTATTCTATGTGTATGCATAATTACCTGCTAAACGTCTGGGTAATGTCTCACGCGTGTATAGGATAATATTGTTCTTATTTTTCTTGCATGCAATGTCTTTAAATTTTTTACTGTTGTAGTTAATATATATTTTATATCATCGACGATAAACAGTCATACGTCTACTCAATTTAAATGTTCAAACCTTTCATTGGGTACTAAAATTTAATAAACCATCCTTCAAATACCGCCTAGAGCATTTATTTATCTCATGTGCAGCTTTAAAAAAATAGCCGTTTTGGATACAACTAATATAACAATTTATTTATTAAGGGCGCCCGTCGCGTTCTCTCTTGATTGTGTGTGGCTGTTTCCACTTCTTCTACTGGCACGGTACCTCAGTCGGTTAATGCGTATGGAGTGGCGAATGTGCTGACTGACTGTCTATCGCGTTCTGGGTTCGAGCTCCAGCTCCGGTACTTACAAAACCGGTGGATATGGATGTATGGCTGCGTTTTTCCAAATGTGTAACCCCCTTCCGGACATCCTTGGCTTTAGATTTGGTGTGTTTATGTTTATGTTTATAAGAGATGTTTGATAGACGGGAAAGGTAAAAGCTGTACTTACCGTAGATTGCTTCCAAGATCAGCTTCTATTTCGAAGCACTTTAGCGTATATTTCTAACACTGCAATGGATATTGTGCTTAGAGATCGCTTAATAATTTGTATAGAAAATCCCTCTTGAGCTTTCGCAATCCGATTGGTGTATTGAATTTTCAGACTTGCGGGGTCAGAAGACACCCGATATTCAATGCCGACCTAACACAAAAGCCCTCGAAGGAAAATATTTAAAGTTAATCATTAATCAGTAAAATACAACAGTTCAAATAATGCTATTTATTGGTTGATTCAAAATAATACCAACAATGTTTATATATGGAATACCCTATCTAAAGAAAATGTATTTGAAACAATCGCCTCCTCAAGCAGGGCAAGGTCGACCGCCTCTTCGAGAGAGCGCGTCTATTACAACAACATATTGAAGAGCGTGCAATAACAATCGATTAGGTAAAAAGATTCACACAACTTCCTCAGAAGTTTATGAAGGCACTTTGGTTTTGGGACTGACTGAAAATAATATAGAACTATTTTACTTTTAAAATTTTGGGACGCTAGTGGTTAGCTTTAATGTTCCTTTTAGTGATTATATTGTTCACAAGAACGGAGTTCAACGGTATTTGTTAGCAAAAAAGAAATCGCTATTAAGTCATCTCATTGTACTTCGCATTGGTTTTAATTTGTTAGTAAGGTGCAAAAAATTGTTTTTTCAAAATAATTCGGTAACGCTCGATGCTACTAGAAAAATGTTCAAGACAAAATTGAAGAGGACAAAATTTTCTATATTTTTATTGTAAGTCTAATGTTTAAAGAAATACAACGTCAGAAAGATGGATTTAAGAAGAATTTTTTTTTTATTAAATAATGTACGTTTACAACATAACATATCACGGGACATCCTATATACAAGGTTACTGGCAATTCGATACATTCCTTTGGGGATGTGATAGGACATGACCTAAGGAGTAAATTTAACTCTGACATACATTATGCAAAACTTAATAGTTTTTGAGATATATCATTTTTTTTTTTCAAAAAAGTAGATCTTAATGATCTATTGGAACTATCACGAGGTACGTTGAACATTTGTACCTTGCTACATAGCTATAGAAATAAGGAGGTTTCTAAAACATTTTGTAAGCATGTTACGTTGGTTATTTTTTGAAAACACTGATAGATAATTTTCATAACTGATTTTCTTTTTTAAGTTTTTATTTGAAATTTTTATATGGTCGAAATGTTTCCGGATAATTTTCATTCCAATAGACCACAAGCCCATGCTAAATTTTTAGGGGGTCATATGATACCGCTTGAAAAGGTATAATTTTTGTAGTGCTACAGAATTAAATCACTTTGAGCCCTATGCCGTACATTTTAGGTGGGACATGGGAAAGCCGCGGAAAAGTGAAAATCGTAACTCACGGGGGTTGCATTTTTTCAAACGATCCTGTACGGCTTACGTTTATTTGGACTGTATTTATATCTGTGACTCTTAAAAAGAGAATGCCGTATAAAAATAATGGGACAGAAGTACAGGAATAATTTTCGTTTTCCGAAAAGTGACCTCTATGAACTAAGGTGATACGATACCGTGCGGCTTTTATGAAATTCGATTTTTATATTAACAAGGATGAACTTTTTTGCTATGCCGTACAAATCAGTTGGACCATGGGGTGGCCAACGCGAGATCAACCCCCTTCCTAGACCTCTATTAAGGGTGGTGATTTGATACTATATAAAGCTTAATTATTTTAATACTATTTATATAATAATAATTTTTATTACCATGCCGTACATTTTAGTTGGTACATGTGTCTGGAAAATTGAATTTTCCGTCCCAGAGTGAGCTTTTCTGAATAAAAAATTATTGTAAGACTTTATTACATTCGAGCAATACTTGATATTGTAATTATTCGAAACCAATAATTCAAAATTAATGGACCTGAAACGCAAAAGGATTTTCCAAAAATTTTCCGCTGTATTATGTCGAAACAGTGCATAAATAAATTATACTTAATATTTTTCAAAGTATGTAATAAAAAAGCTGAAAAATATTATTTTCTATTAGCCGGAGAGCGAGACAGTGGCGGATCTAAGGTAAAAGGCTCAGGTGGCAAACGCTTTGAAGGGCCCATTTTTTCGGATGATAACCTATATATAATCTACAGTATAAAGGCCCTGAGGTGGCATTTGTTCATTTGCCGCCCGGTTAGATCCGCCACTGGATTCGACACATGCTATACAACTTTCGAACATACAAAAACAGACAGTGGATTCTTATGTAAAAACACCTATCAAAACATATTTTTGAGGTCGCGTTTTGTTTTGGAATTGCGAAATTGGAAAAAATTGCACTTTTTCATACTTTTTCCGAAAATCACTATTTTCGCATTTTTAATGTTCGCACTCCTCTATATCTGTTATTCGTTGTCATAAAAATTTGATATTTTAGTATTGCACACTAAATTATTGGAAAGGTAGTATTTTTCAATATCGTTAATTTATCACTTTTTGAGTGCCCGCCGGCTGTGGCTCGGTGCGGCATGTAGCTTGTTTGAGCCCACCACTCTTGTGTTTTTAGATTTATAATGTTGATACAACAAATACCAAAAGGAATAATATAAATAAATAGATAATATATAAATTTATCCATAAGAGTTTATTAATTACAAAATTCATTGTGAAATACAAATTTCCAATTCTCACACTTCAACATTATTTTTGAAAAATTATAAAATCTTGTGATTTTCGTGAAATTTCAAAATTTCAAGTGTAATGCGCTAGCTGGGATTAGATACAAATTTTTTTTCTTTGTTGCATTTTAATTACCTATCCTAGAGACAAGTTTTTTTCGGTATAGCGTAAAGGAAAAAAAAGAAACATTTTTTTCAGCCCACCTTAATGGACACATTTGTATTCTTTTATAGTTAAAGAAAGGAAAAACGATGTAAAGTTAAAAGTCTATCCATTGTATTAAAAAATAGAGGACTTTTTAAATTGCATAATTTAAAAAAAATTCACTTGTTTTGAAATATTCTAATTTTATTATTGTCCATTATTTTTTGTACGGCTACTAAATAAAATACAAATTCTAACCTATATTAATCCAAAAAATAAATAGCCGTACAGTATCAAATAAACTTACCCTAGAAAACGTGAGTTTTCCCTTTCTTGAGGGTGATTTTTTTTATTTACATTGATAATACCCCTTCTTTTTAGACGTGTCATTTTTTTTTTAATGATTTTAAATGTCGTATAATATTTTGGAATTGATGCCGTACAGGATCAAATCACCACCCTTAATAGAGGTCTAGGAAGGGGGTTGATCTCGCGTTTGCCACCCCATGGTCTAACTGATTTGTACGGCATAGCAAAAAAGTTCATCCTTGTTAATATAAAAATCGAATTTCACAAAAGCCGTACGGTATCGTATCACCTTAATCGTAGAGATCACTTTTCGGAAAACGAAAATTTTTCCTGTACTTCTGTCCCATTATTTTTGTACGGCATTCTGTTTTTAAGAGTCACAGATATAAATACAGTCCAAATAAACGTAAGCCGTACATCTTCAAACGTGACAACATATGACAAATTGATACAAATTTGCGTGAGATAATTTTTGAACGACTCCTTAACAGATGACATAAGTAGGTACGTATAATATAAATAATATAAATTGCATCATAACTTTTTAAACATTGAACATAGAAAAAACAAGCTAAAAACGTACTCTTCGCCAATTTACTGAGCTTTTTATATATAATTGTTACACATTCTATAGGATACTCTTCGCAGTTTTCTTGTAAATAATGTTAGTTTTTGGACATCCTAAATTTTGTGATACCATCTTTGTTATGAAAAAAATGATATGAAAAAAAAATGAAAAAAAAAAACCAACCTGTGTGAGATTCGAACACGGGACCTTTGGATTGCAACGCAAAGCAATCAATCAATCAATCAATAACAATTTATTAATAGCCATTTATGTGTCTCGCCGGAATCTGGTCCGGAGCCAGCCAGACAACTACGTCGCACAGCGTCGTGGTGATTGTAGGGCTGGGCGGAGCAGGTCCGGTTTGGCTTAACGACAGATGATATACAGGTTAGTGCTCCTGTCTGCCGCAGGCAGACATAAATACTAAAATAGACATTAAAAATGTGTTCACAAGGACCTAAAACTAATTAAAAGAAAAACACTATAGAACTATCACTCAATAGACGAAGCACTTATTTAATTTTGGTTGCTGGCACGGGAAAACAGAACTCAACGAAAAAACCCGTTCGAAGCAATTCCACCCTGGTGGTCTTCCTACCGCCAGGAAAATGGCGTGGAAATTTAAAAGATATGGTAAGAAATATTTTGGTTTTGAAAATGTATTGGTCAAGATAGAATTTAGAAACAAAAAGGACAAAATAACAAAAAGGATAAAAACAAATAGAACATATAAAGGTAATGGAGAAAGTTGATTATAGGTTTTAGTAAAGGTTAAAAGTGGGGAAATAAGGAGTTGTCGTATATATCTTTCGACAATCACACATAGGTATTTCAACTCGTACTTCTATGAAATATATATTAGTAAAATTCATAAACAAAAAAAAATATATTATGGAAATAATATTTCTCAAGATTTCCATTTTAGTACAAGCGACAAAAATTAAGAGAATTTTTTTTTTTTTAATTAAATAATTAATAACTTTTTTATTTACTGATCGATTTTCTTCCTCTAGCTAACACTAACTTACTTTGTAAATTTCAATACAATCGGATTTTTCTTTCTCAAGTTATCGTGCTTACAAGAAACGTGACGGACGGACAGACGGACGGACAGACGGACATTTTGAAAGTCGTTCAGAATTCGTTCACTAACACAATGATATGCAAATTTTTTCTCTACGAGCGATATTTACGATTTTAGAAATGTGCCGATCAAATACAATATACTCTTCGTTTTTGCGAAGAGTATAATGATATTTACAAAAACACGAGAAATTAAAAGTCTTTTTCAATGATGTAATAAAACTGGTATGATGCCCACCGTCATGCGTATATTTTTTTTCTACTCTAATTTTGAGTGGCACCAATATAACACTTTATACAGGGTGGACCAAATTAGATGGGATTTAAAGTTTTCTTTAAAACAAATGGCGCAAACCGCGATCGTCTATCTTTTTCGACTACCGAGGTACAGAGCATTTTTGGAAAATTGGCATTTTTGGATGACCTCTATATCTCAATTGCCAAGTGTCGAATCGAAAATCGAGTAACACATTCTTAAGGCACTTTTTTGAGTAGAATCCGTTGCTGATAAGAATAAAATTATGCATGCCTCAGTTTTCGAGATATAGACATAACTTTTTTTTTTTTTAATGGAGCACTCTGGAAATTATTTCAATATTCCACAACTTAAATTTGCTATCCAACGATACATCATATGTCATATTTGTCTCTAAAAAGTGGTTAATTCTCGAAAAATTTAATATATTTGTGAGGCCATGGAAAACTATTAACAATAACACTTCTTATAATATGAAATAATTTTGCCAAAAATTGGAAAACTAAACTACAATAAATGTTCGAATTGTCTTCCATTGACATCTATGCATTTTTGACACCTCCTTACAGCATTTGTTGCATTTCCAATTATAACAAGAGTTATTGTCAGAAACGCAGCTAATGTTTTGTTTTCCATTTCTTCTATGTTATTAGAAAGTCCTCTATATATAATAATTTTTAAATAACCCCAAAGCCAAAAGTCGGCAGAGGTTATATCGGGAGATCTCTGGCCACCTAATAGGACCATTATTTCCTAAAAATTTAACAACATCTAAACTAATTTGGAATATAGCCTTTTGAATATTGTTATGTCTGGCTGTCTCTTTTCTGGATATCTAAAAATACTGTTTGGCACAAAGTTTTGTTGTCTTTAACTTACCTATTAGAATAAAGCTCTGATGCTAAATTTAAATCTTCTCCGCATTCTATAAAACACTTAATCGTATCATATTTTTCACCATTACTAAAGTGAACCATTTTTTACGATGCTCACTCACAATTCACTAACAAATTAGTTTTTGACATTTACGATTATTTCGATTTTCTTATTTTTATCATCGCCTTCTCAATAAATATTGGAAATGCGATAAATAGATAGATGTCAATGGAAGACAATTCGAACATTTACTGTAGTTTAGTTTTTCCTATTTTTGGCAAAATTATTTTATAATATAAGAAGTGCTGTTAATAGTTTTCCATGGCCTCTACAAAAATACATTAAATTTTTCGAAAATTAACCACTTTTTCTAGAGATAAATATGACACAGCTAATTTAACCCATTAAAGACTGACACCAGAACCAAATGTAATCATACTATAAAATGTCTTTAATATTAGTTCATTTTAGCCATTTATACTTTAAAATTTAAAGAAAAATGTTTTCATTAATTTTTTTCAGTACGTCTAAAAAATCATACGCTGGGCTTTGGAGGGAACAAATTTTATTAAAGGTTTTTATAACATATTATGGCTTTGTATGATAATCTTTAAAAAACGTAATGCCAAACCTACATTACATTTAGTGTATATATGCGTCACTGCTATATTACATTTTGCACATCTTCTTTGAGCGGGATTTTTGTCTGGCAAGTGATCATTCCTGTCAAAACGCACTTCTGACAAAACATTACTATTACGTTGTGGAATAACCATACGAATTCGTGGTACTACAGGGGCCGATAATATTGGAATTGTGATACGCCGAATAAACTCCACTTCCGGGATTTTTGGTTCAACAAGCCTGTATAGTAACCAGGCATTAACAATTGATCCAGAAATGCAAAATCGTACTATTGGCCAATACTATTTCTTGCCCCTAATAGTTATTGGGTTGCTCTAAATTGGTCGAATGAATCTACCCCCCCCCCCCCCCCCCCATTGAATTGTTGTACTCGGCTTTTATTGATGGTTGAGGTACATCAATTTTTCCTTTGAAACATGCATCATGGATGCTTTCGGGTTGAAAATGTACTTCGTTCCAATTTCTTTCTTTTTTTTTCTTTTTTACGTTTTTTCAATTTTTGGCTGCTTATGATTTTTAAACGTATTTCCGATAGTGGCATGTAATCCTCGGAATCTGCAGACTCATCTTGGACATCTATTTTTCCCTCGTCTGCTACAAGACTTTGAGGTTTGATATTTTGATTTGGTTCATTAAATACATTTTCTGAAATAACTAGCAATACAGTTGAGTCTTCGGATATAATAAAATCATGTTTTTCAATATCTTTAGTTACTAACTGCTCATGTGAGGTTTGTGCTGAAATTTCATCAGAAGCTTCGTCTTGATCAGTATCCTCGTCTTGATCTGATGGAAATAATCTAAATTAATACTTTCAGCATTGGTTAATTCATCATCATCTCATTCGTCTATTATTGTCAATAACTCTTCAGTTGTCAATGGTCGTCTACGAATAAAAAAATATTTCAATAGGTACTATAGCGGCAATACATAAGATGTGTTTTCGACTATAGTCGAAAGCCTAGCGTATGAAAATTCATACGTGCATATTTAGGGGCACGTGATAAATATATTCACTTTGCTTAGATCTTTAAAACTTTGGTTATGTTTACTATAGCCTATTTAAATATTAGCATCACACTTTACAAACTAATTTAATTTTTATAAAGATTAAATATCACCAATTTACTTACCGGTGCTTATATTTTGACAAAGGACCATGGAACAAAACCCATGAAAATGTTGATTCGGTGGAATCGGCTGGAATTTTGGTATTTTGTAGTTCAAGTCTTGCTCTTATCACATCGAGTCAATCCTGTGGACAGTTTTTGAGATACAGCTTGTTAAAGTTAGGTAATTCGCTTCATTTTCATGCATTTGTGTGCATGTATGTGTCAGTATCTACAAGGTTTTTTGGAAATATCGATGACAAACTTCTGGTGCAGATTTTACATACAAAAATATGTCCGCAAATATCTTGAGCTACGGCCCTTTAAAAATTGCTCCCAAAAACTGATTATTATTTTATATTTCAGAAACCTTTTGATTTACAGGGACGTGACATTTTAAACATATTGACAATAATACAAGCTTATTTTAACATTACATTACATTAAATTTTTTGTACAAGTATACAAACTCACTGGAAGCCATTCATTAACACGTACATATAGATTACCCGTTACCTCGTTATTAGGACCTTCAAGCACTCCTGGAGCGAAAACCACTCATAGGATTGACTCAGTGCAATAGGAATTTTTAATCAGCGTAACTTTAACTACAAAATAGCAAAGTTTCAGTTTTCTGCTAAAGTTAATAGTTTAAGAGTAAAAAGTTCTTGAATGCCTAAAATAACGCAAATTACCTAACTTTGACAAGCTGTATCTCAAAAACTGTCCATAGGATTGGCTCGATGTAATAAGAACTTTTGATCAGCATCACTTGAACTACAAAATACCAATTTCAGCCGATTCCACCGAATCAACATTTTCATGGGTTTTGTTCCGGGGTCCTTTGATGAAGACTCACCACGATTTATTTTATTTAAAGATATATTTAGTGTAGCATTCACAAGTCACTGGCTTAAAATTGCCAAAACATGTGTTCTTGCATACCTGTCATCATCTATTGGATGAATATTGATCTTAAAGTCCTTGAAAATCAGCCATTTAGAAACCTGTAAATGCGTATGAATATTTAGACGGTAGTCTTTAATGGGTTTTAAGTTGTGATCGTATAATGAAATAATTTACAGGGCGTTCCGTTTAAAAAAACTTAAACTATGTCTGTATCTCGAAAATTCAGGCATGCATAATTTTTTCCTTATCAGCAACGAATTCTACTTAAAAAGGTGCCTTAAGGATGTGTTATTCGATTTTCGATTCGGCACTTGGTAATTGAGATCTAGAGGTCATCCAAAAATGCCAATTTTCAAAAAACGCTCTGCAGCTCGGTAGTCGAAAAAGATAGACGATCGCGGTTTATGCCATTGTTTATTTCTCGAAAATCGAGCTGAGGGCACCTATATTGGTTTTTATCTACCTGCAATAGTTTTAGAGAAAATCCCGAATCCCATCTAATTTGGTCCACCCTGTACAGTAGTTCACAAGAAAACACATTTCATTTGGTAAAAGAATCACCCTGTACATATTTACAGGATTGATCATCAATGATTATACGATATTTAAACTAAATAAAATAGATTAACAGTACCTGTGGATAAGTTGGTACTTACCTAGTATCACGGTACTTACTTTTTAAATAAGATTTATTATCTAGTTAGTTTTACGACCTCAAATAGTCGTTTCAGATATAATTTTAAAGTATACCCACCTAATTAGCAATAAAACTTAATGCTCTGAGACACTAATTGCAAACAATTCTTTGCTAATTTTTAAATATTTATAGCGCTATCTCTAAAGCAAACACGGGCAAATGCCTAATAAATACCACGCCATATTTTATATCGTAAAAGAAAATATTTAGAAACGCTTGCGTACTTTGTCCCCCTTTAGATTTGAAAATTTGGTTCAAGATTACGACCAAGACACATTTTTCCAAAGTGTAGCATCCGCTAGACTTTGTTTTCTGCATAGGTATTTAGATTTTAAGTTTCCTATTTTTCATTGTGTACGTTTATTGACGAGAATGAGACTAAATTTTGTGTAAGTACGTTTTTATCTGTTTAATGAATAACTAAGTCATCTAAAACAAGCAAAAGCTATTTGTGTTTTATGATCGCATTATAATTGTTGTTATCAAAATTTACATATACGTAAACTTAATTTACGCCGGTGATAAGAGAACCTAGTTTGCTAGAAATCATTTCTTAATTGTCATGGTAATAAAAATAATGTTTTGACGTGAGAACGTCTATACCAGTTCTATGCGACACCGTGACACACTACAGGAATCAAAATCTGTTGAGTACTTCCAGTGGTATTGGACACCTGAAATTTTGATATATACAGGGTGTCCAGTTAGTATTCCCTCGGAAAATTGTGCAAAGACGGCTAACTTTATAATAAATTAATAGTTGAAAAAACTAAAAAACACGCTTTTATAAATACTGCACTAAAAAGCAAAAATCATCGAACCTGTTCTCTGTGTAACCCGTGTTTGTAATTAAGTATATTTGAGTATAAAAGCGTGAGGCGTTTTTCGAAGCTATTTCGAACAGGTTCGATAAATAAAACGCTGAAGACATCGTTAGATTAAATGAAAAGCTTTCATATTCAAATATTATACTTAATTTTTACTTTTTAGTCTTATATTTAAGGAGAGAATTTTGGCACTTTCGACATTTATGTAAAGAATTCGCCACTTTGACGCCACCATTTTGAATTGTTAAATTTGGTCCGGATAATTGTAATTTGCAACCTCGATAACCCACAGATACCGATTTTCAGTCGAATCCGACGATAACACAGCCCCACAAAAAAAAAAATGTTCTGTTCACCAGACTACACCAACATATCTATACGTTTTTGGGGTTGCTGAGTCAGAATTCGGGGTCTGTTTGACCCCATCAGGTCAGGGTCAAGGTCAATTCAAGGTTAAATTGGCAAAAAGAGGATTAAGCGAAGGAAACCACGATTTCTGTACGTTGCTTGACTCCATCAAGTCAGATTGATGGCCAATCCAAGGTCAAATTGGGAAGAAACCTTTTTAGCGCAGAAAACCACCATTTCTATACGTTTTTGGGGTAACTAAATCCCAACTCCTGGTCTGTTTGACAGGTCAGGGTCAAGGTCATTCCAAGGTCATTCCAAGGTCAAATTGGGAAAATATGTAAGCTAGAAAACTACGATTCTTATACGTTTTTGTGGTTGCTGAATCTGAATCTGGGGTCTGTTCGACCCCATCTAATCAAGGTCAGGGTCATTCTAAAGTTAACTTTTGTTTATCAAATGGAAACGCGTTTTTGACCACGGATTCTGAAAGAGCGGGATATTTTACGTTCGCATATGGTTTGACCTATGATCAAAGTGGTCATCAGAAAGTCGAATCACTCTCTCAAATTAATTTATCTAAGATCAAAGATGATTCTTATTGAGAAATTTGAGTTACAAATCTTTATCGAGCATGGTTTAGCCTCGTGATATTTTTCCGAGGGGGATTGGAGAACCAAGACAGCAGACATCTATATCCACTCGCAACTAACGAGTGGCGTCTTCCAATCCTATGGGAAAAACGAAACGTCTATGTCATATACTGACTTCCCAAATATCTCGACGTTAGGGACTGATGAAGGTGCTGGAGCATCACTGATGAGGCCAACATCAGTATCCGAGCGATACGTTTAATTTCTGTGGGAATCCTCTGATTCTGTTATTAAAATTAAATATCCTGCTTCTCAGAGGATGCTGGAAATGGTGACAACTGCCTTAATCGAGGATGTGTAGAATGATCCATTTTCCAATCCTTCGAGGTAATGAAGCCAGTAAAGGCGTACTGCCTTGCAGGGGGGCATTAGGGTGTAAAGATGAAGCCATAGTGTGTCCGACGAGGAGTTGACTTTGTCCTCGTCAAAGTCGGAAAGCCCTCATACTTAGACCTGGACAAAGTCAACTCGTCGTCGAACACACTATGGCTTCATCCTCACACCCTAACGCCCCTGCAGGGCAGTACGCCTTTACTGGCCTCATTACTTCGAAGGATCGGAAAATTGATCATTCTACACATTCTCAATTAGGGCGTTTCCTATTTTAGAAATATCATGTACATTCAACCTCATTTAGTAGTCTTTTAGATAACTAGTCAAACAAAAAAAAAATTATCTCGATATCTGAAAAACTCACAAACTTATTCAGTTTCTTATTTGAATACTTCGCCTCGGCTGAAGTCCACCGTGACGTCACAATACACAACGCGCTGACTTGCCATGCCAGCGGCGCGCCGTATGTTCCCTTTATTTAGTGTATGTGCTCGATTTTCTGAAATGTCACAAAATGTCACTTTTGATGCGTTCGTGCCGAGCCGAATTTTCGAATTTCGCCGTGTAATTTACGATCAGGTTTATCTGGAAGACTTCCTCTTTATGTCGCGACATCATACGGCCGTCCCAATGGTGTTTTTCGAAAAATATGAACGTGCCAAAATTGCATGTTTTAGCAATTTTTTCGGCTCTCAAATGCAAGCTGGCTATAAACTGCCGGTGCCTGCCAGCGAGTATAAAGGTGCCCGCGCCCGCTCGCTCGCGAATCATGTATTGTAACGTAATCGAGCCTCAGCCCAGACGATCGCAGCATTTTAAACTTGGAAGGACCATAATTTTTTTATTTATAGAGATAATTTAAAAAGAAAATTACGGATATTTTTTAGATTTTTACGACTATTTATTACGAGAAAATGAGAAAAATGGAAACTTCCTAATTAAGGCAGTTGTCACCATCTCCAGCATCCTCTGAGAAGCAGGATTTTTAATTTTAATAACAGGGTCAGAGGATTCCCACAGAAATTAAACGTATCGCTCGGATACTGATGTTGACCTCATAAGTGATGCTCTAGCACGTTCATCAGTCCCTATCGTCGAGATGTTTGGGAAGTCAGTATATGACATAGACGTTTCGATTTTCCCAGAGGATTGGAAGACGCCACTCGTTAGTTGCGAGTGGATATAGGTGTCTGCTGTCTTGGTTCTCCAATCGGAGAAATATCACGAGGCTAAACCATGCTTGATAAAGATTTGTAACTCAGATTTCTCAATATGAATCATCTTTGATCTTAGATAAATTAATTTGAGAGGGTGATTCGACCTTCTGATGACCAAAGGTCACTTTGATCATAGGTCAAACCATATGCTAACGTAAAATATCCCGCTCTTTCAAAATCCGTGGTTAAAAACGCGTTTCCATTTGATAAACAAACGTTGATCTTGGAATGATCTTGACCTGATGGTCGAACAAACCTCGAATTCGGATTCAGCAACCCCAAAAACGTATAATAATCGTGGTTTTCAACCTTAAATGCTTTTCCCAATTTGACCTTGGAATAACCTTGACCCTGACCTGATAGGTCAAACAGACCAGGAGTTGGGATTTAGTTACCCCAAAAACGTATAAAAATGATGGTTTTCTGCGCTTAAAAGGTTTCTTTCCAATTTGACCATGGATTGACCATCACCCTGACCTGATAGGGTCAAGCAGATCCCAAATTCGGATTCAGTGACCCCAAAAACGTACAGAAATCGTGGTTTTCTTCGCTTAATAGTTTATTTCCCAATTTAACCTTGGATTGACCTTGAACCTGACCTGATGAGGTCAAACAGACCCCGGATTCGGATTCAGCGACCCCAAGAACGTATAGATATGTTGGTCTAGTCTGGTGAACAGAACATTTTTTTTGTGGGGCTGGGTAATTGATAAAACCTATCCGCTATGTTGACACCGCCATTTTGAATTTTTAAACTTTGATGACATATTTATAGAAGCCCTTTCTTTTGATATCCATATCAAGGGGGTTGCAAAGAAAATGATAATCCGCCATCTTGGGGTGGCGGCCATTTTGAACATATTATAATATTGAGTATACTATATTGTATTGTCATCAGAGCTACACATTAGAAGTGGGTGAAATTCAGTTCCTTAGACCTCATTACTTACATACATACCTACAGGTCGACCTAATAAAAGCATGTTAAAAATACTTTCATAATAAAACTTTCAATGTTTCTTCTCTACTATAACGTAAAATTATTTTCAATTATACAAGGTGTCACAAAAGCAAGTTACAAAAGAAAGTATAATTTTTTTTTAAATGGAACACCCTGTATTTTTTGGCGCCAGTTAAGTCTCCAAGGGTCCTGCATTACACCCTAAAATATTTAGCCAATCGGACGCAGCGTTGTCAAGTTATGGTTTTTTACCTGTTTTTTTTTTGCAAACATTTATTTGACTGCCATATCTTCGCGATTTATTAATTGTTTTTTCTAAAAATGTAGAATGTTATTCGATAATGATGTATTTACTGAAAGTCATTTTTGGAATAAATTATTATTATACCGGGTGTCCAAAATATGTAACTTAGAATGTAGTGACAGTAATTGGAAATATAGATATTCCATGGCCCACTTGATAATTTTTTAGGGTATTATTTATAGGTTTTTTGACTAATTTTATAGCGTCTACTTTAAAAAACTTTCTCGTGGGTAGAATATTGTATTAAAAACTTTAAAAACAACAATAAATCAGTTTCAAGTTTTTTTCAATACCAATAACACAGTCCCACAAAAAAAGACCGTGATCTGACTGACCGTGGTATTTCTAAATATTTTTCGACGCTGAATCCGAGGTCAAAAAAATGTATGTGCAAAGCCAAAAATATCCTTTAAATAGGGATATTTTTGGCTCTGGCTCTTTGGCTACCCCTTAAATGGGGGTAAAGTTATGAATATCAGTATCATTACGGAAAAGAGAGCACTTTCCAACCTTAGTGCTCTCATTTAATATTGCTAAGGGCGTAACCCCCCCCCCCCCCTCCGAAGGGTTTGGTATGCCTTCTACACCCCTTCTATGCCCTTCCGGACATAGATCTGCATCATGAAAGCTCCTAGCTTACAAGCTCTTGAGGGATGAAAATTACCCTTTGCTGGACGGGGCTGGAGGAAGATATGGGAGAGCAAATTTTTGTTGTTTTTACTGCGCAAAGGTCGCAGTGCACTGTGCAGAGCAGCCCTCAACTGATGGATGGAGACTGAGAGGCAGGGTGTCGGCGAATGCAAGAGTATGCGGTAAAGTCAAGAAGGCAGAGAAAATAAGTGAGGAAAATTTTGAGGGAATGTGTTAGAAAATGTGTAAGTATAGAGAAAAAACTACCCCCATAGAGTGGCGGAAACCACCTCTAAATTTAAATTGCAGTTGCTTAGATGACTCCTAAAAAGAATTCTCTGAAAATAATATTACTTATGTATATGGCCCCTAAAAAGAATCGTCTAAAAATTCAGAAAAAAACATCTATATAATTTTCTGACTATATAGTTTTGTGACCAGCCGGTAGGTGGCGCATTGACAACCGCATACGAGTGTTGAATGCGGATTAAGTATACGTCAAGTTAGGCTCTTTATTGGGGCGTTCATTGTTTCTGTTAGTACCTTTTTTCCCGATTTTCCTAGCAATTTTAATCTAGAGGTGGTTTCCGCCACTCTATGGGGGTAGATTTTGAGCATCGCATCGGAACTAATGCAGTTACTCACTCTTTCCAAAAAACTGGGCATCGTAAGCTTTTTTTACAATCACTGCATTTTTTTTAAGTTTCCTGTTGTATGAGGGGTAGTTTTTACCCACTCATGGGGGTGATTTTCAATGGAAAGTAGTGTTAACTCTGTGTTTATGCGTTATATACTTGAATGTTTATATTTAATTCGATTTATTGAGATTTAAGACTATTCGTGGAGCGTTAAGTCATTTTTACCATGTTTAGGGAGTGTTTTTTAGCGATAGGGGTTGATTTTGGGGGTGTACGATTTTTTCTGACCTCGGATTTGGATTCAGCGTCGAAAATTACATAGGGATACAGTTGTCTCGATAGCAGTTCCAAAAATTCTTTTTTTTTGTGGGGCTGTGTAATAGCCATTTAACGAGGAGTTTTGGTTTTTTTAAAAATAAAGAAATAACCGTATATTAGATATTGTAACTTACACCGTTCTTATGGATGGTGAAGAGCGAGGGAAACGAGGGTGAGGAGGGGGGTGAATTTAGAATTTTTGCTTCTTTTTCTACTTACCTAACGAAACTGAGTATTTTGAAAGAATTTCCTGCACTAAAGAATAACTTTTTGTTGCAAGTTCAATCAATTTCAATGCCACCCCAAATAGGGTTGTTTTTTAAGGTCTTTCCGATGTTCTTAGCCAATTCGGATGACAGATTCGTATTCAGCACCCCAAAATTAGTAAAGTTTCCACACTTTACCACGGATGGGCTAAAAAAGCCCTTTTTTAACATTGTTCTTTGGTATTTTATTATTGCTCAAACTATTTTTATTGAGTTTTTGGCAGGCAATTTTGTAGTTATAAGTCGAAAGTCTTTTTTTTAAATTTTGTAGTTGTTCCACCATGATCAATACTACTACTACTACTACGAAGTGAAAACAAAATATATAGTATTAGAAGAACAGTAATATTTTCTGTTCTACTTCTTACTCAATCATTTCTACGTAAGTTTTAAGTAAGAAATCAACAATTACAGATATTTAGGACAAAATGTGAGTTTTTTTTTATATTCTTTGTCTGGATAGCGAGCAAAATCATAAAAAGACAAAAGAGAGAAATGTTCGCCATGAATTCTTTTAACTTTATATTAGGTCCAACGGAATACTGAAATGACTTACATAAATCTACTTGAAAATAACTACAGAGCTATGTCTCCTACTCTCAATTATTGTAAATTACTTAATTTATAATATTGTCTAGTGGTACCAATATATCTAAATTTACTTTATGTCCTTAAGTGGTTATTCATCAAAATTAACTAAATGATACATTTAATTTAAAAATCTGACAACGGCCGCCATTCTAATGTAATTAATTTTAAATTTTTCACTTAACAAATTAACTATTTGATCTGAAATAGCCTTTACCCATCTGTTATCTATACTAGCAGGCGTTTATGGCTAAAAGCTCGTGTAGGAATATTTTCAGACTTTCTATATTGATGATAGTAAAATATTTTAATATATCGTTAATTATACATTCGTACCATACATAAATTTAAGAAATTAATAGCCACAGACACAGTAGCATTTTGTATGCGGTTTTACTTTTACCAGATACAGGGTGGACCAAGTGTACCAAATTAGATGGGATTTTAGATTTTCTCTAAAACTATGGCAAAAACCAATATACAGTGTGTCTCATTTAAAATGAAGACACCCGGATATTTTCGTAATTTTTTGAAATTCAGATTTGAGCTTTGGCGCAATTGTAGTCCTATATAAGACGTACATTTCGAGACTACCAACTTAAATTTAAGTCACAAACTGAGACAACGGCAGCCCCCCAAATGGGGCCCATTCCCGATATTTTGCTTCGCGTTGAAGATATCGAAAAAGTTATTGGAAAAAGTTGTTCAGAATCTAATTTTGAGCCCCAATACCAAATTTCATTACGAAATTCGCATTTTTAGTTTTTTTCTGCAAAATCCACACACGGTTACAATTTTGGTTTTCAATTTAATAGGATGCCATGGAAACAAAAACTATGATTAAATTAAATGTCAATCTGACAAAACTTTGAGTTATAGTGTAAAATTCTAGTTTACAATCGTAAAGTGAGTCTTCATTGAAGGGAAAAAATTGAGTTAATACGGTTATTTGGTGATAGAGTTCGTAGTAGCAGAGAAGTAGCCACCGAATTTAACCGAAGACATCCTTTACGAGTCGATATTACTCATGGAACTGCAACCACTATACATGCTCGTTTCAATGAAACTGGCAGTGTTATTAAAAGACCTCAGAATGATCAACCCGTCGAATACATCCGCATCCTGAAGATAACGTAATCTTAGCTGCAAATCAAGCGAATCCAAGAGCGAGTCTACGAAATTTAGCATCTCAACTGAATATCGACAAGGAGAAAATTAGATGTTTCATACGTCATGAAATCAAGCCTTATAAACCAAAATGTTTACACGCTTTGAAAGAAGGTGATGAAAATAGAAGGTTAGATTATTGCTATTGGGCCCAGGGAAATTTTTTAGACGACCGGAAATTTCTAAATAAAATTTTATTTACTGATGAGGCTACATTTACCACTAATGGGGTGGTAACTTCTCAAAACTGTAGATACTGGGCCACAGAAAATCCTCATTGGGTTATTAATTGTAAAGACCAATATTCAAAGAAAGTTAACGTATGGTGTGGAATTTTAGGAGACCGAATAATTGATCCGTTGTTCTTTAATAACTCGTTAAATGGTGAGCGTTTAGTTAACTTCTTCGATACGGAATTATGGAATGCAATTGAAAATCTTCCTCTTAATGTTTTTTCAGCTAGATGGTGCGTCAATACACTATTCCATAAATGTTCGTCAGTGGTTGAACGAACATTTTCCAATGCGCTGGATAAGAAGAAGTAGTCCTTTTGAACTCTGGCCTCCGTCACCCGATATTACACCATTAGATTTTTATTTCTGGGGAACAGTGAAGAATAAGTTTACAAAACAAGGCCCAGAATTAGAGAAGAACTTTGTACTAAAATAAGACGAGCCTGTCGCGAAATCAGCATTACAGAGCATTCCAGAGAAGAGTAGCCAAACATAATCGTAAAAGAATTGAGAAATGTATTCAAATTGAAGGAGGATTAGTTGAGAAAGGCTACATCCGATAATTAATTAAAATTTTCACTTATAATATCCCTAGAGCTTAAATTATTTCCGGAAATTTTTTCGAGGTCATGAATTTTCTTAAAATATTCATAAACGAGGAAAAATTTCCGGATATTAATTTAAGCTCGTGAGATATTCGGTAAGAAAATTTCACACCATTATTTTATAAATATTATGCCAAAATTGAACATTTTTATTACGAATGACAAAAATTCATTCATCATAGTGAACCATGGAATAACAACGGGTGGTTAAGTTCCACCACCTGTCATCGAGTCATTGTGTTTGTGCAATTCGCTAATTTATTAGATTGTGTTTTTGAAAACGAAATTTCTTAGTGAAATAACATACCATTCTCCAAGTTTAGTTACATGAACTTTTTATAAATAACATAAAAACATATTATATTTCCGTTTTTTATTAACTTTGGTCTACTAAAATTGGTGGAACATCATTTATTTTTGATAATTATTCTGAAGTACCTACCTACTTCAAGATTTATATGTTTAATAAAATAAGAAATTTCTTAGTGAAATAACATATCATTCTCCAAGTTTAGTTACATGAACTTTTTATAAATAACTTAAAAACATATTATATTTCCATTTTTTATTAACTTTGGTCTACTAAAATTGGTGGAACATCATTTATTTCTGATAATATTACTTAAATGCGAGCACAGGGAATGTATTCATTCTTGTCGCCGAGCCAATAATTAACAACTTCTAGGCGGCCATGGAATAATAAAAGGTAACAAGATAGTAATGGCTGCCGCACTTAAAGACGTCCATTAGATTAATTTTTACATTCTAATCATAACAAAATTTGATTATCAGCCAAAAGAATAAAGTGCGTGGGCATATATCACACAAATGGCTCCAGGTTCTAAAACATATGGATTGTTATTTTGTGCAAAAAATATTCAGACATTGAAAAATATCACGTCAGCTTACCTACTTGTCACAATTGGTTGAGGATATTCATTATGAAGAAATATTGGATGTAAAGCTATTCAGAAGAATCCAAGAATATCTTCAAGTAAATTTAATAGACTATCTAAATTAAAATTAAATAAAATTGTGTCGAAATATTTCATATATTTTATTAAACATAGACATTTATGTTACTTACATGCGTTAATAAAATTTGTTAGTTTAATATATATTATTGTGATACCCACAACTTTATTTTTGTAAACAAAAAAATAAATATTAACATATTAATTTCTGTACTTATAATATCCTCGTGAATATCCTCCTTTGCGTCGCCAAATAAATTTAATTCTAAAAGCACTCCAGCTCCGTCGCGTCTTTACTTTGACATTTAAAATGACAGAAAAATTTCCACTTATTAATTTGACAGAATGTAAAAAATTTCCGGAAATTTTTTGGGTTGCCATGGTAACTTAACAAAAAACAAGCCTCTGATTGGTTAAAAAATGTGGTGTGAAATTTTCAGTTAAATAAATGTAATGACTAATTATTTCAAAAACTGATCGTTACTTTAAACTGTTGTTTTTTTTACTTATTTCAGTTACCAAAAGTTAATTGTTTGTTTTCTTTTCTCCTAAAATGTGAAAATCTACACTTGTTCAATAAATTTTTTGGCAATTCCATAGCATCCTATTAAATTGAAAACCAAAATTGTAACCTTGTGTGGACTTTGCGGGAAAATATTGAAAAAAGTAAATATGCGAATTTCGTAATGAAATTTAGATTCTGAACAACTTTTTCTAATAACTTTTTTCGATATCTTCAACGCGAAGCAAAATATCGGGAATGGGCCCCATTTAGGGGGCTGCCGTTGTCTCAGTTTGTTACTTAAATTTAAGTTGATAGTCCCAAAATGTACGTCTTATATAGGACTACAATTGTGCCAAAGCTCAAATCCGGATTTCAAAAAATTACGAAAATATCCGGGTGTCTTCATTTTAAATGAGACACACTGTAGATGACCTGAGCCCGATTTTCGAGAAACTGACAATGGCGCAAACTGCGATCGTCTATCTTTTTCGACTATCGAGCTACCGAGCGTTTTTGGGAAATTGGCCTTTTTGGATGACCTCTATATCTCAATTACCAAGTGTCGAATTGAAAATCGAGTAACACATTCGTAAGGCAGAATCCGTTGCTGATAAGAAGAAAATTATGCATGCCTTGGTTTTCGAGACATAATTTGTGATTTTTTGAATGGAACACCCTGTAAATTATTTCATCATTCGATCACAACTTAAATTAGTTATCCAACGATATATCATATGTCATATTTTTTATCTCTTCAGAAAGTAGTTAATTTTAATATATTTATAAGGAGGCCATGGAAAACTATTAACAACAACACTTCTTATAATATAAAATAATTTTCCAAAAAATAGGAAAAACTGAACTATAATAAATGTTCGAATTGTCTTCTATTGACATCTATGCATTTTTGACACCTTATAGTATTTGTTGTATTTCCAATCATGACAGGAATTATTGTCCGAAACGCAGCTAATGTTTTGTTTTCCAATTCTTCTATGTTATTAGAACGTTCTCTCTATATATAATATTTTTTAAATAACCCTGAAGCCAAGAGTCGGCAGGGGTTATATCGGGAGATCTAGCTGGCAACAAAATAGAACCATTATTTCCTAAAAATTAAACAATATCTAAACTACTTTGTTGTTTATTAATGTCCAGTTAGCTAAATTAATTGTTAGTTATCACTTTAGTTAACTTAGCTAACTAGACATTGATAAACTAGTCCTGAGTAATATATAGATACCTGTCCAATCCTCCCTAAACTGAGTATTTAAATAATTTCGTGTTTCATTTGACGTGTGACATGGGGCGCCACCGTGTTGGTAAATTTATCTTTGAAATTGTCTTACAGGCATATTGCCTACAAAGGGTACTGTTTCTTGTCGTAGAATGTTAATAAAATTTTCGGTATTCTTACCGTGAAAACAATAAGGACCTATTGGTATCCAATAAAACCACACCATTACACCACATCCAAATCGTCCTTGACGATTAACTGTAGCGGTTAAGTGCAGATTTTCATGAGCTCAATGGTGGTTATGTCGATTAAAAATTCCGGCACTGCTTATAAGTTTGTCGTTTGTCTATATAATTGTTCCTTCAAATCCTAGCACTTCATTGCACAGACGAAAAAACCACTGGCAAAAATCGAGACGCCTTTGAAAGTCGTTTGGGTATAGATGGTGACTAATCCTAATCTTGTTTGAATTTATTTTGCTGTAAGCAACGCAACGCAGTTGTTTTTGGCATTCCTAAATTTTCGTGTATTTCACGAGATGATATATTAGGATTTCCTCTTACAGTTTCTAAAACAATATTTTCTACAGCTTCTCTACCTGCTTTATTATATAATTTTGCTCGAGGTTTAAATTTTGTTGTAGCCTTTTGAATATTTTTATGCCTGGCTGTCTCTTACTGGATATCTAAAAATATTGTTTAGGCAGTGACGTAGCCAGGGGGGGGTCCTGGGTGTCTGGACCCCCCCCCCCGAAATTTATTGACATTTATATAATTGATAGACATGACATTTAAAATTATTATATTGATTTTATTTTCTGTTTTAGTCAAAAATTTTTTTAGCCGATTACGAATCTTGATTCTAATCAGCCTCGTTGCAAATCGTAATTTCTTGCAATTTATTGAGCAATATTGACAGGGTGGAGCTTTATTCCAGTCAAATGAATAAAACCTTGTTGAATCATAAGTAAATTCAATTTTTATTTTTATTACTAGCCAAGCGAAATCCACGTTAAATTGCATAGTTGCCAGTTACTGGAAATATAAGTTTTTGAATAGTTTACCTAAAGGACCTCGCACATTTCTTATGTAAATTGGCGTACAGTCAAATTGGCTGATAAATTATTAATGTTATAGATTTCGATTTTCTGATCAAAAGCTCTCAGCCCCAACTCGATCGTATGTCTAGTATTCAAAATACAACTATAAATTCTTGTAAAATTCTGTATCTTGTCGAACTTTTAATTTATTGATGGGGTGTTAGAGGTCAAAGAAGCAATTTCCGAAAGTATTTCAATTAAAGTTTTTTGATCAGGAAGACACATACTTTATGTAAAAAATGTTATAGCCAATTTGACCGAATATTATTTTCACTTGTTATTTTTATACAGATTTCCCGGCGCTTTCGCCAACATTTTTCATACTTTATTTTTTTTTTACGCTATTTTTATTAAAACAACAAATGTTTTTAGTGCGAAATATTATAAACGACTATTAGAAGGAATCACAATATAACATGTATGAAAAAATCATGAATCCGAAATTATTTAAATTGTACAAAAGGTCATTGCTGTACATTTCTTGAGCAGTATCTCGGAAACTAGTCACAGGATCGAGTTGTGCTCATGAGAGCTTTTGATCAGAAAGTCGAAATCTACAATATATTAAAAATTCAGCAATTTTGACTGTAAGCCAATTTACATAATTGTGCGGGGTCCTTTGTATGAAAGCTACATAACAATACATAATATACTTACAAAAAATGTTCGGTACCCCCCCCCCCCCCCCCGAATCTAAAATCCTGGCTACGTCACTGGTTTAGGTGGCACTTTTGGCACAAAGTTTTGCTGTCTATAACTTACCTAAGCCAAAGAATCTTCTCCGCATTCTATAAAATACTTAATCTTATCATATTTTTCACCATTACCAAACTGAACCATTTTTAATAATGCTCCACTCACAAATTAGTTTTTGACATTTACGATTATTCCGATTTCTTTTTTTTACCATGGCCTTCTCAATAAATAATAAAAATGAGATAAATATGGAAGATAATTTGAATATTTATTGTAGTTCAGTTTTTCCTATTTTTGGCAAAATTATTTTATATTCGGTAAACCGAAGTGAGTTGGACCAGTAGGAGAGACGGACCGACACTGATAACTGACGAAATTAACAAGAGGTGGCGCTGGTATGCATCGGGTACCCTGCCTTGAAACATTTTACGCTACTGCTCTCAAATATCATTCCACGTATTGTGTAAAAATTATATGCATTGATAAATTTTTCAGTTCGCTAAAGTTTTATAAGGTGCTCACATAAAGTGATAAAACAAACTTCCGGTAAGTTTGAAACCATTTATTCTGTACATACATGTTCAGGTTGCTCATGAGGAATGAACCTAACCTAAAAAAAGCATGTTTTGCGTAGACGGGGAGCAATGGGCACTCGGTCCATCTATCCTCCAGGATTAGGAGACACGGACCGGGAACATGGAGGAGAGATGGACTGAAGTGTTTAAGTATACATTTTATGTTGGCAGCTAGGGAAATGCCGACACGGTAGACAAGAAAGTTCAGGGACACAACCAGAGGCAACTGAACCCAAAAAGATTTGCAAAATGCAATACAATCTGTCCAAACCGGCGCTATGGGAGTCAATGAGGCCGCCAGATCATTCAGCATCCCCAAAACGACACTTCAACGTCGAATAAAAAATAACAATATGACAAAGACTAAAAGCCTTGGTTCACCGCCATCCCTAGGTGAAGAAGCTGAACAGAAAATTGCAAATCATATTAAAAAATTGCAAAAATGTGGATTTGCCCCAACTAGAAATGATGCAAGAATAATGGCGTATGGTCTTGCAGAGGCCATGGGCATTCAGCATAAATTCAGAAACGAAGAAGGTAGATCACTAAAATAGGTTTTTGTTTGTTACGTGATTTGAATACCTAGGTATTTTAGGTAAAGCGGGTTATACGTGGCTTCAGTCATTTCTCCGGCGACAACCTACTATTACAATCCGCAAATCTGAAAATATGTCGATGGCACGTTCGACTTCGATGTGCAGAAAAACAGTGGATGCATATTTTAAATTGCTGGACGAAGTTTTGATCCAGAAGGATCTCCATGGCAGGCCTGCAAACATTTACAATATAGATGAGACTGGCCTCCAACTAAACACCAGAGCTGGAGCTGGAGCTGAAAAGGGGTCAAAAAGTGTACCTGTAATTAGTTCCATAGAGAAGGGGGAAACTATCAGTGTGTTAAGCTGCTGTAATGCTGAGGGACTTTTTGTATTTTTAAAGGAAAGAATAAAAAGGATGAATTTTTGGAAGGTATGCCACCTGGATCTCAAATACGTATGAGCCAAAAATCTGCCTGTAAATGCAGATATCTTCTTTGATTGGTTGAAGACACATTTTTTGCCAAGGAAAGGTCCAGGCCATGTTATTTTGATAGTTGATGGCCACACGTCCCATACCTCAAACCTGGAAATATGAAATTTGGAAAACTTTTGGACACAGCTTGGAGCAAAGCCGCCTCTGTTCAGAATGCAGTTTCTGCCTTCAAATTTACTGGAATATCACCCTACAATCCAGGTATTTTACCAGACTACTGTTTTATTAACACAGGGCAAAATTCTGACAACGAAGAAATAGAGCCTGGTTATTCTCAAGCGAAACCAACTGAAAACCTTACACAAGCAGAGGCGACCAACAAATCTGACAAAAAAGCAATTGAGCCGAGTGCTGAACGACCAAAAGTACCAGGACCATCCAGATTTGGTAGAGCCACAACACAGTGCAAAAGTCCAACAAAAAGTACAATGCAGGACTCCACAACCATCGGCTGTTTCTAGGATTCTCCAAAAACCAAACTCCAGTGAAAAAAGAAGTCAGCTTTTACCACCCCGACCAAAATAACTCCGTCAAAAAATGTTGACAAAAACATCTTCAATTATTGAGTCACTCACTTACAAATGTTAAAAAACGAGGAAGCAGTGTAGCTACCATTCTAACATCTCCTGAGAACATAGATATGAGAAAGGTAATACACAAAAAGAAACAGGAAAAACTCGAAAAAGTAACCCAAAGAAAGGAAAAACTAAACAAAAAAGGCCAAAAGAAGGTGCAACTGAACAAAGAAGATAAGAAAGAAAAAAAATGGAATGAAAAGGAAAAGAGTAACCAATGCAAAAACTTCAAATAAAAAGAAAAAATCAAAGGCCTCACAAAAAACAGACAGTGACACAACTGATGACAGTGCAGTCGAAGAGTATGCGAATATATCCACAAACACAACCGATGAGAGTGCAGCTGAAGATTTCGAAAATGAATGTGCTGGTTGTGGGGAAGACTACAGAAAATCCACTAGTAAGGAAGACTGGATTAAGTGCATAAGATGTGGAAGATGGATGCACGAAGGGTGCACTATTTACGAAAATGTTTGCCGTCTTTGTGGGAAGCACGCCTCCAAGAAGTATACTAATGACTAAACTTCGAGTTTTCAATTTTTTTTATTCATCTCTATATATTATTTTATTATATTCGTTGTAACCAGTGGTCCATCTCACCTCCTATGCTTGGTCCATCTCACCTAGTGTATGGGGGAGAGATGGACTTTTGCACAACAATACAGTTTTTTTTTTAAGAAAAAGAATCAATATTTTTAATTTGGCGACAGGCTATTCTCTTTGTCTTGTTTAGAGGTACCATTCTGTAGTTCAGTTTGTTTCTGTACTTTAAAATAAAAAATATAGAGTCAATTGTGTAAAATGTGGTCCATCTCTCCTCGACTTACCCTTATAAGAAGTTGTTAATAGTTTTCTATGGCCTAATTACAAATTTATTAAATTTTTCGAAAATTATCCACTTTTTC
This sequence comes from Rutpela maculata, assembly GCA_936432065.2. Taxonomy (NCBI): domain Eukaryota; kingdom Metazoa; phylum Arthropoda; class Insecta; order Coleoptera; family Cerambycidae; genus Rutpela; species Rutpela maculata. The sequence continues at coordinate 5,808,242 of OW386289.2, forward strand.
TGTGACATATGATATATCGTTGGATAGCTAATTTAATTTGTGATTGAATAATGAAATAATTTTCGGGGTGTTCCATTTAAAAAAACACAAGTTATATGTATATCTCGAAAACCGAGGGATGCAAAATTTTCTTCTTACCAGCAACGGATTCTACTTAAAAATATGCCTTAAGAATGTGTTACTCGATTTGCGATTCGACACTTGGTAATTGATATATAGAGGTCATCCAAAAATGTCAATTTTTCAAAAACGCTCTGTAGCTCGGTAGTAAAAAAGATAGACGATCGCGGTTTGCCCCATTGGTTTTTCTCGAAAATCGAGCTCATATATTAGTTTTTGTCTATCTGTCATAGTTTTAGAGAAAACCTCAAATCCCATCTAATTTGGTCCACCCTGTACATTACGAAAAATAGCTTTACGGAGTTAATAAAATGAATCAACGAAAACTGTCGCTAGCTCCCGGTCTATATTATTCTGGTTAGCTATTCCTGCGGTCCCCCAGCTCTCTAAGGAATTACAGCTTTTAGGAGATTCGAATGTATGATTTCGTATTCCATTCAGTTAGTACTGCATTTTCACAATCACCGAATAATGTTATCGTTCATGGAAGTTTCTCATTTATTTGTATAATTGCGTAGGTTGAACATACATACGACAGGTAATTTGTCTTTACTCCATGTTGTAAATTAATATGGACACAGTATAATGTATAATTTACATGGTTTTGTGTTGTGTAACGTTTACAGGTGATTTATATACTGAACACGCGAGGTTTGTTGTTTCAAAATATGTGTAAATTTTGTAACTGGATAAATAGCCCAAATAAATAATAAGAAACGTGATAGGTTTTTAGAGACACCTTTATAGAACAGTACTAGACTGTTGAAAACTAAAGAAAAAACATTTTTTTTGTTGTCACAAAAAATTTTTTTGTTGATTTCAATAATCTGGTATCGTTCTATCATATTTTCTCTAAAAGCCTATCAAAATATTTTTTCAATCGGGTCAGGGATGTAGGAGAAATTGTCGAATTACCAAATCATTTGTATGTCATGTCATATGAATTAAATTTTGTTCATTTTTGGCGAGTTAATAGTAAATGCATCAAGTAAAAGTTTCTATATTTTGCGGGGGCTTGCTAATTACTTCCACGTCCAGTGGAAGTATAGTAACGACAAAAAATTTTTAAAAATTTTTATTGTCCAAATAGGCTTAAAATGTCATGAAACGTCGAGATTTTAAGTTTGAGCGAAAACAAAATTTCTGTCTGTCTGTCGGTCTGTCTCTGTAACTTTTTTTTGTGCGCACGTTTACTCTGGAACCGTTTAAGATATTGACTTGAAATTTGGTACACATATGTACTTTAACGAGATCTAGAACTAGATTATATTTTCATCTTGTTCCGTCGAAGGGTTGGGGGGTAAATTGGGGTAAATTTGGGGTAAATGGGTAAATCAAGCAGGTAAGAGTCCATGAAATTGTTATTTAGTATATATAAGAGAAGCTAAGGTCTCAAAAAAATTTTTGGCATTAGCCACCCCCGTTACCGCCCCCACCTCCTTATGGGGATGAAAAAAAATTGTGATTTAGTGTATGTACAGGAACCAGAAACCTCAAAATATTTTTTTTACGTCATCCACCCCCCATTACCACCACCCCCACCCCACTACCGATGTGGGGTATCGTTTTATGGGTTTTTGGGGTAGAGGATTTCAAATATTATATTATTAAAGTTCTTTAAACAATTATTTTCACATACAAAGTTTATTCGTTGTGAGTGACTTGGATAGAGAATCTGGATGTGGAAGTAGTGATTCCTTGGGCAGCGGTTTTTATAGGAGGTGGATGCTCTTTTCAGGTGGTGGCACTTATAAAAAAAACACTGGAGCTGATAGAGAATCAAATTTTGAGAAGAAAAGGTTCTATGCAACTGTTCGTATAAGTTGATAGCCTTTAAGTTATAACGACTAGAATACTAAAAAATTGGTATTTTAGGTAGAAAAAGAGGTATTTAAAATAGTTTTCGTCAAATAATTCGAAAGGTATTACATTCAGCAAAACATACTAGAGACAAATAAGAAAGCTACTAAATTGAGGAGATCTGGAAGAATAAAGGTGGCGTCTGAATGTCAAGATAATGCATTTAGTTTAAATGTTAAATATCTTATAATCTATGGTGCTTACGTTAAAAATACTTCCAATCAAAATTAAAGTCTATTCATTAGTCTTTGAAATGATTTTCTTGTTATTTCTCTAGCGTAAAAAACAAAAAGTTATGATAGAAACAAAAAACCGCTGCCCAAGGAATCACCTCTTCCACATCCGGATTTTCTATTCAAGTCACACAACGAAAAAATTTTGTATCTGGAAATAATTGTTTATGGAACTTTAATAATATAATATTTGAAATCCTCTACCCCAAAAACTCATAAAACGATACCCCACATCGGAAGTGGGGTGGGGGTGATGACAGGGGGTGTTAGTGGGAGGTGGATAAAGTAAAAAAATATTTTGAGGTTTCTGGTTCTTGTACACACACTAAATCACATTTTTTTTTCATCCCCTTTAATAATGGGGTGGGGGTGGTAATGGGGGTGGCTAATGCCAACATTTTTTTTGAGACCTTAGCTTGTCTTGTCTATACTAAATATCAATTTTATGAACTCTTACCTGCTTGATTTACCTATTTACTCCAAATTTACCCCAATTTACCCCCCAACCTTTCGACGGAACAAGATGAAAATATAATCTAGTTCTAGATCTCGTTAAAGTACATATGGTACCAAATTTCAAGTCAATATCTCAAACGGTTCCAGAGTAAACGTGCGCACAAAAAAAGTTACAGACCGACAGAGACAGAAAATTTTTTTTCGCTCAAACTTGAAATCTCGACGTTTCATGACATTCTAAGCCTATTTGAACAATCAAAATTTTTTTGTCGTTACTATACTTCCACTGGATGTGGAAGTAATATGCTATTTTACATTTTTTAAATGAAAATGTCGCCATCTTGTTACTGTAAGTAGTCAGTAATCAAACAAAAATATTCCCATATACTGTTTTTCGTTAATATATGGTATGACCTAAACGATCAAATTTTTTTGTGAGCTTACAGCGCGCTTAGAAAAGAAAGTTGAATTTAGAAAAAAACCTAAGATTTTTATTTCTTTGCAAATATCTCAATAAATATTAGTTTTATCGAAAATATGGTGGACATAAAACATTAAGCTTATAAACTACGAATGCATTTATTTTTTTTATATGCCTATTTGTGGAGGATTGATAGTTTCGGGATAATTAATTTTATAGGTGGCATCCGACCGTTTTTAGGATGAAGTATTTAGTTTAAATGTTGAATATCTTAGAAACTGTCACTTCCATAAAAAAACTCCAAGGAACAAAATTAAAGACATCATTTTTTAAAATGATTTTTTGCTTGTTTCTACATCATAAAAAACCGCTGCCCATGGAATTACTACTTCCACATCCAAATTTTCTATTTAAGTCTCTCACAACGAAAAAAAATGTATGGAAATAATTGTTTATCGAATTTTAATAATATAATATTTGAAATCCTCTACCCCAAAAACCCATAAAACGATACCCCACATCGATAGTGGGGAAGGTGATAGGGGGTGGTAGTGGGGGTGGATGAAGTAAAAAAATATTTTGAGTTTTTTGGTTCTTGTACACATACTAAATCACAATTTTTTTTCATTCCCTTTAATAATGAGGTGGGGGTGGTAATGGGGATGGCTAATGCCAAAATTTTTTTTGAGACCTTAGCTTCTCTTGTATATACTAAATACGAATTTTATGGACTCTTACCTGCTTGATTTACCTGTTTACCCCAAATTTAACCCAATTTACCTCTCAACCCTTCGACGGAACAAGATGAAAATATAATCCAGTTCCAGATCTCGTTAAAGTACATATGTGTACCAAATTTCAAGTCAATATCTTAAACGGTTCCAGAGTAAACGTGCGCACAAAAAAGTTACAGACAAACAGACCGACAGACAGAATTTTTTTTCGCTCAAACTTAAAATCTCGACGTTTCATGACATTCTAAGCCTATTTGAACAATAAAAAAATTTTAAAATTTTTTTTGTCGTTACTATACTTCCACTGGATGTGGAAGTAAAAATGAACTTATCTATAAAGAACTGCGAAAAGTATCCAGTTCAACAATCGTATAAAACTAAAATGGCGAAGAGTACAATGTTTCGTCTTATGTTATTGTATTTTCTTTAAATATTCTGATTCTTAATACGACATGTAATTGTTATTGTCTAATTTAGATAATATATACTTATGTTAATATATTTCATATTATCATTTCGGTTTAAAAATAAATTACATAATTTCACTTCAGACTGCAGATTCAGGAAGCGGGAACTTATTATTAAACGTTATTAAAAGAAGGAAAACACAATTTAATTTGGAGAAATTTGCATTTAAAATTCCAATGTAATAGGAAAGCATTAAATAAAATATAATAAATTATAAACAACCGCAATAAAATATTTATAACTTAATGTAAAATTGTAAATATTTTTTCAATAATGATGCAATGCAATAGGGAAGATGCATGAAATTTTAAAATGCTTGAAAAAGTGATTTACTCTTAATTTCTATTACGCAGAAAACGATTATAACAAAAGAAATTCAAAATAAAATTTATTTTTCGTAAAATTAATATTTAGATTATGCCGTAATTTGTAAACAAAACCACGTGACTGCAAACGGTTTCTTATTGGCGTGAAGTTAATGACGACATCCGTTAGTCAGATAATTTGTCCAAAGTAGACGCAGTGTCCTAACCTCTTGGTAACGTCTGTCTACGAACTAATTTTGGAGAATTTTGAATGTAAAATTACCATATTTGTAGTGATACTCTTAGTTTTACATTTAGGCACAATGCAATATTTGTTACTCATAAGTCATAATAATGTTGTCCACTAGCTCATTAACCATATAATAACACAATAACACCACAAACAAGAACTTGGTAAACTGACTGTAAACAATAAACAGTAAACTGACATTTGACAAACCCATCGAAATTGCTTTAGATATACAAAACTACTGAAGCATGTTTATACGGAAAAAGAAACTTCCGTTCACTATTCCGCCCTTGTCTGACATGATCTGATTGGTTGAAGAAAACGTCCGATTGGCTTAACCGTCTGTACACAGACCGAGAAAAAGGATGGAATAGTGCACGCAAGTTTCTCTCTCTGTGTCACTTTCTCTAGTCGAGTGCACCTTCCAGTTTGTTATTAATTTCGATGGACAAATCATAACGGAAAACGTCACAGTTAATGGCGCCAAATAACTGCCGTTTTGAAATATCCAAATTCCTCACCGATGAAATTATTTATTTTCTCACTGTATTAACATTAAAAAAATCGTAAATTTTACATTTTTATAACTTTTTTTTGATGCTGTATCGATTTTCATTATAAAAAAAAATCATGCAACTTCTCGATTATTTTATTAGATTCGTAAAATACTTAATAGAATAAATATACCAGTTAAATGTATATCATTTTTGTTTTTAACAAGACATAATGTCAACTTCACCCTGGTGTCAAATATGTCAAATTTAGACATATAAGAAGAAAAATTATCGTATGTAATATCACTAGTGCTTAAAATTTTATCGAAAATTTTTTCGAAAGCGTGTTGCCTGGTAATATAAAGAGTGCAAATTGGCAGTTTATTATCTGATTAAATCCCGACCGCTTTAGCGGGAGGGATTTAATCTTTGATAATAAACTGCCAATTTGCACGAGTTATATTAACTAGGGGCGACTTAGCTTGAGAAAAAATTTTTAGATAAAATTTAAAGCACGAGTGGTATTTGTGGAGAATATTTCACGAATAAATAATTCATTAAGTACATCTTCAATATTATGTTTTCTCATTAACTGCCTTCAGACGTTTTCTTGTCACTTTTTGGAGTTTACTGACCTTTATTTTCAATTTCGTCATTAATTTGATATACAGAAATATTTCCAAACCGACTCATATTGTCAAAACAGCAAATCTGAAACAAACGCAGTAGAAACAACGTAGATTCGCTATATTTTAAAATAATCTAGTGACATTTCCATGGCAACTAGTAAATAAAATGAGTTGAAACCTTAGATATTATAATATATAGACTGGCTTAACACCTTTCAGGCGTTTCTGAGGTGCAATACGACGAGGAACGATAGAGAGAGCACTACTTTAGTACCGATGTCTCGCCCAAATAAAATATACACCCATGGTTCCGAGATTGACATAGAGAGCGCCATCTAGCGCTACAAGTTATATTCCATAATAAATAAATGTTCATCGACTCATATTTACTTTTAATTTATGAAGTTTATGAATTATGTTGAGGTTTGCTATGTTAAGCAAAGTGAATTTTAAATACAACAAATTATAATGTTTGATGCACAGCTTTGATTCAACGAGTTACTTTTTGGTAGATTACCATATGTAAGTATTATACATTTTTAGTTTGTTCCAGAGCGAATGTGTACTTGACATTTATAATAAATGATTTGCTTACCTTTGTAACTACGTTATTGAGCTATTGAAAGCTGTGCTTGACTTGTTCCTGTATTATGAGCTATATTAAGTACAACCTTTGTGTGTAATTGTTACCTGATTGAACACTAGGAAAACTGAAATAGTTACAGATAGGCAAAAGTTACAGCCTATATATTTCAGACAAGATTCGCTTTGGAATTGAGGTGTGTTTTTGTTTGCTACTACATAATACAATATTACAATTTACAAGGTAAGTACGTTAACAATTACTTAGTAATAAGCTAGAGAAGATATTTATAAATAAAACTTAAAAGCTCGACAAAAAACGTCAAAAAATTTTCGCATATTTGCCGCTGCAGCGACCTAAAAAATTAGAGCGATAAATTTTGCATGTTGGTCCTGTCAAAAGCCGATCTAGCTTGAATTACCACTAATAATGACGTTTGATTGGTACAATGTTTTGAAAAAACGGGCTCTCATTGGCTATAGCGTTAATGAGTGAAATAATCACATTTAAATATTAATTTAGCAAAAGTTGGTCAAATGCATAATATATGTACCGTTTTGAGGAAAACAGTAGCATAAATATAAAGAACGTTTAAAGGATTTATAAAAAATTTATCCTCTCTGTAATTTATTATGTTTTGCCATTGGGTGACCACACCACTAGAGATATATAAGATTTTCTTTAAGATAACTTATCCTGTAAATTTTTTATAAAAGAGTGGCAAAATTCTTCCTTGGCAATTATTATTGTAGTCCCTCACTATTTTTGAAGTTAATTATCTTTTTAGGATGTCATTCTGTGTATTACTTAAAATATATCGGGTTTCTTCGTTGGAAATGGCTTCAACTATCTGCCAGATGTTATTTTTCAAATAATTTTTTTGATATGGCGTCAACAGATACAACAGACCGACAGACCGATATGTAGTCCGGAGGAGCTGAGAGACCCTAATTTTCGTAATCTGAAACGTCAAAAATCGGAAGAATTCTCTGAGAGTGATTTTTTTTGCGTAAACTACTTTCCTTCGGTAAGCGAGGAAAAATGATTATATTTTTGATAAAAAAGGTGCAGATCCAGAAACCTTTAAGAGCATAGGAAAATATAGTACAATTTTAAGGCAATTTAGAAGATAAAATGAAGGTAAACAGAAAGTTTAAAATTTGCGAAATAAGCTAAATGAAATGCAATTGTATGTTGGGCAAACAATACAATTAATCTCGACCAGATTTAATAAGCATATTCACTTTAAACATAACAGATTCTCTAAATGATACTAAGTTGATGTGAAAATTACGATCAGTATACTGTGCACTTGGCAGAAACAATTTCAGTGTTCAAATTACCCTTTTTACATTTTTACTGAACATTTTATTTAACAAAGTTTTTTAAATTATGAAGAAAAGCTTAAATACGGAATTAAGTTGGAAAATATATTTTATTCAACTAAGTTGAAAACTGTTCCACATATAGACCTCCTACTAGTACACATTTTTCTAATCTTTTTCTAAAAAATTCTTCAAAGAGAGATCATCTTCATTTATGGTTACAACAGCATCCACAATTTTTTGCTTTAATAAATCTACGTCCTGTCGAAATCGTTGGCGTATACTTTTTGCTTTAAATACACTGATAAGAAGTAATTCAACGGAGTTAGATCTGGCGAACGGGCTGGCCATGCTGTTGGTCCATAGCGGCCAATTCACCTGCCGTAGAAGTTTGTCTAACTAGAATTGTAGCATGTGCCGGGCATCCGACAATCTTGGGTGTTCTTGTACATAGTCTAAAACTACAAGAGTAGCAGCGTCATCTTCATTTAATTGAATTTTTTTTTACATCCCCAGCATAATTCAATATTCAGTAATTAATATTTTTATAGAAAATACAAAATACAAATAAATATCTATTAGACTGACATTGACATTAATCCATGATATTACTTGATGCAATCTCATCTGTCTATGAAGAATTTAGAAAAAAAAATAGAAAAATTTGTACTAGTAGGTCTATATGTGGAATAGTTTTCAACTTAGTTGAATAAATTATTATTTTTTTTTGAAAATTGGTATTGCCTTATTTTGCAACTAAACTCAATATGGCTTTTCTTCATAATTGAAAAAACTTTGTCGATTAAAATTTTCAATAAAAATGTAAAAAAAGGTAGTTTGCTATACTACATTTTATATTTTCTAATTTTTAGAATACCCTGTATAATTTATCTTAAGTTTGTTTATGACTTTTTCTTTTAATCGCCTTATTTAGATTAATGTTCTGGCGAAGTTTAGCCGTCGGCTATTCTAACACTTAACCAGGACGGACCCCGTAGTCTCAAACTTAACACCTTAAGCACTGCGCCACTAGCAAGCAAAACTTTTTATAAAAGATGACTTTTTCTCGACAAATAAAAAATGAGGAAGTTTACAAATGTGCGGTACATCATCCACCAGGGTTGTGCAAAATCCCACCTTCTTTAGAAAAAGACTGGGTATTTAGGTGAGATTTTGGTGGGTTTTTCTGGGCAATTATCGGTAATTGTGGTTTATTCTGGGTTTCTGTAAAATTCAAATTTCCCGCCTAATTCCCCACCTTTCATTCAGCGTTGCTTTGACAATATAGCATGTGACATCTGGACTGTGTTGGAAATATTCTCAGTTATGAAAATCTAGTAAATATGTGCGATTATTTTTTCAAAATTGCATAGTTGTCACGCTTCTAGTGCAGCAGTAGAAAGAATTTTTTCTACATTTGGCCATATTTGGAGCAAACTAAGGAATATGCTTGGAGCTGAAAAGGCGTCAAAACTAGTTAAAATTTATAGATATTTAAATAAAACATAAATATCTTTTCAAAAGATATTTATCTCTTGCCTTTTACATTCCAGTTTGAGGAAAATTTGTTAAATTTGTTCTTTGTTTCATGTTGTTATTTTTCTCAAGTTTATCATTTACTTGTTTTATTGTTTACTAATCTATTGACACCTTACATTTTACTTCCACGTCCAGTGGAAGTATAGTAACGACAAAAAAATTTTTGAAAATTTTTATTGTCCAAATAGGCTTAAAATGTCATGAAACGTCGAGATTTTAAGTTTGAGCGAAAAAAATTTTTCTGTCTGTCTGTCGGTCTGTCTGTCTGTCGGTCTGTCTGTCTGTCGGTCTGTCTGTCTGTAACTTTTTTTGTGCGCACGTTTATTCTGGAACCGTTTAAGATATTGACTTGAAATTTGGTACACATATGTACTTTAACGAGATCTAGAACTAGATTATATTTTCATCTTGTTCCGTCGAAGGGTTGGGGGGTAAATCGGGGTAAATTTGGGGTAAATGGGTAAATCAAGCAGGTAAGAGTCCATGAAATTGGTATTTAGTATATACAAGAGAAGCTAAGGTCTCAAAAACATTTTTGGCATTAGCCACCCCCATTACCACCCCCACCTCCTTATTAAAGGGGATGGAAAAAAAATGTGATTTAGTTTATGTACAGGAACCAGAAACCTCAAAATATTTTTTTACTACATCCACCCCCCCCCACTACCACCCCCCTATCACCACCCCCACCCAACTACCGATGTGGGGTATCGTTTTATGGGTTTTTGGGATAGAGGATTTCAAATATTATATTATTAAAGTTCCATAAACAATTATTTTCACATACAAAGTTTTTTCGTTGTGAGTGACTTGGATAGAGAATCTGGATGTGGAAGTAGTGATTCCTTGGGCAGCGGTTTTTATTATTGTTTTATTTAAGTATTTGTGAGGCAAAATATAATTTTGTGTAATAACTGCTTTTTTTCCTGCAAAAAAACGAAAATCAAACAAAACCGAGATGGGTCTTCTAAAATCAAAAACCCACAAAAAATCACCCATTTTACTTCTAATGGTGGGTTTTTGTGCTAACCCTGCCATCCAGGGAAACTGTATAATTCTTATTTGGGTTCTGTTTCGAACCAATACAAGAAATTGGAATGTTTTTTTAAACTGTTTGAAACTAGTTTCTGCATTTTTTCTCCGGTTATTTGAATTCGTCTAATGAGTATAATAACACAAATTTGTTTACGTTAAAGTACTTATATAACAATTAATGTGGCGTTCAGTGCTCACGTGTATTTATGGTTATTATTGTTATTAAGCACTTTATAAAAGACTTTATATAAGGAAACCTTGGTTACGTCAAACAATATAATGATACCATTTTTAAATATTTAGAAGTTTAATTTCTTACTTCATATTGTATAAAATTTTAAAGGAATAGACATTGATCCTTACGGGACACATAATTAACATAATAAGTACAAGATGGTCCTTGCAAAGTGGACATTTTATCCCTTTAAGCATAAAATGTCCACTTTTGGTGAGAGGGAATTATATATTTATAATCCAGACAAATTAGATTGAAAAATTCCCAATCTGAACAGAAATTTCCAAACAGCTCAATTTTTGTATGAAGCATGTGTTCGACATTTTAAACAAAATGTCAAAAGTCCGCATATACCGGGTGTCAACGGAATCATTAGACAAGCCATAGTTTTCAGAGTTTTCAAGATATAAAACATATTTTTCATAATTTGGCACTTTTCCATCACTTCCGGTTCCCCCAACTGAAATTTTTACATTTTTGGATCCCGGAGACGATTTTAAGTACGACTGCGTAGTTTTAAAAAAAATTGAGAGTACTTTAATCTTCTTTAGGACTATTTTTATTTTTGCATCCAGAGTACAGTGATTACATTCAAATCATTCAATGAACCAAAACAATAAGAGAAAAATGTAAACGTGAGATTTTTCGAATTGGTTTAGTAGCTACGACAAACCAAAATTTCCGAAATCACTAATTTGTAATTATGTCTTTTTCAAATGGTTTTTAGACACCCAGCAGTTACATACTAATTTTCACGACAATTCCATCAAATCGAAAATAGGTTTAATATCAACCCAAATATATCTTTAGTGGATAATAATTAAAATATCGAGAAAATACGCTTCAATCATATAAGTATGCCGTGGAAATTGAATAAAACTAGATTCAAAACATTCATCTTGCCAACAAAACAACGCTGCAAATAAAAGAAATGTGTTGTACAGATATCCGTTTCATAGCAGACTGAACTCAAATAACGAATAAAAAATGTCTGTGTGTCTGTAAGTGTGTGTGTGTGTGTGTGTGTGCGTGTATATGTATGTGTGCGTGTATACGGCTTCTTGTAAACACGATAACTTCTGTTAGGCTTAAAATGTAAAACAGCATAGTACAATAATCCCTATTGAAATTGGGCCATATCTATAATACATGGTGATAACCATAGGCCTACAAACTCTCACTCATAATAATCTTATTAAAAATACCATGTTCCAAATTTTAGGATAACATTGATATATCATCTAATTTAAAAAAAGTTGGTTTGAACCTAACATACACCCGGTATATTGCGGTTTATAAATCTTCTGCATCTTCATATTTTTGCATGCTTAATCATTTACCCAGGTAGCAGGGTGACGTCATTATGACGTCTTTTAAAGGTGATTTTTCGTCGCCGACGTCATTGTCCCAATAAATGACGTACCAGAGACGTGATATTTAAAACGAACTTCTGACATCATCATGAAGACGTCAAATACACGTTTCTTTTAGGTCATTATTTTGACGTCATTAATAAATGACGTACCAGAGACGTGATATTTAGAACGTACTTCTGACGTCATCATGAAGACGTCAAATACTCGTCATTTTGTCGTCAAAATTGGTCATTTGGTTCACTATATATATCCAAATATTCACTATATATATATAGAGAGATCTTTGACCAATTATAATAGCAATATATTATTACAATAAAAACGTACATATATAGAAACATCAGTATGTTTTGACATAGTTGCCGAATATATTTTGCAACCTGAAATTTTAATTTAAATAAATCATTATAAAATAAAAATAAATAGAAGTATTTAGTGACTAGTTCAATTTTTGCCACATAGTAATAATAATTTTGTTTTACTATTTCTAACTAGGTATACAGCTTTTAAACATATTTAAATAAAGATGTTCAATGGTTCAGTGAGTTAAGTGTTAGGTTGCATCCAAATTGTTAATTTTAAGCTTTATTCTTAGGCAGGAGTTTTAACCTTCACACTCAGCTTTAGCTAAACCGGACCTGCCCTGCCCAGTCCGACACCCACCACAACGCTGCGCGTCGTGGTTGTCTGGCTGGATCCGGACCAGATTCCGGGGAAGCACATACATGTACTCTAATTTTAATAAACTTGTTATTGATTGATTGTTAGGTTGCGAGTCAAGAGGTCGGCGGTTCAATCCCCGTACATTCCGTTTTTTTTTTGTCAAAACCTTTATTAATAATTGTGGAAAAATATTATAATGAGAGGTTTGCATCCCTTATCGCAAAATTCACTGATTACCAATACGTCATATTGGCGTCATATGTATGACGTCATTGGGCTGTGACATTGTGTCGTCTTTTTCACGTCATTTTTACGTCATGCTGAAGGTGAAATTAACGTAATTAATGCCGAAAAAACGACGTCATAATGACGGCACCTTGCTGCCTGGGTAATATAACATTTTGTTCTGAAATTAAAATAAAACCTATTTTACGTAATAGTGAGAGTTTGTAAACCTCTGGTTATCACCATGTATTACAGATATGACCCAATTTCAATAGGGATTATTGTATTATGCTGTTTTATATATGTTTGAAATTGTAATTAAATATTTTAAGTCTAATAGAAGTTATCGTGTTTACAAGAAACGGTATACACACACATACATATACATGTACACACAGACACAAATGCATTTTTTATTCGATATTTGAGTTCAGTCTGCTGTGAAACGGATATCTGTACAAAAAATTTTGGTAATTCTGCATTTTAGCAGGGCATCGGAATTTTTGCGAATTTTTTTCAGGATACACTAATTTGGGGTCGTAGAACACGAATCTGAAGTCAGTTTTCCGTGCAAATGCGTAGTTTAAAAAAAAAATTGAAATTTTCCACCATAACACTCACTCTCCGTCACGTGCCCCAAGTGCCCTTATGTAAAGCCGCCATCTTTACATAAGGGCACTTGGGGCACGTGTCCAGGTCCCCCACGTAATTGAGGCCCCCGAATGTATAAAAATGGCAAAAAATTAATTCTGTTAAAATTGGCCGCATTACAAGAGGCCCCCACATGAGAAGTGCCCGGGGGCCTCTCAAACATAAATCCGGCCCTGACTGTAAACACTAAAAACTCTCCATTTCGGCCAATTTTTATGTCATGTTCACCATGTAAAGTGTTCCTTAGAACAAAAAATACACCAAAAAATTTCTTTTCCATAAAAAGTAAAATTATTATTTACCAAAAGTATAGAAACCAGAAAATGAAAAATCATCAAACTGTCAAACTAATGCGCATGCGTGTCCTCACTTTAAAGATGTGTCTAAGGTATCAGCAAAATCAGCCAGGCGATTGTTGTCTCTGATTTTGAAGTGGTATTGCGTTTTTGCGGACGAACGATGATATCACGGTAACATTTTTGGGATATGCTACTTAATTACCTACAAATGTTTGATCAAATAAATATAATTTAAATATGCACGTTTTTATGATCATCCCAGCCAGTACCAAAAACCGCTGCCCAAGGAATCACTACTTCCACATCCAGATTCTCTATCCAAGTCACTCACAACGAAAACATTTTGTATGTGGAAATAATTGTTTATGGAACTTTAATAATATAATATTTGAAATCCTCTACCCCAAAAACCCATAAAACGATACCCCACATCGGTAGTGGGGTGGGGGTGGTGGTAGTGGGGGTGGATGAAGTAAAAAAATTTACTTCCACATCCAGTGGAAGTAGAGTAACGACAAAAAATTTAAAAAATTTTTTTTATTGTTTAAATAGGCTTAAAATGTCATGAAACGTCGAGATTTTAAGTTTGAGCGAAAAAAAAATTTCTGTCTGTATGTAACTTTTTTTGTGCGCACGTTTACTCTGGAACCGTTTAAGATATTGACTTGAAATTTGGTACACATATGTACTTTAACGAGATCTGGAACTAGATTATATTTTCATCTTGTTCCGTCGAAGGGTTGGGGGTAAATTTGGGGTAAATGGGTAAATTTGGGGTAAATGGGTAAATCAAGCAGGTAAGAGTCTATAAAATTGCTATTTAGTATATACAAGAGAAGCTAGGGTCTCAAAAAAATTTTTGGCATTACCACCCCCATTATTGAAGGGGATGAAAGAAAAATGTGATTTAGTGTATGTACATGAACCAGAAACTTCAAAATATTTTTTACTTCATCCAAATCAGAGGGGCAAAAATAACCTACTACTGATTTTGCTCGATACCTTAGATACAACTTTACAGTGAGGATAGTCATGCGCATTATTCTGACAGTTCGATGAATTCTCATTTTCTTGTTTAAAGAGTTTTGAATATAATTTAGTGTTTTTTTTTTAATGAAAAAACAATTTTTTGGTGCGTAAAAGGTGCATTATTCTGAGAAACACTTATTACATCGTGAACACGAGATCAAAGTCGATCGAAATTGATGGTTTTTTAGTGTTTACAGTGACGGAGAGTGAGTGTTATGGTGGAAAATTTCAAGTTTTTTTTCGGAAAAACTATGCATTTGCACGGAGAACTTACTTCAGATTCGTGTTCTACGAATCCAAATTATTGTATCCTGAAAAAAATTCGCAAAAATTCAGATGCCCCGCTAAAATGCAGAAATACCAAAAATTTTCTCTATGATTATTAAATTTTTTTTTCAATTTATAATAAATTTAGGGTGAAGTTTGACTTACCGGAAATCGTTAAATATGTCAAAATGGTTTCCATGGTTACCACTACCCAATGGTACTACTCCCATGGTCGACGTTTCTAAATCCGCGTGCGCAGATTTCGAAACGTCGACCGGAAATATGTTATATGTCAAAATGGTTTCCATGATAACGGTCGTCATAGTTACCACTACCCAATGGTGCTATTCCCATGGCAGGCACTCGCTTAGTTGTGAAGATAGGTACTCCAGATTAGTGAAAATGATATACAAAGAAGCAGCTGCTGTGGTATATTATACGAAAAGCAGTTTCAGTTTGATAACGAGCGACCGATCGCCGTCTCGAAATACGTGGCCATACGGCTAGAATATGGAGATTTCCATTCAAAAATTTAATGTAATTTGTATTTTTGTTTTAATTTTATTATCATCAATAAAAAAAGTTGGGTTTTATTACTAAATACAGCTAATCATTTCGTAACTAAGCGAGTGCCCACCATGGGAGTGGTACCCTAAGGTGCTGGTACCGTGCTAAGTATTACCACGGCAGATGCTTCTTTGTAGATCATTTCCACTAATCTGGAGTACCTAGCTTCGCAACTAAGCGAGTGCCCACCATGGGAATAGTACCATTGGGTAGTGGTAACTATGATGACCGTTATCATGGAAACCGTTGTGACATATAACACATTTCCGGTAAGTCAAATTAAAAAAAAATTACTAATACAGCTAATCATTTCGTAACTAAGCGAGTGCCCACCATGGGAGTGGTACCCTGAGGTACTTTTAACCGTAGTAAGCATTACCACAGCAACTGCTTCTTTGTAGATCATTTCCACTATTCTGGAGTAAGTACCTAACTTCACAACCAAGCGAGTGCCCACCATGGGAGTAATACCATTGGTTAGTGGCAACTATGACCAGGCCCCCCCGCATCAAATCGTGGGCCTCGGTAAAAAATTCACTGGCGGGCCCCCGCGCCTAATAATTGATGAGCGGGAAAATTTTTTTTGTCAAAATCTCTGGCGGGGCCCTCTCTACGGGCCCCCGCGAAAAAAATTGCCAAAATCTCTGGCGGGCCCTCAGAAGCCAACGGCCCCCGCGCTTAATAATTGATGAGCGGGGGGAAGAAATCTGAAAACAAAAATTTTGCCAAAATTTCTGGCGGGCCCCTCGGACGCCCGGGCCTCTAAACTCAGTATCCAATAGACCCATAGTCAGGCCCCCCATATGGGGAGGGGGGGGGGCTGACTATGATGACCGTTACCATGGAAACCATTTTGACATAACGCATTTCCAGTAAGTCAAACTTCACCCTAAATTTATAATAAATTTAGAATACAGTTAAAAGATATACAATCCATTGCTGAACCACAACAGATACGAAAAAAATTAATAGAAGCATTATTGTAGAAAATGTAGTCAGCTTTAATTTTGCATATAACCACTTTTTGATTAAGGCTAACCGTTTTCGAGATATGAGCGAGAAACCAAAAACCAGGACCTTCTTCGTGCCCCCCTGCACCTCCTATGTTCGGGGACTTTTGGTATGTTTACCTCCTAAATAGTCCAAACACAGCCCTCTAGTCAAAAATCGTGATCTCAGCATTTCCCTCTAGAAACCATTCATTGACTGGACTATAACAGTTTCCGAGATATTTGCAAAAAACAGATTTTTTTTTACCTCTCTTGTAACTTTTAAAGCTCCAGTGGTATCTATAAGGACTTTTGACATTTTATTTAAAATATTGAAAATGCAAAAATTCAACTGGGTGGAAATTTTTATAAAACAAAATCTAATTTGATTGAAGTATTAAGGTGGGCGGTACCGGAAACGTAATTTGACAACTTCTCCTACATCCCTGAACTGATTCAAAATATTTTTTGATAGGCTTCTAGAAACAACTTATGGAAACTGGGCTATTGAAACTAAAGAAAGAAAAAAAAATGTTGACTTCAATAGTCTAGGTATCATTCTGTCAGGTTTTCTCCAAAAGCCTATCAAAATATTTTTTTAATCGGTTCAGGGATGTGGGAGAAATTGTCGAATTACGAAATCATTTTCTTAAGCACGGCACCGCCACCCTTAATATAACAAAACAGACAAACATCCAATATTCGAGTATATTAACATTTTAATAAATTTTCGGAAAATATTAAGAACTGAGAATGTCTAACCAAGCATGAGATTAATAATTACATATTTTTTTTTACAATAACAGTGAAGTTATTGATGATATCATTGTAGATTTTTTAAAGAGTCCCATATGCCGGAGAAATTAGAATATTATATTTAAATCAAATTTATTTTCTAAAATTTGAACGGTGTTTTCACTTTAAATAAGTCACATTCTCTAACTAACTTATCAAATATAAAATAATTGAAGAAAGTATCTAATAATCATAACCATCTATGGAAAGAAAGTATATCTGAATTCGTTTAAAGTGTGCGATATAATTCGAACAATAAAACTAATAGGAAGCGATAGCAAAAGCAAACTCACCGTGATATATTAGGTACCAATAGATGAATAGAAGTCGACTTTTCGATTTTAAATGCAGGTGTGATAATTACTAAAAATAGTAAACAAAATACGCATAATGATTAGTGAATCAAACGTGTACGGTTGCGTAAAGGTGTGTGTTGGATGTCCCCCATA
The DNA here is from genome assembly GCA_936432065.2 of Rutpela maculata. Classification (NCBI taxonomy): domain Eukaryota; kingdom Metazoa; phylum Arthropoda; class Insecta; order Coleoptera; family Cerambycidae; genus Rutpela; species Rutpela maculata. Next base: position 5,826,239 of record OW386289.2, read on the forward strand.
TACGATGGAACAGTTAGGAATGCGTTTGATGGTTCCGGATGGTCGATTACCTATTTGATGGCGCAATTCCGGTCAAAGCACAGCTGCGGACTTGGCCGTTTCGACAGTAGGACACCCAAAAATTACATTTATTAATAGGCTCCGATTTTCTAGTTAAAGACCATTACCTGTGCAATTAGTCATTATAAATGAAAAATGACGGAACCCAGCTATAATGAATGGATTTGAATGGTTTTCTTTGTTGGGTTTCAAATGCTATAAACTAAAAAGTTTACCCATTGAAAATTATCGCAATTTAGAAAATCTGTCAAAAAAAAAATCAAATTTTTAGAAATCTCAAGGAAAAATACAATTATCGGATTTTTTTAATATTTCTTTTAAGAAAATACTGATTGTTATAGTTTTCGAAGTTGTTTATAAAGAATTGGTAAAAAAATGAAACGTTTTAAAATTAATTTGAAGATGGCAGAAGCTCCAAAAAGCGAAATAAATGAAAGAAACGTTAAATAATACAAATACATCAATTTTTTATAGAAAATAATTTTTTAACAACTTATGCTAAATAATAATTTTTATAAATTTTAATGACATTAATAATTATACATTTTTATTACAAGGATAATTATGTAAACTAATTGTCTCCGACGTTTTCGTTTTCGATGTCATTCATTAATATCATTGATCGAGCATTTAAGCAGCTAACTCCTTCACATAGTAAACATGCTACAGAACAATTTAAGCCACTTTTTCTACACCCACAAGCAGAGCCACATCCAGTTTTACATGAACAAAAAATCATTTTTAATAAATTTTCAGAAGGTTCATTGTAACTGGGACTAGTGAATTATCTTCTTTTTTCTTTTTTCCATCCCCATTCTTTTGGAAACTTATCATGTTCCATCCACAATTGCACTTGCAATTAATTACACCTTTTTATATGTTCTGAATTAGCATCGAGTCGACACAGGTATTTTTAATGTAGCTTTAAGAAACGATTGGTATGGAAAATAATTCATATTTCCTTGATTTTTAGGAGCACCATATAATGCTAAAATGCATAAAATATCCGATTGCAAAATATTAGTGACGTCAGCATTTTCATCAGTAAAGATAATAGCAGAATCTTTATTTAGCAAATTTATTTTTACCCTTTTTGTAAAACGCTGAAGTTATATCACTATCAGTTAATGCATGTAAAAACAAAATATGCTTCTTACACATTGATAATGTTTGTTCAAGGCTTTTACTAGAATAAATTTTTGTGGATACCGTGTCTTTTGCTGGATTAAGAAAATGTGTTTCTCTATGAGGAGGTGTTAAAACTAACCCATCAATATCTTCAGCAACAACAGCATTTTTTGATTAAATATTTATTGTCGTTTGTATTTATAATGTATCAACATCACCTTCTGCTTGACACGAGAAAATATTGTTATCAGAGAGTTTCTTCCTTAATATTTCGATGAATCTGCTTTTGTTATTGCTGTTTGCAAGGAACTTTTCTTGGCGAATTTTTAAAGGCATATTTTCAAATAATTATTATTCAGCATGAGTTGTTAAGGAATTATTTTCTATAAAAAGTTTAACTTTTTTTATAAATTCTTTATAAATAACCTCGAAAACTATAACAATCACTGTTTTCTTAAAATAAATATTAAAAAATTCCGATAATTGTATTTTTCGTTGAGATGTCTAAAAATTTTATTAATTTTTTTAATGGACCCCGGAACAAAACCCATGAAAATGTTGATTCGGTGGAATCGGCTGAAATTTTGATATTTTGTAGTTCAACTCATGCTGATTAAAAGTTCTTATCACATCGAGCTAATCCTATGGATAGTTTTTGAGATACAGCTTGTCAAAGTTAGGTAATTTGCGTCATTTTAGACTTTCAAGAACTTTTTACTCCTAAACTATTAACTTTAGCAAAAAATTGCAATGGTCGAAATATTTTTGTTCTAGTCCAATAATGCTCAAAAATTTTTTTCAGAATTTTTTTATCAATTTTTAGGTTAAGTATAATATATACAGGGTGATTCTTTTAAGGCGGCCATTAGAATATTTCCCACTTGCAGCTGAGATAGACATTTGAGATTTGGCACCCTACCATAGTCAACCATTGTGAGTGCGAAAATAATAATTTCAAAATTTCGGTACTTCCGGAAATACCGGAAGTCGGTACCAACTTGCTTATTTTAAATGGAACACCCTATATATTTTTGACTTTTCGAAATAATCATAAAATTCTGAGTCAAAACATGTAGCACACCCCATATCTAAACTGAGCAGTTTCGGAGATATTTGACATTTTATAAGAAATTTGACAGGTGCAACGGTTTGCAAGAACCGTTATAACTTTCTTCCTGTAGGAGACCCTTATTTGCTCTTTGGTACGTAGGAAGAACACAAGATGAGCTACTCTCTATAAAAAAAATAGATTCCAAAATAGTATACCAAGTGTTTTATTACGTTACATTTTGTCAATTTCAAACCTCAAAATCTTTTTTATTTCAATGGAACACCCTGTATTTTTTACATCAAATTATGTTAAATTAAATTCCCCTTTTTCTAGTATAAGCATTTATACAACTTTTCGAAATATTGGCGATTTTCTTAAATGTCCAAGAATTTTTAGTAAAAATTGTCATCAACTTACCCATGATTAGAAACAATCATTAATATCAATCATTCTCTTTTGTTAAAAAACGCCAGCACGTTTAAATCACCCCCACGAAGACTTTTAGGTTTGTTTATTATTTATGGAGAATGTGATAAAGTAATACCAAGAACATCTAACACATTTGCTACTCGATACCCACAAGAACAGAAACCATCCACCATACACTGTAAAATGCATATTGGATAATTTCAGAATATTTGGCTCTGTCAAATGGCATGTGCCAAATTTTATTATGGCAATCGATGTAGAATTAAATTGAGGTGGACTTATGTCAGCATGTCCTATATCTAACACATGTACTTTTTGAATTATTCGCGAGTTTTTGTTGAAAATTATAATTTATCCAAAAAAACGTAGAAACCTATGAAACAACTGAAACAATAAAGTGGGTCGGATTCGCAATGGTCGACTGTGGTAGGGTACCAAATTTCAAATGACTATCTCATCTGCAAGTGGGAAATATTCTAATGGCCGCCTTAAAAGAATCTGTATATGCCATATTCCGGCATGCTTCGGTGGGATTGGCTAAACCTTTGCTATTTTGTAGTTCAAAAATTCCCATTGCACTGAGTCTATCCTATGAGTGGTTTTCGCTCCAGGAGTGCCTGAAGGTCTAAACAACGAGGTAACGGGTAATCTATATGTTCGTTTTTATGAATGGCTTCCAGTGTGTTTGTGTACTACGTGTATGCGTGTGTGTGTGATTATTTTTATCAAAGAACCTGCCCTTACCGGCACTATGTTTCTTATGAGAGCGTTCTCATTGCCAATCAGGGTGATCCTGTTTTTTTTGGTTTCACTTTCTATCTGTTTATTTTTACTTTTTGTTGTTTTTTAATATTTTTTTTTAGTTTTTAAATATTGAGAACATCCATAGGATTTTCAGGAACAGTGCTCTGTTTCCAGCATCATGCATTTCGAAGAAGAATCATTGATGGATATTTTATGTGATTTTCATGCCGTGCGTACCCCAAAAACTATACATAATACGCTTGTGTTTTCAGCGGTTCCGTATCAAACTCATTAGAACGATTTTTCTCACAAACGGCAATTAGTCGGAGAGCAGCCAATCTGTAGGAAGCATTTTAAAAGTAGTCTATACAACTCGCGAACACCCACCTAAAAAACAGATGATATTATGTAAAATGACCTTCTGGATTTGATTTTTGAGTTCGCCCATTAATTTGAGATTGCCAAATCGGTCAATTCGCAAATTTTTTGAAAAATTTTAAAATTATGTGTTAATTTTTGTTTTGCACATAACACATCATATCTTTTTTATTTTAATTCCGATTTTGACCAATATTTTACACATTATCCCTCCAATATTCTTGGACAGGCTGACGGCAAAGAATATAGTGTAACTAATAATATAATGCCTAAAAAATATATAATTACCCTCTATTGTCGCGGTTTTTTAAAATTTGCGTTGAAAAATACCCGATCGAGATAACTTTTCTATTTTTAAAAAGAGAGTTATAGTATAAACGAGAAAAATGTTCCATATACTTTAAACAAACTTTTTTATAAAGAGATTTTTTGGAAATTCGGCTCATGTAACGAGATGACGCTGTTGGAAGCGGCCGCGCAACTCGTCCGCATTAATTTAAAGCATAACTTCTGTTAACGTCGCCCATCTGTGGTGTCGTTTAAGCGATCAAGTGAGTCTACGGATTATTTAGTTTCTATTTGCAATTAAATGTTATACAATTATGTAGATAATCTCGAAACATACACATAAAAAAATATATTTTCATTAATTATAACAGCAAGTGGGTACTAAAGATTACATTTTCCTTCGCATAAACAACTTATGTTACATTGCGCGTTTGCTTTGCTACACTTGCAGCTTGTAGTACAGTTATATAATTTACATTTACAAAATGGAGTTAACTTAATAAAATTGGGTTTTGGGCTTTTTGAAATCATCTTTGGAAATAAGATTTCCTCCTTTAGGTACCATCCAAAATCTAAAACATTTGAAATTCTGGGCTTAATTTGGTAGGCTGTCTTGCAAATAGCACATTGCAGAAATGCCCTTTTTACTTGTATTCTCTGTACTAGGATTTTCAATATCTGATTTTCTTTTATAAGCAGTTCGGGTATACGATCTTCTACATTGTGCATGGTAAACTGGATTTAGTGATAAAAATAAATTTTTCAGTTCTAAATATTGTTTTAGAGCCACAGAAATGTCATCGGATTTTGCATTTGATCGGTACATTTCTAAAGCCGTAAATATCGTTCGCAGACAAAAAATTTTCATACCATTGTGTTAGTGAACGAATTCTGAACAACTTTCAAAATGTCCGTCTGTCTGTCCGTCTGTCCGTCCGTCTGTCTGTCCGTCTGTCTGTCCGTCCGTCACGTTTCTTGTAAGCATGATAACTGAAGAAAGAAAATTCCGATTGTACTGAAATTTGGACAGTAAATTAGTGTTAGCTAGAAGAAGAACCCTATTTGAACAAAATCGATCGATAAATAAAAATGTTATTACTTAATGATTTAAATTTGATAAATTAACTCCTATATAAAAAAGTCTATTTGACAGTCACATTTTGTCACTTTGACAGCGATAAAAAAGGTGCATCGTTTCTTATCACGATAAAAATGCCTGTTCCTCAAAAGCAGAGTATATCTAGTAGTCGCACGTCATTTTAAAATCTGTACTGTCGGCTATAATTTTTAAGTCTTGTGGAAATTATACTGTACGATATGAGTCGTTTTGAGAAAATTATAATTATTTTTAATTGTTGTTCGTTCACATATTCTGTCATTAATTTATCTTGCCAAAAATCACTCGAGCTTTTCTTTTATGGATAAATTTCTTTTTAACTCAATATTTTGTCAATCAGTGATTTTGCTCGAAAAACTGACATTTGACAAAATCGCTCGATCTCCGGTCTCGCGATTTTTTCATGACAGTTTTTCTCATAAAATCACTGATTGGCAAAATTATTTCGTTACAAAGAGAAATTTATTGTGATTTTACTGTTGAAAAAATTTTTTTTTAATTTTTATGTTTTTGTAATTGAATAGAAATCTGGTGAAATATTTCATTTTACTATTTCTAATTATTTATATATTTTACAAATATACATTTCATAATGTAATATACAACCGTGAAAATATGATTTTATAGCTCGTGTCTTATAATGTAAAAATTTACATTCTTCTACGTGTAAGGTGGTGGTGTAGTTCTTTTGACTCGTAATCGAAACCCAAATGGGGTTTGGTATAGTTTTTTTTACAAAGTCTTTTACCAACTAAGATCGTACTATAAAATTCAAAATGTCTAGAAGTAACATTATTTACAAAAAACTGCGAAAAGTATCCTATTGAATGTATAACAATTATATAAAAATCCAGTGAACAGGCGAAGAGTACGTTTTTAGCTTGTTTCCTTTGATTTCCTATCCGAGTAATTATAATTTATGCCAAACTATGTGTTTATAACGCACTAAATATAAGGACTGAGACAAAAAGCACTTTCAACTTAACATAAATGGACACTGGAAAATAATAATCACCCAGCACGTGCCTGCGTTTAGCTCTAGATGCGATTGCGGCCGATTCATAGTAGTGCGCATTCGTTCGGACGCTGAAACAATCAATGAATATTTCGATAAGGGAGCAAAATTTCAAAAAAAACTTCTTATAAAAGATTTTATTTAGTTCATTCGGAACATTTTCTTCGATTATAGTAGGCACCTAACTTTAAAAATAAAAAAGAAACCTCGATCGGACATTTTACTCTGCAAATTTTAAAGATTTTGCGTCAAAGAAAAGTTGTTATTTTTTTTTTGCCAACTAATTATTTTTTAGGTAAAGTTTTTTACTTTCAACATATCAAAGAATAGTTAGAGAATATTATGTAAAAAAATTAAAAAATTCTGAAGTAAAATAAAAAATATATGACGTGTTATATGAAAAACAAAAAATAACACGTAATTTTTATTTTTTTTAGAAAATTGCCAATTTGGTCATTTTGGCAATCTCAAATCAATGGGCGAATTCAAAAATCAAGTTTAGCGGGTTATTTTACATCAGATTACCTATTTTTTAGGTGGGTGTTCGCGAGTTGTATAGAGGGTGTCGAATTCAGAGGGTCTGGTCTTCCACTAAATACGACTAAAATAAAAGAGGACATTTTTCGTGTATTTTTAATTAGTGAATGACATTCTTGCACCAAAGTGAAAAAAAAATAAATAAAAGACATAAGAAATTAATGCAAAATATCGACACTTACGGTAAAATATATTTTTAAAAAATAATGTAAAAAAACCGCTGCCCAAGGAATCACTACTTCCACATCCAGATTCTCTATCCAAGTCACTCACAACAAAAACACTTTGTATGTCAAAATAATTGTTTATGGAACGTTAATAATATAATATTTGAAATCCTCTACCCCAAAAACCCATAAAACGATACCCCACATCAGTAGTGGGGTGGGGGTGGTGATAGGGGGGTGGATGAAGCAAAAAAATATTTTGAAGTTTCTGGTTCCTGTACATACACTAAATCACAATTTTTTTTCCATCCCCTTTAATAAAGAGGTGGGGGTGGTAATGGGGGTGGCTAATGCCAAAAATTTTTTTGAGACCTTAGCTTCTCTTGTATATACTAAATACCAATTTCATGGACTCTTACCTGGTTGATTTACCCATTTACCCCAAATTTACCTCATTTTACCCCCCAACCCTTCGACGGAACAAGATGAAAATATAATCTAGTTCTAGATCTCGTTAAAGTACATATGTGTACAAAATTTCAAGTCAATATCTAAACGGTTCCAGAGTAAACGTGCGCACAAAAAAAAAGTTACTGACAGACAGACAGACAGACAGACCGACAGACAGACCGACAGACAGACCGACAGACAGACCGACAGACAGACCGACAGACAGACCGACAGACAGACCGACAGACAGACCGACAGACAGACCGACAGACAGACCGACAGACAGACCGACAGACAGACCGACAGACAGAAAATTTTTTTTTCGCTCAAACTTAAAATCTCGACGTTTCATGACATTTTAAGCCTATTTGGACAATAAAAATTTTTTTGTCGTTACTATACTTCCACTGGACGTGGAAGTAATAAGCTTGTATGATTAAGATTTACTCAAAAACTGATAATTTTAAAGAAAAAACACAGTGTAGAAAACTTTTAAATTCTGCTCATAAATTAATGTAAAATTGTCACACAATAAAGTTGGGGCTAAATTATACATAGCCCGCCCAGTTTCACCCGCTCCTGAATGATTTTCGTACATAGTTGTCATTTTGTCTTAAAAAGCAAAAAAAGTTAAATTCCTCTGTAAATTATCATTTGTTTATCTTTAGACGTTTCGAAAATATTCATAAAAAAACATTTTCAGGAGAATTACACCCTGTATCTTGGAAACTAAGCACTTCCCGATCCATGTTTATAGGAACTTTTTTTCTTATTTTGAAAAGTTGTATTGCTTAGTGAAGTTTGGCAAGTTTGGAAATATACGAATTGCATTCGTATATTTTACCTAACCTAAAAATTGATTAAAAAATTCTGAAAAAAATTCTTGAGCTTTACTGAACTTGAACAAAAATATTTCGACCCTTGCAACTTTTTGCTAAAGTTAATAGTTTAAGAGTAAAAAGTTCTTGAATATCTAAAATGACGCAAATTACCTTTGACAAGCTATATCTCAAAAACCGTCTATAGGATTAGCTCGTTGTGATAAGAACTTTTAATCAGCATGACTTGAACTACAAAATACCAAAATTTCAGCCGATTCCACCGAATCAACATTTTCATGGGTTTTGTTCCGGGGTCCTTTACGGATTTTCGAAAGTGCGGTAAACTTTTTAGTTTATGGCATTAGAAATCCAACCAAAAAAAATAATTCAAATCCATTCATTATAGCTGGATTCCTAGGTATACACCTAATTGCACTAGACTACATGACAACTAGCAAGTTTGCCTAATTCTTAAATCAAGGAAACCTTCTTTGCTAATTAATTAACCTTATGGAAAGGGCGACATGCAGCTCTACACACGTCCATAATAAGAAAAAAAAGGGCTCAAAAATAAAACAAAATGATATGCTAACGTCTTGATTTCTTGTGAAATTTTAATTAAAAACATTCTTGAAAATAAATTGAACCGCTTTCAAGAAGGTCGCTAAAAATGATGAAATAAAGTTTCAGCGTTCCCCAGCTAATTGAACCTTATTACCTAATGTCGTTGAAAAATCGGTTTTTCGCGTTTAAATAGACCACTAATCTGAGAGGAAAGTTCAAATGGGAAAGTTATAGGTATTAAAAAAAACCTACAAAATGAGCTCCCGAACGTTAAGATAGCTTTATTAGGTCAGGAGTAAATTCAAAAAAATGGAAACTTAGAAAAACATTTTTAATTTCAGCGAAATTTTAGAAAAATCTTCGAAATTTTACTAAAATACGTGCTATATAGGACGGAATATCTGGCATTATTTTTCGATAGATTCAATTTTTTTGAAGAAAAGGCTATAAGTACTTCATTTTCTATCAGATTTTACTATGAAAAGAACAATTTTGTTCTTCGAGAGTTGTTTAACAATTTTAAATGTTTTCAATATGGTCATTATTCAAAAAAAAGTGGTGAAAATTGAATTTGAAAAAAAAAAAATTTTTTTTGCATAAAAAATTCCAATTAAAATTAAATATCGTTTGATTGGAATACGGTATCGAAAGATCATGTCTACCATTTTGAAGTGTTATTTTTTTTAGTTCACTTCAAAAAAAAAAAACATGAAAAGTAGTGTGCGCGAGCTTAACGGTGCGCGGATTGGGCAGTCATAAAATGCGTTCAGGCTTAATAATTGAGACAAAATATTAGCTACTTAGTTTTTATGTTTTATATTTTTAAAATGTGAAGGCAGTCGTAATTATAAATCACAATTATTTAAGAATAATTATTTTTATCTACTCTTATTAGATTATATATTAATTAATGAACTGCTTTTGATCAATTAATAGTATCCATAAACAAACAGCGTGAGTTATAATGCGTGAGTTATTATAACTCACGCTAGGTACTGAGCCAATCACCTTTATCTTCATGCCTAGCCTGTCCAATCGACGTAACGCGCGACACACGAAGGTGGAGCCAGGGAGATAGTGACAGATTATTCGCGTTAATATCTATAAAGATTTTCTGAAATGTCACAAAATGCTACTTTTGATTCGTTCGTGCCGAGCCGAATTTTCGAATTTCGCCGTGCAATTTACGATCAGGTTTATCTGGAAGACTTCCTCTTTACGTCGCGACATCGTACAGCCGTCCCAATGGTGTTTTTCGAAAAATATGAACGTGTCAGGATTACATGTTTTTGCAATTTTTTCGGCTCCGAAATGTAAGCTGTTTTTTGCTATTTTTCGCAGATATCTCCGAAACGGTGGGAGTTAGCTCGAAATAAAAAATAAGGTCAAACGAGTGTTTTCCACTACGAATCTTTTGCCTCCATAAGAATTTTGATTTTTTTTTTTCGTTTCGAAGATAACTACTGAAATGTTGGCCATGTACGGCAAAAAATCGCAAATTTTGAGCTTCTACAGTTGGCAACTTTTTAATCTTGGCTCCTACGTTAAAAGATTACTCTAGTTAACTTAAATAGGATTAAATTTGCTAAAACTCTTTTTTTTATTTTTTGAATTCCGACAAAAATGAAGCAATTAGAGGGGGCAAAAAATCGCAAATTTTGAGCTTCTACAGTTGGCAACTTTTTAATCTTGGCTCCTACGTTAAAAGACTACTCTAGTTAACTTAAATAGGATTAAATTTGCTAAAACTCTTTTTTTTATTTTTTGAATTCCGACAAAAATGAAGCAATTAGAGGGGGCGGGGTTTGGGGCTTTTTTTTTCTATAGGAAAACGTGTAATTTCTTACATTTCCTCGAATATCTCGATAACTATCGTTTTTTTCGAAAAATTTGTAGACAGCTTATGTAAAGAGAGTTGATTGAGCTTTCCGACGCTTTTTTAATTTTTTTTCTTACATAAAAAACAAGACTGTTGACCGAATATGCGCTCCAGGCTATTGCAGTTCGCGGAGAAGTTTTGCATTTTCCGCCGCGTAATATTAATCTACAAAGCTGATTTTTTGTCTACAAGCAGTTTGTGCCCCATTTCGATTAAAAATCACATTGTACCTCCGCTTAAAGGTGGCTAAATCTTTGAAGACAACAAATATGAAAGGGTGAACAAAAATTAAATTTTACAGTTAATTTTATTAATAAACAAAATCAGTAATTTAAACAAAATTTTCTCAATTTAATATTTATTGTTATAATCGTAGATAAAGTATAGTATTCAACTTGCGGTAATGGTAATAACTCACTTGATGAATTACAGTACTCGCCTACGGCTCGTGCTGTAAACTTTCATCTGCGTGAGTTATTACCTACATTACCGCTCGTTGAATAATATACTATTATTTCATATAGGTCTTCTAAAAATTACATTAATTTCATACACTCGTCAAATAAATCGCTTACATATGTCGCATATACAAGCTTAACCTACGAATCGTTTTCATTCATTAATTCTTTGCATGTTATTTTACGGCACCTTCAGTTGGTGGTAATGATTCTAATTTCTTCTTCTTCTAATTCTTTCAAGTTAATTTTTGAAATAAGAAGAAGCGATCATTGAGTGTCATGTTTTCGTGTTTTAGACCGTATAATGGCATTGGTATTGCATTTGATTTAAATATTTAAATTGTAAAAATTCTAAGAAAATACAGGTTTCTAAATCCTTGTAATACAAGAATAATGTACGATTCAACGAAATCATTACAATTAAATGTAATAATAATAATACAATAGTAATGCCATGTATAATAATTAACAAATTGTATAACGATAAAATATTTAACATTAATTGTTAAACGATAAAGTAAATCTCAATTACATTTTGCAAAATTGTGTTACTTATATTCTGAAGGTGTATTAAAAATAATTACCGCGCACCGTTACGCTCGCGCGCACTACTTTTTCATATTTTTCAAAAACCTATTTATCATAGAGTAAAGTTTTGTTTTGAAGTGAACTAAAAAAATAGCACTTCAAAATGGTAGACATGATTTTTTCCATTCAAAAGATATTCAACTTTAATTGGAATTTTTTATGTAAAGAAATTTTTTTTTTTCAAATTCAATTTTCACCACTTTTGTGAATAATGACCATATAGAAAATATTTGGAATTGTTGAACAACTCTCGAAGAATATAATTTTTCTTCTCATAACAAAATCTGACAGAAAGTGAAGTATTTATAGCCATTTTTTGAAGACCCTTTTTTTTTCAAAAAATTTAATCTATCGAAAAATAATGCAGACATCGATCTGAAATTTTTACCAGATATTCCTATATAGCACGTACTTTGGTAAAATTTCAAAAATATTTCTAAAATTTTGCTGAAATTAACATTTTTTCAAAATTTCCGTTTTTTTGAATTTACTCCTGTTTTAATACCTAAAATTTTCCCATTTGAAATTTCCTCCCAGATTATAAGCCTTCTATTTAAACGCAAAAAACCGATTATTCAACTTTACAAACATAATATCATTGTGAACTTTTTGACATGTCCGGACGAAATAAAAAACAAACGAACAAATCCACGTTGCAGGATTTACGACGAAATGTCTGATTCCAGACCTGTCGATAAATAATCCAAAGCGACTGCCGCGATAGTAAACTGCTCATATAAAATTACAAACAAAAATGCTCAATGTGTGTTTTTAGCTTAATAATATTCACCGCGACTTTCTTCGGTTTGTACCAATAACAATTATAATTGCAGTGCAATAGAGGTTTATAATCCTCATTTTCTTAATGTTATTATGCAGATATTCCATTGTTGTACGTGATGTGAAAAACGAATGAGGACTGTTTGAAAGTACGTTCACTGGATTTTCTATTTGGTATGTATTAAATTTCGATTTACACGCTACCACAAATGGAACTAGCTATGCACCAATGTAATTGGGAATATCTCGCTTGTAACTGAAGACGTGAGAATATTTTCCATCCTGCTACAGTTTGTTGTTATTTGTTGTTAGCCCTCGATATAATTTTGTTTATGATAATTCCTAATGGGGTTCCAATTATTTATTTATGCACCGTTCTCGCACTTATTGTGTTTTTCCACAACTTGTGACGTGAAAGGAAATTAAAAAAATACACCTTCAAAAGAGGTCGCTAACAAATTAAAAAACAAAATTTCACCGTTGCATTATTCAGTTCCAGCTAGGGAGTTGGTGGCAGAATATTTTACATGACCTTATTGTGTGACTGAATAGAAGTTGAAAAGTGTAAAGATGTCATAATAAGAAACCGAAAATACCATTTCAGCCATTACGGCGTCGCTAATTCTTTAATTACCAGTTAATTACAAATGCAAAAAAGACGTTCCTGTATGGTTTTATTATGTCAGCCAATTGTTTTAAACGTTGCTTGTTAATGTTTTTAAATTAATTTATGAGACTACAATTTAAGTGATTTTATTGCCGGTGTACCTTGTATCAAAAGTTTCGCAGTGATAGACCCGGAGCCGGTGACACTGAAAGCCCCCTCATAGCGGAATCGAAAAATTTTTATGTGAATTGATTGTTAAAAATTATACGAACAAAATAAGCTTGGTATGCGTAGATTTAAAAAGCCGAAAAAATGTTAAAAAAAATTAATTATTATAAAAATGCAATAATGTTTTACCGTCATCGCGGATATTGATTATTTGTAGTGTCTTCGATAGAAAATGTCGTACTCTTTCAGAAAAAAATTACGTAAACCACTTTATTTGGCTGGACGGGTGTGGCATCGGCATACCTATTTGAAGTGTGTGAAGGGGGATGAAATTTCCCCCTTATAACGTGCAAACTTTTTTATTTGTATTTTTAAGTTCGTTTCGATGTGATCTTTAAAAATATCTTGGTATGCGGGCCCAAAAACTGCCGGAAGTATCCGGCATACCAACTTTATTGCATGATCTCGATTCACATCTATTACAAAAAGTAGTACGTTAAACAAATTTGTTTTGGAGTAAAATTTTTTATAGAATAAAATGTCTTGTTCCTTTCTTAGATTTATAATTATACGAGGATAAATATGATGAAAGGAATAGGAGGATAGGAAAATTTTTTCTTTAGATGATTCAAACAATAAAATAAAGTTGATATAATTAACAAGAGTTTATGCCCAAGCATAGTATATTTATTAATAATCATCAGAGTCAATATCATCAATATTATAAAGTCTTTCATCCTCCGATTCTTCACTTTCTTCTTCATTTTCTTGGACACTAAGAATTTCTTCAGCTTTTGAAGGTGCTGCTGGGCCTTTATACCACAATGGTTCAAGTCTATTGTTTTCATTTACTTGCAATCCACATTCGGTTGGTTCATATAAAATACAAGTCGGTTCGGTAGCATTTTGCCACATTGTATTTATAAATATGGTGCGCAAAATTTTTTGCGATAAGGTTTTCCAGCATGGAGGAATGAATATTACTGGAATTGAAATTTTTTTTTTATAAACTTTTCATATAAATTGTGTTATTTTTGAATTATGCAAACAATTCAAAATAATATTACATTAGAATTATAAAGAACATTTAATAAAACATATTAAAGTGCATGAAAAATTCAAAAATTTGCAACGAACGTAAATTCGCAAATCAGGGTTTAAAAACAAGGGAAATGTTGTTTTTCGATGATCTAAATCTATGTGCAGAATTTGATAGATATCAGAATTCCGCTTAAGTATTAAAAGTATATTAATTTACCAAAACCGCAATTATAAAATAATTCCTTATTTAAAATAATTTTTGTCGGACTAGCGATACATACCAATTTTTTTGTAGGACATTATTTTATTTGGGCAGAGACTACACTGAGCTATCATGTATTATCTTTATCCTACAGTCAGTAATGAGAACAGTGTTATCATGGAACTGACAGTTTCCGAGCGTAGGACGGAAAAAATATACCATTTATTAAGCAATAGTAAAAAAATCAGCTGGTTAGCAATAATTTTTTGTGACCTCGTTATTTAGACATGTTAGGGGTGGGGACGCTTCGGTCAAACCATCGATTTTGTATCTGAAGATTTAACTAAAAAACTGTTAGTAATAAAATTTGGACAATCACCCAATCGACATATATACACCCAAGCGCAGTTTATTAGCTACCACTACCGAGAATTGTCGCAAAGAGAAAAGTTGAGCGTCTCGTCAAAACGAAGTTACTCACGAAAATTCAGCCTGTTAGTAATCATAAAAAAAAGACTTAAAAAATTTAGAAACGGATGAGGTTTTTAGTTCGACCAGTATCTATATTTTTTAGACATATCTTCAATTATTAAGCTTTTCGTCAGTTTTGAAAAAACTGTCAAATAAAATTTTCCAAAAAAAAATTAAAAAGATTACTTTGCTTAGGGTCGATTTCATATTCCTTAGTTTTTAGAACACCATGTATAGTTTATGATAGCTTTGACAATTTCTTATGACTTCCCAAGATAAGCAAACTTTTTCCGAGCACACACTGTATATCGAATTAATTTCATCAAATTTCATCAAATCATTTTTGATTGCTAATCTATATATTCCAAGTTAATCTTTCTGAATCTTTTATTGAGGGAGAAAAACATGTGTCAAAAATTAAATGTATTTCTGACGCGGTGGTGTTGCATATTTTTTTTAGAATAAATTCTACGATCTTGTCAAATGCTTGGGGCACAGACTGTCCTAAATTGTGTAATAAATTGAATTTTACAAAGACCTGATAAATTTCAATTCCAGTAATATTCCTCCATGCTGGAAAACCTTATCGCAAAAAATTTTGCGCACCAAATTTATAAATACAATGTGGCAAAATGCTACCGAACCGACTTGTATTTTATATGAACCAACCGAATGTGGATGGCACTTAAATGAAAACAATAGACTTGAACCATTGTGGTATAAAGGCCCAGCAGCACCTTCAAAAGCTGAAGAAATTCTTAGTGTCCAAGAAAATGAAGAAGAAAGTGAAGAATCGGAGGATGATTCTATTGATGATGTTGGCTCTGATGATTATTAATAAATATACTATGCTTGGGCATAAACTCTTGTTAATTATATCAACTTTATTTTATTGTTTGAATCATCTAAAGAAAAAATTTTCCTATAATTCCTTTCATCATATTTATCCTCATATAATTATAAATCTAAGGAACAAGACATTTTATTCTATAAAAAATTTTACTCCAAAACAAATTTGTTTAACGTACTACTTTTTGTAATAGATGTGAATCGAGATCATGCAATAAAGTTGGTATGCCGGATACTTCCGGCAGTTTTTGGGCCCGCATACCAAGATATTTTTAAAGATCACATCGAAATGAACTTAAAAATAATAAAAAAAAGTTTGCACGTTATAAGGGGGAAATTTCATCCCCCTTCACACACTTCAAATAGGTATGCCGATGCCACACCCGTCCGGCCAAATAAAGTGGTTTGCGTAATTTTTTTCTGAAAGAGTACGACATTTTCTATCGAAGACACTACAAATAATCAATATCCGCGATGACGGTAAAACATTATTGCATTTTTATAATAATTAATTTTTTTTTAACATTTTTTAGGCTTTTTAAATCTACGCATACCAAGCTTATTTTGTTCGTATAATTTTTAACTATCAATTCACATCAAAAATTTTCGATTCCGCTATGAGGGGGCTTTCAGTGTCACTGGCTCCGGGTCTATGATAAGAAACAATAAAACACACTTCGGTATACTGCCTGCATTTAAAGGGGGTGAATTTTCAAAAATGGGGTAAAAAAATGCTTCTATATTATTTTACCGTGACAGCCACTTTGCAGGAAGCTTCGTTTATTTGTAAAAAACATAAAAAAATAGTGGCTGAAATCTGCTATTCTGATTTTTTATTGGCTGACGTTTCTCAATAATTACACAGACCAACAAAAAAAGGGGCTGTTCTTTTCATCAGAACCTTATCCTATGTTTTTTGACATGCTGAATCCGATTCTGATATTAAAAAAAAAACTACCGCATCAGTTTTTGTCTACCACCATAAAATCCAGTAAAAAGAGCAAAAAAGATTTGGTTCTAAGATTCTGATCTAACTTTTCTAAAGTATTTTGACGCGCTAAAGGAGGAGGGTCGATTTGGGCGGTTTTTGCCCCAAATTATTTTTGGATGAAAAAATCAGAAAACATTTTTTTTAATGTCTACTAACAATTATAAGACGATTTTCCCCAAACGAACGATTATTTTTACTCTAGCATAATATTGATTTGACCTTGAAATGACCTCTAATTAATAGCGAGCGATTCAAGAAAGCCTGAAATCGAATTCAGAGACGCCAAAAACCTATTTATCTATTTTTCTGGATTTCTTTGTCATCTTTTTTTCAATTTGACCTTCAAATGACCTTAAACTTGATGTGATACAGGTTAACGGACTTCAGGTTCGGAATCAGCGACCCCAAAAACCCCGGGATACCCTGCTCAAATCTGGTGAGCAAACTTGGATATTTTGCATTTATATTTCCTGCAAGCGAATAAATAGTAAAACCACCCTCCCGTAAAAAGGGAAAAAAAATGATAAATGAGAGCGGATACAGTTAAACGAGAGTTAGTGTGGTAATGTGGTATTTTATCAAGCAAGTATAAGTTTGAAAACGATATATCTCCCCAAGAATGCTGTTAGCAAGTGATGGCATATTCAGGATTGAAGGGAGCTAGAGGGGTGGGGGATCGTCCGTTTAGGGTAAAATGTTTTCTGATTTTTTCATCCAAAAATAATTTGCGACAAAAACCTCCCAAATCGGCCCTTCTCCTTTTGGACAAATTTTTTTTTCTATTGTGTCTACAACCCCCTTTTATATCCTAGGGAAACTGATATGATAGAATTTTTTTTTGCCCAAAAGTAGCTTCAGCACTCAAAATACTAAAGAGGTGGTAGACAAAAACGGGTGCGGTAGATTTTTTTTTTAATATCAGAATCGGTTTCAGCATGTCAAAAATATAGGATAAGACGGTTCTGTCAAAAGAACAGCCCTCTTTTTTTGTCGGCCTGTGTATTTTTACAAAGCTTTTATCGCTATCGAGGTAGTCTCAAGAAATATGTTTTTTACAATTATTTTCTTTTTCCTTTGATTGTTTGTGTATACAGGGTGTTCCGTAATATGTTGTGTTGTAAACGTACATTATTTAATAAAATTTTTTTTTTCGTTTTAAATCCATCTTTCTGACGCTGTATCTTTTTAAACATTAGACGTACAATAAAAATGTATATGCAAAAAATGTAGGGAATCTTGTCCTCTTCAATTTTGTTTTGAACGTTTTTGTCGTAGGATCGAGCGCTGAAGAATTATTTCGAAAAAAAAACAATTTTTTGCACCTTTACTTCGCGCCTCCCCCCCTCCCACCCTTAAGGTCAAAAACTTGTATTTTTTATCAAGGTCTTGCCTTAAACAACATATATCAAAATCATTACTACTCCACTTTTTGCAGAGCAAAATCTCCCACTGATTGGAAAATTTTCTTACTTTGACATTTTTTGAAGTAAAAGGAGTATTTCTGAAAATCAGCAACGTACACGCCAACCAATTTTTTCTCTACTTATGGATATAAAAACTAACAAATCAAAACCAATGCGAAGTACAATAGAATAATAATAATATAATAATAATAAACAATCTTTATTTGACATATACATATATAAATACATATACAAATCAAATGGGAGGAAGTATCGAAAGTATCGTTATTGCAACTTATAATAGAATAGAATTCTTATATTTAAACTTATAGTTACTATAAACAAATGATATAAGAGTAAATTACGCTAACATGTTTTTCTGCTGGTCTAGTAGTTCTTTCCTGAGTTTATTTTTAAATTGAAATATAGAATTTGTGGACATAAATATACTAAGATGCTTGTTTAACAATTTAGGTGCAAGATAAGAAAAGCAACCCTCAAATTTAGTTGTATTATGTTTTGCCCCACAAAAAAAAGTTCAAAGCAGCGAACCAGACCCATGTATCTCTATGTATTTTCGATCGCTGAATCCGAATCCGGGGTCAAAAAAATCGTACACCTCCAAAATCATTAGCTAGAGCCAAAAAACACCCCTGAAATGGGATAAAAAGAAGATTAAGCTACGAGAATAGTTGTTACATCTTAATCAATCGAATTATACAGATTAAAGTTAAACAGCAGCGTACGTACAGGGAGGGACGAAAACTAGCCCCTATATATAAAAAAATCGATCCAAAACAGCAATGACTGCTGAAAAAGCTCGAAATGTCTAAGTTTTGTTAAAGTGTTAAGAAACTACATCAGGTCCGACGTAATCTTCATAAACTGCCCCTATAGGGTTGAGAACAACCACCCTTAAGTTCAAAGGACACGAGAAAAACAAGAAAAAGCGTAAAATCCAACAGGATTTCTATTTTCATGGATGCTAGATTGGCTGAAATTGCGTAGTACTCTAAAATAGAACCAGAAACTTACGTACCATCAACATCCTACACTGTCAACCCTCAGAGGGTGTGAAAACTACCCCCTATATAAAATTTAACTATAAAAAATTTCAGTGACTTCTATAAAAATTCGAAACACCTGCGTTGTGTGGAAGAGAGAAGAAACTAGACTATGTTGGAGGATGTGCTTGAAAACCACCCCCACGGGGTTGCGAGATACTACCCCGACTTTTTTATATATGGGGGCTAGTTTTCGCCCCTCCCTGGGGGTGTGTTTCATATCTATTGTATGTACGCTGCTGTTTAACCTTAATTTGTATAATTCGATTGATTAATATTCTTTTTACCCCATTTCATGGGTGTTTTTTGGCTCTAGCTAATGATTTTGTGTACGAATTTTTTTGACCTCGGACTCGGATTCAGCGATCGAAAATACATAGGGATACATGGGGCTGGTTCGCTGCTTTGAACTTTTTTTTTTGTGGGGCTGTTATCGATATATCTTAAGTGCACATTATGAGTATTAGATATGCGTTCAAGAAAGGCAGATAAGTATTGGGGTGTATTATTGGTAACAATATTTTAAAGGAAAGTAAATCTGTTTCCTATTTTTAAAATATTTTTATCGACATAATGTGGTGTAATATGGTCCTTTTATTATCTATGTTATAAGAGAATCTAAGGCAGCAGTTTTGCACAACTTGAATTTTGTTCTGAAAGTTTTTGCTGAGAAAGTGAAAGTATATACTACTACTGGCATAATCAAAATGACTTCATATTAAGCTATTCACTAACCTCCATTTTATATCACAGGGCAGAATGTACTTATATTTATAAATATATTTAATTTGAGAATATGCTATGCTACATTTGTTTATCACTTGCTTTTCAAAATTCATGTTTTGATCAATGATAAGTCCTAAATTTTTGGCAGCATCACTTAAATTAATGTGGTTGTTATCCAAAAAATGTCATAAGACACATTTTGTTTAGTTTTGGCACACAGCACTTTATTTCCGATGCACAGAGCTACTGTTTTGGTTGGATTAATCACCATACCATGGTTCATGGAATATTCAGATACTCGCTTTAAGTTTTCATTTAACACTGCAATTTATTGATCAGGATTTCGTGGATCACTTGCTATTTGAAGCTGCGCATCGTCTGCATAGAGATGCATAGTACACAAAGAAGATAGTACTTTTGGCTGATCACTGGTGTATATTATAAATAGAAGCGGACCGAGAATGCTTCCTTGAGGTACGCCTTTTGTAATAGGCAAGTCAAGAGAAATGATATCATTAGTTTTCACCATTTGGATATGATCAGACAGATAACTAGCAAACCACTTTAACACTGTAGGATGTATATTATTATAATGGAGTTTGGCGATAAGAAGATCATGGTTGATTACGTCAAACGCTTTGCTGTAATCTAAGAGCACTAAGAATGTGGTTTGTGATTTGTCAATATTTCCTATAAGATCATTGGTGATTTTCATTAGCGCTGTTTTAGTGCTGTGATGCTTTCTAAATCCAGATTGCGTAGGAGGAAGTACGTCGTTACTCATGATATGATCAGTGAGTCTTCTACTCATTATTTTCTCTAGAAATTTTGATAAAGGTGGCAGAACACTTATTGGTCTAAGATCTTTAAGTTCGGTGGCTAGTGAAACTTTAGGAAGAGGGGTTATTATCGATTTTTTCCAAATGGAAGGAATAGTAGAATGTTCAAATGAGGTATTTATAATATGTGTTGGCATTCTTACAGTATGGAAAAACATGGCGTAGCATTTCCAAATTGATATTATCAGAGTCAAAGGTGAATGATTTAATCTCTTTGAGAGTTTGTTCTACTTCCTCAACCAAAACTACAGGAAGTTCCATTTCAGTTGATGAAGAACTGGCGATATTGTTTCGATAAAAATCTAAAGTGTCATTATTTATGGATCCGGCTGGTATATTTGTAAAGAATTGGTTTATCTCATTAGCGTTGTTGATATCAGGGGAAATTTCATTACGGGTTTTACTATGTACATTCCTGTTTGCAAAGTCTCTCCACAATTTTTCGGATTGTTTCTGTTCATTTTTGATTGCCCAAGATAGATAATTTTTGAGATCCTTGAAAGTCTGTAAGTGATTTTCTAATTTCGTTTTTTTATATTTATTATATGCACGATCTTTAAGCCTGATAATTTGTTTAATGGTGTTTAATGACTTAATAGTGCTCTTTTTTTTGCAAATTAACAATTAGTTTTATAAAAAAATTAGAGTCATGGATTTCAGCCAACCATTTTTTTATTTATATTTTTGATACATGGACAATTTTATAGCAATGGCTGAAACAATAAAATAATATAGGAGCGTTTTTTTTTGCAAATTTGAAATTCATTTATATTATTATTAAAAAATCTGCAGCTACCAAGCTCGGTAGCTGCTCTAACGATCTGTTATATCAATACCTTCATTCCATATTACTGTTAATTACAATGAATCATATACCCATATTGCCACCATCTCCCTAGCTGTTGTTAGTTGAATTTAATATTTTCTCTACGACTATTGAATAATTCATTTATTATCGATACGTTTTTGAATACGTAATCGGGCTCATTACTCACAGCCGTGGGTAATGATTAATTGTTCAATAGGTTAGGACCAATCACGAGAGTTCAAATTCATTATTCAACAATCTTGAACCAATCACAAGAGTTCATGTTCATTAATCAACAGTTTTTGTGGAGCAACCACACGAGACGATTTAAAGTTCAAAAATAACGCGTGTGCTATAACTCAATTCAGTCAGTCATAATAAGTAACAGGGTGGGAAAAAATCATGATTTACTTTTTTAATTTAAAAAAATCGTGAGTTTTTTAGGTGATTTAAGTTCTTTTAATAAACTATAAATGTCATGCAACATGTAAACTTCATTATAAATGGTAATAAGGGATATGGAAATATCGAAAACAAAATCAATTTCTACTAGACAGAACAGCATGTATAATAAACGTAACGTGAGTGAGTACAGTAGATAATACATACCACAAAAATATTCAGAATATTAATTTCTGTTCAATTGTTTCATTAAAAAGGTCATCTTCGCTGCCTTGTCCATCCCCAATTTATTTTTCAAGTCGCTGTGGACCAAGCCAAATGTCGAAAATATCCTTTTTACCGAAGATGCAACAGCGGTGGCTAATTGCATAACTCTTCTTTTATAATTATTATTAATTTTTCAGGATTGTGGACTTCGAAATGACAAATCCACAATGCAGAATAATTTTGCAGTCCTTCTATTGCGGGTTTGGACATTAACGAGGCAACAAATGGCCGAGATTTGAAAAGAAACTTCAAAACGAGTTGAAAAATTCCCGACGAAAAATTTTCTTCTACACAACATAGTGCTTTACGTTTTTCTTCCGGAGTTAACATTATTTTTCCCACTTTCTGCTAGCTGTCGGGGAGGGAACTATTATTCATATTTGATAATGTGTAATTTTCCCTTTGCAGCCTATCCAAACAAACTGTCACTTGTTTTAGTCTTTCTGTAAGCGATTCACAATTTCTTTTCAAATAGAGCAGCGATTTCGTAAGTCTATCGTGTCGTTTTTTTTTTGGCGTAGAACCAGGTCAAACATATTAGGTTCCTTTGAGTATGTCACCGGGCATATGAAATCATATTTTACGACATTTTTTTGTGGTCTCGAACTTTTTAAATCAATAAAAAGTGAAAAAAATGTATTTTTAAAGAAAATTGTTTTTTTTTTGTTTCCACCGCCATATCTTTAAAACTATTAAAGGTACCGAAATTTGTTTTGTATCAAATTAAAGCACACACTGTAGCGCTTTTACCAATATAAACGGTTTGGGCACAATTCGCACTTTCATTTCTTTAAAAATCAAATAAACTAAAAATACATATTTTGTGTATTGAAATCTTCACCAATCGATAAACTTTTTTATTTTTGAAAATATTTGCATACATGCAGAGAAGAAAATAAAGCCTAATAATCACAAAAGTTTTTGAAACAATATATTTTTTCCTAAAGTGTACCGTTTGGCAACAGATTTTTTTTATCAGCGCTAAACGCGACATTGGGACGCAATTAATACACCTCGCATGCAGGTGCAGATTAGTCGCATAGAAGTAGCGTTAGTTGAATATAGATTAATATATGGCATTCTAGGTTGGGTGGAGTTGCTTACTGTCATCTAAAAAATTAAATATCATTCAGAAAAAATGTGCCACCCCCTCTCAGGGGGTGGCACTTAAAAAATATATATATTTATTGGAGCTGAAATAGAATCAAATTTTAAGAAGGAAAGGTTCCATGCAATTTTTCACATAAATTGATAGTTTTTAAGTTATAACGACTTCAAAATTGCGATTTTAGCTTAAAATAAAAGCTTTTAAAAAAGGTATTTTCAAACGGCTTTCGTCAAGTATCTCGAAAAGTATTACTTTATCGAAAAAATGTTATAGACCAATTACAGAAAGCACCCTACAAACTGGGAATTAATTATATTTTTTGTTTATTGATGTAGGATTAATAATTTCGGAAATATTTAAGTTTATATTTGGTATCCAAGGGTTTCGAAATTACCTTTAAAATTTAAAATGCATTTTTTTCTAAAGCAAGTGCTTTAAATGACCAAAAAAGAATTTGAGCATTTAGGTAATGCTACATTTTAACGAAAAACTGTATTTGAGATAATTTTTTTAAATTATTGGCTAATTAGAGTAACAAAACGAGTAAAAAATAATTTGAAAGCGCAATTAATTGTCTTTAATTTCCTTTCTTAGCATGCGTCATAATTTCTGAAATATTTAACATTTAAACTGCATTTTTCGTCTTATGAACGTTCAGATGCCATTTGTAAACTCATATCTCCAAAACTATTAAATCTATCTAAATAAATAAACAAGCGAAATTCATTATTAGTTTATGAGCTTTATTTTTGGTCTCTACACATTTTTGAAAAAAACTAATATTTATTGAGATATTTGGAATAGGAAAGAAAATGCGTTTTATCGAAAATACCTTTATAGTTTAAACTGTATTTTTTCTAAAGCAAGTGCTGTATACGAACCAAAAAATTTGAGCAACTGCGTCATGCTGCATATTAATGAGAAACCGTGTTTAAAATTAATTTTTTTTTTAAATTACTGGCTAATTGCAGTAGCAAAATGGCGACGTTGTTATTAAAATAATGTGTAGACGGACATTGCTTCGGTCATAACTTCTTTGTTTTTTATGCTACATAAACAAATAAAAAAATAGTTAAGAGCTTAATTAATAACCTATTGTTGTATCTATTAGTATCCTTGGCGTAGGTGTCACAGTTTCTGAGATATTTAACTCTCACTCTAAATAGTTATCTTACGAACACTTGGATGCCAAATGTAAACTTAAATATCTCCGAAATTATTAATCCTACATCAACAAACAAAAGATATAATTAATTCCCAGTTTGTACTTTCTGTAATTGGTCTATAACATTTTTTCGATAAAGTAATTGAGATACTTGACGAAAGCCGTTTAGAAATACCTTTTCTTAAGCTAAAATCGCAAGTCGTTATAACTTAAAAACTATTAATTTATATGAAAAATTGCATAGAACCTTTTCTTCTTAAAATATGATTGTACTTCATATATTTTTTAAGTGCCACCCCTTCAAAGGGGGTGGCATCCACCCCCTATAAATTAACAGGCCCCCGCTCAATATAGAAACTTTTCTGTGAAACATTTACTATTATACTGCCAAAAATGAACGAAATCCGTTCAATATGACATTACTTCGAAGTTTTGCATATTTTTTACCTCTAGGTACTGTACCTGTCTTTTTATTATTAAAAGGAGTCTATTTAATATTTATTATACAATTTCTTAATATTAACAACATATGATCAATACTGCTGTACAATATATGAAATATCGAACAATAATATTGATGCCCCTAGATGCTTTTGATCACTACTGGTTTTGTACCTATTGATATAAGTTAAACTATTATATACACCCCGACCGGGATCGTCAGATCGTTGCAGTCGGCAGGCTTGCTACAGCCGAGCGCGCAAGAATATGACTTTGGCCCGTTAAAAAAAATCGCTGACTCAATACTATGAACGGGACATGAAAAATTTTTATCCTAAAAACTTTTTTCAACTATTGGCTTCAATTTGTACGCAGCATGTATATACAAATTTTCATAAATAAACTTTTTTCTCGATTGCCTAAAATTACGCTACTGAAAATAACAAGTTTGAGTTTCCTATTATTTTACCAACATAAAAAAAAATAAATCGGGTTCACGTGGGACGTTTTTCGAAGCGCTATTGTGTCTACTTTAATCTAAAAAAAAAATAGCTTGATAGCACAAATATTTTCAGAGATATAGCGGTGGAGACGTTAAAAAACATATTTCATTAAAAATCTATTTTTTTGAGTTTTTCCGAAATAAAAAAGTTCTCGACCACTGAAAAATGTCGTAAAAAACGATTTCGTATACACGATTATCTTACTAAAGAATCCCACTAAGTCTGGTTTGGTTCTACGCCGGTTTTTTTTTTCTCGAAAACTAAGCGACTTTACTTCCAGATTTTACTCTACTAAAATTGAGATCAGTCACTCGCCTTCTAATATCGACATCAATTTTATGTGGCTTCTGAGGATTCTGAGATACAAGCAGGCAAACCAACTTGTTGGGGCCAACTTAGGCGGTATGCTTTGAAGTTTGTCAGGCCGACCAATAGGTACCGACAAACTTCAAAGCATACCGCCTAAGTTGGCCTAAACAAGTTAGGTCGTCTGTAGGCCCCTTTATTTATTTTCACTGATTACACTTTAACGCACACTTTTTTTTATGATTTGTGGAAAGTATAAACAATTTTTCTTATTTTTGATTTTTTTGATTTAAATCATTTGGATTTAAATCAAATCCACTCTGATAGGAAAGTCATCGATTTCGCTGAAAGTAGAAAAGTGTCACTTTTCGTACGCTCCTGTAGGCTCAAATTATCAATTTCGCCGGTGAGATTTACGATGTGCATCACATGCAATTCTTCTTCTTTCCATAATAACATAGTATGGCCATTCAACGCATACATTAAAAAAGACCTGAACGTTCAAAGATTTCGTGTTTTGCCTTCTTTGCAGATTGCGAGACGGGCGCCTCAACACGGTTTTTGTCGAATAAATCGAAAAGTATAACTACTAGCAAAAAATAAAAATCTTCAAGGTAAAGATCATAAACCGAGGAACAATTTACTGTTTTTGAAATCTCCGTAACTTTTTGTTTTTTCGGAGATATGGAGGTTTAAAAATGCCGTCAAACGTTTTTTAAGTCAAAATACCTCTTTAAAAGTTAAATATAATGCTATCTTTATCAGTCAAACAAATACGTGGCAGACAAGAACCTTACGACACTGCTTGTTCAAATTACAAACGACATTTGTTTTTTGTGAAGTCTGCGAAAACGTAAAAAAAATGGAAGATAGTAATATAAAATGAGTACAAATTGTCGAAAAATGCCCGATTTAAACACAAGAAAAACCATAATTTTTCTTCTTATGAAAGGAGCCACTTTTCCCAATAGTATTTTGAGTATATAATATGTTCCATAAAATGACTGGATTTTTCTTTAAATCTTCAGCCATATCTTTGTCAGTACAACTTTTAAATAAACTTTGATGAAAATTAATAGTGTTATATGAATGGATCCAACATTTTCTTGTATTTCTTTTCCTTTTGCTTTGCAATAAAACTAACTTCCTCCGACATGTGATTTAAGTGTGAAAGTTTGATGCGTTGATTCCTACATTCTCATACAAGTGTCGAAAGCATGTCGAAAATGAAAATGTCGATGACATATTGTATGTATGTATAACCAGCCTTAGGCTGCTTTCATGTCTTCCAGAAACAGACGACTGATGCTGTCAGCTGACGTAAGAAATTAGATCCAAGTATAGGCGTCTGAATTTAAGATGCCAGCGCCAAAGTGGAGAACTCGTGAACTAATTATAGGCTTTTTGTTTGTTATGGCGAATACTTATATTGATTTTTTTTCTGTTTATCGTTGTTTTTGGCGTTAAAAATAATAGCATTAATAATATATGACCTAAAGGTTTGCAAGATTTTGTTGTAAGTGATTTGCAAGATGTTAATGGCATTATTCAGCAAAATTCATATTTTTTTAGGTTATCTAGTTTTTCCCTTGAAAATTAGTTTCTTCGAAATAATGGGTGTCTGGCTAGTTAAATATTAATAAACTTAAATATTTCTTTAAATTTATATACAGTTGTAGTTTAAATCACTTTTTTTTTCAGGAAACATGAGTGACATTTAGGTTAAGCATATTGCAATGTATGGAACATTTATGAATCACTAAAAATGTAAAAATTCTAAGTGTGTGTATGAAGGGGAATATGCTTTAAATGCGGGACACATTATTTTGTGTGGTACAACCCATATTCAACACAAAACTTAATAAATGTGTATGCTCTTTGTTTACAAACAAGTGTCTGATTCAAATACCCATGAAATTAGTGGTACATTGAATATAACTGAAAAGATATTTATTAATTCTTTAAGTTAAATAAATGAAACAGTATTTTGTAAAATATGGAATAGAAATATTCAGAGGTAAAACATAATAGTGCATGGTGCAGTAGTATATATTACTTTTAAATATACTGGAATTACATATATTTACTTATTTCAAAAATTTCACTTGCAATGTGTGATTGTCTAGGACATTATTATTGCTACTCGGGCCACGGTTATTTGCACCAGCTTTTTTCATCTCAATGCCTGGTTAAAGGTGTCTACATCAAAGAGGGTATGCTTTGAACATTGTCGTGCAAACTCAACTTTCACGAGTTGTCCCTGCAATCTACAAAGGATACCGACTAGGTTGGCTCCAGCAAATTGTAGCCCCTTTAAACGCTATCATATTTTTAATAACTTAGCATCTCAGTTTATCATTTACTTATTGTTGATATCATCGTACACTAAAGAGACAATGACAGAAAAGCCCATAATTAGTTTGACTATAGACCACCAGGTGGCGTACTCCTTATTTTCAGACGCCTATTGAGGAGTGTTCAGACTAATTTAATAATTTTGTTTCAAATATGCATTAAAGTTCGCAGTGGCTATTCTGGACAAATGCTCAAATATTGATGAATGGAAATTCCCTTAATTTTCGCAGTATAGTATGGGTTGAAGTTTGTGAAACTTAACAAAAAACACCCTATACAGTGTGACCCCGGATGGGGTGCAGCATTCTTGTAAACTTTATTATTTTTGATTTGCCGAGAAAAAATCATTCTTTATAAAAAGTTTTGCTTGTCTTAGGAAGTGAAAAACAGTTGTCAAACTGAAAATAAATTATACAGGGTATTCTAAAAAATAAATTTTAGTTATTTATTAATATTAATTAGTTATTTATTTGTTATTATTTATTTGGGCATTCCTAGGAGGGCAAGGACCATTTTTAAATATCGCAACAAATGCAATGAAATCCCGTACACTAGGCGAGGAAATATTAGCAGTCAACCTTCATTTTTTTTTTGCAGTAAGTCGGATTGAGATGTGGTTTTTTGCATTTGCTTCGTTAACTCGTCTAGAAACTTTGTGCAATATTTTGGTCTTGTACTTTTTTGAAATGCATTGAAAAGTGCATTCTTATAAGTATATCTTTTCAAGTGATGAATGAAAAATTCATATCTTCCAGAAAAAACTCCCGAGTCATACCAATTTCAGTACCCGGGGGTTTTTTGAGTCGCTGGATCTGAATGTGATGTCCAAATGAGCTCCCTGTGCACCTGAAGGTCAGGACGGCACCAGGAAGGTCATCACCTGGAGTTCCCTGTAAACTCATGGAATATCGTTTTTCGGGTCGCTGGTCCCGAATCTGACATCGGCAACCTCCTCCGGAGGACCTGGTGCGCGCAACCTGGCTAATAACGTCATCTCCTGGAGTTTTACTGAAATTACTTATCAAATCGATTGAAACTCGTTACCAGAGGGATTGGCGGGTCGCTCGTCCCGAATCTGACATCGGCAACCTCTTTCGGAGGACCTGGTGCGCCCGACCTGGCTATTAACGTCATCTCCTGGAGTTTTACTGAAATTACTTATCAAATCGATGGAAACTCGTTACCCGGGAGTTTTTCGGGTCGCTCGTCCCGAATCTGACATCGGCAACCTCTTAACTTATACAAAATAAGCGTGTCCTCTCTTTTTCAATGAACTTACATCCCCAGAGTTGGAATAGTTGATTCAATTGAAACTATTGGAGGGGTGAGTGAAATGTAGGGGTACAAATATATGCAGGCACAATTTCAAAAATATCTGAACTTTTTACAAATACATTAAGTTATCAAAAAAACTTTTCTTAATTTTATAGTTGGCGAATATCTCGTAAACTATAACACACAGGAAGAAAATGAATATAGACATTCTTGTAGGAAATTTAAATTATGTTTAAATTTGCATAGATTACCCATTTCCGTACGACGCATAGTTTTCGAGATATAAGCGAGCAACCAAAAAATGGGACCTTTAAAGTGCCCCCCTCCCCCCCCTCCCCCCGCTCGCAACCTAGGAGTGGGGGCTTTTGATATCTTCATCTCCAGACTAGTCCGAAGTCAAATTTTCTGTCCCTAAAATTTCCCTCTATAATCATTCGTTGCTTGGTCTGTCTATCTGGTCAAATGTAATGCATTAATCACGGATACCATATGTCAAATAGGTATTTTACGGTTAAAACCCTTCCAAAGGTTTGGGTTTACACTAATTAGTCTTAAAAAACATCACACCTTCGAGCAATAAACGATTCATATTTGGCCCTTTCTAGCCCTTTGGAAAGCGGAGTGCCCCATTTTAAACTTTGGATTCGTGTTCAACATTTTAAAAGATACATAGGAAAACACACCTCGCATTTCTGTTTTCAATAAAATTGAATTTTTGCCCTTTAGAGGGCAGAGTTCCCTTTCTTAACATCGGATTCGTGTTCAATATTGGAAAATACATAGGAAAACACATCTAGCACTTCTTTTTTCAATAAAATGAGTTTTTATCCTTTTTACCCTTTATTGGACAGAGCGCCCTTTTTTCATCGCCCAAAAATACATAGGAAATAGTAATTTTTCATTTGTTTTGAGGTCTCTACCCTTCATGTAAATACTTATAAACACATTTTACATCAAATTTAGCAAAAAACCGTATTTTGACAATAAAAACCGAGATTTACCAAGGTTTTTTATTTTGTTTCCGATTTGAATCAAATTTTACTCAAGTATAGAACAAATTCGGATCTACTTATGACCAGAAAAACATTCGCCTGCTACAAAGGCAAAGCCACCTGTGGTACCAAAATATGTTGAAAAATATTAAAAATCATATTTATGGGTCTTGACGAATTTCACGTATCCACCACAAACTGAGGAAACTGAGGACCCACTTTACCAGATGAGCTTATGTATGAAAAATCCCCTATCCATAACCAAATCAAATTTTGGTGTATTTACAGTTGTGGCGCCGATCCGATGCATTTTTTAGAATTTTTGACATTCAAAATGTTTTTATTTTTTCAGCATATTTTGGTACCACAGAAGGCTATGCCTTTGCAGCAGGCGAATGTTTTCTGGTTATAAGTAGATCCTAATTTGTTCTATACTTAAGTAAAATTTGATTCAAATCGGAAATAAAATAAAAAAGTTATAAGGGCGTCTTCATTTTAAGTGAGACACACTGTATATTTAAGGAAATGCATAGATTTCGACAAAATATTACGTTAGTAAATACGTCGAGTGTTGTAAAATAAAGATTGTTTTGTGACTGTGATTTATTAGCAGACCACGGTAAACCGCTTTGATAGAAATATTCAAGGTACCTAACACTTTTTTTTTAATTATCTATTTTAGCTAGCGAATATCTCGTAAACTATAACACATAGGAAGAAAATGAATATAAACATTCTTGTAGGAAATTTAATTATGTTTAATTTGGCATAGATTACCTTTTTCCATACGACGCATAGTTTCCGAGATATAAGCGAAAAAACAAAAAATGGGACCTTTAAAGTGCCCCCCTCCCCCCACTCACCACCTAGGAGTGGAGACTTTTGATATGTTCATCTCCAGACTAGTCCAAACAAAGTTCCGAAGTCAATTTTCTGTCCCTAAAATTTCTACACCCTTTTTTGAGCATTCGTTGCCTGGCCTAATAAATGAGTTTTATTTTTGCCAACTTTGGTGAAATGACTCCTTCTTATAGAACAAATATTCAATTTTGATTCTTTCTGCCATTTTTGGTGTTTTCTAATTGTTTCCAAGATGGCGGATTGACAAGTACATATCGGACACGTCTATATTTTTACTTCCACATCCAGTGGAAGTATAGTAACGACAAAAAAACTTTTTAAAATTTATTGTTCAAACAGGCTCAGAATGTCATGAAACGTCGAGATTTTAAGTTTGAGCGAAAATAAATTTTCTGTCTGTCGGTCTGTCTGTCTCTAACTTTTTTTGTGCGCACGTTTACTCTGGAACCGTTTGAGATATTGACTTGAAATTTGGTACACATATTTACTTTAACGAGATCTGGAACTAGATTATATTTTCATCTTGTTCCGTTGAAGGGTTGGGGGATAAATTGGGGTAAATTTGGGGTAAATAGGTAAATCAAGCAGGTAAGAGTTCATAAATTTGGTATTTAGTATAGTGTGTCCCACTTTTCACGGTAACACCTTTGTAGCTCAGTTATTAGTTACCCAATATTAACCAAGTTTGGATGGGTATTAAAGACCTTTATTATAACTTTTTTAAGTAAAACAAAACTTTTTTCAGTCATTGGCGTACATTTTTATTAAGAAAAAAAGGGCCAATTTTTCGAGAAATCGTATTAGGCATTTTTTTTATTGAAAAACTAATGCAATATTATTGATCAGCATGCCTATATTCAGAATTTAACAACATTTTGATTTTTGGTTTTCGAATTACGGCCCACTTAAAATTGCCTATTTTAAACATTAAATAATCAATAAATTGGTAACGAATCATTTTAGCAAGAAAGTCATTCTTTATTTTCTCTTTACCTTCATTTTTTCTACCACCTCATATCATCGACACTTTCAAATTCACTAATCCTTAATGCCCCGAATAATTTACCAAAATTTTTCAATGAAAATTGTTGGCTTTCGAAATTTGAAAGTTTCGATGATATGGGATAGTAGAAAAAGTGAATTTAAAGAGAAAATGAAGAATGATTTTTTTTCGAAAAAAATTTCTTCACTAATTTATTGATTATTTAATGTTTAAAATATGTAATTTTAAGGGAACCGTAATTCGAAAACCAAAAATCAAAATGTTGTGTTAAATTCTGGATATAGTGGTTCTACAGCATGCTGATCAATAATATTGCTTTAGTTTTTCAACGAAAAAATGCTTAATATGATTTCTCGAAAAATCGACTCTTTTTTTCTTAATAAAAATGCACGCCAATAACTGAAATAAATTTTGTTTTACTCAAAAGAGATATAATAAAGGTCTTTGATACCGGTCTAAACTTGATTGAAATTGGATGACTAATAACTGAGCTACGAAAGTGTTACCGTGAAATGTGGGACACACTGTATACAAGAGAAGCTAAGGTCTCAAAAAATGTTTGGCATTACCACCCCCATCCCATTATTAAAGGTTATGAAAAAAATTGTGATTAGTGTGTGTACAAGAACCAGAAACCTCAAAATATGTTTTACTTCATCCACCCCTGCTACCAGCGGCGGCTGGTGAAATTTCAATATTTTTTTTCTCGTCTGTGGCGCATGGGACCCATACGAAATTTGGGAAATAACATCTAGAGAAGCACTTCTCTAATGACCCCTAAAAAATTTTGAAAAAGCAGTTTTCGAAAAAATTTTTGAAAATTCGTTAGCCTCCCTTGAGTCTAGGAGCTCCTGTTTATTTTTATTTTTTTTTTGTCATATGCATTTGACTTTTCATAAAAATACAACAACAGATTTTGGAGTTTATGAAAATATTTTCATTACTAACTGAGATACAACAAATTGAAATATTGTAATTTGTTAAATTGTAAATTACAAAATTTCAGTTCATTATATTTCAGTTATATTAGTAATGAAAATATTTTCACAAACTTCAAAATCTATTGTTGTATTTTTATGAAAAGTCAAATGCATATGACAAAAAAAAATAAAAATAAACGGGAGTCCCTAGACCCAGGAGAGGCTAACGAATTTTCAAAAATTTTTTCGCAAACTGCTTTTTCAAAATTTTTTAGGGGTCATTAGAGAAGTGCTTCTCTAGATGTTATTTCCCAAATTTCGTATGAGTCCCATGCGCCATAGACGAGAAAAAAAATATTGAAATTTCACCAGCCGCCACTGCCTACTACCATCCCCCTATCACCACCCCCCACCCCACTACCGATGTGGGGTATCGTTATATGGGTAGAGGATTTCAAATATTATGTTATTAAAGTTCTTTCAGTTCCAATTATTATTTCCACATCCAGTGGAAGTACAGTAACGACAAAAAAATTTTTGAAAATTTGTATTGTTCAAATAGGCTTAGAATGTCATGAAACGTTGAGATTTTAAATTTGAGCGAAACAAAATTTCTGTCTCTCTGTCGGTCTGTAACTTTTTTTGTCGATTACTCTAGAACCGTTTACGATATTGACATGAAAATAGGTATACGTATGTACTTTAACGGGATCTGGAACTAGATTGTATTTTCATCTTATTCCGTCGGAGGGATGGGGGGAAATGGGGGGTAAATAAGTAAATCAAGCAGGTAAGAGTCCATAAAATTGGTATTTAGTGTCTACAAGAGAAGCTGAGGTTTGAAAAAATTTTTTGGCATTAGCCACCCCCATTACCACCCCTACCCCATTATTAAAGGGGATGAAAAAAAATTGTGATTTAGTGTGTGTTCAAGAACTAAAAGCCTCAAAATATTTTTTTACTTCATCCACCCCCACTACCACCACCCCCACTCCACTACCATGTGGAATATCGTTTTATGGGTTTTTGGAGTAGACGATTTCAAATATTATATTATTAAAGTTCTATAAACAATTATTTCCACATACAAAATTTTTTCGTTATGAGAGACTTGGATAGAAAATCTGGATGTGGAAGTAGTAATTCCTTGGGCGGCGATTTTTTTTAGTTTTTCTAAAAAAATTATTATTATTATTATTATTATTTGTTTAAACAATTAATTATTAATAAACGTACGAGATAAATTTATGAACTTTGCATTTTTAATCTAAAAAAGACATTGCAAGACAGACGATTTCATCCTTGTTCGCCGGGTTCCTTATCAACTCCACTATAATAACCAGGTCGGAAAACTCATTGTTCACCTCACGTCAAATACCCTGTATAATGTGGTTTTGAAATAATAGAATGACGCAATAAAAATAAAATTTTAATACTTAAACATATTTTATTAGGTCATAAATTTACAATTTTTTTTATGTTAATAAATCAAAATTGGGATGGCTGTGATCCAAATGAATTCGCATGGAGGCAACATTCATCGATAGCTCAATAATCTATTTAAAATTCATAAATGCACAATAATAACTTTGTTGAATATGAATATAGACTTATTAGAAATAATATTTATAAATATGATATTTACATATCTTGCATTTATTAATCAACCACTTAAACATTCTGAAAAGTTTGGAATTCAAACAGAACCGATAATGGATTTACATAAGGGTTTTTATAAAAAACAATTTACCGTTGGCAGCTAGCACTGAACACACAATTTTAGAAAACGGAATGCACTCAATCCCTGTCGAAGAATATACTAGCAGACGACGTCCTTTGTTGGTCCTGGCCCTGCGACTCATCAAAAACCATAATCTTCAACACAACAACTTCTATCGCGCACATCATGAACAAAGCCATAAAAATATCCATGTGGGTGGTGTTAGGCCTAAACACAGTATCAGGGGGGTAGTCTCCAGTTACCCCTAAATTTTCAACACTCGAAACTAACGACAAAAGCAAGAACATCCTTCAGAGCCCTATCTTTTGTTTATCTGCCAGTCTTCGCACATTTTGGTGGAGCTGATTGCCCTTTCCATGCACATTTGTTCCGCAATTAAATTGGCACACAGATTAGTGCAGATTCTTCGGCAATACTGTGCTCTTCGACGGAAAGTAAAAGTGGTACGGAGACTCGTGTATTATACAACTTTACCACTTTCTCGTGTAAAGTAGGTCGTTGGTTGTTGATATATGATATATAAGACTTGCCTAGGTCGTCAAGTTAAATCAAATATTATATAACAACTTGGTATTACTTAATTGTTTCTGATTTGATATTGTTCACTTTATAATCACTTGTAGCATGTCCCGTTGTACGATAGAAGTAGAATTTTGTTGGCGACTCGTTCCAATCAAGGTTCTATAAATCATTTATACTGTTGTATTTTTGTAAACAATGTTTAAGTTTATAAAATGCGCCGTTAGTCAGACAATTGCTGCGTACGCCTGCAGTGGTGTTTCTTGACGTGTTCTGTTAGAGGGGTTTATTTTAATACCGAAAGCAAAATGTGAATCATGATTTCATGAAATAAAATGGGAATTCTGATAAATATAATACAAGTCACTAAAATTTTAAAAATTACACAGACAGAGACACAAAAAAAGTAAATTTTCTGAGGTTTCACATACATACTCCCATGTATTTTTGACTGCTGAACACGATCCCGATGTCAGTTTTACAAAATTATGGTGCGGGAGCTAAGTGGCTTTTTCGGACACTCATCGTTACAAGCATTTTCTATGCGCTGATTAATTCTATCGAACTTAAATAACGACAAAATAGACTTCTGGCATATATCAGCCCGTCGAGTTGGCCATGGTTCAAGATATAAAAATCAGTGAAATTATATCATCGTTACAAAGCCAATTTTTTTTTGTGTGTACATATTTTATGTTTAGAATGAATAAAATAAGATCGCCAGAAAGTGTGGGCCATCAGGGGCGCAACCAGAAAGGTCAAAGAGGTAAAGAAACGGAGTTATATAACATGATCGTTACAAATTTTTTTAAGGCTGAGCATGTTTATTTAAATGTTTTGAACACAGAAAAAAATTCCCAGAAAGAAACTCCCGTCAGTAAGGCCAGCCAGAAAGAAAATGTTTAGGATTTTTTAAGAAAATTGGATTTTTTTTCGCATATTTCATCTCAGAACTCTAAACTCATCGTTACAAGTTCTGGCTCCTTTTTAAAACGTAAATATAAGCTCCTTCAACAATAGAATAGCCTCCCCGTAAAATTCTTAGTGTCAACAAAAGTACCATAGGCTTTTAAATATACAGGAATTTAACACTTTCGGCTAACTTGACTCCGTACCGTGCCTCAGATGTATTGTATCATTATTACCTTTCTGGCTGCGCCTCCTGACGGCCCACACTTTCTGGCGATCTTATTTTATTCATTCTAAACATAAAATGTGTACACACAAAAAAAATGAGCCTTGTAACGATGACATAATTTCACTGATTTTTAAACAGCGTTCGTGACGCACCTAACAGGAGGTGCCCCGCCAGAAGTCGATTTTATGAATCGTTATCATCCATTAAATCATAAAAATATTTCAAAGTTCATAAAACCATGAGCTGCCGAAAAAGCCACCTAGCTCCCGCTCTATTAGGTCATACTACAGTCATTTGGTGTTCAAAAAAGAGGTTACCTGGGAAGTTTTTCGGGAGTTTTGAAAATTGATGATTTTATAGATTTCGATGTGCTATTTCAGAATTTCTACTTTGCCACCTCGTATCTTTGCCGCTCCCGCCGCCATATTGGAAAAATGGCGCCTAAAAACAGTTTTTTGACAATATCTCCTTTCCGATTCATTTTACGATAAAAACAGTTATATAATAAATTAAATTAGAGAAAATTTTTTTAATAACGTTTTTTTTTGTAAAATGAATAGTTTTAGCGTACGAACGCTACAACACGAAAAATAAAATGTATTAATGTACTCCGAAAAAATCCAGATTTAAACGAGGTTATCCAGGTATTCAAAAACCCAAATGCTGATCCAGAGATCATTGCTAAAGCTGGAGAACGCTTCCTTGTTGCATTGTACAGTTACGGTGGTGTGAAAAGTATGAAAAGTATGTCGTTAAACAATATAGATATACATGCTTCAAAAAATAAGCATATAAAAATAAATTTAATATTGCATCGCTACCACCAACAGAAGCAGCAGCACGACAACATTCGTTCCGAACCTATCACCATGTTCAGCAGTGGTATGGGAATGAACAAAATGCAGAGCAATGGGGATGGAAAAGAAACAATAATGGGATAATTCCTGTCACCACACTTGAGCCCCCAGCTTCGGAAACCTTGTTAAAACTTATTTTTTGCAAATGCAAAAAGGGATGTGAGAAAGCCTGTGGTTTCAGAAAGGCTGGATTAAAGTACTCCATTATATGCACGAATTGTAGTGGTATCTGTTATAATTCGCAAATTCCATCACAAGATAGCGATGAAGAGAAAAAAACGGAGACTGTTCTCGAGCAAACGTATGATGAAATCGAGGACGAAGAGGATTGCAATAAAACTGATAATCCCATCGTGGATTATGTGGATGAAATTTCTATCTGTGACGTTTTGATCGGTACTAAAGACGATGAACTCGTAACACCTGGTCCATCAAGAAGCGAAGGAGAATGCGCAAAATTTTGGAATAGTGCATTGCATGTGGATTAGGCTTACTGGGGATACCACGATAAAAAAACGCGCCACTTACTCTACCTCATGGTGGTGTGGAAATGAGTTTTTTGGCCAAAACGCATGTTCGAGTCGATTTTGCGGCGCTCGTACGCTAAAACTATTCATTTTACAAAAAAAAAGTTATTAAAAAAAATTATAGGAAATTTTCTCTAGTTTAATTTATTATATAACTGTTTTTATCGTAAAACGAATCGGAAAAGAGATATTGTCAAAAAAACGTTTTTAGGAGCCATTTTTCCAATATGGCGGCGGAAGCGACAACGATACGAGGTGGCAAAGTAGAAATTCGGAAATAGCACATCAAAATATATAAAATCACCAATTTTCAAAACTCCCGGAAAACTTCCCAGGTAAAACTACCAAATGGCTGTACTATCAGGATTTTTGTTAAGCACGAAAAACAGGTGAAAACAGGCCAGAATAGGGTTTAAAACATAGATTAAAGATTTTAAATAAGTAGACCATGTATTTTTGGCTGAACACGATCCCGATGTCAGTTTTGCTCCATTAGGTTAGGATTTTTTGTTAACGACTGTTAAAACAAGCCAAAATAGAGTTTAAAATAAAAATTTAAAACATGTAGACCATGTATTCGATGTATTTTTTACTGCTGAACAAGAAACCGATGCCAGTTTCAACCAATCAGGTCATGTCCAACAGTAGTCTGCCATCATATTAACATCCCATCGACCTTGATATCTACGCTTCATTTCCTTTATGCCTTGGTGAAAACGTTCACCAATGCTCTTCACTATAATCACCTAAATTTTCTGGAAACTGGTATATATGAGAACGCACGATATGTAGTTTTAAATTCACTAGACAACTTAATTTTCTGAATTTTTCTGTCATGTTGGATACTATTTCTTTGTAGTCTTCATTGCTATTGTTTCCTAAAAATATATCAACACCTTCCTTACAGCTCTGCCAAGCTCAAGTTTCCGTATCTGACATTGTAGTGATGAATTTCTTATCTCTTAACATTTTCCTTATTTGTACCCCATGAAAAGGGTTGTGAAAATGAAAGGAATAAAACGAAAAAGAAAACCATTACGCAGATCATTTGAAAACAAAAGAGTACAGTGCCACAGAAAAGAATAAATCAGGATAAATAAGATATCATGACCTGATTGGTTGAAACTGGCATCGGTATCGTGTTCAGCGGCCAAAAATACATCGAATACATGGTCTAGGTA
The DNA here is from genome assembly GCA_936432065.2 of Rutpela maculata. Classification (NCBI taxonomy): domain Eukaryota; kingdom Metazoa; phylum Arthropoda; class Insecta; order Coleoptera; family Cerambycidae; genus Rutpela; species Rutpela maculata. The sequence goes on from OW386289.2 coordinate 5,865,423, forward strand.
CTTATTTAAAATCTTTAATTTATATTTGAAACCCTTATGGCCTGTTTTTTTCGTGGTTAACAAGAAATCCTGACCTAATTTTGTAAAACTAACTTTTTTTTTGTGTCTGTGTTATGAGTGATGATAGTCAGCAAGGGCATTTCCGTGGGATTTCTAATGATACATGTATAAGCCTGGTATTAATCTCTTCGTCAAGAAACGTGTAGTCAGTAAGAGTGGGCAGTAGAGCAAAAAATGAGCAGCATTTTAATCAAGGGAAATAGCAGATAAAGTATCTGAAGTGTGTCTATCTTTTACTTTATTAGACTGCTAAAGAACATGTAACAGGTGGTAAAGTGGTGGTAAACTTTAGCAAAAAATTGCAAGAATCGAAACATTTTTATTCAAGTTCAATAAAGCTCAAGGATTTTTGTCAGATTTTTTTTGTGAATTTTTAGGTTAAGTAAAATACATACATAGTGACCTATTTAAAAGTTGAACACTTCTCTAAAATTTTTATTTTACTACTTCCACATCCAGTGGAAGTATAGTAACGACAAAAAAATGTTTAAAAATTTTTATTGTTCAAATAGGCTTAGAATGTCATAAAACGTCGAGATTTTAAGTTTGAGCGTCTGTCTGTCTGTAACTTTTTTTGTGCGCACGTTTACTCTGTAACCGTTTGAGATATTGACTTGAAATTTGGTACACATATGTACTTTAACGAGATCTAGAACTAGATTTATTTTCATCTTGTTCCGTCGAAGGGTTGGGGGGTAAATTGGGGTAAATTTGGGGTAAATAGGTAAATCAAGCAGGTAGGAGTTCATAAAATTGGTATTTAGTATATACAAGAGAAGCTGAGGTCTCAAAAAAAAATGGCATTAGCCACCCCCAATACCACCCCCCACCCTATCATTAAAGGGGACGAAAAAAAAATTGTGATTTAGTGTGTGTACAAGAACCAGAAAGCTCAAAATATTTTTTTTACTTTATTCGTTTTTCCGCATATTTTGGTACCGCAGGTGGCTTTGCATTTGTAGGAGGCAAATTTTTTTCTGGTCAAAATTAGATCCTAATTTGTTCTATACTTGAGTAAAATTTGATTCAAATCGCACAATAAATAAAAACTTTAAAGGTGTTCCGCTTTTAAAAGGGTCAGTCTGTATATGACATATTTCGGCTTGCTTCGGCGAAATTGGCTGAAACTTTGTTATTTTGTAGTTAAAGTCGTGCTGATCAAAATTCCTATTGTACCTAGTCGATCCTATGAGTGGTTTTCGCTCCAGGAGTGCTTGAAGGCCCTAAAAAACGAGGCAAAGAGTAAACTATGTATTTGTTTATGTATGGCTTCCAGCGTGTGTTTGTGTGCGTGCGTGCGCGCGTGTGGGTGCGAGTATTTTATCAAAGAACCTGCTCTTACCAGCACCCTGTTTCGTACGAAAGCGTTCTCAAGGCCAATAAGGGTGATCCCATTATTTCTGTTTTTCTTTTTGTTTTACTTTCTGTTTCCTTTTTAATTTTTGTTGTTGTTTTTTTAATATATTTTTTTTATTTTCGGAAAACCCTGTATACACTGGCACATATACACACACAAATGCACACATGCAAACACCTCCTTTAAGCAATACATAAACACATTCATAGATTACCCGTTACCTCCTTTTTAAATCCATACTTATAGGTTTGATGAGGGTAGCACCTCTAGTATTATAAGTGTGAGGATATGAATGTGTTGTGAAAGTTAATTTGTTTTTATGAATTTCTAAGATATGTTGGAAAATGTAAAGTGAAGGGCATAATACCCAGTTCTTTAAATAAGGGTTTACAATAATCTCGGTAATTTCAGGTGCAGGATTTTGCACCTGATTCGACGCTTACAGCTTGTTTTTGCAATCTAAATATTTTTATACCATGACTCGAGTTACCAATTTAGATCATAAGTGATGTGTGGCTCAGAAAGTGAGAAATAAGAAGTTATTAACACCTCAGAATCTAAAACCTTTTTTAATTGCCTGAGCAAAGGTACGTTCTCAAAAATTCCTAAAAAAATTGTTGGTAACCGACTTGAATCCTTTTTCACTAAAAATAAAATGTTGTCAATAAACCAACATGGTTTTAGGAGAAATCATTCAACAAACACAGCAGCTTTCAAACTTGTGTGTGAATTTGTCTATAAGTCATTAGACAGACATAATTACACTTTAGCCCCGTTCTTTGATCTCACACGTGCTCTTGAATGTATGGATGCTGAATATCTGGTGAAAAAATTATACTTGAGGGGCATTAGAGGATGCACAAATGATTGGATTAAGTCTGTTCTAAGTAACCGTAAAGTAAGAGTTAGAATTGGTCAAGAATTATCGGCTTTGAGAGAGTTGGAATATGGTGTACCTCAGGGAAGCGTTTTATCTCCACTTTTATTTACGCTATTTATCAATGATCTGGAAAAATATATAGGTAATACACTTAATATGCAATTGCATTATCAGCCTCGTCAGAAAATGAACTCGCTAACGATGCACAAATATTGCTTTCTGAATTCGCAACCTGATGCAACAAAAACAAGGTTATTCTTAATCCATCAAAAACGCGTTACCTATATGATTTTCTCTAAAAGACATAAAATTACAGAACTTACGCTAAAACTCAATGACACTGCTAAAAAGAGTAGACAATTGCAAATTATTGTGTCTCTACATCAACTATCAATTAACTTGGGATGAACATGTTGGCTTTGTGGACAGTAAATTAAATAGTACCTACTTTGTTAGTGTTAATCTTAAAAATATCTTAAATATTAAAAACCTAATGAATGTCTATTATGCCTTGGCTTATCCACAACTAAACTATATGGTACTTTACTGGGGCCAGACAACTTAACTTAATCGCATTTCTGTGATACAAAAGAGAATAATACGCAAGATTTTCTATTGGTCTATTGGTCCACTTGAATCCTGTAAGCCCATTTCCAAAATGCACCATATTTTGCCACTCCCTTGTATAGTCATTTATCAAACGCTAATTTTTGTAAAAATGAGCGAAGGAATGTTTCCACAAAATAACTCGGTACATCATCATGATACTAGGTCAAATAGTAACATTTATGTTTCAAGCATTAATTTGTCTATGTATAAAAAAAGTCCTTATTACTTCTGTAGTGATATATGTAATCACCTGAATCTTTTAAACACATTAATTCGGTAATAAATTTAAAAAATATATAAGGATGTACCTTCTCGACAACTGTTTTTACTGTATCCAAGAATACTACAATAAGTAATTTAAACTACACTATTGCATTATGTTTTTACATTTTTATCTGCGTACCTTGAATATTTTACCTCTCTGTTTTATTTATTTCAATCATTTAATTCATAAGATTTTACATTTAGTATTTATTACTGTTATGCTTGTCTATTAATTATTGCTATTCTATCTTTTATATCTAATTAATGACGTCAATATCTTTATAAGATGATGCAGCAATAAAGTTATTATTATTATTGCGCTAGCTAATTTCTTACATAAGTGGTTTACATAACCTGATCAATAGAGAAGTTGCATGATTTTTTTTTATAATGAAAATCGATACAGCCTCAAAAAAAAGTTATAAAAATGTAAAATTTACGATTTTTTGAATATTAATACAGCGAGAAAATAAATAATTTCATCAGTGAGGAATTTGGATATTTCAAAACGGCAGTTATTTGGCGCCATTCACTGTGACGTTTCCCGTTATGATTTGCCCATTAAAATTAATAACAAACTGGAAGGTGCACTCGACTAGAGAAAGTGACACAGAGAGAGAGAGAAACTTGCGTGCACTATATTCCATCCTTTTTCTCGGTCTGTGTACAGACGGTTAAGCCAATCGGACGTTTTCTTCAACCAATCAGATCTTGCCAGACAAGGACGGAATAGTAAACGGAAGTTTCTTTTCCGTAGAAACATGCTTCTGTAGTTTCGTATATCTAAAGCAATTTCGATGGGTTTGTCAAATGTCAGTTTACTGTTTATTGTTTACAGTCAGTTTACCAAGTTCTTGTTTGTGGTGTTATTGTGTTATTATTTGGTTAATGGGCTAGTGAACAACATTATTATGACATATGAATTACAAATATTGCAGATTCTCCAAAATTAGTTCGTAGACAGACGTCAGCGAAAGGTTAGGACACAAATACAAGAAAATTGCAGAGTATCACTTCTAAGCTTTAGTTTCGTTGTTTAATGTTGAAGTGTTTTGGTTGTTTAAATCTCTATCACTAAAAATCACGGTTGCATCGTCTGCAAATAATACACAAGGGTCAAGAAGAAGTTATGTGAATATATCGTTGATGTAATTAACAAGGTGTAAAGGCCCGACTATAGGACCTTGGGAAACTACAAGTCTGACAAGAAGAGTATTTGAAGTTTGGTCACTTAAAGAAACACAGTCTATTAGTATCTAGGGCATCTAACACTGACGCGCTCCAAGGCTCTCAACACCACGCTTTTATGATTACAATTTTCTATAACTCTGATTTAAGTGCTCCAAATTATTTTTGTTGGGATATTTGAAGGGAAATGTCTACAACGCAAATCGTAGTTGTGGGAAAATCTAGAAAATACTCTCCCAAACCAATATATTGATCACAGTAATGGTTCATAAGATGATGCCAACGGCAACTATTTGACAAATAATGTTGCAAATTAAAACAATATTTATTTATAAAAAATTTTCTTCGATCAAATAAATTTATTTTGTTTGGCAACTAAGAGGTTTATATTTGATACACCACTGATAAGGTATAGGTACCTCATTTATACCAAAATCTTCCATAATGATTCATCAATGTGTTTGTTTAGAAATATGTACATACAGCGAGGCCCACTAAAAATTTGGACTCTTTTTTAAAACGTCTAAAACTGTATCTTAAAACATATTTTATTTACAAAAATCACGCCTGCTATAATTTCTTCACGATCAAAATTCAAGAAATCAATCTTTTATGAAAACTCTGATTACGCCTCTGAGGTGGGTGTATGTATTAAGTTTAATTGAACAATTAAGTTTCAAAAAGAGGAGATTGTTAATTTGGTTTTTATGTAGGTATGTTGTTCTGGGCATGTTCAATTATTACTCTGGATTGGATTGATATTTTTAAACTTACGTACCCAACTTAATATAGTCCTACATTGAATGACAGATTTTTTTGTAAGAAAATCGCCACTACGATTTTTTAAATTTCTGAAAAAAATCATAATAGGTCTTAGTTTTATGATTAAAATATGTTGTTTTATCTTAAGATACAGTTTTGGTACGTTTAAAAAAGTTAAAAAATGAGAGAAAACAAATAATAATTCCCGATTTTAGTGGGCTATATCGTACATTTTCGAATGAATTAACAGAAAAAGAAATATTCACCAACACTTTTAGTAACTCCCCACTGAAATTGTTTCTGTAGTTGGTTCGATTGTATAAATTAATTTTTCAAGTTAGTAAAATATTTGATACCGTTTTAATGTAGGTACTGTTTTCCAATTATAATGTAGCATTAACAACTTCCTTAATTGTCTGAAGGTTGTCTTATCACCTCGTAAACACGTAAATATTTGTGGGCAATGTAAATTTGAAGATTATTTACTGTACAACAGGTCATACAGGAAATCTAAAAAATATTTTCGAATAAATAAGTAAATGTTGCAAAATATTACTGAATATTGCGAGTAATTCTTTAAATAGATTTTTCTTTGTTTCGATTCAATAATAAGTAAAAAATACTTGTGTTTTCCTGTAATGAAAAAAAGACAACAATATTTAACTTTTCAAATACTCTAATAAATAATTTTCTGATAAGGAAAGTAAAAAATGTGCAGATTTGATCGTAGTGGGTAAATCAACCTTTTACAATCTGAAAATTGAAAAAGAGACCGAAATCAAAAAGCATTTCGGAAAAAGGACGATTTAAATCGGTGGCATCTTGAAAAATAAATATGAAAGTATTTTTTGCAGAGATGTGCTGAGGAAACTTTCCATATTTGATAAGTCTGTAAAAGTCATGTAAATAATATAATTATATGCACTTATTTAGTATCAAAATGAAGCCTGCATCATCACGAATCAGATTTCACCATAAAATAGCCTATCAATATTAGGGATTGCAATTTACCGGAAGTTTTAATAACCGGTAAATCGGTAAATAAAAATGTAAATAACCGGTTAACCGGTATTTACCGGTAATTTTTAGAATGGATGATTAGGGTGGCGAAAATGGCAATTGTCTTTTTCGATATACAAAATTATCTAAATTTAACAAAAAACATTTTTATATACGTACTTATATGTGATATAATGAACAAACAAAAGGTTTTTTATCAACAGTAAAATCACAAGACTTTTTTTATTGGATAAATTTCTCTTTGTAATGAAATAATTTTGCCAATCAGTGATTTTATAAGAAGAACTGACATGAAAAAATCGCGAGACCGGAGGTCGAATGATTTTGTCAAATGTCAGTTTTTCGAGCAAAATTACTGAGTGGCAAAATTTTGAGTTAAAAAGAAATTTATCCATAGAAGAAAAGCTCGAGTGTTTTTTGGCAAGATAAATTAACGACAGAATATGAAAGTGAACGAACAACAATCATTTATTAAAAATAATTATAATTTTCCCAAAACGACTCATATCGTACAGTATAGTTTCCACAATACTTAAAAATTATAGCTGACAGTACAGATTTCAAAGTGACGTGCGACTAATAGGTGTACTCTGCTTTTGAGGAACAGGCATTTTTATCGGTGATAAAAAACGATGCACCTTTTTTATCGTTGTCAAAGTGACAAAAATGTGACTTTTTTATATAGGAGTTAATTTATCAAAAAGAAAAAATATAAATGAAATAAATTTAAATAACTAATTATTCTGTAAATAGCAAAAATATCCACTTAAATAACAAAAATTATAAACATAAACTCAAATAGGGCATTTACTGAATACCTAATCTAAAAATACAATATTTTTTAAAAATGGCCTGTTAAAAGGGTTAGTTTTTCAAAGCTATATATGTTAGTCGTCTGATATTTGTGCATAGAATACCACCAGCTGAAAATGCCCTTCCTCAATCGATATTGGTGGGTCGATAAGTTAATAAGAATTGGTAATAACATACTTCTAAATGTATTCCACGGATATTTGCGGCAGTGAAATATTCAATTTTCTGTCGTAAGATATTGTCAATGTCTCTCTTGTATTTCTTAGGGCTTGGTGTTTGGAGTTTACTTTTTATAATATTATTTATTTATTGTTAAAAGTGCTCGGTGTTGGGACAGTCACTCTGTATTTAGTGAATACTAGTCAGTGACATAAATAGAAACGTTGAACACGTGACATATCGTAAGTTCAGAATTTACCGAAATAACCGGTAAAAAATTAAAATTACCGGTAATTATTGTCATGTGTTTTTTGTCCTAATAACCGGTTAACCGGTTAACCGGTAATGCAATCCCTAATCAATATACCCAATGGAAAGTTAGAAGGAAAACTTCCTGGAAACTTTCCGACGGAAATATTATGTTACAATAACACAGGCACACAAAATAAAAAAAGAACTCTTTTTCTGGTAATTCATTGGGTAACCCATATGTATTTCGTCCGTTTAGTTCCATTGACCACCATTTTTTGTAAATCGCGAAAATAACCTAAAAAAACTCACAATTTAGGTTATTTTCGCGATTTACAAAAAAAAAACACTTTTTTATTTGATGTGCCTGAGTAATTAATCTTTTGTTACAATATAAAACTTTCTTTATATCTCTTGTAAGTTTCTTAACATGTCTTAACTGTGCCAGTCCCCCTGCAAACGTCGCATTACGTATTCACTCTAGACGTTAAAGAGGATTAGTGACAGAACACAGCCCTGTCTGACGCCTTCGTCGACTTTACATTTATCGGAGTTAGTGTTATCTACTTTCACCAAAACAGAGTTTTTCATACAGTCGGTGGATAATAAATACCAGATGTTTGGATGTCCCCATCTCCAATAATACAGTGCAGTTTATCCCATTCCACACTGTCAAAAGCCTTACGGTAGACTACGAAATAGAGATACATAGGCACGTAATATTCTCTTGTTTTCTTCATAAGTTGTCACAAATTCAGTAATTGCTCTCTGGTACCTCGTCCTTTAACAAAGCCTGCTTGCTCAGGCTTATATTTAGATATATATTTATACTTTGGTTTATAATATTATTATCTATTATTTTTTTTTATATTTAGTATAATAGTTTATAATTCTGACTTGCTACAAATATACTCTGTTGTATATATGTAAAATAGTTAAATAATCATCTGCCTATCAGCTGCGCCAGTTTTTATTTTATTTTCAAGAATTTGAGATGAAGAGCGGCTATTTTTACAAAGAGTATGGCAAAAATCAACTTTCTAGAATATCTGACAGATACATTATGCTTTATTATATAGAATATCAAATATGCTTCATACAGCCCATGCATTGTTATAATTGCTATTTTTTCTTTCAGCAATAGCAAACCAAACAGGGAGTGGTACTGTGATGTATGCGGGACGTACCTTCGGTCCATAGAGGGTATTCTCGAGGGCGACAAAGTCATAACCTGCACAAAATGCCAGGGGAGAGTTTGCAAGCATCGATGCTCAAGCCTGGTCCAACAGAAGGGGTGGACCTGCAAAAGTTGCTTGAGGCCGCCCGAGACCTGGTTTCAAGGAATACTCAGTGCAATACAACCGAGTAGCAGAGGTACGTTTTCTATAATCAGTTAATTTGTTCTTAAGTGTAATAATTTTAAAATTAAAAGTTCGAATTCTAAAAATATCTATCGTGTAAGAAGAATCCAATTTATCCAAGAGGATGAATAATAATAGTTTGATAAAAGCTTCTAGTCCTGTCAATGAATGACGAGATCACAATTTTTTACTTGAGGGCTGTATTTAGACTATTTGGGAGGTAAACATACCAAAAGTCCCAGAACGTAGGAGGTGGGGGGTTGCAGGGGGGCACGAAGAGGGTCCCAGTTTTTGGTTTTTCGCTCATATCTCGAAAACGGTTAGCCCTAAGCAAAAAGTGGTTATATGCAAAATTAAAGCTGACTAAATTTTGTACAATAATGTTTCTATTAATTTTTTCGTATCAGTTATGGTTCATTAATGAATTGTATATATTTTAACTGTATTCTAACTTTATTATAAATTGAATAAAAATTTAGAAAAAAAAATCTTGTACAGATCCATTTCACAGCAGACTGAACTCAAATGTCGAATAAAAAATGTCTTTGCGTCTGTAAGTGTGTGTGTGCGTGTGTATGTATGTGTGCGTGTATACCGTTTCTTGTAAACACGATAACTTCTGTTAGACTTAAAATATTTAATTACAATTTGGAACATATGTAAAACGGCATATTACAATAATCCCTGTTGAAATTGGGCCATATCTGTAATACATGGTGATAACCAGAGGCCTACAAACTCTCACTTCATAATAATCTTATTAAAAATACCATGTTCCATATTTTAGGATAATATTGATATTATCATCTAACTTAAATAAAGTTGGTTTGCCTAACATACACCCGGCATATTACGGTTTCTAAATCTTACAAATCTTATTTTTGTACGCTTAATCAAAAATCTTAGTAATATTTTGCTCTGAAATTAAAAAAAATCTATTTTACGTATGAGAGTGTAGGCCTCTGGTTATCACCATGTATTACAGACATGGCCCAATTTCAATTATTGTAATATACTGTTTTACATATGTTCCAAATTGTAATTAAATATTTTAAGTCTAAAGGTAAGGATACACGTAGACACTAAAATGTCGAGAGTTGTGTCTAGATTACTCTACAGTGTGTTCACATTGTGAGGCTAATTTGCGCATAGAGAGATATCTAGAGCAATTCAGTAGACTGGAGTTGCTAGACTTCTCTAGTGTTGTATCCACACGATATTTATTTTGCAGTACAGACACTTATGTACATCAAATAGTTTTTGATCGTGTCACGAAGAAGACGTCGTTTCGCGGCTGCAGTGATTGTTCATTGTATTGTAAAAAGACGAAAAAAAAAAGAAAACCCCGGACTTGCTAGGTAGAAAACGACAAAAAGAATTTTGAAAATTTTTATTCTTCAAATAGGCTTAGATTGTCATAAAACGTCGAGATTTTAAGTTTGAGCAAAAAAAAATTCTGTCTGTCTGTCTGTCTAACTTTTTTTGTACGCACGTTTACTCTGGAACCGTTTAAGGTATGGACTTGAAATTTGGTACACGTATGTATTTTAACGTGATCTGGAATATATAGTTTATATTCTGTTAAAGAGTTGGAGGATAAATTGGAGTAAATGGGGGCAAATAGATAAATCAAGCAAGGAAGAGTCCAAAAAATTGGTATTTAGGATATACAAGAGAAGCTGTAAGGTCTCATTTTTTTTCATTAGCCATTCCCATTACCACCCCCACCCCATTATTAAAGGGGGTTAAAAAAAGTGATTTAGTGTGTGCACAAGAACCAAAAACCTCAAAATATTTTTTTTACTTCATCCACCCCCATTACCACTACCCCCACCCCATTGCCGATGTGGGATACCGGTTTATGGGTTTTTGGAGTAGACGATTTCAAATATTACATTATTAAAGTTCTATAAACAATTATTTCCACATACAAAATTTTTTTGTTGCGAGAGACTTGGATGGAAAATCTGGATGCATGTGGAAGTACTGATTCCTTGGGCAGGTTTTTTTTTAATACAACACCTACAGTAAATCAATAATAAATATATACCGTGGAATCTAAATAACTGTACTTCTCGCTGATCACTCTAGCAATAAATTTCCAGTCTGCCGGTACACCTAGATCGTGTCTCAACACCTTGAAATAAATATGTTCAGACAATGGTCTATCAAATTGCGAGAGCGGTGTCGTGACACCGAATGTCCGATCTAGCGACACTGCTCTAGGTGCTGTACATATGTCGATATTCGATCTAGACATTTTTGTGTCTGCGTGTATCCTTAGCTTAACAGAAGTTATCGTGTTTACAAGAAACGGTATACACGCACACATACATATACACGCACACACACACTTACAGACGCAAAGACATTTTTTTTATTCGATATTTGAAACGGATATCTGTACAAGAAATTTTTTTCTACGGTAGTTATTAAAATTTTTATTCAATTTATAATAAATTTATAATAAAGTTAGAATACAGTCAAAAGATATACAATTCATTACTGAACAGATACGAAAAAAATTAATAGAAACATTATTGTAGAAAATTTAGTTAGCTTTAATTTTGCATATAGCCAAATTCGAGATATGAGCGAAAAACCAAAAACCGGGACCTTCTTTGTGCCCCCTGCAACCCCCTCCACCTCCTACGTTCGGGGACTTTTGGTATGTTTACCTCCTAAATAGTCCAAACACAGCCCTCGAGTAAAAAATTGTTATCTCGGCATTTCCCCTTATTGAACGTTCATTGACAGAGCTATTCATGTTATATTACAATCAGATAAATAAGTATGGATGTGAAACATAAAGAGTCCAACGAAACGAATAAAAATAACTGCAAAACATGATGGCTATTAAGACACGAGCATGAGAATTATGACATCAGCAGTAGGCGAATGTCATAATGAATGCGAGTGAAAATAAAGATAAAAATTGAGGGTGTACCACATTCAACACGAACGTGGTATATACCCGGTATTTACCATTTTATTAATAATACTTATTATTTCTATCATCACATTTATTGAACGTTTCAGTGAATCTGGCGACGAAGATGAATCCAGATTCCTTAAATGAACTCGACGAAGACTTAGAAGCGATACGAAAGAGAGAGAAGGAGCAAGTTAGAGATTTCATAGAGAGGTTGGTAAATGTCATGCTCGGAGAAGATGTGGACGACGCCAGCGTGACGAAATTGTACAACGATTCACACTGTAAGTTGAAATACTAACGATAGATTATAAAATATAATTGATGCGGGAAAGGGATGAGTGTCCCTCAGGACATACTCTTAAGCCAGATATAACATATGCATATATAAAAATTACTAAAAATAATGTAAGAGTAAATTGTACCCGTGCTGGGAATCTAACAAGATGGGTCACTTTATAGTGCAAAAAGCATATTTTACATATAATAACAAATCCTGCGACCATTACACTCGACGCATGTTTCACCAGTACAATTGACGTCATCTGGAGATTTTGCTGACTTTTTCTCAAGTTGGCAGTGCATACGTTTTTTCTTTAAGTAAGCCGTGGAACAGAATCAGATTTTACGGACAATTTTGGGCAAATTACACACTCACACAAAAAAAGTGCTGTGCAAACGACCAAAATATAGTATTCCTATGTATTTTGAGCCGCTGATTACGAATCCAATATCAAAATTCCCCCAGTAAATCACCAGAATTTTCTAAGCTCAAAAAAAACGCTTAAAATCGTCAATACTGTGAAAAAAGGAAAAGAAACACTTATGCAAATGACTTAAATATTGTATTCCTATGAAATCAATCTCGGAATTCGCCTAGAAAATTACCAGAATTTTCTAACCTTAAAAGATAACTTAAAATCTACAATATTGTAAAAAAAAAGAAAATAAATACCTATGAAAAGGTCTAAAATATTGTACTGTAATTTGAGACGATGAATACGAACTGGATGTCAGATTTCCCCCAACAAAGCACCAGAATTTTCTAACCTCAAAATAATAGTTTAAATCTACAATGTTGTCAAAAAATGAAAGAAGTCCTATGCAAACGACCACATCTTGACACTTAAAGTAGTAATTCAAGATACCTTTTAAAGTTTTTAAAAGCGTTGAGAGAGTTTGAGTGTCAAAGGGTTAAAGCTCTTATTACTGTTCGTGGTAATGAACCTTTTTACTATTAAAAGTTCTATGCAGTGGATTTCGCGCTCGTTTGACTCCTTTTTTCTGACTTCTCGTTTTAACGTTCAATAAAAATCTGACATCATATTTATATCCCATCTCCCTTGATAACAACGCTCCATTTCCATAATGTCCTGATGGAATCTTTCTGCGTGTTTTCACTATAATCCACAAGGCTTTTAATATGAGAATCTAAGAAGTGGAGCTTCAGATTCATATTGCAACCTAGCTTACGATAGTTTTCCACCAGATTAGCGACAATTTCTCTGTAGTTATGACTTTTTTGATTCCCAAGAACATTTTTAGTAATTTCTTTAAAACCAAGCCAAGCTGATTTCTCTGTATCATTCATTTTTGTTACAAAAATTCCATCTCTGAGCATTGTACGTATTTGAGGTCCATCAAATATTCCTTCCTTTAGCTCTTCATATGAAACATTTGGATATTTCTGTTGAAGTGGTGGGAGTAGTACTTTTTCTGAATCAACTAAAGGACTTGAAAGAACATTATATGAGCCAGGATCAAGAGAAGATCTACTCGACCATACCATACCATTTCTTATAATGATTTTGGCGGTCTACGCTATCCCACAGACATTTAAAACGAGAAAACCTGAGAACTGATGAGGCAGCAATATTGGTAATATCTTTCAATCTCCATAGTTTAAACATTTATGTTTAGAGCATATTATTTTTTACAATACTTGTTTCATACTTTGTATAGTTAGATATATTATAATATATTATATTATATTACATATTATATTGTGTAGTTCTCTTTAGAAACTGTGGACTGTGGATTATTCAGTAAAATTAATGCTCAGAGATGAAATTTTTGTAACAAAAATAAATGATGCAGAAAAATCAGTTTGGCTTAGTTTTAAAGAAGTTACTAAAAATTTTCTTGGAAATCAAAAAAGACAACTACAGAGAAATTGTCGCTAATCTGATGGAAAAGTATCGTAAGCTAAGCACTTCTCAGATTCTCATGTTAATGACTTTCCTGAAAACCTTGGGGATTAAAGTGAAGAACAGGGAGAAATGAAGCGGCATTATCAAGGAAGATGGGATATAAATATGATGGCAGATTTTTATTGGACCTTAAAACGAGAAATCAAAAAAAAGGAGTCAAACGAGCACGAAATCCACTGCATAGAACTTTTGATATATATGGGTATACAATATTTCAGACGTTCTCATAGGTATTTATTTTCTTTTTTTACAATATTGTAGATTTAAAGCTATTTCTTAAGGTTATAGAGCAGCGATTTCGTAAGTCTATCGTGTCGTTTTTTTTTTTTTGGCGTAGAACCAGGTTAAACATGTTAGGTTCCTTTGAGTATATCACCGGGCATATGAAATCATATTTTACGACATTTTTTTGTGGTCTCGAACTTTTTAAATCAATAAAAAGTGAAAAAAATGCATTTTTAAAGAAAATTGTTTTTTTTTGTTTCCACCGCCATATCTTTAAAACTATTAAAGGTACCGAAATTTGTTTTGTATCAAATTAAAGGTCACACTGTAGCGCTTTTACCAATATAAACGGTTTGGGTAAAATTCGCACTTTCATTTCTCTAAAAATCAGATAAACTAAAAATATATATATTATGTATTGAAATCTTCACCAATCGATAAACTTTATTTTTGAAAATATTTACATACATGTAGCGAAGAAAATAAAGCCTAATAATCACAAAAGTTTTTGAAACAATATATTTTTTCCTAAAGTGTACCGTTTGGCAACAGCGATTTTTTTTATCAGCGCTAAATGCAAAATTGGGACGCAATTAATACACCTTCGCATGCTAGTTACAGTAACTAGAGGTTTTAACTTCGGAATAATGTCATATTGAACGGATTTCGTTCATTTTTGGCAGTATAATAAATAGTAAATGCTCCACAGAAAAGTTTCTATATTGTGCTAATTTATAGGGGGTGGATTCCACCTCCTCTCAGGGGGTGGCACTTAAAAAATATATATGTTTACTGGAGCTGAAATAGAATCAAATTTTAAGAAGAAAAGGTTCTTTCTATGCAATTTTTCACATAAATTGATAGTTTTCAAGTTATAACGACTTCAAAATTGCGATTTTATCTTAAAAAAAGGTATTTCCAAACGGCTTTGTCAAGTTTCTCGAAAAGTATTACTTTATCGAAAAAATGTTACAGACCAATTACAGAAAGTACAAACTGGGAATTAATTATATTTTTGTTTATTGATGTAGGATTAATAATTTCGGAGATATTTAAGTTTATATTTGGTAGTGTTCCGAAATTAAATTTAAAGTTTAAAATGCACTTTTTTCTAAAGCAAGTGCTTTAAATGAGCAAAATAATTTGAGCATCTAGGTAATGCTACATCTTAACGAAAAACTGTATTTGAGATAATTTTTCTAAATTACTGGCTAATTAGATTAACAAAATGGCGACCTTTTTATATAAAAAAAGTATAAATACGCACATTTTTCCGTCATAACTTCTTTATTTCTTACGCTACAGGAACGAGTAAAAAATAATTTGAAATCGCAATTAATTGTCTTTAATTTCATTTCTTAGCATGCGTGATGTAGGTGTCACAATTTCTGAAATATTTAACATTTAAACTGCATTTTTCGTCTTATAAACATTCGGACGCCATTTGTAAACTTTCATATCTCCGAAATGTAATATAAATAAATTAACAAGCGAAATTCATTATCAGTTTATGAGCTTCATTTTTCAATAAAACTAATATTTATTGAGATATTTGGAAAAGGAAAAAAAAATGCGTTTCATCGAAAATACCTTTATAGTTTAAACTGTATTTTTTTCTAAAGCAAGTGCTGTATACAAACCAAAAAATTTGAGCATCTACGTCATGCTATATATTAATGAGGAACAGTGTTTGAAATTCCTTTTTTTAATTACTGGCTAACTACAGTAACAAAATGACGACGTTGTTATTAAAAAAATGTGTAGACGCACATTGCTTCGGTCATAACTTCTTTGTTTTTTATGCTACAGAAACAAATTAAAAAACAGTTGAAAGCTTAATTAATAACATATTATTCTACCTATTAGCACCCTTGACGTAGGTGTCACAGTTTCTGTGATATTTAACTCTCATTCTAAATAATTATCTTATGAACACTTGGATGCCAAATGTAAACTTAAATATCTCCGAAATTATTAATCCTAAGTACATCAATAAACAAAAAATATAATTAATTCCCAGTTTGTACTTTCTGTAATTGGTCTGCAACAAGTAAAAAAATATTTTGAGGTTTCTGGTTCCTGTACATACACTAAATCACAATTTTTTGTCATCCCCTTTAATAAGGGGGTGGGGGTGGTAATGGGGGTGGCTAATGCCAAAAATTTTCTTGAGACCTTAGCTTCTCTTGTATATACTAAATACCAATTTTATGGACTCTTATCTGCTTGATTGACCTATTTACCCCAAATTTACCCCAATTTACCCCCCAACCCTTCGACGGAACAAGATGAAAATATAATCTAGTTCTAGATCTCGTTAAAGTACATATGTGTACCAAATTTCAAGTCAATATCTTAAACGGTTCCAGAGTAAACGTGCGCACAAAAAAAGTTACAGACAGAAATTTTTTTTTCGTTCAAACTTAAAATTTCGACGTTTCATGACATTTTAAGCCTATTTGGACAATAAAAAATTTTTAAAATTTTTTTTAAAATTTGATTCTACTTCAGCTCCAATAAATATATATATTTTTTAAGTGCCACCACCCCCTATAAATTAGCAAGCCTCCGCACAATATAGAAACTTTTCTGTGAAGCATTTACTATTATACTGCCAAAAATGAACGAAATCCGTTCAATATGACATTTTTCCGAAGTTTTGCATATTTTTTACCTCTGAGTGCTGTAGTATGCAGGGTTGGTCAGATTAGTCGCGTAGAAGTGGCGGTTGCCGAAAATCATTAAGTATTCATTGTTCGGATAAAAATTGTGACAATCGAAAATGTGCTTGTTTTAAGGAAGGCCTAAAATGTTGCAACGAGTGCAAATGTCGTTCCTGTAACAACATTATTAAAGATTTCGAGGCAGATATGAACGAATTAGAATGCTATTAATGTAAGGCCTACATAAACTACATACTACATATTTATCTATCCAAATAGAAAATTTATTTCAACAATAAAACTCATTTTATGCGTACGTTTTTACTTTCATTCATTTAAAAATGTTTAATAAACTTACTAATTAGATGGGTAGTTAGTAACACTGATTGATATTTATAGATTAGGTATTTATATCTGCCTACGTCTTTTTATTATTAAAAGGAGACTATTTAATATTTTTTGTATAATTTCTTAATATTAACAACATATGATCAATACTACTGTACAATATATGAAATATTGAACAATAATATTGATCCTCTAGATCTTTTGATCATTGCTGGTTTTGTACCTATTGATATAAGTTAAACTACTACATACACCCCGACCGGAACCGTCAGATCGTTGCAGTCGGCAGGCTTGCTACAGCCGAGCGCGCAAGAATATGACTTTGGCCCGTAAAAAAAAATCGCTGACTCAATACTATGAACGGGACATGAAAAATTTTTATCCTAAAAACTTTTTTCAACTATTGGCTTCAATTTGTACGCAGCATGTATATACAAATTTTCATAAAAAAATTTTTTTCTCGATTGCCTAAAATTACGCTACTGAAAATAACAAGTTTGAGTTTCCTATTATTTTACCAACTTAAAAAAAAAAAAATCGGGTTCACGTGGGACGTTGTTCGAAGCGTTATTGTGTCTACTTTAATCTAAAAAAAAAAATGGCTTGATAGCACAAATATTTTCAAAGATATAGCGGTGGAGACGTTAAAAAACATATTTCATTAAAAATCTATTTTTTTGAGTTTTTCCGAAATAAAAAAGTTCTCGACCACCAAAAAATGTCGTAAAAAATGATTTCGTGTACACGATTATCTTACTAAAGGATCCCACTAAGTCTGGTTTGGTTCTACGCCGGTTTTTTTTTCTCGAAAACTAAGCGACTTTACTTCTAGATTTTACTCTACTATTAGAAAATTCTGGTAATTTTCCAGGGAAATTCCGACATTGATTTCATATTCAGCGCTTCAAAATTCATAGGAATACAATATTTTAGTCATTTGCATTTTTCTTTTTTTCACAATATTGATGATTTTAAACGGTTTTTTGAAATTAGAAAATTCTGGTGGTTTGCTGGGAAACTTTCGACATCGGATTCGTATTCAGCGACCCAAAACACATAGGAATACTATTAGAAGGTATGCTTTTAGAGGGCAGAATATTTACTAGTGAAATATTTTGTCGAACTCCTCTATACATTTCCTTAAATATATATATAATATTTGTACAGCACTTTTTTTTGTGTGGCTGTATTATCAGCCCTTTCTCATTGTTGTATGATTTTTGAGGTATGTCCTGCTAACTTGTTATCAAGCTGGCACTGCACGTGATTTTTTTAAAAATACGTTTGGCTCGTTTCATACCTTAAAGCAGGGGTTTAAAAGGTAGTGGTATGAATGCATTCTGATTATAATGATCTCCAAGTGACGACAAATTGATTGCAGGAATCCGCTGCGAGTTAACTTTCTGTGTACTAACAATACTAACATTCCCTTCCAGATTCCAGTATATTCACCAGATATCATCAAGATCTCAGTAACGCTCTTACGGATTTGGGTTCGGCCTTGCATATCTCCATAGCTAGTAAGTGACGATTAATACTTACGAAGCACAGTTTTATTTTAGTATGCACTTTTATTTTTTGTTCACCAATTTCCTTTATACGTTGTTACAATTAAAAATTCCTGATAGAAGGTTATTGACGTTTTTCACGCAAAGAAATGGAGCGGTTACTGCAATTGGTCCAAGATCGAAAAGTGAGATAAGACTGGAACTTTTACGTTTAAAGATGTACTACAATAGCATTTGACAGTATTCTGCAGGATGGGGCAATAGTAAGTCGGACTTCGATATCTCGAGTTCTACGATAGCTAAAAATTAAAAAAAAATACAAGCAAACTGGATAAAAAAGTCTATAGGTGGAAATTATTTTCGAATATATAGGGCGAGCCAAGACGAAATTGCAGGAACAAGTGCATTTTTTTAAAGGGAATGCTATGTATATCAGTACATTTTTTGAAGCCATTTTCTAGACTGTATTCATTCCTATATTATTATTGACTATCTCCCAACTACTTACATGTAATGATTTTTTTTTGTCAAAATAATATCACCTGCAGATGCATATTGAAAAAATCACCAAAGTCACAATTATGGGTTTTAAGAAAAACTTATGTGAATGCTAGTTACGAGGCATCTAATTAATGTTTTTGAATCACTTTTACTTCCCAAAAGTACAGGGTGGCCAAGATTATTTTTCAATTAAGAACTTCTTAAATTGAATTTTGTCAATTGTTTCAAATGAAACACGGTATATTTTTCGATGATGTGATGAAGAAACGAAAAACGAACATTTTTTGTAAGTACTTCCCTATGGCTAATTTTCGTTTTATAGAGCAATAAGTACAAAATTCAAGAATTAACTTAAAAAATAAAGGTTTCTTCAAATAATTCATTAGAAAAAATTATAATAAGTGCTCGACACGTTGCCCATTTTGATTGACACACATTTCTATGCGCTTTTGACATGAGGTTTCTACTGTTCCTAAAATTGCCGGTATGATAGATCTAAAAGCAGTTATTATCATTTCCTTCATATTTTGTACTGTGGGTGTGTCAATTTCCTTCAAGTATCCCCATAAAAAGAAATCCATTTTTGTAAGATCTAGGGATCTAGCAGGCCATTTAGTGCGTCCATTTCTTCCAATCCATTGAAGTGGGTAGGTTTTATTTAGGTGATCTCTAACTGCATTTAAATAATGTGGTGGATCACAATCTTGCTGAAACCACATCCTATTTCGAATCCTTTCAGGAAGATTCACCAATAATTGTGGCAGATGATTTTCCAGAAAATTAAGATAAATAGCTCCAGTCAATGTACTATCAAAAATGTGGCCCTATTACATGTTCTCCAATAATTCCTCCCCAAACCTTTATAGACCATCTGTGTTGGTTATCAACTTGCCTAAAAAAGTGAGGATTTTCCGAAGCATCATAATGGAAATTGTGCCTATTAACAAATCCATTTTCACGAAATGTTGCTTCATCAATGAATGGGCAGTTCTACAAAGCATGGTCGATTTCACATTGACAATGTTAAAAAATAAAATGTCAGGAATCTATTGATGGCATACATCTTTGAAATGGTTAAAGTGTCTACTTTTCAGGTATGCCTCGTGGCACCAGCATTTTTCCCATGACTAAAATGTTACAGCTGTTTTTTCTTAGTGAAACGTATAACAAAACACACGACCGTCACATTTATATTTGTGCTGTGTATTAATATAAATATGCTAAATGGATTATGAAAAAGTTGATTCTTTGAAGTGAAAAATATGTCCTACAAGATATTAGAGAAAATTTTGGTCGTAATAATACCCATGAATAAAATAAAAAGTGATATAACTGGAAGTATCTGTTTCTTTCTTATTTGAGCCTAATACTTTCGAAATTCAGTTAACTGTATTGACTCAAATTACCTTTTTGTGTCTAAATTTTATTACCGATAACCAGTTTTATTCATAATTTAAAGGACAATGGTTCTAACAAGATAAATAATATTTATGACACCATTGTGAATGAGGTACTGTGAGTTACGCGTGACGGACGTGAGTGGCATGAGATGGTTGTGAGATTCGTAAAACGGTCGTGTAATTGCTGGCTGAGGATGTGCAAAATTTTTTAAAATAAAAATAGTAGTTGAGGGTCAGGTCATATGTATTTTGGCTAGTAGGAACCAAACATGAAAAAATATACAAGTTGTCCCGTTTAAAAAATTTGATTTTCACGTCATTTGCCTCGAAGTCGGAAGTTGGTTTTTTACATCATATAATTGGAAATTTCATCCCATATCACTACACCAAATTTGAAAAAAATCCATTCAACCAATCAAAAGTTACACAAGGGTGAAGGAGAATAATGCCAATGAAATTTCTCATGACCGTTACTAGAGTCTCGAGTCTTCAAGACCATCACACTCAAATTTGTAACATGTGACGGTCATGAGTGTGGCGGTCGTGGGCGGTCGTGAGGGCCACTAGACAAAAATGACTAAGAATTATATTCACCCTAAGCTATTATTAAAGTAAGGTTAGGAAAAGACAGTGTACTGGATACCTCAAAATAAAAAGGTATTTGGATATTAATGAGTTGATAAATGCTAAAATACACAACGTGACGGTCATGAAAGAGAGCACAGGGCCATATATTAGACTTACCATATAAATTACTGGAAAATCAAAATGTTTTGGGAAACAGCACTTAGCTATTGTATCTCGCATGATTTCACAACGAAAACTAAATTTCCATGTGTTTCTGAGTCGCTGGTAGTCCTAGCATTCAACTTATTAACTAATAATGAGCGCTGTGACGGTCGTGAGTATTAACCAAGTTACGCGACTTTAATAGTTTATATATTAAATCCTAGACTTTAAAACATGAAAGTTGTATCTTGCCAACAAATTTTGGATATTTTGTAATAATTATAGCAGAGATGGACACTAACCATTTCTCTGGTAAAAAAATTTCAGCCAAAACAAGTGTCAATCTGTATGGAGTTACGCGTGACGGTCTTGAGTTTTAGGAGTAAAAACAGCCAATATTTTATTTTTGTCGTAATTTAGCTCACGTTTTTTATTATAACAAGGTGCGGTAAGACTCATCTAAGCGAATATTGGACACGGGTTGTAGCTTGAACCAATTTTTGATCAGTAAGTCACTAATATCATGAATCGACCATGCTTTGTAGAACTGCCCGAATAAAACATTATGAAAGAAGGTGACATCTTGCATTGTATCTCTGGCCCAATTACAAAACTGTAGACGCCTTTGAAAATCCTCATCAGATAATTCCTGGTGCATTTGAATATGACATACATGAAACTTATTTGTTTTTAAGATTCGACCAACTTATTCCTACTAATGAGCTCACTTCTCTCTGACTAATATGGAGATTCGCAACCGTTGCCAGCACCACAGAAAACTCATTTTCTTCATTCACAACACATTTTATTGTTTCACTTTTTTTATATTCGACATTTTCAGTTTCCACAAATCTGTCGAGAAGGTTTTGGAAGCTGCTAACATCAGGAATCCTTCTTTCAGGATATCTTTGCTTATAAATTCTAGTAGCAAGCAAACAATTTCTGTCCGACTCGCGCAAGACAAAAGTCATGTCTACAAGTTTCGTTTTATTAAAATTCATTTTGTAAAACTCGAAATGTTTTAAATTTAATCCAAATGATAACTAACTACCGATAAATGCGATAAGTGATGTGGCTGAAGACGGAAACGATATCAGAAATGAGAAACGATTATTTAGAGTCGACCAACGAAATAATGCACATGTTAAAATCTTCGTAATTACAGAATTGAAAAGTATTTTCCTATAAAACCAAACATGTATGTTGACAAGGGTTGAGCAGCTAAAGTTATCTAAAGCAAAACACGGATTTTAAGAGGGCGAAACACCCCAAAAAGTGTAAACTGTAAAAATAAGATAACTATAAGATAACTATAAGATAACTATTGTAAAAAAGTTTTTAAGACTTTCATATTTTAGGGTGTGATAGAAAAGAGCATTTCCAATATTGCATAATTTTGATTTAATAAAAAACAGAGTTTAAGAGGGTAAAACACCCCAAAAACTATCTAAAAATAATGTAACTATTGCAAAAAAGTTTCTAACACTTTCTTATTTTAAGGTATGTTAGAAAAGAGCATTTCCAATCTTGCATAATTTTTATTTAACAAAAAACAGGGGATAAGGGGGTGATACACCCCAAAAACTATATAATAGTTGTAAAATTTTTTAGCGCTTTCAGATTTTGGAGGGCGATAGAAAAGGCTATTTCCAAGATAGCGCAATTGGGATTTAATAAAAAACAAAGTTTAAGGGGGTAAAACACCCCAAAAACTATCTATAAATAATGTAACTATTGCAAAAAAGTTTCTTACACTTTCCTATTTTAGGGTATGTTAGAAAAGAGCATTTCCAATATTGGATAATTTTTATTTAACAAAAAACAGGGGATAAGGGGGTGATACACCCCAAAAACTATATAAAAGTTGTAAAATTTTTTAGCGCTTTCAGATTTTGGAGGGCGATAGAAAAGACTATTTCCAAGATAGCGCAATTGGGATTTAATAAAAAACAAAGTTTAAGGGGGTAAAACACCCCAAAAACTATCTATAAATAATGTAACTATTGCAAAAAAGTTTCTTACACTTTCCTATTTTAGGGTATGTTAGAAAAGAGCATTTCCAATATTGGATAATTTTTATTTAACACAAAACAGGGGATAAGGGGGTGGTATACCTCAAAACTCTTTAAAAATAATATAAAAATTGTAAAATTTTTTCACGCTTTTAGACATTGGAGGGTGATAGAAAAGACTATTTCCAAGATAGCATAATTGGGATTTAATAAAAAACAAGAGTTTAAGAGGGTAAAACACCCCAAAAACTATCTATAAATAATGTAACTATTGCAAAAAAGTTTCTTACACTTTCCTATTTTAGGGTATTTTAGAAAAGAGCATTTCCAATATTGGAACATTTTTATTTAACAAAAAACAGGGGATAAGGGGGTGATACACCCCAAAAACTATATAAAAGTTGTAAAATTTTTTAGCACTTTCAGATTTTCGAGGGTGATAGAAAAGACTATTTCTAAGATAGCATAATTGGGATTTAATAAAAAACAAAGTTTAAGGGGGTAAAACACCCCAAAAACTATCTATAAATAATGTAACTATTGCAAAAAAGTTTCTTACACTTTCCCATTTTAGGGTATGTTAGAAAAGAGCATTTCCAATATTGGATAATTTTTATTTAACAAAAAACAGGGGATAAGGGGGTGGTATACCCCAAAACTCTTTAAAAATAATATAAAAATTGTAAAAATTTTTCACGCTTTTAAACATTGGAGGGTGATAGAAGAGACTATTTCCAAGATAGCATAATTGGGATTTAATAAAAAACAAGAGTTTAAGAGGGTAAAACACCCCAAAAGCTAACTAAAAATAATGTAACTTTTGCAAAAAAGTTTTCAGCACTCTTCCATTTTAGGGTAGGTTAGAAAAAAGCATTTCCAATATTGCATAATTTTTATTTAACGAAAAACAGGGGATAAGGGGGTGTATCACTAAACTATATAAAAATTGTAAAAATTTTTAGCGCTTTCAGATATTGGAGGGTGATAGAAAAGACTATTTTCAAGATAGCATAATTGGAATTTAATAAAAAAACAGAGTTTAAGAGGGTAAAACACCCCAAAAACTATCTATAAATAATGTAACTATTGCAAAAAAGTTTCTTACACTTTCCTATTTTAGGGTATGTTAGAAAAGAGCATTTCTAATATTGGATAATTTTTATTTAACAAAAAACAGGGGATAAGGGGGTGGTATACCCCAAAACTCTTTAAAAATAATATAAAAATTGTAAAATTTTTTCACGCCTTTAGACATTGGAGGGTGATAGAAAAGACTATTTTCAAGATAGCGTAATTGGCATTTAATAAAAAACAAGAGTTTAAGAGGGTAAAACACCCCAAAAGCTATCTAAAAATAATGTAACTTTTGCAAAAAAGTTTTCAACACTCTCCCATTTTAGGGTATGTTAGAAAAAAGCATTTCCAATATTGCATTATTTCTATTTAACGAAAAACAGGGGGGGGGGGGGGGGGGGGGGGTGATACACCCCAAAACTATTTAAAAATAATATAAAAATTGTAAAATTTCTTCACGCTTTTAGATGTTGAAGGGTGATAGAAAAGACTATTTCCAAGATAGCATAACTGGGATTTAATAAAAAACAAAGTTTAAGGGGTAAAACACCCCAAAACTATCTAAAAATAATGTAAATTTTTCAACACTCTCCCATTTTAGGGTAGGTTAGAAAAAAGCATTTCCAATATTGCATAATTTTTATTTAACGAAAGACAGGGGGATAAAAGGGTGATATACCTCAAAAAATCGTTAAATAAAAATTATGCTTTTTTCTAACATACCCTAAAATGGGAAACTTTTTTGCAATAGTTACATTGTTTTTAGTTAGTTTTTGGGGTGTTTTACCCTCCTAAACTCTATTTTTTATTAAATCCAAATTATGCTATCTTGGAAATAGTATTTTCTATAACCCTCCAACATCTAAAAGCGTGAAAAAATTCTACAGTTTTTATATTACTTTTAAATAGTTTTTGGGGTGTATCACCCCCTTATCCCCTGTTTTTCGTTAAATAAAATTTATGCAATATTTGAAATGCACTTTTCTAACATACCCCAAAATAGAAAAGTGTTAGAAACTTTTTTGCAATAGTTACACTATTTTTAGATAGTTTTTGAGGTGTTTTACCCTCTTAAACTCCATTTTTTTTAAATCCAAATTATGCTATCTTGGAAATAGTCTTTTCTATCATCCTTCAACATCTAAAAGCGTGAAAAAGTTTTACAATTTTTATATTATTTTTAAATAGTTTTGGGGTGTATCACCCCGTTTTCCCCTGTTTTCCGTTAAATAAAAATTATGCAATATTGGAAATGCTTTTTTCTAACCTACCCTAAAATGGGAGAGTGTTGAAAACTTTTTTGCAAAAGTTACATTATTTTTAGTTAGCTTTTGGGGTGTTTTACCCTCTTAAACTTTGTTTTTTTATTAAATCCCAATTATGCTATCTTGGAAATAGTCTTATCTATCACCCTCCAATGTCTAAAAGCGTGAAAAAATTTTACAATTTTTATATTATTTTTAAAGAGTTTTGGGGTATACCACCCCCTTATCCCCTGTTTTTTGTTAAATAAAAATTATCCAATATTGGAAATGCTCTTTTCTAACATACCCTAAAATAGGAAAGTGTAAGAAACTTTTTTGCAATAGTTACATTATTTATAGATAGTTTTTGGGGTGTTTTACCGTCTTAAACTCTGTTTTTTATTAAATCAAAATTATGCAATATTGGAAATGCTCTTTTCTATCACACCCTAAAATATGAAAGTCTTAAAAACTTTTTTACAATAGTTATCTTATAGTTATCTTATTAATACAGTTTACACTTTTTGGGGTGTTTCGCCCTCTTAAAATCCGTGTTTTGCTTTAGATAACTTTAGCTGCTCAACCCTTGTCAACATACATGTTTGGTTTTATAGGAAAATACTTTTCAATTCTGTAATTACGAAAATTTTAACTTCATGTGCACATTATTTCGTTGGTCGACTCTAAATAATCGTTTCTCATTTCTGATTTCGTTGCTGTCTTCAGCCACATCGATAAGTGTTCGTTTGTACAAGACAATTTATACCAAACTGAGGTTTTATTGCTTGTCGAATAACGAAAACAGCAAAAAAAAAACTATTTCATTGAGGGACCAGTGAAATACTATTTACCACTTCTATGGATTGGAAAAAATGGTCCCACTAAATGGCTTCAATCAAAAGGGGCAACATGTGGAGCATTTATTATTATTTTTTCTAATGAAGTTAATTTTGGAATTTTGTACTTATTGCTCAATAAAACGAAAATGGTTGCAAGTAGCATAGAGAAGTACTTACAAAAAAATGTTCGTTTTTCATTTTACATCACATCGTCGAAAAATATACAAGGTGTTCCATTTGAAAAAATGGAGATAAATTCAATTTAAAAAGTTATTCATTTAAAAACTAAGTTTTTGCCACCCTATACATTTTTAGGAAGTAAAAATGATTCAGAAACATTAATTAGATGTCTTGTAACTAGCATTCACATAAGTTTTTCTTAAAACACAAAATTGTGACTTTGGTGATTTTTTCAATATGCATCTGCAGATGGCGTTATTTCAACAAAAAAATTCATTACATTCAAGTGGTTGGGTAATAATATAGGAATGAATAGATTCTAGAAAGAGGCTCCAAAACAGGCTCTTGATCATCCTCATCATCTTGGCTCGGCCTGCATATTCGAAAATAATTTCCGGTATAAATTTTTTTATCTAGTTTACTTGTATTTTTTTTTAATTTCTAGTCATCGTAGAACTCGAGATGTCGAAGTCCGACGCACTATTGCCCCACTGTGTATATTCAAAGTTTCAACAATTTGTCTTCTCAAGAAGTTTGCTGCTATTTTTCAAATCATATCATAGGCACCACCATAACGAATACTGTGGTCAATGGTCTGAAGAATTTGTATAGTACTTCGGGTGTACCCCAGGGTTTAATGGCAAGTCCGTTATTCTAACCAGTGGAATCGGACACATGTGACTAAAATCAAATGTGGTTAGGTCTAAAGACTCATTTTATAGTTATATATTCACCACCAAATTTCAAAATATTCGGATGTCAGATGAGAAAGGAACACACTGTTTATATACCGGGTGTCAACGGAATCATTAGAGAAGCCATAGTTTCCAGAGTTTTCAAGACATAAGTCTTAAATTTGGCAGGCAAAAACGGCTTTCTTCATAATTTGATACTTTTTCATCCCTTCCGGTTTCCCCGGAAATTACCCCAACTTTGAAATTTTAAATAGAACACTCTGTATATTTTTATATTTTTGGATTCCGGATTGTTGTTTTGTTGATAAAATGAATATTTTGAATCTAGTTTTATTCAATTTCCACGGAATATTTACTTGATAAGCGTATTTTGTCGATATTTTAATTATTATCCACTAAAGAACTTGTGTAATTGGGTTAATATCAAACCGATTTTCGATGTGAAGGTACCTATCAATGGATTTGTCAAGAAAATTAGTGTTTAACTACTGGGTGTCTAAAGATGTTGCCATTTGAAAAAGTTGACATAATTACAAATTACTGATTTCGGAAATTTTGGTTTGTCGTAGCTACTAAACCAATTCGAAAAATCTCACTTTTACATTTTTCTCTTATTGTTTTGGTCCATTTGATTGATTTGAGTGCATTCACTGTACTCTAGATGCAAAAATAAAAATAGCCCTAAAAAATCTAGTCCTAAAAAATTTTTAAAACTACGCAGTCGCACCTAAACTCGTCTCCGGAATCCAAAAATTGTAAAAATATACAGGGTGTTTCATTTAAAATTTCAAGGTTGGGGTCATTTCCGGGGAAACCGAAAATGATGAAAAAATGTCATATTATGAAAAATTTGCCGTTTTTGGTATATACAGTGTGTCCCACTTCGTACTAAGCCACCCCTATAACTTGGCTATTTGTATTTGGATTTGTATATATTTTTTATAGCACATAATACCCATAATGAACTACCTTTGGAAGGTAGAACTGTTACTCAATCTCTATTTCAAAGCCAACTGTGATGTTTTTAAAATGGGAATTTTGCAAAAGTAACATTAGCGATTGAGATAGAGGAAAAATGTATTTGGAAAAGTCGTTCAGAAAAATTAAGTAAGTTCAAATATGAATTTTCATTTAAAAATATTGATTTTTTTTTGAAAAAAAGTCAGAAAAATTTGAGGTTTGGGCATTCAGCATTCAGATTGCTATGAATTCCAGAAAATAGTTGGAAATTTTTAATTTAATAAACCATTTTACATAATGTTGATAATTTATTTAATTAAATGAAAACATTTTTCTGCCTTGCAATATTTTTCCAAAAAAAAAAAAAAATCAATATTTTTAAATGAAAATTCATATATTGAGTAACAGTTCTACCTTCCAAATGTAGTTCATTATGGGCATTATGTGCTATAAAAAATATATACAAATCCAAATACAAATAGCCAAGTTATAGGGGTGGCTTAGTACGAAGTGGGACACACTATTACCACTGCAAAATTTAAGACTTATATCTTGGTCAAATAAAGTATTTTATCTTATATTCTGTTTCTTACGGTACAAAACATCCAGAGAAAATGTATATGGTTTATAGAGAAATATTAATTGTTCAAAATTATATATCACCTCCGTCTGCCTTGCCTCACCTTAGCGGAAGTGTCCGGCAGACCGCCCCATAAAATAATTTGACGCATTTTAATATTTCGCTTACGTCATCAAACATCCTATTAATTAATGATAAATTAGGCCTTCAATTATGCTAATTACTAGCTAATTAACTTGATTAAAAGCCTCCCGCTAGGATATTCTCAGGCAGACCAGCGGTTTTTGGTATATTCTTTCGAATTTATCATGCATTAATCGGAAATTCGATGGCGTACGGTTTCATGCGGTTATCTCTCGGCCTATAATAATCAACTACTTGTTGAATTAATCTAATGTATAACTATTTATATTTTGCCCATCCCCATGGGGCGATTAGTATTTCTCATACAATCGGTATTTCATTATTCGTGTCAAATTTCTGAGGAGAATACACAATTACAAGCGAATTTTATCACGTTCATATAACAAGATTGTTATAACTGTTATAAATGATAAATTAGAATTATTTGACGTGGTAAGAAATACCGTATTTATACGACGCTTTAATTAAGAAATAAACTTTAATTGTTCGATAAGAACATTATTAACAAGATTATTAGAGACGCCTAAAAGTACATTAAAAAGACATTACGTTTACTTGTTCTTTGCTGATGAAAAGTCTGATGTGAAATATTAGTAGACATGCTATTAGAGGGCAGAATATTTACTAGTGAAATGTTTTTGTCGAACTCCTCTATATGTTTCCCTAATTATATACGGAATAAAAAACTAGACTACAACCAACGGCTATTCTCCGGACTAATGCCCCGCCGAGCGCTGAATTACGAATTATAAGTCTGGCGGCGTTAAGGGCAATAACTATGTATTGCCACAAAGTTTCAATTGTATCAGACACTAGCCGAAAGACTTATTTCTACTCAAAGGAGCTCTCGTGCTAGCCACTCCACACCACTTGCAGACTGCTGTTTCGAACTATTGGCTCTCTTCAGTGCAAGGTAGGTCTGAGATGGCTGGAACGAGGCCATTTTTCACTCTTGGTATATAGCGAGATTTATAAAACCACGACATGCATAAAAATGGCAGGCTCCATCTAGCGACTGATCTCCATTACCATCGAAACAGCAGTAGCCCTGATTTACGTTTCCTTACATATATAAGGAATAAAAAACCAGACTGCAACCAACAGCTATTCTCCGGATTAATGCCCCGCCGAACGCTGAATTACGAATTACAAGTCTGGCCGCGTTAAGTGCAATAACTATGTATTGCCACAAAACGCTAACGTTAGGGCCGTATCGAAGCCTACTACTTTGGGGGGGGCAAGAAGATGAAAAAAAAAAAACAACTCATACCTTTACATTGCATAATTTCAATAAAATAAAAACTTTATATGGGAAAAGCTACCCAAACTAAAAAACTTAAATCGAATTCAAATTCATTATGTACAATGCGCAGGGTGCTCTATCCAAGACGGAACAAGGCCATTTTCCAGCGATAGAAACATTTATAACAAAAACTAAAATTACCATTTAATGTATTTTTTCTTCAAGCGTATTAAAATGTTTAAATTATGTCACCAAAAACAGAAGTAGAAGTAGGACATTGTTTTACTAGTAACAAAATGTTAGTACCGAACGCCACCGTAGTGGACATTGTTTTACTAGTAACATAATGTTAGTTCCGAAAGCGCCACCGCAGTGAGTATTGTTTTACTAGTAACATAATGTTAATACCGAAAGCCACCGGTGGCGCGCTATCCACTAGCCACTTGTCATATTGTGTCAACATGTAAGACTGTAGTTTGAATGTTTGTACATTTATGATAAATAAATGAATTTTTGCATTTTAATACGCTTGAAGAAAAAATAGTATATATTACACGGAGTAGAAAGCCTTTTTTGTGTTTCGCCCAGTTTGCGGCTTCGGCTTCGCCTCAGCCGCAAATCCTGGGCTCAACACAAAAAAGAGTGCGTTCTACCGTAGCCTACGTAAATGATTTTATCAGGCCACCGCATTGCACTCGAGTCCGCGTGTGACGTCACGAAAGGAGTCCTACGACTTTACAAAGTTACTGCGGCTACGGGTGGATTTAACGCTCTTTTG
Source organism: Rutpela maculata (assembly GCA_936432065.2). Taxonomy (NCBI): domain Eukaryota; kingdom Metazoa; phylum Arthropoda; class Insecta; order Coleoptera; family Cerambycidae; genus Rutpela; species Rutpela maculata. The sequence goes on from OW386289.2 coordinate 5,896,410, forward strand.
CAAGATTAATATTTTATTTTTTCATATAATTTGTTTAGTATTAAGTTGAGTATGGATTAGTGCCAACTAATTGGATTTCAATTTGTACTGGAGTCGAATGGAAAGGGAATTACTTAAATATTTAATGTGCCTAACACACTAATAATTCAGATCATGAGAAATACTACAAATAAATGATTCAGCCTCCTAATACTGAAATTAGATATTGATTTATTACTGTATCTTTATACTGTGAACATTATGAAAACGGCCTTAATTAATGAATGTCAATTAAAAGAATGCCCCGTCGATGGCGCCGATGTTGTGTGCCAGTGCAAATCAAATTACAATAAACAACGATATGCTACTGTTTCGTTTTCCGTCGGACAAGAACCTGGCAAAAAATGGTCTCACAGCATTCACCGAAAACATTTTATCTCGAATAAAAATTCAGTAATCTGCGTTAATAACTTTAGTAAGTAATTACTTCCACATCCAGTGGAAGTCTTGTAACGACAAAAAAATTTAAAAAAAAATGTATTGTTCATTTAGATTTAGAATGTCATGAAACGTCGAGATTTTAAGATTGAGCAAAAAAATTCTGTCTGTCTGTCACTTTCTTTGTGCGCACAATTACTCTGCAACCATTTAAGATATTGACTGAAAATTTGGTACACGTATGTATTATAAGAGAAGCTAATGTCTCAAAAAAAATTTGCCATTAGCCACACCCCCTCCTTACTACCCCCACCCCATTATAAAAGGAGGTGAAAAGAAATTGTTATTTAATGTATGTACAAGAACCAAAGACCTCAAAATATTTTTTTACTTCATCCATCCCCAATACCACCCCCCCTTCACTACCCCCACCCTACTACCGATGTGGGATATCGTTTTATGGGTTTTTGGAGGTAGATGATTTCAAATATTAATTAAAGTTCCATAAACAATTATTTCCACGTACAAAATTTTTTCGTTGTGAGAGACTTGATATGTTTTTTTAATATATTGTTGAACAATTATTCTAAAGTGAAAAATAATCGTATCAGTGAGGAAAAAAATGAGGTGTAATAAGAAAAAAAATGACTAGCAATGAAGAGATTAAAATAAAGTCTGATAAAGAAACCACTGCCCAAGGAATCATTACTTCCACATTTAAATTTTTTGTCCAAGTCACTCACAACGAAAAAACATTGTATGTGGAAATAATTGTTTATGGAACTTTAATAATATAATATTTGAAATCCTCTACCCCAAAAACCCATAAAACAATAACCCACATCGGTAGAGGGGTGGGGATGGTGATAGGGGGTGGTAGTGGGGGTGGATGAAGTAAAAAAATATTTTGAGGTTTCTGGTCCTTGTACACACACTAAATCACAATTTTTTTTCATCCCCTTTAATAATGGGGTGAGGGTGGTAATGGGGGTGGCTATTGCCAAAAATTTTTTTTGGAACCTTAGCTTCTCTTGTATATCCTAAATACCAATTTTATGGACTCTTACCTGCTTGATTTACCTATTTATCCCAAATTTACCCCTTAACCCTCCGACGGAACAAGATGAAAATATAATCTAGTACCAGATTTCGTTAAAGTGCATATTATGTGTACCAAATTTCAAGTCAATAATAAAAAAGTTAGACAGACCGACAGACAGAAATTTTTTTTCGCTCAAACTTAGAATCTCGACGTTTCATGATATTCTAAGCCTATTTGAATAATAAAAATTTTTAAAAATTTTTTGGATGTGGAAGTAAAAGAAAAGTTGAAAAGTTGCAATCTCTGTGATAGGAATTAAATTTAAAATAAATATGTTGTACATACTCGTGTATGTACCGATCTTTTAATATTTATTACAATAACTGTTGTAACTTATTATCAGAGAGGCATTTTAAATTTTTGTTATCCACAATTTATTGCTGTTAGGGATTAAAGAAATAATTATTTTTTGTTTTGTTTTTAACTATTATTAGAAGTGTTTATTTTATTCTGAATCAATAAGGTATCAAGTGTGTATTTTTGTTTTATAGATATATTTTATTTAATAGTACAATAATACTGATTCTTAATCATTTATTTATTTATTTTTAGAAAACTATTTATGTTTTTATAATATATTTTATTATTAATTATATAAAGTAAATCATTTTTAAGCATACGTTTACATTATTTGTTGTATTAGTTCATATAATTTTATTAGAATTATTCAAGAAAGCGTTAAGGGTTTCAGTATGCACCGGAATGCTAGGACTCCGACGGCCGCCATTGAAATCCAATGCGTAGGCCTGATAAAATCATTTACGTAGGCCACGGTTCTACTCCTAGTAATATAATATACTATTTTCCGCCGAATCCAAAAGTTATAATAAAAAAACGAATATAAAATATCCTATTTCAAGGTTCAGACTTCACGTCTAACTGAAAAAATTCCCTGAATTTTCCAGGTTTTCCATGTCAAAAAAATGTTTTTCAATGACAAATACGAGGACAAATAACAATAATTATTAATATGTTAAAGGTGATTTTAGATAATCAAATAAATTTCACTTTAATTTTCTATTTTATAAAAAAAATAATTTTTTTTATAAAATTGTCTTAAGCGAATTAATATAAGGTTGCAATTTAAAAATAATTTATAATGACAGCAGGAATTCGAAAGTATTTTATTGTTTGTCATAATGTGACTCAAAATTCCATGATTTTTGCGAAATATTTAAAATTCACTGAGATTTCCATGATTTTCTTAGGATTTTTAAAATTGCCTGAATTTTCCACGCTCTTCAGGTTTTCCATATGAGCCCGAACCCTGTATTTTTTGTGTCATAACTCTTTTGTTTTCAATTTATTTGTTTTCGTTTATGATAATTTTTGGTTTCTGCGGAAAAAAATATATCGAATGGCTTTTTTGGTTTTTGACATAATTTTGTATCGTTTGATACAATTGTATCTAATTCAATCTTTGTTGGATCATCATGTACCTAAACTTAATTAATACTTACTGCTTAAAAGAAATAAAAGAAATCATCGGTTTAATAAAATAAAAAAATAAGAAGTGTTAAACAAAAATAGGTCTTTGATCATATTAAAAATTTTAAAAAGTAGCCTAAACAAAGTAAAGAAAAAGAATAATAATAATAATAATAATAATAATAATAATAAAGCCGATGTCGATAGGCTTTACATCAAACGGAGGAATGGTGGCCGCGGATTAATAGAATTAGAGGCCGTATATGACATCGCCATCGTTGGCCTGAGTAATTACATCGAACAGGGCAGAGACAAATTTATGAAAATGGTAAAAAGACACGAAGCCCACAAGGCCAAATACTCCTTGATCAACATTGCGAAGAACATCCGCACACGATATCTGCCACAAGGTCAGCTGACGGAGGGCAAAGCAACGAGGAATTCACGAGATAAAGAAGCTAGTGTAGCATGGTTGCGCAGCTCAGACCTGAAGGCACAGACTGAGAGTTTAATTGTCGCCGCTCAGGAGCAGGCACTCAGCACAAGGCACCACCAGCGAAAAATAATGGGCATGCAAGTCGACAGTAAGTGTAGAATATGCGGCGCCAAGGAAGAAACCAGCCATATACTATCTGGATGCACTACGCTTGCTGCCACAGAATACACGCACCGTCACAATAAGGTAGCCAGCTACATACACTGGTCGATCTGCAAGGAACTGGATACTGAGGTCACAAACAAATAGTATGAGCAGCGGCGGCTGGTGAAATTTCAATATTTTTTTTCTCGTCTGTGGCGCATGGGACCCATACGAAATTTGGGAAATAACATCTAGAGAAGCACTTCTCTAATGACCCCTAAAAAATTTTGAAAAAGCAGTTTGCGAAAAAATTTTTGAAAATTTGCTAGCCTCCCCTGGGTCTAGGGACCCCTGTTTACTTTTATTTTTTTTTGTCATATGCATTTGACTTTTCATAAAAATGCATCGACAGATTTTAGAGTTTGTGAAAATATTTTCATTACTAACTGAAATACAATGAACTGAAATTTTGTAATTTACAATTTACCAAATTACAATATTTCAATTCGTTGTATCTCAGTTAGTAATGAAAATATTTTCACAAACTCCAAAATCTGTCGATGCATTTTTATGAAAAGTCAAATACATATGACAAAATAAAATAAAAGTAAACAGGGGTCCCTAGACCCAGGGGAGGCTAGCGAATTTTCAAAAATTTTTTCGCAAACTGCTTTTTCAAAATTTTTTAGGGGTCATTAGAGAAGTGCTTCTCTAGATGTTATTTCCCAAGTTTCGTATGGGTCCCATGCGCCACAGACGAGAAAAAAAATATTGAAATTTCACCAGCCGCCACTGAGTATGAGCACGAACCTCAACCAGTCATCAACACCCAAGACAGTACCATCATGTGGGACCACAGTATTAGGACAGATCGTACTATTGGCGCCAACCGACCAGACATCGTGGTTCACAACAGAAGAGAGAGGACATGTCTACTCATCGACGTCGCCATCCCAGATGACCAAAACATCATGGTCAAGGAAGCTGACAAGATCTCTAAGTACAAGGACTTGCAGATAGAGGTACAACGGATGTGGAATGTGAAAGCTAAAACCGTGCCACTGGTAATTGGATCACTGGGAACCATCAAAAAAGGATTTCATAAACATCTGGAGCAGATCCCGGGAAAACCAAGCACTTATGAAATGCAGAAGATCGCGCTGTTAGGGTCTGCCCATATTCTTCGGAGAATAATTACTTAGAGGAAAGACTCTTGTTGAGTCCCGGCAGCAAACCGACACATAGTAGAGAAAATTATAAGATGATAATAATAATAATAATAATAAACTTTATTGTCCAAAAGACCATACAGTAACAATCATTACAACAGGTGGAAACATGAAAAACTTCCGTAAATACCAAGTTAGACTTTGTTATCTAATATCAGAATATCAAAACACTACCATAGGTATGTATACCTGATAATATTATATTAGATCAATAGTAGAAACATAGATTTAACTGAATTTGTGGTTGGTTCCTTATGAAACATTTTATAAATAATTCTAATTACAATATTGATATACTCTACATATGTTTCGGCTTATTAGGCCTTTCTCAAGAGTAAATACAAAGATTCAGTGAAACAGATAAGTCAAATGCGTTTGTTGTGTTCTTGAAACTTGATTTAAATAATGGATTGGAATAAATATGCAAAAGATTACTGTAAAAGAATTAATATTTTTTAACTCTCACTCTATTAACGACTTTCCAAGTTAATTTAGATTTTTTTTACAATTCGAGCACGCAGTTCAATATGTTGTAGTATCAGCTGAAAGAGTAGTTGTTTTGACTGATTGTTAAGTTTAAGTTCAGTAACGACAATTTTTTTTTTAATTTCAATTGTTTAAATAGACTTAGAATGTCATGAAACGTCGAGATTTTAAGTTTGAGCAAAAAAATCTGTCTGTCGTTCTGTCCTGTCAGTTTTTTTATGCGCATGATTACTCTGGAACCGTTTAAGATATTGACTTGGTACACATATGTATTTCAACGAGATCTGGAACTAGATTATATTCTCATCTTATTCCGTTAAAGGGTTGGTGATAAATTGGGGTAAATGGGGGTAAATAGGTAAATTAAGCAGGTAAGAGTCCATAAAATTGGTATTTAGTATATACAAGAGAAGCTAATGCCTCAACAATGTTTTTGATATTAGCCACCCCCACCCCATAGTAAAATGAGGTGAAAAAAAAATGTGATTTAGTGTATGTTTAAGTACCAAAGAGCTCAAAATATATTTTTTAATTCATCCATCCCCACTACCACCCCCCCCCCCCCCCCGTCACATCAATGTGGGATATCGTTTTATGAGTTTTTAAGGTAGACGATTTCAAATATTATATTATTAAAGTTCCATAAACAATTATTTCCACATACGAATTTTTTTCGTTGTGAGAGACTTGGGAAGCAAATCTGGATGTAGAAGTAGTGATTCCTTGGGCAGCAGTTTTTTTTTTTTTCATTCTCAGATTTGGTCGAAAGCTCATAAAAGTATCTCCTTCAAATTTGAACAAAATCAGTGCCTCTGAGACTGAGATCAAGAATCTTACCATGTGTCTTATGGGAAAAATATAGTGTAGTTAAATAAGGATCGCACGCAAGTCTCATCTTCAGAAACATTCAGAAAGTATGCACGAAAACAAAATATCGCGAATTTTTTATTGTTAATTTGCGATTTTTTTTTTGCACAAATTATTATCATTAGTCAGATTCTAGTTTGTGTTACTAGTTCAATGTTTTTCAAATTTCTAAAATATATTTTATTTGAATTTTAATTGTATGGTATAAATAATTTGTAAAATGTTCTTTTTTAATTTCACAAGTTCCTTATTTAATTTTGTTGATTAAAATAATGGAACCTCACGTCATATTTTTTGTTAATTATATTATTTTTTAGAGGTATCTGTACCTGTATAGCAGGTTTGGTCGTTGACAATTACATCGACTTCATGCTAAATATTATAATGTAATGAAAAAAAAAAGTGATGGACTGTGATTACATTTTTTTCATTAATTATATTTTTACGGTGTTCATCATGTATATTTTTCACTAAAAATAGAGGGTGGACCAAATTAGATGGGATTTGGGGTTTTCTCTAAAACTATGACAGATAGACAAAAACCAATGTAGGTGCCCTGAGCTAGATTTTCGAGAAACAAACAATGGTACAAACCGCGATCGAGAGGTCAGTCACTTCGGGAATACCTGTACAAAATGTTAGGAATACCATGGCAATATTTGGGAATATCGGGAATACTAGGAAATACGCGGGAATGCTAGGAAATACGTGGGAATACTAGGAAATACGCGGGAATACATGAGAATATTCGGAAATATTCGAGAATACTCAGGAATAACTGGAAATAACGTGGAATATCTAGGAATAATCGGGAATACATCGGAAATATTCAAGAATAGACACATTCCTGAACATTTCGGAGAATCTCGGGAGACGTCGGCCGACGATCTTCCTTTCTGTACATTTGCGAGGAACACAAGCAAACTATCATCAGTCATCATCACACAGTGAATTACATTGTTTTCTCGATATTTTATTATTGTTAATAAACGTTAACGTGAAGCTGAGCATGGAGGAAATACAGAGCCATTTGACGGCAATAAAATTACTTTATCATAAAAGATAACAACTGTTAGTGATTTGAATTCAGCTTAAAAATCGCTTATTTCTGATAGTTCGGCCTGTGTTAGAATTAAAAAAACTAGATAAAACTTGCACATGGTGTAAATATATGGCGAGAAAACTATAGAAATCGCTACTTCGTGTATTGCAACATTCTTGAAGCTCTGGTTCAATAATAATCGAAAGGCCTAAGGACCTGTATTATTTTGAACATAAGGTAGATTAAGTGTCCTTTATATTGGTATTTAAAAATAATTGTTTTAATTTCTACGAAATATTAAATAAATCTATTAACTATGCGCACCATATCTTTTATTTTTCACGATACCAATTTTGTTTAAAGTAAAGTATTGTCTGTCTGATGTCTATCTGTCTGTTGGCGCTATATCTATGAAACTATTTGACGGAGAAAATATTTGGTAGGCAGTAGACTCGGCAGTAAACTATTATCTAGGAAAAAATATCCCATTTCTTCCACACTATTAATGAAAAATATACAGGGTGGAAACCTAAAAAAATAAATAATGAAAAAAATTTGACGGAGGACAAAAATATTTTGCATGTAGTTAACACAATTGTCACGGAAGATATCTGCAATACTTCTAGAAAAAAATATGCAGGGTGGACACGCTTAAAAGTTAATAATATTAGTAATAATTAATTAACAAAAGATGGTGGAAAATATTTTGAAAGTAGTTGGCATTATTACCGAAGAGGAAACCTGATAAACTTTTAGTGAAAATATACACGATGGTCACTCTAAAGAAATGATTAAAAAACGACGCGACGGAGGCAAGTAATATTTATAATGTAGTTGTCGCAATTGCCAGCAAGAAATAATATACAGGGTGGTCATCCAATAGAAAAATAACACAGATTTACAAAAAAATAAGGGATTGTCCTAAGGGTCTCATCTAACTTTTCTGAAGTATCTTGACGCTCTGAAGCCAATTTCGAACAAACAAAATTTTTCTATCGGATCAGTTTCCCTCTACCACTCCCTTTTATTCCCCAAAAAAGGTCAAAAATGAGATTCTCCTTCATATATCGACAATAGAAAATATATTTTCTTTATTTGATGATGTGATTATTTGCCTATATACAGGGAAAAATTGTTTGAAAAGTGTGGCATATTCTAAAATGATATTAAAATCTACAGGGTGTTTCACAGAGTAGTGGCAAACTAATACTAGGATTTTTTAAATAGAACACCCAATATTTCTTTATATATTCGTATTTGACTCTTACTTCTCTATCCAGAAATATATTATTTTTGAATTTACACTGCAGCATTGTTACTTTTCCATTTTTTCCGAAAAAAATACGTTTGCAGCTGTCAAGAGAAAAATCTGCATTTTGAATATTCTCAAGACCATGTACTAATTTCTAGGATTCTCAGAACCCAAATCCACAGGGTGTTCTCCATGCTGATTCAAACTTTTACTAGGTATTTAAACTGTCATAACTCAGTTTTTTCAAATGGAATACCCTGTATATTTTTATTTAAAAAGTTTCGGCAATTAATTACCTACATGCTGATATCTCATAGTGACTACTTTTTTCGATGGTTTCAAGCGCGAAAAAAGTAGTCATAGATTTAATAAGTGTTCAAAATAATGCTCTCTTTTGCACAAGTGTACCTACCTTCTTACTGGTGTAGATTACAGATTTTTATTTTAATAATTACTTTGTATTAATCTCGATATTGATTATTGATTGTATTGGTTATAACAACGCACAGTACGCATACAAATTATTTTTAATACAAAACAGTTTAAGGGGTCTACACACGATCCAGCGGCAGGGAGCCAGCCGTATCGGCATGCTTTGAACTCATTCGTAAAAGTGAACTGGTCCGCTGGAATTCCAATTAACTTCAAAGCGTACCGACAAGGCTGGCTCCCTGCCGCTGGATCGTGTTGTAAAAAACTTAAAATCTTCCTTTGAAAGGAAGTTTTTAAGGGCAGGTGCGAAAAATGATCTTAAATATTGAGCTCTTCATTGCATTTTCAAAATTATAAGTACGCCCACTGGCTATGAATTATAACTTGCTTCAAACATTTCAGTTTATTAATCAGTTAATAACGGCGAGAATAATGGTATAAAAAAATTGATGATATATGTTGTGGCCCATCCCGTAACAAAATTTTAGATGGTATATTTTACTTTCTCATAAAATATGGAACACAGGCAGTCGAAAAAACACGAGGAATAATGTACTATGCATCTCGGACTGTATACAGAGTGACCCAATTAAAATGGGAGCACTCTTATAACTTTTTTTTCCGATTTGAACCAAATTAGGATCTACTACTTATTGTCAAAAACACATTCGCCTACTACAAGTGCAAAGCCACGATGTCGAAATAAGCAGAAAAAATCAGGGATTTTCTTCTATCGAAAAATTTTATTAATGAAAGTTGTTCTTCAAAATTTAATCAAAAATATTGAAATTTTGTTTAAAATAGTACGCAAGTCCAAAAATATAATTTTGTTATTTTTTTTTCTTTTATTTTGTTTAGAAAATTGTGCTATGGCAATTTTGTTAGATATTAAACCCAAGCTGTTAGGCAGTTGTCAAATAATGGGTAGCTTTTTCTTATTATTTTTCAATGTTAAATTTTTTTAAATTTAAAAGTTTTCAATTTTTTTTATTTTCATGAAATTTTGGAAAACTTTTATTAATAAAATTTTCCGTTAAACAAATGCCTAATCCTAATACGATTTATTGATTTTTTTTTTCGTTTATTTTGGTACCGCAGGGGGCTTTGCATTTGTAGGAGGCGAACGTTTTTGAACTCTAGGTAGATCCTAATTTGTTCTATGCTTGAGTGAAATTTGGTTGAAATCAGAAAAAAAGAAGTTATATCTAAGGGTGCTCACAGCCAGCCATGAGAAGTGAAATTTCCGAGAAATTTCAGACTGTACACGCACACAATTGTTTTTATCTCTGTTTTTATTGTCGAATACCTTTCTGTTGAGTACGGTTAGGTTAAAAAAGTTTAGTGCACCATTTAACTAATATAGAACATTTAAAAGTGATATGTTAAAATCTGGGAATACAGGAAATACTTAAGAAATAATTGGGAATGTTTGGAAATACTCAAAAAAAGTTGGGAATAACTGAGAATACTTGGAAATAACTGAAAATTCTCGGGAATAGTTGGGAATAACTAATAATTATCGGAAATACTTGGGAATAACTAAAAATTCTTGGGAATATGTGGAATAAGTTGGGAATAAAGGGTATTCCGGAATACCTGTACAAAATTTTGAGAGTGGCTGACTCCTCGACCGCGATCGTCTATCTTTTTCGACTACCGAGCTACAGAGCGTTTTTGGAAAATTGGCATTTTTGGATGACCTCTATATCTATCTCAATCAAAAATCAAGTAACACATTCTTAAGGCACTTTTTTAAGTAAAATCCGTTGCTGATAAGAAGAAAATTATGTATGCCTCAGTTTTCGAGATATAGACATAAATTTTGTTTTTTTAAATGGAAGACCCTGTAAACTATTTCATTATTCGATCACAACTTAAATTACCTATCCAACGATATATTATATGTCATATTTATCTCTAGAAAAAGTGATTAATTTTCGAAAAATTTAATATATTTGTGAGGAGGCCATGGAAAACTATTAACAACAACGACAACACTTCTTATAATATAAAATAATTTTGCCAAAAATAGGAAAACTAAACTACAATAAATGTTGGAATTGCCTTCCATTGACATTTATGCATATTTATCGCATTTCTAATATTTATTGAGAAGGCCATGGTAAAAAAAAAGAAAATCGAAATAACCGTAAATGTCAAAAACTAATTTGTGAGTTAATTGTGAGTGAGCATTGTTAAAAATGGTTCAATTTAGTAATGGTGAAAAATATGATATGATTAAGTGTTTTATTAAATACTCAATTTGTGGAGGATTGGATCGGTATCTATATATCACTCAGGACTAGTTTATCAATGTCTAGTTAGCTAAGTTAACTAAAGTGATAACTAACAATTAATTTAGCTAACTGGACATTAATAAACAAGTCTATCTTCCATAGTTTTAGAGAAAACAAGTCCCATCTAATTTGGTCCACCCTGTATATCCGATTTCTTCATTAGCAATAGCAAGCACCTGCCAAATATTATTTTTCTCCGTCAAATAGTTTTTTAGATAAAGTGCCAATAGGCAGACAGACAGACAATATACTGACAGAGAGAGACTGCTAGAATTGAAAGATGTTAATTTTCGTAACCTACACGGAGAGTGACTTTTTCACGGTTACAATACATTTCTTCGTTAAGCGAGGGGAGTAAAATTTAGAAAATAATTTTGATTTCAGCATATTTGAATCAATCTTGTTTTATTTCTGGAATATACAGCTAAAATACGTAGCATTATTTATAAAACATCCTGTATAAATAGTTTTGATTTGCTTCTTACTATGACAATAACTTTCTAATCGCAAATAGCAAGCCAAAAAAAAAAAATTAAAATATTTACATATACACAATAGAATACATTTTATGATTATTATAGCAGTTCGTATCATATTTTGATATGAAACAATGGCATTGAAATCAAAACAATTAATTGAAGTTAAATTGAGTGTAAGAGAAGATAAGATTGATATGTTTTGCACAGAGTGAAGGTTTGTAGTCTTACATAACAATAAACAATTTTCTCTTCGACAGGCTAAACCATAAAATTCTATTATAAATTACACATTTTCGAATTTTCAACCGACTTTACTATACTCTTCGCAAAAACGAAGAATATATTGTATTTGATCGGCACATTTCTAAAATCGTAAATACCGCTCGTAGAGAAAAAAAATCATATCATTGTGTTAGTGAACGAATTCTGAACAACTTTCAAAATGTCCGTCGGTCCGTCCATCCATCCGTCCGTCACGATAACTTAAGAAAGAAAAGTCCGATTGTATTGAAATTTGGAAAGTAAGTTAGTGATAGCTAGAGGAAGAACCCTATTGTTTTTGAAGAAAATCGATCAGTAAATAAAAAAGTTATTAATTATTTAATTAAAAAAAAATTCTCTTAATTTTTGTCGCTTGTATTTAAATAGAAATCTTGCGAAATGTTATTTGCATAATATATTTTTTTTTGTTTATGAATTTTACTAATATATATTTCATAGAAATATATATTGTCGAAAGATATATATCACAGACAATCGATTTACGTAGTGATATGTGATGGTGCAGCGGCTATTTGTTTTTACCTTTTTTGTTCCTTGTCCATTTTGTCTCTAAATTCAGTCTCGACCAATAAATTCCTAATAAACCAACATTTCACATAACATTACACACTTTTAACTATCCACGACACTTTCCTGACGTCAGGAAGATTACCAGGGTGGAATTGTCTCAAACGGGTTTTTTCGTTGAGTTCTATTTTCCCGTGTCAGCAATCAAAATTTTTAAGTGTTCGCGTGTACGCGAAATTGATAGTTTTTAGGTTTTAGGTTTTAGTTTTAATTATTTTAAGTACCCTCGTGTACTACGTTGCACGATATTGTTAAATGTAAGCCTTTCTCCATTAGGCAGGAGTTTTAAGTCACAAAATAATTTTCGTCATCGCCAAACCGGACCCTCCCCGCCCAGCCTCACACCCACCTCGGCGATGTTAGCCGGGGTTGTCTGGCTGGCTCCGAGCCGGACTCCGGAATGGCGCATATGGTATCCTGTGAATATTAATAAATGTTGTTGTTGTTGCAATCCAAAGATCGTGTGTTCGAATCCCACACAGGTTGGATATTTTTTTTTCATATAATTTTTTTCACAACAAAGATGGTATCACAAAATTTAGGATGTCCAAAAATTAACATTATCTACAAGAAAACTGCGAAGAGTACCCTATAGAATGTGTAACAATTATATAAAAAGCTCAGTAAATTGGCGAAGAGTACGTTTTTAGCTTGTTAATTATTATTTTTCGTCCTACCTTGACAACAAAACCGAACATATTTTATACTGTGGCAAGCGCTGATTTATGGGGGGGGGGGGGGGGGGGGGGGGTAACGTGTTAATTACTCCCCTCAAGATTCTGTAAACTACCAACTTTCGTTTTAAAATGTCATAATTTGTATCATTTTATTTTATATTTTTGAATATATATTGTATTTACAGAGGCGTAACTATGGCAGGGCAAACCGGGGCCTCAGCTGGCCCATGGGGTTTTCGGATTTCCCCCCCCCCCCGCCCATCAAAAAATTAAAAAAAAATTTCGGATTTCTCCTTCCGGCTCATTAAAAAAATTTTTCGGATTAGGATTGGGTATTAAGAAAATAATATAATAGGGAGCCCCAACAATGTTTTGCCCTGGGGCCCCATATGACGCCTCTGTGTAAATTTTGTTTGTGATTTTCTCCCCCTCCCCCGCTCATCAATTTCAATTTTCGAGGAAAAACATTTTTGTTATTTTCAGCATGCGGCTGTGTTACCCCCCCCCCCCCAAGCTTGAGGTCCAGATCCGCCCTTGTACTGTGGTTATAGGTCTGTCGAAGTAAGCGAGATATCAAATAATTTATTATTATCAATTATTATACTCTTTGCAAAAACGAAAAGTATATTGCATTGGATCGGCACATTTTTGAAACCGTAAAAAATTTTCATATCATTGGTTTAGTGAACGAATTCTGAACAACTTTCAAAATGTCCGTCTGTCCGTTCGTCTGTCACGTTTCTTGTAAGCATGATAACTTATGAAAGAAAAGTCCGATTGTATTGAAATTTAGAAAATAAGTTAGTGTTAGCTAAAGGAAGATCCCCATTATTTTTGAAGAAAATCAATCAGTAAATAAGAAAGTTAATCATTTAATTTAAAAGAAATATATTTTCTTAATATTTGTGGCTTGTCCTAAATCCTAAAGGGTTTTTATTTAACTTTTGTAACAAAAAAATATTTATTTAATTGCTTTTCTCTATAATTTAACAAAAGGAATTGGAAATTTTAGTGTTTGTATTGATCAGTTTTTATCATGATCAAGCTCTGGGGGAGGGGGCATGGCCTCCATGCCCTCCTCTTAGGACCGTCAGTGCCCACAAAACATTTTTTCGTAGATTTCTTGTCTCTCAAACGTTCTCAGCTTTATACAGGGTGATTCTTTTAAGGCGGCCATTAGAATATTTCCCACTTGCAGATGAGATAGCCACTTTAAATTTGGTACCCTACCATAGTCGACCATTGCGAGTCCGAAAATAATAATTTCAAAATGGCGGCACTTCCGGAAATACCGGAAGTCGATACCAACTTGCTTATTTTAAATGGAACACCCTACATATTTTCGACTTTTCGAAATTATCATAAAATTCTGAGTCTAAACATATAGCACACCCTATATCTAAACCGAGCAGTTTCGGAGATATTTGACATTTTATACGAAATTTGACAGGTGCAACGGTTTGCAAGAACGGTTATAACTTTCTTCCCGTAGGAGATCCTTATTTGCTCTTTCGTACGTAGGAAGAACACAAGATGAGCTACTCTCTACAAAAAAAAAATAGATTCCAAAATAGTATACCAAGTGTTTTATTTTTCACGTTACATTTTGTCAAATTCAAACCTCAAAAACTTTTTTATTTCAAATGGAACACCCTGTTTTTTTTTACATCAAATTATGTTAAATTAAATTCCCTTTTTTCTAGTATAAGCATTGTAGAGGTTAAAGTTACAACTTTTCGAAATATTGGCGATTTTCTTAAATGTCCAAGAATTTTTAGTAAAAATTGCCATCAACGTACCCATAATTAGAAACAATCATTAATGTCAGTCATTCTCTTTTGTTACAAAATGCCAGCACGTTCAAATTACGCCCACGAAAACTTTTAGATTTGTTTATTATTTATGGAGAATGTGATAAAGTAATAATACCAAGAACATATAACACATTTGCTACTCGTTAGTAAGTTAGTAAGTTGATGGCAATTTTTACTAAAAATTGTTGGACATTGAAGAAAATCGCCAATATTTCGAAAAGTTGTAACTTTAACCCTACAATATTTATACTAGAAAAAAGGGAATTTAATTTAACATAATTTGATGTAAAGAAATACATTTGAAATAAACAAGTTTTTGAGGTTTGAATTTGACAAAATGTAACGTGAAAAATAAAACACTTGGTATACTATTTTGGAATCTATTTGTTTTGTAGAGAGTAGCTCATCTTGTATTCTTTCAACGTACCAAAGAGAAAATAAAGATCTCCTACACGAAGAAATTTATAACGGTTCTTGCAAACCGTTGCACCTGTCAAATTTCTTATTAAATGTCAAATATCTCCGAAACTGCTCGGTTTAGATATAGGGTGTGCTACATGTTTTGACTCAGAATTTTATAATCATTTCGAAAAGTCGAAAATATATAGGCTGTTCCATTTAAAATAAGCAAGTTGGTATCGACTTCCGGTATTTCCGGAAGTGCCGCCATTTTGAAATTATTATTTTCGCAGTCACAATGGTCGACTATGGGGTACCAAATCTCAAATGTCTATCTCATCTGCAAGTGGGAAATATTCTAATGGCCGCTTTAAAAGAATCACCCAGTATATAGGTATATTTTACTTCTTACAAGTAGGTACGAATCTCAATATAAAGTTGGCTTTGCAGTACACCCCATGAATACCTACCTATGTATTTGAATGTTAAATTCACATTTACTTAGAAGTATTTAATCTAGCTTACTTACCATTGCAGATTCAGTGTCTCATCGTTCTCCAGTTCATATTTCTACAATCGACGACGATATCCCAACCAGAATCTAAATAGTTGAACAAGTTTTTGATAATTTATTCGCTATCCACAAAATTTGACAACCGCACGTAAAATTTAACACTAGACATTTGAAAACCAAACAAAAACAACTTTTAATAGGTACTCTGAAATAACAGTCCTGACCATAAACTTGCCTATGTTGCCATTTGCAAAAACTAATTTGACGCTTTTGTAAATCCTGGCTGATATAAATGTCTATCCAGAGTTCAATACACATCGTGTGCATAACTAGGATGATTAATTACCGACAACCAACAATATTTATAGCATTTTAACTCGATATTTACAGTTCACAATCACAACACTATATTTTGTTCCGAATCCCCTCAGCGTCAACAATAGCACCTAGACAGGTAAACATATCAAGTCATCCGCGAGTCCCGAGATGCTACGCAGACAGCGCGTTTGTTGAAATTCGCAGAAAAACAACAGAGTGTGCTGAAAGTGACGCATGGCCACGGTCATTAAACCTTATTGACCGTGACGCATGGCGGACTTAAATGGTACTATTCTTCGCGCTTGGATTACCGACTTGCAGTTTACAACAATGAACTGGATTATTGTTTTTTGAACCGGGCTAACCGTTGTGCGGATAGTGAAAACTTGATTAATTAATTATTAATGTATCGAGTGATGTATTTATTGTGTGTAATTATAAGTGCATAGCAAGTTTTAAACTTGCTTGGTATACCTACACCTATATACCTAGTTAATTTACGCTAAAAACCTCCGATTAAAGAACGATATAAGTTCTTTAATCGGAGCTAGAAACTGTGATTCGGTTTTATTTGTGATGATTCTCAATGTGAATGGGTCTTAGTTCAGTATAGAAGTACAGGGAACAATGTTTGAAGCGTTAGCAGAGGTAGGTAATGTTTTATAAATAGTTAATTTAACCATTTTTTAAGTCAGAACAAGCAGTGTTGGATTTTAATTAATAATTACATATTACATATAGGTTATGTGTTCTGCCTATGGGGCTCGTGCACCGTTTGACAGCTTGGAGGTCACACAATCTCGTTAACCTCAATCATTCTTCGTCTTCTAGTGCTGTCCCCTTAAAGGGCTCGTACACCGTATGACAGCCGACATTTTTGGAGGGAGGAGAACGAGACACAACGTCACAATCACAAGAAAACTACGAACTGCACATGGAGAAATCGTAAAATTTGAGAATGTCCTCTTCTCCTCCCTCCAAAAATGTCGGCTGTCAAACGGTCCACGAGCCCTTTAAGGGGACAGCACTAGAAGAAGAATGATTGAGGTTAACGAGGTTGTGTGACCTCCAAGAATGTCGGCTGTCAAACGGTACACGAGCCCCATACTTTACTAATTGATAGCACGCAAAAGTTAAAAAAAAATACAGCTGGGAATTTTGCATTTATTAATGATCGCTAACCTCTATTAAGGGGACAGCATTAAAGAAGAAGAATGATTGAGGTTAAGTGTTGTGTGACCTCCAAGCTGTTAAACGGTGCACCCATTTCTAGCAATTTAATGACGATTTTGAGGTTCTTTAGTACCAATTACAAAGAAAGGTAACATTTTTTCACTCTTATTTACAGGGTGGACCAAATTATATGATTTGAGGTCTATCTTTTTCGACTACCGAGCTACAGAAAGTTTTTGAAAAATTGGCATTTTTGGATGACCTCTATATTATTATCTCAATTACCAAGTGTCGAATCGAAAATCGAGATAACATATTTTTAAGGTACTTTTTTGCAGGGACGCACCCAGAAAATTGCTGAGGGGGGGGGCTACTACAAATAATAATAATATGATTAACAAGGGCGGATCCAGAAAGGTTACTGGGGGGCACTAACATTTTCAAGGATATCCCTTCGGACTCCGCGATCACTACTTTTTATCACCTCAATTGGCAAAAAAAAATCCGAAAAAAATTTTTTTTTCACCTCGAAACCTGAAAAAAAATTTTATCGCCTCATGGGGGGAGGGTGCAAATAGAAATCCGAAAAAAAAATTTATCACCTCATGGGGGTGGTGCGAATAGAAATCCGAAAAAAAATTTTCTTTCACCTCAAAAATCTGACAAAAATTTTTTATCGCCTCAAGGGAGGGGGAGGTGTAAAGAGAATTCCTAAAAAAAAAATTTTCCACCTCGAAATCTAAAAAAATTTTTATCTCCTCATGGGGGAGGGTGCAAATAAAAATCCGAAAACAATTTTTTTTTCACCTCGTACAAGTGCTATTAAAAATCTAAAAAAAAATTTTCCGCGCCGCATGGGGGGGGGGGGGGCTATTAAAAATCTGAAAACATTTTTTCGCCTCGTGAGAAAAGTACAAATAAAAATCCAGACAAAAAACAATGTCGCCTTGACAACGTAACAAATACTTTCCTTGAGGGGGGCAATTGCCCCTAGTGCCCCCCCCCCCTGGATCCGCCCTTGAATTAATACATTTAATATATTTATTGAAGAATCGATTAACAGGGAGTATAAAACTACAAAACAAAATCAATTCGCCCATGATGTATACAGGGTCCGCCACTTAATACTCCCCAGACTGGTAACTTCCTTATTTTTTAAGTTACGACCATGTTCGGCACATCAAATTGTAGATATTTTTAAGGCCTTTAAATATGCATACAGAGTAATTTTAAAAAAATTATTACGAAAAAAAAATTAATTTCCTTGAATATTTTTTTCCCGCTCCTTGTACACGAACTGTGTTAATGTTTTCTTATAAAGGTTTTAATTAGCTTCAATTTACGGTTAAAAAAAATTATAAAAATTTTGAAATTTCCTATTATTTAGTATATTTTAATAGTTTATTTTTAAAAATATTTATTTCTTTTGTTCCTTGTTGCTGTTTTGTTACGTTTAGGATTTTTTGTGATATGCCTTTTACAAATAAAGCGTAAAATTATTATTTACATTTTTTCAGTTATTTAAAAAAAAAATCAGTTTGGAATCGGAAGGAGTGTTTTTAATTTCTTTCTCTAAAACCAAAAAGAATTTCGAATATGACGTAATAACATAAATTGAAGCTAATTAAAACCTTTATAAGAAAATATTAACACAGTTCATGTACAGGGTGAGGGAAAAAAATATTCAAGGAATTTAATTTTTTTTCGTAATAATTTTTTCAATTTTTTTTTAAATCACTCTGTATGTATATTTAAAGGCCTTAAAAATATCTACAATTCGATGTGTCGAACATGGTCGCAGCTTAAAAAATAAGGAAGTCACGAGTCTGGGGAGTTTTAAGTGGCGGACCCTGTATATTGCCACGACCGCACAATCGTATATTTCGTACAATGTATTTTGCTTTTATATTTTGTTTTTTGTTTATTTATATTTTATATTTTTACTTTAAAATATGTGATGCTGGCCTCCAGGGGGGGGGGGGGGGGGGCTTAAGCCCCCCCTTCAGTGCGCCTCTGCTTTTTTGTGTAGAATCCGTTGCTAATAAGAAGAAAATTATACATGCCTCAGTTTTCGAGATATAGACTAACTTGCGTTTTTAAATGGAACAGCCTGTAAATTATTTCATTATTCGATCACAACTTAAATTAGATATCCAACGATATATCATATTATGTCATATTTATCTCTAGAAAGAGTGGTTAAGTTTCGAAAAATGTAATATATTTGTAAAGAGGCCATGGAAAACTATTAACAACACTTCTTATAATATAAAATAATTTTGCCAAAAATAGGAAAAACTAATCTTCGAATTGTCTTCCATTGACATCTATGCATTTTTGACACCTTCTCCTTACAGCATTTATTGCATTTCCAATCATGACAGGAGTTATCGTCCGAAACTCAGCTAAGTTTTGTTTTCCAATTCTTCTACGTTATTAGAACGTTCTCTATATATAATATTTTTTAAATATATCAAAGACAAAAGTCGGCAGAGGTTATATCGGGAGATCTAGCTGGCCACATAATAGGACCACTATTTCCTAAAAATTAAACAATATCTAAACTACTTTGTTGTTTATTAATGTCCAGTTAGATAAATTAATTGTTAGTTATCAATTTAGTTAACTTAGCTAACTAGACATTGACAAACTAGTCCTGAGTGATATATAGATACCTATCCAATCCTCCCTAAATTGAGCAATTAAATTATTTCGTGATTCATTTGACGTATGACCTGGGGCGCCATCGTGTTGGAAGTTTTAACCCTAACGTTAAAACTGTTATTTAATACACATTCGAATAAAGTTGTTATGAATGTTATTGGGCAGCTAGGGTCATTTCCGAAGTAATTTTTCGAGCGGAATCCGAATCTGGCCTCAGAATTGGCCCATCATGTCAACAATAAAAGCGTATTTTTTTAGTTTTTGGAACTATTAATTTTATTTTGTAACTTTTTATTCTTAAATAAACTTGTTAGTTTTACCCATTCAAGGAGGTTATAAAGAAAAAAGTCGTCCGCCATCTTGACGACAGACGCCATTTTGAATTTTTGATGATGTAATATAGCCTGTGTTGCATTGTCACTTGACTTACAGGCGTATGCAAAATTTCAAACCTCTAACTTACCAAGAAGTGAGTATGTGCGTTTTAGATGAAACACCCTGTATATATGGCAACCCTACATAATTTATTGTATTTTACTCGCCAAGCCCTTTCATCTGATACCCATATCAAGGAGGTTATAAAGAAAAAAATAGTCCGCCATCTTGGCGACAGCAGCCATTTTTGAATTTTTGGTGATGTAATATGGCCCATATTGTATTGTCAATTCACTTATGATTCCGTAAAAATGAATTTGGTACCTAATATACATGAACACTACTTCGTTTGTTTATGACTCTCGACCAAGGAGGAAAATGAGGAATAATTTTTAGGTTAGGTTAACTCAAAGCCACTTTGCTGCAGCACTACTCTGAAGTACAATGTCTTGAGGGTATTTGCCAATTTTTGTATTTAATTTGATTGAAATCTCTACAAGATTGTGTAAACCATTTACTTTCGTTTTAAAATTGGTACGAAAAATTTTTTTTCATATTTTCAAATTTCGCCGTAATCGCAAAAAACGTGAATTCCTCATATCTCGGCTCCAAAGCATCGGAGCACAATTTTTTTTTAAATTCGTGTTTTTTTTTACAATTGAAATGCCGTTGGTTGCAATAAATTTTATGCAAAAGATATTTAGATTTGTTTAAATTGCAAAATTGATTTTTTGCGTAAAAAAGTCGCAAATTATTTTTTTTTTGTAATATTCTTTTTGGTTATGTAAATGTACGTCAAATGCAATGTATTTACCGAAACAGAACTGTAAAATATTAATTTGATCTTTTAATATAACAGTTTGAATTTTTTCTTTTATAAATTAATTGCAAAAAAAAATAATTAATATTTCGCAACGGGACAAAGTGCATTTTATTAAGGGTAAACATATGTACTATTTCTCATAATATCGTTACCATACAGATTTTATATTTGTTTCTACAGTACTTCAAAGTTCAAGGATCGAAAAATTCAATTGTTTCAGTTTTTTGCCATAAAATATTATTAACAATCAAAGATTCGTTCTTTGCGTATACCTACCTTATAGGGGAGCTCATGACGAAGGAATTGACAGGTCGAACGTTTTTCTACGGCCTTTAGAAGCGAAGATATAAGCAAACAAGTAAGTTGCAAAATTCATTTTGTTTACAAAAAGTTAAATAACAATTAGAGCCGCCATTTTGAGTGGTCAACACTATTTTTTTCGGATTCCTGAGGAAATTCTGTAATCCCAAAACTTTCCGAACCATTTTCCTAATAACACGGGACTAAAAACTTCGCGGGTCCACACTGTATTGTATTAACTGACGTAACGTTTTTTTTTCGTGTGTGTAACCTTCAGGTAACACACTCGTCAATCTTTATGGACGTACCTTGACCATCTTATCTAGGTAATTCAGTCAAGCCACTGTACAAGTCCAGGGTACAACACACGCCGTAGTAGGAAATCATTTTTTTGAGTTCGGCGTTGGCACCGTATCAATACGCGCTTGTTTTCCGATCAATTTAGTAAAAGTGAAGGTGTTGCAGTGCTAAATAATCCAGATAAAGTCCGACGACTGTGATAAATAACTTATTTGTGATTAGATGTAAACGCAATACGTGAGTCTGCAGAAGTTCTAAATTAATAATAATCGATGTGTTTATATAATTACGATGAGTTTTGTTTTCAAATTTTGCGAGGATATTAAAATTCTATTTTGCAATTGAACATGAGTTAAGAGTTGACAAGCCACTGTTTACAAACATATCAGACACAAACTAAATATTGACAGAACAAAAGTTATGAATCAAAATCGCCAGATATACCGAGCGATCATTAAAAAGCGCGATCAAGGACATTCATGAACGCACGTTTGTAATTAAAGTAAGGTTAGGGAAGACATGTGTAATGAACATAAAATAAGTATATTTATGTTTATTGTAGGGCCCCCACAAGGGGGGTAGGAGGTACTGTGGCACCGGGGCCCGGTTAGACTAGTAAACGCAATCCTCGCTCATTAATTATGAGACCTGGACAATTTTTTTTACATTTCCCGCCACAGATTTTGACAGATTTTTTTTTCAAATTTCTCCCCTTCGCTGATCAATTATTAGGCGCGGGGGCCCGCCAGTGAATTTGGTACCGGAGCCCATGAATTGATGTGGGGGGGGGGCTGGTTTATTGAATAATGTAAACCTTATAAAAAGGGGCTTGTGAAATATAATTGAAACTATTCTTTTTCTTCATCCTCAAGGCGAAGGCCAGTACCACAATGGTTCTCTGTTATAATAAAGGATTGGAGAAATTCTAATAAAACAACAACAACAAAATGAGAGGATTTCTCTTTATACAAGGTGTTTGCGGTATGCGTACAAATATATTGTTGGACCAAAAGAAGTGAAAAATCCTTATAATTTTTTCTCTACCTCAATTCTAGTTTTTGATTTAAAATTAATTAGAAATGTTTTAAGTTTAGACAGTACAACCAGTGGCGGATCCAGGGGGCACAGGGGCACGTGTCCCCCACCCCACACCTGACGTTTATTTTGGTATTTGTTTTTTTTTATTAAATAATAGTGCTTTATGAACAACAATATTAAATGTTAATGTGATTATTGTCTAATAATTACCTAGGTACCAACAAAACCATATTAACAAAACATCCTGTTATTATACAATTATAAAAAGCCATAGTACGTATGTGAAAAAATTGTGAATAAAATTGAATTGTGAATTGAATTATATGTCGGGTGTCAACGGAATCATTAGACAAACCCGAGGACAAGCCATAGCTTCCAGAGTTTTCAAAATATAAGTCTTAAATTTGGCAAGGGTAATATATACCAAAAACGGCAAATTTTTCTTAATTTGACACTTTTCCATTATTTCCGGTTTACACGGAAATGACCCCAACTATGAAATTTTAAACGGAACACCCTGTATATTTTTACATTTTTGAATTCCGGAGGCGATTTTAAGTACGCCTGCGTAATTTTAAATTTTTTTTGAGACTACTTTATTTCTTTAGGACTATTTTTATTTTTGCATCTCTACAGTACAGTGGATGCACTCAAATCAATCAAATGGACCAAAACAACGAGAGAAAAATGTAAACGTTCCATTTTTCGAATTGGTTTAGTAGCTACGGCAAACCAAAGGGCATAGCAGGATAAGCAAGTAAAATCTGCCCCCAAACAAAATTTTGTTTGTTATCAACTATTTGAAGGGGCTTACCCTAAATATGATTTTCCCAAAATTTCAAGCCTGTAGCCGCCATATTGGATGAGTGGTGGGGGGTTTTTTGATTTTCGTTTTTTAACATTTTCTCGGATACCGTTGTATGAAAAAATCTGAAAAAATTCACAGTTGTTACTTACATGTTGGATTATTTACCCAATTTTTTTCATAATTACTTCCAGAAGCTAAGGTCTCAAAAAGATTTTTGGCATTAGCCACCCCCATTACCACCCCCACCCCCTTATTAAAGGGGATGAAAAAAATTGTGATTCAGTGTATGTACAGGAACCAGAAACCTCAAAATATTTTTTTACTTCATCCACCCCCCCACTACCACCCCCCTATCACCACCCCCACCCCACTACCGATGTGGGGTATCGTTTTATGGGTTTTTGGGGTAGAGGATTTCAAATATTATATTATTAAAGTTCCATAAACAATTATTTTCACATACAAAGTTTTTTCGTTGTGAGTGACTTGGATAGAGAATCTGGATGTGGAAGTAGTGATTCCTTGGGTAGCGGTTTTTTTAAATACATATTTCGTATGCAAAAAAAATTTGCAAATTTTTGCACACAATTTTTTGGCACTTTAAGAAAGAAGGCCGCTCTGGATTTTTCATCGTAAATTACTCATTTATCAAGGCTTATTCTTAAATTTTTTTCATATTTTTAAAAACCGACCATTCTCTTTACCGACCATTCTCTTATACGCGCCTCACTATTATTTGGACGCACGTCTTGTTAACAAATATACAGGATGTTTCATTAATAATGGGACATACGCTAACTGGAGAATCCTTAGTCCAAAATATGAAGATTTAACCTGAAACACTTAGATAAAATATGCATCCTTACTGAGAAACAGGGTGTCAAAGTTGTAATTTTTTTCTTTTTTTTTTGCAATATCTCAACTACCTCTTGACCGATTTTCTCCCAATTTGGTAAGGAAACATTTTTTAAGCTAAGAAACAATAATTTATGTATTACATCACGCTAGCCCATGGAGGGCGCCTCATATACCTGATGATGAATAATTTTTCTTTTTTTTTACGAAACGTAGTGGCACTATTGACTAGAAAATCTCATGTAGGAGTCATTTCTACGTAAAAAAGATACACCTGATAGAAGTTGATAATTCCAACCGTTTTCGAGAAAACTGCCGCATAGATCTCAAAATTTCCTTGAAAACAAACCCGATTTGAAAAGGAAAAATTGTATTTATTGAAAAGTGTGCTTTGGTGACGTCTTAGTTCTGTCATTTACGTATAATTTCATTAGTTTGACATTTTGAAATTTTTTTTGCATACGAAATATGCATTTAAAAATTATGAAAAATTATGTAAATAGTCCAACATGTAAGTAACAACTGTAAATTTTTTCGGATTTTTTCGTACAACGGTATCAGAGAAAATTTTAAAAAACGAAAATCGAAAAAACCCCCACAGCTCCTCCAATATGGCGGCTGTAGGCTTGAAATTTTGAAAAAATCATATTTAGGGTACCTAAGCCCCTTCAAATAGTTGATAACAAACAAAATTTTGTTTGGGGGCAGATTTTACATGTTTATCCTACTATGCCCTTTCCGAAATCCTTAATTTGTAATTATGTCAACTCTTTCAAATGGCAGCATCTTTTAGACACCCGGTAGTTAAGTACTAATTTTCACGACAAATCCATTGATACCTTCAAATCGAAAATCGGTTTGATATTAGCCCAAATACACAAGTTCTTTGATGGATAATAATTAAAATATCGAGAGAATGCTTATGAAGTAAGTATGCCACGGAAGGTGAATAAAACTAAATTCAAAACATTCATTTTGTCAACAAAACAACGCTGCACATAAACGAAGTGAGCTGTCGAGTTATACTCGCAAAAACTTCGCGCATACGATTGTATAAAATTTGAAGTATTTGAGGGAATGTATAAGAAACTCGTTCTTTCACATAACCCCATACAAGAAAATGTAAAATGTTTAGATCTGGTGAGCGGGCAGGCCAACATACAGGTCCATATGTTGCGATTACTCGCCCATTATACCGGTTTACTAAATGGGCCATAACTCAAGCGGCATTATGAGGCGGAGCCCCATCTTGTTGGAAATACATTTGTTCAGAAACTGCAAGTGGTAAGTTCATTCAATATCATTTGTAGGAATTCTAAATATCTCTCCTCTGCCAAAGGTCCTAATAATTCTTGTTGCAATCACCCCAGCCCACACATTTACTCTAAATATTTCCTGAAAATTACCTTGCCTCATTAAGAAAAGTTTATTTTCCTGCTCCGAATATTTATTGTTCTTTTTATTGAACATTCCATTGTTGGTGAATCACTACTCATCAGAAAACAATATCAAAGAAACAAAATACGAGTTAGCGGTATTGTTCTGAAGTAGTCAGTCATAATAGCCGGTTGCTATAATCTTTGTACAAATAATAATAATAATAATAATAATAACAATAAATGCATTTATTTATAAATGAATTGGTACAAATTCGACAATACTGCCCTCTTCCATTTGCCCAGTACTAATGAAACCTAAATTAAATCTAAAACTAAAATATCTCTTTTCATGACAATGACGTACCACAAGCGAGGTCTCCGCTCAGAAATGCTGATGCACTTGATATTTAAACGAGCGATAACCATATTTTTTGAGAATCTTTCTTGCTGATTCATAACTAATTTGCACCTCGTGGCCAATTACTTCTACAGCCAGTGGAAGGAAGTACAGTAACGACAAAAAAAAATTTTAAAATTTTTATTGTTCAAATAGGCTTAGAATGTCATGAAACGTCGAGATTTCAAGTTTGAGCGAAAAAAAAAATTTCTGTCTGTCGGTCTGTCTGTAACTTTTTTTTGTGCGCACGTTTACTCTGGAACCGTTTGAGATATTGACTTGAAATTTGGTACACACATGTACTTTAACGAGATCTAGAACTAGATTATATTTTCATCTTGTTCCGTCGAAGGGTTGGAGGGTAAATTGGGGTAAATTTGGAGTAAATAGGTAAATCAAGCAGGTAAGAGTTCATAAAATTGATATTTAGTATAGACAAGAGAAGCTAAGGTCTCAAAAAAAATTTTGGCATTAGCCAATTACCACCCCCACCCCATTATTAAAGGGGATGAAAAAAAAATGTGATTTAGTGCGTGTACAAGAACCAGAAACCTCAAAATATTTTTTACTTTATCCACCCCCCACTCCTACCCCCTGTCACCACCCCCACCCCACTACCGATGTGGGGTATCGTTTTCTGGGTTTTTGGGGTAGAGGATTTCAAATATTATATTATTAAAGTTCCATAAACAATTATTTCCAGATACAAATTTTTTTCGTTGTGTGACTTGGATAAAAAATCCGGATGTGGAAGTAGTGATTCCTTGGGCAGCGGTTTTTCTCTAGTAGAAGCAGTAGGATTCACTTCTACGAAAGCCAACACGTTAATTTCTGTCGCTTCGTTAACGATAAAAGCTGCAGGATTGTTATTAATTCCTCTTCTAATTGGTTTCTCCACCATTGGAAAATATTGAAAACATGGATGTCTGTTCGGATGGATGATGTCTGTTCTTGGCCATACAAATCTGCGGCGTTTCTTGAATTTTTGTTGCATTCTCCAAAAATTAATAACTGTCCACTTTTCATCTCTTGTATAGATGTTAAACAATAATAACAATAATTAACAAACAATAACAAATTTAAAGATAAAGAGCAAACTTATTAAGTTAATAATACACACCTATTATTGTCTGTCAAACTTCTTTCTGTTTCCCCAGCACACTTCTTTCATTTGCAGCGTTGTTTTGTTGACAAGATGAATGTTTTTGAATATAGTTTTATTCAATTTCCACGACTTAATTACTTGATAAGCGTATTTTCTCGATATTTTAATTATTATCCACCAAAGAACTTGTGTATTTGGGTTAATATCAAACCGATTTTTGATTTGAAGGTATCAATGGATTTGTCATGAAAAGTAATATTTAACTACTGAAAAAGTTGATATAATTATAAATTAGTGATTTCGGACATTTTGGTTTGCCGTAGCTACTAAACCAATTCGAAAAATCTCACGCTTACATTCTTATCTTGTTTTGGTCCATTTAATTGATTTGAGTGCGTTCACTGTACTCTAGATGCAAAAATAAAAATAGCCATAAAAAAATCAAGTAGTCTCAAAAAATTTTTAAAACTACGCAGTCGCACTTAAAATCGTCTCCGGAATCAAAAAATGTAAAAATATACAAGGTGTTCCATTTAAATTTTCAAAGTTGGGATCATTCCGGAGAAACCAGACGTGATGGAAAAGTGTCAATTTATGAAAAAATTGCCGTTTTTGGTATATATTTCCCCTGCCAAATTTAAGACTAATATCTTGAAAACTCTGGAAACTATGGCTTGTCTAATGATTCCGTTGACACCCGGTATAAGAGAAGCTAGTCTCAATTTTTTTTGGCACTAGCCACTCCCATTTAATTTCCACCTCATTATTAAAGGTGGTGAAAAAATAAAATTGTGATTTAGCGTGTGCACAAGAATCAAAGGTCTCAACAATTTTTTCTTTACTTCAATAATACAAACTTTCCCCATATGTGGTCAACTTATGGCGGGCACTGTATATTACCTGGGAAGTTCTTTGCGTATTTTTTCGGACCATTGAGTGATGGTTCATAAAAATCGTCCTATCGTTTCCAGTTTTTTTTTCAAAATTTAGGAAAACATAATATCTAAATATATTAAGTTTACATGTTTAAAAAGTCTCATCCGAATTTTTGTTGTGTTTGGGAAAGTGTTTTTTATAAATTTACAATTAACAATGAGTTATATTTTCAAAAAAAAAAAAAAAAAAAAAAAGGTAACGCTATTTGTACCTTCTCGCTGTCAAAATGGGGAGAAACATATTTATATTAATGTATTTTCAGAACAGTTCTATACAACATAAGACACATATAAATCAACTTATAACGATAATACTGCAAAATTCATAAGACTTTAAAAATTACGGAGACAAGTGGAAAAATTCGTATAATAAAATAATAAAATTACTGCAACCAATCGTCATAAATTAATTTTAATTCGTTGACATTAATAATAATCCCCGTAAGAAATATGACAAAGTATTAAGTTTCAATAAAACTTATCAAAGGAAAATTCGTTAGGAACATTAGTAATAAATTCATAGTTTATACCAAAGTCTAGATGAAAGAATATATATTTTGAATTTATATATACGAAAATAAACAAATTCTTCATATAAAACAATAAATTTTTGTTTCAAGGAATAATAAGTTTCTAATAAATTTTATTATCGTCCAGCTTTTCATTTTTTGTCACAGAAGTGACATATTTATTTTGCATGAAGAATTTATTTATTTATTTCTATATATACAAGTTGTTTCACTAAAACTGTGTGTGCTATTTAGTACCGCAACACCTCATTATTTTGGATTTAAATGTTTTTCGAGATATAGCGCTCGATGAGCTTTATTTGACTGTTTTGAAAAATTTGTAATTCTCATATTTTCAAGGCCTTCTCTAAATGGATTGAAATTTCGAGATCGACTATTAGGCAAATTGGATAGCGTATTCGATTTGCAGTTCTCTTAAATACTTTTATACAAAATTTTAGCTCGATACCTCATATAGGTTATTCAATAGCCAAATTTGTCACATTTCTACTGGCCCTGTATAAAAGTCGGTTAGGTTTACTGAAAAGATAAAGTTGTCATTCGATTAAGGAACATCAAATACTAAATGAGGAAGAAAGAAGAAAAGTTATTCATTAAATAAATAGTGCTTCTATACATTATTCGGTTGCTGGACGTAGGTGCCTTAATAAAGATTTTTCAAACAAATGGATTGGACGGGATAGCTTTTCTTTTTTCTTTCTTATTTAGTATCTAACGTACTAAATTATCCGCCAAAAATACAAGAGAAAATTATACATAATCAAATTGTTAATCATATTTAAATTTGCACAAAGTCTTTGCGTTACATCAATTTGACTTTCGTAAATCTCACAGCGCCACACAGTGGGAAAAATATGTCCCTTTTTGGACAAAAATCTGCCGACAGTAGAGATTTCAATCAAATTAATTAAAAAAATGGCAAATGCCCTTAAGACATTGTACTTTAGAATAGTGCTGAGGCAAAGTGGCTTTGGGTTAACCTAACCTAAAAATCGCAGATATTACTTCCACATCCAGTGGAAGTATAGAAACGACAATTTTTTTTTAAATTTTATCGTTCAAATAGGTTTAGAATGTCATGAAACGCCGAGGTTTTAAGTTTGAGCAAAAAATGTCTGCCGGTCTGTCTGTAACTTTTCTGTGCGCACGATTACTCTGAAACCGTTTAAAATATCGACTTGAAATTTGGTACACGTATGTATTTTAACGAGATCTGGAACTGGATTATATTTTCATCTTAATTCGTTGAAAGGTTGGGGGTAAATGGGTAAATCAAGCAGGTAAGAGTCCATAAAATTGGTATTTAGTATATACAAGAGAAGCTAATGTCTCAAAAAAATGTTGGTATTAGCCACCCCCAATAATACCCCCATCCCATTAAGGGGGTGAAAAATATTATTTCATTGTAGATGACCATTCGAAAGCTTATTTTAAAGAGGAAGATTAAATGATGTATTTATTAGAAATAAGTTGAAAAAATTTTTGAATCCTATACATAACCTTAAAAGTTGCCAAAAAAGTCATTTTTTAAGTACTTAACCTAAAATATTTCAAAATCCTGACATGACGGGCCAATTCTGAGACCAGATTCGGATTCAGCGCGAAAAATTACTTCGGAAATTGGATAATGTTAAAACTTTTAGGTTTATGACTGTTATTTTAATTGTACATACAATTTTTCACTTATATATGTTATCTTAGGTTTAAAGCTGTTAATTAGGTTAGTCTGAATGCATAGGAATAAAATCATGTGGATAAAAAACTATCCTTATTTTTACCTGTCAGTAAAATAATATTTACAAGTCTAAACGCAACTAGTGCCGAGTATTTGGAATATCGTAATTTTTAGACCTGTTTTCATTCCTTTGAAGGATCGATAGAATGCGAGTAAGATTAAAAATGAGATCAGCATAAAAAAACCCTGAAGAACAACTTTTGATCACTTAAACTTGATTTCACTTAAATCTCGAATTTTCGCCACCTTAAACCTTCAATTCCTATTTTAACTCCTTAAAAGGGTTATGGTTCATACGTTCAAAAGGATTCAAGAAACTTAAGCAATCAACTTATGATCCCATAAAAATGAAATTGGTATCCAATTTACATGAACACTACTTCGTTTGTTTGTGACTCTCGACCAAGGAGGTAAACGCAGAATAAAGAGAAAAAATCCGCTGCCCAGGGAATCACTACTTCCACATCCAGTTTTTCTATTCAAGTCTCTCACAACGAAAAAAAAATTGTACGTGGAAATAATTGTTTATAGAACTTTAATAAAATAATATTTGAAATCGTCTACCCAAAAACCCATAAAACGATATGCCACATCGGTAGTGGTGGTCGGGGTGGTGGAAGGGGGGGTAATGGGGGTGGATGAAGAAAAAAATATTGAGGCCTTTGGTTCTTGTACACATACTAAATCACAATTTTTTTTCACTCCCTTTTATAATGGGGTGGGGTACTAATGGAGGTGGCTAATGCCAAAATTTTTTTTGAGACATTAGCTTCTCTTATATATACTAAATAGCAATTTTATGGACTCTTACCTGCTTGATTTACCTATTTACCATTTACCCCAATTTACCCTCTAACTCTTCAACGGAATAAGTTGAAAATATAATCTAGTTCCAGATCTAGTTAAAATACATGTGTGTACCAATTTCAAGTTGATATCTTAAACGGTTCCAGAGTAATCGTGCACACAAAAAAAGTTACAGACAGACCGACAGACAAACAGACATTTTTTTGATCAAACTTAAAATCTCGGCGTTTCATGACATTCTAAGCCTATTTGAGCAATAATATTTTTTTTTTAATTTTTTGTCGTTTCTATACTTCCACTGGATGTGGAAGTAATATCTGCGATTTTACCCGAAGCCACTTTGCCGCAGCAGTACTCTAAAGTACAATGTTTTAAGGGTATTTGCCATTTTTTTTTATTTGATTTTGTTGAAATCTCTATTGTCGGCAGATTTTTGTCCAAAAAGGTCATATTTTTCTAACTGTGCGCCATCACTACGCTGCTTAAACATTGTGATAATATTATAAGGGCGCTAGGTAAAGGGACGGCAGTTGTCTCAGTATCACTCGATTATTCTAAGGCATTCAACACTATTGACTTCTATTACGTGCGAAATTAGTATTTTACGGGTTTAATGCAAATGCTGCTGCATTCTTTAAATCTTACTTATGCAACCGTAGTCAGTTGGTGTCTGTCAACAATTCTGTGTCCTGTGCTCAACTAATTTTATCAGATGTTGGAGTATGGAATTAGCAGGAGGGTGGTCAAAAACCACAGCACTTAGGCCCCATTGGACCCCTTGTACACCCTCCCTCTAGGCAGACACTCGCCTAGGCCTCCAGCTAACTTATTCTTTCGAAGTAGGTGGTGATATTGCCTAGGGGCATCTCCCTTACATTGGCCAAGGTAGGCCAACGCTCTCCCAAGATGGATTCTCTAATTGATGAGACGGCTGAACAGTCACAGAGTACGTGTTGAACCGTCTCATCTTCTTGTTCACAACCTCTGCAAAGAGGTGTTTCGCTTAATCTCATATTGTATAGATGTTTCCTTAGCGGACAGTGTCCAGTCTGGATTCCTGTTATAAAACGTAGATTCCTTCTGGTCATTGCCAGGTAGTCCATTGCTGTTTTCTTGTTGGGATACGTGAGCAGTTCCCTAGCAAGCTGACAGCTGCTTGTTTCATCCCACAGCTTCTTAAATTCGTTGTGGGTGTTCTCCTTAATTAATTGTATTATCGCCGTAATCGGTAACAGACTGGCCGGGCCTGGTCCAAAAATAAGTTGGCCTGCTGCCTTCTTGGCCAGTTTGTCGGCTTTTTTGTTGCCACTGCACTGTGCATGTCCTTTCACCCAGCATACCGAGATGTTGTTCGTACTGGAGGCACCCACAAGTGCTTGATGACATTCCCATACTGCTCCTGTGGTTATTTTGTAACTTCTCAGGGCTAGTAGTGATTGTCTACAGTCTGTGTAGATCCTGATTGTTTTGCCCGTAGTTTGTCTGCGGACAATCTCTTTTGCGGCTATGGTTATGCCCGCCAGTTCAGTTTGTACTATGCTGGCTCGCTCATCCATAGTCCATTTATATTGGATTTGCAGGCTTCTGGAATATATTCCACATCCTGCCCCCTCCTTCTTCCTTGATCCGTCTGTGAAAATGTTAATCACACCTTCACCAGCGGTCTCGTTTTCATTGTTTGTCTGTATTGTGTAGTTTATCAGATGTTCCGCAAGGATCCATTCTGGGACCACTGTTGTTAGTAATCCATACAACCGATATCTTTAACCAAATTAATCATTCTCACTTGCAGTAATATATTGATGACATTCAAGCTTCTGTTTGTCTTTAATCCATCACATGGTGAGATTGCCAACACATTGTTGAATTAATATATATATTCTATTTGCGGTTATTCTAAGAAGCATGATTTAATCTACAAAACGGTTGCAGTTTTGTTCAGTTCGAAAAATATTATGGATGGTGTTAATATTCAATTTTCGGATCAAGCAAAAATTTCGATGTTTTCTTAGATCAAAAATTATCTGGTCAGTTATTACTGCAAAAAACTTTGCCAGAATGAAATTTTTATATTCAATTAGACATATTCTAAATTTCAAAATGCGGAAATAAATGTGTGATTCACTTGTGTTGCCCATTCTTAATTACTGTACTATCCATGTTTAGACCAAACAGGAAAGAATCGTATACAAATAAAATGTTCAGTTTAGTGCATATGACCACTGGCAATTTGACTCATATGAGTAAGACTACAGAAGCTATTTTTTTGTGAGTGAGTTTACTGTTTATATCGGAATTTTTTATCGGAAGGGACCATCATCGGCACTTTTCCTGCTTTTCCACAAACTCCAAAATAACAAATGTATTTGTTCAAAACATCATCGCATTGTGTATTAAATATGTTTTAAACATTTGTTTAAAACACGGTGCGATGTTTTAAACATGTCAACCCTGCAAATCGTCCAAAATACATGTTGTCATTTCATTTTCAACTTACGATTTTTTTTTAATATCTGTAAAGAGCAAGAAATAAAATTTCACTGTTTTACAAATATCTGCTTACCTATTAGTGGACTGTAACAAGTAACTAACCTAATATAAATTTGAAATCGGTGCAAAAACATATTTTTGAAATTATGTATTTTTGCACCGATATCAAATTGATATTAGATAATAAGGTACAGTTCCTTGCTACTTTCCACTAATAGGTAGACAGGTATTTGTAAAACTGAGTGAAATTTTATTTTTTACTTTTTAGAGATATTTTTAAATTTTTTTCAACTTTTTTAGTATTTATTTAACTTCTACAAAGTGAACAAAAGTATTGTAAGATAATCTGTACGTTCGTCTTGGTGTGAAACGGAAACCTCTGCCTAAGGAATGACTACTTCCACATCCAAATTTCCGGGGTGGTGGTAGTGGAGATGCTAAAATAAAATTATTAGGCCTTTGGTTTTTGTACACACACTAAATCGAAATTTATTTTTATACCCTCTTTAATAATGGCAAAAAAAATTGTTTCCTTGGCTTCTCGTACATACGGTAGGTAAATCCCAATTTTATGGTCTCTTACTTGCTTGCTCTACATATTTATCCCCCAACCTTTCAATGGAATAAGATCAAAATATAATCTACCTCCAGATCTCGCTATAAAACATCGGTGTACCAAATTTCAAATCAATATCATAAACCGTCCAGAGTAATCGTGCGCACAAAAAAAAGTTACAGACAGACATGCCGAGCGACAGACAGAACTTTTTTTGCTCAAACTTAGAATCTCGACACTTCATGACATTCTATACCTATTTGAGCAAAAAAATCGATAATAGTTCATAAATTGCAAGGCACCACGTTAGATAAAGCCGTAATTTATTTGGGAAATAAGATTTTCGCAAAAGGACAAGTCTATGTCGCTTTGAGCCAAGACAAAAATGTATGTGGCTTGGCTCTATCTGATTTAGAATCTAGCAAGGTCATAAGTAAACAACATGACGAAGAAATGCAAAGACTTTCGAGATCGCTGATACACACACACGGACGTACACACATACAAATTTTTTTCATGGCCGATATATTTGATTTTTGAAGTTTGACTTCAGATCAAAATTAGTGACAAAATCTCTCATGTATCAAATTCCACACAAATCTGCAAACATTTTTCAATTATGTCTGCCATATTGAATTCGTCATCATACTAGCTGTTGCCGAATACTGAATTCCCCATGTACCGGGTTTCATGTAAATCTGCAAAAATCTGGTAACATTATCACATCTTAAAAACCATCATATGATGAAATATATCGGCACAGTAGCACAGTCGGTTAAGATGTATTGAGTGGCGAATATGCTAACCGACTATCTATCGCGTTCTGGGTTCGAGCCTCAGCCCCGGTACTGACAATACCTGTAGATGTGGACGTATGTCTGCGTTTTTCCAAATGTGTAACCCTCTTCCGGACAGCCTTGGCTTTGGATTTGGGGGTTGTCTACTATATGTGGTGTGTTTATATGTGTTGTTCGCCGGCGTAAATATCAGTCAGGTCAGTAATGTAGTTTCCACGTCCGCCATCATTAACAGAATTGAAAACAATGACCTGGACGAGAGCCTGCCTCTAATTTGATTGTAAAAGTAAATTGTTTAATGGGCGCGTTTATCAATAAAAGTCTTAGTTCATACTGTTGTAGAAAACATTATTCAGCTGATTTGCCTCTATGCAAGGCTGTCTTTCGTTCCGAAATGGTATATGACATGCTAGGAAGTTATAATAATGCCCTGTTGTTTGTGAAAATTATAATTATTATAAAGCCTAATATGTGCTTAAGCCTTTATACCTTTCGTTGTAGAATAAAGAAAATGCTAATTGACTGCCAATTGAAATTAACTTCCTAAAGTAACAAATTCACGTGTCATTTACTTTGTATACAATTTCCATGTCACAGTTAATTGCAATTTTAATATGAACTTTATGGATATTTATAAACACTGTTCGTTTACTTGTAAAGTTGATTAAGTGTAAGAATAGCCACCTAGCTAAACTTCGCCCGCTTTATAAAATGTATGTCAGTTTTGACGCAGTATATTAGCAATGCCGAATGCCTCATTGATTATTTCGGGTTTAATTTAAATTAAATTCGTTTGAATACTTATTAATAATTATTAAAAACCTCAGTTAAAAAATTACTTAAGGAAGTGTTATGACCATACTTTAAGAGCAATATTTAAAAATTACTATTTCAAGCCTTTTTGCGGAGACATCTTAAGAGTTTTAAATTTTTAAATATCCAATCACATTATCTATTGCCTAATGCAAATGTGAGCATTAATATTAATTTGGTTTGCATGAATCCGGGATAAACAGCCATTCGGTCTCTCATCTTCAATGCCAAGGATATTTTCTCGGTCGTTTTATTGTCTTGCTTTGAAGTCTGTATGGTAAATAAGTTTTTGAAACGTGAATTGTAATTGGTTGCGGTGACGTCTTCACTATTAGTTTTTTCTATTCTGCCGATTGCTTATTATTCACAGGTTACGAAGCAACAACATAACTTATATTATATTATAATATTTTCTATGTATACAAGGTGATTGACGTAACCTTCAAAGTGTTTAAAATATTGTTAGTGAATGAATAAAATAAATTGTCGAAAATTATTCTTGATGGAGCTAATTATATTTTGCTCAAGACTCAAGATATTATTCTGTGCGGAATTTATATTTTTTAATTATTTAAAGAAATTTACCTTTTTGTGGCATGTATGGGAGGAAAAAGCAAAAAAATCTCATTTTATCGATTTTACAGAGATCATAATAACATATTCCCATGTCTTTTGAATCGCTGAACACGAATTTTAGGTGCAAATTACGAAATCACAATTTTTTTTAACCGCGAAAAACATTTGGGCACTTTTTCGCAATTTGTCCGAAATAAGAATTATCTGAGGGCTTAAATGTCTCAACAAATGTCACGAGTACTTCTTTTTAACCGACTTCATATGACTCAGCGATGATCTCTTATTAATTTTATCAAACTACGTCTATTATAAGGCGAACAAAAATTAGAAATAAAATTTTTATTAGTCAAGAATTTGGCTAGTGATAATTTAATTTTATAAAAAAAGGACCGCGCACATTTTCTTATATATAATGGCTCTCGGTGAAATTTTCTGAATTTTTAGTATGTTATAAATTGTGATCTTCTGATTAAAACTGTGAAGGTCCCTCAGAGATCTCTATGCACGTTGCCACCACATAACCCCACTAGCGGACTACGTCCAGGAAATCTCCCAAAAATTGTACACCACCAAACTGGGCGATAGTCCGCTAACCCGCAACATAACCCAAATCAGACAGCATAATGCAATATTATTCAATCTGAGACACCCCCTACCATACCAGGCGTTGCCTGTTTTCCGGCAAATCCCTTAGCCAAATCTTCCCCTACCATAACCTCTACAAAACCATATCCTATCATCTTTCCTAAACTTTATCTTTAATTCCCTCTTTCCTTTTCTATTTGTTCATTTTTATGCTTCTGTTGTTTTTCTTTTTGTTCTTTTTGTCACTTTGTTCGTAAATTCTTTTTAGGCCCAGAAAATTCTTGAAAATTATAACATTTTAATACTCTTTGCTTTATCAGGGAGACCACCAGGGCGACAGTTCTCGTACGGGTTTTTTCGTTTAGCTTTTTACCCGAGCACTTTGCCAAATGTTGTGTTAATTTTAATTAGCTTTAGGTCTCTGCGTAGACAGCAATTTTTAATATTATTATTAGTTTTTAAGTTTGTTTATAACAAACAGGAGAGCCAATCCCCCCGTTAACCGTTAAGCCGAGCCGGACCTGCCCCGTCCAACCTTAAATTCACCATGGTACTACGTGCCATGGTTGTTTGGTTGGCTCCGGACCACGATCCGGTAAGGCACATAGTTGTACTTAAATGAAGAGTAATGTTTTTTTTAATTTAATAATATGTTTTTACTTTTGCTTTTGCGACTGGCACTATTTTTTCAGGGTACGGACGTCTCGGGTTCAAATCCTGCTCGCGAAATATATTTTTTTATTGTATCAGTGATATTAAAAGTTTTACAAAGCTGTATATATGAAGTTCAAGTTAGGTTGGTTTTTCGAGTATGAAAATACTCATAGCATAATTTTTTTTTTCAACTTTAACATGATGTCACCTCTAGTTCCTAAAATTACAATTTTATTTTTTTACCCCCCTTAAAACTGGGGTAGGGGTGGTAATGGTGATAGTGGGGGTAGCTGATGGCAAAAAATGTTGAGATATTGGCTTCGTTAAATCGACAATTAGTAAATACTTTATATTTGCGGTGTGTATTAATTATTTGTATAAAATATGTTGGTCAAAAACCATTAATAAACATTTTTTTCTTACTTTTATTTTGGTAATATCATTAACCTAAACTGTACTATAAGTTTTAATCTTTGATATAAAATACGCCGCTTATTAACTACAATATTCTAATAAATATCGTATAAAACGTATAAAATGCGTGAAATATACGTTCCAATGGTTTAAAAATGATTTTAGTACAATAATTATAAGTTTATATAGTATACCACTTTATGATTTTACGTTTTTATTATATTTATAATTTGCTAAATTTCCTCTGTAGGTAAAAAAAAAATTATTTAAAAGCCGTTTTAAGTGCGCTTTTAGCAAATAGTAACAAACTATTGGAAGCAAAATTTGACACAACACTTGACAAATAATGAGAAACATGGAGAAAAACTGAGAACTATATTAGATGGCCTAAAAACTGAAAATGATATACTTAACGAACTCAAATCAGAACTAAAAAAAAAACAAAACAATCGCTTATTGAAAGTTGATGCAATCTGAAGGATATATCTCAGTTACTCATGAGACTGTTAAAACTATATATTGGAAATTCTGAAAGAAGTAATAGCCCAGGCGATAGAGAATATTTTATAGTGAAACCTACAGAAACTTGCAAAATGAACATTTTTTTAATGAGTTCGTGAAAGTGTATAGAATAATATCCTGAAAAGTTTACATTCCGCTCGGATGCAGAACATAAAAAAAAGTGAAAAAAAATTTTTTCATCCATAATTTCAAAATTTTGAAATTAAGTCAGGGTGGGAAAAATATAGGTGGATAGATAAAGTGCTCCTGAACAAAAAATGTTCTAATCAAATTTATCGCTAAAGCCACGGTATTTCTGGAAAAAATAGTGAAGTAACTTTGTCAGTCTGCGCGACCAAGCGCAGGGTTGAACGCATACTGATCTCTAAAAGATCTCCCGCGCCGTAACTCTCATGAATTTTTACCTGCATTTATGGTATTGAATTTATTACATATTCACATATCCAATGGATTCCTTATAAATTTGTTAATGGTCATATTTTCGAAAAAATGTATAAAAGTAAACGAATTTGTGTTTGAACATTCGAAAAGTATACATTTTTTCCGAAATAGTGATGTTTTATTTTTTACAATGGGTCAATTTCTCGACAAGTTACAGCCTCCAATATATATATATATATATTTATCAAAAAAAATCAAGCAAGGAAATTAAAATGATTTGAGATGTACTTTTTTTTTGAATCCACGTTACTTCAACTTAATAAACCATAATAACCACGAAGTGTACATACTTTTTAATAGTTCTCAATGAAGAAAGACTTTTTTTGAAGAGCTTTTATTTTTTTCTATATTGTTTATTGCGACGATTGAGTTCGGGCGTGATAATATAGATAGTATATTTTTTTTTATTGGTACCCTATTTTGCTTATTTAAAGTACGCCTCAGAGTGTTTAAATCCAAGTTTTAAAAACGCGCGTGTTTTAAAGTTACCATGGCAACATCAAAGGTAAGCAAGTACAACTCGTTCATCTGTATCTGATACCTTTTGTTCTTCCATCCATTTGATGAACTTGTCGCATTCTTTTCTATAAGCGTCTTCCGATTTTTGCGGTATTAACCGCGATTCTGCTTTTCTATTTATGTTAGAACTCATTTTAAAGCAATATACAATCAGTGACAACTATAGTGACAATAATTAATCCTATGTGACAGATTGCAAATTAATTTTTGTTTTCTCATTTTCATGACACTGACAGGTATCCTGATGTGACATCACGAATCCAACCATTTTACATTCTTAATTCTTAATTCCATTTTTTGTAG
The DNA here is from genome assembly GCA_936432065.2 of Rutpela maculata. Classification (NCBI taxonomy): domain Eukaryota; kingdom Metazoa; phylum Arthropoda; class Insecta; order Coleoptera; family Cerambycidae; genus Rutpela; species Rutpela maculata. The sequence goes on from OW386289.2 coordinate 5,936,486, forward strand.
TAATAATACCAGTATTTATGATTTCAAAGTGTACCAATAAAAAAAAATAGCGTAAAGTATTCGTGGATAACTGGTCTTTAAAACACTTGCTCTATTTCGAGCACTCCGGCTGCGCCGTCGTGCTCGAAAAATCGCGCGTGTTTTAAAGACCTTAATATCCACTTATACTTTAATATACTATTTACCATCCGTCCTTTGCTTGTATAAAACAAAAAAGCATCGGAAAGCTAAAATTTCCATCTTTTAAATGAATCAACATTCATATAGATTGAACAAATTCTGAATTAGTAATTCAGTGCGTCGCACAGTGGAAAAAAAAAAGCCTTTTTTGGACAAAAATCTGCCTACAAGTCAAATCTTAATCAATTTTGATCTACCTTGGCTTAAAATATAGGTTATTGGTTACACTTTCAGAGTATTCTGCCTAAATTACAAACCCCGATTTCCTAACCTCAAAAAATATATCAACTATGAGAGTAATCACTTTTTTCTATTTCTACAAGTCAAATCTTGATCAATTTTGACAATCCTGGGCTTGAAATGCAGGTTATTAGCTATCTTTTCAGCGTATACTGCCTATATTGTGAACCCCAATTTCCTAACCTCAAAAAACGTATCAAATATGAGAGTAATCACTTTTTTTCTATTTCTACAAGTCAAATCTTGATCATTTTTGTCAATCCTTGGCTTAAAATGCAGGTTACTAGCTACCCTTTCAGCGAATACTGCCTAAATTGTGAACCGCGATTTCCTAACCTCTAAAAATGTATCAAATATGAGAGTAATCACTTTTCTCTATTTCTACAAGTCAAATCTTGATCAATTTCGACAATCCTGGGCTTAAAATGCAGGTTATTAGCCTCCCTTTCAGTGTATACTGCCTAAATTGTGAACCCCGATTTCCTAACCTGAAAAAAATCAACTAAACATAACTTTTTTCAATTATCTATCACTTCAATTGAAATATCTCCAACTGAGACGTATTATTTGGACAGGTAAGTTTTGTATAACATCTAAAGTTCATTTTTTTTATACATTATATCTTCCTACTATACGGTTAGCAATAAAAGATTCGAGTTTTGTTATTTATAGTATACATTTTTTTATTTTAATAATTTACAAACCTCTTTTATTCGTAGGTAAAATTTTAATTCATTGGCTCGAAAAAATTTTTTTTTTTTATAACAAAGTAATTTATAAAATATGTTAATAAAATTTTGAGTAGGGTAATTGTTTTGTTGAATTTTTTGAGATTAGGAAATCGGGGTTCACAATTTAGGCAGTATACGCTGAAAGGGTAGGTAATAACCTGCATTTTAAGCCCAAGATTGTCAAAATTGATCAATATTGGAATGTAGAAACAGAAAAAAGTGACTGCTCTTCATATTTGATGCATTTTTTGAGGTTAGGAAATCGAGGTTTGCAATTTAGGCAGTATACGCTGAAAGTGTAGCCAATAACCTACATTTTAAGCCAAGGTAGATCAAAATTAATGAAGATTTGACTTGTAGGCAGATTTTTGTCCAAAAAAGGCTTTTTTTCCACTGTGCGTCGGTGTCACAGTCATGCGTATCAAAGCGCGCGCACGCATGAATCTCGCTCCGAGATATAACGTTACACTTGACTATTTTTTTCCGGGAAAACCGTGGCTTTATCGATAAATTTTGTTAGGACATTTTTTGTTCATACATCCGTGATATATCCATCTGTATTTTTTATTTTTTCCTAGCTTGACTTAATTTCAAAATTTTGAAAAATGGATGAAAAAAATTTTTTTTCGATGTTTTTTTAAGTTCTGCATCCGAGCGGAATATAAACTTTTCAGGATATTATTCTATACACTTTCATGAACTCATTAAAAACATAATTATTCATTTTGCAAGTTTTTATAGGTAAATACCTTCATCGACTGTTCTATAATTCTGAATCGCATCGCGACCTCCATAATCGAACTCGGCAGGTCATTTTACATAAGAATATGACCTCAGTTTTTGTACGTTCGCGAGTTGCATAGGCCACTTTTATTTCGTCCTCCAGCTAGTTTGCTCTTTCCCAGCAAACATAAATATATAGCATATACGTAAATGCTACGTAAACTAAGTTTCGCAGAAGTAACGTGCTATGTAAAATGTGACGCATAATCATATGTGCGTACTCTGCGAAATGTCAGCAACACGTGCATATGATTTTTACATAGTGAAGAGGTAACACTGTGACCTCACGGTATGGAACAAATGACGTAGCGTATATGTATATTCAACCACTTGCTATGTAAAGCATACGTAACTAATTTTATCTCTTTATGATGTAGCATATATGTATATTCAACCACTTGATAGTGACCTTACGCTACGTAACTTATATACTTTTTATCTCTTTATGATGTAGAATGTATATATTTTATCTACCTACCATATGTTCAAAATAGCATATCCCAGCACTTTTTAAATATTGATACTACACAATTGGATTTTTAAAGTTAGATATATGAATAAAGTTCCTTATAAGTTATACAGAAAAATATATTTCTTTAGAAAATTACCGAAGTTGACACCAAGTTTTATTTTTAAGTCGGATACCTTATTTAGAGAGCCGAGTAGTTTTATATTTTGAATGAAATTTTTTTTGTAAAAAATGGTTATATTTAAAATATAACTTTCTAAAAATGTCCAGAGGTATTCAACTTAAAAATAAAAGTTGATCTCTCCTCCAGTTATTTCCTAAAGAATATCAATTTTTCTGGACAATTCATGAGGAATTTATATTCATATATTTAACTCCAAGAATCCAGTTCTCTAGTATCAATATTTAAAAAGTACTATAGGGTGCTATTTTGAACATTATAGTAGGTATATAAAACAAATACATGCTACATCAAAAAGAGATAAAAAGTATATAATGCAAGATATGGTTGTCTGATTTGTCAACATATATTAGCTTAGGAAAGATTCTCGAATTGAATGACAGTTTAAACTAAGTTAATTAGTATCAACAGAGTAAAAAGCTTCAGTTCCATCTTAATCTCTGCATATCCCAGTAGGTAAACCAGGCATTAGGCGTTGTCCTCGACGTTGTCATCTATGTTCTTTAGAAAGCAGCTATACGATATTTGTTCTTCTCCAATGATGTATACCCACCTACCTACCTACCTACCTTGCCTTGCGTTCCTAGTAAAGCTCAAATTTCATTAAATTTATTTTATTAACTGTTGATTTAGGAGAGATTAATACTAGTGTCTTTTGTGTAACTAATCTATATTCAAGTTAACTAAGTATCTACAATAAGTGTTAAGCATCTCTCAGGTCGTTTCTGATTGTACTCGTTCTTTGGTCAGCCTTCGTCACTCTGATATTTGCTACTTGAACATCAGTTACACAACCTGTGGAAATAATTGAAATATTAGTCTATTTCATATACGGGGTGCACCATTTAAAACTTCCCCAGGCTTGTAATTTTCTTATTTTTTAAGGCACATCAAATTGTAGATATTTTTAAAGCATTTAAAAAAAATTTTTTTGATAAAATTGTTAAGAAAGAAATCTTAATTTCCTTGAATATTTTTTTACGTCACCCTGTACATGAACTGCGTTAATGCTTTCTTATAAAGGTTTTAATTAGCTTCAATTTATATTGTTACGTCATATTCGAAATTCTTTTTGGTTTTAAAGAAAGGAATTAAAAACACTCCAAACTGATTTTTTTTTAAATTACTTTGAAAGGAATGCTAATAATAATTTTATGCTTTATCTGTAAAAGACATATCACAAACAATATTCAGCGTAATAAAACAGTAACAAAAATTAAAAAAAAAAATTTTAAAAACTAACTTAGTTATATTAAAATGTACTAAGTAGGAAATTGCAAATTTTTTATTTTTTAAGTTTTTTTATTTTAATAACATAAATTGAAGCTAATTAAAACCCATTATTTATAAGAAAACAATAACACAGTCCATGTACAGGGTGAGGTAAAAAAATATTTAAAGAAATTAAGATTCCTTTCTTAACCATTAAAAAAAAATTAATCACTCTGTTTGGATATTTAAAGGCTTTAAAAATGTATACAAGTTGATGTGCCCAACATGGTCATCACTTCGAAAATAAAAAAGTTACAAGTCTGGGTAGTTTTAAGTGGCGCACCCTGTATAGTGTAGTAAATCTAGTTATATAGCTTGTATCTATCCCTTTACTAAATTGTGAAGAAAACTAGATGCAAACTATTTTGATCAATTTGTTAAGTTATTGAACAATCTATGATAGCTTAAATAATAATATATATATTTTAACAAAACTTTACGAAAACACGCTTCCAATGGAATGAAAAATTTGAGGTTGATCCGATAAGTTTCAGAAGTATACTGCTTTAAACATGAACCGATGTGCTCAAAATGCTGTCATTCAATCCGAAAGTCTGCCTCAAAGTTGAGTTTACACTGTTAAAACCCAGCTATTTAAAATCAGATTTGTCTAATCTGCCAGAGATGGTGATTTGGGGACTATTGGAGTATTTCAACATAAGAGTATGCAGCATATAACTGCCGAAAAAAAGGGGAATGAAAATGCAGCTAGGAGTGAATGACTTCACACAGCGTCTATATTCTTGATTAATTTTAAAGCCTCTAGAGATCTTAGAATATCCTGGTTTGAATTTCGCTCTAAAATTAAGAGTAATAAATGTAATAAAAAAATATGCTAAATAAGCCCATTAAATCATCACACCAAATTTCAAGTGGAAATGTTTATAATAACGCCAAAAAAAAAACAATAACAAAGTCGAAAATGAAACCGTTGACTGTTTAAGTGCATCAAGTCATAGAACTGTTTGTTTTAGAATGTAGATTTTTCTCTTACTCTTCAGTGGTGTTAACACAATTTTTTTAAACTATTTAAAATCATTTTAAATTTTTTATAAAGAATTTTTTTTCTCAGAATTAAACAATTAAAAATTATTAGAATGCTTCAAAAGATCACAGAAAAAGAAACAATTGTTAAATAATAATTTATTAATAAATAATTTTAAAATACCTACTTATTTATGCAACAAGTGTGTAAAGCAGTACTTTTTTCATGCATAAGTTGTAGACGAGTGCATCAATCTTATGAGAATCCCATGATAAAAGTAGTTTCTTTAACAGTCATATAAACAGATTGGTAATTAACGCCATTGAAAAGTAAACATTCAACGATTCAATTTTCGAACTTGTTACTGTTTCTTAAGCATTTTACTTCCACGTCCAGTGGAAGTATAGTAACGACAAAAAAATTTTAAAAAATTTTTATTGTCCAAATAGGCTTAAAATGTCATAAAACGTCGAGATTTTAAGTTTGAGCGAAAAAAAAATTTCTGTCTGTCGGTCTGCCTGTCTGTCGGTCTGTCTGTCTGTCTGTCTGTAACTTTTTTTTGTGCGCACGTATACTCTGGAACCGTTTAAGATATTGACTTGAAATTTGGTACACATATGTACTTTAACGAGATTTAGAACTAGATTATATTTTCATCTTGTTCCGTCAAAGGGTTGGGGGGGTAAATTGGGGTAAATTTGGGTAAATTTGGGGGTAAATAGGTCAATCAAGCATGTAAGAGTCCATAAAATTGGTATTTAGTATATACAAGAGAAACTGAGGTCTCAAAAAAATTTTTGGCATTAGCCACCCCCATTACCACCCTCACCCCCTTATTGAAGGGGATGAAAAAAAATTGTGATTTAGTGTATGTACAGGAACCAGAAAGCTCAAAATATTTTTTTACTTCATCCACCCTCCATTATCACCCCCCTATCACCACCCCCACCCCACTACCGATGTGGGGTATCGTTTTATGGGTTTTTGGGGTAGCGGACTTCAAATATTATATTATTAAAGTTCCATAAACAATTATTTTCACATACAAAGTTTTTTCGTTGTGAGTGACTTGGATAGAGAATCTGGATGTGGAAGTAGTGATTCCTTGGGCAGCGGTTTTTTGTATAAATATTAAATTATATTATACTATTACATGCACCGAGAGCCATTTGATATAAGAAAATGTGCGGGGTCCTTTACCAAAATGATTTAATTCTACCAGAAGCATATTTTTAATAATGACAAATCTTAATTGTCTTAATTTATTGCAACAAAATTAACCATAAAGGTTCAGACAATTCTAGTTTTCTTCGTAGTTTTATAATGATCAAATTAATTTTTTTAATGGCGATACAAAAGCAATATCATTAATCACAAGACAACAAAAAAAAGGGCTGCGCTTTTGATCAGAACCATCTAATCATGTTTTTTAACATGTTGAAACCGATTCTGATATTAAAAAAAAAATTATCAGTTTTTGGTTACCACCCCTTTTCTCCCCTAAAAAGGGGCAAAGGTTCTCTAACTATAAGATGTCGGTAAACAATAACCATACCTATGCATAGTACTTCGCAAAAGCTTTTAGTCACTATTCAGATCTGGGTTTCCTTGAATTACAACTTCTTACGCTGGATTCAGTTGAACTTAATAACGTGGGAACAGCACCAACATACAGCTTTTGTGTAACAAAATCCATGTAATGATATAATTGTCTGTCGAGAATAACGATTGCCCGTGAAATAATTCTAACCTATAAAAAGATTATGTTTCATTTAAATAAATATCTTTATAAAAACGGTACCACACAAACTTACTTTTGGGTCATTCACTGGAAAATGGTGCACCTCCAACAAATATGTACACCAAACTCGCAGACACCGTTTTTCGGGCATGTTTATGTTTGCACCTAACCTCTACACTAATAAAACGTCTAAATAAAATAATATTTAAAAAAGTCACAACGCTTTATGGTTCACAGTTCTGCATCAAAGTTATTAAAAGACATCATCCACAATTTTTCACAAAAATGATCAAAAAACACAAACGTTAGATTTTACATCATTTTACACTGGTGTGCTGCGTAAGCGTGACACTGACGTGTTCCATGACTTCGATGTCGTAAAATGTAGTAGGTAAACATTTTTAAGTAAAATTATGTAGCAAATATGTAAACTTGTGTATAAGTAATTAAATTAATATGTTGACTTAAATATGATATTATTTTACGTATATGCTATGTAATATTATGTAAAATATTTTATATAAAAATGTTCTATTGATCTTACCTCTCAGAGAGGTAAAGTTACATTAATGTTTACTGGGTTATTACGTAACTTATCGTCATCTTTTTTTAACTGCCGATATTTAAATTTTTTTTTTCTTGGTTTACTTCAAAAGTCCCAGTTCTCTTAATAGAGATTTCCAGATCCATGTTGATAGGAAATTTTTTAAATAATTTTTGACGTCGAAAATCACCCAATAATTAATGACTGCATACCTAAAACACCTTGTATAAAACTTTATGTGAATAGTCAGCTTTAGAATCTTAATGATTTGGGATATACGTATTGGATTTTTTTCGGATCTCCAACTAGTCTATTACATTAATAAAAATAGAAAACCACCATGTATGGCCTTCACATAAGATGAGCAAAATGGAATTTTAAGGTTACTCCGAAAGCAGACTTGTAACATGTGTTTACTCTGTAGCGTACAATAAAAAAATTAAAGACGAGATAATACAATTTTATAAATAACAATAGTTTAATAAGTTAAAAACTCGTAGGTGAAAAATAATTATGACAAATAATCATATCAGTAAAGATAACACATGTGAAGTATTTTTATTACTGACATTACTGTTGCAGATACTCCCGATGAAGGCGCCAAAAAATTGAATTGTGATATTAGAAAATAAGATGTTTTTAACAATATTAGTCAGTGTAATAATTACCTTGTGGATAATATATTGTGTGGTGTTGTTTTCTTATCATTATGTTATCGAGGTTGTATTGGGTAAGTCTGCAAATCATTTTATTATAAATAAACATTTTGTAGAAACGCATTACGATGAATAAGTTTACACTCAGAAGACTTTTGCAGTGTACTTCGTATTCTAAAATATCTATTTATCATTATTGTAAATGAGCAGATTGAGCAGAAAGATACTATGAAAAATTCATTGTGTAAACATTTCAGTAAATGTAGAAAAATCTTATTTTGGGTATTCAGCAGATGCCCAACCAGCAAATTTATTTTATAATTTAAATGTTATACGATTCTTTTGTTTTATTGTTATTTTATTAATCCTTCTAAAATGCTAATTTATATTAGAGTTGCAGAAAACACTATATGGTTGCCTGCAACTAAACTGTTTTATAAATTTATCATCAAAACGTCTTTACAGACAAATTTTAAAATATCTTATAAAGCAGTTAAGAAATTATTTTAGAAACGTTTCCGTGACTAAGCTATAAAACATTTCAGCTTATAAAACTAAATCATTTTATAGCGCTTTTTAGTAACATTCGGCAGTATTTTCAGCACCGTTATAAATATACAGTGTGTCCCAGGATAGATGTAACAAGAGGTGTAATGGACCAAAATTTTTTTGGGGATTGAGTCCTGCTTGTTGTAAAACTAAAGTATAACAAAAATGACTTGATTTGGTGTTCTACAGGGTGTTTTATAAGCAAAGTTGTAAAAATCACCACTAATAAAGTATCTTTATTTTTCAAAATATGAAAAAATTCCACTAAGGAAAGTTATTTAGAATGCAATTTTATACCTCCATACCAAATTTCAGGAATATAAAATTATTTTTTTGAAACTTCCCATTTTTTCAATAAATTAGTATTTTATTTTGAACCATTCGATTAAAACTACATAGAAATTATTTTTTGTGAATTAATATTTAAAGTTATGTAGGAGCTAAAAGTAGGCTATGAGAAAAGCAGTGGATACACATTTATCATTTATTATTGACATATTAAATTTAAATATAGGGGCAAGATATATGGATTTGGGGTGGTGTATAGATCACCTACGCTTAATATTAATGGTGCAATGCAAACATTAGAGATCAGTACAATATTAATAGTTGTGATATGAATAAATTTAGTTCTTTGCTAGATGCCTGTGGGTTATTACAAGTTGTTGATGAACCCACAAGAATTACGAGCTTTAGCGAAACATTGATAGACATTGTATTAACTACTACAGAGGCACTTATATCAAATACTAAAGTGGTAGATGTACATAATATATCAGATCACAGACTAATAATATGTAATCTTGCATTTCTCGTTGAAAAACAAAATCAATTTTTTACACGTATAGGGAATTTAGATATTTCAATTACGGCAATTTTTTACAGGATTTGTCTCAGGTACCTTGGGAATTAATTTATGATTTGGAAGGTGTTAATGATATGGTCACTTTTCTCAATAATAATATCCTACAATTGTTTGACGTTCATGCTCCGTTAAAAACTGTAAGAATTTCCAAGTCAAGAGCCCCTTGGACGACTAATACAATTAAACTTATGATTAAGAACAGAGACACAGCTCTAGCAAAAGCTAAGCAAACTAGATCTAGAGACGATTGGACATATTATAAAACAATTCGTAATTATGTAACCTCAGCAATAAGACGTGAAAACAGAGCATATCTTCGGCATATTCAAAATTCTCAAAGTAATAAAGAACTGTGGAAAACACTTCAAATTTTAGGCGTAACTAAATCTCGTGATTCTGATATACCGGCTCATCTTTCCAGCCCCGATTTAATTAATAACTTTTTTGTGGCATCAAATAATACAAATTTAAATGTTGACATGGAACTTATAAATTACTATGAAAATGAAAATGAAAATTTTAAAAACGGGGCCTCATTTGAATTTCAAAACTTTAAAATGTCTCCAAAGCAATTAATGGTATTAAGTCTAATGCGTCAGGGCATGACTGTATCTCTAAAAAATGCTTCAAATATGCATGCCACAGTTAAATGTATATTTTACTTACTTATTTAATTGCTGCATACTACAAGGTGTATTTCCAGACTCGTGGAAAATGTCAGTAGTTAAACCATTGAAAAAAATTAGTATTCCATTAAGTCTTTCAGATCTACGACCGATAAGCCTCTTGCCGATTTTTTCTAAAGTGTTAGAACGTTTAATGCATAATCAGATTATAACCTTTGTTAAAAAACATGACATTCTTCCTGAAAATCAGTCAGGTTTTGGACCAGGGCACAGTACAACCAGTGCACTTTTAAAAGTTACAAATGACATAATTAGTGGAATAGATAAAGGTGAAAATTCGATCTTAGTAATGTTGGATTACTCTAGGGCGTTCGCTACCATTAATCACAGATTAATGTTATCAAAGCTAAAATTCTATGGGTTTGCTGAAAATGCACTTAACCTCATGCGGTCATATTTCTCCTCCAGAATGCAAACAGTTGTTTTAAATGGTTCTGTCTCAGGCTTTGGGAGGTTGGGATCTGGTGTTCCGCAAGGATCAATTTTAGGACCGCTACTTTTTATTTTGTATACCTCCGATTTTGCTAAACAGCTGAAATCTTGTCAATCTCATTTTTATGCCGATGATACCCAGATCTACCGCACCTTTAAACCTGACATGATCTTTAACGCAGAGGTAGAAATTAATGATGATATTGAACGTCTAGTGCAGTTTTCCACCAGACATTGCTTAAATATAAATGCACAAAAATCAGCAGTCATAGTATTCGGTAACAATAAAGAATTTATATATGATAATATTAATATCTTCGTAGAAGACCATAAACTGTCTTTTCAAACTACTGTTAAGAATCTAGGACTTACTATCGACGTAGATCTGAGATTTACTCCACATGTAAATAATGTATTAAAAAAAACATATTGTTCGCTAAAGCAACTATATTCAAATCGACACATTCTAAGTCAAAGACTTAAAGTTTTGTTATGTGATGCACTTGTACTGTCCTGTTTTAATTACTGTGATATAGCCTACGGCCCTTGTCTGGATCAAACGACGGTAACCAGGATACAGAAAGTGCAGAATAAGTGTATTCGGTTTATTTTTAATTTAACAAGGAGGTGAAAAATTAAAAACATTAAATTGGCTAAATATGACGCAAAGACGACAACATCATCTAGCATCTTTTACACATAAGTTACTAGCCACTTCTACTCCTCACTACCTTTATAAACTCCTAACCCCACGATCTTTACTTCATCCAAGAAATCTGAGGTTTATTGATTTGTTGTCAATTCCCCGATATCGGCTTACTCTAGCTTTCTCTCTCTAGCTTAACCTCGAATATAAAAAATATATATTAAACCAGTGAATAGCTACCATCTCTCAAATAAGTCTCTTGAATTTCTTATTATGTACTTCATAAAAAAAAATCTTTGTTTATCTAGTTTTTCTAAAAAAATTTTGGTTGTGTGTAAGAGCAGCTCTAGAGAGCTGAACTCTACTACAATCTACTGCAATATGGCAACGGCAATAATTAAGTAATTACAAAATAAAATTTTATTAAAGAATTTGTTGACCGGAGACAAATTGTTAAATTAAAACAAAAAATCTTTTTAGTGAAAAATATTCTAAAGGATTATTAGAAAATATCACAATATAAAACGTATGAAAAAAATCATGAATTCGAAAATTTTTTAACATGACCGTTTGTAAATTTTTTGAGCTGTATCTCGGAAATTAGACGTGGAATCGAGTTGGGCCCATGAGAACTCTTAACCACAAAGTAGAAATCTACAACATTTACCAATTTTAATAGCTTAAACTGAATTAATAAGAAACCCCTAAGCTATTTTTAACCTCTCGTTAATAATTCAAAAGTTACTAATGTTGATAAATAGTAAATTAAAAACGCATTATTACCTCTAAGAAATTTGATACAATCATTTATATACAATATCAAGAATAATGTTGGACCCAGAATAGATCCGTGTGGAACTCCGCTGTCTACTGCAGCGTAATCAGAGTAAATTTTCTTAACTACGTTATTATATGCCTCGGTTATTTCAACACACAAAAGTATCACTTTTGTGACGACTCTGTAGGTTATAGACGAGTCACAACAAGTGGCTTTTACTCCGAATAATATTTTTTCTTCAAACGTCGATTCGCTAGAAGAAAAAATAAAGATAAAAAATCTCGAATTTCACCACCAAAAACGCATTGTGTTATAATCGCATGGCCGGCGTTTTAAATAAAATACGCGTTGCTATGGGTATTACTTTTTCTGCCGCTCACAGCGTCAGAAAAAGTACTTTTACCTCCGTTGTTAATAGCATCGCACAGCCGTCTAAAAAGTCAAATTCTAATGTCATGAAATGAGTTAAGAAATGTCATGTTCTTCTGACGTTTGAAGAAAAACTATATATTTGAGATATCCCCACAAATAAAAATCTAAAGGATTCAAGTTAGGTGATCGAGAAGGCAAAGCAGTAAAAAAGTTATTGAAAAATTCTGTTTTCGGGGATGTCTATTTGTGTACCGAAAAAAGTTACATAAACTTATTTTCAGAGCTGGGCAAATACTTTGAAGAAGTATTTAAATATTAAATACTAAATACTTTCAGAAAATTGAAAGTATTTAAATGTTAAGTATTTTCAAAAGATAAAAGTATTTAAATAATAAACAACAAAAGTAATTAAATAGTTTAAACTTAGCATTTAAATACTTTCTGAATATTTAAATACTTTGATAACACTGAAATATTTTGAACCATAGTTAAGTGTAAAAATAGCCTTTAATGGCTAAACTTCGCCAAATTATATTTTCTATTTTTGTAGAAATCAATAAAGACAATATTATCATTATTATTATTTTATTAAATACTATTTGACTCTCAAAATTTTAGGTTTCATGACTTTCATGAACTTCTACAACACTATTTTAATACACTACTTAATCAGTTCTAGTTGGGTATTGGACTTTTACTTATCCGTAGAGCTAGACCTTTGCGTCTTCTGCAAATACCCAAATAAAGCACACAGACTATGGCACTAGTTCCACTGTTCTCTATCACAATCACAAAACATATACATGCAGAGTGAGAGGGAAATATGCGTTTATTTTCGGTTTATTATAAATATCTAAAAAATCATAAATGGTATACCTTGTCCTTAAAATAGTTTCAAATACTCCCCATTGCTCTAAGGAATACAACCATATACAGTTTTTATCATAAACTTTGTATATAGTTAAATGCCATACTTTAATAATGAAATTAGGAACTATTTTCATTGACAAACTACGATATTCAAGTACAACAGAAATTTACAATAAAAAAAAAATATATATAGTTGTATTCGTTAGAACAATAGCAATTATTTAAAACAGTTTTAAAGATTATAGTATATGTGGTTATTTAATTATTGATAATAAACCGAAAATAAACGCATATTTCCCTTTCACTCTGCAAAAGCCTAACTTTAACAGTTAACACTTACTGTCTATGTCTGCTCTCAACCAACTTTCTGGGAATTAAGACATGAATGACTGAAGACTGAATTATGCAATGTGTTTATTAACTACATAGTATAGTACATGTCTTGATTCTTGACGAGTATCTACCTCTGTCTCCCTAGTGTATTTAATTACATTTGTTGTATTTATTTAAATACTTTTGAGATTCAAATACTTCTGAAAGTATTTAAATACTGTCAGAAAAGGATTTAAATACTTTTTAGAAGTATTTAAATACTTTTCAGTTATTTAAATAGTTTAAGTATTTATAAATACTTTAGGATCATTTTCACAAATACTAAGTAGTAAATATTTCAGATAAAGTATTTGCAAGTATAAATACAAATACTTGTTGCAAGAAGTATTTAAATACTTGGTATTTAAATACTTTCTAGTATTTAAATACTTGTGAGGTATTTGTAAGTACATATTTGCCCAGCTCTGCTTATTTTCAATATTAGCTAAGTCAAGCCTCCGAAAACGGACGCACTAAGAAACGCTCCTGACAAATCTGTGAAAAATTAAGTAAAAACATAAGTGAAAGTGTCAAAAATTAGTGAGATAGTGGCTAAGGACAATTTGAATAAATATATATAATCAAAAGACAAATAAAAACCATATAAAATTAGAAAAACGGAATATAGTAAAGTAAAAATGAACTCTTGAGTGCTGAGAGTAAGATTTCGATAAAACTTTCGATACATCCCTAAACAAGTGGTCAACACATGTTAGTAAAATAAGGGACCGAGACCATTGACACTGGCTGGACGGACAAATTTACAATATACAACCGCACAACATTTACACTACCTTCTCTGCCCAACTAATATACTGGATGAAGAAAAAAACACGTTGCGTTAAATCATAGGTACATTTGAAAAATATAAGAAAAAGAAAATCAACTAATTGATATGGGAGATAGCGAGAAAACATCAAATGGGGAACTATTCAGAATACTGAAAGAGATAGCAACAGACGTGAAAGACATAAAAGCAGACCTATCACAATACAAAGAGCACCTTAAAGCACTGGATAGCAGAGTAAGTGTGCTGGAAACAGAAAACAAAAATTTAAGAGAAAAACTACTGCTCACTCAAAAAAAACTAAAAAAAAATAACCTAGTCCTATTTGGTATTCCAGAGGAGGATGGCCTAGTTATATAAAAAATCAAGTGAAAAGAATAGTAAGTGCAAAACTGAATGTAGATCTCCAAGAAACGGACATAAATGACGTATATAGAGTAGGCCAAAAAAATCCATACCAACCAAGAGCCTGTATACTAGAACTAGTAAGAACCACCGTAAAGCAGGATATATTTAAAAACGCTACGCAACTAAAGGGCACCGGAATTAGCATATCGAACGATTTGTCCCCCGAGGAACGAGAAGAGCAGAAATTACTACGCCGTCACCTAAAATTAGCGAAAGAAAAACAGTGCCATGCAAGAATTTTCAAAAATAAGCTAATCATAAACGGAGAAACCTACACAAGTGAGGATTTAAAATCAACTGATGGGGATGAAATATATGTAACCAGAAACACAAATAAAGAAAGCGTAAAAACCAATACAGAACAGAAAGGAATAGAACAGAAAGAGACAAAACTAGTACCAACAAACCCAAAAACCCCAATTGTGAACTACGCAAACCAAGACCCCCCTGAGACTCTGATAGAGGATAAGAAGAGAAAAACAGAGGCAATAGGATCCATGTCAAAAATAAATACAAGAACAGCACAAGAAGAAGATAGAAATAAGATAAGCAGAGAAGGGAGTCCTGAAAAATCAACCGGAACAAAACCAAAAATATACTCCACTTTCTGTCAAAGGTCATCAAACAGGACCAGAAGTAATAAATAAGGGTAAATAAACCAAGAAATAAATCTCAATACTAATCTATACTATCTGATCGACCTTTTGTTACTGAAAATATTTCTTTTATTAGTACCTAATTATTTTTCTTAGTAATATTTTACATGTATTATTTTTCTCTATATTCCTATTAGTAATTGATATTATTGTTATAACAACGCAAGTTCTTGCTTTTCCCAATGTCTTCTCTGATAATTTGTACAATGGACCCTTACATCAGAGATTTTACACTCAATGAAATTAAAACTGAAACGGTACTTACCTGTAACGAATGTGACCAGGTAACAAAAATAAATGAGAAAACCCCAAATTTCAAAATATTACATAATAACATACGTAGCATAAAAAAGAATCTCAATGAATTTGAATGTTACCTAAATCAATTCTCCTATAAACCTGACTGCATCATTTTAACTGAGACCTGGCAAATACAAGATCTAGCCTTGCATAATATTGAGGGCTATAATATAATTTATAATGAAGGTACGTATAATCAGAACGATGGCATTGTCATTTATATAAAATCAGAGTACGATTTCACGCACAACATCATAACACTAACTAATAATAATATAGTCTCTGTGTGTGTAAAATATTTTAATAAAGATATTTGCATAGTTGCAGCATATAGATCTCCATCAACACATCCCAGTGTATTTCTGCAGGACATTAGAAATTATTTTATTAATATTGACCTAAGTTTCATAGATTATTTCATCTTTGCTGGGGATATAAATATAGACATTTTAAAAAATACGGACAGTACTGTTGAATACCTAAACATAATGAATGAATTTGGTCTTATTTCGACAATAAATAATTACACTAGATGCAAAGATAACAGTCAATCTTGTATTGACCATATATTCATAAAAACAAAATCTGATTAATTTCTCCTTCCTATCATCATAAAAAGTTCACTCACTGATCACTATTTCATATACCTACAAATCATAATAACAAATAAAATTATAAAAAATAGTAAAATATGTAACAATAAAATTGAAAAAATAAATTACAATGACTTGAAATCGAGGGTTAGAGAAACGGACTGGAATATAATCTACCAACTTGACGATATTGAAAATGCAACAAATGAATTCATTAGTACCATAAACACCATAATCAGAAAGAGCACTAAAATAATAAAATTGAAAAATAGAAAACGTAAAACATGGATTACTAATGGTTTAATGACATCCATAAATACGCGTGACAAAATGTACCAGCAAGTTATAAAAGACCCGAATAACCAACTGCTTAAAGACAATTATGTAACATTCAGAAATATGACAAACAATTTAATTAAAAGAACAAAAATTGATTATTACAAAAATAAGATAGAGGAAAATAAGAAAGATACTAAAAACTTATGGGATACTGTAAAGGAAATCTGTTCTCAAAAAAAAATGCAACATAGGATAAATACTATCACCAACAACGGACAAATTATAACTGACCTCAAATCAGTAGCAAACAATTTTAATAACCATTATATTACAGTCGGAAAAAATTTGGCGGATCAGATAATCTCCAACCCTAATTACGACAAACCGAACAATAAAAACATTACTAATTCCATGTTTCTTACACCTACAAATCCTGTAGAAATTAATAATATAATTTTGTCGTTAAGAAACGGCAAATCGGCCGGGGTAGATGGAATAAAGGCAGAGATACTAAAAATTATTTCACCAAATATATCAGAACCCCTAACCTATATTATAAATAAATGTTTTCAAAAAGGCCACTACCCTTCTGCTTTTAAAACATCTATCATTTTGCCAATCTATAAAAGTGGAGATCGACAGCAAATAATTAACTTTAGACCAATATCCCTAATAACTACTTACTCTAAAATATTTGAAAAAATTCTTAAAAAAAGACTTTGCGAGTATCTTAATAAATATAAAATAATATCAAATAGACAATATGGTTTTCGCGAAGGCATCTCAACGCAAGATGCTATACTTCAGCTAACCTCCAAAATGTATTCTGCACTGGACAATAATAAACCATCACTCTGTGTATTTATAGACCTAGCCAAAGCCTTTGATACGGTTAGCCATGCGCTACTCTTGGAGTCACTGGATAGTATAGGTATAAGAGGAAATACGTTAGATTTGTTTAAAAGCTATCTCTCAAACAGACATCAGTGTCTTAAAATAAACGACTTTGTAAGTGACTTTAGAACGAGAGAGTATGGCGTTCCACAAGGAACCGTGCTAGGGCCGGTTCTGTTTAATATCTATTTAAATGATTTATTTTCTATCCAAACTAAAGGAAGTATAATAACATATGCCGATGATACTGCAATATTCTACACAGCTGAAAACTGGATGTCACTCAAATCCATAGTCGAAGAAGACATAAAAAATATTAAAGACTGGTTTGATCACAAATTGCTCACAATCAATTTTAATAAAACATATTACTTACCTATATGCACTAACAATAATAATCTGCCAACATTCCAAAACCTCACAGTCTCAAATCAACTCAAAATAGCTCGTAAAACGGAATTTAAGTATCTAGGCATTATTATTGACTCCCACCTAAGATGGGATAAATATGTGACTTATGTAATTAAAAAGCTACAATCGCTCATATATAAATTAAAAACTTTGAAAACTATTTTGAACATAGACTCTTTAAAAATTATATATCACTTCTTAGTTGAGTCGCATATTAACTACGGAATATTGGCATGGGGTGGAATTGGTAAAACGATTCTTAATAATTTAATAATTGTCCAGAAGAGAATCCTTAAAATAATGTTTAATAAAGAAGTCACATATCCTTCTGACAGACTTTTCAAAGAGGCCTGCCTACTTGACCCACGGCAACTCTTTTTTTATCAGTCCATTCTCCACCAACAAAAAACGAAAGATGAATTGAAAAAAAATGACCACAAATATAACACGAGAAATAAGAATCATGCATATTTACCACCTTTTGTGAAGAAAACCGTAGGTCAGAAATCGCTCACCTATTTGAGTCCTAGGCTCTATAACCACTTACCTGCAGAATTGAAAAATATAAACCATATCAATAAATTTAAAAAGCAACTCAAGCAATTTATATTTTACACACCCAGAGACATGATTCATGATATGGTTGACTTAAAAATTTAGACCCTTAATGGCTTATTGTTCTGAGACTGCATTATACTGTTTCTTTTTTATTTTTATAAATGTTATCTTACTAACTACTATACCTTATCTTATTATAACTTATCTTATTATAATTACCATTTAACCCAAATTAAATATCTGAGCAACATTTCGTTCTGTCTCTTTTAGTACGTACAATTAGTGTTGATTATTGTTTATATAGTTTTATTAATTTTATATAATACCATACTATTAGATTATATTATGTTATGGTAATCATAGTTTACGCTATGACATATAATTTCATATATATATATATTTTTATATAGCTTTATAATTCTTTTTTGTAAACCCACGCGCAGGCCTTGGCCTTTAGTGGGGCATCTTTGTGTTTATTTACACAATTATTATTATTATTATTTCGTTATACTTATTTTCAAAACTTTTATGTACTTAACTTATTTGTAAAATCATGTAACATTTATGTAACAAATTTTGTAAATAAACCACTCCATTCATATATTTTTTAAATATAGCAAAAATCTTCTGTAAATAGAACTAAAGATATCTATTCGTAGTCATATCCCAGTGATTTTGTGGACAAATATAACTGTTTACAAACTAGCAAAGAGAGAAATATAATTATTTTGGAACAATCTGCCAAAATTTCAAGAAAAAAATATCAATATGTTTATTTATAATCGACTAAAACGCAAAAACTAACGTATCATGGATTCAACTACAAGTAGAGCATCATTCTTTTTTTAAACTTAACCAACATATACATTCATAATTCGCTTATTGTTTTTGGTTCCACAAAAAAATTTACGTAGTTATTTGAAATTGTTTATACGTGCAATATCCATAATTACAATCAAAAGTTGGTTTAAGTTTAAATTTTTTTTTCTTTCTAAAAACCACTGTAAAGTACATGTAAAAACCTACACTTAAAAAGAAAAACTGTCCTTCTACGAGTCGATGCACTTAAACAAAATGCGATGGAAGTTTCGAAATTATTGTTAGCTTTTAGCCGTTTGAATAAATACTTTGCGCTAAAATTTGACACGGAGGTTTTTTTCAATAAAGGGCATGGTTCCACCAACTTTCGTTAAAATTGATGCATCATATTTCTTAAACTGCTAAAAAAGGCAATTTTTGGTGGCTTTTATTTTTTTACAAATTAACAAATTATCAAAAAGTTTTTTCATATGCCTAGTCTTATTCAAAATATTATTGTGAACAGTTTGTTTTTTTATTTTTGCGATACGATTTCTACGACCTGAAATAATAAGGAAAATAGCAGAAAATTTCTGTGTTGAAAAATAAATTGTTAAAATTTTACAAGAAGCCATGGACGGATTTAATACAAAATTGCCCATAGCACTTGTTATTATACCTACAACAAATTAAAACAATAAAATTGCTGTAGCTAGAGAATTCCATTCAAATTTTATTTTGACTCCACAATAAATGTAGTAAAATATACCTAAATTGTGACAATGTTAGACAATATATGACAGTAATAAACAGGTATACAATAGTACATTGTAATACAAGTGTGGCAAGGGCTCGCTGCGCTCGTGTTCCTAGTTTCATACATCGTTTTGCAATGAGGCTTGCCACAATATGTGTGTTAAGTACATACTATTTTTTCTACGGTTGTGAAGTTATTTCCCTTAAAGTTTTTCAAAATTTTAAATTTGTGAAGATAGTCCGGCAGCGGAAAAGTGCTTTTTCCCTGAAGTGAAAATTTTTGTATTAAGTTTCTTTTTAACGGATTCTCGTAGATTTATATGTCTATTTACCATATCCGGCTCTTTGAGCAACTTGAGATATACAGAGTGTTTCAAAACAATAAGATGATTGTATATGTTTTTGGCTTTATGATGCGTCGTACGGAAAAAGGTAATCTATGCAAAATAAAACATAATTAAATTTCCTACAAGAATGTCTATATTCATTTTCCTCCTATGTGTTATAGTTTACGAGATATTCGCCAGCCAAAATAGATAATTAAAAAAAAAAAGTATTAGGTACCTTGAATATTTCTATCAAAGTGGTTTACCGTGATCTGCTAATAAATCACAGTCACAAAACTATCTTTATTTTACAACACTCGACGTATTTACTAACGTAATATTTTGTCGAAATCTATACATTTCCTTAAATATACAGTGTGACTCACTTAAAATGAAGACGCCCTTATAACTTTTTTATTTTGTTTTCGATTTGAATCAAATTTTATTCAACTATAGAACAAATTAGGATCTACTTATGACCAGAAAAATATTCGCCTGCTACAAAGGCAAAGCCACCTGTGGTACCAAAATATGCTGAAAAAAATTAAAATGATTGTATATGTTTTTGGCTTTAAACTTGAATACTACTTAGTTCTTAATTTTTTCTCATTATTGTATGGTTAATTGTGCGTTAACTTATTGAATTTATTGATTTTACAAAGTTTTACAGGAAATGGAGAAAATGTTAAAATTTGGTATATCATCGAAAATTGAAATTTTAAACGTACAAAATTGGGTGCTACTGGAACATCTTAAATCTATAAATTACTAAAGGAAATGATGCTACACCAACCCAGGTTATTGTTGACAATTTTGACACAGAAATCTCATCGCAAAATGGCAAAACCAGTACTCATTCGCTGGCTGTCCTTGTCAGCAGGAGAATTTTTATACGTACCACAAAACCATAATGTATCAGAAATTAAACGTGTCCTAAAAGGTGACATATCTAAAAAACTGGACTATGAAACTAATGTAGTAAGATACTATGGTCCTGAAAAGCCGATAATGCCTTTAAAGGTTTAAAAAAACAGTTCTACCACGAACAATTTTATGCCGTCATATTTTGTCTAATCAAAAAGCTAAGGAGAAGGACTGCTGTTTTCTTAAGGATGTTCTCTATAAAGATAAATGCCCAGAGTTTAATGGATATAATACTAGACTCTTTCGTCAAAGCAATGAGTCATGTAGGCCTGCGATTAATTAGGTGCTCCTGTAGCAGTAACAAACCATGCAGTACAAACAGATGTAGTAAAAGCTCTAGGTTACCCTGTACAATGTTCTGCGTTTGCAGAGCACATGGACACTGCTACAATGAACTAACCCCTACTGCCACTGTGAAAGACAATGAAGGCGAAGAAGACGAATGTTCACTTTCCAATGATGAAATCGATTCAGAAAATGATGAAGTCTAATATACATATAAATATAATATATTTTTTTAGAACACCCTGTACTTAAAATTTTTTGTTTAAATTTTTTATAAACCTTCTTATGAGAAGCAAACCATTTGTAAAAAACTCGTTTATTTACGTAAAATTTACAAAAAAATTAAAAAGAGTGATATTTCACCTACTTACTTATCGGACACTCCGTATCTGGAGTTGCTCAAGGATGACGCTTTGTCATCACTTGGATATCAAAACTAGGAGACCCTTAGACCCCAAATCCGTTTTGAAAAAAACTTAATACGAAATTGTTGGGTTTTCTCCGTGGCTGCCAAACTAAGATGTAATCGAGGCGTGTGGCAAATTCTTTGCAGCACGGCGTATTGCAAAGTGACATTTTCTGCTCTCATTTTGAAGTTTTTTAATTTCAACAAAATTGTACAAAAAATTCTTGCCGCACGGCGTGCGGCAAAGTGACACTTTCCGCAGTCATTTTGAGGTTAGAAAATATGACTTTCAACACAATCGTAGAAAATAGTAGATTGTAATACAAGTGTAGCGTGTGGCAAAACGATGTATGAAAGTAGTAGTAGTAGTAGTAGTAGTATCATACGAGTTTTGCAATGAAGCTTGCCACATGTGTGTTACATACTATTTTTTCTACGGTTGTGAAGTTATTTTCCTTTTTTAAAGTCTTTCCAAAATTTTAAATTTGCTGCCTGTCAGATTTTATTTAAAGTGACATTTTCCGCAGTCATTGTGAAGTTAGAAAATTTGACTTTGTAATTGCAATTCATGTGTAATTAATGTACATTTATAGAATTTAATTGTTATTACCAGTAAGTAATATAAAATTCTTTAAGGTAAACACGCTATTTTATTCCGGTGTGTGAAGATGTAATCAAGGCGTGTGGCAAATTCTTTGCCGCACGGCGTGCGGCAAATATTTTCTGCAGTCATTTTGAAGTTAGAAAATTTGACTTTCAGCACAATCGTAGAAAAATATATGGAACTAATTGGAGAAGTTTTACATTCACTAGCTATATAATTAATGCGTCAATTTTTTAAAGTTATAATTAAAAATGCGATCACAATCAGCTGTCTATATCATCACATTATGAGATTTAGAGACAATACCTTCTCGGAATGTACTTATGATAATGTAAATAAAGTGAAATATTTTGGAGCACATATCAGAGCAGATTCATGTATGATAACTAACGTTTCTGTTTGTTTTTATAAATCGACTCTGTGTTAGTAATATTTAATAATAAATTTTGTTTACTCTGTTTTACCTTGAGCAGGTCACGAAACCATTAAACATCATAACTATTTTCTTATATTAATATTTGAAGAAGGTAATGAGCTTCTAGCTCGATTAGTTTTGTACATTAATTAACAAATGAACACATTATCGCCCTGCAAAATGTAGGTGATCCTTCCATTGGTCTCCGTCGGTCATAATCATCTTTAGGTGAAAATAATAATGATGTTATTGTGGTCAACGGTCAGCAGAATTTGTATCTACTTTGGGTGTACCACAGGGTTCTGCGTTAGGTCGATTATTCTTCAGTATTTTCATTAATAATACTACAGTAGAATTGGGTGTCAATTGTTTCTTATAAGCAGAAGATATGAAGTTATACAGTAAAGTAAATGTTAATGATTTTGTGACATTACAAACCGTCCTTGATAAAATTAATGAATGGAGTAATTTAAACAAATTATAGTTGAACATAAGGAAGTGTAATGTTCTAACTTTTTTACTGATAAATATCAATTTGTTGAATTTAATTGTTTAGAAGATTCAGTACTTACACGTCCATCAACATTTCGTGATCTCGGTGTAACATCTGACAGGAATCTAATAGTACAGTACCTAGAGGTAAAAAAATATGCAAAATTTCGGATTAATTTCATATGTAATGATAATTTTACTTCCACATCTAGTGGAAGTATAGTAACGACAAAAAAATTACCTCGAGGAATATGGATGCGTAATAGGTTCCATTGAAGAAAATGCTTGAAGTAGAGGCTTTACTTCTATCGTGTAGTCCACGTCACAGAATGATTTATTATATCTTTGTTATACTATTTTCTGCTTATTACTTGCACATCCAGTTGAAGTATACTAACGCAAGAAAAATTTTTGAAAATTTGTATTGTTCAAATAGGCTTAGAATGTCATAAAACGTCAAGATTTTAAGTTTGAGAGAAAAAAAAATCTCTATCTGTCGGTCCGTCGGTCTGTCTGTAACTTTTTTTGTGCGCACGATTACTCTGGAACCGTTTAAGATATTGACTTGAAATTTAGTACACTTATGTACTTTAATGGGATTTGGAACTAGATTATATTTTCATCTTATTCCATCGAAGGGGTGGGGGGTAAATAGGTAAATCATGTGAATAAAAGTTCATAAAATTGTTATTTAGTATATACAAGAGAAGCTAAGGTCTCAAAAAATTTTTTGCCATTAGCCACCCCCATTACCGCCCCCACCCGATTATTAAAAGGGATGAAAAAAAAATGTGATTTAGTGTGTGTACAAGAACCGAAAACCTCAAAATATTTTTTTTCATCCACCCCCACTACCACCCCTATTACCACCCCTACCGATGTGGGATATCGTTTTATGAGTTTTAGGGGTAGACGATTTAAAATATTATGTTATTAAAGTTCCATAAACAATTATTTCCACGTACAACATTTTTTCGTTGTGAGAGACTTGGATAGAAAATGTGGATGTGGAAGTAGTGATTCCTTGGGCAGCGGTTTTTCTTATGGGTTATTATGGTAGCAATAGCTATCGTCTTCAGTTTCTATATGGTCAGGATACTTGCTCTGACCCTAAAGGAGTGAAAGCCACCCTAAATTTGAATATTCAATATTTGAAAAAGTATTACTAATTAATTTTTAAAACGTAGAATATTTACATTTTTGGGATCACTGATTACGAATCTGAAGTCAAAATTAAAAAAATCAAAATGGAGGCTCTAATATGGCGGATGGAAATTTTTTTCCAAAACAAGTATTTTAAACGGACAAAAAAAAATGAGTATCTAGGTGATGTTATATATTAACACAAACAGTATTTAAAAAAATATATTAAGCAATTACAATAACAGATAAGATAAAATGTGAAAATGCACATTGAATCCGCCACAATTTCTTTATTTTTTGAGAAACAAACAAAAAATTATTTTAAAGATTGATCATTTACCTTTAATTTTGTTCCTCAGAATTGTTGATGAAAGTCATGGGCGCAGCCAGGGGGAGAGCCATGCCCCCCCCCCCAAGCCGTCCCTTGAAATAAATATTTTGTAATTAACGCCAATATTATCTAGTCAAGGAATCTACTATACTCATCCTCTGGGGAGGCCGGTCCTATTGCCCCCCCCCCCCGATGAATTTTCTGGCTGCGCCACTGATGAAAGTGTCACAGTTTCTAAGATATTCAACATTTTAAACTAAATACTTCATTCTAAAAACGGTGGGATACCATCTATAAAGTTAAATATCTCCGAAACTATCAAGCCTACACAGATATACATGAACAAATTAATTCTCAGTTTATAAGCTT
The DNA here is from genome assembly GCA_936432065.2 of Rutpela maculata. NCBI lineage: Eukaryota > Metazoa > Arthropoda > Insecta > Coleoptera > Cerambycidae > Rutpela > Rutpela maculata. The sequence goes on from OW386289.2 coordinate 5,961,573, forward strand.
CATTTTTCACGTCCACCATATTATCTCTAAAACTAATATTTATTGAGATATTTGCAGAGAAACAAGAATGTTACGTTTTTTCCAAAATCATTTTACAGTTTAAAATGCATTTTCATTTTTAAAGCAAGCGCTGTAAGCGGTCGAAAAAATTTGAGCGTGTAGGTCATATGGTCATAGTACAGGGTGTCCCGAAACTCCCGCCTTCCCCTTTAGGTGCTAATTTTCCATGCAAAAATAGTAAGAAAAGTTCCTATAAACATGTGTCCGTAAATGCTTCCTAAGGGAGCTACGGCCCTCTAAGAATGGCGCAAAAATGGGTGTTTTTACTAATTATCTCGGAAATGATGTGGGACAACTTTATGAAACTTGGTTAACTTTTTCGATTAATAAAAGTTATTGTTTCACACCTACTTTGAAAAATAAATATTAAGCATTTAGCAAACGAATACGCAATATTTCGTTTACACCGCTTTTACTCGAAAACGGCTTGCCATATGGCTAATTGTAAAGAGGCCTTTTTTTATGCAGAATTAACCAGGGAATCATAATCAGGGACTAAAATACTAAAAATGTCAAATGGAAAAATTAATATGTAGAAACAAAGATAAAATTAATTTTGGCTAATACTGTAAAACAATAAACTTTAATAATCGAAAAAAGTTAACCAAGTTTCATAAATTTGTCCCAAATAATTTCCGAAATAATTAGTAAAAACACCTATTTTTGCGCCATCCTTAGAGGGCCGTAGCTCCCTTAGGAAGCATTTCCGGACACATGTTTATAGGAACTTTTCTTACTATTTTTGCACGGAGAATTAGCACCTAAAGGGGAAGGCGGGAGTTTCGGGACACCCTGTATATGGGAATATATTTTTACTTCCACATCCAGTGGAAGTATTTTTTTTTTTTTAACTGTTTAACGTCGGCCTATATCCGCTACCAGGGTCTATCACCGACGCCAGGAGACGAGCTACCCCCAACCTGGAAATTTTGCCGAACCTCTTCCCTTAAGAAGAGTAGGGATCTTTTACTTGCCTAACATTTAATAGACAAGGGACCGCCTGCTTTACATCCCCTCCGAAGAATGGTATATCCACTACGTAATCCTCGTCTGAAATTACGTAACTTCCGAGTATACACTGATATACAAGCCTCTAGAAGGTGGGACGAGAACGCTGTATTTCCCAAGATAGGTGGGTCACCCATCCAAGTACTAACCGCGCTCGACGTTGCTTCAACGGAATATCGATTGATATTCACATTGAAGTCGCCTCTACGCTCGCCCCCCCAGTGGAAGTATAGTAACGACAAAAAAAATTTTTAAAAATATTTATTGTTCAAATAGGCTTAGAATGTCACGAAACGTCAAAATTTTAAGTTTGAGCGAAAAAAAAATTCTGTCTGTCTGTCGGTCTGTCTGTAACTTTTTTTTTGTGCGCACGTTTATTCTGGAACCGTTTGAGATATTGACTTGAAATTTGGTACACATATGTACTTTAACGAGATTTAGAACTAGATCTTCTTGTTCCGTCAAAGGTGGGTAAATTGGGGTAAATTTGGGGTAAATAGATAAATCAAGCAGGTAAGAGTCCTTAAAATTGGTATTCAGTATATACAAGGGAAGCTATGGTCTCAAAAAAAAATTTTGGCATTAGCCACCCCCATTACCACCCCCACCTCATTATTAAACGGGATGAAAAAAAATTTAGTGTGTGTAGGTACAAGAACCAGAAACCTCAAAATATTTTTTGACATGTCCCTAGACAACTTAGGCGTACTTAATCTCTCGCAGACAAAACTGTCTGTTAGTGGGTGAAATCTTCAAATTTATCTATCTGCATGCTTTGCCAAAACTGAGGAATTCGGTCTTGACCAAAGTTTTAGTAGAAATCTTTAACTTTGCACTGGAATTTCTTGATCAGTTGTAAAAAGTAATAGTTGAAAATACCACGCAATCTGGACTCATATATATCAGGTCGTCCTGCCCCTAAACTTTTTGAGCTAGCAACTATCTTCAGTTCTTTTCTAAAGCATCCTTGCAAATTTTGTATTTTCTTAAATACAAAATTAGGGTCCGCAGCAGGATACACTGTGTGTGAAGTAAAAACATTTTTGAAGCCTTTGGTTCTTGTACCCACTAAATCATAATTTTATTTTTTCACATCCTTTAATAATCGGGTGGGAGTGATAATGGGAGTGGCTAATGCCAAAAAAATTTTTTTGGCCTTAGCTTCTCTTCTATATATACCGAGATATATACTAAATACCAATTTTACGGACTCTTGCTCGATTTTCCTATTTACCCCCATTTACCAATTTACCCCCAAACCCTTCAACGAAACAAGATCAAAATATAAGCTAGTTCCAGATCTCGTTAAAATACATACGTGTACCAAATTTAAAATCAATATCTTAAAACGGTTCCAGAGTAATCGTGCGCACAAAAAAAAATACAGACAGACAGACCGACAGACAGAAAACTTTTTTGCTCAAACTTAAAATCTCGACGTTTCATGACATTCTAAGCATATATGAACAATAACATTTTTTTTGTCGTTACTATACTTCCACTGGATGTGGAAGTAATATTAAAAGATTTAACTTTTATGATGCTAAACTATTCTAAATCGTATACAAAATTTTTCAACAGACTGATATTTTCTAAATTCATACACCGACATTAATCTTGCACGTGAAATGTTCTATAACGAATTATCAAATATATTCGGTTCACATGTGCCAACTTTTGTTAACTATAAACGTAAATATTCAACCTAGTATAGTGCAGTAGTAATATGACCAAAGTAACCCAAACCCAGAACTAATTATCGTAAATAATTTAATGATTTTTTTAGGTTCCAGAACAGAGTATCAAAATATACAGTTGTGGATTCTTGCAAAAAATAAAATATATAGTTTTTCTGGAAAAGCAGTAATAAGATATGTTTTTTCAAATATCGATAAAATTCGCATTTTTACAGTAAATTTTTAATGCTCATTGGCTATACAGGATGTTTCATTAATAATTGATCATTCGCTAATTGAAGAATCCTTAGTCCAAAATATGAAGATTTAACTAAAAACACTTTGATAAAATATGCCTCCTTACTGAGATACTGGATGTTGAATTTAAAAATAAAGAAATTATTTTCAATATTATTTTAAAATTACTTAATATTTCTGTACCATATTTGGTAGATAGTGTTAGTGGTAAAAGATGCATAATATCAGCAAAAGAACTGGTTTCTCACTATTGCCAGGTAGGTGGGGTGAAGGAGTCCCAACTCCCCCCCCCTCCTTAATTTGTACGCCACCGGCTAAATATTTGTTTTCTTGGTTTTCAATTATTTTTCAATAATTTTTATGCAAAAAAAAGGTACTCTTAATACATTGCTCTAGAGATTTTTTAATTCAAAAAAGCTTTAAAAATAAAACAATACGTTTTGCAGGTAGTAATAATTTATTATAATAAATGTTCGAATTGGGCTCCATTGACTTTGATACATTTTTTTAATCTTGTGCTCAAAAGATCTCCTTACTTTAAAAAATATGATGGGCTGGTTTGTGATAATATTGGCAGCATTCTGTACTTGTTGCCTTAATTCCTGACGACTGTTGATCGCTTGCGCACAAACTAATGATTTCGTATGCCCCCAAAAGTAGAAATCTAACGGGTTTAAATCTGGGCTACGGGGCGGCCATTAAAATTCGCTTCCTCGGCCAATCCATCGATGGGGAAATTGTTCATTTAAGTAATTGGGGACTGCAATAGAATATAAGGCGGGGCTTCATCTTGTATGAACCAGATATTCCTCCTTAAATTTAATGACAAAGTTTTCAGTTCATGAAAAAGATCAGTTTGAAGAAATTCTAAATATGAATTACCGTTCAAAGTGGTACAATTTAGTTTAACTTAGGTAAATTTTTAGTAATATCTTGGACAGTAAAGGTGTTTATTTATTTATAGATGCATTTATCTATTGCAAATAATATAATTAATTAATATTTTTAGGATGTTCAAGTCATTTTATTAATTCTAGTATTTTATTTCATTAATAAACTTAAAATATATGAAGCTACAACAAACTATAAGAAATCTTTGTCGTTTTGTTTCAGATTTGCCAATTACGGGCCAGTCCCCATGCACAGCACACGCAGCCTTAAAACAACTGATAGAAAGGCTTCTCCAAGAAGCTATAAATCTCCCTAGTCTTCAGAAAGCACAAGAACATCCTGCCGTTCCATCGGATGAAAGCAATCGAACCTACGAGGACCTCCTAGCAACAGCCATAATAAATAAGGTACGTAATTTTTTAATTGTATCGCAGTCTTATCCGGATCAAATAAGATCAGTTTCTAGTAAAACCAAATAGAGGAGTGATAGATGAAAATATGACCAATACTCCAATCAGTATGTCTGAAGAGGTCGATAGTCATCCGACGTCAGCGAGATTTTGAGATTTGGTGGGGGAGTTGCACAACCGCCATCTTGAAAAAATGGTTAAGAACTGTTTTTTGCAAATACCTCGACTTTTGTTGAGGCTACATAAAAAATACGGCGTTTTAACGGGCGCAAAATTTTCCACGCTTTATGTGCTATACATTTTTTTCGTAGGATTGATAGCTTTTTGTTTACTGCGAAAGAAAGTTTGAAATGAGGACGCGGCTCTCGGTTTTTCGCGTTTTTCTGATATGGATATTTCCTACGAGAAAATTGTTCTACACAAAATTGTAGAGCAGGAAAAAACCTACAGCTTCGTTTTTTCAATTTTTATTTTCGAACACTAGTTTGCACTACCTTTGGAAGATGGGAAATCTTCAAAAGACACTCTCCTAGATGTTATGTGGCAGGGTAGTGTGAGATTTTTACTCACAAAACCCCTCCTCCTCTTCTCTATCCTCTTCTTAGCAACACCACGGAACCGCTCGCGCATTACTTCGCGATTTAATCCATTGTCATTATCGATCGATGGAAGTTTATTCGTTCTCGTCAGATTCGTTGTTGATGCCGTCCTGCACCCAGATTTTCGGGAAATATATATGTTACCGCAGATTTTCCCTCTGTCCCTAGTCCATCCCCATTTCTCCGGATCGGGAAATTTTCAAAGCCACGTTTACACTTGAAGGTATGCTCTGAAAGTGTGTTCCGGGCCGCATCAGATGTCAGTGGAAGTGATGCAAGATTCGCTTTTGATTTTGAATTTTACTAACGTTTCTGTTTCATGCTTTACTGGTTTTATTTATTTTTTCTAAGCACTTTCTGATACCATAACCTGTTGGGACGGCTCGTAGATCGTATATATTATATTATTATTGTTCATTATAATTGACCCTACTTTATTTCTGTTATTATTGGAAATTAAAAAAAAGTTTCGTATAACAGTTGTAAATATTTTTTTAAATGCAATTAAAAAAACAATTACTTGCATGGTCACGTGATATAACACTGAAGGTTGTCTTTGAAATAGAAAACCCTGTATGTTTTTACATATTCTTTTAGATCTTTTTCCCCTGATTTCTATCTATCTATCTAAATTCGAGAGGATGACTAAGGCTGCTTGGCCAGCGTCATTTCCCTGATTTCAAATAAGTATATAAGGGTTAATAGGTCTAGCTGTAATATTTCTTGACATATTAGACATTATACCGGGTGTAAACGAATAGTGGGCCACCCCTGTAACTTCCTTATTTTTGAAGATATCGGGATGAAATTTTGTATGGTGAAATTTGGAAAGATTTCCACCATAAAATATTACCATAAATATACATTTATTTAATTGAAGTTAGATATAAATCATAAATTTCTTAAGAAAAATTGTCATTACTGCCGGTAACGATTACACATTACGGAACTTTTGGTACCGTTTATCCCCTACTAAATAGAGCTTTCTGAATACCCGGGTGGCCCATATAGTATTTAAAACAAATGAGTCATTTTGAAAAATGTGATTTTAATGAGTTTACAGCACCCTGTATGATGTATTATTGGACATATTGACGTTTTCGTATTTTTTATATTTTATATGAATTACATTGGAACAAAATTAATTTTAACATATTATTATTCGATCAAAATGGGTTATACAGAAGCAGAAAAGTTTGATATATTATAAAAATAAAAACAGAATCCTGAGATTAACAATATTTTATAACATAAAACAAGCTAAAAACGTACTCTTCGCCGGTTTACTAAACTTTTTATATAATTGTTACACATTCTATAGGATACTCTTCGCAGTTTTTTGTAAACAATGTTAGTTTTAGACATTTTTAATTTTATAGTACGAACTTATTTGGTGAAAGACTAAGTGTAAAATAAAGTAAAAATAAAAAAAAACTATACCATATCCCGTGTGGGGTTTCGAACCTTTGGATTCCGAGTCAAAAGCGTAAGAACTACTTAACACGTAAAAAAATGTAAAAAATGTAAATTTTTACAAAAACAAGAATAAAAAAAATTTCTCAAATTTAAATCATTAATAACATTTTTATTTACCGATCTATTTTGTTAAAAAATAATAGGGTTCTTCCACGAGATAACACTAACTTACTGTCCAAATTTCAGTACAATCAGATTTTTCTTTCTCGAGTTATCGTGCTTACAAGAAACGTGACGGACGGACAGATGGACGGACGAACGTACGGACGGACAGACGGACATTTTGAAAGTTGTTCAAAATTCATTCACTAACACAATGATATGAAAATTTTTTGTCTGCGAGCGATATTTACGGTTTTAGAAATGTGCCGATCAAATACAATATATTCTTCGTTTTCGTATTTGCGAAGAGTATAACAACGAAAATTTTACAACAGCGTCAGCATTAGGTTCATCAACTATTAAAATTGTTCAAAATGGCCACCATTGTTTATAATACAACGCTCATATCTTTTTATTAAATTATTTAAATAATTAGAAACAGAGCTATTATTGTCCCTGTTTAATTCATAAATTGATTCCCTAATTTTAGTTTTAATTATTTCAACATTCTGATTAAAATCATAATTCACTTTGTCCTTTAAATACCCCCACAAAAATGTTTCCAAAGGTGTTAAATCGGGGCTGTTTGGTGGCCATGGAATTGGTCCGCCATTACCAATCCAAATGTCAAATTGACTATTTAAATGATCCCTAACTTCTAAAGCACTGTGTGGGGTCGCTCCGTTCTGCTGCCAAATTACTTCATTAAGTTCTTCACCAGAAAAGTGTTCCTCTAAAAGCTCTGCTCCCTCTGGCAGAATTATTTCTAAATATGTTTCCCTTATTAGGGTAAAACTGAAAAAAATTGGCCCTGCAATTTTATCTCTAAAAATTCCACACCAAATAACCGATTTTCTACCGGATTTTTTAGCAGCTTTTCTTTGTTGTTGTTTTTTTTTTCTCCCACGAACGTCTATTTTTCCCATTGAAAACCGCTGCTGTATAACACGACGATTCATCTGTCCATAATATATATTTAAGAAAATTGGGGTTTGCACCCAGTCTTTGGAGCATTCGCTGACAAAATTCTAACATTATCGCTTGTGATCATCTGTAAGCTCCTGTACCGGTAATAATTTATATGGCCAATAATCATTCTTTTTTAAAGTCGTTTGAATTTTGGAGTAGGTAACTTTTCACGTGATGCAAACTAAAACAGTTTTTTTACGTAGTCAAACATCTCAAGAAGGCTATCGTTTTTAGTCATTTGTTTTACAGTACCTAAGTCTAGTAGTAATACGGACGCGGTAATAAAAACAAAAAATTTACTTTTGGCATTTAATTTTAATAAAATAAATTATAGTAAAATTACCATTAAAAAAATTCAAAATATAAAGTTCTTCATCTTCGTTTGCTCTATTGGTACGTTTTTCCCTTTTCAAATTATCAGTTTCTCTCACATGACGGAAGGTATTGAAGAATATGTTTTCACTAGGAGCCGGACGATTTGGGTATGCTATATATTCTCTTCTTGCAGCTTTTTTGTTTTTATTATTTTTAACAAAAAGGCAAAATATATCAAACTTTTTTGCTTCTGTGTAACCCATTTTGATCAAGTAATAATACAATACAAGCAATTGTTTTTTAATTGCATTTAAAAAAATATTACAAAATACAAAACTTTTTTTTTTCATTTCCAATAAGAACAGAAATATATATTGAATAACCCTATATCTCCTTAAATAAAATAGTGGAGTCAAATTGGGATTTTAATGTTAGTCGGGGAGCACCCCCTAGCTGTACGTGCACCCCCCGCCCGATCCTTGGGGACAATGTTTTTCATAAAGATTGAAGCCTAAGGAACAATTTAAGACATATTCTAAAAAAAAAAAACTGGCTGTACTTTCAAAATGGTGGCCATATGTTAAAAAAAACTGTTGCCTATGTTGTTTTCGTCATTTAACACAGAAACTAAAAAGATGGACAAAAACTTTCTTCACAAAAAACAACGTGCATACAATTTTCTACAATTTTGTACCTATACAATATTTTGATAGGAGTTACCATTTTCCAGATAAATGAGTCCAAAGTTAAGAAAACATGGAAATACATATATCGGTAAATCACTTAAAATAAATAACTGTGACAATTATTGTAAGGCGTATAATATAACTTTATATTATTAACATAAAAATTAAACAAAATAAACTGAAAGAAATTAATAATAATAATAATAATAATAATATTATAATTTGCAGACATTTATCTCGAAAACGGTAACAGTGGTATCTGGAAAACGGTAACTCCTATCCAAATATTGTATAGGAACAAAATTGTAGAAAATTTTATGCACTTTGTTGCAGAAAGTTTTTCTCCATCTTTTTTAGTTTTTGTGTTAAATGATAAAAACAATATTTGCATTTTTTAAACGGACGCCATTTTGAAAGTACAGCCAGTTTTTTTTTAGGACATGTCTTAAATTATTCCTTAGGCTTTAATCTTTATGAAAAACATTGTCCTAAAGGATCGGCGGGGGGTGCACGGACACGGTGGGCTCCCGTAGTATGTGAATTGTCTGGTCAGGGTAGTTTTTCTGTTTTAACGTGTTCAGGGGATCAACTTAAGTTCACAGCTCAGTTTTGCAGTTTAATTTTTTAGACCGTGTTTTCCATCGGTTTTCTTTGAATATCTCGAAATCTGTACGTCCTATGGAAAACAACGAAAAGAAGGAAAATGTTCGTTTTGAGCTGTACAGTAAAAGTACATAAACTATAATTCATTCCAATTGTAACTGAACATTGTAAAATTATGCGTTCTTAAACAAATCACTGTTCTTTCAAAAATAATGGATAATATTAAATGAAATTTTAGAAAAATATAACTCTTAGAAAGTACGATCACCACTTAAAATTTCAAATCAAAATGATTACCTACTAAAACGGCTCAAATATACAATTGTTGCTAAAACTTTGCACCCTCGTGAAATCGTGCCATAAGACCAAGAAATGTGTACGATGGCTCAAATTGTAGCATTCTAAAAGTACTTTAAGATCAAGGAGATAAACATTTTCTTTTTGAATTTAAATCAGTCTTATTGCAATTGTCTATAGTTTTCGAAATTTTAGTTATAAACAAATTTAAGTAACTCTGGTTTTTTTATCAAATCAAAAACGGTAAACGAGTAATGAAAGTAGATTAAAAAAGCTAATTTTTTAAAAAAAAATAATGCTCCACTTGAATTTGGAGCTGAAATACGTTAGTTTTTACGTTTAGGTCACTTATAAATAAACAAATCAATATTTTTTTCTTGAAATTTGGGCTGGTTATTCTCCCATACTTATTATTTTGTTTCTCTCTCCGTGATCTTAAAGTAATTATAAAAAGCTACAGTTTGAGTAGGGTGGCCCATCTCTATAGGGGGTGAATTTTTTTGCGTATTTTTTAAGTCTCACCCCACGAAAATATACTATTATACTAGGAATAATTTATGTCAAAGTTTCAGATAATTCGGTGAACGGTAACCCGTGCCGCATTCAGGTAGAAATTTGTAGATAAGATTTTATTACGGTAATACACTGAAATTTTACTTAAAATACAAATATCTACCTCTTTTCTCATAATGTTTTATTGGTGTAATTATTTCCTAGAAATTATTTGTTTTGGAAGTTTGGAAATATAATGCACCTACGGTAGGTTTTTATGTCAGTTTGCAATTGTGTTTTACAGTGGTGACGTTATAAGTTCTAGCATACGTTCCTTTTTGAAAAAACATTTAACGATGGCTGATGTTAGATCCTTACGAAAGGATACTTTCATTTACTTAGTTGGACACTATTCGTCACAAATCATTGGCAATAAATTGCCGTCTAATAGACAAGTATTACAAGTGCTCTTTTATAACATTCGTGAAGTGAAGCTAAGTGTACATGAAAGTGCTAAATTAACAATAAAAGAGGTGTCAGTTTTTTGGGATAAAGCTCGCATTCCGACACGTCAGGATTTTCATTGTGTTAAACAACTAGATAAACTTTATGCAGAGTGGAGGAACTTACAAAAATCGGCTAAAAGGGCCAGTGCGGGAGGTAAAGAAAAAAATTTCGTTGAAAAATTGGACGATCTCTTTGACATTTCTCATGCAAATGCATTGGAGTTGATGAAAATAGATGAAGATAAGCAGTTTTTAATTAACCAAAGAAAAAAGGGACGTCCTGGATTTATGCATGGTATTGATTACCAACTTGCTTCTCAAGAAAAATCAGCTGAGGAGAAATTACAGAAATTATCCGAACGAATGCAACGAAGTCAACAAGAAAAAGCTAGATTAGAGAAAACAGTCACCTGTCCATCATCAAGTAGTAATTCGGCCGACTCCAACGAAAATGAAGATGAAATAATTGAAGCCCAAGAAGAGTTGTTACAAGACCAGCCTGGCCCGTCACAGCCAAAAAAGGGGAGATTGTATGGAACATGTAACATCATCACACCAAAAATAGCCGCTGCATTTGATGCTTGCAAAATAAGCGACAGGTATGGAGTCCATATTTTGACGGCAGTAGCAGAAGCACTAGGACATGACACCACATCTTTGTCCATCAGCAGAACCACACTTCAGCGCTCTAGACAACGCATCCGCAAAGAAAGAGCTGAAATATTAAAAACTGCCTTCGGTAATTCTGAATTGCCGGCCCCAGTCATCCATTGGGATGGAAAACTTTTACCTTCTCTCACTGGAATGGGAAATATCGATAGACTTGCTATCTTAGTTACTAGTGGAGATATTGAACAACTACTTGGAGTACCAGCTTTGCCCAATTCAACTGGAACAGAACAGACTGAAGCAGTTTATGATGTGCTTTGTGAATGGAATTTGGACGAAAAGGTAATAGCTTTGTGTTGTGATACAACAGCATCAAATATGGGTTATATAAATGGGGCAGCCACACTATTGCAACAAAAATTAGAAAGAGATATTCTATATTTTCCTTGTAGACATCATATTTTTGAAGTGGTTTTGAGAAGTGTGTTTGACACAAAAATGCCTTCCTCATCTGGTCCAAATGTGCCACTATTTAAACGTTTTAGGGAATTTTGGCCTAAAATAGATCAAAATAAACTAAAAACTGGATTTCAGGTATCAAAAATTAAACACATTTTACAACCAGTTAAAGCCGAAATTGTAAAGTTTCTAAATGCAGCTTTAACTTTGCAACAGCCTCGTGATGATTATAAAGAATTTTTAATGCTTTCTAAACTTTTTGTTGAAGAAAAGCCCACTCACACGACATTCTATCAACCTGGGGCATTTCATCATGCACGTTGGATGGCCAAAGCCATTTACTGTCTAAAAATATTTTTTTTCCAAGATCAGTTCCAACTAACTAAAAAAGAAAAAATAGGTATTGAAAATATATGTCTCTTTATTGTAAAGGTTTATGTAAAAGCCTGGTTTACAGCGTCATTTGCTAGTAAAGCACCGCTTCATGACAGACTTTTGTAAAGAACTCATTAATTATCAAAATATTGACAAAGAAATATCTCAAACCGCAAGTAGGAAAATAGTGAACCATTTGTGGTACCTTAATTCAGTAAATGTTGGCTTATCTTTCTTTGATGACGATATTTCAGTTACCACTAAAAGAGAAATGGTTAAAGCTTTGAATAGGAAAGCGCCAAATCAAGAGGGTATTAAACGACTTATGATTAGTAACATTACTAACGTTGAAAACAAGGAAATTCAGGACTTCATATGCGAGAACACTAAACAGTTTTTTCAAAAATTAGGTTTGTCTATGGAATTTTTGGAAAATGAAAGTTATACCCGATGTTTCAATATTGTAAACAAAATTAAAGTTGTAAATGATGCCGCTGAGAGAGGAATCAAACTTATTACTGACTATAATGACATTTTAACAAAAAATGAAGACCAAAAACAGTTTTTACTTCAAGTTGTAAATGATTATAAATCACAGTTTCCAAATGTAAAAAAAGAAACCCTGTCGCATGCTTTGGCCTAGTGCAAAAAATATTGTTTTTATTACTATATGTCTTGTAGATTTAGGATAATATTTGGTACTATGTATGAAAAAAACGTTTCATAATAAAATACACAAAGATAAAACGAGTTTTATTTCAAAAACTTCTAGTCTAGTTTTCTTAGACTACGAATTTACAGTAGTATGACACATGTCATAGTCACAACAGATAATGTCTTTGATATTTGTATGACTTGATTAGTCATTCTAAAGATAAATGTTGCTGATTAAAAAAAAAAAACAATGCATCAACCAAAGAATGTAAATAATTCCATTTACTTTTATTATTGCATAATAATGCATTCTGCGGCACCCCTTGCCTTCAATTTGCCTCAATAATATTTTGAGGGGACTGTTTTTTCTTCAAATGGGACCATTTGCAGGGGTGAGAAATAAAAAATTTCGATTTCGAAAAAGATGGGCCACCCTAAGTTTGAGCCATTACACACATTTCTTGATTTTGATGGCAGAATTTCACAATATTTGAGCCGTTTTAATAATCATTTTGATTTGAAATTTTAAGTGGCAATTGTACTTTATATATTTCCTCAAAATTTTATTGAATATTATCCATTATTTTTGAAAAAAGAGTGAATTGTTTAGAAACGCATAATTTTGCAATATTCATTTTTTTTAAAATAATAATAACAATTGGAATGAATTATAGTCTATGTACTTTTATTGTACAGTTCGTAACGAACATTTTCCTTCTTTTTATTGTTTTCCATAGATTATAGATTGCGAGTATACAAAGAAAACTGATGGAAAACACGGTCTAAAAAATTAAATTGTGGAAATAAACAATACTCCGACCTGGCAGAAACTGTAAAACTGATCTGTGAGCTTAAGTTGATCCCCTAAACACGCTAAAACAAAAAAATTGCCCTGACTAGACAATTTACATTAATTTGATTCCACTAAAAGCATTTTAAAGATATTTAAGAAAATTTTATGATAAGGTTCCATCTTTAAATGGCTGTAGCTCCTTTACGAAGCATTCTTGATAAGGTGATTTATGTCAAGTCGACATAAAATCGTATCTAGAATTTGTAGTTTTCGTTTGTCAGGAGATTATCTGAACACCTTGTATAAAACTGAATTTGGAAGTTATGTACACAATTCTTAGCAGCTTAAATGAAATCGGGCTAATACCCAATATCTGGCTGAAGCCAAGCAAGTGTGAAATATATTAATAATTTTTTTACTGAATATTTCTCACCCGTTGCTAATATTGCACAAGCGGTATTAAAATATATGGTTTCTGTATGTCCTCGTCATAAGACACCCCGGCAAATCAATAAGTAAATTGAATTTGCACAAACCGTAATGGCTATCGTGTCAGTTGTTGTTAAGAAAGCAAAACGGAAAAATAAAGTAAATGTTTGTGGGAATCATATTTCTTTTTAGTTGCAATTTTCTTGTCAATAATAATGTTGATGTTTTTGATACTTATGTTGTCGAGAATCTTATATAACAGGATTTTGGTGCTTAAATTTTTTTCTAGCTTCATTTCAAACAGCTGCGACATCGATAACAATATTTTTGTGTTTTAGGTGATCAGCAGCTGCCAAAATAATCTGCCAACTTCTTCGGCGGCTAGTGTTTCAAGTAGAATATCGAACTCCTCGCGTAACAGGGAGGATAAAGAATATTTCTTCGGCGAAGAGACTTTAGATAGTAAATGGAAGACCACGGATTTGGATACGTCTTCGGTTTCGAGCTTGGAGGAATGGATACAGAGCGACTCGAGTTTGGGATCGAAGAAATACGTCGACAAGGTGACTCTTACGGTGAGTGATATTGACAGAAAATAGAACATAGAATAGAAACATTTGTTTGCCATAAAGACTATTACTAGAAGAAGGAAAGGTTTCGTCAATTATTCAGAAAATACATGCATAAAAAAAACTAATAAATTACAGGCAGTGTCGGATATAGAGGGGGCTATGGGGTGTCACACCCACCCTAACTTTGAAGCCGATTCGGCAAATCGGTTACCAGTCGGCACTTTCGGCATTTGGCAATTATGTATATAAAATCATAAAAAGACTTAAAATGATGAAAACTCAATACCATAAATAATTATTACTTTTCGAGCAACCCTTGTCTTGTATTTGACTTAAATCATCCTGGCTGGCAACAGCATGGCCAAATCTGCTTGTTCTAGCCTCTAGCCCTAAGCGCTGTATGTATATGAGTATATGTATATCTACAGTACCCTGCCATAATTGCTGGAAATCTAAACAGGACACTTCGATTCATCAAAAGTCTTCAATCAGATTTACATTTTTTTGGTATCTCAAAAATTAAATGACCATCTAGTTGCGTTAATATAGAAAAATTAAAAATTGAGATGTTTTCTGACAAAGGAACAATTGTAATAATTTTTTTTGCAAATTGTTTATTGAGGTTTAAGGAACATTGGTAAAAAGAAAAAATAAAACGCTGGGACTTTTCTATTAATAATCTTGCAAGCACTTCGGGGGGTTTTCGAGGTCGCTGATTACGATTTTGAAGTGAAAATTAGAAAATTCAAGATTGGCGGCTATATAGTATAAAAACGCGATATATTTTTAATATAGTATTTAATATCTTTTTAAGGCAATTATTATTGCTTTAATTAAATATGTAATTTTTAAAATTGAAAATAATGTTCTTGAAATAGTAAATATTTAGTATACAATTTAAACTTTGTTTGCGTGCATTTTACGTGGAAATTACAGACGTAAAAATTGTTTTAATATTGTAAGAAAAGAATTGTTAAAAAATTAAGTACAATATTATTTATTTCTACACAATTATTTATTTATTTATTTATTTATTTATTTATTTATTTATTTATTTATTATACACTACCCAACAGAACATGTTCCAATTACAGGGTAGGAAAAATACACAATAATAAAATACAGAAACAAAATACGAATACACAATAACAAGATACTTAATATTACAAAATACACAATATAACAAATTTTCAAGGTATATAACGTACATATAGGTTTTAAGATAATTGAAAGTACATACAATGAATTCAATTAGTTGTTATAGCAAGCAGTTCTTATGTCTGCAACACTACAATTAAAAAGGTTAACTTTGTCCTGAATATCATGCCAGTTATGACACATAACATACACTGGTGAGAATTCTTATAGATTTGTTCTTGGTGTGGGTAAATAAAAAAGATTAGTTGATCTTGTTTGCACCAGTGGCATATGAACAAGCGCATTAACTTTTGCCAACAGTTCAGGGCATTTTATTTTATCATTGACAAGTTTATGCAAAAACATAACAGAGTTATGTTTTTGCATAAACCAGTGACCAGTTCTTCAGCATTGAACCTCTCTAGCAGCTTGTCGTGCGAAAACCCTATTGGCGGATAGATTTTGTCCTCCTTAAATGCCATAAATTTTAAAAATCTTCTATGAATTTGTTCGATAGCTTTACTGTGTACAGCGTAGTTAGGATTCCATACAACAGAGCCGTACTCAAGTTTAGAACGCACAAAAGACGTAAATAGAATTTTTAATGTGTCGATGTTGTTGAGCTCACCGGAGTTTCTAATGATAAAGCCCAGGATTTTATTAGCTGATGATACAATGATATTGATGTGCTGGTTAAAGGTCAACTTGCTATCAAAAGTTATGCCTAGATCTTTAAATACATTTGGTTTATTTAAATGTACCTGATTTATAGAGCATTCATGCTGCACCGGATTCAATTTTCTAGTCTAGGTGACAGCGTTACATTTAGCAGCGTTGAGAGGTAGGAAGTTTGAGGTGCACCAGTCGTTTATTAGATCCAGGTCCGCTTGTAGTAGCAAACAGTCAGATTTATCCTTGATAGCCAGATACAGTTTGAGGTCATCCGCATATAGTAAACAATGGCAGTTCAGACCAAGTACGATGTCATTTATAAATAAAATAAAGAATAGGGGACCCAACACTCACCCTTGTGGTACCCCAGAAGTACAAACTATTCTTTCAGATTTATACCCACGATATTGAACATACTAGTTTCTACATTTTAGGTAGGAGGAGCAAAATAGAATTAAATCTCGGTTAAATCCGAAAGCAGAAAGCTTTCTTAGTAAAATACCGTGGTCAAGTCTGTCAAACGCCTTTGAGAAGTCTGTATAAATGACATCTACCTGTCCATTGCCATCCAACACCTCCGAAATAAATTGTGTAACACAAACCAAGTTGCTGATTGTCGACCGGCCTGCCACAAAGCCGTGCTGATTAGGGCAAATTTGTTCATTGACATGTGCGTGAAGCTCCTCGTATGGAGCGAATTCAAAAACTTTACTAAAATTATTAATGATGGTGATATGGATCGATAGTTTTTTATGTCAGTCCGATTGTCTTTTTTAAAGACGGGAATAATTTTGGAGTTTTTCCATAACTCTGGGAATGTGTTAGTGTTAAGGGCTAAATTAAATAAAATAAGTAAAGGTTTCGCTAAGACATTGGCACAGTCTTTGATAAGAAATGACGGTATACCATCAGGACCAGCGGTAAATTTGTTTTTTAACTTCTTGATAGCTTTAAATATCTTATCTTCGTTCAGTTGGACTGACTGTGACGGTTCATGTTCATTCTCGTCTATGTCAGTGTCATCAGAGTCTATGTACTCAGAGTCTATGTACTCAGATGATTATGTAAAAGCAGTTTTAAAGTGCTCAGCAAATGTGTCGATAATTTCTTGAGGATTGCCCAAAGAATTATCGTTGTAGCTCATATTATTTGGAATGGTTGTCGTGTCCTTTTTGCTATGAATGTATGACCAAAAAGATTTAGGATTCGTCTTAAAGTTATTTTCAATATTATTAACATACTGTTTATGTGCTAGCTTAATATCATTTTTCATTTTTGATCTTAGTGTTTTAAACTTTTCAAGGTCCTGAGTGTTGTTGAATTGCTTATATTTTTTCCATGCTGAATTCTAATGTCTAATATCATTGATTATGTCCCTGCTATACCATGAGGGATACTAATGACTTTTGGTATAAGTTGAGGGATAGGTCCTTGGGACGCATGTCATAAACATATTATTAATAACACTGTAGAAGTCTTCTACAGCTAGATTAACATTCTCGTAATTTATTAGAAAAGACCAATCTGTTTGTAGAAATAAATTGTACATTGTGACATAATCGGCTTTTTTAAAATTCAGACTTGACTGAAAACATATCTTTTGCTTCGTCTTTTCCTTGAAGTAGGTTAATACACAGTGGTGGATGGTGCAAGTCTTCCCTTATCATGGAAATTTCTGACTTATCAACTTGTAATGAGGTGATATTACTTATGACTAAATCTAACAATCTACCATTAACATTAGTAACTGAATTATGTTGATCAAAATTATAAAATGTACAAAAGTTTTGCAAGGCCCGTAGTTTCGCAGATGTACTTGTGACATTGGTCTCATTATATTCTGGTAAGTTAAAGTCACCAATAAAGCATGTATCACATGTTTGTATTGATTCTAAATTTATAAGAGACTCAAATAATTCCTCATAAACTCCGGCAGCTGAGTTCGGTGGAATATATATTAAGAGCAAGACAAAAGTGTAGTGATTAATTTTAACTTTTAAACCTAATAGATAAGAATAAAAATTGTTTACTTAAAAAATATATAAAAATATAAATTTAATTAAACACCATTCTTTAAAATAATTTTTGTCAATTTCATTTGAGTTGTTTATAAATGAAAATATTGCTCCTCTTGTTCTTCATCCTAATTTCTTTCTTATTCTTGAACATCGTCGATTTCATTATCGTAAAATAATGTATTCAACATTACGAGATAAGTCTCATCTCTAACCATTGAAAAGTTTGATACTAATATTAAGGAGGAAAGGAGGTACTAAGGAGGGTGTCTTTACCATATGTAAATCCAGGGATCAAGAAAGCGCGCTGTATTTAAAATTTGTATGCCCTTTGAACTAATTAACAGTAAAATTAATTCAGTAACGGGTAATTACATTACATCTATTTAAAATATTTTTACCAAAAAAATTTTGAGTGATTTATCCGAATATTTTAAAAAATGGTTACTTTATTTAAATAAACTAAGCTTAACCCCCAATTGTAGTGAATAGTACAGTGAATGAAGGTAAAAATCAACTATTACCACCGATTTCGGTGAACCTCCATCGATTTGCATGAACATTTGGGATTGAGTATATTTTACCCTCAACTTCAAAAGTGACATATGCTCGACTTGCGCTTTTTGCATTTTAGGGGTGAAATCCACCCCTTTTGTTAAAAATGGAAAAAAATGCAGATTTAAGCATTCTGGCGTAAGTAATCTCGTTTAATTAGATAAAATAAATATTTTCCAACACTTATATGCATGATTTATGATTTTAATTAATTTTTCAACCCTTTTAGCAACCACCCCTTAAATCGAAAATCATGAAAAAATCATTTTTTGTATTTCTGAAATATGAAATCGCATATTAACATTACACAAACGGTTTGTTTAATGTTTATGATATAATTTTTGGTTGACTATGAAATTTCAACCCTTAAAAACCACCCCCTTAATGCAGAATCATTGAAAAAATTGGTTTCAAGAAACTTTAATCATTTGAATAATACATTACTGAATTGAAATCTCATTTACTGAGTATTAAAGTAATTATTTATTTATTGCGAAATTTTCCACCCTTAAAAACTACCACTTGTCATAAAAATAATAGAATTTTTTTTTTATCAGCTTTAATAGCTTTAATTATTTAGAATCTTTTTTTATTACTAGAAAGCCCCACTATGTTTTCGAGCAGATGTTCAGAATTCCTTTCACTTTCTCTATCTTCAAAAGAAACATACACACACTCACACATGTATATTTTGTGAGCATGTACCTATCGACACGTCTACTTCTTACTATCTATATTTTTTCCTATATATGCATACAAAATCTCTGCTCAAAAAATGTTTCCAAAAAAATGTTATTGGTTTTTTTACAATAACTCCGTTAATTTTTATGATATCAGGTTCATCCAAAAACCATTTGAAAGGGCTATAATAAGATCGTATTAAATTTAATCTTTTAAAACCCTTATTTTTTAAAAGATAAAAGGTTAAAGGGCCCCGGTTACATGGTTCTCGCAGTCGTTGAGTGAAGAGTCTTCAATCAACGTCGCAGTAAAATTTAGGCTTTAAACGTTTCTATCTCGGTTATTTTTTATCCTACAAAAATAAAAAAAAACTAAAATCTTTGTTAAAAAAAAAACTCAAATTTCGTTCTCGTTATTACTTCCACGTCCAGTGAAAGTAACGACAAAAAAAATTTAAAAATTTTTTATTGTTCAAATAGGCTTAGAATGTCATGAAACGTCGAGATTTTAAGTTTGAGAGAGAAAAAAAATTCTGTCTGTCTGTCGGTCTGTCAAACTTTTTTTGTGCGCACGTTTACTCTGGAACCGTTTAAGATATTGACTTGAAATTTGGTACACTTATGTATTTTAACGAGATCTGGAACTAGATTATATTTTCATCTTGTTCCGTCGAAGGGTAAATGGGGGTAAATAGGTAAATGAAGCAGGTAAGAGTCAATAAAATTGGTATTTAGTATATACAAGAGGAGCTAAGGCAAAAAATTTTTTGGCATTAACCACCCCCTATTACCCCCATTATTAAAGGGGGTGAGAAAAAATTGTGATTTAGTGTGTGTACTGTGTACAAGAACCAAAAATCTCAAAATATTTTTTTACTTCTTCCACCCCCACTACCCCCTATCACCACCCCCACCTCACTACCGATATAGGGTATCGTTTTATGGGTTTTTGGGGTAGAGGATTCCAAATATTATATTATTAAAGTTCCATAAACAATTATTTCCACATACAAAATTTTTTCGTTGTGAGAGACTTGGATAGAAAATCTGGATGTGGAAGTAGTGATTCTTTGAGCAGCGAGTATTTTTGGAGTTATTATCAAAAGAAAATTAAATTTACGAAAATTTGAAAAATTCTGATTTTTTTAAATCATATTTTTTTCAAAAATATGCATTCTAAACCGGTCAAAATTTTTAAAGTCATTACTTATGTTAAAATAAAGAAAGTCTTATAGGGATTACTACAAATTTTAATTTTTGTGGAAATGGCGTAGGTTTTATTTTTCACTTTTTCCTAAAAAATTCGGAAGGGTCCTCTTATTTTCATCATAACTTGCTTAATTTTGATGCTATCAACTTCTTCTACAGCTCATTTGATAGGTATTTCTGAGTACTTTGAAAAGTGTTCAGTAAGTATATTTTATAAAATGCATCGTTTTCCCGTTATTTAAGCTTGAATACTTAGATTTGAGTACTCGCCGAAAAAAAAATATACATTCAATTACCTATAGCTCACTTTGAATTAATATTAAAAGGTTTTTTAAGGAAGGAACTTATTCGTTTTTTTATTAGCTTCAATTTTGGTAATGACAACTTTTTTTTAAAACTTATAGTTTTTGAGTTATTTATGAAAAACCGCTTTAAAACATGCATTTTTTTCACGAAAAATCAAAATCTTTGATCTTTAATAACTCAAAAAGTATTGATTTATTTTAATAACTTTATATAACAAATTTTGCTTAGAATTGGATCCTCTATCGATTCCTGAGGTTATTTTTCATAAAATAATTTCCACCCCCGAGAAGGGGTGGCATCCACCCCCAGGGTAAAAGCACAAGTTGGCACTATGTCACTTTTGTTTCTTGAGGTATCCTCTAACTACTCACAAATTTTCATGAAAATCGATGGAGGTTCAACGAAATCGGAGGTGAAAACCTTCAGTGACTGTACTAGAAGGAGAGTTACTCATAAACAGGGTTGGAAAAAAAAACGTTTTTTTTTCATTTTAAACAAATAAACAGTTTTTCTGTTTAAAACAGTTTTAAATGGTATGTTTAAAACGTTTAAAACTCTATTAAACTAAAATTAAATGATGCCGAGTTACTGAGTCTGCTACTACTACTTGATGTCAGATGGCGCTCTTAAACGGATTTTACAGCACTCTTCAGATAAAATGCTGTTTAGTTCATGTGACCACTGACTATTTGACTCATATGAGTAAGACTACTGACGATATATTTTTGTGGGTGTATTTACTGTTTATATTGGAATTATTTATCGAAATGGACCATCATCGGCACTTTTCCTGCTTTTCCACAAACTCCAAAATAATACATTTGTTTAATACATCGCATTACGTTTTAAACTATATTTTAAAGAGTTGTTTAAAACATCGCATTGTGTATTAAATATGTTTTAAACATTTTTTAAAATACGATGTTTTAAACATCTTGTTTAAAACATTTTGTTTAAAATATGCCAACCCTGCTCATACATCGTATATTTAGATGCAAAATGACATTCTAAACACTGTTTTATTCTTGTATTTTTTCTCAAAAATGTAAACTTAAGCCAGAAAATCTCATTTTTATACTTCATAGCCGCCATTTTGGGTCAGCCATTTTGAATTTTCCAATTTTCAATATTGTAATCAGCGACCTCAAAATCCCCGAATATAAATTTTCAGCCGGTTTTCTCAAATAGCTTCCGAGATAGCAAATTAACAAATTTAATTAATTTGTTCAGTGCTTAAAATTGTTTGTTTATTAATAACAAAATGAAAAAAGTCCCAGCGTCCTGTTTTTTCTTTTTACCAATGTTCCTAAACAAATTGCAAAAAAATTAAGCTGATTAATCCTTTGCCAGAAAACTTCTCAGAAAATATCTATCTTGATGCGACTAATCATATATAAAGAAAATAAAGGAGCAAAGGAGAAAAAGTCATTAGGCATTATAACAATTTCGCAACTCCCCCTCCATGAATCCTGCTTAAAACCGGCCCTGATTACAGGAAATAATATGCAATTAACAAACAAAAAATATGCATAAAATATAAAATATTATGTGTAAATAATCAAATTGATTTTCAGATAAAGCAAGATATCGAAGAAGTATCGCTGACAGAATCCGATAACGAGAATGAAGAAGACGACAAGGAATATTTCCGTACCGCATTATTGAACGAGGATGAACAAAATTGGTTTCTACAAAAAAGACAGTTCCAAGGGACGCATTCTCCAGTGCCAGTGCCAATGTTGGTGCCCAATCCCACCACGGAGGCAAAGGTAAAAGTTAATTTGAGCGTTGTAAAATTTGTTTGAAAGTTGCATTCCAGTATAAGAGGTGTAATAAAATAATACGCCTCATTTTTTTGATAACTGAAAAATCTTCTTATAGTAAAGGAAACTTTACTGTAGCTCGAAAAAAAATTGTGTAGACCTTAAACTTTGGTTATAGGTTCAAAAATAGACCAAAGTTCACGAAACAAAAAAGTTTAGGAGTTTTACGGATCCGCGGGAACCTATAGAGGGTGAAAAGGGGTATTTTTAATTAAAAAAATCGATTTTTCTCTATTTTCTCAGGAAATATGGCATTTAAAAAAAAATACTTCAAATAAAAGTTGTTTTTGACAAAATTATCTTTAATTTGGTGTTAAATTTAATTTTATAGCAATAATTAACCGAAACACTAGAGGTTTTAACTTCAGAATAATGTCATGACTTAGATCTCGTTCATTTTTGGCAGCTTAATAGTGAATGCATAAAAAATAAGAAATCTCTATATTATGCGAGGGCTTGCTAATTTATAGGGGGTAGATGCCACCCCTTTCAGAGGGTGGCACCTAAACTATAACTACTAGAAAATTTGGGAGTTTGGCTTGAAAAAGTGGTATTTTAAATACGTTTTCGTCAAATAACTAGAAAGATATTTGAGCAAAAACATGCTAGAGGCAAATAAGAAAGTTACTAAATTAAGGATGAATTTCATTTTTTTCTAATTTTTGTAGAGTTTATGGTTTCGGAGATCTGGAAGTCTAAAGGTGGCGTCCGAACGTTTATAAGACGAAGTATTTAGTTTAAATGTTAACAATCTCAGAAACTATGGCACTTAGGCCAAAAACGCTTATAACCAAAATGAAAAACTATTAACTAGGCTTTCAAATGGTTTTTTTCCTATTTTTTTAGCATAAAAAACAAAGAAGTTATGACAGAAACAATGCACTTTTTCAAATTTCTTTTTAATAAAAACGTCGCAATTTTGTTAATGTTAAGTAGCCAACAATTAAAAAATTATATTCCCATATACTGTTTTTCATTAATATACCGGGTGACGCAGGAGTTATGTAACACCCCGTAGCATGTTTATTTAAAAAGATATTATTTTGAAATTTGGTAGACTTGTATAATGCGTGATTGTCCTTTTCTTAATATAAACACGAAATTTTTTCCACTTCCGGTTTTACCGGAAGTTACATCCACTTCGTTATTTTAAATGGCACCCTGTATATATTTTTTCCTATCTGATTCTACTTAAATTTCTCTTTTCAACTATTTATAGCAAAATGGCATTCGTTTTTAAAATGGCTGCTGAAAACTATTTTATTGCATTAAGTCATGTTGGCTATGGTATGAAATGTGGCGGTAATTAATGCTTAATGTGCTGCGATATCAAAAGAACCCTGGTACACAATTTTGTGTTTCATATTTGTTTTGTTCTAATCGGTAGCTGAAGAGACTTTGTAGATTTTTTATATTAAAGAAAAATCTCTAGACTAAATCCCCGAACATATAAAACTAAGATAGAAACATTAATTTTAAATTTGACCCATTTGTAAAATATTTATTCATCTTTCACTTTTACCCAATACAATTCATTGTTATATCTGATTTTACTTGCTTTTAAATAAAATTGTTTTCGAAGAATCTCAAAATGTTGGCCATGCAGGGTCGAATTCTTTTAACAGTACCTACCGCTAAGCACATTTTCTAACTGCAATTCAGTAATCCTATTTGTTGCTAACCTAACTCTCAAGTCTTCCCTATTTTACAGTGGATTTTATAAACTATTTCTTTGAGATGGCCCAATATGAAAAATCAAGTGGCGTAAGATCCGGTGACCTCGGGGGCCATCTAATTGGTAAAAGTGAAATATTAATAAATATTTTACAAATGGATAAAATTTAAAATTAGTGTTTCTATCTTAGTTTTTATGGTTTCGGGGATTTAGTCTAGAGATTTTTCTTTAATATAAAAATTGTACAAAGTCTCTTCGGCTACTGATTAGAACAAAACAAATATGAAACACAAAATTGTGTACCAGTGTTCTTTTGATATCACAGCACACTAAGCATTAGTTACCGCTACATTTCATACCATAGCCAACTTGACTTAATGCAATTAAATGGTTTTCAGTAGCCATTTTAAAAGCGAATATCATCTTGCTATACATAGTTGAAAAGAGAAATTTAAGAAGAATCGGATAGGAAAAAATATACTCAGGGTGCCATTTAAAATAACAAAGTAGATGTCACTTCCGGTGAAACCAGAAGTGAAAAAAACGTCTTGTTTGTACCAAAAAAGGGACAATCACACATTACATAAGTCTACCAAATTTCAAAATAATATCTGTTTAAATAAACATGCTACGGGGTGTTACATATCTCCTGTGTCACCCGTGACCTAGACGCTCAAATTTTTTCATCGGTTTACAGCTCTTGCTTTAGAAAAATAATTGCATTTTAAACTGTAAAGGGATTTTAGAAAAAATATAACATTCTTGTTTCTATATATCTCAATAAATATTACTTTAAGAGAAAATATAGTGGACATCAAAAATTAAGCTTATAAACAGAACAAATTTATTTTTTTTATATATTTGTGTAGGGTTGACTGTTGACTGTTGACTGTATTTAATTTTATAGATGGCATCCGACAGTTTTTAGGATGAAGTATTTAGTTTAAAATGTTGCATATCTTAGAAACTGTGATACTTCCATCAACAATTCTAAGAAACAAAATGAAAGGTAATTAATCAGTCTTTAAAATGATTTTTTGTTTGTTTCTACATCACAAAAAATAAAGAAATGTCGGCATTTTGTTATTGTAATTGCTCAGTAATTCATTTTTCTTTCAAAAATGCTGTTTTTCGTTAATATATAGCATCACCTAGATGTTCATTTTGTTTTGTCCCTTTAAAACACTTGTTTTAGAAAAGAAATCTATCCGCCGTCCCCCTCATCGAAAAATGGCCGTATTTCGGTTAATTAATATTGCTATAAAGTTAATTTAAAAACACCAAATTAAAGATAATTTTGCCAGAAACAACTTTTATTTGAACTATTTTTTTGGAAGTGCCATGTTTCTCGAAAAAGTAGAGAAAAATCGATTTTTTAATTAAAAATACCTCTTTTTACCTATGGGTTCCCGCGTATCCGTAAAACTCCTAAATTTTTTTGTTTTGTGAACTTTGGCCTATTTTAAACTTATAACCAAAGTTTAAAGTCTGCAATTTTTTTCGAGTTACGGTCATTTTTTTCAATCTTTACCTGTACTATTATGTTTTCAAAAGTATAATGTTTGCTAAGTACTACGATTTTTTATTCTAAATTATTTTCCCCATTTACCCAAATAAGTACTCATACACGTCTTAAAATTCTTAGAAAACTGTATGATTCGTATCTGCACGGCAGACCAATATAACCAATAATCCTTTAAACTATGCACAAACTATATACCTATATAAACTATTTTTAATCAATATTTAAAGGTTCTTATTGGCGACAGAGAAGTGGACGACACGTCAGACTTGTCAGACGTCGGCTCCGACTACGGAGAGACGGAAACGGTGCCCGGACGACAAAGTCTCCTCCTAGAATCGAAAAGGATAATAGGAGGCAAGAATCCTCTACAAAATGGTGGATCTGAGAGCGAGTCCTCAGCAGACTCGGGAGTTAAAGAAGTGGATAGTACTGATAGAAGTGGTTATGACGGGCCAATATTTCTTTCAAAAACTGATATTACCGTGGACGATGACAGTAAGTATGTCTTAATACTTTAGGAATTTTTTAGATTCAATAAGAAATAGTTAATATACTGAACTGAATTTGTGGTTGGTTCCTTGTGAAAATATAATTCTAATTACAAGAAAACTTGCTTTTTAATGTTTAAATAAGTAAGTATATTGATACTCTTCATATGTTTCGACTTATTAGGCCTTTTTCAAGAGGAAATACAAAGATTACTAAAGTTATAGAGCAAAATCTATTATTTGTAAAGGTACTAAATTCAGAAAATTGCAGGTTAAAAGACCGGGCATGAATAATTTGTTAAAAGCAAAAAACAAAAATTGGATAACAATGATTTGGTTCTTTGTAAAGCTGGAAAAGGTAACACTATAACAATTTTAACTAGAACAGAATATTATATTGAAAAATTGTAAACAATTCTA
Organism: Rutpela maculata; assembly: GCA_936432065.2. Taxonomy (NCBI): domain Eukaryota; kingdom Metazoa; phylum Arthropoda; class Insecta; order Coleoptera; family Cerambycidae; genus Rutpela; species Rutpela maculata. Next base: position 5,988,317 of record OW386289.2, read on the forward strand.
AACACTGACGACTTTAAAAAAATTGACCATAATCCCACTAACAAATTTCAATCAGATATTATCTCAAGCTTAGAGAAATATTCCGAGACCGTTCAGCACCTATTCTTTATGGTCTCCCAAAAATTCACAAAGAAAATAATCCTACCTACCTCTGGTATCCTATATTAACGCCCCTTCCTATAGGTTATGCAAAGAATTAAATCATTTGTTACCGAAACTAACCAATTTTAAATCGAAATATTATATAAAAAATTGTTTTTAAATCTAAAATTGTCAAATAATTCAAAGTTAGTATCTTTTGATGTCAAAAGTCTGTTCACCTCTCAGTCCCACTCAAAGAACTAAAATTAATTGTAAATAAGCTAATAGACGATGCACAAATTGGTATAAACGAAAAATCGATTTTAAAAGATCTTTTAAAAACTTGTAATGTACAGAATTACTTTCAGTTTAATGGTGAATATTTTCAACAAAAAGACGGCTTACCAATGGGTTCTCCTATTTCTCCTTTATTAGCCTAGATTTTTATGTCTAATTTAGAATTTTCAACTTTTGATAGTGATAACTCTCTTAACTCACATGTTTTTTATTGGACTCGCTATGTAGACGATATTTTTTGCTTTTGGATTGGTACAAAAAGAAGCTTAAATCTATACCTTTAATAGTAAAATCCAGTTTACTATGGCGAATGAAGAAAATAGCCAATTAAATTTCTTATATATTAGTATCAAAAAAAATGATAAGTTAAAAGATAATATTTACCGGAAACCGACTAATACATATATTTACAAACTTCCCTTTAGATGATAATGATTTTAACATTGAATTCAATATTATTAAACAAATTGCAAGAAATAACGGATACAAGGAGTCCTTAATAGAAAAGATGGTAATAAACAAACAAAAAAATGATCCAAAAGGAAGCCCACCCTGAAAATTCCCGTGCACCCCCCCCCCCCTCCCCCGATTTTTCATAAAGATTAAAGCCTAAGGAACAATTTAAGACATGTCCTAAAAAAAAAATTGGCTGAAAAGTGGCTGCACTTTCAAAATGGCGTCCGTTAAATAAAAAATTTGCAAATATCGTTTTTGTCATTGAACACAAAAACTAAAAAAGATAAAGAAAAACTTTCTGTACAAAAAATAAAGTGCATAAAATTTTCTACAATTTTATTCCTATACAATATTTGCATTGGAGTTACCATTTTCCAGATAAATGATTCAGCTCTTAAAATAAAATATAAAATTCAATTTAAAACGTAATACTACGGGAGCCCACACTAACAGTCCGTGCACCCCCCCAATCCTTGGGGACAATGTTTTTCATAAAGCCTAAGGAACAATTTAAGACATGCCCTAAGAAAAAAAAAGCTGGCTGTACTTTCAAAATGGCGTCCGTTTAAAAAAAAATGCAAATATTGTTTTTGTCATTTAACACACAAACTAAAAAAGATGGAGAAAAACTTACTGCACAAAAAACAAAGTGCATGAAATTTTCTAAAATTTTGTTCCTATACAATATTTGGATAGGAGTTACCGTTTTCCAGATACCACTGTTACCGTTTTCGAGATAAATGTCTGCAAATTATAATATTATTATTATTATTATTAATTTTTTTTAGTTTATTTTATTTAACTTTTATGTTAATAATATAAAGTTATATTATACGCCTTACAATAATTGTCACAATTATTTCTTTTAAGTGATTTACCGATATATGAATTTCCATGTTTTCTTAATTTTGGACTCATTTATCTGGAAAATGGTAACTCCTATCAAAATATTGTATAGGTACAAAATTGTAGAAAATTTTATGCACGTTGTTTTTTGTGATGAAAGTTTTTGTCCATCTTTTTTAGTTTTTGTGTTAAATGACAAAAACAACATTGGCAACAGTTTTTTTTAACATATGGCCGCCATTTTGAAAGAACAGCCTGTTTTTTTTTTTTAGAATATGTCTTAAATTGTTCCTTAGGCTTCAATCTTTATGAAAAACATTGTCCCCAAGGATCGGGCGGGGGGTGCACGTACAGCTAGGGAGGGCTCCCCGACTACTAAGGAACCAACTAAATTTAGTTTTATTAATCATATTCCAAATTTTAGTAACAAGATATCTAATAAATTAAATAACTTTACGTCTACAATAAACGTAAATAAAACAAATTTAGGAAGACTACTAGTTAATAATAAAGATAAAATGAATAAATTAAGCAAATCTGGTGCTTATGAAATCAAATGTAGTGACTGTGAGGCAGTTTATATTAGTCAGAGTGGTAGGAGCATTAATAAGATGATAAAAGAACACACAAATTCAATTTTAGACAATATTAAAAGCACGGGGATGTCTACTCATTGTATTAATAATAACCGTTTTATAGACTCTAAAAATGTAAAGTTCATCCATGCAGAAACAAAAGTTAAACGTTTAGATCTCCTCGAGCAATTAGAGATTAAAAAGTCCCTTAGAAATAATCGCTGTACCGCTAATGACCAACTAAATTTCCTTAATATCCCTGTAATAGACTCAGAACTAAAAAAACCTTTAAATTATAATTTTATATTTTATTATGGTTTATTGCCACAAACTCGTCATTAATTTATTCATGCCCGGTCTTTTAACCTGCAATTTTCTGAATTTAGTATCTTTATAAATAGTAGAATTTTGTTCTATAACTTTAGTAAAGTTTGTATTTACTTTTAAGAAAGGCCTAATAAACCGAAACATATTATGTAGAGTATCAATATAGTTATTTTGAACCATAAAAAAACAAATTTTCATGTAATTAGAATTATTAGAAAAAATAGTTAATAATTCGGCATACTTCAAGGTGCGGTTTTTGGCCCAATTTTATTCTCGGGGTACATAAACGATCTTCTCAAATTAAACTTAAATGAAAATATCTCATCGTTTGCAGATGATACCGCGATTCAATTTACAGATATGGAATGAAGTAAAAGAAATTGCGGAAAAAGAGTTACAGGTCATTAAAACATAAATCTTGTTTAAAACTACTTGAGGTTTATGTTTATGTTTATCAAAATAATGTTAAATAAAACAAAAATTCATTCAAGTGACCTTCTTTTTTAAAAAAGTTGAAGTTAAATCAGGGCACAGAAACTGTAAGAGTTTTCATTCTCATTATGTTGATTATGTTCTCCACAGTAAGAGCTACACAAGTATCAAGCGGTATACTTGTGATTGTCCTTAATGGTAACAAAACTGTGGGCTGCTGGTCACCTGAGGCGGCCGTGATATATTGTTTATCTCATGCTATATGTATGTCTCTGGAATAATTAAACCAGCGGAAATTATGTCAAAGATATTCGAAAAAGACAGTGTATCTATTATAATAAATAATGATAGTGATTAATAAGATTAATACAAAATATTATATAATAATTAATATGAAATACAAAAAAATTTATTATTTGAATCGAATAATTATAACCCGGAGAGTGGGTGAAACCGCGGACCAACTGTACATTTATTTATTTTTCACTATATTGCAGCAGTCTAGTCTGATTTTGTTGATACTATTACCAGTTTATATACATAGGTATATTTAAGAATGATCAATTTAAGAATTTTTCTAAAGTGGCCACTCTGATAGAACCCTATAAAAATCATCTTTGAAAATTTTTTTTGTTAAATAAAAATATTAATAATGGTTAAGCAATATAATTGAAAAAATATATTTAATTTTCTTCATAATACTCGCTACAATAACGTTTCTGGTCCATCACTCTATCTTCAGAGAAAAAAAAAGTTTGAAAAATACATCTTTAAATATACAGGGTGTTTTTAAAAAGTATGTCAATCACTTAACCACAGACTCAGAGGTTTGAAAGAAGTTGATTGAACCTAATTTACCTCTATCCAAAATCTCACTCTTGTGAATATATAGCCCTCGAAAGTTGGAGATAAAAAAATATTCTTTAAATATTGTGCTAATGGCTAGAGATATTTTTTTCAATACTGGTACGCTGTAACATATATCAAACGGTAATACTTTAAAGAAAAATTTTTTTAAAATAAAGTTTTATAAATGGCTGATTTAGGGTTAAACAACCCTTCCCTCCTACCCCCTTTTTTAGTGGTACGCCTATGACTTTTGGTATATTCTATTATATAGAAAATTTAATTCTACAACTTTTTTGCATCTTGTGTTTTTTTCATTTCAGTGATCATTTTTAAATGAGACAAAATATTAAAAACATTGTCATGTGTTTTAAAGGGTGAAATGTTGAAAACTGAAGAAAGATAATGACTTTTTTTATTTTATTTTTTTTAATTGTTTTTTAATTTTATTTTGTTTTTTTTACTCATAATAGGTATATGTAGAACTGAAATTAAAGGTGACTGATAAAATAAATAATTTTTCTAGAGTTTTTAACATTTCACCCTTTAAAACAGATGACAAAGTTTCATTTAGAAATGATCCATTAAACGAAAAAAATACAAGATGCAAAAAGGTTGTAGAATTAAATTTTCTATGAAATAGAATATACTAAGAAAGTCATAGGCGTACCACTAAAAAAGAGGTATGAGGGAAGGGTTGCCTAAATCAGCCATTTATAAAACTTTATTTTAAAATATTTTTACTTTAAACTTTGACATAATATGTTATAGCAGAATTGAAAATAATATCTCTAGCCATTTGTACAATATTTAATGGTTTTTTATTTCCAATTTCGAGGGCTGTATCTTCATAGGGGTGCGATTTTGGACAGAAGTAAATTAGGTTCAACCATCTTCTTTTGAGGCGCTGAGTCTGTGGTTAAGTGATTGGCATACTTTTAAAAACACCCTGTGTACTATTCATCATTACTCAGTAATGTTATGAGATAGGTGTATAATATATAATGTGTATAATAGTAAAAATGGATAACCTATTACACAAAATAGTAGTTGTAATATTCGTTCTGGGAGGCACAATTCATATGGTTATCATGCTCGGCCCTTTACCACTAAAAACTTGCTTCTAGCTTGACGAAACTATTAGAGTTATACATTTCAGTTTAAGAAAGATTTCATAGATGTCGTTTAAGCCAATCCAAAGTTATATTTATTTATTGCAAACATAAAAAAAAATACGTGTGGGTCAATTAAGAACCTGCTATTTTTTAAAAATGTTTAAGTCGGTTAAAAATATCTAATTTAATTTCAGATGTGGAGGATGCCTCGATATTGTCGGTGTACAGCAACACAGAAAAAGAAGCAGAGTACACTGAAAGGTACGGTTCTTTACCAAGAACGATAATGAAAACACCAACACCTCCTTCAAGGTAAGAAACTAATTTTCTCTTTGTCGCTTTGTTAATTTTTGATGTTCTGAATAGAGATAGAGACAGAGTGAGAAAGAGAGAGAGAGAGAGTAAGGGAAGGACGAATGGAGAGAGGACATAGAAGTGAGAGAGAGAGAGAAGCTGATCGTTTTTTGGCTCTGATATTGGGCGATAGTATTCATTATATTTAAATTGGCAGGATAAAAGAGTTCGCTAGTAAAACACAAAATGAGCTTTTAGCCCAGGCAACAGAGAAAATTTTATAGTGAAATCTCCAAAAATTTGCAAATGAATAATTTTTTAATGAGTTCGTGAAAGTGTATAGAATAATATTCTGAAAAGTTTACATTCCGCTCGGATGCATAACATAAAAAAAAAGTGAAAAACTAATTTTTTTCATCCATTTTTTCAAACTTTTGAAATTAAGTCAAGGTAGGAAAAAATTAAAAATACTGGTGGATAGACCACGTGTTTCTGAACAAAAAAAGTCCTAATAAAATTTATCGCTAAAGCCACGGTATTCCTGGAAAAAAATAGTGAATTAACTTTGTCACTCTGCGCGGCCAAGCGCACGGTTAAATACACACTATGGAACCTCTAAAAATTCGTAGCAGTTCTAACGAGTAAAATAAAGCTTTTTTTCTCTTTCTGATTACATATTTTTAACATTATTCTTAGTGAACAGGAAGATAAAATTTATTACACGTACACCTATCCACATTTCAACAATGTCCAATGGATTTCTTATACATGTGTTAATGTATTGGAAAAGTTCCAGAATTTATACTCAAAACTATAGAGTTATAAGGATAACATCGTGAAAATCGCTATTACTGACCATGATAGGATTGATTATAAAAATACATACAAGTAAACGAATTTGTGTTTGAACATTCGAAAAGTATACATTTTTTCCCGAAATAGTGATATTTTATTTTTTCCAATGGGTCAATTTCTCGGCAAGTTACAGCCTTCAAATATATATTTATCAAGAAAATCATCAAGCAAGGAAATTAAAATGATTTGAGAGATTTGAGTACTTTTTTTTTGAATCCACGTTACTACAACTTAATAAACCATAATAATCATGAAGTGTACATACTTTTTAACAGTTCTCAATGAAGAAAGAATTTTTTTGAAGGGCTTTTATTTTTTTCTATATTTTTTATTGCGACGATTGAGTTCTGGCGTGATAACATATATATAAGTATATTTTTTCCATCCATTTTTTGCTTGCATTGTTTAAAACAAAAAAGCATCGGAAAGCTACAATTTTCATTTTTTCAACGAACTAACCCTCATATAGATTGAACAAATTCTGATTTAGTGACATGTAATTCAATGCGTCGGTGTCACAGTCATGCGTATTCAAACGCGCGCACGCATTGATCTCGCTCCGAGTAATAATGTTACTTGACTATTTCGTTCCGGGAAGACCGTGGCTTTAGCGATAAATTCTGTTAGGTCATTTTTTGTTCATAACATGTGATCTATCCGTCTGTATTTTTTATTTTTCCTACCTTGACTTAATTCCAAAATTTTTAAAAAATGGATGAAAAAATTTTTTTTCACTTTTTATTATGTTCTGGATCCGAACGAAATGTAAACTTTTCAGGATATTATTCTATACACTTTCACGAACTCATTAAAAAAAAATCATTTTGCAAGTTTTTGGAGGTAAACGACTGGGCCATTGATAGGAAACTGTTTTTGTTGTTGAATTAGTGAATAAAATGAATTGAAATGTCTGTTATTTTCAGGCCGTCCCTTCAAAGAGCAAGATATTCTGCCAGTACAAATTTAGTCGATGACGCCAATAAGGAAGTGGTTCAGCCTGAACAAATCGAGGAGGATGAAGAAGAGCGCAAAATTAGGGAATGCAGTGGTAAGAAAAAGGTCTCTATGAATCAAATGAAATCGGACTGAGTTGTTTTTTTTTTACAGGAAGATATAGCAAAAGGGAGAAAGAGAAATGGAAACACGCCATAGAAATGAAAAATAATCCATACTCCAAAGAAAACATCGAAAAGAGGATACAGAGATCGAGTAGTGCTGTCAGTTCACTGTAAGTAAAATACTGCACATATTACATAATAAACGTCCTAGATTTTTTACAGTGTTGCATAATATACAGGGTGATTTACCAAGACATGCCGAAAATAAAATGATGTACTAGGCTTTTATGTGGGAAAGTCCCTGCAAAATTTTAGAGTGATCCGAGGTAATTTAGTAATTTTTGTTGCATTAAAACTTGCAAAGATACGCTACTGTTACTTGTCTGTGGTCGGTAATGGGGCGATGAACTTACTTGTGAAAGAACATATCGAGGAATTTTACATTTCCTTAATCAGCATAAAAGTTAAGCTGGCGAGTGCGGTCAAAGTGCCTCGTTTTTTTGCTTTCGGTTGAACAATCAGGACACCGGCAGATTCAAAGCACCGCCGAAGTTTGGTGTTTTTATGTTATTGACGGGTTTAATTAAATATCTCTTATATCTTCTTGTTGTTATAGAGTTCACTAGCATAGGGTCAATGTTAACGCTTATACTGGAAGTCGATACCAACTTGCTTATTTTAAATGAAACACCGTGTATATTTCGAAGTTTTCGAAAAGAACGAAAAATTGTAGCATACTCTACCCCCAACCAGCCCTTTCAGAGATATTTGACATTTTATAAAATATTTGACAGGTGCAACGGTTTGTAATAACTTTTATATATTTTTTCACGTAAACGATCCTCATTTGTTTTTTGGCAAGCAGAAAGACCATAAGATGAACTATGCTCTACAGTTCAAGGAAATTTAAGAATAACATACCAAGCGTTCAGTTTTTTACATGGTATTTTCTCAACGTCAAACCACGAAAACTTGTTAAAGTCAAATTAAACTCCCTGTATCTGTATACATTAAATTATGTAAAATTAAATACCCCCTTTCCCCCACGTAGATATTGTGGGGATTATTCTTCTTCTTTTAGCGGGACGAACTCGGGCCTTATGCATTGTGCCAGATTCTAACTCAAAGGCCAAAATCCTTCCTATAGGGGCATTCCTTATTTCTTCCAGTTCCGAAAGACAAATGCCGAAGTGTTTGTGTCTCAAGTTCATAAGACTAGAGCAGGAAGTTAGAACGTGGATGGAAGTTTCTTCTTCGCCCAAGCAGAACCTGCAGTCGGGGTTGCCAAACACCCCTATAGTGTGCAGGTCAGTCAGAAGACCTACCACGATTCTGTTTTCGGCTTAGTCGCAGAATTTGCTCTGCTCGCTTCGGCAATGGCCATGAGATAAGGAGCTTCGCTTGCCGGAGTCCTGGGTAGGAGACCCAGAAGTCAAAGAACTAGGAACGCGTCCAATTTTCTATTGACTTCTTGGCATTTGATCTAGTGTAACCGGGAGCCGGCTCCGGGCCCAGTAGCCGCTGAGAGCCCCCTTGACCAGAGTGTCTGCCGCTCGTTACTCTCAATGTTGCTGTGTCCAGGCACCCAGAGAAATTTGATCAAGTTGGAAGATTCGGATCAACGCCGAGAAATCGGAATCGATTCTGTTCACGCTCCGTTTCACCGAAAACCGGATTTTAACGCCACTTTTGATTGGGGGGTAGAGAAATTCCAATCAAACGGTGCGTGAAATATTTGGGGGTGAACCTAGACAAACGACTGACATTTAATACACACGTTAACGAGACGGTACGCAAGGTCTACTCTATGTCCAGGAGTCTGTATCCACTCCTGGACTCAACAGGACTAATAAAAAGTTGTTGTACTCGATGGTAATCAAGGCGGCCATTACATACGCGGCGCCGCGCAGTGGTCCCAAATTGAGTTTTTTGGTTCAAAAATGGCTAGAGCACAAATCTTGTCCGAAACGAACAATTTTTTAATTCTTTAATTAAAGCTTACCGAATTTTGAAAAAAAAATTCTTTTTATTATATTAAGTTAAAGGCCAAAACATTATTTTTTGGCCTTTAACTTAATATAATAAAAAAGGAATTTTTTTTTTTCAAAATTCGGGCTCCGAGGATTTGTTGGAATTTCGATAAGCTTTAATTTCCGACAAGATTTGCGCTCTCTAACCATTTTTTAACCAAAAAACTCAATTTGGGACCACTGTGCGCCGGTATGGTGCAGCATCCCGTCCATGACAATGCAGAAATTGCGAGTATTACACTCAAAGAAATAGTATGGGTAAATTCAACAAAAAAAAAATGGTTAACTAACAATATCGTTAATTTTGTTAAACTAAATTATATTGATAGTATTTTTAAACAAGAGGTGATTGTTATTTTAATTAATAAAAAGTTGTCGTACAACAAAACAAACATTAACTTAAAAAATAGATGAATAAGACTATTATTTTTTTCGTCTGACTATTATTTTGTTGAATTCTGTCAAATTAAACTAGATAATAGTATATTTTATTTTTAACTATTATCGAATTGTAATTCTAACCCAGTATTAGTTCGCTGTATTATTGTACTTGGTAGACAAACCAATATTATTGTCGTCTTCTAGAAGTTCTAAAAGAATTACCATAAAATTTGCTTGCTTACTACGTAGTCTATTACAGAAATTATTCCCAGATGACGCCACATACAAATCACTGACAATAATCAATCGTGCATTATCTTATACTCTTATGAATTTATAGAAAATTAATAACATGATTGCAATGTTCAAATTCTTTCAGGGATCATCGATATATTTGGATGGATCTTATAAACGATCTCTAATCTTTGGTTTGGGTGGTCTGATGTCTCAATACTGAGATTTTGGCTAATCAAAAAAAACTTCATCGTACAATAAAGTGTAGATCAACCTAAAAATTAGTCGGTGAACAAAAAACAAAGTCGTTGTACTATTTAATTGTAGACCAAATTCAAAATGGTTAGTGAACATAAAAAAATGTCATTGTACTATTTAATTTGTTACAAGAAGATATGATTATTAAACTACTATTTGTTTACGAAAACAAATAAAGTTGTATGACTATTCTTTTCTGATTGATTTAATTACGAAACTAGATAGGCGCGATTTCATATGCTCTTTTTGGTTGAATTTACCTATCATTTTCTTTGAGTGTAGAATACAAATTTATGCACCTCATTTCATACTCTGGTATGTACACCATCTCCTTCAAAGATCTATATGCGCGTTGCTACGACATAACCCCACTAGCGGACTACGTCCAATAAACATCACGAAAATTCTGCCAGTTCAAATTGGGCGATAGTCTGCTAACACGCAATATTACCCGACAGCATAACGTAATACTTTTCGATATAAAACATCCCCTACCATACCAGGCGTTGCCTAATCTTCCGGCAACTTCCTTAGCCACACGTCCCCCTACGAAAACTTAACCCTACTTATTCCTTGTCATTCCTCAACTTTAACTTTCTCTCTCCCACTCGTTATGTTTGTACAATTTTGTTCTTTTATCCTTTCCCAGCAAGCATTTTTGTTAAAATTAGCTCCAATTTGACTTGGTAAAAGAGGAATTTACTTGTTAAGGTAATTATGACGTGAAATTGACTTGAAAAATACATTTCCGATAAAAATTTACCAATTGGTCTTACTTTAGATTTCAGTTTACGTAAATAATACCAATTAATCTACCTTATACACAATTTTCCTTGAAAGTAAATTTAACGAAAGCAGCGAGTGAAAAACTACTAAAAAAAATCTACCAAAAATGACCTGAAGGATAAATTTACAATAGGGTAGAAATAGGTAATATAATTAGGTAGTATTTACCTTTTTAGTGACTAAAAATATTCCTAATAGTCGAATATCTTACTAGGTAGATTTTGTTGTAAATCCTACGTAATGTATACCTAAATAGCAACCTATTTGGTCACTATTAATATACACCTTTGAAGTAATATTAGGTCGACAAAATAGATAAATTCTACCTGGCTTACCTACCTGATTTCAATCAATAAGTTAATTATCTTTTGTAGTTGCATTTACAAAGGCAGTTAACTTTAAGGTTAAATTAGCTTAAGACGCCATATTCTCTTAGCACAATTGGAGCATGATTCGAAATTAGAATTTTAAAAATGAGTGTGTATGGAAACAAACTGACGAAAAGCTAAAAAAAATACATAATTATACCTGTAAACTCATATTTAACAAGTATAGCATACTTTTTGGCTCAAATTATTACTATAATTTTTTTACTTGGCAATAAGAATTTCCTTATAGATGAATATTTTGTTATTTTACGAAGTACAGCTGCTATTATACACAAAAAAATTTTCGTCGCATTGATTTCAACAAGCGAGTACTGCAAATACTTCACCTATAAATTGGATTTATTTTAGTTACCTACATTCATCTTGTATCGTCATTGTGAGTTAGGTATCTCTTCAAATTTCTAGGTGACTGACAACAATATTATAGAGAAAATTACCAAAACCTTATTTTTTCCTCTTGGTGTCATTTTCCAATTTCACATACTTAAATACGTAAGTTCTACCTAAAGCTAGTCAACTTGATGTCGAATTGACATCGAATTTAAGTAAAATTTACCTAAACAGGTATTACTAACCAAATATATTGTGCGACTACAAGTACGATTTATGTGTAATTTTACCTGTTTTTGTAGATATGATCTAATTTCGACGTCGTCTTATTCTCCACTTATGTCGATTCCACGTAGCGTCAACGTAAATTTTACCAAAACATGGTTAATTTTAATTTTGCGACTAAATTTATTATACATAATTTAGGTAGTTTTGACGTCAAATAATACCTAAACGTTTGCTGGGTTTTGTCCTCTTTTTGTCGTTCTAAATCCCCTCTAGGCCGATAACATCCTATAAATCCAAACTTTTTAAATCATATCCTTTTAACTATCCCACCTTTCTTGTCGGTGGTCAGACCACAAGAACGTCATTTGTTCGAACGGGTTTTTTCGTTTAATTCTGTTTTCCCGTATCAGCAACCAAAAATTTGTGAGTGCAGTGCAAGTGTTAGTTTTAAGTTTTTTATTCATTAATTTTAGGGCCTGCGAGCACATTTCCTTACCAAAACCTAGTTTTAAGTCCGCCTACGGCGGACAGGTGTCCTGTTACACTTTTTCAATAAATACAATTTTTCCTTTTCAAATTGAGTTTGTTTTCATAGAATTCTTGAAATCTTTGCGGCAGTTTTTTCTAAAACGACTGGAATTATCAAGTTTTGTCAAATGTATCTTTTTTTACATAGAAATGACTCCTGCATGAGATTTTCTAGTTAAAAGTGCCACAACGTTTCGTAAAAAAAAGAGAAAAAAATATTCATCATGAGGCGCCCTCCATGGGCTAGCGTGATGTGATACATAAATTATCGTTTCTTAGCTTAAAAAATATTTCCTTACAATTTGGGAGAAGATTGCAAAAAAAAAGAAAAGAAAATATAATTTTGACACCCTGTAGCTTTTTCCACATCAACAATTTACTAAAGCATGTTTGGTTATATCCTCATATTTTGGTCCAAAGAGTCTACCCTTGAACTATGGCCTATTATTAATATTCCACCCTGTATACTTAGGCAATCAAATCATTCCTTTGAAGATTATATGTGAACTTTTTCAATAAGGCTTAGGCTAAAGAAGCCTACAGTAATATTTGTTCTGGATATTGCATAAATGTCAGCAAATCTGTCTTTTACTATTTTTAAATGAAAAGGAACAAAGACAACGAGATGTTTTTAACATAGTAACAAAAACTTAAAAAACTAAAAAAAGAATCACACATTTTTCGACTAATCGCAATCAACCTAGAGCTGGCAACTCTGTAAGAAGCTTTACCAGTACCTCAGGTTACTCAAGGGTTTCCTAACTCACATTTAACTCACACCATAAAATGTAGATAAACGGATGCGGGTATAACACTAGCTTCGACCTGAGGTTAAAATTATCCCCGGGTTAGATAATAGGATGTTAAAAAGTGGCTAATTTTGGCCTAAGCTGGGCAACGGAAAATGATTTTGATAGCATTTTTCCCGTAGAATGCGATGATGTATTCGGTTTTTCGAAAGAATGGCGGGAAAATGTGGAAAAGTTAAGAAAATGCTTAAGAATTTACAAGTCCTGTCTAGAGATATTCACAAGTTAAACTTAAAATCCATTATATTTTGCTTTAGATTATGGTGGTTTCTTTTAGTATTTTTCTCGTAGAATATGATTATCTACTTCGTCTTACCGAAAAATGTTAGGAAAATGCGGAAAAATTAAGAAAATGCCCAAAAATTACAAATTCGAGTATGCAATATTCAAAATTTAAACTTTTTGAGATCCAGAGCTTATTATGCTTGATTCAGGTGGTTTCTTGTAGTATTTTCCCGTAGAATACGAGGGTCAACTTTTTTTGCGGAAAAATGTTGGGAAAAAGCGTAAAAATTAAAAAGATGCTTGAAAACTCACAGAATGTAACCTAAGATAACACAGCCCCACAAAAAAAAAGTTCAGACCAGCGAACCAGATCCATGTATCCCTATGTATTTTCGGTCGCGGAATCCGAATCCGAGGTCAAAAAAATTCGTACACCCCCAAAGTCTTTAGCTAGACCCAAAAAACACCCCTGAACTGGGATAAAAAGAATATTAAGCTACGACAATAGTTGTTACATCCTAATCGATCGAATTATTCAAATTAAGGTTAAACAGCAGTGTACATACAATAGATCTGAAACACACCCCCAGTGAGGGGCAAAAACTAGCCTCCATTTATAAAAAAATCGATCCAAAACAGTAATGACTGCTGAAAAAGTTCGAAATGTCTAAGTTTTGTTAAAGTGATAAGAAACTGCATCAGATCTGACGTAATCTTCATAAACTGCCCCTATAGGGTTGAGAACAACCACCCTTAAGTTTAAAGGACACAAAACAAGAGAAAACGTAAAATGCAACAGGATTTCTATTTTGCGTAGTATTCTAAAAAAGAACTAGAAATTTACGTACCATCAACGTCCCACAGTGTCAACCCTCAGGTGGTGTGAAAACTACCCTCAATGTAAGATTTATCTATAAAAAGTTACAGTGACTTCTATAGATTTCAGTGGGATAGGTCGGAGTGATCGGTTGTGCGTCTGAAACCCTTCCACTTAAAAACGTTAAAAAACCCGGTGAAACTGTGTTAAATTTGACAAAGCTTAGGTGAATTGTAGCTTAAGAAATCCGGATTAAATTGATGTGTTATAACAAAAGAACAAAGTTGAAATATAATTAATATTTTGAAATAACTAATACAGAGTTTAGCGGCAATTAGTGTGGTGCATAAAGAAATGAGCTTAAAGAAACGAATATATAAACACAGGGGCGGACTAACCAGGTGCGGGGCCCTGGGCTATTAATGCTTTGGGGCCCTTCCCATCTCATAAGACTATTTCCCTCACATTATAAGAACCAATGAAATAGCCAGATTTTGAAAATTTGGACCAATAAGAACAAACTTACAGAGAAAATTGCATTCCAAGTGAATATTTTACATACAATGACAGCCAGCGAAAATCGCACAAGTCTTGACAGCAACAACGTCAAAACGTCAATATCAGTAAAAAATATTTCTTGTTCTATGTTTTGTTCTGGAAATAGTCTAATAAATACATATTTCGTGCATTAAAAACATTGAGTTAGAATATAAGGAGATGCCATGCTGTATAAATTTCCTATACAGAAACGACACCGGTAGGCGTGGCTAAACGTTGGAACAAGATGGTGGTTTTGCCAGACCCGTACTATTTAAAATTATAAAACCTTTGTACCCCAACGAGACGGCCTATCTAAATAACGCAAGAAAAATATTGAATTCAATAAATGCAAGATTTTTAGCAAAAAGAATTAGAACAAACATATTCAAATAAAACTCAACATAAACAAATTAATATATGTTTAGTGACCTCTAAATAATAAAATTTTATTATATTTAATTATATGTTTTTTTCTAATGCGGCTCTGTTTGTTGTTCACACTACCTATGAAATGATATTCCCGTTAATTTTTTCTTGTCAACACCATTTCTAGAAAAGCAACTTCTTTTAACACACGACACCATAGTCCTTTTAATGTTTATTGTCCAAAATTTAAAAAACTATCAATAAAAATCACAATAAATCGCACGGAAAACAGACTGTCACTATTTGACGGAAAAGTAGTAACATGGTGGCCAAGTGATGCCGTTTTTGATCACGTGACTGCTTCTCCCGTCCTTCTAACTCAATGATTAAAAATAATCTGAAAATTCAACATTCAAAGCGTGTTGCCTTTAAGAAACCGCATTTGTTCAGTTTAATGAGATTTGACTGAAGAAGTACTCTCGACTGCATCTCCTTTTGTCAAATCTCATCAAAATGAACTCAAGCAGTTTCTAAGCAACACGTGTTGATGCTGAATTTTCGATAATTACTACAGATAACATTTTTTTGAGATCGGGTCAGATCATGCACCACCAAGACACGTTTCACTTCGTTTTGTCTAAATACTGAACTAAACTATGATAATAATAGCGAGTAGCCTTGGTTGCGACTGATCAAATCCAGATGCATACAGTGGCGCAAAAATTGTGGATTGCGATGCGGAAGTAGATGAGCAAAAGATGTTATATACTTTTATATTTATTATTTATACCGTCAATGAACTCACCAATACAGAGCATACTCATAATCACATCGTATTTGATTCTTAAGTCCGTTTTCAGCGTTCGGGGCCCCTTCAGTATCCGAGGCCCTGGGCTTAAGCCCCTAAAGCCCCCCCTTTAATCCGCCCCTGTATACACACGACCCAAACTCAGGCGTATAAGAGATAAGTACATCTTAGTTTATTTGTGTCTTAATGACTACAAGTGTCTGCCCATAAAACCATTGAAATGTTTAGGTCCAGACCCTTGAAGAATCGACATCTGTTGAAAAATTTATGAGAACAGAAAAAATATGGCCAAATAAAATGTTTTCAATCATTATAAAAATATCAAATGATTTAATTTAAATTATATCCAAAATAATCAATAACGTATCGTAAAATATGGTCATATATTTCTTTCTCTCAAATAATTCTTTTTTTCATAGCTATAAAAAATACTCAAACGAATTTAAAAGTAATCCAAATCATTATTGCGGGTTTAATTTATATTAATGTAGGGACAGAACAATTTCTTACGTAAATTTTTAAGTGAGGTTTTTATAATTATTAAAAGTACTCAAACGAATTTAATTTGGATTAAACCCGAAATAATCAATGAGACATCGTTGATATACGGCGTCAAAATTGAATTCTCAGATTCTCACAGCACTTCAACGGAGGTATGCGTGGTGCAGGCTTCTTTCAGAAAAATGGTATTTTCTAAGAAAACATACACATACGCCGATGATCTCCTAATCACCGCAGGACCAGGTGCGTAAGCAGGGGGGCAAGGGGGGCAACTACCCCCCAGGCCCGGCGTGGTTTAAGAAGTTTGGGATAGTGACAATTATTTCATATCTGTTTTTGCATATCAAATATTAGTTTAACTTTGTTTTTAAACATATGCCAAAAAAGTGAGGTTTTTCAGTTCCACTGTGTTTATTTGGTCCCCCTCAGAACACATTCCTGCTTACGCGACTGGGCAGGACACATTTGGAAACAAACTTCAAGAAAAGCCTAATAATGGAGTGAGAGCCGTCAACAAAAGAGAGTTGGACCAGCGGAGTGGAACACAAAATAGATGAATACTCCCTAAGAACAATGAACAAATTGAAGTACCAGAATCAGAAACGGAGGAATCAGAGGATTCAGAAGAAGAAGAAGAAGATTTATAGAAGCAGAAAAACAAAAATAGAAGCACAAACAGCAGCGACACAATGCGGCAACATATATCACAAGAAGACCCAGAAGAAGCAGAAGTCCAGAACCAAAAATACAAAAAAAAGGGAGCTTAAACGCTCCCTCACGACACAATACGATAACGCATGTCACAAATACCTACACCTCCCATCCCACATTCCTTTACCATGCGCCATGTGGCACTCGCTGCTGGCGACAAGCATGACCTTAGTCCAACCCAGCGTGGACGTAGCAGGCTCAGCTGTATAATCCTTGGGAGTGGCAGAAATGCCTACCGCACGCTGGTAAATCAATCAATCATCAATCAAAAAAAGTTACAGTGACTTCTATAAAAATTCGAAACACCTGCGTTGTGTGGAAGTGAGACTTTGTTCGACGCTGTGCTTGAAAACCACCCCCATGGGGTTGCGAGATGCTACCCCCTATATCTGTAGGACGCTGGAAGTATGTGTCACGATTTTTGCTAATCATAGCATCCATAAAAATGTAAATCCGGTTAGTTTCTCTCCGTTTTTCCAGCATCCTACGGATATAGGGATGGCATCTCGCAACCCCGTGGGGGTGGTTTTCAAGCACAGCGTCGAACATAGTCTCACTTCCACACAACGCAGGTGTTTCGAATTTTTATAGAAGTCAATGTAACTTTTTATGGATAAATCTTACATAGGGGGTAGTTTTCACACCATCTGAGGGTTGACACTGTAGGACGTTGATGGTACGTAAGTTTCTATTTCTATTTTAGAGTACTACACAAAATAGAAATCCTGTTGGATTTTACGTTTTCTCTTGTTTTGTGTCCTTTAAACTTGAGGGGTGTTGTTCTCAACCTACCTAAACGACGTAATCTTCATAAACTACCTATAGGGGTAGTTTATGAAGATTACGTCGGACCTGATGCAGTTTTTTATCACTTTAACAAAACTTAGACATTTTGAGCTTTTTCAGCAGTCATTACTGTTTTGGATCGATTTTTATAAATGGGGGCTAGTTTTCGCCCCTCACTGGGGGTGTGTTTCATATCTATTGTATGTAAGCTGCTGTTTACCTTCAATTTGTATAATTCAATCGATTAGGATGTAACAACTATTCTCGTAGCTTAATTTTTTTTTTACCCCAGTCCAGGGGTGTTTTTTGGCTCTAGCTAAAGATTTTGGGGGTGTACGAATTTTTTTGACCTCGGATTCGGATTCAGCGACCGAAAATACATAGGCATACATGGGTCTGGCTCGCTGGTCTGAACTTTTTTTTTTTGTGGGGCTGTGTAATCAGAATTTTAACCTTATAAGATGCAGAGTTTATAACAAGATCGAGGTAGTTTTACATAGTATTTTTCCTTTGGAATGCGATGGTCTACTCTGCTTTGCGTTAAAATGCAGGAAAAATGTAGAAAAATCAAAAAAATGTCCGATGACTCACAATATCTAATCTGCGTCATTCCTAAATGTAGGAATCAACGTTAATAACTTGAGATTGTAGGGGTTTCTCGTACTTATTCTTGAAAAGAGAAGGTTAACATAGCTATGCGGGAAAACCCCAGGGAAATTCGTAAAAATTAAAAAAGTGCATAATATTTAGGCTGTAACAACCACTAGTTAAACCCATTAACATCCAGAGTACCTAATTTAATTTCAAGTTAATTTATTTTAGTATTTTACCCGTAAAACGCGATGCTATCGCTGTGGTCGTATATCATCCTATTCTCCGGGAAATGTGAAGAACCGCCCGATAAGTCGCAATAATTAGCTTGTGTTATTTACACTGGAAATCTATTCAGACCAAACATAGTTAACTTGATATCAAGCCGGTTTCTTGTAGTGTTTTTCCCGTAGAACAAGATTGTGTACTTTTTTTGGAGGAAAATGTCAGGAAGTGCACAAAAAACAAAAGAAAACGTTTAAAGGAATAGCTCTGAAAATAGAACTGTTGATAGAAACAGTACTAAAAAAATTTTTTTAGAAAGGCTGTTCTGAAAAAAAAAAAGAAGTAACACTGAAAAGAAATATTTGAAATGGAAGATCTAAAAAACATCGATAGTCACGATTAAAAGACTAAAACTTATAAGTGATTTTGGTTTAGACCATGAAGTATTAGAAAAGTTAGTTACTAAAAATTCTTCTAATTTGAGTTAGTAATAGATAACATGGTAACATATACACACTCAAAGAAAATGATAGGTGAATTCAACCAAAAAGAGCATATGAAATCGCGCCTATCTAGTTTCATAGTTAAATTAATCAGAAAAGAATAGTCATACAACAACTTTGTTTTCGTAAACAAATAGTAGTTTAATAATCATATCTTGTAGAACAACAAATTAAATAGTACAATGACATTTTTTTATGTTCACTAACCATTTTCAATTTGGTCTACAATTTAAATAGTACGACTTTGTTTTTTGTTCACCAACTAATTTTTAGGTTGATCTATACTTTATTGTATGATGAAGTTTTTTTTGGTTGGCCAAAATCTCAGTATTGAGACATCAGACGACCCAAGCCAAAGATCAGAGATCGTTTATAAGATCCATCCAAATATATCGATGATCCCTGAGAGAATTTGAACATTGCAATCATGTTATTAATTTTCTATAAATTCATAAGAGTATAAGATAATGCACGATTGATTATTGTCAGTGATTTGTATGTGGCGTCATCTAGGAATAATTTCTGTAATAGACTACGTGGTAAGCAAGCTAATTTTATGGTAATTCCCTTTTAGAACTTCTAGAAGACAACAATAATATTGGTTTGTCTACAAAGTACAATAATACAGCGAACTAATACTGAGTTAGAATTACAATTCGATAATACTTAAAAATAAAGTCTACTATTTATCTAGTTTCATTTGACAAAATTCAACAAAATATTAGTAAGATGAATAAATTATAATCTTTGGCACCTATTTTTAAGTTAATGTTCATTTTGTTGTGTGACAATCACCTTTTGTTTAAAAATACTATTAAAATATACTTCAATTTAACAAAATGAACAATATATATACTATTTTTTTGATTGATTTAACCCATACTATTTGCAAACAAAAGCGCTGATGCGACGTCTTAATTCATCAAAGTGAATGGCAGAACGATGTTATGTTTATGTAAACAGAACTGCGGGTTAACTCTACAATAGTATTGGTTTATCTGTCAACTATAATAGTAGAGCAAACTGCTACTGGGCTTACAATTACAATTCGACAATAGTTAAAAATAAAATATACTATTAAATAGTTTAATTTGACAGAATTCAACAAAAAAAAAAGACGAAAAAAATAATAGTCTTATTCATCTATTCTAGTTAATGTTTGTTTTGTTGTCCGACAACTTTTTATTAATTAAAATAACAATCACCTTTTGTTTAAAAATACCATCAATATAATTTAGTTTAACAAAATTAACGATATTGTTAGTTAACCATTTTTTTTTGTTGAATTTACCCATACTATTTCTTTGAGTGCACTTGATATAATGGTTTTTGTTATACTTTACAATTTTTTCGCATTTTCCCTAAAACAACATTAGATTTGATTTTGATCATACATAGAGCATAGTTTTATGTAAAAAATACTACGAGAAAACGCTGTGATTTCAACTCAAATACGCCTGAGATTTTACTTGTGAATATTGCGTAAAAAAAATCTAAATTATTAGACATTTTCTTGATTTTTTCTCACTTTTCTGCAAACAAATTCACCATCGTGTAACACATGGGAAATGCTTACAAGAAACCGCCTTGAACTTAAGTTTAATACTTTAGATAGAGTAATAGATTTCATTTATGTATATTGCAAGCGAGTTTTTATTCATTTTCTTGATTTTACCAGATTTTCCCGGGGATTTTTTCGTAAAGCTGAGTGAACCTCCTCATTTTACTGGATAATTACTACGAGATAAAACCACTATAATCTCAAGTTAATAATGTTGGTTCTTAATATGCTTCACTTGGTAATGACGCAGACTAGGTTTTTTGAGTTTTCAAATATGTTCTTAATATTTTCGCATTTTCCTAACATTTTCCTGCAAAACAGAGTAAACCCTCGTATTCTCTGGGAAAAATACAATAAGATACCACCTGAATTTCGCGCAATAAGCTCTGAATCTTAAAAAGTTTAAATTTTGAATATTACAGGCTCGAATTTGTGAATTTTTAAGCATTTTCTTAATGTTTCCGCATTTTCCCGACATTTTTCGGAAAAGCGAACATCATACTCTATGAGAAAAATACTAAAAGAAGCCACTATAATCTAGAATAAAATATTATAGTTCTTAAAAGTTTAACTTTTGAAAATTTCAGACAGGACATTGTAAATTCTCAAGCATTTTCTTAACTCTTTCACATTTTCCCGCCATTTTTCCGTAAAACATTAGAGTTTAAAACTTTAGTCTTTAAAATTTTTAGACCACCAGGATTTATACGATATAATTACAAACTTTGATTTCTTGTGTCTCGTTTTGAATGAAAGATTAGTTTCCCATTACAATAATCGAATATTTCTGAACTACGCGAAAGATATTGTGCTACGCGTAATAATAAATAACTTTATCTAAAGTCTATATCTACCTTTTCGAAACTTTCAATGATATCTAGATGGATTTTAACCAGAAAAAGATGATTGCCACTCTACAGGATATTTTTTTTGTAATACCTGATAAGATAATAGCGTTATTGAAGTATTTTGCAAGTCGAAATTATTTTTATCCATTACTTCGTCAGTAGTCGTGACAAATCAGTGAAAATGGCGAAAACTTTGTTGGATGTAATGTTCGAGGAGAAATTGAAGAGCGAGCGGCACAGGCAAGTACCCCGCAAGGAATAATAACGCTTGTAGTATGTTAAATTCGAAAAACTGTGACGGTATTGGTTGGTGAATAATTACATCAGAAGTCAGAATAAAATCTTAACTACATTTATAGATTTTCAAAATAAGTACTTCTGAGTCGGATTATTTTTTTACGTTCCGCCAAAATTTTCAATTCATTAGCCATAGTGAAAATGATGCATTTAGATTATCGCGTGAATCAAATAATGACAGCTTTTATCAGGTACTTTTATTACATAAATGAGGGAAATGGTTTATTAATTTTTATATTTTCAATTTCGTGTGTCATATTATGTATTATTTTTATCAGACTCAAATTACAGTAGCAAAGCAATAAATGTAACTGATTATGAAACAAAACTGTGTAACGTGCGTTTAAAAGAATTTTTGAAAAAAATGTAACCGTCTTCAAAAAGAAGGTCGTTAAAAATTGTGAAATAAATTTTCACCGTCGCTGAATCTTATAACCTATAAAATTGGAAACAAGTTTGTTTCAGCAGCAGATTAGGTGATAAAATAATTCAAAAGGCATAGCCGGATAAGTAGGGTGAAACGGCCCCCGGCCCTATCTTCATTGAGAGAAGGAATATAGTTAGCAATAAGTGAAGGAAACAATTTTTCAAAATATTAACGCAAAAGGGTGGCGCGTTTCACGGGGTGACGAGGGGGATGAAATCTAAAAGACCAATTTTTTGTGTCAAAACGCAGCAACCGAAAATTTTGGAAAAAATATATGTTGGACAAGTATTGGAGAGGATTCTCAGAAAAAATTGTCGGTCAATTTGGGAAAGAACTAAGGGAGAGTAGACATCGGTATACTTTTAAATATTTTTAAGGGTAACTTCCTCTCGTTGTACCACATTCAACATTTTTTTGTAGCGTCTACTTTCACCCCCATATAACATATTTTTTTTGCAGCGTGGTCGGAACATTACGTCATAGTGAAAAAAAAATCACGTCCGTGGTCTTTCGAGACTAATAGTCTATGTAATGAAGGCAGAAAGAGTGTAAATATTTCGTGCAAAGACGAGATTACCTTTCCCTCCCATTTTCGAGGGTGCTAAACACGATGAAAGTGGTGGGAAAAGTTTTTGACCGCCGCAACCCCCTGAAACGGCCTTTTATAGATCCCTTCATATTTTCGTATATAAACGAATCCAGTAAGGGTCTGGGGAGTGATTTATCGACGGGTTATACTTGAAATAAAATGGAAGGGGGTTATATAGTAAGTGGAATCCAGACAGCAGGCCTAAAGGGTTGATTAAACTCTCTCAAGACGAGAGGTGGAAAATCATTTTTTTTTTCAAATGCGTATCCCCCCGTTTTCGAGGTAGCTGATCATGGGAAAAATATTCATTTTTAGCTCCAACCTCTTGTCATCCTTCAAACGGGCAGAAACCACCAGAAACCATGCTATCCAGGATTTGTGGGTTTTTCGGCACATGATCGTTATTCCTGTGCATATCCCTTCATTTTTCACAGAAGAGAAGGTGGTAGCGACCTCGGAGGTTGCTACAACCCTTCCAAGGGGTATAAATTTCATTATTTATATTTTTATCGTGATCAGCGCCTGCGAAAACGGAGGAGGGCGTATTGACGATTCAAAGTGTAATTAATGAATTTTACACCCCTTGGAATGGTTGAAGCAACCCCCGAGGTAGCTACCACCTTCTCTTCCGTGAAAGATAAAGGGACATGTAGAGGAATAACGGTCATGTGCCGAAAATCCTGTAAATCCTGTCTAGCCTGCTTTCTGGTGTGTGTGAGGTGGTTTCTGCCCGTTTGAGGGATGAGGAGGGGTTGAAGCTAAAAAATAAATATTTTTCCCATGATTGGCGACCCCGAAAACGGGGGGATAAGCGTTTGAACCGAATCATTTAAAAAAATGGTTCCACCCCTCGGGAGGGTTTAATCAAACCCTCGGCCTGCTGTCTGGATTCCACTTACTCTATAACTCCCTTTCATTTTATTACAAGTATAAATCACTCGCTTATATATGAAAACATAAAAGGGGTGGTTTTTGGCCGTTTCAGGGAGTTGCGGCGGTCAAAAACTTCTCTCACCACTTCCATCATATTCAGCACCCTCGAAAACGGGAGGGAAAAGTAATCTCCACGAAATATTTACTCTTTCTGCCTTCGTTACGCATAGACTACTAGTCTCGAAAGACCACGGACGTGATTTTTTTTCACTATGACGTAATGTTCCGACCATGCTGCGAAAAAAATATGTTATATGGGGGTGAAAGTAGACGCTACAAAAAAATTTTGAATGTGGTGCAACGAGGGGAGTTACCCTTAAAAATATTTGAAAAGTATACAGATGTCTTCTCGCCCTTAGTTCTTTTCCAAATTGACTGACAATTTTTTCTGAGAATCCTCCCCAAAAGTCGTCCAACATATATTTTTTCAAAATTTTCGGTTGCTGCGTTTTGGCACAAAAAATTGGTCCTTTGGATTTCATCCCCCTCGTCACCCCATGAAACGCGCCACTCCTTCACGTTAATATTTTGCAAAATTGTTCCCTTAACTTATTGCTAACTATATTCCTTCTCTCAATGAAGATAGGCCCGGGGGCCGTTTCGCCCTACTTATCCGGCTATGCCCTTTCCTGGGAATTGTACTGAAATTGGAACTTAGGTATTTTAATTAGAAGTATCTGATGTTAAAAGTTAAGAATTCAAAATGGCGAATTCAGTAAGGTTGCCATAGTCGAAATATTTTTGCAAATTCACTTGAAATTTCATATACAGGGTACGCCATTGAAAAGTTCCCAAACTTGTAACTTTCTTATTTTTTAAGGGGCGATCATGTTGGGCACGTCAAATTATAGGTATTTTTAAGGCCTTTAAACATGCACACAGAATGATTTTTAAAAGGAAACTTAATTTCTTTGAATATTTTGTTACCTCGCCCTGTACATGAACTGTGTTAATGGTTTCATATAAAGATTTTAATTAGCTTCAGTTTATGTTATTACGTCATATTTGAAATTCTTTTTGGGTTTAGAGCGAAAAATTAAAAACACTTTTTTCGATTCCAAACTAAATTATTTTAAAATAACTTTGAAAAGAATGTAAATAATAATTGTATGCTTTATTTGTAAAAGACATATCATAAACAATATTTAAAGTAACAAAACAGCAACAAGAAACAAAAGGAATAAATATTTTTAAAAATAAGCTTTTACTAAAATGTATTAAATAGAAAATTGCAAAATTTTTGGGAGTAAAATCATCCCTCTTTTGAATTATAACATTTATAATAAAACATTAACACAGTTAATGTATAGGGTGAAGTAAAAAAATATTCAAAGAAATTAAGTTCCCTTTCTTAACAATTTTTCAAAACTTTTTTTTAAATCACCATCGATAGTGTTTCGTATAGTCATAACGTCAACTGTACTTCGATGTCATCATTTGTACCTTCGCCCAATAGATTAGGATCAATAATTGCAAGTAATGTTTTCTAGAAATCCGAGTAGAAATCCATCAGCTACGAACCTAGATCACATCACCATCGTGATAAAAGCTACACTGCAAAAAGTGTGTTGTGTTGTGAATGCTTTGGATCTGGTTTTATTCAATTTCCACGGCATACTTGATACATACAGGACCGCAA
Source organism: Rutpela maculata (assembly GCA_936432065.2). Taxonomy (NCBI): domain Eukaryota; kingdom Metazoa; phylum Arthropoda; class Insecta; order Coleoptera; family Cerambycidae; genus Rutpela; species Rutpela maculata. The sequence continues at coordinate 6,013,839 of OW386289.2, forward strand.
AATATTTTTTCTACTCCCTTATGTAAATTTGCTATTTTCTGTACAGTCTGTAGAATGTATAAGTAGGCAATTCCAGTTAACTGAACGGATATATTTCATATCAGTTCTAGGATGGATATGAAATGAAACCGACCAATCACAGTTCGTGTATTAAGTACACAGACAACTATTCGTTTTAAAACCAAATTAGTGCGTAAGCTGTCAAAGTAACTGTCAGTGTGTACTGTCAGTGTGTATTTGTGTAATATATTAATGTTTAATAAATTTTGTAGTTTTTTTAAGCTGGTCGTAGAAAAAGTATACTGTACAACTCGAGTGGATTATCCATATCGCACTCAAAAGATTTGAAGCACTCCGCCTACGGCGTCGCACAGTGGCGAGAAATGCCAGTGTTCCACCCAAATTACTCTAGAGGTTGTAAATTTTAAGTTATTGGGACATTTTTTTTTAAATGTTCGTCTTGAATTTACCTATCGATCCCTCTAGCCGGATTTTTAAATTTCGTTTTTCATTTTTTTAAATTTTTTATAAAAGATCATATTTTTACAAAAAGATACTGTTTTTTCTATTAAATTTATTCTAACGGGCCGTAAATTTGAGTTTTCGTAACAATTTTTTTTTTAAATCTTCGTCTTTTAATCAGCTATTAATCTGTCTAGATGAATTTTTGATTTAGTTGTTGACAACTGTCAAAATTATTGTCAAATATAAAAAAATACGATTTTTAGATAAATAATTCATACAATAACAGGTTGGTGTTCAGAAAAATATATATAGTGTTTTCAATGTACCTGGTTCCGAAGTTGACAGGAAAATATGTATTTCTAAATTTGGCAGCTGCCATAATTGTTGTCAAATTTCCAAAGATAGATGGAAGAGCTTATTAATTTTAAAAATACCCTGTAAATGTATAGAAAAATAGATATATATATTGCTTTTGATCTGTTTGATTTAGTAATTGACAGGAAAATATGAGTTTTAAATTTGGCAGCTGTCATAATTGCTGTCAATTTTCAAAATATAGAAGTAACAGCTTATTAATTTTAAAAATGCACTATAAATGTATAGAAAAATAGATATATATTGTTTTTAAACTGCCAGATTTAGTAGTTGACAGGGAAATATGGTTTTTAAATTTGGCAGCTGCCATAATTGCTGTCGAATTTCAAAATATAGAAGTTAGAGCTTATTAACTTTAAATATACCCTGTGAATATATAGCAAAACGGATACAAATTGTTTTTAATGTACCTGGTTCCGAAGTTGACAGGAAAATATGATTTCTAAATTTGGCAGCCCGGAGCCCTGTTTGTCAAAAAACAAGGAAGGAGGAAGGGTGTGAGAGGAGCAACACCTCTTGAAAACCTCATCTACACACTTACAAATAAAGGGGCACTAGAAGACCTAAATTACAAGTAGTTTATTCTAAGTATCGATAACTAGGGCTTTTTTTAAATCTGGCAGTTTAAAAACAATACATATATCTATTTTTCTATACGTTTATAGTGCATTTTTAAAATTAATAAGCTGTTACCTCTATACTTTGAAAATTGACAGCAATTATGACAGCTGCCAAATTTAAAACTCATATTTTCCTGTAAATTACTAAATCAAATAGATCAAAAACAATATATATCTATTTTTCTATACATTTACAGGGTATTTTTAAAATTAATAAGCTCTTTCATCTATCTTTGGAAATTTGACAACAATTATGGCAGCTGCCAAATTTAGAAATACATATTTTCCTGTCAACTTCGGAACCAGGTACATTGAAAACACTATATATATTTTTCTGAACACCAACCTGTTATTTATCTAAAAATCGTATTTTTTTTATATTTGACAGTAATTTTGACAGTTGTCAATAACTAAATCAAAAATTCATCTAGACAGATCAATAGCTGATTAAAAGACGAAGATTTAAAAAAAAAATGTTACGAAAACTCAAATTTACGGCCCGTTAGAATAAATTTAATAGAAAAAACAGTATCTTTTTGTAAAAATATGATCTTTTATTAAAAATAAAAAAAAAACGAAAAATGAAATTTCAAAATCCGGCTAGAGGGATCGATAGGTAAGTTCAAGACGAACATTTAAAAAAAATGTCTCAATAACTTAAAATTTACGACCTCTAGAGTAATTTGGGTGGAACACTGGCATTTCTCGCCACTGTGCGTCGTGCTCAAACTTCTTTATCGTGCGATATGGATATCATATCTTGTTGCACAAACTACTATTTGCGAGGTGCGCCGGACCAGGCCCAGTGTAGCATGTTTTTGGGGGTCGCTGAAATCGAATCTGAAACTTATTTTGCTCCATCACGTCAGGGTTTTTTTAAAATTAAAAACATAAAGAGAATTTCACAATAGTTTTCTTCACTGTGCAGAAGTTAAATAAATAAAAGAAGCTACTAAAACGCTTCGAATTTTTTTTTAAATCGTCAAAAAATATTTAATAATAAATAAAATTTCACTCAGTTTTATAAATATCTGTCTACCTATTAGTGGAAACAACGAACTGTACCTTATTATTATTATTAATTTCAACTTGAAATTGGTGCAAAAATAAGTAATTTCAAAACTTTTATAGTTCATAGGTACCCAAAAATAGGTCTTTAACCTTCATTAGAATTTTCAGTTACGAAACTGACATTATATATGAGCAATACTTGCACCGAATGTTACGCCAGTCATTAGAGTAAAAAAGGTATTGTAATATGTTGCACCCCTTAAAATTTAAGGTTATGTTACTAAAAAGTAGGCAGACTTCAACAGATCGAATGTCTGAATGAATGTAGTGTATTTGCACCTACTCGAAAAAGAACCTACCAGAAGATTCCAAAGTGACATCTGGAATTCTCTAGAGAATGGTGGCGTCATCACAGAACAATCGAGATCTGTCATTTTTAGGTATAAAAGACCAACCGCATTCTCGGCGAGTAGTTCAGAAAGTTCAAAAAGTATAGAAAGTGAGGTTAAGACTTCAAGGATAAACAAAGTGATAAACATTGTGATTTTAGTCAGTAAAGTGTATTTAAATTAATAATAGTATTGTGAAGTATCCAGTAAATATTTAATAAAGTGTGTTAGTGGACATCTCTTGTTATAATTTTTGGAACCCACGGAATTTGCAAGGGGTAGTTTCCTAAGGGTGGAAACACGTTACAAATTGGTGTCAGAAGCGGAATTTTATGACAAGAGGAGCTTTGAAGTTATGCTGGAGTGTTCGAGCTAGCACGGAGGACCAATTTACTGGACATTGTTTGAGGGTTATTTTCGAACAGGAAAATAGTGTTTAAGTGCATTTTTGAGACATTGTAGAACATTTTATTAGGACATTAGTGTGATAATTAAATCCTTTGAACTGAGAAGTGATAGAGACACTGAAAAAGACTCATTTAGTGCGTGAAAATTTCTAGAACTTTTCTATTTGGACATTAGTGGAGATTATTAAATTCTCTGAACTGGATAGTGACAAAAGACTCTGGATAAGACTTTTTCGTGCTATTTCGAGATTTGTCTAGAAAGTTCCATTGCCGATATTGACGTGACAGTTAAATTTATTTTATTTTAATTTCATCGTATGCCCGTAACAACAAGAAGTATGGCATCCGATAAACAAATACAGGACTTATTCGAACAATTCCAAAAAATGATGGCGCAGCAACGGCAGGAAGACAAAGAAGAACAGGAGAAAAAACGTCAGGAAGAAAAAGAACAGCAAGAAAGAAGACGCCAAGAGGAGGAAAAACGGCGTCAAGAAGAAAGGGACGAATTAAAGAAAATTATGGAAGATCAGGAAATAAGACGTCGGAAAGAAAAAGAGGATGAAGAAACAAGACGTCAGAAAGAAAAAGAGGATGAAGAAAGAAGACGTCAAGAACAAGAAAGACAACGTCAAGAGGAAAAAGACGAACTCAGAAAAATAATGGAAGACTTGGAAGAAAGACGCCAGGAGGAATTAAGGAAAATCCTGAGCGATCAAATAAAAATACAACAGGACGCAATCATTTCTGTCAAAAGTGAAGTCAAAGAAGAGATAAGCAAGGTCGAAGATAAAGTAGGTGAAGTCAAGACCGAAGTCGGTCAAGTAAAAGGAAAAGTAAATCAGTTTGAAGAAAAGATGAGTGAGTTCGAAGAAGAAGTCAAGGGAGAAATAGACCGGATTAAAGGACAGTTGAGAGATAGAGGAAGCCAGCAAGTGGTATCATCAGGTCAGCGACTAAAACCTCCTTCTTTTGACGGCCAAAGTTCCTGGACGACGTACAAGAGGCAGTTTGAGGCAGCAGCATGTGCGAACAACTGGGATCACGAGGAAAAGGCCATGGCATTAGTTCTGGCGTTAAGGGGCCAGGCCTCAGAGTTGCTTCAGACTATCCCAGTGGACAAACAAAGGGACTTCAAAGTCTTGGAAGCTGCATTGGACTTGAGATATGGCGACCAACATCTCGCCCAAGTATACCAGGCCCAGCTAAAATCACGAACACAAAAGGCTGGAGAGAGTTTACAGGAATTCGAAGCTGCGATAGAGAGACTGGCACACCTGGCGTATCCGAGTGCACCTAGAGAATTTCAGGAACAATTAGCCGTAGGGGCCTTTTTAGATGGCATAAGGGACGAAGAGGTCAGGCGAGTTCTGAGGCTGACAAGACACCAAAGTAGTAGCGAAGCTTTGGTGCGTGCACTCGAAGTAGAAGCCGCTTACAGGGATACTCCAAGGAGAGTGCGAGCTGTGACTCTTGAAGAATCGCAACCAGAAATGAACCAGAACCCCTTGTTGACTGAGATGCAGAAAATGTTTACCAAACTATTGGATAAATTAGATGACCTTGGAAAGCAGGAAAAACAGAAAAACAAAGGAAAGCCGAATGGTGGTATTAAATGTTACAACTGCGGCAAGGTAGGACACATGAAGCGAGACTGTCGACAGCAGAATTCGGAGAGTCGAGTAAATGCTGTGAATCTTGAAGAGGAGCAGGAAAACTGTACCAGGGGGGGTTGTTCTGGCTAGGGAATGCAGTGCCCCCAGAGAAATTAAGATTTTCCAACTTCGAAGAATCGCAAGCAGACTGTTGTTGCATGGATATGTGAACGGAAGAAAATGTTTGTTTACCATCGACACAGGTACTACGTCATCAATAGTACGGCCAGGATTTATATCGGGCATAAAGATTACCAAGAGGCAAAATGAAGAAGTGATCGTCCGGACAGCTACGGGGAACAGGGCTACGGTTCATGGAGAAGTAGACCTGGGTTTGCAGATTGGGCATTTGAGGTTCGACCACAGGGTCATCGTGGCTGACATTACGGATGACTTCATTTTGGGACTGGACATTATGGAACAGTATGGATTTATTGTTGACGTAGGGAAGCGAATGTTAAGGATTGGGAACGAACAATTTAGTTTGTCAAAAGTGAACGACCAATGCGAGAAAACCAGGCTGTTGACAACGCAGGCAGTCAAAACTCCTGCATTATACAGAAAAACAGACAAGGAAGATTGCAAGGTGAGAAAATTGCCGAACATGGTTGAAGTCAACACTGTCAAGGTCGATCTTCCAGAGAGTTGGTCAAAGAAAACTCTGAGGCAAGAGCAATTGCGCGATGTAGAAATCGGACCCATGTTGAGAGCAAAAGAAGAGGGAACGCGTCCAGCATGGAAGGATGTTTCCAACAAAGAAGTGGGGCTGAAGGCTTTATGGTCACAATGGGATTCACTTACGGTCGTAGATGGGTTTTTGAGGAGAGCATGGGAAAGCCCAGATGGGAAGCAGGTTGCCATGCGTCTAGTGATTCCCAGGTGTCGTGTACCAGAAGTACTTCAGGAAGCACATAATAAAACGTCCAGCAGACACTTCGGCATAAACAAGACATTAAGTAGAGCACGGGAACAATTCTATTGGGTTAATAGTCGCCAGGATGTGGAGGCCTGGTGTCGCAAGTGTAAGAATTGTGCTGCCCGTGGGGAACCATTTTCCATGAGCAACTACAGAAATGGAAGTCGAGAACAGCCAAAGAATGATCGAGAGCAGATGAACAGAACGAGTAACCGCTTGAAGGCTCGTTATGATCAGAATGCCAGTACAGGGGGATTCAAGGTGGGGGATCTGGTTTGGCTGTACAACCCACAGCGGAAGGAATGGAGATCCCCGAAATTTCAACCTCCTTGGGATGGACCGTATACTGTTATTACCCGAATTAATGATGTCGTCTATCGTATTCAACGAAACAAAAAGTCCAAGATGAAGATCGTACACTTGGATAGACTGGCGAAGTATGTGAAAGAGGCTGAATTGCCTGACCGGGACGTTCAGGCTTAAGGAGGGGGCAGTGTAATATGTTGCACCCCTTAAAATTTAAGGTTATGTTACTAAAAAGTAGGCAGACTTCAACAGATCGAATGTCTGAATGAATGTAGTGTATTTGCACCTACTCGAAAAAGAACCTACCAGAAGATTCCAAAGTGACATCTGGAATTTTCTAGAGAATGGTGGCGTCATCACAGAACAATCGAGATCTGTCATTTTTAGGTATAAAAGACCAACCGCATTCTCGGCGAGTAGTTCAGAAAGTTCAAAAAGTATAGAAAGTGAGGTTAAGACTTCAAGGATAAACAAAGTGATAAACATTGTGATTTTAGTCAGTAAAGTGTATTTAAATTAATAATAGTATTGTGAAGTATCCAGTAAATATTTAATAAAGTGTGTTAGTGGACATCTCTTGTTATAATTTTTGGAACCCACGGAATTTGCAAGGGGTAGTTTCCTAAGGGTGGAAACACGTTACAGTATGAAAAATTGCGAAAGTTTTTAAATTTTAAGACAACATTGGAGAAAGTAAAAAAATAATAAATCCTGTTTTTGCACCCCCCCCCCCCCCCCCGAACATTGTTTAATTAATAAAAAAACAACGTAACTTTTTGAAAAAAATTCCGAAATTTATATAAACCTTGGAGAACATTTTAATAATTATTAGACATCTTCTGTCAAGTTTGTACCCTGCCACGATGACCGGAACATTGCAAATAGTTGTTTATTAACTTTTACTTCGATATATTTAGTCGATTAAAAATTTCGAAAATTATGCAAATGAACGTTTATATAAACGTCTAAAAAAATGAAACTTTGTTTAGAATTGTATTTTTCGCATCCAATTTTTTTTTAGAAATATTTTCATTTATATGAATTTTTTTTCCGTCATCGTAGCAGGGTGCAAACTTGATAGAAGATGTCTAATAATTATTAAAATATTCTCCAAGCTTTGCATAAATTTTGGAATTTTTTTCAAAAAGTTACGTCGTTTTTTGTTAATTCAACAATGTTCCGGGGGGCGGAAAAGGATGCAAAACCGGATTTATTATTTTTTATCTCCCCCAATGTTGTTACAAAATTCAAAAACCGCTGCCCAAGGAATCACTACTTCCACATCCGGATTTTCTATTCAAGTCACACAACGAAAAAATTTTGTATCTGGAAATAATTGTTTATGGAACTTTAATAATATAATATTTGAAATCCTCTACCCCAAAAACCCATAAAACGATACCCCACATCGGTAGTGGGGTGGGGGTGGTGACAGGGGGTGGGAGTGGGGGGTGGATAAAGTAAAAAAATATTTTAAGGTTTCTGGTTCTTGTACACACACTAAATCACATTTTTTTTTCATCCCCTTTAATAATGGGGTGGGGGTGGTAATGGGGGTGGCCAATGCCAAAATTTTTTTTGAGACCTTAGCTTCTCTTGTATATACTAAATACCAATTTTATGGACTCTTACCTGCTTGATTTACCTATTTTCCCCAAATTTACCCCAATTTACCCCCCAACCCTTCGACGGAACAAGATGAAAATATAATTAATAAGTTCTAGATCTCGTTAAAGTACATATGTGTACCAAATTTCAAGTCAATATCTCAAACGGTTCCAGAGTAAACGTGCGCACAAAAAAAAGTTACAGACAGACCGACAGACAGAAATTTTTTTTCGCTTAAACTTAAAATCTCGACGTTTTCTGACATTTTAAGCCTATTTGAACAATAAAAATTTTTAAAAATTTTTTTGTCGTTACTATACTTCCACTGGATGTGGAAGTAAAACTTCGCAATTTTTGTCTAACTTTGTATTATGGAAGTCCCTGGTGACTGACCTATGTAGCAGACAGGCAGGACCCTAACAACCACATAAGTCAAAGGTGAATACACCAGACAACGAGATCTCTAGTTGAGGCTCCTGGACATATTTTGTTTCGGATTGAAATGGACTGTATGGAGGAGTGCTGGTTCATAGCTTTTTTCGGAAATACAGGCTTTAGGCTTGTCTGTGGGTTTTTATGGAGGTGGATTCATCCTATTCGATAAAAACATACCATTGGCCTGGCCTGTCTGCGTCATGTTATTCGGGTTTTCGGGGATTAATCCATGGCTGTACCGGTTGTGAACAGGACTTTGGCCTGTCTGTGGTTCGAAGATGTTGAGTTATTGGGTTTGGAGGGTCCACCTCATTCGATAAAAACAGGCCTTCGGCCTGTCTGCGGCTTAAAGGTGTCGTTATTATAGTTCTTGGGGGTTAATTCATTGCTTGTCCGGTTGAATACAAGCCTTTGACCTGTCTGTGGTTTGAGGGGTTTTTTCATGTGGACTTACGGCTTATTCGAAAAACCAGCCGGGCTACGTTTCTCGTCTATAGATTTAAAAAAAATAATTTAAAAAAAATAATTTAAAAAAATCCTGACGTGCTGGGTTCATGATATTTAATGTTTATACTCCTCTTCTTTCCTGTTTCTGCTTCTACAGATTTTCTTCTTTTCCTTCTGAGTCTTCTGATTCCTCCTTTTCTGGTTCTGATAGAGTATATCTGTAGGTATCTATGAAATACGTGGCCGCATTGTGTCATGATGTGGGGTGTTTGTGTTCCTCTTTTTGTATTTCTGCTTCCACAAGTGTTCGTCTTCTTCTTCTAAGTCTTCTGATTTCTCGGTTTCTGTTTCTGGTAGAGTATATATCGCTGCGATTTCTTTGCGGAATTCAATTTTTCCCTTTCCTTTCCCAGTATGTTTGGTCCTTTCCCAGTGTGTTCGTGATTGTTGTTTTCCACGTGTAGAATTTAATGTAGAATTTTTCACTTATCCACGAGCGCAATTTGACCTGAAAAACCTCACTTGATAATTTACCTAAGAACATATTATGACCATACTTTAAGAGTGACGCATTTGATTATTACGGGTTTTACGCTAATATGTTCCACTCTATGTAGAATTTTTTCACTTCTTTGCACTGAGAGATTTAATCACCTATATTAATAGCATATTAGCTATATCACTTAATTGTTGTTATGCTAGTATGTCCACTCTTCGTAGAATTTTTCACTTAACAGCGAGCGTAATTTTGACCTGAAAAACTTCACTTGATATTTACCTAAGAAAATATTATCAACCATACTTTAAGAGTAATGCATTTGGTTATTACGGGTGTTATGCAAATGTGTTCTACTCTATGTAGAATTTTTCACTCAACAACGGTCCTCGTCACCCTTTTTTTTCTCACTTATTTGCACTGAGAGATTCAATCAAATATATTAATCGAATATCAGCCACATCACTCAACTGCTGTTATGCCAGCATGTACCACTCTGTGGAAATTTTCACCCAACAACGAGCATAATTTTGACCTGAAAAACCTTACTTGATAATTTACCTAAGAAAATATTATGACCATACTTTAAGAGTAACGCATTTGATCATTACGGGTTTAATTTATATTAAATTCCTTTGAGTATTTTTTAATAATTATGGAAAAAGTTTATTTGAAGGTTAACATAATAAATTTATACGACCATACTTTTTCCGAACAATATGTTATTGATTATTTCGGGTACAATTCAAATTAAATTCATTTGAATATTTTTATAATGGTTAAAAAATAATTTACTTGAAGGTTTACAGAGGGATATTATACTTTAATAATTTATTCCCCCATAAATTTGTCGACAAGTGTCGACTTTTCAAGGGTTTGATGGGCCTAAACTTCAATTTCTTAGAAATGAAAGAGGTTACTTAGCTTGCCTGCGTTGGGTCGTTTGTTTGTTTACGTTTCTTTCGTTCGTTTATACACAGCACTAGTCACTAAATAACTCTGTATTAGTTATTATACTCTTCGCAAAAACGAAGAGTATATTGTATTTGATCGGCACATTTCTAAAATCGTAAATATCGCTCGTAGAGAAAAAAATTGTATATCATTGCGTTAGTGAACGAATTCTGAACAACTTTCAGAATGTCCGTCCGTCCGTCCGTCCGTCCGTCCGTCACGTTTCTTGTAAGCACGATAACTTAAGAAAGAAAAGTCCGATTGTATTGAAATTTAGAAAGTAAGTTAGTGTTAGCTAGAGGAAGAACCCTATTGTTTTTGAAGAAAATCGATCGGTAAATAAAAAGTTATTAATTATTAAATTAAAAAAATATATATTCTCTTAATTTTTTTCGCTTGTACTAAAATGGAAATCTTGAGAAATATTATTTCCATATTATATTTTTTTTTGTTTATGAATTTTACTAATATATATTTCATAGAAGTACGAGTAAATATAGGTATATGACAGACAATCAATTTTCATAGCAACATGTGGTGGCGCAGCGGCTAAAGCTTTGCGTTTGCAATCCAAAGGTCCCGTGTTCGAATCCCACGGTTGGATTTTTTTTTCATTTTTTTTTCATATAATTTTTTTCACAACAAAGATGGTATCAGAGAATTTAGGATGCCCAAAAACTAACATTATTTACAAGAAAACTGCGAAGAGTATCCTATAGAATGTGTAACAATTATATATAAAAAGCTGAGTAAATTGGCGAAAAGTACGTTTTTAGCTTGTTTTCAAATATTAATTCTATTTCAACTTTGTTCTTTTGTCATGATGCATCAATTTACGCGGCATTTTTTGACCTACAATTCACCTAGGCTTTATCAAATTTAACGCAGTTTTACCCGATAATTCTGAGTTTTTAAATGGAAACGCTTCAGACATATCCACTCGCTTGGAAGGCCCAATTCGAACTCCCTCGCAAAAATATTTTGTGGTCCTGTTTTATTCGCCAATGAATTTATGTTTTTGGGCTAATATCAAACCGATTTTCGATTTGAAGTTATCAGTGGATTTGTCAAAATTAGTGTTCAACAACTGGCCCTTTGAAAAATTTGATTTAATTACAAATTAGTGATATCGGAAATTTTGGTTGGTCGTGGATACTAAACCAATTCGAAAAATATCACGTTTACATTTTTCTCTTATAGTTTTGGTCCATTAGATTGATTTGGTTGCATTCGCTGCACTCTAGATGCGAAAATAAAAATATCCCTAAAAAATGAAGTAGTTTCGATGAAAAATTTAAAACTTTGCAATCATACTTAAAATCGTCTCCGAAATCCAAAAATGTAAAAATATACAGGGTGTACCATTTAAATATTCAAAGTTGAGGTAATTTCCGAGTAAACAGGAAGTGATCGAAATGTGTCAAATAATGAAGAAGTGCCCATTTTTGGTAGATGCTTACATTGACACCCGGTATAAAGCATTAATTTTCTCAAAATATTTCTTTTTTTCTCTAATTAATAAATTAACTTTGTTTAGTAACATTGGCTGATGATTACAATTTACTAAAACATTTATGATTTCATCTGCATTCAAAGTTAGAGAAATGTTATACTAAGTATTAAGTAACGAGAAACTTTAAAGTTGAAAGGTGTTAAAACTTCGAAGACATCGAAATTGTAGTTTCCTTTTATTTAAAAAATCGCTAACTGGATCTAAAGAAAAATACGTTAAAATTGTTTTGTTAAATTCAAAACACACCAAAGCAAGAAATTGAGCGAATTTTCATTTGTTTGGGAAAAATGTTTGAACAGTTATAGTAATTTTTAGAACAACGATAATACAACGAATATTTTTGGTATCTTTGTAGTCAATAAAATCATTAAAGAAAAAACGGCAATCTTATTATTCCTCATTATCTTTGACTTTATGAACCTATTGTAAACGGCTTAATGTCGGGTTTCAATTGTTCAGTACTTTTTTCTAAGTTAATCGGATATCGTGTCATTCCTCATGTCTCCTTCAATCGATCTCCAAATAGACAGGAATTATTTTTTAATCTTTAAAGTGTGAGGGCCCGCCAGAGATCTTGACAAACCATTTTTTTCATATTTCTACCCCCTCTCATCAATTATTAAGAGCGGCGGCCCAACAGTGAATTTGGTACCGGGCCCATGATTTGATGTGGAATCCTGAGTATTTTAAATTATGTTTGTCCATATTTATAAGTTATCTTGTTTTAGAATTAACATCATGACAATATCTATGCTTATGTAAATAAACCACAGAAATATCTATCTATGTATCTTCAGAGAGTTGGCAACTTCTTTAAAGATTTCTCCGACCCTATTCTATAATAAGGAATAGTTTAAGGAAAACAAGAAAGTTGCATTCAAGACCATTTTTTCAATAAAGTTTTTTGCTTAACTAACTCCGCCAAAATGATAAATGCATTCCAGACCACACGGGGAGGAAGAATTCATTTTTAGAATACCCTGGAGGGGTTGCAAAATGACCAGGCATTGACTCTGACTCATTGCTGCATCTTTTTTGAGATGTACTACTCATCTAGTGATTCCATATATTTTTTGAGAATCACCTCCTAAAGGGGTGATTTTTATACTGTCTTTCAAAGTTTCCTGTTCAACTGAGCAGTTTCATAATTTTTTTGGAACAAAAAGATACCGATGTGCAGCCGTGAAAGCAATTTTCCTTCCCAGAAAGGGCGAAAAAGAGTGGAAGGGTGCAGTGGTGTCCTGGCAAATTTTAGTTGGGTCCGCGATTTGGGCTCTCCAATTTTTTCTTTGCAGTGAGGAGAATTTTAAAATTGTAACATAATATCGCCATTATAGCACAGACAGCACGCGACAGCGTTGTTGCCTCTCAGAGACGCAAAGGTATATTTCATATTCTGTAGAATGTAGCGACAAATTATAGACGATGTTGGAGAAATAAATAAGAGACAGATTACAAATTTTTCGATTGTTCATTGTTTTGTTCTTTATTTTGATTGTTCATAGCCAGGACGTCACTGGAAGGGTGTCAAATACTTCGATTGAGGCGTTTTACCGTGCTGAAAGGTACAACTATTTTTTATATGAATGTAGTTTTATGTAGTCACCTTCATAGAGGGTAAAAAGGGTAGAAGGGTGTGTTTTTGGGACTCGTGCCCATTGAAACTTCTGATCTACTGGATAGGTAGAACAACATATCAAAAATTGGAGAAATTTGACACATACCGGATTTCCATTTGTGGTGTTTGGGGTCCTTTGGATAGTTATCACCCTGTATTTTCTAGAAGAACGATAATACAACGAATTTCTGGTACCTTCATATTCAGTAAAGTATTCCAGAAAAAACGACAATGTTGTTATTGCAAATTATCTTTAACTTTATGAGCTTATTGTCATATCGGGTTTCAATTGTCTTATAGGTAGTTTTTTCTGTAATAATCCAATATTGTGACACTTATCAGTTTCATTTTATTATTACTCGAGTTATTATTCCTTCAATCGAATAGATTTTTAAGCCTTTCCGTGCAGTTTAACATTAATTCAAATTAAAAATGTTCGCCCATAATTAAAGCTACTGAGTATTAAATAATATTCAGTAGTTAATTCTATATCGACTATCGTATTTTATCACAATAAAGATAAATAAATGTATTTATTTACCTCATATTATGTGACATTATGTATAGATAATATAAGTTATTAATTGCCATATAACAATACCTATTCATATTTCTTTACAAGGTCACGGGAAATCAGTGCTTTTTCTCAATGAAGATTAATTGATCTTATTTTAAAAAATGACGAGATCTCTTGATGTCTACTTTATCTTGAACATAACAATAGATATATTTAGATATTTCTGTGTGTCAGATGTATAAATACATGTTAGTCCTTCGAGAATTACACATCTAGTACACGAGCGTTTAATTTTGTAGTGAATATTGAATATTGAAAGAAAAAAATACTTATGCTTCAAGATTCATTAACAATCTACCTTATATAATTTTGGGCAAAAATAAGTGTTTTTCGAGGGGCAAACCGCGAAGGAAATTTGATATACACTCAGAAGGAAACCCGAGGAAATCTGGAGAAAATCTTTTGCTTTTCGGATTTCTTCAAAAATTTTTTGAAGCAAATTCGAGGGAATCTTAAGAAATCCGAGGAAATTTTAGGCAATCCGAGGAAATCTTAGAAAATCCGAGGAAATCTCAAGAAAATTCGACGAAATCCGAAGAAATCTTAGGAAATCCCAGGAAATCTTCTGCTTTTCGGATTTCTCCCTCCGCTCTTCAAAAATTTTTTTGAAAAAAAATCCCCTTAGAAAATCCCAGGAAATCTGTGTAATCTTCGTCAAAGAGGAAATCTGGTGTACAAAATGTTGGGCTCGATTTTTACAATTTTCAAAAATGAATTTTCTGTGACCCTTTTTTCACCAAATTTACATCGGAACAAAATGAAATATACTATATTAGTTCATTACCGTCATATACCATAATTTCATCGCACTCCTTATCCATAGCCGATTCATCGAAGATAGAAGCATTGGCACAATTATTTCCTTTACAATAGACAGACACATAGAATAGAACATTATATATTCAGTTTTCTACAGCTACACTGATTATTTTTACAGGCTTTCTTACATTTATAAGAAATATCACTTAGTAAATTTTTAGGAAAAGCATTACTTTCACTCATAACATCAGGCATCAAGCTATTCTCAGTTTTAAGCAACCCGAATTGTAATGGACCTTTCTCAGAACCTACCCATTTTTGGACTTGGAAATAAACTCTTAAACAGTGTTTTTTTATTACCTCTTCAGTAGGTGGAATTGCAGACAATTTTATTTTCATCATAATGTTTATCAATTATTTTTTATTAATCTTAGGTTTGTAAAAATAGATATTTTTGTGATGATTCCATGCTAGTTGAGTCATTATAACCAAAAGGTCAATATCTTCACCAACTATTATAACTTGATTGTCTTCGGTTTTCAAATCAATAGCAGTTTTAACGATTGTAGTATCGGCGTCTTCTCTGCATATTTTAACGTTAAAGTCATCTTTTAACTCTTTGCTCAATAATTACTTCCACGTCCAGTGGAAGTATAGTAACGACAAAAAAATTTTTAAAAATTTTTATTGTTCAAATAGGCTTAGAATGTCATGAAACGTCGAGATTTTAAGTTTGAGCGAAAAAAAAATTTCTGTCTGTCTGTCGGTCTGTAACTTTTTTTTTGTGCGCACGTTTACTTTGGAACCGTTTAAGATATTGACTTGAAATTTGGTACACGTATGTATTTTAACGTGATCTGGAACTAGATTATATTTTCATTTTGTTCCATCGAAGGGTTGAGGGTAAATTGGGGTAAATTTGGGGTAAATAGGTAAATTAAGCAGGTAAGAGTCCAGAAAATTGGTATTTAGTATATTAAAGAGAAGCTGAGGTCTCAAAAAAATTTTTGGCATTAGCCACCCCCATTACCACCCCCACCCCATTATTAAAGGGGATGAAAAAAAATTGTGATTTAGTGTGTGTGTACAAGAACCAGAAACCTCAAAATATTTTTTTACTTCATCCACCCCCACTACCACCCCCTAGCACCACCCCCACCCCGCTACCGATGTGGGGTATCGTTTTATAGGTTTTTGGGGTAGAGGATTTCAAATATTATATTATTAAAGTTCCATAAGCAATTATTTCCACATACAAAATTTTTTCGTTGTGAGTGACTTGGATAGAAAATCTGGATGTGGAAGTAGTGATTCCTTGGGCAGCGGTTTTTTATAAAGCTATTCTTATTTTTACAAGTAGCTAGAAAGTTTTTTTAGCTAACCGATGATTCATGTCACTTATGACTGAAATATCTACGCAAACATTTTTTTCTAAGCGACGAATGCGCTCGTTATTCTTAGTGCTATTCTGTTAATCGACATACCTATCAAAAATAATACTACTCTAGTCTTAACTGCTTGGTTCTGATTATTGATCATATATTCATATATTACTATTACCATGCGCATTCTTAATAAATTTCCTTTTCAAATTAATGAAGTTTCATTTTGTATTAAATTTTTGAAGTTATACGAGATTTTCTATAGTATATTTCATTCTGTTTCAATGAAAATTGGGTGAAAAAAAAAAGGGTAAAATAAAATACATTTTTCTACAACTGTCAAAAAAGGCTATGTTTGCGCATTAATGTCGGTGTCTAAAATGAGACATTTTTACATTGACATTATTTGTTTTGCGTTACCATGACACCGTGCGCAAAATATTTTCCGCATTAGGGTGCAAAATATTTTGCACATCACATACTAGTATTGCCTATTTTTTATAATTTTTAATGTATACACGAAAATTAAACAAACATCTAGTGCAAAAATATTTATTGTTTTATCAAATAAATCAACTGAAAGTAGAATTTTTTAAATTGTTTTATTAAAAACAGTATGATTTTTTTTAACTCTGGTTTTAGTTTAATCAAATGAAAGTTGTTGTAGAAAAAATATTGTTTGCATCTCGAGTGCAAAATTCTTTGGGTCATCTCGAACCAAAGTAGTATTTTGCACCCTAGATACAAAAATAACTATTTTCTGAAATCGATCGGCAATGTCTACATTTTCGGCGCGATTTCAGATCGAAAAATGCAAAATTCTAGTATTTTAGTCCGTTGCAAAGAAACTATCACAAAACAGACCGGAAAAGATCCGTTGCCAAGCAACGATCAACATTCCCGTACGGTTTTTTATGTATATTTTAGACAGTAAATAAATACACGCAGACAAACCAATTCACATTAAAATTGCATTTATTAGTAAGCAGTTAGATTGTAATGAAGAAATGTTATGCATTAATACAAATTTCTTAATTTTTAATAATATTGATTGTGGTTTCAGAAAAAATAGTAAGTGTACTTCGGTGTGCAAGCACATTCCCGGACTTCGATGCTTGTGCAATTTGCATCGTCGTCGGGGAATGTATTGCTTTCATACCTAAATACCCAATATACTAATTTTGAAAATTATCAAAACGCACTTCTTTGACAATTAAAAAAAAATGAACTCTATCCCCTAAAGGTATATAAAATAACGTACAATAAAGAAAGTGACGTACAATGCCTCCTTGATAATTGACGAAGAATAATAAATTTTATTTCGTCCGCCATCTTTGACCGTTCTATGAGTTTTATTTTTGCTAACTTTGGGGAAGTTACTCCTCCTTATAGAAAAGATAAGATTTTTTTTCGGCTATTCTTGGTGTTTTCTATTTTTTTCCAAGATGGCGGATAAACCAATACATATCGGACAGGTTTTTAAAGAATTTTATTTCAAATAAGTCAGTATTTTAAAAATTTCCATTCAGCAGATAAGTTGAGAAAATCCGTGAAAGCGCGTTAAAAAGTTACATATAACTTTTGACGCACACGGAATTTTTGGATACAAATATTCTTTTCCTAATCAGGAGGTCATAATACATTAGAAACAACAATAAAATTTCAGGTGAAATGTTGTCGCCAAAAAAAATTAAATTAAATCGATTCGACTCTACTAATATTCCTGATGTATACCCTCAACAACATTCTTTTTTGCAGATTCGGCCCAGATTATTATGCTAGACAAGCCTCATCACCATCGGGTGGCAAATTACCATCTACCGAGGTAAGTTTAAGCAGAAAAATCAATCAGTTAGAAGGACTCTCCACATATTCTAGCCTGCCAAGAAGCTTGTATTCCCCCAGAAATTCTAGCAGAAATTTTGTTAAAAACCCGTTGCTTAACTTTCCCGAAAACTACAGCTCTTTGTGACGTTTCGTTTCCTTTACAGACATTTTCTATATAAGTTCAAAATTCGTTACTGGGATAAGTACCTAACCCCAATGTGGATACATGAATATTTAAGTGTGTACATTAAATTAAATCTAAGATTTGCTGGCAAGTGTTAGTGTTGTTGAGTATTGTTAAGATATTGTAAAAAAATAAATCCAAAAATTAAAATATCTCGAATACTTTTATTCAATCATCAAGAGTATGTAACTGTGAGTAAGAAAATTATAGGGGTAAGTTGTCATGTTATTAAAACATAAATTAGTAGTCGAAGTGCGAGACCCCCCGATTCGACACAATCTGTATAGCTCTCGTACATACAAAAACAGATAGTTGATTCTTATGTAAAAATATCTCACAAAACCTGTTTTTGAAGTCGAGATGTGATTTTGAACTGCAAAATTGGAAAAAAATTGAATTCTTCCATTTTATTCACGGAAAATATAATTTTCCCAGTTTCGTGTTCCTGTAGAAGATCTTGCCGAGTCACTGTGGGGAAATTCCGGATTTTACTGTTCAAAAATCGGATCGGGATAATTTTTTTTTAATTAAAGGTAATTAAATTCCCTACATATTTATCGAGGCAAATTTTTAAATGACTCGGTCAACTTTTATTAATGACATAATAAACTATCAAAAAACTGTAAAAAAATATTAAAAATTCAAATAATGAACTAATATCGCCATATTCTTATGAAAATTAAATTTTTTTGTCTACACATAGTACATAAACTATATAGTAGTAAAATCAAACTGCCAAATACATAATTTGACAGCTGACAGCTGTCAAAAAGATAAAATTATTATGTCATTAATAAAAGTTGACCGAGTCAATTAAAAATTTGCCTCGACAGATGTGTAGGAACTTTAATTACACTTAATTTAAAAAAAATTATCCTGATCCGATGGGTATTAAGGTCTCTAGAGATTTTTGAACAGTAAAATCCGAAATTTCCCCACAGTAACTCGTTTGAAAGACGTGACACTGATTTATTTATTAACGACGCCAGCCGCGTTCCTTCCATTGACTGTGTGTGGTTACTTCTACTCTCAGGTAGATTCGATATGTTTTTGAGATGTTTGTGCAGGGTGGACCAAATTAGATGGGATTTGAGATTTTCTCTAAAACTATGGCAGATAGATAAAAACCAATATGAGTGTCTCGATTTTCGAAAAACAAACAATGGCACAAGCTCTTTGGAAAATTGGCATTTTTTAATGACCTCTATATCTCAATTACCAACTGTCGAATCGAAAATCGAGCAACACATTCTTAAGGCACTTTTTTGAGTAGAATCCTTTGCTCATAAGAAAATTATGCATGTCTTAGTGTTCGAAATATAGACATAACTTGTGTTTTTTTTAAATGGAACACTACCCTGTAAATTATTTAATTATTCGATCACAACTTAAATTAACTATCCAATGATATATCATATGTCATATTTATCTCTAGAAAAAGTGGTTAATTTTCGAAAAATGTAATATATTTGTGAGGAGGCCATGGCAAACAACAACAATACTTCTTATAATATACAATAATTTTACCAAAAAAATAAGAAAACTAAACTGCAATAAATGTTCGAATTATCTTCCATTGACATCTATGCATTTTTGACACCTCCTTACAGCATTTGTTGCATTTCCAATCATGACAGGAGATCTTGTCCGAAACGTAGCTAATGTTTTCCAATTTTTTTGTGTTATTAGAACATTCTCTATATATAATATTTTTTTAACTAACCCCAAAGCCAAAAGTCAGCAGGGGTTATATCGGGAGATCGAGCTGGCCACAAAATCGGACCATTATTTCCTAAAAATTAAACAATATCTAAACTGCTTTGTTGTTTATTAATGCCCAGTTAGCTAAATTAATTGTTAGTTATCAATTTAGTTAACTTAGCTAACTAGACATTGATAAACTAGTCCTGAGTGATGTATAGATACCTATCTAATCCTCCCCAAATTGAGCATTTAAATAATTTCCTCTTTCATTTGACGTATGACCTGAGGTGCCATCGTGTTGGTAAATTAATCTTTGAAATTGTCTTACAGGCATATTGTCTACAAAGGGCTCTATTTCTTGTCGTAGAATGATAATAAAATTTTTAGTATTCAAACTACCGTGAAAAAAATGAGGACCTATTATTTGGTATTCAATAAAACCACACCATACACCAAATCTAAATCGTCCTTGACGATTAACTGTAGCGGTTACATGCGGATTTTCATGAGCACAATGGTGGTTATTATGCCGATTAAAAATTTCGGGACTGCTTATATGGGCCTCGTCTGTCCATATATTTGTTCCTTCATTGCACTGACGCAAAAACCACTGGCAAAAATCGAGACGCCTTTGAAAGTCGTTTAAGTATAGATGGTGACTAATCCTAATTTTGTAGGGTTTGAGTTGGTTTATTTTTTTTAAGCAACGCAACGCAGTTGTTTTTGGAATTCCTAAATTTTCCTGTATATTGCGAGCAAGGGCGGATGCAGGGGGGGCACCAGGGGCAATTGACCCCCCCCTTCCCCTAAAATAAATCCGGAAGCTAAATTTGAATCTTCTCCGCATGCTATGAAACACTTAATCGTATTCGTATTGTCTAAACGTTGGTTGTGGCATTTTCTTAATTTTTCTCTATTCTTATTGGGATGCTCTGCCACATGTATTCGTATCATATTTTTCACCATCACTAAATTGAACCATTTTTAACAATGCTCACTCACAATTAACTCACAAATTTGTTTTTGACATTTACGATTATTTCGATTTTCTTTTTTTTACCATCATGGCCTTCTCAATAAATATTAGAAATGCGATAATTATGCATAGATGCCAATGGAAGACAATTCGAACATTTATTGTAGTACAGTTTTTCGTATTTTTGACAAAATTATTTTATTTTATAAGAAGTGTTGTTAATAGTTTTCCATGGCCTCCTCACAAACATATTAAATTTTTCGAAAATTAACCACTTTCTCTAGAGATAAATATGACATGATATATAGTCGGATAGCTAATTTAAGTTGTGATCGAATAATGAAATAATCTACAGGATAGGGTGTTCTATTTAAAAAAAAAACACAAGTTATGTTTATATCTCGAAAACTGAGGCATGCATAATTTTCTTCTTATCAGCAACGGATTATACTCAAAAAAGTGCCTTAAGGTACTTGTATACTGATAAGAGCGAATCTAGCGGTGGATTTTATAAATTAAAACGCGAGAGAGATATAGTAAAAGGATTTGGCAACACTGTATTAAATACGATTGTCATAACTGTCATATACTAATCTGCTACATTTAATCTGGCTATATTTCGTTCGTGCCGAGCCGAATTTTTCAATTTCGATATGCAATTTACGATCAGGTTTAACTGGAAGTCTTCCTCTTTATAGTGGAAGACCAGACCCTCTGAATTCGACACCCTCTATACAACTCGCGAACACCCACCTAAAAAATAGGTAATCTGATGTAAAATAACCTGCTAAACTTGATTTTTGAATTCGCCCATTGATTTGAGATTGCCAAAATGACCAAATTGGCAATTTTCTAAAAAAAATAAAAATTATGTGTTATTTTTTGTTTTTCATATAACACGTCATATATTTTTTATTTTACTTCAGAATTTTTTAATTTTTTTACATAATATTCTCTAACTATTCTTTGATATGTTGAAAGTAAAAAACTTTACCTAAAAAATAATTAGTTGGCAAAAAAAAATAACAACTTTTCTTTGACGCAAAATCTTTAAAATTTGCAGAGTAAAATGTCCGATCGAGGTATCTTTTTTATTTTTAAAGTTAGGTGCCTACTATAATCGAAGAAAATGCTCCGAATGAACTAAATAAAATCTTTTATAAGAAGTTTTTTTTGAAATTCTGCTGCCTTATCGAAATATTCATTGTTTGTTTCAGCGTCCGAACGAATGCGCGCTACTATGAATCGGCCGCAATCGCATCTAGAGCTAAACGCAGGCACGTGCCGGGTGATTATTATTTTCCAGGGTATATTTATGTTAAGTTGAAAGTGCTTTTTGTCTCAGTCCTTATATTTAGTGTGTTATAAACACATAGTTTGGCATAAATTATAATTACTCGGATAGGAAATCAAAGGAAACAAGCTAAAAACGTACTCTTCGCCTGTTCACTGGATTTTTATATAATTGTTATACATTCAGTAGGATACTTTCGCAGTTTTTTGTAAATAATGTTATTTTTAGACATTTTTAATTTTATAGTACGATCTTAGTTGGTAAAAGACTTGGTAAAAAAAACTATACCAAACCCCATTTGGGTTTCGATCCCGTCACCCTTGGATTCCGAATCAAAAGAACTACACCACCACCTTACACGTAAAAGAATGTAAATTTTTACATTATAAGACACGAGATAAAATCATATTTTCACGGTTGTATATTACATTATGAAATGTATATTTGTAAAATATATAAATGTTTAGATATTAAAATGAAATATCATTTCACCAGGTTTCTATTCAATTACAAAAACATAAAAATTAAAAATTTTTTTTTTTCAAATTTACATCATTAATAACATTTTTATTTACCGATCGATTTTGTTCAAATAGGGTTGTTCCTCTAGCTAACACTAATTTACTGTCCAAATTTCAGTACAATCGGAATTTTCTTTCTTGAGTTATCGTGCTTACAAGAAACGTGACGGACAGACGGACAGACGGACATTTTGAAAGTTGTTCAGAATTCGTTCACTAACACAATGGTATGAAAATTGTTTGTCTGCGAGCGATATTTACGGTTTTAGAAATGTACCGATCAAATGCAAAATCCGATGACATTTCTGTGGCTCTAAAACAATATTTAGAACAGAAAAATTTATTTTTATCACTAAATCCAGTTTACCCATGCACAATGTAGAAGATCGTATACCCGAACTGCTTATAAAAGAAAATCAGAAATTGTAAATCCTAGTACAGAGAATACAAGTAAAAAAGGCATTTCTGCAATGTGCTATTTGCAAGACAGCCTACCAAATTAAGCCCAGAATTCCAAATGTTTTAGATTTTGAATGGTACCTAAAGGAGGAAATCTTATTTCCAAAGATGATTTCAAAAAGCCCAAAACTCCATTTTGTAAATGTAAATTATATAACTGTACTACAAGCTGCAACTATAGCAAAGCAAACGTGCAATGTAACATAAGTTGTTTATGCGAAGGAAAATGTAATCTTTAGTACCCACTTGCTGTTATAATTAATGAAAACATATTTTTTATTGTGTATGTTTCGAGATTATCTACATAATTTTATAACATTTAATTGCAAATAGAAACTAAATAATCCGTAGACTCACTTGATCGCTTAACGACACCACAGATCGGCGACGTTAACAGAAGTTATGCTTTAAATTAATGCGGACGAGTTGCGCGGCCGCATTCAACACCGTCATCTCGTTACATGAGCAGAATTTCAAAAAATTCTCTTTATAAAAAAGTTTGTTTAAAGCATATGGAACATTTTTCTCGTTTATACTATAACTCTCTCTTTAAAAATAAAAAAGTTACCTCAATCGGGTATTTTTCAATGCAAATTTTAAAAAAACGCGACAATAGAGGGTAATTATATATTTTTTAGGCACAATATTATTAGTTACACTATATTCTTTGCCGTCAGCCTGTCCAAGAATATTGGAGGGATAATGTGTAAAATATTGATCTAAATCGGCATTAAAATAAAAAAGATATGATGTGTTATGTGCAAAACAAAAATTAACACATAATTTTAAAATTTTTCAAAAAATTTGCGAATTGACCGATTTGGCAATCTCAAATTAACGGGCGAACTCAAAAATCAAATCTAGAAGGTCATTTTACATAATATCATCTGTTTTTTAGGTGGGTGTTCGCGAGTTGTATAGACTACTTTTAAAATGCTTCCTACAGATTGGCTGCTCTCCGACTATTACGTCGCGACATCGTATGGCCGTCCCGCTGGTGTTTTTCGAAAAATATGAACGTGTCAAGACCGCATGTTTTTGTAATTTTTCGTCTCCTAAATGGCAGGCTGTTTTTTACTATTTTTCGCAGATATGTCCGAAATGGTAAGAGCTAGCTCGAAATAAAAAATTAGGTCAAACAAGTATCTTTCACTGCGAATCCTTTGCTACTATCAGAATTTTAATTTTTCTCTTCATTACGGAGATATTTACTGAAATGTCGACGATTTAGGGCAAAAAATCGCAAATTTTGTGCTTCAAAAGTTGAAAACTTCTTAATCTTGACTCCTACGCCAAAAGACTATTCTAGCTAATTTAAATAGAATTAAATTTGCTAAAACTCCTTCTTTTATTTTTTGGATCCCGACAAAAATTAGGGAATTAGAGGGGGCGGAAATTGGGACTTTTCTTTTTTCTGTAAAATTTCGCCATTTCGTCACCGTAATTAATTGGTAATTAATTAAAATTGATCTCATATACGATGTCCACTTAATATCATGTATTACCTAGACACTTTAAAACAAAAGTTTCTGGCAAAATAATTCTTTTAAGATTTACATGCATTTCCTAAGAAAAAGTGAAATTTTCTCCATTTACTCGAATATCTCGATATTCATCAATTTTTCAGAAAAAATTGTAGGCAACAAATCTAAAGAGCATTTATACTAATTTTTAATCTTATACTTTTTAAAAATTTAAATATTCACGCCATCTTCTTAATATGCAACGTTGTCAATCAATTTCAACAGCTGTTTCATTTACACAAATGTAGGTCTTAAAATTGATTAAATTTCTAATAACTTTTATACTAGACGGATGATTTTTTCAGGGTTTTAACAGAGTGTTAATAAGAAACTACTTAATGTTATGTTAGTTTTTGAAGCATATTTCTCAAAAATTGCGGTAATAAGAGCGAAAATTAACTTGAGCCGGTCTCTACTACGTCAAATAAGGCATCTTTTCCTAAAAAAATCAAACTTTCCGAATCAATTACTCCGAAACTAAACGGACGATTTTATTTTTATTGAAAATTCAAGTGTAAAATCACTTTATTTATTAGTATACCAATTTACATTTAAAACTGTAAAAGTTCATTTTAGTATACAAGTACCTTAAGAATGTGTTACTCGATTTTCGATTCGACATTTGGTAATTGAGATGACGTCATCTAAAAATGCCAATTTTCTAAAAACGCTCTGTAGCTCGGTAGTCGAAAAGATAGACGATCGCGGTTTGTGCCATTGTTTGTTTCTCGAAATTCGAGTTCAGAACACCTATATTGGTTTTTGTCTATCTGCCATAGTTTTAGAGAAAACCCCTTAACTGTGTAAGCGATTTTTTGTTATTCAAAAATTAATTATCTTAAACTACATTTCACTCGCCTATACTAGTATTCTATCTTCAATAATAAAAAAGTGTCCTCGATGGAGACATTTTCAATGCCTCTACTGAAAAATCCGTGTGATCTCGACTGAAAATATTTTTTTCTACTAGATATTTTATCTTTGATACAATTTTATATTCGGCAATTGATTTGATCATGTTTCAAAATATATGCGTCGAATCTTTCAAACCGAGTCAATGGTTAGAAACAAAGTTATGGGATGAGAAATGCAAATGTAAAATACTGTGAGATTTTTCCGATTTGGAAATTCTGAATCGAATCGCAACCTCCATAATGGAATTCGGCAGGTTACTTTACATAATAATACGACTTCAATTTTTGTGTGTTTGTCGGTTGGATAAGCCACTTTTATTTTGCATATTTCGAGGGTCTCGGTCTCCGACTATAGAATTTAAAGATTCACAAATGTTTCTGTTCTCATAAATTGTACTTTTGACTTTTTACGTGGTTTAGGCTGTGTGAAAAATGGAAAGATATTAAAATATGTCTCTAATTATACGTCAAGCTAATTGAACTTTAGATGAAAACACTTGTGAATAAGTTATCATGCTGGCAAAGGCAAATAGTTTGTAATAATTGTCTTTGTTCAAATTTAATAATGTTATTAATAACATAGGGAGTAGTATATAGCAATACTAACAATACTCAAAAGCTTTTACAGTTATCATCGTTCTAAAAAATGTGCTTCATGTGCTTGCTTCAAAGAGTGACCCAAAATTTCGCTTCTATGGGGACCTCATGAATTCGATTCAGAAGTAGTCTAAATGATAGCTTATGGTGATACTTTAAAGTAAAGCGCGTTTGCACGCATCCAGTAATTTAGTCGGGTAGAGAGACGATCGAGTAATTTAGTAATTGCTTTCCATCGCATTCCACTAAATTACTCGACTAAAACACGCTGTCCGCATTGGTCGAGTACTAAATTACTAAACGACTCGACTAAATTACTGGATGCGTGCAAACGCGCCTGTTAGTACAGTTCCTAGAGGTAAAATATATGCAAAACTTCGGAATAATGTCATATTGAATGGATTTCGTTCATTTTTGGCAGTATAATAGTAAATGCTTCATAGAAAAGTTTCTATATTGTGCGGGGGCTTGCTAATTTATAGGGGGTGATGCCACCCCGTCTCAGTGGGTGGCACTTAAAAAAATATATATATATTTATTGGAGCTGAAGTAGAAGCAAATTTTAAGAAGAAAAGGTTCTACGCAATTTTTCACATAAATTGATAGTTTTTAAGTTATAACGACTTCAAAATTGCGATTTTAGCTTAACAAATAGGTATTTCCAAACGGCTTTCGTCAAGTATCTCGAAAAGTATTACTTTATGGAAAAAATGTTTACAGAAAGAACAAACTGGGAATTAATTATATTTTTTGTTTATTGATGTAGGATTAATAATTTCGGAGACATTTTAGTTTACATTTGGCATCCACGTGTTCATAAGGTAATTATTTAGAGTGAGAGTTAAATATCTCAGAAACTGTAATACCTACGTCAAGGATACTGATAGATAGAATAATAGGTTATTAATAAAGCTTTCAAATGTTTTTTTATTTGTTTCTGTAGCATAAAAAACAAAGAAGTCATGACCGATGCAATGTGCGTCTACACATTTTTTTAATAACAACGTCGTCAATTTGTTACTGTAATTAGCCAGTAATTAAAAAAAAGGAATTTTAAATACTGTTTCTCATTAATATATAGCATGACGTAGATGCTCAAATTTTTGGTTTGTAGACAGCACTTGCTTTAGAAAAAAATACAGTTTAAACTATAAAGGTATTTTCGATAAAACGTAATTTTTTTTCCTTTTCCAAATATCTCAATAAATATTAGTTTTATTGAAAAATGGGTAGAGACCAAAAATAAAGCTCATAAATTGATAATGAATTTCGCTTGTTTATTTATTTACACAGATTTAATAGTTTCGGAGATATGAAAGTTTACAAATGGCGTCCGCACGTTTATAAGACGAAAAATGCAGTTTAAATGTTAAATATCTCAGAAATCACGCATGCTAAGAAATGAAATTAAAGACAATTATCTGCGCTTTCAAATTATTTTTTACTCGTTCCTGTAGTATAAGAAATAAAGAAGTTATGATGGAAAAATATGCGTATTTATATTTTTTTATATAAAAATGTCGCCATTTTGTTACTCTAATTTAGCCAGTAATTTAAAAAAATTATCTCAAATACAGTTTTTCGTTAAGATGTAGCATTACCTAGATGCTCAAATTTTTTTGCTCATTTAAAGCACTTGCTTCAGAAAAAAATGCATTTTAAACTTTAAAGGTAATTTAGAAACCCTTGGGATACCAAATATAAACTTAAATATCTCCGAAATTATTAATCCTACAACAATAAACAAAAAATATAATTAATTCCCAGTTTGTACTTTCTGTAATTGGTCTATAACATAAAGTAATACTTTTCGAGATACTTGACGAAAGCTGTTTGGAAATACCTTTTTTTTAAGCTAAAATTGCAATTTTGAAGTTGTTATAACTTAAAAACTATCAATTTATGTGAAAAATTGCATAGAACCTTTTCTTCTTAAAATTTGAGTATATTTCAGCTCCAATAAACATATATATTTTTTTAAGTGCCACCCCCTGAAAGGGGGTGGCATCAGGATTCTCAAATACGCAAAGTATATCATTTTCTGTGTAAAGTCTTCCGTTCTTTTTGAATCTACCATTGTATTTTATCAAAAACGTTGGTCAAGTGAGGTATAGCCGATTTTACGGGAAAAAATCAGGATTTTTGCTGATAATATTCGATTAATCGGGATTTTTATATTGGGGACTTGGCAAATCTCGATAGATACTCAAAATCCTATGCTTTCAGTAGAAAAATACCGATTGATCAAAGATGTTTAGCAAAATGCTAATTATTTTCGACAGAAATATTTCGTAACTTTCTTGTACTACATTTCTGGTAAAATCTAATGAAATATTAGAAAAGAAATTATGCTCAACTTGAAATTTCGCCTATAGTTAAAAGTATCACCATAAATTCTTATCATTTAGACCACTTTTAAATAAAATTCATGAGGTCCCCAAAAGGAGTGAAAAATTGGGTTTTTTTGGGTCACTCTTTATCTCTTTTATCACTAGACCGAAGATTGAAAGATCGTCCATTTGGTATAGGGATGCCGTTTGTATCGACATATCAAAATATAGAGTTGATCACACTTTTTCAGAAAAGACTGATTTGGAATGATGAAAACTCTAATTTAAAATGTCAACCAAAATTATTAACTGCCTGAAAGTTAATAGTACAGTAACTAGAGGTTTTAACTTCGGAATAATGTCATGTCATATGAAACTGATATCGTTCATTTAATAGCAAATGCATAAAAGGAAAAGTTTCTATATTACGCGGTGGCTTGCTAATTTACCGACCAAGGGGTCGGTAAATTTCAAGGGGTGGCAACTAAAAAAAAAAAAAAAATAAAAACGTCGGAGCTGAAAGAGAAAAAAAGGGTCCATGCAACTTTTCATATACATTAATAGCCTTAACTTATAACGATTAGAAAATTGGAATTTTAGCTAGAAAAACTCGTCAAATAACTCGAAAGGTATTACATTGAGCGAAAACATGCTAGAGACAAATAAGAAAACTACTAAATTAAGGATGAATTTCATTTTTTTCTAATTTCTGGAGAAGTATAAAGGTGGCATCCGAGCATTTCTAAGACAAAGTATTTTATTTAAATGTTAAATATCTCGGAAACTACGACACTTACGTCAAAAATGCTAACAATCAAAATAAAAAACTATTAATTAGGCTTTCAAATGATTTTTTGTCTATTTTTGTAGCATAAAAACAAATAAGTTATGACAGAAACAATAAACAATGTACTTTTTACATTTTTTTCAATAAAACGTCTCAATTTTGTTAATGTAAGCAGCCAGTAATTAAAAAAAATATTCCCATATACTATTTTTTTTGTTAATATAGGCTAGATGCTGAAATTTTGTCCGCTTACAACGCTTGCTTTATATAAAAACGCATTTGAAACGTTAAAAGGATTTTAGAAAAATCGTAAAATTTTTGTTTCTCTACAAATATCTCCATAAATATTAATTTTAGAGAAAACATGGTGGACATCAAAAATAAACTGAGAATGTATTTGTTTTTTTTTTTTTGTTTTAATATTTGTGTAGGGTTAATAGTTTCGGAGATATTAATTTTAAGATGGCATCCGACCGATTTTCGGATGAAGTATTTAGTTTAAAATGTTGAATGCCTTAGAAACTGTGACACTTCCATCAACAATTCTAAGGAACAGAATTAAAGATAATTAATCAGTCCTATTTAAAATGATTTTTTTGTTTGTTTCTACATCACAAAAAATAAGGAAGTTATGGCCGATACAATGTGCGTTTTCACATTTTTTTCTAACAAAATGTCGCCATTTTGTTACTGTAATTGCTCAGTAATTCATTTTTTATTTCAGTTTCTAAAATATTCAACATTTTGAACTGAACACTTCATCCTAAAAACAATCGAATGCCATCTATAAAATTAAATATCTCCAAAACTATCAACCCTACACAAATATATATAAAAAATAACAAATTCATTCTCAGTTTATAGGCTTCATTTTTGATGTCTGCTACATTTTCTCTAAAACTAATATTTATTGAGATATTTGCAGATAAATAAAAATGTTTTTTCTAAAATTTCTTTACAGATTAAAATGCATCTTTTTTCTAAAGCAAGCGCTGTAAGCAGACGAAAAAATTTGAGTGTCTTGGTCATACTATATATTAACGAAAAACAGTATATGGGAATATATTTTTTTAATCGCTGACTACTTACATTAACAAAATGGCGACGTTTTTATAAAAAAAAAAAATTGAAAAAGTACATTGCTTCTGCCATAACTTCTTTGTTTTTCTACTATAGAAATAGGAAAAAATCATTTGAAAGCCTGATTAATAGTCTTTCATTTTGGTCATTAGACGTAAGTGCCATATTTTCTGAGATATTTAACATTTAAACTAAATACTACGTTTTACAGATGTTCGGATCTATGGGCCACCTTGTTACTTCCATATCCCGAAACCATTAATTCTACAGGAATTAGAAGAAAACAAAATTCATCCTGTTTAGTAGCTTTCTTATTTGTCGCCAGCACATTTTCGCCAAATGCAATACTTTTCGAGTTACTTGACGAATGTTGTTTTGAAATACCTTTTTTTAAGCTAAAGTCCCAATTTTCAAATCATTATAACTTAAAGACTATCAATTTTTATGAATAGTTGCATGGAGCCTTTTCTTCTTAAAATTTCATTTTCTTTCAGCTCCAAGCCGCCGCATAATATAGAAACTTTTCTTTGATGCATTTACTATTAAGTTGCCAAAAATGAACGAAATCCGTTTCATATGACATTATTCCGAATAGACTAGTTCACAAGTTCAAAGCCGAGTTAATTCTCGATAAAGCTCGTAAAAATATGAGTGAGGGCTCATTGGATTCGGAATGTCTAGAAAAATGTTCGAAATTTTCAAACCCGTACATAAACAATTGCAAAAGTTATAAACAAATGAAGAATAAAAAAATAACCAGTTTTGTTTTTTGTAAATAACTCGTAAACTATTAGTATTTAAGAAATTTTAAAGAAAGATTCTTAAAGAGGAAGAACTTTCTAATAAAAAAGTCCCAATTCCCGAAACTCTATCTCTGTTATTAATAATTTTAATTTGATGTTGAAAATAGAGCTCCGCGCGGCGAACACTAAGCCGTTACGATGCTCTGAAACCGGCCGTAATAAGTAAAAATATTTTTTTATGTTATTAAATATTGAATTGAAAATTTTAAAAAATTATGGTATTTTTTAGACACTTAAAGGAACAATATCTCGTAAAAAAAATTTTTCACCGATTTTTCATAAAATGAAAGCGCGCATGTGCTGCCGCTATGTTTGTTTGCGGGAACTATGAAATGTTCGGACACTTGATTGTCAAAATGGCTGGACCGGTATCATTTTTTCCCATTAATTTAGACGAAAGTGTGATTGACGGTGCAAAATTAGTACACATTGTGAAAGAACACACTTATTTCGCTCAATTAAGGCGCTGCGCTGGCTCAAGTATTCTGGCCATAAAATGACTGGAAGCAAGAATAAAGAACTGGTTGCAGGGTTAGAATTCAACTATCAACTTATCAATTTATATACAAGTGCATTAAAAGAAAACAAATGTGTTTAATCTACAATATACTTAATAACATTATTCGTGCAGTAATTGATAATGCAGTAAAAATATTTTCTGTTTTTTTTTTACGAAAATATAGGGTCAAAAATGCAATTGAAAATGAGGTTTTTCGTCGATCCTTCTGTGGATAAAGCTGGCTCCTTTTTTTCAAATTTTTTCAAATAGGTAAACTATACGATATATGGCACTACCTATTTTCAGAAAATTGGTAACAGATTCATCATTATTTGGTTAAAAAACGTAATGTTTATGTCAAATCCAATATTGACATGCGAAAATTGTCCGAATAAACATCTCTCGACGTTTTTTAAACAAATAATGATGAATCTGTTTCCAATTTTTTGAAAATAGGTAGTGCCATATCGTATAGTTTTGCCTATTTGAAAAAATTAGAAGGATCGACAAAAAACCTCATTTTCAATTGCATTTTTGACCCATATTTTCGTAAAAAAAACAGAAAATATTTTTACTGCATTATCAATTACTGCACGAAGAATGTTATTAAGCATATTGTAGGCTAAACACATTTGTTTTCTTTTAAGGCACTTGTATATAAATTAATAAGTTGATAGTTGAATTCTAACCTTGCAACCAATTCTTTTATTCTTGCTTCCAGTCATTTTATGGCCAGGATACTTGAGCCAGCGCCTTAATTGAGCGCAAGTGTGTTCTTCCACAATGCTGTGTACTAATTTTGCACCGTCTATCACACTTTCGTCTAAATTAATGTGAAAAAATGATGCCGGTCCAGCCATTTTGACAATCAAGTGTCTGAACATTTCATAGCTCCTGCAAACAAACATAGCGGCAGCACATGCGCGCTTCTATGATGAAAAGGCCTATTGTTAATTAACAATTTTTTTTAGAGTTTGCGTTTATATTTCAAGTCGGATAATTGTTAAACAAAAGCCACTAAAATTATTTCGCTTCGTGGAGACCCTATGTCAACTATACTTTATGGGATTATGACATTGCGATGTTTTTAATTGTTATAGTCTATTAGTTATTAATTATTTAACCTAATAAAAAACTAAAAAATGAAAAAGAGAGGTTGAAATTTTTTTTTCATTAATTTTAATTATTATTACTGTTTTTATATTCAAAAGTATTATAAGATCACATAAACTTTAAATTTTCATTGTTTAAACGAATTTTATAAACAAATAGATAAATTACGTATTTTTGAAAAAAATTTTTTGCCAATTTATTGGTTATAAAATATTATGATTAAAAGAAAAAATTTTTTTTTAATTGTCTAATCATTTTTTTCCTTTTTTCAATATTTAAACAAGTTATTAAGAAACAATTTTATTCTTAAAATTTATTATTTGCAATTCTCTACAATCTGGAATAATGAAAAATTTTTGTTGTTGTTAATTTATTTGTTTATTTAATAAAAAATAGTTATTAACATTCGCCGAATGTGTTTATTTCTTTTGGATAGAAAAAAAATAATAAAAACAACCGTATACATGATCATGTCAAAAAAAAAATTAAATTTAAAATTCTATAAAAAATATAAAAAATTTGTAGAGTTGTTTTTGTTATTTTTTTTATCTATCTAAAAAATATATAAACATTCGGCGGTTGTTAATAACAAACTGTTTATTAAATAAACAAATAAACTAACAACAAAAATTTTTAATTTTTCCTGCTTGTAGAGAATTGCAAATAATAAATTTTAAGAATAACATTTTTTCTTACTAATTTGTTTAAATATTGAAAAAAGGAAAAAAATTATTATAGACAATTAAAAAATGTTTTAAGAAATTTTCTTTTTCTATTAATCATAATATTTTATAACCAATAAAATGGCAAAAAAAAATTTCAAAAATACGTAATTTATCTATTTGTTTATAAAATTTGTTTAAACAATTAGCAATGAAAATTTAAAGTTTATGTGATCTTATGGTACTTTTGAATAATAATAATAATATATAATAATATAAAAACAGTAATAATAAAAATTAATTTTAAAAAATTTTCAACCTCCTCCTTTTCATTTTTTAGTTTAATAATTAATAACTAATAGACTATAACAATTAGAAACATCACAATGTCATAATCCCATAAAGTATAGTTGACATAGGGTTTCCACGAAGCGAAATAATTTTAGTGGCTTTTGTTTAACAATTATCCGACATGAAATATAAACGCAAACTCTAAAAAAATTTGTTAATTAACAATAGGCTCATTTTATGAAAAATCGGTGAAATACATTTTTTTAACGGGATATTGTTCCTTTAAGTGTCTAAATAATATCATAATTTTTAAAGAATTTTAAATTAATATTTAATAACAAAAAAATATTTTTACTTATTACAGCCGGTTTCAGAGCATAGTAACGGCTTAGTGTTCGCCTCGCGGAGCTCTATTTTCAACATTAAATTAAAATTATTAATAATAGAGATAGAGTTTCGGGAGTCGGGACATTTTTATTGGAAACTTCTTCCTCTTTAAGACCCTTTAAAATTTCTTAAATACTAATAGTTTTCGAGTTATTTACAAAAAACAAAACTCGTTATTTTTTCAATCTTCATTTGTTTGTAACTTTTGCAATTGTTTATGTGCGGGTTTGAAAATTTTGAACATTTTTCTAGACGTCATTCCGAATCCAATGAGCCTTCACTGATATTTTTACGAGCTTTATCAAGAATTAACACGGCTTTGAACTTGTGGACTTGTGAAGTCTTTCGGCTGGTGTTTATGGCAACTGAATGGCAACTGAAACTTTAGCGTTTTATGGCAATAGATTACACAGGCCGACAAAAAAGAAAGAGGGCTGCGTTTTTTATCAGAACCATCTTATCCTATGTTTTTTGACATGCTGAAAACGATTCTGACATTAAAAAAAATCTACTGCATCAGTTTTTGTCTACCACCCCCTTTTTTTTCCCTAAAAAAAGGTCTCTTATGTAGGATCTGGAATAGAAATTTTTTTAATTCTTTAGTTACTTTTTGGAGGGTTGTATCTTTTGTCAACAAATGTAGTCTAAAGATATCAAACAATGGTCTCAGATTACATTAAGTTTTACCAGTAGATGAGATAATAATGTTTTCAAATTGTTATGTCCAACATGTTGACGATAGAATATTTTTGATGTGGCCTGTAATCGAATTTCTTAGAAATTCATCATGTGATGTCTCTAAAAACACCTGAGTCAGTGTTGTGTCAATATTGCTTTTTTAAAAAAGAGACATAAAATTTTTAAATTAGTAAAAGTAAAAATATCCGAAGGTTCCAACCTCCTCCAGGAGAATTCTCCAAGGTGAACTACACTCGATGTGCATTTTACCAACCGAATTGGCATTATCAGGTGATTAAAATTAGACGTTTCTATAATTTCAAGATGATGCTAACTTAATTGACGAAATGCGAGTCGAAAGTAGTTCAGTGTTTCGGTTCTTGTGAAAACTACCTACTTCAGTAGCTCTACCTGGGTACATTATAATTGTGATCACATACCACAAACCATATACGACTCACGTTTATACTACATAACATAATTTTGATGATACTGTACATCTCTACTCTTTACCTCTTTAATGCCATTCACTTTGTAATTTTAACATTCATCATGCTCATATTCTGATTATTACAACTCATATTTAATCCTTTTTGTCAAAGTAGACATTTTTACAAAACAAAAAAAATGTCTATTTTAAATCCAAACAACTTACTCCAAGGCTCATAAAAAACTAATTTGTTTTTCCTAACGCCTAGATAAAAGAACTCCACTGGCCCCCGCCGCGTTCCAAAGATGAAGACGAGAACGAAAACATCCACAAAGCAGTCCCCGTCATCGTCTCTCAAGACGACGAAATCTTCTATGCGATACTAACAGAACCAGAACCCGTCACGCCTCAAGTAGAACCTCAAGTTTGCTCGGTGGTAGATGCGGCAGAACCGTCAGTTTCAGAACTAACCAGTGACAGCGACTTGAGCTATGTGAACTTTTACGACGTGGAAAATTCGCAGATCTACCGAAAAACAAAGAACGGAGAAGAAGTAACACTCATACATGCCAAAGTGTTAACGGAGGAGTCACTGTCTAAGGAAAAATCAGACGAGAATGGTAATCTAGCGAGCGAAAGGGACAAACATCCTACTGGAGGAAGCGACGAAGATATAGAGGTTGTTAGCAAAGAAGCACCTCAAGTGGTAGAAAGGAAAGTCATAAGCAGGACCAAAGTTGAAGACAGGCCGAACTTTGCGAAAGCCACACCTGCTGTTAGGCAGAGGAGCTTGCAGCAACCGACTAGTGCCAGTCACTTGAAGAGATTCAAAAGCGAGACTGACTTACTAGATGACTCGTTCGATAGGCCTCCGACTGTCATCGCTAGGAAAAGAGACAACACCTTGATTTCTAAGATTTACCTCGACCCACACGTCAGGAATTTTGCTTTAACGAAACGAGATCACTTACCGGTGGGGGAACGCACAGAAGTCAAACCCGTGCTCAGCAATCAACTGAGTGTAGACGACAATGTTTTTGTATCTAGC
Source organism: Rutpela maculata (assembly GCA_936432065.2). Lineage (NCBI taxonomy): Eukaryota > Metazoa > Arthropoda > Insecta > Coleoptera > Cerambycidae > Rutpela > Rutpela maculata. The sequence continues at coordinate 6,049,879 of OW386289.2, forward strand.
ACTGCCCCTGAGAATGGCAAACTAACTTACTACAATTCTGACGATAATATGTCGTTACGGCATAGTCCGAAGAAGGCGTACTCCAGTTCTGAGGAGGATTTGTTAAACTTTGGGGATTCGTCGAGCAGGAAAGTTGACCGTTCTGTTCCGCAGATTCACCAAAACGCAAGCGTGAAAAACTACAGGTAAGTCAGTCATATAATAAGTACAGTCAACAGGTAGTTCTTTTTTTGTAAAAACAGCAAAAGCAATTTTTCTTTTTTAGTGTGTTTTGTCCAGTTTTTGCGCTAAAATTTGGCACGAAGATTCAGTTTAACGAATAGTTTCACCAACTTTCGTTAAAATTGATACATTATTATACTCTTCGCAAAAACGAAGAGTATTGTATTTGATCGGCACTTTTCTAAAATCGTAAATATCGCTCGTAGAGAGAAAATTTTCGTATCATTGTGTTAGTGAACGAACTTTCAAAATGTCCGTCTGTCCGTCCGTCCGTCCGTCACGTTTCTTGTAAGCACGATAACTTAAGACATAAAAGTCCGATTGTACTGAAATTTAGAAAGTAAGTTAGTGTTAGCTAGAGGAAGAACCCTATTGTTTTTGAAGAAAATCGATCGGTAAATAAAAAAGTTATTAATTATTTAATTAAAAAAATACATATCTCTTAATTTTTGTCGCTTGTACTAAAATGGAAATATTGCGAAATATTATGTCCATAATATATTTTTTTTTTGTTTATAGATTTTACTAATATATTTCATAGAAATAGGAGTTGAAATATGTATGATTGTTGAAAGATATATGTATCACAGGCAATCAATTTTCGTAGCAATATGTGGTGGCGCAGCGGCTAGAGTTTTGCGTTGCAATCCAAAGGTCCCGTGTTCGAATCCCGCACAGGTTGAGTATTTTTTTTTGTTCATTTTTTTTTTCATATAATTTTTTTCACAACAAAGATGGTATCACAAAATTTAGGATGTCTAAAAACTAACATTATTTACAAGAAAACTGCGAAGAGTATCCTATAGAATGTGTTACAATTATATAAAAAGTTCTGTGAACAGACGAAGAGTACGTTTTTAGCTTGTTACATTATATTTCTTAAATTATCCAAGAAGTTTTTCAATAGTCTAGTTTTGTTAAAAATTTTGCTGCAAACAATTTGATATTTTTATTTTTGGGTTGCGATTACTAGGACCAGAGATAATAAGAAAAATAACAGAAAATTTCTAAGTTGAAATAAAAATTGCTTAAACGTTACAGGAAGCAATGAACCGATTTAATCCAAAACGTCTTATAGCACTTGTTATTATACTTAGAACAAATTAAAGCAATAAAATAGTACAGTAAGTGAAGCAGTAAAAATGGTAAAATTCCCGGCCCGAAAACGATGAAAGGAATTCCCTTAATTTTTTTTGCAATATGCTTTATAAAATACGTGCATCAAAATCTATATTGTCGCATTACCTGCTTTTTATTCTTAAGGATGGAAACCACCTAAAAACTGAAAAATTAATACCTCTTCTAATCTGATGAATAAATTAACGAAAATCCATATACTTATGTTTTTGAAGCCGCTGAATATGACTGTGAGCTCAAAACTTATGAGACGAAAATATTAAGGATTGAAATCACCCTTAAATACTGAAAGATTAATGTCTTCTAATTTTACGAATAAAATCACGAAAATCCATATACTTATGTTTTTGAGGTCGCTGAATATGACTATGAGGTCAAGGTCAAAACATAGGAAAGCCGAAAATATTGAGGGTTGAAAGCACCCTTAAATACTAAAAATTAATAACTCTTCTAATGTTACAAATAAATTCAAGAAAATACATATACTTATGTTTTTTAAGTTGCTGAATATGATAATGAGGTCTAAATTTATTTAAAAAAAAAAATGGTAGATTAAAAATGGTCAGAAAAGAGTATAGTAGTGTATTGTAATAGTGTATTTTTCATATTAGACACATTATGTCTAATAAATGAAAAATACAAATTGTTACAAATAAATCAAATTAATACAATTAAGTAAACTAATTAAATAACATTTTTAATCTGCACTCTAAAGATGCTAAAGTGCAATGCAACCCGCTTTTTCTGCATATTCTTCGAAAAAATAGAGAGCTGTCAGCTGTTGCTCGTTTATCTACCTACTATAGACATTTAAAATGCGCGTACAAACTGAAAAGTTTCAACATTATTTCAAACTGTGATATCTCTGGAACAGTTTGTCATAGGAAAAAAATTAAGACCCAAACTCTTTGTTTTTTTATCAGCTTCATTTCATTCTTATGCAGAGCTGGGTAAAGTACTCTGATAAAGTGCTTCAAGCACCAAGTACCAAGCACTTAGCTGGAGTGCTTTAAAACATCAAGTACCAAGTACTTTTATATACAAAAGTACTTCAATTACCAAGTACAGTACTTGAAAAAGTAAAGCACCAGGTACCAAGCCCTCAGAAATATAAATGTCTAGCGGTAATATGAGATTAAAAAACAAAAGCAAGATTATTGTCCCATCAATCACATCTTTATGATATGACGATCACGAAAAATTCAGGAAAAATAAACGCTCTAAAAGAAAATTATTTATGTATCTGTTCATAAGTAAGGTACATATAGTGTTTAGGGAGGACCTTTTTTTGCTGGATAACAAAGTATGACTACACATTTTTATCTTGGGGCGAGGTTGACAAACAATTGAATTACAAAATATCGCCTTTTCTCGCATTTTTATGAATATCTCCTGTCCTATTGGTCGTATTGCAAAAATATAAAATGGAGATTGTTCACAACAAAATTTTAAATAGATACAGATATACAATATGAACTAACTTAAAAAAAAAATGAACAAGCCAACATACCGGGTGCCACAGACTATAGTGTCTCCCTCCTATATTTCTTTTATTTTTTAACTTATTCATTTGAAACTTGAGGTGCATACCTGTAAAAATGGATTTTTAGACTTAAAAAACGGTATGATATAATTTCCGGTTTACCCAGAAATGACCGCAACTTTCGATTTTTAAATGAAACACCCTGTATATTTTTACATATTTGGATTCAAGGCACCATTCTGAGTTTACCATGAGATTTTCGCGAATTTTTGAGCCGATGATTAGTTTTTTTTAAGCTTTGGAATACCAAAATTTGTTCTACGACAGGTAAAGTTCAAGGGAAAAATATAATTTTTCGTTTAATTTCATTAGTAACTATTTACGAAGCCTCCAAAATTGCACAAATCACCTTTTTTATCGAAAACTTTTTTTTTCAAATGGGAAGATGGTGGCTCGGTGTTCAATAAATTATAGATTTTTTTCTGAATTTATTGATATCCATTTCAAATCTATGCACTTTGTTTTTCTATTTTATTGAATTTATTTAAAAACAAAAAAATCACTTTCAATCTAATTTCTCTTGAACTTTAACGTAGTTGCCTTTGCAAAAATCATATGTCTAATAATGAAATGTGAATAACTACCTTTTTGTTAATAATAGCCTTTTGGTTCTCTCTTTTCTTTCTTAATAGTTATAAAATTATTAGTGCGAAATATAAGGATCAATACAAATTATTTTGAAAGTTATTTATTATTTTTAAATAAATTTAATAAAATAGAAAAATAAATAGTATAGATTTGAAATAGATATCAATGAATTCAGAAAAAAATCGATAATTTATTGAACACTATGAGGCACCCACCACCACCTTCCTATTTGAAAAAAAAAAGTTTTCGATAAAAAAGTGATTTGTTCAATTTTGGAGGCTTCGTAAATAGTTATTAATGAAGTTAAACGAATAATTATACTTTTCTCTTGGACTTTACCTGCCATTAAACAAATTTTGGTATTCCAAGCACTCTAGACGACTGTCTTAAAATGATTAAAAAAATTGAAAAACAACTCAAAAATTCGCGAAAATCTCGTATACTCAGAATGTTATCTTGAATCCAAATATGTAAAAATATACAAGGTGTTCCATTTAAAAATCGAAAGTTGCGGTCATTTCCGGGTAAACCGGAAATGGTCTCATACCGTTTCTTATGTCCAAAAATCCATTTTTACAGGTAGTTTATGCATCCTCAATTTCAAATGGATAAGTTAAAAAATAAAGGAAATATAGGGGGGAGCCTGTGGCACCCGGTATAGCTTTTTTAAATAATTTAATATTGCTTTAATAATAATCTACCCATTTACATAAAATTTTGAAGAAACACACTCTTTATGGATGTTAACAACCACAGAAAATTTCACGACAAATATTTGTTTAAACAGCCAAAAGCCATAAATTATTTAAAAGTTTGCGGGCTCATAATAATTACGCCATTAATTTTTTTTTTTTTTTTGAATTTAATGCAAAAGTATGACGGTATCGGTTTCCAATTAACATAAGAGGATATTTATTTTTTTTAATTATTTTTTGTACGTATCTACTTTTTAAACATGTTAATAAAACTTTTAAGTTTTGTAAAAATAATCGCAAAAATACAAGCGCTAAACGAATTAAAAAGAAATAAAATTACAAAACACGGTTAAACATAAAATAATTATTTCGTTAGAGCCAATTAAAAGTACCTTTAAAACCTACAGTTTAAAAAATGTTGCTTCAAATTCAATCATTGCAATATATTAAGGCGAAAACAAATTAACTATCTCATCTCATCACTCCCCAATTATTCTAAAACTAAGACTTAACCTATTCTTTATTTCACAATACACAACAGGAATTGCAATCACTAATTATGGATAACGAAATACTGAACAGTGAATACAGGCGACTTTGTTTTTTTATTAGTTACTGATAATTCATGATGAGACTTTTGTCTGGAAGGGCCTTGAATGAATTTTAAAAAGAGCTTGCACGTAATTTAGAAATACTTCAAGCACTTCAAAAGGATTTCAATTACTTTCTAAAGTAATTGAAGTACTAAAAAGAACTTCAATTACTTTAAATATAATTGAAGCAGTTTCGAAAGTAATTGAAGCACTCAGAAAGGGCTTGAAAGCCCCAAGTACTTAAGCCAAGTAATTCAAATGTCAAGTACCAAGTACCCTCTTTTAAAAGTAATTGAAGCACAGTGCTTGAAGCCCTAAACGTGCTTCAAGTACTACTTTAAAGCACTTTACCAGAGTACTTTACACAGCTCTGTCTTATGTAATGTTTTTATCAATCTTATAGTTTTTGAGATATTTCAATTTTAAATACACAATTTTCTTTCGTATGCGCTCAAGCACCATCTTTAAACCTTTATATCTCTGGAACAGTTTGTCGTAGGAAAATAAAAAAAATACAAACTATTCGTTTTTCATAAGCTTCATTTTTGTACTCTTACCGTTCAAAAAAATATATATATTTTCTGAGCAATTTCCAAAAACCAAATTCTTTTAAAAAAATTATTAAAATTTTCTTTATTGAAAATGGGTACAGAATGAAAAATATTTATTTTAAAGATTCTAAAAAATTTGAACATGTTAGTAATAATATGCATTAACAATATCTAGAAGGATTTTGAAAAAATTTGAATTAATAAGAAATTAGAACAAGCTAAAAACGTACTCTTCGCCAATTTACTGAGCTTTTTATATAATTGTTACACATTCTATAGGATACTCTTCGCAGTTTTCTTGTAAATAATGTTAGTTTTTGGACATCCTAAATTTTGTGATACCATCTTTATTGTGAAAAAAATTGTATGAAAAAGAAAAAATGAAAAAAAAAATATCCAACCTGTGGGATTCGAACACGGGACCTTTGGATTGCGTTAGCCGCTGCGCCACCACCTATTGCTAGAAAAATTGATTGTCTGTGATATATATCTTTCGACATTCATACATATTTCACTTCTGTGAAATATATATTAGTAAACTTCATAAAAAAAGAAAAATTTATTATGGAAATAATATCTCGCAAGATTTCCATTTTAGTACAAGCGACAAAAATTAAGAGAATTATTTTTTTTAATTAAATAATTAATAACTTTTTTATTTACTGATCGATTTTCTTCAAAAACAATAGTGTTCTTCCTCTAGCTAACACTAACTTACTTTCTAAATTTCAATACAATCGGACTTTTTTTTCTTAAGTTATCGTGCTTACAAGAAACGTGACGGACGGACGGACGGACAGACGGACATTTTGAAAGTTGTTCAGAATTCGTTCTCTAACACAATGATATGAAAATTTTTTCTCTACGAGCGATATTTACGATTTTAGAAATGTGCCGATCAAATACAATATACTCTTCGTTTTTGCGAAGAGTATAAGACTAAAAAAAAATGGCGCCTAAATTTTTAAATGCACTACTTTTTTGTTTGTAACTTTTTTAGTTTTCATTATAAAAGGTCGTAATATCTCTCTCAATCGATAGAAAATTTTAATACCCTTAAAAATTTTTCCATACTTGTAGATTTTGAGTAATTTTAGATTTCAACGTCGTATTTTTTTTCTGAACGTTTCGGCGCCATTTTGAAAATGCCATATTTCCAAAATGAACATATCGGAGAGAAAAAAGAAAAGACCATTCGATTTGTTTTCGTAAAAGCTTTAATTTTGTACCCTTGCATTCTTTTATTAAAGTCCACATTAAATAAATAAATAAATAAATAATAAATTTATTCCATAGTACCAAAAAAAACATTTTTCGGGTAATTTTAAGAAAACGTCTAGGAATACTGATTTTAGGGGGTGAAAATTGCAATTTTCAGTTCGCAGTATCTTGAAAAATATGCATTTTAGCAAAAAAGTGTATAAGACCTTTCTTTCTTATAATTTAATTCTCTATCAGATTATAGGTGTTTTTTGCTTTTTTTTTGCGACAACCCCAAAGAAGGGGTGACCAAAAAGTAAGAAAAATGGCAATATAGATTCTTATGTGCATACTTTATAAAGCATGTTGAAGAAAAAAATTTGGAAATTCATTACATCGTTTTCAAGCTGGGATATAAAAGCTTCACTTACTATACTAAAATAGCTGCAACCAGATAATTCATTATTCATTTATTTTGATGCTTAATTTACTCCATCATAACTTGTCATATAACGTCTATTTTACTGTACCAAGGGTGAAGAATTCAAGGCAGTCGATTAGCTCCGAAGATGACTTACTCTCGGATCAAGGCTCGACCAACTTAGGCAAAGCTTATCGGAAGAAAAGCACGAGGAGTCTCATCTACAGCTCAGCAGAAGACTTGTTGTCCATAGACGATGGCGAAAAAACCCCGAAGAAGAAAGATAACACCCTGATCTTTAAAATCTATCAAGACCCGAATGTCCGCAACTTTGCGCTAACAAACAGAGACCATCTTCCTGTATCCGATGACAAAATTTCAGTATCCTCCAAAAAGGGTTATAGTTCTGAAGATGATCTGCTATCTGATAGTTCCACCAGCAAAATAAAGACTCCTGCGACTGAATCGAACGGACACTTCATCGTGGCGGAAAGTAGTAAAGCTAAAGAAGCACCCTCACTGCCACCCCCAGCCCCACCTCAAACACATGCGGAACACGATATAAGACCTACGTCTCCAAACTTTGATATGGATGAATTGGCTAGGAAAAAAATCGTGCACAACCTCCTAGGCCAGTTTTCAAAGTCTCAATCGAGCTTGCTAGATATTGACAGCAGAAGGAAAGTCACCAAGGGAAGAAAAATGTCTACGGACAGTGGGGAAGTGAAGGTTTCTGTTAAAGACTTGAAGAAGAAATTTGAAAATAATGATGTAAGTTTCGAGTTTGGGTTTTTAATGCAAATGTTAATTTTTTCTGTTTTTTCTTTTTTTTTTTAGGCTAAAAGTAGAGTTATATCCAGTTTGACGGCTCGAAGTTTATCAAAACAAATGAGGGAAACGCTGAGGAATTAGAAGTTTCTGATAAGTAAGTAGGCATGAAAGCGTGTGTTTTTGTGGAATTAATATTAAGCAAATTTTTTCGAAAATGGATACAAAAATTATTTAAATTTGATTCGTTTGTTTGTCCGTCCATCTATCTACTACAGCGGTTTATCTCCCAAACCATTATACCTAGAAACATAAAATTTCACATGTAGTTAAAGTTTGGTGTTCCTAGGCAGTTCAGGAGTCGACATACTCCAAAACTATTTTTAAACACTCTCTTGTGACATAAAATGTGGAACTTTTAATTTTTTTTTATTCAGGCAAGTGGGGTATCGTTTCAAAGCAGTGGCATAGCCAGCTTCTTGGGGTGGAGGGGGCAGTCACTTAATAGGCGATACAAAAACGGATTTTTGTCTACAGCAGGGGCACTATATCATGAGGGCAGTGGGGGCAGAGTGCCCCCCCCTTAGCCCTCGCCACTGTCTTCATAAATATAAGTATTCCAAAAATGCGTTTTTAAATATTTTCTAGACAAATCATTACAAATGGTAATTTTTACTTTATTCCCCTACTTTACTCTAAAAATGCCAGGGACAACGTTTGGACATTTAAGGAAAATTATACTGAACTTTCTATTACTAATAAAAGTCAATATACAGTGTGTCCCACTTTTCACTCAACCATAGGGTCTCGCCAGGTTTCCACATGAAATTTGCACTGGCGTGTTTTTCAACATTGGTGTCTTTATTATGTTGCTAGTTGATAGAAATAACTTTTGACCAATTATCGAAGGTCTAGCTTTACTCATTTTTAGAAAATTAAAAGATTAAAAATCGTTTTTCTATTAAACTTTGATAGATATTTGAATAACTCCAACGGGATATGAGAGCTACTGATTAGAATTACATTGCATATTTCTTTTATAAATTTTCAACTTACTATTAGGTAAGAAAAAAAAATTCGAAAAAATGAAGGGTGATTTTTTTGTAGCTATTTCTCGAGATACACCGATCAAAAAAATCACGTATAATCAGTGAGTCTTCAGCTACAATGCTTAGCAGTTACATAGATCTGCGATGGGTGGATCATATTTAAATTAATAATATTATATTGGTAGGTGGTCATTGGAAAAAAAAAAATGTGTAATAGAGCACATCAAACGTATAGCCACGCGAGTTTCGTTAAGAGTGATCGGCATCTTAGCAGTCTCATCCAAGTTCTATGCATGCAACTATTGTTACTATCACTAATACTTTTTTCTAACACACTTAATTTCTAGATTGCTAAACACTTATCGTAAAAATCAGAATATCGTGTCTTGTAATTCATAAAATTTATTTTATTTTAGCCGTATATTAGTATATTTTGGCCAGTCCAATAAATGGATTTTTAATTAAAAATGAATGTCCAATAAATGTTACTTAAATTAAAATAAAAACTAATCTAATCTTCATCACTATTTTCGTCTATAGTTGTAGTCATATTTATTGTATCAAATATATGTGTTAAGATTTCAGCAGGCTTAATGATTTTTGATTTATAACGGCCATGTGACAAGTAATAAATTATTGAAGCTACATGTGAGCAACAACCTATTGTTCTATTCCCATTAGCACCATCACATGTGTATCTTTTTGTACCCTTATAGTTATTCATATTTGGTTCATATTCAATGAAACATTTATATGTGAAATACAAAAAAATACACTACAAAATCTAGTTGAAGCAGAAAAACTTAGTCGCCACAAAAAACCTTTTACAACACTGTCATCTACATCCCTCATAGATTTTCCAGAATTAACTGAAAATGATCTAAAAATATTATTTACAGGAACATATCAAAAATGTCGCAAGCGGTATGTTACCTCGCTGAGTTGATAGACGGTGACAAAAATAATATTGATATTGATTGAGTACTTAAAAGGAAATCGTAATATAATAAGGATGAAACTTCGCTCCCGACACATCAATAGCAAGACATATCAATGTTTCATTGAATATAAACCAAATATGAATAACTATAAGGGTACAAAAAGATACACATGTGATGGTGCTAATGGGAATAGAACAATAGGTTGTTGCTCACATGTAGCTTCAATAATTTATTACTTGTCACATGGCCGTTATAAATCTAAAATCATTAAGCCTGCTGAAATCTTAACACATATATTTGATATCACAAATATGACTACAACTATAGACGAAAATAGTGATGAAGATTAGATTAGTTTAATGATTATGTATGCAAAATAAAAGTTTCTTTTTTTCAACAAATGCTGTTTTCATTTTAATTTAAGTAACATTCATTGGACATTCATTTTTAATTAAAAATCCATTTATTGGACTGGCTAAAATAAAATAAATTTTATGAATTACAAGACACGATATTCTGATTTTTACGATAAGTGTTTAGCAATCTAGAAATTAAATGTGTTAGAAAAAAGTATTACTGATAGTAACAATAGTTTCATGCATAAAACTTGGATGACTCATTATGATAGTGATCCAGACTGCTAAGATGCCGATCACTCTCAACAAAACTCGCGTGGCTATACGTTTGATGTGCCTTATTACACAATTTTTTTTTCCAATGACCACCTACCAACATAATATTATTAATTTAAATATGATCCACCCATCGCAGATCTATGTAACTGCTAAGCATTGTAGCTGAAGACTCACTGATTATAGGTGATTTTTTTGATCGGTGTATCTCGAGAAATAGCTACAAAAAACCACCCTTCATTTTTTCGAATTTGTTTTTCTTACCTAATAGAAAGTTGAAAATTTATAAAAACAAATATGCAATGTAATTCTAATCAGTAGCTCTCATATCCTGTTGGAGTTATTCAAATATCTATCAAAGTTTAATAGAAAAACGATTTTTAAGTTAAGGTTGCAACCCTTTTTTCTAAAAATGAGTAAAGCTAGACCTTTGATAATTGGTCAAAAGTTATTTCTATCAACTAGCATACATAAAACACCAATGTTGAAAAACACGCCAGTGCAGATTTCATGTGGAAACCTGGCGAGACCCTTTGGACTGGTAAATGAGTCCTATTATATCTTTTTTGAGTAAAACAAAATTTATAATAATAATAATAATAATAATAGACTTTATTTTCATAAGACTTGTAAATACAAGTGTAGAATATTGTCACAAAATTGTTAATAAAAATACAAGTAACAAATAGAAAATTTCAGGTTTAACAGTAAAGAAGGAAAAAATAATAAAATATAGTATAAAACAGCAAAAATACAATTCAATACAAAAATACAAACATACTACAATTTCAGTCATTGATGTACATTTTTATTAAGGAAAAAATGGTCGATTTTTCGAGAAGGCATAAAATACCAAGTAACATTTAAATGCCTTTTAGATTTATTCAGAGCTGACGGTCCTATGGACATACAGTGGATATCCATCATATGCATGTCCAATGGATATTCCCGAGATGTCCACTGTAAAAGTGGATATGAACGTCCAAATTTGTGACAAAAGAATATCCATAGGATGTACTATATGGTCCATATCTACTTCTTAAGAATATCTGCTTTATGTCCTTCATGTCCAATAAGGATATCCATAGGACATACATAAGATATACTTGTGTTGCCTAGGAACGGAGCTGCAAAGTGGGACTGTATTCTAAAATGTAAAATAGTTTAAATGTTTAAAGAAATGATGTTAAGACCACTTTTATTTGGTCAAATAAATAGTCCAATGAGTCACACCAATGATTATCATTGTGAATGTTGGCGATTCCATTCCTTGTTGTGTCTGCTTTATCAATTGTCATAAAATTATTCAAGAGTAGTGCTCACTGAGATGTTCATATCTAGACACTTTTATTTTGCATTAGATATCTAGAATTTAAAATATCTAATATAACGCATGACTCCCCATGTTTTAATTGAGTTATACCTTAATTTTTTTAAATAATGTAGGCGTGAAAAAGATATAGTAAGGGAGTCATTTTGGCGTCATTTTTGGTAACATTGGTCGATGACATCAGGTGACGAAAAGATAATGTCTCAGTAACGTCATATTGTGATAAAATTATGACGTCGTGTTGAGACATCGATTTGACGTATTAGTGACGTCATTTTTTTCAATTTAAACGAGTTTAGGCATTACCACCTAGTTTTTTACAGAAATTATTTCTAGATGGTGCTACATACAAACCACTGACAATAATCAGCCACTCACTCTTTATCTCATACTCCTAAAATGCGATTTTTTCCTTTATATCCACTTTTTACTTCTAGTCCAGTCAATGAAAGAGTTGTAGGGAACATTGAGGGGAGAATTTTCTCTTCAGGAATGTGTTGGGGGTAGTTAGGAGGTAAACATACTGAAAGTCCCCGCCCCTATCCCCCGCTTCAGGGGGTTGGGGGGGTGGAAAGGTTCTTTTTCGATTTTTCGCTTATAACTCGGAAACGATGCGTCGTATGGAAAAAGGTAATCTATGCAACATTAAACGTAATTAAATTTCCCACAAGATTGTTTATATTCATTTTCTTCCTATGTATTATAGTTTACGAGATATTCGCCAGCGAAAATCGATGATTAATAAAAAAAAAATCAATTATGTATCTTGAATATTTCTATCAAAGCGGTTTACCGTGGCCTGCTAATAAATCACAGTCGCAAAACAATCTTTATTTTACAACATTGGACGTATTTACTAACGTAATATTTTGTCGAAGTCTATACATTTCCTTAAATAATAAAGTTTGACTCACTTAAAATGAAGATACCCTTATAACTTTTTCATTTTGTTTCCGATTTGAATCAAATTTTACTCAAGTATAGAACAAATTAGGATCTACTTATGACCAGAAAATCGTTCACCTGCTATAAGAGCAAAGCCACCTGCGGTACCAAAATATGAGGAAAAAGATTAAAAATCATATTGACGAATTTCACGTAGCCACCACAAATTGCGGAAACTGAGGATCCCCTTTGCCAGATGAGCTTATGTATGAGAAATCCCCATCAACAACTAAATCAAATTTTGGTGTATGTACGTTTGTGGCGCCGATCAGATGAATTTTTTAGAATTTCTAATATTCAAAATGTTTTATTTTTTTCAGCATATTTTGGTACCACAGGTGGCTTTGCCTTTGTAGCTGCCGAATGTTTTTCTGGTCATAAGTAGGTTCTAATTTGTTCTATACTTGAGTAAAATTTGATTCAAATCGGAAACAAAATGAAAAAGTTATAAGGTTATCTTCATTTTAAGTAAGTCACTGTATATTTAAGGAAATGTATAGATTTCGACAAAATCTTACTTTAGTAAATACGTCGAGTGTTGTGAAATAAAGATTGTTTTGTGACTGTGATTTATTAGAAGACCACGGTAAACCGCTTTGCTAGAAATATTCAAGGTACATAATTGATTTTTTTTTTATTAATCATTGATTTTCGCTGGCGAGTATCTTGTAAACTATAACACATAGGAAGAAAATGAATATAAACATTCTTGCAGAAAATTTAATTACGTTTAATCTTGCATAGATTACCTTTTTCCATACGACTCATCGTTTCCGAGTTATAAGCGAAAAATCGAAAAAAGGAACCTTTCCACCCCCCTCCCCACATCTGTAGCGGCGGGGCTAGGGGCGGGGACTTTTAGTATGTTTACCCCCCAACACATCCTTGAAGAGGAAAATTCTCCACTCTTAAATGTTCTCTACAATCCCCTTTTGGGCATTCATTGATTGGACTATTCCCACTTCCCTCTCTCGATCTTTTCTATTATTTCCCTTTGTAAAAATAAAAAAGTACGATCGCACATTTTTTTTTGTTGTATTTGTCAGCATTTAATTTTTCATTTCTAGAAATTCGGATTATACAAGTTTGGTCTACGAAGAAGCAGATTATCAATCGTTATAAACAGTTCTAGAAATGTAAATAATCCTCTAGATAATCTTATCCGCAATAACTTAAAAACAAGAAAGAATTCCATTATTTTGATGAGCTGCTATCTTCAAAGTATTGTAATTTATTTAATACAGTTTATTTTATCTGATTTTGTAAATAAATCATCAGTAGTATTTTCTTAAATTTAATTGTAGAAGATACCTATCTACCTAATACATCATAAGCAAAGATATTTGAAAAGTAAATAGGTGTGACATAAGTGAAAATGTATGTGTATAAATATAATAATATTTGACATTTCTTAAAAATAAGGCAGATGATGCAGATAATAAACAGCTATAAACAAATATTGCCAATTTGTACAAATAGTACTTATCGTAAAAATAAGTGAAAATGCTTGCCAAATTATAATATATTACTAGATGTATTTATACTTATTTAATTTATTTAATTTTCTATATAATTGTTGAGCATTTTATAGTATACAGGGTGGACCACATTAGATGGGATTTCGGGTTTTCTCTAAAATTATGGCAGATAGACAAAAACCAATATAGATGTCCTGAGCTCGATTTTCGAGAAACAAATAATGGCGCAAACCACAATCGTCTATTTTTTTCGACTACCTAGCTACAGAGTTTTTGGAAAATTGGCATTATCTCAATTACCAGTGTTGAATCGAAAATCGAGTAACACATTCTTAAGGCACTTTTTTGAGCAAAATCCTTTGCTGTATTTTTAAACATAAAACGGGCTTTTGAAACTATCGACAGAAAAATTAATTAAGAAACTAAAGTATAACAGATGTTGCACTAAGTTGGCTAGTAGATTATCTACAGAACAGAAAACAAGTCACAAAGGTAAACGGGGAAGTATCTAATGAAATATTAAATAAAAACGGAGTACTGCAGGGCAGTACACTAGAACCGCTGCTACTTTTATTATATATCAACGACATTGTAAAATCCGTTGTAAACTGTGAAATACATCTATTTGCTGATGATACGCTGTTATATTTCTCTTCTAAAGATTTAGCAACTCTTGTAGATAATATAAATAAAGAGTTAAGAAATGTAGTTAGGCGGTGCAATGGCAACCTTTTTAAAATTAAACGCATCAAAAACCAAATTTATGGTAATTAGTAATAATCAGAAATATCAAGAGTTTAAAAGTACTTTCGGAATATCAGTAGAGGGCGTTAAGATTGAAGTTGTCGAGAAAATTAAGTACTTAGGTATATTAATTGATAAAAACCCAACATTCAAAGAACACGCATCTTATATTATCAATAAAATATCAAAAAACACAAATTTTTTATCAAGGGTTGCTCCTTTTTTAACACAATGGTCAAAAATCTCTATATATAATACTTTAATCCTCCCTCATTTGATGTTTGCGGCATCTATTTTGTACGTGGCTAATAAAAATGAAATGGACAGGTTGCAGAAATTGCAGAAAAGAGCTATGAGAATTATTTTACGACTTCCACGAGACACTTCCATTAGAATGATGCTAAGTAACCTTAATTGGCTCTCAGTACAACATTACTTAGAGTACCAAGCACTTATTTTAATTCATAAAATGAAGTTATCTTTGACTCCAACATATTTGACATCAAAAATAATATTTAACACCGACATACACAATTACAACACACGCACACAGACAGATATATAAGTCACGACTAAAAACAAAAAACTAACGGAAAAATCTCTTTTTCATAAAGGAATCGTTAGATACAATAACCTTGACGATTCCTTAAAGAACTGCGCCGCTATTAATACCCTTAAAAATAAATTAAAATCTTATTTACTATATGAATGTAAATAATATCAATATTTTATTTGATTTCTGTTATTTTTTTGTGTTTTTTTTTACGTAATTATACCTATCCTAAGTAAATCAGAATGTGTTATATGTGATGTTTTATGTAAATTTTTAGCTGTATTTTCATTATAAAATAGTAATGTATTGTAACAGTATTGTGTAAACAACTGTACTGTAGTATTGTAAATTAGCTAACTTGCTAAATACAGATTTATATATATAGATATATAAGAAGAAAACTATGCGTGCCTCAATTTTCGAGATATAGACATAACTTGTGTTTTTTAAAATGGAACACCCTGTAAATTACTTCATTATTCGATCGCAACTTAAATTAGCTATCCAACCATACCTCATAATATGAGGTAAAGTGACATATTATGTCACTTTTATCTCTAGAAAAAGTGGTTAATTTTCGAAAAAAATCCCCGCATCATCAGCATTGAAAAAATCATTTCGGTAGAATTTTCTTCAAACTTTGGGAATAGGTAGTTCAAGGGCTTCTGATCAAAAAATGTCATATGAAAAAATAATTTAATGCCTTCCCTGCAGAATTACAGTGACTGGAAGTTAAAAATCTTTGAAAAAATTTAAAAAATTAAAAATAAATTATGCATTAAATCAATTTTTTTATATGACATTTTTTGTTCGGAAGCCCTTGAACTATCTATTCCCAAAGTTCGAAGAAAATTCCACCGAAATGATTTTTCCAATGCTAATGGTGCGGGGTCCTTTAACATATTTGTGAGGAGTCCATCGAAAACTATTAATAACAACACTTCTTATAATATAAAATAATTTTACCAAAAATAGGAAAAACTAAAATACAATAAATGTTAGAATTGTCTTTCATTAACATCTATACATTTTTGACACCTTCTCCTTCCAGCATTTGTTGCATTTCCAATCATGGCAGCAGTTATTGTCCAAAACACAGCTAATGTTTTGTTTTACAATTCTTTTATTTTATTAGAACGTTATATACAGTGTGTCCCAGGATAGATGTAACAAGAGGTGTAATGGACCAAAAATTTTGGAATTTTGAAATGGTATTTGGGGATTGAGTCCTGCTTGTTGTAAAACTAAAGTATACCAAAAATGACTTGATTTGGTGTTCTACAGGGTGTTTTATAAGCAAAGTTGTAAAAATCACCACTAATAAAGTACCTTTATTTTTCAAAATATGAAAAAATTCCACTAAGAAAAGTTATTTAGAATGCAATTTTATACCTCTATACCAAATTTCAGGAATATAAAATTATTTTTTTGAAACTTCCCATTTTTTCAATAATATTTTGAACCATTCAATTAAAACTGCATAGGAATTATTTTTTGTTAATTAATATTTAAAGTTATGTAGAAGCTAAAAGTAGGCTATGAGAAAAGCCGTGGATACACATTTATCATTTATTATTGACATATCTGTCAAACGTAGTCAATATTATCCTTAATTTCTGTTTCAAATTAACGAACCAAGCATAAAAAATTAAGTGAAAATGGTACTCACAGTGCGTGAAAAAAATTGTATTGTGCAATGCTACGGAATTGGCGGTGAAAACTCTCTAAGAAAAGTGGTAAGCCAATTTAATTTGAAATTTCCAAACACTGCTTTGTCACGTACTCAGGCTATGAGAATGATTAAAAAGTTTCTGGCTACTGGTAGTGTTCTTAACACGAAAAAAAAAAATAATAATAATAATATGATGAAGACAATGTTGGAGCTATTATAGCTCATGCCTGTTATAGAAAATCCTAGGATGCCACTAAGAGAGAGATCAGCTTTTATTAATATTAGCAAGTCTGAACTCCAAAAAATTTACAAGACAAAGAAAATTAGGGCATATAAAGCAAATTATAAAAATACGCTTGAAGAGGGAGATGACGGCCATAGGTTGGATCCATTGGAGAAAATTCATGGAAGAGATTTTTTCATCATTTCATAATTTTCTCAGATGAATCCACATTCACAACCAATAGTGTTGTCGGTTTTGGGCTTTTGAAAATCCAAATTTTGGAATTCATTGTAGAAGACAATATTATAAAAAAGTGAATGTGTGGTGTGCCGTTTCTTATCACGTTAGAATTATTGGACCTTATTTCATTGAGGGAAGGTTAAACCACCACACTTATTTACAGCTTCTTGAAAGATTTTCTGAAGAACATTTAAATATTTTAAGAGATATGCCTTTAGTTCATTTTCAACGTGATGGTTGCCCTGGCCACTCCACAGAAATGGTTAATCGGTGGTTGAATTTAAATTTTGTAGAAAATTGGATTGCCAACAATGGACCGATCAAGTGGCCGGCGAGATCCCCAGACCTATCAATATTGGATTTCTTTTTATGGGGTCGCCTCAAACAGTTGGTTTACGCTGAACCACTTCCTAACGATGTAGCACTATTGAAGCAGAGAATTACAAATGCCGTAAACTCCATACCGTTAGATCATATTCAAAACAGTTCTAAGGACTTCAGGCAAAGGATCGAAATGTGTGTGGATGTGGGTGGTAGCTACGTCGAATAATAAAAAAATTGTAAACATTGTTTTGTGTTGGTCAATAATTAATTTGTTTGTGAATCTGTTATGTTTTTGACATTTATTACTTGTTATAATTTTTAAACCTCATTAATCTTCTGTTAGTAATTGTTTCTTGTTTTACAATTAATTCAATTAACATTATACCTTCTTACATCTCGTATATTCAATTTTTTTATTTACCAATAGCCTACTTTTTGAGATGATTAACATTTGCTCCTACACAACTTTAAATACGAATTCAACTCTTAATTCGTAAAAAATGGGAAGTTTCAAGAAAATAATTTTATATTCCTGAAATTTGGTATAGAGGTATAAAATTGCATTCCAAATAACTTTTCTTAGTGGAGTTTTTTTCATATTTTGGAAAAATGAAGGTACTTTATTAGTGGTGATTTTTACAACTTTGCTTATAAAACACCCTGTAGAACACCAAATCAAATCATTTTTGGTATACTTTAGTTTTACAACAAACAGGACTCAATCCCCAAATACCATTCCAAAATTCCAAAATTTTTGGTCCATTACACCTCTTGTTACATCTATCCTGGGACACACTGTATATATAATATTTTTTAAATAACCCCAAAGCCAAAGGTCCACATCGGGAAATCTAGCTGGTCACAAAATAGAACCATTATTTCCTAAAAATGAAATAATATCTAAACTACTTTGTTGTTTATTTACTATGTTGTTTATTAAATTAAAAATATCTATCTATTTATCTATCTAATGTCCAGCTAGATAAATTAAGTGTTAGTGATCAGTTTAGTTAACTTAGCTAACTAGACATTGATAAACTAAACTAATGTTGTGATCGAATAATGAAATAATTTACAGGGTGTTCCGTTTAAAAAAACACAAGTTATGTCTATCTCGAAAACTGAGGCATGCATAATTTTCTTCTTATCAGCAACGGATTCTACTCAAAAAAGTGCCTTAACCCTTTCAATGCGGCTCCCGTTTTACAGTAGTGCTTATGCTGTGCGGCCTCCGTAAGGCTTTGCGGATTTGTACGTCTCCCGCAACTAACATATAAATTACGTTCACGGATGTGTACATTTCCCGCATTGGTGCACTTTAATTGTATTCAAAATGTTACATGTAAATATTGTAAAATGTCAAATAAATTTTGTTTTAGAATGAAGTATTTATTATAAAAAGATATGAAACAGAAAACAGTGAATATAAAAAAACATAAAAGAAGAGCATAACAGCATCCCTCCTCTTCTGCCCCATTGGTAATTTGACCTTCCCAGTTATTGTAGATTGTTAAGAGGTCACTTGACCCTTTTTCACCTTGACCTGAAAGGTCTTTTGTGAATTATCCTGCAACTAGTTGTTGCTCAGGATTCCAAGACTTTTTGCAAAGCTTGCGATTTTCCTGGGAGCTAATTTCCCTATGTCTTCAGGCATTAATTCCGCCTGTTCTAGGTACTTTAGCCTAATGCGGATTAGTACCTTACATTCACAAAGTATATGTTCCACAGTTTCAGTTATATCTTCACAGTAACTTTTCAAGTTCAAGAAACTTTGTGGCATTCTTTGTTGAATAGGTTATAAACCTTTTCGCTTGTCTTTGGCCTGGAGTATTCCTCCAGTAGGACTTCTTTTGTTCCTTTTCCCATTTTTGGACTTCCTCCATTATGTGTCCCTTAGATAAGCCACAGAAATGGGACTTCAGCCCCTTTTCTTGTGAGGCTGTCAGCCAATTCGTTGCCTTCTATTCCCTCATGACCTGTCACCCACTTCAAGGTAACCTTGTTGTTTTTTGCCCGTTGCTTGGGGGATTGTCTGCATTCCCAGGCAATTTTTGACGGTATAGGACCTGAGAGCCTTTAATGCTACCTGGCTATCTGAAAGTACATAGATCTTTGCCCTTCGAGCGCCTCTATTTAGGCACTCCTGGGCATATTGATCTATAGCATAGATTTCTGCCTGGAAGATGGTTGGGGTGTTACTGTAGAAGAACGCACTACCGGGCGTCAAAATGACGCGACACCAATTTATTTCTCAGGGGGCGCCAGTCGCGTGCTACCCCGTTCTTCTACCTCCCAGGCGGGTTTGAGATAAGATGCACTTCGATAGCCGAATAATGGACCAAGGCTGCACTACCACAGATCGGTAACGACGTTCTCTCTGGACATGAGTTCCCTCATTAGGGGTTTAGGTACCTTTTGAAATTCTGGATTTTTACATAAAAAAATCCCAACCGAAGAATTTCTCTTCGGAGGGATTAATTTTGTACGTAGTATCCACGTTTTTATCTGTTAATAACGGACTCTACATCTTAGGGATTTCTCAAAAAACGCATAAAAAAATCCCTATCGAACCTCCGTAAGGCAACCAGAAGGTCAAGTGTTAATGTGAGTTAACTCGTCACATCTGGTTTTCGATACGAAAGTTCCAGGGATTATAGACCGTCAACAGGCCTCAAGATCAATTAAGATGCAATAGTTCAAAGATTCCGTTTATTTAACAGAAATGGTTACACAAAATCTCAAGATAAGAATCGTGCCTTCCCCAATCAAGGCAATGGCTTTCAGACCATACAAGCGAGAGCGCTTACGCTAACGATCGATTAGGCAGAAAATTCAATTCAATTCAATTCAATTCAATTCTTTATTCGTGTTAATACAATAAACTGTTTACACATGTCAAATTAGTAAGTAAAGTAATAAAAGTAATAAACTACAATTACGATGATGTGAACAAACTAACAATAAACAATTAATGTAAAATATAAAATGGAAATAGTTGTATCTTTTAAGTTCCTATTACAAAATCTGAAAAATTGTTATTACAGAATTCATTTAGTGAATAAAAACATTTATTGAGCAAATACTCCTTGATTTTATTTTTAAATAATCTTGGTTGCAGGTTTTTGATATTACTTGGGAGGAGATTGAAAAATTTAGGTCCAAAATAGGAAATGCTTGTACATGATTTATATACTCTATGATAATCTAAGTAAATACTGGAATTATTTCTAGTTTCATAATTATGTACATCGTTATGCATTAGATACCGCTCGCTGTTATTTTTTACGTACATAAGGCATTCAAGTATAAATAAACATGGAAAGGACAGAATCTTTAACTCAATGAAACTCTTTTTACAGTCTTCCCTATATCCTAGCCCATCAATTAAACGTACAGCTCTGCGTTGAAGACTGAATAATCTTGAGGCCGAAGGTGCATGACCCCAGGCTAAAATTGCGTAACTTAGCTTAGTTTGGATTAGTGCATGGTAGACAGTTTTAAGTACTGGCTGGGCTACAATTCCTATCAAGTTTCTTATGACAAAGATATTAGTTGTCAGGCTTTTTGCTACATGATTCACATGTGCCTCCCATGTAAGTTTAGGATCTAAGTGTACACCCAAAAAGCGAACTGACTGAGGATTATTCCATTCCTTAGCCTCTCGAAGAGTAAAGATAATGGTCTCAGATTTACTGCTGTTGAGACTGAGTTTATTAGTTGCAAACCAGTTTGTCACCTTCGACTGTGCATCCTCCATATTTTTAAGCAGTAAGGAAAGCTGTTTATTTCTGGATACTACAGTGGTATCATCCGCGAATAGTATAAGGTCATTGTTGGGTACGCTTGATGTTATATCGTTGACGTATATTATAAACAGGATAGGACCCAACACTGAACCCTGAGGAACACCATGTTCGATGATATCAACATTGGAATGTATGTCATTAACAATTACTTGTTGTTTCCTATTGGAGAGATAAGAGTTTATAAGTTGTAGTGAATTATTGTGAAACCCATAGTAATGCAGCTTTTCTATGAGTATTTCAACAGATATACAGTCAAAGGCTTTAGTTAAATCACAGCATAGAGCTCCAACAAATTCGCCTTTATCATAACTAGCTGATATTATTTCAGTTAGTTTATTTATAGCCATTGTAGTCGAGTGGTTCGTACGAAAACCAAACTGTGCTTTATTAAATAAGTTATTAATATCAAAGTATCTATTAATCCTGGATTTAAGGGCTTTTTCAAAAATTTTTCCAATAAGCGGAATTATAGATATTGGCCGAAAGTTGGCTGGCTCATTTAGGGAGCCTTTTTTGTGAACAGGTATAACTTTTGAGATTTTTAGAATATCAGGAAATGTATTACTTTGCAGGCACATGTTAAACAGATCAGTTAGTGGTACTACTAAGTAGTCAGCAATGTTTTTGATGATTGTCGTATTTATTCCAAAGATGTCCTTACTGTTTGTATTTTTGAGCGAGGAGATAATGTCATAGATTTCATCGTAAGTGATATTCTCGAATTGAAATTGAGTTTGGGTTTTTCCAATATCAGAGCGTTCCATATATTCTGAGTTAGAATACATAGGAGTCGGCAACTCATCTATTACCTGCCTTGCAACATTAATTTAAGTAATTATTTAGTTCATCAGGTGAAAGCGTTGTGTGATTGTGAGTATTTTTGGTGAGCCTGTGACTATTAATCACATTCCAAGTTGCTTTTTGCACATTTCCTGATTCACAAATGTAAGCTTCATAGGCCCTGCACTTTGCTCTTTTAATTGCAAGTTTGTATTGCATCCGATATCGTCTTAGGACATCCCTATACGCGTTGCTATTAGTATGTTTTGCAGCTTCGATAATAAAATTAAGATTTTGTCTCATTATCTTACCTTTACTGTTTTTTCAGAAAATGCTGTGTTCATTCCTGTAACCAGAATATTTATCAGTTTATCGAATTTATTGTTTACCCCGACTTTCCTATCATAAATAAAATCCCAGTTAATATTAGTGATAAAGTTTTTAAGTAATTGCAGTCCTGCCGTAGTTATTGATCTTATTTTTATATATTTAGGTGTAGTGGTAGTGTGATTGCGTAAGGTTATTGTTATAGCATGGTGGTCTGATAAATGTGGATCATAACTAGAGGTTTCAAAGTCATCAATGTGAGCATTAGTGAAAATATTATCTATACAGTTGTTTAGGCGGGTGTTTGCAGTTATGGTGGGTTTTAGTCCATAAGTTGACATTAAATCAATTAATTTTATAGTTTTATTGTCTTGTTTATTAAAATAGACATTAAAGTCTCCATTAATTACCAAAGTGTGTCTGTAAGTAGTCGCATAGTCTAGGACCTTTAGCAAAAGATTCATGCATACCTTCTCAGAATCAAAATGCGAGCTTTTTAGAGAAATCTGAGACTATTTGTAATTTCATAATTACGACTGACTGATTTTAACTTAAAAAGTTTTACTAAATGAATTTAGTTTCGCTAGAGACTACTTAGCTTTAAAGTTCTTGTATCGTGGCGATTCACGTACTCAAACACATTCGTGAGGACTTATGACTGCATAAATTTGATGGCGTTCAATCAGTCCACAATTTACTTGCCCCTATGCAGTTGTTCAATATTATCGATATGGCAGCAACCCACCTTCGAGCGACTTTTAGGCAAAATTGAATTTTTGGTTTTTTATGCACAAGGCGTTTTCCTCTATAACTTTGTCATTTGGAAAGCCCCACTATTGGCTTTCCTACCATCACTTTGTCGGGATCACTCAACACGCTCGACCAAATTGCGAGCCGCTGAGTTAAGCCGAACTCTTTCTATGTGAGAAACCGGCCTCGTGCATGTGCTTTGATAAAAATCAATCAATCAAATCAATCTCGCAAAAATTGATAAAAATCAATTTTTGCTTAATGTCTTTGGTGGAGGAATAAAAATGAAAAATATTTTAATATTTTTTTTAAAGTATATTTTCGTGGCACTTTTTAAACTGGCTTTGGGGTACTTTTGAAAAATTAATCTCTAAGTCCAACTTTGGCGTACTTTTGAAAAATCAATTTTCAGGCCAAATTTCGACGCAGTTTTGAAAAATTATCTGCAAGTGAAATTTCGGCATACTTTTGATAAATTAATTTTCAAGCCAAATTTCGACACACTTTTGAAAAATAATATTTTTCTAAGTCCAATTTGTGGTACTTTTGAAAAAGTATATTATCCATAAATCTTTGTCATTATATACTTTTGCTCTCATATCCTGAACCAAAACATATTTTCCTAGGTGAAAATTCGAATTTTCATCTGGTCATTTCTAACGCCTTATAGAACCCAAAACGGTCTTTATAGACTGATCTGTGCCTCTGCAGTCTCTTAAAAGTGTCCTTAAATGAAATTTTTGCCTAAGTCGAATTTTGATTCTGTCTTCAACTTAGGACAATTTTGGAGAGTTCTGCAACATTACCAAGGGCTTTAGATAGCCTGCATTTAGGCCCTGCTACGCCCACACCAACCTCTTTGTTCATCTTGGATCCATCTGTGTACCAAATGTGTGACTCTCCAACCACAGTAGTTCGACAGTCTTCCCAGTTATACTTTGTGGGTGTGACAAATTGAAGTTTAGTACATATTATAAACATATTCACATACGGATTCGGTCGGTTCGCCCATTTAAGTATGCCTCCATCCTTGCGTAATTAGCCGTTCCCGATATACAGACCTAACTTTTATTTTAGTGTTTAGACGGTTCCCGCAGTGAAAGGGTTAAGAATGTATAACTCGTTTTTCGATTCGACACTTGGTAATTGAGATATAGATCTATGTAAAAAGACCAATTTTCCAAAAAGGCTCTGTAACTCGGTAGTCGAAAAAATAGACGATTGCGGTTTGCTCCATTGTTTGTTTCTCGAAAATCGAGCTCAGGACACCCATATTGGTTTTTGTCTCTCTGGCATAGTTTTAGAGAAAACCTCCCTGTACATAGATGTACCAAAATAAAGTGTTTTATTAGATCTTAATTAAAAATGCATTTTAATCTGAGCGGAACGCTACAGGTAATGTTTTAAGAAAACCGCTGCCAAGAAATCACTACTTCCACTTCCGGATTTTCTATCCAAGTCACTCACAACGAAAAAATTTTGTATGTGGAAATAATTGTTTATGGAACTTTAATAATATAATTTTTTAAATCCTCTACCCCAAAAACCCACAAAACGATATCCCACATCGGTAGTGGGGTGGGGGTGGCTGAAGTAAAAAAAATATTTTGAGGTTTCTGGTTCTTATACACACACTAAATCACAAATTTTTTTCATCCCCTTTAATAACAGGGTGGGGGTGGTAATGGGGGTGGCTAATGCCAATTTTTTTTTTGGGACCTTAGCTTTTCCAATTTTATGGATTCTTACCTGCTTGATTTACCTATTTACCCTAAATTTACCCCCCAACTCTTCGACAGAAGAAGATGAAAAGATAATCTACTTCTAGATCTTGTTAAAGTACACATGTGTACCAAATTTCAAGTCAATATCTCTTCCAGAGTAAACGTGCGCACAAAGAAAGTTACAGACCGACAGACAGAAATTTTTTTTTCGCTCAAACTTAAAATCTTGACGTTTCATGACATTTTAAGCCTATTTGAATAAAAATTTAAAAAAATTTTTTTGTCGTTACTATTATACTTCCACTGGATGTGGAAGCAATTTGATCGGACTATTTGAATGCTGACGGGTATTTTTCTTGAGATCTCCAACGACATTTTCAATGTTCTTATCGACTCTAACAAAATAGATTGATCGCATATAAAAAAGTAACGAACAATAAAAAATAGTTAAAATAATAAAAATCAGATCAATCAAAAAGCGCAGTGATGACCATCTTCAAATGCACGCAGCTCGAAAACTGGCCACTTCTTGTGGTTTTTGGAAACTGGGTTTTGTTCTGTAGCCCAAAAACTTCATTTTTCAATCAGTAATCTTAATTTTGATGGGGACCACTTTTCATTATAGTTTAGTGCGTGGTCCTTTCATCTGAATTGCATTAAAACTGGTGGCTAGCTATTTTAGGAGTAGCTTATATCGAATCCAATGTCAAAAACCGCTGCCCAAGGAATCACTACTTCCACATTCAGATTTTTTATCACTCACAACGAAAAAATTTTGTATGTGGAAATGATTGTTTATGGAACTTTAATAATATAATATTTGAGGTGGGTGGTAATGGGGGTGGCTAATGCCAAAATTTTTTTTTAGACCTTAGCTTCTCTTGTATATACCAAATAATAATAATAATAATAATAATAATAACTTTATTTTCATAGACTTACAGGAAGTATCGAAATATAGTCAAACAAGATAAGGCTTATTAATATTAGTCACAAAAGTAACAAGAAGTTTTACACATTAAAATTGCAAGGTAAATACAATATGAATTAAATTAACATTAAAAAAAATACAATATAATAATAAAACAATATATACACATACACATAAAATTAAAATTCATTATGTCAAAATGACGGGATCGCAGTTCATATACTCACTGATAGAATAGAAACTATTTTTAGTTAGTATGGATCGTACTGTGCATTTGAAAGGTTTAATATTTTTTATCTTTTTAATTTCAATTGGAAGTTTATTATATAACTTAATAGACATTATGTTAGGTCCCTTGGCAACAGTAGTTAGTCTATGTTGTGGAACAGTGATGTTTAAGTTTTCCCTTAGATAATATGTCGAACTATCGTTTTCTGGTATATATTTGTCCATATGAGATTTCACATAAGATACACAGTTAAAAATGTATAAAGCTGGGACAGTTAGAATATTTAATTCTTTGAATAAAGATCTGCAAGAGTCGCGTGGAGATTTAAATGTCATCGTGCGAATGATTTTTTTCTGCATTACAAGAAGTTCCCCTAACCGAGAACAATTTCCCCAGCAGATTATACAGTAGTTGAGACACGATTGTATATATGCAAAATAATACATTTTCAAGATGTTTAAGCTGACATGCTGTCTCATTTGCCATAGTACAAAACAATGGGTAGACAATTTTTTTAATAACGCATCAATTTGATCACTCCATGATAGGGAAGAGTCTATTTGGAGTCCAAGGTATTTGACAGTTCCAAGATGAGTTCTAGATTTATTTTCCATTTTTATTAACAAACTAGAGTCTAGTGTCTTAGTGGAAAATGTTAGGAAATTGGTCTTATCAACATTTAGGTCAAGACCATTATTAGAACAATATTTTCGCATTAGAGATACGGTGTTATTTGTTTTAGTTGCAAGAATATTTAAGTCATTGTCTACGTTAACAGTAGCTGTGTCATCGGCAAAGACAGATATAAAACTTTCAGTCATATGGAAATGAATGTCGTTGATAAATATTATAAACAATAAGGGTCCCAACACGCTTCCTTGGGGTACCCCACTTGGAACGTACTCAAGACCAGAATTGTAAATCCTATTATCAACCGTTAAAGAGACTTTTTGACATCTATCTAGTAAATATGTCTTAATCCAATCAAGAGCGGGTCCTCTAATGCCGTATTTCTCCAATTTGTCTATTAGAAGGGTGTGATCTACGGTTTCGAATGCACGTGCCAAATCAAAAAATACACATGCGCATTTCTTTTTGTTTTCAAAGCTGTTAAGTATAAAGTTGTATAGTGATAAGATGGCATCTTGTGTTGAACAACCACTTCTAAATCCAAACTGGTTATTCATCAAAATTTTTTCCTTGCTTAAAAAGTCGTTAAGTCGATTATAGTACGATTTTTCATACACTTTAGAAAAAACTGATAATAGTACAATACCTCTATAATTAGACAGAATCGATTTGTCAGATTTCTTATGTATGGGAACAACTACTGCTTGTTTTAATAATGAAGGAAAAATGCCTTCCTGGAAAGACAAATTTACTAGATGGGCAAGAGGTTTTGTTATATAATCTGTGACGGCATTTAATAAAGAACATGGTATGCCGTCTATACCTGTTGAATTCTTTAAGGACACAGATTTAATGATTATACTCATTTCGTCTACTGTGACTGGTGACAAAAAAATTGATCGATTGTTGAAATTTATTTTTGAATCTTTATCCACTGACATATTACTAGTAAGTTGTTTAATAGAATTAACAAAGAAGGTATTAAATGCCTCAACTGCTGATTGCATATCAGACAATAAATCTCCATTAACATCAATAAATTCTTCAGGATAGTTTTTTGATTTTAGATTTTGGTATTGGTTTTTAATTATTTGCCATGCAGTTTTGGATTTATTCTCTGAATTGAGCATTAGTGAATCGTTATAGAGTTTTTTAGCTGTATTTATTTTCCTTACATGATTCTTTTTTAATATATTGTACCTTTTGTGGACTTCTGTATCACCAGTAGATTTATACGATTTATAGACATCTCGTAAAAATATACCAATTTTATGGACTCTTACCTGCTTGATTTACCTATTTACCCCAAATATACCCCAATTTACCCCCCAACCCTTCGGAACAAGATGAAAATATAATCTAGTTCTAGACCTCGTTAAAGTACATATGTGTAAAGTAGTATTACTATGAGAAGATGCCAGCAAAAAATATGCGCAGAAACGAGTTTGTGCGCTCCATCATTCTAAACCAATGAGAAAGAATTACGTGACATTCAATGTCAACACCAGTGGCGGCGGTGCCCTGCAGTAGAGCGGCGGCGACGGTAATAGTAATAATATAAAACAACTTTATTAGGCAAAGTTTAGTAGAATTTACTATTCTTACACTTCTCCTGAACAAAGGTTACTCGTAACAGTTGACAAGTTTTAATCTACTCCATTTTCACAGTTCCTTGACCGCGAAACTTTTATTGCAATTACACATTCCTATACCCCAGATAAAGCTATGCCACTGGTAAAAATATTCGCGCATTTTGGCTCCGCCCTGGCATCTTCTCATAGTAATACTAGCCTACCAAATTTCAAGTCAATATCTCAAACGGTTCCAGTGTAGACTAGTATTACTATGAGAAGATGCCAGGGCGGAGCCAAAATGTGCGAATATTTTTACCAGTGGCATAGCTTTATCTGTGGTATAGGGATGTGTAATTGCAATAAAAGTTTCGCGGTCAAGGAACTGTGAAATTGGAGTAGATTAAAACTTGCCAACTGTTACGAGTAACCTTTGTTCGAGAGAAGTGTAAGAATAGTAAGTTCTACTAAACTTTGCCTAATAAAGTTGTTTTATTATTATTATTATTACCGTCGCCGCCGCTCTACTACAGGGCACTGCCGCTACTGGTGTTGACATTGAATGCCACGTAATTCTTTCTCATTGGCTTAGAATGATGGAGCGCACAAACTCGTTTCTGCGCATATTTTTTGCTGTCATCTTCTCATAGTAATACTACTTTAAACGTGCGCACAAAAAAAGTTACAGGCCGACAGAAATTTTTTTTCACTCAAACTTAAAATCTCGAAGTTTCGTGACATTCTAAGCCTATTTGAACAATACAAATTTTTAAAAATTTCTTTGTCCAGTGGATGTGGAAGTAAAAGTAATATTTCATGAATCAAAGAAACGTTACAGTTTATGTTTAGATAACCATGGTACTCATGTAGAAGAACACACTACCGGGCGTCAAAATGACGCGACCAATTTATTTCTCAGGGGGCGCCAGTCGCGTGCTACCCCGTTCTTCTACCTCCCAGACGGGTTCGAGATAAGATACACTGAAGACAGCCGAATAATGGACCAAGGCTGCACTACCACAGATCTTTAACGGCGCTCTCTCTGGCCGTGAATTCCTCTATTTAGGTTTTTGTACCTTTTGAAAAGCTAAATATTTGCATAAAAAAATCCCGATCGAAGAATTTCTCTCCGGTGGGATTAATTTTTGTCATGTGGATCACGTTTTTGTCTGCTAATAACGGACTCTACACCCGAGGATTTCTGAGAAAAACGCATAAAAAAATCCCTTTCGAACCTCCATACAACAACTAGAAGGTCGATTGTGGTGTATTAACTCGACACATCCGGTTTTCGGTACCAAAATTCCAGGGATTATAGACTAGCAACAAGTCTCAAGATCAATTAAGATGCAATAGTTTAAAGAATCCGTTTATTTAACAGATATGGTTATACAAAATTCTTATTGTAAGAATCGCGCCTTCCCCAATTAAGACAAACGGCTTTCAAACCATACAAGCGAGAACGCTTACGCTAGCGATCGATTAGGTAGAAAAGATTCATGCATACTTTCTCAGAATCAAAATGCGAGCTTTTTAGAGAAGTCTTAAACTCTTTATAATTTTATAATTACGGCTGACTGATTATAACTTAAAAAAGTTTTACTAAATAAATTTAGTTTCGCTAGACACTACCTAACTTTAAAGTTCTTGTATCGTGGCGGTTCACGTACTCAAACACATTCATGAGGACTTATGACTGCATAAGTTTGTTTGGCGTTCCAGTAGTCCACAACTTACTTGCCCCTATGCAATTGTTCAATATTAGCAAAATTACAACGACCCACATCCGAGCGACTTTTAGGCAAAATTGAATTTTTGTTTTTTTATGCACAAGGCGTTTTCCTCTATAACTTTATTATTCGGAAAGCCCTGCTATTGGCTTTCCTACCATCTCTTTGTATGGATTACTCAACACGCTCGACCAAATTGCGAGCCGCTGAGTGAATCCAAACTCTTTCTATGCGAGAAACCGGCCTTGTGCATGTGCATTTATTTTTATCAAATTTTTGCTTATCGGCGCTACGCCGTCTTTATCAAAATCGTCGATTTCGCCTCTTGGATGCATTGCATCTTTAAAATTTTATGCTCATACTTGAGAACAGGGCATTTAATGACCGTACCTCAATGGTCAATGTCTTTAGTGGAGGAATAAAAATGAAAATATTTCAATATTTTTTAAATTATATTTTCGAAGTACTTTTTAAACTGGCCTTGGGGTACTTTTGAAAAAGTAATTTCTACACAGTTTTGAAAAATAATCTGCAAGTGAAATTTCGGCGTACTTTTGATAAATCAATTTTCAAGCCAAATTTCGACGCAGTGTTGAAAAATTATCAGCAAGTGAAATTTCGGCGTACTTTTGATAAATTAATTTTCAAGCCAAATTTCGACGCACTTTTAAAAATATTATTTTTCTAAGTCCAACAAGCATATTATTGATAAATCCTTTGCCATTATATACTTTCGCTCTCATATCCTGAACCAAAACATATTTTCCTAAGTGAAAATTCGGTGTTTATCCGAATTTTCACCTGGTCATTTCTAACGCCTTATGGAACTCATAACGGTCCTCATGGACTGGTCTGTACCTCTCCAGACTGTTAAAAATGTCCTTAAATGAAATTTTTGCCTGTCGAATTTTGATTCTGTCTTCGACTTAGGTCGATTCTGGAGGGTTCTGCAACAGTCACATTAAGCAATCGACTAAATTAGTGTGACACATAAACAATATTTATGATGTAAATGTACGCTTCACTTTCTTACCCGTAATGTATGAACCATTATTTATGGACCACCCTGTATAACTTTAATTATTTTTAAATAAACCCTTGCCCAGTTTTAATGGTACTAAATTTAAGTTGTCTATTTTCAGAAACTACACTTGACTGAAGAAGCTATCACAACGCAGGCGAAGAAACCGCTAAGCCACATCCGAGCATTCACACTGTAAAAACAACTCGTCCACCATTTTATTTATTTATTTATTTTGATAACCATATTAAGTAAATCCAAAGATATTAATTACTTAATGTATTAAAATATATCATTATTTAGGCCTTATATACTTTGTACATATAAACTTTTTTATATAGTAATGTAAGTGTGTATTATAACGTTATAAATATATCAAAGTTACCCTCGTCGCATTTACGAAAAATGTATGCCTTCGCTATTGAACGCATGTAATAACCTGTAAAAAATGTGATTATTAAATAAAGGTTTTATTATTGTTTTTCCCGCTATTACTTACGAAATGAAATCGTCTGTGTCCATTGTCCTGGCTCTCTTCTGGTCCGCCTCGATCGCCAATAGGATTTCCTCGACTTTGTCTTTTATGATGAAGTCATCAGGTATTTCCTGAAAATTCAGTCGGTAAGTAAGCAGGTAAGTTTTATTCTGTTCCATTCAGTGATGCCAAAATGTGGGGAATTTCCCATATTGTGGGAAAACAATTTAAAATTTGGAAAAAGGGAAAAAACAAAAAAATTATACATATATATGTTTGTAAGAAAAAACAGTTTTTTAAAGCATTCTCTCAAGCATCAATGCTTCATACAGGGTATTCCTTAATGACGTGTTAATTGTATTTATATTAATATATATAATTTGTCATTCTTTGAAGAAAATATAGGAACGTATGTCCACAACGGCTGAAATTTTTTGCTACAGGGTGTTGAATTTTCTTTTTTTAAATCGTTATTTTTTAAAATCTCAGAAAGTACCTTGGATATTATTTTCAATTTTGGTATGTGTTAATAGGATATAACACCACATATTAGATCGTTAAAACGAAAAAAGTTTTGCGATGTTAAAAGTGCCATCACATATTAGCAACAATCGCTCCACGGCCGGTGGGACATTCCCACGCTTCTGTGCAATGAAATCCCGTACACTTGAAAAATAAAGTAAGTAATCCAGTTTTTACTAATATTGAGTGGTGTGAATCAGTCTTCTTGGAATTTAGATTTTTTTATTATCATATAGGTTATAAAAAACTGACACTGAATGTGAAACGTCTTAAGTAAGGCAGGTATTTGAATAATGTTAATCCAGAAGAAAAACATACGTATTTTTGTTTTTTTTTTTACTTTTTTACACCATTCGATGGGAATAATTTCGATTTATAACAAATGTAAAAATTGACGTCGAAAATTCACAGATACGACTGCACATAAATGCGATTGTATTTATTGTGTAAATAATGGAACCTAATATTTTGCCATGGCTCCGTTTCCTGCCATGACGTGATTAAATCTTGTTGGCATAGAAGCAATTAGTCTACGATAATAGTTTTCTTTTTCTCTTAGCTCCTCCCAGCAATTTTTAATGGCCGACCACAATTCTTCTTCATTTCTTGGTCTGAAGTTTCATTCATAATTTTTTTTACTAGTAAACCCCAGATGTTCTCAATTGGGTTTATATTGGGACTGTGCGAAAGCCACGGTAATAATTCAATATTATTTTTCCCAAATCATTGAGTAATCATCCTAGCAGCAGCATGAATAGGGCAGTTGTCTTGTTGATAAATGAAGGTGTTGTTTGGATATAATTGTTCCACTGAAGGAAACATAATGTTTTCCAAAATATCCCTAAACCTGTCCATTAAATCTAATATTGCCCATAATACGCCACGCTACACCAGGGCCATCATGCACGCTTATCCATGCCTAAACACAGGCGCGCAGCCAGGGGGGGGGCCATGGGGCCCGGGCCCCCCCCAAGCCGTCTTCCATGAACCAAAAAATAAAGAAGCATAATCACTATTAGTACAAATAGTTCCTTCAAATTAGAAAATATTTAAGAAAATTTTCCCACAATTATGAGACCTGTAAAAAGTTAAGTATTTGGGTTGTCTAAATATGATTTTCCCGTCGCAGTTCTAAAAAAGGGTGGTTTTTGAGAAATATATACATATATATGAATTTTAGCGTTTTTTCGTCTTTTTCTCTATATTGAGGAAAAACTACGCATTTTGGTGAAAAATATCAAGAGAGCAAAGTAGTAGAGCATAAAATTTCCTACAAGTTCTAACTTTTTTTTTTCGAATTCCGCTTAGTTTCGCCGCTAGAGGGCGCGAAAGAAATAAATATACATATAGACTTTTGCGCTTTTTTTTTAGATTTTGAGCCAAAATTATGCATTTTTATGAAAAATTACATGAGATCAAAGTTGTAGAACATAAAATTCACCATCTTTGGTTCTTTTTTTTTTCATAGAAATATATATATTTTATGTTCTACAACTTTGATCTCACGCAAGTTTTCATAAAAATGCATAATTTTGGCTCAAAATCTAAAAAAAGGCGCAAAAGTCCATATGTATATTTATTTCTTTCGTGTCGTCTAGCGGCAAAACTAAGCGGGATTCGAAAAGAAAATGGTAGAGGCAGAACTTATAGGAAATTTTATGCTCTACAACTTTGCTCTCTTGATATTTTTCACCAAAATGCATAATTTTTCCTCAAAATAGAGAAAAAGACGAAAAAACGCTAAAATTCATACATATGTATATATTTCTCAAAAACCACCCTTTTTTAGAACTGCGGGCGAGGTGAAAATCATGATTAGACAACCTAAATACTTCACTTCTTACAGGTCTCATAACTGTGGGAAGATTTTCCACAAAACAGCAATTTTTTGACTAATTTGAAATTAATATTTTGTAATTAATGCCAATATTATCTAGTTGAGGAATCTATACACATCCGTTTTCCGAAAAGTTTTCCTCAACCTCTGGGGAGGCCGGTTCTATTGGCCCCCCCCAGATGAATTTTCTGGCTGCGCCACTGCCTAAACATAACCAGAAAATTGTCCGGACCTGTTCCGTAGAGACACGTAACGTTCGTGAAACCTGGTATTTGCAGGACGGTACATGCGAATATGTCCGTCATTACAAGACTGAAAAACTTTTTCATCAGTAAACACAACATTGTTCCAAAACTCCAAAGGGCAATAGACATAATTTAAACAGAACAGACGGGCTTGCTTCTGTTCTTCTGTTAAATATGGTCTTCTTGGCACTTGTACAGTTTTTAATTCCGATTTTCCTATCCTTCGGCTAGCTGTTGACCTCCATGCTGGAAAATTTGCCATGAACACAGCGTCTCTTGCTGTTTAAAAAGGATTTTCCCTCAAATAGCCAAGGAGTGCTTCATCTTGAATGAAATTTGGACTTGTCAATCGGCCTGAACCGTCTTTTCTCTTTACACTACCTTCTTCCTCCCATCTTTTCTTTACACTCTTAACAGTACTTTTATTTAACTGATAATAGTTAGCAATTGTTCTGATATTTTAGAGAGAATTAAAATGTTTTCATGTTCAGTTAATTTTGGCATTCCGAAAATATGACACTGACACTGACAAATAAATAAAGAATAATTTAATACAGCGAAAAATAGGTGTACGGGATTTCATTGCACAGAATTGTACCCAAGAAAAACCTTCATTCTCAAAGGGTTAAGTATGTAATATTCTAAAATCTGTTTTTGTCTACTTTACAATTTGAGAGAAATGTAAAATTTACTATTATTATTATTATTATTATTACCTTATTATGTAAACTACAGTGCAGCCTATAATTCTTATCCAAGGTGGCTAGGACTGCAGTCTGCCGAAAGGCACTACCCAATGTCTTATTTTTACGTGTAAAGGCTATCCTGGTTAATCCGTCCCATTCGGTATATGAAATTGGTGGTGGCGGGTTCCTAGGCTCTATTCTCACTACTGCAGATTCTACTTTCGGAGGTGGCCTGAAGTTATTCTTTCCTACCTAGAAGCCATTAAATTTTATTTAAGTTTGTCGAACGTAATAAAGTTAGAGAACATACCCAAGGAGCTTTCAAAGATACATTCTAGCAGGGTTGATATGATTTAAATAGTGATTTAAATCATTTCCAAAATGTTGATTTAAATCAAAAAAACCATAAATAAGAGAAAATGGTTTATACCTTCCACAAATCAAAAAAACGTGTGCGTTAAAGTGTAATCAGTGGAAAATAAATAAAGAGGTCTACAGACAACTTAACTTGTTGGGGCCATCTTGAGCGGTATGCTTTGAAGTTTGTCGGTCCGACTGACAAACTTCAAACCGCCTAAGTTGGCCCCAACAAGTTAGGTCATCCATAGACTCCCTTTAAGTAGCGACGCAACGATTCGCCAGACTGCATGTCAGAATCCTCAGTGGGCACTAATATCGAGCATTCTATTAATCGCTACTTGACTTGGTACAGTAAAGACGTAGATATTTGGTTGCAAGATAAGGCACGGTGTATTAAATAGGTGGTCCGACGAACGGCACTTTCCTATTATAATAATGGCTTCATAAGTGCATGGTTTCTATTTACTTTAGTAGATGGCGCGAGAAATAAGGTCCTACAATTACCTGGGCATATGCATCGTATAACTAACATAACCTCAAATTTTAAGGTGTTTTCGTTTATTCTCATTTTTAATGTTTGTACAGGCATTTTTAGCTTGGAGCCATATTGGCTTCAAGCAAATATTTAAAAATTCACGCAAATAATTGTTCAATATTGTTGATTCATAAAAATAGACTTCTAATTATAGGTTAGATTCCTAACCTGCAAAAAGTGTCTTATTTTATCGTGACAAACTATTTAAAACTTCATACACATTACGTTGAACTTGATTTTGGTTGAAAGTACAGGAACCAGGCAGAAATTTTAATAATAGCTACGTAATACTTGTAAATTTTAAGAAATATATATTTTTGAGGTTAGCTGTGGCGACACGTGCAATGCTGCATGTAGTGTTGCATATATTCTTTCAATGTTTTAATTTAGCTACTTAATGTCAGATGTCACTGGACTTTTGTTTCACAAAACAAAAAACAAAAGGCCGGGAATGTATGCAACACTGTATGCACGTATGCACAGAACCTGTAAAATTGTCTATCTATGCGTAAGTAATGAGAGAACTTATTGGTCCTGCCATCTATTACATTATGTACAAAGTAAGCACTTATGAAGCCACTGTGAGGGTTGTCGTCGGACCACCTATTTAATACACCCTGAGATAAGGAGCATCATTACCGACAATGCTGCTAATATGAAAAAAAAGGCCGAACAATGATTTCGAAAGATTTGGAAATGAATATAATCACTTGCCGTGGTGCACATCAAGGTCAATTATTAGCTCAATCTCTCAATATGGAAAATATTACCAATCAAGTTATCCCGGTCAAAAAATATTTTCGAAATATAATCATCATGCAAGACTTGAGTTTTCTTGTAGAAATGGCTTGACATTACGAACAGAAGTTCGCTGGAATTCTATTTGTGACTCCTTGGAATCATATATTTAAAACTGTTTATGTGAGAAGGTGAGTGACTGATCTCAATTTGAAAAGAAACTGTGAATCGCTATTAGAAAGACTAAAACCAGTGGCCGTTTGTTTGGATAGGCTACAAAGGGAAAACTGCACATTCAAATGCAGTATTTTACTGAAAAAAAATGATGAAAAAACTCAAGAATATTGTAAAAATTGCAAATTAAAATCAAAGAATATTATGAAACAGCTGTTAACACGTACCATTTATTAGCATTTATGATCAGTTCAAAATATATGAATAATAGTCCCGATTCCGACAGCCAGCAGAAAGTGGGACAGATAATGTTAGCTCCAGAAGAAAAAAGTAAAACACTATGTTGTGCAGAAGAGAATTTTTCGTTGGGAAACTCGTCTTGAAGTTTCTTTCCAAATCCAGCCATTTCCAGCCGTTTGTTGGCTCGTTAATATCCAAACCCACAGTAAAGGGACTGCAAAATGATTCTGCATGGTGGATTTGTCATTTCATCCTGAAAAATTAATAATAAAAGAAGAGGTTATGCAATTAACCACCTCTGTTGCATCTTCAGCCTCGGTAGAAAGGTGTTTTCGACATTTGGCTTGGTCCATAGCGACGAGAAATAAATTGGGAGTGGACAAGGCAGCGAAGATGGCCTTTTTAATGAAGAAATTAAATTTAAATTAATATTCTGAATATTTTTGTGGTATGTATTATCTACTGTACTCACGTTACGTATATTATACATGCTGTTATGTCTAGTAGAAATTGATTTTGTTTTCAATATTTCCATATTCTCTATTACCATTTATAATGAAGTTTTCATGACATTTATAGTTTATTAAAGAAATTTAATTAAAAGTAATAAAAAAAATCTGATTTAAATCACCTAAGAAACTACCGATTTTTTTAAAATAAAAAAAAAAATCATATTTTTTCCACCCTGCATTCTAGATTATGTGTACATGGAAACATATTTGGACCAGCGAACTCTATACTACGTACTTTGATAAAAGTTAGGTAAATCCAAATTTAGCAATCGTGACGCAACCTGCCTCTTTCTATCTTATTGCGTTATATGAGATTTGTCTCTGTCTATCTAATTGTGTCATATGGTAAGAACGTACGTCATTAATTGACTAACTTTTAATTCATAGTACCGTACCTAGAGGTAAAAAATATGCAAAACTTCGGAATAATGTCATATTGAACGGATTTCATTCATTTTTGGCAGCATAATCGTAAGCGTAAATGCTTCACAGAAAAGTTTCTATATTGTGCGGGGGCTTGCTAATTGATAGGGGGTGGATGCCACCCCCTCTCAGGGAGTGGCACTTAAAAATTATACATATTTATTGGAGCTGAAGTAGAATCAAATTTTAAGAAGAAACGGTTCTATGCAATTTTTCACATAAATTGATAGTTGTTAAATTATAATGACTTCAAAATAGGGTCATTTAGTGATATGGCAGTTTCCTACTTTTTCTTCCTCATTTTAAAGTATAACAAACCAATAGCCTCAGAAAAAAATTTCAGCTCAATTGAATCAATAGCCACAGAGATATTCGCATTTGAATAGAAACACGCTCGGCCGGCCAACAGTCCATAGAGTGACGTCACTTGGTGTGCGCCGATACCTATATTAGAGCAGCGATTTCGTAAGTCTATCGTGTCGGTTTTTTTTTTGGCGTAGAACCAGGTCAAACATGTTAGGTTCCTTTGAGTATGTCACCGGGCATATGAAATCATATTTTACGACATTTTTTTGTGGTCTCGAACTTTTTAAATCAATAAAAAGTGAAAAAAATGTATTTTTAAATAAAATTGTTTTTTTTTGGTTTCCTTTAAAACTATTAAGTAAAGGTACCGAAATTTGTTTTGTGTCAGATTAAAGCACACAGTGTAGCGCTTTTACCAATATAAACGGTTTGGGCACAATTCGCACTTTCATTTCTCTAAAAATCAGATAAACTAAAAATATATATTTTATGTATTGAAATCTTCACCAATCTATAAACTTTTTTATTTTTGAAAATATTTACATACATGCAGCGAAGAAAATAATAATAATCA
The DNA here is from genome assembly GCA_936432065.2 of Rutpela maculata. Classification (NCBI taxonomy): domain Eukaryota; kingdom Metazoa; phylum Arthropoda; class Insecta; order Coleoptera; family Cerambycidae; genus Rutpela; species Rutpela maculata. Next base: position 6,088,854 of record OW386289.2, read on the forward strand.
CAAAAGTTTTTGAAACAATATATTTTTTCCTAAAATGTACCGTGTGGCAACAGCGATTTTTTTTATCAGAGCTAAATGCGACATTGGGACGCAATTAATATGCCTCGCATGCAGGTTGGTCAGATTAGTCACGTAGAAGTGGCAGTTGTCGAAAATCATTAAGTATTCATTGTTCGGATAAAAATTGTGACAATCGAAAATGTATTTGTTTTAAGGAAAGCCTAAAATGTTGTAACGAGTGCAAATGTCGTTCCTGTAACAACATTATTAAAGATTTCGAGGCAGATATGAACGAATTAGAATGCTATTAATGTAGGGCCTACATAAACTACATACTACATATTTATCTATCCAAATAAAAAATTTATTTCAACAATAAAACTCATTTTATGCGTACGTTTTTACTTTCATTCATTTAAAAATGTCTAATTAGATGGGTAGTTAGTAACACTGATTGATATTTATAGATTAGGTATTTATATCTACCTACCTGTCTTTTTATTATTAAAAGGAGACTATTTTATATTTTTTGTACAATTTCTTAATATTAACAACATATGATCAATATTACTGTACAATATATGAAATATTGAACAATAATATTGATCCCCTAGATGCTTTTGATCACTACTGGTTTTGTATCTATTGATATAAGTTAAACTACTACGTACACCCCGACCGGGACCGTCAGATCGTTGCAGTCGGCAGGCTTGCTACAGCCGAGCGCACAAGAATATGACTTTGGCCCATTAAAAAAAATCGCTGACTCAATACTATGAACGGAACATGAAAAATTTTTATCCTAAAAACTTTTTTCAACTATTGGCTTCAATTTGTACGCAGCATGTATATACAAATAATAATAATAAAAGTGCTTTATTGAATTGACATATACAATTCAACAGGCCATTGACCGAGGTCCTTCAGCCTATATCTATAATATATTCAAGGTATCGACAATTAACATAGTAGGAATTAAAATATCATTAATTAATGTGAGAAAAAAAAAAAAAAAACTGTTTAATTTATTATTTCCCATAATGTTCTTGAAGGGTGTTTCCATCTTGCTCTGCCATTATGTACTCTTCTTACACATAAGTTGTCTATTAACTCCTTATTATGTTCGTTCTGGGAGAATCTTGTTGACAGATTAGTTAGTCTCTCTTCTATTGGTTGAATATTTGTCAGCTGGTATAGCAGTTGGTTGGGAGGATTGTGTAGGGGATTATTGGGGTGACGGATTTTGGTTATCAGACGAAGGGCACTTGTTTCTGCTACCTTGAGTTTTTGTATCGCTGGGTTTTTACAGTTTTGGAAGATTACATGGCCATACTCCAACATGGGTCTGCAGATCGTTTTGTATATCCTACTGGCAGTTTCGATTTTGATTCCTCCTTTTTTATACACAAGGCATCTAAAGTGTTTCGCTCGTGAAATAATGTTTCTTTTAGTTTGTGCCATATGGCTATTAAAGTTGATTTTATGGTCGATAATTATTCCTAGGTATTTGGTGGATGTTTTTGGGTAGAGCGTATGATTGTACATATTGAGCGTTGGGGAATTCGGGCCAGGGTTGTGATTGAAAATAATAAAAACTGACTTTGCTGGATTAGGTTTTTGTCTCCATTTATTAAACCAATTTGTAGTGTGTTGTACCAGGTTTTGAAGGCTTTGTGTTGCTGTTGCTATAGAGGTATTAGTATATACAAATTTTCATAAATAAATTTTTTTCTCGATTGTCTAAAATTACGCTACTGAAAATAACAAGTTTGAGTTTCCTATTATTTTTCCAACTTAAAAAAAAATAAACGACGTTGTTCGAAGCGCTATTGTGTCTAATCTAAAAAAAAAAGCTTGATAGCACAAATATTTTCAGAGATATGAAGTGAAAACGTGAAGACGTTAAAAAACATATTTCATTAAAAACCTATTTTCTTGAGTTTTTCCGAAATAAAAAAGTTGTATATACATGCCACCAAAAAATGTCATAAAAAATGATTTCGTGTACACGATTATCTTACTAAAGAATCCCACTAAGTCTGGTTTGGTTCTACGCCGGTTTTTTTTCTCTCGAAAACTAAGCGACTACTTCCAGATTTTATTCTACTAACTTGCATTCACAGTCGTGTTCACTGGGCGGTTCAGCCATCTGACGTCACAACTCGACTACATGGTTATCCCGAGCGTTTTTAAGCGCGACGACTTTAATAATTTTTTTATACATGAAGGCGGCGTCAGTAAATTCTAATTTTTGGCATACTTACTATACTTACCAAGCTCTTTCAGAATATGTAATAATAAAAAATTGTTAAATTAACCTATTGCGATTTTAGCTTTCGGAGATATTTAAGTTTATATATAGCATCCAACGGTTCATAAGATAATTATTAATATCTCAGAAACTGTGACACCTACGTCAAGGATGCTAATAGGTAGAATAATAGGTTATTAATTAAGCTTTCAACTGTTTTTTTATTAACAAAGAAGTTATGACTGAAGAAATGTGCGTCTACACATTTTTTAATAACAACGTCGCCATATTGTTACTGTAATTGGCCAATAATTAAAAAAAGGAATTTCAAATACTGTTTCTCATTAATATATAGCATGACGTAGATGCTCAAATTTTTTGGTTTGTATACAGCACTTGCTTTAGAAAAAAATACAGTTTAAACTATAAAGGTATTTTCGATAAAAATGTAATTTTTTCCTTTTCCAAATATCTCAATAAATATTAGTTTTATTGAAAAATGGGTAGAGACCAAAAATAAAGCTCATAGACTGATAATGAATTTCGCTTGTTTAGTTATTTAGATAGATTTAATAGTTTCGGAGATATGAAAGTTTACAAATAGCGTCCGAACGTTTATAAGACGAAAAATGCAGTTTAAATGTTAAATATCTCAGAAATTGTGACACCTACGTCACGCATGCTAAGAAATGAAATTAAAGAAAATTAATTGCGCTTTCAAATTATTTTTTACTCGTTCCTGTAGCATAAGAAATAAAGAAGTTATGACGGAAAAATGTGCGTATTTATATTTTTTTTATATAAAAAGGTCGCCATTTTGTTAATCTAATTAGCCAGTAATTAAAAAAAAATTATCTCAAATATAGTTTTTCGTTAAGATGTAGCATTACCTAGATGCTCAATTTTTTTTGCTCATTTAAAGCACTTGCTTTAGAAAAAAATGCATTTTAAACTTTAAAGGTAATTTCGAAACACTTGGATACCAAATATAAACTTAAATATCTCCGAAATTGTTAATCCCACATCAATAAACAAAAAATATAATTAATTCACAGTTTGTATTTTCTGTAATTGGTTTGTAACATTTTTTCGATAAAGTAATACTTTTCGAGATACTTGACAAAAGCCGATTGGAAATACCTTTTTTTTTAAGCTAAAATCGCAATTTTGAAGTCGTTATAACTTAAAAACTATCAATTTATGTGAAAAATTTCATAGAACCTTTTCTTCTTAAAATCTGAGTCTACTTCAGCTCCAATAAATATATATAATTTTTAAGTGCCACTCCCTGAGAGGGGGTGGCATCTACCCCCTATAAATTAGCAAGACCCCACACAATATAGAAACTTTTCTGTGAAGTATTTACTATTATACTGCCAAAAATGAACGAAATCCGTTCAATATGACATTATTCCGAAGTTAAAACCTCTAGTTACTATACTATCATGCGAATAAGCCAATCTATTTGTTATGAATAGTTACCGTCACATTAGGCTGTTGAACCTAATACACCTTTGCAAGACTTCGACAACAGTCGGGTCTGTCCCAAGTAGTACACCAGTTCACTGATTTAGACATGGCACATTTTAAAGCATTGTTGATAAAAATCATGATTTTTTAAAAAAATTTTAAATAAAAACGTTTATTTGATTTCCTAACTTTCCGTATTGTATTTTCTTATTAAACAATAAAAAAATCTAAGTAATTATGTTAACACTGAAAATTGGCTTAATAACTGTTTCAACTTGGCTTCGCAAGCCAAGAAGCTGCTTGCGAACTTGTTAAAGCTTGCAAATCCCAGTCGACTATATAAGAAAAGGAGAGGGTTTTAAACTTAATTTAATATTTAGTTCTGACTGAACGTTGATGTGCAATGTATACTAAAAATAAATGTCTAGTGGAGACAGGATAGAAGATAGCGTTTGGCAACATTTTGTAAAAAAAAAAAAGGTATGGGCAAACTCGAATGCCATGCAATATGTAAAAAATGTAATAAGGAAATTTAGGGGCTTGTTGACAGGCTTACAAACCACTGCAAAACCTGTAAAAATCAGTCAAGCGAAGGTGAAGAAATTAATGAGTGCCAAGCCAGTACAAGCCGAAGTGAAAATTCCCAACGAACAGCAAGCGGGAATTTGAGTAGAAGTAGCACTAGTTTAAGCTCCTTTGTTGTAAGAACATGTCAATACAAAAAGAGCCATTTTTGCAACCAATTGTTTTTTAAGTCCCTTAACATAACTAAGTTTGGAAAGCGATTGACATGTTAAGACCAGGGTACGTGCCACCCTCTACGTTTCAGTTATCATCAACCCTTTTAAATGAAATATTTTAAGAGAAAAAATCAAAGTGGTTTGAAAATTTATAAGATCAATCAGTTTATATGTCTGTTGATGGTTGGTCAGATGTTCATAATGAACCAATATGTACAGTTTTGATACTAGAAAATGGAAACAGTTTTCTTTTGGAAAGTATACATATATCATGACATCCACGCACTGGTGATTATTTTGCAAACTTGGCCACTGATTAAATAAATAAGTGCAAAATTGAGTATAATATCTAATACAAAAATATCTATCATAAAAATAGAATCACACATAGTTCAAATTGTAAAACATTTTCGCACACTTAAACCCAGTTTTTAAATCCACCTGCGGTGGATAGGAGCTCTGGCCAACAATCCATTGCCACCAAGCCAAACCGACCAAACACGACGCCACACATTGTGGTTGTCTGGTTGGCTCCAGGACGGACTCCGGCTAGGCACACTCTCGGGCACACTTATTGTACTCAAAATGTTGAATAAAATCTTCTCTCTCTCTCTCGCACACTTGCCAAATGCTTGGCACAAAGAAACTAAATATTAAATTAAACGTTACCAAATGATGTTAGATGGAAAAGAGTTTCCGACTGCCTTGACTGAGGTTTATGTCACTGAGGGCCCGTTTATCAATATAGGGTTAAATTTGCATGTTAGCTTGCCTTGGACTAACTTTAACCTCGGTGCAAAAGTAAGTGTTAAACTAGCATCCGTTTATCCACCACATTTTATGTGTGGGTTGAACAACCTGAGGTTGGTAATGCTTTCTACAGAGTTGCCAGCTTTAGGTTGATTGTGATTGGACAAAAAATGAGTAATTCTTTGTGTTAGCTTTTAAGTTTTTGTTACTGACAGTAACAGCAATGAGCAACAACAAGTATAATATAAACTAAAGTATTTTGTGGTCGATAGTTACATTTTTATTTTAAGAAAATGAGTGAAATCAGAGCGGTTATTAATTAAAATAGCAAATAATTATAAACACGTAGAAAAAACTGATGCAAGTTTCTTTGTCCCTGCAAGAGCAGGGTGTTGAAATATGTTTAGATCCATTTTTTTGTAATCTAGCGATAAATGTGACAGCATTTTGGTTGACTGTAAAGTGCTGCCACCAAGTAGACCAATTTGTAATGCAGTTTGACATAGAATATGAGTTCCTGTTCGAATTTTTCATGAGTACTATGCTGTAAAAATATGTAATGGCGAAACTTTTCTACCTAATATACTTACGTTCTAAGAACTTCTAAATTGTATCATTTGGACCTTAAATCCGGAAGATTTACAAGTCAGGGAAAAAGAAGCTGAATGATTTCTAAAATACAATAAAATAGATTTTAATAGGTATTTGCTTTTTAGCAACATTAGAAAACTAAGTATGGAGATACGACGCGAACTAAGTGAAAAATGCATTTAGTTTCGCCAAACCTCTTTCGCACCACATATTTCACAATTGTAAATAAAAATTAGTACCTAATCATTTACTTAAGTAAACCTGAAAAGAAAAAAAAAATCAAAATTTTTTAAATAAAAATAGCTTGATTAAAATCAACTCATCCCTGTTTTTATGTATGTTTAACGCATTTGTTGAAATAAATATAGATACCTACCTATCTACACTGCGTTTTTTTGTATCTACATATAAATTCAGGAAAAAAATATTACTGGTTGTCACTCAGTTCAATGATATAACTTGAACTTGAATAAGAATCAAGGATGCCGATACACTATCGATATCTAGGTATATCGATATTTTAAGCAAAAAATATCGGTATTATTTTATATCGGTATTTGTATTTTTGATATTATCGATTAGTATCGATATAAAAAAACTTATATCGATAAAGTGATAAAGCCATTTTTGACAATGAATTGGTTTCAAAACCTCAGATAAAATTCGAATCTAGACCAATGAACTTAGTGTTTTGAAATTATTTCGTAAAAAAACGGCTTATCCTATTTATGTTAGAGAAATGTATAAAGAACTAGATATATTTCACTGAATTATATCAGCCGCCAAAAATGTCAAATGAAATCATAGGCCATTGAACTAGATAAACAACTGGAAGGGACACGAACTCGGACGCGAAATAGCAAATAAGTGAGACCAATTTCATAATCATGCAACCCGTCGTACTGTGGAATCTCTGTCTCTTTTTATCCCATTGGAAAAAATGGGTAAAACTCTGTTCCCCACAAATAAAATTTATTTATTTTAATTTTGTCACGCAAAAAAACAAATGATTTTTGGGAATTTCATGAAGATTTATTGAAGAAATACAAACGGGTTGACAAAGACAATGAAGATAAACAAACAACTAAATCACTGCGACAGAAGGAAGCTATAAGGAAATTGATATAAACCTCATAGAATTTTGGGTCAATTCGAAGGGAATGTACCCACATTTAGCGAAAATTGGTCCAAAGTACTTATCTATAGTGGCAACCTCTGCTCCATCAGAGCGAGTATTTTCAAGGGCAGGAATATCATAAACCCTGCCAGAAATAGATTGTCTGCCCAACATTTGGGCCATTTTACTATTTTTATCATCCCTGTTTTTAAAAGACTGGAAATGTGTATTATAATAGTTTAGGTTTTTTTGTATAAATTAAATAAAATGCATCAAAGCTGAAAAATTTAAAGTTCTCTTTATAAAAGTATCGATACAACCCGTTTCGATACATATCGATATTTAGTATCGATACTATTACAAAATATCGGCATCACTGATAAGAAACCTTCAAATGTAGTCGCTTCTGGCTTGACCACAACACCGCGCTTGACCCACTTATACAACCTTGACAGGTACTTCCACATTTTTCTACTATAGCATAAATATTTTGCATTTTTCTAACCCAAAAAAATGCAAAATATTTATGCTATATACATATTTGCTTACCTTCATCAACATATCGACCCTAGCCAGAAGCTGCGTATTAACGGATAGCCTACAATACAACTTATCACCAGGTTTCGCCACCAGCCTCTGAGCGAACTCTTGCTGAAACATCAGCACTGCACAACGGAAGAAAGGTCTGTGTAACAATAACTTAAACACTAATGGTGACGATATTTGGTAAGGTATATTGGCTACGCAAATGTCAAAGAACGGTAGTTCAGTTTTTAACACATCACCAATCATAATTTGTAGTTTTGATTGGACTGGAGTACCCTGCACTCTTTTTTGTAGTTCAGCAACTAGTCTGGTGTCGATTTCACAGGCGATCACCCTTTTGACTTGTTCTAGTAGTTTGACGGTCATGTTACCAGTTCCAGGACCTATTTCGAGGGCTACATCTGTTGGTCTGAGTCCAGCTTTCTCCAACATTGAAGTTATGACCATAGGATTTTTAAGTATATGTTGACCGAAGTCCTTGTTGAATAAAATACCTAAAAATATACATAGACTATTAGATTTAGGCATGGCTCATATCGGTAAGAAGTTTTATTCCCTTTTAAAAATTTGGTGGCATGTTTTATCGATATTTACCTTGTTTAGCAACATCGCTGTGTATTCGGCTTTTCTTTTCACTTCTTATTTTTGGCATTTTATATATATTTCTTGAATAACTAACTAGTAAACAAACTACATGTGGTCTTAATTGACATTAGTAGTGGTAGTAGTAATAGAGGTTATGTATTCTTCTTCTTCGCAAAGTCCGCTGCCAACATAATGAACACCAACATCCAGTAACAAAAGAACCAAAATCTACTACTTATTGGTTCAGTAATATTACATGAATGCACATAATAAATATTTGTTTATGGTTGTTAAATTATTAATACTAGATTTTAGGTGAACAAAATAAGCTCATTACAAAGTTTTGAAAGTATCAAAAAAATCGTATCAGTCAATGAAAAGTATTGCTGATTTATTTTTAAAAAGTACCCATACAGCACACCAAATAACGATTACGATGTGTTCGCATTGTGACGATGTATCTAGATGCAGACACAAGGTTACACAATTCTACGATGTAAATGTGCTACGTTTACACATTGTAGGCACACACGTATGCACAAAGGTTAAACGTCCGCCTCACAATGTAGCCACAGTATACCATTTACATATACACAAATAATTTGATCCACAGTGTGTTATCGGATGCACAGTGATTGACTTCCTAATGTCTCAGACGAATGACGTCTTATGCTAGACGTTAATTTGACGTCTTTTTCAGGTTATTTTTGGTAATCCCCCCACAGGTTTTTAGCAATGGGAACATATAAAACTATATACTAGTTAGTAAGTCTACTTGATAAAAATAAAGTAATTAATGCATAAATACGTTTTGTCCTATGAATTTGTTTGTTAGCCGTATATTCCGTATATTTCATCCGTATATTTTATTTACATTAACATATCTAATATTGTTTACCATCACTACAATTTTTTCTCACAAGAGTTGCCTGCAAATTATAATGTTTATTAAGTTATTAAATTGATTTTTACTTACCTTTGCCAATTGCGGTGGGTAGGGGTCTCTGTTGTCCGTATTACAGTACTGACGCTTCTACCAACTGAGCTATCTTAGTGACCGTTATTTCGGATGCTAAAAGCAGTATTTATGGTGATGTGTAAGTCTTTATTATGTGAAATTGAATTTCTAGCCTTATTTAAAATATATGAAAATCTTTCAAGTTCTCTTTTTTTTTTCTATTTTTTTACGTGTTCCCAAACCTGAATTTTTCGAGTTACTAGTATTTTTATTTATTTATAATTATTAAGAAGAACTTATTTAATTTAATTAAACTGTCACCAGTGTCACCTGAGTTAAGAATTTAAGTTTTAAGTTGAAGTACTTATACAAACCTGGGAAACGTGTTGGAGAAAAAACGGTCAGGTATAATATATCATCTACAACATAAATAGAATATTTAATGGTCTAAAACAGACCTAAATTGAAAAGAAGTATATTCGTACATCGGTTTTATAAGCAATTATTACCTTGAAAAAAACAACTAAAAGTTTTTTCGCAATTATTTTAAAAAAAAAAAAGACAGTGAGCACGGATCAAACCTCGGACCTCTTGACTCGCCGCTTAATACTTAACTCACTCAACCACTGACTTCTGTTTGAATACCTGCTTAAAGACTTTATAGTAGAACATGCAACGGCTAGATTTTGCTTTTTAATGCATTTTAATCTAATTTTATTATTAAAAGAACTCGATATCTTTAAAACTGCCGAATCTTTGCAAACTCTTTCGAATATAAATTATTTTGGATATTGTTAAAAAACAAAAATGCCTGCTATATGTGTGGCTATGACCACTCTTAGAGGAAAGAGGACACATGAGATACACATGGCCGGTATGCTCACGCTGACACTTTGCGTGCGCACACTGTTCCATGCTAGAATAGTCGAATGTAGACACGACAAGACACAACTAAAAAGTGTATATATAGTTATTTGTATCATGTGTATATATCGCACTTTTATGTGGTGTATGCAGTAGGCACAAGTATTATATAAAGCATCACACATACATATGACTTAAACCTTGTAGGCATCTTCTACGGACGTCAAATTTCAACGTTCTAATGATCCTTCTTTACGTTATATAAAAATGTTTAGAATCTTGAGTGCATACGGTATACAATTATTAAACATTGTATCACATAATTCTGTCAATATAAACATAAGTGTATCTCATATGTGTACGTCAGTACTAGTTTAACAATTAGATTCACCTTAACATATTTTGTTTCTCATGTGTATATCTTGTAGAGACGTAATTACAATTGGACGTGCTGTTTGGGTAGTATTTTTATACAAGGTGTTTCATTAATAATTGGTGACACTCAAACTGAAGAATCCTTAGCCCAAAATATGTAGATTTAACAAAAAAAACTTAGATAAAATGTGCCTCCTTACTGAGATACAGGGTGTTGAAGTTAAAAATTAAAAAAGTTATTTCCACATATTATTTTAAAATTACTTAATATTTCTGTACTATACTTGGTTAGTCGCCCAAGGCGCATAATATCAGCGAAAGAACTGGTTCCTTACTGTCCTCTTGATCGGCACTAATTATTTTTGGGCGGCCTACATCACGTTTGGGACGAAGTTTGCCGGTTTCCCCCAACTGCTCGTAAACATTTCTAAAAGTTTTGTGATTCAGTTGAATTCTGTTGGGATATAATTCCAAATATCTTCGAGAAAAAGCACGTACATTGTAAAATTTTCTTGTGCATAAATACATACAATGTCTCGCATTTGCATATTCGACAAATTATTATGACAAATAAGTTTTGTGAACTGTTAAATAACTGCTATTATGGCAAAACTAACGTTTGGCAGTACTAGGAAAACTAAATACCATTAGCCTACTAAGTAAAAACATTAATCCCTCAGTCTACTATGTACAAAAACAATAAGGCATTAGTTAGATGTCAAGGTGATTAGAAATTTATTTGTGAGATGAGTAACACTAAAATTTAAAATACCATGTAGCAGAGCTGGGTAATTCCTGGTGGAAAAGTAATTAGCAATTACAATTCCTTTTTTTTTTTTCGTGTAATTGTAATTGTAATTAAGTACTTTTTTTATTAAAGTAATTTGGAATTGTAATTGCAGGAAAATTGTTGAAGGAATTGTAATTTGTAATTATATTATTTGAACTATCCAATTACAAATTACTTCTATAAGTACAATTACTTTTTCCAATTACAATTACTTGCTCCAATTACAATTACTTTCTCCAATTACAATTACTTTTTCCAATTACAATTACTTTAAGAACATGCGTATGTGGTTTAACAAACAAGAATGCATTAAAGCAGAATTTTACAGCTCCACTGTCCAGGCATCGAAAGTTGTGACAAAATATCCATAGGATATTCTATGCGCAACAGCGGATCCAGAATAAATTAATAGAAGGGGCACAAATTTAAAAATGCGCCGCAAGTGAAAATTTGGTATTTCCACTCACAAATGAAAAATCACACTTCGTGCTCTAGCCTTTTTGCCAAAATAAACGACAAGGGATGGGGGCACGTGCAGTACATATGTATATATAGTATAGTAACAATTACTATTGTTGTTCATAATATGAATCACTATTATTTAATAAATAACGAATACCAAAATAAACGACAGCCCCCCTGGATCCGCCGCTGCCTGTGTGGTCCATATCTGCTTCTGACATTTTGTACACCAGATTTCCTTGGTGAGCGGGGGTAAATCTGAGAAAAAGATAAAGATTTCCTGAAATTTCCTTCTGAGTGTACACCAGATTTCCTTCGCGGTTTGCCCTTCGTCTGCTCCTTAAGGATATCCGCTTCATGTTCTTCATGTCCAATGTGTATATCCAAAGGATGTACATACTCGTGCTGTCTGGCAGCGGCGGCTGGTGAAATTTCAATATTTTTTTTCTCGTCTGTGGCGCATGGGACCCATACGAAATTTGGGAAATAACATCTAGAGAAGCACTTCTCTAATGACCCCTAAAAAATTTTGAAAAAGCAGTTTGCGAAAAAATTTTTGAAAATTTGCTAGCCTCCCCTGGGTCTAGGGACCCCTGTTTACTTTTATTTTTTTTTGTCATATGCATTTGACTTTCATAAAAATGCATCGACAGATTTTAGAGTTTGTGAAAATATTTTCATTACTAACTGAAATACAATGAACTGAAATTTTGTAATTTACAATTTAACAAATTACAATATTTCAATTCGTTGTATCTCAGTTAGTAATGAAAATATTTTCACAAACTCCAAAATCTGTCGATGCATTTTTATGAAAAGTCAAATGCATATGACAAAAAAAAATAAAAGTAAACAGGGGTCCCTAGACCCAGGGGAGGCTAGCGAATTTTTAAAAATTTTTTCGCAAACTGCTTTTTCAAAATTTTTTAGGGGTCATTAGAGAAGTGCTTCTCTAGATGTTATTTCCCAAGTTTCGTATGGGTCCCATGCGCCACAGACGAGAAAAAAAATATTGAAATTTCACCAGCCGCCACTGCGTGTCTGGGATAAAATAGTAAGCACCCGCATAACACAGAAACATTTGTTTAATGCATTTGCCATTCAATTATCAAGAAAAAGGCGAAATTTAATCCATACGACAATCTTTCTAAATTATCTCTAGATACTGTACTATAGTGACTTTCAATTCTCGAGTTCCAGGTTCCAGTGGGGTCCATCTACTGAATTTTTACATTTTTAGTGTAAAAATTTTGGCTTTTTCTTTTTTGGACTTTATGAAAATTATTTATTTTTTTGGCAAGAAATTACCGCAATTTTTAATTTTGCAACAATTATTTGTTTAAATAATTAAAAGAAAATCGGCTTTCTAAGTAGGCTATGAAGGTAATTCATTATAAAATATCCCACTTTGTAGGCTTCAACTTAAAATTTAAAAAAACTCTACAAAAATGTCCTCATTTAATCTCTATTTCTAATAATAACCGAGATGCATATGCAAGTGCAATCTGGGACACGATATGACATATATACAGACACGTGGAACACATAACCCTCCTTTCTGTAGCATAATCGATTAAAAAATAGCATTACCAATTACATTTGATATTGGGAAGACAATAGATCATTTATTTTTTTTTGTACGTCTTATGTGCATACATCATACAAACCGCTAGTTTGTTTCTTATTAAAAAAAAACACTGAAGAAAGTACATACTTTCCTTCTTCGCGAATTCACTAATCAAACTCATTACAGCTTTGTTATTTATTCATTCATTTATCATTACCGACAAGATGTGGGTCAGCCAGCGAATTGCAATGTCGCGCATTTATTATTTTAATTGGTGGGTATATACCAAGAAAATATAAGATGTAACCGTGTTTATAGAGATCCGAATAAATTATTTCGATTTCGTTCAATGAAAGAAAGTTTTTTTTAGGAAATAATGTAGCTGTGGAATAATCCACTACATGACTTCCGGGGCCATGTCTGAGAGGCATGATAAACAAACGATGGCGTAAACCGCGATCGTCTGTCTTTTTCGACTGCCGAGCTTCAGAGCGTTTTTGGAAAATTGGCATTTTTGGACAATATATATCTTAATTACCAAGTGTCGAATCGAAAATCGAGTAACACATCCTTAAAGCAACTTTCTGAGTAGAATCCGTTGCTGATAAGAAGAGATTATGCATACCTCAGTTTTCGAGATATAGACATAACTTTTATTTTTTTAAATGGAACAACTTGTAAATTATTTCATTATTCGACCACAACTTAAATTAGCTATCCAACGATATATCATTTATCTCTAGGAAAAGTGGTTAATTTTCGAGAAATTTAATATATTTGTGAGGAGGCCATAGAGAACTATTAACAACAACACTTCTTATTATATAAAATAATTTTGCCAAAAATAGGAAAACTAAACTACGATAAATGTTCGAATTGTCTTCCATTGATACTCTGGCGATTTAGACTTTTGCTGCCAAATTCGTACCATACGATTTTTTTTTATTGTGTTTATTTGAAAGTCTTGAATAACACGTGGTAGTTACGCCAAGATACACCTGGAGGATTTCTTGAAAATCGCGTCGGAAAGTCGCGGAAACCACGAATTCGCGAATAACTCAGTTTTTATGGCCCAAACAGGAACAACACCTATTACAAAAGTTGTACATCTGTAAATTCTCTACCTTAGATCCTATACATTTTTTTCGTACGCCTAACCGTTTGGGAGATACGATGCGGACTAAGTGAAAAATGCATTTAGTTCCGCCGAACCTCTTTCGCACCACATTCGCAATTATCTTGCTTTCTATGTCTCAGAATAAAAATTAAATATTGCTGTTATAGAGCTCGGTGATCTTTATTCTCTACCAGAATGTCTTATAGATTTTATTTACATTTATTTACAGTGAATAAGTCAAAAAATGCATTCGTTTCCGCACTACCCTGGAGGTAGAATGCTCTTTGCGCTTTTTTTTACTTGGTTCCCCAGGAGGCCTAATCCATGCCGGATCTTAAATTAGTCAATATTTCCTACTCTAAATCTGAAACGTTATCGTTCAATGACAAATCGCTGTCATTACTTTCATTCTGATAAGATTCTATGTCGTTCACTTCGTCATTCATAGTAATTATAGGTATGTAGTATTCAAGCAGGAATTGACCGTGGCAATGGCCACAAGCTGTTGAACAAGTCAGTCCTACTTCCTACAGCTACATTTTCCTGCACAACCATAGTTGCAAAATATTGAATTTAACAATACGTCCTGTGCTGGTGGTAACTGCGTTGGTACTGGCTGCAAAATATCATTCTCCCTAATCTAGCCCCACTGCTCAGGATCGATGTCTTTCCCAACCAGTTTGAACTTGATAATACACTCTGCACATATGCTGCTGAGCTGCTGAAGATGTTGTAGGAAGTGATGCATTTTTCAGTTAGTCCGCGTCGTATATCCAAAACGGTTATACTCCAGTCGAGTTAGACATAATAAAAAAAATTGCGTCCTGTGGACTTTTTTTTATGGAAGTTGTTTAAGAGGGTATAATATAATAAGCAAGCACCTGCTACACCATGTGTAGGATGTTGAAACTTTGAAATTTTACTTATGTGTCCATATCTTTTTCCCTATTGCCCGTAGGGCTCTTTACCAAGTTACACTTTTTGAAGATTCATCCCTCCTCTACATAATATACATATTACATATTTGCCGTAGGACAAACGGTTTTGGCTGTACGAGGCCGGAAAGGTCGCGCTGTCCGAATCTGGAGATCTTCTGTATAAGACAAACGGCTATTATTTCCAATCTACAATACTACACATACTAATGCCCTTAAGAAGGGATGATGATTTATGAAAAAACTTTCATCGAATACCGCGCGGTTTCCATGATACGGGATGTTGAAATTTTGAAAACCTCTTTTTTTTAAAAAAAGTGAACCTACTTTTTTTCGCTCATTTTTTTTCATGTATGTACGACTCTAATATAAGAAAATTTACGTTGGTTTCATTTTAATACATTCATTGGTTTAGAAGCTAGACAGCAAAATATGCCAAAAATGACTATTTTGGTATTGTTGCATTAAAGAAACCAAAACCAGTATAATTCCGGTAAATGTTTTTGTTTATCCTAAAAGTCCAATTCATTGCGCATAGAAAATGTGTTTTTGTATTTAAATAGGATCAACACTTATTGTGTAATAACGATTTATGTCATGTGTTCTCCTGTCTCCCTTTTCACAATTTTTTTTGCGGCCTTATGGTTCATAGTAAGGCAGAAAGCAATATACACGTGGACAGGGCACATAATAGGGTGTTAAAATGGGTCTCTTGTTAAAATGCGATAGGACGTACCGTTTTCGAGTAAAACGCACTTGTTTGCAAAAAATTACTTCAGATCACACTTTTCATCGACTAACTAGTAAATACTCACCGCTGACTACGAAAAAATACAATTATGTGTCGCTTTTTGCTTTTTCTGCTTATGAGGGACATTGCTAATGAAAAAATGAAGGGACTCGGACGCTATTTGAGGGTTCACGCTTGTCTGAAATCATCATTGCAACTTATTTTGTGTTTATAACAAAATCCACAGTAATTTTACCTTCCTCGAGAAACAGCTATTATATGTCCATTTCATCGAAAAATGATTAAAAAAAAAACGAACTCTTAAGAAAGAAAACACCAAAATGTAGAATTTATTTATCAGATCACAATTCAAAACAGAATGAAAACTCAAAGCAAACATAACCTAAAACACAAAATAAGTTGCAATGATGATTTCAGACAAGCCTGAACCCTCAAATAGGAGGTGAGAACCAACCATACAACACATAGTTGTATCTTTTCGTAGTCAGCGGTGAGTATTTACTAGTCAGTCGATGAAAAGTATGATCTGAAGTAATTTTTTGCAAACAAGTGCGTTTTACTCGAAAACGGTACGTTTTATCGCATTTTAACAACAGACCCATTTTAACACCCTATTATGTGCCCTGTCCACGTGTATATTGCTTTCTGCCCTACTATGAACCATAAGGCCGCAAAAAAAAATTGTGAAAAGGGAGACCGGAGAACACATGACATAAATCGTAATTACACAATAAGTGTTGATCCTATTTAAATACACATTTTCTATGCACAATGAATTGGACTTTTAGGATAAACAAAAACATTTACCAGAATTATACTGGTTTTGGTTTTTTTAATGCAACAATATCAAAATAGCCATTTTTGGCATATTTTGCTGTCTAGCTCCTAAACTAATAAATGTATTAAAATGAAACCAACGTAAATTTTCTTATATTAGGGTCATACGTACATACATGAAAAAAAAATGAGCGAAAAAAAGTAGGTTCACTTTTTTCTAAAAAAAGGGGTTTTCAAAATTTCAACATCCCGTATCATAGTATTGTAGTTTGGAAATAATAGCCGTTTGTCCTGTATAGAAGACCCCCCAAATTCGGACAGCGCGACCTTTCCAACCTCGTACAGCCAAAACCGTTTGTCCTACGGCAAATATGTGATATGTATATTATGTAGAGGAGGGATGAATCTTCAAAAAATGTAACTTGATAAAGAGCCCTACGGACAATAGGGAAAAAGATATGGACACATAAGTAAAATTTCAAAATAGGGGACGCACATGGTATAGCAGGGTGTAGTTTTCTGTGCTTGCTTATTATGCCCGCTTAAACAACTTCCACAAAAAAAGTCCACAGGACGCAATTTTTTTTATTATGTCTAATTCGACTGAAGTATAGGCGTACGAAAAAAATGTATAGGATCTCTAAGGTAGAGAATTTACATATGTACAACTTTTATAATAAGTGTTGCTCCCGTTTGAGCCATAAAAACTGAGTTAATCGCGAATCCGCGGTTTCCGCGGTATCCGCGACCTTCCGACGCGATTTTCAAGAAATCCTCCAGGTGTATCGTGGCGTACCTACCAAGGGTTATTCAAGACGTCCAAATAAACACAATAAAAAAAATTTTTGTATGGCACGAATTTAGCACAGAGGTCAATTTTACAACTAAAACGCCTGGATTATGACATCTATACATTTTTGACACCTTCTCCTTACAGCATAATTTGTTGCATTTCCAATCATCACAGGAGTTATTGTCCGAAACGCAGCTAATGTTTTGTTTTCCAATTCTTCTATTTTGTTAGAACGTTCTCTATATATAAAGTGTTTTTGAAAAACTCCAAAATAAAAAGTCGGCAGGGGTTATTTCGGAAGATCTAGCTGGCTACAAAATATGACCATTATTTCCCAAAAATTGAACAACATCTAAACTATTTTGTTGTTTATCAATGTCCAGTTGGCTAAATTAATTTTTAGTTATCAATTTAGTTAACTTAGCTAACTAGGCATTGATAAACTAGTTCTGAGTGAATATAGATACCCAATCTCCCCAAATTAAGCATTTAAATAATTTCGTGTTTCATTTAACGTATGACCTGGGACGCCATCGTGTTGGTAAATTAATCTTTGAAATTGTCTTTCAGGTATATTGTCTACAAAGGACTCTACTTCTTGTCGTAGAATGTTAATAAAACTTTCGGTATTCAAATTACCGTGAAAAAAATGAGGACCTATTATTTGGTATCTAATAAAACCACACCATACACCAAATCCAAATCGTCCTTGACGATTTATTGTAGCGGTTATGTGCGGATTTTCATGAACCCAATGGTGGTTATTATGCCGATTAAAAATTCCAGCACTGCTTATATGGGCCTCGTGTGTCCATATAATTGTTCCTTCAAATCCTGGCACTACATTGCACTGACGCAAAAACCACTGGCAAAGATCGAGACGCTTTTGAAAGTCGTTTGGGTATAGATGGTGACTAATCCTAATTTTGTAGGGTTTGAATCTTTTTTTAAGCAACGCAACGCAGTCTAATAATATACATATACATATATTATATGTATATAGCACAAAGACATCATCGTGTATACAAATGTACTATAAGACAGTTATACAGTGTCTTCAATGTGGGAAAGCCCCTGCAAAATTTTAGAGGATTCTGAGGTAATTTAGTATATTAAATTATTAGTAAATTTGCGAAGATACACTACTGATGTTGAGTAAAGAGGTCTACACATGATCCAGCGGCAGAGAGCCAGCAATGTCGGTACGCTTTGAAGATAATTGGAATTCCAGCGGACCAGTTCACTTTTACGAATGAGTTCAAAGTATGCCGACAAGGCTGGCTTCCTGCCGCTGCATCGTGAGTAGACCCTTTAAGTCCTGACCTACTCATGAAATGTCGACGAATTTACTTGTGAAAGAAAGTATTCGAATTGTTTACATTTCCTTAATTGGCATAAAAAGTGAAGCCGGCCGGCGAGATCAAAAGAAGAGGTCTACACACGATCCAGCGGCAGGGAGCCAACATTGTCGGAACGCTTTGAAGATAATTGGAATTCCAGCGGACCAGTTCACTTTTATGAGTTCAAAGCATGCCGACAAGCTGGCTCCCTGCCGTTGGATCGTGTGTAGACCGCTAAAGGGGCATTTCTACCCCAAAAGTAAATTTTTGTTTTGTATAGGTATTCTCCATATTACCATCACCAAATTATAAAACCTTTAGTAAAGTAGATTGTTGATGACCACTTTTCAGTTACCACTTTATATTACTTATAGAGCTTAAATGGCGCACCCTATAAGGGTTACCATTTTCTGGAATTTCGCGAGACGATATATTAGGATTTTCTCTTACAGTTTCTAAAACAATATTTTCCACAGCTTCTCTACCTGCTTTATTATATATTTTTGCTCGAGGTTTTACAAATGATTCAAACTTTTTTAAATTTTGTTGTAGCCTTTTGAATATTTTTATGTCTGGCTGTCTCTTTTCTGAATATCTAAAAATATTGTTTAGGCGGCACTTTTGGCACAACGTTTTGCTGTCTATAACTTACCTATTAAAATACAGCTCGGAAGCTAAATTTGAATCTTCTCCGCATTCTATAAAACCCTTAATTATATCATATTTTTCACTATTACTAAATTGAACATTTTTAACAATTAACTCACAAATGTTAAGTTTTTTCTATTTTCTTTTTTTTTACCATGGCCTTCTCTATAAATATTAGAAATGCGATAAATATGCATAGATGTCAATGGAAAATATTTCGAACGTTCATTGTATAGTTTTTCCCATTTTTGGCAAAATTATTTTATATTATAAGAAGTGTTATTGTCGTTAATAATTTTCCATGGCCTCCTCACAAATACATTAAATTTTTCGAAAATTAACCACTTTTTCTAGAAATAAATATGACATAGATATATCGTTGGATAGCTAATTTAAGTTGTGATCGAATAATGAAATAATGTTCCATTTAAAAAAACATAAGTTATGTCTATATCTCGAAAAGTGAGGCATGCGTAATTTTCTTCCTATCAGCAACGGATTCTACTCAAAAAAGTGCCTTAAGAATGAGTTACTCGATTTTCGATTCGACGCTTGGTAATTGAGATATAAAGGTCATCCAAAAGTACCAATTTTCCAAAAACGCTCTGTAGCTCGGTAGTCGAAAAAAGATAGACGATCGCGGTTTGCGCCATTGTTTGTTTCTCGAAAATCGAGCTCAGGACAGAACGACAGACAGAATTTTTTTAAACTTAAAATCTCCACAGTTCATGACATTCTAAGACTATAAGCCTTGTTTGCGTTACTACACTTCCACAGGATGCGGAAGTAAAATGAACATTTAGGCGTATTAATTTTGAAATAATATTGTCAATCCTAGTACTTCAATTACTTTATTAGTTTATTATTGGAACAACAAAAGAAAGTCATAAGTAAATTTCAATCCTATATTTTCAGTATCGAAATTAAATCAATAAATTCTTTCAAAAATAATAACAGTGAATTAAGAAGATAATTTGACGAGTATTAATTACCGTAAACTTTGTTGTCACTAAAATTTCACATTGTATGTACCTATCACATTCTCTAATTAACAGCGAAGTGGTAAGTACTTTAAACTTTACTTTAAGCAATTATAATTCGCAGAAAAAAATATTCCATTGTTTGCGTGTCGAGAAAAGCGACAGTCGGTGTTCGTTCCCTCACATGCATGGCGATAAGTCTTTAATGGCACTATTATACTTGTTTGCGATTATATACAGTTTAAGTATAGGGCAATTTTTTTCAAAATGTATGTTTTTACATGTATTTTACAATGGAGAAAAAAAATTAAACCGTTTTTTCTGAAATTTGTTTATAGTTTTCAAAATTATAATTATAAACAAATTTAAAGAACTTTGTGGATTTTTTATCAAGCCAAAAACGGCAAATGAATTATTAAAATAGTTCGAAAAAACAATATTTTTCTAAATAAATAATGATCTACTTGCGGTTGTAGGTGAGATACGTTAGTTTTTGCATCCGAGTCGCTTATAAATAAGCAAATTGATTTTTCTTCTTAAAATTTTGAAAGTCGGGTTTTTAACGATTATTACTTCCACATCTAGTAGTAGTAACGACAAAGAAAATTTTGAAAATTTTTATTTTCAAATAAGCTCAGAATGTCATGAAACGTCGAGATTTTTAGTTTGAGCGAATAAAAAATTTCTGTCTGTAACTTTTTTTTGTGCACACGATTACTCTGGAACCTTTTAAGATATTGATTTGAAATTTGGTACACGTATGTATTTTAACGTGATCTGGAACTTATTCCATTGAAAGCTTGGGGGGTAAATTGGAGTAAATGGAGGTAAATAGATAAATCAAGCAGGTAAGAGTCCATAAAATTGGTATTTAGTGTATGCAAGAGAAGCTATAAGGTCTCAAAAAAAATCAGGTTGTTCAGTGGTTAGACAAATGGATCCCCCGAATTCTTCTACTTAAATAGATCCCAAAGAGCCCTAACGGTCATAGGTAAGGGCGCAGGAAATTTACGTAGAAATGCGCAGATAGTTACTGTCACAATTTGTCAAGGTCTGTGCATTAGTGTATATTACCATTGTAATTGAAACCATAAATTTTAGTTTAAATTGATTTGAAATTTCTAGAAATGATTATTAAACAATATATTAAATGAAAATGTACGTCAGCTATTGATATAAAGGAGGAAAGATAGATCATACATTGGATTGCACCATACTCAGATTAAAAGCTCGCTCAGCACTTATAATCCTTCAGTTGACTGTCTTACCCCCATTGAAAGAATAGCTGACAATTGTTTTTATCATTTTTTATACTCTTCTCAAATACGAAAACGAAGAGTGCATTGCATTTGATCGGCACATTTCTAAAACCGTAAATATCGCTCGCAGACAAAAAATTTTCATATCATTGTGTTAGTTATATATTTTACAAATATACATTTCATAATGTAATATACAACCGTGAAAATATGATTTTAGCTCGTGTCTTATAATGTAAAAATTTACATTTTTTACGTATAAGGTGGTTTTGTAGTTCTTACACTTTTGACTCGGAATCCAAGGGTCCCGGGTTCGAAACCCAAATCGGGTATGGTATAGTTTTTTTTTATTTTTACTTTATTTTACACTGAGTATTTTATCAACTAAGTTCGTACTATAAAATTAAAAATGTCTAAAACTAACATTACAAAAACTGCGAAGAGTGTCCTATAGAATGCGTAACAATTATATAAAAAGTTCAGTGAACAGGCGAAGAGTACGTTTTTAGCTTGTTTTAATAATATAGAGAGTTAGCTGTATAAGTTCCCAACAAACACATTTACATTGGGCCGCTGTCGGGGGAATAACCCCTTGGCGAAAAACGAAACGTTGGTACAATGGTGGCTTCCAATGCATCTCCAGAATCAAAATGCGCCGGCGGCCGTTATTTTTACGACTTAAGAGGCCCGACGTTAAATTCCGACTTAAACCCATCAAACTTAATGGTCCTCTTCAGGCAAGATGCCGTTGTTCTGTATTTTTCGAAGAAGTAACGATTGACTACCAATGCTGGACTTACGTACTAGGGATTGCAATTTACCGGAAGTTTTAATAACCGGTAAATCGGTAAATAAAAATGTAAATAACCGGTTAACCGGTATTTACCGGTAATTTTTAAAATGAATGATTAGGGTGGCGAAAATGGCAATTGTCTTTTTCCATGTACAAAATTATCTAAATTTACCAAAAAACATTTTTTATATACGTATAATTAATATAATTAGGCTTTGAGAAACATATTTTTTCCAAATTGAAATTCGCTTTCAGTCGATTGAAAAAATTATACAGTTTTGCGAAAGACATATCTAGAGAGTGTAAATCAAAATTTTGTGATTCACTCGTATTATCTTTAGTTGATTATGGTGATGTTGTATATGGAAAGTTATTATCGGCG
Organism: Rutpela maculata; assembly: GCA_936432065.2. Taxonomy (NCBI): domain Eukaryota; kingdom Metazoa; phylum Arthropoda; class Insecta; order Coleoptera; family Cerambycidae; genus Rutpela; species Rutpela maculata. Next base: position 6,111,695 of record OW386289.2, read on the forward strand.
ACAGCAAAAGAGAAAATTCAAAAACTTCAAAATTCATGTATGCGGTATATTTACAGTATCCCATATAGACAACATATATCACCACATCTAAATAAACATAGCATATTAAACATGGAAAACAGCAGACGTTTACGCATGCTCACACTTATTTGGCGAATAATTCATAATGACGAACCTCAGTACTTAAGAAATAAGTTAATTTCACGAGATCACTTGCATAATACAAGATACATACAAAATTTTTTGGTGCCTCAGCATGAAACTGCGATTTTTCAAAGATCATTTACGTATTTTGCATCTCATCTTTGGAATGAACTTCCAAATGAATATAAACAATATAAATCAAAAATTTTTTTTTATTAAAGTTGTCAAAAATTACATTTTCGCTGATCAGAAGCAGGAGACTTGATGCTGCGTTGTGGATGCGCGTATATATTTTTTTCTTTTTCCGATATAATTTTATTTACTTTTAACCTTTTTGCTTCGCTTCGCGGGGTCTGCCCGTTTCCCTTGTCTGCTCGCATGTCTGAGTGCTGCTGTTGTTATTATTGTTATTATTATTATAAAATATAACATTTGTTAGATTATTACAATTCATTACTGAATATTAACAAATAAAATAATAATTATTTTTTCTTGAAATTTTAGATTTATAATATATTAATATTTTTTTATAATCTTAGATTTAGGTTATTTGTATTTGGGCAAATGGAAGAAGAGCTCTACAGTTCAATTTGTACCATTTTTACTTTGAGTAAAATAAATGTATTATTATTATTTTTTTTTTTCCGTAAAAGCCAGTCACCCTTTATACTCTGTGGCTCCGACACTCACAGAGGGGAGCTGGTAGTACCGGCAGCCACTTCCCACGTCCGTGGGGTGAGTGACTACTGGGTCCGAGAATCGTGTGCCCTTAGTAGACGTAATGAGCCGAGGATAATGGCCTTCTGCATCCTGTATTATTATTATTATTGTTTGATACTTCTCAGCATTAGTTTGCTGGTTAACTTTCACCTATCCCTGACTGGGGCTAGGTTGGGACAGATTAATGACGTACTCCAGTTTTCTACCAGAAAACTAAGGATCTCCGCCTATCCAATTACTTTTCTTAAGATGTGTGCTGTTCCCATGAGAGCAATTTTTTGAACTTCATATAGGCTCGGTTTTCCTGGGATCATTTCTAGATATTCTCGTATTATTATTATTATTATTATTTCTCTGTTGTTCTCAGCTCTTTCTATGCTGGCAATTTTTCATGAGGTACGGGCTAAGCCAAGCACTCTCATGCTTGATTCAAGAACTTACGAACTATTCTTGTTGTTCCTAGAATCACAGCTTTTTGTAAGGTTATGTAAATATTCTTGTGTAACCCTATTTTTTTAATATTTTCGTGTAAACTCATGGGGATGACGCCGGTGGTTGACAGTACAATGGGTACTATATATACGTTTTCCATACCCCACATCCGTTTTATCTCTTCCACCAATTCGTTGTACTTTTGATGTTTTGCTGCTATTGTTTTTTGGACATTGTTAGTGTTTGGGACAGCGATATCTATTAAGTAGGCGGTTTTTTCTGTTTTGTCTTGAAGGACTATATCAGGTCTGTTATTGTGGATGGTTCGGTCCGCAATGATAGATCTGTCGTAGTAGAGTTTGAACCTATCAGACTCTAGCACAGGCTCAGGTTTGTATTTGTAATAAGGTAAGCTGTTTTCAATCAGGTTGTGCTTGATGGCTAGGTTCTGGTGTATTATATTTGTAGCCTGATTGTGTCGGTGGAGATAATCATTTTGTGCTAGATGCACCAGTAATATGTTGTATAGTTTCCGCCTTTTCACCACATCTTCTGCACCTGTCATCTTCGATAAGGCCGTTTTTAATAACATGCTTTTGGTAGTTCCTGGTGTTAATCACTTGGTCCTGGATGGCAGTCAGAAAACCTTCTGTTTCTGGGAAGAGACCTCCATTCCTGAGCCAAGCGTTCGACGCTATTTTGTCGACTTCTACATTGCTCAGATCATGTGGGTGTTTCCCATGTAGTGCCATTCCTTTCCATTGGTCGATCTTTTCCCTTACAGACGTAACCTGCTCATTGTGTTGTGGCATGTGATCATTTAGATTTAAAGGGGAGTATTTATCGTCAGAAGAGCAAATAGCTAGGTGTAGCTGGGAATCCTGCCTTTGATGAAAGTACGCTCTCAGGAGTTTTATTTGATTGTTGTGGAGGTTCTTTAAATCTATAATTCCTCTGCCTCCTTTGTCTCTGGGTAATGTCAGTCTAATGATGTTGGCCTTATGGTGATGTTTTCTGTGGTTAGTTAGCTCAGTTCTTATCTTCCTTTGAAGGGTTTCTAAATCGGTTTGTGACCAAGTTAATATTCCAAATGAATTATTATTATTATTATTATTATTATTATTATTATTATTATTGTTATTATTATTATTATTATTATTATTATTATTATAATGAACAAACAAAAGTTTTTTTTTTATCAAAAGGAAAAAATATAAATGAAATAAATTTAAATAAATAATTATTCTGTAAATAACAAAAATTACACTCATAAACTCAAATAAGGCATTTACTGAATACCTAATTCTAAAAATACAATATTCTTTAAAAATAGCTAAAAGCTGTATCTGTTAGTCGTCTGATAATTGTACATAGAATACCACCAACTGAAAATGCCCTTCCTCTATCGATATTGGTAGGTCGATAAATTAATAAGAATTGGTAATAACATTCTTGTAAATGTTTTCCACGGATATTTTAGGCAGTGAAATATTCAATTTCCTGTCGCAAGATATTGTCAATGTCTCTCTTACTTGTATTTCTTGGGGCTTGGTGTTTGGGTTTTACTTTTTATAATATTATTTATTTATTGCTAAAAGTGCTCAGTGTTGGGACAGTCACTCTATATTTAGTGAATACTAGTCACTGACATAAATAAAAACGTTGAATACGTGACATATCGTAAGTTCAGAATTTACCGAAATAACCGATAAAAAATTAAAATAACCGGTAATTGTCGTCATGTGTTTTTTGTTCTGTTTACCGGTTAACCGGTTAACCGGTTAATCGGTAATGCAATCCCTATTACGTACTATCACATAATGTTTAAATAAGGTTCGCCTACAGTGAAATGTCGTTGGTCACAGAAATTATGTACATTGGCATTACATCGGTCTATGCTTAAATAACTGAATCGTCCAGATTACTTTTGAAAGTCAGACCTGCATTGCACCATGGACCACCTAGGAAGCTCCTATAGCAGTTTATCCCTGGAGCAGGGACATGGTTGCTTAAACAATGTTTCGACAGAATTACATATGCCATCTTTAGGTTCTCACTGATATATCAGTGAGAACCTAAAGATGGCATATGTAAAAACGTTGTTTAAGCAACCATGTCCCCTGCTCCAGGGGTAAACTGCTATATAGGAGCTTCCTAGGTAGTGCATGGTGCAATGCAGGTTTGACTTTCAAAAGTAATCTGGACGAATCAGTTATTTAAGTATAGACTAATGTAATGCCAATTGCGTGACCAAAGACATTTAGCTGTTTACTCTACTGAGGTTTCTCTTTATTTGAACTGACTTAGTTCAGAAATTCTCAGTTCATGTAACGATGGTCCGCAGTAAGCAGCTATCAGCGAGAACCTAAAGATGACCGATGATTCTGTCGAAATGTTGTTCAAGCAACCATGGCAATATTTAAAATGAAATGCCTCGTATATTTTCAAATATTTCGGAAGATTAAAATCGGAACAAAAATAAGGTGTTCATTTTGACATACTGAAAATTATATTTCTAAATTTAAAAAACTGTCATAATGTTTCTATTGTTCGGATTATTATACTCTTTTTGTTCAGTATTTAAAACAATTTTTTTTGGAAATATCTGAAAACATAGAGGATGACCCATGCAAAAGAAATATGCTACATTTAAATTTTTTGTTTTCAACATTATAATCTGCAAACCAATCTACAATACTTGTGAATCAACCAATGCAACTAAAAATAACAAGTTAATAATAGTGCACATACAGAGGACGACATTAAAACCTTACTCATTTTTAAAATTTTTATTTTTCATCATAGCAATGTTTTCGAGACATGGAAGTTATAGGACTATAAAATTTTTGACCAGTAAATACGAAAAAAGCATCTGTCATCCGTGGTCAAATGGTTCGTTTTTTGTCATTTATTCCCACATGACTAAGTTTTTTTAAATTTATTTACTGTTCATAAATTGAACAGGCCTGTAACTTCGAAACGAATAAAAAATCACACCACCACTTTTGTTTTTTAATCTTACAATTAAGTCTATGCTCCCAAAATTTGAACATAATGATATGAGACACCTGCAACTTAATTAGGCCATAAGTAACGACCCATTAAGACCCCTCAAGATAGAATTTTTCTGTTTAAAATTTTTTTGCTAGTTTAAAAATTAAGTTACCACCATATGCATATTTATATTCAAAACTTCTTTTACATATTACCCATGTACGTTAATAACCACATGCATCACATAACACATACTGCTTGATTAGAATTGTCAACTGACATATTTGGGAACGTCTAAATGAAATTTTGATTAAATAAATATAACGTGGTTTTTAAATTTGCCCCTTCTAAAAAAATGAAAACCGGTACATTTCTATGAAGTCTTGACACATTATTTCTTAAGAACTGAGCTGAGTCCTTTAGTCCAAGTTACTAAGAAAAAATTAAAATTTATTCAATACGTTAACATTCAAAATCATCAAAACGCAGTTCTCTGAACATAATAAAATACATTTCATATTCCTTCTCCTGGTCTTATTTCTGTTCTCCTTTGCTTTTAATTATCTTCTTCATCTTCTCGATTAGCAAAAGATCGTACCAAACCTGTTATGGTAGTTCCTATTTCCCATTGGAGTTCCTCGTATTACAGCTGAAACAAGTTTTCTTACATAATATTTCCGGATTTATTTATTTTTTGACCTGATAGAAAACAAAACACATTTTTATTCTCCTGGACTTAAATCCTTAAAATTTAAAAAAACGTGAACATGTCCATTTAAACCTAATAGGTAATCTATATTACAGGTTCAAAGCAGTACGATTCAGATTATTTGTTTTAATGTTATGCAACAAAATTTCAGACAATTAGGAATTGTTTAATATGCATATTGTGATTTTAATATATTTTGTACCTTATACATACATTCGTACTGTCCGTGTATACCTTTTTATAATATTTACAATTTATATGACCTATACTTATAATATGTTATCCACATTTACTACTTTTGTATTAGTTTTGACTTACCAAATATGCATGTAATGTATCACATAATGGGTAATAAAGAATTTAATTTAATATACAATACACAAGTGTAGATACGGCCATTGTAAAATCCGAAATAAAAAAAACACCTCGAAAACAACACTTGGAGGGTCTAAATTAAAGTACCTACTTGTATATTCGTGCATATTATACCCTCATTTTGGAATTTTGGTAACCGACATCTCAAAAAAATATAGGGTAATGGTCATTAATTTTCAATGGCATGATATTGTTAAAAGAGTAATGTTTGAAAATTTTTCACGTGTGTTTTGTAAACATAATAAAAATTATTAATCAAATGTGGGAAAGCTACAGCAAGTAATTCTAATGTTATGTAATTATATATATATATATATATATATATATATATATATATATATATATATATATATATATATATATATATATATATATATATATAATGAAGGATAGTCACGTCCGACTAGTTAAAGAACAATCTAAATTTAGTAGGGCTTCCTGAATTTCCTGAATCTGGAAATTCAGGGTCTTCTAACTCTTGCCACAAATGTGCGACTGGCTGCCTGTCAGTGCTCACCGTTTGTGTCATTTCCTAAGTTGTGCCTACCCTTTCAACTTAGCTACACCGTGCTGATGAGGACCAATGAGTCCGAAACACGTGTCCACGGTTGCTCTTTTTCTCTGCGGACTTACCCACGATTTTTTTCTGTTTGCCATAAAGCTTTGTTCCGCATTAACAACTCCTGTTTTTTTATTCTTCCTTGGGTCCAGTGATTCCACGCAGGTAGCTATAGTTGCCTCCGTGGTGTGTTAGTTGTCGCTCTGGAAATTCAGGGTCTTCTAACTCTTGCCACAAATGTGCGACTGGCTGCCTGTCAAAGCTCACCGTTTGTGTCATTTCCTAAGTTGTGCCTACCCTTTCAACTTAGCTACACCGTGCTGATGAGGACCAATGAGTCCGAAACACGTGTCCACGGTTGCTCTTTTTCTCTGCGGTCTTACCCACGATTTTTTTCTGTTTGCCATAAAGCTTTGTTCCGCATTAACAACTCCTGTTTTTTAATTCTTCCTTGGGTCCAGTGATTCCACGCAGGTAGCTATAGTTGCCTCCGTGGTGTGTTAGTTGTCGCTCTGGAAATTCAGGGTCTTCTAACTCTTGCCACAAATGTGCGACTGGCTGCCTGTCAGTGCTCACCGTTTGTGTCATTTCCTAAGTTGTGCCTACCCTTTCAACTTAGCTACACCGTGCTGATGAGGACCAATGAGTCCGAAACACGTGTCCACGGTTGCTCTTTTTCTCTGCGGTCTTACCCACGATTTTTTTCTGTTTGCCATAAAGCTTTGTTCCGCATTAACAACTCCTGTTTTTTAATTCTTCCTTGGGTCCAGTGATTCCACGCAGGTAGCTATAGTTGCCTCCGTGGTGTGTTAGTTGTCGCTCTGGAAATTCAGGGTCTTCTAACTCTTGCCACAAATGTGCGACTGGCTGCCTGTCAGTGCTCACCGTTTGTGTCATTTCCTAAGTTGTGCCTACCCTTTCAACTTAGCTACACCGTGCTGATGAGGACCAATGAGTCCGAAACACGTGTCCACGGTTGCTCTTTTTCTCTGCGGTCTTACCCACGATTTTTTTCTGTTTGCCATAAAGCTTTGTTCCGCATTAACAACTCCTGTTTTTATATATATATATATATATATATATATATATATATATATATATATATATATATATATATATATATATATATATATATATATATATATATACTCACTTGTCCATAATAAAAATAGATGTATGTTGACTTCAGTTTTCTTTTTAATTTGAAAAACTATCTCATCTGTCTGCTGAAAATTCCAACAAAGCAATCACCACTATCAACGTATAGATATAACCTACCAAACCTAGAAAAACAGTATAATCAACACCATCTGTAGGATATATAATCCCGATGGATATTATTTGGCTTCGACATATACTGAACACAATTTGAAAACTGACTAGGTACCGCACATGATAGAAAGAAAATTAACTAAAAGAAGTTAAGTATTAATTAGTATAGCACACCTTCTATCAAACGGGGGTGATGTAATGGAGCCGTGAGTCTTTTCCCTTCCTGTGTACACACGCTTGTCTCAATTTCAATTTTATCCTGCCGAAAGTGTAATTGACAGACCTTAAAATAAAAATAAATAGAAAATCATATCTAAATTTCGTTTTGAAAATAAGATATAAAATTAAAACTTATTATTAAATTAATCGAAAAATTGTAAACATAACCTTCAAGCAAATCATGGCACAATTATAATTTATCCATAAACTGAACATAACATATATTTTATAAAGCCATCAATTACTTACCTCTTCATGATAATAAAGACTATTCAATAAATAAATAAGTAAAACTCCAAAATAACCAATAACGCTATTTATGAGCCTTGTCCACGAACTTTGTCGTTGTATTGATGACTCATCAATAGCGACAGTTGCCCGGCAATAAATGCATTGGCCTGGCACTTTGCCGGATTTGCTATGTTTACTGGGATCGTCTTTGATCTTTCCCATACCCACAGAACATGGACTAGCACATGACATCAAATAATGCGCATCAAATCCCAATAAATACGCGATTAATTCTAGACGTTTGATTTCGATGCCAATCTGCCGTTCAAGTGCCAATTTCGGGCCAACGTTTACCATAAACGTGAATTTTTGCCACCGCTAGAAAAACATTGTTACTTAATTGGCATTTGATGCCACCGATTACCCATCATTTCCATCATTAAACATCATTTCGGCCGATGCTTGTGTGTTTGCTGGGTTTCATTGAACCTGAAATGATTTTACATCAATTGTTTTTTATGCAGGTTTATATAAGCGGCTGACGTATAATCTTCCGTTATCTACGCAGCTGACTTTTTTTTAATTATTATTTTCATGTAAATATTTGTTGTATAAATTTTCAAACGACCTAAAATCATTTTTGAATTTTTTTTTTTTCAATATAATAGACATTCTCTCACGACCAGGTCCACCACGATTCTGACAGCTGATGCTTGTTTCCATTACTAGCCATATCTAGGCTATCGATTACACACAAAATCAAGCGGCGTAAAATCACCATCAAAAATGCAACGCTGTTTCCCGGGCTATATTTAAGTACAAGCGACAAAAATTGAGAAAATATATATATTTTTTTAATTAAATAATTAATAACTTTTTTATTTACTTATCGATTTTCTTCAAAAACAATAAGGTTCTTCCTCTAGCTAACAATAACTTACTTTCCAAATTTCAATACAATCAGACTTTTCTTTCTTAAGTTATCGTGCTTACAAGAAACGTGACGTACGGACAGACGGACATTTTGAAAGTTTTTCAGAATTCGTTCACTAACACAATAATATGAAATTTTCTTCTCTACGAGTGATATTTACGATTTTAGAAATGTGCCGATCAAATACAATATACTCTTCGTTTTTGCGAAGAGTGTAATAAGTAAAAAAAAAACATAGAAATAAATTGAAGATAAAATAGCTTAAACAAAAAAAATTACAAACACACTAAACTCGATTATGACCAACAGAGATAATACAATTTAAGAATTTCGTGTATGAATAAAAGTTGACACTATATTTGAAGGTAAACTGTTAATAGCTGATTACTTTTGCAACAGGACGACTACTGTAATTTGAATGGAGACTATCAACATAAAACAAATCATTATTTCTTGAACCAAATATAGGGACCCTAAAATATTTGCTGAATTTCTGCAGGGTCTATTTTACTATTGTTTATATTAAAGCCAATTTCTTGTGTAATTTTAAAACGTCTTTCATTAAGATACATATCAAACACAAAATAGTCAACATTACCATGACAGTTGTTACATAAAACTAAATCTAAAATTTTATTTTTACAGTTTTTAATAGAATTATTCTGATAAAAACCATTAAAATTTAAGACTAAGTTTAGTTCAATAAAGGGCATAGTTTCACCAACTTGCGCTAAAATTGATGCATTATTACATTACATTTTATTTCTCAAATTGTCCAAAAAGGCATTTTTAGTGGTTTTAATTTTTTTACAAATTACCAAATTATCAAAAAGTTTTTTCATAGGTCTAGTTTTCAAAACAAAAATTTCTAAATTTTACATGAAGCAATGGATAGATTTAATCCAAAACTTCTCATTACACTGTTGCTGTACCTAAAACAAATTAAACCCATAAAATTGCTGTAGAAAAAGATTCCATTCCAGACTCCACTAATACAATGATAACGAAACTGTTCTTTATTTTGCAATGATCGTTAATATGCAAAAAGGCTAACAGATCAAATCTGAAATACCAAGAGGCAACAGGTACGCCAGAAGAAGACACATAAATTTAATAACCCTATAAAAAACTTGCAATCGGGTAGTACCTAAGCTAGAAGTCCTATAAATAAACTAGCGCCATGTAAAAACAGGAATCAAGTCTGAGAATGCAAGGAATGAGATGTGTGTAGCTTGTAGGCATATCGAATATCTGAGATTTTGTATTTACTGCTATCTCTAATTAAAAACAAATATATAGGCCTCCTATGGTGAAAAAAATAACTTAATATTCATATTTAGTAGAAACGCTTAGAAATCTAGTAGGTACGTCGCGCAATTAATTATCCTCTGTAAAATTGACCAGCGCTACTTTAGTCCAGTCCAAGCAGTTGCTAGTGAATAAGGTTTTATGCTTACCTCCACACTAAGGTGGATCAAAAAAATAAATATATTTTTTTCGGAACCCTTTAGAGCGGAAATATTGCCTATTGTAATAAAAAGAAAAACGACATAAAGAAAATTAAAATCGGTTAACATCTTCTGTTCGCGCATCGTACTTAAAGTTTATGAAAAATTGCAAAAAATCACGATATTTTTGTAATTTTTTTCTGTTAGTTAAAATTTTGCTTTAGTTTTTTATGCTTGTTTTATGGTTTAAATAACCTAATAAATCAAATTCTGATTAATAATCTATTTTTTCCGTTCGCGCAACGTCTTAGAAAAAACAGAAATTTACCAATTTTTCGCAATTTTCGCTGTGCAACTCTTCGCTTTAGTTGCTAAAACAAAACGACTCAGAACTCGCCACGTGGAGGTGGATGCACGTCGAGTTCCACCCACACCCTATCCAACCAACCATCCAATTGTTGGGTGTGGTATTTACAACTATTTACAAACATTTTCCATAGGCAACACAGTAAGCCAAAGATATGAGTACTTGAAGTAGGATTCTTTGGCTTACTGTGCTTTTACTTTTTCTTTTTTATCTTACTACACATTTAAGTTCTGATTTTTTTGGAGAAATGATGCATAATCGATCTAGACTTCAGTGTTGCCCGGATATAGCCATCTTTAGCTTCATTTTTTTTTATCTATTTATGTAACTTCGGCCTGCCTATTTCCGCTACCAAGGCCTATCACCGACGCCAGGAGACGAGCTACCCCCAACCTGGAAATTTTGCCGAACCTCTTCCCTTAAGAAGAGTAGGGATCTTTTACTTGCCTAACATTTAATAGACAAGGGACCGCCTGCTTTACATCCCCTCCGAAGGATGGTATATCCACTACGTAATCCTCGTCTAAAATGTAACTTCCGCGTATACACTGATATACAAGCCGCTAGAAGGTGGGGCGAGAACGCTGTATTTCCTATCCAAGTACTAACCGCGCTCGACGTTGCTTCAACGGAATATCGACTGACATTCACGTTGAAGTCGCCTCTACGCTCCCCCCTCTTTAGCTTCATGTACACATATTTTATTCGAGGACTCTGTCATAAGTTTGACGCACCTCTCCACAGCCTGGGGGAGGATACAACACACAAGAATTCCAAGTAATAATTTCAGTGTAATCGGAAGCTTGAAAGTTTATATTAGGTGGTACGAAATTTCTAAAAGTCTTCTTCTTTTGTCTTGCTTTTAAGATCCTTCTGTAACCAAGCTCCCGAATATGTTCTCTTTGATAGACAAGTATTGCCAGAACATTCTCTGGATGCGCAAAGAACCCATTTCGTTCTATTAATGGATCGACTACTTTAAGTAATTCGTCAGATAAATACCGTGATGTTTGGATTGCTTGAAAGACATGTTTTGTCTGTCAGTAAAATATTTGTATATGTCTCCTGTATTTTAATGAGCTTCCTTTTCGCCACATTTTCCAGCATATTGACGGTCAAACTGCAGGGCCTAAATCTTTTAGTGGGCCAATCGGGCAGCAGCTCACTTGCTGTGAAAAACTCCCTGTGGTCGATTATTATACATAGATTGTTCAGTTCCTGGTATAGACAGGTATTTGTTGAGCAGAGACCAACAGTATTTGTTGGATATTTCAAATGCAATAAGCTTGGAACATTGTCCAGAAGACGAACCCTGGTCCTTTGTCCCATTTCAGATGGCTAACTGCGGCCAAGGTTATATATAAGTTCATCAGATCCATCCGGAAACTTAAAAGAAATAGTTGGCTTCGTCTTAAAATCTTACATGCCTATGCCATAAAAAAGAGCAAATATTTTACTGATGGACCAAAACATGTCTTTCGGGCAGTCCAATCATCACGGTATTTATCCGAAGAATTACTTAGTTGTCGATCCAGTAATAGAAAGAAATGCGTTGTTTGCGCACCCAGAGAATGTTCTGTTGGCAATGCTTGTCGATGAAAGAGAAAATATTCGGGAACTTGATTACAGAAGGATCTTAAAAGCTTGACAAACTGTCCCAAAGAAGAAGACTGTTAGAAATTTCATACCACCGAAGATAAACTTTCAAGTTTCCGATTACACTGAAATTATTAACTGGAATTCTTGTGTGTTGTATCCTCCCCCAATGCTGCGTGAAGATGATATTAAATCACTCATCAATTCTGACACTAAGCCCATCAGAGAAATACAAAAGTTTCCCTGTCACACCCAGGCTGTGGAGAGGTGTGTAAAACTTGCGACAGGAGCCTCGAATAAAGTAAGTGAACATGAAGCTAGAGATGGCTATATCCGGACAACACTGAATAGATTGGTTATGCATCATTTCTCCAAAAAATGAGACTTTAAATGTGTAATAGAGATAAAAAACCGCTGCCCAAGGAATCACTACTTCCACATCCAGATTCTCTGTCCAAGTCACTCACAACGAAAAAACTTTGTATGTGAAAATAATTGTTTATGGAACTTTAATAATATAATATTTGAAATCCTCTACCCCAAAAACCCATAAAACGATACCCCACATCGGTAGTGGGGTGGTGATAGTGGGGGGTGGATGAAGTAAAAAAATATTTTGAGGTTTCTGGTTCCTGTACATACACTAAATCACAATTTTTTTTCATCCCCTTTAATAAGGGGGTGGGGGTGGTAATGGGGGTGGCTAATGCCAAAAATTTTTTTGAGACCTTAGCTTCTCTTGTATATACTAAATACCAATTTTATGGACTCTTACCTGCTTGATTGACCTATTTACCCCAAATTTACCCCAATTTACCCCCCAACCCTTCGACGGAACAAGATGAAAATATAATCTAGTTCTAGATCTCGTTAAAGTACATATGTGTACCAAATTTCAAGTCAATATCTTAAACGGTTCCAGAGTAAACGTGCGCACAAAAAAAAGTTACAGACAGACAGACCGACAGACCGACAGACCGACAGACAGACAGACCGACAGACAGACCGGCAGACAGACAGAAATTTTCTTTTCGCTCAAACGTAAAAGCTCGACGTTTCATGACATTTTAAGCCTATTTGGACAATAAAAAATTTTTAAAATTTTTTTGTCGTTACTATACTTCCACTGGACGTGGAAGTAAAAGAAAAAGTAAAAACTCAATAAGTCAAAGAATCCTACTCATAATACTCATATCTTTGGCTTACTGTGTTACCTATGGAAAATGCTTGTAAATAGTTGTAAATATAATGTAAACCACACCCAACAATTGAATGGTTGGTTGGGTAGGGTGTGGGTGGAACTCGACGTGCAATCACCTCCACGTGGTGAGTTCTGAGTCGTTTTTTTTTATAGCAACTCGAGCGAAGAGTTGCACAGTGAAAATTGCGAAAAATTGGTAAATTTCTGTTTTTTCTAAGACGTTGCGCGAACAGAAAAAATAGATTATTGATCAGAATTTAATTTATTAGGTTATTTAAACCATAAAACAAGCATAAAGAAACTAAAGTGTGTTTGTTTTAGAAGTTTTAACTAATAGAAAAAAATTACAAAAATATCGTGATTTTTGCAATTTTTCATAAAACTAATAAGTACGATGCGCGAACGGAAAATGTTAACCGACCGAAAAAAAAAATATTTATTTTTTTCGACCCACCCTACTCCACACTCTGCTTGTGGATGTGTGTATAATATGGTAGATATTTTCTTCCCGATGCTAGTGCTCTAGGCATCAATACACTACTTTCCTGTTTATTTTTATTTATTTATTTATTTACATCCATCAACCAAATGGCCATTTATAGGAGTACAAGATGAATATATAAGTAAATTTGCAATACAAAGCTTATAGCTAAGACAATATACAATCAAAATTAAAATAGTAAACAAGACAATAAATAGATAGAGTAACAAAGACATGCGACATTTCTGGACAAGTAAATTTATTAATTTGGAAGTAAACTTAAAACTTTGCTTTTAAATTTCCTCATATTGTTAGAAAAAATGTCTACATTATTTAAGTTATTATAGCTCTTACACATAGAGTTAATAGGGCAGTGAAAATGATGAAATGAGTTTGTCACCAATACATGAAAGTATTACAACTTCTCGAAGAAAACGTGGTATATTAAAGTACAAACAGCTGAGTAAAAAGGGTGAGTCGATATGATTATGTATAATTTTTTATAAAACTAGTAAACCGCCCAACTCGCGTCTTTTGCGAAGTGAGACAAAATCAAATTCATTTAGTACAATATTATAATCGTAGTTTCTCACGGGGTAAAACCCATGTTTCATATAATACAAAAATTTTAGGAATTTTTTTTTGTACATTATCAAGAAGTGATATACTTTTCATGGAACGGATTCCAAACTGTGCTGCAACATTCCAGTTTACAGCGCACCAAAGTTGTGAAAAGATTGCTTAATTACCTCGACAGAGGAAAATTCTCTGCTGTTTCTAATAACAAAGCCTAACATTTTAATTCCTGCAGATACAATATTATTAATGTGAGGTGACAAGGATAATTTTGTGTCAAACGTAACCCCAAGATCTGTTGCTTCTATGACACGCATAAGTAGGACATCTTTGATATTGTAGTCAAATACCATTATGGTAAGTTTGCGAGTAAAGGATATTACCTTGCATTTCTTTATGTTGAGTGCTAATTGGTTTTTGTAACACCAATTGTTTAGAGAAGCCAGATCAGTCTGCAATTGTTTACAATCATCAATGGTTCGTATTTCATTAAAGATTTTTAAATCATTAGCAAACAATAATGTAGGGGAAATTATGCGATCACATATATCACTAATAACAATTAGAAATAAGGGGGGGCCCAAGTTGGATCCTCGGGGAACCCCTGAACTAGCCATAAAAGCCTCAGATTTGACCCCTTCGTATTCTACAAATAATTTACGGTTGGTTAAGTAAAATGCAAATAAACGTAAAATGCTATTGGAGACATCATAACTATTCAATTTTTGAAGCAATTTTACATGAGACACACGATCAAAAGCTTTACTGAAGTCCGTGTATATAACATCTATTTGATACCTGGAGCCTAAAGTACTAGAAACATATTCTGTAAAATGGCATAACTTAGATGCTGTACCACGTGCTTTTACGAAACCTTGCTGTTGTTCCGAGAGTATCGGTTTGACGTGCGCATAAAGTGCCTCCGCCAAAATGATTTCAAGCAATTTTGAAAAAACAGGTCTATAGTTTGTAATGTCTGTGAAAGAATCTTTAATTATAAGAGGAGGAATATTATCAGGACCACTAGCTAGTTTGTCTTTCAGCCTGTGTTTAGAATTTGACCGTCCGAAATTTCGTTAAGAGTAAATGCGTTATTTATTTTTTCTAAATCAAATAGTGTTACATGATCTATCGTGATTTGGTCATTATTTGGAAGAAAGACACTAACAAAAAGATTAGCAAAAGCATTAACTATTGAATTGAATTAGGTGAAGTTAAAGTTTCACCATTATGTTGCATAGAACCTGGAATTCTTTCGTATTTTTATTACTATCTGAAAATCAGGGTTGCCACCAGTCCCGATTTCGTCGGGATATTCCCGATTTTTAGTTCCGGGTCCCGATTTTTAGCTATATTACTTTGTAAGGTAGAAGAGTATCGATCGATATATCGAGATACTATGAATCGAGGTTCGGAGGATCGAGAGTCAACTTATTTCTTTGTTACTCTACATTTGCTTGAGGACAAAAAATATCCTTATAATTCTTGCATAGAACGAGTGTTTTCCCATATGTCCATGAATATTGTCGTGGAATGTTAATAAATTTTTCGGTATTCAAATTACCATGAAAAAAATGGTTATTTGGTATCCAGTAAAACTATACCATACACCAAATCCAAATCGTCCTTGCCGATTAACTGTAGTGGTTACGTGCGGATTTTCATGAGCCCAATGGTGATTGTGCCGATTAAAAATTCCGGTACTGCTTATATGGGCCTCGTCTGTCCATATAATTGTTCCTTCAAATCTTGGCATTGCATTGCACTGACGCAAAAACCACTGACAAAAATCGAGACGCTTTTGAAAGTCATTTGGGTATATATGATGACTAATCCTAGTTTTGGAGGGTTTGAGTTTATTTTTTTTAAACAACGCAACGTAGTTGTTTTTGGGATTCCTAAATTTTTCCTGTATTTCGCTCAGGACTCCTATATTAGTTTTTGTCTATCTGCCATAGTTTTTGAGAAAACCTCAAATCATCTAATTTGATCAACCCTGTAGGTGACTAGAAAATTTTTTCGACATATGATTTCGGATCGTTGTAAAACCAATTTTGACGCAAATGTTTTGTCCACCGCGTATAGAAAATATTTGTCCTGCTAATACATTTATTTTACTTCGAAATAGGTATAGTAATATTTGTTGCAAGTACCTAGTTTTAAAATAAAAATTATTTATTTCTAGAAATTCCGTGTATTTTGCAATACCGTATTCATGGGTGATTTACTCCTATTCTCAATTCGATTTATAGTAATTGCGTAAGTGAATGAAATTTGAGCAATAATATTACCAAAATAGATACGAAAATAAAGGAAAGTTCGACACTGACTCTCTCCTATGTTTTAAGTCTACCAAGACAGGTACTGCAAAAACATATGATAACATTACTTTCAATTATTATTTATAATGACTGTAATAAATATGACCCTGATACACAATACACGTTTATTGAAATTACCAGGATTATAATATATCTAATGTCTACAAATTATATATTTACATTTTGAGTAGATGTTAATATTATTCAATTTAGAAACGCATTATACAGCTCTAACAAACACCGCTGTATAACGTATAAAGTACCTAGGTAAATCATGTTTTTTGGACGAATCGTAGCTGTTTAAGAATAGCCGATAAGTCCCAAAAAATTGATCTTTGGTACATGTTACAACCAACATTTTTTTGTTAAAGGTCCCTAAAACATGTTTAAATTTTTGATCACATCAAATATTTCTCGAAAATAGTAAGCTTCGAGTTTTAATTGTCATGCAACCATAGTAACCAGATTATTTAATGTAAGCAAAAAAATTTTGACGCGTTCTTTTTATACGGTATAAAATGCATAATCCACAAGTTATATCTGCAAAAGCGAAGGAAATTATGTTAGTTTTACTTCCAGTGAAATCTCGTAAAATTTATGAAAACGAATATGAAGCATTCATTCAACGGAAAGAAGTGAACAACATTGTAATTGTAGACGAAGATGCAATAATGTTGAACTATTTACATGAAAACGTAAGTGCCGCTATTCTTTGCATTCAATATTAATAACACATGTAAATTATTATTGTGACTATTTTCATATTTTCCGATTACAGTCGCAAGAAGTAAAACCATCAACTCTCTGGTCAAAATATTCTATGATAAAAGCAGTTTTGTCTGTCAAAGAAAATATAGAAATAAACAAATTCGTCAGTGTCATAGCTTTTTTGAAGCGAAATTCAGTAGGCTACGAGCCCACAAAGTCAAAAGTTTTGACGCGCCAAGAAATTATTAATATATTTTTGATAAATGCAGACGATGAGAAGTATTTATTAATCAAAGTAAGTTTAAAATTATACTTTAATGACATGCATCAGTTTCATATTTAGTTTCGCATTGGCGTGTGTGTGCTCTTCTCATTGACGTGTGTGGTGCAAACAGGCGGAAGAGCTACATTCGCTAAAAATACAAGATATTGTCCAAAAGAACACACGATGTCTTCTTATAACAATTCCTGATCGAAGACCAACATTAAGAGAGTGTTTCCCGTGATAGCTGAAGGTGAAGCTGTTAGTCCCATGGAAGTGTACCAGAAATATGTTCGACTACGAACAGCGAATGTTAACACGATTATTTTTTTATTTCCTATGCTAAGGAAAAATGTACGGTACAACGTGTAGGAATCCATTCTTTTGGGAAAATGCCTTCTATCGTTGCTGAATTTCTTAAACTACCGAACCTGACAGAGTATTCAGGGCATTGCTTCCGGCGAAGTTCTGCGTCTCTTGCGGCAGATGCTGACGTCGATTTAATCTCATTGAAACAGCTAGTTTTTTCACAATATTATTGTCTTTTTATTCTAAATAATAACTAATTCCAGGTCATCTTCAGTGGCAGAGTCATATATAGAAGAATCAATTGAGATGAAGAAAAAAGTGTGCAGAATGTTAATGAGGGAGAAGAAAATCGAACCATCGAGTAACATAATTTCGGTTAATACTGAAGCTACTACCACAACATCAAAAGAAATTAACACGATACCCTCGGGTTCGGGTATTTCATTTGGGGGTAATAATTTTGAAGGTGCTCAAAATTGTTCATTTAATTTTCATTTTGGGCCATAATCATTTTAATTATTATTAAATTAACTTACAAACCTAATAATTAAGACATATTTTTGTACCTATTAGATTAAATAAAGTTGTTTAATTGTTGTATGAACCATTTTGCCTTATTTACTTAAATAATCCTCAAAAGTTGCCATGGTAACTTTTGAGTCCGCAAAATAGCTATTTTCAGGACTAAATACAAAAAAATATATTTACATTCTTGAGTAGATGTTACTCTGAAGTTGTTATATTATGCAATTTAAAAACGCATGATTTATACAGGTCTAACAAACACGCTGTATAACGTATACATAACAATTCTTCACAGGAGAATTCTCAGTGTCAAGGACTGATATATATCGAGTCGATCAACTACAAAAACACCTGAAGATGGCAGATACAGGCACTGACGATTTTAAGGGCAAATACTTAAAATCAGACTAGGTAACAGGGTAGACCCTTTGAACTGAAAACGGGTTTCATTTCCCCGGTTTAACTGGAGGCGACAGACATTTAGAAGAATATTATCTATATATTTAAATTACAAGGCGTTTTTTTTTTTCGGCTTCGCCAGCCACTCCCACTGGACCGATTTTGATGATCCTTTTTTTTAAAAACCGCTGCCCAAGGAATCACTATTTCCAGATTTTCTATCCAAGTCTCTCACAATGAAAACAAAATTCATAAAAACGAATCTTTTAAGAATTTTATGAATATTAGCGTGGCGGCTTAACCCACAAAACCAAATGAATATTGCATTATAAACATTGCACGTGAACTTGTATACCAGGTCGGGCCGAAAAACACGAATATTTGGATTTGCAGGTTGGGTAGTTTCTAATATATTACTATGTATCTAAAACTAATTCGGGTAAATTTTTAGTCAAATCGGTTAATATCTAGCCGGGCCCCCACGGTCTTGAAAATGAAAGAAAAGGCCAATTTTTCGATTTTTAACATTTTTCAAATTGGCATTTGAAATTTTCTTATGACTCTTTATTAATGTCTGAACGCGTGTAGCAAAAGTTTCTAATTTCCCTGGAACTGAAAAATATTTCTGTGGCTTGGTGTTAAAAGGGCCAATGTCACTTTTTCTTTAAAATGACTTATTGACACCAACGAGCTACATTCGTTCAGATTATATCTTGAAAAAAAGACCAATGTCAAACTCTCATAAATGTCAATTACAAAAATGTTAAAAATCGAAAAATAGTTCTTTTCCTTCATTTTCAAGGCCGTGGAGGCTAGACATTAAGCGATTTGGCTAAAAATTTATCCGAATTAGTTTTAGATACATAGTAACAAATTAGAAACTACCCCATCTATAAATTCAAATTTTCATGTTTTTCATGCCACCCCATTGTATACTCTTTCACAGTATGACATCAAATGTGAATAAGTAGTAGGTTATCCCTGTTTATCAATATTTTAATCTTGTATTATCCCCCATCTCGTCCAACCTTTTCATCCCCTGTCTCACCTTGCCCCACTTTGTACCACCTAGTCCCACCTTCCTCTAATTACCTTTAATTACTCGCTAATTACCCATGAATTACCCTTTACTAATTCCATCCCCCAAGCCACGTCCACCGTGACGTCACAAAAAGGGTGGAGGGAGGAGGCCTAGGAACTACTGTGATAGCCTACTCCGGCGAAAAACATTTAGCGAACAGCTCGAAAGGATTTGACAAATTTAAAAAAAAAATTGGCGTACTTCCGAAACAATGTATGGAACTTTAATAATATAATATTTGAAATCGTCGACCTCAAAACCCATGAAACGATATGCTACATCGGTAGTGGGGGGTGGATGAAGTAAAAAAAAATGAGGCATTATTTGCTTCATGTACACACACTAAATCACAATTTTATTTTTTTCACCTCTTTTAATAATGGGGTGGGGTTGCTAGTGGGGGTGGCTAATGTCAAAAACATTTTTGAGACCTTAGCTTCTCATATATAATAAATATCAATTTTATGGACTCTTATTTGCTTGACTTACCTATTTACCCCCATTTACTCCCCGAGGGGTTAACCGCGCCCAAAATTCTGTACACCCGATTTCCTCTTTGGCGAAGATTTCCTCGGATTTCCTTCTGGGTGTAAACCACATTTCCTTCGAGGTTTGCCCCTCGCATTTACCCCAATTTACCCTCAACCCTTCAACGGAATAAGATCAAAATATAATCTAGTTCCAGATCTCATTAAAATACATACGTGTACCAAATTCTTACACGGTTCCAGAGTAATTGTGCGCACAAAAGAAGTTACAGACAGACTGGCAGACAGACTATATTTTTTTTGCTCAAACTTAAAATCTCAGCGTTTTAAGACATTCTAAGTTCTAAGCCTATCTGAACAATAAAAAATTTTTAATTTTTTTTTTGCTTTACTATACTTCCACTGGATGTGGAAGTAATTATGATACTTTCTAACGTTTCAGTATAAGTATTAATCATCGTCAGAGAAACTACAATTTTGCATAAAAACAGAAAACATTTTATGTATGTGGACTTATGTATATGGACTTATATATAATTGTAATAAAGTAGAACTTAAGTCCATACATTTAAAATATTTTTATTTTACTTCCGTGTAGTGGAAGTACATTAACTTTTTTTTGTGCGCACGATTACTCTGGAACCGTTTAAGATATTGACTTGAAATTTGGTATATATTTTAACGAGATCTGGAACCATATTATATTTTCATCTTATTCCGTTGAGGAGGTAAATTGGAGTAAATGGGAGTAAATAGGTAAATCAAGCAAGTAAGAGTCCATAAAATTGGTATTTAGTATATATAAAAGAAGCTAAGGTCTCAAAAAATTGTTTGGCGTTAGCCACCCTCATTACCACCCACATCCCACTGTTAAAGGAGATGAAAGAAAAAATTAATTCTGATTTAGTGTGTGTACAAGAACCAAAGGCTTTATTTTTTTTTATTTCATCCGCCCCCTCTAGCATCCCCCTTCCACCACCCCCATCCCCACTACCGGTGTGGCATATCGTTTTATGGGTTCTTGGGCTGTTTTAAAATTACAATTACACACACTAAATCACAGTTTTATTTTTTTCACCCCCTTTAATAACGGAGTGGGGGGTTGCTAATGCCAAAAATTTGTTTGAGACCTTAGCTCTTATATATACTAAATACCAATTTTATGGACTCTTACTTGATTTGCCTATTTACCCATATCGATCCCAAAAATCCATGAAACGATATGCCACATCGGTAGTAGGGGGTGGATAAAGTAAAAACAAATTTTGAGGCATTTGGTTCTTGTACACACACTAAATCACAGTTTTATTTATTTTACGTCTTTTAATAATGGGGTGGGGTTGGTAGTGGGGATGGCTAATGTCAAAAAAATTTTGAGACATTAGCTTCTCCTGTATATACTAAATACCAATTTTATGGACTCTTATTTGCTTGATTTACCTAATTACCTCCATTTACCGCGCCCAAAGTTCTGTATACCCGATTTCCTCTTTGGCGAAGATTTCCTCGGATTTCCTTCTGGGTGTACCCACTTTTCTTCGCGGTTTGCCCCCCGCATTTACCCCAATTTACCACCAATTTACTCCTCAACCCTTCAACGAAATAAGATCAAAATATAATCTCGTTCCAGTTCTCGTTAAAATATATATGTGTACCAAATTTCAAGTCAATATCTTAAACGGTTTCGGAGCAATCGTGCGCACAAAAAAAGTTAGTCAGACAGACAGGCAGAAACTTCTTTTTGCTCAAACGAGGTTTCATGACATTCGAAGCCTATTTGAACAATTAAAATTTTCAAATTTTTATTTTGCGTTACTATACTTACACTGGATGAGGAAGTAATTATGCCCCAAGAAGTAGTTCGAACTTCACTATACATTGTAAGGACCTCGTCTCCCTTTACCTAACACAAAATCGTGAATTTTCAAGGAATTACCTCGTTAATTTGTGAGGCGGTTAAGAAAACATTTAGAAAGACAAAAACAAACCTCAGATGTTCCTCTGGAGGATGGGAAATGGGAATAATAATCATATCATCTTCCAAGAGTTGATAGGGCGATTTGGTATTATCATAATATACGTAAACAGTTTCAAAACCTGAAGAAATTTCGTAAATAAATCGTTGAATGATGAGCGATTTGCCGTTTTTATTTCGCACAAAAACGTAACAAATCTCACAATATTTTCCTTCTCATGTATGCTGAAGATACATTAAAAATATGTTTAAAAAAAATTAATCGCCCTCAACAAATAAAAACAAAATACGCATTTTAAAATCTCAGGTGAAAATGAGAAACAAAATGGTCTCGTTTTGTTTAGCTTATTCTAAGTACGTACCGATAATTTTTAGTTACACAGTTTAATCCAATAAAAATCATAATTAAGAAACATTCGATAAGCATAACATACATACCTGCAGAAAAACCACTGAGAAGATTCTCTCAAGTTACCTAGCATTAACCGGACTATCAAAACCAAAGTTAAATTTATACAATAACTGTTAGATACCCTTGACCCGAGTTGCAGTTCTCGCTGTAGAAGACCCAGGCAATTCTTTATCTCTTCGGACATCAAAGATGCTGCTCGATGGACCGTAGACCGGTTAGATGACGTACCGCTCGACACAGATACTGAAAGAGATTATCCATAAACAGAAGTTTCCTATAAAACCCAGCCGAAGAGTTCATCAGCTTCAGTTTGACCGCCAGCACCATGTTAATAAAAAGTGTGACAATTTTGTGCTTGATCGCACTTGCCCAGTCGGCCACTATACAGAGAGACATCCCCGTGGAAGTCATCCCAGTGGAAGTCATATACGAGGAGCCCGGAAACAGTGTTAAAAATTCAGACGAAAGAGTACAACTGTCCGCAAAGGAACTAACAGAGGCCACCGTGAACGAGATAAAGGACGAACCCGAGCAGAAGCCTGAGAGCACGGTCGATCATAAGGTGAACAGCGTTAAAAACCTTGACGAAAAAGTCCAGTTATCTCCTGATGAACTCAGTCAGGCCTTAAAGCATATCCCAACAGAAGACAATGTGGTAGAAGCCGCCACGTCGGTGAAGAAGCTGGAAGAGCTACCTAAAATCGAGGAGATCACTCCAGAGCCTGACACCTTGAACTTAGAACGCGTTTTGCAGCAAGCCGAAGATATAATATCCAGTGGGTTGAAAAAATTGAGAGTATCTTTCAAACCAGACAAGAACCAGCTGGGCCCTAACGCAGAGCAATGGGAGAGTTTGGAAAAAGCAGTGAACGAATATCTGAGCGAGGAGAAAAATAAGCTGCAATTGAAGCAGCAGGAGCCCGCGCAACCTGGGCAACCCCCCAACCAAGGCTTCTTCCAGAACATCGCTTCTGGGTTTCAGACGATAGCCAACAACTTTATCCAGAATTTGTCGGGAGGGCAGAATGCTAGTACTACTAACCAAGGGGATGAGCAGCAAGGGGGCAATCAAGGGGGTTTTCAAGGATTTGTGAGCTTCTTCCAAGGAGGTAAGACGAAGAATTATTTTAAACTAGTTTTGATAAATATGTGCATGTGCATGTTCATTAAAAATAGGAGATAAATTGAATCAAAACTAATTTTTTAGAAGATTAAATAACTGCGGATGATCGTCCTTTAGTTTTTCAAAATTCATTTCGATTCATATAATTATCTACTAGATATATTAGTGGAGGACCGTTATGTTTTATTTGGGAATTGGTCAGTAAAGCGCCGATTTTAATGTTCTTTTTTTTAATATTGGAAATTCAGAAAAACACTAAAACCCCTACAGTTAAAAAATTGTCGCTTTTTATTTATTCATTTATTTTAAAAAAAATTTTAAATAATAATTTTTATTTTAAATATTTTTTTTACTTTGAAGCTATAACAAATACAAATAAACTTAACAGACTTTTTTGTATCTTATAAAAAGACCTCTAATAGTCCAGTCAACGGAGCGCTAAAATGATCAAAATCTCTAATTTGAGTGCTAATGAATGGATTTTGATGAAATCTTGTGCAATGTGTTTGTAATGATGTTAATAAAAAAGCTGAAAAAAGATTAGTGTAGGAAATAATCGGAAGGGGTAGAAAAGACCCCTTTTATCACGGGTTCCATAACATGTAGAATTAGGTCAAAAATGAAAAAAAAATAATATATTTACCTTTTTTGGCACAAAATAAGATGTTTTTCTCTTGTGAATGTTTTCGAAAAATGCATATTTCTCGAGATATGGCAACTCGAAAATTCCCAAAAGTGGGGGAGGGGAAATGTAAAAGTTGAAAAAAAAATCTGAAAAAATTCAGGTGAATGTATCATCGAAATACAAGACTTTTTTTATTTGCAGCTTTTCTGTAAATTGCGTTTTCACCGAGTTTTTCTGGAAAAACGTGAAAAACTACACATTTGAAATTGTAGCGCTTTAAAAATATATAATTTAAAAATTTGAAAAAAAATCAGACATATGCATTGAGGCCTTCCAAACATTTTTTTTCTTGAAATTTTTTTGTAACTTGCTAATTTTCCAAGTTACATGCAGTTTTTCACGATAAATAATGTACTACATTTTTTGCACATGAAAATTCAAAAAATGATCGTGATTTATATATATTATTATAAAAAAATATGAAACCTATATAGTTATACCATTTTTAAAAGTTTAATATAATTTTTAAATTGAAAATGAGAAAAACTGCTTGTAACTCGGAAATTCAGCAAGTTTAGAAAAAAATTCCAAGAGACAAAAAATGTTTAGAAGGCCTCAATGCATACGTCTGAATTTTCTCAAATTTCTAAATTACATATTTTTAAAGAGCTACAATTTCAAAGAAAGGGGTAGTTTTTCATATTTTTCCGGAAAAACTCGCTGAAAACGCACTTTACAGAAAAGTTGCAAATAAAAAAGTCTTGTATTTCGATGATACATTCACCTGAATGTTATCACATTTTTTTTTCAACTTTTTACATTTCCCCTCCCCACTTTAGAAATTTTCGAGTGGGCATATCTCGAAAAATATACATTTTTCGAAAAAATTCACGAGAGTAAAAACATCTTATTTTGGGACAAAAAATGTGAATATACTGTTTCTTTTCATTTTTGACCTAATTCTACAAATTAGAGAACCCGTGATAAAAGGAGTGTTTTCTCTCTTTCCGATCATTTCCCACTCTAATATTTTTTCAATTTTTTTATTAACGTCATTACAAACACATTGCACACAGTTTTATCAAAATCCATTAATTAGCACTCAAATTAGAGATGAAATCCCCCGTTGACTGGACTATAATTTGAGTCTGGCCGCTGTATCCTAAAAATTAGCTGGGTTATGATTTTTTAAAACTTATGTAGATTTCGGCACTTTTAGGACGTTTATATCTTAAAAACTACAACATTTGCAGAAAAAAAAAGTGAGAGAAAATATAAATACAACTTTTGCAAGTACATCTGATTGTCTTTTCTTTTGAGTTTTCTTTAAAAATAACGAAGTTATGATGAGTTGTTTATAAAAAAGGTGGGTGGGTGATAATCGGTAAACATTAAATATTTGGAGTAATCTTTGTCAATAATATATGTGACTTTCTTTACTTTACATTTAAATATACTGTTGAAGATAAATAAAGAATTTTAAAAATCCGTTTCAAATTGGCCATTATTTTACCTAAAACAGCTATTATGGTAATTTTTTGTCGTTGTTTTTGGCGATAATGTTCAAATAATGAAATATCAACATTTGTTAACTGAGAATGAAAACACATTCTATCAGCTTTAAAATTTCGCCCGAAAGGATTATTTATATTTATTATATCATCTTTTATAACCACTTAAACAATTACGGATTTTCATGAAAATAGTATGAAAAATATAATTATTGTTAATTTCTGAGCTGCAAATTATTTTTTTTTAAATCACGATTTTTTAAAATACCTATACCATACTACCCTTACGTTCAAATTATTTTATTTTTATCGCAATTGTAACATAAAAAGAAAATTTCTTTTCTAATTTCTAAATTTCTTCTTACATTTATTTAGTTTTTCAAATTTGCATGAACACAGTGCATCATCGTACGACAAAATTTCATACAACTTAAATTGAAGCTTATGAAATTTCAAATAAAGTTGTATACTTCAAATTATTTTTTAATGTATTTCCAATAACATTATCGAAGCAAAAATGTAAATTATTTAAAAGTTCACACCGCAAAAAACAATAATGAAATTTTTTTCGTTCCAGGCGTAATCGTAGATGTACAGGGTAGACCAAATTAGATGGGATTTGGGGTTTTCTCTAAATCTATGGCCGGTAGACAAAAATCAATATAAGTGTCCTGAGTTCGAATTTCGAGAAACAAACAATGGCGCAAACCGCGATCGTCTACCGAGCTACAGAGCGTTTTTGGAAAATTGGCATTTTTGGATGACCTCTATATCTCAATTACCAAGTGTCGAGTAAATCAAGTAACACATTCTTAAGGCACTTTTTTTGGGCAGAATATGTGCTGATAAGAACATTATGCATGCCACAGTTTTCGAGATATAGACATAACTTGTGTTTTTTTAGATGATGGAACACGCTGTAAATTATTTCATTATTCGATCACAACTTAAATTACCTATCCAATGATATATCATATGTCATATTTATCTCTAGAGAAAGTGGTTAATTTTCGAAAAATTTAATATATTTGTGAGGAGGCCATGGAAAACTATTAACAGCAACAACACTTCTTATAATATAAAATAATTGTTCCAAAAATAGGAAAAACTAAACTACAGTAAATGTTCGAATTGTCTTCCATTGATATCTATGCATTTTTGACACCTTAAAAAAACACACAAGTTATGTCTATATCTCAAAAACTGAGGCATGCATAATTTTCTTCTTATCAGCAACGGATTCTACTAAAAAAAGTGCCTTAAGAATGCGTTACTCGATTTTCGATTCGACGCTTAGTGATTGAGAAATAGAGGTCATCCAAAAATGCCAATTTTCCAAAAACGCTCTGTAGCTCGGTAGTCGAAAAAGATAGACGATCGCGATCGATTGATAGATCGTTGGCGCCATTGCTTGTTTCTCGAAAATCGAGCTCAGGACAGCTATATTGGTTTTTGTCTATCTGCCACAGTTTTAGAGACAACCCCAAATCCCATCTAATTTGGTCCACCCTCTACTGGATAGCTGTACATTTTGGTCAGAATTTTTCATAGTATTTTTAATGGTGTTGTTCTTTACAGTAGTTTCTCATGCAATTTAAGTGACCGAAAAAAAATTTCAAAGGACCCTGCACTTTTTAAAGGTATTTTGGTGATCAATAGATTTTTCTGATTTTTTTATATGTTAATTCTTGGGGTATCTTTACCAAAACTGCAAAAGCACAATCATATGGGGTTCATCGTTTAGACAGGAGAGGGCGTTGAAGTTGTCTTTGTAAGTTTTATATTTGTTTCCATTCCGGTAAAACCGTTGAAATAAAACTCACCGGGAACGATACGCGTATAAGTACATGTCATTTATATCATAAAAAGATTATTGTGTCACATCCGTTTGTACCGAAAATGACGTGAACTGCAGATTTCGCATCAGAATCTGAGTTAATAAAAGGCGAAGTGACATATTTTTGCCACATCTATACACCACGATTTATTTTTAGCATATATAGAGGATGATGCAGTTAAATCCATTCGTAAACCAAATAAATTGAGAAAGAGAGTGGACACAATAAAGCAATCATTTTTTAGGAGAGGTAGTACACATTAGCAGTAAAACTATAGCAAATATGGTAGTATTATGTACATATCAGAATAGGGTCGTTGACCATTTTTTGAAAATTTTATGTTCAAATACTTTATTAAATTTTATTTGACCCGTATTTTTTTATTTTACAATCTAAAGTCATTTTAATAGTGAAATTAATTATTTAAATTAAGAAATTTTGAATTCGCGCCCATCGCCACGTCAGATGTGAGCGCATGCGCAGTTCGATAAAGGAATAATCGACGGGCGTCGTTTGCTTTGCTTATTTGCTGTTAGCATATAGTCCAGTCAACTTTCCCCTCTAATTTGAGTGCTAATGAATGGATTTTGACGAAACCTTGTGCACTGTGTTTGTAATGACGTTAATAATAGAGTTAAAAAAAAGATCAGAGTAGGAAATGGTCGGAAGGGTCCGTAACTTGTAGAATTAGGTCAAAAATGAAAGAGAAACAATGAATTTACCTTTTTTTGCCAAAAATGAGATGTTTTTACTCTTGTGATTTTTTTCGAAAAATGCATATTTTTGGAGATATGGCCTCTCGAAAATTCCTAAATGTGAAGGAAGTGAAATGTAGAAGTTGAAAAAAAAATCTGAAACAATTCAGGTGAATATGTTATCGAAATTCAAGACTTTTTTTTATTTGCAACTTGTCTGTAAAGTGTGTTTCCACCGAGTTATTCCAGAAAAACATGAAACACTACCTTTCTTTAAAATTGTAGCACATTAAAAATATGTTATTTATAAATTTGAAAAAATTCAGACGTATGCACTGAGGCCTTATAAACATTTTTTCTCTCTTGGAACTTTTTTGTAACTTGCTAATTTTCCGAGTTACAGGCAATTTTTCACAAAACAGATAATGATAACCATATTTTTTGCACAAAAAATACATGAAAATTCGAAAAAAGAACGTCATTTATGTATATTATTATAAAGTATGGAACCTATATAGTTATACCATTTTTAAAAGTTCAATATGATTTTTAAATTTTCATGTATTTTTTAATGTGCAAAAAATGTAGTACATTAGTTATCGTGAAAAACTGCCTGTAACTCGGAAAATTAGCAAGTTACAAAAAAATTCCAAGAGACAAAAAATGTTTGAAAGCCTCAATGCATACATCTGATTTTTCAAATTTTTAAATTACATATTTTTAAAGTGCTACAATTTCAAAGAAAGTGGTAGTTTTTCATGTTTTTCCGGAATAACTCGGTAAAAACGCACTTTACAGAAAAGTTGCAAATAAAAAAGTCTTGTATTTCGATGATACATTCACCTGAATTTTTTCAGATTTTTTTCAACTTTTACAATTCCCCTCCCCCACTTTTAGGAATTTTCGACTGGCCTTATCTCCAAAAATATGCTTTTCTCGAAAAAATTCGCAGGAGTAAAAACATCTTATTTTGAGCCAAAAAAAGTAAATTTATTGTTTCTTTTCCATTTTTGACCTAATCCTACAAGTTACGGAACCCGTGATAAAAGGAGTGTTTTCTACCCTTTCCGATCATTTCTTACTCTAATCATTTTTTCAACTTTTTTATTAACGTCATTACAAACACATTGCACAAGGTTTTATCAAAATCTATTCTTTAGCACTCAAATTAGAGATTTTGGTCATTTTAGCGCTCTGTTGACCGGACTAATAGATCAAAATTAGTATCGACGTGAGTCATATAGTATGTATTTTAAAGAAATACTAACCTCAAATGTTTAACATTTCGGGATTCGGCACTTAAATAGTTCAAATTGTCCACATAAAACTCGTGTACCATATAAAAATCCACTATAGGTAAATTCTCTGAAGTTCCTTTCACAAAATTAGGTTCCATTATAAACTCTCGATTTACAGCTGCAGTTATTAGTTCTTCTAGAGGATTATTTTCAATTCTATCCCCTTCCATTCTATTAAATTCAATGGCTTGTATCAGGTTGAAAACTGAATTCATATTCTTCTAACCCTTGTCGGTTTCGAACATCTTGCATGTATCCAGGCGCCAAAAACACTTGGTAGGTTCCGAAGGCTTTGTCTCTAAGATAATCGAGCGACAGGTGAGGAAAATTTGGGTCGCATGCTTCTATGTCCATCCACGGCCCACCAACTCACCTAAAGCTCAGTTAGCTCCTTTTAATTCTTCGCAAAAGTTGATTTTCTGTTTGAGCCAATCTCAACATGGCATCAGCGACCTACTGTGGGTTGCTTCTGCCGTCGTGAATTGTCTTTGATTCCGCGGAAGAAATTCTGGCATTTCATTAAGAAAACCCAAATCTTGCAGAAAGGCAGAAGCATCATGGTAACCCCTGTCCATTATTAAGATATCTCCATTTCGAATCCAATGTTGTATCTGCGTCCACCAATTGGGGCAACTAAGAGACCTGGTTTAAGTAAGGTACATAGGTATGTATATATCGAGTTTATAAAGCTGATTGGCGAATTTATTTGGTTTACGAATGAATGTAACTGCATCATCCTGTATATGCTAAAAGTGAATCACGCTGTAAAGATGTGGCAAAAATATGTCATTACGCCTTTTATTAATTCAGACATAGGTATGTATCCAGATACTTATACGCTGTACCTCTGATTCTGGTGCGAAATCTGCAATTTACGTCATTTCCGGTACAAACGGATGTGACACAATAATCGTTTTATGTTATAAATGACATGTACTTAAACACGTATCATTCCCAGTGAGTTTTACTTCAACGGTTTTACCGGAATGGAGGCAAATATAAAACTTACAAAGACATCTTCAACGCCCTCTCCTGTCTAAACCTGAATGATGCAGTTACATTCATTCGTAAACCATATGATTGTGCTTTTGCAGGATTGGTAAACATAACCTCAAGAATTAACATATAAAAAAATCAAAAAAATCTATTGATCACCAAAATACCTTTAAAAAGTGCAGGGTCCTTTCAAGTCAACCATGCGACTAAAATACGGTTTAAATTAGAAACTTGTAAGTCGAATAGTTATTAATTTAATTTTTTTCGAAATTTTAGCGGATATTTTGGAGGGCCCTACACTCCTCAGGAGGGCAACTTCGTATAGAAGAATATATTTCTGAACTTACTGTAGAATTAGGAACAAATTTCTTGTGACTACACATGCTCCAGTCAAATAGGGACAAATTTCGACGTTAAAGGCACCAACATCTATGTGGTGAATGATCTCAAAAGTACTTCTGAGTTGCTTGTACTATTTTAATAATAACTAGATGCAAACATTATACTCTTCGCCAGATTACTGAATTTTCAATTATGAATTTTATACCCGGTGACAATGATATTATTTGCCTCTTGTTTTTCAAGATATCAAAATGAAACTCGGCATAGTTAATATATTTTTTCGGACTTTCTTGACCTTTAAATGCAACACCGTGTACAGGGTGGACAAAATTAGATGGGATTTAGTATCGAATCGAAAATCGAGTAACACATTCTTAACACATTTTTTTTTATTAAAATCCGTTGCTGATAAGAAGAAAATTATGCGTGCCTCAGATTTCGAGATATAGACATTATTTGTGTTCTTTTTCAATGGAACACTCTGTAAATTATTTCATTATTCGATAACAACTTAAATTAGCTATCCAAGGATATATTATATGTCATATTTATCTCTAGAAAAAGTGGTTAATTTAATATACAGTGTGTCCCAGGATAGATGTAACAAGAAGTGTAATGGACCAAAAATTTTGGAATTTTGGAATGGTATTTGGGGATTAAGTCCTGCTTGTTGTAAAACTAAAGTATACCAAAAATGACTTGATTTGGTGTTCTACAGGGTGTTTTATAAGCAAAGCTGTAAAAATCACCACTAATAAAGTACCTTTGTTTTTCAAAATATGAAAAAATTCCACTAAAAAAAGTTATTTAGAATGCAATTTTGTACCTCTATACCAAATTTCAGGAATATAAAATTATTTTTTTGAAACTTCCCATTTTTTGCGAATAAAGAGTTGAATTCATATTTAAAGTTGTGTAGGAGCAAATGTTAATCATCCACTGCTTTTCTCATAGCCTACTTTTAGCTTCTACATAACTTAAAATATTAATTCACAAAAAATAATTTCTACGCAGTTTTAATTGAATGGTTCAAAATAAAAAGATACTAATTTATTGAAAAAATGGGAAGTATCAAAAAATAATTTTATATTCCTGGAATTTGGTATAGAGGTATAAAATTGCATTTTAAATAACTTCTCTTAGTGGAATTTTTTCATATTTTGAAAAATAAAGGTACTTTATTAGTGGTGATTTTTACAGCTTTGGTTATAAAACATCCTGTAGAACACCAAATCAAGTCATTTTTGGTATACTTTAGTTTTACAACAAGCAGGACTTAATCCCCAAATACCATTCCAAAATTCCAAAATTTTTGGTCCATTACGCCTCTTGTTACATCTATCCTGGGACACACTGTATATGTGAAGAGGCCATGGGAAACTATTAACAACAACACTTCTTAAAAGTATAAAATAATTTGCCAAAGATAGGAAACTAAACTACAATAAATGTTCGAATTGTCTTCCAATGACATCTAAGCATTTTTGACACCTTCTCCTTACGGCATTTGTTGCATTTCCAATCATGACAGGAGTCATTGTCCGAAACGCGGCTAATGTTTTGCTTTCCAATTCTTCTATGTCATTGGACTGTTCTCTCTATATAATATTTTTTAAATAATCCCAAAGCCAAGAGGCAGCAGGGGTTATATCGGAAGATCTAGCTGGCCACAACATAGGACCATTATTTCATAAAAAATAAACAATATCTAAATTACTTTGTTGTTTATTAATGTTGAGTTAGCTAAATCAATTGTTAGTTATCAATTTAGTTTTTTTTTTTTTTAACTATTTAACGTCGGCCTATTTCCGCTATCAGGGCCTATCACCGACGCCAGGAGACGAGCTACCCCCAACCTGGAAATTTTGCCGAACCTCCTCCCTTAAGAAGAGTGGGGATCTTTTACTTGCCTAACATTTAATAGACAAGGGACCGCCTGCTTTACATCCCCTCCGTAATCCTCGTCTGAAATTACGTAGCTTCCGAGTATACACTGATATACAAGCCTCTAGAAGGTGGGACGAGAACGCTGTATTTCCCAAGATGGGACCCCATCCAAGTACTAACCGCGCTCGACGTTGCTTCAACGGAATATCGACTGATATTCACATTGAAGTCGCCTCTACGCTCGCTCCACATCAATTTAGTTAACTTAGCTAACTAGACATTGATAAACTAGTCCTGAGTTATATATAGATACCTATCCAATCCTCCCCAAGTTGAGCATTTAAATAATTTCGTGTTTCATTTGACGTATGACCATCGTGTTGGTAAATTAATCTTTGAAATTGTCTTACAGGCATATTGTCTACAAAAGGCTCTATTTCTTGTCGTAGAATGTTAATAAAACTTTCGGTATTCAAATTACTATGAAAAAAATGAGGACCTGTTATTTGGTATCCAATAAAACCACACCATACACAAAATCCAAATCGTCATTGACGATTAACTGTAGCGGTTACGTGCGGATTTTCATTAGCCCAATGGTGGTTATTATGCGGATTAAAAATTCCGGCACTGCTTATATGGGCCCCGCCTGTCGATATAATTGTTCCTTCAAATCCTGGCACTTCATTGCACTGACGCAAAACCCACTGGCAAAAATCAAGACGCCTTTGAAAGTCGTTTGGGTATAGATGATGACTAATCTTAATTTTGTAGGAGTTTATTTTTTTTTGAGCAACGCAGTTGTTTTAGGGATTCCTAAATTTTCCTGTATTTCGCGAGACGATATATTAGGATTTTCTCTTACAATTTCTAAAACAATATTTTCTACAGCTTCTCTACCTGCTTTATAATATATTTTGTTCGAGGTTTTACAATTGATCCAAAATCTTTTAAATTTCGTTGTATCCTTTTGCCAGGGGCGTAGCGAGCCAACTTTTTCGGGGGGTTATTTTTCAAATTTGCCAACTTCATAAGACTTAAGAAGCCAACTCTGCAAATAATTAAATAATAATTCCTCCAAAAAAAATGAGCCGGGGGGAAAAATGTTTTTCAATTAAAATTGCCAACTTACATCTCGAATTTCTAACTTTTGCCAAGTCTGACAAAGTTGGGGGTAACGTACCTTCGCTATGCCCCTGCCTTTTGTATATTTTTATGTCCGACTGTCTCTTTTCTGAATATCTAAAAATATTGTATAGGTTGCACTTTTGGTACAAAGTTTTGCTATCTATACTTACCTATTAAAATAAAGCTCGGAAGCTAAATTTGAATCTTCTCCGCAATATAAACACAACCATATCATATTTTTCACCATTACAAAACTGAACCATTTTTAACAATGCTCAATCACAATTAACCATGGCCTTCTCTTAGAAATGCGATAAATATGCATAGATTTCAATGGAAGACCATTCGAACATTTATTGTAGTTTAGTTTTTCCTGTTCTTGGCAAAATTATTTTATATTATAAGAAGTGTTGTTGTTGTTAATAGTTTTCCATGGCTTCTTCACACATAGATTAAATTTTTCGAAAAGGACACAGCACGTTTAATAGGTAAATTGGTGGCCTGTCAAATTTGATGAATTTTTGATATGTTGTAGTTCAACTGATTCTGAATAATAAGTTCCTTTGGCAAAACTTCAAATTATGGACAGTTTTTCCGATAGATGGCTTCAAAGACTGGACCTAGTGGACGTACCCCTCGATCTTTATCAACGATTTCTCAAAACTTACTGCAGGTATTGAAATGATAACTACTGGAAATGAATAAACAGACCATTTACATTATTCGGCCTTAGATTGATGTGCCTGAACTTCGGTTTTGCCGGAAGTGACGTCAAATCACGTTTTTCGAAGGGAAAACACCAGTTTGCTTCAGTTTAATATATCACATATATAAGTAGCTTTGTTAAAATTCATTATCTTAATAAATAAGTAAGTAAGTGTGTTGATTGATAGAACATTGATGCTAGCTTGATACCGGGTACATCATAATTTTGGTACAAAACAAAGTTGAATTTATTTTTCGAAATATAAAATTGTAGTTGTGTCTAGCCAATGAAAACTAATTATTTGTGAGACCTTTAAGTGGAATAGACAACTTATTTTAATCATTCATTAATAGAAATCAAACCAAAAAACTTTATCAAATTAATTATACCTTATTCATGCAGAAAGTAAATCCCGGCATGTTAGGTTTTATAAAAAGAATGACTTAACTTTGGAACGTATATACAGATAGCGGCAGGTGATAACGTACAGCGGGCCGGGTTTTAGCATGCGATAACCGTCTCCATATAAATTCCTTTGTATTGTTGCACAACAACAACAACAAGACGATCCAGCCAACCAGCCAATCGTCCTTCTCGGTACACTTTGAAAATTGCCATAACAACTTTCATAAAAGTGAACTGGTCTGCTGGAATTCCAGGTCTTCAAAGCGTACCGACAATCGAGCACACCAGTTCAATCTAATAGACCAGCTCACTTTTACGAGTTCGCATGGCAATCTTCAAAGTGTACCGAGAAGGTCGGTTGGTCTGCTCCCTGCCGCTGGATCGTGTGTAGATCTCTTTAATCTGCTACGTATACGTACTTGGCTGCCGTTATTTGTATATGTAATTCCTGTACTATTTGTCATTTGTTTTAATTTTGTGACATACGTCTTAAGTATATCACCACTTTTTCTTATTACTGATTTGCTTGCTGGGTTTGATTGAATAGAAGAAACGACAACGACAACGACAACGACAACGACAACGACAACGACAACGACAACGACAACGACAACGACAACAACGACGACGACGACAACGACGACAACGACAACAACGACAACAACGACAACAACGACAACAACGACAACAACGACAACAACGACAACAACGACAACAACGACAACAACGACAACAACGACAACAACGACAACAACGACAACAACGACAACAACGACAACAACGACAACAACGACAACAACGACAACAACGACAACAACGACAACAACGACAACAACGACAACAACGACAACAACGACAACAACGACAACAACGACAACAACGACAACAACGACAACAACGACAACAACGACAACAACGACAACGACAACGACAACGACAACGGCAACGGCAACGACAACGACAACGACAACGACAACGACAACGACAACGACAACGGCAACGGCAACGACAACGACAACGACAACGACAACGACAACGACAACGACAACGACAACGACAACGACAACGACAACGACAACGACAACGACAACGACAACGACAACGACAACGACAACGACAACGACAACGACAACGACAACGACAACGACAACGACAACAACAACAACAACAACAACAACAACAACAACCACAACAACAACAACCACAACGACAACGACAACAACAACAACAAGAAGCATTTATTAATGTTACAGGATACAATAAGCGCCATTTAGGAGTCCGGCCCGGAGCCAGCCAAGAAATCATGGCGACCATCGCCGAGGTGGGTGTGACGCTGGTCGAGGAGGGTCCGGTTTGGGGGTGACGAAAACTATTTGATGAGTTAAAACTCCTGCCTAATGGAGAAAGGCTTAAATTTAACAACATCGTGCAACGTAGTACACGAGGGTACTTAAAAATAATTAAAATTAAAACTGAAAAAACTATGGATTTCTCGCACACGCGAACACTTACAAATTTTGATTGCTGGCACGGGAAAACAAAACTCAACGAAAAAACCCGTTTGAGACATTTCCACCCTGGTAGTCTTCCTGACTCCAGGAAAGTGTCGTGGATAGTTAATAGTATATTAAAGTATAAGTGGATATTAAGGTCTTTAAAACACGCGTGATTTTTCGAGCACGACGGCGCAGTCGGAGTGCTCGAAATAGAGCAAGTGTTTTAAAGACCAGTTATCCACGAATACTTTACGCTATTTTTTTTTATTGGTACACTACACTTTGAAATCATAAATACTGGTATTATTACTACAAAAAATTGAAATAAGAATTAAGAATGTAAAATGCTTGAATTCGTGATGTGACATCAGGATACCTGTCAGTCATGAAAACGAGAAAACAAAAATTAATTTGCAATCTGTCACATAGGATTAATTATTGTCACTATAGTTGTTACCGATTGTATATTGCTTTAAAATGAGTTCTAACATTAATTACTTAAATAGAAAAGCAGAATCGCGGTTAATACCGCAAAAATCGGAAGACGCTTATAAAAAAGAATACGATAAGTTCATCAAATGGATGGAAGAGCAAAAGGTAATAGTCTAGGAAATAGCGTGCAAATTCGACGACGAGTGTTTACCGTCTGCCAGTCGGTAATTGAAGAGACCATATAAATACAAAAAATTTTCTCTCTGGAACTTTTTGGTATGATGGGGGGATAGGGGGGGGGGGGGCATTTATTTTTAAATCGGCACGCGCGCTAGCCGGAAAAAAAAAACTTTTTTTCTTTTTCCGGTTAGCGCGCGAGCTGTTCGGAAGTTTCGTCTGCCAGCGTAATTGGGGTATGTGAAGTGCATATACTAACTACCTATGCGGACAGATATCGATAATCATTCGATTTAAAAATAAATGGCCCCCCTCCCTATTCCCCCACCATACCAAAAAGTTCCAGAGAGAAAAAAATTTTGTACTTATATGGTCTCTTCGATTACCGACTGACAGACGGTAACCACTCGTCGTCGCATTTGCACGCTATTTCCTAGGCTATAACAGATACAGATGAACGAGTTGTACTTGCTTACCTTTGATGTTGTCATGGTAACTTTAAAACACGCGCGTTTTTAAAACTTGGATTTAAACACTCTGAGGCGTACTTTAAATAAGCAAAATAGGGTACCAATAAAAAAAAATGTCATGTGAAAAGTTGGTTTATTAAGAATTTATTGGTAGAGACTGAATATAAAGACAAAATAAGGAACAAAGAAGATAAAAACAAACAGAGGGAATAGAGAGGGGTTGGTTGTAGGTTTTGTTGAACTACAACATACCAAAAATTCATCAAATTTGACAGATTACCAATTTACCTAGAAAACATGCTGTGTCCTTTATGAATTTTTCTAAAGGTAAATATGACATATCGTTGGATAACTAATTTAAGTTGTGATCTAGTAATGAAATAATTTACAGTGCGTTCCATTAAAAAAAAAGAAAAGTTATGTCTATATCTCGAAAACTGAGGCATGCATAATTTTCTTCATATCAGCAATAGATTCTACTCAAAAAAGTGACTCAAGAATGTGTTACTCGATTTTCGATTCCACACTTGGTAATAGAGATCATCCAAAAATGCCAATTTTCCAAAAACGCTCTGTGGCTCGGTAGTAGAAAAAGATAAACGATCGTAGTTTGCGTCATTGTTTGTTTCTCGAAAATCGAGCTAAGGACACCTATACTGGTTTTGTCTATCTGCCATAGTTTTAGAGAAAACTTCAAATCCCATCTAATTTTGTCCACCCTGTACATAGTAACGATAAAAACCACGAATAGACAAGCAATTATTGCACTACGCATTAACAGAACTGAATTGTTTGTTAATAAAGTTTCTTAAAATTGTTAAACAATGTTAAACAATTTTTATTTTTCATGGCTTACTTTAAAATAATTTATACTATTTTTCTACCATAATGGACAACAAATAATAAGTTTTTTTGACTTTAATACTTAATGAATTTTGGGTTTGACGATATCTACCGTTGGATTGGTCTCGAAAAGTTGTATTTAATTGAGAGGGTGCTGCAGGATGGTGCCATTTGGAAAAAAAGATTTTTTTGCAAGAAACTAATTTCGAAAGATTATTAAACTGGTTATTAAATTTGTTCCTTAAAAGTCAAATTTGTATTTTTACATTATTTTCATGTCGTTTATGATAATTTAAAGTTAATGATATAGCACTCTAGATTCAAAACAAGACTTGGCTTTAAAAAAGTCAAGTCGGCGTAAAACTCACTACTAAAGCAATTCAAACCTATTCAGAATAATTTTTCCAGGATTCTAAAAATGCAATAATATACAAGGTGTTCCATTTAAAAATCAAGTTTCATTTTGATAAACAGGGTAAACCATTAATAATAAGCCATAGTTTAAGGGTAGATTCTTTGGATCAAAATATCAGGATATAACCAAACGGGCCTTAGTAAATTGTTACTGTGGAAAAGATACAGGGTGTCAAAAATTTTTTGCAATATCTCACCTACCTCTAGACCGATCTTCTCCCAATTTGGCAAGAAAACATTTTTTAAGTTAAGAAACAATAATTTTTGTATAACATCACGCTAGCCCATGGAGGGGCGCCTCGTGAGCTATACCTGATGATGAATATTTTTTCTCTTTTTTCTACGAAACGTTGCGACATTTTTGACTGGAAAATCTCATGCAGGAGCCATTTCTATGTAAAAAAAAAACACTTGATAGAACTTGATAATTCCAACCGTTTTCGAGAAAACTGCCGCAAAGATTTCATTAATTCTTTGAAAACAATTCATCAGCTACAGCTGATGAGACACCTTCCACGTCTAGCGTGAGGTAATACATAAATTATTGTGTCTTATCTTAAAAAATATTTCCGTACCAAATTGGGAGAAAATCGGTTAAGAGGTAGTTGAGATATTGCAAAAGAAAAAGAAAAAAAAATACAATTTTGACACCTCATATTTTGGTCCAAAGAATCTACCGTTGAACTATGACCTATTATTAATGGTCCATCCTGTATTGAAAAGTCAAACGAGGGGTGCTAGTGATATCGTTTTCACCCGGTATAGTACACTCTTCGCAGTTTTCTGAAAATGTGTTTAGTTCTTTAGGTATAATTGCTATACTTGTAATTTTTATAATTCCTCGATGATACCATTTTGATTGTCGAAACATTCGTTAGAACTGTATGCAATATTTCTGTGTTTATAGAATCTTATCAAAGATTGTAACACTCTTCAGGTGCATTTTTTTCCTAAAATGCCTCATAATTTACTGGTCAATTAAGAAAAAATATGATCTTCTAGATAACATTAACTTACTGTCCAAATTTCAATCAAATCGAACTGGTCTCCTGGTCTCTCTTATGTTATCGTACTTACAAAAAGTTGACGGACGGAGAGACAGACGGGCAGATGGAGGAACTGACAAGACAGATGAGAGATGGACAGACGAAGGACATTTTGAAAGTTATTCAGAACTCTATGACTAACACAATGACTGAAATAATTTTGTTTTTCTCTACGAGCAATATTTACAGTCTTAGAAATGTGAGAATCAGATGTAACATTCGTATTTCAGAAGAGTATAACAATAGATACGGAACAATGCATATATTTTTGTAGAAAATTTTATAAGCTTTATTTTGTATGTGAGTGTGAGACATAATATCGATACTCCTAATTGTTAGCGAGATATAGGCAAAAAGCTCAATCGAAGCACCATTTTTTCAAGATGGTGGCTCAAGCG
This sequence comes from Rutpela maculata, assembly GCA_936432065.2. Classification (NCBI taxonomy): domain Eukaryota; kingdom Metazoa; phylum Arthropoda; class Insecta; order Coleoptera; family Cerambycidae; genus Rutpela; species Rutpela maculata. Next base: position 6,152,263 of record OW386289.2, read on the forward strand.
CAAAATACTGAGTCTGTTAGTATGTTTAATAGTAAACCTGAATGAACATATTTGTCAAGTTTCAAAACTTGATCATTTATTTCCCTCCAGTTTTCCCTATTTGACTGGGGTAGCAGGCAAGTTTAGGATTGTGACCAATCTAATAACACTAGAATATAAACCGACCTAATTAAAAGAAATAATTTCATATTAAATTTTTAAGTACCAATCTGACTATTATTAAACAGCAAAGTAATATAAATTGCATTTATTTCAATTTAAAACCATAAACTTGTCCTATATAAAAAATTGCTAGCTTTTTGAAGCATGTCCACGTTGTCTAGTTTTCAACTAGGTAATCATTGTAACTGTCAAATTCGTTATTGCCTTGTATTTTGTTCCATTTACGTAAGCATTTTTTTGAACAAATCATTTGAAATCGATCATTTCTTTTTGCTATAACTATAATAGCTAATACATTTGATAAGCAAAACTAATTATAGAACCTATAATAAGATACAGTATACAAAATATTAAAGTGATTATACAGGGTGTGAAATAACACTACACACAAAAATTGTAAACATGTGACCAGAAGTGCGTCTCGAGGGAGTTATGACTACCTGAGGATGGCACCTAGATACCTAGTAATGTTTACTGATTATCTCTTTATTTTGGGGCGAGCGTAGAGGCATTTTGACTGTGCATGTATTTCGATACTCCAGTGAAGCAACGTTCAGCGCGGTTAGTACTTGGTGACCCATCTTGGGAAACACAGCGATCTCCTCCCATATTCTAGCGACTTGTATATCAGCGTATACGCGGAAGCTACGTAACTTCAAGACGAGAAGATACCACCCGGTAGCTCGTCTCCTGGCCTCGGTAAGAGGCTCTGGTAGCGGAAATAGGCCGACGTTAAATAAATAGGTAAAAAAATCTCTTTATTTGACTTCTAGACAGCAATAGAAGATTTTCTTCGGTTTGGACTTTTAAGTTTTAGCGTCAGGCTTGTTATCAGGTAATTCTGAAATCTCCATGTATTGAATTTCAGTTATATTGGATTCGACAGTTTGAATTCTTAACTTTTGACATTAGATTAAATGTCAGATACTCTCAACAAAATATAACTGCCAATTTTAACGCAATTCCGATGAAATTTTAATTTTTTATCATTAGCGACGCGACGCAACGTCGCCAAATTCTCGACTCAAAAAATCTTGTTTCCAATTTTTGCTTATTTTACACCACAACAACTGAATTCGCAACGAAAGCTAACATTTTTTTTTTTTTTAATTACATAGAGAGGTTGTCGCTACAACATGGTGCTGCTACAAAGTAGCTAACATTAAATCTGGCCTGTAAAATCTTAAAACAATTCCTATTAATTTTGGGTACTTTGACGTTTTTATCAAATCAACGAAAAACGAATCATCCTGCAGAATTCATTTTTTTTTGTCTCCTACAAATGCTGTAGAACTGATTCAAACTATAAAACAGCTAAAAAATAAGAAATCTCCAGGACATGATGGGTTGCAAGCTGAGATAATTAAGTTTATAGCTGAGTATATAGCAGAACCTCTTGTCATAATAATTAATAAAATGTTTGAAACCGGTTACTTTCCTACTGTCTTTAAGACATCAATTATCATACCTGCCTTTAAAAGTGGCGACAGACAAGAAATATTAAATTATACTTAAAATTTATCACACATGATTTGGTTTCCGTGAAAAAAAAATAAAAAACAAAGCAAGTAGATCGGATTACGTTTAGTGCCGTTATGGCACACGATTTAACGTTCTTTTCGGCTTTAATGATTCACCGAGTGGGGAGGTTCCAGCAGCTGCCGATTTGTTCTCTAACATCCTGTATACGATCAGAATAATACACAAATACAATTTGAAATTGGTTCTAAACCATACAATATAGAAACACATTTCTAATATTTTTTATCAACAATAATGCGAACATTTTTTTATGAACTGTTAAATAATTGCAGTATTTGCTATTGAAATATTTTTTTGTCTTTATTAGCATGAATGTATCTGGCTGAGTCTAATCGAATACTGTCATTCAACCTTTGTGTGTGGTTGAGGCAACTTAAGAAAGCATATTTTATTGCTATCGACAAGGCGGCTATGACAAATATTTAGCAACAATTGTCAGTTCGTTACGTACAATCACATTTTGATAAAAAAATTCACCCAGAAAAATTTGCGTTGGTCATGAAATCGACTGCAAGACAATTTTGACCTTTTGAAACAAACTGAAAATGTATATGGTGATGTTGATGATGATTCGTATCATCATTAGAGCAAGTAAACTTTTCTTATAATGCAAACGAGAACGTTATACAGGGTCGCTGATATGTAAGGAAACGGTTGATTATCTCCTAAAGTAAGATAGCTAACGAAAAATGTTAAGATATAAAAGTTTTAAAATCTGTTACAATAAAGAAAAATTAAGTATACAGGATCAGTCAAAAAGTCATGACGAAACAAATTTCCTTTTTTTTAGTGGAATATTATGTCCTGTATATTATTCCACATTTCAATTCTTCAACAAAATTCATATAGCACATCATATACCTAAATCTAACCGTTTTCGAGACATAGAATTTTGAAAATAACTTTTTACTACCCTCAAATTTATTAAGGAAAAAGCCCAAAATATTTATTATGAAAATTACACAAGGTGGAGGATAAGGATATGATTAAATTTTAATATTATTTTTTACAGAAAATAAAAAGTAATTGATAAAAATGCATGAAACAAAAAAATTTATTTTTTAATGAATGTGCTGGATATTTTTAATTTTATGAAAACAATAGTTATGCCAGAAAAAAAAGAGAGAAAACAAGTTTTAATAAACAGCGAATATTTTGTTTGGAGTTCTATTTTATAAGGTGCTCAAACTGTTCATCATTTACCTGCTGTAATAATGAATTCGCTGAACAAAATTTTGTAATGAATCTAAAAGGGTGTCGGGAGGTACAGTGGAAATTTCATGCCTTATCCTTTCTTGCAATTCTTCAATATTTTGCGGCCTATTTTTTATGTGACCCGCAGAAAAAAGTGAAGCGGAGTCATATCGGGCCATTCAATTCCCCTCCTGCGTTCAATCCATTTACCAGGAAAAGTTTCCTCTAGATATGCCCGTACCACAAGTCCAAAATGTGGAGAAGCCCCATCTTGTTGAAACTCTATATTTGTTCTACCTGTAAATAGGGGTTGTTATTATTTAGGAATAATCGTCTAAGCTCTGGAATAATATCCTCTTGCAAAAGTAATAAATATCGTTCAGAGGTCAAATTTCCCTTTATAAAATACGATCCTATGACTTGTCTACCAATAATGCCACACCAAACATTTACTTTTTGTGGTTGTTGGGTGTAAATTTCCTCCATCCAATGTGGATTTTGCTCTGACCAATACTTCGGTTTACGTACCCGTTTAAATAAACTTCGCAGAACTCGATTCTATGGTCAAAATCGTCTTCACTCAATTCTCGTAACAAATGAATTTTACATAGATGGAATTTTTTCCGTTTGCAAATTTTTTGAATGGAATATCGACTCATGTTATGATTTGAAGCCCTCTGTTGTCTCGAATTTATTGGATTTTCCACAACATCTAACATGACATTCAAAGAATTTTCTGCATTTGCAACGCTTACCGGTCTCTCATTTTTTGATCGATCTTTGACACTTCCAGTTTCATGAAAACACTGCATGTTTTTGAAACGGTTGACGATCGGGTCGCAATTCATTAACGATCGGGACGCAATTCATTAAAAATACTCACTACTTGGTCACAACTTCGTCTTTTATCACCATATCCTATGATCATTAAAACTTCAATACGCTAGGTTTTACTTAAACTTGCCATTTTTGCGTGAAAATTATTCACACTAAATGTATTTTTGACATGTGTTGTCAAGATCATCACTGTTAGACAAAATTACGACGCGGCGTTGTTATTGAGCTACAAACTCTCAAAGGTAACTTGATTAACTATAAACAATGCTCTAAAATATTTTTGTATAATTTAAAAGGAAATGATTTTCAAAATTCGATATCTCGAAAACGGTTAAGTTTAGGTACATGATGTGCTATATGAATTTTGTTTAGAATTTAGAGAAGAATTGAAATGTGGAATAATAAACAGGATGTTCCATTAAAGAAAAAACAACTTTGTTTCGCCATAACTTTTTGACTGATCCTGTAATTATTGTATTAGATTTTTTTCGTTCGACCAGAAAGTACACCCTTTCTGGAGACATTATCCGCCAAAAAATAACGTTTTCCCGGGCTAGACCGGAAAGTGACATTAGAGATCGGCACAGTCTTTTCGGATCTCGTTTCTATGGAAACGAATTTGTGTTAATTGTTGAGATAAGTGTCAAATAGATGAATAAACTTGACTTTTACGAGTTGTCAAAAGTCGTTTCGCTAGTTATGGAAAAAATGGATTCAGATTTTGAAGTGTCGGCCGAAAAAAAATATTGTACGTTACACGACCAAAAACAGTGTTTTGCAGTCTCCCCAAGCTTCCAGAACTCACCTCCCAAGTAACAATTTAAATTTTATCGTGATCTTCAGAACCCCTTGAAGTCTATTTAATAAAACTTCTCATAAAACTATATATCTTTGACAAACGCTATTAAACCTTTATAAAGCTTGCATAAAGCTAAAAGGGACCATTCTTAAAAGAGTTCTGAGGGCCTTTTTTAAAAGTCATTTTAAAACCAATTGGCTTTATTCTAAACAGCCTTTATAACGTTCTGAAGACCTTGACAGAACTATTCATAAAACCAACAATAAATCCTAAAAGCATAATTTTGGCCTTAAGGGACTATCTACAAACTGTTGTTTAATCATTATAAAACCACTTTGTAAGGTCATCATAAAACTAAAATGCTTAGAACTGCACTTAAAAAAGCTATTTGCTCTGTTAAAAGGTTTTATGCTTGCCATCATATTAAAACTAAGTTGGCAATATTGGCAAATTAGTCGCGTGTTGGTAATGGATATTATAATAAGCATTTGCTGTTGTTCAGCCTTCAGCTCGTGTCTCTATACTGGTTAAAATTATCAAGTTCGGTAGGTACTCACCGTGAATGAAAATTTAGCTGCGCATTAAATTGTACTGATGATATCACAACTAGTAGGTCAAAAAATACGGAAGCCCTTGAAAAATATTGAAAATTTTGGAAATTTAAAAAAATATTTTAAAACTAATTTTTTTTAAAAAGTTTACTTTTTTGTTAATATCAACTTAAATCACACGTTACTCATAATAATCATGATTTTAATCCTTATTACCCATAAATTGTTGCAAAAATTGCGACTAAGTAATTGTTCATTTGAATAATTCCAACATGGCAGCTTTTGTTTACAAAGATATTTTTGTAGAAAAATGGCGATTTTTGATTAAAATCTGTTGGTTGCCGGCAATACCACAATAAGAGTATTCGATCTTAAGATTGTCACAGTGCTCTCGTACGAGAGCATTTGCTACTAATTACAACCAATTTAAGTCTTCTTATATTTATATAAGTCCATTTGGTATTGTCTAATACCAATTGATCTTGTTTAACACCATTTGACCTATATTAAGATTTGTTGGATTTATTCACAACCACCATAAAACCTATTGCCTAAAAATATTTAACTTTTTTGGGTTTATTTACATATAACCTCACACTTGGTAATTGCTTTTTCCTTACCTTAGCTGTGCTGTGATTGCTTTGAAAGGGTCAGCTATATGCCCTTATACCCAGATGCAGTGAACTGCACTGGAATGTGAATAGAAGAGCAAAAAGATATAAATAAGAAGATAAGATTTAAAGTAAGTATCAGGTTAAAAATATGGTATTCAGAATACTACAGTTAACACAAAAATCCTTGTTAGAAGGCAAAAGCAGACACTTGATGTTGACAAAAAACCAGTGTCATCAATAACCTACCTAAATCGCGCGATTACTTATAAATAACTCTCTGTCAAATGCAACAAAATTATTCCATAATAAAATATATTTCCATATTTAACTTCTTGAGGTACTTCACACAAAAGTAATTAAAATTTAACCTAAAATAAGTCAAATCTATTTATCCACGTCAAACTGCAACTTTTGCGGTTTTATGAAGGAATCTGTCCAGACTAAATGGTTCTTATGTTACATTTGGCATTATACAAGCCAATACAGCTTTATAGCAGTTTTATGATTAGTATATTCAGGTGCCCCTTTAAAACTCTTAGGCATACTGGTTTTATGAACATTGTCTCTGAGGTAAATTGGTTTCCTAGGCCAAATGATTTTATCATGGTAGTGCTGACCACCACCATAAAACCTGTACAAGTGCCAATAGATTTGATTTAAAACAAATGCTAAATGGTATTGAAACTCAGCCTCCAGGAGGTTGTTACAACTCTTAATAAAACCACTTAGGCTGAAAGAGTTGTTGGCCTGCTACACTACCGCTATAAAGCCATTTAGCAAACTCACATCCTCAATAAAGCTATTACAAAACTTATTCAAGTCCACATAGCATTTAAATTGTTACTTGGGTTGGAATCTGCTTGGGTCGACCTGCAAAACACCACTTTCCGGTCTCGTAACGTAAATTACTATTAAGAAACTCTAAAACTTTTGTATCTTCACGTTTTTCGCTAGCTATCTTACTTAAGGAGATAATCGACCGATTCCATACATATCAGCGACCCTGTGTATTAAACTCGCTAAATAATTGATTATCTCCTTATTCACCCTTTAATCACCACCTTTCCGATTTTGTATAAAAAATCTTTGAGAAAACTAAAAATTTTATGAAAAATATACTTATACAGGGTGTTTCATTGAAGAGGTATCAGTCAGCACAGAGTGATAGGAGATCTCAATACGCAGCAATTTGACCTCCATGAATGCTGTGCGAAATGTGTTAGTTTAGGAATTATTTAGGTTTTCGCCTGGTTTTCGCAGTTAATGTCAAAATAAAAGCAATTTCTCCATTGAAAGATTATCCTGGGACATACATCTTGAGGATGTCCTAAAATGGGATATCCTAAAAGGGTCATCCGTATTTCTATTTATTTTACGTACTGGAATATCCAGATACTTTCATTTGTCATCCCACATCCCGATTGTGCTGTGTGGGAGTAATTAAGCCAGAATGACAGAATTTGTGAGTAAAATTAGAGTTTAGCGGAAAATACACGAAAACCAAAATAACTCCTAAACTAACTTTCGCATAACATACATGGGGGTCAAATCGATGAGCATTGATGTTGTCTATCACCCTGCGCCAACTGATCTGTCTTTAATGAACACCCTGTATAAATGAAAAATAAAACAGCATATAGGGTTATATCAACAACAACATCAAGCACAACAAAGTTACCACCATTACTTTGATTCTAATGAGTTCATAGTACAGTTAGCGCTTTTAAGTATAATTTAAAAATATCCGTAATCTGACAGCAGCAGCAATAAATGGGTAATAATAATTACTAATATATGGTTTTGGGTCATCCACCTGAGTTAAGAATGTTTTCAAAGGATCTAAAATTAAAAGAAAAAAATAGCGTAACAGCTCCGTTAAATACTGCTTGATTTTAATTTAGAATTGCTGACTAACGGTTAACTGAGAATTCCCACATCTTGATTTATTTGATAGCTCTTATTATTGAAGTCTATGACACGAACATCTTCCCTACAGGATATACAATAGAGAGTATGTCTTTAAAAATACCTTGTTTTAAGCTAATTTCAAATTTATCGCTATACAAACTGGAATTATTAAAACAATTCGTTTTCAAATATTAGATAAAATGCTTATACATTTTTATGCAAGGTGCAAGAAATTCTAAAACACGTTGATTTTTTACCTCTTCATCGGCTATATGTTTCAGGGAAAGTTCAGACCAGCGAACCAGACCCATGTATCCCCATGTATTTTCGGTCGCTGAATCCCAATCCGAGGTCAAAAAACTCGTACACCCCCAAAATCATTAGCTAGAGCCAAAAAACACCCCTGGACTGGGGTAAAAAGAATATTAAGCTAGGAGAATAGTTGTTACATCTTAATCGATCGAATTATACAAATTAAGGTTAAACAGCAGCGTACATACAATAGATATGAAACACAGCCCCAGTGAGGGGTGAAAACTAGCCCCCATTTATAAGAAAATCGAACCAAAACAGTAATGACTGCTGAAAAACCTCGAAATGTCTAAGTTTTGTTAAAGTGATAAGAAACTGCATCAGGTCCGGCGTAATCTTCATAAACTGCTCCTATAGGGTCGAGAACAACCACCCTTAAGTTTAAAGGACACAAAATAAGAAAAAACGTAAAATCCAACAGGATTTCTATTTTGCGTAGTACTCTAAAATAGAACTAGAAACTTACGTACCATCAACGTTCTACAGTGCCAACCCTCAGATGGTGAGAAAACTACCCCCTATGTAGGATTTATCCATAAAAAGTTACAGTCACTTCTATAAAAATTCGAAACACCTGCGTTGTGTGGAAGTGAGAAGAAACTAGACTATGTTCAACGCTATGCTTGAAAACCCCCATTGGATTGCGAGATGCCACCCCCATATACGTAGGATTCTGGAAGTGTGCAACACGATTTTTGCCAGTCATAGCATCCATAAAAATGGAAATCCGGTTAGTCTCTCTGTTTTCCAGCATCCTACGGATATAGGGATGGCATCTCGCAACCCCGTGTGGTTTTCAAGCAGAGCGTCGAACATAGTCTAGTTTCTTCTCACTTCCACACAGCGCAGGTGTTTCGAATTTTTATAGAAGTCACTGTAATTTTTATGGTTAAATCTGACATAGGGGATAGTTTTCACACCCTCTGAGGGTTGACTCTGTAGGACTTTGATGGTACGTAAGTTTCTAATTCTATTTTAGAGTACTACGCAAAATAGAAATCCTGTTGAATTTTACGTTTTTTCTTGTTTTGCGTCCTTTAAACTTAAGGGTGGCTGTTCTCAACCTTATAGAGGCAGTTTATGAAGATTACGTCAGACGTGATGCAGTTTCTTATCACTTTAACAAAACTTGGACATTTCGAGTTTTTTCAGGAGTCATTGCTGTTTTGGATTGATTTTTTTATATATGAGGGTTAGTTTTCGCCCCTCCCTGGGGGTGTGTTTCATATCTATTGTATATATGCTGCTGTTTAACCTCAATTTGTATAATTCGATTGATTAAGATCTAACAACTATTCTCGTTGCTTAATCTTCTTTTTACCCCATTCCAGGGGTGTCTTTTGGCTCTAGCTAATGATTTTGGGTGCGTACGTTTTTTTTTGACCTCGGATTCGAATTGAGCGACCGAAAATACATAAGGATACATGGGTCTGGTTCGGTGGTCTGAACTTTCTTTTTTTTTGTGGTGCAACCGCTACTAAAATTTTTTTAGGCGTGAGGACAATTTTTTTTTTTAAATTCCAAGGAGTTGTGAAGTGATAACTTTCAGACGTACGAAACAGCAAAAGGAGACCAACTAGAATACTTGATGGATCACAAACGTCTGATAAGACGTTGGGACTGAGAAGTGATAGAAAAGATAAAACTGCATTTTAAGTTAAACGCTGTTTATTGCATAAAATGTTCAAAATGTGAACCATATCCTCCTTTCAAACGATTTTTATTATAAAAATATACGTTGATAATGTGCATCTCTCGTCTTCTCGCGATGTTTTTATTGTAACTTTTCTTTCCCAACTTTTTTGTAGAAGCCTTGTTTATGGTTATCTTCTGCCTAAAGAAACAGCTTTTGTTAGATTTAATGCTTGATACTATGAAATAGAGGGACGCTCTCACGCGGAACTACCGTTACCGCAGTCTCCGCTGTTACGGTAGGTAGGATTAGACTAGTTCAGCGGTCAATTTTACTTAAGTTACTATTAGTAACGCAAAAAAATGGAAAACTTTTATTGTTTAAATAGCCCTAGAATGTCATTAAACGTCGAAATTTTAAGTTTGACAAAAAAAACCTTTCCGTCTGTCGGTCTGTCTATCTAACCTTTTTTGTGCGCACGAATACTCTGGAACCGTTCAAGATATTGACTTAAAATTTCGTACACGTATGTATTTTAACGAGATCTGGAACTAGATTATATTTTGATTTTATTCCGTTGAAGGGTTGGGGTAAATGGGGGTAAATAGGTAAATCAAGTAAGTAAGTAAAATTGGTATTTGGTATATGTAAGAGAAGCTAAGGTCTCAAAAATTTTTTTGGCATTAGCCACTCCCATTACCACCCCCCATCCAAGGGGGTGAAAAAAATAATAAAATTGTGAATTAGTGCGTATACATATAGACTACAAGCCCATCGTAATTTTTAAGAGGTCAAGTGATCCAGCATGAATTATATTCAGTACGATGCTGGTATACAGGGTGTCCCGAAACTCCCGCCTTCCCCTTTAGCCAATTCTCCATGCAAAAATAGTAAGAAAAGTTCCTATAAACATGTGTCCGGAAATGCTTCCTAAGGGAGCTACGGCCCTCTAAGAATGGGCCAAAAATGGATGTTTTTACTAATTATCTGGGACAACTTTATGAAACTTGCTTAACTTTTTTCGATTATTAAAGGTTATTGTTTTACAGCATTAGCCAAAATTAATTTTATCCAGAGGCGGAGAAACGAGGAGTCGGTGTTCTTTGTTTCTACATATTAATTTTTCCATTTGACATTTTTAGAATTTTAATCCCTGATTATGATTCCCTGGTTAATTCTGCATAAAAAAGGGCCTCTTTACAATTAGCCATATGGCAAGCCGTTTTCGAGTAAAAGCGGTCTAAACGAAATATTGCGTATTCGTTTGCTAAATGCGCATTATTTATTTTTCAAAGTAGGCGTAAAACAATAACCTTTATTAATCGAAAAAAGTTAACCGAGTTTCATAAAGTTGTCCCAAATCATTTCCGAGATATTTAGTGCAGTCATTGAAGCTTTTTACCTTCTAAATTTTTTACTATGAACCGATTTACATGAAATTTTGGAATTAGGCTTATCTCACCCTCAACTTCAAAAGTGATATTGACCCGATCTCCGTTCTCACCCTGGGGGTGGTTGCCACCCCTTCTCGTTGGTGGAAATTTTTCTTTCAAAATAACCTCGGATGTCGATAGAAGACCTAATTCTAAGCAAAAAATGTTCTGTAAAGTTTTTTCAAAAACTCAATAATTTTCAAGTTATTGGCGATTGAAAATTCGGAATTTTCCCAAGTTTTTCAAAGGTTTTTTGCAAATATCTCAAAAAATATGCATTTTAACGATAATTTCATAATGAACAAAATTATAGCAAGTGAAAAAATAAACAAATTGATTTTTTATAAAGTGTTCTAAGTGCAATATTAAGCGAGATATTGAAGATCAAAGCCGTTTTTTTTTTGTCTGAAATTTAATCGATGTATTCAATGCCATCTAGCGGACAACGGATACATTTTATCCATATGACAATAAGAAACTTTTTTATAGTGCTTAAAATAATCTTTAAAATGAGCAGTGTTAAAAGTCTTTTGCGCGTAAAGTGAGTGAGTTGTAATGAAAAAAAGAGGGACATCTAATGTTTTTTTTTAAAAATCGATGTGTTTCATAAGTGCCATTTCCACCAAAATTAAAATTAATCGTATTCCGTCTAGAATTAACTTTAATATGAAGAGTTTATTGGATTCCAGCGGTTTGGCTGCTTTGGAATACATATTTTTCAAAAAAATCACGATTTTGTGAAAAAAAATTTTTTACATTTTTGAAAAAAACAACTTTTTTTTCATAATATTTCAAAAATAATGAAAGATACGTAAAAAACTGTAATAATAAAAAATGTAGGTCTTTTTTTGACAAAAATTTTGTTTTTTTTTCTTTTTTTGTCACACCAAAATTGACGGAGATATGATTGTTTAAAGAGCGCGCGGTAGCGCAATCGCAGTCTCTCTCGAGCCCTTTGACCCTTCACCGTTTCAAAATAAAAGGTTTTTCACTACATATCGTAATGAAAAAAGTTGTAGCTCTTTCAATTACCTTTAAAATGTTTTTTTTTAAGTTGTGATAGCTTCAAAATTGTAGGAGTTACGGTCCAAAAACTAATCGTATTTTTTTCTATTTAGTAAACTAAAAATTTCGGAGCATGAATATTTGGAGCAAAGTGAAAGTACACAATAATATGGACCCAAAACTATTGTCTTATGTATATATATACATATATGGCATATATATATCGGAAACATAGGCATGAATACATACCAACGTTCATATATGTATATATAACACATTTGAATGAGTGTAAGTATGTGTATTGCTCGATGGGTCGACCACGAAAAAGCCAAGTGATCTTCTAGAAAAAAGGGAAGATTTGAGAAATAAGGCTCAGATATTTTTTAATAGTACATCTGAACTCGAAGATATTTTAGAAGCAGGTAGATATTGCATGGTATGTTTGTATGGACTTGCTAAAGATATACGTCCAAATAAATTGAGTCGCGTAGAAAACTTTACAAAATATCTCGAAAAGATGCGCTATGAAAGTTTTATTAAAGCAACCACGAACAACAGTACCGCAAAATTATCATCCTTAGTTTCAACAGTTGGTGCCATAGATGAGCCTACTAAGAGGGTTTATCTACAAACTCAGATTTGGCTTGGCAACAAAAATATTCATCCAACTGAGTGGGGATGGGTCAGTAATGAAGGGTTATTAAATCCAATAAAAACTGCTGATCCACCTGCACCGCAACAGTTGCTCAAAATGATTTTTTGCAACTGCAAAAAAGGTTGCGGAGCCACTTGCGGATGCCGAAGAGTCGGGCTGTTTTGCAATGTAACTTGTGGAACATGCAGTGGAGATAACTGCCAGAATAGCCCTCCAATTGATCCAGAAGAAGATCTTGACGACAGCAGCTCTGATATTGAGTCATGAATTATTATTTTTATGGACGATAATTTTTTATGTATTGTAATGCTCTTGTTTGTAATGTCTTTTTTTATGTATTGTAATGCAAATTTTTTTATAATTAATTACTAATTTGATCTAGTATATTTACAGATAACTTATAAGTTTATATTTTATTCAATAAAAAGTGTGATTTTTTACTTTATAATCAAATTATTTTTAATTGTATAAACTTATATTTTCAATGTTTTAATTTAGGGGTAGTTTTAAGGGTTGAAAAGCTTAAACATATGAAAGTCATTTTCGAGAACGTGGAACAACCTTTAAATCCTTTTCAGTTCACCAAAAAAAAATTTTTTATACAATTTTTTATAGAGGGGTTGCTTTTAAGGGTTGAAAAGGGGTTAAATTATGACAAATAAGGTAGACAACGTAAAACAATATTTACTCTATGTTTAAATCTTTTTAAGTTATATAAAAGTAATTTTCTGTGATTTTTTTCAATTTAGGGGTCGTTTGCAGGGGTTGTAAAGTTTTTCAGGGATTTAAAATGGGTTAAACATGAGGTAATTGTGTTAGAGAATACTATAAAATGTCACTCCGTATTATTAAACACGTTTTCTAGCGATAAAAAGGCTCAATGTCAATTTTTTCATTAAGGGGTTGTTTTCACCCCTTAAAAATAAAAATCGGAGGTCGGGTCAATATCACTTTTGAAGTTAAGTGTAAGATAAGCCTAATTCCAAAATTTCATGTAAATCGATTCATAGTAAAATATTTAGGAGGTAAAACCCTATTTTACGCTTCAATGACTGCACTAATTAGTAAAAACACCTATTTTTGCGCCATCCTTAGAGGGCCGTAGCTCCCTTAAGAAGCATTTCCGGACACATGTTTATAGGAACTTTTCTTACTATTTTTGCATGGAGAATTAGCACCTAAAGGGGAAGGCGGGAGTTTCGGGATACTCTGTATAAAACCATAATTTTAGGCACTGTGCCGTCACTTTTGGGCGGTACAGGTGAGTACACAGGTAAATTGAATTTTCCATCCAAAGTGCGCTCTTCAGATAAAATATTCTTATACGGCATTCCTCATGTTTGATAGTTCATAAAAAATAATCGCCTAGAACCTACTGCCGTACAAAAACAATGGGACCGGAAGCCAGAAGAATTTTTGATTTTCCGAAAAATTTTCCAGGCAAATAGGTGGTATAATACTGTACAGCGTTTGTACAATGAGTTTTGTATGCTTTCATAGATTCATTATTCAGCAACGCCGTACATATTTGGTGGTTCCAGAGTGATAAATCCCAGGCGCAACTCCTTCCCTAGATCCGTAGGGTGTAAGATCATTGCAAAATGTACGGCATCGATTCTACAATATTATTCAACACCTACAGTAATTTTTAACAACTGTGCCGTCTAAAAGTTATGGTAACTATAAATATAAATAAACAATTACCTACATTTGGGAGTTGAATCTCATTTCTTAGCAATAAGATCATAAATTCCTGTACTGCAACCGATTCTTTGACATAATGTAACTAAATATTATCGTTGTACATTATAGCCGGTTATAATTAATGGAACCAATTGAAAATATGAATTAAAAAAAATAAATGAAATTTTCAAAATTTAAAAGATTTTCAAAATGCGCTGTGTATTAATAAAAGGAGTAATATTTCTAAAATTTGCTATTTTGAATTCTTTAAAGATGAAAATATAAAAAAAATAGATGCCGTACATTTTTACCTTTAGGATTTTCCACAGCTGATGTGATTTACCATAACATTTTCACCGGCCTTTAGGGTCATTAATTACTGTACGGCATTTACAAAATGTTATCGACTATATCAAATAGTAATCGAAAATTGTGATGCTGTTCATATTAGCCCATTCAAAGTGACTTATTGTTAGCTTGAATGGGGCAATTATATATTAATAATTGAATGTGGACGGACAGTTTATCTTTCATAAACAGAGCTCGGGAATTTTATCTCGGTATCTCGGTGACGTGAAGTCAGAGTTGGCTCTGTCAGCGCGGAAAGATTTTTATGCAACTATGACACAATATACCTTACCTTGTACTATGTTGATATGATCAGTTTATTATATCCAGCAAAGATGGACAACGTTGCTAAATAACAGATCCATTAAAACGTAAAAATTGAATGGGCTCATTTAATGAATTTTATTTAGTAATTGTTACATCTTGTGGATAAAGTATTATTTAAAATTAGGCAATGTTGAAAATTTCAGACGAATCTGACATGTGGTTCTCGAAATATACGCTTCTAAAGAGCTCGGTGCCACCAATATCGTGACGTCAGAGGATAGGAAACGAAACGGTCGCGCAACATATCAAAGCTCGTGCATTCCGCTTGAGCACTGCTTGAGATCGTCGAGTCTTTCTCTGTGCGACTAGCGAGTTGCTATTAAGTGACGTCGCGGCCGAGATTCGACAAAGCGTGCGGTCCATGTTTATAATTCTTTTTTAGATGATTTACAGGTCTCACAAAATTCTAGTTTTTTGCACAGTATCTTAGAATTGTAAGATCTTTACGATAAGCAAATAAAAAAAACTGCTAAATGAGCCCATTGTACAAACGCCGTACAGTAATAAATCACATTTATGAAGTAGAAAATAGTTGCAAGAATAAAATAAAATTTAGAGGTGACAAAATACTTTTCCAGCCATCTGGAACCATTCTTTTTGTACAGCATTTAGTGTTTATTGATTATTGTTTTAAGTATATTAACAAACTATGCTAATGCCGTAAACACATTTTTCACCTTAAAATTGCTCTTTTCAGAGAGAAATAAATTTTCCTGACACAACCATGTGTTCCACGAAAAATGTACGGCATGGCAAAAAATGTCTTCGTTTCATGAAAAAGCATTAACATCATTGAATTTGATGTTGGTTCAAATCACCACCACTATACTAGTTAAGGGTAGGGCGTTGCGCCCGGAATTTCTCACCCTGGAACCACCAAATATGTACGGCGTTGCTGAATAATGAATCTAGGAAAGTATACAAATCTCATTGTACAAACGCCGTACAATATTAAATCACCTATTTGTCTGGGAAAATTTTCGGAAAATCAAAAACTCTTCTGGCTTCCGGTCCCATTATTTTTGTACGGCAGTAGGTTCTAGGCGATTATTTTTTTATAAACTATCAAACATGAGGAATGCCGTATATGAATATTTTGTCTGAAGAGCGCACTTTGGATGGAAAATTCAATTTACCTGTGTACTCACCTGTACCGACCAAAAGTGACGGCATAGAGTCTAAAGTTATGGTTTCATACACCAGCATCATACTGAGTATAATTCATGCTGGGTCACTTGACCTCTTAAAAATTACGATGCGCTTGTAGCCTAATAGTGCCGTGGAGAGAAAATACGGACCCGATGGGGAAAAAAATTCTTGAGAAAACTGCTGAGCGGGGGACAGAAATCAGGAAAAATTTTGATGGGCGGAGGAAAAATTAAACTATAATAAAAATTTTCTTCATCCCCCCGCCGCCGAAAACGGTTTTTTGCGAATATCGCGGTTTCTATGGCTCGAAGGCCAACTGAGGTTATTTATTATGAAAATGAAAGATAATGAAATTCCGCACAAAAATGATGAATTCTGGAATTAAGGTTTTTGGACAATTTTGAACAAGTTTCATTAACAAAATTTTCCGATAAAAAAATGTCTAATAGGGTTTCTTGATTTTCTCCGCATATTTTGGTATCGCAGGTGGCTTTGCATTTGTAGGAGGCGAATGTTTTTCTGGCCATAAGTAGATCCTAAGTTATTCTATACTTAAGTAACATTTGATTCAAATTGAAAAAAAAATAAATAAAAAAGTTGGTGTTACCATTTCAAGTGAAACCTCCGATTAAAGAACTTATATCTAGATACATAATGGCATTGATTTATTTGTCGCTGAAAGACTCACAATCTAAGGCACTTCTTCCCATAAGTTGCTGATTGGCCCATCGGCGTATTCGCGGCCGCTCGTGCACGATCGGCTTCAGTTCGATTATCATAATCTCAGTTGACAGTTCGGCCATTAATGCCAATAAATGTTTTTCGTGTTCTCCGATCAAAAACTGGTGAAAAAGTTATTTTATTTTAAGTTGTGATTTGCTTAATACTTAAATAATATTCTCTATTCATATTTACACAGTTTAGTGACAATATATTTTGTGCAAATAAATAGTGTAGTGCTGTGCCGTTTGCAGAAGGCAGTTTAGAAAAGAAGAAAATCGATCGTTCCATAGTCGTAACATGATGAAGTTCAGTTTACAGTTATAAAGTAAATAGCAATTAAATTTTAATATCCTTTCAATACATATTTATCTTACTGTAATATCGTATGCCTACATCACGTTATATAAAGAGCCGGTAATGCAGGAATTGCAATAATTCATTTTAATGAAAATATTTACCATTCTACACATTTTCTACACACACAACGCCACTGTTGCCTATGGGATGTGATGTTCATCTATCCATTTTAATGGACATATAATATGACTATGTTAGGAGCAAACAAGGTATATAGTGAAAAGATAGCCTGTTATGTATCTAGATATAAGTTCTTTAATCGGAGAGTGAAACACACTGTAAATATATAACGAATAAATTTTAATGTGAAGATTTAGCAAATATTACTGTATATGACGATAAATATAATATCGATCAGCTAACATAATAGGTACATAGAACAAGCACGTATTCTATGCATGGACTATATGAAATGTAGCATATTATGCCTTGCGCGGAAATTTCGAAGCACATTTTTGCCTAAACCGTTCGTTGTACATAAAAAGTTGAAGAGATCATTTTTGTGCGCAATTTCATTATCTTTCATTTTCATAATAACCCCAATTGGCCTTCTAGCCATAGAAAGCGCGATATTCGCAAAAGACCGTTTTTGTGAGCTTTGACCTTGAATAATTTTTTATGCCATAGAGTGATCTCGTTTTCGATTTTTAATATTTTCTTTAAAACACCAAAATAAACCGATTTTTAAAAATGAAGGATATATTTTGTTAGATCAGAACAGTCTAATTTCACTGGATTATCAGTAAAAAACATATTCCTGTAGACAGTAAAATTTTACTAGGTAGAAACGTTTGGATCTATGTCTATTATCGTGTTTAAAATTAATGAAAAAAAGAAACAATTAAGATCAATACTTTAATGTTCAAAATGCGAACCACCGTTTCTAATACACCCACGTGCTGTTCTTCCCACCTCGGTGGCGATGATGCCTAATGTCGTTTCTTCCTTAATTTTTGCACCTGACTCATTAATTCTTATGATAATGTGGTCGCGGTTAATTATTTCAACCTCGTAAATAAGCTCCTTCATTATTTACAGATGTGAAAGTCGAGGGGCTGGGGACCTTGCTGGTCGCAATATCTCAAAATCTGTAATGCTTTGTATGGTATATATGATCACAAAGGTTCTAAATGACCCCACCATCCCTGAACACCCTGTATAAAGAAATGAATGCCTAAGCGGCTATATTCCACCATTTTTGGAAACTCAAAAGTCGAAACTGAAAACATGCTGCAAATAATAAAATTAACAATTGGCCAGTAACAAATAAAAAAATATTTTTAAAATTCAATTTCAGGTGTTAATAACATAGCTAGTAGTATTAGCAGCCTAGGCGTTCAAGGCCCCACAACCTCAAATACAGTTCTCGGTGATACCGGCACTGCTACTACCCAGGCGCCAGGTTTCATATCGAACTTTGTTAGCAATGTTCAGCAATTTTTCGGACAGATTCAAGGGGGTACTTCTGGTGGTGCTAGTGGAACACAAGGTAGGTGACAAACATAATTTACGTAAAGCGTTTCTTACAATTAAAAATCAAAGAGTCCTCTTCAATAGAAAATTACAAAAGAGGACCCCCCCCACAAACCTTATGGAAATTGGCTCTCAGTCGAATTTTCTGAAATTTGGATATGCTGAAATTTTCGCTTTTCTGAGCAAAAATTCTCGTGGACCCAAGTCTCGGCTATGACTGCTTTTCAAGTTATGAGGACGTCACAATAAGCATAAAAATTTGGCGGAGTGAAGATAGCAATCTTTTTAGCAATCCTCCATATTTTTCTTTGTTTTACGTCGTATAAATTATTTTCAGTGGAAAAATAGCTTTATACATATATTTGAAGAAAAAAGAACAAAATCCGATATAGATAGTGGTTGACGGGGTAGCAATCCACAAAAAGTGAAATATTCTTTTTGTAACTTTTTTAATATCTTTTGTGAATTAACCATTTTCGGTGGAATAATAGCTATATACATATATTTTAAGAAAACATAACAAAATCCGATATAGGTAGGGGATGACGAGGTAGCAATCCACAAAAAGTAATATATTTTTTTTAGCTACTTTTGTAATTTCGTTTGTGCATTAACCATTTTCGGTGAAATAAAGTCCCCGGGCTTATAACTTTCTTACACAGAATTGTCGGTTTTGGGCTTCTGAAAATCCAAATTTTAGAATTCATTGTAGAAGACAATATTATAAAAAAGTGAATGTGTGGTGTGCCGTTTCTTATCACGTTGGAGTTATTGGACCTTATTTCATTGAGGTAAGGTTAAACCAGCACACTTATTTACAGCTTCTTGAAAGATTTTCTGAAGAACATTTAAATATTTTAAGACATATGCCTTTAGTTCATTTTCAACATGATGGTTGCCCTGGCCACTCCACAGAAATGGTTCATGGTTAATCGGTGGTTGAATTTAAATTTTGGAGAAAATTGGATTGCCAGGAATAGACCGATCAAGTGGCCGGCGAGATCCCCAGACCTATCAATATTGGATTTCTTTTTATGGGGTCACTTCAAGCAGTTGGTTTACGCTGAACCACTTCCTAACGATGTAGCAGTATTGAAGCAGAGAATTACAAATGCCGTAAACTCCATACCGTTAGATCATATTCGAAACAGTTTTAAGGACTTCAGGCGAATGTGTGGATGTGGTTGGTAGCTACGTCGAATAATAAAAAAAAATGTAAACATTGTTTTCTATTGGTCAATAATTAATTTGTTTGTGAATCTGTTATGTTTTTGACATTTATTACTTGTTATAATATTTAAACTTCATTAATCTTCTGTTAGTAATTGTTTCTTGTTTTACAATTAGTTCGATTAACATTATACCTTCTTACATCTCGTATATTCAATTTTTTATTTACCAATAGCCTACTTTTTGAGATGATTAACATTTGCTCCTACACAACTTTAAATATGAATTCAACTCTTAATTCGCAAAAAACGGGAAGTTCCAAAAAATAATTTTACATTCCTGAAATTTGGTACGGAGGTATAAAATTGCATTCTAAATAACTTTTCTTAGTGGAATTTTTTCATATTTTGAAAAATAAAGGTAGTTTATTAGTGGTGATTTTTACAACTTTGCTTATAAAGCACCCTGTAGAGCACCAAATCAAGTCATTTTCGGTATACTTTAGTTTTACAACAAGCAGGACTCAATCCCCAAATACCATTCCAAAATTCCAAAATTTTTGGTCCATTACACCTTGTTACATCTATCCTGGGACACACTGTATATAGCTATTATTCCACCGAAAGTGGTTAATGCACAAACGGTATTAAAAAAGTTACAAAATGAATATTTTACTTTTTGTGGATTGCTATCCCGTCAACCCCTACCTATATTGGACTTTGTTGTGTTTTCTTGAAATATATGTATATAGCTATTATTCCACCGTTAAATCACAAACGATATTAAAAAAGTTACAAAAAGAATAGTTTACTTTTGTGGTTTGCTACCCTGTCAGCACCTATCTATATCGAATTTTGTTGTGTTTTCTTGAAATATATGTATAAAGCTATTTTTCTACTGAAAATAATTTATACGACCTAAAAGAATGAAAAATATGGAGGACTGCTAAAAAGATTGCTATCTTCACTCCACCAAATTTTTATGCGCATTATGATGTTCAAACTCTCATATCTTGAAAAGCAGTCATAGCCGAGACTTGTGCCCATGAGAACTTTTGCTCAGAAAAGTAAAAACTACAACATATCCAAATTTCAGAAAATTCGAATCGGATCCAAAAAAAGTTCAGACCCATTTGTGGGGGGTCCTTTGCAGATCTAAATAATAAAAATTCATGTCATAAATTACACGGGCACACAAAAATAAAATTTAAATTCAAAGATCAGACCCTTTTAATATCTGCATGTATTCTGATGCGCTGAAGTCGAATTTCATATCAGAATTCATGTTTGACTGCGGAATTCCGATTAAATTACGATATTAGTCCTAAAATAGGGCGTTTCTAAAGCTAGGATAGGGACATGAAATAAAACAATTATCTTTTTTGTATAATATACATAGAATCAACACAATTGCAATTATTGAATCCATTTCCAGCCCTTTTACATCCCCTGACACTAAAACTACCCCCAAAGAGGGAGCGATAATGGGCAAAACTCTCACGAAATATGTTCATGGAGTCAACAGAAGATTTTTATGTAAAAAATTGGCAAAATTGGGGAATACTGCACTTTTGTTGCCTATTTGGATGCCTATTATATTTTACGCCCTGGAACCACCCCCAATGTAGACGTTTCAATGCTATTTTGGACAAAAGTAATAAAAAATGGTAACAGAGTGAACAAAAGAATTGTTTTTTCAACAATCTGTGGAATTTGCGGAAACTATAGTACTTTATCTTGGTTTTCTCTCTTTTATGTCTTCCTCCTGGAATGAAACAAGAGAATATTTTATTCGAAATAATAACATGCGAGAATACTGAAGTTCTGTCGTTCATGTTATGATGCCTCAAAACCATCCGGAAGTTAATTTTTTGTCATTTCGGACAAAACAAATGCAAAAAAAAGGTCAGGGCCATTGCTGGCAAAACAATTTTTTTGTTAACTATTTTTCATCGTTTTTGTCTAAAATAGCATTGAAACGCCTACATTAAGGGTGGTTCCATTCTGGATTCTATGCATTTTATAAAAAAAATTTTTTTTTAAATATCATGTCCCTATACCGGGTGATTTTTTTAGTTGCTACAGCATCTTTTCCTCGGTTATTATTAAAGACAGAGTTTTGAAATTTTGCAGGCATACTTAGTGACATTTTTTGCATAATGCACTTTTTTAAATTTTTCTGCTGTTTCCTGTCTAACCGGAAGTGACCTCAACTTTCGATTTTTAAATAAAACACTATAGTTTTTCTTTTGGATTTGAAAACTTGATTTTTTTCTGAGTTAGAATGTACAAAAAAAGTATTAGGTTAGAGAGGAAAGTTTTTGAGATAATGCGATTTTAAGGTTTCAGGTGTTGAGAAGCACTAAAAATCGAGATACCCGTGGAATTATTTTGTGGCAGATTAAAATTGACGTCAAAACGTGTAGTAGGTTCATATCAAGCCAATAGAAATTTACGTTGTCGTCTTTGAATTTAGCATTTCAACGTTTTCTGGCGTCAGTTCACAAAAAATTAGTGAAAAAAATAGAAAATGATTATACAAACGAAGATTTCTTTATGATTAACCAAAATGGTCAAAGATATTTACCAACTTGTCGTAGTTTCAATGCAGAATATCCCGAGAAAAGAAGACTTGATCGTCGATTAAAAAAAAAAAAAAAATTACAAATTTAAGATCTTCAGGACAATTTAAAGTGAAACGAAACAGAACTTGCTGTGACGAGGCAAGAGGATAATTAAGATAATAGAATTAAATATTCTATTGGCCGTTACGGAAAATTCAGGTATTTCAGTTCAACTAGAAGTGCAATTTGACATATCGTATTCCTCCATCCAGAAAATATTGAAACGAGATGAACTGCGTTCTGCGAATGGTTCATGATAAAAAATCAAGAAGATCCGGTATTTTGGCGCAAAGTAATTTGGAGTGACGAGGCCAGTTTTTCCAATAACGGCATTTTCAATCGACATAACGCACACCACTGGTCCACAGTTAACTTACACTTAACTAAATCCAGCAACTTTCAGATAGTTTGGAAGTTCAATGTTTGGGTTGGGCTTATTAACAACCAACTGATTGAACCTGCTGTTTATATTCAAAATCTCAATGCAGCGTTTTATTCCCAAAACATATTGCCTTTCTTGGAAGAAAATTATCTAGATAATTTACCTTTGGCCGCACTTAGAGAAATTTATTTTACGCAAGACGGAGCCTCACCTCACAATGCAAGGGTGGGTGGTGGACGGTCTTCTAACAGTTATTTTTGAGGACAGGATCAGAACCTCCGGGCAGATTAGATAGCCAGCGAGGTCCTCGGATCTCAATCCATTGGATTTTTTATGGGGTCACATTAAAGATAATGTTTATGAATTCGAACGCGAAACAGCGGCTTTGGAAGCACGTGTTCGTGAAATCTGCCAAGAGACGAACCCCCAGTTTATTGAAAACACAACAGAAAGTGTCAAGAGAAGAGTTGAAAAGTGTTTAGATCAAAATGGTGGCTTATTTGAATATTATTTGTGATAATTTCCTTGTTATTGTAGCTTCATGTTTAAATTTTTGTCCCTGTTTGAAATAAAAATGTTTATTGTTTTGTTTGTTTCTATTGTTTGAAATGCTAAATTCAAAGACGACAACGCAAACTTTTGTTGACTTGACATGCGCCTACTACGCGTTTTGATGGCAATTTTAATCTGCCACAAAATCATTCCATAGATAACTCGATTTTTAGTGCTATTCAACACCTGAAACCTTACAATCGCATTATCTCAAAAACTTTCCTCTCTAATCTAATACTCTTTTTTACATATTCTAACTCAGAAAAAAATATAGTTTTGAAATCCAAAAGAAAAACTATAGTGTTTCATTTGAAAATCGAAAGTTGACGTCACTTCCAGTTAGACAGGAAACAGCAGAAAAATTTAAAAAAATGCATTAGATGCATAAAATGTCACTAAGTATGCCTGCAAAATTTCAAAACTCTATCTTTAATAATAAGCGAGGAAAAGGTGCTGTACCAACTAAAAAAATCACCCGGTATATACACTAGTCTTAGAAAACTTCCACTTCAAAACAATTATCGTAATTTAATCGAAATTCCGCAGTCAAACAAAAATTCTGATATGAAATTCGGATCAGCGCATCAAAATACATAGGTATACAGATATAAGATCTGACCTTTGGGTTTGAAATGACCGAGGCAACGTTTAAGAATCTTCATTTTTAAAAACAATCAGTACATTTTCTAGTTTTTTTTTTATCTATGTGGCCATTCTATCTCTTAAACCACTTTTCTGTATTTAATTTGAGACTAAGATTATTAAAAATCACTTAATAGACGAATAAATAATAAACTTACGGGCCTATCTTGGGAGGCTTAAAATCTAATGAAATAGGGAATGTTTGATTACTGTTATTTTTTCTCCCAGTTCGTGATGGAGAGCAATAAAAATGACAAAGCAGGACATTTTTTTCCACTTTTGTGTTATAATTCGGAAATAATTCAATCCTCATAGAAGTCTGTAAGGTCAGATTTACCAGAGATATGAGGTCTTGAAGTAGAGCTTAAAATCGCTATATAGGAGGACAATACATAGTGTAATTTTTCTATTTATGCTCTGTTATGGTATTCAACAAATTATGCACTTTGGTTGAATCCGTACTCTTTAATCATGATTATGGTAATAATATCAATTTTAAGATACAATGTTTAAATTTCATATCTGAACTTTCATTGACATTAGAAACATTTTTTTCCTGTAATATTTGTAATTTCCTCTTAAAAAAAATGTGTACTCTTAGCACAACTTCACGTTCCTTATTTCCTAACCAACTTGTAAGCTAAGGAATTCTTAAAATAATCAAAACATATGAAGAATGACTTTTTCCCTTAAAATACGAAATAAGATTACAATTATAGTTAGGTGTCTGAACACACTGTATAGTTGCAATCTTTTATATAATGATTGAATGTTGTAAAATGGTAAAAAACTTAAGGATAAAATAAACATTTTTGTAATAATATATCGTTACTATGCCGATTTTTTTTACAAAAAAGAGAGAATTCTGAAGCGATTTTATACCCTGATTCAGGACGTCATATGTTTGGTTCATCTGATCTTATAGATATTGGGACTCCTCTTGTTTATTACATGATGTAGTTTAAGGGACAATGATTTTTTTTATCTTAATTTTTCCAAATCTGTAGAGGTTTTCTTTTCCCAAGAAATATGCCAGATTTTCCCTTATAATGTTTTTGTTTATTATTAGACTTTTTTATGTTGACAGAGGTAACGTTATCTATTAAAAAATTCTGACCGACGGTTCAGTTACCCACGTTAGAATTTGCGTATGTCAGCCAGAAATTCTACCACATTTACATTTTATTTTTTTTCTCATAGACACATAATTTTTCTCTTAGAAATGTTTCGGTTTTTGTTTATGCTGTCCTTTAAGCTCGAGTATTAAATACATTTAGTTTTCCTCGACGACATTTATTTAATCTCAATTTTATTTTTTTTGTGAAACCGGCGCCGTCGCCATATTTGTCTCTCATGCTCACGTCAATAAGAACGAGTCTATCCTACTTACTAGCCTAGTACAGGAAAAGATTGGAAAAAATAACCGTAACTTGAAAAAAATTTGTGCAGACTTTAAACTTTGGTTATAAGTTTAAAATACGCCAAAGTTTACGAAACAAAAAAGTTTAGGAGTTTTACGGATCCGCGGGAACCTAATAGGGGGTTAAAGGGTATTTATCACGAAAAAAAATCAATTTTTCTCTATTTTCTCGGGACATATGGCATTTACAAAAAAAATAGTTCAAATAAAAGTTGTTTCTGGCAAAATTATTAATTGCTCATCGACTCAAAAATAACGATTTTTCGGAAAGTTTTGGGACTAGCCAACCAGAATTTCCTCAGAAATCCGAAAAAAAATAGTGTTGACCACTCAAAACGGCGGCGTTAATTGTAAGCTAGGCATATTAGGAATAAAAATGGGGGTTCAGAGGAAAATTTTGCTATAGTTTTGATTTTCTCACCCTCTATGTTTTTTTTTGGGTCACTGAACATGAATTTGAAGTTTGCAGGCAAAAATTTGGCCCGGAACTTTGTTCTCTTGGCACTTTTTGCCCAAATTTTGGCACTTTTTTCAGTTTTTGGCCTAAATCTCAGAAAGGAAGCGTTTTTTCGACAAGCCCATTCTATACAAAATTAAAGTAGACAAAATTTCCTACATTTTTTATATATAACGTTTTTGGAAGACTAACCGTTCCGCCGCTAGAGCGCGCCAAAAAAAGGGCCATATTCCCATATCTAGTGAAATTCACCGTTTTCGCGGAAATCGCCCTTGCAGTGATGCTTAACTGTTGATCGTAAATGATTTATAATGAACTCGTGTTTTGTATGGGTTGTCATGATTGGTGAATATAAAGTTCTACCAAAATTTGCGTGAGACTCCTGGTCAGCGGTTCAAGTCGTAAAAATGTTGGAAGGAACACTCGAATGGTTTTTTTACAAGCAACGTATTCTTCCTGAAACCAGGAAAGGGAAACGTTCCTCCAACCACCTACTCTCCTGTGCACGCTCTGCAAAACAAAACCACTAAAGAACACATCATGTTTCTTCACGCAATGAGTGGGTGTGATACGACTTCAGCACCTTACAACCAAGGGAAATTGAAGCTTGTGAAAACTCTCACCAAAAACCCCCACCTTGCCGATGTTGCAAGTGTATTAAAAAACCCTGAGGCTACTCCAGAAAGCATTGCAGCAGCAGGGGAGAGATTCCTGGCCAACGTGTACGGCTACACAGGAAGGACTGAACCGTCGATAAACCGTCTGAGGTACATTAATTATAAAAAGGCAGCTTTCAAGACCTCATCAAAAATAGCTGCACTACCACCATCAGCTGCTGCAGCCACCCAGCACAGTTTTAGAGTGTATCACCAGGTGCAGCAATGGCTGGAGGCTGAGAAAAATGCCGAAGATGGAAACGAGCAACAAATTGCCTGGAACCGATCACCTCTCTACAAGCCTCTGCTCCTCCCGAACTGCTGTGTCTGATGTCATGCAGATGCGTCAAGACCTGCGCAAAAAATGTAACTGCAAAAAAGCAGGCCTCGATTGCACCAATCTGTGCATCAACTGTGAGGGGTCCTGCAACAACGTGACAATCGAGACAGATCTCACAAATACCCTTGAGGACGGACCATTGACGTCGAAGTACAGGACGAACTGGGCTTCACCTTCTGCCCGGTTGTTGAGACCATCGAAGAAAGTGTGGACAAGGAGGACGAAGGTACATTTCCTTCCCCAAAAACGACAATCACACACTTGGACCATAAATGTGAAGTAGTTAATATGAATGTACAAGCTGACCCATATCTTCTGTTCATTACAGACCCCCCCCCCACAACCTGAAAAAATAAGGAGAATAGATGAACGGACTGAAGAGGATGTGACAGTTCCTTGAAAAACGAAGGTATGTACAACAGTATATCTTCAACAGTAAACATGTTCAGATTACTACTTACCTCGTCTATCAATAAATCCATAAAATAACATCTCCTGTTTATTCCAGATGATTAAGGCAGTCCAATTTATGACGGCAGCGACATTCATCATTCGCAACATTTATCATTATAATGATATGAGTATATATTATACTACTGACTATAATACACTGTACAGAACTGCTTTAGTAATAACTGCATTTCATTCGTTTGTCTCCATTTTTTCAATTACTTTCCCTATATTCATTATTCATGTAAGGTATACTGGGTCCGGGAATATGTTTTTTTTTTTTGGCGCGCTTTGGCGGTGGAATGATTAGTCTTACAAAAAAAAAGTGATATATGAAAAATGCATGAAATTTTGTCTACTTTAATTTTGTATGGAATGGGCTTGTCGAAAAAACGCTTCCTTTCTAAGATATAGGCCAAAAACTGAGAAAAGTGCCACAAGTTCCGGGCCAAATTTTTGCCTGCAAACTTCAAATTCGTGTTCAACGACCTGAAAAAAAAATATATATAGAGGGTGAGAAAATAAAATCTATAGCAAAACTTTCCTCTCAGATTCCTAATATGTCTAGCCTATTGTTATTTAACTTTTTGTAAACAAAATGAATTTTGCAACTTAGTTTTTTGATTATATCTTCGCTTCTAAAGGTCGTAGAAAAACGTTCGACCCGTCAATTTCTTCGTCATAAGCTCTCTTATAAGGTAGTAGAACGAATCTTTGATTGTTAATAACATTTTGTGGCAAAAAAACTAAAAAAATTGAATTTTTCGATGCTCGAATTTGGAAGTACTGTAGAAACAAATATAAAGTCTGTATGCTAACGATATTATGAGAAATAGTACATATTTTTACTCTTAATAAAATACAATGTCCCGTTGCAAAATATTTATTATTCTTTTTTGTAAATAATTTATAAAAAAAAATGATTCAAACTGTTATATTAAAAGATTAAATTAATATTTTACTGTTCTGTTTCGGTAAATACATTGTATTTGACGTACATTTACATAATCAAAAAGAATATTGCAAATAAATTTTAATTTGCGACTTTTGAAAAATAATCATAGAATCGGAAAGCTAAGAAAAAAATAAGTTGAATTAAAAAAACGTCCATCTAGCCACTCCTGATACCGAGAAAAAGAAAAATTAAGCTGCCGCCGCGATGAAACTGTCCAAGTACGCCGCTCGCAGTGAAGGCGTCTAGCGTCAGCGCGAGCGCCAAATACGGCCCATGGTCCGTTTATATGTAGACATGGCACTTTTTGTAAGTGATACACACTCTGAGAAATATTCAGTTAAATTTTCAAGTAAAAATATTTTCAAACTTCGCCATAATTGCAAAAAACGCGAATTCTTCATATCTCTGCTTCAAAGCATCGGAGCACATTTTTTTTTTAAATTCAGGTTTTTTCATGACAATTGAGATGCCATTGGTTGCAATAAATTTTATGCAAAATACACTGAGATATTAACATTTGTTTAAGTTGCAAAATTGATTTTTTGCGTAAAAAAGTCGCAAATTAAATTTGTTTTGCAATATTCTTTTTGATTAAGTAAATGTACGTCAAATACAATGTATTTATTGAAACAGAACTGAAAAATATTAATTTGAACTTTTAATATAACAGTTAGCATTTTTTTAAAATAATTAATTGCAAAAAAAATAATATTTCGCATTTTATTAAGGGTAAAAATATGTGAAGTTGAAACAGTCTTAATAGTGTGCGGGGTTATGACGTTTTATGACATTATGAGGGGCGAGAGGAAGAATAGGCGGCAAACAGATCTCCCGTCTTTACTCCACTTTTACATTAAGTGAGAGAGAAGATACCGGCGATTCCATGTCAACTATCTGACGTGGCGTGTGGGTGTAAACTTGTGGTTGCATTGTTTAATCCAGGACCGCAATTAGAGATAACGTTGTCGAGCTTATACTGTCAGGGATGAAGATATAATTGGATAATTACTTTATATTTTTTTATTCGGTAATGTGTTTTTAAAAATAATTTTAGTAAGTTTTGTTACCAATTCATAGCAGTGCTTTGGAGGATATTGTAAGTGTAATATTATAAAAAGTAAATGAGCAAACAATATAGTTAAATCCGGCTCTGCGCTCTACCCCTTGCCTCTCAACAACACCGCCTAGATAGGCGGTACATCTATCACTATTCCGATTGCGACAACTATACTACTTCTCATAATATTGTTAGCATACAGATTTTATATTTGTTTCTACAGTACTTCAAAGTTCGAGTATTGAAAAATTCAATTTTTTCAGTTATTTGCCATAAAAAGTTATTAACAATCAAAGATTCGTTCTTTGCTATACCTACCTTATAGGGGAGCTCATGACGAAGAAATTGACTGGTCGATCTACGACCTTTAGAAGCGAAAATATAAGCAAAAAACTAAGTTGCAAAATTCATTTTGTTTTGAGTAGTCAACACTATTTGTTCGGACTAATGAGGAAATTCTGTAGGTGTAGACTAATTTTTGGCTAATCCCAAAACTTTCCGAAACATTTTCTTAATATCACCGGATTATACGGATTTTGGTAAGGAATCAAGATTCGAAGTGCAACGAAACTTTTATTATCCTACTCCCATACATTTTATGCAAAATTGATTTTGGTAATTTACTTATCTGATTCTCCGAAGAATGGTGGTTTTACTTTGATTGCGGAGCCTTGGTCAGGGCTGAAAAATATAGTTTTTATTTTTAAATTATTGACGACAACCATCCTCAGAGCAGCATTGCATGCAGTGCATAAACATAAGTAAATAAAGTGAAATATTTTGCAAGCAATAATTAATTGTCAATTGTTGCATTTATCTAAAATATTTGTCATGGACAATTTTTGATAGATAAACGTCTAGTATATCCATTGTTTTTGTGTTTGCAACCAATAGAATTGAATTAAAGTAGTTGTATTTGTTTAAAACAATGAGTTTTTTTCGAATTTTTCGAGTTTTCACTGATCTGTTGACGAAATAATTTTTTCCCATCGTTGAGGTTGAGTAATAGTAGGGATTGCAATACCGGTTAACCGGTTAACCGGTTAACCGGTTATTAGGACGAAAAACACATAACGATAATTACCGGTTATTTTAAATTTTTACCGGTTATTTCGGTAAATTCTAAACTTACGATATGTCACGTATTCAACGTTTCTATTTATGTCAGTGACTAGTATTCACTAAATACAGAGTGACTGTCCCAACACTGAACACTTTTAACAATAAATAAATAATATTATAAAAAGTAAAACCCAGACACCAAGCCCTAAGAAATACAAGCAAGAGAGACATTGACAATATCGTGCGATAGGAAATTGAATATTTCACTGCGGCAAATATCCGTGGAGTACATTTAGAAGTATGTTGTTACCAATTCTTATTCACTTATCGACCCACCAATATCGATTGAGGAAGGACATCTTCAGCTGGTGGTATTCTATGCACAAATATCAGTCGACTAACAGATATAGCTTTGAAAAACTAACCCTTTTAACAGGCCGTTTTTAAAAATATTGTATTTTTAGATTAGGTATTCAGTAAATGCCCTATTTGAGTTTATGTTTATAATTTTTGTTATTTAAATTGATATTTTTGTTATTTACAGAATAAATATTTATTTAAATTTATTTCATTTATATTTTTTCCTTTTGATAAAAAGCCTTTGGTTTGTTCATTATATTAAATATACGTATATAATAGTATATTATTCAACAAGCATATAATGATGGCTATTATTCACGAGGGTGAAGTTTAAGACACGAGCCGTAGATGAATGTCGTTAATAGCCAGAGTAGCCATTACATGCGAGTAGAATACTATACTTTGTCCACGACTATTAGATATTTTTGTTAAATTGTTTACTGAAGAAAAAAAATTAATTAATGAATTATTTATATTATTCTTTTTGAGTAATATGTAAAATTATTGTAAATAACGTTGACGTTTAAATTTAATTTGACAAGCCGTTCTTTGACACATAACGGCCTACTCAATCAAATTTAAAAACGAAATTGTATGATAAAAGAGGGTCTGTTTCTGAAACGCTAAATAAAGTTATCTATTCATAAATTTGATAATAAAGTAAAATTATTTACACAGTTGTAGCTATGACAGTTAACGAATAATTATATTTAAGGTTTCAGAAAGTAGCCATAAATTCTACTAAAAAGTTGCGAGATTGCACTCGAATTGAAAAAATATCTGCCCGTGACTTCTTATAAACAACTGACTGTCCTTATTATTCACTAGTGAATACTGAAATCATTATTCACTGCAGGGAATAATGGATAGCATTATCCTTGAGGGAACACATACATAATGAGTACATTATTTAATAGTCGTGGACAAAATTTTTGTTTGTCAAATTTAGATAATTTTGTACATGGAAAAAATAATTTTCGCCACCCTAATCATTCATTCTAAAAATTACCGGTAAATACCGGTTAACCGGTTATTTACATTTTTATTTACTGATTTACCGGTTATTAAAACTTCCTAAGTAATAGGTGTCTTTTCTTACTTTTTGTTACTCAACCTACTACTACCCTTTCGATTCTTTGAAGCGCTATAGCTCGTGGATGGTTTCTCCCATAAAAAAAACTTCTGGACTCGTTTTTATAGCAAATTGTCAGCTACAAATTAGTAAATTATGTTTTTTTTTTTCGAAAAGGTCACCTATTTTAAGATATTTGCAAAATACTGTTTTCGCAAACTTTGACCACATGTAATTGGCCACGCGGCGGTTAAGTCGATAAGGAACTCTCACCCATTATTAAGGTACATGGAAAAATTCAGCCCGTTACAATTTTTTTCAACTTGCAATATTTTTATGTCGACTTTTCCTGGATTACACCTAATACTGGACATAGCCTAATGAATTTAATATGGGACCAGCGCCGAGCTATATGAAGTCACGAAGTCAGTTAAAACGAAGTACTCGTGACATTTGTTGAGACGGTTGAACCTTCAGATATTTCTTTTTCGAAGTCTTCGAACAAATTGCAAGAGAAATGACTAAATATGTTTTTCGCGATAAAAAAAAAATCGCAATTTGGACTTTAAATTCATGTTCGGTGGTTCAAGATACACAGGAATATGTTATTCTGATCTCTGGAAAAAACATTTTTTTTGTGTACTTGTGTTACTATTCTTCAAAACCAGAACGATTTGACCAATATCCTGTGTTTTAGTTTTATATTTTCAAAATAGGATGCCTAACATCATAATTTAAGAAGTGGTGAATGATTTTGCTTTGGGGCTTAGATAGCCCTATTAATATGAGATAGCATTTTCACTCGCATAGAAAATTTTTACTTTTTATTTTTAGTTGTATTATTTGCCGAGTTCTCCTCTATTTCCTATTTATCAAGTCATTATTTGCAGTTCCAAATCGTAATTGAGGGGCTTAGAATAAAAGTGGTATTAGTGCAAGTTTTTTCATATTTGCGTTAAGTACAGATTTGAAAACCTAGTCTCCGTTTGTTTAATGCAAAATAGATCAAAGTGATTTTCTGACTTTATATACGATTTTGTTAACAAGTAATGATTTATTATTGTGTACTATAAAAACAAAAAAGTTCAGAATAAAAGGGGTATTAAATACATTTTCAAATTTTTCTTGAATTTTTACTAATTTTGAAATATATTAACTACAATACAAAACAAGTTAACAGTCAAAAAAAAATTCGAATTAAATAACAGACTTGTAGGATATTAAACGTCGAAGGCACCACGGGTGTTATAGGATAATGACGACCTCGGTCGACATACATTCCCTCGGGCCAGAAGCCCTCGGGAAGTGCACTGTCGACCTTGGTGCGTTATTATCCTTATAACACCCTTGATACCTTAATAACTATATTGAACTGTCAAACTGGATGACATAAGTGAAAATTGCCCTAGGGACATTATCAGTGTAATGTTGTTTTCATTGGTTGTTTCCGCACACGTGATTAGGAATGGGCGAATTTAATAGGTTGTCTATTTGAGCAGAAAATGTCCACCTATAATGCACTTAGTGCATTGATAATACCTAGATAATTTTGTCATAGAGACTGCTGAAAGCGTGTTGCTTGGTATTACCTTTAAGCAGCACGCTTGAAGCATTTTCTGACAAAATGTTGAGTACCTATTTATCAATGTTCGAGGTGTATCCGGTAAAATAATTTTTTACTCTCCATTCAATTCGTATTTTCTGATCGAACAAAATTTTAAAAACATTTTCCACGTACACTTTTTACTTGTAATGATGTTTTTGGGTATATTTTGTAATACAATTTGATTAATTCAATCGTTTGAAACATTACCAAACCTTTGTAACATTTTTCTAAATTGATTTTCAGTTTGACATTTGTTGAATTTCAATCTGACATTTGAACATATCATTTGTGCCTTGCCTGATAACACCACATGTATCGCTGTAATCTTTTACTGATTGGATGAATTTTGACACATGACATGAAATGCAAAATTTTGATTGGTTAATACATTTAGTAAAAAATTACCAGTGTAATGTTCTGATTGGTTGTTTCTGCGCACGTGATTAGAAATGGATGAATTTAACAGGATTTTTGTTTGAGCAAAAAATTTTCACTTGAATAATCGATAATTAGATCACATAATATATTACCCGGTATTCTTTTATCTTAATAATAGATTATAATTTTCTCATGGATAACCGAAGTGAAAATACAATAAATATGCATTTCTATATTATTGTTTTTTAAACTTGATTCCTTCATCGAGTTGTTTTTTTAGGTGATACCGGGGTCGCTAATACAACAGCTTCCGGGCCACAAGGTCCTGTGCAGGTTATTCAGTCCATTGGTAAGCAAAGAATATAATTTGAATATTCACATGTGTATCGCCTCAAATCTGATATCAGTATTACGATAAAACCAACATATACAAATTTAATGCCCGATTAAATATGCAAAAATAAGAACAAAAGGGTATAGCTGGAAAAGTTAGGGGAATGTGCCCCCGCACTTACTTAGTTAAAATGGCTTCCAAATGATGCAGTTTATAGAGTATATTACACGGTAAAAATTTTAACCCGCTACTACCCCTACGAAGGTAAAAAAAAATAATATGTCTTTAATTATTATATTTTTTTTTCGGTTTCTATACAACCGATCGATTTGAAATTTGGCACGAGTATTGCTTGCGTGGAGATAACTTACTCCAAATAAGGTCATTTTATGACCATTTTAACCATCGGAAAAAAATATAAATTTTTTTTATAGGACGGAAGGGTAGCCACCCTTCGTGGTACAATCACCATTCTATGATATATTATGTCTTGACACTTCGTGATTATCATACTAAATTGTCAGGTTTTTTGCTGTGGTGGAACAATATGGAAAAAAATAAAATTAGGTAAAATGAAATATTTAAACATGCCTCTTAGTTGTAACAGTTAATACTTATAGCCTTACATGGTATTGTTGCATATCTACAACCGACCGCGGGTGTCAGTGCGATGTTGCCACTTTTTCCCCAGACGTACGGAAATTCGGCACAATCTGGCAATACCACTTCTGGAGGCTCCAGGGGCGAATTATTAACTCTCTAGGACCTTGGGGAAAAGTTTAACAACGAATGATGTTCATTGTAATTACTGTCGCATTACGACATCTAAAAGACGACGTACTGAACCAGATGAAGAAAGTGAGGAACGATCGAAGAAGACCAGCCTTTTGTGCGTTCGACATCTTCTAGCACTACGACTACGGACTATGACGAAATAATGGAACTACCATTGCAAAGACTCGTTGCTACATATAAATACTGTTGCATATGTGGTGATGATAAAGAACTAACCTTAATACCCACTAATGTGAGACTACAGTGTTATTGAAACAAACAAATATACATCCCCGAGGCAATCGTTGCTGTAAAATACATTTGATTAAACATCGCTTTTATGAAGGCGATATTACACATATCGAACCATATGCCAATTGTAGCTCGATTCCTAGATCGGATTTATGCATTCTATTAAATTCCTTAACCCCAATAACAAATCTGAAACGCTCTACAGACCACTGCGGTTTATCAGAGAAGCAATTATTAACGTTTACAGCCTTAACGGCAGATGCCATTTACGAATTAAAGTCACTGTTGGAAAATTCCAGTACAGGAACTTCTTCTGTTCTTGTTTTTCTATTAAAACTGAAAACAGGTAGTAATAATGATAACACTACATTACTAAATTGTTCGATATGGTGCCAGCGTGCAGCGCACTTGCTAGGAAGCTGAACAATTGACCATCCTCATAATGGTATCATTGGTATATTATTAAGGTTGTAATTAATAACCATAACCCAAAGATAGTCTGATAAACCGCGGTGGTCTGTCTTTTAAAGTTGTTATGTTATTGGGGTTAAGGAATTTAATAGAATGCATAAATCCGATCTAGGAATCGAGCTACAATTGGCATATGGTTCCAGAAATGCAACGTATTCATAAAAGCGATGTTTAATCAAGTGTAGACACATTTCGCGCCCAGGGATCTATCAGGGCGACTTAAGTTTACACATAGACTGGACCACGGATAGTAGGTTAAACCACAAAAGTTATAAAAACAAAAGCATATTAGGAATCAACATCACAAGCCAGGATAAGTATTGACAAACGACAACTACTGTTAAACAACTGTACCATACTGAGATAAAAAATTAACCATCTGCGTAGCTGGCTGATGGAACCTATCCAAGGCCAAAAATGAGGGGAAAAAAATCAAATGTATTCCACAGCAACGATTGCCTCGGGGGATGTATATTTGTTTGTTTCGATAGCACTGTAGTCTCGCAGTAGTGGGTATTACGGTCAGTTCTTTACCATCACCACATATGCAACAGTATTTATGTGTAGCAACGAGTCTTTGCAATGGTAGATCCATTATTTCATCAGAGTCACTAATCGTAGTGCTAGAAGATGTCGAAGGCACACAAGGCTGGTCTTCCTCGATCGTTCCCTCACTTTCTTCATCTGGTTCAGTACGTCGTTTTTCAGATGTAATGCGACAGTGATTACAAAGAATATCATTCGTTGCTAAACATTTCCCCAAGCTCCTAGAGAGTTAATACTTCGCCCCTGGGGGATGAACCCTGGAACCTCCAGAAGTGGTATTGCCAGATTGTGTCGAATTTCCGTGCGTCTGTGGAAAAAGTTGACTTGGCAACATCGCACTGGCACCCGCAGTCGGTTGTAGATATACAACAATACCTTGTAAGGCTATAAGTATTAACTGTTGCAACTAAGAGGCATGTGTAAATATTTTATTTTACACAATTTTATTTTTTTCCATATTGTTTCACCACAACAAAAAATCTGACAATTTAATATGATAATCACGAAGTGTCAAGACATAATATATCATAGAATGGTGATTGTACCACCCTTTTGTCCTTTAAAAAAATTTATTTTTTTTCCGATGGTTAAAATGGTCATAAAATGACCTTATTTTTTGGAGTAAGTTATCTCCACGCAAGCAATACTCGTGCCAAATTTCAAATCGATCGGTTGCATAGAAACTGAAAAAATATATATAATAATGAAAGACATATTATTTTTTTTCCACCTTCGTAGGGGGTTAAAATTTTTACCGTGTAATATACTCTATAAACTGCATTTTAAATAAGTAAGTGCGGGGGCACATTTCCCTAACTTTTTCGGTTATACCCTTTCAATTCCAAAATTCCAATGTTTTATTAACACTCAGTAGAACTGCTAATAGAAATTAGAGTGCCTCAATGTAGCGTTCCAGGGCTTTTTCTATTTTTATTATACTATAATCATGTTAGCCTTAAAAAATTTTCATTGTGATTTTCCAATGATATGTCAATGTTAGGTAACGACACAGATATGAATAATGTTATAAAATATCTTTTTGCTAATATAAGCTCACTTTGAAAGTATTTCCCTTAGAGGCATCTTAAATGTACACGTATTTAGATACTCACATTGAAGCAACGTTCATCGAGGTTAGTACTTGGATGGGGTAACCAGTCTGGGGAAACAGCGGCTTGTATATCAGTATATACGTAGAAGCTATGTAATTTGAGACGAGGATTGCATAGTGGATATGCTATCCTTCGGAGGGGATGTAATGCGGTCGGTATCTTGTCTATTCAATGTTAGGCAAGTAAAAGATCCCTACTTTTCAACAAAGAAGGGGTTAGGCAAAATTTCCAGGTTGGGGATAGCTCATCTTCTGACGTCCGTGATAGACTTTGGTGGCGGAAATAGGTCGACGTTAAATAAATTAATTAATAAAAAAAATTATTTTCCATCAGAAAATTTAAATATGAACCAAGAAAAGACGATTTTCTTGCAATTTCACCTTCAGTTATGCAAGTAGTGTATTGATCAAAATAAACGGTAAATCTCTACAAGATAAAAGCTTCAAATTCCTTGGCTTGAAACACTATTTGGCGTACATTTGTAACAACACTGCTAAACATTGTTTTGCCTTAAGAAGACTTAACCATATTACATGTATAATTTTAATTGAAGCGATTTAAGAGGATTCATAATTAATATTGTATGTATTCTGTCTATTAGGATCCGCCATCAATCAATTCATCCAAGGTAATCGACCACCAGGTACCTCTGGGGATGAAGGCACCGCAACAACAGAGGCTAATATAATTCAAAGTATCGGGAATGTAATCCAGAACAGTCCATTGAACCCATTCAGACCTCAAACACAGAAACCAGGAGAACCGGTGTCACAGAACCCCATCCAAGCTGGTGAGTTAAAAAGTGTATTCTATTTGATAAAGATAGAGAGTATTAGAAGCTCACTATAGTTGCAAGTCCTCTAAAAATATGGTCAAAGTGCTCCTGGGTCTTCATCAAAAATGTCTTAATATGTCTTCTTAAAACGTCGCAGTCGTTGATTAAACGTTTTACGTTGAAATATTTAACGTTGCATTTGGTTGAAAATTTTAACGTTTAAATAAGACGTTTAAAATACGTTACTAGTAGATTCAACTTTTTGGAAAAAAAAGGGTCTTCGAAAAATGGCTACAAGTTTTGTCATATTTTGCTATGAGAAAAAAATTCTATTCTTCGAGAGTTGTTTAACAATTACAGATGTTTTCTATATGGTCATTATTCAGAAAAAGTGGTGAAAATTGAATTTGAGAAAAAGATTTTTTTGCATAAAAAATTTCAATTAAATCTTTTGAATGGAATGCAGTGTCGAAAAATCATGTGTACCATTTTGAAGTGCTACTTCTTTAGTTCACTTCAAAAAAAAATTACTCTATGATAATTGGTCTTCGAAAAATATCAAAAAGTTGTGTGCGCGAGCGTAACAGTGCGCGGATTGGGCAGTCATAAAATGCGTTCAGGCATAATAATTGAGACAAAATATTAGCTACTTAGTGTTGTGTTTTATATTGTTAAAATGTAAAGGCAGTTGTAATTATATACATAATTATTTAAGAATAATTATTTTTATTTCATGCAGATTTTTAAAAAATTACATTAATTTCATACACTCGTCACATAAATCGCATACACAAGCTTAACATACGAATTGTTCCATCCAACCCCATTATTTTATTACTGTCTAAATCTAAATCTTCGTTTTCATCTGGTTCGTCTGGATTTACCTCACCGTCTATATCTATATTTACATCGTCATCGTCGTCAAGTAACTCAATGTTTTTAAGTTCAACGTTACAAGTTTCGCCGCGATAAGCTTCACAAATACTTGTGCATTTCAAACCATGTTTTTCACAGCTGCAAGTCATTGCTTTACATCCACTTTCACATGCGCAACTAACTATTTTTAATAACTTTTCTTCAGTATAAACTGAATTTAGACCATTTAGAGAAACTGTCCAACCATATTGAACAGGGCTATTTTTTTCCTAACGAAAATTGTAATTGTAAATATGTTATCAAAGCATGTTGTTTTACGGCACCTTCAGTTGGAGGTAATAATTCTAATTTAAAAGATTTCTCATAAGTTAATTTTTGAAATAAGAAAAAGCAATACTCATTGAATGTCATGTTTTCGTGTTTTAAGCCGTACAAATGGCGAGTAATTTTGTTAGCTGAATTAAAAATTTGTTCTGGCATTGCATTTGAATCATAAAAAAACATTAGCAGCTGTTTGTAAACTATCTTTATTGGCAATTATTTTCATGTATTTTTTCCCTAGCCGTAAAAGCAAGACGTTGTATCACATGCGGTAAAAGCATGACAAAAACCAACCAACTCTTGTATATATTTATATAGAAAACTGTTACTATTATAATAGTCCTTTTCCTTTTCCAAACTTAAGTAGAAAAATGTTATTCTTTGAATAAAATATTTAACATTAATTGTTAAACGATAAAGTAAATTTCAGTTATATTTTGCAGAATTGTGTTACTTACATTCTGAAGGTGTATTAAAAATAATTATAGATATACACCGTTACGCTCGCGCACACTATTTCTTCATATTTTTCGAAAACCAATTATCATAGAGTAATCTTTTTTTTAAAGTGAACTAAAAATGGTATACATGATTTTTCGACACTGCAAATTCAATATTCACCACATTTTTCTGAATAATGACCATATAGAAAACATTTGTAATTGTTGAACAACTCTCAAAGAACATAATTCTTTTTCTCATAGCAAAATCTGACAGAAAGTGAAGTACTTATAGCCATTTTTCGAAGACCCTTTCTTTTCCAAAAAGTTGAATCTTTTGAAAAATAATGCAGATATCGATTTGAAATTTTTACCAGATATTTCCTCCTATATAACACGTACTTTAGTACAATTTCAAAAATGTTGCTAAAATCTTGCTAAAATTAATTTTTTTTTCAAAATTTCCATTTTTTTTAAATTTACTCCTGACCTAATAAAGCTATCTTAACGTTCGGGGGCTCAGCTTCGCTGTACAAATTACTCTTGAACACTAAAAGTTTAGCTGCATAAATAGGATTTAGGTCGAAATACAAAAGAATGAAAATGAAATAAAATGACCAGTGGGAAATAACATCTAGAGAAGCACTTCTCTAATGACCCCTAAAAAATTTTGAAAAAGCAGTTTGCGAAAAATTTTTTTAAAAATTCGATAGCCTCCCCTGGTCTAGGGACTGTTTATTATTATTTTTTTGTCATATACATTTGACTTTTCATAAAAATACAACAACCCGTTTTTGAGTTTATGAAAATATTTTCATTATTAACTGAAATATAATGAACTGAAATTTTGTAATGTACAATTTAACAAATTACAATATTTCAATTCGTTGTATCTCAGTTAGTAATGAAAATATTTTCATAAACTCAAAAACGGGTTGTTGTATTTTTATGAAAAGTCAAATGGACAGGAGTCCTTAGACCAGGGGAGGCTATCGAATTTTAAAAAAAATTTTTCGCAAACTTCTTTTTCAAAATTTTTTAGGGGTTGTTAGAGAAATGCATGTCTAGATGTTATTTCCCATATTTCGTCTGGGTCCCATGCGCCACAGACGACAAAAAAAATATTGAAATTTCACCAGCCACCACTGAAAATGACAGTGATATGATTTCAAAAGGGTATATCTACAGTAACAAAAAAATTAGATCCCATATTAGACCATCTAAATCTAGAATTTATATGAAAAAGAGGAGGTTAAAATGGAATGAAATCTAATACATTTAAGGATGGGATTTTGCAGAGTGAGGTAGCATGCGTTTATTTTCGATTTATTGCAAATATTTAAGAAACCAAATATAGTATAATCTTTAAAACTGTTTTAGATACTTGCTATTGTTTTAACGATTACAATTATATATTTTTTTAATTGCATATTTCTGTTGTACTTGAATATCGTAGTATATCAATGAAAATAGTTCCTAATTTCACTAATAAAGTATGGCATTTAACTATATACAAAATTTATGATAAAAACTGTACATGGTTGTATTCCTTAGAGCAGTGGAAAGTACCTGAGGCTATTTTAAAGATTATACCATTTATGATTTTTTAAGTATTTATAATAAATCGAAAATAAACGCGTATTTTCCTCTCACTCTGAAAAATCCTATCCTTAAAAATCAAATATATGTTCATTTCTGATTCATGAAGCTTGTTTTCTTAAACGATATTCTGTTAGGTATTTCAGGTGTGCAAAACATCGGAAGCCAGATCCAGCAACTGGTACCAGGACAATCCAGTACCGAGGCCGCTAAGCAGCCAGAGGATCAAATAGCAGTTGAACAAAACAACCAAGTCGTGGAAGAAATACCAGCGACAAAGGGAGTAAATCCTGAGGCAGTAAAAGAGGAAAGTGTTGAGAAAGAGATAGAGGAAATTAGAGAACAGAAAATGAAACAGGAACAAATGGAAGAAGAAATTAAGAAGGAAGAAATAAAGGAGGAGATGAAGCAAGAAGAGATGAAGGAAGAAATGTTGCAGGAGGAGCTGAAACAAGAAGAAGCGAAACAAGACGAAATAAAACAAGAGGAAACTAAACAAGACGAAATTAGACAAGAGGAAATAAAAGAAGAGGAAATAAAACAGGAGGAAATCAAACAGGAGGAAATAAAACAAGAGGAAACAAAACAAGAGGAAATTAAGGAAGAAGCTAAGGAGGAAATGAAAGAAGCTGAGGAAAAAGTGAAACAGGAAGAGGAACAGGAAGAAAAAAGCAAAGAAAATAAAAAAGAAGAAATATTAATGACTGCCGAATAAATGCCATATTTTAGTTTAATTTTAAGATGAAATTTAAAATTTAGGTCTTATTTATTTTAAATTATTTATTGGTATTTAATATAAACCATAGAAGTACAAGGCATTTTAAATTTTCTGGAAAACTTTTAAAGTTCTCAAGAAAAGAGTATCTTTCCTATCAGTCCTCTAATCTCAATAATTTGGTACTAGATTTTTTTTAATGGCACCAACTTAGAATTTAAATATGATTGGTTTTATTATACTTTGGTAGGGGTGGAGATCTGAAACAGTCGAGTGAATATTCCTGATTTATTTCTTGAAAGCGGTATTGCCAATATTCGTTCATTTTATTACCGTCGAGGAAATTTACAAATAACATCCTATTTTAAAATTTAATATAGTTATATTAGCAGGCAAGTCTGGTTTATCAATTTTAAATGAAGGAAATAAATAAACAAATAAAATTTATTTTGAAAGGCAGAAGAAAAAACGATGACATATAATACTTGAAAGAACAGTAACATTCCAAGGGGACTGAAGCGGCGTAGCTAGGGGGTGCACTTTGCCCCGCCATCATGTAATGAAAAATCCATATTTTATTTCTTACTTGCAACTTGCAAGGAGCTGTAGCCAGCTGGTGGACTGCGATATACAGCCAATAAATAAATTATTAATAAAGGTCTTATCATTAAAAAGTTCGGGGTAACTCATAATAGACTAGTTCACAGTTTATACACGCGTTAATACTTGATAAAGCTCGTAAAAATATGAGTGAGGGTTCATTGGATTTGGAATGACGTCTAGAAAAATGCGCAAAAGTTTCAAATCCGCACATAAACAATTGCAAAAGTTATAAACAAATTAAGAATGAAATAATAGCGAGTTTAGTTTTTTGCAAATAACTCGAAAACTATTAATATTTAAGAAATAAAAAAACAAGGTTCTTAAATAGGAAGAAACTTCCAATAAAAAAGTCCCAACTCCCGAAATTCTGTCTCTATTATTAATAATTTTAATTTAATGTTGAAAGCGGCGAACGCTAAGCTGTTACGATGCTCTGAAACCGGCCGTTACAAGTAAAAACATTTTTTTATGTTATTAAATATCAATTTAATTTTTTTTTCAAATTACGGTATTATTTAGACACTTAAAGGAACAATATCCTGTTGGAAAAAAATTCTTTCACCGATTTTTCATAAAATGATCCTATTGTTAATTAACAAATTTTTTTAGAGTTTGTGTTTATATTTCAAGTCGGATAATTGTTAAACAAAAGCCACTAAAATTATTTCGCTTCGTGGAGACCTTATGTCAACTATAGGCACTTTATGAGATTATGACTTTGCGATGTTTTTAATTGTTAGAGTCTATTAGTTATTAATTATTTATTTAAGTTAACAAAAAACTAAAAAATGAAAAAGCGTGGTTGAAATTTTTTTTTATTAATTATAATTATTATTACTGTTTTTATATTCAAAGGTACTATAAGATTACATAAACTTTTAGTGCCATTTGTTTAAACAAATAGATAAATTATGTATTTTTGAAAAAAAATTCTTAAAAAAATTTGTTAACTGTTTATTTAAACAAATTATTAAGAAAAAATTTTATTCTTAAAATTTATTATTTATAATTCTCTACAAGTTGGATTTTTTTGTTGTTA
This sequence comes from Rutpela maculata, assembly GCA_936432065.2. NCBI lineage: Eukaryota > Metazoa > Arthropoda > Insecta > Coleoptera > Cerambycidae > Rutpela > Rutpela maculata. The sequence continues at coordinate 6,196,007 of OW386289.2, forward strand.
ATTTAAAAAACAATTTGTTATAACACTCGCCGAATGTGTTTATTTTTTTAGATAGAAAAAAAAAATAACAAAAACAAACAAACGTATACAAAAACATGTCAAAAACATTTTTTTAATATTTAAAATTCTATATAAAAATATTAAAATTTGTTTTTGACATGTTTATGTATACGGTTATTTTTGTTAATTTTTTTGTTCTATCTAAAAAATATAAACACATTCGGCAATTATTAATGACAAATTGTTTATTAAACAAACACATAAATTAACAACAGAAAAAAAATTTCCACCTTGTACAGAATTACAAAAAATAATAAATTTTACGAATAAATTGTTGAAATAATGAAAAAAGGAAAAAAATGATTAGAGTTAATAGTATATTATATTACTAGGAGTAGAACGCACTCTTTTTTTGTGTTGAGCCTAGGATTTGCAAACTGGGCGAAACACAAAAAAAGGCGTTCTACTCCGTGTAATATATACTATTTTTTCTTCAAGCGTATTAAAATGCAAAAATTCATTTATTTATCATAAATGTACAAATATTTAAACTACAATCTTACATGTTGACACAATATGACAAGTGGCTCGTGGATAGCGCGCCACCGGTGGCTTTCGGTATTAATATTATGTTACTAGTAAAACAATACATACCCACTGCGGTGGTGCTTTCGGAACTAACATTTTGTTACTAGTAAAACAATGTCCTACTTCTACTTCTGTTTTTGGTGACATAATTTAAAAATTTTAATACGCTTGAAGAAAAAAAAATTTTTTAAGAATTTTTTTTTATCATAATATTTTATAACAAATAAAATGGCAAAAAATTTTTTTTTCAAAAATACGTAATTTATCTATTTGTTTATAAAATTTGTTTAAACAAATAGCACTAAAAATTTAATGTTTATGTAATCTTATAGTATATAAAATTAATTAAAAAATCCCTCTTTTTCATTTTTTAGTTTTTTGTTAGGTTAAATAATTAATAACTAATAGACTATAACAATTAAAAACATCGCAATGTCATAATCTCATAAAGTATAGTTGACATAGGGTCTCCACGAAGCGAAATAATTTTAGTGGCTTTTGTTTATCCGACTTGAAATATAAACGCAAATTCTAAAAAAAAATTGTTAATTAACAATAGGCTCACTTTATGAAAAATCGGTGAAAAATTCTCTTTCGAACGGGATATTGTTCCTTTAAGTATCTAAATAATGCCATAATTTTTTAAAATTTTTAAATTAATATTTAATAACATAAAAAAATGTTTTTACTTGTTACGGTTAGTTTCAGAGCATCGTAACGGCTTAGCGTCCACCGCCCATTTTCAATACTATATTAAAATTATTAATAATAGAGATAGAGTCGGGACCGTTTTGTTGAATATTTCTTTCTTTTTAAGAATCTTTCTTTAAAATTTCTTAAAAATTAATAGTTTTCGAGTTATTTACAAAAAACGAAACTCGTTATTTTTTAATCTTAATTTGTTTATAAATTTTGCAATTGTTTATATGTAGGTTTGAAACTTTTTCACATTTTTTTAGACGTCATTCCGAATCCAGAATCCTCACTCATATTTTTACGAGCTTTATCAAGAATTAACACGTGTTTGGAAAATTGTGAACTAGTCTATACGTAGTAAAATGGAATATGATACTAAAGGATTTCTTTTTTACATTATTACTTTTACACTTGAATATTGGTTAAGATAAATAAAAATCGAGTAATTTGGAAATTTATTTAAATCACACTTCATATCATTAAAAACAATTTCAACTAATTGTATGTCATGGAGCTCCTTTGGTAGCCTGGAAAATGAATAAACTAATTACCATATGTTTGGCTTAACATTTAATTTGTTAATAATAAAACAGCTTGTGCACGAATTTGCAACAATTTCTTTAACGAAGTTAGTTGATTAGGATTGAAAGAATCGACAAGTTGTGTGTTTTTTCTTAAACTCGTAAAAATGACAATACAACAAAAGAACATTAATTTCCTTTCTACTTTAAATTAGTTATTCACATTGATTATAGTATTTCTAAAGTCAGCCGAAAAACTATAAAAACGTCCGACAACTATCTAGCTGACTATAGTATAGGGAGGCCGCTCGTAACATTCAAGCACAGTTTTCGTGTTATTTCATGGCAGACAGGCTTTGTAATATGATACACCAGTAGCAACGTTTCAGACTGACAGTTCCAACTGACTTCAAACATACTATACCCACAGTGAATATTTCATTAAAATTCGACAATTCAAGTTTTCTTTTTGTTGAAAGTCAGTTCATTTATGTTGTTGTCAAGTTAGTATTTTTTTAATGCAATACCTCATAATAGTCCTGCACAGCAGGTACTTTTTCTGCTCTAGATATAATTCCTCTAACCGGTGGCTCCATATCGTGGACTAACCGATAAACTTCCGATCTTTGGAGATAGTCCAAGTTCTTTGGCGGTGGTTGATACTTTAAGAAGTTGATGCTGAAAACAATTTAGTTTATAAATCAATCTTAGAAATTAAGTAGTCAAGAATTATTGATGTTTTATGTATACAGGGTGGACCAAATTAGATGGGACTTGGGATTTTTTCTAAAACTATGGCAGATAGACAAAAACCAATATAGGTGTCCTGAGCTCGATTTTCGAGAAACAGACAATGGAGCAAACCGCGATCTTTTTAGACTACCAAGCTACAGAGCGTTTTTCGAAAATTAGCATTTTTTTATGACCTCTATATCTCAATTAAAATGATGTAAATGATTTCATTATTCGATCACAACTTAAATTAGCTATCCAACGATATATCATAATGTCATATTTATTTCTAGAAAAAGCGGTTAATTTTCGAAAAATTTAATATATATTTGTGAGAAGGCCATGGAAAGCCATTAATAACAACAACACTTATAATATAAAATAATTTTGCCAAAAATAGGAAAAACTAAACTACAATAAATGTACGAATTGTCTTCCATTGGCATCTATGCATATTGCTGGCATTTCTAATACTTATTGAGGCCATGATAAAAAAATCGAAATAATCGTAATTTGTGAGTTAATTGTGAGTGAGCATTGTTAAAAATGGTTCAGTTTAGTAATGGTGAAAAATATGACATGATTAAGTGTTTTATAGAATGCGGAGAAGATTCTTTAGCTTCCGAGCTTTATTTCAATAGGTAAGTTATAGACAGCAAAACGATGTGCTAAAAGTGCCGCCTAAAAAATATTTTTAGATATCCAGAAAAGAGACAGCCAGACATAAAAATATTCAAAAGGCTACAACGAAATATAAAAGAGTTTGGATCATTTGTAAAACCTCAAGCAAAAATATATAATAAAGCAGGTAGAGAAGCTGTAGAAAATATTGTTTTAAAAACTTTAAGAAAAAATCCTAATGTATCGTCTCGCGAAATACAAGAAAATTTAGAAGTCCCAAAAACAACTGCGTTGCGTTGTTTAAAAAAAAATAAATTCATACCCTACAAAATTAGGATTAGTCACCATCTATACCCAAAGGACTTTCAAAGGCGTCTCGATTTTTGCCAGTGGTTTTTGCGTCAGTGCAATGAAGTGCCAGGATTTGAACGGACAATTATATGGATAGACGAGGCGACGAGGAGACGATATAAGCAGTGCCGGAATTTTTAATCGGCATAATAACCACCATTGAGCTCATGAACATCCGCACGTAACCGCTACAGTTAATCGTCAAGGATGATTTGGATTTGGTGTATGGTGTGGCTTTATTGGATACCAAATAATAGGTCCTAATTTTTTTTCACGGTAATTTGAATACCGAAAATTTGTTAGCAGTCTACGACAATAAATAGAGCCCCTTGTAGACAATATGCCTGTAAGACAATTTCAAAGATTAATTTATCAACACGATAGCGCCCCAGGTCATACGTCAAATGAAACACGAAATTATTTAATTCCTCAATTTGGGGAGCATTGGATAGGTATTTATATAACACTCAGGAATCAATGTCTAGTTAGCTAAGTTAACAACTTGATGACGATGACTAACAATTAATTTATCTAAATGGATATTAATAAACAACAAAGTAGTTTAGGTATTGTTTAATTTTTAGGAAATAATGGTCCTATTTTGTGGCCAGCTAGATCTCCCGATATAACCCCTGCCGACTTTTTGCTTTGGGGTTATTTAAAAAATATTATATGTAGAGAACGGTCTAATAACTTAGAAGAATTGGAAAACAAAACTTTAGCTGCATTTCGGACTAACTCCTATCATGATTGGAAATGCAACAAATTCTGTAAGGAAAAGGTGTCAAAAATGCATAAGTGTCAATGAAAGATAATTCGAACATTTATTGTAGTTTAGTTTTTCCTATTTTTGGCAAAATTATTTTATATTATAAAAAGTGTTGTTGTTAATAGGCCTCCTCACAAATATATTACATATATTGTTGAATAGCTAATTTAAGTTGTGATCGAATAATGAAATAATTTACAGGGTGTTTCATTTCCGAACGATGTTACCAAAAAACGTTTTATCAAATTTATCCATTAACGAAAGCACAATTTCGTACGCAAAGAGGCAAAAAGGTTATCGGTGCAGAAATAAGATAATTAAGAGGACACTGATCTTTATATTTATTGATGCAAAATGATTATTAGAGTGTACATGTACAATATAGAAACTGAATTTTCAGAAAAGTATATCTATTAAAATGGTTATAATGTTTACCGCTGAACAGAAAAGCAACTAGTAAAAACCACTCACCGTTTGATAGCAGTAGCTTCTGCTGGGCACCTTCCAACAGTTCGATTCTCTGAAAATTCCAAAGCTAAAAGGCATGCCACAACCACAAACATTCAGGAATTTCAACATTATAATCCAGGGAAGTCAAGAAAATATTGTAAACAGGGTAGTGCCACATACTAGTAGGCCGGGGGTAAAAAATTCTGTTTCCGATTCTACGGAGATTAAATGGTTGAGTATTCGGCAGGAAGTATTAATTGTAATGACGTATTAATACATGTGGTTGCCACTTCTTGTGTTAGGCAAGAAGATATACTATTTATAACTATAGAGAATAAGTATTTTTTTTCGTGCAAGCTGTCAAACGCAAACGTTGAGGAAATGATGAAAGTAAAAAAATATACGAAAGCAATTTATAGAGAATAAATCTATGGTAGGCTAGGTTTCTTACTACTCATTACCAAACAGTTCTCAAACTAAAAATAGTGTTGTGATTTCGAGCAATGGTTTTCTCCCTTTCGCCATATAGCCTAGTCGTTGAAGGCATTTCCCTCAAAAAGTTGCAAAATTGATAATTTTTGTTTTAATGAATTCGTGAAAATGTGTAGAATAATATTCTGAAAATCTACATCTCGGATACAGAACACATTGAAAAAAAAGTGAAAAAAACTTTTTTTCATCCATTTTTTTCATTTCATTTCATTTTTTTGGACGCCCCTTCACTCTTTGGAGCGGCCCAGAACCGCCAAACGTTCGCTGAGAATGTTGCCAACCTCTAATAAAGAGACGGAACTATAAGAAGAAGACAAAAATATGTTTGCGTTTGAACTGGCGCACAGTGGGGCAGGAATTCGAAAACGTGGCAGTTAATCGTAAACAAGCTAAAGGACTATATGTTGTTGACATGGCATATGGCAAGAGAACATATCAGTGTATCATTTGCGCCACTATGTAACTTCATTCAAGGTCACCTCGCCTACTACCACCTCCATGAAACTGTTATATAGTAATTTCAGAAAAAAGTCGATGCAAATATATCAATAAACTACAATATATTTTATAACCAGACCCAGAGAGGGGGGGGGGGGTGCAGGGGGGGGTAGTACCCGCGGGCCCGGGCTAAGCAAAGGGGCCCGGCAAGCGCTAAAGCTTAAATTGTTTTAACTAACCGTTCAATCTTGGAATGCAAGCTCTCGAAGCGCAGTTAGCACGCACAATTAATTTCAAAACTGTCATAAAAAATTTTTCCGCTAGGAAAGCTATCTATCATACATGTACAGGCAGATGCCGATACTTAATATTTTAAAAGGAAAATATTTTTTTTTGTCATAATAAATAATTGATTTTTAATTTCAAAGGGATGGGGGCCCGCAATGTTTTACGCCCGGGTCCTGATCTGACTTTCGCCGGGCCTGTTTATAACCAAAGAAAAAGTTTACTTCCACATACATCCATCTGATATATTATTACAGAAGAACTATTCTAGTTTAAAAATTAAAGTTAAACTGGTACTCATGTGTACTCGTTAAAATTTAAATTGAATTCCTGAAAATGTATTTCATGGACATTTTTGAAACGAGTACAGTGGAATTGGTTTAATTCAATTTCAGCGACAACATTCCACTTGAAATTTTATTGTTGATTTTTATGTATTATGATCTCCTAATTACGAAAAAAATATTTGCGACCAAAAATTCCTAATGCGTCAAAAGTTATATGCACTTTTTGACACACTTTCGCGGATTTTCTACTTATCTGCTTAATATATCTTGTACTAGTAATCGAAAGGGAATTTTAAAAATACCGACTCATTTGAAATAAAATTTTTTAAATTTATAGACCTAACCGATATGTATAGGTCAATCCGCCATCTTGGAAAAAATATAAAACTCCAAAAATGTCCGAAAAAATCAAACAACAAAACTCATATATGGTCAAATGTAATGCACCAAATTAGGAGGCTCTATGGCAGACGAAATACATTTTTTTTAATCCATCGTCAAGTACCAAGGGGGCTTTGTGCGTCACTTTCTCTTCGATTGTAGATTCTTTTAGGTACTTTAAGGAGAAGTTCATTTTTTTTTATTTTCAATAAAAATGCATTTTCTTTGACCTTCCTTTTTTTCACATATTGTTATTATTACCATGCGTATACTTAATAAATTTCGTTATCAAATTAATGAAGTTTCATTTTGTATTAAATTTTTGAAGTTATACAAGACTTTCTATAGTATATTTAATTTTGTTTCGATGAAAATTAGGTGAAAAAAAGGAGGGTCAGGGAAAATGCATTTTTGAAAATTGTAAAAAATGCACTTTTTTTGAAAATAAAAAAAAAGAACTTTCTCCCCTTTATGTACCTAAAAGAAGCTACAATTGAAAAAAAAACAAAAAGTGGCGCACAACGCCTCCCTGATACTTGACGAAGAATTAAAGAATTTTACTTCGTCCGCCATCTTTGACCGTTCTATTTGACTTAGAGCGTCTAGGTTTAGCGCATTATGACCATAGATGAGTTTTATTTTTGCCAACTTTGGTGAAATTACTTCTTATTCTGTTTTGATTTTTTCGGCACTTTTTTGTGTTTTTTATTTTTCTAGGATGGCAGATTGACCTTTACATATCGGACAGGTCTATATTTTTACATTTCAACATCAGATTTAAAATGTACACTCTCAAAACCCCGTATTAATGATTTTTTCAGGAATTGTTCTGGAAATTAGAATTATTGCCACGTTTTCCAGTTCCTGCCCCATTGTGCGGCAGCGGCAAATAAACACAAAAACGTAAACAGACACCGCCATTACAATTTTTAACCTCGATGTCAATGAGAATGCAATGGCTGTCATTTTTACTGTTCCCACACCTATTGCTTCGTTTGAAATTAATAGCTAGAGATTATAACTTTAATTATTTGTTACAAATTTAATATTGCGATTTAAGGGCCGATAATTGGCATAGCCCATTTTTCCATGTAAATAAACACTCTAATGAAACAAAAAAATAAGCAAATTTGCTATTTTATCTCATAAAAAGTCAACCCCTCCCGTATTTATCCCTAGTTAATTCAAAAGCTATTAGTATTTTAAAACCCGTCGGCTTATTATGGAGAACAATGATATTATACACGTACAGAGCTACATTTTAATGCATTATTACAAATAGCGTTCTCTACTGAATACGCAACCTTCCAACCTCCGCAGTACCTATTATTGAAAGTTAAGTCAAAAATAAAGTCTTACATGTACTTATCAACAGTCAAAAATTTTATAAATAAGGAAGTATACTTAACTTCTTTCTCTCCCGCACTATAATGTATTATTCCTGTGTCTACACATCCCAATTTTTCAACAATACCTGTGGACCGGCTTAACTTTATCAGACCAGGGCCAAATCGAATTCCAATGGTTAACCTGAAAACACGATCCTTTTCAATAGCTGCGTGAGAAAAAAGTGCCTACCCTTTTCTTTTTCCAATGATAACTTCAAGGTTACTTTCAATGGTTTCGATTATTTTCTCTTCGGACATTTTTGGTTTCCGAAAATTGGGAATGGCGTCTTCTGCTGTCGACCATTTCCTACCTCCGGGTAGTATTATGGGCCTCTGAATGGGCCTGGGAGTACGTTCGTCCATTACCTATTATTTGGTTTGAGAGAAACTGCTGTTAAAAACTTTGTTCAAATAAGTCTAATTTTGGATTGGGCGCAATTTATTTGCTTGCCCCCGCTTAAATCCTGAAAAATTTGTGATGTCAGTTGGCAGACCCCTGGGCGCATAGTTCTCCACTTTCTAGATCAGCTTGGTTTATAAATATCTTGGAAGATTTCATTAGTTATAAAAATATCATTTATGTCACTATTAATGTAATCATTTTAGGCCAAAATTTTGCAATAAGTTTAAAGAACTTTTAAGTAAGGAATCTGGTGAATATATAGTACTTGGCGCACTAACTTACAAAAAGACCCCGAAAATAAAAGTTGTGCTAGGGCCTAAATATTCCAAAATGGCCGCCAAAATTCGGCTTTTTACATTTAATACAAATATATAAAGTGTACAGGGTGGACCAAATTAGATGGGATTTGGGGTTTTCTTTAAAACTATGGCAGATGGACAAAAACCAATATAGGTGTGCTGAACTCGATTTTCGAGAAACAAACAATAGCACAAACCGCGATCGTCTATCTTTTTCGGTTACGAGCTATAGAGCGTTTTTTGAAAATTGGCATTTTTGGATGACCTCGAATTCGATAAAAATCGAATAACATTCTTAGGGTACTTTTTTGAGTAGGATCCATAACTGATAAGAAGAAAATTAGGCATGCCTCAGTTTTCGAGATATAGACATAACTTTGTTTTTTAAATGACACACCCCCTGTAAATTATTTCATTATTCGATCAAAACTTAAATTAGCTATCCAACGATATATCATGTGTCATACTTATTTCTAAAAAAAGTGGTTATTTTCGAAAAATTTAATATATTTGTGCGGAGGCCATGAAAAACTATTAACAACACTTCTTATAGCCAGGGAGATAGCGACAGTTTTCGTAAAATCATTTCTATAAAGCTAGATTTTTTTACCATGATAGCTTAGAGAGTATCAATGATGAAGGTGCAATTCTGCCAATCTATAAGTCCTGCAAAAATGAGTTAAAAATTAAATAACATGTTGCAAAAAAATATATAAATTTTCTGAAATGTCACAAAACGTCACTTTTGATTCGTTTGTGCCGAGTTGAATTTTCGAGTTTCGAAGTGCAATTTACGATCAGGTTTATCTGGAAGGAAGGAATGGACTAATAAAAGTGATTATTAACATTATAAGAAAACTGTCTCTTCGTTAATATCAAGGAAGAATATAATTGTCACGATTTGACTATGTATTGCCTTTTTGGCAACGTCTACCAAACATTTAGCCACATTTCAGAGGAGGTAGAATGTGATTTTTAATATTCCGAGGCAGAAAATGCAAAAGTTATCCACGAACTGCAATAGCCCGGAGCGCATATTCGATCACAAATCTCTTGTTTTTATGTTAGAGAAAAAGTAAAAAAAGTGTGGGAAAGGTCAATCAATTCTCTTTATATAAGCTGTCTACAAATGTTTCGAAAAAAACGATAATTATCGAGATATTCGAGGAAATGTAGAAAATTACTCGTTTTCCTATGATAGTGTATGTAAATCTTAAAAAAACAATTTTTCTAATTTCGAAGGGCCAAGATTAACGGAGCGTCAAAGTAGTATATGATATTAAGTAAACATCGTATATGAGATCAATTTCGGTAAATTGTCGATTAATTACGGTGACAAAATGGATAAATGTTACCGAAAATAAAAAACTCCCAAATCCCGCCCCCTCTAATTCCTTCATTTTTATCGGAGTTCAAAAAATAAAAAAAAAATAATTTTAGAAAATTTAATTCTATTTAAATTAGCTAGAGTAGTCTTTTGGTGTAGGAGCCAAGATTAAAAAGTTGCCAACTGTAGAAGTTCAAAATTTACGATTTTTTACCGTACATGGCCGATATTTCAGTAGTTATCTCCGAAACGAAAAAAAAAATCAACATTCTGATGGTAATAAAAAGATTTGTAGTGGAAAATACTCGTTTGACCTCATTTTTATTTCGAGCTAACTCCGACCAAAATTGCAAAAAACAGCTTGCTTTTCGGCGCCGAAAAAATTGCAAAAACACACAATCTTGACACGTTCATATTTCTCAAAAAACACCATTGGGACGGCCGTACAATGTCGGGACGTATAGAGGAAGTCTTCCAGATAAACCTGATCGTAAATTGCACGGCGAAACTTGAAAATTCGGCTCGGCATGAATGAATCAAAAGTGACATTTTGCGACATTTCAGAAAATTTATCTCTTTTTGCAACATGTTATTTAATTTTTTGTTATTTAATTTTATTGAGATATCCGTGTGGAAAGACAATAAATAGGCACTTATTCAATATCAGGAACAAAGATGAACTTTTATTATTGTTTTTTAAATATATGAATTATTACATTGACAGATTTATTTAATTATTGATTGGTACTATCTCTGACCAAAAAATGATAATTAATATGAGTTGTTAAACATTATATTGAATTGTTTCATATAATTCAACACTCCTCCTCAATTCAATAACAGAATTCAAAAAAAATGTTTTATTAAAAAATAGGTAAACGAATAAACTCGTGCGTTGATGTCTTCAAATGATTTCTCTGACAAGTCCCAAGCGTAATCGCAGTTTCAGATGCTGGTCACTGGATAAGGCTTTCGTTAGGATATCGGCGATTTGGTCTTTCGTGCTGAGGTACTCAACGTCTATTAAACCCTTCGTTGATAGATCCCGAACGAAATTATATTTAACATCAACGTGTTTGAGGCGTCGATGTCCCCACTTGTGCAGCAAATATATACAGGACTGATTATCCTCGAAAATCTTTAGTGGCCTCGAACTGGTAATTCCGAAGTCAGTTAGCAAATGTTTTAACCACAGCAATTCTGATGCAGCCATTGCGAGGGCAACATACTCAGCTTCCGTTGATGAGAGGGCGACTGATGTCTGTCTTCTTGAAGCCCAGAGTACTGTGTTTCCGTATACCTTCATCAGGAATCCCGAGGTTGATTTTCTGTCGGTTTCGCTCCCGTAGTTGGCGTCTGCATAGCACAGAAGCACTTCTTGTTTTCCTTTTTGAAAACGTAGGCCCAAATCAAGTGTACCTTTTATGTATCTCAATACTCTTTTTAATCCTTTCCACAGAGTCTCTGTTTGATGATTCTGGTATCTGCTAAAATAGTTTATGGCGGCACTCAAATCTGGTCTAGTAGTCATCATCGCCAAACAGCCAATTAGCTCTCGGTACGGCCTCGACTCATCACAGATTTCTGCTTCGTCGTGTACCAGAGGCTTCAGTTCCATTGGCGTCTGCACTGGTTTGCATTCCTCCATATTGAATCTGTTTAATAGTTTTCGAAGGTATGTTTGTTGACTTAGTATAATTCCTCCGTCAGATCTTGATATGCTGATTCCGAGATATGAGTGAAGTTCACCCAAATCCGTCATATGAAATCTGTTTTTCAATGCTGATTTCACGCCTGTGATCTGCTTCTTGCAATTTCCAGCTATTATCATATCGTCGACGTACAAAAGAAGATACATCGTAACATTTTCAAATTTTGCAACATATAAGCATTTGTCGGCCTCTGATTGTTGAAAACCGATGCTTTTTACGAATCCATCAAATGTTTCGTTCCAAGCCCGAGGGGCCTGTTTCAAGCCATATAGAGCTTTCTTCAATTTGCAGACTTCGTCATTATCACAGTCGAATCCAAGTGGAACTTTCATATATATTTCTTCCTTTAAGTCCCCATGCAAAAATGCGTTCTTTACGTCCATTTGGCAGGCATGAAGGTCTTCTTCATTGATCACCGATAGTAGCGTCCTCAGCGTTGCGAGTCTAGCAACTGGTGCGTAGGTTTCCTCATAATCATAGCCTTTTCGTTGAGCGCAACCTTTGATGACCAATCGTGCTTTGTATCTCTCGATATTTCCGTCTTTGTCACGTTTGATTTTGAAAATCCATTTGCTGTCGATAGGACGTCTTCCTGAAGATAAATTTGTTAATTCCCACGTTTTATTTTTTATCAAAGAGTCTATCTCCTCCTCAACCGCACGTGCCCATTCTAGTTTATCCTCACGTGTTTGAATTTCTTCGTAGCTGTCCGGAACATTATCTACAAACGATTCAGCATTTAGGGCTAAAGCTGCGTAATCGTTGAGGTATTGTGGTTTCATCTTTACTCTCTTACTTTTCCGAAGTGTTGCATTGTAATCAGGCTCTTTTAATGTTAAATCTTCCGCGTTAGATATTTCTTCCAAGTTTTCTTCTTCTTCGATTACAATTTCATTAGATCCTCTATTTTCCGGAGAGTTTTCTGCTTCGATTTGATCGATGTTCTCGCCATCTTGAATTTCCTCATTATTAATCCACTGCTCACTCGTAAGTCCCTCGAATGAAAATCTTGCCTCATCAAAAATAATGTCCTTCCCGAAAATGATTTTTCTATCCTCTGGACACCATAATCTGTAACCATTTGTACAGTAGCCAACCATGAAACATTTCTTTGACCTCGAGTCAAATTTTCCAGATAAAATTTCCTTTGAAACACGCAAAAATGCGACGCATCCAAAAATCTTCAATTTGTTGACGTTCGGTGTCTTATTAAACCATAGTGATGCCGGTACTTTTCCATCCAATGCTGATGTAGGGCTTCGATTTATAAAATATACCGCTGTCAAAACTGCTTTTGACCAAAATACTTTTCCAAGCTTCGAGTTGAGGATCATGCACCTTACCTTCTCAATGATAGTCCGGTTCATCCTTTCCGCAACTCCGTTTTGTTGAGGCGTATATCTGATAGTAAATTCAAACTGGATCCCTTTTTCCTCGAAAAAATTTTTAATTTCTTTTGAAATATACTCCCGTCCGTTGTCACAGCGAAACCGGCTAATTTTTAAATTGAAATGAGCGGTTACCATGGCTTCATAAATTTTAAGATATCTAAATACTTCTGATTTTGATTTCATTGTATACGCCGCTGTGAAGTGAGTATAATCGTCTATTAAGGTCAAAACATACTTCTTTCCATCATAAGACGTCGGACCTATGGGGCCAAAAAGATCACTGTGAATGAGCTGTAGGGATCTTGTAGCACGAACACGGGTCTGATTGTGCGGCATTCGCGTTTGTTTTCCTTCAATGCACGTGTCACATATTTCAGTGTATAATTTGATTGAATCCACGTTCATTCCATCGACGTGTCCCTGAAGTTTCTTAACGCTTTCGTAACTTAAATGTCCCAATCTTTTGTGCCATAATTTCAGGTCCTCAGCAGGAGTACAAGTGTTGGCTAAAATAGGTTTTTGCTTGAAACATAAAGCATATAGTTGTGATTCACTTCTGGATGCTATAGCAATTATACGATTACCCTTTTGAACAACCCCTTTTCCGTTCTTGAATATAACTTCGAATCCATTCATTTCCAACTTGCGTACTGAGAGAAGGTTATACTTCAGTCCAGGTACAGAAAGAACATTTTTAATTTTTATCGGAATTTCTTTTCCATTTACGCTGTTGATGACTTTAAGTTCCCCAATTCTACTCGCTTCTAAAAATATTCCAGATTTGGCGACGTTAATTTTAATGGGCTCTTTCAAATTTTTAACTTTGAACGGAGGAACGCTACTGCTGACAAGATGTTCCGTCGCTCCGGAATCCAAAAAATACTTGAGTTGATTCTCTGACTCACACTTGCTGAAAAACAAAAATTCTCTTCATTTGTTTGTTCATCAGATGCTACGTGAGCTTTGCTGTTTCCGTCGTTCCGATTTCCTTGGGGTTTTCTGCGACAATCAATCCTCTTGTGTCCAAACAAACCACATTGGTGGCAATGAAAAGGAAATAGGTGACGTTTGTTAGTTTTATTTGAACCAGAATTTTTCCATCCGCCTTTCGGTGTTCCTCTTCTTGCTGTTGATGAGAAAGCCGTCGTGGAGGGTATTTCAATCTTGTTTTGCTTCGTCCCAAAATTATTCCGTTTTGTTTCCTCATCCAAGAGTCGGTTTTTAACAAAACTTATTGATAAATCGTCTTTTGTTAAAGTTTCAAGAGCCGTTACAATAGTGTCATATTCAACTGACATTGTTAACAATAGATGACATACAATATCGGTCTCTTCCAATGTGGCTCCTGTTGAACGAAGTTCACGAATAGATTTATCAAATTTTAAAAAATGGTTTGCAAGCGTGTCATTCATTGCATTGAATTTCATTGTGAGGAGTGACTTGCGAATGAGAAGTTGGCTGGCAATACTTTTACACTCGAACACTGCACACAGAGAAGTCCACAATTCAAATGCAGTTTGCTTATCTTTTGCATATTCTAGGTAACTATCTGTAATCCTCTGTATGATTTGCGACTTACACTTCCGATCGCGCTTTTCCAATTGAGCCAGACGTCTTTCTTTTTCTGTGCGTTGCTGCACCGTGTCTACCTCTAAAATTTCCACCATATTGATGTATGGTTTTTTTACAAATTCATATAAGTCCATTTCTTCCAGCAAAGTTTGCATTCTAAATTTCCAGTTACTGAAATTTGTACCATCAAACAAGGGAATGCGATACTCTTCCGTCATATCAGAATATTGTTTCAAAAATAATTTTTTTTATTGTCTTTTTACTCAATTCCGCGTATATCTGGGCCCATAACCTATTGAGATATCCGTGTGGAAAGACAATAAATAGGCACTTATTCAATATCAGGAACAAAGATGAACTTTTATTATTGTTTTTTAAATATATGAATTATTACATTGACAGATTTATTTAATTATTGATTGGTACTATCTCTGACCAAAAAATGATAATTAATTAATATGAGTTGTTAAACATTATATTGAATTGTTTCATATAATTCAACAAATTTTTTAGTCATTTTTGCAGGACTTATAGATTGGCAGAATTGCACCTTCATCATTGATACTGTCTAAGCTATCATAGTAAAAAAATCTAGCTTTATATATATTAACGCGAAAAATCTGTCGCTACCTCCCTGGCTATTATAATATAAAATAATTTTGCCAAAAATAGGAAAAACTAAACTACAATAAATGTTCGAATTGTCTTCCATTGGCATCTATGCATATTTGACACCTTCTCTTTACAGCATTTGTTGCATTTCCCATCATCACAGGAGTCATTATCCGAAACGCAGCTAATGTTTTGTTTTCTAATTCTTCTATGTTGTTAGACCGTTTTCTATAGATAATATTTTCTAAATAACCCCAAAGCCAAAAGTCGAGAGGGAGATCTAGATGGCCACAAAATAGGACCATTATTTAAAAAAAAATTACGCTCTGTAGTTCGGTAGTCGAAAAAGATAGACGATCGCGGACGCAATTGTTTGTTTACCGAAAATCGAGCTCAGGACACCTATATTGGTTTTTGTCTATCTGCCATAGTTTTAGAGAAAACCCCAAATCCCATCTAATTTGGTCCACCCTGTAGATTCATTTATTCAACTGATAATTTGGAGGATTTACGTTTTTAGTTAGCCTACCTGCACTTGGGCAATAATAGTTGCTTATAACATTGAGATTTAAAGGTTTTGTAACATGCAATAGTATCTATTTCCTTCTTATCTGTCTGAGAATGATTTTCTTTTGCCTTCTTTGGCGACTTTACTATAAAAATTATAGTACTAGCTGTAGTAATCAAAACGGAATTGTTCGTTTGGGTATTTTCATATATAACGAAAATATATCCCAAATTGTTTGCAATCCTTTTAGAACAAATAAACGTACCTTCTTTTGCTTATCCAGGAATTGCTCTTCTTTTATTTTGAGTTCTTTTTCCTCTTCCGTTAAACCATAATACGGGTCCTTCTCAAGATTGACCCTCCTTTCTTCTTCTTCCCTTTCTTCATCTACTATATCTTCTTTGATAACGTCTTCTTCTAGCTCCTCCTCTATGCTGGAATTATTCTCATTTGAATCATCACGATTGATTTCAGCTTCAGCCTCCTCCGACAATGAAGAATCCTCTAAAAGCTCTACAAATATAGCCATCAATATTGTAGTTCTAATAGCGTATGAGTTTACGTACCTTCCTCAGTTACCGGTTCATCTTCCTCTGCTCCATTTGAATTACTTTCGTCTTCTTCTCCATTTTTCGCTGAGTTTTCTTTGGCACCGACAATGTTCGCCAATTGCCTAGAGACTGCGTCCAATGTAACTTGAATGGCTGAAGGTAACTGTGACAAAGCTTGTAGCTGCTTCTGCACTGCAAGGAGCTGCTCTTCTAGTGAAATTGAAGATTCCAGGCCACAGTCAACTTTAATGTCCGCCAGAGACGGGTGCTTTAGTTCTAGGGAGTCCTCTATAAGAATAAGTATAAGGGCAAACATTTATTTACAATACACTTACTTCTATTATCATTCAATTCTTCTTCTAAATCTTCACTTTCGGATTCTTCATTCAACTCGGCTTCCTCAACTGTTATCTCTTCAGTTTCAGTCACTGCGACTTCTACTTCTACGCTTTCTACCTCCCGCTGTCCCGTCATTTCTACGGTTGAATATTCTTGTGTTTCCTCTGTTTCGACTTCTACTTCCACCTCAGTCTGTAACGAAAATATTGTATTATAAATAATGTTACGAGGGGTATTTTGGTATACATTTTCCGCGTATTTAGTAGAGCGACAACCCAGAAAGAAACGTCTATTAGTGAAACAAACTTGTAATTTGGTATACTAATTTCTGTCATCAAAACGACTATTTTTCCGAGCAGTTCCAAATCAAAATGGCTTCCGGTTTCAAGATGGCGGCCGATTTAGAAAATTTAAAAGAACGTGTTTTCTATCTAAACTATTGATGTTGTAAAAAAAAGTTGTTAAGAAAATTGTTCCAAATTAAATTCTGAATAAAAAAGTTTAATAAAGCTTTTTACCTAAAGATAAAATAGGCGGTACACTGCAAAAAGGAATACTACAAAATTCCGGTAGTTAAAATGGGTTAATTGTTGCCAGCAATATAGGTTGTAAAGTTACAAATGAAGTGGAGAAGTACTGTAAAATAGCATGATTATTTAATGTAAAATTAGCTGTCAATTTAAGGAATTATGTGAATTTTATATGTATAAATAAGTATAATCACATTTATTTCTGTAATACATATGTAAAAATACACATTCCATTGTTTTTACACTATATTTTCCAAAATTATTATTTTTACAGATTTTATGTAAAATTGTCCATCAAATTTACATCAATATTTAATGTAAATGCATTGTGAATTTACCCTGACTTTTTACAGTGTACATAGATAAATATAAAAAAGTTACTTTTTATTCATAATTTAAAAGGTTAGTTTTTCAACTAAATAATTACTGTTACAGAAAATAATTGTTTCGAAAAATATTCTGCATTAAAATTTAATTATTAGTTGGGGAGCCTTCTCTAGCTGTACGTGCACCCCCCGCCCGATCCTTGGGGAAAATGTTTTTCATATAGATTAAAGCCTAAAGAACAAGTTCAGACAATGTCCTAAAAAAAAACTGGCTGTACTTTCAAAATGGCGGCCATATGTTAAAAAAACTGTTGCCAATGTTGTTTTCGTTATTTAACACAAGAACTAAAGATGGACAAAAACTTTTTTTCACAAAAAACAACGTGCATAAAATTTTCTACAATTTTGTTCCTATACAATATTTTGATAGGAGTTACCATTTTCCAGATAAATGAGCCCGAAATTAAGAAAACATGGAAATTCATATATCGGTAAATCACTTAGAGGAAATAACTGTGACAATTATTGCAAGGCGTATAATATAACTTTATATTATTAACATAACAAAAAATAAAATAAACTGGAAAAAATCAATAATAATAATATTATAATTTGCAGACATTTATCTCGAAAACGGTAACAATGGTATCTGGAAAATGGTAACTCCTATCCAAATATTGTATAGGAACAAAACTGTAGAAAATATTATGCACTTTGTTTTTTGTGCAGAAAGTTTTTCTCTATCTTTTTTAGTTTCTATGTTAAATGACAAAAACAATATTTTTTAAACAGACGCCATTTTGAAAGTACAACCAGTTTTTTTTTGGGGGGACATGTCTTAAATTGTTCTTTAGGCTTTATTCTTTATGAAAAATATTGTCCCCAAGGATCGGAGGGTGCACGGACAGTTAGGGTGGGCTCCCGTAGTATTACGTTTTGTATTGAATTTTATATTTTATTTTAAGAGCTGAATCATTTATCTGGAAAATGTTAACTCCTATACAAATACGGAGGACACCATTTTGAAAGTGCAGCCAATTTTTTTTTTGGGGACATGTCTAAAATTGTTCCTTAGGCTTTAATATTTATGAAAAACATTGTCCCAAAGATCGGGGGGGGGGGGAGTGCACGGACACTCAGGGTGGGATCCCGTAGTATATGTATATTTTACAATCCAAAGCAATAATTATAATGTTCTTGTTGAATATTCATTTACGAGAAACTGAAAACACATTATTTTTCAACCGAAAAATAATTTAATAAAACTAGGTACAGATTTTTTTAGTTAGACTTGCATATCTTTTTAAGTTGAATTCTCCTTTACTATTTGTGCAAAGTAACGGGCATTACAAGCCGCCTTTTTTACAGCCATGTTTGGTTTCAATGTATCCTTTTTTTGCAACTACATTGAATTAATTGTCTAAGGGCTTTGATACCTCCGAAAGTGTTGACCATTTTGGCACCCAAATATTCTCGGACAGGTACCATCCCCATTTTTCAAGTTTAAGCAAAATCAATTTTGACGTCAGAGATTATCCCCAAATGTGCTCACTTTGGAAGCTAGCCCGTACAATGTGTTGCTCCAAAGCATCCTTTGAAGGGGGATGTTACACGTTGTCCTGTTCTTGGAAGTAAACAGTTCCTTTCGTGCCTGATCTATTTCAGTGCAGGCAGAAGTATTGCAGTACATTAAAACAACAAACCGTTGGAATAAGTTAAAAATTTTATCAGGAATATTTTCAGGAGGTTTCGAAATGAACGTGAAAGCTTCTGTTACTTCTGGATATATCGTCTATGTCCTCCAAGCAGTCACTTTTTTTTTCCGGAAAAAAGGAAACAGTATTACATCCCGTTAGGGAGTGGGAACCTCGCAGTGCATCACACTTGCTTTCTCCTAGTTTTTGTGCTAACCTCAACTTTAATACTCTAAAATATTTATTAGCCCCAAACTATATATTTAAACTATTTAGCCCTTCTTTATACAAACAGTAAAAAAATGAAACCAGTAGCCAGTGAATGAAGCCAGTACTACTACGTCAGTGCCGACAGTTCTAATGCAAATGTCCTTCGAACCTTGTTGAACACAATAATTAAAATGCAATATTAGTCTTGTATCTGCTTTTTCTTTGTTGCAGTATTGTAATAACCATTTTCCGCAATTTCCCGCCAACGATTGAATTTCGACAGAATTAAAGTTATTAGATATTGTTATATCATTTGCCAATAAACAAAATAATTGTTTTATTTTCAGCGTTTTTCAGACACTCTGACCAATTCTTTGGTGGTACATTGTTACTACCGACTTGCCTTCTTATTCCAACTCCTTTAGTTTCTATCGTATGACTTTTAAACTGTCCTTTTTGTACACATCCCATACTATGTCGACACGTTTAGCTTTTAATTTGTCAATATTATGTTTAATAAGTGCCTGAAAAACTTTTTCTGAATATTCTTCAAATTTCGAAACTCCTTTAGGCAAAAGTAGATGGACTAAAGTGGGGCCATCGTAAATTAGGCAGCCGTAGTTACTTTCCGGTGTTATAATTTGTCTCATTTTCAGTTAATAATGATATATTTTGTATATTCTGTCTACGCGATTCGCTTACAGAACCGAGATTTAAAATATTATGCCTCCTAGTTTTTTAATTGATTCTATAATTCAACTCTGATTGTTACTTTATGGTCAAAGAATAATTATTATGACAAGTATAGAACATTACTTTGCGTATTTTGTAAAATATCAGAAGAAACTGATTTTGTGATATTTTACCCTCTAGAGTCTTAATTTTTAGTAATAGAAAAAAATGTATAAGAACTTTCTTATTTATAAAATCAATAGTTGAGGTAGAAATGTCGACCTTCTAACTTTTCTAAGTCAGCCACCATCTTGAAACTGGAAGCCATTTTGATTTGGCGCTGCTCGGAATAGTCGTTTTAATGGCAGAAATCAGTATACCAAATTACAAATTTGTTTCACTAATAGCCGTTTTCTAACGGTTTTTATTGTGTTTGCCGCCATACTAATTACTAGGTATTATTGGGTATTCTTAGGTATTATTGGGTATTATTAGGTATTGTTATATTTTATAACCTGAGTATTTTACCCAGGTATTATTGGGTATTACTATGCAAAGGGATATTAGTGTACAGATATTTTTTTCTGCGATTTACCCCTCGTAATATTAATAACCAGACAAATGTGGAAAAGTACTCAAAATTAACGGATAAGTCATAAAGACATGAGCATTCGATAAACAAAAGTAGTTCAACTGGGGTCGTTATCTGAATGCTCGCTTTCTAGCATTTTTTGAAGATGGGGAGTTACGCAAACATGGGAATAAGTAGGGACTTACTATAGTCGAATTAGACATAATAAAAAATTTTGCGCCCTGTGGACTTTTTTCTGTGGAAGTTGTTTAAGAGGGCATAATAAGCAAGCACAGAAAACTACACCCTGCTACACCATGTGCGTCCCCTATTTTTAGGGGTTGAAAGTTTGAAATTTTACCTATGTGTCCATATCTTTTTCCCTATTGCCCGTAGGGCTCTTTACCAAGTTACACTTTTTGAAGATTCATCCCTCCTCTACATAATATGTATATTACACGTTTGCCGTAGGACAAACGGTTTTGGCTGTACGAGGCCGGAAAGGTCGCGCTGTCCGAATATGGGGGTCTTCTGTACAGGACAAACGGCTATTATTTCCAATCTACAATATTACACATACTAATGCCCTTAAGGAGGGATGATGATTTGTGAAAAAACTTTCATCGAATACCGCGCGGTTTCCATGATACGGGATGTTGAAATTTTGAAAACTCCTTTTTTTAAAAAAAAAGTGAACCTACTTTTTTTCGCTCATTTTTTTTCATGTATATACGACTCTAATATAAGAAAATTTACGTTACCTTCATTTTAATACATTCATTGGTTTAGGAGCTAGACAGCAAAATATGCCAAAAATGGCTATTTTGGTATTGTTGCATTAAAAAAACCAAAACCAGTATAATTCTGGTAAATGTTTTTGTTTATCCTAAAAGTCCAATTCATTGCGCATAGAAAATATGTTTTTGTATTTAAATAGGATCAACACTTATTGTGTAATACCGATTTATGTCTTGTGTTCTCCAGTCTCCCTTTTCACATTTTTTTTTGCGGCCTTACGGTTCATAGTAGGGCAGAAAGCAATATACACGTGGACAGGGCACATAATAGGGTGTTAAAATGGGTCTCTTGTTAAAATGCCATAGGAAGTACCGTTTTCGAGTAAAACGCACTTGTTTGCAAAAAATTACTTCAGATCACACTTTTCATCGACTGGCTAGTAAATACTCGTGCTTTTTTTGTTTATGAGGGACATTGCTAATGAAAAAATGAAGGGACTCGGACAGAATAGGGTATTTGAGGGTTCACTCTTGTCTGAAATCATCATTGCAACTTATTTTGTGTTTATTTCGCATTAGTACTATTCGGTACAGAAAATAATATAATAAAATATAATATAATATAATATAATATAATATAATATAATATAATATAATATAATATAATATAATATAATATAATATAATATAATATAATATAATATAATATAATATAATATAATATAATATAATATAATATAATATAATATAATATAATATAATATAATATAATATATAATAATAATATAATTGGTCCAGGAAGTTTAGCAATTTATAGTGAGAGATAAATAGATGTACACGTACCTTTCAGCTTCCCAAACAATCTGTGAAAAGTCCCAAAGATTCCGGTATATGCATAACTTTTGACAGCATTTTTTTTCATTTTTCGATGAAATGGACATATAATAGCTGTTTCTCGAGGAAGGTAAAATTACTGTGGATTTTGTTATAGACACAAAATAAGTTGCAACGATGATTTCAGACAAGCGTGAACCCTCAAATAGGAGGAGGGTGAGAACCCCCTATTCCGTCCGAGTCCCTTCATTTTTTCATTAGCAATGTCCTTCATAAACAGAAAAAGCAAGAAGCGACACAGTTGTATTTTTTCGTAGTCAGCGGTGAGTATTTACTAGTCATTCGATGAAAAGTGTGTTAACAAGAGACCCATTTTAACACCCTATTATGTGCCCTGTCCACATATTGCTTTCTGCCCTACTATGAACTATAAGGCCGCAAAAAAAATGTGAAAAGGGAGACTGGAGAACACATGACATAAATCGTTATTACACAATAAATGTTGATCCTATTTAAATACAAAAACACATTTTCTATGCGCAGTGAATTTGACTTTTAGGATAAATAAAAACATTTACCAGAATTATACTGGTTTTGGTTTTTTTAATGTAACAATACCAAAATAGCCATTTTTGGCATATTTTGCTGTCTAGCTCCTAAACCAATGAATGTTTTAAAATGAAACCAACGTAAATTTTCTTATATTAGGGTCGTACATGCATGAAAAAAAAAATGAGCGAAAAAAAGTAGATTCGCTTTTTTTTTAAAACAGGAGTTTTCAAAATTTCAACATCCCGTATCATGGAAACCGCGCGGTATTCGATGAAAGTTTTTTCACAGATCATCATCCCTCCTTAAGGGCATTAGTATGTGTAGTATTGTAGATTGGAAATAACAGCCGTTTGTCCTGCTCAGAAGACCTCCAAATTCGGATAGCGCGACCTTTCCGGCCTCGTACAGCCAAAACCGTTTGTCCTACGGCAAACGTGTAATATACATACAATGTGTGTAGTGGCGGGCTGGGCATAGGTAGTAAGAAGTGCAACATCGCGTGTGCCAGCTGGCTGAAATGAAAATGAATAAAACGGGGATGCTTCTGTGGCCTAGCGCCAACTCTTTAATCTATGCCGGCGACGGGCGAGTTTACTGTTACCTGGGTTGTCATATCTCTCGCGCTACGTGGAAGTACATGCCCAGTCCGCAATCACACGCAGTGTTTTATGTAGAGGAGGGATGAATCTTCAAAAAGTGTAACTTGGTAAAGATCCCTACGGGCAATAGGGAAAAAGATATGGACACATAAGTAAAATTTCAAACTTTCAACCCCTAAAAGTAGGGGACGCGCATGGTGTAGCGGGGTGTAGTTTTCTGTGCTTGCTTATTATGCCCTCTTAAACAACTTCCACAAAAAAAGTCCACAGGACGCAAATTTTTTTATTATGTCTAATTCAATTGGAGTATACGTATGTGATAGAAAATGAAAAGAGTTTTCGAAACCTTAGTTAGAACAAACTTTAAACCCAGTATTCACTTTAATGCTCTATTATAGACAGGCCCCCCGTATCAAATCATGAGCTCCGGTACGAAATTCACTGGCGGGCCCCCGCTACGGGTCCCTCGGAAGCCCGGGCCTCTAAACTCAGTACCCAATAGGCGTCCTCATACGGGGGGGGGGCCTGATTATAGATAACATTCAACTTACCACATGACTATCGAACTGAACTTTCTTGCCCTGTGATGGTCTCCTTTGTTGTTTCTTTATTACCACTCGATAAGGTTCGTCCTGCACATAGATGCAAACATAAAATAGTCATACAAGAAGGTTACTGTATACTAGTATAGTAACTAAACAGTTTAATTTATAAAGATTGTCTTTTGGATTAAATTTAGATTTTCTTTGATAGGTTAATAGTAAATGCAACAAAAAAATCTTTCTATATTATGTGGGGGTTTGTCATTTTATAGAGGGTGGATACCGCCACCTTTTAGAGGGTAACACCCAAGAAAAACATTGGAACTGAAAAAAAAAAAATAAATCCCAAAATATTTAGCAATTTTTCAATGAAAATTCTTGGCCTACGAAGTTTGAAAGTATCGATGATATGGGATGGTAGAAAAAATGAATTTAAAGAGGAAATGAAGAATGACTTTTTTTCAAAAAAAAATTTCGTGAAGTACCATTTTATTGATTATTTAATGTTTAAAATAGGTAATTTTAAGGGGGCCGTATTTCGAAAACCAAAAATCAAAATGTTGTTAAATTCTGAATATGGGGGTTCTACAGCATGCTGATCAATAATATTGCATTAGTTTTTCAACAAAAAAAATGCATCATATGACTTTTCGAAAAATCGACCCTTATTTTTTCTTAATAAAAATGCACGCCAATAACTGAAATAAGGGATATAGTAAAAGTTTTTGATACCGATCCAAGTTTGGTTGAAATTGGATGACCAATAACTGAGTTACGAATGTCTGTCCACTTGTGGACACACATGGGACACAAATGGGTTACACTGTATTGTTATTAGATATATTAATGAACCCATCCAATAGATTGAAAAACAGAAATTGTAAGTTTACACCAATCTTTGTCCATTTTGAATTTGAGCACTCAAATTTGAAAATTTTCATGTGAAAAACGTTAAAATGGCTGCATAGAATTGTCTGCCATGTTATTTTTGAAAAAAAAAGGACATCCAAATGAACAATTTCCGTCAAGCTTGGTTAAGGAGCTCGCCATTTTTTTGAACTTCGAGTGCGCGCGCGCGCGCGCTACAAGTCTGCGGTGTCTTCCTTTTATTTTTTCGCTATGTCAAATACATATAATAAGTACTACCGAGCATTTTGAACTCCCGTTCGTTAAAAAAGTTTGCCCTCTGTGGCCTCTGCTCTACCCCATGATCTTCTGCTTGTCGGGCTAAGGGCCTAATAAAAAAAAGTGTTTATTTTGCCTTTACTTTCAGGCTATCGAGCGGAAGACGGGAGCTCACACCTCATCAAATTAATCTAATCTCTTATCTCTAATTAATCTCTTAGACTATATACAGAGCCGGATTAAAGATTGGCACGCCCCTAGCCTAATCATGTATTTACGCCCTCTTATTCATAATGGGAAAAAATGATGAGCAAGGGGAGGGGAGGGGGGGTTATCTGGATTATTTTTAATCCAAATTCAAAATTGACGAACGGGGGAGAGGAATATTGTCGCACCTAGGCTATAGCCTAATTAGCCTTATGGATAATCCGAACCTGACTATATATTAATATAGTTTCCATTAATCTGCTGATTCAGTGATACATACCTTGACCTTTTTTTCTTCAACTTTTCGACTTGGTTTTGGTGCAGGTTTATCAGGTTTTATAAGAAATGTGGACCATTTTTTCCCCTGCTTAATTTCTGAAGTTTTCTGTACGGTGCTTGTGGATAATATTTCTTCTTGTCTACAGAAAAAAGGTTTGGATAGTATATTTTGTTATAAGTAGTCAATAGAACGTTATCGTTTAAGAGTAAGTAATTGAATATAGGGTATCTGCTGAATACGTACCTACAAATATTTTGCATGATAATATACTGATAATATACTGATTCAAAAGAAGCAAAAAAGTCTTGTAAAATTTTTGCTTTACTCCAACGGTTTTGCTTAAATTAATTATTTTCTAAAAATACGACATTTTCAGGCCAGACAGTATATAGAAATATTGCGTGGTCAGTTTTGCAGTAGAAACTAAGAACAACTTCAATGTCTTCTTGTAACCTACATTTCCCTTTTTATTATGTTTATTGTATCGATAATGAGACGTAAAAACTTTTTAAAAACGCCGGTGTCTCTTTCATAAAAGGAATCCTCCGCTGTCGGAATCTGCGGTTCAAATAAGATGTTCATACTTCCTTGTTTAGCCGTAGGTTAGGCCGCCGATTCCAATCATACAGTGTTGTTAATGTGTTCGACATTGCCTATTTCTAAAAAATTATAAGGATTTTTTACTTCTTTTCGGCCAACATGTCATCCTGCAAAATATATGTACATATACAGTAGACACCCTGTGAGTCTATTCTATGTTAGTCAAATCTAATAAAATAATCACAGTTACTAAAATCTGAATACTCTAATTTTACGTACCCCGCCAGATTATCTTTAATACATATATTCGTCACTTCCTGCTCAGGCTCTAAGAAAAAAATGTTTTAACATTATAAATAGAATAAATAAATAAACACAACTAATATACAGGGTGTAACGCAACTTACCGGAAAAATTTTAACCATACATGCACCTTTAAATAAGAAGTCGACTTCTTAAAAAAAATTTAATAAAAGTCCAACACAGAAAAAGATACACATTGTTAAAATTACAAATTGATGAAAACGGTAATTTATTGATCTCTACTTAATTGAAGGACTGTTGTATTAAAAAAAAATTAAAAAAAATTAAATTAAAAATTTTAATTTTAAATAGTAGGTTATTTTAACATTTCTATTAATTTGTAACTTTAACAATGTGTATCTTTTTCTGTGGTGGACTTTTATTATTATTTTTTTAAGAAGTCGACTTCTTATTTAAAGGTGCATGTATGGTTAAAATTTTTCGGGTAAGTTCCGTTACACCCTGTATACAGTGTGGAACAGCCAAATGGAATAAATTCCGTATCTCAATTGTTGTGCATATTTATAAAAAATTCTGAGACACGTCGATTTTGGATTCTGAAATGACATCCTACAACGTACAAATTTCATCCCTAAATTCAACCCCCTTCGAGTGGCAGTTGCAACTCCTACATTTTTAAATGGAAAGTAGGGGCTCATTTGAAAGGTCTTTTAATTCTCTATTCAAAAATGCTACGGTTTTAATATTAATTGCAAAAATTAACCGAAAAAAAAATTAACTCATGTGCTTAACGTAATTCACTACAGCAAACTAAAAAAGAAACTTAACTTCAATGTAGTAAATGTTCAAAATGAGTTCCTTGAACGTCTTGGCATCATCCTAATCGCAAATAAAAATGTTTTCTAACGTTTTTCAACATTTGAGGTGTGACCGACCTAACCACATCCGTTATTCTTCTTCATAAGTCAGCTATACCGCGTGGCTTAGTTTTGTATACCATACTTTTCACATATCCCCACAGAAGGAAATCTAAAGGTGTAAGATCAAGAGTACGTGCTGGCCATTCTAGCGATCCTCTCCTTCCTATCCACCGATTTGAAAATGTTAAGTCGAGGTATTGCCGGACATCGATTCGGTAATGTGTTGGTGCTCCATTCTGCTCGAACCATATTACATCCGCTAAAATTTGTGAGTTTGCTTAAGCAGGATATAAGTTTGCCAAAGTTGACACGATATTATTTTGAAGTAGAGCTGAATAATTATCTCCATTCAAATTGCCATCAATGAAAAAGGGACCAGTGATATGGTTTCCAATTATCCCCGCCCAAACATTAACCTTTTCAGGATTTTGCGTATGTAATTCTCTCATCCAGTGAGAATTTTTATTAGCCTAGTAGCGACAGTTTTGACGATTAACATGGCCATGAAGAGTAACAGTGGACTCATCGGAAAACAAAACATTTTCTAGTTGGATAACATTGTTATCTAACCTTTGCATCATTTGTTCACAAAAATATGTTCTTCTATCAAAATCGTCTTCACTAAGCTTGGGTTGTTGCACTAAGTTAAAATTTGAGGAGAATCTATGTTAAACAATAACAATTATTCATAAAAAATCATTAGAAACATGTAGAAGTTGAAAAGAAAGTCTTATAATATTATAATATTAATTACAAAAATACATGCATTTAAAACGGAGATGACATAATAACGGCAGTGTGTAGAGAAGTTATTTATAAAACGACGAGAAACGGGTACTAATTTAGAAACTCGCTGATAGCAACGGAGAAAAAAGACAATCACGACAGTTTAATCTGACATTATATTTAACGTCAAATTCAACTGACGTTCATAGGTTACAATTCGGTATAGTTTAACAGCTTCTAGTTATGGATAAATATAAGTACAGATAGTGTTTTCTGCCGTACTGTGTAAATAATACCACCAATTCACCAGAAAAACTGTTGTGTTCCAATAATAAACGCTGAACGTAATAATGAATGATTCAAAGCCACCAGAGAAGGACCAAGTCTTCTTATTGTGGAGACCATTTCAATGTCAAGTAAAGTAACAAATTACAATGTATTCTAAGCGTTTTATTTGTGGTAAGTTGTATCTTAATGTAGGAATTTGATTTTTAATATGGGTTTATGTTGTAGCAAAAACGGCCGCATTACAAGACTTGTGTGGCGTTTTAGCTGTTACAAATTTAAATTACCCGCCAAACTGGTGGATAAAACAGGGTGTATTACTGTATTCTTAATGGCTCTATATTAGAATGTTATTCATGCTTTGACTTCCTAAAAGGAGGGAAATGGCTTTAATCTGCTTTTATGTATTTTATCTAGTTTATGTTGGAATAAAGTGCAGTTGTTTTTGTTAGCTATTGATTATTTATGAAGCTCCCTAGACGCCCCATAATACTAGGATGATCAATAAATTAAGAAAGGAAACTTAAAAACTCGCCGTTGAAAAACTATATGAAACAAACTGTGAAAGTCGTCTAAAGTCGGTGAACACAATCAGTCGGAAATGGCTACGAATGCGTTGGATTGTAGTTATAAATGCCCTTTGAATTATGTGTGTTATAAATACATATCATTGTTTATTGCTTAGATAGATACTAGCATAAAGTACTTACCTACCTTATAATACAGACCTTTCTTGATATCTTCGTGAGTCTCATTTTGACTCTTCTTAGAAGTGAGTATCAATGGATAATAAATAATTTCTTTAGTAGATAAACTTATTTTGTTGTTTTTAGTTAGATACGCATGTATATAGTTAATAGGAAATAAAACAATGAAAAGGAAATATTTAATAAAATACAAAGTATAGTTAACAAATTCATCTAAATTAAATAATAAAATACATATTAGACATATTATGTAATATTAATAAGATAAGATAAAGGAAGTTCTTGCAGAAATTACAATAGTTTGTACTGTCTATAGTAGCTGTAGCGTAAGTACCTTGCAGCTTTTGCACTTCCAACCATTGCAATGTCAAAACGATCGTCTCTTTTTAAAAATTCGCTGACCATAAATAGGTATATCTACCGCAAGTAGAATGTCAGAATTAGCTTTTACAGATATACTGCCTTAGTCGTTTTGTAAAAAAATATTAACTATAACTGCAAACATCAATCACTGCTAGCTAAATGTCAAATTTACTTTTGACATATGAGGTTATTTTTTTTTCTTGTCAGCAATGTCAACTTATTCATCTTCGTCTGTTCTGCTTATAAGTTCACATCTAACTGCCGTTATGATGTCACTACCGTTTTCGCGGCACATTCAAATAGTCGAAGTTTAACAATTTTTTAAAATATGTTGCGCTAAGAATTTTTCTTCCAAATTAAATATATAACTAAATTAAGTCCTCCACAACCATATTTCACCATTTTTGAAAATTCGTCAACAATCCAATGCGGTCAGTTTATAGGGATGCATTTTATTTTCTTTTAACACGCGAATAATTGAGGAATGGGAAACATTAAATGCTGAAGCTGAAGTGACTTGAATTTTATGTGGGTTTTCTTCAAAGTCAAGAATTGTTACTCATTGCATTGGAAGTTTTTTTTTATCTGCCGTACATGTCTATTTTCGCGAAACTGCTTCTCAATTTTGCTAATTGTACCTTGGGATATAGGCGGCAAATCAGGAAATTTTTCTTGAAATAGGCGAGTAGGTAGTTCGTCCTGTGATCGCATTCTATCTCCGTAATCATCTGTAAAATTTTTGCATTTTGTTTAAATAAACCATGTTTAGAAATTGCAGTTAGTAAAACTCAAGCAATACGCAAAACACTGACAACTATGACAACTATTTATTGCTGTCAATCGCTATAGACTAGGCCCAAAAGTAGGAAATCCATCTCTATAAAGTGCAAGAAGCATTTCATGTAACAATTGGCAGAACAACGTTTTTACGGTATTTCGGCCCCGCTGAATACGAGTCTGCCTGTTGCCAAAGCGAAATTTGGACCGGAAGTCCGGTATCCAAGATGGCGACCAACACTCTATTGCCCTATATCTCCCCTGTTCGTTGCCTTAAAATAATGATCTAAACGTCTTCCTTAAGAAGATGGGATGCCAAACACATAGCAATGCTCAAAATTTACTTACTTTAAGTTTGGAGTGCATGGGTTCCAAGATGGCGCCCAAGATAGCCGCCGAAACTTTGTTGTGTTTACGTGCGCTCTGTGCGTCTTGTTATATTTGGAGTGTAAATTCTGTCAGATATATAGTTTTTTGTGGTTGAATGTGTACTACTGTGTGTGTTACGTGTTTTTAAGTAATATTTTACACCTTCCGAAATACAATTTGGTAACAAAATTGTGTTACTGAAGGTAGGGGAGGCGCGTTTAATAGTGGAAGGGGGGGGGGAGGATAGTGGACGAGCCTTATAAGAATTTCAAATTTGGCGCTAAGAAGCTGTTTCATGGTGTAAGTCATACTTTAACCTTTCATTTATGATATGTTTTCATGTTTTCATAACTGCTTCTCAAGTCACCGAAGTAACTCCTTGAAAATCCAGAATGAATTTGTGTTAGGTAAATAGAAACGAGGCCCTACAGCTTATACTGGAGTCCGAACCACTTCTTGGGGATAATTTTATAATTAAAATTATTTCGCGATGAGTAGGGATTGAACCTGCTTCGCTAGGTACGCCAGTATGCAAGCTAGACGCGCTAAACCACTGAGCTACCGTCCCCTTTTATATTTTATAAACAAGCAGCGTTAAGCCGGTAAGGGAATTTATTTATATAAATAGCATAATTTGAAAAATGCTTTACATATGAATTCAAGTGTTAAATTCGTGTCTTCGGAGCCCATAATTACGATTATAAAAAAAATATATGTGCTGGAAGTCCATAAGGTATTAAATGAAGATATTTGGAAGTGAGGTTATGTTATCCAACAGGAAATTCGCAGCTTTCTTCAGCCGGTTTCACACAGGGGGGCGCGTCCACTATTTCCACAGGATTTTAAAATTATGTGAGAAATAGTGGACACGTAATTGCGGTAATAGTGGACACGCAGAATATTTGATGAAAATGAAGAAATTGTAGAAGCGGAAATTGAATCTGGCGAAGATGAACTGGAAATTGAAGAATCAATTGCAGAAGAACCGCTTCAACCAGAAATTTCCAACCCAGTGCCTGAGTACAATGTGCACGTGCAAGAAGAATAGACTGACTTGCACCAAGTTGTACTACCGCTCTCGACAATGTTTGAACTCTTTAAGTGGTTGATTTCTTATCTTCCTTACAACCTTACCATAAGCTAAAAACACTTGAATGATTGTTTTATCTTCTTTGCAATCTTGCAATAAACAATGTTTGAACTTTGAAATGTTGTTTTCTTATCTTCCTTGCTTACTTCCGAGCCAAGAATAGTACACTATGAAGGATAGTTTATTCCCATAAGAGTGTATGTTGGCTCTCCGATCGGCTTGCGATCTAGTTGGTGACGTCACCGTCTGGCGTACCAGCTTTGTTAATGCTTGCTTATACGTGTGTTTAGCCGTGTTTTATATCTTTTAAAGACAAAATTAACTACTTTGTGATTCTGCATGCGTTACGACTTTTGCAAATTAAGAACAATAATTATGAGGATGAAGTACAGAAATCTTCAAATGACAGAGAGAGCATCAAATTTAAAAAGAATTCTTTTTAAATTTGATGCTCTCTCTGTCATAAAAAGGTCCAACGATGAAAACCGCAGAACATGTAAAAAAATGAAAAAGATTGTTAATTAAAGAACATATTATTTTATTTGTTGGTAATTAGTTTCATAAATAATTTTGAAAAATATTTGCTTTTTTTAGTTACCGTTCTTATTAGCTGTGGTGGGGGACAAATTTATTTATCATCTGACTAAACAGATATTTTTCCATACTCACTATAAAGTTTTACCATAGTTTTGCCAAAGAAATCTCATTATTGCCTTTAAATGCAAAGCTTACCAAGGGTGGTAAATATTTTAGTTGTGATTTTATAAGTAACTAAATTTAAAAAAATCGGAAAATGGATAATACTGGATATCTGACCGAAGTTTTCAATTAGGATCAACTTTTCTTAATATTGACAATCGTTATTAAGAAAAGTTGATCGGTCAGATATCCAGTATTATCCATCTGCCATGAAAAAATAGATATTATACCCAAAAATTATTAAAAATCGTTTTTTCATGGTAGATGGATAATATTGGATATCTGACCGTAGTTTTCAATTAGGATCAACTTTTCTAATAACGATTGTCGATATTGTAATAAATAAACTTTACTCTTGAGCAAAATTTACATTTTTCGACAAACCCCGTATACCACTGCAAAAAATTGATATCTGATTATTTCATTTTGGGTTTTAGGCCATGCAAAACTTTTTATCAAGAATAACTTTTTTTCATAAAACCAATAATAAAAAAGTTTCCCATATGGTGCCGACTTAGTTGGACACACTGTATATTACTCTGAATTCAAATTCTCGCCAGTCGTCTACGTCATCATAGACACGCCCCCTCGCCGATAAAATGACGCTTATAAACTATCCTTCTTAGTGTACTGTTCTTGCTTCCGAGCAACAAAGTTTCGGCGGCCATTTTATTCGCCATCTTGGAACTCATGCACTCCAAACTTAAGGTAAGTAAATTTTGAGCATTGCAATGTGTTTGGCATCCCAGAGAAAACTCCCAAGCAGACGTTTAGGTCATTATTTTAAGCCAACGGACAAGGGAGATATAGGGCAACAATACAGTTTTGGACGCCATCTTACATACCGGACTTCCGGTCCAAATTTCGCTTTGGCAAGAGGCAGATTCGTATTCAGCGGGGTCAAAATACCTTAAAAACGTTGTTTCCTCAATTGTTACATTAAATGCTTCTTGCATTGTTCTTTTTTGAAAACGTGCCGAGTCTACTACGGCGTTTTCAATAAAACTGGCAATGTCAGCTATGAAGAATTTTGATGTATTTATGTCTTATTTTTAGTTGATAATGTTGAAAAAGAAAACTGAAATTGTGTTTGCTAGCCTGCAAGAACAAAACGTTGTAAGTTTTTATGTTTCTCGTTTGTTGTACCGAATTTCGTCAAGCAAAGCGTTAATTTTTGCTGTAAATATTCAAACCATAGCATTCTTGAATAGAGGATGAAAATACCTTTCAAATTGGTATCACAAGCTTCTACTTCCCATTTAAAAATTTGCAACTGCCACTCGAAGGGGGCTGAATTTAGGGATGAAATTTGTACGTTGCAGAATGTCATTCCAGAATCCAAAATCGACGTGTCTCGGGATTTTTTATAAATATGCACAATAATTGAGATACTGAATTTATTCCATTTGGCTGTTCCACACTGCATACATGTGCATGTACCTTTGTGGATTATACTTTCTACTTTTTTCACTGCCTCGTCTATAATGTTTGTTTCCACCTCTTCTTTTAAAGTATCTGAGACTTCAAAATTGTAGTCCTCATCCTAGAAAGTCGTAAGCTATATAAAATGTGTACTATTTACCACCGCAACACCTCGTTATTGTAGAATGCGTTGCGCTATTTTAATTTTAATTTTTTTTTTGACATAGTGGTTCATAGTGCTTCATTTTGAAAAATTTGAAATTTTCATATTTTCCAGACCAAATAAGGTCCCCTAAATGGGTCGAGATTTCAAGATGACTGTTGGACAATTTTTTATCAGCAAAGTGGATGGTGTATTCGACTTACAGCTATTTCAAATACCTTTATACAAAATAACATGATACCTCATATAGAGTGTTTGTTATTCAGTGGCCAAATTTTAATATTTTTTCACTTTTCCACTGGTCCTGTATAAAAGCCTGTTAGGTTTACTAAAAAGGCTAGCCATTCGCACGCACATCTGATACCCAGATTTTAAATACTTATTACAAAATTTCTCTACATAACTCTCGCATTTAAATACTGTCCTGGGTCTATGATTGAAAATCTCTCTTAATTTACTCTCAAGTTTCTCCAAGATGATAGTCTGAGAAAATGTAGCTCGTAGAGAAAAAAATCATATAATTGTGTTGTCATAGAATTCGCAACAACTTTTAAAATGTTCGTCTGCCTCTCCGTCTGTGATGTCTATTTTGAGCTAAATAATTTAAAAGAGAAAAGTCTGATTTTATTGAAATTTGGGCAATAAATCAGTGTTAGCTAAAGGAAGAACCCTATTGTTTTTGAAAAAAAATCAATTAGTAAATAAAAAGGTTATGATACATTTTATGGAAAAAAATGCAAGCGAAGAGTGTTGTAACTAACACCTTTGATAACGAGTTAACGAGTTCAAAAAAACCTGTACAACTTTTCTAGAGTTGAAATAGAATCCAAGGTTCAATAACTGTTGTGAATGACTGAATTTCAATAGATGATTTAAATATTTTCAGTATATTTTTTGCTTTAAAATGCTAAGAATCCTATCATGTAATTCAATACTTCGTCAGTATTAGCTAGAAGAGTAGTTGTTTTGTTTGGTTCTACAATGGTAAGTGTTTTAAAGTGTTTTCTTAAGTAGTATATTAGTATGACCAGATTAGGGCAACAATATACAGAAAGTAGATAATTTCATAATAAATAAAAAAGTGTGTAAGTTGTGATTTGCTTAATACTACCTGAATAATATTCTGTTATCATGATGAAAGCAAATAAATCAAAAATAAATAATTGTAAAAACAGGATCTATTTTCCACCTTTTTTTTCGCTCGCAATATACTATGCAAAATGAGGCGAATTTTGCGATCATTCTTTGAAACGTCATTATGAAAAATGCATACGGTGTAAATTGAGAACACAAAATGAAATAATTTGTTTTTTATGTTATTCCATCAGTTTGTTAAACGACTTAAATTTTATGAAACTTTCTCCAGTCGTTTATTTATCGAGTATTTGTTCATTTCTAAAGTATTGCTGTATTATTTGATGTTGCTCCGTTGCTCGTGTTATTAGAAGTAATAATTTTTCAGCTTCTTGTCTTGTTACTTCATAACAAACATTATATGATAGCGAAAAGCAAATACGCTTTACACTTTGTCGATAAAAAATTGCTTAACAGTCGATCTCGAAATTTCGTCCTTAGAAGGTCTAGACAATTATGAAAATTACGAAGTTTTAAAAATGGCCAATTAACGCAACGTTTTTAATAATAAAAGGGTGTTGAGGTATTAAAAGCACACACTATGCACCGGGTGTAACAGGATCATGGTACACCCCCCTTTTCTCCTTTAGTTTTGAAGATAATAATCACACACCTACAAATTTTAACTTTTATTTTGTATCGTTAACCAAAATCACTTATTTGCATTGTTTTGGTCCCAGCTACGTCTAACATAGTCATAAAAAAAAATTGTTGGCTCTAAAAATTGTAATAATTGACCTAACTCACATATTATGGTATAATTTTAATAAAAAAAGCAATTAATTACATCATGCGAAAAAATATTTGCCATTTTGGTATATATTTCAAATACATGTTATATACTATATATTTAATTAGAAAATTAATTATTTATCTTGCGCTTCTTAGCCCGTCTCTTATAAGTTACTTCTGGAGCATCTCTTAGACATGTCCAACAGTAGTCTGCCAATATCGCAGAAGTCCATTTGCCCTGATATCTTTTTTCCATATTTTGAATATCCTGGTGGAATCTCTTTCCATGCTCATCACTTACTGCACCACAGTTTTCTGGGAAGTAATCTAGGTGTGAATGTAGAAAGTGGACTTTTAATGAAATATTGCATCCTAATTTCTGGTAGCAAGAAAGAATATTCCCAACAAGGTCTCTATAGTTTTCTGCTCTTTTGTTACCGAGAAAGTGTGTTGCTACCATTTTAAAGGAATTCCAAGCAGCTTTTTCATTACCTTCTAGAATGTTGTCAAATTCAGCATCTTTGAAAAGGTTCTTGATTTGAGGACCCACAAAAATTTCCTCTTTAATTTTCGTATTACTAAGTCTGGGAAATTTTTGTTTTAAATAACTGCAAGCACGTCCTTCTTTGTCCATAGCTTTTATCAAGTTTTTCATAAGCCCCAGTTTTATGTGAAGTGGTGGCAGTATTACCTTTTGTGAATCAACTAATGGAATGTTAGCAACATTTTTTTCTCCTGGTTCAAAACCCAGTCTTGGCGGACAAATTTTTCTTTTGTAATGTTCTAATCGCGCTCGACTGTCCCACTCACAAAGAAAACAGCAATATTTGGTATACCCTTGCTGCATACCAAGTAAGATAGCTATCACATTTAAGTGTGCACAAATCTGCCACTTATACTCGTTATATTCTATACTTTATAGCAATACATTCATGTTACTGTAATTTTCCTTCATGTGGACGCATGGGCGACTAGAATTGATGGCAATTTATTTCCATTGTGGGGTAACACAGCTTTTAGACTAAGTTTCGAGGCGTCAATAAAAAGTCTCCAGTCACTAGGTTCATGGGGAATGTGTAAAGCACTCATTAAACCGTCAATGTCCTTGCAGGCAACCGAGTCATTTTCCGTTTTGAAAAAAGGTATAAGATCTATTTAACGACTTCGATACATGGAAACTTTAACATTTTCTTGTAGTAAATTCCATTGTTGTAATCGAGATGCCAAAAGCTCAGCTTTTGCCTTGGACAGATCAAGGTCTCTTATAAGATCACTTAATTCGCGTTGATTAATTTTGTGTGGTTCACCACCGGACACTTCGGCAGAGAAATCGGGATCTTGTGATGTTGATGGCTGAACTAAGTCGTCATCTACATCATCATCCGATTCTTCGTCAGAATCAAGGCTGTATTCTTGAGGTGGATTAGGAATAGGTAGTTCATCAGTTCATCACTATGGAGAACCGGGCGAATGGCAGATGGTAAATTGGGGTATTGTATTACCATCCTTTTTTTCTTTTTAATACCCTGTCTAGTAGGAAGTATCATGCAAAAATAACAATCGGAAGCATGATCTGTAGGTGCTCGCCAGATCATGGGCACAGCAAAAGCCATTGAACGTCCTCTTCCACTTAGCCAACTGCAAAGATTGTTCGCACAATTGCTGCAACATATATGAAGTGCCCATTTTTTGTCTTTATCTCCAATTGTACAACCAAAATACAACTGGTACGCCTTCTTAATTTTGGGAGTAAAATTACGTTTTTGATGCGCAAAAGACACTTCACCACAAATATAACAAAAGTTGTTAGGTGTATTTACACAATCTCGTGGCATATTTTCAAAATAGCACTATTTACTTTCGAAAATGAACGCTTATCATGCACAAGATACAAATACGACTACCTAAGAATGAATATTAGTTTTAGTGACAAATAAAGAGGTAGGTCTAGTATGTCTATGTTTCGTAAACTTCTAATTCTACCTGTTATTTGTGACAGGACCGCCCATAAACTAAGGTTTATAAGGGGTCTAAGATCCAGCGGCAGGAAGCCAGCCTTGTCGCCATGCTTTGAACTCATTCGTAAAAGTGAACTGGTCCGCTGGAATTCCAATTATCTTCAAAGCGTATTGCACTTTATTACCTGTATTGGAAAAACAAGAGCCAACTTGAACTTTTGCGTTTTATATTGTTATTTAGCATGACGAAGTTACTAAGAATTTGCTATTTTTACTTCCAATACATGTAGGCTGTAGAATAGTGAATTGATTGAAATTTGGAATATCCTATATACCTACATAATAAGCGGCACTTTTTGATATACAATTGATTTATTTTTCTCTTCCGGTTTCGCCGGAACTGTCACTAATTTTCGATTTTTAAATGGATATTATTGCATTTTTGAATTATGCATAATTTCCTGAATCCAACGATACCAAATAAGTGACATTTCAAACGTCAATATTTTTTATAATATAATTTTTAGTTTTCGATTTAATGACGGTTCCGATTTATTCTAAATGACCCGTGTAATGCTAGAAAAATCGAAATCCCGTCAAAAATACTAAATTACGTGATTTATGAGCAAATAAAGTTCATCAAAATGGTTTTTGGGGCAAAACTCAATAATTCTTTCAAATGAAACCATATTGGTACCATGGTATTAGTACTATTAATAAGGAATTTATTCATATGTCGTAATAAAATGTGCGATAAATACTAACAAACTTACCTTAGTCCAAAAGTTGATATTAACAGAGATACAGGGTGTCAAAGTTAAATTTTTGTTTTGGATTTTTTAAAATAATTTCTTTAAAAATTGAAATATTTTAACAAAATTTGGTGATTGGGGATTCCTTGAGACGAGGGATTCAAATCTATTCATACTTTTGCTGTTATTTGTAGAGGGCGCCACCTACGGTAGTTTGCGTGTCGTAATTTTTAAAATAAAAATTCATATTTTATTGTCTCTTTTACGTAAAAAATATATACCTTCTAAGTGTCGCTACGAGTAACCGTTTTCGAGATATTTGGTTTTAAAGTATTCAATGCAACCAATTTAAATTAAATAAAATATCATATTATTGTTTGATTTACAAAATAATTGATAGGGAAGCGAAAAGTATTAAATTAAATTCTGTTTTTTCAGATTATTTAAATTTATTACATTTCAAAACTAGCAAAAAAAGCACGAACAATGACTTTCAAATAAATAAACTAAAATTTAAGAAACAGTTTTTTACTCGTTGCATTGAATACTTTAAAACCAAATATCTTGAAAACGGTTACTCGTAGCGACATTTAGAAGATATACCCTTTTCACGTAAAAAGGACAGAAAAATACGAATTTTCATTTTAAAAAAATTTAAAGAAATTCGCCAAAAATATATGACATATAAATGACACTCAAACTACCGTAGGTGGCGCCCTCTACAAATAACAGCAAAAGTATGAATAGATTTGAATCCCTCGTCTCAAGAAATCCCCAATCACCAAATTTTGTTAAAATATTTCAATTTTGAAAGAAATTATTTAAAAAAAACCAAAACAAAAATTTAACTTTGACACCCTGTATCTCTATTAATATCAACTTTTGGACTAAGGTAAGTTTGGTAAAATCGTAATATTTTCACGTAAAGAATCTGCCATTACTTAAGGGACACCCTGTATATATATATATATATGTATCTCAAAAATCATTTCTTTTTTTTTTCTGCGCATAAGCAAAGTCTTATTCTAAAAGTTGACTACTTACTTCCTATGCAGAGAAACTGCTGTTCAGAATTTTTCTCAGCTTTTTTCCTAATTTGAGTGGACTAACGGGTCATTTAGAATAAATCGGAACCGTCATGGCACACTTAAATGGAAAACAAAAAATTATATTATAAGAAATATTGACGTTTGAAATGTCACTTATTTGGTATCGTTGAATTCAGAAAATTATGCAGAATTTAAAAATGCAATTAAATGCAGAGTGTTCCATGTAAAAATCGAAAGCTAGTGTCACTTCCGACAAAACTGGAAGTGAAAAAATATCACTTGTATGTCAAAAAGTGCCGCTTATTATAAATAAAAAATTTCAATCAATTGTCTTCAAAACTAAAGGCGAAAAGGGGGGGGGGGGGGGTGTACCATGATCTTGTTACACACGGTATACGGACAACCCAAAAATTAGTTTTACTCACACAAATAATTTTTGTCCTAATGGCATCCCTGGGAAGAAAAAACCGAGTATTAAAAATTTGAATATATACTTAAATGTGAGTTACCTTCGAATGCCAAGATCAAATTGTAGTCCTGCGGATTGGAGAAGGTCGTGCGTCTCGCTGTGGGTTAGTCCTGTCGTTGGAGTATTATTTACTCTTACTATTATGTCACCCACTTCCAGACCCGCGTCTTCTGCCAAACTGTTTTCATTGACCTATCGAAAGAATTTAATGTACGCCAAACTCGTCGGAGAATTTCGTTTAGTTAACATTTTTAACTGAAGATCAATTTTGTTTTTATCTCTGATTTGATAGGTAGATAGATATATAGATATATTATTGGAGGGACGCCGATTTTTCATAAAAGCATCGATTCCGTGAATCGACCTAAATTGATAACTAAAAAATCGATTTTGAAAAAATCATCTCCAAAAGATGGATTTTTTTCGAATCGATCTTAAAATCAGGAATTCCGTCGGTGACATTTAGATTTTGCATATTAGGGAGTTATCGTTACTACAATATTAATTGCTTTAA
The DNA here is from genome assembly GCA_936432065.2 of Rutpela maculata. Classification (NCBI taxonomy): domain Eukaryota; kingdom Metazoa; phylum Arthropoda; class Insecta; order Coleoptera; family Cerambycidae; genus Rutpela; species Rutpela maculata. The sequence goes on from OW386289.2 coordinate 6,236,532, forward strand.
ATATAATTAAGGTGTTAAAAAAAACGTTCTTTTTGACATCTAAGCAAGCGTAAGTATATTTAGCACAGTAAGTGAAGCTTTTAAATCCCAGCCCGAAAACGATGTAATGAATTTCCAAATGTTTTTCTTCAACATGCTTCATAAAGTATGCACATAAGAATCTATATTGTCATTTTTCCCGTTTTTTGGTTAGGTGGTCCTCACTCCTTCTTAGTAGGGTTGTCGCAAAAAAACAACAAAAAATATACATCATTTGATAGAGAATCTAAGAAAGAAAGGTCTTATACACTTTTTTGCTAAAATTCATGTTTTTCGAGATATTGCGAACTGAAAATTGCAGTTTTCACCCCCTAAAATCATTATTCCTAGACTCTTTTTTTTAATTATTCGAAAAAATGTGGACTTTAATAAAAAAAAATGCAAGGGTACAAAATTAAAGCTTTTATGAAAACAAATCGAATGGTTTTTCTTTTTTTTTTCTCAGATGTTTAGTTTTGAAAATATGGCATTTTCGAAATGGCGCCAAAACGTTCAGAAAAATATGCGACGTTAAAATCTAAAATCACTCAAAATCTACAACTAAGAGAAACATTTTTATTTTTGTAAGAATTAAAGGTATTACAATTTCCTTTCGATTGAGACGTATTACGACCTTTTAAATGAAAATAAAAAAGTTACAAACAATGCACTAATCTCTTATTAATTCAAAATTTTTAAAAATCGTTCTAGATGTTAATGCATATTATTACCAACATGCTCAATTTTTTTAGAATTTTTAAAATAATTATTTTCCATTCTGTACCCATTTTCAATAATGAAAATTTTCATAATTTTTTTTTAAAAGTCGGGTTTTTGGAAATTGCTCAAAAAATATTTTTTTTTATAAAAAATTGTAAGAGTACAAAAATAAAGCTTCTAAAGAAACGAACAGCTTGGTTCTATTTTTATTTTTCAACGACAAACTGTTCCAGAGATATACAGGTTTAAAGATGGCGCTTGAGCGCATACGCAAGAAAATTATATATTTAAAACTGAAATATCTCAAAAACTTTGATTGATAAACACATAATATAATAATGAAATGAAGCTTATCAATAAACGAAAAGTTTGTGTTTTTATTTTTTTTCCTACGACAAACTGTTCCAGAGATATGACAGTTTGAAATAATATTGGAACTTTTGAGTTTGTACGCGCATTTTAGATGTCTATAGTAGGTAGAGAAACGAGCAATAGCCTCCTATTTTTCAAAGAATACGCAGAAAATGCGGGTTGCATTGCGCTTTGGCATGTTTAGAGTGCAGATTAAAAATGGTATTTAATTAGTTTACTTACTTGTATTAATTTGATTTAGACATATTACTATACTCTTTGGTGGCCATTTTTAATCCACCATTTTTTTAAATAAATTTAGACCTCATAATCATATTCAGCGACCTAAAAAACATAAGTATATGGATTTTCGTGAATTTATTTGTAACATTAAAAGAGTTATTAATTTTGTATTTGAGGGTGGTTCCAACCCTCAATGTTTTCGTCTTTCCTATGTTTTGGCCTCATAATCATATTCAGCGACTTTAAAAACATCAGTATATCGATTTTCGTGATTTTATTCGTAAAAATAGAAGACATTAATTATTCAGTATTAGGGGGTGATTTCAGCCCTTAATAACTTCGTCTCATAAGTTTTGACCTCACGATCATATTCAGCGACCTCAAAAACATAAGTATATGAATTTTCGTTAATTTATTTGTAAAATTAGAAGAGTTATTAATTTTTCAGATTTTAGGGCTGATTTCCACCCTTAGAAATAAAAAGCAGGTAATGCGACTAGATTTTGATGTACGTATTTTATAAAGCATATTGCAAAAAAAATTAAGGAAATTGATGACTTGCAAAACCCCCATTAACCCCTCCCCCCATAAATCCGCGCTTGCTTACAAATAACACGGGAGTACCATATTTTTATTCTACTTCTACATTTAATTTTGCAAAAATAATCAACTAAAATGAGATGAATGACAAAAGACAGAAGAATTTAGAAGAAGAAGACAGGAACCGGCGAACAGGGTCGCATTCTATTCTGTCGCATTCCCCGGTCGTAGAGTAGTTTGACTTGTGTTACTCCTGTTCTTCCCTCGGATCAGATCTACCTTTATTTTTCTTAATATTATTTTTTAAAATCGAGCCTTAGAAATAGCAAGTTTCAGGATCGATTCCGTAAAAATCGAAACTATCGAGAATTGATTTAAAAAAAATGATTTTTTGGGAAAAGATCGATCTTCAACAAAATCGATTCAAAATCGGCATCCCTAATCCCTTGAGGTAAAGCTTTGACACCAAAAGTTCTGTGACCGGGAAACACAATAATGACAATATTTTCCGACCTACCCTTTACCCACTACCCCTGAACCGGAAAAACCACCAAACATGGCTTTGGCAGGAGCAGTAAAATTAGGTAACCTTTCAAAAAATAGTGTCGTTGGCTACTATAATAGTCCTGTCAATGAATGATTTCTAGAGGGGAAAAGCCCAGATCCCAATTTTTGACTCGAGGGCTGTGTTTGGACTATTTAGGAGATAAACATACCAAAAGTCCCCGAACATAGAAGGTGCGGGGGTGCAGAGGGCACGAAGAAGGTCCCGGTTTCTAGTTTTTCGCTCATATCTCGAAAACGGTTAGCCATAATCAAAAGTGGCTATATGCAAAATTAAAGCGAACTAAATTTTCTATAATAATATTTCTATTGATTTTTTTCGTATCTGTTAGTAATGGATTGTATTTATTTTACCTGTATTCCAACTTTATTATAAATTTATTATAAATTGAATTTTTTTTTATAGATATCCGTTTTACAGCAGATTGAACTGAAATATCGAATAAAAAACGTCTTTGTGTCTGTAAGTGTGTGTGCGTGTGTATACCGTTCCTTGTAAACACAATAACTTCTGTTAGACTTAAAATATTATTTTACAATCTAGAACATACGTAAAATAGCATGGTACAATAATCCCTATTTAAAGCGGGCCATATCTGTAATACATGGTGACAACCAGAGGCTCACAAACTCTCACTGTTACGTAAAATAGGTTTTATTTTAATTTCAGAGCAAAATGTTACCAAATACCCAAAATCAGAATAAAAAAATAATTATTTTAAAAAAACCTGTAAATAATATAATATGATAAGGTTTTTGAGCATACAAAAATATGAAGATGAATACGATTTATAAACCGCAATATACCTGGTCACCGTATCTGGTATACCTTATCACCAAGTATTACAGATTTGGACCAATTTCAACAGGGATTATTGTACTATGCTGTTTTTCATATGCTCCAAATTGTAATTAAATATTTTAAGTCTAACAGAAGTTATCGTGTTTACAAGAAACGGTATACGCACACACATTTATATACACGGACAAACACACTTACAGACACAAAGACATTTTTTATTCGATATTTGAGTTCAGTCTGCTGTGAATCGGATATGTGTACAAAATTTTTTTTCAACGACGATTATTAAAATTTTTTTCAATTTATAATAAATTTATAATAAAGTTGAAATACAGTTAAAAGATATACAATCCATTATTGAACCATAACAGATACGAAAAAACTAATACAAACATTATTGTAGAAAATTTAGTCAGCTTCAATTTTGCATATAGTCATTTTTTGATTAGGGCAAACCATTTTCGAGATATGAGCGAAAAACAAAAAACGGGGCTTTCTGCGTGCCTCCTGCGCCCCCCGCACCTCCTATGTTCGGGGACATTTGGTACGTTTACCTCCTAAACAGTCCAAACACAACTCTCAAGTCAAAAAATGGGATCTCGGCATTTCCCTCTAGACTCCTTTATTGAACGTTCATTGATAGGGCTATAATAGAGCGAGAGCTGACTGCAAAAAACCTGGCCGATCAAGTAACAGAATGAAATGTTTTTGAAATGTTAGTACTTACAGCGACCATAAGAGAAATCATTTGGTTCCTGGGCAGAACTTGTTCACACATTTTTTTTATGTGCTCCGGAACATTTTTCGTATAGCAACCATATCAATGGAGTAACAGCTTGCAATTACTCTTAAAATTTAGTATTTACAAAGCAAAAGAAAAATATACTTTTGTGCCTCGTTAAATCTTGTTCCAATGCCTTGGCATAAATTTTTTTTTTTATTTTTGGTGCATTACTGTACCGTACCTATGGAGTAACAGCTTCAAACTACAACCAAATTAAAATTTAAACATGTTTCTGTTAGAAAAAACATTTTTGCCACGTCTATGCCTGTGCCAATACCTGGCACAAAACTTTCTATGCCTCGAAGTCTTATGCTATTACTAATACAACTTATTACAGAAGTATTCAGGGATAAACAAATAATCATCCAATAAACAATCATAATGATTTCAAAAAAATAGTTTTCATTTATTTGGATATTTTACAAAATATACAGTGTGTTTCACTTGAAATGGTAACACCTCAATAACTTTTTTATTCTTTTTCCGATTTGAATCAACTTTTACTTAAGTATATAACAAATTAGGATCTACTTATGACCAGAAAAACATTCGCCTCCAACAAATACAAAGCCACTTGCGGTACCAAAATATGCGGAGAAAATAAGAAAATCATATTAGGCGTATTTTTATCCGAAAATTTTGTTAATGAAACTTGTTCAGAATTGTCCAAAAACCAAATACCCAAAATCAGAATAAAAAAATAATTATTTTAAAAAAACCTGTAAATTGCTTGACAACGTGGGTTTAATTTCAAACAAAATTGTCGTAGTACAGTTTTATAAACAAAAAAACCCATTAAGATGATATTTTGGGACTTGGACATTATTTTAATCAAAATTTTGGACTTAAGGTTCTTGGACAATTCTAAACAAGTTTCATTAACAAAATTTTCCGATAAAAATGTGCCTAATATGATTTCTTGATTTTCTTCGCATACTTTGATACCGCAGGTGGCTTTGCATTTGTAGGAGGCGAATGTAGATCCTAATTTGTTCCACACTTTAGTAAAGTTTGATTCAAATCAGGAAAAAAATAAAAAAGTTGGTGTTACCATTTCAAGTGAAACACACTGTAGATACATAATACAATGAACATTTCTCATATAGATTGCAATGATATTAATAAAAATTTACATATTAGTCCGTCGGAAGAAAGAGAAAAAAGAACTGTCACTACCCGCAGTCATAAAAAAGGGTGATTTCCGAGAAATAGATGTATATATCATTTTTCTCGTTTTTTCGCATATTTTCACATTTTACTCTAAAATATTCAAGAGACAAAAATTATAGAGCTGAAAATTTCCGATCGACGTGTGTATTTGATTTTTTAAATTTATTTATTAAAAAAAAAAAATGTTAAAAATGTCTAATTTTTTTATGTAATTCATCTTATTCTTCCTCTAGAAATCCATTTTTGACATTTTTTCAATTTTAAATAAATAAGGAAAAAAATACAAGAAAAAAAATTTGAAATAAGTGAATTGAAAGAAATAATTATTTTGAAAATTTCACACCTCTACTTTTTAACCAATAAGATACCTTAATTTTGACTAGTTATCATGGCAATTAAAAAAATTTCCGGAAATTTTTTCGAGGCGCCACGATATTTAAGTGAAAATTTTTTGACAGTTGAAAAGGTAAACATATGATCTACAACCATTAAATAATGTAGATATCCCTGTGAATAATGCAAAATTTCTGAATTAACATTATTATTTATTATTCGCTATAAAGTTTCATTAAACAGAAAACACAAATTTGTTAAATTATTATGCATTAACAATTTATAATTCAAAAAACGTAGGATGTACAAACATAGTAAGATTTAAATGTTGCTTGAATTCTAACCCATCCTCTCTTCTTAATGGTGAATAAGAAGGTGACGAATTAATTAGATGTCTGTGTTTTAAGACATATATGTAATATTTTGAAACAATTTTGTTCAAATCTCTTTTACGCAAAAGGCCATATTTACTTGACATCTGCAGCAGACTTTCTTGGATTTTCGTAAACAAACCATTCGACTCTAACGCTTCCTGATCGCAATCTTCCATTAAATTCGTTAAATATATTAATCTTGGATGACATATTTGCGCTTGACTCAACTCTTTGCAGTATTTACATAAATTGTACTTTTCAAAGCATTCCATTTTTCTCAAATTGTTTAACGCAAATGCTTACAAGAAATGTTTTACATAAAAATATCTTTGTTTGCTGGTTTACTATACAGTAACTTAATGTAATTTACCAATATAAACTTCATCTGTCAAAAGCATGGCCGCCTATATCACGGCCACCTACTGCAACAAACCATGTTAATATTATATTTTTTAAATTAGAAGTGTTATGGATTACTTTAACAAAAAATACATTTCTACCACCTTTAGTAACCTAAAATTATGAAAGGGCGATAGACTGAACTAATACCCATCTGAGTTTTAGCATTTGGTGTAACTAAAGTTGGTAATTTTTTTTTATTTAACGAAATATGGTGGATATACCTATATGATTTTTTTAGAATTTATTTCATGTTGAACTAATATCTTCATTGGCAAATCTCTAATGATATCGACTAATAAGCAAAATAATAACGAAATAAATTTAATTATTATAGGTTTTATTAATATTAAAAACACAATTATTATAAATGTTTGTGGGCTGGCTTGAATTGGTGGGTTGAATCTGGGTACTTTCTGTTTTATTTTGCATTGTGCTCTGATCATGATTAAACTTGCTAGTACTTGATGAAATTCTCCTCATGGATTCAATCATCTGATGATGATGTTCAATGTCCAATTGTAAGTAAGGTTTGATTGACTGACTATTACTGTGTCCAGTAATTTTAATGAGCTGTTGTTCACCAACTCCTTCCTTGGCCAATTTCGAAACAGCTGTTGCTCTTGCAGAATGATTAGTTATTTTTACTTTTTTAGTGTCAATTCCTATATCAGAGGCTGCTGATTTAAGCCATGAAGATACAATGTTCTTACCAACTGGGCTATTCTTGTACCATCCTTTCGAATTGGGTTGACTCCAGTATGGGTTTGGTGTTAAGAATAATCTGTCGGTCTGAATAAGATTTCCTCTTTTTTCCATCAACTTCTTAAACAAACGAACCGGACACATTTGTGGATTATCGAAATTTGTAATCAACCATTTACTATCCGACAGTTTTTTAGAACCACCTTGTGTGGTTTTGGAGAATATTGGATTATATTCTATCCGACCTTTTGGGTTTCCGAAATTATCAGTTTCTTCTTTGAAGTATTGGATACACGCAGAATATCCTTCCCCTCCTCTCCGTGCCAGCTCATGTGAAACTATGTGAAAAAATTTACGCTGCAATCCATCTGGAGTATTTTCATCCCACATTTCAATAATTTTTTAACGGATTAAATTTTATTTTATACTTTTCGTAATAAATTTCTTGTAACTGCTTAGCAGTAGAGTTCCACATCACTTTGACCACACTTTCTTTATAATCATAAAAATTTTTCTTTTTCATATTAAATGCGTAGTCCTCCAGTATAGTAGCCACCTGTACTACACTCATACACTCATGAATATTATACAACTTTTCATCTCAAAATTCAACAAACTGTTTCCATACACTTGATTTTGATTTTCGGGTGTTATCTGGTGTTATATTTTGAATTTCTTGTCTAATTACTTGTTGATTTTCTTTACCAAATCGCGACATTTCGCTATACACTTATTAAACTCAACGACAGACCTTTTAAACTAGTAATTATTAAGCTTTGTGACAGAACCGGTTAAACAAAAATGACAAATCAACATAATATGTCAAAAACAACAATACCCTGGCCAACTTGACAAGCAGTGAAATTAATTTAAAATGTCAGGTTGGATTAATAATTTTTTTCCAAATTATGGTGCTAATTGGTGTGAAATTTTCTTACCGAATACCACGCAAGCTTAAATTATTCCGGGAAATTTTCTTTCGAGCACGAATATTTTAAGAAAATTATCCCTCGTCGCTTCGCGACTCGCGATAATTTTCAAAATATTCGTGCCCTCAAGAAAATTTTCGGAAATAATTTAAGCTCTTGTGATATTATAAGTGCAAATTTTTAAAATTTTAATTCTCCAATTTTTTTATTTTGATGAAATTTTGGGAATTTGGTTTTTGGACAATTCTGAACAAGAATGAGCCGGAAGGCTATTCTGTCTCCTGCGGAGGGTGGCATATCATAAAATATTAACACAAATATACAAGGTTGATCAAAGTTTAATTGAAGTTAGATATAAATCATAAATTTCTTAAGAACAATTGTCATTCCTGCCGGTAACGATTACACATTACGGAACTTTTGGTACTGTTTAACTCCTACTAAATAGAGCTTTCTGAATATCCGGGTGGCCCATATCATAATATTTAAAACAAATGAGTCATTTTGAAAAATGTGATTTTAATACGTTTACGTATGATGTATTATTGGACATATTGACGTTTTCGTATTTTTTATATGAATTACATTGGAACAAAAATAATTTTAACGTATTTGCAGCCATCTAGATTGACAACTAAAATTCGAATTATTTTTCGTTCAACACTGTATAAATTGTTCAAAATAGTATAAATGTATCCAAAATGTGATCTTTATTTCAAAAATGTAAAAACATACAGGGTGGTCCATTTAGAAAAGGCTATTGGGGCCATTTCCGGTGAAACCGGAAGTGATAAATATGGTGGTCTCAAAAAGTTGGAAATCTTACCTAATTTCACCATACAAAATTTCATCCCGATATCTTTAAAAACAAGGGAGTTACAGGGGTGGCCCACTATTTGTTTACACCCGGTATAGTAAAATATCCAAATAAATGAAAACTATTTTTTTGAAATCATTATGATTGTTTATTGGATGGTTATTTGTTTATCACTGAATACTTCTGTAATAAGTTGTATTAGTAATAGCATAAGACTTCGAGAAATAGAAAGTTTTGTGCGAGGTATTGGCACAAATGTTTTTTCTGCCAGAAAAATGTTTAAACTTTAATTTGGTTGTAGTTTGAAGCTGTTACTCGACAGGTACAGTAATGCACCAAAAATAAAAAAAAATTTGTGCCAAGGCATTGGAACAAGATTTAACGAGGCACAAAAGTATATTTTTCTTTTACTCTGTAAATACTAAATTTTAAGAGTAATTCCAAGCTGTTACTTAATTGATATGGTTGCTATACGAAAAATGTTCCGGAGAGAGCACATAAAAAAAATTTGTGAACAAGTTCTGCCCAGGCACCAAATGATTTCTCTTACGGTCGCTGTAAGTACTAACATTTCAAAAACATTTCATTCTGTTACTTGATCGGCCAGGTTTTTTGCAGCCAGCTCTTAGACTATAAGCGTTGTGCATTCTTTTATATTTATGGGTAAGTGATTGAAGGCTAGACCCAAAACACGTGGAGATTTATATATAATCGAATAATTACTCTGCATAAAACATGTTTGAGTTTTAATAGTTCTTCACACCCACCATAATTTACAGAGCATATATTTATCGTTCGAATTTCATTTCCACACTAAAATGCGCAACATCTTCGGTGTCCTTGTTCTGATGGTCAAAGTTTGAATTCTGCTGCATTGCCTCGAGCAATTTTACAGTTTTCTTAATAGGTATTATAAAATAAACAAAGTTGTCTACTTAAATACTAACCGAGTTTCGACACGTAATGAATAATGATATATTAGTATATTGAATAGATTAGCAGATGTATTTAAAATTTAAATGCTATTTAAATGACAAACTAGTAGCAAATTGCATTCGAATGTGAATACCTATTAGATCAATATAATGTTAGAATAGGGTAGAATTCGCTTTTACATGATGCCATTGAGATTACCTATATACAGCCGTTTTCGAAGCAGCCAAGAGTCGTTTTCACATATAGCCCAGTGCAATTAGGTTTATACCTCGGAACCCAGCTATAATGAAAGGATTTGAATGATTTTTCTTTTTTTGGATTTCTAATGCCATAAACTAAAAAGTTTACCCATTGAAAATTGTCGCAATTTCGAAAATCCGTAAATTAAAGAAAAAATAAATAAAATTTTTAGAAATCTCAACGAAAAATTCAATTATCGGAAATTTTAAATATTTCTTTTAAGAAAATAATGATTGTTATAATTTTAGAGGTTGTTTATAAAGAATCTGCAAACAAATTAAATTTTTACTTCCACGTCCACTGGAAGTATAGTAACGACAAAAAAATTTTTTAAAATTTTTATTGTCCAAATAGGCTTAAAATGTCATGAAACGTCGAGATTTTAAGTTTGAGCGAAAAAAGTTTTTCTGTCTGTCTGTCGGTCTGTCTGTCTGTAACTTTTTTTTGTGCGTACGTTTACTCTGGAACCGTTTAAGATATTGATTTGAAATTTGGGACACATATGTACTTTAACGAGATCTAGAACTAGATTATATTTTCACCTTGTTCCGTCGAAGGGTTGGGGGGTAAATTGGGGTAAATTTGGGGTAAATAGGTAAATCAAGCAGGTAAGAGTCCATGAAATTGGTATTTAGTATATACAAGAGAAGCTAAGGTCTCAAAAAAATGTTTGGCATTAGCCATCCCCATTACCACCCCCACCTCCTTATTAAAGGGGATGAAAAAAAAAATGTGATTTAGTTTATATACAGGAACCAGAAACCTCAAAATATTTTTACTTCATCCACCCCCCACTACCACCCCCCTATCACCACCCCCACCCCACTACCGATGTGAGGTATCGTTTTATGGGTTTTTGGGATAGAGGATTTCAAATATTATATTATTAAAGTTCCATAAACAATTATTTTCACATACAAAGTTTTTTCGTTGTGAGTGACTTGGATAGAGAATCTGGATGTGGAAGTAGTGATTCCTTCTGCAGCGGTTTTAAAATTAATATGAAGCTGGCAGAAGCTCCAAAAAACGAAATAAATGAAAGGAGCGTTAAATAACACAAATACATCAATTTTTTATGGAAAATAGGTTATTAACAACTTATGCTAAATAACAATTATTATAAATTTTAATGACAAATAATTATAAATTTTTATTACAAGGATAATCATGTAAACTAATTGTCTCCGACGTTTTCGTTTTCGATGTCATTCATTCATATCATTGGTGGAGCATTTAAGCAGCTAATTACTTCACAAAGTAAACATGCTATAGAATAATTTAGGCCACTTTTTCTACATCCACAAGCAAAATCACACCCAGTTTTACATGAACAAAAAATCATTTTCAATAAATTTTCAGAAGGTGGTGGTTGCTTCATTGTAACTATACAAATGAATGGGCTAGTAGACAATAACGAAAATGACAATATTAATAATATAGTATTATAGTATGACCCTCCGAAATGTTATAAATATAATTTCAAGGTAATTTTACTGACTATTATTGGTTTTATTGTAAAATGAATATACTAAAAATAAGAGTGGATTTAAAATAATTTAGTTTTCCGGATATCTCGTGACGTAATAGCGTAATAACCTCCAAAACAGGGGCATTTTACATTTGACAGAAACTGGCTACTTTGCCACATTTATAAAAAAGAATGTACACTACTGCACTGTCTGAAATAAATTATAATATTAATGTTTAACACTGTTTCAAATACTCAGCAAGTAAATATTTATATATTTTTTAAGGCTGATTGATAAGTTGCTAATACAGAATTGTATTATTACAGAGGATGCCGTATATCAGTAGAGAATATCTTACATTATTTATCGAAATATGGCAACGTAGCACTCGTTTCTCTATTCAAGCACAAATTAGAATCTGGTGATTACACTATTGCGTCATAGCCAATAGAATAGCCTGGAAATTGGCGGCAATATATAACCGTTTAAACACAGTGTAAACTTCATGATTTTTATTTACTATAAGGAATTACTTAAAAAATAAAATAAAAAATGGGGGTCAACTATGTAGATGTCGACTAGTGTATGTTATGTGTAGATGTTATTAAAATTATTAAAAAAAAATTGTACACTTGACCATTATCTTTTTTCTTCCATCTCCGTTCCTTTGGCAACTTAACATATCCAATCCACAATTGTACTTGTAAATACACTCTTTTTATATGTTTTGAAGTAGCATCGAGTGTAAGCATCAATGAAGCCAAGTTGACACAGGTATTTTTATTTATAGCTTTAAGAAACGATTGGTATCGAAAATTATTTATATTTTCTTGATTTTTGGAGCACCATATAATGCTAAAATGCATAAAATACCGATTGCAAAATATTAGCGACGTCAGCATTTTCATCAGTGAAGATAATACTGCCCAAAAAAGGCAAAAGGAAGTAAGTGACAAAACGTCGAATCCGAATAAATCGAACTTTAATGAAATGTATGGCCCTTCCATAAAAATAGCGCAATGAAATAAAATTAGGGTCTAAAATAAATACAAAAATCACCATATGTTGTACTCTTTAATTTAAGAAAAAAATCACTCTGCATCATCATACTGCTTCTGCCTCAGTTTTTCTGTAATAGTTTGATTGAAAAAGGCAGCAGTACGTAATGAAATTTCAAGTGTTGATCTTGAATGACACAATAGTCACATTCATCGTTCTCCAGTTTCGCAAAGCTGATTTTTGATGCTAGATAATTAATTCTGAACATTTTGAAGCGGAACGAAAAATCTTCCATCTGCGAAAGTTCATGCACATACTGCCGTTTGGCCAAGTACAACATTTTAAAATGCGAATATCATACTAAGGTAAATCGCGGTAATTGCTGTTCATGCACATACTGCCTTATACCTCTCAAAATGATGCCACATACTGCTGTTTGCCATTCCATTTTATTCGGTTATACGTAGGAATTTTTAAAACAGGATTAATTCAGAAGCTGCGTCACTTACTGCTCTTTCATAATAAATAAAAATGTTATTTTTCAACATTTGTCACTTACTGCCTTTTACCTTTGTTGGGCAGAATAGCAGGATTTTGTACGATTTTCGAATAATTTAACAAATTTATTTTTACCCATTTTGTAAAACACTGAAGTTGTATCACATTCAGTTAATGCATGTAAAAATAAAATATGCTTCTTGATGTTAACAACACAATAAAAGTTTACGATGAAGTCATTCCAATAGATGAATTGTTGCTCATTCGACGTATTTTTGTTTTAACAAAATCAGAAGAAGAACTTCAAACATACATGAATTTTGAGTTAGCTCCATATCCTCTAACTCTGTTCGATTAAGTTTTAATGCGAAAGACAACTAAATCAAATTTTTATGATTTATTTACGCAGCTCAGTGTAAATGATAACAATACATTTTGGTATGTTATTGATGTCGGAATGTTATTACATCGTTGTAAATAGCAATTAGATGAAAAGTTCGAGACGATATGCAATTATTACATACGATATTTAAGAAATAATTATGGAAACAATGTTTTTGTCCTTGTTGACAGCTATCGCAACATCAACTGCATTAAATTAGCTGAAAGATATCGTCGATCATTGAAAAATGCCTCAACAGATTTAATTTTTGATGAAAATATGCCTTTAAAAATTCGCCAAGAAAAGTTCCTTGCAAACAGCAATATCAAGCAGATTCATCGAAATGTTAAGAAAGAAACTAGCTGATAACAATATTTTCTCATGTCAAACAGAAGGTGATGCTGATACATTAATCCTACAAACGGCAATTAATATCTAGAAAATGTTGTTGTTGCTGAAGATATTGATGTGTTAGTTTTATTAACAGCTTTAACACCTCCTCATAAAGAAATATACTTTCTCCAACCAGCAAAAGGCACGGTATCCGCTAAAATTTATTCTAATAAAAGCCTTGAACAAATATTACCAATGTGTAAGAAGCATAAATATTTTGTTATTACATACATTAACTGGATGTGATAGAACTTCAGCGTTTTACAAAAAGGACAAAAATACATTTGCTAAATTATTCGAAAATCGTACAGATTTACAAGATGCTGCTTTTATCTTTACTAATGGAAATGCTGACGTCACTAATATTTTGCAATTGAGTATTTTATGCATTAGCATTATATGGAACTCCTAAAAATCAAGAAAATATAAATAGTTTTCAACACCAATCATATTTTAAAGGTACAAGTAAAAATACTTGTGTCAACTTGGTATCAATGAAGCCAAGTTGATACCTACACTCGATGCTAGTTCAAAACATATAAAAAGAGTGTATTTACAAGTACAGTTGTGGATGGGACATGATAAGTTGCCAAAAGAATGGGGATGGAAAAAAAAAGATAATTCATAGATACCAGTTACAATGAACCAACCACTAGCTTCTGAAAATTTATTGAAAATGATTTTTTGTTCACATAAAACTGGGTAGAAAAAGTGGCTTAAATTGATCTACAGCATGTTTACTATGTGAATGAGTTAGTAGCGGCTTAAATGCTCCACCAATGATATTAATGAATTTTTACAATTATTTTTTATTTATTTGCTTTCATTAAAATTAGAGAATATTATTTAGGTATTATGCAAATCACAATTTACACACTTTTTTATTTATTATGAAAATACCTACCTTATGTATATAAGGGTAACAATATACAGAAAGTAGGTATTTTCATAATAAATAAAAAAGTGTGTAAGTTGTGATTTGCATAATACCTAAATGATATTCTCTAATATTAATGAATGACATGGAAAACGGAAACGTCGGAGACAATTAGTTTACATGATAATCCTTGTAATAAAAATTTATTATATTATTTACGTCATTAAAATTTATAATAATTTTTATTTAGCATAAGTTGTTAATAAATAATTTTCTAAAAAAAATTGATGTATTTGTATTATTTCACGTTTCTTTCAATCAAATCAATTTTAAAAAGTTTCATTTTTTTACAAATTCTTTATCAATAACCTCGAAAATCATAACAATCATTATTTTTTTAAATGAAATATTTAAAAATTCCGATAATTGCATTTCTCGTTGAGATTTCTAAAAATCTTATTTTTTTTTAATTTACGGATTTTCGAAATTGGCATTAGAAATCCAAAAAAAAATCATTCTAATCCACTAATTATAGCTGGGTTCTGTCATTTTTCATTTATAATGACTACTTGCACTGGACTAATACAATAATCATTATATAATGGATTTATACGACTTTTCAACTTGTATCATTCAGGAGCATGCTGTGCCCTATTTTATTTGCTTTGGAGCTCACACCATATGACTTGTCTAATTCCTTTCACATCCGGTATATTAAATGTAGGTTGAGAAGCATCTTACAACAATCGTGCCCCATTTTATTAATTAATTTATAAATAAAAAACGTTTGAAAAGCTTCGCGGAACTAAACCTCCTTCCGAGGAACTATTATTTTAAACATATTGCGCAATCAACGTAATTATCAAACTGCATGCCAGATATCCAACAAATAAAAACTGTCGAATCGATTATTGTTACCTTCACCACCACCACAGGTTGATCAAAGTCGGAACCACCAACTAATCTGAACCCCCATGGCGTACCGCTATCCGGTTTTGAGAATTTCAATTCTATTGCCATTTGATTCGGACATTAAAACCGGGTCACAATCGAATTAAAACTATCCCGCAGCTAGATAGATCGCACGGTGGTTAATTTAGGACTGAGATATAATGGGTGCATTGCTATCAAATCATTTGGTCCAGATCGACAGCTGCCAATAGTGTCATCGATCTCGTGCACCGATGTGAATAGAGAATTTATTGCTGCAGCGTAACTTTAACATTGGATGTATACAAGGTTGGCGTCTTGGTGAATTTCAATAAATTAGTCAATAGTAAAGCAAAATTTATTGCAATCCACAAATATTACAGAATAAACAGAATATTAAGTGTATACAAAAAATAATTTGGAACAAGCTAAACTGTAAGGGTATTGGCCACATAGTCCCATAACGATTTCTATGAATTTGGAGACCTCTTGCCCAATACGAGTAGATAATTATCTTCTATAATAATTGTTTTAAACTAGTCTAGTAGTATAATGACTTTATACTTTGTATTATCATATGTAATAGCAAATTTTATAACAAAAATGTCATTTCGGTAATTGGCTATAAAATTGCACTTACATTCACTACATGTTTTAATCAATGCTTTTTGTCATGTTCCTATCATTCACATACCTATTGTTAAATAAAAATTCATTCTTATAATCCTTCAGAGTTGCAACGGTCCATTCTACAATCACTTTCCTCGATGTGCAATTTCTATCTCATCTCGGTAATATTGAAAAGTAATTGTCCTGTCCTACCTCCATTATACAAACTTGAGATTTCAATTTAGTGCGCCAAACTGTAGGCAAACGTGTGTGTGTGAAGTTTTCATACTGATAAGTTTTTCCTATTTTATTGTTTTAGTCCTATGAATTTTGAAAAATATAAAATGTGATCGTACATTTTTGCTTGTCATACCGGTAATGTCCAATATTCTGCTAATTTTAAGAATAATCAGTTTAAAATACATCCAGTAAAGTAAAGTTATAATACATAAACAAAACCTCAAAATCTAGTCCAATCTGTTCTAAAAGAAAGGTGATATCATTAAACTGGGGAAAGGGGTCATTTCGGTAATGGCTATGGTACCGAAATGGCTTTTACATTACCGGAACGGTTAAAAAACACAAATAAACGATGTTATAATTCAATAATATTTCAATGTAATGGTTAATGGTTATAATACATAATGTTTGTTAATTAATTAGAAGAATAATTTTACTTCCATATCCAGTGAAAGTATAGTAACGACAAAAAAATTTTTTAAAATTTTTATTGTTCAAAAAGGCTTAGAATGTCATGAAACGTCGAGATTTTAAGTTTGAGCGAAAAAATTTTCGACATTCGATATGAGATTTCCATTTCAGTAGGTATCTATCAAGAATGATACTTAGATACTTAATATCTTCCACTACAGCTATTTTTTTCTGCCCAATGACAATCGATTAATTCATTTCCTAAGCATTCTGGATTATGTATTATAATATTATTAGTATCACTCTGGGTAGCACTTTCAACAGAGAAAGTCATGAATTTAGTTTTTTTTGTGATTCAGGGTAAAGAGACTATTGTCTAACCAACAGTTTACGATACTTAGTCCAACGGAAGCAGTTTTGTAAACTTTTTCTATTTCTAAATACAAGTACAGTGTCATCTGCATACGATATTATACTTGAATTGTTATTTATTTTAGTAATTTGGTCAATGTAAAGTAGAAAAAGTATTGGATCAAGTACCGTACCCTGTGGAACACCTGTTTTAATTATAAGAGGATTACTCGGGGTTACGTTAATTTTTACAAATTGTGTTCTATCTTCAAGATAACTTTTAAAAATGTTTAAAACATTCCCCCTTATGGACTCTGCTCTGTTTAATAATATGTTGTGTGGAACAATATCAAAAGCCTTAGCCAAATCAAGAAATATAGTCAAAACATTTTTCACTATTGTTTAGTGAATCATTAATTAGATTTATTAACTCAAAAATAGCCTCCTCGGTGCTTTTATTATTTCTAAATCCAAATTGATTTCAGAACAGCATATTAAGTTTATTTAGAAAATCTGTCTTTCTTTTAAACATTTTTCAGAAATTTTGGCTATAATTTCTAGACGATTTTTTATGGGATTTCGCAAACTGCAGAAAACCGCTGCCCAAGGAATCACTACTTCCACATCCAGATTCTCTATCCAACTCACACAGCGAAAATATTTTGTATGTGGAAATAATTGTTTATGGAACTTTAATAATATAATATTTGAAATCCTCTACCCCAAAAACCCATAAAACGATACCCCACATCGGTAGTGGGGTGGAGGTGGTAATAGGGGGTGGTAGTGGGGGTGGATGAAGTAAAAAAATATTTTGAGGTTTCTGGTTCTTGTACATACACTAAATCACAATTTTTTTTCATCCCCTTTAATAAGGGGGTAGGGGTGGTAATGGTGGTGGCTAATGCAAAAATTTTTTTGAGACTTTAGCTTCTCTTGTATATACTAAATACCAATTTTATGGACTCTTACCTGCTTGATTTATCCATTAACCCCATATTTACCCCAATTTACCCCCCAACCCTTCAACGGAACAAGATGAAAATATAATCTAGTTCCAGATCTGGTTAAAGTACATATGTATACCAAATTTCAAGTCAATATCTTAAACGGTTCCAGAGTAAACGTGTGCACAATAAGTTACAGACAGACCGACAGACAGAATTTTTTTTTTCGCTCAAACTTAAAATCTCGACGTTTCATGACATTTTAAGCCTATTTGAGCAATAAAAATTTTTTTAAATTTTTTTGTCGTTACTATACTTCCACTGGATGTGGAAGTAAATGTAATCTACTAAAAATCTATCGATGAGAATATTAATTTCAAAATAAATATCTTTTATTTCACCTTATATCACTATTAAAATGCAAATTCAAATTACACCAGCTCACAAAAAGAAGTGTGAACCTGAAACAAAACCTGTCAAAATATACCGGGTGTCAACGGAACCATTAGACAAGCCATAGTTTCCAGAGTTTTCAAGGTATAAGTCTTAAATTTGGCAGGAGTAATATATACCAAAAACGGCAAATTTTTCATAACTTGACACTTTTCCATCACTTCCGGTTTCCCCGAAAATGACCCTAACTTTGAAATTTGAAATAGAACACCCTGTATATTTTTACATTTTTGGATTTCGGAGATGATTTTAAGCACGAATGAGTAGTAGTTTTAATTTTTTTTTAAGACTACTTGATTTTTTTTAGGGCTATTTTTATTTTTGCAACTAAAGTACAGTGAATCTATTCAAATCGATCAAATGGACCAAAACAATAAAGAAAAATATGAGATTTTTCGAAAAGGTTTAGTAGCTACGACAAGCCAAAGTTTCACTAATTCGTAATTGTGTCAACTTTTTCAAATGGCAACATCTCTTAGACACCCAGTAGTTAAATAATAATTTTCACGGCAAATCCATTGATACCTTTTAATCGAAAATCGGTTTGATATTAACCCAAATACACAAGTTTTTTGGTAGATAATAATTATAATATCGAGAAAATACGCTTATCAGCTTATGAAGTAAGTATGCCGTGGAAATTGAATAAAATTAGATTCAAAACATCATTTTGTCAACAAAACAACGATGTAAATAAAAGAAGTGTGTTGTCCGAAATGATTTATTTGAACAACAAAAAACATTAAAAGATTAATTAAATGGTAGCAAATGTTCAAAGTGCACCCCCCCCATTCTTCTTGACATTTTCTGCCTCGGTCAATGGTGTTTCGCATAACATTTCGCAACATAGCAGGAGTTATACTTGCAAAAACTTCGCGGATACGATTTTGTAACATTTGAAGTGTTTGAGGGGGTATACAAAACTCCTTCTTTCACATAACTCCACAGAAACAATCTAAAATGCTTAGATCTGGTGAGCGGGCAGGTTAACGTAAAGGTCCATATGTTGCAATTACTCGCCCATTATACCGTTTCACTAAATGGGCCATAACTCGAGCGGCATTATGAGGTGAAGCCCCATCTTGTTGGAAATACATTTGTTCAGAAACTGCAAGTGGTAAGTCCATCAACATTTCTTCAATATCATTTTGCAGGAATTATAAATATCTTTCCCTTGTCAAAGGTCCTTGAAAGAAAATAGGTCCAATAATTCTTGTTTGAATCACCCCAGCCCACACATTTACTCTAAATCTTTCCTGAAAATTACCTTGTCCCATTAAATGTTGATTTTCCTGCGCCCAATATCTATTGTTTTGTTTATTGAACATTCCATTGTTGGTAAATCCCGACTCATCAGAAAACAATATCAAAGGAACAAAATTCGGTTTAGCGGTATTTATTTATTTAGCGTATGGCATACGTGTACACAACATTGTTATTTAAAGTTTAATGTCGATCGACGATGGCGTCGCACAGACGGAGTCGCTCATGCTTCCTTCGTACCTCCTAAGTGGGCACTCGTTAATCTGTTAGATGGTTTGTTTATTGGCTCCGCAGTCACATTCAGCAGACCATTTTATTCCATATATAGTAGAAATCAGCGCAGTTTCCATGTCCTGTTCTTATTCTATTTAGGGTGGCCCAAGTCCTGCGGGTATTGCGGTATTGTTCTGAAGTAACCAGTCACAATAACCTAATCTTCGGTTGCCATCATCTTCGTACAAATGCTGGTGCATTTGATATTTAAACGAGCGGTAACCATATTTTTTTGAGAATCTTTCTTGCTGATTCAGGACTAATTTGCACCTCGTGGCCAATTTCTCTAGTAAAAGCAGTAAGATTCACTTCTACAAAAGCCAACACGTTAGGGTACGGACATGCCGAAGATGCTTAGTAGTTCAGTGTGTAGTTCACTACATATTTTTTTGAGAATCTTTCTTGCTGATTCAGGACTAATTTGCACCTCGTGGCCAATTTCTCTAGTAAAAGCAGTAAGATTCACTTCTACAAAAGCCAACACGTTAGGGTACGGACATGCCGAAGATGCTTAGTAGTTCAGTGTGTAGTTCACTACGATAGCCGCCATCAATTTTTAGAACAAACCTGTACATTTAAATGGGACCGCATATGCCGAGGATGCTTGCAGCAGTTCATTCTAGCAGTTTACATGGAAGTCACCGCGGTAGCTGGCCATTCATCATTTTATATATTTGGTGTGAGGTACGGAGATCCCGGAGTTGCCTCACAGCTAGAAGTTCAGCCCACAAATTCAGTCTATGCATCGAAGTCGTCAATTTGTAAAACAAACCTGTACATTTAAATGTGACCGCACATATCGAGGATGCTACCAGAGCAGTTTACTTCCGAAGTCTACCAGCATGTTCACCTCGAAACAAAATAGTTTGTTTTTACATGGTAGTAGAGAGGTAGACTTCGCGGGTGGCGAATATTTACCAGATTTTGAATAAATATTTCTATGCATATTTTTTTAAGTTATAGTCAACAACCTTAATTATTGCTTTATAATTAAAATATACAGTATGTCCGCGGATGGGGTTTACAATAGGTGTAATCGCAAATCTTTTTAACTTTTCGAGAAAATGTTATTCTTTATAAAAGTTTTTCCTTGTCTAAAAAATAGTAATGACTGAGAAAAATTATATTTTTTATACGTGGTGCGCAAAAATTACAAAACTTATAATTCCAAGAGTAAACTGGTTATATTTTTTATTTTGGAATAAAATGTAAAATAAAAAAGTTGTTTCAAATTATATGGTCTGTCCAAATTTCACTTGAATATTGCAATGTTTCGAAATGAGTGAATTTCTATTAAAATACTTGTTGGATTTTGTCAATTTTTTTTTGCTTACTTTTATTTTATTTTGACAAATACTGCAAGCCGTAGAAATTTGGAATCCTATTTTATGAACATCTTCTATAATTTGCGTAATGTTCTATTTGATTGTTATGTGCGTTATTATCTAGTTACGTCTACATATCATGACATATCTGCATTAAAATTTTTTTTAAATGTTAACTGTCGAGCAAAGAATTATTTTAATGGAGTACTATGGAAACGATGGGAGTTCATACCGTTACGTTCTTCAACAATTTAGTGAGAAATTTCACAATGTGTTGCATCTCTTAATTTATAGTGGTCCTCTAATTTTGTTTGTGTTTAAAAAAATAAATGCCCTGATAGACCCCAGGACGAGAAGCGTGTGTCCCTGTTTTACTTCCAGATCCAGTGGAAGTATAGTAACGACAAAAAATTTTTTTAAAATTTTTATTGTTCAAATAGGCTTAGAATGTCATGAAACGTCGAGATTTTAAATTTGAGCGAAAAAAAAAATTTCTGTCTGTCGGTCTGTAACTTTTTTTGTGCGCACGTTTACTCTGGAACCGTTTAAGATGTTGACATGAAATTTGGTACACATATGTACTTTAACGAGATCTAGAATTAGATTAACGCAGTTCACCGCGGATCGTAGATCGGGAAGCATCGAACGTATCGAGTGTCTATAAAAGTGTTTTTCTTTAAAATAAAACTCTGCAAATTTAGTTCGAATAAAAAGTGTCGATAATCAGAGTACCAGTGTAAAGTGCTAAAATGTTAGGTAAGCCCCCCGAGGGCGGGGGGTCAAGTGATAAACAATTAAGTTCTAGTGATGGAATTAGTGATAATAATCTTGTTCAATGCCTGAGCGATACGGAAATGCAAGACATGAATCCAAATGATAATGGCTCTAACACGCTGGAACAGAATAGCCGCTCTGTTCATACGGTGACAGGTGATAATACTCCGGAAAAAAGTAAGGTCTTTAATCTACAAAAACCAAGTTTATATTCAACAAATATCTATGTTTTTATTGAGAAAACGAATGATCAAAACATAGGAAGACTACATCCCATGTATGTGGGTCATATATTACACAAGAAACTTAAGATTCCCAATATTATAAAAATAGAAAAAGTAGGGAAAAACCGAATTAAAGTTCAATTAAAAACCATTAAAGATGCCAACAATTTGGTTAAAAACGATTTACTTAAATCTGAAAATCTTAAAGCATTTATACCTAATAATTTATTATCTAGAAAGGGAGTTATAAGACATGTTGACACTATATTTGACGAGAAATATTTGTTTGAAAATATATTATCTCCTAACACTATAATCGATGTTAAAAGAATGAAGCGTAGAATTTCAATCGACGGAGAACCGGCATTTGTACCTAGACAAACTGTTGTAGTTACTTTTGAGGGTAGCTCATTACCCAATTATATATTCCTCAATAGTGTAGCATGTTCAGTAGAGCCCTATGTCCAAAGAGTAATACAATGTTACAAATGTCTAAGATACGCACATGTTGCTAATCAGTGCCGCAGTACAAGCAACTTATGTATCAACTGTGGTAAAAGTAAAGAAGATAACCATAAGTGTAGGGAACCTCAAGATAGTTATTGTATATACTGTCAAACTAATGAGCACAAATCAATATCTAAGAAATGCCCATCTTATATAACTCAACAAAATATTAAAAAACAAATGGCATCCTCTAACTTAACATATTTAGAAGCTAGAAGATCCATAAATAACTCATATGCTTCAATTGTATTAAGTAATAGGTTCGAACCTTTGGAAAATCATAATGAAAATAAGTTTCCCCCACTTCCCACACCAAATAAACACCCATCTAGAAGACAGTCTTTTTCTCAACCGTCTACATCTAAAGCACATACACCCATCAATTCTTCGGCTTCACAGCCTAATCCTCAGCTTCAACCAAATAAAAAACGAAAAATACTATCACCCATAAATGTAACAAAAACACCTCCACTGTTTCCTTTCAATTTCGGGCCTAAAAACCCTCTTCCCCCAAATCCTCACAGTACCAACCACGGTGAGGTACAAGACGAGGATTTTAATATTCAGTTCATTGAGAATTTTTATAATTTTTTCCGAAGTGTGCTAACTGACATAGAATCGTTCGAAGAATTAAAACAAATTGACAACCAATACCTCAAAGATAAAATTATTAATTTTTATACCAATCCTATTAATGGGTAGTAAACCTAAAAACAGTTTAAAAATTTTGCAGTGGAATGCACGTTCCGCTGTCTCTAATAAAAATAGTTTAATTAAGTGTCTGAATGAAAATGAAATTGACATTGCACTAATTTCTGAAACCTGGTTTAAACCTAACGTTAACATAAGCATTACTGGCTATAATATAGTACGTAAAGACAGACTGGATGGCAAAGCCGGTGTTGCTGTATTAATTAAAAAATCACTTTATTACAAGAAATTACAAATACCTAATTGTATTCCAGAGGAGATATTAATATGTGGGGTAGAAATTCCATACGCTAATAACTCAAATTTGAAATTTTTCTCTGTATATTGTCCACCTAATATAAACAATCTGAGAAATAACGACTGGACAAATTTACTCAACTTGGTTAACCCTCCTGGTATCATTGGAGGCGATTTCAATGCCCACCATGTTACTTGGGGTTCGTATAAAAATAATTTGGTAGGAAAACAAATTCTAAGTGCATTGGATAATTTAGATTTGATCATATTAAATAACGGCTCACCTACTAGATTTACCCATCATATGCAAAATTCAGTTGTAGATATTACCATCAGCACCCCAGATATAGCCTCAAAAATTAATTGGCAAATTACTTCTGATAATTTAGGATCAGACCATTTTCCTATTCTGATGGAAATAAAAGGAACTGCAGCAGTAAATAATAATATTACACATCCTAAAACTAAGTGGAAAATCAACAAAGCTAATTGGCCTCTATATCAGAATTTGACAAATACGTATTTTGCAAATATTCCACAATTTCATGATATAAATCAGAAATATAATCACTTTATTGAAGGGATAAATCAAGCAGCATTATCATCCATACCGCTCAATAAACCATATAAAGGAAAAAGCCGTCCACTACCGCCTTGGTGGGATTCCGAATGCAACGATTCTGTCAGTACTCGAAAAGAGGCTCTAAATTCGTATAAACATTCTAGTACTTTGGAAAATTTTCTAACATGTAAAAGGGAAATGGCACGTACAAAAAAATTTCTTAAAAACAAAGCTAGATCACACTGGAAAAACTGGTGTGCTCAACTAAATAAAAATACTTCAGCTACAGAGCTGTGGAATCAAGCTAAACAAATGCAACGAACACCTTGTAATACCCCCAAATGCGACGATTATAACTGGATGGACAATTTTCTTGATAAAATTGCCCCCGCATCAGTAACGAACGACACAACAAGCAATTTGCAAAGGGAAAGACAGATAGACAGAAATTACGACATTTTTCATTGCCCTATTACACTAGAAGAATTGGAATATACTCTTAAAATTACTAATAATACGTCTCCAGGGCTCGATGATGTAAGATACCCTATGATATCTAATTTGCCAAATAATGCAAAAATATTCCTAATTGACATTTTTAACGATATTTGGATTCGAGGCGAAAATATTGAGGAGTGGAAAAATATGATTGTAATCCCCATTTTAAAACCAAATAAAGACCCTAATATAAGTGAATCGTACCGACCTATATCACTTTTATCATGCGTCTTGAAAATATTCGAGAGAATTATAAAGTATAGATTGGAATGGTGGCTACAGGAGAAAGGATTACTTCCAATTACTCAATACGGATTTAAAAAGGGATTTGGCACACTCGATGCCATTTCTCACTTAACTACAGACATCCAGAATTGTTACTCAATAAATGGTTATCTAGGGGCAGTTTTTCTTGATATCAAAGGGGCATATGATACTGTTGACCTTTTTATACTTAAAAAAAAATTAGATACATTTTTAGTGCCCCCGGAAATATCTAATACCATAGTAAACCTCTTTTTTAATAGAAAAATATATGTCCGACAGCCGGATAATAAATATTTAGGACCCCGGTACACATCTATAGGCCTTCCCCAAGGATCGGTGCTAAGTCCTTTGATGTTTAATTTGTATACAGCAGAATTGCATTTAACTCGTCGAAATGTGGAGGTAATACAATATGCAGACGATTTCGCTTTCTATGTCATGAATAAAAAATATGAGAAATGCATTAAACTTCTGGACACGGGTATGACCGATATATTAAACACTATAAATAACCTTGGATTTCAATTATCAGCAGAAAAATCATCTATTGTATTTTTTACAAGACATAATATCCCCGATATGGATTACATACAACTGGACAATTTTCCCTTCCCTGTGCAAAGGCTGGTCACTTATTTAGGCACAACTTTGGATCAAAAACTAACCTGGAAACCTTTTGTAAACCACATAATAACAAAATGTAATAAGGGATTAAATTTTTTAAGAATGATTATGCGAACTTGGTGGGGAGCTGACCCACAAACTGCTATAATATTTTATAGATCGTACATTCGATCCATCATCGACTATGGATGCATACTATATGGATCAGCAAGTAACACTCTGTTGCATCAGTTAGATTTAATACAAAATAAAGCACTAAGGTTATGCTTAGGTGCCATGAAATCTACACCCGTTGAACCCCTACGTGTGGAAGCTCTCGAACCTCCGTTGCAATTGAGACGCCAACTTCTATCAGAGAAATTTATGCTCAAATCGCAAATTAAAAAGTCACCGATTATTGATAAAGTTAGCGTATTAAATAATTATGATCTTGTCAACAAATATTGGTCAAAAAAAAACTCACCGCCCTTGTGCATAGGATTTCGAAATACTAGCAATATAGCTCCCCAATTAGACAAATTATACACACGACCGGCCGATGAGGAATAATTTAGTTATTTTAATAGGCCAACGGTAATATCACCTAATTATTGTGAATTGCAAGAAGTAAGCAAAGTTATTTTAAAAAACATAACATCTGAATATTATAATTATTTACACATTTATACAGACGCGTCAAAAAATGAGAATGGGACGGGTTGCGCAATTTTTGCACCCGGCATCAACTTTAATGAAAAATATAAACTAAATCAAGATACCTCGATATACGTTGCCGAGTCTATGGGCATTATAAAAGCCCTAGAATTCGTTGAATACCACGATTGCCAAAGGGTTTTGATTCTATCTGATTCGCTGTCTGTTTTAACGTCCATTAAAAATAATATTGATATCAATTCCCCCTTTTGTAACCCGTACATCTTCAAAATTAAATCCATGTTTAATAACTTGACTAAGAGAGATTACATAATAAAATTTGTTTGGGTCAAAGCTCACATCGGCCTTGAGAATAATGAAAAGGTAGACCAACTGGCTAAAGAAAGTACCTCTTCAGGAATACCCTTATATAACGTACCATGTCTAGAAGATGGCATTGGCAAATGTAAAACTTTATTAAAAAAACAGTGGTCTCAACAATGGAATGAATATTGTTTCACTAATCCAACAAGGTATACACTTATCCAACAAGAAATCCCAAAAGAACATTGGTATAACAGAGTTAATTATTCAAGAAGGAGCATAACACATATAAGCAGACTTAAATTTGGCCATGGCTGTTATCCTTACCACCTGCATAAAATAGGCATATTGCCATCAAATATGTGTGAGCAGTGTAATGAAATAGGGGATCTAGATCATATATTTTTTAATTGTCAAAAATACGCTCAAGAAAGTAATGAACTATATAAAAATTTAATCAAACACAAAGTAGAAGCCCCATTTAATTTACTGAACCTTCTGGCTTTAAATACAAAACCCATAATGGATTGCATAATTTTATTCATAAATACAACAAATGTAAATATCTAGAGTAGGTTTAGCTTTGTCACCTTATGTCTGTCCTATTGTTTTAGCGACCTTAATTACCCGTGGTCTACTATATGTATGTGTAACAAAAAAAAAATGCCCTGATCGACCCCTGGGCGAGAAGAGTGTGTCCCTGTCTATATATCCTTTTGTGTTACGAAATGGTTTTAGCTCGTCAAATAGGTTAGAATTAGGTATATTAACATAGTTAACAGTTTAGTGTCTGGCTGTGGGTCAATCGCCCTAATGCCATTATAAAAAAAAAAAAAAAAAAAAAAAAGAATTAGATTATATTTTCATCTTGTTTCGTCGAAAGGTTGGGGGGTAAATTGGGGTAAATTTGAGGTAAATAGGAAAATCAAGCCGGTAAGAGTCCATAAAATTGGTATTTAGTATATACAAGAGAAGCCAAGGCCTCAAAAAAATGTTGGCATTAGCCATCCCCATTACCACCCCCACCCCATTATTAAAGGAGATGAAAAAAATGGTGATTTAGTGTGTGTACAAGAACCAGAAACCTCAAAATATTTTTTTACTTCATCCACCCCCACTACCACCCCCCATCACCACCCCCACCCCGCTACCGATGTGGGGTATCCTTTTATGGGTTTTTGGGGTAGAGGATTTCAAATATTATATTATTAAAGTTCCATAAACAATTATTTCCACATATAAATTTTTTTCGTTGTGAGTGACTTGGGTAGAAATCTAGATATGGAAGTAGTGATTCCTTGGGCAGCGGTTTTTTCTCCTTTGTTGATCTTCAATATTTATTTTTTCATTGTCGACATGGGTTAATTGGAATAAATGGTTTTTAGGGTAGCGGTTGGCTGTATGGCTAGTGGCCAGATGCCAAAAAAGAAAAAAAAAAGCTCCACTACGGGTTTATTAATATAACTAAAAATAATGAGTAATACATAACACCCTCCATCCAATTTTTATTATAAAATCAGACTATCAAATAATATGACAATCTATTAATTATTATCCAACATAGGAAGCTGACTCAAATTTAGGTCGCTATATTGGGCTGGCCATTTCGAGTTTCCAGTTTTATTAATTTTCTTGATAGTTTAGTACATCTACTTGTAAAATTTCATGGTCTTAGCATGCCTGAAGAAGCCCAAGCAAACAGATATAACCGTTATATGACTTATTAACTACGTCGAGGCATCTTGCGAACTAAACAGAGTTCCCAAGGAATCAACTACTAAGGAATCACTACTTTCACATCCAGATTTTCTACCCAAGTTTCTCATAACGAAAAAATTTTGTATGTGGAAATAATTGTTTACAGAAGTTTAATAATATAATATTTGAAATATTCTACCCCCAAAACCCATAAAACGATATCCCACACGGTAGTGAGGTGTGGGTGGTGATAGGGGGGTGGTAGTGGAGGTGGAAGAAGTGCAAAAATATTTTGAGGCTTTTGGTTCTTGTACACACACTAAATCACAATTTTTTTATCCCCTTTAATAACATGGTGGGGGTGGTAATGGGGGTGGCTAATGCCAAAAAATATTTTGGAACCTTGACTTCTCTTGTATACACTAAATACCAATTTTATGGACTCTTACCTGCTTGATTTACCTATTTACCCTCAATCTACCCCCAACCCTTCGATGGAATAAGATGAAAATATAGTCCAGTTCCACATCCCGTTAAAGTACATATGTGTACCAAATTTCAAGTCAATATCTTAAACGGTTCCAGAGTAAACGTGCACACAAAAAAAAATTACAGAGCGACAGACAGACTGAAATTTTGTTTCGCTCAAATTTAAAATCTCGACGTTTCATGACATTCTAAGCCTATTTGAACAATAAAAATTATCAAAAATTTTTTTGTCGTTATTATACTTCCACTGGATGTGGAAGTAAAAGTAAATAAACTAATTACATAGAACAGAATAGAATGGAATTTATGTAATAATTTATAATT
This sequence comes from Rutpela maculata, assembly GCA_936432065.2. NCBI lineage: Eukaryota > Metazoa > Arthropoda > Insecta > Coleoptera > Cerambycidae > Rutpela > Rutpela maculata. The sequence continues at coordinate 6,265,749 of OW386289.2, forward strand.
AAGCAATTTTCTGTAAATAAAACAAAACGCATCGAAATTTTTCTACCTGTGATAATTCCCTATTTACAGGTAAAGCGTACCCATATTTTATTGCTTTGGCAATATATGCATTTGAATTCGTTCAGTCCGCATGAAGCCACACTATACGTTTCCTGTGCTCATATGTATTAAAAAAGATACACACGTATGCACTCACATTCTTTTTTGTAGAAAATTTGATTCTCTACAAGTATTTATTATCAAACAGTTTCAGTTAATTTTACCTACTATTATGACCAGTAGAGAATGTAAAAAAAGATTTTTTGCACAAATAACGTTTGTTCTGGCAATATTTTGCAGCACAAACAGAGCACAAACTTGGAAATAATATAGAAATGTTGCACAATAAATAACACAATAACACACTTCACTAAGTACGTCTATGAACTAAATAAATTGTACCCAAACTGTACCTACGTCGCCCGCACTGTTTTCCAAGGTTTTAAAAAACATAGAAGGTCGACCTAGGTACTGCTTTTGTCTTTGTGGTTGGAAAATGATGAAATCTTTAGCGATTTTATTATTTCAAATCTGAGTACTCCGCTGGATTCGGCAATCCCTTAAATGGGTTTGTTCCAAATTTCGTGAAAAAAAAAACCTATTTTTGGATTTTTCCCGAAAGAAATAAAAATTATGAAATTGCCAATGAAAATCCACTTTAATTGTCAATTTGTGTTAAGTTTTAATTATTTTAATTTCTGATTGCAATAATAATTATTGCCATGCAACTTTCATTACATTTCATAATTTTCCACTCACAATAACAAACGCAGTAGGTCGACCTTTTTCGTTATATAAAATTTAATGTATCACAAGAATGAACTTTTCAGAGATCTACGTTAAAACAAGCCCTAAATCGGACCTAAAATACATGTTTTATGGTGATGATTCCAAACAAAAGGCAAACACACTGCAGAAATAAAAATATTATTTACATGAGATAAAAGCAGGTCAATCCCCCGAGAGACTGAACAAAACACTGAACTGGTGAACTGATTGATAAACTTCTTCGGCATGTGCACCCAGTATCGCGGCATTAATTGACTGAAACTTGCGAGCTGAACTTCTAGCGGCGTGACATCTTCGACATGTCCGTACCCTAAGTTTCTGTCGCTTCATCAACGGTAACACCTGCAGGATTGTTATCAATTCCTCGCCTGCTTTGTTTCTCCACAATTGGAAAATACTGAGCACATGAATGATGTTTGTTCGGATAGCTTTGGCATACAAATCTGCGGCGTTTCTGGAGTTTTTATGGCATTCTTCAAAAATTAATAACATGTTCACTTTTTCATCCCTTGTATACATGTTAAACAATAATAACATCAATTAACAAACAACAAACAATAACAAATTTAAAGATAAAGAGCAAACTTATTAAGTTAACAATACACACGTATTGTTATCCATCAAACTCCTTTTTGTTTCCACAGCACACTTCATTTATTTCTACCGTTGTTTTGTTGACAAAATGAATGTTTTGAATCTAGTTTTATTCAATTTCCACGGCTTAATTACTTGATATTGACAAGCGTATTTTCTCGATATTTTAATTATTATCCACCAAAGAACTTGTGTATTTCGGTTAATATCAAACCTCGCTATTTTCGATTTAAAGGTTATCAATGGATTTGTCGCAAAAATTAGTATGTAACTACTGGATGTCTAATACTTTTAAAAAATTTGTAGTTTTTGGTATATCTTACCACTGCCAAATTTAAGACTTTTATCTTGAAAACTCTGGCACTATGGCTTGTCTAATGATTCCGTTGGCACCCCGCTGAATCCTAATATCAGATTATTTGTCCTATGTCATCGGAATGGATAAAGTGAAAAAATAATTTGAGGTTTTTTGAATAATAGGGTGGGGGGTGGTAACGCCAAAAAATTTTTTGAGACCTTAGCTTCTCTTGTATATACTAAAAGCCAATTTTATGGACTCTTACTTGCTTAATTTACCTATTTACCCTCCATTTACCTCAATTTACCCCCTAACCCTTCGACGGAATAATATTAAAATACAATCTAGTTCCAGATCCCGTCAAAGCACATATGTGTAGCAAATTTCAAGTCAATGTCTTAAACGGTTCCAGTGTAATCGTGCGCACAAAAAAAGTTACAGACAGACAGACCACAGACAGACAGACCGACAGATAGGAATTTTTTTTTTCTCAAACTTAAAATGTCGGCGTTTCATGGCATTCTAAGCCTATCTGAACAATAAAAATTAAAAAAAATGTTTTTGTCATTACTATACTGCCCTGCTATAACAAGAAGTCGTATCTGAGAAAATGTAATTTTAGAGAAATCAACTATTTTCTGATTCTGAATTATGTTATGCCATCTACAATTCATAATTCATGATTTTCATTTTTGGCAAATGAATATGTGTCCCTTTTATCAGTGTAACCATATAACAAAACATTGTTATATATGTTAAGTTACGACAAATAAATCTGGCAATGATCGGATATGACTTTTGAGCTTAGTGAATAAGTCTATTTTGTAGATACGACACATATTCTTTATGTATATTCGCTAGTTTTGCTTTAGATACGACTTCTACATTTTGTATAGTGGTGAGGATCACTAATACGGTGCAAATGCAATTAAAATCTCAAAAATTAATTTTTTGCACTTACGACATCTTGTTTTAGTAGGGCAGTATACTTCCAGTGGATGTGGAAATAATAAAACATATTAAAATTAGAAACACAGAACATGAAGTATGACATATTTAGAAATGGAGGAGGTTCTCAATTCGACCCGTTTGTGTTTTTTACTTCCACATCCAGTGGAAGCATAGTAACGACAAAAAATTTTTTAAAAATGTTTATTTTTCAAATAGGCTTAGAATGTCATGAAACGTCGAGATTTTAAGTTTTAGCGAAAAAATTTTCTGTCTGTCTGTCGGTCTGTCTGTAACTTTTTTTTTGTGCGCACGTATACTCTGGAACCGTTTGAGATACTGACTTGAAATTTGGTACACATATGTACTTTAACGAGATCTAGAACTAGATTGTATTTTCATCTTGTTCCGTCGAAGGGGAGGTAAATTGGGGTAAATTTGGGGTAAATAGGTAAATCAAGCAGGTAAGAGTTCATAAAATTGGTATTTAGTGTATACAAGAGAAGCTAAGGTCTCAAAAAAAATTTTGGCATTAGCCACCCCCATTACCACCCCCACCCCATTATTAAAGGGGATGCAAAATTGTGATTTAGTGTGAGTACAAGAACCTGAAACCTCAAAATATTTTTTTACTTCATCCACCCCCACTACCATCCCCTATCACCACCCCCACCCCACTACCGATGTGGGGTATCGTTTTATGGGTTTTTGGGGTAGAGGATTTCAAATATTACATTATTATTGTTCCATAAACAATTATTTCCACATACAAAATTTTTTCGTTGTGAGTGACTTAGATAGAAAATTTGGATGTGGAAGTATGGAAGTAATGATTCCTTGGGCAGCGGTTTTATATTTTACATCCAGTGGAAGTAAATTAACGACAAAAAATTTTTTGAAAATATTTATTGTTCAATAGGCTTAGAATGTCATGAAATTTCCAGATTTTAAGTTTGAGCGAAAAAAAATGTTCTGTCTGTCTGTCGGTTTGTGTGTAACTTTTTTGTGCACACTATTACTCTGGAACCGTTTAAGATATTGACTTAAAATTTGGTACTCGTATGTATTTTAACGTGATATTGAACTAGATTATATTTTTATCTTATTCCGTTGAAGGTTTGGGGGTAAATTGGGGTAAATGGGGGTAAACAGATAAATCAAGCAGATAAGAGTCCATAAAATTGATATTTATTATATACAAAAGAGGCTACAAGGTCTAAAAAATGTTTTTGGTATTACCACCCCCATTATTAAAAGGGGTGAAAACAAATTATGATTTAGTGTGCGTACAAGAATCAAAAACCTCAAAATATTTTTTTACTTCATCCATACAGCATTTTTACGTAAGTGCCATAGTTTCTAAGGTATTTAACATTTAAATTAAATTCTTCGTCTTATAGACGTTCGGACCCCACCTTTATATTTCCAGATCTCCGAAACCATTAATTCTAGAAAAATAAAAAAAAAAAACAAATTCGTCCTCAGTTTAGTACTTTTCTTATTTGTCTCTAACATGTTTTCGTTCAACCTTTCGAGTTAATTGACGAAAATCTAGTTGAAATACCTCCTTTTCATTTCAACTTAAAGACTATTAATTTATATGCAAAGTTGCATGAAACCATTTATTTTCAAAATTTGATTCACGTTCAGCTCCAATGTTTTTGTCTTTTTTTAGTTGCCACCCTCTATAAATTAGCAAGCCGCCGCATAATATAGAAACTTTTCCTTGATGCGTTCACTAGTAAGTTGAAAAAAAAATGAACGAAATCTAATTCATATGATATTATTCCGAAGTTAAAACCTCTAGCTCCTGTACTGGTAGTGGAGTGCAAATATGTATAGTATCAAAAATTTTTTCATTGTAAGAAGCTTGCATAGGAAATCTGGACGGGGGAGTAGTGATTCCTGAGGTAGCAGTATTTTTATTTGAATGTGGGTGATTTAAATTTTTTTTTTAAATCTTGTGCCCTACCAAATTATCGACATCGCCTCGTATTGTTATTAACTGCCTATCTAAACGCAAGTGCATTATCGGAAATGTAATTTTACAGACAGTGGTCTGTAAAAATTTGGGTCGCAGCCTTGAAAACTAGACGGTTGGCTGCTCAATAAAATGCGTAATGACACGAGTAGCTTTTGCCTTTGTTATTTAACTTAAGTACACGTTTATTAATAATCATGTTTCTCAAACGTTAATTGTATTTAAATTGTTATTTTCAGGTATTTCTATTACGATATAAGGCACGTTTATAGATTGCATGTTGAGGTTCTAAATTGCCATGGCTTCTACTAATTAAGTAGTTATTAATATCATTAATGTATTGGCTGTCGGTAAAACCACTTAATTAATCAGTTGAAGCTTTGACATTTGTACGTCCTTCTCGTTCAAAAATTTGAGCGTGTTATCTGGAAGAAAAAAATGAAACATTTTCACGCAATATACTGGGGTTTTAGTTTTAATTGGCAAGAGTTGTACAGGGTGGACCAAATTAGATGGGATTTGGGGTTTTCTCTAAAACTATGGCAGATAGACAAAAACCAATATAGAAGAAACAAAGAATGGCGCAAACCAAACTACAGCGCGTTCTTGGAAAATTAGCATTTTTGGATGGTGAAAGAAAAGTCGAGTAACACATTCTTAAGGCACTTTTTTGAGTAGAATCTGTTGCTGATAAGAAGAAAATTACGAATGCTTCAGTTTTCGAGATATAAACGTTTTTTTTTAATGGAACACCCTATAAATTATTACATTATTCGATCACAAGTTAAATTAGCTATCCAACGATATATCATATGTCATATTTATTTCTAGAAAAAGTGGTAAATTTTCCAAAAATTTAATATATTTGTGAGGAGGCCATGGAAAACTATTAACAACAACACTTCTTATAATGTAAAATAATTTTGCCAAAAATAGGAAAAACTAAACTACAATAAATGTTCGAATTGTCTTCCATTAACGTCTAAGCATTTTTGACACCTCCTCACAGCATTTGTTGCATTTCCAATCATGACAGGAGGAGTTGTCCGAAACTCAGCTAATGTTTTGTTTTCCAATAATTGTTCTATGTTATTAGGGAATCCTAATTTGTCGTCGTTGGCAAACAATTGGCAAATACGGGTTTATTTTTACTAAATTCCGGAAACGTAGCCAAGCCAACAGAAAAACACAACGTTTAACGAATGAAAACGAATGTTTGCCCTCGACTCCATCAGACGCCATATTGGATGTCACGTGGTTTGGATTGCCTAATTAGAATGTTCTCTATATATAATATTTTTTAAATAATTCCAAAGCCAAAAGTCAGCAGGGGTTATATCGGGTGATCCAGCTGGCCACAAAATAGGACTATTATTTCCCAAAAATTAAATAATATCAAAATTACTTTGTTGTTTATTAATCCCCAGTTAGATAAATTAATTGTCAGTTATCAATTTAGTTAACTTAGCTAACTAGACATTGATAAACAAGTCCTAAATGATATATTCAATCTCCCCAAATTGAGCATTCACCAATTTCGTGTTTCATTTGACGTATGACCTGGGGCGCCATCGTGTTGGTAAATTAATCTTTGAAATTGTTTTACAGGCATATTGTCTACAAAGGGCCCTATTTCTTGTCGTAGAATTGATTGATTGATTTGCCAGCGTGCGGTAGGCATTGCTGCCACTCTCAGGGTTATACAGCTGGGCCTGCTACGTCTACGCTGGGTTGGACTAAGGTCATGCTTGTTGCCAACAGCGAGAGCCACATGGCGCATGGTAAAGGAACATGGGATGGGAGGTGTAGGTATTTATGAGATGCGTTACCGCATTGTGTCGTGAGGGAGCGTTTAAGCTCCCTTTTTTGTGTTTTTGGTTCTGGGCATCAGCCTCTTCTGAATCTTCGTGTGAAATATGTGCTTTTCACAATTAATTATTTTTTATTTATTTGCTTTTATCATGATTAGAGAATATTATTTAGGTATTATGCAAATCACAACTTACACACTTTTTATTTATTATGAAAATACCTACTCTCTGTATATTGTTGCCCTAATCTGGGCACGCTAATATACTAGTCAGGTAAATACTTTAAAACACTCATTATTGGAGAATCAATCAAAACAACTACTCTTCTAGCTAATACCGACGAAGCATTGAATTACATGATAGGATTCTCAGCATTTTAAAGGAAAAAAAAATACTAAAAATACTTAAATCATTTATTCAAATTTAATCATTCACACTTTTTTATTTAATATGAAATTATTTACTTTCTGTATATTGGTGCCTTAATCGGGTCACGCTAATATACTACTTAGGAAAACACTTTAAAACACTCATTATTGGAAAACCAATCAAAACAACTACTCTTCTAACTAATACTGACGAAGTATTGAATTACAAGATTGGATTCCTGGCATTTTAAATAAATCAAGAATAGGCTTGTAAATAATGAATGAATGTTTCTATACTCTACTGATGAGAACTAACGAGTTCGAAAAAAACTTGTACAACTTTTCTAGAGTTGAAATAGAATGTATGGTTTAGTAATTGTTGTGAATGACTGAATTTCAATAAATAATTTAAGTATTTTCAATACATTTTGTTGCCTTAAAATGCCAGGAATCCAATCTTGTAATTCAATACTTCGTCAGTATTAGTTAGAAGAGTAGTTGTTTTGATTGGTTTTCCAATAATGAGTGTTTTAAAGTGTTTTCCTAAGTAGTATATTAGCGTGACCCGATTAAGGCACCAATATACAGAAAGTAAATAATTTCATATTAAATAAAAAAGTGTGAATGATTAAATTTGAATAAATGATTTAAGTATTTTCAGTATTTTTTTTTCCTTTAAAATGCTGAGAATCCTATCATGTAATTCAATGCTTCGTCGGTATTAGCTAGAAGAGTAGTTGTTTTGATTGATTCTCCAATAATGAGTGTTTTAAAGTATTTACCTGACTAGTATATTAGCGTGCCCAGATTAGGGCAACAATATACAGAGAGTAGGTATTTTCATAATAAATAAAAAGTGTGTAAGTTGTGATTTGCATAATACCTAAATAATATTCTCTAAATATGTGCTGTGTCTTGATATGGAGTGTTTATGATCCTCCTTTTTTGTTTCTGCTTCTTCAAATCTTCTTTTGCTGAGTCTTCTGATTCCTCGGTTTCCGATGCTGGGTTGGATTTGGGTCATGCTTGTTGTCAGCAGCGAGAGCCACATGACGCATGTTTTTTTTCTCGCTTTTCTTTCCTAGTTTGTTTATAATTCTCTCGATTGTTATTTTCCACGTGTAACATGGTCTCCCTATTTTTAGTTTGCTACTGTTCAGTGTTAGCGCTTTCTTCTGCTGTCCTTTTTGCTTTAACCTTCTTGATCCTTGCCCTCATCTCTCTGCTTACCAGGATATGGTCTATTTGTGTGATTGAGCTTCCGTTACTCCAGGTGTCAATGCAGGTTTGACTTTTGCTCCATGTATTTATTATTGTTAAGTCAAACATGTGTGTTAGGTTTTTCAGCGCGTTTCCATTTTTATTAGGCCATGTGTGGTGTATATGTGCATTGAAGTCTCCTAATATTATAATTATATTATAGCGTTGGTGTGTGCCGGTTTTTTCTTTCTAACTGATGCCTTAATGCTGTTATTACTATTTCTTTCTCCTCTTTTCTCCGATTTCACTGCACTATATATATATATATATATATATATATATATATATATATATATATATATATATATATATATATATATATATATATATATATATATATATATATATATATATATATATATATATATATATATATATATAATTTATTGCGTTAAAGGGGAAGCACTGTGTAAAAAATTTTCGGTATTCGAATTACCGTGACAAAAATGAGGACCTATTATTTGGTATCTAACCACACCGTACACCAAATCCAAATCATCCTTGATGATTAACTGTAGCGTTTACGTGCGGATTTTCATGAGCCTAATAGTGGTAATTATTACATATGCAGATTAAAAATTCCGGCACTGCTTATATGGGCCTCTTCTGTCCATATAATTGTTCCTTCAAATACTGACACTTCATTGCACTGACGCAAAAACCACTGGCAAAAATCGAGACACTTTTAAAAGTCGTTTGGGTATAGATGGTTACTAATCCTAATTTTGTTTGAATTTATTTTGCTTTAAGCAACGCAACGCAGTTGTTTTTGGGATTCCTAAATTTTTCTGTATTTCACGAGATGGTATATTAGGATTTCCTCTTACAGTTTCTAAAACAATATTTTCTACAGCTTCTCTACCTGTTTTATTATATATTTTTGCTCGAGGTTTTACTAATGATCCAAACTCTTTTAAATTTTGTTGTAGTTTTTGAATATTTTTATGTCTGGCTGTCTCCTTTCTGGATATCTAAAATATTGTTTAGGTAGCACTTTTGGCACAAAGTTTTGCTGTCTATAACTTACCTATTAAAATATAGCTCGGAAGCTAAACTTCTCCGCATTCTATAAAATACTTAATCAATCATATTTTTTCACCATTAATAAATTGAACCATTTTTAATAATGCTCACTCACAAATTAGTTGTTGACATTATTTATTTCGATTTTCTTTTTTTTACCATGTCCTTCTCAATAAATATTAGAAATGCGATAAATATGCATAGATGTCAATGAAAGACAATTGGAACGTTTATTGTAGTTTAGTTTTTCCTATTTTTGGCAAAATTATTTTATATTATAAGAAGTGTTGTTAATAGTCTTTCTTCCATGGCCTCCTCACAAATATATTAAATTTTTCTAAAACTAACCACTTTTTCTAGAGATGAATATGACATATGATATATCGTTGGATAGCTAATTTGAGCTGTGATCGAATAATGAAATAATTTACAGGGTGTTCCATCTAAAAAACACAATTTATGTCTATATCTCGAAAACTAAGGCATGCATCATTTTCTTCTTATCAGCAACGGATTCTACTCAAAAAAATGCCTTAAGAATGTGTTATTCGATTTTCGATTCGGCACTTGGTAATTGATGCCAAGCTAGAAAATGTCTTGAAAAAAACAAATGCCTTCCACTTTTTTTTGCAGCAATGAAACTGGTTCCACTAACAAGTCGTACACTAAAATCAAGTAAAATAATATTCTGGTTGTTCTGTAGGCATAGCAAATATGTCTGGCACGTGAAATATTGTAGAAAATATACCAGAGGAGGCGGCGGTGCCTCTATATTAGTAAGATAAAATCTTTCTTATAGGACATCACAAATGTTGGTCTCAGTGAACAAATATTCTTAGGAGCATCTGTCGTGGTTAGTTTTAAAAATATTAATGTAAATGTCAGTTGTTTATATAGATCTCCTAACGCCAACCTTGAAAATTTTATGATTTGACTAGAAAAGCTGTTATCAAAAACTAAATTTATCTGTGGTGACTTCAATTGCAATTTTTTCTCAAATAACCAGAATATATATGATTTATTAAATTTACTATCGTCATTTGGATACAGTAGATAGTAGATGCTTTGCTGAATATTCCCGTGTTCAGAAAGATTCAAAAACTCTGATTGATAATGTTTTTTCTGACACTGATACAAATTTAATCCTAGCAAAAACTGTTGACAATATAATTTCTGACCATAATTCACAATTGCTATTTTTTAATTTACCTCAGTTATTAAGCAGTATTGGTAATATTAGGAAACAAGAATTTTCAGATGAAAATAAAAACAATTTTAAATTCTTGCTTGCAAAAGAAATATGGCAAGAGGTTTATCTTGAACCTGATCTAAATAAAAAGTCTGATAAGTTTCATGATACATTTTTTAGTTTATTTAATAGGGCGTTTCCTTTGAAATTAAAAAGAAACTCTAAAATAACCAAAAAGAAACCCTGGATTACCAGTAATATTACTGTGGAAGGTATATTTATTAGAGACCTCCATAAACAAATCAAACTATCTAATAATAATCCTCTTAAGTTAAGGTATAATATACTAAAAAGAATCATGAGGATAATATTAAAAATTTCAAAAGAACCATTGATTGATTGATTGATTGACCAGCGTGCGGTAGGCATTGCTGCCACTCCCAAGTTATACAGCTGGGCCTGCTACGTCCACGCTGGGTTGGACTAAGGTCATGCTTGTTGCCAGCAGCGAGAGCCACATGGCGCATGGTAAAGGAATATGTGATGGGAGGTGTAGGTATTTGTGAGATGCGTTACCGCATTATGTCGTGAGGGAGCGTTTAAGCCCCCTTTTTTGTATTTTTTGTTCTGGGCTCCTGCCTATTCTGGGTCTTCTTGTGAGATATGTTGCCGCATTGTGTTGCTGCTATCTGTGCTTCTATTTTTGTACTTCTGTTTCTACAAGTCTTCTTCTTCTGAGGCATCTGATTCCTCCGTTTCTGATTCTGGTAGAGTATATATCGCTCCGATTTCTTTGTGAAATCCATTTTTTCCCTAGCTTTTCTTTCCCAGTATGTTTGGTCCTTTCCCAGTATGTTTGGTCCTTTCCCAGTTTGTTCATGATCCTCTCGATTGTTGTTTTCCACGTGTAACATGGTCTCCCAATTTTAAGTTTGCTGCTGTTCAGTGTTAGTGCTTTCTTCAGTAGGCGTGTTGGTTCCCTTCTTTGGACGTGTCCCCAGTACTTCATTGCGTACATTTCTATCCTTTTTGTGATTGTCTTCCCTTCTAGTAGTGTTGATGTTTTATGTCGTCATTGTTAGCAGTATGATGGCTATGTACAGCCGTTTGGCCAGGCCCCATGATAGTTTGTTTTTCTCGATGAACGGTATAATTGCTCTTGTGACTCTGTATGCTGTTTTTATTCTCTCCTTTACTGTTTCTCTCCTTTTCAGTTGGTTCGTCAGATATGTTCCTAGGTATTTCAGTTTGTTCGTTGTTCTTAGGGAGTAGTCACCTATTTTGTATTCTTCTCCACTGATCCGACTCTCTTTTGTTGATGGGTCTCGCTCCATTATTAGACTTTTCTTGAAATTTATTTTCAGCCCAGATGTGTCCAAATGCGGTTTCATGTTTTCTAAGAAGTTGAGAATTTGTTGCTCTTCTTCTGCGACGATTAGGTGGTCATCGGCGTAGGCTAATACGATTGGGGTTTTCAGTGTTTCCGTGTCTTCGTTAAAATTTGGTGTTTCCCTTATTGTGTTTTGTATCGCTTGGTCTAGGACCGTGGTGAATAGTTGGGGGGATAGGGGGCATCCTTGTTTGACTCCTCTGTTGTTTTGTCTGGTTTCCGTCATTTGTCCGAACCATTGTATGGCAGTTGTTTCATGAAGGCAGGTTTTTATTATCTTGTTTATTAGATAGTGCGGCACTCCTTTGTTATACAGGGTGTTGACTATGGCTTCGTGACTGATGGTATCGAATGCCTTTTGGAGATCTATAGCGGCTATATGCAGTTTTGTCCCTTCTCTTCATTTTTCTTCCAGTATTCTTCTGGTGGTGTACATGTGGTCGTCCGTTGATCTGCCTTTGATGAATGCTGTCTGGTAGTCTAGCGGTCTTCCAATATACTTCTCTAGTTGCTCGAGCAGGAATTGTGCTTAGTATTTGTATCCTATGCTGCAGAGTGTTATTCTTCTGTAGTCTTCTATGGTCTGTGGCGAGTTGGTTTTTGGGAGGGGCATTTGTATAGTCTTGGTCCATTCCGTAGGCGGAGGTGTGTTTTCTGTCCATACCCTGGTGATGATTTCTAGGGTTTGCTCCTTTAATTTTTCCGTGCCGTAGTGTATTAACTCGTTGTTTATTTTATCTACTCCAGGTGCGGTGTTTCTTCTAAATTCTTCTAATAAATCAAAAATTATGTGTTTCTCCAGTTAGAGAAAACACAAACGTTAGCAATAAAAACTAGTGGAAGCATTATACTCTTCGCCGATTTACTGAGCTTTTTATATAATTGTTACACATTCTATAGGATACTCTTCGCATTTTTCTTGTAAATAATGTTAGTTTTTGGACATTCTAAATTTTGTGATACCAACTTTAATGTTAAAATAAAAATATATATGTAAAAAAAATCACCATGTGAGGGATCGAACACGACACCTTTTTGAATTGCAATGCTTTAGAAATTGAGCCATCTCACCTTGCCATAAAACTTAAATGAATATATATCGTTCAAGAATTATATTTCAACGGATTAGATACATTATTATGAAATATATATATTGATAAAATGTAAAAACAAAAAAAAAATTATACAGAATAACTTTTCGCAAGATTTCTATTTAAGTACAAATGACAGAAATTTTGAAAAAATGTTTTTTTTATTTAAATGATTAATAACTTTTATATTTACTGATTGATTTTTTTCACAAACAATAGGGTTCTTCCTCTAGCTAACGCTAACTTACTTTCCAAATTTCAATACAACTGGACTTTTCTTCCTTAAGTTATCGTGCTTACAAGAAACGTGACGAACGGACAGACGGCCAGACAGACGGACATTTTGAAAGTTGTTCAGAATTCGTTCACTAACAAAATGATGAACATTTTTTCTCTACGAGCGATATTTACTGATTTAGAAATGTGCCGATCAAATACAATATACTCTTCGTTTTTGCGAAGAGTATAATAAGCAGTTACCTTCTAAAATAATGAATTGGAAATTTGAAATTTTAGATAATGCACAAGATATTGCAAACGGTTTTAATAATAACTTCATCGATTAGGTAAATGAACTTACCTGCAGATTTAATATTGATATTTCTGATGTAACAACTGTGCAAGGAATTAACAATCAGTCTATGCATTTGATGCCTATTACAGAGATTGAGGTTTCTGATATTATCAATTCTGTTTGCAATAAAAAATCATCGAGACGAGATGAGGTGCCACGTTGTTTAAATAAGGACTGTAGTGTGCACTTGATTAATATTCTAATATTCTCTCATAAATTTATCCTTCCAAAATGGACACTTTCCAGATCGATTTAAAGCAGCACTGATAATTTAAAAAAAGAAAATGATCCTCACGCAATGGAAAATTATAGACCGATAGCACTTTTATCCGTATTTTCCAAAATCTTTGAAAAGGCATTTGCGATAAAATTACATGCATTCTTAAATAAATACCATGTATTAACACCAAGGCAATATGGATTATGCAAGAATACATCAAATCCGGATGCTGTTCTCTCCTTTTATGAAAAAATATTAAATAATTTTGAGGATAATTAAAATTAACTGGCATATTTTTCGATCTGTCACGAGCCTTTGACACCATAAATCATAATTTATTATTAAGAAAACTAGAAATATGTGATATTCGTGGTCCAGCTTTGGATTGTGTTAAGTCCTATTTATTGGAGAAAACACAGACTGTTAAAATTAATCAAGAAGAAGTTTGAATGTTTTTCAGATAGTGTTAATGTGTTAACAGAGGTACCAGAGGTACAGAGGTACCACAAGGTAGTGTACTGGGCCCATTGCTGTTCATAATATTCGTTAACGACCTAGAAGCAAGCATAAATAATTGCTTTTTCACTCTTTTTGCAGAAGACACCTCCTCTATCATAACTGCTGCTAATTTAGATCAATTAAATAAAAATACTACTATGTGTGTGGATAAAATATCACAGTGGTGTCTACAATTGGCTTAATACCAAATCAACGAAAAACAGTATTTTTAATGTTTTCTCCAATTGGTACGTTGGATTTTATTCTTCGGATGAGAGGTAGTCATAAGCTCCACCAAAATAATGGTGTTAAATTCTTAGGCATACAGATGGATAAGATAGATAGTAGTATGTCATGGGAAAACCATATCGATAATTTAACAAACAAATTAATCTAAACTTTGCACTACTCCAAATGCGAGACTCTGTTGATACTCACACCATGAAAATATTTTATTACGGTTGTGTTTACTCGACCTTGCAATATTGCATATTATGCTGGAGAAACAGCTCAGCAATAAGAAATGTGTTCATTTTGCAGAAAAGGATAGTGAGAAGCATGTTTAAACTTATATACAACATATTCTGTAGAAATTATTTTAGACAACATGTCATACTCACTATTTATTGTATATACATTTTGCAGTCTGTATGTTTTGTGCGAAAAAATATTAATAAACTCTTAAAATGTAGTGATATTAATAAATACAACACTCGCTCCGCAAATAATATCTTTGTGAGTGCAGAATTATGTTTTATTAGCTCAAAAATAATTAATTTTGATGAAGGTCAAAGAAATGTTTTTAGTTGATATCTATATTTCGAGATGTCATGTACTAAATCAAATTCATTGTGATTCTGTGGTATAAGTCTACCTTAACTAAATATAGTGAATACATAGCTTAAATATTTAGATAAATATAAAATATTAATTATTAGTCGTATAAGCAATTATGTATGTCGAAATTAGGACATGATGCCATGTGCTAGGGGACATTGATTTGTTGCAATATGATGGTATCAGAAGTAATAGTGAATGTAAGTTAATCAGTATTACTTAAGTAGATAGTATTATTTTATTCTCCGTAACTACTATGAAAGATGTACCCAAATGGTACCAACATATAATAAAACATTACAATTCTTCTTCTGCTTCATAAGTGAAACATCTGATTTATTTAATCTGTGACATAGATATAACTATGCGAACAAAAACCCACATTCCTGCGTAGGTGCTCGCTTCCTACCTATTCTGAGTTTTCCCCACTAATATACCCTATACTGTGAAACTTGAAAAAAAAAGATTGTAATTTTTATCAAGCCTCTAAAAATAAAGTGATATGGCATGATGGTGTAAAACAATATAAGAATCCTCCTGCGTTGCATTCTCCTCTTTGGGTGTTAGTTGCATTTTCATAGTTCCATATTCCACCAGTCTATTGTCTCTTATTAAGAGTTTATCATAATTCAAAATTTTTGGTTTAAGTGCCCAAAAATCGAACTTCAGAGCATACCTAATTGAGCGCGTACCATTTAAAACCTCGAGATAATTTGGCGAGGCTTTGGTGATTGTAAATAATAGCCAGATTTGTTTTTTTCATGGAATTATAGTATAGATTATCATGGGACAAATTTTCAGGACTGTGAAAATAAGAGCAATAATTTTTTATTTCTGCAAATTTCGAGATGCCGCCAGACTCATTTGTTAAGGTCATAAATCAGCCAGTCTTTTTTTAACTATATTCCATGATATCAATTCATATAGTAAGTTTTAAACCTGTAAAAATAAGGGTAACGTATCGATGAACCACATCAGCCAGACTTATATTGTTCAACTGGAGATAAGCCAAATTGTGTTTTTCAGTAAGTTTTATAGTCTACTTATGTAAATTTAAAAGATTCATAACGGGAAAAATAAGTTAGAATCATTTGAATTTTGCACCCATGGAATCCACCAGAAAATTTTTGCCACACTTAGAATTTGTTGATTAGTATCACTAACAGAACAATCCTATCGACATTCACCAAATGGAAAAATAAGCACCAAAAAAATTCACTAACTCTTAGACATAAGTACCGATTCATTCTATTATTAGAACACTTTTTTGATCTAGTACATTAGATTCAATAAAAAACTGAAAAATATCCTTCAAAATGTAATCTGAAAGTGACTATTTCATGCAAATAGCGATAAATTCAATGATGATGCAGTAGTAAAAATATGCACATGTCAAAAGATAAAGGATAAGATAAAACTACAGTTCACTAGTAAATGCCACTAAGTGGTTAAATCTTAACTTCAGAATCAGAAAAGTAGGCAAAAACATAAATCCAAACAAAAGTTGAAAATAAAAAGACCAAAAAAATATGATAAAAAAGTTTAGGTTTGTATTATATGATTTTCAAACAGCTTAATCCAACTCAACAGTTTTTAAATGTTTGAGGGATATACATACAACTTTCTGCCAATATCTCAAAGACAATAAATATCAGATTTTGCTACAGAAGTAAAAGTAGCGTAAAAGTGCTTATTTTAAGTACTTAAAGACATTTTTGGAGTATCTTAAATGTACTGTAATGTGTGCTTCAGAATATACTATCCCCTGTATAGTCCACGCAAATTAGACGAAAAAATAGCGAATAGAAGAAAAAAATCATATACAAATTATATTTGGGCCATGCATAGTTTATAGGGGTAGAAGTAAGGATCCGAAACACCCTTTTGGGGCGAAAAACCACCCCCAGACAGGAGTTAGTTACGATTATTCTCATTTTTCTTCGAATCCGTCATTCCCACGAAAAACAGGTATAGGAACAAAAATATTCGTCATTAAATTCTACACAAAAAAAGTTCTATGGTCGATTTGCGTACTCCCCGCCGTTTTCTCGCTATCGACGTTCATAATAGGGGGTAGTTTGGAGCGCTCGGCGAAAAATCGGTGGTACGCGATTTTTCACAGCGAATATCTCCGAACGGCTACTTTGACGTCAAAAATGGTTATAATGAAACTTGTAGAGCGGATTCTCCTCTACAAGATTCATCTTGTACTTTTCTTTTTTTTTTTTTTTTTATTATTTTTGTTGAATTTTCTCGCTTTTATCTACAACTTGTATTTGATAATTTTAATATTTATTATTTCTTTTCGCCCACAAAAAATTCTCAGCAATCACCACAATAAGGAACGTTTCATTTCGCTTCATTTCGCAGCTCGCCCAGAGGTTCACAGAGGAAGGAATTAATACGCTCATTGCGGAAGATGATGCCGACTTGCTCATCGTGCAAACTGCGATCGAGAAATGTTAGCAGTGTGAGACAGTTTTCATCGTTGGACAGGACGTCGATCTTCTCGTGCTCATTATAGCCCTTTCTCCTCAACATAAAGACATTCGACTTTTTAGAGAATCCCAGGGAAACATAAAGGAGAGGATATACAGTTCTCGCAATTTACAGTCCTCGGATGTCTTGAGAAAGTGTAAGGAAACTGTGCTGTTTGCACATGCATTTAGTGGTTGCGACACTACTTCTGCTTTGTTCGGTAAAGGCAAAGCACAAACTGTAACTATACCTAATAACAGAAGATATTTGGATGACATTGTGCCCATATTTAACAACCCTCAATCAACAAAAGAAGAAGTCGCAACTGCTGGAGAGCGTTTCACGAAGGCGTTATATAAATCTCCAGAGAAAGAGAAATCTTTAAATAGACATAGATTTCTCACATTCAATAAATTGGTTGGGAAATCAAGTATCGCTGTACTATTATCGAGACTACCGCCAACGTCTGCCGCTTCTCATCAGCATGCTTATAGGGTTTTTCATCAAATTCAGTTATGGAGAGGAATAAACCTTGATCCGACACAATGGGGTTGGAAAAAAACTGACACCGTTCTTTCACCCATTTTTACACCTGAGGCGCCAGCTCCGTCTTCCGTTCTACGCCTTATATCTTGCAACTGCAGGATGGATTGCGGGAGTTGATTGAAGAAAACCCTATCGACGACTGAAACCGACAATGACAGTGGAACTATGCTTACAAAAAAAAACGCAACGAGACCTCTACCTCATAGGTGGTGTGGAAACGAGGTCATATTACAAAGTGCGTATCCTCGAAAAAAGCGAGAAAATTCAACAAAAACAATAAAAAAAAAGAAAAGTAAAAGGTGAATCTTGTAGAGAAGAATCCGCTCTACAAGTTTTATTATTTTTGACGGCAAAGTAGCCGTTTCGGAGACATTCGCTGCGAAAAATCGCGTACCACCGATTTTTCGCCGAGCGCTCCAAACTATCCCCTACTATGAACGTCGATAGCGAGAAAACGGTGGGGAGTACGCAAATTGACCATAGAACTTTTTTTTATGTAGAAATTAATGAAGAATATTTTTGTTCCTATACCTGTTTTTCGTGGGAATGACGGATCCGAAGAAAAATGAGAATAACTGTAACTAAGTCCCGTCTGGGGGTGGTTTTTCGCCCCAAAAAGGTGCTTCCATCAACGGATAAGGTGGGAACTCTTCGGATCCTTAATTCTACTCCTATGAACTATACATAGCCCAAATATAATTTGTATATGAATTTTTTCTCCTAAAAAGTCTAATTTGCGTACTCCACCAGGAATAATTGAAAGAACAGAAGCAACAGCATCTAATCACAGAAATCAAAAAGTTTTTATGATAAAGCGTACCAAAGTTTTATAGACTGACTCAGAAAAAAACTAACTCGCTTTCTAAAAATGTATTGCGTATTTTGCTGATTCAAATGACAGATACAAATCTTCCTCATTATGGTCATTTTATTCCATGCTAAAAGCAGCTTTGAAAATAAAATACGACATAGATTTGGAAGTATGGAAAACTACGTTCTTTTCTGAAAAGAAAATCTGAGAGATATGAAGCGAAAAAAGCCAAAACTTTGACACCACAAGAAATTAATAAATTTATAAATGAACCACCCGATAGAGTTTAACTTTTACATAAGGTAAGATTGCCAGATACTAAATGTCTCAAATCTAACATATTAATTTATTTAAGGTCGTATAATCGTGGGAATTATGAGTGCATGTCACTCTAATGAGTTCTACGAAATGACAATTGAAGACGTGAAAGATCTAAGTACAACATTATTAATAACTGTACTTAAAACGAAAACCAAAGTGGTAAGAAGTTTTTTTATTACTGGTCAATTTTATGGGATTGTAAAAAAGTACATAGATCTTCGGCCGTCGCACGTGACAATAAGCTCATTTTCTTTTAAATTACCAAAGAGTTAAATGCACCATTCAACGAATTGGAAAAAATAAGTTTACTATACTTGGAAAATAAATAGCAACATATTTGAATTTGCCAAATCCTGAACTTAACGTCATTGTTTTCGGAGATCTTTGGCTACACTATACGTGGATGGAGGTGGTGATATTGCGGGGTTGAAGAATTAGGGAGACTGGAAGTCCTCACTCATAGCTGAAGGATACATCGACCAATCTGTAAAAATAAAATGATAACAGTCGAAACTATTTCAAAGCAAGTGAACAATGCTACGGCTTCTACTTCTACAGCTGATAATGCTGATAGTATTACTACCGTTGAAAATAGTGTTAATCATACTTATAACACAAAATATGCCCTCATCAGTTCAGTTTATTAATTGTAACATTAACTTACATTTTGTTGAAAAAATAGATAATTTAAAAATAACATGTTTTATGCATTTATATATTATATATCACTATATTTTATATACAGGTTAGTCGTATATAAAGTATAGTATACAACTCACTACAATGGCTATTATCACCTGGGATGGTTACAACACTCGCTCGCTGCGCTCGCTCGAGTTGTAATCTCCATCCTCAATAATAATTAGCCTTAATTATAGCATCGTTGTATATTATACTATTATTTCTCAATTCAATACTTATTTATGATTCTTTTATGTTCAATTATTACTCTTCACTCTGCCATAAAATCGGAACAGTATAAAAGACTGACGAGAAGAATTCAGACTCTTCGTCGAAGAGATAAGAATGCGAGTATATTTGTTGTGCCTTCATCGCAGTTCGGGACATGATGTTAATGCCATCTGCATAGACAACTAGTTGGACAGACAGTAGATCTTCTATTCCGACCTCCATTTGTCTTATAGCGAATTCCAGTTCTAGGTTGAAGAGCGTTGGCGCTTGCCCATCCCCTTGTCTTAGCCCTCGCGATATTTGGAAAGGATCTGTTAACTCGTTGTTTATGCTTTCAGTGACTGTAGTGTGCTCCATTGTGGCTTTTATGAGTCTTAATTTGGGTGGTATTGCTAATTCATACATTATTTGATACAGTCTCTTTCAATAGATTGAATTGTACGCTTGTTTAAAGTCTACAATATATTGTGAACATCGACATTATGTTCCCATGTCTTACTAAGAATCGGCTTCACTGTGAAGATTTGGTCCATCGTGGATTTACCTCCTCTGAACCCCGCTTGTATCTGCAAGGGGTTGAAGTAGTTCATTTATAATATGTGTAAGAGCTTTGTATACAGTACACAATAAGGATATTCCACGGCAGTTTTTGCAAGCTTATCACCTTTTTTTTATAGAAGGGGCATATGATCCTTTTTTTTCAGTTTTCGGGAATTTTTTCATCCCTCCATATAGATTCGATTAAGGCATTGATATATTTTATTAGGTGATCGCCGCCTACATCGTAGAGCTCAGAGGGAATATTATCTATTTCTGGGGCCTTATCATTTTTCAGTACCTTGATGGCTTCTTTGACCTCCTCAAGTGTCGAGGATTGATCTCTGGTTCGTCTATTAGGGGATTCATATCTAGTAAGTTTCCTTCAGGGTCCAACTGTGTATCCAATAGTGTTTGGAAATTTTGTTTCCATCTGTTTAACTTGTTGTTGGTTGATAACAATTTGGACCTCCTCATTTTTACATAAGCTGGTTTGAGGTTTTGTCAGAACTTATATGCTCCCTTCCTTTCATTTTCCTGAAAATTTTCTTCCATCTTCTGTTGTAAATATTGCCGCTTGAATAGTAAGGACTCCTTTGGAATTTGAACAGATATGTTATTTGCACCTCGCGTATTGTGATCATGTGTGCTTGAGTGACATAATTTGTATGTTGGTGGGCAAATAATGCTGCTTCATAAATAAATATGGACTGAACTGTTCAAATTTTATATTGTTTAAACGTGGATCTTGTAATGAACCATTCATAAATTCATGTTCCATTACTAAAGTTTAAGGATTTACACACGACACCAATGTGCACACGGCCCGCAAATCTACCCAGCTCCCGTCTAGAGGCACGGATTTGCACACGACACTAAACTATACGCAGTTCTACATCACCAGTAAGCGAGGATTCTCGTATAAAAGTCCGGCCACAAATCAACCAATTCAGAGAATGGGCAATTCTCTCAATCTGTCTACAGCGTGGTGAGCTGGACATATTACAGTTTTGTGCATCTCCCGACGCAAACACGACGGAACGAATGCAATCTGACCCTGGGAATCCTGCAGCGTGTTGAGCTGAGAAACTTCTTGAGTCGACGATATTCGCCCGACGCCCGATGTCACTCCAGTAGCAGCAACTAACGTCGGATCGCATCGTTACACTCTCTCTCTGATAATAGACAAATGTTATCCTAAGAACCGTAAAAGATACGGACCTGTATAACCTGTATGTTTTGTAACACTGCCACGTATTACCTGTTTGAAGAAGAAAATAAATTGTTTATATTTTTTATTGGGCTGTCTTATTAACTAATCTGGACCCTGATTCATCTCCAAACCAGCTATCCGACAACAAACCGTTACATAATTTGGCGCCCGAGCAGATTTCAACAAACCGTTACATAATTTGGCGTCCGAGCAGATATTGAGACGTTACAATCTGCATGATTCTAATGGCCCTAATGAAAACATAAGCCTGATTATTCTCTTCTGGTTAATAAAAATTCTCTGTGTTGATGAACTTGAACCCCATAGTAAAATGAGATATTTTATAAGCGTGTAAACGATTCCCTAATACACGTTTAAAAGTTCAGCTTTAGACATAACATTTTTCAAATTTTTAAAGCAAAAAAGCTGGGTTTATTTTATGACTCACGAAATCTATATGGTTTTCCAATGATAGATTTTCATGTAGTTTTAGACTCAGAAATTTGGCCTGTGCGGTTTTCGTCAAGACAATTTTTGATTATCAAATTAAGTTTAGATGGATCACGGCGTTTATGAAATTGTATATAACACGTTTTATTAGGATTTAATAATTGCCTATTTTGTACACACCAGTCTGAAAAATGACTGAGAATTTGATTTGCAATATGTTGTAGTTCGTGCCCTGTTGAAGCTGATGGTAACGTCATCGGCGTACGTTTTATTTGTATATATGTTGCTAATTCCTTAAAATGATTTTCCAGATCATTTATAAATATTATAAATAATAATGGTGATAATACAACTCCTTGCGAAACCCCAAGTTGTATATCGCTCGCATAAGAAAGTGAATTGTTTATTTTAAGTTTTCTTTTTAACATGCTTTTATTAGGTCCACCTGTATCTAACTAACTATCTAACTATATATCTATGTAATAAGGTCTAAGGAACCCACTTCTAATTGTTGTGTCATCATGAAATTTGGCAATTGTGTGTAGCTCTGATGACAATACAATATAGTATACTCAATATTATAATATGTTCAAAATGGCCGCCGCCCCAAGATGGCGGATTGTCATTTTCTTTACAACCCCCTTGATATGGGTATCAAAAGAAAGGGCTTGTTAATAGGCTATTGTCTATGTCCAAAAAACGAGGGTTGAAAGAAACTAAAACGTTAAAGGGAGTGGTATAATATTCAAAAATTCCTTATTCAAATAAAGCCTACGTCTTATTGTTTGTTATGTTCAATTGTCCCCAAAATATGAGAAAACCGTGGAGTGCTACCATTTAAAGGCGTGTGTTTTTGAGATCGAAGTGAAATGGTACACTGTTCACATTTTTCAGTTTTGCTCGAAAACTATATGCATATTTCCTATAAACACGACAATAGAAAAGTTGTAGAGAATTAAATTTCCAATCGAAATGGCAAAAGAAAGGGTTTGATAAGTAGAAAACAAGTATGTGTTCAAACTTAGAAATTAAAAATGGCGGCGTCAACATAGCGGACAGGTTTTATCAATTTTACAATATTAAAATATATATAAAAATTATAATCAAATCCTGAAATCATGTTATAAAAAAGATCTTGTTCATATTTCTACATATAATCAATACTACCGTTTACTTTGTATTTTAAAAATAAAAAATTAAAAAATGAGTTTAGGTTTTCAAGAAAAACAAAATAATATTGAAAAAACTGTGGCTTGTTACTTTCTTTAAAACAAAAAAGTAGGTAATTTTAAAATATACTTGAAATAATAATACTATGTTTACGAGGTATGCATTTTATTTGAAAATCTTACAATATCTTGTTTTTTTTATATCTAAATGTCATGTTAAGGCCATACAAACAAAAAAAACACACACAAAAAAACACAAATAAAATTTAGTTATTCAAGCTCGTCACCATCGCCTTCGTCACTAGCAGCACCTTGTACTCCAATTTCAAAATAAAAACTGTGGTGTACTTGTGGAATATATGGAAGAAGGGCTTTCAAATTTGCAAGCTTTTTTTGATTAATTTGAACTGGATTTTTGTATTTTTTTTTTCTATTGTGTAAAGCTCTCTCACCTGATTTAGTTTTTGTCCCCTATTTCCAATATTAACTGACTTAAAATCTTCATTTAAGAGACGTTTAATAAAAAATTTAGTAGGATGTTCAGCCTCGAATTTGAAACAACGAACTTTTGCGAAACTGACATTATCATTCTCTTCTGTAAACTGATTCTTATTAAGAGAATTATTTATTTTTTCAAAAGAATAGAAGTTATTTTGAGTCATTCTGTATACAATGAATGGATTTTTCGATCTTGATTCTTGGACGACTTATATCCAGTTTTCTGGAGAATAAATTTGGCTTACATATTTTTTGTGTTTCTCGATTGCCCCAAAATCACGGTCGGAAGGTAAGTATGTGTGTCCAGCGACAAGGAAACGATGTTCTATGGATTCATATACTTTATTCCTTACCAAATGAAGCCATAAAGCCATAAAGGTCTAATTCTTATTTGGGCCCCCACAGTTCTCAGTAAAAATAATAAGATGTTTGTCATTAATGTATTTTAATATGCAGCTAGCTATTTCGTCGCTTCCTCTACGAGCAGTATTCTCTGTCCACATATACATATAGCATTTTCCACTGTTGTAGTTGTGTACCCCAAAATTCGTAAATAAAAAGCTTTGCCCACCGTAAGTTGCGGTATCGGTAAAGCTTGTTGTAGGTCAAACGTTATCACATCCAGTTCATGTTCTTCGTCCTTTGATCTCTGGATTTCGTTCTTTAGGTTGGTCTGCATAGCTTCGGCTCTTCTCTGGTGCAGTTCCAATTTAGTTCGTACTTCCTTCATTTTAATTTCATCGCCTTGATAAGAATCAAGTAAGATATGGTATTCATCGCAAGTTGCACACGTGTCACTTCTTGGCAGTTTAAATCCAATATTGTACTCATTGCAAAATATTCGACGGTATTTATCTTCCTTAACTGGATTAACGTTACGCTCATTACACCATGGAATGTAATACTTTTTATAAAGGGAAGATATTGAAATATCGTGATCAATATAGCTCGGGTGTGGATTTTTCTTTGTACTATAATGGCTGCAGTAGTTTGGAATGGATTGAATGTGGTTATGACTGCAGCATTTCTTCAGGTAACTTGTTCTTTCGATTTTTGTGCCTTCCACGTCCATTAGACTTTGGAGTAGCAAGTCCATCTCTTATCTGCTTGCAGATATTATAAAGTCGTCTTCTAGAATTTTGTAAACCAAGAGTGGGCAAGAACTTTCTTTACACACTTCCTGATCTCTTCCTTGCACTTTAACATAATACTTAAATATGGTGGATCTAGACGAATGCTGCCTTTTTGTTTTCTTCGGATATACGCGTTTTTTATCCACACTTTTGATAATTCCAAACAAATAAGCATTCTGTCTATCGAAAGTTTCTAGATTCCAAAATGAACGAAATATATTTTTTTCAGTGCCTTGCAATAATTCCCTGCATTTCTTCTTGCAGTTACATGAAGAGCCTAAAATTTTAGGGGCACGATTTACCTCTTTTGAAGTAGTATAACCATACCCTAAATTTCTTCTCTGCTGAGCTTTGACCTTTTTCCAGCGTTGTATATTGATTTGCCTCTTTCTTGATGGTTTCTTTTTTAATGGTGTTTCCACCAATCCTCTAGTAGTGGCCTCCTCCTATAACACCAATAAAAATGTGCAATTATTTTTAAAACTAAAAATTTTCGTGTAAAAAGGTAACAAGCCACAAAACATTTATTTTCTTTTTCTTTATTGAACGTAAATAAATATATATTTTTTAAATTAAGTATTTTATTTAGAGTTCATACGAATGTGTGCTTGAAAATATGTATTATATAAGTATGTTTTATTAAACAATATTAGAAACGATAAAACATAAAACCCAAAGTTAAAAATAAAAGAAACAAGTTTTTGTTAAGAGGGGAATAAGCCACATTAAATTTTACTTACCTCATTTTCAAACTGACTGCTGTTTTCACTAACACTACTTGGGTAAGAATAATCTTTATCCTTATCACTATCATCACATTCACTTGATAAATCACTAAAGTCGCTATTTTCCTCACTATTAAATAACTTTCTCCTGACTACCTGATAGTTAGTACCCGCCATCTTGTATTTTGCGGGCTTGTTACGTTTTTACACAAAATTTAAGAGCATTGTGAAATAACTAAAAAAGGAAACTAGGTAATTATGGCGCCATCTATCAATGAATAGCTTCGATAATTTTATTGTGGCTTATTACCTTCCTGACAAAACGAATTATATTGAAAACTAAATTTTGATGTGGCTTGTTACTATTTTCCCCCGAGCTCTTCAATTATCGTCGTATTCCCTTGATATGGGTATCAAAAGAAGGGCTTGATAAGTAGAAAACAAATATGTTATCAAGAATTAAAAATTCAAAATGGCGGTGTCAACATGGCGGATAGGTTTTATCAATTATCGTCGGATTCGACTGAAAATCGGTATCTCTGAGTTATCGAGGTTGCAGATTACAATTATCCGGTCCAAATTTAACAAATTGTTTGTTTTTTCGAACGTGCCAAAATTATCTCCTTAAATATGAGACTAAAAAGTAAAAAAAAAGTTTAAAAAACTAAAATACACCCTTTTCTAAATACTGCACTAAAAAGCAAAAAATAATCATCGAACCTGTTCTCTCTGTCTACCCCGTAAGGGCCTTAGTGTAAGCTGTATTTATAATTAAGTATAATATTTGAGTATAAAAGCGTGGAGCGCTTTTCATTTAATCTAATGATGTCTTCAGCGTTTTAATTCGAACCTGTTCGAAATAGCGTTCGAAAGCGTCCCGTGCTTTTATAATCAAATATTATACTTAATTACAAACACGGCTTACACTAAGGCCCTTACGGGGTAGAAAAATGAACTAACCTAATCATTTAAGTCACCACGAATGCCCATATTGTCCAGTTTTTTTAATAGCATTTTATGATTAACGGAGTCAAATGCTTTAGTTAAGTCGAATAATATGGCAATTACATGTATAATATGTAATGAGTATAATTAGTTAATTTATTACTTAAATAAAAATACATCGTATGTTGTTAACTTTAACCCCAGAGATGAAGTCATTTAATTCTACGTTGTTTCAATTAGCCGTTTAATACGTATATTTGTTTTTAATTAGGTACGCAACAAGAATGAGCCAGAGGCCCATTCTGTCTCCTGCGGAGGGTGGCATATCATAAAATATTAACCCAAATATACAGGGTTGATCAAAATTTAATTGAACTTAGATATAAATCATAAATTTTTTAAGAAAAATTGTCATTCCCGCCGGTAACGATTACACATTACGAAACTTTTGGTACCGTTTAACCCCTACTAAATAGAGCTTTCTGAATATCCGGGTGGCCCATATCATAATGTTTAAAACAAATGAGTCATTTTGAAAAATGTGATTTTAATGAGTTTACAGCACCCTGTATGATGTATTATTGGACACATTGACGTTTTCGTATTTTTTATATGAATTATATTGGAACAAAAATAATTTTAACATATTCGCAGATATCTAGATTGACAACTAAAATTCGAATTATTTTTCGTGCAACACTGTATAAATTGTTCAAAATACTATAAATGTATCCAAAATGTGATCTTTATTTCAAAAATGTAAAAACATACAGGGTGGTCCATTTAGAAAAGACTATTGGGGCCATTTCCGGTGAAACCGGAAGTGATTAATATGGCGGATAGGCTTCAAAAAGTTAGAAATCTTACCTAATTTCACCATTCAAAATTTCATCCCGGTATCTTTAAAAACAAGGAAGTTACAGGGGTGGCCTACTATTCGTTTACACCCGGTATATTAACGAAAAACAGTATATGGGAATATATTTTTTTAATTACTGCATACTTGACAAAATACAACTATAAATTCTTGTAAAATTTTATATATTGTCGAACTTTTAATTTATTGATGGGATATTAGGAGCAATTTCCGAAAGTTTTTCAATTAAAGTTTTTTGATCAGTAAGCGCCCTCGCCAACATTTTTCAAACTTTAATTGTTTTCTATTTTTATTAAAACAACAAATGTTTTTAGTACAAAATATTATAAAGGGCTATTAGAACGTATCACAATATAAAATGTATGAAAAAAATCATGAATTCGAAATTATTTTAATTGTACAAAAGGTCATTCTTGTGCATTTCTTGAACTGTACCTCGGAAACTAGATATAGGATCGAGTTGGGCCCATGACAGCTTTTGATCACAAAAACGAAGTCTACAATATTTTAAAAATTCAGCGAATTTGACTGTAAGCCAATTTACTTAAAAGACATGTGCGGTGTCCTTCCCTCACAATTCCTTACTTATTAAGAGCAGTTTATTTGAAAAACTTTTTGAGTATCTAGGCTTGAATAAAAACGTCGTTAGCTCCCGACTTGTACCGTATGTTGTGAAATGAACTTTGAATTACACAGGCACACAAAATAGAAAAAAATGATCCATTTCTGGAGCTCCACTGGGTAACCCCCATGTATTTCGACGTGCTGAACATGAATCAGGTATTCGTTTAGCTCCATCACCCACCACTTTTTTTATGAGGTTTTTATGAGGTTCTTTGGGTTTTTAATAATAATAATAATAATAATAATAATAATAATAATAATAAATAAGCAGGAGGGGCTGACTTTCATCAATCAAGCCTTTGGTGAGTAGCGCCACCACTTACTCCAGCTGGGGGTGTAAAATCGAACCGGCAGCCCTAGTGCACCCGGGAGGGGAAAGCTCCTTCCCCTCTGGTGTCGGTCGTGGGCTTGCTGGGCTAACCACCCACAAGCCCTAACTTCTGGTTCCCGCAGGCAGAAGACAGGGCCCCCACAATCGACCCCATCCGGATAGGGGTCAAGGGCAAGGTGGTGGGGCCCAACCGGAACGGGCGCCCGTTGACGATGAACGCCATGAACTAGGACGCTTTGAGTGGACAGATGAGCTAAGGGACGACCTTCTGCATTGCTACGAAAGCAGTGAGCCCGCACGAAGGGGATACATGGGACGAATGCATGTTCTGTGGTGTGCAAGGCACCCAGAGCACAACGACTTCACGCCACAAAACCTGCGTGATTATGTATCCCACCTTCGTCGCAGGGGCTACGTGAGAGCTGCTCCTCAGCCGGTGAATGAGGTGGCCGAAGGTCCACCGAATGAACCGGTTGAGGATGTAGTCCCTGACGTTCCACCAATACCAGAGGGCCTCAGTACCAGACGGGGGTTACACTACATAAAAGCCCCCGGGCCACAAGACCTGGCCAGAGTGGATGGAGAACTTCGTGAAGCGCTTCCAGAACGGGCTGACATCTGGCACATAAACTGTGCCGTGTATGCTGCTGCTCAACGTTTTTCTCAGGTGGAGAGGCGTAATACTGCCTCCCCACAGGAGAGAGCGAGGCGGCGCATACAAAAGATGGAAGCCAAGATTCGGTCGGCGAGGCAACACGCATCCCGTATCCAATGTGTGATGGACTATATGGCGGCCAATAGACCGTTCACGCCTAAAGTGCGTCGAATAGCCGCCAACTTAAGACGCGTCCATCACACACTCAATGAGGCAGTGCTGCGAACCACCAAACAGCACTGTCTCGACAGGATACGGATGCTAGTGGTTTGTAAAAAATCACTAGTGAGGCGGGCGAGGGGGCTGGCGGAAAATAAACTCTTCCGCCAAAAGCCCTCGCGCCTATTCGAACCGCCTCCGCGTGTTGCAGAGAATCCGCCGACTGTAGATCAGGTGGAAAATTTCTGGAAAACGCTTTACGAGGAGAAGCTTCCACTCAACCGAGACTCTCCGGCCCTTGCACACTTTGAAACCTTTTGTCAAAGGTTTCAACAACCACAGGAAGTGTGCCAACCAGTAACCCCAGAAGAGGTTCGAAGAGCTCTCGAGGGCTCTAAGAACTTTGCTGCTCCAGGTCCCGATGGGATAAATAACTTTTGGTGGAAAAAGTTACCGAGCACCCACCACCATTTGGCCAGAATTTTTAATGCCTGGCTGAATGGGGAGCAGCAAATTCCTTCTTGGGTGGTTGAAGGGCGGACAGTGCTGATCCCTAAGAACGGAGATTTGTCCAACCCAAGGAACTACCGACCGATAACCTGTTTAAACGCATGTTACAAGGTGTTTACGCGCATCTTGTACATGCGAGTGCTCCACGCAGTTGAACCGGTTTACGAACGAATATATGAGCAACGAGGGTCGAAGAAAGGTGTCGCTGGCTGCAAGGAGAACCTGTTGATTGACAGATGTGTCACGCAGGACTCCGTGCAGTATAAGCGGAACCTCTCCATGGCCTGGATCGACTACCGCAAGGCATTTGATATGACATCACATGAGCTTATTGTTCACTTGCTCCGATGTCTTGCGGTACCCGGTCCCGTAGTGAGATGCATCGAAGAACTGATGCCGCTCTGGAGGACTCGCTTTACCATTACATCGGGTAACGATAGAGTCCAGACGGAGTCGGTAACATTCAGAAGGGGAGTATTTCAGGGAGACTCCCTCAGCCCCCTTCTGTTTTGCATCTCACTACTGCCATTATCCGTTTCGCTCCGGAAAACCCTTGGATACAACTGCGGTACCCCCGGCGATAGGAGGCATAAGGTCACCCATCTGTTTTACATGGATGACCTTAAACTTTATGCCTCCGGAGAGAGGGACCTACACCAGTCCCTCAGGGTGGTACAGGAGTACACGCAGGCTGTCGGTATGGAGTTCGGATTGGACAAATGTGCACTGGTCCATCTCAAGAGAGGACGATGCGGGAACTACGGAGAGGACGCGCAACTCGTTGACGGAAGCATCTTACATCATCTAGATGCCGGAGAGTCGTACACTTACTTGGGTGTCGAGCAACGCTCCACCCAAGAAGTGGGTGTAGTGAAAAACGCTCTCCGCGGCAAGTATCAGCACCGACTCCGACAGATCTGGTCCTCAGAACTGTCGGGGAAGAACAAGGTGTCTGCTACCAACATGCTTGCCGTTCCGATCCTACTCTACTCCTTTGGAGTAGTGAAATGGACTCGAGAGGAGTTGCGTCAACTCGACGTAGGAACCCGCAAGAAGATGCATCTCAATAGAATTTTGCATCCTAAATCGTCCGTTCCACGGCTATACCTCCCACGACATCGGGGAGGCCGTGGACTCTTGAGTTTGGAGAGTCTCCATAATAGGATGGTTCTGGATGGAACCTGTAAGGTCATCAGGAGTTCGGATCCCCTCCTCTGCATGGTCCGAGACCATGAAAGTACAGGAATAGGAGCCTTTTTGTTTAAGGCAGCACAAAGAGCAGCCGATGAACTTGGTCTCTCCTTCGACGTCGAGCGGGTAAATCCCGACTCTGTCACCGAGTTGGAACCTGCTCGACGAAAAGCCCAAATTAAAGCTGCAGAACACAACATCTTTCTGCAGCTTCACACGGATAAGCCAATGCATGGAGTTTTCTATAAAAATATAGAGAACCTTGGCTTATCCGAAAGGCTGACCTTTGCCTTCTTAAGGTCAGCCGGGCTGAAGTCTGAGACCGAGGGATTCATAATGGCTTGCCAGGATGGTGTATTTAATACCCTCGTCTATCGTAGTCGTGTCATGGGTATAGAGGTCCCTGATGTCAGCTGCAGGGCCTGCCGCAGGGCGCCAGAGACTTTAATGCACCTGTTGTCGGCTTGTCCGACATATGCAGTCTCGGCCTATATCCAGAGGCACGACGGAGCATTACGAGTGCTTTATTATCACCTAAGGCACTCGTATGGGATAGACGAGACACCAGTGCTGCCTTACGCTCCGGGGGATATTGAGTCCGTTGTGGGAAATGAGAAGTGTCTAATTTATTGGAACTACTCTTTTCCCACCGTCAGGCAAATACAAGCCAACAAGCCTGACGTAGTACTCCTCGACCATCAGCTCAAGACAATGTTCGTCGTGGAGTTCTCGGCTCCCGCGGAGAACAACATTGTCTTGAAGGAGGAGGAAAAACGGACAAAATATCGAGATCTGCTCTTCGAACTCCGCAGACTGTATCCAGACCATACTGTTAAGATAGTGGTACTGATTATAGGAGCCCTCGGTGGAACGAGACACACACTGCTTTCGGAACTCAAGATCATACCGGCATGCCGAAACTCGGCAGAGATCTTAGCCGGCAGAATGCAGAAGGCCGTCATTCTTGGTTCATTACGTCTGCTCAGGGCACACGATTCCCGGACCCAGTAGTCACTTACCCCACGGGCGTGGGGAGTGGCTACCGGTACTACCAGCTCCCCTCTGTGAGGGTCGGAGCCACAGAGAAGGGTGACTGGTTTTTAGCTCGCTAAAAAAAAAAAAAAAAAAAAAATATTAATAATAGGTTTTTATTTTCCCAAAAAGTAACAAAAATAAATAACATGATGAAAAAGTACAGGAAAAACGCCGAAGATCAGGTGGTTGTGCAAGACCTGTATTTAATCTTAAGCGTAGATAACAGTAATACGGCAGAAATAAATAAACATGTAATATTACAAAATAAATAACAGATAAATGTGTTATTAATATAATGTCGCAGGCATTAAAAATATGCATGTAATATATAATTTCATATTTATATTTTTATTTTTTTTAAATTTTTTATTTATATTTTATTAGCTAATACTTGAAAAAATAAATAAATAAATGAGAAGAATTCACCTATGGTGCATTATTTTGTTCAGTCAGAAGATGTCTTTTTAAAGTAGATTTAAAAGCCGGTAATGTTTTACTTTTTATATGAGATGGTATAGAATTGTAAATTTTGGTAATTTGGTAGGTAAATGAACGTTTAAATAATTCTGTGCGATGAAGGGGAGGAGTAAGTGTACCCTTGAAACGAATGTCCAAGTTGTGAACGTCTGTTCTATACGAAATTTTTTTATTCAGATATTTCGGAGTTTTGTTATTAATAACTTTATGAAATAGACAAGCAGAATGCAAAAAGCGTTGCCTTGACATATTGAGCCAACCTATTTCGACTAATTTGTGTGATATACTTTGTCGGTGCTTTAACTCCAAATATTAGCCTCAAACAAGAGTTTTGCAGTACTTGTATTCGACGTATATCCTCCGCATCTAAACAAGGGCCATATACAGTATCGGCAAAATTAAACCTTGATAAAACCAATGATTCGCATAAAATTGTTTTAATTTTTTGATTCAGAAAATGCCTAATGTTATATATTAATTTTAAATTTGTGTATGCAGTACGTATACAATTGTTAATATGCGGCTTAAATCTTAGATTTGTATCAAATGTAACCCCTAAATTTTTTGCTTTTTCTGTAAAAGCTATAAGTGATGTCCATCAACATTGATTTGAAGATTTTCCATTACAACTGACCTGCTGTTATGATGGCCAAAAACAAGAGCCGGTGTTTTACTAGCGTTAACGTTTAAGGCGTGATTTTTAGACATTTGTATTAACGAGCTCAAATCTCTATTAATAGCAACCATTGCTTCTGCGCATTCCTCTGGATCAAACGAAAAATATAGTTGAGTGTCTTCAGCATAGAAATGCGCCTGACAACGCTCAGCTGCTTTTTCGAAGCCCGATGTATATAACGTATACAATAGCGGTCCTAGAATTGATCCCCGTGGCACCCCAGATGACACGTTGAGAGGATTAGATAAACTATTATCAATTTTAACGCGTTGTGTTCTATTATATAAATAACTGCGAAAAAAATTAACTGCGCTAGCACTTAAACTAATTGAGGCAAGTATGGCAAAAAGAATTTCATGATTGATCGTATCAAACACTTTTGTAAAGTCGACAAGTACCGGCACAGTAACTATTTTTTTATCTAATCCTCTCAAAATATCATCTGTGATGTTCAAGAGAACAGTTTCACAACTATGCATAGGCCGGAAGCCAGATTGTATTTCAGGTATTAGTTGAAATTGAGTTACATGAGTGCGCAGCTGAGACTCTACCTCTCTTCCTAATACTTTTGACATAGTAGGCAAAATGCTAATTGGTCGGAGGTCTTTGAATTCTTCGGGATTCGTTTTTTTAGGCAGTGGTTGCACTATGGCCTGTTTCCAGGAAGTTGGAAAAATACTGTTTTCCAAGCTAAAATTAATGATGTGAGTAAGAAAAGGCAATATTAAAGGGCAACACATGAGTAATAATTTAATATTAAGACCATCATATCCCTGAGCGTTAGATTTTATACCATATAAAATTTTTTGTACAATATACTCAGAAGTAGGCCTTTACGCGATTTA
This sequence comes from Rutpela maculata, assembly GCA_936432065.2. Classification (NCBI taxonomy): domain Eukaryota; kingdom Metazoa; phylum Arthropoda; class Insecta; order Coleoptera; family Cerambycidae; genus Rutpela; species Rutpela maculata. The sequence goes on from OW386289.2 coordinate 6,299,777, forward strand.
CTAAAAATTGGTGGGCGATGGAGCTAAATGGGCACCTGACTTGTATTCGGCACGTCGAAATACATACAATGGAACCCCAGAAATAGACCACTTCTTTCTGTGCAGAGACCCCCAAGAAAAAAGTGGTACTAGTCAACCATCCTAAGTTGGCAAGTAGCCGCGCAGAGAGAGAAGAAATATCGTCACTGTTGGACAGAGACAAACAAGCTTCTTAAGCTAGCTAGCTAGCTAGCTTAAGAAGCTTAGGAAGCTTAAAAATCTTGTTTGTCTCTATCCAACAGTGACGATATTTCTTCTCTCTCTGCGCGGCTACTTGCCAACTTAGGATGGTTGACTAGTATTGTCTTACAAACATGTGCTTCGTAAATTTTGTTAAAAAACATACTTTTGATGAAACAACTTGTCAATTACTTTTTTAACATTTATCTTAAATCTGCTAGCAATAGTTCTCTGCCAGAAAGTACCCTGAACACCTTATAAAACAGAGAAACACAGTTTTTTAGAAAATGCATTTTATCTTCCAAGCAAATCCTAAAGTGCAAAAAATGTCGCGCGGTGACATTTAGCATAACACAACTTGTCTATAGCCAGATGCTTCAACCATTTTATTTGGTTTTCGGACAAGGGCGTAAATAATTTTTTTTTGTAGGGGAGGGGGGTGGAACATGTGATAAATTGACGAGAGCTCGGATGAGCGGGGAGGAAAAAATCCAAAAAAAATCGTCCTATCTCAAAATTTTACTCGAAAAAAGCGACATAGAAAAAAATATTTTATATTCTAGCCCGGGGGGAGGGTTATTTACCCCCCTTTACCCCTCGGGCTAGAATATAAAATAGTTTTTTCTATGTCGCTTTTTTAGAGTAAAATTTTGAGATAGGGCGATTTTTTTTTTATTTTTTTCCCGGGGGGGGGGTTATTCCCCCTTTACCCCTCGGGCTAGAATATAAAATAGTTTTTTCTATGTCGCTTTTTTTCGAGTAAAATTTTGTGTTAGGACGATTCTTTTTGATTTTTTCCTGGGGGGGGGTTATTAACCTCCTTTACCCCCCCTCTCTACCCCCTTGTTTTCGGATCAAGGAACAACTGACATTCGGATTAATTGAGTTACATGAGTAAAATGCTAGACAAGTAGCTATTCCGCAACGCCCGACTACAACTATTTCTCGTTTCAATGCTCTCCATATGAAAGTGAAGATCCTGTCAAGGTGATGTAATAATAATGTTGTTGTCCTTGTGTCTCCAAAAAAGAAACGAAAAATCATTGATGTTTAATATTTATTTTACAAATATATAAGTATCAAAATCTTGTCGAGTCATTGGTGATAAAACTTAAACAAATTATCGATTGAATGAAAATATGCTGGAATCGATACAAAACGCAACATCAAGAATTTGAAAGAAATCTTGTAATTTTGTTTTGCTTCTGTAGCTAAAACGGTCTGTACGCAAACATATATACAGGGTGTCCCATAAGTCATGGATAAAACGAAGGGGGATGATAGATGAATTCATTTCCAACCAAAATAACTACATATGTTGTTATCTAATTTTTGATGGTTTTTCGTATTTTTGTCTGCAATCTCCTAATATGTTTAGTAGGAAAGTGGTACAAAACAGTTTTTTTGCTCTTTTTTTTTAAAGGTTACTGAAGGTTATACCTTTCCGATATAAGCATTTTTATAAAGTCTAGTTAGCAACTTTCAATTATAATAAAAGATGTTACGATCATTGTTCGGTTCATCAGAAATTATTTAAATTTTAAAATGATCATCGTAGAAAAAAAACCGCTGCCCAAGGAATCACTACTTCCACATCCAGATTCTCTATCCAAGTCACTCACAACGAAAAAACTTTATATGTGAAAATAATTGTTTATGGAACTTTAATAATATAATATTTGAAATCCTCTACCCCAAAAACCCATAAAACGATACCCCACATCGGTAGTGGGGTGGAGGGTGGTGATGGGGGGTGATAGTGGGGGGTGGATGAAGTAAAAAAATATTTTGAGGTTTCTGGTTCCTGTACATACACTAAATCACTTTTTTTTTTCATCCCCTTTAATAAGGGGGTGGGGGTGGTAATGGGGGTGGCTAATGCCAAAAATTTTTTTGAGACCTTAGCTTCTCTTGTATTATACTAAATACCAATTTTATGGACTCTTACCTGCTTGATTGACCTATTTACCCCAAATTGATCCCAATTTACCCCCCCAACCCTTCGACGGAACAAGATGAAAATATAATCTAGTTCTAGATCTCGTTAAAGTACATATGTGTACCAAATTTCAAGTCAATATCTTAAACGGTTCCAGAGTAAACATGCGCACAAAAAAGTTACAGACAGACCGACAAACAGACAGACCGACAGACAGACAGACCGACAGACAGACAGACCGACAGACAGACAGACCGACAGACAGACAGACAGACAGAAATTTTTTTTTCGCTCAAACTTAAAATCTCGACGTTTCATGACATTTTAAGCCTATTTGGACAATAAAAATTTTTAAAATTTTTTTTTGTCGTTACTATACTTCCACTGGACGTGGAAGTAATAGTGGAAGCATTATACTCTTCGCCGATTTACTGAGCTTTTTATATAACTGTTACACATTCTATAGGATACTCTTCGCAGTTTTCTTGTAAATGTTAGTTATTGGACATTCCAAATTTTGTGATACCAACTTTGTTGTGAAAAAAAAATATATGAAAAAAAAATGGAAAAAAATACCCTATCTGGGATTCGAACACAAGACTTTTGGATTGCCAGACAAAGCAAGCAAGCAATAACAAGTTTATTAAAATTAGAGGTACATGTATGTGCCTCCCCGGAATCTGTCCCGGAGCCAGACAGACAACCACGATGTGCAGCGTCGTGGTGGGTGTCGGGCTGGGCGGGGCAGGTCCGGTTTGGCTAAAGCTGAATGTACAAGGTTAAAACTCCTGCCTAAGAATAAAGCTTAAAATTAACAATTTGGATCAATAATAGTGAACAAATATACTTAAAAAATAATTAAAATTAGCACTTCAAAAAACTAGCGGTTTCGAGCACAGACGAACAATTTTTTATTTACTGATTGATTTTTTTCAAAAACAAAAGGGTTCTTTCTCTAGTTAACGCAAACTTACTTTCCAAATTTCAATACAATCGGACGTTTCTTTCTTAAGTTATCGTGCTTACAAAAAACGTGACGGACGGACGAACGGACAGACGGACATTTTAAAAGTTGTTCAGAATTCGTTCACTAATATAATGATATAATAACTACAAAAATATTTCCCGTAATAATAAAAACTAGTGCAATTTATGTAGATTTTAACAAGGTATAATTCATACACTTTTTATTAACAAATTTTTTTTATTTCCGTTTTTTGTAAGTAAGGTATGTTTTTATGACAAACATAACATCTTTTATTTTAATTGACAATTGCTAACTAGACTTCATAAAAATGCCTCCATCAGAAAGACTTACAAGCTTCAGTAGCCTATTTAAGAAAAAAAAAAAGCAAAAAAACTTACAGTCTTTTGTATCACTTTCTTACTAAACATCCTAGGCGATTTCGGACAAAAATACAAAAGTTGAAATAACTTCTGAACCATCAAAAATTCGATAACAACATAAGTAGTTATTTTGGTTGGAAATGACCTCATCTGTCATCCCCCTTCGTTTTATCCATGACTTATGGGACACCCTGTATATCTCAACTAGCATTATTGCACTAATATATAAGTTTGAAAATTATAAACAAATTTCAAAAAAATAGTCCAAATGAAGATATTATTTTTTCCTTAACACCATTGTAAAATACACGTAAAAACATACATTTTGAAAAAAAATTGTTCTCCTACGAGTCGATGCACTTAAACAATAAACGATGGAAATTTCGAAATTATTATTGGTTCTTAGCCGTTTCAATAAATATTTTGTGCTAAAAGGCACGGAGACTTAGTTTAAGGGTGGCGGTGCCGTGCTTAAAAAAAATGATTTCGTAGTTCGAAAATTTCTTTCTTATTGAAAATTTTATTGCGAACAGTTTGTCATTTTTATTTTTGCGATACGATTACCAGGACCAGAGATAGTAAGGAAAATAGCAGTGTTGAAAAATAAATTGTAAAAATTTTACAAGAAGCAATGGACCGATTTAATACAAAATTGATCGTAGCACTTGTTATTATACCTACAACAAATTAAAACAATAAAATTGCTAGAGCCATGAATTCCTTGTTTACTTATTTTGATGCTTAATTTGACTCCATTAATAATATGTGTATTAGTGAAACAATCTTGAAATTTGGTATACTGATATCTGTCATTAAAACAAGTTTTTCGAGGAGAACCAAATCAAAATGGCTTCCGGTTTCAAAATGGAGGCCGATTTAGAAAATTTAAAAGAACAAGTTTCCTATCTAAACTATTGATGTTTCAAAAAGAAAATGTTAAGAAAAACTGTTTAACATTGAGTTCTGAATAAAAAAGTTTAATACAGCTTTTTACCTAATGCGGTACATAGAAAAATATAAAAAAGGTTACATTTTTTTATAATGTAAAAGTTCACAAGTTTTTCAAATAAATAATTACTGTTACAAAAAAAATTGTTAAGAAAAATGGTCTACATTATAATTTGAATAAAAAAAATCGGCAGCTACTGGAAGCGGCTGGAACCCCCCAGCCGGTGAATTTTGAAGCCGAAAAGAGCACTAAACAATATGAACGATCTCATTTAATTATATTTGTTAACTTGAGATATTATTTTCAAATTAAATCAGAAAAAAAAGTTTTGCGTTCGTTGGGATTTGGACCTAAGAACTTGCGTGTTAAATTTATAGTCTGCACAACATTAATATTTTATTCAATGTTTTAATACAAATATATGCTTCATCAGATCCTAGCCCGGAGACAGACATACAACCACGGTGAACACCGCCGGGTGTGAGGCTGGACGTGGTAGGTCTGGTTTGGCTTGGAGAAAAATAGAAAAGCGGCTCCTGTCTTCTGTAGGCAGGCTTAAAAACTAGGTTAAAGTTATAATGTGTTCACATGTACCTAAAATTAATATAAAAATAAACAGAACACTATAAAAACGTTCGTAGGCAAGAGCACTTAATAATTTTGATTATTGATACGGGAAACAAATAAACGAAAAAACCTGTTCGTTGGTAATGGGATGGATAGCAGCAGTGGCGGCTGGTGAAATTTCAATATTTTTTTTCTCGTCTATGGCGCATACGAAATTTGGGAAATAACATCTAGAGAAGCACTTCTTTAATGACCCCTAAAAAATTTTGAAAAAGCAGTTTACGAAAAAATTTTTGAAAATTCGTTAGCCTCCCCTGGGTCTAGGGACTCCTGTTTATTTTTATTTTTTTTTTGTCATATGCATTTGACTTTTCATAAAAATACAATAATAGATTTTGAAGTTTGTGAAAATATTTTCATTACTAACTGAAATACAATGAACTGAAATTTTGTGATTTACAATTTAACAAATTACAATATTTCAATTCGTTGTATCTCAGTTAGTAATGAAAATATTTTCATGAACTCCAAAATCTGTTGTATTTTTATGAAAAGTCAAATGCATATGACAAAAAAAAAAATAAAAATAAACAAGAGCTCCTAGACCCATGGGAGGCTAACGAATTTTCAAAATTTTTCGCAAACTGCTTTTTCAAAATTTTTTAGGGGTCATTAGAGAAGTGCTTCTCTAGATGTTATTTCCCAAATTTCGTATGGGTCCCATGCGCCACAGACGAGAAAAAAAATATTGAAATTTCACCAGCTGCCGCTGGATAGCAGGGATGGCCATCTTTGGAAAAAACCATATAACTCTTGGTGGACAGCTTCCCTGCCAGATGTGGCCAGGGTAGTGTTCATGGTGGATCGTTTAAGTTTGCCTTGATATATTTTGTTTTATCTTTTGGCCTCGGCCGGTTTTTCACTAAATCGGTCGGGGAAGTGATGTCAAATTTTTGGTTCCAATGTTTCTCTGGGGAATTTTGAAAAATGTTTAGGTTGGTACCAATGTCTTAAATTGTTTTTAGGTTATGTAGCACTATTTTTAGGTTATGTTGCTGGAAGAATTTCCGGCGGGATGCCGGAAGTAGCGGAAATAGTTTTTAAAATATAATGTCACTTTTTAAAGTTTTGTTGGCAAAACTCACCGAAAGCGTTCCGGTGGTGTTGCTTACACTTGTAGGGCTTGTGAGTGGTTCAGGAAGGCCTCTCACACCATCCGTGGGCTTTATAAACGTCGAAAAAACTTGTAATCTCTCGATGCACTTGACACGTCAAAAATACTCAGCATACAGTCTGCACGCTTTAACACACTAGCAGAGAACCTATACCACAGATGGACCCGCAGTATTTTTTGGGAACTTTCCTTTGAGTCCATTTAATAAAATTTTACATTTTTCTGAAAATTTTACATTTTCCTGAAAAGTGACATTTCTCCGAAAATTTGTCATTTTCCAGAATTTTTGACATTTTTCTGAAAAGTGACATTTCTCCGAAAATTTGAATTTTTTTCGAAAATTTGACGTTTTTTTGAAAAATGACTACTCCGAAGATTTGACAATATTCAAACATTTGACATTTTTCTGAAAGGTGACATTTCTTCGAAAATATGACGTTTTTCCGAAAATTTGACATTTTCCTGAATTTCTAACATTGTTCTAAAAAGTTACATTTTTCTGAAAACTTGACATCTTTTCGAAAATTTGACATTTTTCTGAAAAGTGACATTTCTCCGAAAATTTGACGTTTTCCTGAAAATTTGACATTTTTCTGAAAAGTGACATTTCTCCGAAAATTTTACATTTTTTGGAAATTAAAAAAAAAATTTTTCGTGACTCGTACAAATATTTTTTTGATATCATCAGTTCGCCTGTTATAAGAATTTTATTTTTTGATGACGTCATCAGAACGTAGGTGCATTTTTAATTCATTCGTATTCCATCCATCTACAACATTTCCACCTACATTTCAAACTTTAATTGGATATTTCCAATTGTTAAATCGATATCTGCATCAGTTCGCCCTTTGTAAGAATTTTTCTTATTTGTGATGGCATGTGACATAGGAGTATTATACCTACGTTTCAGATTTAAATTCGATACCTCCAACCGTAAAGTCGATATTTGTACCAGTTCGTCTGCTGTAAGATTTTTTCTTATTTGTGATGTTATGTGGCGTAGGTGTACTTTTTAATTCAGTCGTGTTCCGTCCATCTACAATATTTTCGCCTACGTTTCAAACTTTAATTGGATGTTTCCAATAGTTAAGTCGATATCTGCACCAGTTTGTAAGAATCTTTCTTATTTGTGACGTCATGTGGACGTAGGTGTATTATTAATTTACTTTTATTCCATCCGTCTACAATATTTCCACCCACATTTCAAATTTTAATTGGATGTTTCCACTCGTTAAGTCAATATCTGTACCCGTTCGCCTGTTGTAAGAATTTGTCTTTTTTGTAACGTCATGTAGACTTAAGTGTATTATTAATTCACTATTATTCCGTCCATTTACAATATTTCCACCTATGTTTCAAATTACAATTCATTAACTCCAACCGTTAAGTCGATATCTGTACCAGTTCGTCTGTTGTAATAATTTTTCATTTTTGTGACATCATGTGACGTAGGTGTATTATTAATTCACTCGTAATCCGTCCGTCTACAAGATTTATACCTACGTTTCAAATTTCAGTTCGATATCTTCAACCGTTCCCTAGTTATCAGCCGAAATCAGTGAATACATCTGTCATTATCAGAATATCACCCTGTACATTATTGCACTGCTTTGAGGGCAAAAAACTATCAATTTCACTTGGCGGAGATTTTAAAAATCAGTATCAAATATAATTTAGGCATATGGGAAAATCGAAATTTTGTGTTGAAACGTATATAGCAGCGAAACCATTAATCCTACAGACATTTTTTGAGAAATCAAATTCATCATCGTTTTATTATCTTTCTAATACATCCCTACCATTTTTTTGCTAAAACCAATATTTATTCAGATATTCGCAAGAGAAGAGAAAAAAACACGTTTCCTTGGAAAATGTAAATTTCCACTTGTATCGCTTGTAGCGGCCTTATTTTTTGTATTACGGCAAAAAGTAAAAAACAATTTTTTGTGGATTATTAAATTCTCTACAAATTCGTTAGGGCAAAGTACTTTGGCCTAGGGGGCACCGTTTAATTATGGAGGTTTAAAGAGAAAAAAATCGAGATTTTGGACGAATTTCAAAAAAGTCTCTACTTTGGCCGACCGTATCTCTGTAATTTTTGGAGCAGCATAAAAATCCAAAAAAAGACTTTTAGGTAATTCAATTCTCTACAATTTCGTTAGGTCCAAGTTACAGATGAAAAACCGTTTTCAGAGTTGCGGCATCAGAGGGTAAATTTTGGTCGAAAACACATCCAAATTTACTCGTATTTTAAAAAATACGATACCGCGACGACCGTACTATGTAGCGATGGAAAGAGGAAGACTTGTAGTTGATCCGCATCGTAAATTGCATGTCAAAATTCGAAAATTCAGCTCGGCACGAACGAATCAAAAGTGACATTTTTGGAATTTTTCGTTTGACGTTTCTCGATCGTGAATTTGTGTTAGAAGAGTGTCCATCTTCCGTCTCGTTCCGCCGCAAAAAAAAAAGATAGACAGTCTTTACGCGTTGATAACTAATTAACCGTAGATAATTAGTCATTCGGAATGTCGCGTTAAGATGTAGAATTTCACTCTCGACAGATCAGTATAGTCTCGATTCCGTCAATAGTCTCTAAAAAAAGCCTTTGCGGCTGCAAATTTGCAGAGAGTAAGGGGTACAGCCCTGTATTATTTTGTGGTATAAGTTCTCTGACACTAGTCTGTCCGAACGTTAGGTTAGACTATAAAATTTATCTTACACAAGAAGCGTGTTATTTTGTTTTTTAATTTTTTTCACGGAAACCAAATCGAAAAAGTGCAAGTGTGATATATTGTTGAAATCGGAATTTTTACTGCTTTTCAATGGTCCGATTACAAATTGTAAGTAATAATAAAATAAACAACTTGTTGTGCCAAAACGGCACTAAACGTACTCCGATCTCAACCAAAACCTTTTCAGATCTTCTGGAGCACTAAAGAAACCCTCATGTAAAGTTTTATTCAAATCCGTTTAGTAGCTTCGCCGCTATCGTGCTAACACACATACACACATACACAAACACACAGACATTTTTCAAAAACCACTTTTTTGAGTTCCTGGGACCTCAAAACGTAAAGATTTGATGTTATCTCAATTTTCGATTTTGGACTAATTGTAGTAACCTCCCACAATTTTATTGTGGGGAGGTTAAGTCTACGCGATTCGATTACAGGGCCGAGATTTAAAATATTATGCCTCTTAGTCTTTTAATTTATTCTATAATTCAATTCTGATTGTTACTTTATGGTCAAAGGATAATTATTATGACAAGTATACAACATTGCGTATTTTGTAAAATATCAGAAAAAACTGACTGTGATATTTTCCCCGTAGTCTTAATTTTTTGTTTTAGAAAAAACTTATAAGAACTTTCTTGTTCAAAATTTAATGCGGAATACTTTTATTTTTCTTAATAACCTTTTCATAAAATCAATAGTTTAGCTAGAAACGTCGATTTTTTAAATTTTCTGAAACAGCCGCCATCTTGAAACCGGAAGCCATTTTGATTTGACACTGCTCGGAAAAATAGTTGTTTTAATGACAGAAATCAATATACCAAATTACAAAATTGTTTCACTAATAGCCGTTTTCTAAAGGTTTTTACTGTGTTTGAAGACATACTAACATAACTCTTATGCATATAAGCGTTTGATTTTTGAAAAAGAAAAACCCTTACAGCGACGCACCACCCTAGTTACTATACCACTTCACTACGTGAATGTGAAAATAATTGCCCAACGAAATCATTTTTTGTTTTCACCAGTATATTAGTAGAGACAATATAATTTTAATAATAACCTTGTGCCGGGAACACTTGCACTTAACTGAATTGTTGATATGCTGTGATATCTGATGTTCGCACATGGCATATTCAATTCAGTCTTGATGAGAAAGTGAGACGTTATGGTTCCAGTTCTAGTAGTTCTGATTTCTGCTGTAGTGGCGGTGCTTGGATATGTGTGGTTGAAAAAGAAAAAAGTACAAAGGGAATTGTATTGGATCCCAAGTGTCCCGGGTAAACCATTCATCGGAAATGTTTTCGATTTTGGAGATACGACCGGTAAGGTGAAACTGAAAAATATTTAATAATACCTAATAATAAATAATAAATAATAAATAATAAATAATAAATAATAAATAATAAATAATAAATAATAAATAATAAATAATAAATAATAAATAATAAATAATAAATAATAAATAATAAATAATAAATAATAAATAATAAATAATAAATAATAAATAATAAATAATAAATAATAAATAATAAATAATAAATAATAAATAATAAATAATAAATAATAAATAATAAATAATAAATAATAAATAATAAATAATAAATAATAAATAATAAATAATAAATAATAAATAATAAATAATAAATAATAAATAATAAATAATAAATAATAAATAATAAATAATAAATAATAAATAATAAATAATAAATAATAAATAATAAATAATAAATAATAAATAATAAATAATAAATAATAAATAATAAATAATAAATAATAAATAATAAATAATAAATAATAAATAATAAATAATAAATAATAAATAATAAATAATAAATAATAAATAATAAATAATAAATAATAAATAATAAATAATAAATAATAAATAATAAATAATAAATAATAAATAATAAATAATAAATAATAAATAATAAATAATAAATAATAAATAATAAATAATAAATAATAAATAATAAATAATAAATAATAAATAATAAATAATAAATAATAAATAATAAATAATAAATAATAAATAATAAATAATAAATAATAAATAATAAATAATAAATAATAAATAATAAATAATAAATAATAAATAATAAATAAATAAAATAATAATAATAATAAATAATGCATTTTCCTTATAGTACAGGAAAACTTTACTTTAACTCGAAAAAAATTGTACAGATTTGTTATATTTGTGCTAGTTCTGACGATGTGTATAGTGTTGCATACATAATCTGTTACACTTTATACAGTGTGTCCCAGGATAGATGTAACAAGAGATGTAATGGACCAAAAATTTTGGAATTTTGGAATGGTATTTGGGGATTGAGTCCTGCTTGTTGTAAAACTAAAGTATACCAAAAATGACTTGATTTGGCGTTCTACAGGGTGTTTTATAAGCAAAGTTGTAGAAATCACCACAAAATATGAAAAAATTTCACTAAGAAAAGTTATTTAGAATGCAATTTTATACATCTATAGCAAATTTCAGGAATATAAAATTATTTTTTTGAAACTTCCCATTTTTTGCGAATTAAGAGTTGAATTCATATTTAAAGTTGTGTAGGAGCAAATGTTAATCATCTCAAAAAGTAGGCTATTGGTAAATAAAAAATTGAATATACGAGATGTAAGAAGGTATAATGTTAATCGAACTAATTGTAAAACAAGAAACAATTACTAACACAAGATTAATGAGGTTTAAAAATTATAACAGATTCACAAACAAATTAATTATTGACCAATACAAAACAATGTTTACAATTTTTTTATTATTCGACGTAGCTACCACCTACATCCACACACATTTCGATCCTTCGCCTGAAGTCCTTAAAACTGTTTCGAATATGATCTAATGGTATGGAGTTTACGGCATTTGTAATTCTCTGCTTCAATACTGCTACATCGTTAGGAAGTGGTTCAGCATAAACCAACTTCTTGAGGCGACCCCATAAAAAGAAATCCAATATTGATAGGTCTGGGTATCTCTCCGGCCACTTGATCGGTCCATTCCTGGCAATCCAATTTTCTCAAAAATTTAAATTCAACCACCGATTAACCATTTCTGTGGAGTGGCCAGGGCAACCGTCATGTTGAAAATTAACTAAAGGCATATCTCTTAAAATATTTAAATGTTCTTCAGAAAATCGTTGAAGAAGCTGTAAATAAGTGTGCTGGTTTAACCTTCCCTCAATGAAATAAGGTCCAATAACTCCAACGTGGTAAGAAACGGCACACCAGACATTCACTTTTTTATAATTTTGTCTTCTACAATGAATTCTAAAATTTGGATTTTCAGAAGCCCAAAACCGAAAATTCTGAGATGAAACAACACCATTGGTTGTGAATGTGGATTCATCTGAGAAAATTATGAAATGATGAAAAAATCTCTCTTCCATGATTTTTTCTCCAATGGTCAAACAAAAATCCAACCTACGGCCGTCATCTCCCTCTTCAAGCGTATGTTTATAATTTGCTTTATATGCCCTAATTTTCTTTGCCTTGTAAATTCTTTGGAGTTCAGACTTGCTAATATTAATAAGAGATGCCTCTCTTAGTGGCATCCTAGGATTTTCTATAACAGAGGCATGAGCTATAATAGCCCCAACATTGTCTTCATCATATGCTTTTATTTTTCTTTTCATGTTAAGAACACTACCAGTAGCCAGAAACTTTTTAATTATTCTCATAGCCTGAGTACGTGACAACGCAGTGTTTGGAAATTTCAAATTAAATTGGCTTACCACTTCTCTTAGCGAGTTTTCACCACCAATTCCGTAGCATTGCACAATATAAATTTTTTCACGCACTGTGAGTACCATTTTCACTTAATTTTTTATGCTTGGTTCGTTAATATTTGAAACAGAAATTAAGGATAATATTGACTACGTTTGACAGATATGTCAATAATAAATGATAAATGTGTATCCACTGCTTTTCTCATACTACTTTTAGCTTCTACATAACTTTAAATATTAATTCGCAAAAAATAATTTCTATGCAGTTTTAATTGAATGGTTCGATATGAAATACCATTCCAAAATTCCAAAATTTTTGGTCTATTAACCTCTTGTTACATCTATCCTGGGACACACTGTATACACGCATATGTATTCCTTTTATTAATTAATTTCATGTTATTTTACATTTTTACTCTACAAACTGTTGACTTATCTTATATCATGTTATGTGACCAACTGGATTAATAAAGTATTATTAAAGTATTGTTATAATATACACTTGAAGAGCTAAGTGGATAAAGGTGTTATGTGACATTTTTGAAAATTTTGAGATTTCTACACAGACAACTATTTTAACTTATAATCTATCATTTCATAAGTTTTTGGGATAATAAACCTTTCCTAAATGCGTTTTAATGTTTGATACAGGTGTTATGTACACATGGTTTTTATATAATTTAATGGATAAAAGTGTCATGAATACATACCACCTTTATCCATTACTGTGCGATATTAAATTGTTTTAATCCAAAACACTTTACTTTTAAAGTTATGTTATATTGACATTAATGTGACAAGTTGTGTTAAGTGTTTCTTACTATTATAGTGAAAAAGACCAGTCGTAGTAAACTGATATTACAAATGGCAATGAATAAACGATTTCATGAATCATGTAAGATGTTTATAAATTGGCTGATATTTGGAAATAGTGCTTATAGTGTTTTAATCCATATATTCATTTCGTTCAATTTCGAAATGGTATGAGATGGTACAAGAGTCGAGATGGTACTTGAGTATCAAATTGCTGTAAACACATTTATACCTTTTGGCAATTCAGCAGAAATCAGTCGCATAGTGGCAATTTCTTCCCAGGCAAGTTTTAATAATGTTTTAAAAACAAGACATTATCAATATAAAATGCAATAATAAAATACGAATTTACCAAATTAGTCTGTAAATCAGAAATACTGGAAAGTGACGCTTTGCGGTGTTGATTTTTGTACAAACACTTTTATGCTGACAAGTAGAAGAGGGCTGGACCGTAGAAATTTTTATGACAAGAGCAAAACTGATATCTGGTATGGCTTCTGCCCACCCAATATTTTGAAAGAGCATTAAATTGTTTAAGGCAAATCTGGCGAATTCCGAAATTCTTGCGGAAAAAATAATAAGTATGATAATTACGCCAATCAAGTCAAAGGTCATTTGGGTTTGTAAGGTTATCGTTTAAGAATTACAGGGTTCGCTATGCTTACATCTATTGAGTTATCTGTGAAAAATCCCTGTCTACCCAATAAAAATGCTGAAATTACGTCCATGGTATTCAAAATTGTTTAATTGAGAAAATGAAATGACTCACATTTTTTCCCAAATGTGATGCTGGAAATAATACTAAAGAAAACGGAGAAAATTACAAACTACCTTTCGAACAACAAAAGCGTGACGGAGCAAAAGTTACAGTAGATAGAACGATTTGCTTTCTTACTTTAGATCTTCAGCAAACCATGCCGCTGCCAAAATTAAGTACATCGAAGGCATTTTACCTTCGTCAAATGTGGTTTTACAACCTTGGCATACATACATTGAGGAATACTGAAAAAAAAAACGTTCTTTTTCACATGGACTGAAGATATTGGCCAGCCGTGAAAGCCTAGAAATTGCTAGTTGCTTACATACCTTTTCACAAATTTACAATGAATATTTCCAAGAAAAGATCGATCACATTATAATATGGCCCGACTCCTGTGGTGGACAAAATAAAAACTTCAATATCATTACACTTTATCAGTTGTTGATTTTAAAGAGAGAATTTAAAGTTATCGATCATAAATTTTCGGAGGTGGGACATTCATATTTAGATTCAAACAGAGACTTTGGCAGAGTCGAGAAAATTTTAAGGAAATATCAAAACATCTACGTTCCGGACCAGTATCGAGAAATTTTAAGAACTCCCAAAGATGCCGTTGTCATAGATATGAAGAATCATTTGAAGGATATTGATGGAATTGCCTCAAAACTCAATTTGTACAACAGGAAGAAAAACTTGAACAATAAAAAGGTTTATTTTCGCGGCGGTATAAAATGGCACCTATGGGTGCTACTATTACATCACTAGATGAAATGACTCCATTTTACAAAGTCGATATTTTAAAGAAAAGGAAACGCATAAGATAAATTCCGACGGTATTGCTCTAACGGTGTTTAATGAAAACAAGGGCAGCCTAAGTGTAGGAAAACTGGTCAATCTTAAAGAACAATTACCATTCATAAACGAATGGTAAGGCCGTATTATCACAACATACTTGGAAATGACCAAACTGGCTCAAAACCGTAGAACTGTCCGACTACCTAAAACTTGTACAATGTTTTAATAATAATAAAATATGTTTATTTTCTTAACACTTTTATTCACTAATTCCTTATTCATTTCAGAGAAACTTATGAACGGATGAAGGTGTTATGTACATTCATTTTTTAAAATTTTCGAAAATAATGACAACTGACAACTTTAGTTATTTATCTCTGAAAAGTACATCAAATGTCAATATCATCGCAAAATGCAAGCTATATAGTCGTTATAACAAAAAAGTTCTCGCCTAAAAACTTTCGAGTTAAATTCCTCAATAACGTGTTTTTGTGACATAACACCTTTATCCACTTAGCTCTTCACTTATTATTTGATGCTTATCCAAAACTAATCGTAAATTCCTAAACATGTATGTAATAGAATTTATTTTGGAAATCAAGTGTGTACAGTGAGATTTCCAGCTCAAACATTCATCCATGTATAGGGTGGACCAAATTAGATGGGATTTGAGGTTTTCTCTAAAACTATGGCAGATAGACAAAAACCAATATAGATGTCCTGAGCTCGATTTTCGAAAAACAAACAATAGCGCAAACCGCGATCGTCTATCTTTTTCGACTACTGAGATACAGAGCGGAAAATTGACATTTTTGGATAACCTCTATATCTCAATTACCAAGTGTCGAATCGAAAACCGAGTAACGCATTCTTAAGGCACAAGTTATTGAAAATGACAATTTTCCAAAAACGCTCTGTAGCACGGTAGTCGAAAAAGATAGACGATCGCAGTTTGCGCCATTGCCTGTTTCTCGAAAATCGATTTCAGGACACTTATATTGGTTTTTGTCAAGCTGTCATAGTTTTAGAGGAAACCCCAAATCCCATCTAATTTGGTCTACCCTGTACACACCCAAAAATTTCACACCTAAATGTTTGTTTTGAAGAGTAGTGTTATTAACGTTGAATTTTAAAGGTTCAGTCACCTTGTGATAGTTAAGAAATCGTAGAAGTTGTGTCTTACTGATATTAAAATATAGATTATGCGAATTGAAATAGTTCGAAGTAAAGTTGAAGTTACAGCTTATTCACATTTATTATTAATGTTTTTAGTATTCTCTGCAGAGGTAAGTAAAGAAACATCATCTGCATACATAACAAAATGTGGATGAGATATTTCAGCTTCTAATTGATTTACATATAATAAGAATAGGACAGGTCCCAATATGGATCATTGTGGGACTTCTATTTGAACCAGTCTGTAGATACATTTGAGATTAGATTCTCATTATAATATTTTATGGAAATATATTGATCCCGATTTGTCAAGAAAGAAGAAATCCAACTTAAGGAAACTCCTCTTACACTACAGTATTCTAATAAGCACAGCAATTTATCGTGATTTATGCAGTCGAATGCCCTGCTTAGGTTACAAAATACTGCAGCAGAGCACGTACCTGAGTATATGAAATTTATTAGTTTATCGTAAGAAGTAGATGTACATTTTCCTGAACGAAAACCGTATTGTTCCGACATTATAATATTTTGTTTGTTTATGAAATTTAGGAAACGATCACAAAAGACATATTCAAAAACTTTTGATAAACTATCTGGTGTAGTGACCATGCATAATTCTGTAATAAAGTCGAATCTTCTTTCTTATAAATAGATGTAACCTTCCTCATTTTTAGATTCTTGGGAAAGATACCCGATGAAAAGGATTGGTTAATTAGGAACGTAAGTGGTTCAATTATTATGTGTAGCACCTTTTTTAGGGCGAAGACGGCTATGTCATCCGCACCCACAGTTTTTATTTTTTATTTTTATATTTAATGAATTGAGAAGCTTCTGTACAGTAAAAGGTTGCAGAAATAGTGTAGAATTAGTAATATTATTTTTACTGGATTCGATTTATCCAGCATAATAATTGGGATTTGTTTGAATATTATTTACTAAATATAGAGATGTGCTGATAAAATAGTTTATTAATAGTCCAGGGGAATTAGCATTTGACCTGGACAAAATTAGTAAAAATCTGAATTTTTGCAGACGTTCTTTGAGGTGTCCCAAACGCAAATCCACAAAAATCCCAACATGGCTACCCAAGATATTGAAGGGCAAAGTTTTTTGCAAATATCTCTCGTCCTATGCACCGGATGCCTATGAGGTCAATCTGAAAGTTGTAGAAAATTATATCACCTATAAGTTGTACTTTTTACCAACCCCCTTTGAGATATTCAAAGTCAAAGTTTCAAAAACATGGCTTTTCGCGAATATCTCGCGCCAAAAAAATCAGACAGCAATAAAGTTAACATAAAAGTTGTAGAGAATTAGGAAGTTTCCATTTTTCTCATTTTCTCGTAATAAATAGTCGTAAAAATCTAAAAAATATCTGTAATTTTTTTTTAAATTATCTCTATAAATAAAAAAGTTATGGTTCTTCCAAGTTTAAAATGCTGCGATCATCTGGGCTGAGGCGATTACGTCACAATACATGATTCCGCCAACAGCGAGCGGGCGCGGGCAGCTTTATACTCGCTGGCAGGCATCGGCAGTTTATAGCCAGCTTGCATTTGAGAGCCGAAAAAATTGCTAAAACATGCAATCTTGACACGTTCATATTTTTCGAAAAACACCATTGGGACGGCTGTATGATGTCGCGACGTAAAGAGGAAATCTTCCAGATAAACCTGATCGTAAATTGCACGGCGAAACTCGAAAATTCGGCTCGGCACAAACGAATCAAAAGTGACATTTGTGACATTTTGTGACATTTCAGAAAATCGAGCACATGCACTAAATAAAGGGAACATACGGCGGGCCGCCGGCATGGCAAGTCAGCGCGTTATGTATTGTGACGTCACGGTGGACTTCAGCCGAGGCGAATTATTCAAATAAGAAATTGAATAAGTTCGTGAGTTTTTCAGATATCGAGATAATTTTTTTTTTGTTTGACTAGTTATCTGAAAGAATGCACATGATATTTCTAAAATAGGAAACTTCCTAATTCAAATATCTACAAGATTAGTATTTTACATTTTTTCCCAAAACCTCGCCCTTTTCGAGATATTCAAGGTCGAAGTTTAAAAAAACGATTTTCCGCGAATATCTCGCGGAAAATTAAATTCGTTTCACCGTTTAAAGTGGTTTTAATTGAAAATGAAAAAACTAAAATTGTTATAACTTTTTTATTAACAATTAAAAAAAAATCCATTTCTCTGAAACGAAAGTTCATATTTTTCTGAGTAAATAGAAAAAAAAATTTAATTCATTAACTTTTCAGCACGCTATGATTTTTTAAAGTTGTACATATCATCTCTTAAATTCTAACCACTCTAACTCTGTTAATTTTAATAATACCAAAAAAAGGTCAAGATCATTTTTATGTAAAATTTCATGCTTTTCAATTTTTATTTGAAACTTCTTTTACTAGCTTTTACACATTTTGAGTAATTTTGAAAAAACACTTTATTATATTTTTTTCACCCCTTCTCGGGGGTTGAAAACAAATTTCTTTCATTAATCGTGTTTAAATACTTCAAAGTAACTTATATCAAAAATTCAAATATTTACCACAAAATTTTGATTTGTCGACCTATTTGATTGGACTAATACGATAAAATATCACTTAATTTGTCTTTCTTTTCTTTTTCAGCAACTGTAACTGTTCTGGGAAGATATCTGGACCGATTTAACGGACTGTGCTTGATAGATTTTGCGACCCGAAAAGTTATACTGGCATCTGACTATGAATTTTTAGAATTCATTTTAACGAACACTAAGGTTCTAAATAAATCAAACGAATATAAATTTTTATTCAAGTGGTTGGGCACCGGTCTCTTGACAGCTGAAGGTAATAATACATGTTTCGTATATTTCTATTACATATCTGACATTAAACTCAATTTTCACTTTCAAGATAATATTTAAAATCTAGTGTTAAAGTATACACAGAGGTGTCCCTCGGGGATCAGTCCATTACCGTGTATTTTATACGTCAACGAATTGCCAAATTATATTACATCTACGTTGCGGTTTCAGCACTGACTGCTAAGGACTGGAATACATCTATAATTAGCGTTGTACGCTTCTTAAAGTTGGTTTAAAATAAACATCTTATTTCAAATATAGATAAAGCTAGTGGAATGCAAGTTTTCGTGGACATTGTTCAATAAAGTGATTTCTTCCGGGTGTTTCCGTGGTTGTCGAATTTGACTTGACGTTTCGCTGATCATGTTGTCAGCTTCTTGATAAGGATTCTAAAAACTGTAGTTTTTGTATTTTGTTTCTTGTTACATACCTTGGCGCCAGTGGCGGCTGGTGAAATTTCAATATTTTTCTTCTCCTCTGTGGCGCATGGAACCCATACGAAATATGGGAAGTAACATATAGAGAAGCACTTCTCTAATGACTCCTAAAAAATTTTGAAAAAGCAGTTTGCGAAAATTTTTTTTAAAATTCGGTAGCCTCCCCTGTACTAGAGACTCCTGTTTTTTTTTGTCATATACATTTGACTTTTCATAAAAATACGTACGTTTTCGAGTTTATGAAAATATTTTCATTACTAACTGAGATACAACGAATTGAAATATTGTAAATTACAAAATTTGAGTTCATTGTATTTCAGTTAATATGAAAATATTTTCATAAACTCCAAAACGTATTTTTATGAAAAGTCAAATGTATATGACAAAAAAACTAAGTAACAGGAGTCCCTAGACCAGGGGAGGGGCTACCGAATTTTAAAAAAAATTTTCGCAAACTGCTTTTTCAAAACTTTAGAAGTGCTTCTCTAGATGTTATTTCCCATATTTCGTATGGGTCCCAAGCGCCACAGACGAGAAAACAAATATTGAAATTTCACCAGCCGCCAGTGCTTGGCGCTGCTTCGCTTCGCTGCTCATCCCTATATGGCTGGAGTCACATGGGTTAGAGAAGACTTTATTGAAGAATAAAATAGACGTACGTTTCCGGACGGTAAAGAAAATTCAGGCCATTTTTTAAGCGAGGTTTGTGGCCAAATGGCTACCCAGTGAAAAGAGTTTGGCCAGGCAAAAATTTAAACACTTATTTGATATATTCTTACAGAAAACGATTTGATAATAGTATTTTATATAACAAGTGGCTAAAATGGTGGTTTTTTTTTTACAAGTGGGGAACGAAATTAGAAAACAATATAATTTTGTAAAAATACAGCAAATTGACAAAGTTACCTTGTCGTAATGACTAAATTTTATTGCTGTTTCCATAGAAACCAATAATAGTCTGTTGAATATTAAGTTTTATTTCACAATGTGAAATAAATAATTATTTATGTACCAAGGGCGATATAGAGATATTTATGCTCGCGGGTGACGAAAAGTCCATATTGGATCAGCCATTTTGTATTATTATTTTTTGACATCATAATCTATTTCAGCGACTTAAAAAACCTCCACGGTGTCAATTCAAGTGAAATTTGTTTGAAATTTATCGAGTTACGTCATATTTAATGAAATTTTTATCGAAAGGTCGGCCATATTGGATCAGCCATTTTGAATTACCTTTTTTTGACATCATAATCTGTTTCAGCGACCTCGAAAACTCATTATTTGTCAATTTGAATTAACTCTCTCAATTCAAGTTTTTTTTGTTTAAATAATTAATAAACAATTCCTCACGATTATATGTTTATAACTTTTTATTTCAAGCTATGTAAAAGTGACATCAACAGGGTTTAGGAAAATCGAAGCTGAAATAATGTATATTTTCAGCCTCTACTGACTCCACTAGAATGGCATTTTAACCTCATCGTAGACTGCATATTCCAAATAGAAGACTAGATCCAGCAGGAACTTAAGAAAAATAACATTTTTTAATGTTTCGCGAAACGCATTTGATTTTGACTGAGCACTTTAGATGAATAAATAGAATGTATGGATATCACTCCTTACGTTCTCCTAGAATATCGAAGCCTTCGTAACGGGATTGAGGGAAATATTCTTGTCGTAGCAATCGCGGTTGTGATAAACGAGCGCGCGTATACCACACACGGTGTATTAAATAGGTGGTCCGACATACGGCACTTTCCTATTATAATAATGGCTTCATAAGTGCATGGTTTCTATTTACTTTAGTAGATGGCGCGAGCTATAAGGTCCTACAATTACCTGGGCATGTGCATCGTATAACTAACAACCTTAAAGTTTTAGGTTTATTCGTTTATTCTCATTTTTAATGTTTGTATAGGCATTTTTAGCTTGGAGCCATACTGGCTTCAAGCAAATATTTAAAAATTCACGCAAATAATTTTTCAATATTGTTGATTAATAAAAATAGATATAGGATTCCTAACCTGCAAAAAGTGTCTTATTTTATTGTGACAAACTATTTAAAACTTCATACACATTACGTTGAACTTGATTTTGGTTGAAAGTACAGGAACCAGGCAGAAATTTTAATAATAGCTACGTAATATTTGTAAATCTAAAGAAATATATATTTTTGAGGTTAGTTGTGACGACACGTGCAATGCTGCAGGTAGTGTTGCATACATTCTTTCAATGTTTTAATTTAGCTACTTAATGTCAGATGTCACTGGACTCTTGTTTCACTAAACAAAAACAAAAGGCCGGGAATGTATGCAACACTGTATGCACAGAACTTGTAAAATTATCTTTTTATGCGTAAGTAATGAGAGATCTTATTAGTCCTGCCATATATTACGTTATGTACAAAGTAAGCACTTATGAAGCCACTGTGAGGGTGGTCGTCGCATCACCTATTTAATACACCCTGATACCACAAGCGTCTAGGGAAACCCGGATACTTTGACTTCGAGACTTCTGCATAGGCACTAAACGTCACTTCTGCTTCTAACCTCAAACTTTTTTGGTTATTTGATTTAAGTAGTAATATTGTCCTTGCCCTAAATAATTTTCATAATGGCAATACATCACATCTATCTTAAGAACCCTTCGGATTTTTTCGAAATTTCTTGCATAGATGTGATGTATTGCCATTATGAAAATTATTTATATTAGGGCAAGGAAAATTGCAGTTGTAGGTATTTTTAACGATTAAAATTTATTTTATGTATTCACTGAAGTTCTCATACATTAGAGAATAAACAGTAACAATTTCGGCTCGAAATTTATATATGTATAAAAATAAATGCATGAAACGCAAAATATAGAATATCTCAGCTTTTTATTAATGTAGAAGGGTCTAATTTTCTTTTAATTATTTGTTTTTGAGGCACTTTTAATAGATGACAAAAGTATTTTGTTGTTGGATACATTTCTTCGATACAAAAAATGCATTACAAAAAAATGCATTTTACAAAAATGCACGAACTGTAACTTTAAAATAATATAAAAATTTATATTTATCACCAATGCAAAGTTCTTTCAGAGCTACAATTAAAAAGAAAAAAAAATTTTAGCGTCGCGAAATGGCAGTTTTTTATGAAGCTTTAAAAACTTTTCAAAAATCTCGTTTTTTAGGGAAAATAATAGATATTTTTATTTGTAATTTTACATAACAGGTTACATATACAAGATCCATAATTTCACAAAGTGTCATTAAAAAAGATTAATTATTTTTTTAGTAATTTTGGTTTATGTGAAATTAGAAATGTTCGTGGTTTTTGTTTTTTTGCAAAAAAAAACAAAATGGCTGATGGGATTTAGACCTACGTAGTTTTATTCATCATTTGTTTGCAAACATTTTGATTTTTAGTTGGTCTGATCCGACGAACAGAACCCGAGATATTAAAATGGAATGAGACAAAACACGTTTTTCAAAATTAAAACTCGATTTCCATGAAACGCTCACCTTCAAAATTAGACGAAACTTCACTGTACCTTCCTGATAGCATACAGATTGCATTTCCAAAAAAAAAAAAATTGCCCCCTTTGAAATCATAAGTTAAATGCTTAGTTTTATTCGACTATTAGTAGGATTGTACTCCAAAATTACAGTAAAATTTACTTCAATAAAACATGACAGTTTACACACCTCTGGAGATCACCCTGTATTATGCATGTGTTCTAATATCAATAGGAATTATTCTACCGTTCTATTTTAAGACGCACTAAAGGGCATAGCCGATAAGTAGGGTGAAACGGCCCCCGGCCCTATCTTCATTGAGAGAAGGAATATAGTTAGCAATAAGTGAAGGGAACAATTTTGCAAAATATTAACGCAAAAGGGTGGCGCGTTTCACTGGGTGACGAGGGGGATGAAATCCAAAGGACCAATTTTTTGTGCCAAAACGCAGCAACTGAAAATTTTGGAAAAAATATATGTTGGACAAGTATTGGAGAGGATTCTCAGAAAAAATTGTCGGTCAATTTGGGAAAGAACTAAGGGCGAGAAGACATCGGTATACTTTTCATATTTTTAAGGGTAACTTCCCCTCGTTGCACCATATTCAATTTTTTTTGTAGCGTCTACTTTCACCCTCATATAACATATTTTTTTCGCAGCGTGGTCGGAACATACGTCATAGTGAAAAAAAATCACGTCCGTGGTCTTTCGAGACTAGTAGTCTATGCGTAATGAAGGCAGAAAGAGTAAATATTTCGTGCAAAGGCGAGATTACCTTTCCTTCAGGGTGCTGAACACGATGGAAGTAGTGGGAGAAGTTTTTGACCGCCACAACCCCCTGAAACGGCCAAAAACCACTGCTTTTATGGATCCTTTTATGTTTTCATATATAAACGGAACTGGGGAGTGATTTATCGACGGATTATACTTGAAATAAAATAGAAGGGGGTTATAGAGTAAGTGGAATTCAGACAGCAGGCCGAGGGGGTTGATTAATCCCTCCCGAGGAGTGGAATCATTTTTTTTTAAATGATTCGGTTCAAACGCGTATCCTCCCGTTTTCAGGATCGCCGATCACGGGAAAAATATTCATTTTTTAGCATCAACCCCTCCTCATCCTAGCGACCTTGGAGGTTGCTTCAACTATTCCAAGGGGTGTAAAATTCATTAATTGCACTTTGGATCGTCAATACGCCCTCCCCCGTTTTCGCAGGCGCTGATCACGATAAAAATATAATTAATGAATTTGACCTTGGAAGGGTTGAAGCAACCCCCGAGGTCGCTACCACCTTCTCTTCCGTGGAAAATGAAGGGATATGCACAGGAATAACGATCATGTGCCAAAAAAATGTAAATCCTGGATAGCAAGATTTCTGGTGGTTTCTGCCCGTTTGAAGGATGACGGGTTGGAGCTAAAAATGAATATTTTTCCCATGATCAGCTACCCCGAAAACGGGGGGATACGCATTTTAACCGAATCATTTGAAAAAAAAAAATGATTTTCCACCCCTCGTCTCGGGAGGGGTGGAAAATCATTAATCAACCCCCTAGGCCTGCTATCTGGATTTCACTTACTCTATAACCCCCTTCCATTTTATTTCAAGTATAACCCGTCGATAAATCACTCCCCAGACCCGTTTATATATGAAAACATAAAGGGATCCATGCCGCTTCAGGGGGTTGCGGCGGTCAAAAACTTCTCTCACCACTTCCATCGTGTTTAGCACCCTCGAAAACGTGAAGAAAAGGTAATCTCGTCTTTGCACGAAATATTTACACTCTTTCTGCCTTCATTACATAGACTACTAGTTTCGAAAGACCACGGACGTGATTTTTTTTCACTATGACGTAATATTCCGACCACGCTGCGAAAAAAATATGTTATATGGGGGTGGAAGTAGACGCTACAAAAAAATTTTGAATGTGGTGCAATGAGGGGAAGTTACCCTTAAAAATATTTGAAAAGTATACCAATGTCTTCTCGCCCTTAGTTCTTTCCTAAATTGACCGACAATTTTTTGTGAGAATCCTCTCCAATACTTGACAACATATATTTTTTCCAAAATTTTCGGTTACTGCGTTTTGGCACAAAAAATTGGTCTTTTGGATTTCATCCCCCTCGTCACCCCGTGAAACGCGCCACCCTTTTGCGTTAATATTTTGCAAAATTGTTCCCTTCACTTATTGCTAACTATATTCCTTCTCTCAATGAAGATAGGACCGGGGGCCGTTTCACCCTACTTATCCGGCTATGTCCTTTGAAATTTTAAGTCTAACAGAAGTTATCGTGTGTACACGAATCGGTCTACACAGACGTTTCTTTTTCGATATTTGAGTTCAGCGTATTATGAGAGGGATTTCTGAACCTAAATTAAAGAATAATTGATTTTCAATTTCAGCGCAAAAGATGTTAAATGTGAATACTATCACTAATTTATTTATCTGAAATATGTATATTATCCTCAAATCAGACTAAGTGATTAAAGCATGCTAGACGTAATTATTTGCTCGTTATGCGGCTAGTTTGTTTTATTATATAATTAGGATAATTACGACTTAATATGAAAAATGTTGGTTTGGGTATTTAGCAGATAACTTTTATAATATTTTTAAATAATTATGAAAGCAGAAGTAAAAGATATTTTGATATGAATTGAAGTTTGATAGTGAGATGAAACAGGTATGTATATTGAATATTGGCTACCAAACTTTGACCTTTTGTGGAAACAAAACTGCGGATTAAAATAATTAATAGAATACACGTTTATTGTTTATTATTTATTTTATTTTGGCAAAATGACCTTTGTTTAGGTACGCAGTTATGTGCATAGTTTTGATAACTGGTCACTTTGAAAAATAGACTAGAAGGATTAATGTAGTGGGTTATTCCATTATCTATTCATTAACATCATCCATTATAATATGGCCTAAGTATGAAGAAAATTTTTATTATACTCTTCGCAAAAACGAAGAGTATATTGTATTTGATCGGCACATTTCTAAAATCGTAAATATCGCTCGTAGAGAAAAAATTTTCATATTATTGTTAGTGAACGAATTCTGAACAACTTTCAAAATGTCCGTCTGTCCGTCCGTCCGTCCGTCACGTTTCTTGCAAGCACGATAACTTAAGAAGGAAAAGTCCGATTGTATTGAAATTTAGAAAGTAAGTTAGTGTTAGCTAGAGGAAGAACCCTATTGTTTTTGAAGAAAATCGATCAGTAAATAAAAAAGTTATTAATTATTTAATTAAAAAAAAAAAATTCTCTTAATTTCTGTCGCTTGTATTAAAATGGAAATCTTGTGAGATATTATTTCCATAATAATTTTTTTTTGTTTATGAAGTTTACTAATATATATTTTATAGAAGTGAAATATGTATGAATGTCGAAAGATATATATCACAGATAATCAATTTTTGTAGCAATAGGTGGTGGCGCAGCGGCTAAAGCTTTGCGTTGCAAGCAAATAAAATAAAATTTGCTTGCTTGCTTTGCGTTGCAATCCAAAGGTCCCGTGTTCGAATCCCACAGGTTGGATATTTATTTTTTCATTTTTTTTTTCATACAATTTTTTTCACAATAAAGATGGTATCACAAAATTTAGGATGTCCAAAAATTAACATTATTTACAAGAAAACTGCGAAGAGTATCCTATAGAATGTGTAACAATTATATATAAAAAGCTCAGTAAATTGGCGAAGAGTACGTTTTTAGCTTGTTATTATTTATTTCTATCCTACAGAACATATTTTCAATTACAGGATGGGAATACATATAAATAGTGAGATTTATGACAATGTTGAATAAAAACATGCTATAATATTATAAACTAACAAAATTTGAGCCCTTTGGGTCTTGGACAAACACTAAATTACAATTTTATTTTGTACCCCCTTTAATAATGGAGTGGGGGTGGTAATGTGGGTGGTTAATGCCAAAAAAAATTCAGACCCTGGCTTCTCAACATACACTAAATCCCAATTTGATGGACTCTTACTTACTTATGGTCAGGGAGGTAGCGACAGTTTTCGTGAAATCATTTCTGGCATTTATTTTGGCTATTATTTTCTGTATGCATGAGTTCTGATTCATGTTTTCAAAGATCGAAGGGGCAAAAGCAGACTCTGGCTTTCTCTTAATAATATTTTCATAAAATAATCTATTCGGGCTTAAATATTTATTGCAACTTTATTTCTAATAAACATTTCTTGATTTATTAGGTCCGAAATGGAGAAAAACCAGAAAAATATTGACCCCCGCATTCCACTTCACGATTTTAGAGCAGTTTGTACCTATCTTCGCTTCTAATGTCAACATTATGGTGGAGCTACTTCAAAAGGAAACCGAAAAAGATTCTGTGGATATTTATCCATATGTCACAATGTGCGCATTGGATATCATTTGTGGTGAGTATTTTTTTCTTACTGCAGGGTGGAAAAATAAATGACTTAATTCCTTGATAACTTAAAAGGGATAATAGTACAGTCGAATTGGTTTAATTTAATTTTTTTCGGCGACAACATTCCATCTGAAATTTTTTTGTTTATTCTTATGTATCATGACCTCTTGATTACGAAAAAGAAATTTCCGCCCAAAAATTCCTTGTCCACTTTTTGTGGAAAAATAAAGCGGTTTTTTTAAAAAAAAAGATCTCTATCCCCGATAGTGAGGTGATTGAAATTACCGTTACTTGGCGGATAAAAGCACCAAATTTGGTATGAAGATATCTTAGGGTATACTAATAAATGTTAGCCTAGGCGCCCTCTGGAATGTCTAAAAATTTTCATGTACAGCACTAAAATCCAAAATGGCCGACAAATACGACAAAGTATCACATATGAGTGTGTCTTTTCGAGGCACCACTACTGCAAAAACCATAAAAAGTGGAATTATCTTGCACTCTTCAAGAGACCAAAGCACAAAGCAACATCTCAGCAGGCTAAAAGTGCTTCAGGACAATGTGGAACTATTAGTCATCAAAATACTTCAATAAATTTAGATCAGAACTTTAGGACAAGACTTTCTTTTTGCCCTTTTTTGACGGCACCGTCCAGAAATTTGGAGTCATAGGTTGAAGGGGGCTCTGATTGACCTGGCTGCTCAAGACATTGCAGTATTCCAGCCTTGTTGGTTGGCAAATGAAGCTTACCAAAGTCTGAAATGGAAGGAGGGAATGACTGTATCTCATGCGCAAAAAACTCATCCAAACGAGATTCCCGGTTCTGCATAGTTATATATGCAGAACCGGGAATCTCTTTTGGATGAGTTTTTTGCGCATGAGATACAGTCATTCCCTCCTTCCATTTCAGACTTTGGTAAGCTTCATTGGCCAACGAACAAGGCTGGAATACTGCAATGTCTTGAGCAGCCAGGTCAATCAGAGTCCCCTTCAACCATAACTCCAAATTTCTGGACGGTGCCGTTAAAAAAGGGCAAAAAGAAGGTCTTGTCCTAAAGTTCTGATCTAACTTTATTGCAGAATTTTGATGCACTGAAGCCAAAAAAAAAAAAAAAAAAAGTATCGTGTCAGTTTCCCTTTGCCACCCTAGGAAATAAAAGGTGGTAGAGGGAAACTGACACGAATTTTTTTCCAAAATTGACTTCAGCGCGTCAAAATACTTCAGAAAAGTTAGAACAAAACCTTAGGACACCTTTTTTGCCCTTTTTAGAGGATAAAGATCAAAACTGACACGATAGATAAATTTTTTTGTCCAAAATTGGTTTCAGCACGTCAAAATACTTCAGAAAAGTTGAGAGAACATTAGCACAAGACCTTTTTTTTGTAGACCTGTGTAATTATTCTGTTACAGAAACTGCCATGGGTGTGTCATTGAATGCGCAAACCAATCACACTTCCGATTATGTCTTTGCAGTGAAAGAAATGTGTCGGATAACGGTCGACAGGGGATTTTCAGCTCTAGGAATGTACGATACTCTATATCCTTTAACCGCGGACTATTATAGGGAAAAGAAATATTTGAAAACTCTCCACTCCTACACCAATTCAGTGATCAATTCGCGACGAAAGGAACTGCAGAATGCAGATCACAATGAGAACGATAAAGATGAGGAAGTTGTTGGGGTGAAGAAAAAAATGGCATTTCTAGATTTACTTCTGCGGACTACCATGGATGGAAAGCCTCTTCCCCATGAGAGTATAAGGGAAGAAGTGGATACGTTTATGTTTGAGGTGAGTAACGTTTTTCTCCTCACAATGAATGTTGTACCCAAAATATTTTTAAAAAACCAGGCAAAATGCATATTCTATATTGTCTAGAGATGGCATTAATGGCAAATAATGTCCAGATAATCTACAAATCAATATCATTATTCAACATATTACTAAAAAACGCTTGTGATACCCATGTCAAAGAAACAGTTAGATGGTGATTTTTGACAAATGATATGAATAAAAATAGAAAATATAACAATAATTAAAGAATATTAATCAGGTATTAAGCAAATCACAACTTACACACTTTTTTATTTATGACATTACCTACTTTTAGTGCAGTTGAATTGATTTTTTTCAGAGGCTACATTTCACCTAAAATTTTATTTTTGATTCTTATGTATTATGACATGATTACGAAAAAAATATTTGTGCCCAAAAATTCCTTATCCAGAAATTTTATTTTTATTTTTTGGACAAAAATTTATAATTTATATGGCAAAACAACGTTTGCTGGGTCAGCTAGTATTTTTCATAAAATTTGGTAGAAGATGCAACAGTCACGGTTGTACAAAAGTAGCCAATATATGTTCAGTATACAGATTTCTCCGAAAAATAAATTTTAACACAATGAGAAAACTTTTAGTACTCCTATGTGGTTTCAGATCGTCACAATAGATTCAACGTTGTTGACAAAATAAACATCTATGTTTTAAACATTTATAAAAATATAAATGTATTACTTTTAATGGATAAATAATCTTGTTTTCCCAAATAAAAATATTAGATAATATTTAGATAATTACTTATCTACCCAAAGCAGTTACTAAGCAATTTTTCTTTGGATTCAACCATACTATTCAAGCTACGTGTAGTTTACAGTAGTTTTACATATAATATAGACCGGGCGACCACGTCAAAAACGCCTCGTCATCGGGTTTCGAGTTGAATTGTTTATGTAGAGTTGTTTCATCCTTAGTACTTTTACGAGGCAATTGTCGTCCAGGGCATTTCCTGTCGGGTTATGCGTGGCAGTAGAGTTCCGGTACTTTTTGGAACTGTACTATTACATGATCGAGTTTCGATTTTTTTCTTTTATTAATTTGTACATTCGACATTTTTTCATGTTCGTTTAGATCATCAGGAGTACGTAATTCTGAAAAAACCTTCTGGTATTCAAATATTTGAAAATTTAGGCTCGGAGCTTCGTAAAGCTCTACCTTTCTTACACGCATACACTGGATGCGATTATAATCCTGCCTTCAAAGGAAGTTGTAAAATAAAACCATTTAAAATATTAAAACGTAGTAAAGAATACCAGAAGGTTTTTTTCAGAATTACATACTCCTGATGATCTAAACGATCATAAAAAAATGTCGAAAATCCAGAAGTTTACCAATGAAATGTACGGAATAAAAAGTAACGATGTAAATGCTGGTAAAGTACTACTGTTTAATAAAAAATACAGTTGCCAGACAATTGAAGGATCACTTTTCAAGAGAACTTAAACTTTTGATTCAGGGAGTATACCACCATGCTGGAAATCCCTTGAAAAACAAATTTTAAGAGCCACATATATAAATTCAATGACGTCACATAGTTTATCGTATTTTACTCGTCAAGCCCCTTCATTTGATACCCATATCAAGGGAGTTGTGAAGAGAAAGGCTATCCGCCATCTTGGGACGTCCGCCATATTGGATTTAGACCAATAATGGCTATACTGTGTTGCATTGTCACCGGACTTATACATGTGTGACAAATTTCAAAGCTTTAGCTTAATTAGAACTAGTCGAAATTCAGCTTGCAAGATTTGACCTAAACAAACAAACATACAGACATTGCAAGTTAAATAAAAGCTTTTAATAAAAACAACACTCATTATTGTCGAAAACATTTAATATGTAGTATAATTACTGAAGACTTATAAATATAAAAAGAAACTTCATGTTTCATAATATTTATTGGTGGGGAAAAACATACTCTTTTTACAGAGAAATTCAGTCGGCCTGAAAAAACTGACAGGTTTGAAGGTGGACGACAAAAATATTAAAAATGTACGTAGTTTTAGCTTTAATTTGGTGTAAAATTCAGCCCGAAACTCGATCACGTAAAAGTCCTTTCATAATCTATCTCTTTTTTTGGTCGGCCAGCGCTATCCTACAATATATCATGTAGCCGACCAATTTATTCCATTTATACTCATTGAGATCTACAAATTAATAAAAGAAAAAAATCGAAACTCGATCATGTAATAGTACAGTTTCAAAAACTACCGGAACTCTACTGCCACGCATAACCCGACAGGAAATGCCATGGACGACAATTAGGAAGTTTCCATTTTTCTCATTTTCTCGTAATAAATAGTTGTAAAAATTTAAAAAAGATCTGTAAATTTTTCTTTAAATTATCTCTATAAATAAAAAAGTTATGGTCCTTCCAAGTTTAATGCTGCGATCATCTGGGCTGAGCCTCGATTACGTCACAATACATGATTCCGCCAACAGCGAGCGGGCGCGGGCACCTTTATACTCGCTGGCAGGCACTGGCAGTTTATAGCCAGCTTGCATTTGAGAGCCGAAAAAATTGCTAAAACATGCAATTTTGGCACGTTCATATTTTTCGAAAAACACCATTCGGACGGCCGTATGATGTCGCGACGTAAAGAGGAAGTCTTGCAGATAAACTTGATCGTAAATTGCATGGCGAAATTCGAAAATTCGGCTCGGCACGAACGAATCAAAAGTGACATTTTGTGACATTTCAGAAAATTGAGCACATACACTAAATAAAGGGAACATACGGTCCGCCGCCGGCATGGTAAGTCAGCGCGTTGTGTATTGTGACGTCAAGGTGGACTTCAGCCGAGCCGAAGTATTCAAATAAGAAATTGAATAAGTTCGTGAGTTTTTCAGATATCGAGATAATTTTTTTTTTGTTTGACTAGTTATCTGAAAGACTACTAAATGAGGTTGAATGTACATGATATTTCTAAAATAAGAAACTTCCTAATTGCCTCGTAAAAGTACTAAGGATGAAATAACTCTACATAAACAATTCAACTCGAAACTCGACGACCAGGCGTTTTTGTCGTGGTCGCCCGGTCTAATATATATTGGTATGGAACAGTAAGCGAATTTTAGGGATTTTGCATAAAGAGAAGGGAAACAGCTATTTGTTTTTGGTTTGTTATAAATATTTTAAGAATTGAACATGGTGTGATTTTTAAAACGGTTTTTAGTGCAGTAACCAGAAATTTTAACTTCGGAATAATGTCATGTGAATTAGATTTCGTTCACTTTTGGCAAAAATAGCAAACGGATCAAAGGAAAGTTTATATATTATGCGGGGGATTTCTAATTTACAGGGGGTGGATGCCAACTCCTTTTTAGGAGGTGGCAACTGAAAAAAAAAACAAAAATTACTAATTTCAAAAATACGTTTTGCACCGACTTCAAATTGATATTCGGTAATAAGGTACAGTTCCTTGCTACTTTCCACTAATAGGTAGACAGGTATTTGTAAAACTGAGTGAAATTTTATTTTTTACTTTTTAGAAATATTTTAAGGCGGGGTCGATTTAAAAAAAGCTTTTCAAATTTTAGTAGCTTCACATATTTCAAGGTCCCTGCCTGGAGGGTAAACAAATAATACATCATAACCTCACTTTAGTTCCTTTTAATAATATACTTCGGTTTACGCCATTGTACCAGGTTTCACGTAAATCTACAAAAAAATTATTTGCTGGCATTATCGCATCTCAATTAAAAACCATCATGCAATGAAATCGTCATTATTAACAGCATTGAAAACAACGACATGAGCGAGAGAACGCTGCATAATTTGCTTGCAAGAGCAAATTGTACAACGGGCACGTTTCTCAATAAAAGTTTCATTTCATACTGTTGTCGTAGAAAACATTATTCGGCTGATTCGCTTCCATGATTCCCTTCCATGCAAGGCGTCTTCTTTCGTTGCGAAATGGTATATGATATGATAGGAAGTTATAACAATGCCCTGTTGTTTGTGAAAAATTATCATTATAATAAATTGAGACAAAGTTTTTAATTGATAGCACCAGCGAGTCCGCCAAATCTTCGAATATACTCATAACAGAAAACATTGTTTCTAATTTTACTTCCAAATCCAGTGGAAGTATAGCAAAGACAAGAAAATTTTAAAAAAATTTTATTGTTCAGAGAGGCTTAGAATGTCATGAAACGTCGAGATTTTAAGTTTGACTGAAAAAAAATTCTGTCGGTCTGTCTATCTGTAACATTTTTGTGCACACGTTTACTCAGGAACCGTTTAAGATATTGATTTGAAATTTAGTACACATATGTACTTTAATGAGATCTGGAACTAGATTATATTTTCATCTTGTTCCGTCGAAAGGTTGGGGGTAAATTGGGATAAATTTGGGGTAAATAGTAAATCAAGCAGGTAAGAGTCCATAAAATTGGTATTTAGTATATACAAGAGAAGCTAAGGTCCCAAAAAAATTTTTGGCATTAGCCAGCCCCATTACCACCTCCACCGCATTATTAAAGGGGATGAAAAAAAAATGTAATTTAGTATGTGTACAAGAACCAGAAACTTCAAAATATTTTTTTTACTTCATCCACCCCCACTACCACCGCCCTATCACCACCCCCACACCACTACTGATGTGGGGTATCGTTTTATGGGTTTTTGGGATAGAGGATTTCAAATATTATATTATTAAAGTTCCATAAACAATTAATTCCACGTACAAAATTTTTTCGTTGTGAGTGACTTGGATAGAAAATCTGGATGTGGAAATAGTGATTCCTTGGGCAGCGGTTTTTGTAGCTTGATAAATTTAGTGAGAGACCACCGCCGGACCATAGCCTACAGTTTGCAGCAGGTTTGACAGGAATCGTTTAAGCCAGCGGTTTTCAACCTTTTTCGAACTACGACCCTAAAAGAAAAAACAAGTTTATCCTCTCGCGACCTCTAACCTCGATCTTTATTAATAACATCTAAAATCAATCAAATTTTAAAAGTTCTCGTTATAGTTTTTAGTATGATTTCTCATTAAAAATTGGTTTCATTAAAATTGTATGTGTGTAATATTTAGATTTTTAGATTTTATAATGAATGATTTGACTTTATTGGTTTTTTTCTCAATAGCTCGGGGCCCCCTTGGAACTGCTTCGCGACCCCCCAGGGAGTCGCGACCTACAGGTTGAAAACCGCTGGCTTAAGCTATGCCAGAGTAATCATTGAACAACTATATAAAAAACCGCTGCCCAAGGAATCACTACTTCCACATCCAGATTTTTTATCCAAGTCACTCACAACGAAAAAATTTTGTATGTGGAAATAATTGTTCATGGAACTTTAATAATATAATATTTGAAATCCTCTACCCCAAAAACCCATAAAACGATACCCCACATCGGTAGCGGTGTGGGGGTGGTTATAGGGGGTGATAGTGAGGGTGGATGAAGTAAAAAAATATTTTGAGGTTTCTGGTTCTTGTACACACACTAAATCACAATTTTTTTTTATCTCCTTTAATAATGGGGTGGGGGTGGTAATGGGGGTGGCTAATTCCAAAATTTTGTTTGAGGCGTTAGCTTCTCTTGTATATACTAAATACCAATTTTTATGGACTCTCACCTGCTTGATTTACCTATTTACCCCAAATTTACCCCCCAACCCTTGGAAGGAACAAGATGAAAATATAATCTAGATCTCGTTAAAGTACATATGTGTACCAAATTTCAAGTCAATATCTCAAACGGTTCCAGAGTAAACGTGCGCACAAAAAAAGTTACAGACAGACCGACAGACAGAATTTTTTTCTTGGTTCAAACTTAAAATCTCGACGTTTCGTGACATTCTAAGCCTATTTGAACAATAAAAATTTTTTTGTCGTTACTATATCTCCACTGGATGAGGAAGTAAAAGAACATACATACGGGTCGAATTGCGAACCTCCTCCTTTTTAAATTTTATGAAGTCGGTTAAAAGGGTAGAGAACAACTGACGTGATAGAATTTCTTTTTTCTCCAAAATTGGCTTCAGCCCATCAAAATACTTCAGAAAAGTTATATGAGAACCTTAGGACAAGACCTTTTTTTAGACCTGTGTTGTTATTGATAGGGAATAATTTTGTGTATTTTAGTCAATTCATTCTCAAATTAACAGGACCCTACATAACCAACGATACAATAGCGCAGAGTATAATATTTACTGTTTGTATCTAGTTTTATTGCTGTGAATAAAATCACTTTTTCCAATATTTTAAAACTTTCAAAAAATTTAGTCTTAATAAATAAATACCTATTATTTCTGCTTACATCATTGTTAAAAAATATTATTTTGGATATTCAGCAGATAACTTTCAAAGAAAACATTCGTTTCTTTCATATACCATTGGTGCAAGTCTGACCAAAAAAGGAAGATTGACAAAACTCCCCCTAAAAAGCACAAACGAAAAAGATTGTACAATGTTTAAAGGAATTAATCCATCGAAAATATGATATACTTCAATTATTGGACATGCATGCGGTGAGCGAAATTTTATAACTATTTTCGTTGTGCTTTTTAGTATTTTCTTGACTTTGAAATGTAATAAACGTTTGATTGTGATATAGTATCCTCTAGGTAGGGCTAGAGATGCTTAATATTATATATATTAGCATGATCAGACTTGAATCATCAATATATAGAAAGAGTGGTTGTTTTATTGCTTTTCATGCTGAATCTTAGATATGGTAGGTGTATGAAAGAAGTCGACAAGTCACCGTATGGGGAGTCTTGTCAATCTTCCTTTTTTGGTCAGACTTGCACCAATGGTATATGAAAGAAACGAATGTTTTCTTTGAAAATAATATTTTTTAACAATTTAGTCTTTACGAGCAAATGTTTCATAATGTTGCCTTCACTGGATTCAAGTCTGTAGAATGCGTTGCTACCTCGGGAGTATGGCAAGGGTTTGTTCTTGGACCACTATTTTTCACAATATTTATTAATGACATAGCGGATGACTTAACAAAGTTAATTATTTAATGTATGCTGATGATATGTTGATGAGCTACCGGCACGGTAGCTCAATCGGTTAAGGCGTATTGAGTGGCGAATACGCTGATCGACTCGCTACCGCGCTCTGGGTTCGACCCCCAGCCCCGGTATTCACCGGTGGGTGTGGATGTATGTCTGCGTTTTTCCGAATGTGTAACCCCCTTCCGGACAACCTTGGCTTTGGATTTGGGGGTTGTCTACTATCTGTGGTGTGTTTATGTTTATGTTTATGTGTTTATTTGAAGATCTTTTCTAGAATTTGTACCATTGACGATTGTCTTCATATGCAGGAAAATTTAAACAAAATAAGTAACTGGTGTACAAAATACAATCTTCCATTAAATTCGCAGAAATGCAATGTTATGTCTTTTACACGTAATAGACTGGCGGTACATGACCAGTCAGGTGCAACGTTTTTAAAACGCATGTCAATCATATATATGAATGAAATTACCATGAATATGCCAGAAACGCAAATTTTAGGCAGTCGTCGCGTGCAGAAGGTGTGCAAATCGGTTTTTTTTGTTGTTTTTGTGTTTTTTTTTAATTTTAAAATGGATGCCAATAATGCCAAACGAAAAGCCGTGAAAAAGAATCCAGCGGAAATTCATTGGCATGCAGTTTCCGCGCGCAAAACAACTTTTGATGCGCACATTAAATGGTAAAATTTTTTGGTGTTCTTGATTTTGGATGATTTTGATTTTGGATTTTTTCTTCAAGGTTTTTCGTTTGGCACTATTGGCATCCATTTGAAAATTAAAAAAAAAACAAAAAAAAATCGATTTGCACACCCTTCTGCACGCGACGACTGCCTAAAATTTTGCGTTTCTGGCATATTCATGGTAGTTTCATTCATATATATGATTGGCATGCATTTTAAAAACGTTGCACCTGACTGGTCATGTACCGCCAGTCTATAAGTCCATACCAGTTTCCTACGATTATAATATAGACAATAATATACTACATCGGCCTGAAACACACTAGGTGCAATCTTTGATAAAACCCTCTCTTTTAATACACATATTAGCACCATAGTATCAGAAGCCAGCAAGACTTATGGGTTCATAGTTAGAAATTCCCGTGATTTTTCAAACCCAGATACGCTTAAGATGCTCTATTGTTGTTATGTCAGATCCAAGCTTGAATATGCGTCACGCCAATATTCTTGGCTAAAGATGTCGGTCTCGGATGGCTGGGGCCGAGCAGGACTATTGCCCTTTACCCCAATGCATCGCTGTAGACCGGGGACCAGCCTCGAGCAGGGCGGGCGAACTTACTTTACGTCGGCCCCACTCACAAATGTGAGCGGTGCAGACGATTTCGGTCCACCTTCCTGGGTCCTGGCTCGTTGGACCTTGCTGGCTAAGGCCTCTTCTGGCGTTCTTCTTTCTTCGTCTTCTGCTCTTCGCCAGCTTGTTTGCCCCCCGGGGGGGAATATGCGTCACTTGTTTGGACCCCACGCTATAATGTACATGTCAACCAATTAGAATCGGTTCAACGCAAATTCCCTAAATTTATGCATTTCAGATCTGAAGGTACTTATCCAACGATCGGTTTTCCACAAGAAGACCTGCTGGATAAGTGCTCTTTAGTTCGTTTAAGCCGTAGGCGAGAATGCTTGTCTCAAATTTTTCTTTTTAAAACCATTAACAATATTATTGACGCACCAATACTACTGTCAAAACTCTCTTTCAACATCCCCAG
Organism: Rutpela maculata; assembly: GCA_936432065.2. Taxonomy (NCBI): domain Eukaryota; kingdom Metazoa; phylum Arthropoda; class Insecta; order Coleoptera; family Cerambycidae; genus Rutpela; species Rutpela maculata. Next base: position 6,337,723 of record OW386289.2, read on the forward strand.
AACAATGTCCCGTAACACTTCTGTATTTTGCCTAGCTACACCTCGTACAAATATCCTAAAGTTCTCACCCATTTACGTAATATGCGATAATCACAACGCAATCTGTGGTGATATAGACATTTTTAATTGCTGCCTGAATGCCTTAAAAACATATTACCAAAGAAACTAGTTGAACTTGTTTGTTTTTCCTTTCTAGTATTTCATCTTCTATATAAATAATGTTAAAAACATTATGTTTGTTTTTTATCTATCTTGTTATCTATCATAAGTTATTTTAATCTCTGATATACATTTTTTATTTATACACGTTTATTGTTTGTTAACATAATTTTAATAGAATCTCTCTGTACCTCTCAGTCCTATAGTTGGGTCAAGTACCTGTTGGACAGAGTAATCAAATAAATAATTTAAATAAATAAATAATCTGATACAGGAGTGTCCCTAAATTTGTTTTGCCTGTATGAACTGAATTTGAAACTTGTAATTATGCTTTCAAAATGTATTTTTTTAGGGCCACGACACTACAGCCTCAGCTATTACTTTCACCCTCTATTGCTTAGCAGAACATCCAGAAATTCAGGTAATGTAGAATATTTTCCATAACATAAAACATTAGGTAGATTAATGACCACAAAGTCTAGTAACAGCTAGTATTTTTTGTTGTTCATCAGAGTAGAATTGCATGACATATTGGCTACTTTATATTTACATACCAGTATATGTAATTTTGATAGCAATTAAATTGGAGAGAATTTAATTTTTTTGGGGAAATCACTATAAAATCAATCGGAAATCTACATTAAGCAGGTGATTTTGTTCATTAACTGTACTAGGTCATTAACATAAAGGTTTTGATAGTGACGTGTGTTATGATCAGTACACTATTAATAAATGGACTATATTAAGTAGATATGTTGGTAACGTTTTGTTTAATAGTTTAAACAAAACTAGAAACTTTGACAAAATAATTTGTTTAGTGGATAATAATTTGGCTTGATTCATTCTGAAATGTATACTTGTAGTACAGTCGAATTGATTTAATTTTTTTTTTTTTCGGCGACAACATTCCACCTGAAATTTTATTGTCGATTCTTATGTATTATATGATTATCATGATTACGAAAAAAATATTTGCTCCCAAAAATTCCTTGTGCATCAAAAGTTATATGCACTTTTTGACGCGCTTTCACGGATTTCCAACTTATCTGCTTAATATATCTTTTTCTAGTAATCGGATGGGAATATTAAAAATACTGGCTTATTTGGAATAAAATTCTTAAAAACATACATGCAGTTAAGAAAATAAAGCCTAATAATCACAAAAGTTTTTCAAATAATATATTTTTTCCTAAGTGTACCGTTTGACAACAGCGATTTTTTTTATCAGCGCTAAATGCGAAATTGGGACGCAATTTAATACACCTCGCATGCTAGTTACAGTAACTAGAGGTTTTAACTTCGGAATAATGTCATATTGAACGGATTTCGTTCATTTTTGGCAGTATAATAGTAAATGCTCCACAGAAAAGTTTCTATATTGTGCTAAATTATAGGGGGTGGATTCCACCCCCTCTCAGGGGGTGGCACTTAAAAAATATATATGTTTATTGGAGCTGAAATAGAATCAAATTTTAAGAAGAAAAGGTTCTATGCAATTTTTCACATAAATTGATAGTTTTCAAGTTATAACGACTTCAAAATTGCGATTTTAGCTTAAAAAAAGGTATTTCGGCTTTCGTCAAGTTTCTCGAAAAGTATTACTTTATCGAAAAAATGTTACAGACCAATTACAGAAAGTACAAACAGGGAATTAATTATATTTTTTGTTTATTGATGTAGGATTAATAATTTTGGAGATATTTAAGTTTATATTTGGTAGTGTTCCGAAATTAAATTTAAAGTTTAAAATGCACTTTTTTCTAAAGCAAGTGCTTTAAATGAGCAAAAAAATTGAGCATCTAGGTAATGCTACATCTTAACGAAAAACTGTATTTAAGATAATTTTTCTAAATTACTGGCTAATTATATTAACAAAATGGCGACCTTTTTATATAAAAAAAGTAAAAATACGCACATTCTTCCGTCATAACTTCTTTATTTCTTATGCTACAGGAACGAGTAAAAAATAATTTGAAATCGCAATTAATTGTCTTTAATTTCATTTCCTAGCATGCATGACGTAGGTGTCACAATTTCTGAAATATTTAACATTTAAACTGCATTTTTCGTCTTATAAACGTTCGGATGCCATTTGTAAACTTTCATATCTCCGAAACTATTAAATCTATGTAAATAAATTAACAAGCGAAATTCATTATCAGTTTATGAGCTTTATTTCTGGTATCTACCCATTTTTCAATAAAACTAATATTTATTGATATATTTGGAAGAGGAAAAAAAATACGTTTCATCGAAAATACCTTTATAGTTCAAACAGTATTTTTTTCTAAAGCAAGTGCTTGAAATTCCTTTTTTTAATTACTGGCTAATTACAGTAACAAAATGACGACGTTGTTATTAAAAAAATGTGTAGACGCACATTGCTTCGGTTATAACTTCTTTGTTTTTCATGCTACAGAAACAAATTAAAAAATAGTTGAAAGCTTAATTAATAACATATTATTCTACCTATTAGCACCCTTGACGTAGGTGTCACAGTTTTTGCGATATTTAACTCTCACTCTAAATAATTATCTTATGAACACTTGGATGCCAAATGTATACTTAAATATCTCCGAAATTATTAATCCTACATCAATAAACAAAAAATATAATTAATTCCCAGTTTGTACTTTCTGTAATTGGTCTGCAACATTTTTTCGATAAAGTAATACTTTTCGAGATACTTGACGAAAGCCGTTTGGAAATACCTTTTTTTTAGCTGAAATCGCAATTTTGAAGTCGTTATAACTTAAAACTATCAATTTATGTGAAAAATTGCATAGAACCTTTTCTTCTTAAAATTTGATTCTACTTCAGCGCCAATAAATATGTATATTTTTTAAGTGCCACATCCTGAGGGGGTGGCATCCACCCCCTATAAATTAGCAAGCCTCCGCACAATATAGAAACTTTTCTGTGAAGCATTTACTATTATACTGCCAAAAATGAACAAAATCCGTTCAATATGACATTTTTCCGAAGTTTAGCATATTTTTTACCTCTGGGTACTGTAGTATGCAGGGTTGGTCAGATTAGTCGCGTAGAAGTGGCGGTTGTCAAAAATCATTAAGTATTCATTGTTCGGATAAAAATTGTAACAATCGAAAACAACATTATTAAAGATTTCGAGGCAGATATGAACGAATTAGAATGCTATTAATGTAGGGCCTACATAAACTACATACTACATATTTATCTATCCAAATAGAAAATTTATTTCAACAATAAAACTCATTTTATGCGTACGTTTTTACTTTCATTCATTTAAAAATGTCTAATAAACTTATTAATTAGATGGGTAGTTAGTAACATTGATTGATATTTATAGATTAGGTATTTATATCTACCTACGTCTTTTTATTATTAAAAGGAGACTATTTAATATTTTTTGTACAATTTTTTAATATTAACAACATATGATCAATACTACTGTACAATATATGAAATATTGAACAATAATATTGATCCTCTAGATCTTTTGATCACTACTGGTTTTGTACGTATTGATATAAGTTCATATACCCCGACCGGAACCGTCAGATCGTTGCAGTCGGCAGGCTTGCTACAGCCGAGCGCGCAAGAATATGACTTTGGCCCGTTAAAAAAAATCGCTGACTCAATACTATCAACGGGACTTGAAAAATGTTTATCCTAAAAACTTTTTTCAACTATTGGCTTCAATTTGTACGCAGCATGTATATACAAATTTTCATAAATAAATTTTTTTCTCGATTGCCTAAAATTACGCTACTGAAAATAACAAGTTTGAGTTTCCTATTATTTTACCAACTTAAAAAAAAATAAATCGAAGCGCTATTGTGTCTACTTTAATCTAAAAAAAATAGCTTGATAGCACAAATATTTTCAGAGATATAGCGGTGGAGACGTTAAAAAACATATTTCATTAAAAATCTATTTTTTTGAGTTTTTCCGAAATAAAAAAGTTCTCGACCACCAAAAAATGTCGTAAAAAATGATTTCGTGTACACGATTATCTTACTAAAGAATCCCACTAAGTCTGGTTTGGTTCTACGCCGGTTTTTTTTTTCTCGAAAATAAGCGACTTTACTTCCAGATTTTACTCTACTAATAAGACATTTTTAAAAGTACTTGAAAAGACCTTTAAAATGAACTTTGGTAAAAGTCGTTAGCATAAAAACTAACGAAGTTATGATGAATATAAAATGGTTGTCTCTTTTTTTCGGAGAAAAAATCAACATTGAAACCAATGGCTTCACCGCAAGAATTGAAATTGAACGTAATCCATTTACAATTTACTTTATTTAAGTACTAACAATATGTTCTAGAAGTTTCACCAGTTTAGGATGTCTATATTTGAAAAAAAGTTTGATTCAAATTTGAAATGATATTTGGAATTTCTTAAAAAATTGTTATTTCTTCACAATAATTCAAAAAGTAAAGAATATGCTAGAGTACAAATTTTAGAAGCCGGTAGGTAATGCACAATATTACTGTACGGAGCTGCTAAAGAGACAGTTAAAAAAATTGCGCCGTGTCGTAGACTTATCAGCGTTTCTTGAGTAGATGTGCTATGATTGGTTTTTCAATGATAACTACCTTAATTTTTAAGCTATTCAATCGCTCCAAAAATCATTTTACAGGGAACTTTAAGGGCTACAAGGGATGCAAAATTGAACTTCCTTGAAGCTTTCGTTTTTTAGATTTTTGGGTTTAAAAGGGGAAGGTGGTCATCGCACTTAAATGCAAACTTATAACGGTGATATCTCAATTAATTTTCATCCTAGAAAAATAAAAAGAAAACGAAATTTTCAGTAAAAAAAAAACCTTAATTTTTGTACTGCATTTTTTTATGTATTTTCTTTAGTCTTTGAATTATTGTGATTAATATATTCTTACTTTATTAACCAATCAAAACGTACATTTTCAAAAAAAATCGACCAATAAGATTTGTTTAAAGTGAGAAAAACGGCTATCGATAAGTGGAAAAAATCGAGAAAAATGTATGTTACTTTTTTCGTAGTAGCCATGTGTCAAATTAAAAAGTCATTGAAATTATTAAAATCTGACATTTCACGTTTTGATTTCTGTACACAAAATGAATGAGAAAAAGCGATTTGGTGATGTTTCACAAGAAAATATTAACTAAGCTATGAATGAAAGTGTCCCAGTTAAAACGAGAAACACTAAAAATTCTATATGGAAACAATTTAAAGCTTTTTGCAAAGAGCATTATTCCCTCGAAAAAGATACGACTACTATGATGAACTTGCAAATATTTTGACTGACTGGGGTTATAACATGATAAAAAACATTAGAAAATGTTTTTATTTTTTATTATAAATCGTTATTTTTAAAACATTAAATAAACAGTTTTGTTGTTTTAATAATTATTTTAGATAATATTTTTTAATCATATATTAATCTTCTGTAATACACACGAGGTTGATTTTCTACTTGGGTAAATTTTCTTTGAGTGACTCAAACCTGTTTTCCATGAAAATTATGCTCGAATTAAGGGACATAGGAAAAATCGCTCCACTTCGTGTCCCGATTTTTCCATGCCCTTAATTCTCGAATAATTTTCATGGGAAAACAGGTTTTTGTCCAAAAAAATTTACCCGGTAAAAAATCGACCTCTTGTGTATTAATAACCGAAAAAATGAAACTTGTTTAAGAAACAAAAATCATTTCAAATTTGAACCAAACTTTTTTTCAAATATACGCATCCTAAACCGGTCAAACCTCTAGAACGTATTGTTAGTACTTAAATAAAGCAAATTGTTAATAGATTACGTTCAATTTCAATTATTGCGGTGAAGCCATTGGTTTCATTGCTGATTTTTTTCCGAGAAAAAGAGATTTTCATAACTCCGTTAGTTTTTATGCTAACGACTTTCACCAAAGTTCATTTTAAAAGTCTTTTTAAGTACTTTTAAAAATGTTTTATATGTTTTTCTCCAAAAATTTTCCGTTTTTCTGTTATTTAACGTTGAAAGGATCGAATTCAATTTTTGGCGAACAAAAAGTCACCTTCAACGAGCCATAACTCGGTTCGTATTGCATCTACAGAAATAATAAACAAAAAAACAATCGATTTGGTATTTTATAGGCTTCATTTTTGCTTATAATAATTTTTTTGGTAAAACTTAAAGTTTTCGAATTATTAGTGAAAAATCGTTCTAAAACATGCATTTTTTAGATGAAAAATCAACATTTTCAATCAAGAATAACTCAAAAAGTATTGACACATCGAAAAAATTTCATAGAACATTTATTGCTTCGAATTCATTCCTCTATCGATTTCTGCAGTTACTTTGAACATAATAATATCCATCCCCAAGGTAAAAGCACACATCGGCACTATATAACTTTTGTCCCTTGAGCCATTCCCTAATAGTACAGTAAATTTAGTAACAGACCCAAACATCCCAAAGGTATAGGCAATTCTTGTACCAGGTTGTTCACTATCCTCAGTACAACACACCATGAAAAATCCCGAAGTTTGTGGCGTCGGGTTTGGGAGGGAGGGGGGCGGGGGTATCACTGACTATTCTTTTTCCGCAGTTTTGCTCTGATATCTCCAAAACTATTAGGTTCATCAAGATCTCGAACATAAACAAAGTTGTTGTACATAAAATTTCTGATTGGTTCTATTCATGTTTTTGATCAACCTCATAGTTATCGAGATATGGAGGGGAGAAATCTGTGAAATGTTAAAAATTGACAAATAAAGCTAAAAATTGACTTACATTTGTCTGATTTGAGCTTAAATTGTTTGGATTGAAGTAGAGCATGAATAAGTAATAAATTATGGTAACCATAGTACCAGGGGGGACGGGAAGACGGTTAAATGTAAGAAACAGTAAAAGTTGAGATTTGAAACGTAAAAAAGACAAATCTTGATATATTTTACATTTATTACAAGATAATAATGTATTTTCAAGATTATTACAAGATCAGAAAGTATTTTCAAACTTATTTGATTTCATCATCATCATTGCTCTCTTCTTCACTGTCATCTGAATCATAGTCCTTTCCTAGTAGAAGAACATCATCTGACACTAAAATTTGCTCAGCATCGAACTCTATTGGTGCAGTCAAGACCTACACACGTTATGCACATTCTTGAACATTGCAGACCATTCTTCCACATTGCAGACCATTCTTCCTGCACTCACAGTTTCGAGTGCAATCATCGTGCAATAACAGGAAATAAGCCGCAGTAATTCATCTGGTGCAGCAGCCATTGATGTAGTCACTGGGCGGAGTTGCCTTCCAATCCCACTGTAAATGAACTTTTGCAACACCATGCCTGAGCTGCACTTGATGGTACACTCGTAAAAAGTGTTCTCGTGCAGCGTGTTCTGTTGGTGGAAGTGCGACTAGTTTGAAGTTAGCATGTATGAGTTGTTTACCAATTGTTGTCAAGTAACGTTTGTATCGTAAGGCATCCAAGTTTTCAGTCTCTTTTGTTCCATATGCTCTCTACAGTATATACAAGATAAAATAAAAAAATCTACTACCTCGTTTAAAGTAACTATCACCCCCTAGTCGCACAACTAGGGCCGTAAAACGGGAGAGGTCGGCCTTCAAGCTTTCCAGCCCATCTGATCTTTATTGTATTCAAGGCCGTCATCCTTTCTCTTCTCCGGATTCCTTTTTCAACTCTCACCCACTTCAATCCAAATAATTTAAGCTCAAATCAGACAAATTTAAGGCAATGTTTAGCTTTATTTGTCAATTTTTAACATTTCACAGATTTCTCCCCTCCATATCTCGATAACTATTAGGTTGATCAAAAATATGAATAGGACCAATTCTATCAGAAATTTTATGTACAACAACTTTATTTATGTTCATCATCTTGATAAACCTAATAGTTTTGGAGATATAAGAGCAAAACTGCGGAAAAAGGATAGTCAGTGATACCCCCGCCCCTCCCTCCCAAACCCGACGCCACAAACTTCGGGATTTTTCATGGCGTGTTGTACTGAGGATAGTGAACAACCTGGGACACGAATTGCCTATACCTTTTGGATGTTTAGGTTTAGGTAATTTTTGTTCTATATTTACTGTACTATAATTCATTTCTGTCCAAATTTCACGTCAATCGGTTTTATCCGAAAGGATTCTGAGCGAGAAATCTTCAAGCACTGGACTAAATTAACTTTTTCATGAATATCGGAAAAAAAGCATAAAAAAAATAGATTTTTCCTGAAAAAGTTGTTATTATTGTTTAAACAATATAAATAATTATCAACCCCGACTGTGAGAAACATTTTTTAACTTAAATTTTCAAGAAAAACAACTCAATGATTTATAAATATCGCGAAAAAAAATTTTTTTTAATATATTTTTTTGTAAATATTGTTATTATTGTTTAAACAATATAAATAATTATTTGCGCCACTTGGGATGTTTCTGATTTTGAATAATATTAAAAAAAACCCATTTAAAAAAATTTATCAAGATCGGAGCTGTTGCTGATTCAAGTATATGGTTTTTGACGCGCAAGGAATTTTTGGGAGCAAATATTTTTTTCGTAATCAGGAGGTCATAATACTGAAGAATCGACAATAAAATTTCAGGTGGAATGTTATCGCCGAAAAAGTCAATTCAACTGCACTATTGTATATGAATTACAATTTAGTATGGATCTCAAAACTCTTTCTTTATTTATATCTTCTGCAAGATATAAAATTCACTTGTTAAGCACAAATAATATAGTAGGTCAATAAACAAAATGAGAAGCTATAATTGTCTTTTGTACCAATAATTATGACCATGCACTTAAAAAACAACTTATTCTACATAAGAAATAATTTTTCTTGGAAACCTGTATTGCTTTATAATTGACATGACTACAGAATGATAAATGTTCTATATAGTCTATATAGTCCAATCAATGAATGCCCAAAAGGGGATTGTAGGAAACATTTAGGAAGGGAGAATTTTCCCTTCAAAGATGTGTTGGGGGTAGTTAGGAGGTAAACACACTAAAAGTCCTCGCCCCTAGCCCCGCCACTTCAGGGGGGGGGGAGGGGGAGAGGGATGGAAAGGTTCCTTTTTTCGATTCTTCGCTTATAACTCGGAAACGATGCGTCGCATGAAAAAAAGTAATCTATGCAAAATTAAACGTAATTAAATTTTCCACAAGAATGTTTATATTCATTTTCTTCCTATGTGTTATAGTTTACGAGATACTCGCCAGCGAAAATCGATGATTAATAAAAAAAATCAATTATGTACCTTGAATCTTTCTATCAAAGCGGTTTACCGTGGTCTGCTAATAAATTATAGTCACAAAACAATCTTTATTTTACAATACCCGACGTATTTCCTAACGTAATATTTTGTCGAAATCTATACATTTCCTTAAAAATACAGTGTGACTCACTTAAAATGAAGATACCCTTATAACTTTTTCATTTTGTTTCCGATTTGAAACAAATTTTACTCAAGTATAGAACAAATTAGAATCTACTTCTGACCATAAAAACATTAGGCTGCTACAAAAGCACAAACCCACCTGCGGTACCAAAATATGCTAAAAAAAATAAAACATTTTGAATGTTAGAAATTCTACAAAATGCATCCGATCGGCGCCACAAACGTACGTACACCAAAATTTGATTTGGTTATTGATGGGGGATTTCTCATACTTAGGCTCATCTGGCAAAGGGTATCCTCAGTTTCCGCAATTTGTGGTCGCTACGTGAAATTCGTCAATATGATTTTTAATCTTTTTCATCATATCTTGTGGGAAATTTAATTACGTTTAATTTTGCATAGATTACCTTTTTCCGTACGACGCATCGTTTCCGAGTTATAAGCGAAGTATCGACAAAAGGAACCTTTCCACCCTCCTCTCCCCCTGAACCGGCGGGGCTAGGGGCGGGGACTTTTAGTATGTTTCCCTCCTAACTACCCCCAACACATTCCTGAAGAGAAAAATTCTCCCCTCCTAAATGTTCTCTACAACTCTTTCATAGGCTGGACTAATAATAATTCCAAGATACTTAAATTATGTAACTCTGTAAATTTTTTGTTGGTTTATCTCTACATTTCTATTATTGGAGAATACTGATTACTCAAAACATAACCTTTAATTTTTCTATATAAAGAGGCAGATTATTTTTTATCTCGTTTTTTTTAAATCAATTGTACTACTTTAATGTTTTAATTGCGATATCGATCATAAGATGAATACTTATATCAAAATATCAACTGCTAACGTTTGTATTACTGCAGTTGTAATATGCAATGTTTACTGCAATATCGACTAAATATTAAATAAATAATGTTGATGTAAGCGCAGATCCTTGGAGAACACTATGTAAATTTCCACGAGGTTTACTTACACTATTTTATTTGCATAACTGCATCGAGTTGATTAGATATGAACTTAACCACTTCAAAACTGCACTCATAAAACCCATCCACTCCAACTTGTCTAATAGGTGGTCTATTTATTATTTCAAAAAATCTTTTAAATAGTCTAAGAATATTTCGCCGACAAATAGCTTTTTTGTTTAGAGTACGTTCCCATTAAACTAACAGCAGTACAATCGATAGCTACTTTTTTTTGCAATTATTTTTTTAAGTGTTTAAGAGTGCCTCTAGAGTAGGGAGAATGTAAATATCTCGTTGATGATACGACAAAAATCTATTTTCTCATTGTAGGCGAAAGCTGTCGAGGAACAGAAGGAAATATTCGGAACAGAGAGGCATAGACCTGCATCATACCGTGATCTTCAACAAATGAAGTACTTAGAATTAGTGATAAAAGAGACACTAAGACTGTATCCCTCGGTGCCGTTTTATGGTAGAGCAACGGATAAGGACACTCTATACAAAGGTAGGGTAATTGGTGTGATAAAATCACATACAGTATAATATTCAGAATCGAAAGTGTTCGGTTTGGTATGGCAATAAGAGCAAGCGAGAGCGAAGCAAGCAATGATGTACATAATTCTCTTGAAGGGGCGTGTCACTCTTTACCTCTGCTAGAGTACTGGTAGACGTCTTTATTGTGGGTGGTTGGTTAATAGCGCAATACCAAACCCAGCACTTTCCGATTCTGTATACTTAAAATATACAGGGTCGCTGATATGCATGGAAACGGTCGATTATCTCCTATAATAAGATGACTAGCGAAAAGTGTTAAGACAAAAGTTTTAGGGTTTTTTAAAATCTATTACAATAAAATTAAGTATACAGGATCAGTTATGACGAAACAAAGTTGCTTTTTCTTTAATGGAACACCTTGTATATTATTTCATATTTCAATTCTAAACAAAATTCATATAGAATATCATATACCTAAACTTAACCGTTTTCGAGAAAATTTGAAAATAACTTTTTACTACTCTCAAAATTAAAGAAAAAGCCCGAGATGATGGATATTTATTATGAAAATTACAAAAGGTGGAGGATATGGATATGATTAAATACTAATATTATTTTTTACAGAAAATAAGAAAGCATAATTGTTCAGGGTTGATAAAAATGTATGAAACGAAAAAATGTATTTTTTAATGAATGTCCTGGATATTTTAAACATTATGGAAACAATATTTATGTCTGGAAAACAAGAGAGAAAACAAGTTTTAATAAACAACAGGTATTTTCTTTGGAATTCTATTTTATAAGGTGCTCAAAGTGTTCACCATTTACCTTCTGACAGTAATGAATTCGCTGAACAAAATTTTGTAATGAATCTAAAAGGGTATTGGGAGGAATAGTGGAAATTTAATGCCTTATCCTTTCTTGCAACTTTTCGATATTTTGCGGCCTATTTATGTGACCCCACAGTCAAGCGGGGTCATATCGGGAGACCTAGCTGGCAATTCAATTGCCCCTCTGCATCCAACTCATTTACCAGGAAAAGTTTCCTCTAGATATGCCCGTATCACAAGTCCAAAATATGGAGGAGCTCCATCTTATCGAAACCATATATGTTCTCCCGGAAATTGGGATTGTTATTATTCGGGAATAATCGTCTAAGCTCTAGAATAATATGTTCTTGCAAAAGTAATAAATATCGTTCAAAGGTCAAATTTCCATTTATAAAATAGGGTCCTATGAAGTGTCCACCAATAATGCCACACCAAACATTTGCCTTTTGAGGTCGTTGGGTGTGAACTTCCTTCATCCAATATGGATATGGATTTTGGTCTGACTAATACCTACAGTGTTGTGTCGGTTTAAGTGCCCGTTTAAACACAATGTAGATTCGCCAGAAAACAATATATGTGTTTGACACTTTCGTTTAATTTATCCATAACTTCGCAGAACTCGATTCTACGATCAAAATCGTCTTCATCCAATTCTTGTAACAAATGAATTTTATATGAATGGATTTTTTCTCGTTCGCAAATTTTTTGAATGAAATATCGACCCATGTTATGACTTAAAGCCCTCTGTTGTGTCGAATTTGTTGGAGTTTCCACCACATCTAACATGACGTTCAAAGAATTTTTTTCATTTGTAACGCTTACCGGTCTTCCACTTCTTGGTCGATCTTTGACATCTCCAGTTTCATGAAAACGCTGCAATGTTTTTGAAACGATGATTTAGAAAGAGGTTCCCGATCAGGATGCAATTCATTAAAAATATTCACTACATGGTCACAACTTCGTCTTCTATCACCATGCAAATTAGACATTTTAGAAGAAATAATTTATAAAGTAATAATATTTGAAATGCGTACTCTAGATAGGGTTAGAAATAGGTACCCGAAAAGTCCCCCCCTCCCCAATTTGGGGTGGAACGTCCCTTTTTTGTGCAAAAAACCACCCCTAACGGGGTGTGAAATTTCGAATAGGATTGATTATTACCTGTGCGCTTCTGTTCGGACGCTGTTAGCACGAAATAGGTGAGGATAAGCTACAGGGTTAATAGAACATTTTTTATGCAGAATTTAAGGAGAAATTTGTTATTTCCTACGCTTTTTTCTCTTCCGACGAACGGTTTACAAGATAAAAGTGAAAAATCAGCTTTAAGTCCCCGTTAAGAGTGGTTTTTTGCAAAAAAGGGACGTTCCACCTTTAAATGTGGGGGGAATTTTTCGGGTATCTATTTCTAACCCCATCTAGAGTACGCATGTCAAATATACCACTAAACACGAAACATTTATGAAACGTTTCGAAAAAATTGTAATCTGGAAGAAATGAAACATTTCCTAGAAACATATCTGTTTATATTTTTGACACATTTCAGAAATTCATATTTGTTATTTTGCAGAAACATTTCATATATATTCCACTAAACACGAAACATTTATGAAACGTTTGGAAAAAATTGTAATCTGGAAGAAATGAAACATTTCCTAGAAACATATCTGTTATATTTCTGACACATTTCAGAAATTTATAATATTTGTTATTAAGAAATATAGAAATATTTCATATATATTTTTCCGTCGGTAAAATATATAAGAAATCATGAATTCAAATGACATCGGTAATAATATGTCCATTCCCCGCGATTTTTAATATACCTTGTTTGTAAAATTACAACTATTCTCGACTTAGATTCCGTCTGGAATACTGAATGCTTGGTTATTAATAAGTAATTACTCGAAAACTAGACGTCAACGAATAATGTGGAGAATATAATAATATATATCTGTACTTTGGAATGAAAAGGGCGGGTGTCCAATTTTTTGTGAATTTTATGTAAGAACTGTTTCTAATAAAGAAAAGCCTTATATTTCTATAATTAAAGGCCAGAAGTTCATATATTATGTAATGTTTTAATATATTTCAACTTTAAATAGACGGTTGTCCAATACTTGCTCCACATGTCTTACAAAAATGGCCGTTTCTGTCACAAAATCATATTTTTTGATTTTGTGACAACCGCCCTTTTCATTCCAAAGTACAGATATAAAGATCCGAAATATTGATATTTGTAAACTCTGAAAACCATAAAAACTATATGATCATCTCCATGCGGCAAGTTGTGGAATTACATTTATCGAAAAACACGAAGGGATAGTATACAATCGTTTACGATCGATACGATTCTGCCTATTTGTTTTATAGCAACTAATTAGTAATTATAATTACTGCAAATTTCAACTCCAAATCGAGAAGTCAGCATACCAATATTGGTAGATTATTGCACAGAATACGCATCAATTAAAATGTCAAATTGTAGAAATTCATTTATTAAAATGAGAAACGAAAACATACGATCGATGACGATTCTAACATGGACAAATGTACAGAGCAGAGAAGTTAGCCGCCACCATCAACGCCATTTACTATTGTTGCAGTTAAGTAAGTTTTATCTTTATGCCTGGAAGGACACTGTGTGCATCAAAAATAAAAAAAAAAAAACAGTGCGAGTGTCGGGTCAGTTAATTATTACTAATACTTAAAGTGCTGTGGTTTTTGAAAGATACATTGTTTTTTCAGTAATGAACGAGAAGAAAAAAATATTCATTTGTGTTCTGTACATTCAATTTGTGATTGTTTTTATGACTTTTTCAGCCCCTGGCGAAGGCTTAGTACCAGCATGAATAAAACATTCGAATCTTAGTATCGGTGTGGTTCATATCAGGCCCAATAGCGGTTCATCAAATAGAAGACAAGATAATATACCTAATGGTTAACCACTTTTGAGGGCAACTGCCAACTTGATTTTATGAAGCTGATATTTTATTTTATGGAGGAATAAGATATACTTTTGTTATATATTTTTATATTTATATACTATGTTTTTTTTTAGATATTTACAGTTTACAAATATTTAAAAGTGTTTCTAATACATGTTTTTCTTTATACTTACTGGGTAATTTTATTTATTTGTAGACATCTAAATGTCAAGGAAAGATTGATGGGATCGACAGCCCAGTGAAGATATAAGTAAAGATGAAGACACTAGAAAGTTAAAAAGAAAATTCCAAAAAGGTCGCTAAAAATTATGAAATAAAATTTTACGGTCGCCCAGTTAACTGAACCTTAATATTGTTATTGAAGTCGCCTAAAAATATATTTCAATTCATTATTTGTTTATTTTTACACCGGCTTCAATTTCGACATTAGGTAATAAAGTTCAGTTAACTAGAGGTGATATTGAAATTTTATGTCTCATAATGTTTATAGCAGAGATGTGCCGAGGATACTCCATACTCGATATAAGTCTGTAAAAGGCATGTAAATAATATAACTGTATGCACTTATTTTGGTATCAAAATGAAGCTTGCATCATCACGAATCAGATTTCGCCATAACATAGCTTATCAATATACCCAATGGAAAGTTAGAAGGAAAACTTCCTGGAAACTTTCCATTTTGAAAACTCCGAAAGTTTCAGGAAGTTTTCCTTCTAACTTTCCATGGGGTATATTGATAGCCTATTTTATGGTGAAATCTGATTCATGATGATGCAAGCTTCATTTTGATACTAAATGAGTGCATACAATTATATTATTTACATGACTTTTACAGACTTTTATTAAATATGGAAAATTTTCTCAGCACATCTCTGGTTTATAGCGACCTTTCCTGAAGAAAATGTCTCTTTGAAACGTTTCTTGGGTAGGACATCTCTAGTATCTACAATATATCTGAAACGTTTCTGTAACAGTTCCAGAAACGTTTCATATTTTATATGCATTTTTTGAAACATTTTTGTAAATATTCATAAATGTGTCGGTCACGTGTCTTTTGAAATGTTTCATTGAAACGTTTCTTAGGTAGGACATCTTGAGTTTCTGCAATGAGTCTAGCAGAACTGGGTAATTCCTGGTGAAAAAGTAATTAGCAATTACAATTCCTTTTTTTTTCGTGTAATTGTAATTGTAATTGTAATTAAGTACTTTTTTTTAATTAAAGTAATTTGGAATTGTAATTGTAGGAAAATTGTTAAAGGAATTGTAATTTGTAATTATATTATTTGAACTATCTAATTACAATTACTTTTTCAAATTACAATTACTTGTTCCAATTACAATTACTTTTTCCAATTACAATTACTTTCTCCAATTACAATTACTTTCTCCAATTACAATTACTTTCTCCAATTACAATTACTTTTTCCAATTACAATTACTTTTTCCAATTACAATTACTTTAAGAACATGCGTATGTGATTTAACAAACAAGAATACATTAAAACAGAATTTTACAGTCGCATAGTTTAAAATGAATCTGAAAAGTTAAAAAAAAGTACTGACTAAAAACGAGTTTTCGCCGTGGTCCGCTGCACATTTGTTTTTTTTTAAGTACACAAACTTTTGTATTTTTGTCCAATAAACTTTTAAAAACTAAATGTGCTTACTGTTTTTTATTATCATTCTTATTATTATTAGGCATTGTTATTATAGTGGAGTCGATTTAGTCAATAAAATAGCGAGGTTGGGAAATTTAGATGGATGCAGACCCGGCGGAAATTGTTTGTCATGGCGAGTATAACAAAACCCTAAAATCTTGATTTCCAAATAGGGGCGGAACCGTGTTTTATTGGCCGAAAAGTGATTTTTTGGACATTTTAAGGGTCAAATTTGCAGTTTTAATTTTCTTTGACCACTTAAACAATTAGTTAAGGAACTAAAATAGTATCCTTTTATTCTTAATATTAAAGAAACCTCCAGTTTAAATTTGGTGAAGATCAGACCACCTCTTGATATACATATAAAAAATTGAGAAAATTAAATTTTGGCTATCTTGATCAGATCTCAACCGATGTGGCTGAAATTTGGAATGGAAGTAGTCTCTATCACACAAAAATTATTTACCAGATTTCAGCCAAAAATATTAAATAGTTTGGCTGAAATTGCAGTTTCAGTCAAATTTTCTGAAATGTTCAAATTGAAATATCTCCGAACCTAAAAGACGGATCGAATGGAAAAGGTAGGTTATTTTATGTACCTTTACATGATATAAGTCAAGAACCACTTTTTTTTACATTCGGTAGTTTTTTAGTCATTTGCACTATATATATAATATATGTGTACTCAGTGACTATGTGTGCGCGCACTGGTATGTATAAAGCAGAAAACAATTGTATTTTTTATTGTTTATAAAACTGTAAAAAATATACCTATATACAGTGTGTCTCACTTTGTATTAAGTATAATTTGGCTATTTGTGTTTGGATTTGTATATATTTTTTATAGCACATAATACCCATAATGAACTATCTTTGGAAGGTAGAACTGTTACTCAATCTCTATTTCAAAGCCAACTGTGATGTTTTTAAAATGGGAATTTTGCAAAAGTAACATTAGCGATTGAGATAGAGGAAAAATGTATTTGGAAAAGTCGTTCAGAAAAATTAAGTAAGTTCAAATATGAATTTTCATTTAAAAATATTGATTTGTTTTTTGAAAAATATTGCAAGTCAGAAAAATTCGAGGTTTGGGTTAGTTTAGAGCATCCAGATTGCTATGAATTCCAGAAAATAGTTGAAAATTTTTAATTTAATAAACCATTTTACATAATGTTGATAATTTATTTAATTAAAAGAAAAAATAATTTTCCCAACTTGCAATATTCTTCAAAAAAAAAAAAAATTAATATTTTTAAATGAAAATTCATATTTGAACTTACTTAATTTTTCTGAACGACTTTTCCAAATTAATTTTTCCTCTATCTCAATCGCTAATGTTACTTTTTGCGATATTTTTCAAAAAAAAAAAAAATTTATATTTTTAAATGAAAATTCAGATAGCCGCTTCATGTATAATCGAAGGGTAACCGTGGTCTATCTTTTACTTTTCAAAACGAGTGTTTTGATATTGTACCACGCCTACCATTTGCCACAAAGCAAATTTTGATCCGACTTTTAGGCTTGAAGATATTTCGATTTGAAAATTTCAGAAAATTTGACTGAAACTGCAATTTCAGCCAAACTGTTTAACATTTTTGGCTGAAATTTGGTCAACAGTTTTTGTGTGATGAAGACTACTTCCATTCCAAATTTCAGCCAAATCGGTTGAGATCTGATCAAGATAGGCCGAAATTTGATTTTCTCAATTTTTTTCGTATATATAAATATCAGGAGGGGGGATGGTCAGATATATTCCCCAAATTTAAACTGAAGGTTCCTTTAATCCTTGAGAATAAAAGGATACCATTTTCTTTTCTTAACTAGTTGTTTAAGTGATAAAAAAAATTAAAACATCAAATTTGACCCTTATTAAATGTCCAAAATACCCCTTTTCGGCGAAAAAAGCATTTTTTGGAAATTCAAATTTAGAGTTTTATTATACTCGTCATGACAAACAATTTCCGCAGGGTCTGCATCCATCTTAACAATTTTTCCAATTCTTTCCTAAACTGACGCCACTATTAAGCTGCCTTTTCTATATATTTATTTAATTTTTCCTGGTTACTCTTAAGGTCAAACATTCTAATAACGATTCTAATAAATATTAAAACGCAATATTACACAATGCACTTTTAATTAAAATTTTTAACTTACCTTTTTGTCTGTTTGGTCACTATAATTTACTTTATCATAAAAGTAATTAGAAAAGTAATTGCTAATTCCTTTTTTAAAGACATGTACTTTGTAATTGTAATTAATTCCGTTTTTAAAAAAGTAATTTGTAATTGTAATTAGTTCCTTATTTAAAAAAGTAATTTGTAATTGTAATTATTTTTAAATTACAAGTAATTACCCAGCTCTGGAGTCTAGAACGTTTCTGTCGTACTTCTAGAAACGTTTCATGTTTCAGTACATGCATTTTAGAAACATTTCCGGAACAGCAAAATGTTTAGTGGGATTATTACTTTATAAATTATTTCTTCTATTCACTGTTTTTTAATCTAATTTGCGTATACTACCTATGATCATTAAAATTTCAATACGCTCGGTTTCACTTAAACGTGCCATTTTTGCGCGAAAATTATTCACACTAAATGTATTTTTGACATGTGTTCTCGAGATCATCACTGTTTGACAAATGAATGACGCGGCGTTGTTATGGAGCTAGAAACTTTCAAAGGTAACTTGATGGACTATAAACTTAATGGACTAAAATATTTTTGTATAATTTTTAAAATGATTTTCAAAATTCGATATCTCGAAAACTGTTAAGTTTAGGTATATGGTGTGCTATATGAATTTTGTTTAGAATTTCGAGAAAAATTGAAATATGGAATATACAGGGTGTTCCATTAAAGAAAACGCAACTTTGTTTCGTCATGACTTTTTGACTGATCCTGTATACTTAATTTTTCTTTATTGTAATAGATTTTAAAAAACCTTAAAACTTTTCGCTGTTAATAATTTTATTAATATATATTCTGGTTTCTTGAGTTGGCTGCCTGAATACCCTATTTAAGTATTTGAAATAATTTATTCCCATTTTCTATTTTATTTCAAATTAAGTTTTTGAAAGTATTTTTATATTTTTATTATCATTCGATTTTCCTGATAAAAAATTTCTCATTTGAAATGAGTAATTTCATCTGTTAAAAAGGCAGTTCAGTAAATTGACCACTTTGGTCTCATGTAAAATCACTGGTTTTCAACATGAATGAATTATTTATTTAGAAAACGTAATTATTTTCACGAAAATGTTCTTTTGTTAATTTTTGTCTGCCACCAGCTCATCCTGAACTTAGTTAATTTTTCCAGATCACGTAATTCCCCAAGGCATATCAATTTTCCTATTTGCATATGGAGCCAACAGAAATCCAAAATATTTTCCAGATCCAGAGAAATTTGACCCCACAAGATTTGAAAAAATGGATGGAACAGCACCATTTACTTATATCCCATTTAGTGCAGGGCCCCGGAATTGTATAGGTAAGCTGAGTAAAAAAATTTAAGCATACGCAAAGCATAGTAGCCCAGTCGATGAAGGTATTTATCCACAAAAGTGTGCGAACTGAATAATTTTATTTTTAATAAATTAGTGAAAGTGTATAGAATAATATCCTGAAAAGTTTACATCCCGCTCGGATGCACAACATACAAAAAAAAGTGAAAAAAAAAATTTTATATACATTTTAATTATCTTTAATATGAGCTATCACAAAAGAAAATCGGCTAATAAATAACTGAGATAATGTGAATTTTATAAATCTTAATGGCGGCCATCTTGTTGACGCCATTAATGCTATACGCCACACATCACGAAGTGACACCATAGAAATTATTCATGTGTGGATAGTTTATTATGAAAAAAGCAACCCCTCACCCCTCCTTCATTAATACCGCCACGGAGGATAATTTTCCTGCATATGCTTCTATACTATTAATATGTTAAGGTCAAATCTTGCAAGTCAATTTTGAACGATTTAATGACGTCCAATTGAGCTGAAATTTTTGCACACACGTGTGGTTATGGTGACAATACAAAAAGTGTTTATTTTTTAAGGATAGCGTCTTCACTCAGACGATGCATTCTAAGAAATGCCGGAGGATTCGGTACTTTTAAGTAAGGACGACGCGATGCAATTAATATAAAATTAATAATTAAGACAAAAATTTAAAAAAACCGCTGCCCAAGGAATCACTACTTCCACATCCAGATTCTCTATCCAAGTCACTCACAACGAAAAAACTTTGTATGTGAAAATAATTGTTTATGGAACTTTAATAATATAATATTTGACATCCTCTACCCCAAAAACCCATAAAACGATACCCCACATTGGTAGTGGGGTGGGGGGTGGTGATAGGGGGGTGGTAGTGGGGGGTGGATGAAGTAAAAAAATATTTTGAGGTTTCTGGTTCCTGTACATACACTAAATCACATTTTTTTTCATCCCCTTTAATAAGGAGGTAGGGGTGGTAATGGGGGTGGCTAATGCCAAAAATTTTTTTGAGACCTTGGCTTCTCTTGTATATACTAAATACCAATTTCATGGACTCTTACCTGCTTGATTTATCCATTTACCCTAAATTTACCCCAATTTACCCCCCAACCCTTCGACGGAACAAGATGAAAATATAATCTAGTTCTAGATCTCGTTAAAGTACATATGTGTACCAAATTTCAAGTCAATATCTTAAACGGTTCCAGAGTAAACGTGCGCACAAAAAAAAGTTACAGACAGACAGACCGACAGACAGACAGACCGACAGACAGACAGAAATTTTTTTCGCTCAAACTTAAAATCTCGACGTTTCATGGCATTTTAAGCCTATTTGGACAATAAAAATTTTTAAAAAATTTTTTGTCGTTACTATACTTCCACTGGACGTGGAAGTAATTAATATGGGACCACCGCCGAGCCTTATGAAGTCGGTTAAAAAGCACTCATGACATTTGTTGAAACGTTTAAACCTTCAGATATTTCTTATTTCCGACAAAAAGTCTCTCCGGTTAAGTTAAATTAAAACTAATATTTAGGCATATGTTTGAAAGTGTCTCGCCGGTTAAATATGTGGAATTGGACCCAGTGTCTTATTGGGATATTCATTCACAGGTATGTTGCTTATGACTAGGAATGCTCAATAAAATATATAATAAACCTCTATCCCCATATATTACCAGAGTTATGGGGGTAACAACCCTCAATTTTAAAATTAATTTTTTTCAAAACTATTGAAGATAATTAAATGAAATTAATAGAAGACGTTAATACAAAATAGCTTTATATTTTACTTTTTTTTTACATTTCTATTACGTCATTTAGTATATAAAAAAAATAATTTAATTTTTGAGGATGCTGTTTTTATATCAAGCCCTCAACTGACACCTACCAAAAAATTTATATTATTTAACACTAACGTACTTAATTATCGTATGTAAAAATTACTATAAAGTCAGATTGGTGGAAGGTGCTTGAAAAAAATTAACCTAGGTAATGAACAATCACACAGGGACACAAAAAAAAATTAATTGCGAAGACCTAGACCACTGAATTCCTACTCATTTAGATGCTAATAATCAAAAAAAATATACTACTACTTTTAGCTTGGCTCTTAATTTTTTAACAAGTATTGATTTTTTTAGACAATATGGTTAGGCCATTTTAATCAATCCACAGTAATATCTCCTCAGGAAGGGACACTAGCGCAATTTGTTTCCAGGGGCTGGCTCTAGGGGAGGGGGGGAGCGGGCGGCAAATTCTTCAAATCCACAGTTACCAAAAATATAAAAAGCTAGGAAACAATTGTTTCACTAATATAGTAATAATAATGTTAACTTTATATAAATAATTTGTTATTGTTAGTTTTTTTGTACATAAAGTAGGTTACATACATACATTCTGTTTCTTAAATATGATTTTATTTTTCATCTAATTTCTGTGGTGTGGTATTTTTTTTAAGTTTCAATACGGTTAATTTTTTCAATTATTTTATTTTACCCTTTTAAAAATATCATATTGCTGAAAATCCAAAAATTGCTGTAAATCTTATAACTAAAAAAACAAATGTTATAAAAAAATGTTATAAAAAATAATGGATTCAAAAGATAAGGGTAAAAATGAGGCAGCCAGGTAGCGGGGTAAATAAAAGACGTGATATCCAACCCAGATGAAATAAATTAAACTTAATTTTTTATTCAAGTTTGTTTTGAACATTCAGAACTGTTTTATGTTATCCAATCAGGCTCTATGCCTACTGTTAATGCGGAAAAAAATATTGTTCAGTAAACTCTTTAATTCACTTTTAAAAAATTTTTGAACGCACCTTAGTACTTTTTTGGGGATTTTATAGTTTCTCTATTTGCATTGTCTATATTTGGCAGACGTCAACTAGAAGTGTCATACTTCACATTTTGTGATCAAGTTTATTAATCTGCTAGTTTTAAATCATGACAAATTTGATTTTAAAGAAAAAATTAAAAGCGGGGTAAAAAAGAGAATAAAGAGACCAAATGGGCACATTTCAGCTTTCTAATTTAAGAGAAGCTAGCCCTTCTGCAAGCCCCTTCTTGTTTAGTAAAAATCTGAATAAATTATACATAATAGGAAAAACCCTCCTCTGTCTTATTTTTGCACTTCCATTTGTACGACGTCAATAAGAATGGGAATAAATCACGTGTCTTTCATTTGCCCTCCACTGTCTTTTTTTACCCCACTTGGAGGGTAAAAATGAGACACTGTTTATTTTTGTTTATCAATTAACGGTACTTTTTAGCAAAAAAATACATAGAAATATAATTTTTCCTGTCATTTTTACATATGACACCAACCTTTCATTAAATATGACTCGATTCTAAGCAACCTAAAAATTGAAAGATGTCATTGTGTCTCATTTTTACCCCGCCTGACCCTAATGTTATTTATATAAGAGAGGGGCGGCAAAATGAAACTGTGCCCGGGGCGCAGGGGCGGACTGACAACAGTTTAGCGGCACTGGATCTTAGAACTCGCAGGCCATTTATTACTCTATTAGCCGGTCATCCAGCCAAGCAGCCGGCGCCAGCGGCGCACTATTGGAGTGGGCCACCGGGATTCGTCCCGGTATCCCGGTGGGCCAGCCCGCCCCTGCCGGGGCGGCAAAATACCTGGAGCCAGCCCTGATTGTTTCAGACAAAAGTTATTCCATTCAAAAGGAGACATCTTTTGAGCAGAACAGTTTTCCACACCCCACCCCTCATGAGGGGGGGGGGATGGGGCTAATTTTTGAATTTTTAATGGCACCCTATATTTTTCATCGCGTATTCTGATTCTACGGAGGAGAAATTAGAAAACTTTTGTACTAAACATTTTTTTCTCCCCCCTACCCTGATGAGTGGGGATGGGGAACTTGAAAAAAATGTTTGGTACAAAAGTTATGTAATTTTTTTTTTGTAGAATCAGAATTCGCGATCAAAAATGGAGAGTGTCCTTAAAAATTCAAAAGTTAGTCCCACCCCCCGCTTATCAGAGGGGCCTCCGAACTGAACAACTTTTGTCTGAAACATTTTTCACTACTGTGGATTAATTAAAATGGCCTAACCATATTATCGTCTGATAAAATCAATACTTCTTAAGCAAAAAGAAAATAATTGAGAGCCAAGCTAAAAGTAGTACCTAGTAGTAGTATTTTTTTTTGGTTATTAGCTTCCTAATTAGTAGGAATTCTAGTGGAGTGCAATTTAATTTCGATCTTTCAGCCCGTTGGCACTTTTAGAGAAAAATGTATGACCTTGCCAGATATGTACCTGACACCCTGTAGATTAGGAATCCACTTGTCGTAAAAAAATCGTAATGAATATAAGGGCACAAATCAAAATTTTTTTATCTAACCACACCACGTGATAGAGCCAATCATGAAGCATATCTTATTCAAAAATCATTAAATTCTCTGTAGACTTTCTATTTTTAAAATAAATAAAGAAATGAACTTTTACATTGGCTTATATGGCAGTAAAAAACAAAAATCCTCATTTTCTCCGTTCGACTACAGCTGAATAAACCGCTGCCCAAGGAATCACTACTTCCACATCCGGATTTTCTATCCAAGTCACACAACGAAAAAATTTTGTATCTGGAAATAACTGTTTATGGAACTTTAATAATATAATATTTGAAATCCTCTACCCCAAAAACCCATAAAACGATACCCCACATCGGTAGTGGGGTGGGGGTGGTGACAGTGGGTGGGAGTGGGGGGTGGATAAAGTAAAAAAATATTTTGAGGTTTCTGGTTCTTGTACACACACTAAATCACATTTTTTTTTTCCATCCCCTTTAATAATGGGGTGGGGGTGGTAATGGGGGTGGCTAATGCCAACATTTTTTTTTAGACCTTAGCTTCTATTGTCTATACTAAATATCAATTTTATGAATTCTTACCTGCTTGATTTACCTATTTACTCCAAATTTACCCCAATTTACCCCCCAACCCTTCGACGGAACAAGATGAAAATATAATCTAGTTCTAGATCTCGTTAAAGTACATATGTGTACCAAATTTCAAGTCAATATCTCAAACGGTTCCAGAGTAAACGTGCGCACAAAAAAGTTACAGACCGACAGACAGACCGACAGACCGATAGACAGACCGACAGACAGAAATTTTTTTTTCGCTCAAACTTGAAATCTCGACGTTTCATGGCATTCTAAGTCTATTTGGACAATAAAAATTTTTAAAAATTTTTTTGTCATTACTATACTTCCACTGGATGTGGAAGTAATTCCACTGGATGTGGAAGTAATAATATTATATGTAAAAAAGAACTTATTAAAAACAAGCTTTCATTATTATTTGGGTGTACTAAAACGAAAAAAAATAAAATTAATTGTCTTAAAAGCTTGTCGCGTGTATTGAAAAAAAAAAATACATACTTAGGTACTTACAATCTCCGTCAAACAAAAGGCCATGGCAGGTTAAGATAAGTGTCCGTGCCTTTGCAACCTTTTTGCGTGTAGTTCCTTCCAGTGATGTATCTTTGTGTAAGATACTGCCACAAAAAGTTTTTCCTTCAAAGACTTCATAATATCTGGGAAAAAAATTTTTTTCGAAAATCCGAAAAAAATTTTTTTTTCTTAATCAAGTGAACCAATTTGTTTGTAGGTATTTCACATATATTGTGAATATACCCAAAACAATTTATTATTGATATTTTCATGAAATCTTTTCATGAAGAAAACAAAAATTGATGCTTTTGAATTTTTTGAAAAATTTATATACGTACTTTCACGTTAGCGACCACCCCCATTTTTTTACTAATTATACGCCATACAATAAGCTACAGAGACGAACCCACGGGGAGTTATGGGGGGGGGGTCCCCCCCCCCCAATGTTGATTGAGTTGGGAAAATCACCAAACATGTAAAAAAAATCTTTATTGGGTATAATTGCAAAAAAACGAATGAGTTGATAAAAATTAAATGACACTGTCACTATGACCATTTTTTTTATAAATAATTTTAATTGATATTGTTTATGACTAGATGTGACTGATGTGAGAGCCACAGAATAGTCGACAGACAACACACAACGCCGACGGGCCTACGCGACGGGCCAACAAAATAAATTCGTCAACTCGCGGAAATTCGACGTTCGACCCAGTAGACGGCACGGCCAGAGCATACAATTCTCAAAGACTGTCTTACATTAGAAATATTAGAATATTACTCCTTTTTGCCTTTGTCAATACAATGCTTTGTCCTAGCTATAAAGTCGTTTGTTGTTGGTTTATACTGAGTATCACTAATATCAGTTACCAACCTCTCAACGAGAGATAATAATAATAACAAATTGTTGTCGGTCAGAAATTGTTAAAATATTAAATTCTTAGAGGACACTGAATTAGAATCTGGGGCTATTAAAGGGGTCTACAGACGATCCAGCTGCTGGGACCTGACATTGTTGGTACGCTTTGAAGATAATTGGAATTCCAGCGGACCAGTTCACTTTTACTAATGAGTTCAAAGCATGCCGACAAGGCTGGCTCCCTGCCGCTGGATCGTGTGTAGACCCCTTAATGCTACCTATTGCGTATCACAATGTGAAGTGGGAAGTGGCCGGTAGCCGTACTAGCGCGGACGTTCACGAGCTTGCGCCCCAACTTGCGCGTAATCGTATTGTATCTTGTTTTTCTCCACGGTCATTAAACTATAACGGTTACCTCATCCAGTAGCTTCTAGACGAAGGAGAGCGCGGGGTCAACTTAGGTCTATCGCCTACATCATGTAGTTTAGTTAAACTTCTTTTGCATAATATTTGTATCGCTAGGCTACTTATAGATTAAGTCTGAAATAAAAAAAAACATAAGGAAATATAAGTTGTAAAAAAAATGGGCAGTTGGCAAATTAGTTGTAGCTTCCCCCCCCCCAAAAAAAATTGCTGGGTTCGTCTCTGATAAGCTATAACATATTTTTTTACAAAACTCTATCGATATTCACAATATATGTGAAATACAAACAAATTGGCAAAGATAATGTTACGTGCTTACACCCCCTTTAGTAAACACCCTGTATCGTGGGTTCGGAAATTATAACACCAGGGTAACACTAAACAATAATGTATTTACTTACGTACTAATTACAACAAATACAGAAAAGGAGTATAAATTGATTAGAAACTCGATATATTAATAAATATATAAATGAACAACAACTGCTTGGATTACGCGTATTGAAAATTTTTTGGAGCAGTCTATGTATTTTTTTGAAATAACGAGATGTATTTTTCACAATACATATTTTCTACAAAGCTCCACCGAAACGGTAATAAAAAATTTTTTACAAAACGATAGAGTTTTGTAAAAATTATATGTTATAGCTTATTGTGTGGCGTATAATTAGTAAAAAAATAGAGGTGGTCGCTAACTTGTAAGTACGTATATAAATTTTTCGAAAAATTCAAAAGCATCAATTTTTGTTTTCTTCATAAAAAGATTTCATGAAAATATCAATAATAAATTGTCTTGCGTATATTCACAATATATGTGAAATACAAACAAATTGGTTCACTTGCAAAGATACATCACTGGAAGGAACCACACGCAAAAAGGTTGCAAAGACACGGACACTTATCTTAACCTGCCATGGCCTTTATGCCTGTACGAACTTCTCGTGCGCGACAAACTTTGTAGACAATTAATTCCATTTTTTTTTCGTTTCCGTAAGTACATCTAAATAATAACAAAAGCTTGTTTTAAAAAGTTGTTTTTACATATAATTTTTTTCAGATTCTACATTAATTAGCGGTATCATTATCGGATGATCATATATGCCAGCTGAAGTACATATCCTAATTTCTACCCCCCTCCCCCCCAATTTTTGGGGACTCTTTGGATTATTAAACTACATGTCGAGTAGCACCTCCGATTAAAGAACTTATATCTAGATACATAATGGCTACCTTTTCTTCATATACCTTATTTGCTCCTAACATAGTCACATTATATGTCCATTAAAATGGATAGATGAACATCACATCCCATAGGCAACAGAGGCGGGTATGTGTAGAAGGGAAAATGTAAAATATTGTACCTATTTTATGTGATAATTATTGGTTAACTTCTAGGAATATTAACGCAGATTGAAAAAATACAATAGGTAAAGATGTTTTATTCAAGGGAAATATGCATTAGAAGGATATTATTTATAATATTATTATTAAAACTACAAACTGAACCTCATCATGTTACGACTATGACCTACTTACTTATGAAATGATCGATTTCTGCAAATGGCACAGCACTGTTGCATGTTGCACTAAATTGTCACTAAACTGTCTAAATATGAACAGAGAATATTATTTAGGTATTAGGCAAATCACAACTTAAAATAAAAAGACTTCACCACATTTTGATCGAAAAACACTTATTAACATTAATGATTGATACTGTCAAAACTGTCAAACTCAGATTATGATAATCGAACTGAAGCCGACCGTGTACGAGCGGCCGCGAATACGCCGATGGGTCAATCAGCAACTTATGGGAAGAAGTGCCTTAGATTGGGAGTCTTTCGGGATCATAAAATTCATGCCATTATGTATCTAGATATAAGTTCTTTAATCGGAGAGTAGCACTAACAACCAAAGTTTCGGACGGACTAATTTTTATGTTGCTTAGGTACTTTTGGCTGCAATTTTCACTGTACTATTGCCTTTATTTTCGAAAAGAGTCAGTCAATTCTTTTTTTAAATTTGATAATATCAAATCGGTTTCAGGGCATATTTGAATCGCGTTTTCTAACATTTTGTTAAAAATATTTTCCAATGATTTTTCCGTGCTGTGAGGAGAATTTTATGTTCCTCATGGTCTTCATCAATTTCCTCTGGAATTTTTTGGAAACTTAAAAGATTCTCTAATATTTCCCTAATGACATATTTTTTTAGGAACCTGGGCTAGTGCGTCTGATTCTTGCTCATTGAAATTGTGCAAGTAGATATCGGAGAATGCCCGGGTAACAATTTCTGCGTTGGGTGATTCTTACCCTTAATGCATCGTGCAAAGCTGCACTAAGAGGCATGTCAACTTGTATAATTTGCTTTACCATGAATTTTAAAGAGATATCTGATAAATAAATTCACATCACGTCAGCACAGTGCCTTTAAGTGACTTTAAGTGGTTCCAATAATTTAACCAAATTCCCAAAGTTTATATTCTGAATCTAGTCTCAAAAGTGGCATTGCATTAAAAGACTCTTCCAACTTGTTTTACAATCCCGAAAATCCCGGGATCCAACCGACTACGATCCCGGGATTTGCGGTATCCAAATATTGTCTGGATCCCGGGATTTTCGGGTTCGAGATTTCGGGATTGCAAACCCTAACCCTGACTTAATTTAAAAATTTTAAAAAAATGGATCAAAAAGAATTTTTTTTCACTTTTTTTTATGTTCTGCATCCCTACGGAATGTAAATTTTTCAGGATATTTTTCTATACACTTTCAATTATTCAGTTTGCAATTTTTTGTGGGTTTCACTATAAAATGTTCTCTGTCATCTGGGCTATAGATCACCATCATCATGATTAGGTATTTAGCAAATCACAACTTACACACTCATTATTGGAGAACCAATCAAAACAACTACTCTTCTAGCTAATAATATTTCATAATCATGATGAAAGCAAATAAATAAAAAAATAATAAATTGTAAAAAATAAACCTAAATACTGAATGAATGTTTCTATACTCTACTGATGAGAACTAACGAGTTCGAAGAAACTTATACAACTTTTCTAGAGTTGCCATAGAATGTAAGTTTTAATAATTGCTGTGAAAGGCTGAATCTCAATAAATGATTTAAGTATTTTCAATATATTTTTTGCTTTAAAATGCTAGGAATCCTATCATGTAATTCAATACTTCGTCAGTATTAGCTTCAGAAGAGTGGTTGTTCTGATTGGTTTTCCAATAATGAGTGTTTTAAAGTGTTTACTTAATCAGTATACTAGCCTGACCAGATTAAGGCACCAATATACAGAGAGTAGGTAATTTCATATTAAATAAAAAAAAGTGTGTAAGTTGTGATTCGCTAAATACCTGAATAATATTTCCCAATCATCATGAGTAAATAAATAAAAAATTATTAATTGTAAAAAGTCAATAGCTAACTTTTGCACTTTTCAAACCCAAATATCAGGCTATGCTTGTTATTTTCAGGTCAGAAATTTGCCATGTTGGAAGTGAAATCTACTGTTTCGGCGGTCCTAAGGAATTACCAACTGTTTCAGACGTCTCCACGACACGTACCAATTTTAGCTGCAGAAACAATCTTAATATCAAAGAATGGTGTGAAATTAAAATTGAGAAAAAGAGTCTGGGAAGAATAAGCTAATGTGTTTTATTTTTTTATTGTACAAAGCATTTTTTTGTTAAGGATTCTTGTGTTAGAATCTTACATGACATGACACATTGCCATCCTGTTGCTCTTGCAGTAGAAGTAGTTACTGACATGAATGACATCCTTCCAAAACTTTCATAGACAATTTGTATTATATTAGTTATGTTGTATATTGATTTTCTTGTTTTTAAAATGGTAAATAATTTAGTAATGTTGAATGTTCGTGATTGAATTAAACAATTTTAGTAAATGGGTTTTTAATTATTATATTAAGTAAGATGCTTTAAAGCTTTCATCAATTGTTGTCTATAAGCAATCACCACCATTGGTAAGGTAACAGATATAAAAAAATGTAGAGAAGAAAGTTGTAGAAATTGTTTACAAAGAATTCAGTGAGAGCGTATGTCTATCATTTTTAGCATATGCAAATGAAGCGTGCAAAGCGTGGCATCGTGCAGATTCATTGGATTTAAACACATTTTGCCAAGATATGTATTTTCCATCACCCACCCAATTTTTTGTGAAATAATATTCTCTATAACTCGTTTCTATAGTTACTTTCACAGCCCTTATCATCTTGGCAGGGTCTTCATTTTAACGTTTCTCTAACACCCATACCCGGAGCCAGTCAGACATCCCCGATGCACAGCGTCATGGCAATAAAAGGACTGGACGGGGCGAGGCCAGATCGACTGAATAAATATAATGACCAGGCTCCTTTCGCCTGAGGCGAATTAACCCAGGCAGTATATGATATCCTCAGGATATTTTAGTATAGTGCCGCTGACCCAGATTTGGGATTATTCCATGGACATATCCCAGGATTGACCTGACTGGATATCCTGTAAAGATCCAATTTATATATATCCTGCGGATATCCGCAACTAATTACCTACGGATATCCAAATGGGATGTCGATATCCTATAAGGGTACAAAATATGTATATCCTACGGATGTAATGGAATCGATATCCCTGGGTTGTCTTGCCCAGTTTGCCCACGGATATTCAAACACGGGAGAATTTTTGCCATCTTTCTTTAAGAAATATATTTCTACAAAGATGTTGAAACATAAGTTATATTTATATACTTATGTATTAAACAAATTTAACAAAAAAAATAAAACTAAATGCGGTTGAATGGAACCACGGAACTCTTGGATCATAGCTATGAGCGCGTTGTAATCCCGCACAGCACTCGATAGCATTAGGACAACCAGTGGCCTTACTTAGAGGAGAAGCAAGACATCCTATGGACGTCTTAAACTGGATTACTCCAGATTTAGGACCTCCTGTGGATATCCTTTGATGTCTTCAATGGGATAACCCGTGGTTATTCATAGGACGAGAAAGGGATCAATTTAAGTTAAAATTTGGACAGCCTGCAGAAATCCACAATGGGATAGCCCATGGTTGTCTATAGGAAGAAAAAAGGACCAATTTACGACAATCTACAAACATCCACACATAGTTGCATTGGGTTATCCATAGTATCTCTTCCTAAAATATAATGATTGCTGTAAACAACAATTTAAAATTCTAGGTATACTCTAGAGATGGGCGGTCCGGGCGGACCCGTTCCAAGTGAACGAATCCGGAGGTGGAACGGGTCCGACGGAATCCACGATGTCGATCGAACCGGGTCTGCGGTCCATTGATCTGCTATGATATGTGTGTCCTGGTACTGTCCTGAGCTGGCTACTCCTGACCCTGGAGCCTGACTGAGTGCTTAGATAGATTTGAAGTTTGAGTTGACTGTCATCGCGTCATAAATAGTAAATACCGCATGTGCATACTTAATACTTAGGGAGTAGAGTGAGAACTGAGAACATTTTGAAGTGGATCCGATGGAACGAATCCAGCTAAATGGGTCCACAAGCGGAACGGTTCCAAACGGACCAAATCCACTAAAGGAACCGGACCGCCCATGTGTAGTATACTCACCCCCCCCCTTGCGCAATAAATAAATCTCATGTTGCAAAAAGAAATAATAAATAATAAAATATGCATTTGCAATATGTACATTTCTTGCGTAGTGGATAGACTACATATATTGTAGCAGAGAACTTATACCACAGAGAAGCGACAGCAAAGCTTCCCGCGTGTACCGTGGCATATGACAAATAGGTTATTTAGTTGTCAGTTCCACATGTTTACATTGCGTCAAAGATGACCCAACCTCCATTGGTCTAATTCTCTGGGTTAGAGAACAGAGCACCAGTGGTGTGTCCCTTGCTCTGAAAGTTATCGTCAATCGGGTATATATCTAGTGATTTCTAAAGATTCTTTCTTTTGAATATTTCAAGAACGAATCTGCGTAATTTAAATCTGATTAAGCACATTGATAGAGGTATATTTAGGGAACTTATTTTAATGCCAAGAAAGTAAATTAAGGTGAGCAATATGTTTTTTTATTATTTTTTAAATGTGTCCGATATAACCTCTGGTTTGGGAATGTATTGGAAAATTGTATTTTTCCATTTAAAATGTGTATATTTTAATATTTTTTTCGATATAGAATTTATTATACACACGAATCGGATAATTTTGTTTAAAAAAATATAGGTAAATGCTATTAAAAATAGACTTGAAGGGAGGGTTCCTTTTAAGAGGAAAGTAAAAAAGTAAAATATATTTTTTTAACACATGTACCAATAGAAGTAAAAATCGATAAACAAAAAACAGACTTTTTGTACTGGATGAGCAGTTTCTAATACGTTATTTAACATAATGAACAACACAGACTTTATTCATCCATATTTAGAGTTCCAAAAACTATATGTTAAAAATTTGTTTATAAGAATGATGATTTTTTATTCCATTAAATACACAAATCGGGATTTAAAAACTACTAAAACCGACAAAAAGTAAACAGAAAGGTTAAAATTTTGTCACATTTATAATTTTTAGTGTATATATAGAGTCAATATCAAGTAAATTATATGGTTTATATAAACTAATAGGTTACGTGGATCATATAACTAACATAACCTCAAATTTTAAGTTTCTTAAGTTTATTATTATTTTTAATGTTCTATACGCATTTTTAGATTGGAGCCATACTGGCTCCAAGCAAATATTTAAAAATTCACGCAAGTAATTTTTCAATATTGTTGACCAATAAAAATAGACTTCTAATTATAGGTTATATTTCTAACCTGCAAAAAATATCTTATTTTATTGGGACAAACTATTTAAAACTTCATAAATATTACATTGAATTAGATTTTGGTTGAAAGTAGAAAAAAAAAAGTTTAATAATAGCTACGTAATACATGTAAATCTTAAGAAATATATATTTTTGAGGTTAGTTGTGACGTCACGTGCACATGCCCTATTGTGGGTTCCAAGTATGGAAGATTGTAGATACATTTTATAGCTTTTTTATTTTGTAATATTTTTAAAGGTTTCATAACAGAATTATTGGCTGCGGCCCAAATAGAAGTTAAATATTGTAAGTGTGAATATAAGAGGCAATAATATATATATTTTTAAATATTTTCTAG
Organism: Rutpela maculata; assembly: GCA_936432065.2. NCBI lineage: Eukaryota > Metazoa > Arthropoda > Insecta > Coleoptera > Cerambycidae > Rutpela > Rutpela maculata. Next base: position 6,371,522 of record OW386289.2, read on the forward strand.
ATAAAAGTTCGTATTCTAAAAATAATTCCAATTACAGGAGAAAATTTCTTTTCTGTGACGCATCAATATGATGACAATTTTTCATCAATACGAAGTCCTAAAAATTTTGTTAATGGCGAATATTTATTTGTATAATTATTAAATGTAATGGATGGAACTGAATTTGGAATTTGATTTTTAGACATAAACATAAATGACGATTTTCTAAAATTGAGTGCGTTAATTTATTAATCTGCAACCAATAGTGATATTTGCCTCAAGTCATATTTAATATATTACTAGTTATTTCATCATAATCTTTTCCAAAATATAAAAGTGTTGTATCATGAGCATATAATACGTACTATACTACTCTGTACATTCAACTTAGCAATAGAATTTATGTATATTAGAAATAAAAATCTTTTTTGTAAAACATGTTGTTTGTTTAATTTTTAGAATTATAAACAAAAAAATATTAAAATAGAATAAATTATATTATGTACAATATATTATTCTAAAATATGTTTTGGTAAAGTATGCCTATACAATACATTCTATTATATGTGAATGTAAATTTATTTGATATTTAATATATTATTTACATTTTTTTACGTTTTTTTAGCCTTTCTTAGAAACTAATAGTACATATTTAAAACATCAACTATTATTTAATTATATTTAATATGTGGTATAGTAACATATTATACTAAATTACTTTCAGTGTGCATCTAATTTTGAAGTTCTCTCAGTGTAAGAGATTGTGTTGAGTACAAATTATACTGAATTACTTTCAGTGTACATCAAACTTTACAGTGCTCTCAGCGTAGGAGGTTGTCTTTCACTCAATGTCAATGTCATTAGAACCGGGCCATAAAATATCAAAGGAACCGTCGATATCGTCGCTTCTCTGTGGTATAAGTTCTCTGACTGTAGTTTCTGGCTTTTTGGCAATAGTCACTGCTGAATAGGTGAGTATCGCAGCAGAAGTAATTTGCAACTTGCAAGGAGAGCCATCTACCATGACTTATTGAAACCAGCGCTAAGAACGAGCTAGCCAATATATAAATATAAGGGTCTCCAATATACCTATATTCAACTCAAATTTGTATCTCAGTTTAAGGTAACTCATGCAAAATCGTAAATTGAGACTTGCACGTCTCTTTGTTTTTTTTTTTTTTGTTGAGGGCAAGACTTTTCCAAACAATGCCTGCATTAATAAGGGAATTAGACTGATAAGTAATGTTTGAAAAATGTTTTGTTGTTAATATTTCGCGATGAAATTTAGCATACATAAATCCCAAGGTATTGGACACTTATATTTATATTTGCAATGAAGATATTTGACATTATTACTTTATTTGTAGCCTTTCATGCAGAGGTTTATTTATCAGAAAAACAACGTATATACTACCGTCATTTGCATATTTTTATGCCACATAAAGCGTTAATATTTGTGCTGATAATATAAATTTCGTATTTTATTTACTGTACGCTTCTCTCTTTCATACCCATATAGGTTATCCAGTGGATATACCTATTCTGGCTATTATTAGGACCATATTTTATAAGTAATGTATTCCACTAATAAAATTCATTCTGTCACAATGAAAATATACTGTAAATATAAAATGAATTATCATGTATTTGAGACCTACATTAGCCCGACAAGCTGGCCCTTGGGATAGCCTTTGGTATATGTTTTATATAGGACATCAATAACCCTAAAGGCTATTCAACAAATATTCGCATAGTGGATATCCCTATTCTGGCTGTTATTAAGACCAAAGAATAACCACTGAACTTCCTATCGATATCCCTAACGAACAATCCATTTATCGGATATACGGAATCATTTTAGGATGTCACGGGGTCATCCTGTGGTGTGTGGAATATGACTACATAATATATACTTCCAGTATATTATTGTACACAATTAACATATTCTAGTATACTTTCCTATATCTATTATGAATTATAAATTGTTAGCTTATTTTAATAAAATAACAAAGATAACAGAAAAGAAATTACTATAGATAAAAGATGTAAAGAAGAACGGTTGGCAATAAAATGTTTTTTCAAGTTTAATGTCATATCTCGTATGCTACTACGAGGATTGTCGTTAAGTGTTTAAAATTATTTGGTCTGCGTTTCTTTTTCTTTTGGTTTTAATTACAGTACCACTTTGGTTGTAAAATCTGTTAATTTTGGCAACAACTGAATAATTAATTTGATATTGTGGATATTTGTCATTAAATTCTCGAGCTACTGCTCTGGTAGAACAACAATTTTCGCCAGTAAGTCTAATTATCTCCACTTATTCATTGAGACCCAACCATTGTTCAGCCATTGTACAAGAAAAACATTAAATACAGGTACATGTTTGACGTTTTTAAAGACAATTGTCATAATTTTTTGTTTCCACTGCAATCTTTGTTAAAGTCTCTGTACAATTTAAAAAGTAAATTTCTGGACTATAGTCCAGTCAACGAAAGACTTGTGGAGAACATGGAGGAGGGGATAATTTTCTTCTTCAGGAATGTGTTGGGGGTAGTTGGGAGGTAAACATTAAAAGTCCTCGTTCCTACCCCCGTCGCCTCGGGGAAGAAGGGGGAGGGGGGGGAGGTTCCTTTTTTCGATTCTTCGCTTATAACTCGGAAACGATGCGTCGTACGGAGAAAGGTAATCTAAGCAAAATTAAACATAATCAAATTTACTACAAGAATGTCTATATTCATTTTCTTCCTATGTGTTATAGTTAACGAGCTATTCGCCAACCAAAATAGATAATTAATAAATTTATTAATTATTAATTTATTAATTTATTAATTAGGTACCTTGAATATTTCTATCAAAGGTCTGCTAATAAGTCAGTCACAAAACAATCTCTATTATACAGTACCCGTATCTACTTACGTAATATTTTGTCAAAATCTATATATTTCCTTAAATATACAATGAGACTCACTTAAAATGAAGACACCCTTATAGCTTTTTATTTTGTTTCCGATTTGAATCAAACTTTGCTGAAGTATAGAACAAATTAGGATCTACTTATGACCAGAAAAAAATTTGCCTGCTACAAAGGCAAAGCCATTTGCGGTACCAAAATATGCTGAAAAAAATTAAAAATCACATTAGTGGGTCTTGACGAATTTCACGTATCCACCACAAATTGCGGAAGCTGAGAATCCCCTTTGCCAGATGAGTTTATGTATGAGAAATCCCCCATCAATAACTAAATCAAATTTTGGTGTATGTACGTTTGTGGCGCCGATCCGATGCATTTTTGGAATTTTTAACATTCAAAATGTTTTTATTTTTTTTCGCATATTTTGGCACCGCAGGTGGCTTTGTCTTTGTAGGAGGCGAATGTTCTTCTGGTCATAAGTAGATCGTAATTTGTTCTATACTTCAGCAAAATTTGATTCAATTCGGAAATAAAGTAAAAAAAAGTTATAAGGGTGTCTTCATTTTAAGTGAGTTTCACTGTATATTTAAGGAAATGTATAGATTTCGACAAAATATTACGTTATTAAATACGTCGAGTGTTATAAAATAAAGATTGTTTTGTGACTGTGATTTATTAGCAGACCACGTTAAAATGCTTTGATAGAAATCTTCAAGGTACTGTCGCGAGCAAAAAAAAATAGGACAACTATTTTTTTCTAATGTAAATCTGTCTCTATTTGCACACTTGCAATGAATTTTGACAAATAACTGACAATGTCACAAAAATTAATTAGATTTTAGCAAAAATACGTTATAAGTCTTGTCCCATTTTTTTTGCCCACGACAGTACCTAATGGGGCATTTTCCTATTTTTTTTTTTATTGAATAATATCATAGAATATGTACAAACAAGCCTTCCAATACAGATTTCCGAGAAAATAATTATCAATTTTTTAAGAAAGCAGAAGTTATAATAAGTGGAGCAACAGGTGTTTTAAATTGGTGACGTCGTTAAACATGCCGATGACGTAGTTGAACTGTATGAATTTGTTGATAGAATTGTTTTATACAAAACAGTGTGGTGTTGCCAAGCTGAAATTCCTTCTCTAGTTCTAGTGAGGATGTTTGAAGAAAACAGGAGTATAAAGCTTATTTATTAAATCAATTTTAATATATTTATCCACGAAATTTAATTTTCTTATGTAAAAAATAATAATAGGTGTGAATTATTAATGATTTAAATAATTTTTAATGCCCATTAGATTTTTGAAAACATATTTAGCAAAACATGACAACAATGTCAACGGCCACTCAAATGACAGATGTGTTCTAACGGATTGTGTTGATTTAAAAAATTTCAATTTATTTTATGGAGGTATTTGCTGTTATTTAAAAATAATAGATGATGTCGTCGAAAAGATGTTTTATAAAAAGTTGTGGAAACACAAGTGCGTCGGAAAAAATTTTTGTAACTGTTCCAAGAAATATGGATATTCGAAGAAGTTGGTGGCAAGCTTCAAATAATTCTGATCCCATCCCTTCAGGTTCGTTTATATACATTATACTTAAATAGAAGTGTTTACCTTTGCGTTTTCACATTTTTCACGTTTACTGACAAAAAAATCCAAATTTTGTTTATAAAAAGAATCTATCATGTCGTAATCAACTTTGGGCAGATTGGATGAATCTGCTTTCACAAAATTCAACTCCATCTTAATAGTTTATTGATAAAATATAAAAAAACGAAATCAAACGCTACATAAACAAACAACAAGTAAATCTAACCTATGTTTCTTTCACTTATATTATGACAAGAATTGACAACTGACAGCAAGCAAGCAAAGTTGAAAGTTGGAAGAGAGCCGTTTTTATACAATGTTGCGACACATAATACTCGCCGCGAATTTTGTTTACCTTTTCAAGATAACTTCTAAATAATAACAAATATAAATAACTTTAAATTCCTTCTAAATACATGAATATAATATTTATTGATTTTCAAGATATTGAGCAAAATAGAAGTGTTATAGGCAAAATAATGTAAAGAAAATACACAATTTGGCATTCAAATAAGATAGTTACAGTCTAAGCGAAAGTTGTCTGTTATTGGTTAAATTATTTCCCGCCAAATAAAATCGTTTGAAATCTGCGTCTAGACGGGCGTATTCTTATTTCTTATTTTTATTTAAGAAATTATTGTTTTGGTTTAAATTGATTATGCAGTAATTGCTAAAATAATAACATTACTCGATATATATCACCAAAACTGAATTAAAAAAAAATGGAAACTACCCCATTCATTTATTTATTAATTATCTATTTTTAACACATAGGAAGAAAATGAATATAGACATTCTTGTAGGAAATTTGATTATGTTTAATTTTGCTTAGATTACCTTTTTCCGTACGACGCATCGTTTCCGAGTTATAGGCGAAGAATCGAAAAAAGGAACACATTCCTGAAGAGGAAAATTCTCCTCCCCCCATGTTCTCTTCAATCCCCTTTTGGGCATTCGTTGATTGGACTACTATTGCAAAGGTTTTGAAAACAATCAAAATTCGAATATTTTCATTAAATTCGGCATCAGGGGTATTTTTTGATTCTGAACAACTTTTCTTAATAATTTTTTGCTGCATCTCTAACGCTAAGTAAAATATAGAAAATTGTCATTTTTGAGTGGACGCAATGTGTTGGTGGGACAATTCAAAATACACTGAAAATCATGAAAAGATGTACCTTGAAAAGTTTCATAGCTGAAAAAAATTTGAAATGGATGGTGAATAATAAATCAAATATCAAGGTATATCCACTTGAGACAGGACACAGTGTAGAATGCAGTCACTGGAAAACGCTAGAAGATTTTTAATGTACTTAATTGACCTGATTAACGCCAAATTACATAATTATTAAATTATTGTATTATGTTTATAATCATATATATTTTTATATTATTTGGAAAATGAATAAATAATGAGATACGAGTTTGTTTTATTTGTATATTTTCATTAGGTGGCAAGGAATATTTTGACCAGTCAGACGTTTGGGAGTAAAACTAACACTGAATTAACTTTAAAAAGACAGGTCATGGTGGTGCGATAATTTTTTGGAATGTTTGTTTTACATAATATTTTATAAATAATAATAATAATAACATAAATGTGACACAATCACAACTAGATATTTTAAGTTTTATCGAAATTATTTAATTATTTGATCTTGGCCTCAAATAACACTTTAATTATGACCCAAAAAAATAGAATTAAAAAAACCATTACTAATCATAACACAATAATAAAGGGCTTTTTAAAACATGAAATATAACTAATACAATAAATAAAATTGTCACTACTAATCCAGTGAAATTAGACTTTTCTGATTTAACAAAATATATCCTTCATTTTTTTTTTTAAATCGATTTATTTTGGTGTTTTAAAGAAAAGATTAAAAATCGGCAACGAGATCACTACGGCATAAAAAATTATTCAAAGTTAAAGTTCACAAAAAACGTTTTTTTGCGAATATCGCGCTTTCTATGGCTCGGAGCCCAATTGAGGTTATTATGAAAATGAAACATAATGAAATTGCGCACAAAAATTATCTCTTCCATTTTTTATGTACAACGAACGGTTTAGGCAAAAATGAGCTTCGAAGTTTCCGCGCAGGGCATATAATATGTTCCATTTCAAATAGTCCATGCATAGAATACGTGTTTGTTCTATGTATATTATTAGCTGATCGATATATATTTTCCGTCATATACAGTAATATTTGCTAAATCTTCACATTCAAATTTATTTATTGGTTATACAGGGTGTTTCGAAAAGATTGGGACAACGCTTAGCCGTAGATACTTGACATCAAAACAAGTCGATTTAACTCGAAAAGTAGTGGTCTAACTCTTTTCGTTTTCAAGATACAGGGTGGAAAATTAAAAAAATTGTTTTCGTAATTTGTCTCTATCTTGGAGACTATTATACGTATCTACTTCAAATTTGGTAGCGACATGTTTTTCAGGTCGCTAATTAGAATGGTGATATTGCCGATGCCATATTCTCTAGATGGCGCTAGTTACAGGACTTTTACGTGACACTTTAAGCCATAACTTTTTTGAGGTTGGGTTTTGGACATCGTCTTCTATTATAATCGAAACGCAATGTGGTTTCCTAAAGAAAAGGTGTACTTGTTTAAACGCGATAAAATGCACCCTTTCACAGAAATACGCGATTTATAACTTTGTCACACACCAGTTCGAAGAAATTCAACACCCCCCGGGTGTTTTGAAAAGATTGGGACAACGCATAGCGTACTCTTGACATCAAAACAAGTCGATTTAAACCAAAAAGTAGCGGTATAACTCTTTTCGTTTTCAAGATACAGAGTGGTATAGTTAAAAATTGTATTCGTATTTTGTCTCTATCTTGGAGAATATTGTATGTATCTACAACAAGCACTATTGACGATTTCAAGACATCATACTTGACGTACACCTACTAGATAAGAAACCGATTGAATTTGAATTTGAATTTCCTCGAGCTGGTGTGTGATAAAGTTTTAAATCGCGTATTTCTCTGAAAGCGTGCATTTTATCGCGTTTAAACAAGTACACCTTTTCTTTAGGAAACCAAATTGGATTTCAATTATAATAGAAGACGATGTCTAAAACCTAACCTCAAAAAAGTTATGGCTTAAAGCGTCATGTAAAAGTCCTGTAACTAGCGCCATCTATAAAATATAGCATAAACAATATCACCATTGTAATTAGCGACCTGAAAAACCTGTCTTACCAACTTTGAACTAGATACGTAAGATAGTCTCCAAGATAGAGACAAATTACGAATACATTTTTTTACTTTGCCACCCTGTAACTTGAAAACGAAAAGAGTTAGACCACTACTTTTTGAGTTAAATCGACTTGTTTTGATGTCAAGAATCTACGGCTAAGCGTTGTCCCAATCTTTTCAAAACACCCTGTATATTTACAGTGTGTTTCACTTGAAATGGTAACACCAACTTTTTTATTCTTTTTTCAATTTGAATCAAATTTTACTTAAGTATAGAATAACTTAGGATCTACTTATGGCCAGAAAAACATTCGCCTCCTACAAAAGCAAAGCCACCTGCGGTACCAAAATATGCGGAGAAAATCAAGAAATCATATTAGGCATTTTTTTATCGGAAAATTTTGTTAATGAAACTTGTTCAGAATTGTCCAAAAACCTTGAGTCCAAAATTTAATCAAAATAAAAAATATACAGGGTGTCCAAAAATCTGGAAACGGTCAAAGAAAGAGAAATACACATTGAAAGAAAGAGAAATACACATTGGATCCAAAAAAGAAAAAACACGTCCTTAATAATTTTGAAAGGGCTATCCAATGATACCAAACGCGACCCCCCACCCTCACCCCTTGGAGTGGGGCGGGGGCAACTTTAAAATCTTAAATGGTACCCCCATTTTTTATTGTAGAATAGAATTCTACGGCAAAAATTACATCAAGTCTGTCCGAAACATTTTTTTCGATTCGTGACAGATGGCGCTGTAATCGCAAAAATATTTCTTTGCGTACTTTCTAAAAAATTCTACGGAAGAATGAAAAATAATAAAGTACGAGTTCATTTTCTTGAAAAAGCCATTCAATGGTGTTAAATTTAATATCCCACCCCCCTCCCCCGCCCCCCATCACCACCACCACCGTGGGGGAGGGAAAGTGGAGGGTAATTTTCAAATGCTAAATGGAAACCCTCATTTTTTATTATTCGTGAAAAACGTTTAATTTTTAAGAAATATTTTTTTTCGCCAAAACGTAGAATTTTTTTTTTTTTTTTTTAATGAAATTGAATTATTTGTTCACCAGACTCTACATCCGCCAATAAAAAATGGGGGTACCCATTTAAGATTTTAAAGTTGCCCCCCACCCCAAGGGGTGGGGGTGGGGGGGTCGCGTTTGGTGTCATTAGATAGCCCTTTCAAAATTATTAAGGACGTGTTTTTTATTTTTTGATCCAATGTGTATTTCTCCAGATATTAGACCGTTTCCAGACTTTTTGGACACCCGGTATATTATGCCTTGCGCGGAAACTTCGAAGCACATTTTTGTCCAAACCGTTCGTTGTACATAAAAAATGAAAGATCATTTTTGTGCGGAATTTCATTATCTTTCATTTTCATAATAACCTCAATTGGCCTCCGAGCCACAGAAAGTGCGATATTCGCAAGAAACCGTTTTTTGTGAACTATGACCTTGAATAATTTTTTATGCCGTAGTGATCTCGTTGCCGATTTTTAATATTTTCTTTGAAACACCAAAATAAATCGATTTAAAAAAATGAAGGATATATTTTGTTAGATCAGAAGCCATATTTTTGTCTAAAATGACTGGAGAATACGTGGATTTGGACCCCATATATTCGTATCCGGAGCAATCAATACAAGTTAATTCCAAGTATTCGGAAATAAGTCAAGCAATCAATCAAAACTAATATTAAGGTACAAGGTTTTGCTCTCTCCAGACCCTCGTCGCCCCGGAGCCAGTCAGACATCCACGACGCCAGCCGTCGAGCTAACCGAAGAATTGGACGGGACGAGGCTAGGTAAGGTTAAATAGAATTGTAAAACAATAGAGGATACTTAAAAAATTTTGAAATAAAATTTCGCCGTCGTCGCCCAGTTAACTGAACTTTATTAGTCCAAGTAGACCACTCAAATTAGGAAAAAAGCGGTGAAAAATTCTGAACAGCAGTTTTTTTGCACAGGAAGTAAGTATTCAACTTTTAGAACAAGGTTTTGCTTATGCGCAGAAAAAAAAGACATTATTTTTGAGACTAAGGCAACATTTAAATAAAGCACGCAGCAAAAACTTAAACGCTTTCATAAAAAATAGAAAGACTATTAATGGACAAGAATATACCGCACAACAATTGGCTGAAGAAGATTCAGATATAGAAGATACGACGCAAAATAGTACGTTGAAAAAAACACAAACAATAGAAGTAAATAGTGGCCCTTCAACAGCAAACACAACAGAAAAGCAGTGCCAGAAAGAACAAACACAGCATACAAAAATAGAAGTCCCTAAGCCAGTGCAAACAGGGACCACTAAGAAAAAGTCAACAGTGGGAACGAGTGAAACAAAGCAAAAATTATTGAGATCCTCTGTGAGACTAAATAGTGATAAAGTTTAATCATGGATCAATATATAAGAGACTACGAGTATGTTCCAAAAGAAGCAACTGAAATTGAACTGTATAATTTTGACACTTATTTTAACAAAGACACTGATACCAGCTTTCGATTGCTCCATGTTAATATACGCAGCATTTCTAAGAATTTCGATGAATTTAAGATATTACTTGAGCAATTGAAATCTGAATTTGAGTGCCTAGTATTGACAGAAACATTTAAAATTAAAGATCTGACGTTTTTTAAGCTTGATGGGTATGATACTATCTATAATCACGGAGAGGTAAACAAAAATTATGGGGTCGTTGTGTTTATAAAAAGACAATAAATTATTCATCTAGAATTGTAAATGTTGGCAATACTAAAGCAATAAAAATTAATTTCTTGTACAAAAAAAAGAGCTTTTGCATAACATCTATGTATAGATCACACTCTTTAGATTTAAATGTGTTTTTGCCAAGTCTGGAAGAGTTTGTGAATGAAGTTTCAAAAGAAAACTTTTACTATAATATATTAGTGGGAGATATGAATATTGACATAAAAAAAGTCAGTGAAATAAGTGATCAATATCTAACGTGTATGAGTGAGTACAATTTCAAATCACTAATTAATTCATATACTAGAGTTGAGGGGGTAGCGAAGTCATGCATCGACCACATCATTATAAAAACGAAACATAATATTGAAAATATGTTCCCATTTATAATAAAAAATAAAATAACCGATCATTTCCCAATTGCGCTAAGACTCTTAGTAGAGAAAGAAAATAATATAAATTCACACAAAATACAAGAGTATATTAATATAATTGATCACAAAAAATTAAACATTGAGATAAAAAATGTAAGCTGGGATGATTTCTACAATGCTGATAATGTAGAGGACGCAACAAATACATTAATTGACATATTAAAAAATGTAATCGACATAAGAACAAACAAAATCAAATTAACCCACAAAAACAGAAAAAGAACTTCATGGATAACTACAGGTCTAGTCAATTCTATAAAAAAAAAAGAGATCAACTTTATAAGAATTATCAAAAAGATTCAGACAACCTTGAATTAAAAACCCAATATCTAAATTATCGTAATAAACTAAACGCATTAATAAAATCAACTAAAGCTAATTATTTCAAATCTAAAATCACAAAAAATAAAAGAAACAGCAAAAAGTTATGGAATACAATTAATGAAATTAGCAACTGTAAAGAGAATGACAACATAATAATTAAAAAGTTAAAAACGGAACCTGACAAACTAACATGTGATCAAAATGAAATAGCTAATACATTTGTGGACTTCTTCACCAATGTTGGAAAAAACCTGGCTAATCAAATTAAAAAACCTAAATCTACTCCTCTCAGAAAATCTACACCGTTTTCATTTTTCTTGGCACCTACAAATCAAGAGGAGGTCGAGGATACAATAAAGTCATTAAAAAATGGAAAAGCCCCAGGATATGATATGATTAAAGCAGACACACTTAAAGAAATTGTAGGCGATATATCCGAGCACATATCATTTCTAAATAAAATATTTGATACAGGTATATGCCCCTCGGCTTTTAAGACAGCAGTAATACAGCCCATATTTAAAAATGGAGACAAAAGTGAACCGTCTAATTATAGACCTATATCCATTATTAATAGCATAGCCAAAATATTTGAAAAAATTTTAAGAGCCAGAATTAATAATTATAATAAAAAGAATAATTTAATTTCAGACAGGCAATATGGCTTTCAAGAGAAAAAATCTACGCAAGACGCAATTGCATTCTTAACATCAAAAATATGCAAATCGTTGGATGAAAGCAAACCAAATCTGTGCGTGTTCTTAGATCTTGTCAAGGCATTTGACACCGTTAGCCACCCACAATTATTAGAAGCTTTAGAAGATCTCGGATTTAGAGGCCCAATATTGAAATTATTAAAAAGTTATTTATGTAATAGGAAACAAGTCGTTAAAATAAATTCTGTATTGAGCAAGGAATGCGTTGTTGAATACGGTGTACCACAAGGTACAATATTAGGTCCAATACTTTTTATATTATATTTAGATAACTTATTTAGCTTAAAAACTAAAGGAACTGTGATCAGTTTTGCGGATGATACAGTAATCTTCTACGAGGACAGAACTTGGCAGGACCTAAAAATACACGCAGAGGAGGATTTAAAAAAAATTAAAAACTGGTTTGACTCTAAATTGCTTACCATAAACTTTACTAAAACGAAATACGTACCATTCAGCTGCTATGAGAGAAATATGGATCATTTTAGATCTCTTGAAATTGACACTGACACCGAAATAGAAGTAGTCGATTCAGTAAAGTACCTAGGTATTACTATAGATAAACATATGAAATGGGACCAACACCTTTACAAAGTATGCAATACTCTAAGAAGTATACTATACAAATTTAAATATCTAAAAACTATTCTTGACATTCCCGAGTTAAGCACAATATATTACTCTCTAGTAGAATCAAGACTCTCCTATGGGATTGTCGGCTGGGGAGGTGCTGTACAGGTTCATATAAAAAAACTTGAAATAATCCAAAAGAGGTTCCTAAAAATTATGCTCAATAAACCTAACACCTATCCTTCCGATAATCTTTATAATCTACTTGATATAAGACAGTTATTTTATTACAGTGTGATTATGAATACATATAAGAGGAAAGATTTATTAAGACCTGTTGATCACACTTATCAGACAAGAAGTAAAGCAACATCCTATAGAACTCCATTCTCTATAAAATCAATCGGACAAAGAAATTTTGCGTATTTCTCTCCCAGATTTTACAATCTTCTTCCAGACGAGGTAAAAAACATAAGTTCTATTAATTTATTCAAAAAAAAGGTCAAACAATTTATTTTAAAAACCAATAGAATAGAATTAGGTTGTTGACGAATTTTCAAAAATGGTGAAATATGGTAGTGGAGGACTTAATTTAGTTATATATTTAATTTGGAAGAAAAATTCTTAGCGCAACATATTTTAAAAAATTGTTAAACTTCGACTATTTGAATGTGCCGCGAAAACGGTAGTGACATCATAACGGCAGTTAGATGTGAACTTATAAGCAGAACAGATGAAGACGAATAAGTTGCTGACAAGAAAATAATCTCATATGTCAAAAGTAAATTTGACGTTTAGCTAGCAGTGATTGATGTTTGCAGTTATTGTTAATATTTTTTTACAAAACGACTAAGGCAGTATATCTGTAAAAGCTAATTCTGACATTCTACTTGCGGTAGATATATTTATGGACAGCGAATTTTTAAAAAGAGACGATCGTTTTGACATTGCAATGGTTGGAAGTGCAAAAGCTACAAGGTACTTACGTTACAGCTGCTATAGACAGTACAAACTATTGTAATTTCTGCAAGAACTTCCTTTATCTTAGCGGCTTATTAATATTACATAATATGTCTAATATGTATTTTATTATTTAATTTAGATGAATTTGTTAACTATATTTTGTATTTTATTAAATATTTCCTTTTCATTGTTTTATTTCCTATTAACTATATACATGCGTATCTAACTGAAAACAACAAAATAAGTTTATCTACTAAAGAAATTATTTATTATCCATTAGATATCAAGAAAGGTCTGTATTATAACAAAAAATAAGAAATAGGTAAGTACTTTATGCTAGTATCTATCTAAGCAATAAACAATGATATGTATTTATAACACACATAATTCAAAGGGCATTTTAAGTACAATCCAACGCGTTCGTAGCCATTTTCGACTGATTGTGTTCACCGACTTTAGACGACTTTTACAGTTTGTTTCATACAGTTTTTCAACGGCGAGTTTATAAATTTCCTTTCTTAATTTATTGATCATCCTAGTATTATGAGGCGTCTAGGGAGCTTCATAAATAATCAATAGCTAACAAAAACAACTGCACTTTATTCCAACATAAACTAGATAAAATACATAAAAGCAGATTAAAGCTATTTCCCTCCTTTTAGGAAGTCAAAGCATGAATAACATTCTAATCTAGAGCCGTTAAGAATTCAGTAATACACCCTGTTTTATCTACCAGTTTGGCGGGTAATTTAAATTTGTAACAGCTAGAACGCCACACAAGTCTTGTAATGCGGCCGTTTTTCCTACAACATAAACCCATATTAAAAATCAAATTCCTACATTAAGATACAACTTACCACAAATAAAACGCTTAGAATACATTGTAATTTGTTACTTTACTTGACATTGAAATGGTCTCCACAATAAGAAGACTTGGTCCTTCTCTGGTGGCTTTGAATCATTCATTATTACGTTCAGCGTTTATTATTAGAACACAACAGTTTTTCTGGTGAATTGGTGGTATTATTTACACAGTACGGCAGAAAACACTATCTGTACTTATATCTATCCATAACTAGATGCTGTTAAACTATACCGAATTGTAACCTATGAACGTCAGTTGAATTTGACGTTAAATATAATGTCAGTTTAAATTGTCGTGATTGTCTTTTTTCTCCGTCGCTATCAGCGAGTTTCTAAATTAGTACGCGTTTCTCGTCGTTTTATAACTAACTTCTCTACAGACTGCCGTTATTATGTCATCTCCGTTTTAAATGGATGTATTTTTGTAGTTAATATTATAATATTGTAAGACTTTATTTTCAACTTCTACATGTTTGTAATGATTTTTTATGGATAATTGTTATTGTTTAACATAGATTCTCCTCAAATTTTAACTTAGTGCAACAACCCAATTGCACAAGCTCATCGACATGAATGAACATTAGTAAATCTTGTTTTAGGTATAATTGCTATATTTAATTTTAACATATTAGGATATAGTCGTTAAAAATATTACATAATATGTAGTGTATGTGCATGCATGTGTGTGTATGTCTATTTTATGTGTATGTATCATATAGATAATTAATTGTTTTCTTGAAATTAATTGGAATAAGTTCTCATACTCTGATGATTACTTAGTTCCATGAGGCTACTTTATATAATGTGTATTATCATAAATAAATCTTATTAACTATTTCACTCACAGACAGTCTAGACTTTGTGAGTTATTTTGTTTATTTGAGTTTATTTGACATAAATTATATAAATTATATTTGTTATTTTTCTATTATATTTTTTATTATAAATACTCTACATATATACTATGTAATTATGAATTATTCTGCAAATAAACATATATTATTATTATTATTATTATTATATATACATATACAGTGTGTCGCACTTTTCATGGAGCCACCCCCATATCTCGCTTATTTGATATCCGAATATTTTGAAATTTTGGTGGTGACTATTATATATCTATAAAGTGATTTTTTTACAAAAAAACCAGTAATATATTCTTAATCAGCACCTTTAGAAACCCAATTGTACAAGATTACATCGTAGTGGGTTCAAAGGTGTTTGAGACAGGGGCCGTCAAAAAAACAATTTTTTCAACTACTTAAAAATATTTTTTAGAACTAGAATCAGATAGGAAAAAAATATATGTACAGGGTGCCATTTAAAATAACGGAAGTGGAAAAAATTTCTTGTTTTTACCAAAAAAAGGACAATCACGCATTATATAAGTCTACCAAATTTCAAAATAATATCATTTTAAATAAACATGCTACGAGGTGTTACATATCTCCTGTGTCACCCGGTATATATATCTCTCAAATATATAGAACCTTTTTTGTAGAAAATCACATTCTGAACAAGTTTATTAATGTTCATTTAGCCTTAAAAATGCGTACCTTCCGAGATATAAGGGTGGACCATTAATAATAGGCCATAGTTAACGGGTGGATTCTTTGGACCAAAATATGAGGATATAACCAAACATGCTTTAATAAATTGTTGTTGTGGAAAAAGATACAGGGTGTCAAAAGCGTATTTTTTTTCCTTCTTTTGCAATATCTCAACTATCTCTTGACCGATCTTCTCCAAATTTGGTAAGGGAACTGCCGATGCCGCGTAGATCTTAAAACAAATTGAAAAGGAAGACTTGTATTTATTGAAAAGTGTACTTTGGTGACGTCTTAGTTCTGTCAAAATGTCAAACTAATGAAATGGTAAGTAAATGACATTCGACCTTGACCGATTGTCTATCATTAAGCGGTCTACAGATGATACAACTTGCCCGAGCCAACATTGTCTGCATCCTTTGAACTCAACAATTTTCAAAGCGTACCGACAAGGTTGGCTTCACCAAGTTGGACTGTTTGTACAGTATATAAAAATGGCTTTAGTATAATAATTATTATACCAAAATCATTTTTGTACCACTAGAACTAGAAGTTTCACGTATTTTATACGAGCTAGTGTTTATTGGGATGTGTCGGTTTTTTTTTCATTGCAAACGTTTCAATAACTACTAAGTTGCTATTCCTAAAGCCATAATAATCGAAAAAAAAAAAACTACTAAATTCGAGTAGCAATGAAACGATTGAAATTAATTACTTCCACATCCAGTGGAAGTATAGTAACGACAAAAAATTTGTACTGTTAAAAAAGGCTTAGAATGTCGTGAAGATTTTAAGTTTAAGCGAAAAAAAAATTCTGTCTGTCTGTCGGTCTGTCTGTAATTTATTTTTTGTTTACTCTGGAACCCTTTGA
Organism: Rutpela maculata; assembly: GCA_936432065.2. Classification (NCBI taxonomy): domain Eukaryota; kingdom Metazoa; phylum Arthropoda; class Insecta; order Coleoptera; family Cerambycidae; genus Rutpela; species Rutpela maculata. The sequence goes on from OW386289.2 coordinate 6,388,241, forward strand.
GATATTGACTTGAAATTTGGTACACATATGTACTTTAACAAGATCTAAAACTAGATTATATTTTCATCTTGTTCTTTCGAAGGGTTGGGGGGTAAATTGGGGTAAATTTGGGGTAAATAGATAAATCAAGCAGGTAAGAGTCCATAAAACTGGTATTTAGTATATACAAGAGAAGACAAAAATTTTGGCATTAGCCACCCCCACCCCATTATTAAAGGGGATTAAAAAAAAATGTGATGTAGTGTGTGTACAAGAACCAGAAACCTCAAAATACTTTTTTACTTCATCCACCCCGACTACCACCCCCTATCACCAGCCCCACCCCACTACCGATGTGGGTTGGGGCTGGTGGTTTTATGGGTTTTTGGGGTAGAGAATTTCAAATATTAAATTATTAAAGTTCCATAAACAATTATTTCCACATACAAAATTTTTTCATTGTGAGTGTCTTGGATAGAAAATCTGGATGTGGAAGTAGGGATTCCTTGAGCAACGGTTTTTTGTTTATTAAGCTGTACTGCTCTAAGTAACGTTCAATACTTGTATTATCAGATTCCAAAGTCGAAATTAAGAAAAATAAATATTATTATTTTATATTGATAAGTTTGTAATTATTTGTTTTACAACTTTGTCCTTAATGCGTGGCCCAACCTTACATGCAGTTCCTATTTACATTTTTCGATTAGTATCCATTCGATCCCGATGAAGATGGGTGGGCTAGCTATTTTGTTTTCGATAATTCTAATCATCTTACTTGCCTGTATATGGTATAAGAACCATAAAGTGAGTCAAAGATTGAAGTGGTTACCAAATGTTCCCGGCTGGCCTATATTGGGAAATGCTTTAGAATTTGGAAGTAGTACAGGTAACGGTTGCTTCATTCTACAATAATTTTGACAAAAAATGTATGAATCAAGTTTTGCTAAGAACTTTTTAACGACAATGCTACATACTGTCGAGTGGGATTTGAAATGAAAAAACATTGATTTACAATTTATCAATTTACTTATAGTGCAGTTGAATTGATTTTTTTTGGCGACAACATTCCACCTGAAATTTTATTGTTGATTCTTATGTATTATGACCTCCTGATTACGAAAAAAATATTTGTGCCCAAAAATTCCTTGTGCGTCAAAAGTTATATGCACTTTTTGACACGCTTTCGCTTAATATAGTTTGTACTAGTAAACGGACGGGAATTTTAAAAATCTTGCTTATTTGAAAAAAAATCTTAAAAAATATAGAATATAAAATTGTTAAAATTCTTTCTCAATTATCAAGGAGGCATTGTACGTCACTTTGTACGTTGTTTTATGTACTTTTAGGGAATAGAGTTCATTCTTTTTATTGTCAAAAAGTGCATTTTTACAATTTTTAAAAATGTATTTTCTTTGATCCCAGTTGTTTCACCAAATTTTCATCGAAAAAAAAAAAACGAAATATACTATATTAGTTTCATTACCGTCATATGTCATAATTTCACCGCATTGCTCATTGATAGCCGATTCATCAAAGGTAAAAGAAGCATTGGCATAATTATTTCTTTACAACAGACACATAGAACATTATATATTCAGTTTTCTACAGCTACACTGATTATTTTTACTGCCTTTCTTATATTTACAGCATAACGTATATTCGAAAAAAAAAAAAAAATTACCTAACTACTCTTTGAATATTATAACTAGGCAACTAACTAATTAATGGTTTACATCACTCTATTTTCATCATATCGAGTTTTTTTTAACATTTTCAGTCTTTTTTCGTATATTCTGATTCTATTATTTAACAAAATATAATTTGTAAAGCTTTTATTCATCAAAAATTCAACAATCTTTATTTCTTTATAATGTTTTCTGCTCTTGCCATATCTGATTTTCTGTTTCTTTTTAAAATGTTTGTGTTTTGTGTTTATTTTCAATTTTACTTCCACATCCAGTGGAAGTATAGTAACGACAAAAAAATTTTTAAAAATTTTTATTGCTCAAATAGGCTTAGAATGTCATGAAACGTCGAGATTTTAAGTTTGAGAGAAAAAAAAATTTCTGTCTGTCGGTCTGTCTGTAACTTTTTGTGCGCACGATTACTCTGGAACCGTTTAAGATATTGACTTGAAATTTGGTACACGTATGTATTTTAATGAGATCTGGAACTAGATTATATTTTCATCTTATTTCATTGAAGGGTTGGGGGGTAAATTGGGATAAATGGGGGTAAATAGGTAAATCAAGTAGGTAAGAGTCCATAAAATTGATATTTAGTATATACAAAAAAAAGTTAAGGTCACAAAATTTTTTTGGCATTAGCCACCCCCATTACTACCCCCACCCCATTATTAAAGGGGGTGAAAAAAATAAAGTTCTAATTTAGTAATATTAGTGTCTACAAGAAACCAAGGCCTCAAATTTTTTTTTACTTCATTCACCTCCACTACCAACTCTCTACCACCCCCACCCCCACTACCGATTTGGCATATCGTTTTATAGGTTTTTGGGTAGACCATTTCAAATATTATGTTGTTAAAGTTACTTCGAATAGTATGGATGCACAATGGCTTTGTTCGACTACTATGGATGCGCAGTAGGTTTCCCCGAGTATTACGGATGCGCAGTGACTTTTCTCGAGTATTACAGATCGCAGTAGGTTACCTCAAGTAGTTATGGATGCGCAGTGGGTTACTTTAAGTAATATGGATGCGCAATGGCTTTCCTCGGGTACAATGAATGCGCAGTAGGTTACCACGAGTAGTACGGATGCGCAGTGGCTTTTCTCCAGTAATATAGATGCGCAGTGGGTTACCTCAAGTGGTATGGATGCGCGGTGGGTTTCCTCGAGTAAAATGGATGCACAGTGGGTTACCTTAGGTAGTATGGACGCGTAGTAGGTTTCTTTTTTTTTAACTATTTAACGTCGGCCTATTTCCGCTACCAGGGCCTATCACCGACGCCAGGAGACGAGCTACCCCCAACCTGGAAACTTTGCCGAACCTTTTCCCTTAAGAAGAGTAGGGATCTTTTACTTGCCTAACATTTAATAGACAAGGGACCGCCTGCTTTACATCCCCTCCGAAGGATGGTATATCCACTACGTAATCCTCGTCTGAAATTACGTAACTTCCGCGTATACACTGAAATACAAGCCGCTAGAAGGTGGGACGAGAACGCTGTATTTCCCGAGATGGGACCCCATCCAAGTACTAACCGCGCTCGACGGTAGTAGGTTCCCTCGTAGAAAATACTTAAAGTAGAGGCTTTACTCCTATCGTGTAGTTTGCGGCACACAACGATTTCTTATATCTTTGTCATGCCATTTTCTGCGTATTACTTCCACATCCAGTTGAATTATATTAACGCAAAAAAAAATTGGAAATTTTCATTGTTTAAATGTCATGAAACGTCAATATTTTAAGTTTGAACAAAAAAAAAATTTGTCTGTCACGTCGGTCTGTCTGTTTGTCTTGTATCTTTTTGGTGCTCACGATTACTCTGGAATTGTTTAACATATTGACTTAAAATATGGCATATAAGTATTTTAACGAGATCTGGGACTAAATTGTTTTTTGATCTTATTCTTTTGCAGAGTTAAACAGTAAATTGGGGCAAATGGGGGTAAATAGGTAAATCAAGCAAGTAATAGTCCATGAAATTGGTATATAGTAAATATAAAAGGAGCTAAGGTCTCAAAAAAAATTTGCCATTAGCCACACCTATTACCACCTATTACCACCCCCACCCCATTATTAAAAGTGGTGAAAAAATAGTGTGATTTAGTGTGTATACAAGAGTCAAAGTCATTAAGAATTTTTTTTCACTTCATTCATCCCCACCACCTATGTGGCATATAATTTTATGGGTTTTTTTGGGTACATGATTTCAATTATTATACTATTAAAGTTCCATAAACAATTATTTTCATTAATTAATTAATTTAAACGTGCGCACAAAAAAAGTTACAGACAGACCGACAGACAGACAGACAGACAGACAGACAGACAGACAGACAGACAGACAGACAGACAGACAGACAGAATTTTTTTTTTCTCTCAAACTTAAAATCTCGACGTTTCATGACATTTTAAGCCTATTTGGACAATAAAAATTTTTAAAATATTTTTTGTCGTTACTATACTTCCACTGGACGTGAAAGTAAAAAGTATTGAAAAGTGTATATCTATTACGGAGTCTGTCTTACAAAGTCTCACAAAAAACTCTCATAACTGCTTACCATGGATTAATACATACCACTCTTTCTTACGCAATTCTGACCTGGGCTCATGCCCCATCTGCCAGTTCCGTTTTCTCATTACAAAGAAAATCAGTTAGAGTGATCGCTGGTCTGAATTATAGAGATGATTGCAAAAACGCATTCATTCAACTTAAAATTCTTACATTGCCTTGTACGTACATACATTCTTCATTGTCTAATGCACATAAAAGAAAATGAAAGCAAATATGCAACCCATAGCCAATTACATAGCTACTCCACAAGGTGTAATTCAATTTTGCCGGACTATCTGAGGTTAACTAAATCTAGGAACAGCATCAATTATTACGGTATAAAGTTTTTTAATGCATTACCCACCCACATCAAACAGTCAAACTGTGAAAAATTTAAAGAAACGGTGAAACGTTTTTTGCTCGGGCAAGCGTTCTATTCATTTGAGGAATTTCTATATGCAGATTTTAGTCACTTTGACGTGTGTTAGTTCCCACCTTATGTACGCTGTTATGTATTTCGTTTGTTTTTTTATCTGTGTTATAATAATTTTAAGATTTTTACTTATAACATCTTATGTAATATTTGATATTACTTCTTTTATTTTTTTCTGAAACTTGCCTTGTGTAAATACTTATTGTATACTAGCACCAATAAACTATTATTATTATTATAATATTAATTTTCACGACAAATCAAAAATAGGTTTGATATTGACTCAAACACGCAACTTCTTTGGTGGATAATATCACAATTCTACAGTCTACATGTATTGGAAGTAAAAATAGCAAATTGTTTCTAACAATATGATAAGCAAAAGTTCAAGTTGGCTCTGATTTTCCCAATACAGGTAATAAAGTGTAACGCAGGTATAGGTTATCACAAATAACAGGTAGAATTAGAATTCTACGAACAATAGACATACTAACTACCTACTTTTATTTGTCACTAAAACTAATATTCATTCTTAGGTAACCTTGCATGATAAGCGTTCATTTTCGAAAGTAAATAGTGCTATTTTGAAAATATGCCACGAGATTCTGTAAATACACCTAACAACTTTTGTTATATTTGTGGTGAAGTGACTTTTGCACGTCAAAAACGTAATTTTACTCCCAAAATTAAGAAGGCGTACCAGTTGTACTTTGGTTGTACAATTGGACATGAAGACAAAAAATGGGCACCTCATATATGTTGCAGCTATTGTGCGAACAATCTTTGCAGTTGGCTAAGTGGAAGGGGACGTTCAATGGCTTTTGCTGTGCCCATGATCTGGCGAGAACCTAAAGATCATGTTACCGATTGTTATTTTTGCGTCATACCTCCTATTAGACAGAGTATCAACAAAAAAGAGGATGGTAGTACAATACCTCAATTTACGATCTGCCATTCGCCCGGTTCCCCATAGTGATGAACTACCTATTTCTAATCCACATCAAGAATACAGTCTTGATTCTGACGAAGAATCAGATGATAATGTAGATGACGATTTAGTCTAGCCATCAACATCACAAGATCCCGATATCTCTGCCGAAGTGTCCTGTGGTGAACCACACAAAATTAATCAACGCGAATTAAGTGATCTTATAAGAGACCTTGATCTGTCCAAGGCGAAAGCGGAGCTTTTGGCATCTGGATTACAGCAATGAAATTTACTACAAGAAAATGTTAAAGTTTCCATGTATCGAAGTCGTCAAAGAAGATCTTTTGATCTTATAACCTTTTCAAAGATGCTGAATTTGACAACATTCTAGAACGTAATGAAAAAGCTGCTTGGAATTCCTTTAAAATGGTAGCAACACACTTTCTCGGTAACAAAAGAGCAGAAAACTATAGGGATTCTTTCTTGCTACCAGAAATTAGGATGCAAAATGTCATTAAAAGTCCACTTTCTAGATTCACATCTAGATTACTTCCCAGAAAACTGTGGTGCAGTAAGTGATGAGCATGGAGAGAGATTCCATCAGGATATTCAAAATATGGAAAAAGGGGCAAATAGACTTCTGCGATGTTGGCAGACTACTGTTGGACATGTATAAGAGATGCTCTAGAAGTAACTTATAAGAGACGGGCTAAGAAGCGCAAGAAGAATAATTAATTTCCCGATTAAAGAGGTTATATTCTAATTAAATATATATTATATAACATGTATTTGAAATATATATCAAAATGGCAAATATATTTTTTCGCATAATGTAATTATTTATTGCTTTTTTTATTAAAATTATACCATAATATGTGAGTTAGGTCAGTTATTACATGTTTTAGAGCCAACAATTTTTTTTTAGGACTATGTTAGACGTAGTTGGGACCAAAACAATACAAATAAGTGGTTTTGGTTAACGATACAAAATAAAAGTTAAAATTTGTAGAACTGTGAATTAAAATATCGAGAAAACGCGCTTATGAAGTAAGTATGCCGTGGAAATTGAATAAAACTAGATTCAAAACATTAATTTTGTCAACAAAACAACGCTGTAAATAAAAGAAGTGTGCTATCCGAAATGATTTATTTTAACAATAAGAAAACATTAAAAGATTAATTAAATGGTAACAAATGTTCAGAGTGCACCCTCCTTCCCCTTCTTGACTTGGCTCGATCAATAGTGTTTCGCGTAACATTTCGCAATATAGCAGGAGTTATACTTGCAAAAACTTCGCGGATATGAATTTGTAAAATTTGAAGTGTTTGAGGGGGTGTATAAAAAACTCGTTCTTTCGCATAACCCCATAGAAAAATCTAAAATGCTAAGATCTGGTGAGCCAACGTACAGGTCCATATGTTGCAATTACTCGCCCATTAGACCGGTTCACTAAATGGGCCATAACTCGAACGGCATTATGAGGCGGAGCCCCATCTTGTTGGAAATACATTTGTTCAAAAACTACAAGTGGTAAGTCCATCAAAATTTCTTCAATATCATTTTGTAGGAATTCTAAATATCTTCCTCCTGTTAAAGGCCTTTGAAAAAAAAATAGGTCCAATAATTCTTGTTCCAATCACCCCAGCCTCACACATTTACTCCAAATATTTCCTGAAAATTACCTTGCCTCATTAAATATTGATTTTCCTGCGCTCAATATTGTTTTGTTTATTGAACATTCCATTGTTGGTGAATCTCGACTCATCAGAAAACAATATCAAAGAAACAAAACTCGGGTTAGCGGTATTGTTCTGAAGTAACCAGTCACAATAACCTAATCTTCAGTTGCCATCATCTTCGTACAAATGCTGGTGCACTTGATATTTAAACGAGCGGTAACCGTATTTTTTTTAGAGAATCTTTCTTGCTGATTCATGTCTAATGTGCACCTCGTGCCCAATTTATCTAGTAGAAGTAGTAGGATTCACTTCTACAAAGCCAACAGGTTAATTTCTGTCGCTTCATCAATGATAAAAGCTGCAGAATTGTTATCAATCCCTCTCCTGATTTGTTTCTCCACAATTGGAAAATATTTAAAACATGGATGATGTCTGTTCGGATACCTTTGGGCCAAGGGCGGATCTGGACCTTGAGCTTGGGGGGAGTAATGTAGAAGAACGCACTACCGGGCGTCAAAATGACGCGACACCAATTTATTTCTCAGGGGGCGCCAGTCGCGTATTACCCCGTTCTTCTACCTCCCAGGCGGGTTCGAAATAAGATGCACTTCGGTAGCCGAATAATGGACCAAGGCTGCACTACCACAGATCGGAAACTACGCTCTCTCTGGACCTGAATTCCCTCGTTAGGGGTTTAGGCACCTCTTAATTTCCTGAATTTTTGCATAAAAAAAAAATCCCAACCGAAGAATTTCTCTGCGGAGGGATTAGTTTTGGTACGCGAAAATCACGTTTTGGTCCATTAATAACGGAATATATTTCTTAAAAAACGCATAAAAAAATCCCTATCAAACCTCCGTAAGCAACCAGAAGGTCGAACGTTAATGCGAATTAACTCGACACATCCGGTTTTCTATACGAAAGTTCCAGGGATTATAGACCGTCAACAGGCCTCAAGATCAATTAAGAAATATTAGTTCAAAGAATCCGTTTATTTAACAGAATTGGTTATACAAAATTCTCAAGATAAGAATCGTGCCTTCCTCAATCAAGGTAGTGACTTTCAGACCATACAAGCGAGAGCGCTCGATTAGGTAGAAAAGATTCATACATACCTTCTCAGAATCAAAATGCGAGCTTTTAGAATCATTTCAGGCTCTGGGTAAATGAATAATTAAGGCTGACTGAAATTAACTTAAAAAGGTTTTACTAATTGAATTTAGTTTCGCTAGAGACTACTTAGCTTTAAAGTTCTTGTATCGTGGAGATTCACGTACTCAAACACATTCAGAGGACTTATTACTGCATAAGTTGAGTGGCGTTCGATCAGTCTACGACTTACTAACCCTCATCACAGTCGTTCAATATTATCGATTTGGCAGCGTCTCACCTTCGAGCGACTTTTAGGCAAAATTGAATTTTTGGATTTTTATGCACAAGGCGTTTTCCTCTATAACTTTGTCATTTGAAAAGTCCTGTTATTGGCTTTTCTACCATTGCTTTTTTTGGACCACTCAACGCGCTCGACCAAATTGCGAGCCGCTGGGTCAATCCAAACTCTTTCCACGCGAGAAACCGGCCTTGTACATGTGCATTGATTTTTATCAATTTTTGCTTATCGGCACTACGCCGGCTTTGACAAAATCTTCTATTTTGCCTTTCGGACGCAGTGCATCGTTAAAATTTTATGCTCATACTTTAGAATTGGGCTTTCAATGACCGTACCTCAAAGGTCAATGTCTTTGGTTGAGGAATAAAAAATAAAAAATAATTTAAATTATATTTTCGTGGTACTTTTTAAACTGACTTTGTGGTACTTTTGAAAAATCCATTTTAAGACCAATTTTAGCGTACTTTTGAAAAATCGATTTTCGAGCCAAATTTCAGGGTACTTTTGAAAAACTAATCTGCGGGTGAAATTTTGGCGTACTTTTGAAAAATCGATTTTCAAGCCAAATTTCAAGGTACTTTTGAAAAGTTAATCTGCGGGTGAAATTTTGGCGTACTTTTGAAAAATCGATCTTCAAGCCAAATTTCAAGGTACTTTTGAAAAGTTAATCTGCGGGTGAAATTTTAGCGTACTTTTGAAAAATCGATCTTCAAGCCAAATTTCAACGCAGTTTTGAAAAATTAGTCTGCAAGTGAAACTTTGGCGTACTTTCGATAAATCGATTCCTGGGCCAAATTTTGACGCCCTTCCAAAAATATTATTTTTCAAAGTCCAATTTATGGTACCTCTGAAAAAGTATATTATTCATAAATCTTTGTCATTATATACTTCTACTCTCATATTCTGAACCAAAAACATTTTTCCTAAGTGAAAATTCGGTGTTTCTTCGAATTTTCACCTGATCATTTCCAACGCCTTATAGAACCCAAAACGGCCCTTGTGGACTGATCTGCGCCTCTGCAGACTCCCAAAAATGTCTTTAAATGAAATTTTTGCCTAAGTCGAATTTTGATTATGTCTTCAACTTAGGACGATTTTGGAGAGTTCTACAACACTCCCCTCCTTTGGTTGAATCTTTTCTACTCATCGATTGCCTTTAATTTCCATATTCACTTGTATGTCTGTATGCCTTCATTTGACGGTCTGACCTATGGTACAGATGTTTAAAAATAACGGCCTTAATTGGGGCAGACGGCTGATTCGCCTATCTAACTTAAAAATAAATACATTTTTTAAACAATACGCCAAGTTGATACAACATTTTTATCAACTTAATTACACCCGCGTCGAGGTGCGAAGCGAAGCGAAGCGTAGCACAATTTTGATTAGCGTCCACTCTCACTAATTCGTTGCACTCGCTTTTTCGCCCTGGTCTCGCTCTTGCTTAACTTCGGCCCTTTCTAGAAGAGGCTGTCTATATCTCCATGCCGCAGCTTGGACGGTCTTCGCCTTTGAGTTCCAGACTTCACCATGCCGCGCCCTTGCGACAGGTTGGGTCATGTTTCCATTTCTGCACATGGAAAATGCAGTTCTGCAACTAGATTGACTTTTTAGCAAGTCGTCGACTGGGACGCGTCGACTAACAAACACAATGTGTTGTTTTTAATGAAATATTTTTCTAACATGAATTTTGTTAACTTATAATGGTTAGACATTGGTTCTTCGTAAGGTAGATTGAATCGGCTTACGATACTCGTGCGGTCATCACTACTTTGTGAAAAAAGTATAAAAAAAAAAAAAATGAAGCGTCTTCTTGAGCGAAGAACGGCTTCTGAAACTCGTCTCGTAGTTTCTACTTCGTAAGGTAGATTAAATCGGCTTACGATACTCGTGCGGTCATCACGACTTGTGAAAAAAGTATAAAAAAAAAAAATTGAAGCGTCTTCTTGAGCGAAGAACGGCTTCTGAAACTCGTAGTTTCCATTTGGGGTATACGTTAATTTTGTTGACTTAAAATGATTAAAATAGAAGTTGTCTTCTTGCATAAGAAAAACAGCTTCCGAAACTCGTACTGATTCGTACTTATGCCTACGTCCATTACTCGAACTTGGCGGCTCTCGCTCTTGAGAAGCTAGGCTTACCGGATCGCGCTCTTGCGTCGGGTTCGCCGTCTTTCCATGTCTGCTCATGGAGTAGACTTTAAATTTTCGATTCGACCGCATATAGGTCAAAATCGCCACTTAGAATTTTGAGAAAAAATATAAAATAAAAAAAAAAGCAAAAACGGCTATTAGCCGTGGTCGACCTCGGAAATATCTAGAGGCGACTCTTCTATGTCTGGCTCATCTCGAGCATCATCGGGGTCTGGACTTATTACATCCGGCTCATCTTGAGCACCTGCGGGAACATTGATTTGAACTAGTGTGGTATCGCTACGTCGCTCTGACCTGGGCGCGATCTCATTGTCTGATGAGGAAGCGTCGTCACTAAGATGAGTTTCATCCGGACTATCTTCTGATTCTTCAGACAATTCCAATTCAACATCGGGATCTCCCTTAGGTGCCGGCCTGATGGCATCGACATGTAATCTCGTCGAAGTTACCCCCTTGTGAATGAGGTAAACTTCATCGGACAATCTCTTTAAAACCTTGTGTGGCCCACTCCACGACGGTGTGAAGGTATGATCCTTCCTGATCCTTTTAGTCATTACCATATCTCCCACTTTATATACGACCGGCGTTACCGCCACTTTGGGCGCGTAACGCCATTGGTAATTTGTTTGATTTCTACGAATCTCCTTGACTCTTTCAAGGCGGGGAACGTCCGCTTGATTACGACGTTCTTGTCTATAAGCGAACATATTCCAATCACCAATCTGCGGTAATTCATAGCCGAGTACTACGAAACTGGGCGTATGCCCCGTAGCGGCGTTTTTTCTTGTTCTCAAGATATATGCCATCTGACTAACATGTCGATCCCACTCGTCGTTGGGTGAACCATATAATAAGGTTTTTAAGATCTTCTTAGCTTCTTGCACCCTCCTTTCTATTGGATTGGCCTGTTGGTGGTAAGCTGCTGTGAAGAATCTTTCAATATTGTTACGTGTACAGAACGTATCGTAAAAGCCGGAATTGAAGTGGCCTCCCTGGTCGGAAATGATGACCCTCGGAACGCCATATCTCGCCACTAGTTCCTCTTCGATAAATTGTGCTATTGTTTTTCCACTGACTTGGGTGAACGCCTTGGCTTCGACCCACTTACTAAATACATCCTCTACCATTAATATATATCGGTTATCTGCATCTTTGGTTCGCTGAAGCGGTCCTATTACATCGACGCTTAGAACTTCGAACGGATGCGATGGAGCATGGCTTCTGAGAGGAGCCTTCGGTTGTGACTGTCTGCTTTTTACGGAATTACAAATAATGCACTCATTTAAATATTTGTTAACTAGTCTCGACAAATTATTAAAATAATAGCGGCCCAAGATGATTCTAACAGTTTCATCGCGGCCGGGGTGACCTACTTCCGGTCGGTCGTGAAAATGAGATATTACTCTCATGACCATACGTTTTGGTACGTATAATTTTTCTTTGACATTTTCGCCTCTCGTCCAAAGTGTGCCGCCTATCACTTGTCGTGTATTGACGAATTTCACCTCTGCCTCGGTTTTATCTGCTTGTCGCACTAGAGTATTCCATCGTTCAATTTGGTCTTGGATATCTCTGGAGTGCGTTTGCGCTTCTCTGACCTGATCGTTTAATTCCAATGTGGTAATCACTGATATTCGTTCCTTGTACGAGAATTTTGGTGGATACATTCTCTCCTCTTCGTCGTCTGCTTCGACGTTCGGGCCTTGAGGATTTCTGCTCAAATAGTCCGCCAGTATGTTTTCTTTACCAGGACAATGCTCTATCGAGAAGCTATATTCTTGAAGTAATAACGACCATCGTGTAAATTTGGTCTTTTCATCTTTATGCTTATTCAGCCATAGTAAGGCTCTGTTGTCAGTTCTAACGATGAAAGGATGGTCTGCCAAATAAATTTTATATTTCTTTATATAGTTAACGACGCTCAGGCATTCTAACTCGTTTATGTGATAATTTATCTCTGTTGGAGACAGCGTATTGCTTGCATAAGATATGATGTGCTTCTGGTCGTTATCCCCTAGCTGATAAAGGACGGCCGATAATCCTATCAGGGATGCATCGGCTTGTAAAATGAACATTTTGTTAAAATCGGGCCGGTGTAGTCCTAGTGGTTGATTCAATACTTCTTTTAGTAAAATAAAAGCTTCTTGGGCTTCCGGATTCCACTTGAAGCGCCAGTCTTTCGAGAGTAGTCGGGTCAAGGGCTTAGTAATTATTGCTACATTAGGGATATATTCACGTACCCAATAACATAGGCCAAGGAAACTCTGAAGCTGGCGCCTCGTCGTAGGGGCCGGATAATTTTGTATCTGTAATATGTGTTTTTCTAACGGCTGAGTGGTGTTGGCATTTATTTGATGCCCGAGACAGGTTATGCTTGACGTGGCTACCACACATTTTTCCGGTGACACCTTTAAATTATGTAAACGCAGGCGTTCAAAGACGGCTCTCAGATGATTTACATGCTGATTTATGTTTTCACTATAGATGATAATATCATCGAGATATACTTTGCAGAAATGATGCAAGTAGCCGGTCAATACGTCTCTTGCCATAAATTTTTGGAACGTACATGGAGCGGTCTTCAATCCGAAAGGCATCACGTTAAATCGGTAAGATGCTCCATTCAATGTTGTAAACGTAGAATAATTTTTTGACGACTCCTCAAGAGGGATTTGCCAGTATCCGCTCTTGAGGTCCAACACTGTAAATATGTTGGCGTTTCCTAGATCCTTTATACTCTCGTATATTTTAGGTAAGACGGATGCTTCGTCTTCCGTTACTTCATTTAAGTGACGATAATCAATGCAGAAGCGAGGCTTCTTGCCGGGCCTTTCTATTATAATGGGAGGCGAACTGTACTGAGCGGTACTCGGTTCTATAACTCCGGCTTTCAGCATCTCTTCAATTTGATCGTACATAACTTTTTTCTTAGTAGGAGACATAGGATAAGGTTTGATATTAAACGGGCGGTCGTCTTTAACTTTTATTTTATGTTTCGTTGTCACCGTGGTAGCTTGGGTAGGCACCGCGGTGAACAATTCAGCGAATTCCTCGAATAGAGGTTTTAAATTATCGTTTCCGATGATCAGTTCTTCGGGAAGCCGGCATTGCTTCCTTGCTTGATGTGCCGCTTGATTCCAGAAGACGGTTATTCGCTCTTCAGTGCCGACGTAGACACATTTACGTTGATAATCGAATACGACATTGTGGGCATATAAAAACGGGGCTCCCAGAATGAGCTCTTCGTTTAAATTTTGAATGACCTGAAACGTGGTCTGAAAGGGTACATCTAGTACATTAACGTTCATGGTCGTAGTCCCGAGGAATTCTACTAAACCATCGCCACAAGCCATAACAAACGTTTGGGGAGCTGTAAGCTGATCAATATCGTTCAAAAATTTCGGTTGGATAATATTCTTTGTCGAACCTGTATCCAATAAAGCGTTAACCGCTCGATTATTAATTATAATCTTAATGCGAGGCAGAGGGAAAGCGTTGCTAGTTTGATTGATAGATTCTAATGGAGTGAATCGGTGGGGAGATAGGTTGACTTCTTGATCCTTAAACAGGTAATTAAGGTCAGGAAGGTCATCGAAGTTATTTAATTTAAACTTCTTGCTTCGGAGCTTCCCCGAGGGTCGCTTCGAGCCTGGTGGGGCCTGGTAGGCGGGGCTGGTACAGTTCGGCCTGGGCCATCGCCTCTGACCCCCGCTTGGTTTCCCGTATTCATATTACGATAGGGATTGTTTGGGCATTCCGCATGAAAATGCCACTGCTCCGTTGGGCAATATCTGCAAGGGCGATACGGGACTCGGGAGTTCCTTACGTCTCCAGTACCCCTTCTCGGTATATCCCCTCTGGACAGCGAGGAAATATTATTTGCAAAATGCACCCTTGGTGCTGGCGGATTATCTCTTCTTTGAGATCCATTGAATGGTGTCCTAGATGCACCAAAGGAACTGGAGGACGGCTTCGCTAATGCGGAGGGTTCCGTTCTCCAGTTACTGCTCGATTGCTGATTCCCTTGAGCTGAAGCGGTAGAGGTGGACGCTTCTTGGTCCTTGCTTTTTCTGACATTATGCAGAGTCTCGAATTCTTTATTCTCATCCATGATTTTGGCCATTTGTTCGTTCATCGTCACTAGTGTATTTGTATCTAGTATGACGGAACTCTTTAGGAGCATTTTTATATTAGGTCTCAACTGATTGAAGATGGTAGCCGCCTTCATCGCCTCCAGCTTAAACGGATCGATTCTCTTGAAGAGGCATACCTTCCTGGAAATAAATACTGACGTATTTTCCTCGGCATCTTGTTTCTTGCCATATAAATTAGCTACTGCTTCGGTGAGTACTTCACCTGAATCGTAACGGCTTCTGAACCGCTCGAGGAATAGAGGATACGTGGTAATTATAGTTCGGTATTGTTCGAACCATTTCCTGGCATCGTCTTTGAGCTGTTCTGATATAGACGGTCGTTATCCTGCGTAATTCGTACTCGGACGAAAAATTCCTCCATATGATTAATGAAGGTTTCAGGGTCTTCGTGTTCAAAGCCATGAAATTCCGCATTTGGATGCTTCGACCGATACTTATGCTCGTGCGTGGCTTCGCTTAGAACTTTGACAAGACCTGCTGCCATTTGGGCGAACACTTGTTCTGAGGAGGGCTGTATGACTCCTTCAGTGGTACTCGGGCCTACCCCCGAACTACCCAGTACATCCTCCGCGCACGGCCTCTCTAACCCTCTAGAGACGTTGTCCATCACAGATGTCGGCTCGTCGTAAAACTGGAAAGGCGTTGATTCATCCATATCCTTTCCAGAAAGCCCTGCTGACTAACAACGCCCCACGTTGGGCGCCATGTAGAAGAACGCACTACCGGGCGTCAAAATGACGCGACACCAATTTATTTCTCAGGGGGCGCCAGTCGCGTATTACCCCGTTCTTCTACCTCCCAGGCGGGTTCGAGATAAGATGCACTTCGGTAGCCGAATAATGGACCAAGGCTGCACTACCACAGATCGGAAACTACGCTCTCTCTGGACCTGAATTCCCTCGTTAGGGGTTTAGGCACCTCTTAATTTCCTGAATTTTTGCATAAAAAAAAATCCCAACCGAAGAATTTCTCTGCGGAGGGATTAGTTTTGGTACGCGAAAATCACGTTTTGGTCCATTAATAACGGAATATATTTCTTAAAAAACGCATAAAAAAATCCCTATCAAACCTCCGTAAGCAACCAGAAGGTCGAACGTTAATGCGAATTAACTCGACACATCCGGTTTTCTATACGAAAGTTCCAGGGATTATAGACCGTCAACAGGCCTCAAGATCAATTAATTTAACGTTTATTTAACAGAATTGGTTATACAAAATTCTCAAGATAAGAATCGTGCCTTCCCCAATCAAGGTAGTGACTTTCAGACCATACAAGCGAGAGCGCTCACGCTAACGATCGATTAGGTAGAAAAGATTCATACATACCTTCTCAGAATCAAAATGCGAGCTTTTAGAATCATTTCAGGCTCTGGGTAAATGAATAATTAAGGCTGACTGAAATTAACTTAAAAAGGTTTTACTAATTGAATTTAGTTTCGCTAGAGACTACTTAGCTTTAAAGTTCTTGTATCGTGGAGATTCACGTACTCAAACACATTCAGAGGACTTATTACTGCATAAGTTGAGTGGCGTTCGATCAGTCTACGACTTACTAACCCTCATCACAGTCGTTCAATATTATCGATTTGGCAGCGTCTCACCTTCGAGCGACTTTTAGGCAAAATTGAATTTTTGGATTTTTATGCACAAGGCGTTTTCCTCTATAACTTTGTCATTTGAAAAGCCCTGTTATTGGCTTTTCTACCATTGCTTTGTTTGGACCACTTAACGCGCTCGACCAAATTGCGAGCCGCTGGGTCAATCCAAACTCTTTCCATGCGAGAAACCGGCCTTGTACATGTGCATTGATTTTTATCAATTTTTGCTTATCGGCACTACGCCGGCTTTGACAAAATCTTCTATTTTGCCTTTCGGACGCAGTGCATCGTTAAAATTTTATGCTCATACTTTAGAATTGGGCTTTCAATGACCGTACCTCAAAGGTCAATGTCTTTGGTTGAGGAATAAAAAATAAAAAATAATTTAAATTATATTTTCGTGGTACTTTTTAAACTGACTTTGTGGTACTTTTGAAAAATCCATTTTAAGACCAATTTTAGCGTACTTTTGAAAAATCGATTTTCGAGCCAAATTTCAGGGTACTTTTGAAAAACTAATCTGCGGGTGAAATTTTGGCGTACTTTTGAAAAATCGATTTTCAAGCCAAATTTCAAGGTACTTTTGAAAAGTTAATCTGCGGGTG
Organism: Rutpela maculata; assembly: GCA_936432065.2. Taxonomy (NCBI): domain Eukaryota; kingdom Metazoa; phylum Arthropoda; class Insecta; order Coleoptera; family Cerambycidae; genus Rutpela; species Rutpela maculata. The sequence goes on from OW386289.2 coordinate 6,405,399, forward strand.
AAATTTTGGCGTACTTTTGAAAAATCGATCTTCAAGCCAAATTTCAAGGTACTTTTGAAAAGTTAATCTGCGGGTGAAATTTTAGCGTACTTTTGAAAAATCGATCTTCAAGCCAAATTTCAACGCAGTTTTGAAAAATTAGTCTGCAAGTGAAACTTTGGCGTACTTTCGATAAATCGATTCCTGGGCCAAATTTTGACGCCCTTTCAAAAATATTATTTTTCAAAGTCCAATTTATGGTACCTTTGAAAAAGTATATTATTCATAAATCTTTGTCATTATATACTTCTACTCTCATATTCTGAACAAAAACATTTTTCCTAAGTGAAAATTCGGTGTTTCTTCGAATTTTCACCTGATCATTTCCAACGCCTTATAGAACCCAAAACGGCCCTTGTGGACTGATCTGCGCCTCTGCAGACTCCCAAAAATGTCTTTAAATGAAATTTTTGCCTAAGTCGAATTTTGATTATGTCTTCAACTTAGGACGATTTTGGAGAGTTCTACAACAGTAACACTGAACCCAACATTTTTTGATGAGCGGGGGGGGGGGGGGAGAAATCCGAAAAAAAAAATTTTTGAAGAGCGGGAGGCAAAAATCCGAAAAAATTTTTTCAAAAATTAACAAAAATCATAACATTTTAAAACAAAAGTTGATGATTTACAAATTCTTGGGGGGGGGGTAATTACCCCGATACCCCCCCCCCATAAATCCGCGCCTGCTTTGGGCATACAAATCTACGGCGTTTCTGGAATTTTTGTGGCATTCTCCAAAAATTAATAACATGTCCACTTTTTCATCTCTTGTATACATGTTAAACAGTAATAATAACAATAATAAACAAACAACAACAAATTTAAAGATAAAGAGCAAACTTATTAAGTTAACAATACACTCGTATTATCTGTCAAACTTCTTTTTGTTTCCGCAGCACACTTCTTTTGTTTGCAGCGTTGTTTCGTTGACAAAATAAATGTTTTGAATCAATTATTCACCAAAGAACTTGTGCATTTGAGTCAATATCAAACCGATTTGAAGGTATCAATGGATTTGTCGTGAAAATCAGTATTTAACTGCTGGGTGTCTAAAAGATATTGCCATTTGAAAAAGTTGACATAATTATTAATTAATTAATTTATTTATTGAGAACACTGTTCAATAGGTAGATAACCCAATTATAGAACAGGAGGGTAAGCAAAACAATAAAGCTAAATGTAGATACATTAAAAAACCGCTGCCCAAGGAATCACTACTTCCACATCCAGATTATCTATCCAAGTCACTCACAACGAAAAAACTTTGTATGTGAAAATAATTGTTTATGGAACTTTAATAATATAATATTTGAAATCTTCTACCCCAAAAACCCATAAAACGATACCCCACATCGGTAGTGGGGTGGGGGTGGTGATAGGGGGGTGGTAGTGGGGGGTGGATGAAGTAAAAAAATATTTTGAGGTTTCTGGTTCCTGTACATACACATTTTTTTTCGTCCCCTTTAATAAGGGGGTGGGGGTGGTAATGGGGGTGGCTAATGCCAACATTTTTTTTTGAGACCTTAGCTTCTCTTGTATATATTAAATACCAATTTCTTGGACTCTTACCTGCTTGATTTACGCATTTACCCCAAATTTACCCCAATTTACACCCCAACCCTTCGACGGAGCAAGATGAAAATATAATCTAGTTCTAGATCTCGTTAAAGTACATATGTGTACCAAATTTCAAGTCAATATCTTAAACGGTTCCAGAGTAAACGTGCGCACAAAAAAAAAAGTTACAGACAGACCGACAGACAGACAGAAATTTTTTTTTTCGCTCAAACTTAAAATCTCGACGTTTCATGACATTTTAAGCCTATTTGAACAATAAAAATTTTTTTAAATTTTTTTGTCGTTACTATACTTCCACTGGACGTGGAAGTAAATTTTTGTCGTTACAATACTTCCACTGGATGTGGAAGTAAAATTGAACATACTTAAATACGAACATTAAAACGTGGTAACATAAAAGAGAAAATATGGTCACAGACATACAAACATAACATATATATATAATACAATCTTATGTGAGCTAAAACAAAAAAAAATGTGTACAAAGTATAACAAAATTAATATTAAGTGAAAGAAGTAGGTAACAAAATGGGAAGAAGAAAAACAAATTATTTATTTAAGTAAAATATTTTTATTAGTCCGGGGTCCAAGCACTCCAAAATCAAGATGACCTGTTCCGACATGACGTACAAATGTTGATATAAGTAATGAAGAGAGCATTACCGGGGCACTAGAAAACACTTGTCGGATTCATTTTTGCTCTTGCGCAACTTCAGAAATCGCAAAAAAGATGGCGGATTGATAATTACAAAATTGTGTTTTACAATGGTTATTCTCCGTTAAAACAAAAACTATGTAACCTACCGATCTCATTTTTGGTATGTATACTCAAAAGATATACGTGATTCTAACTAAGCTATTGGTATTTTTGAAAAGAATATTTTTTTTGGAAAAAACTAATTAAAATCAAAAGGTTGATATTTACGTTCTAAAAATTTCGATATGCGGACAACTATGTTAAGTTTATTCCTGTCGATAACGCATACAGTTTTTTGTTTATGATTTTTTTATGAGGCGCGTAATTATTCAGCATTAAAATAAAAATAGTCTACACGATAATTGGTACAGTGTAACAGTAAAAAGCACTATATTGTTCAATATAATTGCAAATTTGAATTACTTTATGTTAATAATACAACAAAACGAATGAAAGTAGTAGTCGGGCGTTGCCGATTGCGGCCACTCATTTAAAAAAAATAATAAACGATACAAAGTGAATTGTGTGTTCGAGCAAAATGTTAATCAAATAGGTATTCGCAATTGGCCATGCCCGAGTACAACTTCTACTCGTTTTTATATTGTTTAAGAAATGACATTAGTGAGAAATATTATTTTAGGTATTTAGCATATTTAACAGAAAGCAGAAAAGGGAGATATTTTAAATAAAACATTAATGTTGTATATTATGTAACATTTTAGTCAGAATCACTATCATTATAAAATGATGCATATTGCTTTTTCCCTTAAAACAATTTTCAGGAAAAGCAGCACACGAGCACGCAACTGAATACCACTCACAAGAACATTTTGTGTCGCATTTTATTTTACAGTTGCACTTTTTAATTTAAGTTCAGATAAACTTTTTTTTGTCGACATTATCGGTACCAGCTCCTGATTTCCAATTCTGCATCCAAAATTTTGTGCAAGAGGTAATTTGAATGACGGTCCACAACACTGTTTTAAAAAAAGTAATATTTGCAACATGTTGTTGAAAAGCGTCTTCTTTCGGTGGGAGGGAGCGTAAATCACTTTTATTAATTTTTTTTTACCTTTTAATAATTTTGAAACGTATGCATATAATACATTTGTAAAGTTGACGTGTATGTACATTGAAAATATTTGCAAAAAACTGATGTGGGGGATGTAAGATAAGTAATGGAATACATTAAGACAGATTTTGGAATTTTTCTCTGTTTGTCTGCTTGTCTGTTTGAACGCGCATCACGCAGAAACTACTGAATCAATGAGGTTCATCTAAGCTTGTAGTAACATTTAGTTCTTATTTCATTGAAATTGGCCCAGACTAAGCCAAGTTTTATGAAAATCGGTCTAGTAAAACAGGAGATACAGCTTGATCTCTACAGTAAGCGTATTTGCACGGCATAAACTTTTAAGAGAAAACTTCTGTAATATTCCAGAAAATTCGAGAGTACTCTGGAATATTCCAGAAAATTTGTGAGTTTTCTGAAATATTCCAGAATGGTGATTCTACCTCAAACGTCGTTTATAAAGAAGCTTTTTATTCAATTTCAAAATTCCACGCGAACGTAACCGCGGGCATAGCTAGTAAATAATAAATATGAACCGCAAACAATAATCAATCGATTTAAACAATCAAACACAAATAGTTTTTATAATGTTACAATGTTAAGACAAATAAGTTCACACTATATACATAGGTACATACGCCTAGTAAACATAAACATACCAGCTAATTCCACTGTAAACTGTTTTCATGCGCTTTATGAATTTTAGGAGAGCTGTCGCCTTTATTACATGCGCCGCATCATGCACCCATTTTAAAAATTCACAACTCGAATACTATATGGAATATCAACTTAGTTCTTGTCTTAAAAACATTTTCAATATATTGGGTATGTTTGTTAGCATAGTTTATACACAAAAAATTTAAAATTGAAGTACTTGCTCCTATGTTGAAATTCTTACTACAATATTTAATAGTTACAGATTTCATATTTTTTTCCCAAAAAACTAAACGTATTTAAACAGTGCCATCGAGCCTCATCCAAGCGCTTATGTCTTTAGTGTATACTATAAAAAAATTAGATGGATAGCACTCATAGTTTCTTTTACAGGACGTGTTATGTATTAAAAAACATTTTTTTAGGAATTATCATTTCGTCTCTTTTCTTATCATTTAAGAAGTTATGCAAGAGCTGATAAGAATCCGACAAGTCATTTCTGGTGTCCTATATAACCCTTTTTGCAAATCTGAAGTTGAAAAATGTACGTCATGTCGGAACAGGTTACTTGGAATTTAGAGCGATTTCGTACTGTTGGACCCCAGACTATATGTCATTAAGGCTGCAACTAAATATATCAAGATTATTACCGGCTGCATTACAATTAGTACAAGCTGAACAGAAAGGCGAATGTTTAAAAATATTAGTACGAGCTGTCGGGAGATAAAACATTAAGTTCTCCCTAGAGGTTATTCTTGGTACGATGAAGTTCAGTTGAGATAATATTTCTTGGCAATCTGTGATATTATGAATGATTTTAAAGAGAAATACATGTGAAAAATATTTACGCCCATTTTCCAGACTTAACATAGAGTGTCTTTCGAGGAAGTCCCGCTGCGGAAAGCCGATAAGTGGATAAACACCATCGGATTTAAATGACAAAAATTTTAAAAATCGACGTTGTACGGATTCTACGGTATTGATGTGCGTATTGTAATATGGAGACCATACAGGAGAAGCATACTCAAACTTGGGTCTGACAAAACTAAAGTAAAGCAATTTGATTGTATCGCGCTATAAATCCAGGCGTCTTAGTAGCCTCTGAGATGATGGTGTCTATATGTGACGTAAAAGAGAGTTTTGAATCAATGATAACGCCAAGATCGCGAAATGTTGTGGATCGAATTAGATTGACATTGTCAAAATTGTAATCAAATATTATATTAAAAAAGACATTATATTACACTTATTGGCATTTAAAGGCAACTTATTTTCCACCAAGCATTCACGTTTGTAATCAAATATTATATTAAAAAAGACATTATATTACACTTATTGGCATTTAAAGGCAACTTATTTTCCACCAAGCATTCACGTTCTCCAAGTTTTTTTGTAGATGGAAACAATCCTAGATACTATTAACAACACTATAAATCTTTAGTTCAGCATAAATGAGACAATTGATATCTAAAACATTTACAATGTCATTGATGAAAATTATAAATAACAAGGGCCCAAGTATGGACCCTTGTGGAACTCCGGACGTTGCCAAATATTCGCCTGACTTAAAATCGTTAGAAACAACATATTGCGTCCTGCTATATAAATATGAATCAAATAGTGTAATTAAAGCATCCGACAAAATAACTATGTTTGTGTAGTATCAAATTGTGATCAAGTCTGTCGAAAACTTTAGAAAAATCTGTATAAATTACATCCGTCTGAGTCCTAGAGATTCAGCTATAAACTGAGTAACACAAACCAAATTCGTTACTGTAGAACGGCCTCGCATAAAGCAAAGTTGGAAGACCGATATATTTGTAGAGACATGGTGATATATGAAATCGTGTAATAAAATTTCTAATGCTTTGCAAAAGTTGCAAATGATAGAAACCGATCGAAAGTTGGTAATATCAAACATATCCCCTTTTTTGTAAATTGGACACACTTTCGAGCATTCCCACAGTTTGGGTATTTCACAGTTACTGGTATATAAGTTGAAAACTATTTTTAGGGGGTATGCCAGCACATGTGCACAATCTTTCAACAGAAATGCGGGTATTATGTCAGGGCCGATTGTCATTTTGGGTTTTATTACTTCCACATCCAGTGGAAGTATAGTACCTAACGACAAAAAAAATGTTGACACTTTGTTCAAATAGGCTTAGAATGTCATGAAACGTCGAGATTTTAAGTTTGAGCGAAAAAAATTTCTGTCTGTCGGTCTGTTTTTGTGCGCACGATTACTCTGGAACCGTTTAAGATATTGACTTGAAAGGATCCCGCAATAATCTTATGGAAATTGGGTTTCGGTCAAATCGTCTGAATTTTGGATATGTTTTAGGTTTCGTCATCCCAAGCAAAAGTCTCAATGGGCACAAAGCTCGAAAATCAATACTTTGGCTGCTACGGAGCTTGAAAGCTCCAAAGCTCCACAACAGATTTTTTTATTCGTGCAGTTCGTTGAGGTTGCTGAATTCAAATCCGATGTCAAATTGTCCAAATTGACACTTGACAGCTGTTATAGTGCCTTAACAAAGTGCAAATCTTATTTTTATGTTATGAGTTCATGCTGTTTAAGTAACTCAGTTCATGTATAATGTGAATACAATAATTCGACAATTGGCAGCTGTCAACATGCTGTCAGCTAGCTGTCAAAGTGCAATAACAACCTGCAAATCTTATTTTTTTGTTATGACTCTATGCTCAGTTATCTAAAGAGCATAAAATCATAACAAAAAAATAAGATTTGCACTTTGTTATTGCACTTTGATAGCCTGTTGACAGCTGCCAATTGTCGAATTATTGTATTCACATCATGTATGAACTGAGTTGCCTAAAAAGCCGTAGGCTTCTCTAATCATTCGGTTGACACCATATATCACAAATATTAAGTCTTTGCTACCTAATTGTTGATTTAATTTATACGACGTAACTATTTTGACAGTTTTTTTAAAATGTCTTTTAAATCGAGATTTTCTACCTTTTGTGGAAAAGTAGATCATAAATGTAACAGAAACGCAAAATCATAACGTGGTACATCATAAATATAATTAATTATAGGTGTATAAAAATCGTTTTGGTATTATAATTATTATACCAAAACCATTTTATACGACTAGAATGTATATTTCACGTATTTTATACGAGCTGTTTAATGGGATGTGTTGTTTTTTTTATTGCAAACGTAATAGTTTTGATAGCTACTAAATTTAAATTGTAATAAAATTAAATTTTGTTTAATCCATACTGCTCTAAGTAACGTTAAACTGTATTATCAAATTCCAAAGTCGAAATTAACAAAAATAAATATTATTCTTTTATGATTATATTTTTATCTTTTGTAATTATTTGTATTAAGGATACCACAACTTTGTCCATAATGCGTGGTCCAACCTTACGTGCAGTTCCTATTTACATTTTTCGGTTAGTATACATTCGATCCCGACGACGATGGGTGGGCTAGCAATTTTATTTTCGATAATTCTAATCATTTTACTTGCCTGTATATGGTATAAGAACTATAAAGTGAGCCAAAGATTGAAGTGGTTACCTAATATTCCCGGATGGCCTCTACTGGGAAGTGCTTTAGAATTTGGAAGTAGTACAGGTAACGGTTGCTTCATTCTACAATAACTTTGACAAAAAATGTATAATTCAAGTTTTGCTAATAACCATTATAACAAAGATGCTACATGTGGTCGAGTGGTATTTAAAATGAAAAAACATTGATTTATAATTTAACAATTTACTTATACAGGGTGATTATTTTAAGGCGGCCATTAGAATATTTCCCACTTGCTTCCCACTTGCAGATGAGGTAGCCATTTGAGATTTGATACCCTACCATAGTCAACCATTGCATGTCCGAAAATAATAATTTCAAAATGGTGGCACTTCCGGAAATACCGGAAGTCGATACCAACTTGCTTATTTTATGTATTTTCGACTTTTCGAAATGATCACAAAATTCTGAGTCAAAACATGTAGCACACCCTATACCTAAACCGAGCAGTTTCGGAGATATTTGACATTTTATAAAAAATTTGACAGGTGCAGCGGTTTGCAAGAACCGTTATAACTTTCTTCGTGTAGGAGATCCTTATTTGCTCTTTGGTACGTAGAGAGAACACAAGAAGATCTACTCTCTACAAAAAAAAAAATAGATTCCAAAATAGTATACCAAGTGTTTTATTTTTCACGTTACATTTTGTCAAATTCAAACCTCAAAAACATTTTAATTTCAAATGGAACACCCTGTATTTTTTTATATTAAATTATGTTAAATTAAATTCCCTTTTTCCTAGTATAAGCATTGTATGGGTTAAAGTTACAACTTTTCGAAATATTGGCGATTTTCTTAAATGTCCAAAAATTTTTAATAAAAAATTGCCATCAACTTACCATAATTAGAAACAATCATTATTTTATGTTAAAAATCGCCAGCACGTTTAAATTACACCCGCCAAGACTTTTAGGTTTGTTTATTATTTATGGAGATTGTGATAAAGTTATACCAAGAACATGTAACACATTTGCTGCTCGATACCCACAAGAACAGAAACCATCCACCATACACTGTAAAAAGCATATTGGATAATTTTAGAATATTTGGCTCTGTCAAACGGCACGTCCGAAATTTTATTATGGCAATCAATGTAGAATTAAATTTGAGGTGGACTTATATCAGCAGGTTCTATATCTAACACATTTACTTTTTTAATTATTCGTAAGTTTTTGTTGAAAATTATAATTTATCCAAAAAAACGTAGACGCCTATGAAGCAATTGAAACAATAAAGTGGGGTATCGATTAGCAAATGTGTTAAGTACATGTTCTTGGTATTATTACTTTATCACATTTAAACGTGCTGGCATTTTTTAACAAAAGAGAATGACTGACATTAATGATTGTTTCTAATCATGGGTAAGTTGATGGCAACTTTTACTAAAAATTCTTGGACATTTAAGAAAATCGCTAATATTTCGAAAAGTTGTAACTTTAACCCCTACAATGTTTATACTAGAAAAGGGGGAATTTAATTTAACATAAGTTGATGGAAAAAAATACCATTTGAAATAAAAAAGTTTTTGAGGTTTGAATTTGACAAAATGTAACGAGAAAAATAAAACACTTGGTATACTATTTTGGAATCTATATTTTTCGTAGAGAGTAGCTCATCTTGTGTTCTTTCTACGTACCAAAGAGCAAATAAGGATCTCCTACACGAAGAAAGTTATAACGGTTCTTGCAAACCGCAAATTTTTTATAAAATGTCAAATATTTCCGAAACTGCTCGATTTAGGTATAAGGTGTGCTACATGTTTTGTCTCAGAATTTTGTGGTCATTTCGAAAAGTCGAAAATATATAGGGCGTTCTATTTAAAATAAGCAAGTTGGTATCGACTTCCGGTATTTCCGGAAGTGCCGCCATTTTGAAATTATTATTTTCGGACCCGCAATGGTCGACTATGGTAGGGTACCAAATCTCAAATGGCTATCTCATCTGCAAGTGGGAAATATTCTAATGGCCGCCTTAAAAGAATCACCCTGTATAGTACAGTACCTAGAGGTACAATGCCATATTGAACGGATTTCGTTAATTTTTGGCAGTATAATAGTAAATGCTCCACAGAAAAGTTTCTATATTGTGAGGGAGCTTGCTAATTTATAGGGGGGTGGATGCCACCCCCTCTCAGGGGGTGGCACTTAAAAAAAAAAATATATATATATATATATATATATATATATATATATATATATATATATATATATATATATATATATATATATATATATATATATATATATATATATATATATATATATATATATATATATATATATATATATATATATATATATATATATATATATATATATATATATATATATATATATATATATATATATATATATATATATATATATATATATATATATATATATATATATATATATATATATATATATATATATATATATATATTTATTGGAGCCGAAGTAGAATCAAATTTTAAAAAGAAAAGATTCTATGCAATTTTTCACATAAATTGATATTTTTTAAGTTATAACGACTTCAAAATTGCGATTTTAGTTTAAAAAAAGGTATTTCCAAACGGCTTTCGTCAAGTATCTCGAAAAGTATTACTTTATAGAAAAAAAATGTTTATAGACCTATTACAGAAAGTACAAACTGGGAATTAATTTTATTTTTTGTTTATTGATGTATGATTAATAATTTCGGAGACAGTTTAGATTTAGCATCCAAGTTTAGAGTTTAGCATCCAAGTGTTCATAAGATAATTATTTAGAGTGAGAGTTAAATATCTCAGAAACTGTGACATCTACGTCAAGGATGCTAATAGGTAGAATAATAGGTTATTAATTAAGCTTTTCAACTGTTTTTTATTTGTTTCTGTAGCATAAAAAATAAAAAAGTTATGACCGAAGCAATGTGCGTCTACACATTTTTTAATAACAACGTCGCCATTTTGTTACTGTAATTTAGCCAGTAATTAAAAAAAAGGAATTTTCAAACACTGTTTCTCATTAATATATAGCGTGACGTAGATGCTCAAATTTTTTGGTTTGTATACAGCATTTGCTTTAGAAAAAAATACTGTTTAAACTATAAAGGTATTTTTCGATAAAACGTAATTTTTTTTTCCTTTTCCAAATATCTCAATAAATATTAGTTTTATTGAAAAAAATGGGTAGAGACCAAAAATAAAGCTCATAAACTGATAATGGATTTCGCTTGTTTATTTATTTACATAAATTTAATAGTTTCGGAGATATGAAAGTGTACAAATGGCGTCCGAACGTTTATAAGACGAAAAATGCACTTTAAATGTTAGATATCTCAGAAATTGTGACACCTACGTCACGCATGCTAAGAAATGAAATTAAAGACAATTAATTGCACTTTCAAATTATTTTTTACTCATTCCTGTAGCATAAGAAATAAAGAAATTATGACGGAAAAATATGCGTATTTATATTTTTTTATACAAAAAGTTCGCCATTTTGTTACTCTAATTAGCCAGTAATTAAGAAAAATTATCTCAAACACAGTGTTTCGTTAAGATGTAGCATTACCTAGATGCTCATTTTTTTTTGCTCAAAGCACTTGCTTTAGAAAAAAATGTATTTTAAACTTTAAAGGTAATTTCGAAACACTTGGATACCAAATATAAACTTAAATATCTCCGAAATTATTAATCCTACATCAATAAACAGAAAATATAATTAATTCCCAGTTTGTACTTTCTGTAATTGGTCTGTAACATTTTTTCGATAAATACTTTTCGAGATACTTGACGAAAGCCGTTTGGAAATACCTTTTTTTTTTAAGCTAAAATCGTAATTTTGAAGTCGTTATAACTCAAAAACTATCAATTTATGTGAAAAATTGCATAGAACCTTTTCTTCTTAAAATTTGATTCTATTTCAGCTCCAATAAATATATATTGTTTAAGTGCCACCCCCTGGGAGAGGGTGGCATCCACCCCTTATAAATTAGCAAGCCTCCGCACAATATAGATACTTTTCTGTGAAGCATTTACTATTATACTGCCAAAAATGAACGAAATCCGTTTAATATGACATTATTCCGAAATTAAAACCGCTAGTTACTTTACTAATATACCAGTTGGAATAGATTTTTCGTGCGAAATGTCGTTAAAACGCAATATTTTTTTACATATAGTTTGGGATGTCCAAAAACATGGCAACTATCCGCACGCGTGAGAGGTGGTGCAACACACTTTAAAATTTAAAAAACTTCCACTCTTTGCCATTTTTAGCATTATTTGCAATATAACTCGTAAATCAAGCATTATTCGGAAAAATATCAAGAGATTAAAAAGTTGACAAAACTGATTTTGAACATTTTCTTGTTCTTGACATTTTCTCAAAAAATCGTTCTTTTAAGAGCTACAGATGAAAGAACAATGCTACTTTTCTGTTTTTTGACTTTTTTTTAAGTGAATATAATAAATATTAATACGAAATATATGATCGGTATAATGTAAATTATGTTTTCGTCATACCTCCCTCGTAAGTATACTCTAATTCCATTGTTTTGTCGATGGTATGTGACGCTTTATGTACTAATACCTCTACTAATACTGTTGCCATCGGCCTAGGGGTATAAAGTAAATTTGGGAGAATTATCTCTTTTATATAACAATTATTAAATTTAATGTTTTAACTTTTTTGGTAGTAAATCCAAACAAGTCTTGCTTGCTATATCTTCTATATCCGACATTATTTTCAAAAATGTTCAGAGCTTTTATAATAATTAATCCAGTCATCTTAGTCAAAATAGGGTAAGAATCTCGGAATTCAAGATAACCGGCTGTAAACTCGTATAAACCTTTATTTTAACATCCTAAAATTTGTCTCAAAACCTACTTACGATAGCGTGGACGCGACTTGTAGATAACTAAGGTCAAAGGTCAAAAAATCGATTTTTTGCGCCTTTTTTGCAAATATCTCGTTCCCTGTAAAATTTACGCTATTTGTATTTATTATAAATATTGTAGGGGATAAAATTCTCTAATTATTGAAACCGCTATTGAAGAATCGAAACATGGAAACACTGCAGTAATAATAGGAGAAGATATAGATTTGCTTGTCATCTTAATTAGGCGTACTCTATCTCATCGAGAAGAAATTTTCTTTAAAAAAGTTGGAAAAGGAAATGTAAAAACTGAGATATACTCTTCCAAAAGTTTTGATAAATATCCTCGTTTGAAAAAACACATTTTGTTTCTGCATGCAGTGAGTGGCTGTGACACGACTTCTGCGCTCTTTAAAAAAGGAAAAAAAACTTTTGTAAGAACACTTGACAAACTTCCGGAGTTGGATCAACTTGCTGCAGCATTTGAAGAAGAAAACTGTCCGGTTCAAAGGTTATTTGAGAATGGAGTGCGAACTTCGTTGGCAATCTATAATGCTCCAAAATCTGAGGACAGTACTGATCATCTTCGTTATACACAATTCGTCAAATCAACCAAACTTAATAAACCTGTGCAGTTATCAAATCTTCCACCAACAAGTGCAGCAGCTCACCAATATTTTAACCGTGTTTACTATCAAGTTCAGACTTGGTTAGGGCATGATTTAGAACCCCAGGAATGGGGTTGGATAATGCGTAATGGATTCCTGGAACCTACCACTACAATTCTACCTCCAGCTCCAGAAAAAATGTAAGTTAATTATAATTATATATTTTTCAATAATTAACGGGCTTTATACGGCGTGTTTTTGACCGAGACTACAGATCGAATTTGAATGACACCGTACATAGTGAAAGACTGCGCGCTCACCGCCCTCTATCTCAAAAACGGTTTGAGGTATAAAAAATTTTTTAAAACAAAAGCTGTAGAGAATTTTATCCCCTACAATATTTATAATAAATACAAATAGCGTAAATTTTACAGGGAACGAGATATTTGCAAAAAATGCGCAAAAAATCGATTTTTTGACCTTTGACCTTAGTTATCTACAAGTTGCGTCCACGCTATCGTAAGTAGGTTTTGAGACAAGTTTTAGGATGTTAAAATAGAGGTTTATACGAGTTTACAGCCGGTTATCTTGAATTCCGAGGTGAAACCACTAAGATGACTGGACTAAATATGATTTAATTTATCTTGACAGTAGTTGTCATTTGAATAGATGCAGAGTCCTAAATTTATTTTATTGACGGTTGCCATGAATATTCTAAGCATTTCTACCTTGACTATCAACAAATATGAAATCTTATTCAAATAATTATAGTTCTCCACTAGTTTTTTTCTAGTTTAATGATTCATGGGGGTGACGAAAAATATAATATGCACCACCGGTCGTACAGTGCGATTTTTCGGTCTCGAATACTTGCAATCCTCGACCCTACGGGCCTCGGATTGCAAACTGTATTCTCGACCAAAAAAGGGCACTTACGACCCTTGGTACATAAATAACTATTGTTACTAATATTATATTTGTATGTTATTTGTTCTAATAAAATGTACGATTAGGTCAAAAATTTCCTTTCTATTATAACTTAGCAGGCTTGTTATATTTATTAGGCCAGGAAACGAAGACATTAATTCGGAAATAAATAGTGCTCAACGAATTATTATTTTAAGTTGTAGAGTTGACCCTTAGGAGTAACATATCAAAAGTCCCCAGCCGTGGGCCTCGTGCGTTAAGCGGGAGGGGGTGGAAAGGGTCGGTTTGTAGGTTTTTCGCTATTATCTCGAAAACTAAGCATCCTAGCGAAAAGGTCATTCTATACAAAATGAAAGTAAATTAAATTGTCTACAAAAAAAATCTTATTCATTTTTTCGCTAGGAGTAGTAGTTAAGGGAGTACGTGAGTTTGAAAATGCGAATAACTGGAAAAACTGTGTATTGTGGGAGGTAATGCTTAACAAGTGGAAAATTTTATATTACAAGTATTTACAAGGCTATATTAAGTAATTGGTCGAGTTTATCGACAAGATCATCATCATCGTCGTCGTCGTTGATGCTGACGATTGGAGGGCCGTTGGTACACGAAGCGCGGCAACTGCTGCACACAAGCGAGCAGGGTATGCCTGCTTTGCGGCACCCGCAACGGCCCCCGCAACCAGTTGTGCATCCGCAAAATATGTTATTTAGGACGGATTCTGGCGCAACTGAGTCCGTGCTTGTGACGGGAGTAAGGAAGCCATCCGACCCCCTCATCCATCCCCAAGCAGTTGGCTCCTGCTGCTGATCTTCATATAGCCATTGCTGAATCTGCAAACAATAATTCGTCCTTTGTAGTTTAAAAAAATGTGACACAATCTTGTCTAAGCACAATACAAAACAAGTTAATGTAAGCAAGCATATATTGATATAAACCTGCAAATGAACTCTAAGGGAGTGTTGGCGAGCAGCCCCTCTGGTGGGTGGAAGTGCTGCAAAATCAGGCTTTGGCTTTGTCGAGGCTTTAACAAAGGTCTGGTGTCGTACCCGGTTCAGGTCTGCTCCTTGTGGGGCCTGGTACAATGCCAAAAAAAGCTGCTCTCCTGCATCAGCTACCATGTCCTGTGTTGCTGAGGGATCACAGAAGACTTTGCAGCTTTCTGTGACCTTCTCCTCGGCCTTCAAAAATGCTTTCACCACACCTCCCTTGCTCTTGTTGTGAATAGAGGAGGTATTATCACAACGGCTGAACGAATGGAGCAACAGAATGGTCTTCGCAAATGGCTCCATTCGTTCAGCGGTTGTGATACAACCTCCGCTATTCACAACAAGAGCAAGGGAAGACCGAGGAGCAGGTCACAGACATCTACAAAGTCTTCTATGATCCCTCAGCAACACAGGACATGGTAGCTGATGCAGGAGAGCAGCTTTGTTTTTTCATTGTACCAGACCCAACAAGGAGTAGACCTGAACCGGGTACGACACCAGGCCTTTGTTAAAGCCTCGACAAAGTCAAATCCTGATTTTGCAGCACTTCCATCCACCAGAGAAGCTGCTCGCCAACACTCCCTTAGAGTTCATTTGCAGGTTTGTATCAATATATGCTTGTTTACACTAACTTGTTTTGTATTGTGCTTAGACAAGATTGTGTCACATTTTTTTAAACTACAAAGGACGAATTATTGTTTGCAGATTCAGCAATAGCTATATGGAGATCAGCAGCAGGAGCCAACTGCTTGGGGATGGATGAGGGGGTCGGATGGCTTCCTTATCCCCGTCACAAGCACGGACTCAGTTGCGCCAGAATCCGTCCTAAATAACATATTTTGCGGGTGCACAACTGGTTGCGGGGGCTACTGCGGGTGCCGCAAAGGAGGCATACCCTGCTGCTCGCTTGTGTGCAGCAGTTGCCGCGCTTCGTGTACCAACGGCCCTCCAATCGTCAGCATCAACGGCGACGACGACGATGATGATCTTGTCGATGAACTCGACCAATTACTTAATATGGCCTTGCAAATACTTGTAATATAAAATTTTCTACTTGTTAAGCATTACCTCCCACAATACACAGTTTTTCCAGCTATTCGCATTTTCAAACTCACGTACGCCCTTAACAACTGCTCCTAGCGAAAAAATTAATAAGATCTTTTTTGTAGACAATTTAATTTACTTTCATTTTGTATAGAGTGACCTTTTCGCTAGGATGCTTAGTTTTCGAGATAGTAACGAAAAACCTACAAACCGACCCTTTCCACCCCCCTCCCGCCTAACGCATGAGGCCAACGACTGGAGACTTTTGGTATGTTACTCCTAAAGGTCAACCCTACAACTTAAAATAATAATCCGTTCAGCACTATTTATTTCCGAATTGGGGGATTTTTCGGTCTTCGTTTTCTGTACTATAAATTAAATTCACTTTGAGATAAATGAGGTCACTTAAAAAATTTTCTACCATATTACTGTTAATTACAATGAAATCATATACCCGTATTGCGACCAGCTCCCTAGCCAAAATGACACTTCTTTCCGGTAAATTTTAGCGTCTATACCCACCTTTACATTAACTTTGTTAAGATCAATATAACATTAACCGCAAACACTAATTAATTAGTTCTTAATTACTGCTTACAGAAACTATAAATAACCTTGGAAAGTTGATAGCTCAATATGGAAAATTAATAAAAGGAAATTTGCTCACCGAGCCACACATTCTCGCAACGGATTACGACTTTGTGCAGTTCGTACTTGGAACGAATTATGTCTTGAATAAAGCAAGCTTTTATCAATATTTGGAAAAATGGCTAGGAACTGGACTGTTAACTAGCGAAGGTAAGATAGCATCAAACACATTTTAAAAACCGCTGCTCAACTACTTCCACATCCAAATTTTCTATCCAAGTCTCTCACAACTAAAAAAAAAATTGTATGTGGAAATAACTGGAACTTTAATAATATGATATTTGGAATCTCCTACATCAAAAGTCCATAAAACGAGATGCCACATCGGTAGTTGGGGTGGATGACGTAAAAACAATTGAGACCTTTGGTTGTACAGTACACTATATTATATTGATCCCCCCTTTATTTCTGTTATTATTGAAAATAGAAAAAAAGTTTCGTATAAAAGTTGTAGTATCTTACCTACGTTTTATTGAAACGTGATAAAACAAAAATCATGTATAGGTCACGTGATACGAAATAAATATTGAGAGCTGGGTAGTATTCGAATACATCTGTATTTGAATACAGTATTCGGATACTTTTTCTGTATCCGAAAGCTGTATTCGAATACTTTCTTAAAATTGTATCCGTTATCCGTATCCGACACAAATTAATAAAGTATCCGTTATTCGAATACATTAGGCGAGTATTCGAATACTGATAAAACTATTCGAATACAAATAAAAGTATCCGAGTACACCGAAAGTATCCGAATACAACAAAAGTATCCGAATACAACAAAAGTATTCGGATACTGAAAATATCCGAATACCACAAAAGATATATATACATACTAGCTGACCCAGAAAACGTTGTTTTGCCATATAAATTATAAATTTTTGTCCAAAAAATAAAAAGAAAATTTCTGAATAGGGCCACCCTTATCACCTAGGGGTATAAAAAATAGCCTACGAGCTATTCTCAGACCTAACCAAATATACACCAAAAATTTCATAAAACTCGGTCAAGCCGTTTCGGAGGAGTTCGATAACAAACACTGTGACACGAGATTTTTATATATTAGATTAAATATTATTTTCTTGTCACTCTTCATAAAAAGGTTTAAATATATTCTGAAAAGTCCTTTTAGCTATAGTACAGAGTGGTTAAAAAATACGAAAAGTTGAAATTGTTACAAGAGTAAAGTACCAGTTTTTCAAGTAAAAGTTGAAAGTATTATAGGAAAAATTGTTCCTAATGTTGAGTTCTGATATGAAATTTGAAAGCTTATCTCAATTTTTTGGCATCTTTAAGATTAAAGTAATTTTGCAAAGTTCACCAAAGTAGCAAAGTGGCTAATTTATTTGATAACAGGAACAGTTTAAAAGTGACTGTTTTGTGATTATTTTATTAAACAAATTAATAAATCATCCACTTTCTTTAGTTACTTTTGCAAAATTAATTTAATCTTGGTGCCAAAAAAACTAGATAATTTAAATTAAATCTCATATCTGAACTTCTATCGACATTAGGAACAATTTTTCCCATAAGATTTTAAACTTTTGCTTCAATTTCAACAACTGGTATTTTATCTCTGGTATTTTTTAACCACCTTGTACGTTAAATCAACGTTCTAACCATAGTTAAAGTAGTTAAGAATTTTTCAGTATAAGCAAAACTAGAATGACTCTTTATATCACGTTTTAGTTTTTGTTAAAATGTTGAATAATTTTTTTTTTCTAGATGATTTTTTGCACTTAATAGTACCTACATTGTGCATCTAGTAGTAAAAGCAATACATTCCCGGACGACGATATAAATTGTTGGCCGAGGCTTTAAGCCGAGGCCAACAAGCATTGAAGTCCAGGAATGTGCTTTTAGTACGAAGTACACATACTATTTTTTCTGAAATTGCAATCAATATTATTATAAATTAAGGAATTTTTATTGTTTTGAAAAAAGTCAGAGATTGAGTGCTTATTATTTATTGTCTAAAATATATATATAAATTATATTTGTCCATAGTTATATGTTATCTTGTTTTTAGTACCTGCTGACAATATCTATACTTATGTAAATAAGTCACAAAAATTAAAATTCGTCTCTATCTATCTATATGTATAAAAAACAGTCCGGGAAAGTTACTTCGCCGGCTTAGTCGGGAAAGTAACTTTTATATATAGAAAACAGTCCAGGAAAATTACTTTTCCAGCTTAGGCCGAGAAAAAGTAAAAGTAGCTTTCCCGGACTGTTTTCTGATATTTGCTTAGCAACGGACTAAAATACCAGAATGGATTTCGGAAAAAAATAATTTTTTGTTGGTGGACTTTGTTTTGTTACAAAAAAAAAACAAATAAAATACCCATATATTTATTTAAAAGAAACAGATAGCGTCTCGGACAGCTTTAAAGAAAACTGAATTTCATAAAATATTTTTTTCACGAACGAAAGAAAAGTATCCGGTATCCATATCCGAAAAAAATATTCGAATACAAGGTATTCGGATACTTTTTAAAGCAAAAAGTATCCGTATCTTGTCTCTGGTATTCGAATACATTTGATGTATCCTTATCCGGTATTCGAATACATTCTAACTGTAAAAAGTTGCAGACAGACAGACCGACAGAGGTAGTGGGGTTGGATGAAGTAAAAAATATTTTGAAGCTTTTGGTTCTTGTACACACACTAAATCACATTTTTTTTTCTTCCCCCTTAATAAGGGGGTGGGGGTGGTAATGGAGGTGGCTAATGCCAAAAATTTTTTTGAGACCTTAGCTTCTCTTTTGTATACTAAATACTAATTTTATGGACTCTTACCTACTTGATTTACCCATTTACCCCAATTTACCCCCCAACCCTTCGACGGAACAAGATGAAAATATAATCTAGTTCTAGATCTCGTTAAAGTACATATGTGTACCAAATTTCAAGTCAATATCTCAAACGGTTCCAGAGTAAACGTGCGCACAAGAAAAGTTACAGACATACCGACAGACAGAAATTTCTTTTTCGCTCAAACTTAAAATCTCGACGTTTCGTGACATTCTAAGCCTATTTGAACAATAAAAATTTTTAAAAATTTGTTTGTCGTTACTATAATTCCACTGGATGTGGAAATAAAAATAAGTTGTAAAAAAGAAAAGTCAGATTTGACGGATAGATGACAAAATAGCATGGTGTTCAAATAGGGAAAAATCATATATGTGCGATAAAATATTTGTTATGATGTTTTCTTTATCGTGGGCATAATATATGTCATTTGAAAATTATGATATAAAAGCATGTATTAGACTGATGCTAAGTGAAATGAAAGTTCACAATCGCTATTAGATTGAACGTCTTTCAGTAATAATGTAATAAGATTGATAAAATAGCATGTATTTGACTGATGCTAAGTGAATGGATGTTCACAATCTATAAATTGAGCGTCTTTAGTAATTGATAAAATAGCATGTATTTGACTTTGCAAGTGAATATGAAAGTCCACAATCTATAGATTGAGCGTCTTTCGGTAATTGATTGTTTGAATAAAGAATTGAATAATATAAATCGATTGACTGAATTGTTAATTGACATGAATTGTGAATTGATTAAAATAGCATTGATACCTTGATAAGATGGCTTAATAGTGCAGGGAGTTATATAAGCAGAGTACCCACCTACACATGCACAAAATAACTAAAAATGCGCATGGAGTTGTTGCTTTTTCGTCAGGATGCAGCGGGGAATCAAACGGGCTGTCCAAGCTGACGATTGCAGCGGGGAATCTAACGATGCTTCCAGTGTTTATAACGATCCTGAAATGTTGTTCTCTTGTAAGTTCCGTCTATCAATTATGAACTTTTGCCTTGTTACAGGATCTCAGCAAATGCATACCTTGAAATATTAATATCTCCGTCATCGGATATTGCATCTTTTTTAAAGTTTGACGATTAAATGACTTTTTGATTGAAAATTTCAAATTGATTGATAATTCTATTATTGCTCGTGTTTCTGTTGCCTCTTCGTTTTTGGGCCCGAGATAAGTGTATTTGCTGCAGTTTCAGCTTCAAGCAAATCTACTGTTTACAGCCATCAAAAGGTTCTATGCATCTGCCGACTTCAGAAGAGTAAGGCTGAAATTATTCAAGTTCTCGTTGTCTGTTGTTTGTGTTCGTTCGGGGTAACCAATTACAGCAATTAAATGCTATTAAATATCACGTCACCAATTTATGGAATAACGATATATTGTTTGGTGCTTGTTGCTTATTAAATTTAATCAAAATAAAAAAATATTTAAATTTTGATTAAAATAATGTCCAAGTCCAAAAATATCATTTGAATGGGTTTTTTTGTTTAGAAAACTGTACTATGAGAATTTTGTTTGAAATTAAACCCAAGCTGCCAGGTAGTTGACAAGAAATTTAGAGTTTTTTTAAATAATTATTTTTAAAATTTTAATTTTTCAATTTCTTAATTTTAATTAAATGGGCATAAGATTTTTGGACAATTGTGAACAAGTTTAATTAACAAAATTTTTCGATAAAAAAATGCCTAATATGATTTCTTCATTTTCTCCGCATATTTGGGACAACGCTTAACCGTAAATTCTTGACATCAAAACAAGTTGAAGGGTTGGGAGGTAAATAAGTAAAGCAAGTAAGAGTGTATAAAATTGGTATTCAGTATATATGGTAGGCTAAAATCTCAAAAATTTTATTGGCAATAGCCACCCCCATTACTTGCCCCATCCTATTATTAAAGGAGGTGAAAAAAATAAAATTGTGTGTACAAGAACCACATGTCTCAAATTTTATACTTAATCCACCACCACCATCACCTCCTAACACCACTTCCACCACCACCATATCGGTTTATAGGTTTTTGGGGTAGGCGATATTATATTATTAGTTCCATAAGCAATTATTTCCACATATTTTCGAAAGTTAGCCCGAGTAGGCAAGGTATTATAGTAGGTCCTAGGCCTCCTCCTTCCACCCTTTTTGTGACGTCACAAGGGGCGGGGCGTGGCTTGAGGGTAATTAGGGGGAGTAATTAGCGGAAAATTAGTGGGGGGGGTCTAATTAAGGGTAATTAAAGGCAAATAGCGGAGGATTAAGAGAATTAAAACAGTGTGCTTGAAGTCGGAAAAATTATGATGAAAATGAGTCCAAAACCGGTTTGCGCAGGCTGATTCTACATTAAAAGTAGATTCAAAATTTATGAAATTTAAAATCGTAGCTGATCCCTTTCGCGTTTTATCCACATTTTTGGATTTTAACCCTTTGCAATACAGTAACTTGTATACATCAACTTTTTCTTCGAGCACTTAGCACTTTTAGAAATAAAACTAGTAAATGCTTTGTATAGTACGATGGAATAGACTTTCTACCTACGTTACATCTTACAAAATTAGTTATTTTTCTCATTTGATCACCTGAAACTCCTAAATTTATCCTAAAGTTATCTAAGTTCTCTTCATCAAATGAAACACTTTTTTTAATACTCGGATTTAAAACAACTTGTGTCTCCCGACCACTAGCAGATACATTAAAACTAAAATTTTCATTTTTCTTAGTTGTAAGAAGACTAGCAGATTGAACCTTTTTTTTTATAATAGTACTTAGAATTTGATTTTGATTTTTTTCAGTGAGCTTTTCTACAATTTTTAATACATTTTCTTTGCTATTTTTACAAATGTGACTTTTACCCCTTCCAATCTCTTGAAAACAATCACCACACAACAAATTTCTAGTATCTTTACTCTCTATAGATGAAATCGGCAGGCTATCTATTGCTGAACGCCCATAAAGTCCCGTAGAAACATCAATTTTGTTTTCTAAATCTCTTTTATGTCCTTTACCTTTATCAATTTTAACGTGGCCTTTGAAACGACCAGTCAAACATATATAACAGTTGCATGTATTTTGTGACGTACGAGTATCCTTTGGTAATATGACATCTGTATAATTAGGCATTTTCTGAAATGGTCTTTGAAATTTACCCTTGTTAGCATCAAATAGTGTGAGAGAACAAGTTGTACATATACTTAAAGGATACTTTTCATTTTTTAGATCAAAGTCCTCAAATATAAATTTTTTAATCAATTTTTCAGTGTTTTCAGTTATGAAAAATTTTTCTGGTTTTTTTTCCCCAAATATAATTTTTTTCCACATGGAGCACATACACACATACCTTTTTTCAATTATCCTCGTGAGAGGATTTATTTCCATGGCTCATTTGAAATCGTTATAATTTGACAGACTTTTAACCAATGAAATTTTTTTTTATTTTTTGGTTCTGGAAAAAAGCATACTATATACTTTTGAGATTTACACTTTATGTTTGGAAACAAAATACGAGTAGCTACCTAGCGGCAAAGAGTGTAATCCAAATAAATTATTTTGTCAGTAATGGAAAAATGTATAAACATTAAAACACTTACAAGTAAAAAGATAATTAAATTTTAATTAAACGTTTTTGTTTCTTGGTTATTTCCAAGTGTTTTACAACAAATGAAATTTAATTTTTAGTTTTATTTCTAAAAGTGCTAAGTGCTCGAAGAAAAAGTTGATGTGTACGAGTTACTGTATTGTAAAGGGTTAAAATCCAAAAATGTGGATAAAACGCGAAAGGGCTACGACTTTAAATTTCATAAATTTTGAATCTACTTTTAATGTAGAATCAGCCTGCGCAAACCGATTTTGGACTCATTTTCATCATAATTTTTCCACCTTCAAGCACACTGTGAAAAGTAATTAAAGATAACGAGGCCCGCGCCCAACATTTTGTACACCAGATTTCCCTTTTGACGAAGATTATACAGATTTCCTCGAATTTCCTTAAGATTTCCTTGAATTTTTTAAGATTCCTTCGGATTTTCTTCCCCGATTTTTAAAAAAAAAATGTTTGAAGATCGGTGGGAGAAATCCGGAAACCAAAAGAATTCCTAGGATTTCCTTAAGATTTCCTCGAATTTTTTTCAAAAAATTTTTTGAAGAGCGGGGGGGGGGAAGAAATCCGAAAAGCAAAAGATTTCCTCGGATTTCCTTCTGAGTGTACACCAGATTTCCTTCGCGGTTTGCCCCTCGAAGGATAATTAAGATGAGGTGGGACAAGGTGTTACAGAGTGAGACACAAGGTGGGACATGGTGGGAAGAGGTGCGGGATAAAACAAGATTAAAATATGGATAAATATTCTACTACTTAATATTCGATGTTATACTGTGAAAGGGTAAATAAATTTTTGCAACGCCATATCCTAAAATGACTTTTATTTGACAGTTTCAATTAATCAAAACAATGCCATTATTGACAAGTGTAAAATAAAGAAAAGAGAGTGAAATAAAGAAATTTTATTTCACAATGTGAAATAAAACTTATTGGTTTCTACGGAAACAGCAATAGAATTTAATCTATTTTTACAAAATTATATTGTTTTCTAATTTCGAATGGCGATACAAAAAATTTTGTATATAACTCGAGCCTAAAATGTGTTTTTTTACTCGTTTACGCCCCACTTGTAAAAAAACACCATTTTAGCCACTTGTTATATATAAAATACTACTATCTACTCTTATTAGGTTATATACTAATTAATGAACTGCTTTTCAACAATTAATAATGTCCATAAATAAATAGCGTGAGTTATAATGAGTGAGTTATTATAAATCACTAGATACAGAGTCAATCACCTTTATCTTCATGCCTAGCCTGTCCAATCGACGTAACGCGCGACAAGAAGGCGTCTCTGGCCGAAAGAAATTCTTTTCCGATATGGTGAAATAGAACGGTCCATTATTATTGGGGGGAGGAAGATGATTTATCATGTTTGAATAGTTGCAACGTTTTCAAATCAAGTTAAGCAATAATTGTGCCAAAAATGATGAATTCGGTTAGTGAAGATAAACTAATATGTACACCACCAGAATGAAGACAAGTAGCTAATGATACAATACATAATTTATTACGCGAAAAATCGCAGAACAAATATAAAAGTGTGTACAAAAGTTAAATTTTATAGTTCATTTTATTAATAAACAAACTAAGTAATTTAAACAGAATTTTCTCAATTTAATATTTATTGTTATAATCGTAGATAAAGTACAGTATTCAACTTGCGGTAATGGTAATAACTCACTTGATGAATTACAGCACTCGCCTGCGGCTCGTGCCGTAAACTTCATCTGCGTGAGTTATTACCTGCATTACCGCTCGTTGAATAATATACTGTTACATATAATGTTTGTAATGCAATATTCACTTAGTCTTGCGGGCTAAGCCGCCACGCTGATATTCATAAAAAACAGATCTTTCAAGTGCGATTTTTGCAATAAAATATTTAATATATAGGATACATAACTTAAATGATTTGTATTTATGATTTTTTTTTCATTATGGGAGACTTGGATGGAAAATCTTGATGTGGAAGTAGTGATTCCTTGAGCAGCGGTTTTTTACTTGTTAAATAAAATTTAATAATTATGAATATTCGAGTTAAAAAAAATTAAAAGTAATGAGAACATTATGAAGGTTTTGTTGTTATCTCGTAGACTGTCCATTAATAATTTAACCGATTACATGTTATCATTAGAAGGTCAATACGCTGGTCATGTTAAATCGCATTCCATTAGTTAATTATCCCCTAATTATATATTTAGTTAATTACCGAGAAACGCTAATAATGAAAGTTTTGACTTCGGCTGGGAAAATAATATCTGTAGCTAATTTTTACTTTTTTCTGGTAATGTTTATGCAGAGTATCATAGTGTTTTAGAATTTCATTCAATATTGTTTTACATGCAAAACTCGGTTTCCAATACCTTGCAAGTTTCTCTTTCTAATATTGGGCAAAATACTATTCCAAAAAAATGTAAACAAAAAAGAAATTAACGAGTAGTAGGGAAAGACAGACGAACCGATACGAAAACTTATGCAATACGAAAAATAAAGAATTATTTGCAGAGCCACATCAAATAATTATAGAGACAATCGAAATAGTTCTACGTAAGTTAAAATCCAATACAACGGGTGCGGATGGCATAAATTTAATGTTAGATTTAATTTTCCCACATCTGACCATTCACTTCACATTTATCATTAACGCATGCTTGGTAAGAGATAGCTTTCCAGAGGCTTGGAAAGACGCCAATGTCATACCACTCCCAAAAAATTTCAGCCCATCTGACTTCTCTCACTTTAGGCCAATTAGTATATTACCTACAATTTCGGAGTAATTAAATTCATATTTATCTGAAAAAGGAGCCCACCCTAAGTGTTCGTGCACTCCCTCGATCCTTGAGACAATTTTTTTCATAAAAATTTAAAAAATTGGTTGAACTTTCAAAATGGCGTCTGTTTAAAAAAAATGTAAATATGGTTTTTGTCATTTAACACAAAAACTAAGAAAGATAGAGAAAAACTTTCTGCACAAAAAACAAAGTGCATAAAAGTTTCCACAATTTTGTACCTATACAATATTTGGCTAGGAGTTACCATTTTCCAGATAAATGATTCAGCTCTTAAAATAAAATATAAAACGTAATACTACGGAAGCCCAACCTAACTGTCCGTGCACCTCCACGATCCTTGGGGACAATGTTTTTCATAAAAATTAAAGCCTAAGAAACAATTTAATAGGTTACGCAGATGACCTAGCAATTATCATCTCAGGAAAATTCCCAAATACGGTTAGCGGGCTCTTGCAAAGGGCCTTGCAGATCGTACAGAGATGGTGTAACGACCAGGGCCTTAGAGTCAACCCCTCTAAGGCAGTACTGGTAATTTTCACTAGGAGGCGCAGGCTAGACGGTTTCGTCGAGCCAGTACTCTATGACACGACCCTAACGATCTCCAGGACGGTGAAGTATCTGGGTGTTATCCTGGACTCTAAGCTGACCTGGAAAGATCACATAGAGAGACAAATACAAAGGGCCACTACAACCCTGTGGGTATGTAGAAGGACCTTTGGAAAAACATGGGGGTTAAACCCCAGGGTAACAATGTGGTACTATACTGTGATAGTAAGACCAATGATCACTTATGCTTCTGTTGTGTGGTGGCCTGCTGTAACCAGGCTTTATATTCAACAGAAGCTAAGACAACTCCAAAGACTCGCCTGTTTGGGAGTCACAGGAGCAATACGCACAACCCCCACAGCAGCTCTGGAGGTCCTTCTGGACCTCGTGCCCCTTCACTTGGTGATTGAGGCCGAGGCTCGGAAAGCGGCCTACAGGCTGAGGTGCGGTGGTCAGTGGAAGGCCGGAGGAGAACAATTAGGACACACTAGAGCCCTTCCCAACGCGATAGGGACTCACTCATTTCTGGAGGCCAGGAGTGATGATATGGTGCCTTCCTTCTCCTTCTCAAAACCCTTTGAGGTTGTCATCCCCAAAAGGGAAGACTGGAACCCACTCGAGGACATACTTAAGCCCGCCGATATCGTCTGGTTTACAGACGGATCGAGGTTTGAGGAAAGTGCTGGAGCGGGGATATATGGTGAAAGGCCCAGGGCTGAAGCTTCTTATGCTTTGGGCAAATTCGCCACGGTATTCCAGACCGAAATTTTTGCTATTTTGGTCTGCGCACAGGAGAATATCCGAAGGAAATATTCCAACAGGCACATATATATATGTAGCGACAGTCAAGCGGCCCTCAAGGCCCTTGCATCAGTCCGGACCAAGTCAATCCTGGTTCAAAACTGTAGACAGGCTCTCTGTGAACTTGGCTCATCCAACTGGGTCAAGCTTCTCTGGGTGCCAGGACACAGCAACATCGAGGGTAACGAGCGGGCAGACGCTCTGGCCAGAGGGGGCTCTCAGAGGCCCCTACTGGGTCCGGAGCCGGCTCTTCGTTACCCTAGATCAAATGCCAAGAAGTCAGTAGAAGACTGGACACGGTCTCAGTTCTTTGACTTCTGGGCCTCCTACCCAGGACTCCGGCAAGCGAGGCTCCTGATCTCGGGGCCCTTGCCGAAGCGAGCGGAACAAATCCTGCGACTAAACAGGAAACAGGTCAGAACCGTGGTAGGTCTTTTGACTGGACACGGCTCTTTCAGAAAACACCTGCACACTATGGGGGTGGTTGACAACCCCGACTGCAGGTTCTGCGGAGACGAGGAGGAGACTTCCATCCACGTCCTTACTTCCTGCCCTAGTCTTATGTACTTGAGGCACAAACACTTCGGCATTGGCTTTCCGGTGCCGGAGGAAATGAGGAATGCCCCTATAGGAAGGGTTTTGGCCTTTGGGTTAGAATCCGACCTGAATGGGGGAATTCAATAAATTCGTAGCGGTAGCACAATGGGCCACAAGGCCTGAGTGCGGCGACTCTCAGTCGCCCCGCTAAAAGAAGAACAATTTAATACATGTCCTAATAAAAGTTGGCCGTACTTTTAAAATGGCGTCCTTTTAAAAAAAATACAAATATTGTTTTTGTCATTTAACACAAAAACTAAAAAAGATGGAGAAAAATTTTCTGCACAAAAAACAAAGTGCATAAAAATGTTCTACAATTTTGTTCCTATACAATATTTGGATAGGAGTTACCATTTTCTAGATACCATTGTTACCGTTTTCGAGATAAATGCCTGCAAATTATATTATTATTATTATTATTATTATTATTATTATTATTATTATTATTATTATTATTAATTTTTTCAGTTTATTTTATTTTTTGTTATGTTAATAATATAAAGTTATATTATACGCCTTACAATAATTGTCACAGTTATTTCCTCTAATTGATTTCCATGTTTTCTTAATTTTGGACTCATATATCTGGAAAATATTGTATAGGAACAAAATTGTAGAAAATTTTATGCACGTTGTTTTTTGTGAAAAAAGTTTTTGTCCATCTTTTTTAGTTTTTGTGTTAAATGACAAAAATAATATTGGCAACAGTTTTTTTTAACATATGGCCGCCATTTTGAAAGTACAGCCTGTTTTTTTTAAGACATGTCTTAAATTGTTCCTTAGGCTTTAATCTTTATGAAAAACATTGTCCCCAAGGATCGGAGGGGGGTGCACGTACAACGTACAGCTAGGGAGGGCTCCCCGACTAATACAATCAGGCTTTAGAAGTAATCACAGCACGACTACTGCGCTTTTGAATGTCACTGATGATATTTTTAAAGCAAATGACGACGATAAAAATACATGTGTAATTCTCCTAGACCATGCAATTCTCTATAAGAAACTCAGTTTCTTTGGCCTTGGCAAAAATTATCTTGAATTTTCTAATTATGTCATGACTAACAGAGGAGTGCCACAGGGAAGTATATTAGACCCACCACTATTCTCTATTTATACAGCTGACTAATGATTATCTGAATAATTGCAGCATCCACCAGTATGCAGATGATACGCAAATCTATTGTTCATTTAGTCTTGACGATCTCCACAACTCACTCAATAGGATTTACTTTGATTGAACACCATATCACTAATTTCTAAAGCGCGCAATTTGGTATTAAATTAAGGAAAAATGGAGCTAGTCGTATTCGGTAAAGATAGCAAAGTAATTATTGAAAACCCCGAGTTTGAAATCAAAATAAATAAAAAATAGAATCTAATGGTCCAAGAGCTAGCAACGGTTTCGTTACGTCATTTTAAATCAGGCTAGAACTTTCATAATCTGTCCCTTGTAACGTAACAATGAGAAAATCGGAAGTCTGGCAACCGTCCGGGGGTGGCTTTTGCGCCCCTAGGTTTTTAAAGGGTGGATCAAAATTAATAAAATTACATTATTATAATCAGTCTGGCACTTTGGGATCAAAGTTGAAAATATTTCAAGTGAATAAAAAAATCACCAGACTGGTGGAAAGTGGGTACAAGAGGGGGTCGAAATGGAATAGCTCGGTGCTTAAGGTTCTCGCTTGGGATGCGAGAGGGGGTCCCGGGTTCAACTCCTGGACCCACTGAATTTTTTTTACTCATTAATGTATTTTTTTACTAATTCAGGTTTGATTTGATGGCAGAAATAATGTTTTCCTTCCTCTTTCTTGTAATATAATCATTTAATTTTTTCATGTGATTTGTTCAGGTTAGTTATTGATTTTTATTTTTCCAGCTATTCCACTTCAACCCCCTCTTGCACCCACTTTCCACCCACCCATCGGTCTGGCGATTCTTTTATTCACTTGAAATATTTTCAACTTTGATATCCCAAAGTGCCAGATTGATTATAATAATTAAGTTTTATTAATTTTGATTCATCCTTTAAAAATCCAGGGGCGCAAAAGCCACCCCCGGACGCTTACCAGACTTCCGATTATTTTATTGTTACGCTAGAAGGGGCAAATTAAGAAAGTCCTGGCCCTATTACTTCCACATCCAGTGGAAGTATAGTAACGACAAAAAAATTTTCAAAAATTTTTATTGTTCAAATAGGCTTAGAATGTCATGAAACGTCGAGATTTTAAGTTTGAGCGAAAAAAAATTTCTGTCTGTCTGTCGGTCTGTAACTTTTTTTTGTGCGCACGTTTACTCTGGAACCGTTTAAGATATTGACTTGAAATTTGGTACACGTATGTATTTTAACGTGATCTGGAACTAGATTATATTTTCATCTTGTTCCATCGAAGGGTTGGGGGTACATTAGGGTAAATTTGGGGTAAATAGGTAAATTAAGCAGGTAAGAGTCCAGAAAATTGGTATTTAGTATATTAAAGAGAAGCTAAGGTCTCAAAAAAAATTTTGGAATTAGCCACCCCCATTACCACCCCCACCCCTTTATTAAAGGGGATGAAAAAAAAATGTGATTTAGTGTGTGTGTACAAGAACCAGAAATCTCAAAATATTTTTTTACTTCATTCACCCCCACTACCACCCCCTAGCACCACCCCCACCCCACTACCGATGTGGGGTATCGTTTTATAGGTTTTTGGGGTAGAGGATTTCAAATATTATATTATTAAAGTTCCGTAAGCAATTATTTCCACATACAAAATTTTTTCGTTG
This sequence comes from Rutpela maculata, assembly GCA_936432065.2. Classification (NCBI taxonomy): domain Eukaryota; kingdom Metazoa; phylum Arthropoda; class Insecta; order Coleoptera; family Cerambycidae; genus Rutpela; species Rutpela maculata. The sequence continues at coordinate 6,435,978 of OW386289.2, forward strand.
TGAGTGACGGATAGAAAATCTGGATGTGGAAGTAGTGATTCCTTGGGCAGCGGTTTTCTCTATGGTGTAACGAAATCCGTTGCTAGTTCTTGGACTATAAGGTGAAGTGTAAAAATTTGGGTATACATATGAACGCCAAACTAAAGTTTGACAAACATGTGATCCATATAGTATGGTAAAATAAAAATGCTTTATATACATAAAGCTATACTGAGTCCGAACATTAAGCTTAAATTATGTGATTCTTTAATACCATCTCTGTTAGGGTATTGTGATGTACTTTATTGGCCTGCGTTGACACAATGGTGTTGCATAGAAAAAATTAGAATGCCTACATAAGTTACTGCTATAATTTAAGAAAATTTGACCATATATCATCAAATTTCTTCGAATCTAAATGGCTGAACCTAAATGAACGTTTTGGACTACACTTTGCTTGTTTAATATATAAGATTAATAAATTAGAAACACCTGATTATCAGTTCAAAAAACTAGTTAAGAGGCAAAATATTTATAGCTGTCATACACGCAATTGTGGGTTGTACAATGTTCCCAAGCACAATTCCAGAGATCCTTTAGTTATAATGCCGCGAAAATATTCAGCAGCTTACCGCAGAATGTCAAACTTCAAACTAGCATTTCATCTTTCAGGAAGCATGCCATATATTCTCGCTAAAAGAGCTTGAATAATCGAACGACGCCATCCTAAGAGAACAATTGCTGTATCAATCAATTTGATTGAATAAAGACACTATTTATTTATTTATTTATTTATATACAGAGGGGTCTTTAGTGAATAAAGAAGTTAAAATCCCTCAATATTCGACAGAGGACGTATATTTTATTAAGGTATGGTACTCCTTTGTTTTTATGAACTTCTCTAGGAAGTTCAAAGGTGTGCCTCTAAAAAATCATTTCTGCAATATATTTTTGAACATCTACACTCCATCGAATCGAATGTTATGAAAATCAGTGCCTACCTTACTTGGCACACCCTGTACATATTTAGAAAACTACCAAGTTAATTTTCAATTTTACACTACAAAACAAAATCATTTAATTTTTCTGGACTCCCCCTGTAAACAAGTAATTTAATTAGTGGTTTTCTGTAAATTGTGAAAAATGGATTCGAACAATTTTGACAATTATATATTGTGTTTTAGGTTCCAAATGGAAAAATCGCAGGAAAATGATAACACCAGCATTTCACTTTTCAATACTGGAGGAATATATAGCATGTTTTGAACCCAACGAGAAAATATTGGTGGAAGTGTTGGAGCAAGAGCTCGATAAAGACAGTGTAGATATTTATCCCTACATGAATTTATATGCATTGGATGTCATATGTGGTAAGTGAAAACTACTAGTATGTTTGTGCAAAAAAACGTATATTTCTATTACTATTTCAAATTAAAACACAAATATTTTGATAAATTCTTCTAATAAATAGTCAATTACTTCCACATTCAGTGGAAGATAGTAACGCAAAAAAAATTTTGAAAACTTTTATTGTCCATATAGGCTTAGAATGCCATGAAACGTCGAGATTTTAAGTTTGAGCAAAAAAAATTCTATCTGTCTGTCTGTAACTTTTTTTTGTGTGCACGATTACTCTGGAATCGTTTAAGATATTGGCTTGAAATTTGGTACACGTATGTATTTTAACGAGATCTGGAAATTATATTTTGATCTTATTCCGTTGAAGGGGGTAAATTGGTAAATGGGTAAATCGAGCCAGTAAGAGTCCATAAAATTGGTATTTAGTATATACAGGGTGCCTCTCTTATTCCGTTGAAGGGGGTAAATTGGTAAATGGGTAAATCGAGCCAGTAAGAGTCCATAAAATTGGTATTTAGTATATACAGGGTGCCTCACCAGGAACTGCATCGATCGATATGGGGAAAAGTACGTACTAGAAAATTTTGAAAATTTAGGGAGCTACTAATGGCAGTGTGGCCAATACAACTAAAATTACAAGCATTTGACATTTTCGGTTATACCGGAAGTCGATACCAACTTGCTTATTTTAAATGGAACACCTATATATTTTAGGGTTTTTGAAGTGGATATCCTATGCCTAAACCCAGCCGTTTCAGAGACATGTGACATTTAAAAAATAATTTGACAGGTGTCATGGTCTACAATGACTTTTATAACTTTCTTCGTGTAAAAGATATTCATTTGCTTTTTGGCATGTAAAAAGAACACAAGGGGAGCTACACTCTACAATTCAATTACATTCAATAATATTACACCAAGTGTTCCATTTATGACGTTACATTTTGTAAACTTCAAACCGCGAAAACTTGTTTAGGTTAAATGAAACACTATATTTTTTTTACATCAGGTTATGTGAAATTAAATTCCTTTTTTTCTGATACAAGCATTATGGGGGTTTAGGTTACAACTTTTTGAAATATTTGCGATTTTCCTATAAATTCAATAAATGTTAGTAAACATTTTATATCAAATTGACCATGATTACAAACAATCAGTAATGTCATCATTCTCTTATATCAAAAAATGCCACCACGTTTAAATTACACCCACGAAGACTCTTTGAATTTGTTTTTTATTTATGGAGAATGCGATAAAGTAATATCAAGAACTTGTAGTAAATTTGTTACTAGATATCCACAAAAACGAAAAATAACACTAAACAGTTTAACATGCCTATTAATTGGATTGAAAATACTTTGCATAATCTAAAGTAGCTAAGATGAAATCAACTAAAAACATGATTCTATTTTAATTTAATAATTGTTCAAAATTCCGCCCTCGAACCTCCACACATTTTTCGCACCTTCGGATTAGTTCTTCATGGGTAGCTCTTCTAACTGAATCTGTGATAAGCAAGGATCGGAATCCGAGCGTCATTTGAGGGCCGACTTTACACTTACCGCTATGATCGACTGTGTGTGTTACTTGTGAACGATGGCTGCTACATATATACCTACGCGGAAACCGTTTTAACGCCACCACCCCATCGCCCATATACATCAACTGACCAGATTATATAATTTATCAAAATAATATAGGTTATTATTAGGAACGGAGATTACCCTGTTTTTTAATTCACTTACATATTACCTACTTATATCTGCATTTCTAGAGAATTGCTAAAATAACATTATTGAATCATAAAACTTAGCATAGGTACTCCCCCAGCAGTTTATAACTATAAGTTAAAAAAATTTATTTTCGTCGAAGAATTGTAATAAGAATGAGTAACACAAACTGCTACGGCCAATGCTTGAGAAATACTAACAAAAATCAGTTCCAACCAACTAGAGATGAATTGCTATTTAGTAACCTGTTATTTTATAACTGTTATTTGTAAATAGCATTGACACACTGTTATTTCTATTCGAAAGTAACAGATAAGAAACATGACGTAGTAAAAATGTTCTTGCTGACTGCTCTTAAACTGTTATTCAGAAAACAGCAGCAGCAGATAATGAAATCGCACCGCAACCGCGTAGACTTATGTGAAATAAAAGAAAACGTAGTTGAATATTATTGTGGATATCTTGAGTCATCGGCTTTATGTACACACTTTTTAGTTGCTTTTTAATCATAATATATTTAAATCTTTTCCATTTTCTTCTCGGTGTGTATATTTTCGATTACCCACATACAGAGTTTAAAAATGAAGGGCTGCTAGAGTTGAATATTTTTGTAGAAATCTCGAACTATCCGCTTTATATACTGACTTTTAGCTATTTTTTAATCATAAATATGTTCAGAGCTTTTATATTTTCTTCTCCATATGTATATTTTCCTGCATCTCCTGCGTGTTTATTTCAGCAACAATTAATATCTCTATAAAACATAAAAATGAAAGAATTTTTCATGCCCGTTGGCCAGCGGCAGTAGCACGATGAATAAAATAACATCTCTGAAATAACACTTGCAAACTGCGCGCTGGGGTTTGCGAATGCCACTACTTCTCAACTACATGTTATTTTTAAACTGCTATTTTAAACTGTTAATTCAAAATAGCAGTAGCAGTTTAAACTGTTATTAAAAAATAACTGCTTTTACCCATCACTAGTTCCAACAAAACAAGTTTAGATTACTTCTATGCATTACGGTACCACCTCTTAATTTTAGAGGCTAGTCAACGAAGTGGGTGGAGCATTTAAGTCAAACAAATGAGAAATTAAACATAATCGAGAGCCGCTCTACATGATGAAAATGAGTTTGTAAAAACACGTAAATCGTCCAATCATTTATTGCAAGATTTCTGGAATATTCGATGTTTGCTATTACCTGTTCATTACGATTCGAGTATTTTCGTTGATATTTTTCTGTGTGACGTCATATGGATGTTTCTGAAAGTTTTATGTAGCGTATTTAAAACAAAAGCGCGAGCCGACGGGCAGTAAAAACTTTGAATTTAATAGAATTTCTAATCGTGTACGTGCAGTAGGTATACAGGGTGTTTTAAGAAGTAATAGCACAGGGCAATTTGATTGCTTTTGCTTTCACTGAATTTCAATTACATAGGTATCACATATTGAGTCGACTTTTGAAGAACGATGGCTTCGAGAAGATCTGCACGCCTCAACTATTAGCTCATGGATATTACCTTAATAAGATGTAATTTTAAAAACGTTGATAAATTTATTGCAAACGTAAAAAAGTATTTTTAAAAGCACCTTCAAGAATTAAATATTTTCAACAAAAATGTCCTGAGTTACAACTACCACCGCAGCCGGCAATAACCCGATGGGGACCATGTAATAGAAATAAAAGAAAAAATTATTACTGATGTACAAACATTATGGGTAACTGATATACCGCTGTCAAAAATAAAATATGCTCCCATGATGACAGTTGACTGCGAAAGATTGTTCTCGGTACAATAGTGGATATTGAATCCTTATTACCTCGTCGAAACAGGTGAAACAAGGAAAATTTGGAAAAAATTATTACAGTGCTTTTCTACTCAATACATACTTAATTAATTTTCAAGACATACTTGACTGAAAAAGTATAGCATATTTGTTTTTTAAATAATTGTTTAATTAATTCGTTTTTTCACTTATTTCAACCCACTATTATTATCGTATGTACTATAATGTAACATAGAGGCATATTGTATTGTGGCTGTTTGAAATAAAGTAATATTATTTTTATTATTGTTAGTATTATTATTATTACTATTTTATTATTATTGTAAAAATAATGAACACATAATTTTTGACAATAAGTACTCATAATAAATATTTTCAATTTTGCGTATTTTTTTACACTATTACCTTAGTATGGACCTGGAATGACGCTCAAAATTCCGATCTTTGGTGATAAGTTTTGAAATGCATTTCTTACTCTCTGAATACAAACTTCAATAGTTGTTAATGGGCTCTCACAAACTTTAATTTTAATAGTTCCTCAAATAAGACGATCCATTGATCGTAAACTGATCGATAATTTCTTGTAAAAAAAATATTTATCAAATACGCGTTATGTGGGGGAGCACTTTGCTTTAGTTCTTTCTTGACGTCCTGTATACATTTATGTTTTAGAAACCGCTATGGGAGTACCAGTCAATGCACAGAAAAACAATAAATCAGAATATGTCAGAAGTGTGAAGGAGATGTGCAGGATAGCGTTTGATCGCATATTTTCATTGCCTGAAAGAAATGATCTTACGTATGTCCTAACAAGGGACTACTACAAAGAGCTAAATGCTGTCAAAAAAATACACGCGCACACAAATTCAGTTATCGACGCAAGAATGAAGGAACTAGAAAACAAAGCAGCATTCAAAACAGGCACGGAGCAAGATGAGTTGGGAAGGAAGAAGAAAATGGCGTTTTTGGATATACTTCTGCAGTCCACTATCGATGGGAAGCCCTTATCAAGGGAGGATATCCGAGAGGAGGTCGACACATTTATGTTTGAGGTTCGATACCTTTATTTACATTTATAATTTTTTTTCCTTCTTTTAAAGAATACCTTTAATACATACTTCTCTACAATTGCTGAACAATTCCTTGACTTGTTGCCATCAGTGGACGCTTCTGCCACAGACCATTTAAAAAATTACGTAAAATCCTCTTTTTCCCTTAAACAAGTAACCTTCATTGCGGTTAGAGAAGCAGTTAATAACTTGAAAAATTCTAGTTCAACTAGAGTTGTAGTCAACTTTATATTGTTTATGAACATGAGAAGCAGAAGTGGTCCTAAATTAGAACCTTGAGGTACTCCAGAAGTATTCGTATAGTAATCAGAGCGAAAACCTCCATACTCAATAAACTATTTGCATTCGAATAAATATAAAATGAATGAATTGATTAAGTATTCCGGGAAACTAAAGATATCCAGTTTTTTTAATTAATCAATTTGATTGAATGCTTTTTAAATACCCATGTATATTGTTTCTACTTGACCTCGTTTGTCAAGAGTATCACACACAAACTCTGTTACCAAGTTAGATTAGTAATTGTCGACTTTTTATCTAAAAATCCGCATTAATGCGGAGAAATATAAAGTCTAACATTAAGATATGTATAATTTTAAATCATAATTTGAAACAATGTCGCAAACAGTACACGAAATGGAAATAGGCCGATAATTTTGTAAAGCCGGATTCTTCTTTGTAAAACGGAAGTAACTTAAGCAGTTTTCCATGTGTCAGGAAATCTAATGTATCGCAAGATTAGATTAAAAAGAAAAAAGTGAGTTCTAACAAAGCATGATAACAATCTTTCACAGAAAATACGGGGAATTCCATCAGTACCTTTTTTTTATCCCTTAATTATAACGGTCGTATGTATGATAGTACAGTAGTGAAGCTTTTGAATCCCAGCCCGAACACGTTGTAATGCATTTCTAAAGTTTTTTCTTCAACATGCTTCATAAAGTATGTAGGGACATAAGAATATGTCATTTTTCCTGCTTTTTGATTAGGAATTGTCGCAAAAAAAAACACAAAATCTGATAGAGAATCAAATTATAATAAAGAGAGGTCTTATACATTTTTTTGCTAAAATGCATATTTTTTGAGATATTGCGAACTGAAAATTGCAATTTTCACCCCCTAAAATCAATATTCCTAGACGTTTTTTTTTTTCAATTACTCGAAAAATGTGGATTTTAATAAAAAAAATGCAAGGGTAAAAAAATTACCTTACGAAAACAAATCGGAAATAAGGCATTTTCAAAATGGCGCCGAAACGTTCAGAAAAAATAAACGACGTTAAAATCTAAAATTACTCAAAATTTACAACTGTAAGAAAAATTTTTATTCTTGTAAAAATTAAAGGTATTAAAATTTTCTTTCGATTGAGACGTATTACCTTTTATAAGGAAAACTAAAAAAGGTACAATAAAAAAATAGCGTTTTTAAATTTTTAATCGCCATTTTTTTTTAGTCGTATTGCTCTAATTTCTTATTAAATCAAATTCTTTAAAAATCCTTCTAGATATTGTTAATGCATATTATTATTAACATGCTTATATTTTTTAGAATTTTTAAAAGAAATACTTTTCATTCTGTACCCATTTTCAATAATTAAAATTTTCATAATTTTTTGAAAAAAAAATGGGTTTTTGGAAACTGCTGAGAAAAAAATGTTTGATAAAAAATAGCAAAAGTACAAAAATAAGGCTTATAAAAAAAAGAATAGTTTGTTTTTTTAAATTTTCCTATGATGAACTATTCCAGAGATGATGGCGCTTGAGCGCATACACAAGAAAATTATGTATTTAAAATTGAAATATTTCAAAAACTATAAGATTGATAAAAACATGATATAAGAATGAAATGAAGCTTATAAAAAAACGGGCGGAGAAAAGATGGCGGAGAAAGAAGCCATGAAAAATTCGTGCTTAACAATAGTGTGTAAAAGATGCAGTAAAAACGCAGTAAAAAATTATTTAAAGTGTGAAAAATGTTCAAATGTATATCACCCAGGCTGTGCAAAAATTTCGAAAAATGTGAAAATTATCAGTGAGTCCGTAATAATTTGCTGTGAAAATGAGTGTGGTGATAATGACGAAGCATTCTTCGATGCATTAGAAAAGACTTCATTTGACAACAAAGTAGATCTAGGTATCTTTAATTATGTGATTAAACAGAAAGATAATTTAATAGCAGAATTACGTGAGCAAATTAAAATATTGAATGATCATATAATCCTTTTAAACACATTTAATTCATCACAAGTAAGTGTAAAAGAATGTGAACAAAAACCTAAAGTGATAAAATCAAGTGCTAATGCAAAAAATGTACCAGACAAGACATCCAACAAAAAATGGCCAATAAATAAACAACTGGAGAATCCTAATTTCAGTGTAAACAAACAATTAGGAATTAAACATATCACACAGAAACAATTGTCAAATGATCTTTTAAATGTGGAGAGCCAATTAAAACTTGATAAATACATTCATTTAAGTAACGACGATGTCCCAGACACACGAGAACCGTCTACATCTATTGAGATAATACGGGCTCCACCGGTTAAAAAACTTAATGAGGATGACTGGAAAGAGGTCCCCATCAGGCGAAAACCCAGGCGCCCCATTATTACCGGAAATAATGAAAATTCACTGAAAGTCAAAGGCGTACCCAAAATGGTCACATTACACGTTTACAGGGTGAATCCAGACACTACTGAAAATGACCTCCAGGAATTACTGAAACCTAGCTTTCCCGAAGTGTGCTGTGAAGCGATCTCTTTGAAACATCCAAACTTATATTCGTCATTTAAGGTAAAAATAGTCGAAAGTAATTTTAAGAAGGCCATGAATCCTAAGCTTTGGCCATACGGTGCATGTATCCAACGTTTTTTAGAAATACCCCGGAGGGAAACAGTAACGAGTTAATTAATCCAAATATTTTGTTACTTAACATTGACAGCATTAATTGTGAAAAAATTAATGAACTCCAAATTGACATAAAGGATTACCAGAATTTATACTTTTTATGTTTTACGGAAATTAACAAAAAACCAAATTCCATAAATTATGTATACATACAAGGCTACAAACTTGGTAGTTATTATTGTAGGTCTAGTTTAAGAAAAGGCGGTGTTGGTATATGGGTTAAAAATAGCATATCTGTTAAATGTTTAAATTTAGACCAGTTCTGTATCGAAAGACACATAAAGGTATGTGGAATTAAATGGAAAAATAATAATGATAATTATATAATCATAACATGTTATAGATCACCTGCTGGGGACTTAAACATTTTTTATAACAACTCTAGCGAGTGTCTATAAGAAAAATGTAAATCTTATCATGTGTGGAGACTTTAATTGTAATGCCTATAGAGAATCCAAAGAATTTAATAAACTAGTCGGTGTATTTTCGTGTTTTAATATGCGTCATGTGGTAGGGTGGCCCACCCGAACGCAAGGGCTTTCCTTATCAACTATCGACAATATTTTTATCAATTTCGACAATGATGGACAAGTTGGTGTTTTTGATAATGTTATCTCTGACCACAGGTATGTTCTTTTTAAACTACATCTATCAAAAACTGAGGAACAAAATAATTTATATTCTCTTAAACGAAGTTATGATAAAAACTCTACCGATAATTTTGAATCGGCCCTCCGAGAAGAAACTTGGGAGGATCTATTTTTATTGGAAAATATTGACGATGCTTATGGATATTTTATTACACAATTTTTATTTCACTTTAACGTTTGTTTTCCGCTGCGACGCTATAACATAAAGAATAATCTCAAAAATTGGGTAGACACTGAGGTAACATTATCTAGTAGAAACCTAAAAGATTTATACGTTTTAAAAAATTCATATCCAGAACTGGGAGATTTATATAAAGTTGCGAAAGAGAACCATTTCTTATTGCTAAAAAATAAAAAGAAAAAATATTACCAAAACAAAATTACCAAATCAGATAATCCGACCAAAACTTCGTGGAATATTCTATCAGAATTAACAAACACAAAGTCAAACAAAAATTTTAGAAATAATATAACGATTATACATAATGATGAAGAAATTGTAAAACCGGATGAACTTGCATCCATTTTCAATGACTTTTTTATAAATACTCCCTTAGAAATAAAAAATGAAATTCCACTCCAGAAAAGTCCCATTAATGTAAACCATAAATACAATGAAAATATTTTATTTCTAAATCCATTTACTTCTACTGAATTGTATAATCTTTTAACAGCTAAATTAAAAAATAAAAAATCTTCCGGGCCTGATGACATCCCCATGTTTATTATTAAAAATAATTTACAACTACTACTCAATCCGTTAACATATTTGGTAAATCTTTCTTTTTCATCGGGCACTTTCCCATCTTGCCTAAAAACGGGAAAAGTTACTCCGATATTTAAAAATAAAGATCCACATTTGTTAGATAATTATAGACCGATTACAGTCCCTAGCGGTTTCTCGAAAATTTTAGAATACTCCTTTCTAGACAGACTACTCTCTTTTATTAATAAATTTAATATCCTCACGGAAAACCAACACGGATTCCGTCGCGGAAAATCAACTGCTACAGCCATTCATAGCTTTTATGAAACACTTATAAAATATATCGACGCAGGCGAGTGTCCTGTTGGTATCTTCTGTGATCTTAGCAGGGCGTTCGACTGCGTCGACCACGAAATTCTATTGAATAAATTAGACGGATATGGAATAAGAGGAACTGCACAGAACTGGGTTTCATCATTCCTAAATTCACGAAAACAGTATGTTGCTATAAATCATGTAAGTCAGAATGAAATACGTACTTACACTTCCGAGTCAAGACAAATAAACATGGGCGTAGTCCAGGGGTCTGTAATGGGTCCAATTCTGTTTATTTTATATATTAACGACATTATTACACTTTCTAACGATGTCCATTTTACCTTATATGCTGACGATACCTCCATTTTAATCTCGGACAAATGTGATATTATTTTAAAGAATAAATGCGAAGATACTCTTGAGCATTTAATAAATTGGTTCAACAGCATTTCATTATATTTCAATAAGGACAAAACCCAGTTAAGCAGGTTTTATTCATACCAAAATAAGACATCTAACATCAGTTTATCTGTCAATAATACAGACACATTTTATATTCAAGCGAAAGAAAACAATAACCTTAAATTTCTAGGGCTGCACATTGAACCATGCCTAAATTGGAAGACACAATGTAAGTTTCTATCCTCAAAATTATCCTCCATTTATTTTTTATTCACAAATTTAAAATCTGTTTTCACAGAACACCAACTAATTACATTATATTACGCTCAGGTAGAAAGTCGCCTGAGATATGGTATCTGCTTTTGGGGGGACTCAACCCTCTCACATGACGTATTTGTGGCTCAAAAACGAATATTGCGGTGTATTGCTGGCGTATCGAGCACTCACACATGCAAAGATATTTTTAAAAACTATAAAATACTAACATTATATGGATTATATATTTTCGAAATTTGTTTATTTATCTTCAACAATAAAAATAAGTTTTTGACTAATAGTACTTATCATCAGGTAAATACTCTCCAAAAAAATGATTTACATATACCATTCTCTAGAGTAAATATCACCTTTAAATCTCCTAGCCGTATAGGTGCAAAAATATTTAACTGGCTTCCAAATACTATAAAATCTATAGAAAAGGAAAATATATTTAAAAAAAAACTTAAGACATTTTTGCTTGATAAATGCCTATACAATACTGCAGAGTATTTTAAATGATTGAACACCTCACCAGCATTTTATTTGATGTAATGTATTTGTGACATATATATGTACATGTATATAGCGCCTCTATTTTTGTTTGTTTGTTTGTTTTGTTTTAGCACTTAAGTCTAAAATTGTGACGTTTCTCATACAAATGTTTGTCTTCGAGAATAAAGAATTTTTGAATTTGAATTTGAGTTTGGGTTTTTATTTTTTTTCTACGACAAACTGTTCAAGAGATATGACAGTTTGAAATAATGTTGAAACTTTTCAGTTTGTACGCGTATTTCAGATGTCTATAGTAGGTAGAGAAACAAGCAATAGCCGTCTATTTTTCGAAGAATACGCAGAAAAAGCCGGTTGCATTGCACTTTAGCATGTTTAGAGTGCAGATTAAAAATGTTATTTAATTAGTTTACTTAATTGTATCAATTTAATTTATTTATAACAATCTGTATTTTTAATAAAATTAGACATAACTATTACTCTACTCTTTTCTGATCATTTTTAATCCATTTTTTTTATAAATTTAGACCTCACAATCATATTCAGCGACCTAAGAAACATAAGTATATGGATTTTCGTGAATTTATTTGTAACATTAGAAGAATTATTAATTTTTCAGTATTTCAGAGTCGTTTCAACCCTTTACTATTTTCGTCTCCTATGTTTTGGCCTCATAATCATATTCAACGACCTCAAAAACATAAGTAAATGGATTTTCGTGATTTTATTCGTAAAATTAGAAGACATTAACTTTTCAGTATTTAAGGTTAAGGTAATTTCAACGTTTAATATTTTCGTCTCATAATAGGCGAGTCTGCCTGGGGTAAAAAAGTATACGTTGAGTTAGCAACGGATTCTTATAGGAAAAATTCCGCTGAACAAGATTTTCTTATGAAAAATTTTCCTAAACCGCGAGCTTCATGGTCAAATAATTGTTTAAACAAAATTTTTTTCGTTTTTTTTTTTTAATAAAATGAAAACGGTTTGGCGGATCCGAAAAAAATCTTGATTCAATCGAAAGGTATTTTCAATACGCGTCGTTTGACGCCAGGCACAACTCATTTTGTTAACCCGTTCATTTGTTATAGCCAAAATAAATTTCTTAATTAACAAATTGATTACTCCGAAACTAATGAGGTCAGGATTTGGATATCTTCAATACTTTTTGATTGTTTAAACAATTGGCATAATTTGTTAATTAGCAAATAACTTTTTTTCGAAAGTTTGATCGACTTCAAACCAACTTTAAACGATAAATATTGATGTCGGGCATAACCCCCATAGAAGTCTGCATGAATGCAAATTTTTGCTTTTGTGTATTTAAAGTTTAAATTAATTTTGCAAATTAACAAATGGAATATCTCGGCTCTGGGTAAACGTTCGAAATGGGGTTTTGTGCATATGAAAGTGCTTGGGAAAAGAAAAATTTTGAGTCCAGAAAGAACTTGATCGGATAACTGGAACCGAAAATATAAGTGATATTGCGTTAAAGGCTCTAATTTGTTTATTGACAACTTTTTTGACACTAGGTTTGGTGCAAATGAAAGCTAACAGGTTTTTCCATCAACTACAAAAAGTTCTACAAAAAATATTCAATCCCTGAAGAGTTGTACGCGTTTTTGACCCTTAAAAAAATCTCTCCCGCAGCGTGAAAATAGTAAGATTTGACGCGCAATGGGGTGGCGGGTTCGATCCTCTGTGGGCAATTTTTTTTCTCGTCAAATTTGCTTTTTTTTCATGTAACCAAGTATTTTTTATGATAATAAATCTTTTTGCTTTCTGAGAAATTTTTAAAAACGTCGTAAATAATTTTTTTTGCAATTTTCATTAAATAAATGGCTATCTTGCAACAAACATATGATTGTTCTTGTCCAACGAGGGTTTGTCGGTAGTGTTTGTTTTTTTTCTACTTTTTGTGAAAGAGAAGGCTCGTTTTACTTTATTTGAGTGGGGTGCCTATCGAAAAAAGACAAAAAATAAAAAGGCAACATTCTTAAATTTTACTTTAAAGTAGACAAAAATAACACTGAATTGAAATAATACTTACATTATTTTGGAAATAATTACAAATGATATTTTGAAGTGCACCATCTTTGATCAAATATAACCGAAAGAAAAAAAAATCGTAAATACTGGATGAACACGTGGCAAAAAAAAATTGTATCTCAAAATACACGTCTGTACGTAGCAAAAAAATCCACGGGAAGAACGAACAGCTGCACGCATCGTGGTCAAGGACCACCGTGTTGTAAAAAACCGGTCCCCCACTCACAAAAGGGCCCATCCCCTTCCACTGTTCCATGATTTCGACTATAAAAAAATGTAGAGCATACAAAGCATCAGCATCAGCATCAGCTCGAGAGTTACGGATTTAATGAAGTTCTCAAGAATAAATAATTATTTATAGCGTTTTTTACAATTTAAAAAGGTTTTATTATAGGAAATATTTTATTGCATGAAAAAAAAGCAAATTTGACGGAAAAAAATTGCCCACACCGAGGATCGAACCCGCCACCCCATTGCGCGTCAAATCTTACTATTTTCACGTTGCGAGAGAGATTTTTTAAGGGTCAAAAACGTGTATAACTCTTCAGGGATTGAATATTTTTTGTAGAACTTTTTGTGGTTGATGGAAAAACTTGTCAGCTTTCATTTGCACCAAATCTCGTGCCAAAAAAGTTGTTAATAAACAAATTAGAGCCTTTAACGCAATATCACTTATATTTCCGGTTCCGGTTACCCGATCAAGTTCTTTCTGGTCTCAAAATTTTCCTTTTCCCAAGCACTTTCATATGCACAAAACCATTTCGATACGCTTACCCAGAGTCGAGATATTCCATTTGTTAATTTGCAAAATTAATTTAAACTTTAAATACACAAAAGCAAAAAGTTGCATTCGTGCAGACTTCTATGGGGGTTATGCCCGACATCAATATTTATCGTTTAAAGTTGGTTTGAAGTCGATCAAACTTTCGAAAAAAAGTTATTTGCTAATTAACAAATTATGCCAATTCTTTAAACAATCAAAAAGTATTGAAGATATCGGGCTAAAAAAAATATGGTATTTTCTTTGGTACAAAAGGCATGTTTTTTGAAAAAAAACAATATCCTGACCTCATTAGTTTCGGAGTAATCAATTTGTTAATTAAGAAATTTATTTTGGCTATAACAAATGAACGGGTTGACAAAATGAGTTGTGCCTGGCGCCAAACTACGCGTATTGAAAATATCTTTCGATTGAATCAAGATTATTTCGGATCCGTCAAACCGTTTTCATTTTATTAAATAAAAACAAAAAAAATTTTGTTTAGATTGGGAGTCATACGAAACCAACCTGAAAGAGTTTAATAAACTAGTCAGACAAAGACAAAGAGAAGCGTAGAGAACCTAGGGTGAGGAAATCGAAGACTACTCACAGACCGCTAGGCTTTGCAAAATCCTCGCCAAAGATAAAGACCATGACCTTTGCCTACTAAAAAAGGACGATGGCACAAGAACTACCGACCTTCGTGGAAGCCTAGAGTTACTTATGGAAACTCACTTCCCGGAATCTGTGATAACAGAACGGAAGGAATGGCCAAACGAAGTCGACACTCAGCCCTCAGACCTGGATTGGCAAATGGCCAACCAAGTAGTAAGCGAAGACAGGATAAGATGGGCAATACAGAGCTTCTCTCCTTTCAAATCACCAGGCATTGACGGCATCTATCCCGCCCTACTGCAATGGGGACTGGATGAACTATTGCCGCACCTAGTCGGAGTATTTAGGGCGAGCTTGGCGCACCTTCATATTCCAGAGATATGGAGAGAAGTGAAAGTTGTGTTCATTCCAAAGACAGGGCGGATGGATTATACCACCCCCAAAGCATATAGGCCTGTCAGCCTAACCTCGTTTCTCCTCAAGACGATGGAGAAGCTATGTGAACGATACATAAGGGATGTCGTAGTGAAAGACAACCCTTTGCATCCCAACCAACACGCATACACATTGGGAAGATCCACCGACACCGCCCTCCATGCGGTCGCGAGTCAGATTGAGAAATCCTTGGACAATAAAGAGTCCACCCTAGGTGTATTCATAGACATAGAAGGTGCGTTTGATAAAACTACCTTCCCAAAAATCACGGCAGCCCTAGTGGAGAGAAACGTCCCCACGATTATGGGAAGCTGGATATCCAACATGCTCTCCAAAAGAGCTGTACAAATCAGTGTGGGAGACGCTTCTGTGCGAGGAATGGTCGCGAGAGGCTGCCCGCAGGGAGGTGTAATATCACCACTGCTATGGAACTTAGTTCTCGACAGCCTCTTGCGCCACCTCAACTCAGAGGGTTTCCACACAATCGCCTACGCAGATGATGTAACAATACTGCTCAACGGAAAATTTGAAGGAGTCCTCTGTGAAAGGATGCAGGGGGCTCTAAGAATAATTGAAAAATGGTGCAGAGAACACTCGCTGTCTGTTAATCCCAGGAAGACGGAGATGGTTCTCTTCACAAGAAAAAGGAAACCAGGAGCACTGAAAGCACCAGTTCTCCTGGACACAACACTAAGTTTCGCATCAGAAGTGAAATACCTTGGGGTAACCTTCGACGCCAAACTAACATGGAATCTTCACTTAGACAGAAGACTAAAAAAGACTTACATTTCTTATGAGCAGTGTCGCAGGACCGTGGGGAAAACCTGGGGAATGAAACCCAAAGTGGTCATGTGGATATACACTGCCATCATAAGACCAATGATAACCTATGGAGCTGTGGTCTGGTGGCCTAAGAGTAAACAGACTATAGCGAGAGCCAAGCTCAGCCAAGTGCAGAGAGTTGCCTGCCTAAACATAACAGGAGCTATGCGAACAACGCCAACGAGAGCAATGGAGGTAATGCTGTGTTTGCCACCACTGGATTTACATCTAGGAGAAGTGGCCTTAATAACAATGGCACGCCTCAAGTCCGTTGGCCTACAACCAAATGTAGGCTGTGGGGAGACCAGAAGTCGCCTGTGGAACAAGGCTGTCAGGAAGACGCCTCTTCTACAGGCATGCACAGATGGCATCTCTCCCCGATTTGTCTTTGATAGACCCTACACAATACAGACAAACAGTGAAAACGAGACCGCTGGTGAAGGTGTGATTAACATTTTCACAGACGGATCAAAGAAGAAGGAGGGGGCAGGATGTGGAATATATTCCAGAAGCCTGCAAATCCAATATTAATGGACTATGGATGAGCGAGCCAGCATAGTACAAACTGAACTGGCGGGCATAACCATAGCCGCAAAAGAGATTGTCCGCAGATAAACTACGGGCAAAACAATCAGGATCTACACAGACTGTAGACAATCACTACTAGCCCTGAGAAGTTACAAAATAACCACAGGAGCAGTATGGGAATGTCATCAAGCACTTGTGGGTGCCTCCAGTACGAACAACATCTCGGTATGCTGGGTGAAAGGACACGCACAGTGCAGTGGCAACAAAAAAGCCGACAAACTGGCCAAGAAGGCAGCAGGCCAACTTATTTTTGGACCAGGCCCGGCCAGTCTGTTACCGATTACGGCGATAATACAATTAATTAAGGAGAACACCCACAACGAATTTAAGAAGCTGTGGGATGAAACAAGCAGCTGTCAGCTTGCTAGGGAACTACTCACGTATCCCAACAAGAAAACAGCAATGGACTACCTGGCAATGACCAGAAGGAATCTACGTTTTATAACAGGAATCCAGACTGGACACTGTCCGCTAAGGAAACATCTATACAATATGAGATTAAGCGAAACACCTCTTTGCAGAGGTTGTGAACAAGAAGATGAGACGGTTCAACACGTACTCTGTGACTGTTCAACCGTCTCATCAATTAGAGAATCCATCTTGGGAGAGCGTTGGCCTACCTTGGCCAATGTAAGGGAGATGCCCCTAGGCAACATCACCACCTACTTCGAAAGAATAGGTTGGCTGGAGGCCTAGGCGAGTATCTGCCTAGAGGGAGGATGTACAAGGGGTCCAATGGGGCCTAAGTGCTGTGGTTTTTGACCACCCTCCTGCTAATTCCATACTCCATACCGTTTTCATTTTATTAAATAAAAACGAAAAAAAAATTGTTTAAACCTATAAAAATCCATGGCTAACTCAAATGGTATAGAAAATTTTTGGGCAAAATCCCAGGCAGACTCGCCTATAAGTTTTGACTTCACAGTCATATTCAGCAACCCTAAAAACATAAGTATATGGATTTTCGTTAATTATTCGTAAAATTAGAAGTTATTAATTTTTCAGTTTTTAGGGGTGGTTTCCATCCTTAAAAATAAAAAGCAGGTAATATCACAATATGGATTTTGATGTACGTATTTTGTAAAGCATATTGCAAAAAAAATTAAGGAAATACCTCTCATTGTTTTCAGGTCGGGAATTTTACCATTTTCACTGCTTCGCTTACTGTATCATGACGTTTATACAGATAAATCAAATATATGATAATTTAAGCATGTAGTCAAGACGACCTATAATCCAATGGCAGATTTACATAAGGGCACTTGGGGCACGTGCCCAGGGCCCCCACATAATTGGGGCCCCCGAATGTATAAAAATGGTTAAAAAAAATTTAGGAATAAATGAAAAAAATACAAATGAAAAGAGATGAAAACGCAAGAAAAAGTTAATTTACAAATTAAAAAAATTAAACTTTCCTTTCAACAAGAGTAACATCCAAATTGACCGCATTACAAGGGCCCCCCAGCCCCCTCATAAGAAGTGTCCAGGGGCCTCCCAAACGTAAATTCGGCCTTGCTATAATCACCCTGTATATAATATATATTTTGTTTATGGCATTGCCTTTGAATTATTTTCTCTTTTAGGGACATGATACCAGTTCATCGGCTATGAGTTTTGCTTTGTATCTGCTGGCCAACCATCCAGAAGTTCAGGTAGGTGTGCAGATGTTTATGAAATATATGCTTTTATATATCGCTTTTTCTAAAGTCACCTGTTGGTCACTTACATATAAGGCTCTGAAAAGAGCACCAAGACACTAATCGCTACATTCGATGATAATTTCGACAATTAAATTGGAATTATCTGGAGAATTAGTTCTCCCGATGATGCCGAGTTAATTGGCGAAACGTACGTCGAGGATAGTGTTCAGAGTTTCGATGTCATGAAAGAAAACCTACAGCTTAGTTATTATTTATTTCTTTTGTATCTATTTGTTGTTTGTCAAGTAAATTTCATTTTTAAGGCTACTAATCTTATTTTCCATTATACCAATACCTCACTTAGTAATTTGAATAAAATATCATTATTAGCTATTTGTATAAATTTAATTGTGTTGATAACCACTTCGATAACTCACGCAGATGAAAGTTTAATTCAAGTGACTTATTACCATAGGAAGGATTTTGGCCTTTGGGTTAGAATCCGGCCTGAATGGGGGAATTCAATAAATTCGTAGCGGTAGCACAATGGGCCACAAGGCCTGAGTGCGGCGACCCTTCGTCGCCCCGCTAAATGAAGAAGAAGAAGAGTAATTACCATTATCGCAAGTTCAATACTATACTTTATCTACGATTATAAGAATAAATATTAAATTGAGAAAATGTTGTTTAAATTACTCAATTTCTATGTCGTTAATGAACAAATTAAAGAAAAGTGGCTCTAAATTTGAACCTTGGGGGACCCCCGACGTAGCTAAGACTTCAATAGATCTAACACCATGATATACAACATATTGTCTTCTATCAGTTAGGTAGGATTTAAAAAGTATATTAAGCTTATCCGAAAATCCAAAAATTTCAAATTTTTCTAAGAGGATATCATGGTCCAGTCTATCAAATGCCTTTGAAAAGTCAGTATATACAACGTCTGTTTGTATACCCTTATCAATAGAGTCAGGAATAAACTCTGTAATATTAATTAAAAAAAAAAAAATTGTAACTGTTGAACGGCCTTTGAAGAATCCGTGTTGAGTTGTTGATATTTGATGCCTTACATGATTAAAAATAAAGTGGTGTAAGATAATTTCAAATGCTTTAGCAAAATTATTTATTATTACTATCGGACGGTAGTTACAAATATCAGATCTATCACCCTTCTTAAAGACTGGAATTATTTTCGATAATTTCCACTGTAGTGGAAATTTAGAGGACTTTAGTGACAAGTTAAATAATAAACTGCTGCCCAAGGAATCACTACTTCCACATCCAGATTCTCTATCTAAGGCACTCACAACGAAAAAACTTTGTATGTGAAAATAATTGTTTATGGAACTTTAATAATATAATATTTGAAATCCTCTACCCCAAAAACCCATAAAACGATACCCCATCGGTAGTGGGGAGGGGGGGGTGGTGATAGGGGGGTGATAGTGGGGATGGATGAAGTAAAAAAATATTTTGGGGTTTCTGGTTCCTGTACATACACTTAATCACAATTTTTTTTATCCAACTTTATAAGGTGGTGGGGGTGGTAATGGGGGTGGCTAATGCCAAAAATTTTTTTGAGACATTAGCTTCTCTTGTATATACTAAATGCCAATTTTATGGACTCTTACCTGCTTGATTGACCTATTTACCCCAAATTTACCCCAATTTACCCCCCAACCCTTCGACGGAACAAGATGAAAATACAATCTAGTTCTAGATCTCGTTAAAGTACATATGTGTACCAAATTTCAAGTCAATATCTTAAACGGTTCCAGAGTAAACGTGGGCACAAAAAAAAAGTTACAGACAGACCGACAGACAGAAATTTTTTTTCGCTCAAACTTAAAATCTCGACGTTTCATGTCATTTTAAGCCTATTTGGACAATAAAAATGTTTTTAAATTTTTTTGTCATTACTATACTTCCACTGGACGTAGCAAAAATAGCAGCACAGTCACGTAATATGAATGCGGGGATCCCATCAGGCCCAGAGGTTAATTTAGGTTTAATTTTCTTTAATGCTGTAAATATTTCGTCTTCCGTAAAACAGGTTATATTTAAATATGAGCTACTCTCAACAAAATTTTTAGGATTATGCGTGATATTTTCAGATTCAGAATAAGATTGCTGAAAAAAGTTAGCAAAAGAATTAGTAATCTGTTGAGGGTCAGATAGATATTCATTATTGTAATTCATAAAGTTTGGTAGGTCAGATGAACTACGTTTATAATTAATAAATTGTCAAACCGAGGACGGATCATTAATTATATTTTCCTCAATATGATTAAATACATTTTATTAGAATTATCAGAATCAATTTTTACTTTTCGCCTTAATCTTTTAAATTCGTTCTGATAAGTTACATCACCTGTTTGCTTGTATTTATTTAACGCTTTAAGCTTTTCTTTGATAGATTTAATTAACGGATAGTCAAACCAGGGTGGATATGTTTTTTTTGAAGTTTTAGATTGAGGTACAGTATTAATAAATATTGAGTTTAATTTGGAATAGAACCGATCACTAGCTTCGTCTACAGTTTCAGAATTATTTAAAAATTCCCAATCTGTATCAGCTAATGTTTGATAAAGGATGTGGAAGTTAGCTCTCTTAAAGTTAAATTTATAATTAGAATTAGATTTAATTTCATGATTTTCGTGATTTTTTATGATACTAAACGTCGAAATAAGAGCAGGATGATGGTCGTCCTCTGCAATGAGAATATCAATAGCCCTCTCGAGTTGACAGGTTTTATTGGATAAAACTAGGTCTAGTAATCGGTTATTTGTATTTTTTACTCCATTAAATTGCTTTAGGTTAAGAAAGTTTTGAAAGTTTACTAGCGCCTGAAGAGTCAATGCGGAAGATGTATTAGATGTAAGGGTGCAGTACTCCGGTATATTGAAATCACCTAGTATTAAAATATCAGAATTATAAATAAAGTTGAGAGAGCAAAAAGCATCAAACCAAGCATGATATATCTCAACAGAGGTTCTGGGAGGAATATAAATAGTAAATATATAAAAAGAGTAGTGATTTATAACTATTTTAACTCCAACGATATCAATAGAGTGTAAATTTTTAAACAAAGTGTCATCTAATTTCAGATCAACAACCATTAATGCAGAGCTAACCGCCAACATAACTCCACCTCCCCCTTCACGATCCGCTCTAAAAATTCTAAACTGCTGTTCATTTAGTATCTCTGTATTTTGTATGTTTGATTGTAAATTAGTTTCGGTAAGAGCTAATACACTGTAATTAGTGATTGATGCATTGTTATAAAGGACACCAAGCTTTGTGTTCAAACCACGCACATTCTGATAATAGATAGATAAATATTGACAACTGTTTGTGGGTATACGAGACATATTATTAGTAGAGATGTCAGGTAAAAGTGGAGACTCTAGTTGCTATTGATGACCCAAGTCTGATTTTAATTTCGAAACCGCTTTCAAATATGCAGAGCAATTACTATAATCCCAAGCGGCATGGTTCGTGGAAATATCTAACTGTTTATTTTCTTTTAATGAAGTGCAATTAGTGCATTTTAAGATATCCGCATTACAATTTTCTAAACTGTGATTTTCAGCACATCTCGGGCAGTTTACATCTTTTTTGCGAAGTATAGTAACGACAAAAAAAATTTTAAAAATTTTTATTGTCCAAATAGGCTTAAAATGTCATGAAACGTCGAGATTTTAAGTTTGAGCGAAAAAAAATTTCTGTCTGTCTGTCTGTCGGTCTGTCTGTCGGTCTGTCTGTCGGTCTGTCTGTAACTTTTTTTTGTGCGCACGTTTACTTTGGAACCGTTTAAGATATTGACTTGAAATTTGGTACACATATGTACTTTAACGAGATCTAGAACTAGATTATATTTTCATCTTGTTCCGTCGAAGGGTTGGGGGGTAAATTGGGGTAAATTTGGGGTAAATGGGTAAATTAAGCAGGTAAGAGTCCATGAAATTGGTATTTAGTATATACAAGAGAAGCTAAGGTCTCAAAAAAATTTTTGGCATTACCACCCCCACCTCCTTATTAAAGGGGATGAAAAAAAATTGTGATTTAGTGTATGTACAGGAACCAGAAACCTCAAAATATTTTTTTACTTTATCCACCCCCCAATCAACACCCCCACCCCACCACCGATGTGGGGTATCGTTTTATGGGTTTTTGGGGTAGAGGATTTCAAATATTATGTTATTAAAGTTCCATAAACAATTATTTTTACACACAAAGTTTTTTCGTTGTGAGTGACTTGGATAGAGAATCTGGATGTGGAAGTAGTGATTCCTTGGGCAGCGGTTTTTTTTTGAGTGATTTAAACCATTACATTTAAAGCATCGCAAAATACTTACAGCATCATCTTACATACGTCAAGACCTATAAATAAAAATTCATTGTGCATTACCTTAGTATACGTCGATCTATCTAGCTGCAGAGTAGCTTAATATATACTTTTGCTCTTTTTAGTTGGCATTATATTAATTATTTTGCATTCAGCATTACCACTAAACAGATCACTATTTTGTTTGAAAACATATTCACGAAGTGTGTCTGCGTTAAAATTTTCGGATATACCAACAACTCGTATTCTTGGAAGTACTGCTCTGATTTCCCGGATTTCATAATTAGATGATAGTTTTTCTTGCGCCAGTTTTTTAAATTTCGATGTTTCCTCTGTGCTACTACAACTAACTATTAATCCGCCATCCTTTATATGTTTAACTTTGTTAAAATTAGTATCGGATTTAACTGGATTAAAATTCATAAGAATGCCAGTTTTGGTCTGTTGATTAGTCTGCGTAATTTTTGGTTTCACTATAACAGCTGGTTGAGAAGTGTTACGCAAAACATATGCATACAATGGTTTGTTATCAGTACTGTTAGTGATAGTAGATGATATCGAAGCATTATTAACATTAGTTAAACCACCAGCCATCTCAGATAGTTTACTTTTCGCTATATCCATAAATTGGGTTTTTAAATTATCCAGCATAGAGTTAAATCCATTTAGAAAAGAATCTACCTTATCTTGAAATATGCACTGTAGTTTACTGTCGTCGAAGAAAGATTCATTTAGGTTAAGGCATCTCCACTTGAGGCCAGGTACATCCTTCATATGCTGCACTATGTCGGTTGACGCTCCGATACATGGAGCGTCAATGGTATCGGGCCGCTGCAAGAAATACTTGCATGAGTTTTCCCTTTAACTGAATTATTACAACTACCACAGCGAGACATTTTAATTACATAACTAGTTTTACATTAACAATTAGTCATTAGAAATTATTACACTAGAACATATAACTTTTCCGGTTACAGTCACTTAAAATTTATAATTTTTAACAGCAATTTAACCACTTAAAATTTAGTATTTACACGACGGCACACATGGGCACATCCGAACGCTAGGACTTTCGGTTGTGTTATTAACTAAGTCAGAGGACAATTCTTATATAGTGGTTTTTACAATCATCCGCCAAACAATGTTAAACAATTAAATTTTAATAATTTCAAAAAAGTAACTAAACATTTTTCTACTTTTCCTTTGTTTTTATAACTTCGACTTATTATAATATTTTATTGATACTACTGGCAGGTAAACTTTAATTTTTCATGTGTTTTATGTTATAGTTCTTATAAAATAAAGTTTTATGTTACAAATTGTAAATTTTTTTTTGACTTTTACAAATATATATAAACTATGTAACGTGGTCAAATAAAAAGTAAGTTGTATCTCTAAGTTGTCATTTTGGAGAAAAAGAAACTAGCTATAGATGCATCCTTTGAGAAGGTAGAACTCGCAGAGGCGAGCTAATTTTACAAAAGGGTGTTGACACAGAAATAATTCAAAGCATTTCAATTCACAGAAGCGTGCCTTAGAAGAGCAGAAAGATATATTTGGCGAGGATATTACCAGACATGCTTCCTATAATGATTTACAATCAATGAAGTACTTGGAATTGGTAATCAAGGAAACTCTTAGACTTTATCCCTCAGTGCCTATGTACGGTAGAATAACAAACGAAGACACCGACTATAAAGGTAAGCTATCGATAACTTCCTTGTATGGTAGCAGACATTAAAACGAAATATACCGTTGCAGGAAACATTATACCAAAAGGTACGAACATCATCGTGTTTACTTATGGAGTGCTTAGGGATCCAGACAACTTCAGTGACCCAGATAAGTTTGACCCAGATAGATTTGCAGATTGTGATGGAACAAGGCCCTTTAGTTTTATTCCCTTTAGCGCAGGACCTCGCAACTGTATAGGTAAAATTTGTTTGTGTTAATACACTTAAATGTATTAACATACACTTAAGAATATGCAAGAACCAACGCACTGAATAATGTCATTTTATACAGTAATATTTATTTATTTATTTAACAATACAGGGTGGACCAAATTAGATGGGATTTGAGGTTTTCTCTAAAACTATGGCAAATAGACAAAAACCAATATATCTAGGTGTCCTGAGCTCGATTTTCGAGAAACAAACAATGGCGCAAACCGCGATCGTCTATCTTTTTCGACTATCAAGCTACAGAGGGTTTTTGGAAAATTGGCACTTTTAGTTGACCTCTATTATCTCAATTACGAAGTGTCGAATCGAAAATCTAGTAACACATTCTTAAGGCACTTTTTTGAGTAGAATCCGTTGCTGATAAAAAGAAAATTATGCATGCCTCAGTTTTCGAGATATAGACATAACTTGCGTTTTTTTTTTTTAATAGAATATTCGATCACAACTTAAATTAGCTATACAATGATATATCATATGTCACGTTTATCTCTAGAAAAAGTGGTTAATTTTCGAAAAATTTAATATATTTGTGAGGAGGCCACGGAAAACTATTAACAACATCAACACTTCTTATAATATAAAATAATTTTGCCAGAAATAGGAAAACCTAAACTACAATAAATGTTCGAAATGTCTTCCATTGACATCTATGCATATTTATCGCATTTCTAATATTTATTGAGAAGGCCATGGTAAAAAAAAAGAAAATCGAAATAATCGTAAATGTCAAAAACTTAAAATTTGTGAGTTAATTGTTAAAATGTTTAATTTAGTAATAGTAAAAAATATGATATAATAAAGTGTTTTATAGAATGCGGGGAAGATTCAAATTTAGCTTTTGAGCTGTATTTTAATAAGTAAGTTATAGACAGCAAAACTTTGTGCCAAAAGTGCCGCCTAAACAATATTTTTAGATATCCAGAAAGGAGACAGCCAGACATAAAAATATTCAAAAGGCTACAACAAAATTTAAAAGAGTTTGGACCATTTGTAAAACCTCGAGCAAAAATATATAATAAAGCAGCTAGAGAAACTGTGGAAAATATTGTTTTAGAAACTGTAAGAGAAAATCCTAATATATCGTCTTACGAAATACAGAAAAATTTAGGAATCCCAAAAACAACTGAGTTGCGTTGCTTAAATAAAATAAATTTCAAATTAGGATTAGCCACCATCGACTTTCAAAGGTGTCTCGATTTTTGCTAGTGGTTTTTGCGTCAGTGCAATGAAGTGCCAGACGAGGCCCATATAAGCAGTGCCGAAATTTTTAATCGGCATAATAACCACCATTGGGTTCATGAAAATCCGCACATAACCGCTACAATTAATCGTCAAGGACGATTTGGATTTAGTGTATGACGTAGTTTTATTGGATACCAAATAATAGGTTCCCATTTTTTTCACCGTAATTTGAATACCGAAAATTTTATTAACATTGTACGACAAAAAATAGTGGCCTTTGTAGACCATATGCCATATGTAAGACAATTTCAAAGATTAATTTACCCACACGATGGCGCCCCAGGTCATACGTCAAACAAAATACGAAATTATTTAAATGCTCAATTTGGGGAATATTGAATAGGTATTAGCATACAGTGTGTCCCAGGATAGATGTAACAAGAGGTGTAATGGACCAAAAATTTTGGAATTTTGGAATGGTATTTGGGGATTGAGTCCTGCTTGTTGTAAAACTAAAGTATACCAAAAATGACTTGATTTGGTGTTCTACAGGGTGTTTTATAAGCAAATTTGTAAAAATCACCACTAATAAAGTGCCTCTATTTTTCAAAATATGAAAAAATTCCACTAAGAAAAGTTATTTAAAATGCAATTTTATATCTCTATACCAAATTTCAGGAATATAAAATTATTTTTTTGAAACTTCCCATTTTTTCAATAAATTAGTATTTTATTTTGAACCATTCAATTAAAACTAGAAATTATTTTTTGTGAATTAATATTTAAAGTTATGTTGAAGCTAAAAGTAGGCTATGAGAAAAGCAGTGGATACACATTTATCATTTATTATTGACATATCTGTCAAACGTAGTCAATATTATCCTTAATTTCTGTTTCAAATTAACGAACCAAGCATAAAAAATTAAGTGAAAATGGTACTCACAGTGCGTGAAAAAATTTATATTGTGCAATGCTACGGAATTGGCGGTGAAAACTCGCTAAGAGAAATGGTAAGCCAATTTAATTTGAAATTTCCAAACACTGCTTTGTCACGTACTCAGGATATGAGAATGATTAAAAAGTTTCTGGCTACTGGTAATGTCTTAACATGAAAAGAAAAATAAAAGCATATGATGAACACAATGTTGGGGCTATTATAGCTCATGCCTCTGTTATAGAAAATCCTAGGATGCTACTAGGAGAGAGATCAGCTCTTATTAATATTAGCAAGTCTGAACTCCAAAGAATTTACAAGGCAAAGAAAATTAGGACATATAAAGCAAATTAAAAACATACGCTTGAAGAGGGAAATGACGGCCGTAGGTTGGATTTTTGTTTGACCATTGGAGAAAAAATCATGGAAGAGAGATTTTTTCATCATTTCATAATTTTCTCAGATGAATCCACATTCACAACTAATGGTGTTGTTTCATCTCAGAATTGTCGGTTTTGGGCTTCTGAAAATCCAAATTTTAGAATTCATTGTAGAAGACAATATTATAAAAAAAGTGAATGTGTGGTGTGCCATTTCTTATCACGTTGGAGTTATTGGAATTTATTTCATTGAGGGAAGGTTAAACCAGCACACTTATTTACAGCTTCTTGAAAGATTTTCTGAAGAACATTTAAATATTTTAAGAGATATGCCTTTAGTTCATTTTCAACATGATGGTTGCCCTGGCCACTCCACAGAAATGGTTAATTGGTGGTTGAATTTAAATTTTGGAGAAAATTGGATTGCCAGGAATGGACCGATCAAGTGGCCGGCGAGATCCCCAGACCCATCAATTTTGGATTTCTTCTTGTGGGGTCGCCTCAAGCAGTTGGTTTACGCTTCCTAATGATGTAGCAGCATTGAAGCAGAGAATTACAAAAGCCGTAAACTCCATATCGTTAGATCATATTTGAAACAGTTTTAAGGACTTCAGGCGAAGGATCGAAATGTGTGTGGATGTGGGTGGTAGCTACGTCGAATAATAAAAAAATTGTAAACATTGTTTTGTATTGGCCAATAATTAATTTGTTTGTGAATCTGTTATGTTTTTGACATTTATTATTTGTTATAATTTTTAAACCTCATTAATCTTCTGTTAGTAATTGTTTCTTGTTTTACAATTAGTTCGATTAACATTATACCTTCTTACATCTCGTATATTCAATTTTTTATTTACCAATATCCTACTTTTTGAGATGATTAACATTTGCTCCTACACAACTTTAAATATGAATTCAACTCTTAATTCGCAAAAAATGGGAAGTTTCAAAAAAATAATTTTTTATTCCTGAAATTTGGTATAGAGGTATAAAATTGCATTTTAAATAACTTTTCTTAGTGGAATTTTTTCATATTTTGAAAAATGAAGTGGTGATTTTTACAACTTTGCTTATAAAACACCCTGTAGAACACCAAATCAAGTCATTTTTGGTATACTTTAGTTTTACAACAAGCAGGACTCAATCCCCAAATACCATTCTAAAATTCCAAAATTTTTGGTCCATTACACCTCTTGTTACATCTATCCTGGGACACACTGCATATTAAGGTGGGTCGAAAAAAAAAATTTTTTTTCGAAACGCTTTAGAGCGGAAAAGTTGCTCATTGTAATAAAGAGAAAAACGGATATGGCCATCTCTAACTTCATGTCCACATGCTTTATTCGAGGCCTCTGTCACAAGTTTGACGCACCTCTCCACAGCCTGGGTGTGACAGGGAAACTTTTGTATTTCTCTGATAGGCTTAATGTCAGAATTGATGAGTGATTTAATATCATGTTCACTTAGGTCCCACAACATTGGGGGAGGATACAATACACAAGAATTTCAATTAATAATTTCAGTGTAATCGGAAGCTTGAAAGTTTATCTTCGGTGATACGAAATTTCTAACAGTCTTCTTCTTTAGGATGGTTTGTCTTGCTTTCTTCTTACGCCCTTCTATAACTAAGCTCCCGAATATGTTCTCTTTCATCGACAAGCATTGCCAACAGAACATTCTCTGGGTGCGCAAAGAACGCATTTCGTTCTATTACTGGACCGAGAACATTAAATAATTCGTCGTGATGTTCGGATTGCTTGACGGACCAAAACATGTCTTTCAAGCAATCCAAACATCACTGTATTTATCCGACGAATTACTTAAAGTTGTAGATCCAGTAATGGAACGAAATGCGTTCTTGGCGCACCCAGAGAATGTTCTTTTGGCAATGCTTGTCGATGAAAGAGAACATATTCGGGAACTTAAAAACAAGACAAACCATCCCAAAGATGAAAACTGTTAGAAATTTCGTACCACAGAAGATAAACTTTCAAGCTTCCGATTACACTGAAATTATTAATTGGAATTCTTGTGTGTTGTATCCTCCCCCAATGCTGCGGGACCTAAGTGAAGATGATATTAAATTACTCATCAATTCTGACACTAAGCCCATCAGAGAAATACAAAAGTTTCCCTGTCGCACCCAGGCTGTAGAGAGGCGCGTCAAACTTGTGACAGGCCTCGAATAAAGTATGTGGACATGAAGCTAGATATGGCTATATCCGAGCAACACTGAGTCCAGATCGGTTATGACTCATTTCTCAAAAAAATCAGACTTAAATATGTAGTAGATATAAAAAAGAAAAAGTAAAAACATAGTAAGCCAAAGAATTCTACTCATAGTACTCATATCTTTGGCTTACTGTGTTACCTATGGAAAATGTTTGTAAATAGTTGTAAATATAATGTAAATACCACACCCAACAATTGGATGGTTGGTTAGGTAGGGTGTGGGTGGAACTCGACGTGCAATCACCTCCACGTGGTGAGTTCTGGGTCGTTTTATTCTACCAACACGAAAATTGCGAAAAATTGGTAAATTACTGTTTTTTCTAATAAGTTGCGCGAACGGAAAAAAATAGATTATTGATCAGAATTTAATTTATTTAGGTTATTTAAACCATAAAACAAGCATAAAAAACTAAAGCGTGTTAGTTTTAAAAATTTTAACTAACCGAAAAAAATTACAAAAATATCGTGATAAACTTTAAGTATGATGCGCGAATAGAAGATGTTA
Organism: Rutpela maculata; assembly: GCA_936432065.2. Classification (NCBI taxonomy): domain Eukaryota; kingdom Metazoa; phylum Arthropoda; class Insecta; order Coleoptera; family Cerambycidae; genus Rutpela; species Rutpela maculata. The sequence goes on from OW386289.2 coordinate 6,466,114, forward strand.
ACCGATTTTTTTCTTTATGTCGTTTTTCTTTTTATTACAATAGGGAACTTCTCCGCTCTGAAGCGTTCTGAAAAAAAGTATTTATTTTTTTTCGACTCACCCTAATCTATATATCACTCAGGACTAGTTTATCAATGTCTAGTTAGCTAGTTAAGTTAGTTAAGTTAACTAAATTGATAAGTAACAATTAATTTAGCTAACTGGACATTAATAAACAACAAAGTAGTTTAGATATTGTTTAACGTTTAGAAAATAACGGTCCTATTTTGTGGCCAGCTAATGAAATAATTTACAGAGTGTTAAACATAAGCATAGCCCGTATTTCGGATGACATTCCAGAGACGGACTCTGAATTACATGATACTATCTAATATAGTCCGGGAGGTAGCGACATTTTGGAGCTAGTCATTTCAGCATGGCTGGTTTTCTCTGAAATGATAGTTTATTACGTGTACATACACAAAACCGAGGTCAGCTGACGCGTCCGCGGGGGAGGCAGATGCTGGAAAGCCTCCCACGTGTTATAAATTTATGAAAATGAAATAATACCAGCAGACTTGAAATTCTTTACAGTATTCTATTAGATTGTAACATGATAAAAAAATATATTCAGCTGCTGAAATAGCGGTGGAAAGTACGTCCGCTGCTCGGATGAACGTTCGGACGATACGTAAAAATTCATTCATTCAATTCGGCAAGCTTGAAACTTCATTAAAAAATGATTTATTCTATACATTTCACGAAAAATATAGTCAGCTGTCGATCAGCTGGTGGAGAAGTCGTCAGCTGACACCGTAAAAATTGCGGCTTGAGTTCAGTGCCCGACGTGCTGTTTGTGTACATTAAGCGTCGCGCGTTATTTTCAAAACAAACTTATACTTGCTGTTCTTCATGACAGGTATACTAGAGTTTATTATTAATTAGTTATTTAAATAATGTCTTATTAATCTTGCATAAATAAACAATACTCATGATTAATAATATCAAACACAATGATTTTATTTAATCTTTTAAGCATTATTTTTAGTTGAAAAAATCTCTCCAGATTATTATAATATAATTATTCATTGGAACTTTCACAGTCGCTGTCTCCGTAATCTTCTTGCTCGCTAGCTTCATCAGAGTCGAGCGCATCTATCTCCGTATTTAAATGCAAGTCTTCTTCCTCATCTGCAATTAAAAATGATAATCATGAGAAATAAGTGTTGGTTAATTAATGTTTTATAATTTCTTATGCGTCGATAAGAAGCAAAAATAACTGATTTTTTACAAAGAAAAAACGTAGATTTTCTTTTGTATTGCAAATATTTGTTTCGTGAATATTATACAATATAAAATACTTCAGTAGTATTTTACCTTCATCATTATCTGCAACTGGATCTAGAGTGATTTCCGATATAGTTGATGGCAACTGATATCCTTCAAACCATTTGTATATAAATTTATTATCTATTTCCTCCCAACCGTATTCATTTGGTACAACTTCACTTGGAATTTTGCAGTGCGCATGAGCCCAGAGATTCGATATATAAAAAGTTCGCAATAAATGCTGCCTTAACTCTGATTGGCAAGGTGGTACTAAGGAACCGTCGATATTATTGTTTGGCAGCCGAAAAACATCATAATTTTCAATAACTTTATATGTTTTCTTGAAAGTTGCCAGGCGAGCTTCATTTATATCTTTAATCGCTTTAAAACCGTACATTTGGCAGATGTATTCCTCCATAATTGGTATCATTTCCTCTAAATTTTCTTCGTTGCAATCCGAGAATCTACGAAATGCATCTACATACTTTTTGGATTTTCTTAATAATTGGAATGGACGATTTTTACCATTTTTCTTCCGCACGAACCAACGGTTATTTCCAAACTAAAGAAACATCTGCTCAACAAGCTAGCCCCTACTTTCTCGGTTCTCAACTACTAGGCTACCTTTCCGAATTGGTAGCAGGACTCCAATTTTCAGGTACAAAACTAAAACGCCAGTGAGCAAGAATTTTTTGATATACTAATGCACGTAGATTTTGTAAATTAATTCTTATAGTAGTTTATTATTATTCAAATTATATCATTAAATGGAAAAATTATAAAAAAAATAGAGACTGTATTTATTTTATATTATAAATTTAAGCTATTATTAATCATGAATATTGTGTATTTACAACAGCAAAAGTGAAAGTTTGTTTTGAAAATAACGCGCGACGCTTAATGTACACAAACAGCACACCGGGCACTGAACTCGAGCCGCAATGTTTACGGTGTCGGCTGACGACTTTTCCACCGGCTGATCGTCAGCTGACTATATTTTTCGTGAAATGTATAGAATAAATCATTTTTTAATGAAGATTCAAGCTTGCTGAATTGACTTGAATTTTTACGTATCATCCGAACGTTCATCCGAGCAGCGGACGTACTTTCCACCGCTATTTCAGCAGCTGAATATATTTTTTTATCATGTTACAATCTGATAGAATATTGTAAAAAATTTCAAGTCTGCTGGTATTATTTTATTTTCATAAATTTATAACGCGTGGGAGGCTTTCCAGCATCCGCCTCCACCGCGTATGCGCCAGTTGACCTCGGTTTTGTGTTTGTACACGTAATAAACTAACATTTTAGAGAAAACAAGCCATGCTGAAATGAGTGACTAAAATGTGTCGCTACCTCCCGGACTAATACTTTTGTAAAGTTACAATCAGAAACATCGGTCGCTAACAATAAGTATTATTGCCACACAAACCAAAAAATCTTTAAATACAAAATTTTTATTTTATAAACCTTAGTGAAAGTCCAGGCGAACGCTTATTGAGATGTTTACGTTTCTCTACAGATAAAAAGAGTCCCTGAATCTCCAGACAGGTAAAAAATTATTAGTCGTATTATATGGTGTCATTACACAGTACAGTAATTATTCTTAAATATTGCAAGTTCTAAATATTATTTTTTGGTCGACCTAGACAATATCTAGATTTTAAAGTTATAAATTGAATTTTAATATTATTATATAAAACATTAGTAGTCATAGTTGTATTGAATATTGTTCAATGATATGGAGCCCGAAGTATAATAATTATGTTAACAGATCGAAAGTATTTAAAATAAATTTGTCAAATTCATTAACTCATCGGTTATAAAGCACTAACAGTAAGGTGAGAGTAGAAGTGTTGGGGCTGAAACCCAACGCATACTGCCAAAGCCAAACTAGAGATGAGTTGCTATTTAACAACCTGTTATTTTATAACGGTTATTTGTAAATAGCATTAACAGACTGTTATTTCTGTTCGAAAATAACAGGTGAGAAAACAACAGATAAGAAACACGACGTAGTAAAAATGTTTCTGCTAACTGCTGTTAAACTGTTATTGAGAAAACAGCAGCAGTAGTAGGTAATGAAATCGCAACGCAACCGCTAATGTAGTTGAATATATTATTATTGAAGTTGAATATTATTGTGGGTATCTTGAGTCATCGGCTTTATGTATACACTTTTTAGTTGTTATTTTAATCATAATATATCCAAATCTTTTTGATTTTCTTCTCCGTGTGTATATTTTCGATTAACGCACACCGAGTTTAAAAATGAAGGGCTGCCAGAGTTGAATATTTTTGTAGAAATCTCGAGTCATCCACTTTATGTACTCACTTTTAGCTGTTTTTTAAATCATATGTTCAGAGCTTTTATATTTTCTTCTGCAACTGTATATTTTCGTTTACCTGCATCTCTAATATTGTCATTGCATACGCTGTGTTTGGCATGTTTCTATACTGGTATTTCTTTTATTAATTTAACATGAAACAATAATAATTAAATTCAGTGCTTCACTATGCGTCGATTACCCGCTGATATACTATTTCCAGACATGGGTAAGGGAAACTTTCCAATGACTATTTCGGCAGTTTAGTATAATAATGGCGCGTCCATTACCGTAATACAAACGGTACAATCGTGGATTTGTGAAGACGCCGGGTTAACATTAAATGATGCAAAGCTCAAGTACCTATCAAAGGTGCAATATTACCCCGTTATGATCGCGCAAGTTTTTAATTACATGGCAAGTGTCGTCTAACTCCCATCAACTGGAAAATAGGGATTTACAAGTGATATTCTTAGAGAAACGGCGCGCGGCGTTCTTTTCGTGCCGAATATTTAGACTCATATTTAATTATCTATTGTTAATTACGTGGTATTAATCTGCAATGTAACAGTTTGACTTAATGTTTCCAATTGGATGAGCAGTTAATTACAAAAAGAGATAAGAATTATTATAATTTTGTACTACCCTCCCACGCCGACTCTGCATGTTACGTCAATGTCATCCAAAATACGGACTCTGAACATAAAGTTATGTTTATATCTCGAAAACTGCGGCATGCATAATTTTCTTCTTATCGGCAACGATTCTACTAAAAAAAAGTGCCTCAATAATGTGTTACTCGATTTTCGATTCGACACTTGGTAATTGAGATATAGAGGTCATCCAAAAATGTCAATTTTCCAAAAACGCTCTGTAGCTCGGTAGTCGAAAAAGATAGACGATCGCGGTTTGCGCCATTGTTTGGTTCTCCAAAATCCAGCTCCGGAGCTCCGACACTGTCATACAAAATATAGAGATAAGAACAATGATAAAAACAAGACAAAAAAACCGCTGCCCAAGGAATCACTACTTCCACATCCACATTTTTTATCCAAGTCACTCATAACGAAAAAATTTTTGTATGTGGAAATAATTGTTTATGGAACTTTAATAATATAATATTTGAAATCCTCTACCCCAAAAACCAATAAAACGATACCCCACATCGGTAGCGGGGTGGGGGTGGTGATAGGGGGTGGTAGTGGGGGTGGATGAGTAAAAAAACATTTTGAGGTTTCTGGTTCTTGTACACACACTAAATCACAATTTTTTTTCATCCCCTTTAAAATGGGGTGGGGGTGGTAATGGGGGTGGCTAATGCCAAATTTTTTTTTGAGACCTTAGCTTCTCTTGTATATACTAAATACCAATTTTATGGACTCTTACCTGCTTGATTTACCTATTTTCCCCAAATTTACCCCAATTTATCCCCCAACCCTTCGACGGAACAAGATGAAAATATAATCTAGTTCTAGATCTCGTTAAAGTACATATGTGTACCAAATTTCAAGTCAATATCTCAAACGGTTCCGGAGTAAACGTGCGCACAAAAAAAGTTACAGACAGACCGACAGACAGACCGACAGACAGACAGACCGACAGACAGAAATTTTTTTTCGCTCAAACTTAAAATTTTGACGTTTCGTGACATTCTAAGCCTATTTGAACAATAAAAATTTTTAAAAATTTTTTTGTCGTTACTATACTTCCACTGGATGTGGAAGTAATTATAATCGATACGTTAATCTCTTTATCACAGCCACATTGCAGTGGAAGATATCAAACTAGTCGTAAAGACTATTATAGTTTCACACATTTTGTACAATCTGCTTTTAAATCGCATTTTGTTTTATTACTCTCTTGCTTTTCTTTTGGTTTTACTATAAGCGTGTCTTTGCTATCCTTGATTTTCAACGATTTCGCGTAATTTTCTTATTTTCTTATTTCTTCAAGGATTGTGTTTTCGGTTCCTTTCATTTTTAATTCATGAGTAGAGAGACCAAAACATTTTTTGCAAATTAGGCTCAATCTTCGGTTGTTTTTTAGCCGCGTAACTCGCACCTCTGTAGATGATAGTCCAATGCATTCTTGACAGAGAGACTCTGCAGAAATCACACTGAAATATTTGTCTTCCTTTATCTTTAGTTTTATCCGGTGGCCTCTCACAAGAAGAACACTTTATCTTTATTTTTTCTTTATTGAACTGAATGGAATATAATAGGCCGGGAGCCCGCGTATAAAATGGCTGACTATCCGGCGAACTTTGAAAATATGAAAAATGGATTGTTCTTATATAAGTTAGCAATGAATGGACCGTCAGCTGGTTGGGTAGCGGTGGGAGTGGCTGTCAAAGGGTTGAAAACACGTAAAAAAAATTGAGAAAAAAAACTATCCGGCGAACGCTGAAACTTATATGAGGGGAAGATTATGTTGTATAATGAAAGTAGAATATAGTCAGCTGGATGGGGGGCGGTGGATTTACCGTCAGCTGATCGATCAAGCAGGTCCAAAAATACGAAAAATTTAAATTATTCGGCGAACTTTAAAATTTGGGTATAAGATAATATTTGCACTGAGATTCACGAAAAACATAGTCAGCTGCAAGTATGTGGGTGGAAAAGTCGTCAGCTGGTACAGAACAGTGCTGAGTGTTGATCACCTGCGAGACAGCACCCATCATCTTTCTTGCATCAGCTGACGACTTTTCCACCCACATACTTGCAGGTGACTGAGTTTATCGTTAATCTTAGTATGAATATTGTCATATACCCGAATTTCAAAGTTCGCCATAAAGATTTAATTAGTAATATCGATATCGATAACTTAATGTTAGAAAACGTGCGTGCGGCATTCCCGAGTTTCTTTTTTTAATTTGATTAAATATTCAGTTATTATTAATATACATTATTTTATGAGAATACGAATTAATACATTCGTACATGTCAAAATTGTACAGGATGATCTGCTCAGAAAGTTTATTTAGTTTAGTGAAAATAAAAATAAATTTATTCGGCTTCCGATAACAGATCTTCCTCATTCTCATTTTCATCCAACTTATCACTCTCTTTATGCTCAGTGGGTGAAAGATCATTTTTCTCTTTGTCACTCGCATCTAAAAAAAAATAATTATTTATAAAAAATTCATTAAGATTATAATAAGCTATATATATAAAGCTATAAAAAACGTCAATGATGCTCGTGTAGCTACCTTCACTAAGGTGTATAAATTTAGCGAAAATGATAACGAATTTCGGTTACCACACAAAAATTTTGATGCATCTCTCTCGCCTTCGTCGAAATCGGAACTTGTACAGCACGTTTTAAGAACTGTGTATGTATGTATACGATTTGGAACAACGCACACAAACAAGTGCCATCTACATTAGATCTCTTGGTTATGGGTGACAGCTTGAGGAAAACAAATTTAACTTGCAAGTGGTTTGATGGAGATCATTACCCCCATAAGTGGAAATGATTATCCGAGATGCCGAAAATACTGAAGGTATCATTTTTTGTGCTTTTCATTTTTCATCCTATTACAATCTTAATGAATTTTTTATAAATAATTATTTTTTTTAGATGCGAGTGACAAAGACAAAAATGATCTTTCACCCACTGAGCATCAAGAGAGTGATGAGTTGGATGAAAATGAGAATGAGGAAGATCTGTTATCGAAAGCCGAATAAATTTATTTTTATTTTCACTAAACTAAATAAACTTTCTGAGCAGATCATCCTGTATAATTTTGAAATGTACGAATGTATTAATTTGTATTCTCATAAAATAATGTATATTAATAATAAAGTGAATATTTATTCAAATTTAAAAAAAAAACTCAAGAGTGCCGCACGCACGTTTTCTAACATTAATTTTTCAATATTGATATTACTAATTAAATCTTTATGGCGAACTTTGAAATTCGGTTGTATGATAATATTCATACTAAGATTAACGATAAACACAGTCAGCTGCAAGTATGTGGGTGGAAAAGTTGTCAGCTGATGCAAGAAAGGTGATGGGCGCTGCCTCGCAGGTGATCAACACTCAGCACTGTTATGTACCAGCTGACGACTTTTCCACCCACATACTTGCAGCTGACTATGTTTTTCGTGAATCTCAGTGTAAATATTATCTTATACCCAAATTTTAAAGTTCGCCGAATAATTTAAATTTTTTGTGTTTTTGGACTTGTTTGATCGATCAGCTGACGGTAAATCCACCGCCCACCGTCCAGCTGACTATATTCTACTTTCATTATACAACATAATCTTCCCCTCATATAAGTTTCAGCGTTCGCCGGATAGTTTTTTTTCTCAATTTTTTTTACGTCACCCACCCCCACCGCTACCCAACCAGCTGACGGTCCATTCATTGCTAACTTATATGAGAACAATCCATTTTTCATATTTTCAAAGTTCGCTGGATAGTCAGTCATTTTATACGCGGGCTCCCGGCCTATAACCAGTGGTGGCTCGTGATGCTTTGTGCAGAGGAGGCTTGATATTTATACGACAATTATACGACAGTTAACAATATGATTACAATTTGTACATTTCCTCACCTGGATATGCTGCTAGAGGAGACTCAGCATCCCCTGCCTCCCCTGACAAGCCGCCACTGAATATAACAAAGTAACAGACAACTCCATTGATTCAGTCATGTATATTTTGATACATGTATTGATATTTACAGGTCAGAAGTTTGCCATGCTAGAAGTAAAGAGCACCTTGTCGGCAATTTTAAGGAACTTTGAGCTTCTACCGTCAATACCAGAACACAAATTAATTCTTCTGCCAGAGGCAATTCTCAAGTCGAAGAATGGAATCAAGATAAAACTAACAAGAAGGAAGTGGTGACACTTTATTTCAAATAGTTTCATTGCATCATATCAGTCTGAATCAGAAGCCAAGCAAACACTGAACAATATGGGTCACAAAAATATATCTAGAGACTTTTATAGATAATAATAATAATAATTCTTTATTCTCAATTAATTGTATAAAGGAAAAAATAATACAAGTAATTGTAGAGAGCGTCAGGTTAAGAACAAACAATACATGCACAAAGTTATATAATATACATACAAATATTACATACACAACGATTATTGTATATAACGTCATTGGACAACATATATGTGTCTAATACACATAAAACAAAACAACACAGTTAAAGGCAACTTAAGTTTAACGTTAATTAAAGAAAAATTCTTCAAGAGTGTAACAGTTTTTATCAATAAGTAAGGATTTGAGCTTTTTCTTGAAAATAGTAATGTTTTGAGAATTTTTTATCTCAGTTGGCAAAGCATTGAATATTTTGCAACCGTTAAAATAGATACTTTTTTGATACCGTGCTGTCGAATGTTGATCAGGTATAAGATTATTTTTAAATCTTGTGGAGTAACTGTGGCCAGTCAGATATTTTTGAAATGTTTGCAAATTTTTATAAACAAAGCAGCCCAGTTCATAAATATATGTACCAATTAGTGTTAAAATTTTTAAATCTTTAAATGCTGTTCTGCAGGATTCTCTTTTTGACACCTTAGTTAATATTCGCAGTGCATATTTTTGTAGGGTAAAGACACGTTGAGAGTAACTACTTATTCCCCAATTAATGATACCATATCGCATCTGAGAGTGAAAGTTTGCATAATAAAGACTAATTACAATATTTTGACTACAGTGGTTTACTAGTGATCGCAACGCATAGCAACAAGTGCGTAGTTTATTACACAATTCATCAATGTGAATATCCCATTTTAAGCCAGAGTCAAAAGTGACTCCTAAAATTTTACCTGAGTTATGCATGTTGAACAGGTTAGAATTTTGGATATTTAAATTAGCTTGCGAAATTTGTTGCTTGAAAAGTATCGAGGTGGTTTTTTGCTTATTTAAATTGATTAGGTTTTTTTCAGACCAGAGAATGCATTTTTTATATATTTTTTCTGCCGAATTTATTGCTTCCGTGCCGTTGCTTTCCGTGATTAGAAAATTTGTATCGTCAGCATAACATACTATTTGTAAATTCTCAATTGGCTTTAAAAAATAAACTAGATCGTTGGCAAAAATAATGTATAATAGAGGGCCCAGGATGGAGCCTTGTGGGACACCCTGGGTTACCTTCCTGGGTTCACTTTTGACATCATTGATTTGAACAACCTGATCTCGATTGCTTAGGTATGATTTTATAAATTTTAATGGAGGCCCTCTAATTCCATACCTGCATAATTTTTCTAAAAGCAATTGATGATCTACGCAATCGAAAGCCCGGGAAAAATCAATGAATAGACCAAGTGGGCACATTTTTTTGTCAAGTCCATTTACAATTGCTATATGAAGACTACTTAAGGCCGTATCCACACCCCCGTTTTTTACAAAACCATGTTGTTCCGGTGAGATTATGTTATTACGAATGCAAAAGGTTGCTAGTTGACCATTTACGGCTGACTCGTATATCTTGGAGAAGCTTGATAGTAATGTAATAGCTCGATAATTTTCGTACAAGTTGTCGTCACCTTTCTTATATAAAGGACTAACCACTGAGAGCTTTAATTTTTCAGGGAATACTCCTTGTTCAAGTGATAAGTTTATCAGATACGATAAAGGTTGAGAGATAAGATATTTACAATTTTTTAATAAATTATTTGATACATTATCGTAGCCACTAGAATTAGATGGTTTGAGATTGTTTATTATGGCTACTACATCCTGTTCGTTTAAAGGTGAGAGAAAAAAAGAAACATTACCCAAAGGCACATTCGCATTCAAGAATTCAAAATCTCTTTTTTGATTATTAGCTACTAAACTGGTCGTAAAATGTTTATTAAAATTATTTGCAATTTCATTATTGTTTAACTTAACATTATTTTCCACAATATTTATTTCCCTTTTGGGGTTTTGTTTTCCCTGTATTTCTTTTATAATATGCCACATAGTTTTTGTTTTATTATTCGACTGATTAATTTTGTTATCGTAATATTCCTGTTTTGCTATAAGTAGTTTTTCTTTGTATTGATTATTTAGGTGTTTACTATAGTTTTTTAGTTCAGGATGTTTTTGTGCTAAATCCGAAAATAGTTGAACTTTATTTTTTAAATCATTTACTGCATCTGTTATCCACTCTTGATTAGAATTTTTCTTTTTTTGTACAAAACGAATCATAGGAAATGACAATTCAAAATAGTAAGTAATTATATTACTAAAAATTTCAAATGCAGAATTCGAATTACTTCCCGAATAAACATCATTCCAAGTTTCCTGTTCTAAATAGTTGCAGAAATTAGATATACTATCGGAGTTAATTTTTCTTCTATACATATATGTTTTAGTTTTTATACTTTTACTTGTATGTGATTCTATAGAGAGAAATTGGGAATAATGATCAGATAAATGTAAATTGACATTATTTATCACATATTCTGTATCGTAAGGACCAATAAAAAAATTATCTAAGCAAGTATTTGTGGTGGGGGTTACTCGAGTCGGACTATTTATTGTTATTTCAAGACCAAAGGAGATCAATAAGTCAGTAAGTAAGGATACATTATTATTATGTACATTAAAATTAATATTAAAATCCCCTCCTATAACAACATATTTTTTAGACTTGAAAATTGCATGAAGTAAATCGCAAAATAATTCCAAAAAGGCATTAAAATTTCCTGTTGGTGCCCTATATATGACAACAATAATTATATTGCGGTTGACTAGCTCAATACAGGAACATTCCAAAATACCTTCCTTACAGTAATCACTTACGTTTATCATTTTTACATTAGTGAGGTCTCTTTTTAAATAAATGGCTGTTCCACCATGACTAGCAATCTCACGGCAATAGAATGAGTGCAAGGTGTAATTACTGATAGCAAGCAGTGAGATTTGCTCCTTTGATTGCCAGTGTTCAGTGGCTAAAAATACATCAACATTGTAATTAGCTAAGATTACTTCGATCTGCAAAATTTTATTAGAGAGACACTGTACATTTTGATGCATAATATTTAAATTATTTTTTATATATGACTGATTATTCGAATTTTGAATATTTAATTTACCTACATTTGAATTGTTTGATATTACAGTGGTAGCATCATTTGGGATAAACGAGGGTATAAAAAAATTGTTTGTAATCCTGGAATCACGTAGCATGTCAGTTTGTACAATATTATTGACTCTGATATCTTCCGGGTCATCAGTTGCACTAATCTGAGTAACCTGTGTTGAGTTTTCAGCCTCACCTAAGGATAATCCTGTTAAGTCCACTTGTGTGACCAAAGGAACGTTTTCACTGTAATTGGGGTTGATCTCCATTAACGCATCACTATTTATAAACACAAGATTTTTATGAACGTACTTTACCGTTCTTATTATATTCATAATATTTTTACTTATTTCACTTTTACTGAAATGGGTATAATGGTTTTTATTCACGTTTAATATACTTAGTTTGCCAGGTACACACTTGTTTAATTTTGTGACTACTTCAAATAATTTGTTATTAAACTTATAGATAAATTTGTTTAAGTATCGGTTTTTCCCTAACGGTACAGTAGCAATTGTGTAATTATTTATATTAAATACATATTGCCATATATTCTTAACTTATATACAGGGTGCACCATTAATAATAGGCCATAGTTCAAGGGTAGATTCCATGATACAAAGAATTAAAGGTATGACAGTGCGCATCTAGGCGGAGCCAAATCGACAGTTGCTTCGTCACGCGGTGATAATTTTCTACCCGCTTCCTTCGTATACTCGACGTTTGTATATTTTTAAACCTATAATTTAATGCTTATTTCTCTTTTACCTTAACTCATTAATAAGAAATGAATACCTACGTGTTTTATTTGTGGACCAAGCCAATATTCTATATATATATACACAAACCCTTTTAAGGGTGGCGGTGCCGTACTTAAGAAAATGATTTCGTAGAATTTCTCCTATATTCCTGAACCGATTGAAAAAAAATTTTGATAGGCTTCTAGAGGAAACTTGATAGAATGGTACCAGACTATTGAAATCAACAAAAAAAATTATTTTTTGATTTTCGCACGAGAACATTTTTTTTCCTTTTTTACTTTTCAATAGCCCAGTACCATTCTATAAGTTGTCTCTAAAAGTCCATCAAAACATTTTTTGAATCGGTTCAGGGATGTAGGAGAAATTCTCGAATTACGTTCACCGAACCGCCCACCTTAAAACGTATTTATGCGGAGATAAAGCTCATCTATAAAGAACGATACTTACTAAGAACCCTAAGAATCTCTATACGTTCAGGCAAATTAGTCCGGGGTCCAAGCACTCCAAAATCAAGATGACCTGTTCCGACATGACGTACAAATGTTGATATAAGTAATGAAGAGAGCATTACCTGGGGCACTAGAAAACACTTGTCGGATTAATTTTTGCTCTTGCGCAACTTCAGAAATCGCAAAAAAGATGGCGGATTGATAATTACAAAATTATGTTTTACAATGGTTATTCTCCGTTAAAACGAAAACTATGTAACCTACCGATCTGATTTTTGGTATGTATACTCAAAAGATATACGTGATTCTAACTAAGCTATTGGTATTTTTGAAAAGAATATTTCTTTTAGAAAAAAATAATTAAAATCAAAAGGTTGATATTTACGTTCTAAAAATTTCGATATGCGGACAAATATGTTAAATTTATGAAATTCTTATATACAATTGCTTACCAAATATAGTCCATATATTGAAAAAGTTTTTTTTAAAAAAGATCCTGTCGATAACGTATACAGTTTTTTGTTTATGATTTTTTTATGAGGCGCGTAAGTATGTAGCATTAAAATAAAAATAGTCTACACGATAATTGGTACAGTGTAACAGTAAAAAGCACTATATTGTTCAATATAATTGCAAATTTGAATTACTTTATGTTAATAATACAACAAAACGAATGAAAGTAGTAGTCGGGCGTTGCCGATTGCGGCCACTCATTTAAAAAAATAATAATCGATAGAAAGTGAATTGTGTGTTCGAGCAAAATGTTAATCAAATAGGTATTCGCAATTGGCCATGCCCGAGTACAACTTCTACTCGTTTTTATATTGTTTAAGAAATAAAACATTAGTGAGAAATATTATTTTAGGTATTTAGCATATTTAATAGAAAGCAGAAAAGGGAGATATTTTAAATAAAACATTAATGTTGTATATTATGTAATTTTTGTGTATAACTATTCTAACATTTTAGTCAGAATCACTATCATTATAAAATGATGCATATTGCTTTTTCCCTTAAAACAATTTTCAGGAAAAGCAGCACACGAGCACGCAACTGAATACCACTCACAAGAACATTTTGTGTCGCATTTTATTTTACAGTTGCACTTTTTAATTTAGGTTCAGATAAACTTTTTTTTGTCGACATTATCGGTACCAGCTCCTGATTTCCAATTCTGCATCCAAAATTTTGTGCAATAGGTAATTGGAATGACGGTTCACAACACTGTTTAAAAAAAGTAATATTTGCAACATGTTGTTGAAAAGCGTCTTCCGTCGGTGGAAGGGAGCGTAAATCACTTTTATTAAATTATTTTACCTTTTAATAATTTTCAAACTTATACATATTATACGTTTGTAAAGTTGACGTGTATGTACATTGAAAATATTTGCAAAAAAACTGATGAGGGAGGGGGGGGGGTGTAAGATGAGTAATGGAATACATTAAGACAGATTTTGGAATTTTTCTCTGTTTGTCTGCTTGTCTGTTTGAACGCGCATCACGCAGAAACTACTGAACCAATGAGGTTCATCTAAGCTTGGAGTAACATTTAGTTCTCATTTCATCGAAATCGGCCTATACTAAGCCAAGTTTTATGAAAATCGGTCTAGTAGAACAGGAGATACAGCTTGATCTCTACAATAAGCGTATTTGCACGGCATAAACTTTTAAGATTAAACTTCTGTAATATTCCAGAAAATTCGAGAGTACTCTGGAATATTCCAGAAAATTTGTGAGTTTTCTGAAATATTCCAGAATGGTGATTCTACCTCAAACGTAGTTTATAAAGAAGCTTTTTAGTCAATTTCAAAATTCCACGCGAACGTAAATAATAAATATGAACCGCAAACAATAATCAATCGATTTCAACAATCAAACACAAATAGTTTTTATAATGTTAAAATGTTAAGACAAATAACTTCACACTATATACATAAGTACATACGCCTAGTAAACATAAACATACCAGCTAATTCCACTGTAAACTGTTTTCATGCGCTTTATGAATTTTAGGAGAGCTGTCGCCTTTATTTCATGCGCCGCATCATGCACCCATTTTAAAAATTCACAACTCGAATACTATATGCAATATCAACTTAGTTCTTATCTTAAAAACATTTTCAATATATTGGGTATGTTTGTTAGTATAGTTTATAAACAAAAAATTTAAAATTGAAGTACTTGCTTGTATGTTGAAATTCTTACTACAATATTTTATAGTTACAGATTTCATATTTTTTTCCCAAAAAACTAAACATATTTAAACAGTGCCATCGAGCCTCATCCAAGCGCTTATGTCTTTAGTGTATACTATAAAAAAATTAGATGGATAGCACTCATAGTTTCTTTTACAGGACGTGTTATGTATTAAAAAACATTTTTTTAGGAATTATCATTTCGTCTCTTTTCTTATCATTTAAGAAGTTATGCAAGAGCTGATAAGAATTCGACAAGTCATTTCTGGTGTCCTATATAACCCTTTTTGCAAGTTGAAAAATGTACGTCATGTCGGAACAGGTTACTTGGAATTTAGAGCGATTTCGTACTGTTGGACCCCAGACTAAATCCATGATACAAATTCTTTGTATCATGAGGCAAATCCTATGTAATTTAAAATCCCCATATCACCGCGTGACGTAATTGCGCCAGACCGGACCGAATTTGGTTAACAGACCATCATACCTTGTATTCTTTGTATAATGGGTAGATTCTTTGTACCAAAATATGAGGATATAACCAAACATGCTTTAATAAATTGTTGCTTTGGAAAAAGTACAGGGTGTCAAAATTGCAATTTTTTTTCTTCTTTTTTTGCAACATCTCAACTACCTCTTGACCGATTTTCTCCCAATTTGGTAATAGGCGGGGATTTTTCCCAAAAATTTTCTATACCATTTGAGGTAGCAACGAATTCTTATAGAAAAAATTCCGCTGAACAAAATTTTCTTATGAAAAATTTTCCTAAACCGCGAGCTTCATGGTCAAATAATTATTTAAACAAAATTTTTTCGTTTTTATTTAATAAAATGAAAACGGTTTGACGAATCCGAAAAAATCTTGATTCAATCGAAAGATATTTTCAATACGCGTCGTTTGGCGCCAGGCACAGCTCATTTTGTTATAGCCAAAATAAATTTCTTAATTAACAAATTGATTACTCCGAAACTAATGAGGTCAGGATATTTGTTTTTTTTCTAGAAACATGCCTTTTATACCAAAGAATATACCATATTTTATTGACCCGATATCTTCAATACTTTTTGATTGTTTAAACAATTGGCATAATTTGCTAATTAGCAAATAACTTTTTTTCGATAGTTTGATCGACTTCAAACCAGCTTTAAACGATAAATATTGATGTCGGGCATAATCCCCATAGAAGTCTGCACGAATGCAACTTTTTGCTTTTGTTTATTTAAAGTTTAAATTAATTTTGCAGCTTAAGAAATGAAATATCTCGGCTCTGGATAAACGTATCGAAATGGGGTTTTGTGCATATGAAAGTACTTGGAAAAAGGAAAATTTTGAGACCAGAAAGAACTTGATCGGATAACCGGAATCGGAAATATAAGTGATATTGCGTTAGAGGCTCTAATTTGTTTATTAACAACTTTTTTGACACGAGGTTTGGTGCAAATGAAAGCTAACAAGTTTTTCCATCAACCACAAAAAGTTCTACAAAAAATATTCAATCCCTGAAGAGTTATACGCGTTTTTGACCCTTAAAAAATCTCTCCCGTAACGTGAAAATAATAAGATTTGACGCGCAGTGGGGTGGCAGGTTCGATCCTCAGTGTGGGCAAATTTTTTTTTTTTTTCGTCAAATTTGCTTTTTTTTTCATGTAACCAAGTATTTTTTATGATAATAAATCTTTTTATTTTCTGAGAAATTTTTAAAAACATCGTAAATATTTTTTTTTTTTTGCAATTTTCATTAAATAAATGGCTATCTTGCAACAAACATATGATTGTTCTTGTTCAACGAGGGTTTGTCGGTAGTTTTTGTTTTTTTTTCACTACTTTTTGTGAAAGAGAAGGCTTGTTTTACTTTATTTGAGGGGGGTGCCTGTCGAAAAAAGACCAAAAATAAAAAGGCAACAATTTTATTTTTTCACTTTTTTCTTATAATGAAAAAGTTCACGTCTCATGAAAAAAAACACACACCTTGTTATTTGTAAATGAGAAATAATCAAAAGATTTAACAATTTTAATGGCATTATTATTTTATTGTTTTAATTACAAATATTTACAATTAATAACTGTTAACGCTAATAACTATGTGATTACAACTAGTAACAATCGTTTGATAAAGAACTTTCCGTGTCCCAATCTGAATTCAAAACATTTAACAATTCATCTCCGTTTAAATCTACATCGTCATCGTTTATATGCTCATTAAAAAAAGTGCATTCATCTTCAGCATCAGCTCGAGAGTTACGGATTTAATGAAGTTCTCAAGAATAAATAATTATTTATAGCGTTTTTTACAATTTAATAGTATATTGTGTATTCAGGTGTGAAAGCAATACATTCCCGGACGACGATGCAAATTGTTGGCTGAGGCGCTAGCCGAAGCCAACAAGCATCGAAGTCTGGGAATGTGCTTTCACACCGAAATACACATACCATTTTTACTGAAATCACAATCAATATTATTATAAATTAAGGAATTTGTATTAATGCATAACATTTCTTCATTACAATCTAACTGCTTACTAATAAATGCAATTTTAATGTGAGTTGGTTTCTCTACGTGTATTTATTTACTGTCTAAAATATACATAAAAAACCGTACGAGAATGTTACTTTCCCGGCCTAGGCCGGGAAAGTAACATTCCCGTACGGTTTTGTTGATCGTTGCTTGGGAACGGATCTTTTCTGGTCTGTTTTCTGATACTTTCTTAGCAACGGACTAAAATCCTGGAATTGGGCATTTTTCGATCTGAAATTGCGCCGAAAATGTAGACATTGCCGATCGATTTCAGAAAAAAAATATTTTATTATAGGAAATGTTTTATTGCACGAAAAAAAAAAGCAATTTTGACGAAAAAAATTTGCTCACACCGAGGATCGAACCCGCCACCCCATTACGCGTCAAATCTTACCATTTTCAGGTTGCGGGAGAGATTTTTTTTAGGGGTCAAAAACGCGTATAACTCTTCAGGGATTGAATATTTTTTGTAGAACTTTTTGTGGTTGATGGAAAAACTTGTTAGCTTTCATTTGCACCAAACTTCGTGTCAAAAAAGTTGTTAATAAACAAATTAGAGCCTCTAACGCAATATCACTTATATTTCCGGTTCCGGTCATCCGATCAAGTTCTCTCTGGTCTCAAAATTTTCCTTTTTCCAAGCACTTTCATATGCACAGAACCCCAAATCGATACGCTTACTCAGAGCCGAGATATTCCATTTGTTAATTTGCAAAATTAATTCAAACTTTAAATAAACAAAAGCAAAAAGTTGCATTCGTGCAGACTTCTATGGGGGTTATGCCCGACATCAATATTTATCGTTTAAAGTTGGTTTGAAGTCGATCAAACTATCGAAAAAAAAGTTATTTGCTAATTAACAAATTATGCCAATTGTTTAAACAATCAAAAAGTATTGAAGATATCGGGCCAATAAAATATGGTATATTCTTTGGTATAAAAGGCACGTTTCTTGAAAAAAGCAAATATCCTGACCTCATTAGTTTCGGAGTAATCAATTTGTTAATTAAGAAATTTATTTTGGCTATAACAAATGAACGGGTTGTGCCTGGCGCCAAACGACGCGTATTGGAAATATCTTTCTATTAAATCAAGATTTTTTCGGATCCGTCAAACCGTTTTCATTTTATTAAAGAAAAACGAAAGAAATTTTGTTTAAACAAATATTTGACCATGAAGCTCGCGGTTTAGGAAAATTTTTCATAAGAAAATCTTGTTCAGAGGAATATTTCCTATAAGAATCCGTTGCTAACTCAAATGGTATACAAAATTTGTAAAATCACCTCTTTTTTTACCCCAGACAGACTCGCCTATAAGAAAACATTTTTTAAGCTAAGAAACGATAATTTATGTATCACATCACGCTAGCTCATGGAGGGCGCCTTATGAGGTACACCTGATGATGAATATTTTCTCTTTTTTTTTACGAACCGTTGTGGCACTCTTGACTAGAAAATCTCATGCAGGAGTCATTTCTACGTAAAAAAAAAGGTACACTTGACAGAACTTGATAATTCCAACCGTTTTCGAGAAAACTGCCGCAAATATTTCAAGAATTCTTTGAAAACAAACTCAATTTGAAAGGGACAAATTGTATTGATTGAAAAGTGTGCTTTGGTGACGCTTAGTTCTGTCAAAATGTCAAACTGATGAAATTGTATGTAAATGAGAGAATTAAAACGTCACCAAAGCACACTTTTCAATAAATACAATTTGCTCTTTTTAAATTGATTTGGTATTCAAAGAATTGTTGAGACCTATGCGGCAGTTTTCTCGAAAATGGTTGGAATTATCAAGTTCTATCAAGTGTACCTTTTTTTACGTAGAAATGACCCCTGCATGAGATTTTTTAGTTAAAACTAAAAGTGCCACTACGTTTCGTAAAAAAAAAGAGAAAAAATATTTATCATCGGGTATAGCTCATAAGGCACCCTCCACGGGCCATAGTGATGCATAAATTATTGTTTCTTTGCTTAAAAGTATTTCCTTACCAAATTGGGAGAAGATCGGTCACGAGGTAGTTGAGATATTGCAAAGAAAAGGAAAATAAAATACAATTTTGACACCGCAACAATTTATTAAAGCATGTTTGGTTATATCCTCATATTTTGGCCAAAGAATCTACCCTTGAACTATGGCCTATCATTAATGGTCCACCCTGCATATATCATTTACGAATGAAGAACCTGTCACGATAAGAGCTCAAAAAAATCTGGCTTTCAGCAAATAATGTATTTAAATAAAATTTCTTTCAGCAATTTCCCTTTCCTACTATCTCTCACAGTATTGGAGATAAAAATGTGGCTCTTCTTAGTTCTTGAGACACATACTTGTCAAAAACATATTTCATTGTTTATGATGAGAAAAAATTATGTTTTTTACATAGTGTTCACTCTCTGATTCAGTTCAGATGTTACTGAATAATTTTAAAGTATTAAATTTTATGTGTAATTGTTTTAAAATGTAATAAACGGTACACAAGTGTATATAGTATTTTTTTGAAGCAGCCACTGAAATAAACCTCAATAAGTAAAACGTGATACTTCAAGAGTCCTACCAATATAAAAAAAACAAATAACACTACAAAAAATTACTGAACAAACCCCAGCTATTCCTACCATATAGGAATGGTTATCTGAGTATCTCTAACTTGTATCCCCCTCCGGACGTATTAACTAGGATTAGAATATATAAGTATTCGTATAATTTGAGGTTACCTGTGCTATTGTTTGTTTACCTTCGGGGAGTTTCTTTTCATTTGATATTATGGTAAGTATAGTTAGCATTAACCTATACAAGGAAACATGGATCTATAAGACCATAACAAAATGTAAAACAAGTTAAAAAAAGTAGATTTACAAACGTACGCTTCGCCTGTTCACTGAACTTTTTATATAATTGTTACACATTCTATAGGATACTTTTAGACATTTTTAATTTTATAGTACGAACTTAGTTGGTAAAAGACTAAGTGTAAAATAAAGTAAAAATAAAAAAACTGTACCATACCCCATTTGGGTTTCGAACCCGGGGCCCTTGGATTCCGAGTCAAAAGCGTAAGAACTATTCCACCACTTAAACACGTAAAAACAAACGTAAATGTTTACATTAGACGAGCTAAAATTATATTTCCACGGTTGTATATTACATTATAAAATGTATATTTGTAAAATATTGAAATATTGATATGAAATATTATTTCACCAGATTTCTATTCAATTACAAAAACATAAAAAATAAAAAAAAAAATTTCAAATTTAAATCATTAATAACATTTTTATTTACTGATCGATTTTGTTCAAAAACAATAAGGTTCTTCCTCCAGCCAACACTAACTTACGATCCAAATTTCAGTACAATCGGATTTTTCTTTCTTGAGTTATCGTGCTTACAAGAAACGTGACGGACGGACGGACAGACGGACAGACGGACATTTTGAAAGTTGTTCAGAATTAGTTCACTAACACAATGATATGAAAATTTTTTCTCTACGAGCGATATTTACAATTTTAGAAATGTGCCGATCAAATACAATATACTCTTCGTTTTTGCGAAGAGTATAATAAGAGTATCACAGAGATAGTTTTATTAAGTTTTTTCCTCCTTTACCGTTCAATCTAGCTTTATATGACCACTCGCAACATGCCCGTGCTCCGCGGTATTCGTTAAAAAACATAAGTTAGCTCAAATTCAGGTCGCTATATTTTATTCGCCATATTGAATTATTCAATTCTGATAATTTTGTTGAAGGTTTGAGGTAGCACAATTGTAAAAAAAGTTGCACCAACGTTGGGGTAGCAATAACTGTCAGTTATTTAGCTTTAGCAGCTACAGCGACAACCTTACAATAAGGTTGCGACAGTCTGATATATTTTGCCTTTATGTTAAAAATAATAAAAATAAAATATTGTTCAAATAATAATACGAAATGTTAAACAGTAACATAGTATCATCAGTCACAGCCTACTGCGTAAGAGTAATTACTGCGCTTCCTCCACTACCATAAAATACTTGCCTGTTTGAAGCAATGTCAAGGAATATTACAGCTAGACCTTTCAACCTATATTTGAAATCAGGGAAAAAAGATCTAAAAGAATATATAAAAACATACAGAGTTTTCCATTTCTATTGTAATATCACGTGACCTATGCAAACAATTGTTTTTTAAACTGCTGTAGCATGCATATTGCTGCTTCATAAATTATAACATAATTTAACTCGAGCGTGAAAAACCGCGGAAGTTTGAAATATTGTTTCTTTAATTTACTTCATAAACAAACACAACGGTATGCAACCAGAGTTACGTCTAAGCCGTACTCAAGGTAGCTGGGTATTCTAACTTAGCCTTTAAGAGTGGAAAGGGTAAAGAGACGACACGATTTACATACTACGAATAAGCGAAGAAAACTAAAAATTTCTCCGTTACATGAAGGTACTTCGTATCTTGTCTGCTAAATTGTTGAATAGTGATGTGTCCTCATTAAGCTTCTTTTTACGACTTCAACATGAAGCAGGCCAAATTGTTTTCACCGGTTTGATGCAAATCTTCTAAAGTTAGATGCAAATCTTCTAAAATTAGATGCAAATCTTCTAATATTAGATGCAAATCTCTTAAATTTGGATGCACATCGTAGATATTCATTTATTTTAATTTGGATTGGAAACTTTAATTTTTTTTTAACCATCCAGTGGGGTTGTCTTTCTTCTCCTCTACGTAATTAGAAGATGGAATGTACATATTAGTCTAGGACAACTTTTTACGGAGATCGCGACGATAGTATGGTAGGATAGATGTGATTTGTCTTTATGGAATTTCTAGAACCGTCGAACATGGCACTGGGAACTTCTTGACTTAATATTGGCTCATCTAGAAGTCAGCGATTACGTCAATGTGGGTTGGATTTCACCATCATCATCCCTCACTTGGAGTCACTACTTTTATTCACTGAGAATTCCAGATAAGTATCGCAAATAAAATTTTTATCTGATTTTTTTTTATATATATATATATATCATATTTTTATGCTTTAACATTTTTAGAATTCTTTAAAGTATCAAATTGCAAATGTTTTTTTTTTGAAACTATTTCCATTTTCAATTTTATCTTCAATATGTTTTCAACGAACAGTTAGTATTTTCAATTATTATTAGGGTGTAAATTATCGGCGTAACGTCTAATTAAAAACAAATATATAAAAAGTTCTGTAAAGACTTTGTGATCACAATTTCTACGAAACGCTTATATTTAAATAATAAATTTTGACTTTTAAACACCATATTGTCGGTTCATGTTTTAGATAATATTTTAAATAATATCTACGTAACATATATTCGTCCATTCGTTTTCTCTTTTGTACATAAATTTGTTTAATTTTAAGGCCTCAGTTTAGTTGTTTTCTAACAAAAACACATCCAGTTTGATTGGTTTATAATAAAATCAATTTTATAATCACATTGTCCACTTATTTCAGGTATTTTGAAACAAACTATTTTTAAACAAACTATTTTTATACAAACTATTTTGATGCAAACCATTTTGATAATATCTTTAAGATTATTAATTTACACTTTTTTTTTTAGTCAACAATGTATACTTTCTTTACAATTTGATTAGTTTATCTTTCTTGTAATCAAACTTCAGTTTTAGTGTAAATTACAAATATAGAAAGATTGGCGCCCCACCTCTCTGGGAAAATTATCTTTATATAAGTCAAATTAACATCTTTTTAAGAAAAATTATAAAAACATCTGTCATATATTAATTACAATCTATCAAACACGTAAAACCATTTGTAAAGTGTTTTCTGACCCATGACTCATCTGCCGAGTCTCTGAGCTACTGGGGTAGTAACATTTTTTTTCTCTAAATAACATAAATCAAATCAAAATCTCGAACACGTTACAAAAAAATAATTAATTTATTAAACAGCGAGGAATTAATGTTATACTGCATTTAAATATATATATATATATATATATATATATATATATATATATATATATACAGTGTGTGCTGCAATCGCAACACCACGTTATTTTGGAACGCGTTGGCCGATTAATTTTTTTTTTTTTTTAAGAAATAACACTCGATGAGCTTTATTTGACTGTTTTGAAAAATTAATATTTTCGAGGCCTACTAAACTCCTCTAAGTGGGTCTAAATTTCGAGATCGATTATTAGGCAATTCTTTATCGGCAAATTGGATAGCGTATTTGATTCGCAGTTATCTCAAATACCTCGATACAAAATTTTAGCTCGATACCTCATACAGGGTGTTTGTTATTCAATGCCAAATTTTAAAATTTCTCACATTTCTACTCGCCCTGTATAAAAGTCGGTTAGGTTTACTAAAAAGATAAAGTAGTCATTCGACTTAAGAAACATCAGACACTAAATGGGGAAGAAAGAAGAAAAGTTATTCATTAAATAAATAGTGCTTCTATACATTATTCGGTTGTTGAACGTAAGTGCCTTAATGAAAATTTTTCAAACAAATGGATTGGAGGGAATAGCTTTTCTGTTTTTTTCCTTATTTAGTAACATCAACATCAGATACTACACAGTATGATTGGAAAGCGGCGGCATACCTAAGGTAAACAACGTGGTATAAAAAATACATGAAATTTTTCTTTGAACCGCCGGCGCCGCACAGTGGGCCATTTGTAACTTGTAGGTGGACAAAATTCTACAAATTTCTAAATGAGCTTAAAATTGTTGTTAGAAGACCGGAAAAATAGTGAAAAAATTCTAGGCATTAAGGGGGTGGTTTTTTGAGGGTTGAAAAAAAATTTGCTTCTAGAGTGCAGAAACTCTGTGAGGATGATAATATGATATCTGTGAATACATCAAAAATAAATATTAAATTATAAATAGTAGGAGGGTTGTTTTTGATGGGGTTGAAAGATAAATATTATTTTAAAATTCTGAAACTTTGTGGACATGATAATATTAGATCCGTGAATTCGCTGAAAATAATAAAAAAATCCAAGCAACGAAGGATTGGATTTGAGAGGATTGAAAAATAAATACACTTTAAAAAGTATGTAAAAAAGTTTCAAAAAATGTTCTTGCCAATGTTTTAATTTTTTAACATAACTTAATCTTATATCATTCAAAACATTGCAAATATTGCAAAACCTTTTTGCTTTCTGAAAATTCTATAGGAGGAATACATATTGTGTCCTGTCCCAAGCTCACTGTTTCTTATTAAATTGTAAGAATGTTTAGTTCACATTCGAAAAATAAGGCTAACGCTTCTTCTGGACAATATTTCCGCTGATTTTCGTGTTCCTACAAATTTTTCTTCACATCAGTAGCGGTTGATATATCCTCATGGATTTTGCCGCCTTCTTGCCCTCGCTCAGCCAATCTTCGAAAAGTTCCTTCCGAAAAATAACACATATCTAAAAAACGCAATAAAAAAATCAGCTGCAACTCCTGCACCCAAGTTTACTTTAATTTGGTGAAGTATAAAATAACATATCAAATGGATAAAGGCCGATTACAAATAATATCACTATCAATCAAACTGTAGGTCTTAATCAATTGCAAGTATAGTGAAAAACTTGCAGGGTAAAATTTAAACTGTTATCTATCGTACAGTAATGAAATGCATAAAAAAACTATTTATATTACTAACAGTACATACCTAAATAAAATGTTTCCGATATCCAGAAATTTAATAACATCTAAATACTTCCGTCTTATAATACTGAAAGAGTAGACGACTAATAGAGATTTGTCAGGTAAACTGGTTTTACCTGACTTTCAAAGCATTACAAGCACTAATTTATGACCGATTTCGGAGAATAATCTAAATAAGTTTAATACTGGTCTCAAAACTTGATATTTATTATTTTTGTCCAGCTAGATTTAAAATATGGACTACTGTGCTGTTGTCGTATTTTCTTAAAAAAATGTTCGTGATGATTTTTCCCACCGTTCCAAAATTTTTGAAGACCATTGTATTATATTAGCTTTCATACTTGTCTTGCTATTTTTTACTCAAATCAGTAATTTTGAATTTTTCAGTTACTGATTTTAAAAGCTGTTTATGTCGAGTATTTTCATCAAAACCTCGCCACATATTGAAGAACTCTCTTCCCAATAATTTTTGTCGCGATTCTGAAAAAAATTAAAAATATGTGTTATCGCAAAACAGCACAAAAAATGCAAAACACAGATAAAAACTAGCGACCTTAGTCTGTAACATGAGTCAAAAAACAACATGGAATCTCTTGGAAGTGATAAAGTTCCAGCATGCTGAACTTTTAGAACTTTGTTATTTTGCTGAAAAAATATCATCCTATTTAAGCCTATAGTTTAACTTTATATGAAAGATTCACAAACGGTAATATCTCAGACATAGTAGACTCTTACCTATAGTTGTAACATCCATAACACGAATTACTACTAGAATATTATATCACAAGATAACTTTGAACACATGCACCTCTTGCTACGGTTGAAAACGAATTAATAACAGGTACGGAAAATTTAAGGGCACTTTGACTACCTGTAGTTTCATAAGTACATATCACAGGTAGATAATTTCTCGAATCTAGTTTAGTTAATGTGTTCTTAATGGGGCTACCTGGTTTCTTGTATGATATTTTGATTTGAATTTTGTCCACCTAGAACGGCCATACGGTCCACTGTGCGCCGCAGCGGCGCCGATAGCGGAGAATGCCTTATGAAAGGGTCACCGGCATTTTTTTAAACCTTTTTTATGTCTCATTATCAATATGGGAGAGCTCGAGTTGGGTGCCGATTCTAGCAGGTATATTTATTTATGGTTCAATTGGGTCCGACCTAATTGAATCCCCGTAAATATTAAAATAATTGGTTAAAACTGAATTTTATTACAGCATTGTTGCCGCTGTAGGATAGACATTTTTTTCTAAATTTCATGGTACTCAGGTAATAAATTTTAGTTTATTTAGTTTATTTGCTATTGTCTCAAATTTGTCAGTTGTTGGAAAATGAAAGAAAATGTTCCTTGCCCTTTTTGCAAGCAAGACACAAAACCACGTCAAATTAATGATAAACGATTTTACTACTCCCCTATTCTCTTAGTACTGTTTTTATAGGTTATAAAGAATTCAATAAAGTTTTTAATTTGTATAGGTAATTTTTTTGTACTCCTACATACGTCCCTATATTTTGTTAGCAATTTGAAAGTGCGGCAACAAGGCCAATTTTTTCAATTTTCAACATATCTTCTTCGGGACCCAATTCAGCCCACATCTTTTTAAAGGCAGCTAAGTGGATATGGTTTGGGACCCAACTCGGATACGTCCATCGAATGATTATCGATATCTGTCCGCATAGGTAGTACTTCACATTCAATTACGCTGGCAGACGAAAATTCCGAACGGCGCGCGCGCTAACCGGAAAAAGAAAAAATATTTTTAGTTTCTTTTTCCGGTTAGCGCGCGCGCCGTTCGGAATTTTCGTCTGCCAGCGTAATTGGGGTATGTGAAGTACATATACTAACTACCTTGTAACGCCTCCCAGCGGAGTTGTTCCAATGTATAGTACATCCAATAATATGGACCGAACTGTTTAGCCGTTTTCTGTAAATTGATGTGGGAAGTAGGACCTCTCGGTAGTCCGTTGAAAGGCCGACGCGGCGCTAAAATCATTCCTTGGGCGATGTGAACGAACGGGACGCGAGCTGGGCTCTTTTTCGTTCTCGCAGTGATAAAGCAAGTAACTAACGGCTTGCCGTTAAATTCAACATAAGTGTTCAATATCTTTGGTGGAAATGGGATGTAAGTAAATCGTTTTCTACCCCATTTTCAAAGCTAATTACGTTTTCGTTTATTTTGGGGTTCTCAGCTCGAATACTTATACACATTATAATTTTACCAAGTCATACTTATACAGGTTATATACTTCACAAAGTTGTATTTCACCACGTTATGCTTTGCTATTCTGAGTAATATTTTACTACTTACGAAACACTAAGTACTGCCTTGCTACTTTAATACTATAGAAGCTATGAATTATTAAGTTACGAAATCACTAAGTCAACAAAAATTACGAAGTTATAATGAACTACCAGTCACGATAATTTAAAATTATATAGATCATATTAGCAGCACGTCATCGCCATTATTACCATGTATTAACTGCACTTCATCGTTGAATTGCTGAACCACCATGTTGCTTTCACCACTGTAGTCAAGACAGCTGAACTCGAAGATTGTATAATCTCGCTACTTGGAGGCAGTTACGACGTTCCATTAATAATTTATTGGGAACCACGTCATAAATGGTTTTGTTATTTAAATGTCACATGGGTGGATCATGAGGAAATTTTCTTCTTTAAACGTAGGAGCCAAGAGTTTAATTGCAGCCATTTTCTCGATACGGAACCGTGGAAGCCACGAGGTGTGTCCTTTTCAAGCGACCGACTCCAGTCAGAGGGATTTCTCCGAATGTCTGGCCTAATCAACTGTTCACAAAGTTAAGTTCATGTTAAAAATGTATATATTTCCAAATATCACCTCTTTAACAAATTGCGAGATTTGAATGGCATACGCCAGGTTTAATTATTGATTTAATTAGAATCTTACGAGCTACATAATCACTGCGTTAACGTAAAAGCAAAAATTTTAGAGTGCCCTATGCATCTGCTAATCTTATTGATGTTAAATTTTATGTAATTTAAGACACAGGGTGTTTATAATCACGTTGTAGTGGATGTGTCCATTTAATTTACCGCGTAATTGAAGGTTTGTGTTAGACGTCGACACAAAGCCTACAAGGGGGTGGAATCAGTCGCCTTTTGCGTCCACTTTCCCTTTTTTTGTAACTTTTGGTTATTACCAATTTTCCTAGTGTAGATTTATTGTTGGTTACATTGTGTAATTTTGCCGTGTGGTTTATCTTGTATTGGTTATTACCAAATTTTACCTTGTATAAAGATGTTGTTGTTACATTTTGTAACATTGCCGTGTGGTTTACTTTAGAGATTCTTTTGGTTATTACCAATTTTACCGTGTGTATATATTTTTTGTTACATTTCATAATTCTGCCGTGTGGAATTTTTTATAGTGAGTAAATTAATGTTATTACCTATATATTTTATTAGTTGTTACGTGTTAAGTCAGTGATAAATTTAGGATCGATCTATAATTGTTGCGTAATTAATCGCCAATTTGTGATCATTATGTTGCTTATTATAGATTTCTGATTATTACGTAATTTTTATATTTTCGCTTGTTATTGCTAAAATTTTGGGGTATCAAGCAACAGACTGTTTAAATTAAATTACCTACTAAATTGTTACTTTTATAGTAGTGTTTGTTTGCTCAGTATTTAGCTGCAGTATCTAAGGGCGATAGTTTATCTAAGGGCGATAATTTTTGTCAGTGACTATACAATAAATAATTTTTTTATAATATCGGTCATAACCTTGGTTAAGCGTTCTGCCTAGCTTAAGACAATTTTTATGTAAGAGATTTTTTTGATCATATATCAATCACATTTTATTACCACGAATCCTAGGACAGATTAAGTCACATTTCTCCATTATTGCGCACTCGTTATCATTTTGATCTCGTTTTTTGCTTGAACTACCTTACTAATTCCACTGTACATATTAGAATGCTAACTTGAATCTCTAACCACATTTTTATTTCGATTATACATCGAACCTGTACAATTGTTCCTAAATCGATATTAAATCGATACTATCATTACTTCTTGTTTTATTTGTGTTGTGTAGTGCTTTCTCTTATTTTACGGCTTCACTAGCAAGCCTGGCGCCCATAAAGATTTGAGTTTTTTTGCGTACCAAAATTTTGTTCTTCTTTGCTCAAATATTAGTTAGTTCCTAACCCTGATTCACGCCCTTGCCTCCAACAACACTGACTAGCCTGGGCCTGCTCTGATTTGAGGCTGGCCTTGTTTACCTGATAACACACGGTCACTCCAATTAGATCAGCTTTTGTCTGTTTTTTTTTTATGTGCAAGTAGCTTGATTAAACTTTATTATTAGAGTCACGTGTGTGCTATAATTTTTCTTATGTTGTAGCTGACTTATATTATGCACCAGAGTGTATCTTTCGAGCTTTTTGATATTTTTGTCGAGTGTTTGGCTACGAGGACATTTTACCTCATAATAGGAGCCATTTTTATAAAATGGCGCCTCAATGCTAGGGTGAAACGTTACAACCTATGCGGACAGATATCGATAATCGTTCGATTTAAAAATAAATGCCCCCCCCCTCCCTATCCCCCCACCATACCAAAAAGATCCAGAGAGAAAAAAAAATTTGTATTTATATGGTCTCTTCGATTACCGACTGGCAGACGGTAATCACTCGTCGTCGAATTTGCACGCTATTTCCTAGACTATATAATCTACTTTAAAGTTCAATGCTTAACGTAAAAGCAGTAGCTACTAAACTCCACTTAAAATGCAATAAATGTAGCGCTTCCACCCTCTCACCCCAAACCCCGCAATTTTTAAAGAAGCGAGAATATTGCATATTGTACTTGTTGCCACTTCACCACAGAAGTAAAGTAATTGGCGTGGTTTTTTTACGTGTTGTCCCCTATATACCTAATGCACTAATTATCAGAAGGTTACCTGCGTTAATTAATCTTCGTCGTCTTCCATAGATTCGACATTCATGCATGCTTGTCCGTGGCAATGGTAACACATTGTGGAGCAACGTGAGCCTGCTTTTCTGCAACTGCACCTGTTTTCGTACCCTAATTTGCATGAACAAGAAGTTAATTTCAAGACAGATTCGGGAGCTCGTTCTTTAGTTGTCATAGTTGGGGTTAATATACAGCCGACTTTTTCCATCCCCAATCAGCAGCAGAAGTTGGTGGTAGTTTTGATAACATTACAGTATTGTTCGCTTTATCAACAAGTTTGTTAATCTGTACATCTAGACTTTTTTCTGCGGAGGCAGAGTTGTATAAAGCTAGAAGAAATCGCTCTCCTACGTCTACAATTTCTTCATGACTAGCTTTTTCATTATTAAAAGTTTGCACGATGTCTTGTAAGTCAACTCTTTTATTAAGCACATTGATTGCTTAATCGTACATTTGGAAAAAACGCTGAGGTTGTGTCGCAACCGTTAATGGCGTGTGCAAATAATATTGTTTCTTTAGTTTTTTAAAAAAGTTGAGGACTGTAATCCTTTTGCTGGTATTACTTTGTTTTTATTTTAAAAATGTAATGTCTTTGTCAGAAGGAGAAAGAGCAATAAAAAGGACTAGCAGGTCAATATCTTACCCTACGACAACAGCTGTGTCGCACTTATAACATTTTCGATAGCAGTTTGTACTATTAATCAATCGGTGTCACCGGAGCAACGAACACCACGATTCCTTCATTACTTACTTTTTTCACTAGTTCTGCAATCAAACGTTCTTTGTTAAACAAATTACTAAGGAACTTCTGCTGAGTTTCAGAAACAACAGTGTTTTCATCAAATATAATTTCAGGACAAGTTTTTTGCAGTACCCGCCTTTGTTGTTTTAGGCTCTTCGTGCTGTTTGCATTATTCAGATAACCATCGAACACGGCAGTTACTTTATTACTATAATGTTTTCTTATGTAACTAACGTAAGCGTTGTAAACGTTATTAAATTTTTTTTTTTTGGCCATATTACGTGGCGAAGCAAGAATCCTCCATCAATCACATACCTACTCACTAATTTCGAAAATATGGTCTCGTTCTGGAACAGTATTAATAATCTGGTATAAAGTTGCCTTGGTAGTTTTTCTCATTAGGCCTTTGTCCTCGAAAAGGGAAAGAGGTACCGAAGCCAGTTCAAAACTTAAGCACGTTTTTAACCCCAGACGCGAATGAATTGTGCAAATAATTCTTTAAAAATTGCGATATTTTTTAGGGGTGAGAGGGTGGAAGTGCTACATTTATTATAATTTTAAGTAGAGTTTAGTAGCTACCGCCTTTGTGTTAAGCATTGAACTTTAAAGTAGATTATAGTAAAGATTACAATTTATTGTGTTAACTGGGATCAACTCTCAATGTGTGCGCCTTATTTCCTACGGTACTATTAATTTTAGGAAAAAAGTGTAGATATGTTTTTGAGAGAGAATTTTATAAGGAATAATTTTGTATATAGGTATTTTTATCAAGAAGTGCACAGTTTCCGAGATAATCTAGAAAATCTCAAAATGGGGTGGAAACGACCTCCTAGGGGACGAAGCACACTATTTAAGGTGGGAACTTTTCGGTTTACTAATTCATATGCTATCCTTAACATTTCCACCAATTTTCAAAACTTTCTAAATTTTGTCCAATATATTACAATATTAACTGTTATTTTACTGAACTAAAAGGGCAAACATTTTATAAGACTTTTTTGCTACTTCTAGATCAATATATTACCATGCAAAATATTTGTACATATACACCAGACACCCTATATACTCCGGAAGTGAGATGGCACCAAATACAAACATGCACGCTGCTTGACCCTTGACGTGGACCTATATCACATCACCTGAGATATCAAATCAATCCATTCTACTATACACAAGTAAGATGACTAGGCCAATTCTACCGGACTATGGCAAATTAAATTAACTGATGTTATTTTGTTATTTACCCAGCGATAATCATAAATTATTAGCAATGTGTCACGCAGAGGATCAGTGATTATATAATGATACGGACATCTTATTTCGGGCCAGTCTTTGTTTAATTTCGAGACACAATGGTTCTCCTCACAGAAATTGCACTGTCGATAATCGTTGCGATAATTGGTTATAAGTGTTACCAATATTATAAATTGAAAGAGAAATTAAAATGGTTACGTATTATACCTGGGTGGCCAATCCTTGGAAATGCCCTCGAGTTTGGAGATAATTCTGGTATATAATAATTAAAATATTACTTTATCATTCACATTTTTATGTAATACATGGTACCTAATACATCAATATTATACTTTGAATCATTCACATGAAGTATGTGCGTGTGATTTGTGTTGTCTCAGTTTTGAGTTGTAGTTACCTATAGTCTAGGAGATAGCTACATATTTGGGGCCTGGGATATCACCTGTTGGCATTGCTGTTATGTTTTGGCAAGTATTTTATCTTATGTGACCGTTTTGGCGCTAGCCGCCTCCGAAAATATTCAGTTGTGGAACAGAGTATAACACTTTGGGGCTTGGTGCTAGTTGAAGAGGGTATCTTGGCGATCAACATTGGGGGAGGTTTGGGGGGGGGGTTACATTGAGAAAAAAATGTTGGCACTCACAGGGACTATTCTTTGGTACAAGAACTACAAGTTTGAGAAACTGCCAACATTTTTTTTGAAAAGCACCAGTTTTAGCCCGTTTTAGGCCAAAGTCCAATTTTTGGCCAAAAAATCTGGAAAATGGTCAAGCAGAAAATGTTGGCATATGGTTTTCCAGCAATGAGCATTGACGACGAAAATTTTCCGCCTGGTCAGAAAGTGTTATACTACGTTCCAATTTTGGCCATAATTAATGTCGCCAGTGCTGCCAATAGGGTCATTTCGACCTATTCCAAAAACATTATTTTCTTGAAGAACGACTTTTAAAATGATGATCTACCAAAAATTATCAAATTCTGTCAATCCGATCATGTTAAAAAAAATTATTAAAGTCGCGCGGCGCATCTAAATCCGACCGAGCCGAATGACGTCATTAGGCTTAAAGCTGTGAGGTGACTCCCATACAATACACGGGGCGCGCGCTATATTGCTCCCATTAGGTTAGTTCAATGTTGTTAATCATCGGATAAAGACACTGTTAAACTTCGAAACTGTTTTGTTTTGTGATTTGAATAAAAATGTCAACATACAGCACCAAAAATAAATATAAATATTGTATTGTTTCTGAATGCAAAAGCACGACGCGCGACGGCGTCAACACCAGACAAATATTTTATTCGTTTGCCGACAGACAAAAAGAAAAGAGTTCTTTGGCAACAAGCATGCGTCGGGCTATCCTGTTAAATGAAAAAACAGGAGCCTATTGCTCATTTTAATGTAAGTTAATTAGGTTAATAAAAAATAAAGGTAAATACCAATACATATAAAACTTAGAAGAGAGATATATTTTTTAAATAAATAAGGAAGTATAAATTACGTCAGAAGTTTAGTAGGAATAAAAAAAGCCAAAAAATATCACAGTCGAAGCCATTTACATGCTGGCCAGAGTTAGTCACCGCTGTCCAGAGCCGTACTTCAAATTTTTTTGTATTACAATGAAAATAATAATATGAGAGATTTAAACCGCTAAAGTGTAATGTAATAAAATTATATAAAAAAAATATTTTTAAGAAAAAGCTTTTATTTGAAAAAACTGTAATAAAAAGTAAAAATAATTTTTTTAAAATTCATACACCTGGAAACCAAAAGATTTGGGGCCGGTCATATAGCGCTATTGTATAGTTACTTTGCTCAATTATCAAAAAAATTATTTTTACTTTTTAGTAGAGTTTTTCAAATAAAATCTTTTTCCTAAAAATATTTTTTTTATATAATTTTATTTTTTACTTTTTAGTCTACTTATTTTACAGACAGACAGACAAAACCCTTTCATTTGCCACCGCCATCCACTCCTTCCCTCTCCCGTCTTCTCTAATGCTACTTCCCACTTCCTCCCACCCCTTTCCCACCTCTTCCCCTCCCATTTCTCAAATCTTTCCACCTCTTCCCACCCCATCCCCACTTTTTCCCACATCTTCCCACCCATTCACCCCCCCCCCCCCCCTTCACATCTCTTCCTTCCCCTTCCCCACCTCTTCCCACCCCTTTCCCACCTCTTCCCATCACTTTCCCATCTCTTCCAAACCCTTTTCATTCCTTCCCCACCTCTCCCCATAGAGTTTACATGAGAATAAAGATGTTTTATCTATTAAGTAATTTTATTATTTAATATATTGTAGAAATATAAAGCATGCTAGATTTTTTCCAATGGCAAACTGTATCGGCTGGCAAGGGTTCTTCACTTCGGCGATATAACCACATTACAAAAGCTATTGCATGGTTAGAACGTAGCCTACGTAAATGATTTTATCAGGCCTCCGCATTGCACTCGAGTCTGCCTGTGACGTCACGAAAGGAGTCCTTTGATATTACAAAGCTACTACTGAGGCAGCAGGTGGATTTCGCGCGTTTTTGCAAGATTAATATTTTATTTCTTCGTATAATTTGTTTAGTATTAAGTTGAGTATGGATTACTGCCAACTAATTGGGTTTCAGTTTGTATTGGAGTCGAATGAAAAGTGAGTTATTTAAATATTTAATGTGCCTAACACAGTAATAATCAAATAGATTGAGAGAAATACTATATATAAATGATTCAGTCTCCTAATACTAATAATCATTATAGTTATTGAAATTAGATCTTGATTTATTACTGTATCCTTATACTGTGAACCGAACTGTGAACGTTATGAAAGCGCCCTTAACTAATGAATGTCAAACACAGGTAAGAATGCCCCGTCGGTATTGTGTGGCAGTGCAAATCAAATTACAATAAACAACGATATACTACTGTGTTTCGTTTTCCGTCGGACAAGAACCTGGCAAAAGAATGGTCTCACTGCATGACCGAAAACATTTTATCTCGAATCAACATTCAGTAATCTGCGTTAATTACTTTAGTAAGCAATTCCACTTCCACATCCAGTGGAAGTCTAGTAAAGACAAAAAAATTTTTAGAAACTTTTGTCGTTCAAATAGGCTTAGAATGTCATGAAACGTCGAGATTTTAAGTTTGAAAAAAATTTCTGTCTGTCACTTTTTTGTGCGCACGATTACTCTGGAACCGTTTAAGATATTGACTTGAAATTTAGTACGCGTATGTCTTTTACCAAGATCTGGAACCATTTTCATCTTATTCCGTTAAAGGGTTGGGGGTAAATTGGGGGTAAATGGAGGTAAATAGGTAAATCAAGCAAGCAAGAGCCCATAAAATTGGTATTTAATATATATCTAATGTCTCAAGAAAAATTGTGGCATTAGCCACCCCCCTTACTACCCCCACCCCATTATAAAAGGGGGTGAAAAAAATGGTGATTTAGTGTGTATACAAGAACCAAAGGCCTCAAAATATTGTTTTACTTCATCCATCCCTAATATCACCCCCTGTCACACAAAAATTTTGTGTGTGGAAATAATTGTTTATAGAACTTTAATAATATATTTGAAATTGTCTACCCCAAAAACCCATAAAACGATATCCCACACGGTAGTGGGGTCGGGGTGGTGATAGGCGGGTGGATGAAGTAAAAAAATATTTTGAGGCTTTTGGTTCTTGTATCCACACTAAATCGCAATTTTTTTTCATCCCCTTTAATAATGGGGTAGAGGTGGTAATGGGGGTGGCTAATGCCAAAAATTTTTTTGAAACCTTAGCTTCTCTGGTATACACTAAATACCAATTTTATGGACTCTTACCTGTTTGATTTATCTATTTACCCGCCCCCCATTTACTTCATTTTATCCCCTAACTTTTCGACGGAATGAGATGGAAATATAATCCAGTCCCAGATCCCGTTAAAGTACATATGTGTACCAAATTTCAAGTCAATATCTTAAACGGTTCCAGAGTAAACGTGCGCACAAAAAAGTTACAGACCGACAGACAGACAGAATTTTTTTTAGCTCAAATTTAAAATCTCGACGCTTCATGACATTCTAAGTCTATTTGAACAATAAAAATTTTCAAAAATTTTTTTGTCGTTACTATAGGTACTTCCATTGGATGTGGAAGTAAAAAGAAAAGTTGATAAGTTGCAATCTCTGTGATAGGAATTAAATTTAAAATAAATATGTTGTACATACTTGTGTATGTACCGATCTTTTAATATTTATAACAATAACTGTAGTGATTTATTATTAGAGAGGCATTCTAAATTTAAATAAAATTCTAAATTTATTGCTGTTAGAGTTTAAAGAAAGAATTATTTTTGTTTTGTATTATTAAAGGTGTTTATTTTGTTTTGAATCAATAAGGTATCAAGTGTGTATTTTAGTTTTATAGATACCTTACTACTTAATAGTACAATACTGATTATTAATCATTTACAAATTGTTTATTTATTTATTTTTAGAAAACTATTTGTGTTTTTATAATATATTTTATTATTAATTATATAAAGTAAATCATTTTTAAGCATACGTTTACATTTTTTGTTGTATGCGTTCATATAATTTTGTTAGAAACATTCAAGAAAGTGTTAAGAGTTTAAGTATGTACCGTAACGCTAGGACTCCGACGGCCGCCATTAGAATTGAATGCGTAGGCCTGATAAAATCATTTACGTAGGCTACGGTTAGAACCACCATCAGAAGCTGCACAATCTTCACACTTTACCTCTACAATATTATGTTCTTTTTCATTTATCCCACATGAAACTTTATAATTTTTTGCATTTATTTTATACTATTATTTGGGATTATTTTGGAAAATAGAAAATAGAAAAACAAAAAGCAAACAAAATTTTAAAACATTTAGTTAGAAAGCGTGTAAAACATAATTATAATTTATAAGAATTCGCCTAAAAATATATTTAATTAATACAGTAATTATTCTCACTAACATTCAGTAGGAATTAAGCAGATAATGTTTTTCACAAAAATAATTTAGAAAAATATTTGCCCCACTCGCCCTTAAAATGGTTGTTTACTCCAGGTGCTTGTTGTCGGCAAACTGTTAAATAAGAACTTTTTTGTAAAATTTTCTATTTCTAAGTATTTCATGGGTGTACTATACACATATTTAGTTTTATTTTGAAAATCCTGTACAATTAATTATTACTTCCACATCCAGTGGAAGTATAGTAACGACAAAAAAAATTTAAAAAAAATTTTATTGTTCAAATAGGCTTAGAATGTCACGAAACGTCGAGATTTTAAGTTTGAGAGAGAAAAAATTTTCTGTCTGTCCGTCTATCGGTCTGTCGGTCTGTCTGTCTGTCGGTCTGTCTGTCGGTCTGTCTGTCTGTAACTTTTTTTTTTGTGCGCACGTTTACTCTGGAACCGTTTGAGATATTGATTTGAAATTTTGTACATGTATGTACTTTAACGAGATATAGAACTAGATTATATTTTCATCTTGTTCCGTCGAAGGGTTGAGGGGTAAATTGAGGTAAATTTGGGGAAAATAGGTAAATCAAGCAGGTAAGAGTCCATAAAATTGGTATTTAGTATATACAAGAGAAGCTGAGGTCTCAAAAAAAATTTTGACATTAGCCACCCCCATTACCACCCCCACCCCATTATTAAAGGGGATGAAAAAAAAATGTGAATTAGGGTGTGTACAAGAACCAGAAACCTCAAAATGTTTTTTACTTCATCCACCCCCACTACCATCCCCTATCACCACCCCCTCCCCGCTACCGATGTGGGGTATCATTTTATGGATTTTTGGGGTAGAGGATTTCAAATATTATATTATTAATGTTCCATAAACAATTATTTCCACATACAAAATTTTTTCGTTGTGAGTGACTTAGATAAAAAATCTGGATGTGGAAGTAGTGATTCCTTGGGCAGCGGTTTTTTTTATATGTATTATTAAAATAAAATCTTATTTACCTTTGCACTTACTTCCTCTCATTTCTGCACTTAAATATTCGTGACTGGAATTAAAATACTCCATAACCATTTAACAAGTCTACTTCCGGAAGATTTTTGCTTTCACAAAGCCCTTTTCGCACATTTTTTGTTTTTAAAAAGCACAAAGAATATAAAAAACCACCTACACGTCTCTTTATGCACATATAAATTTTACATATATAATTACACATTACATTACATATAAAACCGCTGCCCAAGGAATCAGTACTTCCACATCCAGATTTTTTATCCAAGTCACTCACAACGAAAAAATTTTGTATGTGGAAATAATTGTTTATGGAACTTTAATAATATAATATTTGAAATCGTCTATCCCAAAAACCCATAAAACGATACCCCACATCGGTAGCGGGGTGGGGGTGGTGATGGGGGGGATAGTGGGGGTGGATGAAGTAAAAAAACATTTTGAGGTTTCTGGTTCTTGTACACACACTAAATCACAATTTTTTTTCATCCCCTTTAATAATGGGGTGGGGGGTGATAATATGGGTGGCTAATGCTAAAATTGTTTTTGGGACCTTAGCTTCTCTTGTATATACTAAATACCAATTTTGTGGACTCTTACCTGCTTGATTTACTTATTTTCCCCAAATTTACCCCAATTTACCCCCCCAACCCTTCGACGAAACAAGATGAAAATATAATCTAGTTCTAGATCTCGTTAAAGTACATATGTGTACCAAATTTCAAGTCAATATCTCAAACGGTTCCAGAGTAAACGTGCGCACACAAAAAGTTACAGACAGACCGACAGACAGAATTTTTCTTTTTCGCTCAAACTTAAGATCTCGACGTTTCGTGACATTCTAAGCCTATTTGAACAAAAAAAAATTTTAAAAATTTTTTTGTCGTTACTATACTTCCACTGGATGTGGAAGTAATACATACATGCAATTTCACTGATAAGACGGCGCGGCGCGGACCGTCAAGCTGCTGCTGCTGTCGGTTTAAGCCTAATGACGTCACGCGGGCACGAGTTTCTTTTCCCGTCCGCGGCAACTTTGGGGCTTAATATTTTGAAAACTATCATAGATAAAGACGTGAAATTTTGTATGACTAGTTTTTGTATTAAACAAATTATGATAATGTTGAAAAAGTCGCAATATAGAATTATCGGAAATGACCCCATTGCACGGTGAAAAAATGTTGCATATATCGAATGTTGATCACCAAGATACCCTTTTCAACTAACCCCAATACTCTGTTCCACAATTGAATATTTTCAAAGCGGACACTCACATAAGATAAAATACTCAGAAAAACATTTGCTAAAACATAATAGCAATGCCAACAGGTTATACCCCAGGGCCCGTATATGTTGCTATCTCCTAGACTACTACAATCGTGTTATGTTATGAGGATACGATGAAAACAGTTGAAAGTAAGAATTTGTAAAAAATCACTACAGTTGTTTATCTGTTAGTAGCTGTTTGAAAACATCATGATTTGTCTACTCCCCATTCAAAAGGGACGTATTTTGATGTAAAACTTATGCACTTATCTCCTTCTAGTTTAAACACTCTCCCTTTAAAACTTCAAATAGATAGATAGGTATAGATAGATATTTTTATTTGACCAAGTTACAAAACATGTTTTTGACAAGTCAAAGATAAAAATACAAAAATGTAAAAATATAAAAAATGTATACACATCACTACATATACAAATGCTTCACACAATATAAAAAACCGCTGCCCAAGGAATCACTATTTCCACATCCAGATTTTCTATCCAAGTCACTCACAACGAAAAATTTTTGTATATGGAAGTAATTGTTTATGGAACTTTAATAATATAATATTTGAAATCCTCTACCCCAAAAACCCATAAAACGATACCCCACATCGGTAGAAGGGTGGGGGTGGTAGTGGGGGGTGGAAAAAATAAAAAAATATTTTGAGGTTTCTGGTTCTTGTACACACACTAAATCACAATTTTTTTTCATTCCCTTTAATAATGGGGTGGGGGTGGTAATGGGGGTGACTAATGCCAAAATTTTTTTTGAGACCTTAGCTTCTCTTGTATATACTAAATACCAATTTTATGAACTCTTACCTGCTTGATTTACCTATTTACCCCAAATTTACCCCAATTTACCCCCCAACCCTTCGACGGAACAAAACGAAAATATAATCTAGTTCTAGATCTCGTTAAAGTACATATGTGTACCAAATTTCAAGTCAATATCTCAAACGGTTCCAGAGTAAACGTGCGCACAAAAAAAGTTACAGACCGACAGACAGACAGAAATTTTTTTTTCGCTCAAACTTAAAATCTTGACGTTTCATGACATTCTAAGCCTATCTGAACAATAAAAATTTTTTTGGCGTTACTAAACTCCACTGGACGTGGAAGTAAAATACAAAAAATAAAAAAAATAAAGAAGAGACAAGCTCCCACGAAATGGCCAGAGCACACCAAACAAGCAGAGGTTAAACTAAAAATATCAACAAATTTGTGTATTTACAAATTCATCAACTGAATAGAAACAATATTTTAAAATGTGTTTTTTTATTAAGTTTTTGAAACTATT
Organism: Rutpela maculata; assembly: GCA_936432065.2. Lineage (NCBI taxonomy): Eukaryota > Metazoa > Arthropoda > Insecta > Coleoptera > Cerambycidae > Rutpela > Rutpela maculata. The sequence continues at coordinate 6,506,852 of OW386289.2, forward strand.
AAAATTATTTACAAATTCATCAACTGAATAGAAACAATATTTTAAAATGTGTTTTTTTATTAAGTTTTTGAAACTATTAAAATTAAGATATTTTACGTCATTAGGAATGTGATTGTATAATTGAAGGTTGAGAGAGTTTTTCTGTGATTTTGTTAATCTAAGATGAGGCTGCCTAAAATTTGATTGGCAGACCTATTGCCATACGAATGAAAATCTGAGTTAGTAGAAAAAGAATTTACGTTCTTGTGAATTTGAAGTAAAGTAATATAAATGTGAAGAGAATGAACCGGCATTATACCAAGACTCTTAAATATTGGTAAACAGTGATCCCTCCAACCAGCATTAACAATTAGCCTGACTGCTTTCTTCTGTAGACAAAAAAAAAGCACATCCTTGAGGTTTTAGAACAGAGTTGATTTTTTAGCCTACGTAGCATGAATATCGATCGAAACTGATAATTTGTGTTACAGTTGCTCCACATGATGGGACCAGTTAAGAGTGTCATCTAAAACAACGCCAAGAATTTTAACACTGTTACCCTTGATTAGTGAATTATTTGTTGAGGAAACGATTGCTGGGTTTTTTCTTCGTTTAATTTAGGATTATTCGAAGAGAACCAAGCACCAGCTTGTTTGATAGAACTAAAGCTATCCTCATTTGGGTCAGAAATACTAAAATCAAAATCAATAATGGATATATCGTCAGCATAAGCGATGAATTTTTTTTGCTGACATATAAAGTAAAAATAATCATTGACAAATCAATAATAAGGGAGGTCGAGTGATACATCATTTGAACGGTCTTTCCATTCTTTACATAAGCATGAAATTTTTCTTTATTTTTTTCCTTTAATGCCAAAGAAAAGTGTAGTATTTTTGCTAAAAACAACTCTGTATAAGAACCGTTCCGTACTTTCTAACTATGAGTAGGGAGCCGAGGGAAGTTGCAGTTTAAAAAAAAATCAAAACCGTCTAGCTTTATCCTAGAAATGTTGGTAATAAACATTAACGAATTGTTTAGATAATGTTGAAGCTCTATTAGTAAACTCTTAGCAAACAAATTTAAAAACCCGCTGCCCAAGGAATCACTACTTCCACATCCAAGTATCTTACAACAAAATACTATATTTGCACTCCACTATTTGGAAATAATTCTTTATGGAACTTTAATAGTCTAATATTTGAAATCATGTACCCCAAAAACCCATAAAATTATATGCTACATCGGTAATAGTGGTAGGCTGGTGGTGGGGGTGAATGAAGTGAAAAAAATTCTTAATGACTTTGGCTCTTGTACACACACTAAATCACACTATTTTTTTCACCACCTTTAATAATGGTAACGGGGTGGGGTGGCTAATGCCAATTTCTTTTTTGAGACCTTAGCTCTTATATTTACTAAAGTACCAATTTCATGGACTCTTTACTTGCTTGATTTACCTATTTACTCCCTTTTAGCCCAATTTACCCTTCAACTCTATCTAGTTCCAGATCTCGTTAAAATACATATGTGTGCCATATTTTAAGTAAATATCTTAAACGGTTCCAGAGTAATCGTGAGCACCAAAAAGATACAAGACTAACAGACAGACCGACGCGACAGACAAATTTATTTTGCTCAGACTTAAAATATTGACGTTTCATGATATTCTAAGCCTATTTAAACAATGAAAATTTCCAAAAATTTTTTTTGCGTTAACATACTTGAACTGAATGTGGAAGTAATACGCAGAAAATGGCATGACAAAGATATAAAAATCGTTGTGTGCGGTAAACTACACGATAGAAGTAAAGCCTCTACTTCAAGCATTTTCTTCGAGGAAACCTACTACGCATCCATACTACTCAAGGTAACCCACTGTGCATCCAGTTTACTCGAGGAAAGCCTTTGCGCATTCATTCTTCTTGAAGTAACCCACTGCGCATCCATATCACTTGAGGTAACCTACTGCGCATCTATGGCACTCGAGAAAGGCCACTGCGCATCCATACTACTCGTGGTAACCTACTGCGCATCCATTGTACTCGAGGAAAGCCACTGCGCATCCATACTACTCGAGGTAACTTTAACAACATAATATTTGAAATCGTCTACCCCAAAAACCTATAAAACGATATGCATTAGGGTGGATGAAGTAAAAAAAATTTTTGAGGCTTTTGGTTCTTGTGCTCACATTAAATCAGAATTTTTTTTCATCCACTTCAATAATGGGGTAGGGGTGGTAATGGGGGTGGCTAATGCCAAAAATTTTCTTGAAACCTTAGCTTCTCTTGTATACACTAAATACCAATTTTATGGACTCTTTCTTACCTGCTTGATTTACCTGTTTACCCCCCATTTACCCCATTTTACCCCCCAACCCTTCGACGGAATAAGATGAAAATATAATCTAGTTCCAGATCCCGTTAAAGTACATAAGTATGTGTACCAAATTTCAAGTAAATATCTTCAACGGTTCCAAAGTAAACGTGCGCACAAAAAAAAGTTACAGACCGACAGACAGACAGACATTTTTTTTTTTGCTCAAACTTAAAATCTCGACGTTTCATGACATTCTAAGCCTATTTGAACAATAAAAATTTTCAAACATCTTTTTGTCGTTACTATTTATACTTCCACTGGATGTGCAAGTAAAATTAATTTGTGGAATTAAGACAAGATGTAAATTTTACTTTATAGCAAAACATAATTGTTTTAATCTAATCTATAAAAGAATATCCTGACTGACTGACTCACTGACAGATCTGCCGAAGCACAGCTCAAACCGTTGGGTCTAGAAATTTCAAAATTTTGCATAGAGGTTCCTCGAATGGCGTACGTAACCACTAAGAAGGGATTTTTCGAAATTCGAAAGCCCTAAGAAGGTGAAAAAGAGGGTTGAAATTTTAGGCTTTTTCGGAAACGGTAAATCTATTAGATACGTGTAAGATGAAATTTCGATTTTCACTTTTAAAGGGGTGAAAACGGGGGTGATAGATGGTTTAAAGCGCACCCGTATTTTTGAAATCGCGTAAATTTATTATTTTTTGGTTTAACTCGCTTTAACACAAAAATGGAATAATAAATTATTATCAAATTGCGATGCACAGTGGGTTTCCTCGAGTACAATGGATGCGCAGTAGGTTTCCTCGAATGCAGTGGATGCGCAGTAGGTTTCCGTTAATGCAATGGATGTGCAGTGAGTTTTCCCAAGTACTATGGATTCGCAGTGGGTTTTCTAGAGTACAATGGATGCGCAGTGGGGTCCCTCGAGCGTACTTCCTGAGTACTATAGGAGTACTCAGTGAGTACCTAGTACTTCTTTATAGTCATAAGTTAGTATGTCAATGTTCTTAATTCCATGCGCAAGAAGTCTTCCACGCGAACGAAGTCGCGGGCATCAGCTAGTAAGCACATATATACATAAGTATACACCTCGGCAAGCAGCACACATACATTTTACACAGTTTCACACATATTCTTAATAATTCTTATTTCTATTTAATACATTTTTAAATCGATTTCTTTAAAAATAGTCCAGTACAATATGTACAGAAGCCTTTATAATAATTATATTTAATCATTGTTTGTAGAAACTATAAACGACTTTCAACGGCTAATAGCAAAGCATGGAAAGTTGATGCAACTGAACTTTCTGGGTGAATTCGGCATATTCGCAACTGATTATAACTTTGTGGAGTTCATGTTGGGCACCCACCACATTTTGGATAAATCAGACGATTACAAATTTTTCAACAATTGGTTAGGAACAGGACTGTTAACCAGTGAAGGTAAGAAAAGTTTAAATAACATTTAACATTCAGACTTAGCTTAGATTGCCTATATTTAGTCTTTCTTTTTACTTTAAAGATGAAATGATAAAATCTTCAGGAAAATACTTTGGAAAAGGTAAAATAAGTTGCGGGGTTCCACACGGATCTGTTCTTGGTCCATTTCTCTTTTTACTGAATATTAATGGCTTGGCAAGTATCAACATATTGAGAAGTTTTACGCTTTTTACCTCTGCCGTCGCCATCTTGTGGCATAATAAAAATTTGAGGGTGTTACGTGAGGATGCTTGCTCCGATATATCTTCAGTAAAAAAATCGTGTGATCCAAATCTATTTACATTTAATATCGCTTAAACTAACACACAATCTTCGCTTACAACGTGGTTTATTGAATTGCACATCGAGTCTAGATGAAATTTTCAAGAACATTATAAGGAATCTAAATAATAAATTAGCCTCAGTATTTTATGTTATTTGTGCAATTTCTATCGATTGGGGCACCCTAAGGCAAAGAGAGCCTATTTTTCTCTAACAGAGTCACATCTAAGATATGGTATTCCATTTGGGAGATTGTGCAGTCAACAATTATTTAATGGAGTACTCATTTTGCAAAAGTGATAAGATACAAAATGCTGTTTATTTTCATCCACGAAATTATTTCACGAAAAACAAAATACCTTTGAATATGTAGAAACTGCTCGCCAAACAAATAATACTAACTTACCTATCCCATGTTATCTTTCAGTTTTACAAGAAATAAATTTTGAAATAAATTTTGAAGGATGTAAAAAATTCTTTATTGATAAACTCTACTATAACTTGCATGAGTACTATGACGATACATTTTAATATATTAATTGGTTCTTATCATATACTGTCTAAAACATCGCGTGTGTTTCTATAAAATTAAGTAAACAAATAATATTTATGTTGTAATCAGTAAACTTTGTCAGTGAGAACGATCTCTTTGGTCAATAGTATCTCTCCCTTTCTTTTTCCTTCTTTTCATTAGAGTGAATATTTTCTTAGATACGTCTTATATCGAAGTGGACTATGTTTAACCTGCGTCAGTAACCAATATCTTAATTCTAACCCTGAACGATGTTATTAACCCCACTGATAACCTTTATTTCGAGAAAATCTCATTTCTGACCATGAGATATCGTGAATTCCCATGAATTGATTTGTGAATTTTGTTCATTTTAGGCACTAAATGGAAGAAACGTAGGCGAATGGAAACGCCAGCTTTCCACTTTTCTATTCTGGAACAATTTATTAGCTACTTTGATTCAAATGGGAAAATCTTGATGGAGCTATTGGAGAAAGAAGTAGATAAAGACTCCGTTGATATCTACCCTTACATAACTCTATATGCACTAGATGTGATATGTGGTAAGTAAGAAGCATTCAGAAATCTAGCCTCTAATTGTTAAAATAAAAATTCTAAGTGACTCCATCTACCGGCCAACCTAGGAGGCAGTTTTTCCTTTCATATTAAAATATTAAATATATATCAAGTTGGTTTTAGAAGTTGTCAAATATATTAATTACTGATTATTAAAATTCTCTCATTGGATTTGTGTTTTTGATGTACCTATTTCTGTTTTACATATATTTGAGAAAAACTCAACACTAGTCTAATAACTTATCTTTAGGATTAATAATAATAATAATAAAAATAAACTGCCTCATACTGTTCTCCTTATTTTGGCCCAAAGAGTCATCACACGATCTATTTGAACACCAATCAGTTAATTTCACTTTATATTTCTCCTCATCGGTCATTACGTAGGAACACAAAAAAAATTTTTTCGTGAGCGCGAATTAAGACCCACTTTTCTTTATATTTTTCGGGGCGCTTAACATGAATCTGAAGTCAGAATAGCATGCTTGTGGACAAATTTTCGAGCTAGAGGTCAACATTGGACGAAAATCATGAAAACTCGGGATTTGTGATATTTCCGGGTTCGAAATGAACAGAAAAAATTTAGAAGACGTGGAAATATCATTTTTGGGAGAAAATACAGTATTTTCCAATGCATTCCATTACTTGATAAAACCTCATGTACAGTGAGTTTACTTTGGACCGCACTATTATACAATATTTCCCAGGATATTGCTCCCAATGGTGGTTTATAAACATATGCATGTAAATTGATTCGGGATTGTATTTGTGTTCGCGGTGCCGAACAGAACTGTACACGCGGGAAGAACAATAAGGAGAGGTAGGAATTATATCTCGGGATTGTGTGGAACACTTGGCCTGTGAGATTAAACCCTTGCTAGCATCGATTTGTGCACTCAAAGAAATAGTATGGGTAAATTCAACAAAAAAAAATGGTTAAGTAACAATATCGTTAATTTTGTTAAACTAAACTATATTGATGGTATTTTTAAACAAGAGGTGATTGTTATTTTAATTAATAAAAAGTTGTCGTACAACAAAACAAACATTATAGTGGAAGACCAGACCCTCTGAATTCGACACCCTCTATACAACTCGCGAACACCCACCTAAAAAATAGGTAATCTGATGTAAAATAACCCGCTAAACTTGATTTTTGAATTCGCCCATTGATTTGAGATTGCCAAAATGACCAAATTGGCAATTTTCTAAAAAAAATAAAAATTATGTGTTATTTTTTGTTTTTCATATAACACGTCATATATTTTTTATTTTACTTCAGAATTTTTTAATTTTTTTACATAATATTCTCTAACTATTCTTTGATATGTTGAAAGTAAAAAACTTTACCTAAAAAATAATTAGTTGGCAAAAAAAAATAACAACTTTTCTTTGACGCAAAATCTTTAAAATTTGCAGAGTAAAATGTCCGATCGAGGTATCTTTTTTATTTTTAAAGTTAGGTGCCTACTATAATCGAAGAAAATGTTCCGAATGAATTAAATAAAATCTTTTATAAGAAGTTTTTTCTGAAATTTTGCTCCCTTATCGAAATATTCATTGATTGTTTCAGCGTCCGAACGAATGCGCGCTACTATGAATCGGCCGCAATCGCTTCTAGAGCTAAACGCAGGCACGTGCCGGGTGATTATTATTTTCCAGTGTCCATTTATGTTAAGTTGAAAGTGCTTTTTGTCTCAGTCCTTATATTTAGTGCGTTATAAACACATAGTTTGGCATAAATTATAATTACTCGGATAGGAAATCAAAGGAAACAAGCTAAAAACGTACTCTTCGCCTGTTCACTGGATTTTTATATAATTATTATACATTCAATAGGATACTTTTCGCAGTTTTTTGTAAATAATGTTACTTTTAGACATTTTTAATTTTATAGTACGATCTTAGTTGGTAAAAGACTTGGTAAAAAAACTATACCAAACCCCATTTGGGTTTCGATTACGTGTCAAAAGAACTACACCACACCTTACACGTAGAAGAATGTAAATTTTTACATTATAAGACACGAGCTATAAAATCATATTTTCACGGTTGTATATTACATTATGAAATGTATATTTGTAAAATATATAAATAATTAGAAATAGTAAAATGAAATATTTCACCAGATTTCTATTCAATTACAAAAACATAAAAATTAAAAAAAAAATTTTTCAACAGTAAAATCACAAGAGCTTTTTTTATCGGATAAATTTCTCTTTGTAACGAAATAATTTTGCCAATCAGTGATTTTATGAGAAAAACTGACATGAAAAAATCGCGTGACCGGAGATCGAGCGATTTTGTCAAATGTCAGTTTTTCGAGCAAAATCACTGATTGACAAAATATTGAGTTAAAAAGAAATTTATCCATAAAAGAAAAGCTCGAGTGATTTTTGGCAAGATAAATTAACGACAGAATATGTGAACGAACAACAATTAAAAATAATTATAATTTTCTCAAAACGACTCATATCGTACAGTATAATTTCCACAAGACTTAAAAATTATAGCCGACAGTACAGATTTTAAAATGACGTGCGACTACTAGATATACTCTGCTTTTGAGGAACAGGCATTTTTATCGTGATAAGAAACGATGCACCTTTTTTATCGCTGTCAAAGTGACAAAATGTGACTGTCAAATAGACTTTTTTATATAGGAGTTAATTTATCAAATTTAAATCATTAAGTAATAACATTTTTATTTATCGATCGATTTTGTTCAAATGGGGTTCTTCTTCTAGCTAACACTAATTTACTGTCCAAATTTCAGTACAATCGGAATTTTCTTTCTTCAGTTATCGTGCTTACAAGAAACGTGACGGACGGACAGACAGACGGACATTTTGAAAGTTGTTCAGAATTCGTTCACTAACACAATGGTATGAAAATTTTTTGTCTGCGAGCGATATTTACGGCTTTAGAAATGTACCGATCAAATGCAAAATCCGATGACATTTCTGTGGCTCTAAAACAATATTTAGAACAGAAAAATTTATTTTTATCACTAAATCCAGTTTACCATGCACAATGTGTTCGTATACAAGAAGATCGTATACCCGAACTGCTTATAAAAGAAAATCAGATATTGAAAATCCTAGTACAGAGAATACAAGTAAAAAGGGCATTTCTGCAACGTGCTATTTGCAAGACAGCCTACCAAATTAAGCCCAGAATTCCAAATGTTTTAGATTTTGGATGGTACCTAAAGGAGGAAATCTTATTTCCAAAGATGATTTCAAAAAGCCCACAACCCAATTTTATTAAGTTAACTCCATTTTGTAAATGTAAATTATATAACTGTACTACAAGCTGCAAGTGTAGCAAAGCAAACGCGCAATGTAACATAAGTTGTTTATGCGAAGGAAAATGTAATCTTTAGTACCCACTTGCTGTTATAATTAATGAAAATATATTTTTTAATGTGTATGTTTCGAGATTATCTACATAATTGTATAACATTTAATTGCAAATAGAAACTAAATAATCCGTAGACTCACTTGATCGCTTAAACGACACCACAGATGGGCGACGCGACGTTAACAGAAGTTATGCTTTAAATTAATGCGGACGAGTTGCGCGGCCGCTTCCAACAGCGTCATCTCGTTACATGAGCCGAATTTCCAAAAAATCTCTTTATAAAAAAGTTTGTTTAAAGTATATGGAACATTTTTCTCGTTTATACTATAACTCTCTCTTTAAAAATAAAAAAGTTACCTCGATCGGGTATTTTTCAACGCAAATTTTAAAAAACCGCGACAATAGAGGGTAATTATATTTTTTTTAGGCACTATATTATTAGTTACACAATATTCTTTGCCGTCAGCCTGTCCAAGAATATTGGAGGGATAATGTGTAAAATATTGGTCAAAATCGGAATTAAAATAAAAAAGATATGATGTGTTATGTGCAAAACAAAAATTAACACATAATTTTAAAATTTTTCAAAAAATTTGCGAATTGACCGATTTGGCAATCTCAAATTAATGGGCGAACTCAAAAATCAAATCCAGAAGGTCATTTTACATAATATCATCTGTTTTTTAGGTGGGTGTTCGCGAGTTGTATAGACTACTTTTAAAATGCTTCCTACAGATTGGCTGCTCTCCGACTATTAACTTAAAAAATAGATGAATAAGACTATTATTTTTTTCGTCTGACTATTATTTTGTTGAATTCTGTCAAATTAAACTAGATAATAGTATATTTTATTTTTAACTATTATCGAATTGTAATTCTAACCCAGTATTAGTTCGCTGTATTATTGTACTTGGTAGACAAACCAATATTATTGTCGTCTTCTAGAAGTTCTAAGAGAATTACCATAAAATTTGCTTGCTTACCACGTAGTCTATTACAGAAATTATTCCCAGATGTCGCCACATACAAATCACTGACAATAATCAATCATGCATTATCTTATACTCTTATGAATTTATAGAAAATTAATAACATGACTGCAATGTTCAAATTCTCTCAGGGATCATCGATATATTTGGATGGATCTTATAAACGATCTCTAATCTTTGGTTTGGGTGGTCTGATGTCTCAATACAATATCATACAATAAAGTGTAGATCAACCTAAAAATTAGTTGGTGAACAAAAAACAAAGTCGTACTATTTAATTGTAGACCAAATTGAAAATGGTTAGTGAACATAAAAAAATGTCATTGTACTATTTAATTTGTTACAAGAAAAGTTGTTTTCTGATTGATTTAACTATGAAACTAGATAAGCGCGATTTCATATGCTCTTTTTGGTTGAATTTACCTATCATTTTCTTTGAGTGTGATGAAACCTTTGGACGCTTAGCTTTGGGCACCTTGCACCCATTATAATCATCTTTGTATGTGAGCGTTTCAACATTTACCAGTCTGCATTTATCTCTTTATTTTGAGTGTAGTAACTTAACTCGTTTATCAAAACACATTCCTGTGAGCCTTTCTGTTTCGTTAAATTTTGATTTATTTAGTTACATTTGGTTAAGAGCTTGTGGTGTGAGTATTTTAATTGTGTTAAATTTAAATATTTAGAGCCGTTTCTCCTTTTCAAGGTTGTCGCATTCAACGGTGAAAGATGAACACATCGATTTAGAACCATTGAGGATGGTGGACAAAATATCCGCGTTGGCTTTCCGATCTGTTATTTTAAATATACCATATATCACTACAAAAAAAAAAAGATCTGCCCAACGCGATCTTGCCTCTTACCAGGTGATAAGAATATAATAGAGCAACCACTGGTTGAACCGTCGAAAATCCTCCTTCCACCCCTGCATATAAAATTAGGCTTGATGAAGCAGTTTGTGAAAGCGCTTGATAAACAGGGTGACTGCTTTGAGTATTTGAGTCGAACATTCAGTCAGTCAAACTTAAAGAAGAAATTTTTAATGGACTTCAGATTCGAAAGATTTTGAAGGATGATATGTTCATTACAACGATGACTCCAAAAGAGAAAGCCGCATGGGAAAGCTTTAAGGCAGTAGTCCATCAGTTCGTAGGGAATCATAGAAGTGATGACTACGAAAGCATTGTAGCTGAGATGATCAAGAATTACCAAAAATTAGGTTGTTTACTGAATTAAAATTACATTTCCTTGACTCGCATCTAAGTTATTTCCCTGACAATCTAGGTGACTTTAGTGAAGAGCAAGGCAAGCGATTCCATCAAGATATCAAGGAAATGGAGAAACGGTATCAAGAAAGATGGGATATCATTATGAGGCAGACTTTTATTGGTCATTAAATAGAGAAACAGTCCAAGAGGCACATGAACTAAAAAGAAATTCATTGCGTAAGTCATTCGATGATAAAAGAGTCCAAAAACGAGCAAAAAATAACTGATCTCCAAATTTAGAGGAATGCGTTTTGAAAATAGAGATATAAATCCAGACCGATAAATGTTAAAACGCTCAAATAAAAAGATGATTGTGAGGGTAAGGTCGTCCGAAGGTAAGCGTCAAAATGTTTCGTCACAAGTTGATGCCGGCAAGGGTCCAATCTCACAGGCTGAGTGTTCCATACAATCCTGAGATATAATTCCCGCCTCTTCTCATTGTTCTTTCCGAGTGTGCAGTTTTGCTCGGCACCGCGAACATAAGTACAATCCCAAATTAATTTACATGAATATGTTTATAAACCACCGTTGGGAGTAATATCCTCGGAAATTTTGTATAATAGTGCGGTGGAAGGTGAACTCACCGTACAGAAGGCTCTATCAAATATTGGAATACATTGGAAAATACGGTATTTTTCTATTATATAAAATTTTCTATTCATTTCGAACCAGGAAATATGACAAATCTCGATTTTTCATGATTTTCGTCCAATTTTGACCTCTAGCTCGAAAATTCGTCCACAAACATGCTATTCTGACTTGAGATTTGTGCTCAGCGTCGCGAAAAACATAAAGAAAAGTGGGTCTTAACTCTCGCTCACGAATAATTTTTTTTTTGTGGGCCTGTGTTACCTTTATCTTTATGTTTTAGAAACGGCTATGGGAGTATCAGTTAACGCCCAGAAGAACAAGGAGTCAGCCTACGTAAGAAACGTGAAGGAAATGTGCAGGATAGTAATTGATCGTAACTTTTCAATATTCAAGAGGTACGATCTCCTGTATAAACTGTCGAGCGATTACTATAAGGAACAAAAGGCAGTCAAAGAATTGCACGATGTTACGTACTCGGTTATTGACGCAAGGAAAAAAGAGTTGGAGGAGAGGCTAAAGTCTGGAAGTAAGCAGGAAACGGACGAGTTGGGGAGGAAGAAGAAAATGGCGTTTTTGGATATACTTCTGCAGTCCACTATCGATGGGAAGCCTTTATCAAGAGAAGATATTCGGGAGGAGGTCGACACTTTCATGTTCGAGGTACATATTTGTGTATTTCTTATTTGCAGAAACCAAGTAGTGAAGTCAAATTAGGATTTTAATGTGAATTGTCTGGTCAGGGCAGTTTTTCTGTTTTAACGTGTTTGGGGGTCAAATTAAGTTCACAGCTCACTTTTGCAGTTTCTGCGAGGTCAGCGTAATAGTTAGAGTAATGGCACGTAGTGGATTCATCGATTATGGTCATGTCTGAAAGTATTTGGTTTACTGAGTTGATTTCGAAACTCTATTTGTAAATGGATTCGAGCGGAGACACGGAGAGGGGGTAAAAGTCGAAAAAAAAATTTTGCAGTTATGGACTACTTGACGTTTTCTGGCAGGAATTTTTTAAAAATTTGAAAAAAAAATTTTTTGTAGTTACGGACGAAACTTTGGGTACTCGAGCGGAGACACGGAGAGGGGGTAAAAGTCGAAAAAAAAAATTTTGCAGTTATGGACTAATTGACGTTTTTTGGCAGGAATTTTTTTAAAAATTTGCAAAAAAAATTTTTTGTAGTTACGGACGAAACTTTGGGTACTTGTTTCTGTTCAACGTCAATAATGTCGGAAAAATAATTTCAGACGTTTTCCATGGGCCGATTTTGAGATGTAAGAGTTAAAAGTTGCAAAATTTTGAAAATAAAAAATTGTTTTTCAAATGTTGCTAAAATGGGGTAGAAATCAATGAAAACGTCTGAACAGTTCATTATAAATTCTTGAAGGGTTCAAAAATGATATATTTCGGTTTCAGACATTTTCATTGATTTTTATCTCATTTTTGCAGAAAAATTTTAAAAAAGCATTTTTATTAGACTCAAAACATTTTAAACTGATGACCACTTTAGAGGTTGCAAAAATGGGGTGAAAATCAATGAAAACTGAACCTGAATCTAAGTTTTTAAGGGGTTTAGGGTTTTAAGGGTTTTTAAGTCAATAGTGAAAATTAGAATGAAAAACTGATGAAGTTTTGAAATTTAGCAGAGATGTTCATTAAGGTTTACTATTAAAGTTTACTATGGAAAGATAGCGCTCTGATTCAGTTTTTTGCATATATCTCTCTAACCATTAGCGATATCGAAATTATGTTGACATAAAAAATAAAGCTTCTAAAATCCTCTACAAAAAATATTATACGCATTCTTACTTCTACATACTCCTTGGAAATACGAAAGAAAAGGGTATATTGCATTTTATTGACACATTTCAAAAATTGTAAATATCGCTCGTAGAGAAAAAAATTATGATATCACTGTGTTAGTCATAGAACTAGCAACAACTTTCAAAATGTCAGTCATGGGTCCGTCTCCTGTCTTCTGTCAGTCTGTTCGACTGTCCGTCTGCCCCTCCGTCCGTCATGGCTCTTTTAAGATGAATAACAAGAGAGAAAAGTCCGGTTTTATTGAAATTTGGAGAATAAATTAGTGTTAGCTGGAGAAAGAACCCCAGAGTTTTTGAAAAAAATCGATCAATAAGTAAAAAGGTTATGAAATATTTTATGAAAACAATACACGTGAAGAATATTGTAACACCTTTGATACGATTCTATAAACACAAGCAACCACCGTTTCGAGAGTCAAGATGGTATCATCGCATTCTCACTCAATGTAATTCTTTTGGAATTTTTGACGAAAACCTATTTGAAATACCTTTTTTTAAAAGCTAAAATCCCAGTTTTCTAATCGTTATAGCTTAAAGACTATCAATTTATATGAAAAGTTGCGTAGAAGCTTTTTTTCTCAAAATTTGATTGTCTTTCAGCTCTAACCTTTTCGTTTGTTTTTTTTAGTTGCCACCCCCTTAAATGGGGTGACAACAAATTAGCAAGTCGCTGCATAATATAGAAACTTTTCCTTGATGCATTCCAAAAAAAATCCGGTGCCCAAGGAATCACTACTTCCACATCCAGAGTCTCTATCCAAGTCACTCACAACGAAAAAACCCATAAAACGATACCCCACATCGGTAGTGGGGTGGAGGTGGTGATAGGGGGTGTTTGAAGTAAAAAAATATTTTGAGGTTTCTGGTTCTTGTACACACACTAAATCACAATTTTTTTCCATCCCCTTTAATAATGGGGGTGGGGGTGGGGGTGGTAATGTGGGTGGCTAATGCCAAAAATTTTTTTGAGACCTTAGCTTCTCTTGTATATACTAAATACCAATTTTATGGACTCTTACCTGCTTGATTTACCTATGTACCCCAAATTTACCCGAATGTACCCCCAACTCTTCGACGGAGCAAGATGAAAATATATTCTAGTTCTAGATCTCGTTAAAGTACATACGTGTACAAAATTTCAAGTCAATATCTCAAACGGTTCCAGAGTAAACGTGCGCACAAAAAAGTTACAGACACCGACAGACAGACAGAAAATTTTTTCGCTCAAACTTAAAATCTCGACGTTACATGACATTCTAAGCCTATATGAACAATAAAAAAATTTTTAAATTTTTTTGTCGTTACTATACTTGCACTGGATGTGGCAGTAAAATGAACGAAATCCGTTTCATATGACATTATTCCGAAGTTACTGTGCTACAACAGATTTCCTTAAGCCCGTTTCGTGTCGTAAACAAGGGCGGATCCAGGGGGGGGCAGTAGGGGCAATTGCCCCCCCCGAGAAAAGTATTTATTACGTTTTCAAGGCGATAAATTTTTTTCCGCATCAGGCGGGGGAAAAAAAATTTTTTTTTGAGTTTCATTTGCACCCCCCCCCCCATGAGGCGATAAAATTTTTTTAGATTTCGAGGCGAGCGAACATTTTTTTTTACATCTTTAATAGCATTCTCTGTATGAGGTGAAAAATTTTTTTTTGGATTTTCATTTGCACCCCCCCCCCCCTCCCCATGAGGCGTTAAAATTTTTTGTAGATGTTAGTGCCCCCTCCGTAACCTTTCTGGATCCACCCTTGGTCGTAAATCACTTCTGGTATGTACCTTTTCAGAAAACTTTCTTTTAATCTTCTTTACTGTATAGTACATTATGGTCAATCTGTCAAATTTAACTTCCACATCCAGTGGAAGTATAGTAACGACAAGAAATTTGGAAAATTTTTATTGTTCAAATAGGCTAGAATGTCATGAAAAGTCAAGATTTTAAGTTTAAGCGTAATAAATATTTCTTCTGTCTGTCTGTAACTTTTTTGTCCGAACGATTACTCTGGAACTGTCTAAGATATTGACTTAAAATTTGGTACACGTATGTACGTTGACGGGATCTGGAACTAGATTATATTTTCGTCTTATTCCGTCGAAGAGTTGGGAGCTAAATTGGGGTAAATGGGGGGTAAATAAGTCCATAAAATTGGTATTTAGTATACATAAGAGAAGCTAAGGCCTCAAAAAAATTTGTTGGCATTAGCCACCCCCCATTACAGCCCCCACCCCATTGCTAAAGAGGATGAAAAAAAAAATGTGATTTAGTGTGTGTACAAGAACCAAAAACCTCAAAATATTTTTTACTTCATCCACCCCCTTATCACCACCCTCACCTTACTACCGACGTGGGATATCGTTTTATGGATTTTCAGAGTTTACGATTTCAAATATTATATTATTAAAGTTCCATAAACAATTATTTCCACATACAAAGTTTTTTCGCTGTGAGAGACTTGGATAGCAAATCTGGATGTGGAAGTATTTATTTATTCATTTGTTTCAAATAAGTTGGTAACATTTCGCAGATATCTCGATTTTTCGTTCACAGTTTTTCATAAATCAGTTTTTTTTGTAATTACTACTACTGTCGGTAGCTAAATGATCATGAGAGAACTTCACATCGCTGCCTGCAGAATTTCGACAAGAATCGGAATCTTTGAAAAAGTGGAGATTGCCATTTAAAAAAAATGCGATGTCATTGCAGAAAGATGTGGGGCCAAACAAATTGATAACTATGGATGATGCACGTTTAAAAAATTTGACTGAACTATCTGAGGACTTCAGCCGCAGATAGTCGAAGACTTTCCTCAGCTAACTGTCGCATTACCTTTTATTTATGTAGAAATGGGAAATATCACTAAAGTTAAAGTTCTAATCTGATGTGGTACCTGCTTCTAAGTTTTATGACTACAATAAATTCCTTACAAAGTTTTTTAGTTCAGTTAATTTTATTTAAATTTAGCTTGTTGAGCACGAACCTCAACATTTTAAGTTGTACAAACTACTATTTAATGTATAATAAAACAATAATTTTCTTTGTTGTTTCAGGGACACGATACCACTTCGTCCGCTATAAGTTTTGCTTTATTTTTGCTGGCAAATCATCCAGATGTTCAGGTATGTTTAACATCAGCCGTTCTAGCATTTGGCCATTTGTTTAAGTCGGCATTAAACATTTTTATATTAGAGTCAAGTGTTAGTTCATAAATATTTAAATTTTTATTGCCGAATACTTGCAATACTGGTTAAAATGCAAATAAATTTTTAGGGACAAAATGTAATCCGATGATATTAGGAAACTGTTTCGTAATGTTTTGGGACTAGCCAAAAATTAGTACAGAATTTCCTCAGGAATCCGACCGTGTTGACCACTCAAAACGGCTGCTTTAATTGTTATTTAACTTTTTGTAAACAAAATGAATTTTGCAACTTAGTTTTTTGCTTATATCTTCGCTTCTAAAGGTCGTACCTGTCAATTTCTTCGCCTCATATAAGGTAGGTATACGCAAAGAACGAATCTTTGATAGTTAATAACATTTTATGACAAAAAATTGAATTTTTCGATCCTCGAATTTTGAAGTACTGTAGAAACAAATATAAAATCTGTATGTTAACGATATTATGAGAAATAGTACACATTTTTACCCTTAATGAAATGCACTTTGTCCCGTTGCAAAATATTAATTATTTTTTTTGCAATTAATTTATAGAAAAAAATGCAATGTTATATTAAAAGATCAAATTAATATTTTACAGTTCTGTTTCGGTAAATACATTGAATTTGACATACATTTACATAATCAAAAAGAATATTGCAATAAAATTTTAATTTACGAGTTTTTTACGCAAAAAATCAATTTTGCAACTTAAACAAATCAGTGGTTTTTTGCATAAGATTTATTGCAACCAACGAATTAAAAAAAAAGAAATTGTGCTCCGATGCTTTGGCGCCGAGATATGAAGAATTCACGTTTTTTGCGATTACGGCGAAATTTGAAAACATTTGTACTTGAAAATTTAACTGAATATATCTCAGAGTGTGTGTTATCACTTGCAAAAAGTGCCATGTCTATACAGGGTGTCCCGAAACTCCCGCCTTCTCCTTTAGGTGCTAATTCTCCATGCAAAAATAGTAAGAAAAGTTCCTATAAACATGTGTCCGGAAATGCTTCCTAAGGGAGCTACGGCCCTCTAAGGATGGCGCAAAAATAGGTGTTTTTACTAATTATCTCGGAAATTATTTGGGAAAACTTTATGAAACTTGGTTAACTTTTTTCGATTATTAAAGGTTATTGTTTTACAGTATTGGCCAAAATTAATTTTATCCAGGGGCGGAGAAACGAGAGGTCGGTGTTCTTTGCTTCTACATATTAATTTTTTCATTTGACATTTTTAGTATTTTAATTATTGATTATGATTCCCTGGTTAATTCTGCACAAAAAAGGGCCTCCTTACAATTAGCCATATGGCAAGCCGTTTTCGAGTAAAAGCGGTCTAAACGAAATATTGCGTAGTCGTTTACTAAATGCGCATTATTTATTTTTCAAAGTAGGCGTAAAACAATAACTTTTATTAATCGAAAAAAGTTAACCAAGTTTCATAAAGTTGTCCCAAATCATTTCCGAGATAATTAGTAAAAACACCTATTTTTGCGCCATCCTTAGAGGGCCGTAGCTCCCTTAGGAAGCATTTCCGGACACATATTTATAGGAACTTTTCTTACTATTTTTGCATGGAGAATTAGCATTTAAAGGGGAAGGCAGGAGTTTCGGGACACCCTGTATATATAAATGGGCAATGGACAAAAAAATCGAGAAAATTGCATCTTTGGCGCTCACGCTGACGCTAGACGCCAGATCCCCCTCCCCCTTCACTGCGAGCGGCGTACTTGAACAGTTTCACCGCGACGACAGCTTTATTTCTCTTTTTCTCGGCTTCAGGAGTGGCTAGATGGACTTTTTTTTTAATTCAACTTATTTTTTTCTCAGCTTTCCGATTCTTCGATTATTTTTCAATTATTAAATTACGTTGCTCCGCAAAAAGAACATTTTGTAATACAGCGGCTTTATTATTTTATTATATCAAACAATTTCAGTAGTTTATAATCAAACATCTTATAATTTTTACAAACAGTGCGAGACGAAACGGACAGCGAGTCCGACACAGGAAATCAACCTAAAAAAAAAATGAGGACAGAAAAATAAACTTTATTTTGTATATTCAATAAATTAAATTTTTAAATACAAAATGTATACTTTCCCCAATAAGTGTATAAGAGTAATGTATTATCAAATAAATTGTATGTAATCTTTAAATATTTATTTTATGAAGCAACGTAATTCAGTGTTTGAAAAATAATCGAAGAATCGGAAAGCTGAGAAAAAATAAATTGGATTTAAAAAAGAAACGTCCATCTAGCCACTCCTGAAGCCGTGAAAAAGAGAAATAAAGCTGCCGCCGCGGTGAAACTGTCCAAGTACGAAATACGCCGCTCGCAGTGAAGGGAAGATGGGGATCTGGCGTCTAGCGTCAGCGCGAGCGCCAAAGATGTAATTTCCTCGATTTTTTTCCATAGCCCATTTATATATATATAGACATGGCACTTTTGTAAGTAATAACACACACTCTGAGAAATATTCAGTTAAATTTTCAAGTACAAATATTTTCAAATTTCGGCATAATGGCAAAAAAAAGTGCTCCAAAGCATCGGAGCACATTTTTTTTTTTAATTCATGTTTTTTTATGACAATTGAAATGCCGTTGGTTGCAATAAATTTTATGCAAAATCTACTGAGATATTTACATTTGTTTAAGTTGCAAAATTGATTTTTTTTCGTAAAAAACTCGCAAATTTAAATTTTATTGCAATATTCTTTTTGATTATGTAAATGTACTTCAAATACAATGTATTTACCGAAACAGAACTATAAAATATTAATTTGATATTTAATATAAGTTTGAATTTTTTTTTATAAATTAAAAAAAATAATTAATATTTTGCAACGGGACAAAGTCCATTTTATTAAGGGTAAAAATATGTACTATTTCTCATAATATCGTTAACATACAGATTTTACATTTGTTTCTACAGTACTTCAAATTTCGAGGATCGAAAAATTCAATTTTTCCAGTTTTTTGCCATAAAATGTTACTAACAATCAAAGATTCGTTCTTTGCGCATACCTCCCTTATAGGGGAGCTCATGACGAAGAAATTGACGGATCGAACGTTTTTCTACGACCTTTAGAAGAGAAGATATAAGTAAAAAACTAAGTTGCAAAATTCATTTTGTTTACAAAAAGTTAAATAACAATTAAAGCCACCGTTTTGAGTGGCCAACACTATTTTTTCGGATTCCTGAGGAGATTCTGTAGGGGGTAGACTAATTTTTGGCTAGTCCCAAAACTCTCCGAAAAATCGTTATTTTTTAAGCTGAAATCAGCGGACTAAAATAATAACATTTTAATTTACAGAAACGTGTCATAGAAGAACAGAAAGATATATTTGGTGACGATATTGATAGAAGTGCAACCTATAATGATTTACAAGCCATGAAGTATTTGGAATCGGTAATTAAGGAAACTTTAAGACTGTACCCGTCAGTACCGATGATAGGTAGAGGAACAAATGAAGATATTGAATATAAAGGTAATAAAAATAAATGTTTTTCTACATTAGGACTCGTAGAGAAGACAAATTCATATTGCCCCTATAAATAGAGTGTAAATTGTTTCATGTCATTAAAAATAACTGGTAACGGGGACCTACTAGACAAACAAAAAACCTATATGACTTTTTCCTAGAGGGGCACTTTGAAGAAACTGACCTAGTGTAACGGTTACTTTTATCTGTAGTCACAAAATTCTGTAAAAATCCCTTAAATTACATTATTTTATATTTTCCATGCATAAATTACCTATTCTGTTATCCTTAAAAAAAATTACCGCCGCTACTGTCGGATTCTTGAATTTGTTTCTCAATAAACATTATATTTACGCAGTACACACATTCGAACGAGGAGCGTTTCCTCCAATGAGAATGCATAAATAAAACCCGTGGTGTACATTTTGGCGTCCGTTTGTCTGCCCTAGTAAGGAGGGTATAAAATGAGACTTGATCGTGGGGAGAGCATCTTTTATTTGAATTTGAGTGAAGAAAGTAAATATTCCAGTGTTTGAATAGTTTAATTTTTTTAAAACCCTTCTTCTTATAATAAATTTATTATCTTTATTATTTAATATCTTTTGTCTCGTGAATCCATTCATGCTTTTTTAAGAATTAGACAAATGGTTAATTTTGCTTTACGAAAAACAAATTAAAGAAATATTACTGTATACGTGTAAATTATACCTAAAAGTGTTATAATGGTGTTCTGAATCTACATACTCCTGGTACTCAACTATAAAGGTGTACCCAGTCTTGTCTAGAGTGTCTGCTGTAAGTTCTGGCAACTTCGTAAGTAAAAACATTTTATCTTCCATTTGGCCAGCGTTTCAACAGTTAATTCGCTAGTGAAGTGTTTTTGTACATTTACGTTCCTTACAACTTTATGAAAGCTTTACCTTTTACCTTTCTCTTTTTCGTGTGAACAGACAGACTTGTTTCGCGAGTGATATGTTTTAATCTTTTAAGACTTATATTCGTTTACCTTTACAGAAATTATGTAAATAACAGTTGGTGTATATACACCACATTTTGTATCTTTTTAGTTAAGCTTTCTTATACTATTTTGGATTTCTGATTTAATAAATATTTAATTATTCCTTCGAAAACAGTTTGTTTTGGATTTTCTTTTATTATGTGAATGAATAATTATTTATTTATTACTGTTTTTCATTCCATTACGTACAGAATTGGCCAATATCCCTTATATTACTCTTAGTACTAAAGAAATTTTTAAAAATTTTTATTGTTCAAATAGGCTTAGAATGTCATGAAACGTCGAGATTTTAAGTTTGAGCAAAAAAAAATTTCTGTCTGTCGGTCTGTCTGTAACTTTTTTTGTGCGCACGTTTACTCTGGAACCGTTTGAGATATTGACTTGAAATTCCATCCAGTGGAAGTATAGTAACGACAAAAACATTTTTAAAATTTTTTATTGTTCAAATGGGCTTAAAATTCATGAAACGTCGAGATTTTAAGTTTGAGCGAAAAAAAATTTCTGTCTGTCTGTCGGCCTGTCTGTCGGCCTGTCTGTCGGTCTGTCTGTCTGTCGGTGTGTCTGTAACTTTTTTTGTGCGCACGTTTACTCTGGAACCGTTTGAGATATTGACTTGAAATTTGGTACACGTATGTACTTTAACGCGATCTAGAACTAGATTATATTTTCATCTTGTTCCGTCGAAGGGTTGGGGTAAATAGGTAAATCAAGCAAGTAAGAGTCCATAAAATTGGTATTTAGTATATACAAGAGAAGCTAAGGCCTCAAAAAAAATTTTGGCATTAGCCACCCCCATTACCACCCCAATCTCATTATTAAAGGGGATGAAAAAAAATGTGGTTTAGTGTGTGTACAAGAACCAGAAACCTCAAAATATTTTTTTACTTCATCCACCCCCACTACCACCCTCTATCACCACCCCCACCCCACTACCGATATGGGGTATCGTTTTATTGGTTTTTGGGGTAGAGAATTTCAAATATTATATTACTAAAATTCCATAAACAATGATTTCCATATACAAAATTTGTGTGACTAGGATAGAAAATCTGGATGTGGAAGTAGTGATTCCTTGGGCAGCGGTTTTTGTATTTTGTACAATAATGTCTGTCTCTCAGTGAATACCTTTGTTTGAATATTTGTTTGTCTTGTTTCATTAATCGTTAGCACAAATTTATTCGCCCATACCCTGATTTGTTCTCATTGCTCTACCGAAATTTGCTTTGATTGTCAATAAATTAGTTTATTGTTAATTAAGTATTTTTATTTATTTCTTTATTCATTTAAATAACCCCTAGACAGACAGGGCGTTATATTAGGTCAAACATTTGAATGTTAAAGTAGAGGACATTTGGGAACCACTGCTTTTCTGGGTCAGTGGACGTATATTTCCTAATCATGGAAGTTTCTTACTTACTTTTAAAAAGTTCTAAAAAAGTGTAGAGATTAAGGAGTCTACAGATGATAAAACTTGCTAGAGTCAACATTGTCGCTATGCTTTGAACTTGTTCGTATAAGTGAGCTAATCTGCTGGAATTTCAGCAATCTTCAAAGCGTACCGACAAGGTCGGCTACCGACAAGGACAAGGTTGGCTTCAGCAAGTGGGATCGTCTATAGATCCCTTTACCGACTTGTGTCCTCGCCACCGCGCGGTCTCAAAGGAAGAAGCGCAGTATTTTGATGGGACCAACTTTTTATGCCAATTATGAAAATATAAATAATTCTTTATCTCTTTCTGCACAACCATACGCATAGGATGGCCGAAGGGGTTTTAAACAGGCCGACTCTCTGTACGCGCCGCCTTATTCCTTTGTCGGCATACAAATGTCAGAGTATCATGCACGACCAGACGTGGCGGTAAAAAAGCCTACCCCAATATTCCAGCAGTTCTCAAACAATATTATTAAAAATTGCCGAAATTTTTGTTTATTTGTTTTCTCCAAAAGTATAGGCTTTAGACCTCATGTTATATAAGGCTTTTTATGTTTGTCTAGTCATTCCCCGCCAAGTTTTTTTAATGACATAAAACTAATTACACCCTGTATAATTTTTGTAATAAACCTAAAAAACCACACTTTAAAGTTCTATTGCATTACTAAAAATGCCTTTTACACTAATAAGTAATGGTAAATGTTTATTGTCTATCTTGAGGGTGTGGATACTGAACATACCAAAATTACCATTAACATTTTTTCTTCTCTATAAATGGAAGGAGATAGTTTGAATGTCGGCTGTTTCTGGACAAAAAAGTGTTGGGGAGTGATAAAGATTCATGCTCATTTTGTTCATATTTCTTATGCACGCTTTGGACACAGAAGACTTGTACCAGAAGCGCCACAATAGAATGTTTAAAAGAACAATGTTAAAAAAAGGGCTTTTTTGGTCCATCCTCGTTTTGGTGAAAAATCTCGGAAGCACATTAAAAAACAACCCTTATTTGGGTGCCATAAAGTGAAGATTCTCATTTTCCCAACCAAAAGTCAATTAAACAATTAAAGATTCTGTTAATAAAAAAAACAAGTAATATTTTCTGTATAGTGATATGCATACCGTACACCCCAACACTAAAAGTGTGAGAAATATTCGGGGGTGAGAAGTATTCATCTGAATTGACTAAATGACCTTATTATGATAAAAAAAAAACATCAAACTGGGTGATTAGGGATTTATTTTTCAATTAAAACCAATAAAAACTCTAAAAAGATAAAATCCACCATCTTAGTTTGTGGGGATTGGTGTAAGAGTATTCAGAAGTAATCACATTATAACCTAATAATAGCCATTTAACGAGGAGTTTTGGTTTTTTAAAAATAGATAAATAACCGTATATTAGATATTGTAACTTACACCGTTCTGGTGGGTGGTGAAGGGTGTGGGAAACGAAGAGAGGGGGGGGGTATGAATTTAGAATTTTTGCTTCTTTTTCTACTTACCTAACGAAACTGAGTATTTTGAAAGAATTTTCTGCACTAAAGAATAACTTTTTGTTGCAATTTCAATGCCATTCTCCAATTACAGTTGTTTTTTACTGTCTTCCCGATGTTTTTAGCCAATTTGGATGACAGATTCGTATTCAGCACCCCCAAAATTATTTTAAAAAATATGGTTTCCACACCTTACCACGGATGGGAAAAAAAGCCATTTTTTAACGTTTAATGTTAAAAAAGGTACAAGTTTTATATACTTTAGATAAGTACCATCGATTTCAAAAGCTTTGAGTAAGCGCCTTTCCCAAAGCTTCTTTATGTTCTATATTCAAATAACGATTTCAGGTAACATAATACCCAAAGGTGTTACGATCACAATATTCACCTATGGTGTGCTCAGGGATCCAGATAATTTCAAAGACCCAGATACGTTTAATCCAGACAGATTTGAGGATAATGATGGAACGAGGCCTTTCAGTTTTATTCCTTTCAGCGCGGGGCCTCGCAATTGCATAGGTAATGAAAAGATCCCAGGTAGAACACTAATATTAGACTAATATTGACTCAATATTCTGAATACGTTGGCTTAACGTACAAAACTTAATAATCAATAATAAATATGAACACTTCACTATATCGAATCAATATTAGTTAAACTTCGTTCAGACATATTGAATAATATATTTCAAATATAAATCAGTATTTAAAATTATGTATTGACCCAACATTTAACATACGATTTGACACAATGCCCAAAAGTGGTAACTAGTCCAGTTAACTGGGAGTGAAAGAAACTCTAATTTGAGTGCTAATGAATGAATTTTGATGAATATATGTTTGTAATGACGTTAATAAAAAAGTTGAAAAAAGATTAGAGTAGGAAATGATCGGAAGCGGTAGAAAATACCAACTTGTAGAATTAGATCAAAAATGAAAAAAGTTATATTTACCTTTTTGGCCCAAAATAAGATATTTTTACTCTTGTGAATTTTTTCGACTAATGCATATTTTTCGAGATATGGCCACTCTAAAATTCCTAAAAGTGGAGGGGGGGAAATGTAAAATTGAAAAAAATCTGAAAAAATTCAGGTGAATGTATCATTGAAATACAAGGTTTTTTATTTGCAACTTTTCTGTAAAGTGCGTTTTCACCGAGTTTCTCTGGAAAAACATGAAAAACTACCCCTTTCTTTGAAACTTTAGCGCTATAAAATATGTAATTTAAAAATTTGAAAATTCAGACGTGTGCATTGAGGTCTTCTAAACATTTTTTTTCTCTTGGAACTTTTTTGTAACTTGCTAATTTTCCGAGTTACAGGCAGTTTTTGCGATAAATAATGTACTACATTTTTTTGCACATTAAAAAATACATGAAATTTTCAAAAATGAGCGTGATTTATATATATTATTATAAAAAATATGAAACTTATATAGCTATGCCATTTTTGAAGGTTCAATATAATTTTTAAATTGAAAATTTGAAAAAGTTTTCCGAAAAAATTTTTTTTTCACAATTTTTATTTGTTAATGATAAAAGTGGAAGAACTGATTCAAAGGGTTGAAATAATTTTATATAGTCACAAGTATAACACTTATCTAATTATTTCTATTTATATATAAAAATGATTTAAATTGATACAAAAAAAAATGTTTATATAGTTACAAGTAAAACACTTATTTTATTTAGTATAAGTGTAAATAATCTAACCATAATTTTATATTATAGTAAAGACTCATCAAATGAATTCGTTTCGTCAACTTCCAAAGTTTCATTTGATCTGTTAGTAGTGTCTATTAAATCTTCCGCAGGTTTACAATTAATAGATTGCATTTTTTACAAGCTGAGGTGCAATGAAGTCCACCTTTGCGACAACCACGGTTTGCTCGGCAACTTTTTCCCACCCGCAGAAGATCATGTTCAAAAGAATTTCTGGCTCTGGTGGTTTGGTCATTGGAATAGACATTTTTATAAATGTAACGATTTTTAATACTTATTTAAAGATAATGAAATAACGCACTTTTATCCAGTGCTTGTTTACTGCATTCCATTCTTGAAAAGGTACATCACGAATTTTATCTTCCTTATTGTTACGAAACAAATGGTTTTTTGAAAAAAAATTATTGATTAAAAAGGTCTTAATTCAACCTTTTATCATTAACAAATAAAAATTGTGAAAAAAAATTTTTTTTTAACAACTTTTACATTTCCCCTCTCCACTGTTAGGAATTTTAGTGGTCATATCTCGAACAATATGCATTTTTAGAAAAAATTCACAAGAGTAAAAACATCTTATTTTGGACCAAAAAAGGTAAACATATTTTTTGTTTTTTTTTTTTCATTTTTGACCTAATTCTACAAGCTACGGAACCCGTGATAAAAGGGGTGCTTTCTACCCCTTCCGATCATTTCCAAGTCTAATATTTTTTTCAACTTTTTTATTAACGTCCTTACAAACGCATTGCACAAGGTTTCATCAAAATCCATTCATTAGCAGTCAAATTAGAGGTGGACTATTATTAAGAAGCCGCCGCAGAGTGGGAAAAATATGCCCTTTTTTGGACAAAAAATTGCCGACAGTAGAGATTTCAATCAAATTAAATTTTAAAAAATGGAAAATACTCTTAAGAGATTGTACTTTAGAGTAGTGCCGCGACAAATTGGCTTTGGGTTAACCTAACCTAAAAATCGCAGATATTACTTCCAGAACCAGTGGAAGTATAGAAACGACAAAAATTTAAAAAAAAAACTTATATTTCAAATAGGCTTAGAATGTCATGAAACGTCGAGATTTTAAGTTTGAGCAAAAAATATGTCTGTCTGTCTGTAACTTTTTTTGTGCGCACGATTACTCTGGAATATTGACTTGAAATTTGGTACATGTATGTATTTTAACGAGATTTGGAGCTAGACTATATTTTCATCTCATTCCGTTGAAAGGTTGGGGGGTAAATTGGGGTAAATGGGGGTAAATAGGTAAATCAAGTAGGTAAAAGTCCATAAAATTGGTATTTGGTATAAACAAGAGAAGATAATGTCTCAAAAAAAAATTTTGGCGTTGTCCACCCGCATTACTACCCCCACCCATTATAAAAGGAGGTAAAAAATAATTGTGATTTAGTATGTGCACAAGAACCAAAGGCCTGATTTTGTTTTTACTTCTTCCCCCCACTAAGCCTATCTGAACAATAAAAATTTTTAAAAATTTTTTGTCGTTTCTATACTTCCACTGAATGTGGAAGTAATATCTGCGATTTTTATGTTATTATGTTTTTCGGTCGTGTGACGTACAATATTTTTTTTTCGACCGACACCAAAACTAATTTGTCGCAGCACTACTCTAAAGTACAATGTATTAAGGGTATTTAGCATTTTTTTCATTTCATTTGATTGAAATCTCTACTGTCGGCAGATTTTTGTCCACAAAAAGGGCATATTCTTTCCACTGTGTGTCGGACGCAGATAAATCCCACCAATTCTTTTTAAAACTGTACGTGATTGGTATAATTTTATTACACCAATCAGGAGGTGGAGAACTTTTAATCAGCTCCAGAAGCTAGTTTGCATGGGCTATTTGAACTCGTTTTTATTAAAATTCTCCTTAACATTAAATACTTTACTTTCTAGGACAAAAATTTGCCATGCTTGAAATCAAGAGCATAATCTCAAAAATTATAAGAAACTTTGAACTTCTACCATCAACACCGGAACATAAGCTAATATTGGTTTCGGAAGCAGTTCTCAAATCTAAGAATGGAATAAGGATTAAATTAACGAGAAGAAAATGGTGATTGTTCCTTTGACAGAATAAAAACGATTAATTTTAACTCAATGAGTAAGGTGACAAAAAAATCAGAAAATTTAGTTTTCAAGTATTAAAATAGAAATATACCTGTAATTAATTTTAAAACATGTCTACTTATGTCTCCAATAGCTGTAAATTAGTTTTCATAATGTAAGACAATTTCAGTTTTATAATATCATTTTTTTTACATCCTAATTCTGTTAGACGTGGTGTGATATGAATGAATTCTTAGTCATATTATTATAATCTTATCTAATAAATCATTTATTTTTATTCAGACGTTTTATTGAAGTGGGCCTTGCCAAACAATCACCTGTTTGTATCAAAACAAAGTGCAAAGTATGTATGAATATAAACAATTATTATTGAGTGTTATTTCATATTATTTTACACAGGATTAATAAACATAATAAACTTAAACGTATAGTACAGTCGAATTGATTTAATTTAATTTCTTTTGGCGATATTTCACCTGAAATTTTATTGTTGATTCTTTTGTGTTATGACCTGATTACGAAATAGTAATTTACGTTACAAGACCGGAAAGTAGTGTTTTGCAGGTCGACCCAGGCAGATTCCAGGGCGAACCGCAGGTGAGTCCTGGAAGCTTGGTGTGACCTGCAAAACACTGTTTTTCGGTCGTGTAACGTACAATTTTTTTTTTTCGGCCAACACTTCAAAATCTGAATCCATATTTTCCACATCTTGTGAACTGACAACTCGTAAAAGTCAAATTATTTGACACTTATCTCAACAATTAACATAAATTCGTTTCCATAGAAACGAGAATAGCAGGGATCGGAAAAGACTGCCGATCTCTAATGTCACTTTCCGGTCTCAAGCCAGGGAAACGTTATTTTCTGGCGTATAATGTCTCCAGAAAGGGTGTACTTTCTGGTCGGACTAAAAAAATAGTTATTTATGGGAATTAAGTAGATGCTTATGACCGAGGGCGACGATCTTACAAACCTGAGGACCCGAGGGTTTGTAGGTCGCCCGAGGGCATAAACATCTATTAATTCTCGAGGTGCATACAAACTCTTATGTCATACTAGTGCGTTATTGCATCCACAATATTATTTAAAGAAATTCGAAAATTCAATTTAATTATAACAACATTTTCATTTTATCATATCGTTGCTAGGGAAATGCTTTATTTATTTGTTGAATAAACAAATTTTGCTAGCTGTCAAACTTAATAGTCAAAATGCAAGAATGATTTGTTTCTGACGAAATTGCAAAAAAAGCAGAAAAAGCAGCACAAAAATTGCTGCCGAATAAATCATGTAATTCAATACTTCGTCAGTATTAGCTAGAAGAGTAGTTGTTTTGATTGGTTATCCAATAATGAGTGTTTTAAAGTGTTTTCCTAAGTAGTATATTAGCGTGACCCGATTAAGGTACCAATATTCAGAAAGTAGATAAATTCATATTAAATAAAAAAGGTGTGAATGACTAAATGTAAATGAATGATTTAAGTATTTTCAATATATTTTTTTCTTTAAAATGCTAAGAATCCTATCATGTAATTCAATACTTCGTCAGTATTAGCTAGAAGAGTAGTTATTTTGATTGGTTCTCCAATAATGAGTGTTTTAAAATATTTATCTAACTAGTATATTAGCGTGCCCAGATTAGGGCAACAATATACAGAAAGTAGGTATTTTCATAATAAATAAAAAAGTGTGTAAGTTGTGATTTGCATAATACCTAAATAATATTCTCTAATCATGATAAAAGCAAATAAATAAAAATAATTAATGGTAAAAAATCTAGAGACGCCTACAACAGAGAATATGACAAATTACTAAACTGGATGGCAGAAAACTGTGTAGAACATATTGATGATGCTTGCATACTTCGGCGATCTCGCTGAAACATTTTCTTCGACTTTCTTATGGTCCAAATATTCAATGGTAAAGAAGACTTTAATGGTAAATAAGAATATTAACATCGCTAATTACCATAAGTTAAGCGAATATTTGAAGAAACTGTCAAAAGGATACCAGCCAAAAAATCTAAAGTTCTGTCTAGAGAAGATGTTTTAAAATTTATTCATGAGGCACCGAATGAGATGTTTTTAATGAACAAAATTGCATTAATATTTGGTGTATTTGGTGGATGTCGACGACAAGAACTTGTGAATATGCACGTAGAAGATAGAAAATCAGTTTTCGTGGTAAATGTACCAGAGACAAGTCAAAAACCGATAAAAAGCGCGTTTTTACCATTGTTGACGAAAACGAAATGAACAGTTTGAAGCTGATAAGAGAGAGAGTCTTTACGACCACGTGGTTGTTCAGAATAAAGACTTTTTCTGACCTATAGACAAGGTCGCTGTATTGTACAGCCAGTGGAAAAAAACACATTTGGAAAAATCCCGTTCGTTGCGAAATATCCGGGCCTGAGCGATCCTGATAAGTATACAGGACACTGTCTGCATCGAACATCGGCAACTCTTCTGGCAGAGGTTGGAGCCAGTACGACCACGGTGAAGCGCCATGGTGGATGGAAGAGTACGTCGCACAGTGAACCGTATGGCCATTCTAGGTGGACAAAATTCAGGTCAAAATATCATACAAAAAACCAGATAGCCCCATTAAGAACACATTAACTAAATTATATTCGAGGAATTATCTACCTGCTATAAGTACTTACGAAACTACAGGTAGTCAAAGTGCCCTTAAATTTTCCGTACTTGTCATTAGTTCGTCTGCAACCGTAGCGAGAGGTGCAAGTGTTCAAAGTTATTTTGTAATATAATATTCTAGTGATAATTTTGGTTACGGATGTTACAACTATAGGTAAGAGTCTACTATGTCTGAGATATTAACGCTTGTGAATCTTTCATATAAAGTTAAACTATAGGTCTTAAAATAGGATGATATTTTTTCAGCAAAATAACAAAGTTCTGAAAGTTTCGCATGCTGAAACTTTATCACTTCCAAGAGATGTTGTTTGACTCATGTTACAGACTAAGGTCGCTAGTTTTTACTTATGTTTTGCATTTTTTGCGCTGTTTTGCGATAACATATATTTTTAATTTTTTTCAGAATCCTGACATAAACTGTTACGAAGAGGGTTTTTCAATATGTGGCGAGGTTTTGATGAAAATACTCGACGTGAACAACTTTTAAAATTAGTAATTGATAAATTCAAAATTACTGATTTGAGTGAAAATATCAGGACAAATATGAAAGCTAATATAATACAGTGGTCTTCAAACATTTTGGAACGGTGGGAAAACTCATCACGAAAATTGGAACATCTTTTAAGAAAATACGACAACTGCACAGTGGTCCATATTTTAAATCTAGCTGGACAAAAATAAGAAATATGAAGTTTTGAAAGTATTAAGCTTATTTAGAATATTCTCTGAAATCGGTCATATACTAGTGTTTATAATGCTTTGAAAGTGGGGTAAAACCAGTTCACCTGACAAATCTCTATTAGTTGTCTACTCTTTCAGTGTTATAAGACGGACGTATTTAGAGGTTATTAAATTTCTGTGGATATCGGAAACATTTTATTTAGGTATGTACTGTTAATAATATAAATCGTTTTTGTATACATCTCATTACTTTACGATAGGTAACAGTTTAAATTTTACTTTGCAAGTTTTTCACTATATTTGTAATTGATTAAGACCTACAGTTTGATTGCTAGTGATATTTGTAATTGGCAAGGGAGGGCAAGAAGGCGGCAAAATACATGAGGATATATCAACCGCTACTGATGTGAAGAAAAGTTTGCAGGACCATGAAAATCAGCGGAAATATTGACCACAAGAAGCGTTAGCCTTCGAATGTAAACTAAACATTCTTATAATTTATTAAGAAACAATGCGCTCGGGACAGGACACTATATGTATTCCTCCTATAGAATTTTCAGAAAGCAAAAAGGTCTTGCAATCTTTTGAATGATTTAAGATTAAGTTATATTAGAAAATTAAAACATTGGCAAGAAAATTTTTTACATACTTTTTAGTGTATTTATTTTTCAATCTTCTCAAATTCAACACCTCATTGCTTGAATTTTTTAATTATTTTCAGCGCATTCACGGATCTAATATTATCATGTCCACAAAGTTTCAGACTTTTAAAACTGTATTTATCTTTCAACCCCCTCAAAAATAACCCCCCTACTATTTATAATTTTTTAACTATTTTTGATATATTCACAAATATCATATCATATTCACAGAGTTTCGAGACTTTAGAAGTTAATTTATTTTTCAACCCTTCAAAACCACCCCCTTAATGCATAGAATTTTTTCACTATTTTTCCTGTCTTCTAACAACTATTTTAAGCTCATTTAGAAATTTCTAGCATTTTGTCCACCTAGAAGTTGCAAATGGCCCACTGTGCGTCGGTTGCTGAAGGATATTTAGAGGACAGTATATCTTCAAAAAATGCGGTTTCAAGGATGCTGGCAGGCATACCTTCTGGATCTGGCTTTTCCTTACAGAAACTTGATACCCAGACAATGAAACATGAATCAATATTTGCTGCAGGCAATCTAACTATCACCGGATCCTTCCAGAATTGCCAGTTTAATGTGAATTCGACTAAATAAAGTTAAGTAGATTATTTACATAATACTTTAATTTCATATTTTCTAATTAATAAAGTTTATTAATAAGTTAATCAAAAAATGTTTTTTTTTTGTCTTTATATCCGCGCGGGCCGTAAAATGCACTTTATGCCCGCAAGGGTATAAAGTACACTATTATGTAGTTGGTAACTAAGCAACAAAAACACAATAATAAAATAGTATGGACATAAAAAATATTTGTGCCCAAAAATTTCGTGTGCGTCAAAAGTTATATGCACTTTTTGACGCGCTTTCGCGGATTTTCAACTTGTCTGCTTAATATATCTTGTTGGTAAATCCGCCATCTTGGAAAAAATGGAAAACACCAAGAATAAAAAAAAAACCAAAATTGAATATGTTTTCTATAAGGAGTAATTTCACCAAAACTGGCAAAAATAAAAGTCATTTATGGCCAAATATAATGCACCAATCCCGGACACCGTATGTCAAATAAAACGGTCAAAAATGAGGGACGAAATATAATTTTTAATTTTTCGTCAAGTATTAAGGAGGCATTGTAAATCACTTTTTTTTTCGATTGTACGATATTTTATGTACTATTGGGAGATAGAGTTTATTTTATTTAAATTGCCAGAAAAGGGCACTTCTACAATTTTCAAAAATATATTTTCTTTGACTCTCCTTTTTTTTCACCCAATTTTCATCGAAACAAAATGAAATATCCTATAGAAAGTCTCGTATAAAATTTAATACAAAATGAAACTTCATTAATTTGAAAAGGAAATTTATCAGGGTTGACATGTTTAAAA
This sequence comes from Rutpela maculata, assembly GCA_936432065.2. Classification (NCBI taxonomy): domain Eukaryota; kingdom Metazoa; phylum Arthropoda; class Insecta; order Coleoptera; family Cerambycidae; genus Rutpela; species Rutpela maculata. Next base: position 6,539,807 of record OW386289.2, read on the forward strand.
CAAAATGTTTTAAACAAAGTATTTAAAGTTTTTAGTATATACCTGAGAAGCTAAGGTCTCAAAAAAAATTTTGGCATTAGCCACCATTACCACTCTCACCCTATTATTAAAGGGGATGAAAAAAAATTGTGATTTAGTGTGTATACAAGAACCAGAAACCTCAAAATATTTTTTTACTTCATCCACCCCACTACCACCCCCTACCTACTACCGATGTTGGGTATCGTTTTATGGGTTTTTGGGGTTGAGGATTTCAAACATTATATTATTAAAGTTTCATAAACAATTATTTCCAAAATTTTTTCGTTGTGAGTGACTTGGATAGAAAATTTGGATGTGGAAGTAGTGATTCCTTGGGCAGCGGTTTTTTTATGAGCTTTATCAAGAATTAACATGTGTTTGAACTTGTGAAGTAGTCTAGAGATATATTGCAAAAAAGTTGTCTGTAATTTGTAATTAGATGAAAACAATAAATTTTATTTCCACATCTACGTAGTCGATTGGAAGCATAGTAACGGAAGAAAAAACATGTTTGCCCAAATAGGTTAAAATGTCATGCGAAACGTCGAGATTTTAAGTTTGAGCAAAAAAATTTGTCTGTCTGTAATTTTGTTGCGTGCACAATTACTCTGATATTGACTTGAAATTTAGTACAGCTGTGTATTATAACGAATTCTAGAACTAAATTATATTTTGATCTTATTTCATTGAAGGGTTGGGGAGTAAATGGAGGTAAATAAGTAAAGCAAGCAAGTATAAGTTCATACAATTAGGATTTAGTTTAGTTTAGATTCATGATCTCATTTTTTTTTCGGATGGGGGTACAGCCCCCCCTACCATCCTTGTTACCACCCCCACCCAATTCAAGGGGTAAAAAAGATTGTGATGTACTGTGTGTACAGGAACCAAAGGACTCAATTATTCTCGCTCGCTGAATAATACACTGTTAGTTTCCTCTCATCACCTCACAGACCTGTCAAATGTTTAATACTTCATTATTTAGGCCAACCGCAGACAGTCGATTTATAGTTGGACGATAGTTTAGTCGGTCTCTATCAAGGAGGTTGAATAAATAAGGAGTCGCCATAAGAAGCGGAATGTGGCAGCACATTCCTCATTTTAGTATGATCGAAACGTCAACAAAACATGCCATGTATCTTAGATTAATATTATTATAAAATAAATGTTTTTGATAGAAAATAGTGTTTTTCGCCATAACATATGATTTCGTGTCCGCCAAGTAGCTGTACAAATCAAAGAAGTATCGATAAGAAGAAATGTTTTCGAATCACTTTTCTTGGGTTAAAACAGGTCTGTACTCAAAAGATATGTTGAACCTATTTTCTATTTATTTTAGATTGTATTTTAGATTATATTATATTCTATTTGCTTGAAATGTGAAATCGTCATCTCATTCATTACTTTACTGGCTTAATATATGGTAGTGTCAATGTATAAAGTCAACTAACATGTTTCTCTGCTGTATAATTTTTTTTTAAATCAGGGCCTGGCGAGCTGTTCATCACAGTATGATCACAAGCCACGCCTTCTGCGGCCGTTTCTCACTGTAGGATATAAGCTTTATGCCTACTCCTTATTTATATTCTACCTCCATGGTCTCTATAAAGCCATGAAGTTAAATGTAGGTGCGCACACAATCCAACTGAACAGCCACCCGATTATTTAGTCAAAAGCAGTTAGAGACGCTATATGATATTTTAATCGTTCAACTATCGTACAACTTACAAATATCTACTGCTGTAAATGGAAGTGCGTAGACGGCCAACTGTTTAGTTGTCGTTGTCTGTCTCGAGCAGACTGTTGTGCAAAAATGGATGAGAATAATTCAGAAAATGCAGTACTTGCAGTCCCATCTACGTTAAAAGGAGTACCAGCAACTAATTTTAACAAATCATCCGATAAAATGCAAAGAATTTTTCGGGGTATTTCATCAGTTCTGCATGTAACGTATGAAACAGACCCATTCTTAATCGACAACTGTATATAGGTTGAACCCATATTTGTTGGTTTATTTTCTGCAGTCTTTTTTTCCTCCGTATATATAACAAAGCACAAATCAATGAATCATTTTTAAATGAACAAACTACGGCTAAAATCGTCTGTGTGCGCAAGTTGCCTGATTTCTTCCCAACTAAACTGTTTATAGTGGAAGACCAGACTCTCTGAATTCGACACCCTCTATACAACTCGCGAACACCCACCTAAAAAATAGGTAATCTGATGTAAAATAACCCGCTAAACTTGATTTTTGAATTCGCCCATTGATTTGAGATTGCCAAAATGACCAAATTGGCAATTTCCTAAAAAAAATAAAAATTATGTGTTATTTTTTGTTTTTCATATAACACGTCATATATTTTTTATTTTACTTCAGAATTTTTTAATTTTTTTACATAATATTCTCTAACTATTCTTTGATATGTTGAAAGTAAAAAACTTTACCTAAAAAATAATTAGTTGGCAAAAAAAAATAACAATTTTTCTTTGACGCAAAATCTTTAAAATTTGCAGAGTAAAATGTCCGATCGAGGTATCTTTTTTATTTTTAAAGTTAGGTGCCTGCTATAATCGAAGAAAATGTTCCGAATGAACTAAATAAAATCTTTTATAAGAAGTTTTTTTTGAAATTTTGCTCCCTTATCGAAATATTCATTAATTGTTTCAGCGTCCGAACGAATGCGCGCTATTATGAATCGGCCGCAATCGCATCTAGAGCTAAACGCAGACACGTGCCGGGTGATTATTATTTTCCAGTATCCATTTATGTTAAGTTGAAAGTGCTTTTTGTCTCAGTCCTTATATTTAGTGCGTTATAAACACATAGTTTGGCATAATAAATTATAATTACTCGGATAGGAAATCAAAGGAAACAAGCTAAAAACGTACTCTTCGCCTGTTAATTGGATTTTTATATAATTGTTATACATTCAATAGGATACTTTTCGCAGTTTTTTGTAAATAATGTTACTTTTAGACATTTTTTATTTTATAGTACGATCTTAGTTGGTAAAAGACTTGGTAAAAAACTATACCAAACCCCATTTGGGTTTCGATTCCGAGTCAAAAGAACTACACCACCACCTTACACGTAGAAGAATGTAAATTTTTACATTATAAGACACGAGTTATAAAATCATATTTTCACGGTTGTATATTACATTATGAAATGTATATTTGTAAAATATATAAATAATTAGAAATATTAAAATGAAATATTTCACTAGATTTCTATTCAATTACAAAAACATAAAAATTAAAAAAAAAAATTTTTCAACAGTAAAATCACAAGAGCTTTTTTTATCGGATAAATTTCTCTTTGTAAGGAAATAATTTTGCCAATCAGTGCTTTTATGGGAAAAACTGACATGAAAAAATCGCGAGACCGGAGATCGAGCGATTTTGTCAAATGTCAGTTTTTCGAGCAAAATTACTGATTGACAAAATATTGAGTTAAAAAGAAAATCCATAAAAGAAAAGCTCGAGTGATTTTTGGCAAGATAAATTAACGACAGAATATGTGAACGAACAACAATTAAAAATAATTATAATTTTCTCAAAACGACTCATATCGTACAGTATAATTTCCACAAGACTTAAAAGTTATAGCCGACGGTACAGATTTTAAAATGACGTGCGACTACTAGATATACTCTGCTTTTGAGGAACAGGTATTTTTATCGTGATAAGAAACGATGCACCTTTTTTATCGCTGTCAAAGTGACAAAATGTGACTGTCAAATAGACTTTTTTATATAGGAGTTAATTTATCAAATTTAAATCATTAAGTAATAACATTTTTATTTATCGATCGATTTTGTTCAAAAGGCTAACACTTCTAGCTAACACTAATTTACTGTCCAAATTTCAGTACAATCGGAATTTTCTTTCTTCAGTTATCGTGCTTACAAGAAACGTGACGGACGGACAGACAGACGGACATTTTGAAAGTTGTTCAGAATTCGTTCACTAACACAATGGTATGAAAATTTTTTGTCTGCGAGCGATATTTACGGCTTTAGAAATGTACCGATCAAATGCAAAATCCGATGACATTTCTGTGGCTCTAAAACAATATTTAGAACAGAAAAATTTATTTTGATCACTAAATCCAGTTTACCATGCACAATGTAGAAGATCGTATACCCGAACTGCTTATAAAAGAAAATCAGAAATTGTAAATCCTAGTACAGAGAATACAAGTAAAAAGGGCATTTCTGCAATGTGCTATTTACAAGACAGCCTACCAAATTAAGCCCAGAATTCCAAATGTTTTACATTTTGGATGGTACCTAAAGGAGGAAATCTTATTTCCAAAGATGATTTCAAAAAGCCCAAAACCCAATTTTATTGAGTTAACTCCATTTTGTAAATGTAAATTATATAACTGTACTACAAGCTGCAAGTGTAGCAAAGCAAACGCGCAATGTAACATAAGTTGTTTATGCGAAGGAAAATGTAATCTTTAGTACCCACTTGCTGTTATAATTAATGAAAATATATTTTTTAATGTGTATGTTTCGAGATTATCTACATAATTTTATAACATTTAATTGCAAATAGAAACTAAATAATCCGTAGACTCACTTGATCGCTTAAACGACACCACAGATGGGCGACGTTAACAGAAGTTATGCAGCGTCATCTCGTTACATGAGCCGAATTTCCAAAAAATATCCTTATAAAAAAGTTTGTTTAAAGTATATGGAACATTTTTCTCGTTTATACTATAACTCTCTCTTTAAAAATAAAAAAGTTACCTCGATCGGGTATTTTTCAACGCAAATTTTAAAAAACCACGACAATAGAGGGTAATTATATTTTTTTTAGGCACTATATTATTAGTTACACTATATTCTTTGCCGTCAGCCTGTCCAAGAATATTGGAGGGATAATGTGTAAAATATTGGTCAAAATCTGAATTAAAATAAAAAAGATATGATGTGTTATGTGCAAAACAAAAATTAACCCATAATTTTAAAATTTTTCAAAAAATTTGCGAATTAACCGATTTGGCAATCTCAAATTAATGGGCGAACTCAAAAATCAAATCCAGAGGGTCATTTTACATAATATCATCTGTTTTTTAGGTGGGTGTTCGCGAGTTGTATAGACTACTTTTAAAATGCTTCCTACAGATTGGCTGCTCTCCGACTATATACGCATGGTAATAATAATATGAATATATGATCAAAAATCAGAACCAAGCAGTCAAGACTAGAGTAGTATTATTTTTTTTATGTGTATTCCGATCAACGGAATAGCACTAAGAAAAAGGAGTGCATTCGTCGTTTAGAAAAAAATGTTTGCGTAGATATTTCAATCGCAAGTGACAAGTAGCGTATATAGAATTTTTGTTCGGGGGAGCATTTCCTGTAAAAGTTGCGCAAAAGTTGTGCACACGGATGCCAAGATGCTTGGGAATGTTGAAGGTTATTGTGATTTTTTAAGAATTTCAAATATTCGATTTCATAATGTCACTGGCAAGTGACATTATGAAATCATCGGTTAGTCAAAAAAATTTTCTAGTTAATAGTAAAAATAAGGATAGCTTTATAAAATTATTGCGCAAAGAGTTAATAGATAATGACTTTAACGTTAAAATATGCAGAGAAGGCGCCGACACCACAATCGTTAAAACTGTTACTGATGTGAAAACCGAAAACAATCAAGTTATAATAGTTGGTGAAGATATTGACCTTTTGGTTATAATGACTCAACTAGCATGGAATCATCATAAAGAAATCTATTTTTACAAACCCAAGATTAATAAAATAATTGACAAACATGATGAGAATAGAATTGTCTGCAGTTCCACCTACTGAAGAGGTAAAGAAAAACACTGTTTAAGAGTTTATTTCCCAGTCCAAAATGGATAGGTACTGAGAAAGATCCATTACAATTCGGGTGGCTTAAAACTGAGAATGGCTTAATGCCTGATGTTATGAGTAAAAGTAATGCTTTTCCTAAAAATGTACTAAGTGATATTTCTTGTAAATGTAAGAAAGGCTGTAAAAATAATCAGTGTAGCTGTAGAAAACTGAATATATAATATTCTATTCTATGTGTCTATTGTAAAGGAAATAATTATGCCAATGCTTCTTCTACTTTTGAAGAATCAGTGCCGGTTTACCCACTAGGCACGTGCCTAAGGGCGCCGACGCTCTGAGGGGCGCCGAAGGCGATCCTCAATAACAATAATTCTGAAATAAAAACCGAAATTTTTACATCTAAAACATAAAATGCAAAGACGCCTATAATACCTACTTATTCTTAATTCATCACAAAAGCGAACAGCAAACATCAAATGGACAATGATAATGCCGGGTTTAATTAGATTTTGGATTGGAGAAATGCTAAAATTTATTAGATCTAAAGGTCTTACTTACCTCTACATTTCCTAACATAGAAGTCGCTTTACGAATATTTATAAGTTTGGCAGTTGCGAACTGTACAGGGGAGAGATCTTTTTCAACATTAAAATATGTAAAAAATTATTTAAGAAATTCGTTAGAAAAAGAAAGACTAAGTGAATTAGCCCTTCTACACTTAAATTAGATACAATAGACTCTAACAACATAATATTGACTAGTTCACAAGTTCAACGCCGTGTTAATGCTTGATAAAGCTCGTAAAAATATGAGTGAGGACTCATTGGATTAGGAATGATGTCTAAAAAAATGTTCAAAAGTTTCAAACCCGCACATAAACAATTGCAAAAGTTATAAACAAATGAAGATTGAAAAAATAACGAGTTTAGTTTTTTGCAAATAATTAATAACTATTAATATTTAAGAATTTTTTTTTTATTGGTACCCTATTTTGCTTATTTAAAGTACGCCTCAGAGTGTTTAAATCCAAGTTTTAAAAACGCGCGTTTTAAAGTTACCATGGCAACATCGAAGGTAAGCAAGTACAACATCTGTATCTGTTACCTTTTGCTCTTCCATCCATTTGATGAACTTGTATTCTTGTTTATAAGCGTCTTCCGATTTTTGCGGTATTCTGCTTTTCTATTTAAGTAATCAATGTTAGAACTCATTTTAAAGCAATATACAATCAGTGACAACTGTAGTGACAATAATTAATCCTATGTGACAGATTGCAAGTTAATTTTTGTTTTCTCATTTTCATGACACTGATGTCACATCACGAATTCAACCATTTTACATTCTTAATTCTTATTTCCATTTTTTGTAGTAATAATACCAGTATTTATGATTTCAAAGTGTACCAATAAAAAAAAATAGCGTAAAGTATTCGTGGATAACTGGTCTTTAAAACACTTGCTCTAGTTCGAGCACTCCGGCTGCGCCGAAAAATCGCGCGTGTTTTAAAGACCTTAATATCCACTTATACTTTAATATACTATTAAAGAAAGCTTAAAGAGGAAGAAATTTCCAATAAAAAGTCCCAACTCCCGAAACTTTATCTCTAATATTAATAATTTTAATTTAATGTTGAAAATAGAGCTCCGCGCGGCGAACACTAAGTCGTTACGATGCTATGAAATCGGCCGTAATAAGCAAAATATTTTTTTATGTTATTAAATATTAATTTAAAAATTTTAAAAAATTATAGTATTATTTAGACACTTAAAGGAACAATATCCCGTTGGAAAAAAATTGTTTCACCGATTTTTCATAAAATGAGCCTATTGTTAATTAATAAATTTATTTAAAGTCGGATAATTGTTAAACAAAAGTCACTAAAATTATTTCGCTTTGTGGAGACCTTATGTCAACTATGCTTTATGGGATTATGACATTGCGATGTTTTAATTGTTATAGTCTATTAGTTATTAATTATTTTACCTAACAAAAAACTAAAAAATGAAAAAGTGAGGTTGAAAATTTTTTTTTATTAATTTTAATTATTATTACTGTTTTTATATTCAAAAATACTATAAAATTACATAAACTTTAAATTTTTATTGCTATTTGTTTAAATAAATTGTATAAACAAATAGATAAATTACGTATTTTTGAAAAAAAAATGTTTGTTATAAATATTTTATTGGAAATTTCTTCCTCTTTAAGAATCTTTATTTAAAATTTCTTAAATATTAATAGTTTTCGAGTTATTTGCAAAAAACGAAACTTGTTATTTCTTCAATCTTCATTTGTTTATAATTATAACTTTTGCAATTGTTTATGTACGAAATTTTTGCACATTTTCTGGACGTCGCGTCATTCCGAATCCTCACTGATATTTTTACGAGCTTTATCAATCATTAACACGGCTTTGAACTTGTGAACTAGTCTAATAGATCAGTTTGCATCTGAGAAAGCAAGAAAAAAGATTTTTTTAAGTCTGCAAAGACAATTTGTTGTGTTTTGTGTTTTTCTTTTTATTTAATGATATATTTCTAGAACCTAGATTTGTTTCTTTTTAAATATTTTTTATTATTTGTTGGCTTTTTTAGTTGTATAGTTTTTGTTGAACCGTTTTTCCAAGTCTCTTTTGTTTGCGGTTTTTTTGTCCTATACTTATGTTTTTCAGTAAAATATAACAAAAATGAGTTTTTCATCTGTACTTACTTTTAAACAAATGTAGGTTGGTTCAGGTTCGTCTTAAGATAACAAAATTACAATTAAAGAGCAATAAAAACCCCATAAAAATCAACTTTTGGCAAAAAATTTTCACCTGCGGCGTCATTTTGTTTACCAGCCAAAAATTTTCGCCTCCGATGAATTTGCCTGCGACACTAGCTTTTGCCTTCGGGGCCATTTCATTTAGCCACTAAGGGGGTGCCAAAAAATTTAGTGCCTAGGGGCGCACAAGTTCATAAACCAGCACTGCCGGTAATGAAACTAATATAGTATATTGCATTTTGCTTCGATGAAAATTGGGTGAAAAAAAGGAGGGTCAAAGGAAATGCATTTTTAAAAATTGTAAAAATGCACTTTTATTGAAAAAAAAACACACTTCTATTGACAGTAAAAAAAAATTAACTATCCCCTAAAAGTACATAAAATAACGTACAATCGAAAAAAAAATGACGTACAATGCCTCTTTGATAATTGACGAAGAATTAAAAATTTTATTTTGTCCGCCATCTTTGACCTTCTACTTGACATACGGTATCCGGGATTGGTGCATTGTATTTGACTATAAATGGGTTTTATTTTTGCCAACGTTTGTAAAATTACTCCTTATAGAAAAGATATTCAATTTGATTTTTTCTTTTTCTTTTTCTTTTTCGGCTACTCTTGGTGTTTTCTATTTTTTTCCAAGATGGCAGATTGACCAATACATATCGGACAGGTCTATATTTTTAAAGAATTTTATTCCAAATAAGCTAGTATTTTTAAAATTCCCATCCGATTACTAGTACAAGATATATTAAGCATATAAGTTGAAAATCAGTGAAAGCGGGTCAAAAAGTGCATATAACTTTTGACGCATAAGGAATTTTTAGCCACAAATATTTTTTTTAGTAATCAGGAGGTCATAATACATAATAATCAACAATAAAATTTCAGGTCGAATGTTGTCACCGAAACAAATCAATTCAACTGCACTATATGTATGAATATAAACAATTATTGACTATCATATCATATTATTTTACGCAGGATTAATAAACATAATAAATTTAACGTACTGTTGAAATGAATATTAATCGAGTCAACAATGTTTCACCACTAAATAACGAAGTATTAAACACTTGATAGGTCTGTGAGGTGATGAGAGGAAACTAACAGTGTATTATTCAGCGAGCGAGAATAATTGAGTCCTTTAGTTCCTCTACACACAGTACATCACATTTTTTTTTACCCCTTTAATTGGGTGGGGGTGGTAGCAAGGATGGTAGGGGGGGGGGGGGGGCTGTACTCCCATGCGAAAAAAAAATGAGAACACTTGATAGGTCTGTGAGGTGATGAGAGGAAACTAACAGTGTATTATTCAGCGAGCGAGAATAATTGAGTCCTTTAGTTCCTCTACACACAGTACATCACAATTTTTTTTACCCCTTTAATTGGGTGGGGGTGGTAGCAAGGATGGTAGGGGGGGGGGGGCTGTACTCCCATGCGAAAAAAAAATGAGATCATGAATCCAAACTAAACTAAATCCTAATTGTATGAACTTTTACTTGCTTGCTTTACTTATTTACCTTTATTTACTCCCCAACCCTTTAATGAAATAAAATCAAAATATAATTTAGTTCAGAATTCGTTATAATACACAGCTGTACCAAATTTCAAGTCAATATCAGAGTAATTGTGCACGCAACAAAGTTACAGACAGACAAATTTTTTTGCTCAAACTTAAAATCTCGACGTTTCGCATGACATTTTAACCTATTTGGGCAAACATGTTTTTTCTTCCGTTACTATGCTTCCAATCCACTACGTTGATGTGGAAATAAAATTTATTGTTTTCAACTAATTACAAATTGCAGACAACTTTTTTGCAATATATCTCTAGACTACTTCACAAGTTCAAACACGTGTTAATTCTTGATATAGCTCATAAAAAAACCGTTGCCCAAGGAATCACTACTTCCACATCCAGATTTTTTATCCAAGTCACTCACAACGAAAAAATTTTGGAAATAATTGTTTATGGAACTTTAATAATATAATATTTGAAATCCTCTACCCCAAAGACCCATAAAACGATACCCAACATCGGTAGTAGGTAGGGGGTGGTAGTGGGGTGGATGAAGTAAAAAAATATTTTGAGGTTTCTGGTTCTTGTACACACACTAAATCACAATTTTTTTTCATCCCCTTTAATAATAGGGTGGAGGTGGTAATGGTGGCTAATGCCAAATTTTTTTTTGAGACCTTAGCTTCTCATGTATATACTAAATACCAATTTTGGACTCTTATCTGCTTGATTTACCTATTTACCCCCGAACCCTTCGACGGAATAAGATGAAAATATAATCTAGTTCTAGATCTCGTTAAAGTACATACGTGTACCAAATTTCAAGTCAATATCTCAAACGGTTCCAGAGTAAACGTGCGCACAAAAAAAAGTTACAGACAGACCGACAGACAGACAGACCGACAGACAGACAGAAATTTCTGTCGCTCAAACTTAAAATCTCGACGTTTCATGACATTCTAAGCCTATTTGAACAATAAAGATTTTTTAAAACTTTTTTGTCGTTCCTATACTTCCACTGGATGTGGAAGTAATATGAGTGAGGGCTCATTGGATTAGGAATGACGTCTAGAAAAATGTGCAAAAGTTTCAAACCCGCACATAAACAATTGTAAGAGTTATAAACAAATTGAGATTGAAAAATAACGACTTTCGTTTTTTGCAAATAACTCGAAAACTATTAATATTTGAGACATTTTAAAGAAATATTCTTAAAGAGGAAGAAATTTCCGATAGAAAAGTCCCGACTCCCGAAACTCTATCTCTATTATTAATCATTTTAATTTGATGTTGAAAACAGAGCTCCGCGCGGCGAACATTAAGCCGTTAAGATGCTCTGAAACCGGCCGTAACAAGTAAAAATACTGTTTTATTTTATTAAATATTTAAAAAAAACCGCTGCCCAAGGAATCACTACTTCCACATCCAGATTTTCTATCCAAGTCGCTCACAACGAAAAAATTTTATATGTGGAAATAATTGTTTATGGAACTTTAATAATATAATAGTTGAAATCCTCTACCCCAAAAACCCATAAAACGATACCCCACATCGGTAGTGGGGTGAGGGTGGTGATAGGGGAGTGTTAGAGGGGGTGGATGAAGTAAAAAATTATTTTGAGGTTTCTGGTTTTTATACACACACTAAATCACAATTTTTTTCATTCCCTTTAATAATGGAGTGGGGGTGGTAATGGTGGCTAATGCCAAAAATTTTTTTGAGACCTTAGCTTCTTTTGTATATACTAAATACCAATTTTATCGACTCTTACCTGCTTGATTTACCTATTTACCCCAAATTTAGCCCAATTTACCCCCCAACCCTTCGACGTAACAAGATGAAAATATAATCTAGTTCCAGATATCGTTAAAGTACCAAATTTCAAATCAATATCTTAAACAGTTCCAGAGTAAACGTGCGCACAAAAAAAGTTACAGACAGACAGACAGACAGACAGACAGACAGACAGACAGACAGACAGACTGACAGACAGACAGACAGACAGACAGACAGACAGACGGACGGACGGACGGACAGACCGACAGACCGACAGACCGACAGACAGACAGATCGACAGTCAGACAGAAATTTTTTTTCGCTCAAACTTAAAATCTCGACGTTTCATGAATTTTAAGCCCATTTGAACAATAAAAAATTTTAAAAATGTTTTTGTCGTTACTATACTTCCACTGGATGTGGAAGTAATTATGGTATTATTTAGACACTTAAAGAAACAATATCCTGTTGAAAAAATATTTTCATAAAATTAGTCTATTGACAATTAACAAATTTTTTTACAGTTTGCATTTATATTTCAAGTCGGATAATTGTTAAACAAAAGCCACTAAAATTATTTCGCTTCGTGGAGACCTTATGTCAACTATACTTATAAGATTATGACATTGCGATGTTTTTAATTGTTATAATCTATTCGTTTTTAATTATTTAAGCTAACAAAAAACTAAAAAATGAAAAAGTGAGGTTGAAATTTTTTTTTTATTGATTTTAATTATTATTACTCTCTTTATATTAAAAAAATACTATAAGATTACATACACTTTAAGCTTGTAGTGCTATTTGTTTAAACAAATTTAATAAACAAATAGATAAATTACGGTATTTTTGAAAATTTTTTTGGTCATTTCATTTGTTGTAAAATATTGATTTAAAAAAAAATTCTTGAAAAAATTTTTTTTAATTGTTTATTCTTAAAATTTATTATTTGCAATTCTCTACAAGGTGGAAAATTTTTTTTTGTTATTTAAAAACAAAATTTTGTAAAAAATATATTGTACACAAAATCGTGTCCTGTATATTGCATAATTTATTAAAAACAAAAATATTACCAATAGTATTCTCTTCCTTATATCCCGTTTTAGGGAACATACATTTCAAATCCTTGAGAAGTTTTTGATGAGGATGTAAAATGGACAAATGGTGACTTTGAAACCATTTTCACACTTAATGTACAAATTAGAAAATAAAAAAATCAATTCTCCACCCCCTAGGGGGTGGGGGTGGGTCCCTGAGGTTGTCACAACTCACTCTTAATACAGTCCTTGATCAGTATTCTCGAAAACGGGAGGTAAACGTCTTTAACAAGAAAAAAAAAAGAAACAATTTTACACCCCCGGACAGGGTAGATTCCACCCCCAAGGGCGGTTGCGGTCTACTGTCTGATATCACCTTTCACCATCTGTTCCCATGCAAAAACAAAGAATTCCTACAAAAATAGTCGATACCAAGCTGTCATAAGCAAAAATGGGGTGGCTTTTGGCCGTTTCAGGGGGTGCGCATGATCAAAAACTTTTTTCACCCTATTATTCGTGTTCAGCACCCTCGAAAACGGGGGGAAAAATAGGTTTCATAACTTTAGCACGATTTTACATACTTTCCGCCTCCTTATTTCCACTAATAAATGGTAATAACGGAAAACGGAACCTATGAATAATAATTATGAGATTCATCTCTTGCAATTAAATTGTTGCAGATATGTCAGTAAGTACTATATACATATTACTTACTGACATACCAGCACTCGTTAGCTTCGTGGTGTGTGCTGATGCTTGAGTCTCTCCATCCTTGGATGCTTGACTCGGGTTATCTAGTATAGAAGAACATAACTTGCTTCTAGCGAGCTGGCTGGTGACTTCGGTATATGCTTGTTTGTTTTATGGGTTGTTTCGATGATTGTGTGTGTTGATTGTATATAGTATGTGTTGATGGTTTGAACGTGCGCAGCGTTGAGTTTGTTGGTGGAGGTGCTCATGTTTGTGGTTTGTGGTAAGGGTAGGTAGGATGTGGGAAGAAGCTTGTGAACATTATAGCAAATGGTAGTGTTAGTGGTGTTTTGGCCGGATGGCTCTTTTCGTGGGCGTAGTATTATGTATTTTTATATCTTTTTTTTCTCTTTCTCTTTTTTTTTTTTTTTGATTTGATTTTTTTTTTTTTTTTTTTTTTTTTTTTTTTTTTTTTTTTTTTTTTTTTTTTTTTTTTTTTTTTTTTTGGCCCGGGTTAGTAGTTACATATTTTGTAGCTTCGTTTGGGATAGGGTTTAATTTAGTAGGATGTGATAAAGTCCACCATTACAAGAACCTTGTCTATGGGGTCCTTACAATTTTTGAGTCTGTTTATTACCTGTCCAAGTTTGTTTAAAAAGTCTCTTAGGTTGAAGTCTTTAAGGAAGTTAAGTATTTCCCTTATCGGGTTTTCGTTTTCAGGTTCGGGATCTCTTGGTAGGGGTGTTTGATTGTTTTTGACTTTGTCACTGTAGGTTTGTTTGATTTTTGGCTGTGGGTAGTTGGTGTCGGTGTTTTTGTTGTTGGTGTTTAATGTTGGATTTATGCTAGTCATTGTTGGGGGGTTGTTTGTCCTAGTGTTTTGCGTGTTTTGGGTTTTAAGTCTGGCCATCGCCGCCAGATAGGCCGGACACCCTCTAAAGTTTGAAGGGTGGGGTGCACCGCAGTTGACGCACTTGCACGTCGACGCAGTGCATTGCCCACCCTCGTGCGTTAGCCCGCACCTCACGCAGTGTGGGATGCGGTTGCACAACTCCGAGGAGTGGCCGAACCTCTGGCAGCGATAGCATTGGGGTATTGCCGGCCTGATGTACTCCTCTACCCTGACCCTGATGGAGCAGAGATCCCTGAGGGCGTACATCCTGTCGGCATCCCCTTTATGCAGTGTGACAAGGATAATCGGGAGGGGTTGTTTAGTTCCAGTCTTAGAATTGGTAAGTCTGACTATTTTTTGTGGGTATATATTTTTTTTATGTAGGTCATTTTGTATTGAGTGAGTCTGTACGTCTGTTGGTATGTATTTTATTACTAGTTTGATTGGTCTGTCGTCTATGTGATTGTAGGTATGATATTCTATTGCATTCAGGGTTAATAACTTGACAATGTTGTTATGGTCATCAGTGGTTAGTGGTTGGCATGTAAGGGATGTTACGTTAAATTTAAATGTGGGTTTTTGGCTGGTGTGTTTGTTGATCAAGTCAATCAATTCTGTATGTCGGTTTGTGTATATGGATATGCTTGGTGCACGGTATATATTTGTAGTATAATTGATTCTTTCTCGTTGGGGGGAGGGGGGGTCTGTAATGTCGGGTAGAGTTTCGTGTGTTGTGTCGATGTGATTGGGTTTTTTTATAGTGGTGTTTGAGTGTATAATTATTTGTTGGAGGTCTGATTGGTTCTTTTTCCTTTTTTTAGGGTTGGGGAGGTTATTGTCAGGAGAGGGTGTAACTTGGATTGGATCAGTTATTATTGTTTGATTTGTGTTAAATGTTTTTTTTGCTAGCTCAAGAATTTTATCTAGTTGGTATGATAGTGGGGAGGGGGTTAACATGGGGTTGGTGGTGGGAATTTGTAGATTTTGTGTGGATGGTATGGGGGATGATGTTGGCGTAATTTTGTCATATTCCATAGTTGTCATTCTAGGGGATGATGTGGACGTTAATATTGGGGTAGTTGTTAGGGTGGTGTTTGTGGTTGTTGTGGTTGTCGTGGTAAAAGTTGTGGGAGTGGTGTCAAAGGTGAGTGAAGGTGTATAAATGTAATATTGTCCGTCGTCGGAATCTTGGAATGTCTTTTTTGTTATCGTTTTTTCATAGGTGTAGTATTTATTTACCTTGATGTTTTTGGTACATTGTGGCTTGAATTTATGTTTTCTTGGAAATTTATATTTTACAAGATTCTTGTAACTGTAGATATTTAGGTGAGGTTTAGAGTATTTTGGGTCAAATGGAGGAAAAGTCCGGTTTAGTTGATAGAAGTATTGTTGTTCTAAGCGTTGGTTGTCGTGAGGTATTGTATTACCTGCATGGTGTACATCTGCTAGCACTTCGAATCTATTGTGGATTGGTATACTGTTCGCTGCCCGCTCGCTATCGACCTCATCGGCCCAGGTAATTCTGTTTGCACTCGGTGTTGTGGTTATGGGAGGTGGTTCTTCCTTGATCTTATTGTTTTCTCTCTGTCTTGGCATGCTGCGATGCGAGAATTGTACGTGATACACTTACTACGGTCGCAGGCAGACTATGATATGATATGATATGATAGCACTCGTTAGTTTCGAATATAGATTGGGTAAGTCGTCGTCGTTGTTGTCATATAAGCAAATTGCAAGGATCGCCATCTACTTATCTATGGTGAACCAACGCGCTTTCAAAGCCAGTTACAGGGTTAATACATATTTTCCAATACGCCAGTTGTTCCTAAGTTTACAACTTGCTTCCGCCAACGATCAAGAATATAAATAATTTTAAATTATTTCAATAAATAATTTTAAATTATTTCAAAAGAAGTTAAAGTTATATATCACTTCTAATATTGATATTATTACTGACGTATGTTTAAAATAGAATAATAAATAATTGAATAATAAGAAAAATCTGCATAGGAATTTATTCTTCAGGTATCTGCATTTTCTCTTAGCTTACAATATGAATCAATACTGGTTGAAAGCTGAAGGCAACATTTTCTAAAACAATATGGCGTAAATATAAACTTTTCAGTATTGTAGTCAATATTGGCTCATATAAGTAAATGCTAACATTAAAATAATGTTTTAAAATTGACTTTGCTAATAAAGGACGATTATGAGTTTTTCAATACATTAAAATCTATACTCATCATTTATCGATACTGGTTAAATTTCTTAACGAACGCAAAAGCGGCATAGACTTCTCTAGTTTTAACCATCCATAGGATTGAGTCTCTACCCTTTTGAGATTAATGGCTGGTTGTCGCACCAGAGTCAAATATTTTGCACTAAGGGATACAAAAATTTGGCCTTTGTACATGTTATTTACACTCACCTGCGTCTTTTGAGTTTTAGCGGTAGTTTTCACTCCCCCATAAGGGCGGATTTCAGTTTAATTTATAGAAATAGCTTACTGTGGCTCGAATTTATATTTTCTACTCTCGACTACAAAACATCCACCACTTTCCACCCTTCATTAAGAGTTATTACATTATTTCTATGATTTTACACCATTTTAAGGGATGTTTTTGACTAGAAAACAAAACTGACACGATAGATTTTTTTTTGGACCACGGATTCGGATTCAGCGTCAAAAAATACATCATATCCATGTAATTTAGTCCGCTGCACAGAACTTTTTTTTTGTGCTGCTGTGTAATCAGTGCAGCTGTAGAAAACTGAATATATAATGTTAAATGTGTATTAGGGTGGGTCGTTTCTAATTTCAAAAGGCCTGTAGTGTGAAAAGTTGTGTGATGGTCTAAAATGAAGAGATATTTTTTTATGTTTTTTTATTTTAATATTTGACCCCCCCGCCGAGCACATAAAATAAAAAAAATTAAAAATTAAAAATCAAAAGTTTGGCACCAAATCAGAATACGTAGCAGTATAGACATATACTTATTAAATGCCCAAATGGAAGGGTGGATGGGTGGGCAGGAGTGGAACTCGATGGCAGCCACCTCCACGTGGTGAGTTCTGGGTTATGTTGTGTAATAATTATTGTGCGAAATAAGCAAAGAGCTGTTTTAGTACTAGCGCAACATAAAAATTTTATTTAGGCGAGTTTTGAGGGACCGACGGAGGTCTAAATACATTACAAATTTAAAAATATGTTTTATGCGTAAATAAGGAACCATAACAGCCATAACAACCTTTCCCAACACAGGCGACTTAGTTATGTTTTTTTTTATTTCTTTTTTTTTTTTTTGGAGGCCCGGCGGGCGGCCTAAAACATTTTTGAAAAAAAATATATATTTTTTTCTTAAATAAAAGACCAATATACAACTTTTTTCACTACAGGCATTTCGAATTTTCTAAAAAAGTTATAAACCGACCCACCCTAATGTGTATGTTGTAAAGGAAATAACTGTGCCAATGCTTCTTCTACTTTTGATGAATCGGCTATCGATGAGGAATGCGGTGAAATTATGGTATACGATGGTAATGAAACTAATATAGTATATTTCATTTTGTTTCGATGAAAACTGGGTGAAAAAAAAGGACCAAAGAAAATACATTTTTGAAAATTGTAAAAATGCACTTTTTCTGAAAATTTTTAGCTCAAATATCAATCCTATTAAATTCGTCCATTGCTAATCACGTGTGCTGAAACAACCAATCAGAACAGAATTACACTGATAAGATCCCTTAGGGATCTTTTCACTTATGTCATCTAGTTTGACAGTAATGACAGTTCAATAATTTAAAATGTATTTTTTGACAATGTCGATTTGGAACTGCTAATAACGATTTAATGAATATAATAATGGAGGAAAACACATAAAATAATACATAATACATAATCTACATTTAATTTTACAAATTGCTCTTTTAAAAATTGTATTTTTAATAAATAATTTTGAACAAATAAATGAAATAAATTGCAAAAAATTTTCTATGCGAATACCCCTCGAACGTTGATAAATAGCTCATAATTTTATCACAACTTCCTCAAGCACGTTGCTTTTAGGTAATATCCCTCCGCCTACGGCGTCGGGATATTACCAAGCAAGTGCTTTCGGAAACTGTGATAAAATTATTTCGTATTATCAACGTCCTTGGGATATTATAGCTGAAAATCAAAAAAAAAAACGCAATTTTTTTGAAAATCTCCTAAAAGTACATAAAATAACGTACAATCAAAAAAGAAAAAAACTGACGTACAATGCCTTCTTGATAATTGACGAAGAATTAAAAATTTTATTTCGTCCGCCATCCTTGACATACGGCGTCCGGGATTGGTGCATTATATTTGACCACAAATGAGTTTTATTGTTGCCAACTTTGGTGAAATTATTCCTTCTTACAGAAAAGATATTCAATTTTGATTTTTTCGCTAATTTTTGGTGTTTTCTATTTTTCTCCAAGATGGCGGATTGACCAATACATATCGAACAGGTCTATATTTTTTAAGAATTTTATTCCAAATAAGCCAGTATTTTTAAAATTCCCATCCGATATACAGTGTGTCCCGTTTTTAATAAATCCACCTAATATCTCAGTTATTAATAATGCGATTTTCTTCAAATTTATTAATTATATGTTGGAAAAATGAATTATTTGGCATAGTAAACATTTTCATTTTGTCGTGCGGTTTTAGGGGGTAAAAAGAGGTCGATTTTTCGGCAAAAGGATATTAGATATTATTATTTTAGACAAATTTTTCTATCATATTTGGATTTAGCATGTCCACAATCCATATTCTCCATGATCTCAAAAACGGATTATGGCAGAAACGAAAAATTAATTAATTTCTTAATATATCAGTTATTAATAATGCGATTTTCTTCAAATTTGGGTTGTAATTATATGTTGAAAAAATGAATTATTTGGCATAATAAAAATTTTCATTCTTCATTGGCGTGCAGTTTTAGGGGGTAAAAAAAGGATATTAGGGCTTATTTTAGACAAATTTTTCTATCTATTTTGATTCAGCATGTCCAAAAACCCCTTAATCCATATTCTTCATGATCTCAAAAACGGATTATGGCAGAAACGAAATATTAATTAATTTCTTAAAAAACACTTTTTAATTTTTTGCTATAACAAATCTAAAACAATTTTTTTTTTTTATAAATTCTGGTCTCTTCAACATAACCACCTTCCAATGATACCACACCGTTTGCCGTAAATGTTGCCTCGTCACTAAACATTATGTTCTTTAAAAAAATCTGTCGTTAAGATAGTTACCTTGCAACCATAGGCATTAATCAAAAGTGCTTTGAAAAACAAGTTTTTATTTGATATTAGGTGAATCATAAGAATTGTCAAAAGTTAAATAGTGTTATTTAATTTATCAATCTTACTGATGATGGCAGAAAATCGGAGAGTAGTTCTTACAGTTATAGAAAAAGTTGAAATTATCCGCTTAATTGGTGATAATGGGTTGCTCGAGTATTGAATCAACGTCATCGTGATCGAGCACCAATTTGGCACAAAACCGTTGGTGACATCAACAAACTGTTTGCAAGAACCGGAGCCATTTTCAAAACAAGACGAAGAAGGTACAATTTAAATTTACGACAATATCCAGACGACGAACGCATTTTAACAGAATTTCGTAACAATCCAAATGGTAGTATAAGGGCAGTTGCGAGAACACTAAATTTAACCAAAAATAAAATATGGAGGTATTTGAAACGCAGTAGGATTAGGGCATTTAAACCAAAATTTTTGAACGGCGGTTTGAATTTTGCCCATGGTTGCAAGGTAACTATCTTAACGACAGATTTTTTTTAAAGAACGTACTGTTTAGTGACGAGGCAACGTTTACGACAAACGGTGTTGTATCTAGTCAAAATTGTAGAAAATCCCAACTTTGTAATTAACTGTAAAAACCAATACAGTGAAAAAGTTAACGTGTGGTGTGGCATATTAAACGAACAAATTGTTGGCCCCTTTTTCCTGGATTACCTCAACGCAGAAAATTTTCTACATTTTTTACAAAATGATTTAGATGATTTTTTTATGGAAATGCCTTTTAGTAGAGAGCTCGCACTGCAAAATTCCTCTTAAAATTGAAATCTGTGGGGGTTTGGAAACTAAAAACTGCGACCGGTCTTATTTAATAGCTTATAATTAATTGTGTTTATGTGTAAAGTTGGCCAAAAATTGGCCTGGGAAAAAGGGCGTTATTCAAAATTTTCGAGATATTGACACTAAACAATTGTTACTGGTAAAGTAAATATTTTGGGTAAAAATTATCGAAAAGTCTGTAGCGGTTGCTCTAAAAAAAAATATTTAATAAAAGGAAAAGCATTGACGCTTATGGAGTTTTAAAACTTTGAACGTCCGTATCTCGCTTCGAGAACCTAAAAAAATTGTAATTTTTCGTTGTATTTTAGCATTCAACAACCGATATTTCGAAACCGAGCATTTAAATCGAAAAATACTTCTCTTACAACATTGTAGAGTAGAGTTTCATGCTTACAACGGTACAACTTTTAGAATTTTTGGACTTAAGATAGCGTATGAAAATTAATAAATGTAAAACAATGCACAGATCTATTTACATCGCGGTAGCCGACCGTCGATCTTCCTCCCTTAGGTTGCGCATCCCGCGCGCTCCAGTTGTCCACATTCTGCTTAGATTAAATAGGTAATTTATTACTCTTATGTATTAATATTAATGCACAATATGCCCATAGAGATTATATTACATAATATTAGTATAAGCCCAAAGTGTTGAAGGTTTTATCAGTTAAAAGTAAATTCTTTCCTATTAAAAACTCTATGTCTAAGTTATAGGTCTGTTATTCTATTATTACTTTCAGTGTCCAGGTAAGTGGAATTTTCTAAAATTAAAAATTAAATTAAGAACATAATATAGGCATCATTTTAGTCTGATTTTCCATAAATAACTAAAAATGGACCGAAGGGGAAGTTCAACATCCGAAAGTGAGATAGTCAACATTTTGTGTTTTACAAAGAGAAAATGTTAAAAACTGTTTAATTTGTGGAAAGTCTTCTGGTAGATAAGTAAAGGACTCTGAGAAAACGTTAAAAAGTCTAAGACAAACGTTACAAATTAAGGACAGTATGTATAAATCTAGCAATATTCACTTGCGTCAAGATATTGCTAACACTGAAAATGGGGACAAAATATTAATTTGACACAAATCGTGCTACTGTAGTAGTAAAAAAAAGTATTGAATTGGTGCACCGAAAATTTGAATAGGAAATGCTATCAGAGGAATCTGAAGTTTACGGAACCGAACCTCCAGTTTCAGTACGAAAAAAATATTTAATATACATGTGTGCTTTGTAAAAAGAGGCGTAATGACCAAAATGTATCACAAGTACTGCCTATTAATATCGAAAGTAAGATCAAAATTTTAGCCCAAAATGATAGTTCTGTTATGAAACGCATTGGCGATAATGATTTAATTGCTATGGAAATAAAATATCACGCGAAATGCTTTTTAAATTCTTGGAGGGTATTAAAGAAGGGTACAGATCTTCAGGTTTCTTCAAATGCAGAAACATACAGATTACATTGGAATATTGCTTTATAAAGAATTAAGTAAGTTTAAACAAAATTAAACAAAAGGGATATTCTGTTTCGTCAATATACAGATCTCGGAGGAAATTTATCAAAGAGACAGTTAATTGATAAATTAAAGATGCATTTCAGTGATGACGTTCAAATTATCGAGTCAACAAGGCCTAATAGATCAGACATATATTGCCCTCAAAATGTTCATCAAAAGATGAAATTCTGCATTCATATATAGAGACTTCCAAGGAATATGATAATCCAATATTTACAGGATATTGCGAATATTCCGTTCTGTATAATATTATTAATAATATGGACAACATACCGGAAGTTGATGCATTCAAAAATTTGTACTTAACTAATTTTAGAAAATATATTCCTGAAGGTTTAATTTGGCAGAAATGCAGGTAGAAATGGTGTACTTGTAGAAAAAATGGTATTTCTTGGACAGGATCATGCAGATGCTTGGGACAAAAATCCTGCCTCAATGTAAATGCAGCAGTGAAATCGCCTCCTTCTTCTATACCTACATATTGAAGGTGGTGACGATTGACGAAACCGAAACTGATAGTGATTAGTGATTAGTATTTTAAGTGGCTAGTACCAATTTTTGTATTTATTTCTTTAGGAATACAGGGAAAACGGTATCGCGAATATAATAAAATTTTATAAAGAAAGTTGTAAATAATGTCAGGTGCAGTCTTAATACAAAGTTTCATCCACATAGACAATAACTAATTGTTTTGCCAATTTTTATTATTACATTTTTGTGTAAATTACATTGGCTGTGAATTCAAAAATAAAAAGGCTTACACGCATAGTTAAGTCCATCCGTGGACACACTGTATGCATAAGCATGTTGTTTTCTTTACCTCATAATGTTAATTTGTTCCGTTTTATTCACATACTTTTTTAAGATTGTTACAACTTGTAGCGTCAGAATTCAGAATAATATAACTAGAAAGTGTAATACGTACGTTTTGTAATTCGTCATAACACCCTGTCTGTTTTCTTGGTATTTAATTTGAAGTAATATTGTTAAATAAAAAACAATAACAAAAAAGACAATAAAGCTAAAAATGCAAACCACGGTAGTTGTAAGTTACAATCAGTCTTCGCAGAATATAGACAACTGGAGCGCGCGGGCCATGCGACGTAAGGGAGGGAGATCGACGGTCGGCTGCCGCGATGTAAATAGATCTGTGCATTGTTTTACATTTATTAATTTTCCTACGCTATCTTACGCCCAAAAATTTTAAAAGTTATACCGTTGTAAGCATGAAACTCTACTCTACAATATTGTAAGAGAGGTATTTTTTGATTTAAGTGCTCGTTTTCGAAATATCGGTTGTTGAATGCTAAAATTCAATGAAAAATTACAAATTTTTTAGGTTCTCGAAGCGAGATACGGACGTTCAAAGTTTTAAAACTCCATAAGCGTTAATGCTTTTCCTTTTATTAAATATTTTTTTTAGAGCAACCGCTACAGACTTTTCGATAATTTTCACGCCAAAATATTTACTTTATCTATAACAATTGTTTAGTGTCAATATCTCGAAAATTTTTAATAACGCCCTTTTTCCCATGCCAATTTTTGGCCAACTTTACACATAAACACAATTAATTATAAGCTATTAAATAAGACTGGTCGCAGCTTTTAGTTTCCAAACCCCCACAGGGTGACACCTTTTGCCCAGCCGTGCTCTCTACTATTTAGCACAGAGAGAAAATGTATACTTTCAGTTAGATGGTGACCCGGCGCACAATTCTCTGATAGTTAGAAATTTTTTAAATGCAAATTTTCCTATGAAGTGGCTTTGACTTTCTTCTATGGGGGTACTTGAAAAATAAAGTGTATGCTACTCGGCCGCGTAACAGACAAGAGCTTTGCCGTAGGATTAGGCAAGCGTGTCAAGAAATTACTCCCCAAACTTTAAGAAAAGTGATTGAACGGCTAAGAAGGGTTGTTGAAAAGTGTATTTTATTGGAAGGTGGTTATGTTGAAGAGACCAGAATTTAATGAAAAAGTTGTTTTTAGGTTTGTTATAGCAATTAAATAAAGTTATAAAAAATTAAAAAAGTGTTTTTTAAGAAATTAATTAATATTTCGTTTCTGCCATAATCCGTTTTTAAGATCATTGAGAACATGGATTAAGGGGTTTTTGGACATGCTGAATCCAAATATGATAAAATTTGTCTAAAATAAGCCCTAATATCCTTTTGCCAAAAAACCAACTCTATGTTACCCCATAAAACCGCACGCCAATGAAGTATGAAAATTTGTACTATGCCAAATAATTCATTTTTCCTACATATAATTACCACCCAAATTTGAAGAAAATCGCATTATTAATAACTGAGATATTCAGGTGGATTTATGAAAAGCGGGACACACTGTATATTAAACAGATAAGTTGAAAATGCGTGAAAGCGCGTTAAAAAGCGCTTATAACTTTTGACGCCCAAGGAATTTTTAGGCACAAATATTTTTTTCGTAATGAATAGGTCATAGTACATAAGAATCAACAATAAAATTTCTGGTGGAATGTTGCCGCCGAAAAAAAATAAATTAAATCAATTCGACTGCACCAATTTGATTTGATTAGATTTTGATATTATACTGGAGCGGATCTGGCGAGAAAAAGAGGAGTTTTGAAACTAACTTTTTTAAAAAAAAATTTTTTGACAATTCGGTTACACGCGTTCTCTTTTATCATGTTATCAACTTAGTTCAGCTTAATCACATGGGGGGCGGAGGAATTCGCATTTAAAATTCGCAAAAACACGTTTTTCCACGATAACTTTGTTATTATTGACCTGACGAAAAAAAAAGTAAAATTAAAACCGCTGCCGAAGAAATCACTACTTCCACATCCAGATTTTTTATCCAAGTCACTCACAACGAAAAAATTTTGTAAGTGGAAATAATTGTTTAAGGAACTTTAATAATATTATATTTGAAATCCTCTACCCCAAAAACACATGAAACGATACCCCACATTGGTAGCGGGGTGGGGGGTGGTGATTGGGGGTGGTAGTGGGGGTGGATGAAGTAAGAAAATATTTTGAGGTTTCTGGTTCTTGTACACACACTAAATCACAATTTTTTTTCATCCCCTTTAATAATGGGGTGGGGGTGGTAATGGAGGTGGCTAACGCCAAAATTTTTTTTGAGACCTTAGCTTCTCTTGTATATACTAAATACCAATTATATGGACTCTTACCTGCTTGATTTACCTATTTACCCCAAATTTACCCCCCAACCCTTCGACGGAACAAGATGAATCTAGTTCTAGATCTCGTTAAAGTACATATGTGTACCAAATTTCAAGTCAATATCTCATACGGTTCCAGAGTAAACGTGCGCACAAAAAAGTTACAGACAGACCGACAGACAGAAATTTTTTTTTCCGCTCAAACTTAAAATATCGACGTTTCCTGACATTCTAAGCCTATTTGAACAATAAAAATTTTTAAATTTTTTTTTGTCGTTACTACACTTCCACTGGATGTGGAAGTAAAAAACCGCTGCCCAAGGAATCACTACTTCCACATCCGGATTTTCTATCCAAGTCACACAACGAAAAAATTTTGTGTCTGGAAATAATTGTTTATGGAACTTTAATAATATAATATTTGAAATCCTCTACCCCAAAAACCCATAAAACGATACCCCACATCGCTAGTGGGGTGGGGGTGGTGACGGGGTGGGAGGGGGGGGGTGGATAAAGTAAAAAAATATTTTGAGGTTTCTGGTTCTTGTACACACACTAAATCACATTTTTTTTTTCATCTCCTTTAATAATGGGGTGGGGGTGGTAATGGGGGTGGATAATGCCAAAATTTTTTTTGAGACCTTAGCTTCTCTTGTCTATACTAAATATCAATTTTATGGACTCTTACCTGCTTGATTTACCTATTTACTCCAAATTTACCCCAATTTACCCCCAACCCTTCGACGGAACAAGATGAAAATATAATCTAGTTCTAGATTTCGTTAAAGTACATATGTGTATCAAATTTCAAGTCAATATCTCAAACGGTTCCAGAGTAAACGTGCGCACAAAAAAAGTTACAGACCGACAGACAGACCGACAAACCGACAGACCGACAGACAGAAATTTTTTTTTCGCTCAAACTTGAAATCTCGACGTTTCATGACATTCTAAGCCTATTTGAACAATAAAAATTTTTAAAAATTTTTTTGTCGTTACTATACTTCCACTGGATGTGGAAGTAATTGAAGATCTCGCGGAAGCGCATAATCTGGTAAGGTATTTTTTTTCAAATCGGACGGTAACTTTCCGTGAAAAATTTTTTTGAAAATACTCGGTTTTTTGCCCTAACACTATAATACACAAAAAAGTCATTCCTTAATTTTTTTACGAAAAAAAGAAATTAAGAGGATGAGTTTTTTTTGAGGTAGGTGAAATAGACAAGAATTGATGGAGACGGAGGATTGGCCAATTAGGGGAGGGGAGGGAGATAAGGAAAGGAAAATTATTCGAACTTTTTCCCCTGTCGTGCGATTTTCAAAAACCAAAATGTAATTTGTTCATTATTACGTCTAATATTTGACTGAATAATTTTTTTAATTTTTTTCAAGTAAACAAACTTGTGGGAGGGGAAAAACCTTGTGCATTTTCTTTAAATGCGTTTTTGAGTACGAAGAAAAGGGCTCAGAAGAGAAATTTTTTTACAGGTGAGATTTTTTTTATCTTTAATTAAAAAAAAATATATCGCAATCCAAGCAATAGGAAGGGAGGGAGGGGGCATAATGCGTTTGCGGGAATAAAGGGTTAAGGAAAGGGTAAAGGGACTTCGGAGCTTAATATTCGGATATATAAACCTTTTTTCCATCTTAATATTTTATCACTCTACCCTCCATCAAATATTAAACTTATTATAAATAATTATTTAACACCGTCACGAGTTTTCGCGGCGCATTTCTCTAGTTTTAGGTGTGTATTGGATATATAAAATAATTATTTTTCCGCTTAATTCGTTCTAACTCAAAAACGGCACAATGGATTACTCTCAAATTTTTATCGTGATATCACTATATATTTGTTAACATAATGTGTTAATACGTACGTCAAATTTTAATAAATGTAGAAAGCATTATTTTTTTTCTAAGGCTATGTCGAAAATTTCCATTCTCAAATGTAACATGCGGGAAACTTTTTTCTCTTTCGAAATAGATACCAAGTGTATCGAGAAGTAACGAAGATAAAAGATGCCTGTAACTTTTTTTTCTAGAATTAGCAGTTTTCGAGAAAATTGTAAATGAGTGATTGTTGGCCAAGTACCTACTGCAATTAACTGCTATTAGATTCCACGTTCTTTATGATCTCTTTATCATTAAATAGATTTTGCATGTATTCCCACTTCAATATCTAAAAGTGTCACTCCTTCATGGTTGGCAAATTAGAAGTTTTTAAAAACTCTTCATCGGTTTGTTTAACTTTTTATATAATTGCTGCACATTCTTTAGAAATCTCTTCTCAGTTTTTTGTGAATGTTAATTTTTTGGACATTTTAAATCTTATATTATATATATTATAAAACATTTGCCAGTATAAGAAAAATCTATAATAACCTATCTGTGTTTCAAACTTGCAATCCTTGGATTTCAAGCTAAAGTTCTACCTATTACACGACCATACCCTTTGAAAAAAAAAAGAGATCATAAAGAACGTGTGGAAATCTAATAGCAATTAATTGCAGTACCTGGCCAACAATCACTAATTTGCAGTTTTCTCGAAAACTGCTAATTCTAGAAAAAAAAGTTACGTCCATCTTTTATCTTCGTTACTTCCCGATACACTTGGTATCTATTTCGAAAGATAAAAAAATTTCCCGCATTTTACATTTGAGAATGCAAATTTTCGACATAGCCTTAGAAAAAAAATAATGCTTTCTACACTTATTAAAATTTGATCTACATATTAACACATTATGTTAACAAATATATAGTGATAACACGATAAAAATTTGAGAGTAATCCATTGTGCCGTTTTTGAGTTAGAGCGAGTTAAGCGGAAAAATAATTGTTTTATATATCCAATACACACCTAAAACTACAGAAATGCGCCGCGAAAACTCGTGACGGTGTTAATTATTTATAATAAGTTTAATATTTGATGATGGAGGGTACACTGATAAAATATTAAGATGGAAAAAAGATTTATATATCCGAATATTAAGCTCGGAAGTCCCTATCCCTTTTCCTTAAGCCTCTATTCCCGCAAACGCATTATGCCCCCTCTCTCCCTTCCTATTGCTTGGATTGCGATATATTTTTTTAAATTAAAGATAAAAAAAATCTCACTTACCTGTAAAAAAATTTCTCTTCTGAGCCCTTTCCTTCGTACTCAAAAACGCATTTAAAAAAAAATGCAAAAGATTTTTCCCCTCCCACAAGTCTGTTTATTTGAAAAAAATAAAAAAAGCATTCAGTCAAATATTAGAAGTAATAACGAACAAATACCATTTTGGTTTTTGAGAATCGCACTACAGGGAAAAAAGTTCGAGGAATAATTTTCCTTTTTCTACCTACCTCCCTCCCCTTCCCTAATTGGCCCACCACCCCAATCCTCCGGCTCCATCAATTCTTATCTATTTCACCTACCTGAAAAAAGTCCCATCCCCCTAACTTCTTTTTTTCGTAAAAAAATTAAGGAATTACTTTTTTGTGTATTAGTGTTAGGGCAAAAAAACGAGTATTTTCCAAAAAATTTTTCACGAAAAGTTACCGTTCGAAAAAATTTACCAGATTATGCCACCACCTCCGCCACCCCGTGTGATTAAGCTGAACTAAGTTGATAACATGATAAAAGAGAACGCGTGTAACCGAATTGTCAAAAAAATTTTTTAAAAAAAGTTGGTTTCATTTCAAAACCAGATCCCGCCAGATCCGCTCCACTATTAGTCATTTCCCATTTATTTTGAAATATTTCGAAATATCAAGTAGTCTGGGAGTTTAGTTGTCAAACTGACAAAATGAAACAAATGAAATAAAATTTTAAATGTAATTTTCCAGAAAATGGACGCTATAGGCGTCTGAATTTAAGATGCCAGCGCCGAAGTGGAGAACTCGTGAACTAATTATAGGCTTTTTGTTTGTTTATATGGAGAATACTTATATCGATTTTTTTCTGTTTATTGTTATTTTTGGCGTTAAAAATAATAACATTAATAATATATGATCTAAAGGTTTGCAATATTTTGTTGTAAGTGATTTGCAAGACGTTAATGGCATTATTCAGCAAAATTCATATTTTTTTAGGTTATCTAGTTTTCCCCTTGAAAAGTACAGTTTCTTCGACATAAACGGTGTCTGGCAAGTTAAATATTAATAAACTTAAATATTTCTTTAAATTTATGTACAGTTGTAGTTTAAATCACTTTTTTTTTCAGGAAACATGAGTGACATTTAGGTTAAGCATATTGCAATGTATGGAACATTTGTAAAGCACTAAAAATGTAAAAATTCTAAGTGTGTGTATGAAGGGGAATATGATTTAAATGCAGGACATATTATTTTGTGTGGTACAACACAAAACTTAATAAATCAATGTGTATGCTCTATGTTTACAAACAAGTGTGTCAGATTCAAATACCTACCCATGAAATTAGTGGTACATTGAATATAACTGAAAACACATTTATTAATTCTTTGAGTAAAATAAATGAAACAGTATTTTGTAAAATATGAAATAGAAATATTCAGGGGTTAAAACATAATAGTGCATGGTGCAATAGTATATATTACTTTTAAATATATTGGAATTACATATACTTACTTATTTCAAAAATTTCACTTACAATGTGTGATTGTCTAGGATATTATTATTACTACCCGGGCCACGGTTATTTGCACCAGCTTTTTACCTCTCAATGCCTGGTTAAAGGTGTCTACATCAAAGAGGGTATGCTTTGAACATTGTCGTGCCAACTCAACTTTCACGAGTTGTCCCTGCAATCTACAAAGGATACCGACTAGGTTGGCTCCAGCAAATTGTAGCCCCTTTAAACGCTCTCATATTTTTAATAACTTAGCATCTCAGTTTATCATTTACTTATTGTTGATATCATCGTACACTAAAGAGACAATGACAGAAAAGCCCATAATTAGTTTGACTATAAACTACCAGGTGGCGTACTCCTTATTTTCAGACGCCTATAGGCGTCTGAAAATAAGGAGTACGCCACCTGGTGGTCTATAGTTAAACTAATTATGGGCTTTTATGTCATTGTCTCTTTAGTGTACGATGATATCAACAATAAGTAAATGATAAACTGAGATGCTAAGTTATTAAAAATATGATAGCATTTAAAGGGGCTACAATTGGCTGAAGCCAACCTAGTCGGTATCCTTTGTAGATTGTAGGGACAACTCGTGAAAGTTGAGTTGCACTGCAATGTTCAAAGCATACGCTCTTTAATGTAGACACCTTTAACCAGGTATTGAGAGGGGAAAAGCTAGTGCAAATAACCGTGGCCCGAGTAGCAATAATAATGTCCTAGACAATCACACATTGTAAGTGAAATTTTTGAAATAAGTAAATATATGTAATTCCAGTATATTTAAAAGTAATATATACTATTGCACCATGCACTATTATACCCCTGAATATTTCTGTTTCATATTTTACAAAATACTGTTTCATTAATTTTACTTAAAGAATTAATAAATATCTTTTCACTTATATTCAATGTACCACTAATTTCATGGGTATTTGAATCTGAGACACTTGTTTGTAAACATAGAGCATACACAATTTAAGTTTTGTGTTGAATTTGGGTTGTACCACACAAAATAATATGTCCTGCATTTAAAACATATTCCCCTTCATACACACACTTAGAATTTTTACATTTTTAGTGCTTCACAAATGTTCCATACATTGCAATATGCTTAACCTAAATGTCACTCATGTTTCCTGAAAAAAAAAGTGATTTAAACTACAACTGTATATAAATTTAGAGAAATATTTAAGTTTATTAATATTTAACTAGCCAGACACCGTTTATGTCGAAGAAACTGTACTTTTCAAGGGAAAAACTAGATAACCTAAAAAAATATGAATTTTGCTGAATAATGCCATTAACATCTTGCAAATCACTTACAACAAAATCTTGCAAACCTTTAGGTCATATATTATTAATGTTATTATTTTTAACGCCAAAAACAACAATAAACAGAACAAAATCAATATAAGTATTCGCCATATAAACAAACAAAAAGCCTATAATTAGTTCACGAGTTCTCCACTTTGGCGCTGGCATCTTAAATTCAGACGCCTATCTAAAAGTTCTACGTAAAACGTGTGAATAAAATTATTGTAAAATGGGTGAAAATTTTAGTGACAGTGATTTAGAGATGGAAGTGTGTAGCCTGAACTTAGAGAGGTGTAAGTAGAGATTTGTTACCGGAAAAATCAAAAAGATTGTACATGAATGCATACACTCAATTAAAAATATGGTGCGAAAAAAGGGAACTGTTAAAATAACAAAAAATATAGAAAATTTTTCATTATTTACCTAGGTGCTTTTTTATTACAATTTTTTACCTAGGGAAAGAAATACTACTTCTCATTAGAGGAATGGAGTAAATAATGGTGATTTCTCAGGTTAGTAGTAAAAAAAATATTATATTGTACTCAAAATCATGTCCTGTATATATACAGTCTAATAAAAACACAAATTTTTATCAATGGTATTTTCTTCCTTATATCCCGTTTTAAGGAACATAAATTTCAAATCCTTGCGAGGATAGGTTCATTTTTTATGAGGATGTAGAATGGACAAATGGTGACTTTGAAACCATTCCCACTCATATATAAATTAGAAAATAAAAAAATCAATTTTCCACCCCCTGGGGGGTATGTGGTACCAACCCCCTGGGGGTTGTTCTTGATCAGCATCCTCGAAAACGGGAGGTAAACGTTTTTAACAACAAAAAAAAAAATTTTACACCCCCTGACAGGGTAGATGCCACCCCCGAGGGCTGTTGCGGTCTACTATCTGATATCCCCTTTCACCATCTGTTATATCCTCATGTCAAATGTCAAAAACCAAGAATTCCTGCAAAAATAGTCAATACCAAGCTGTCACATGAGAAATAAGCAAAAAGGGGGTAGTTTTTGGCCGTTTAAGGGGGTGCGCATGACTAAAAACTATTTTCACCCTGTTATGCGTGTTCAGTATCCTCGAAAACGGGGGGAAGGAATAAGTTTCATAACTTTAGCACGATTTAGCATCCGACTCCTTACTTCCACTAAAATGATGGTAATAACGGAAAACGGAACTATGGAATAATTATGAGATTCTCATCTCTTGCAATTAAATTGTTGCAGATATGTCAGTAAGTACTATATGCATATTACTTACTGACACACCAGCACTCGTTTGTTTCTAATATAGATTGGGTAAGTCGTCGTCGTTGTTGTCATATAAGCAAATTGTAAGGAGCGCCATCTACTTATCTACGGTGAACCAACGCGCTTTCAAAGCCAGTTACAGGGTTAATACATATTTTCCAATACGCCAGTTGTTCCTAAGTTTACAACTTGCTTCCACCAACGATCAAGAATATAAATAATTTTAAATTATTTCAAAAGAAGTTAAAGTTATACATCATTTCTAATATTGATATTTTTACTGATGTATGTTTAAAATAGAATAATAAATAATTGAATAATAAGAAAAATCTGCATAGGAATTTATTTTTCAGGTATCTGCATTTTGTCTTGCTTACAATATGAATCAATATTGGTTGAAAGCTAAAGGCAACATTTTCTAAAACAATATGGCGTAAATATAAACTTTTCAGTATTGCAGTCAATATTGGCTCATATAAGTAAATGCTAATTAATATTAAAATATTGTTTTAAAATTGACTTTGCTAATACAGGATGATTATGAGATTTTCATTACATTAAAATCTGTACTCATCATTGGTTAAATTTCGCAAAAGCGGCATAGACTTCTCGGTATCGGAAAAACAATGTTCATTTGCATGAATATATTGATTAGATAATATTAGTACGGTACCTAGAGGTAAAAAAATATGTAATATTTCGGAATAATTTCATATGTAGGTAATGATAATTTTTCTTTATGGATTATTACTATTGTAGTAAAAGATATCATCTTCAGTTTCTATATGGTCCGGATACTTGCCCTTACCCTCAAGGGGTGAAAACCACCCCTAAATTTGAATATTGAATATTTGAAAAAGTGTTACTAATTTATTTTTGAAACGTAGGATAGTATGTTTTTGGGATCTGATACCGAATCTGGAGTGGAATTTTATTTCTAAAACAAGTGTTTTAAAGGGACAAAATAAATTAAACGTCTAAATGATGCTATATATTAAAGAAAAACAGCATTTTTGAAAGAAAAATTAATTACTGAGCAATTACAATAACAAAATAGCTACATTTGTTAAAAAAAAGATGCGAAAACGCACATTGTATCGGCCATAACTACTTTATTTTTTTGGTGTAGAGGCAAACAAAATAGTTATTTTTGTATCTAGGGTGCAAAATACTACTTTGGTGATCGAGAAGGAAAGTTTTTTGACGGGGCGAAGCCAAGTCAAAAAATCGTTCGAGATCACCGAAGTATTTTGCACTCGAGATGCAAACAATATTTTTTCTACAACTTTCATTTGATTAAACTAAAACCATTAGTAAAAAAAATCATACTGTTTTTAAAATAAAATAATTTAAAAAATTCTACTTTCAGTTGATTTATTTGATAAATCAATAAATATTTTTGAACTAGATGTTTGTTTGATTCTCGTGTATACATTAAAAATTATAAAAAATAGGCAACAATAGTATGTAATGTGCAAAATATTTTGCATCCTAATGCGCAATAGTAGATTGTAATACAAGTGTGGCAAGGGCTTCATTGCAAAACGATGTATGAAAGTAGGAACACGAACGCAGCGAGTGTTCCTATCATACGAGTTTTGCAATGAAGCTTGCCACATGTGTGTTACATACTATTTTTTTCTACGGTTGTGAAGTTATTTTCCTTTTTTAAAGTCTTTCCAAAATTTTAAATTTGCTGCCTGTCAGATTTTATTTAAAGTGAAATTTTCCGCAGTCATTCTGAAGTTAGAAAATTTGACTTTGTAATTGCAATTCATGTGTAATTAATGTACATTTATAGAATTTAATTGTTATTACCAGTAAGTAATACCGTGCGTGTAGCCGAACGCTAGGCATAGGGAGTAAAATTACAACATGGCGCGTGCCAGCTGGCTAAAATGAAATAACAGGCTGGAATGCTCCGCTCGACGGAGGAATTTACGGCAGCTATGTTGTCATATCTATCGCGCTACGTGGATGTACATGCCTAATGGGAAATTACACGCACGGTATAAAATTCTTTAAGGTAAACACACTATTTTATTCCGGTGTGTGAAGACGTAATCAAGGCGTGTGGCAAAGTGATATTTTCTGCAGTCATTTTGAAGTTAGAAAATTTGACT
The DNA here is from genome assembly GCA_936432065.2 of Rutpela maculata. NCBI lineage: Eukaryota > Metazoa > Arthropoda > Insecta > Coleoptera > Cerambycidae > Rutpela > Rutpela maculata. Next base: position 6,574,435 of record OW386289.2, read on the forward strand.
TTCAGCACAATCGTAGAATAGTATATTATTATATGAGCGATTATGATAGCCATTATTCACGAAGATGACGTTTGAGTCCTCGAACCGTAGGCGAGTGGCGGAAATCATCTGAGTGAATAATGGCCATAATCGTGAATGTAATACTATGCTTTTTCTACACCTATTAAACAAATAAATTAGACTGAAATTTGATAGCATTAATCGGTACCTATTCGTCATAAGTCGAAAACGTAAACAAACAATATGGCGTTATGGCGGTACACTTGTCACTGTCACGCAAGTTGATTGTCAGCCGGAGCAGCAAGAGTTGATCGCGGTCGATTTAAAATATCATTGAATCAGCGAAACAATGATTTTTGAATTTGTATTTGTGATTGGCCAGATGCAGTGAATTATGAATCCATAATTCACTACAGTGAATTATAGGCACGATTTTTCACCAAAAAAATGCTAATAATTGTCATATAATTAAATAGGTGCAGAAAAAAAATATTTTGAGGTTTCTGGTTCTTGTACATACACTAAATCACTATTTTCTTTTCATCCCCTTAAATAATGAAGTGGGAGGTGGTAATGGGGGTGGTTAATGCCAACAATTTTTTTGAGACCTTAGCTTCTTTTGTATACACTAAATACCAATTTTATGGACTCTTACCTGCTTGATTTACCCATTTACCCCAAATTTACCCCAATTTACCCCCCAACCCTTCGACGTAACAAGATGAAAAGATAATCTAGTTCCAGATATCGTTAAAGTACATATGTGTACCAAATTTCAAGTCAATATCTTAAACAGTTCCAGAGTAAACGTGCGCACAAAAAAAAGTTACAGACAGACAGACAGACCGACCAACAGATAGACAGACAGACAGACCGACAGACAGACAGACAGACAGACAGACAGACAGACAGAGAGACAGACAGACAGACAGACAGACAGACAGACAGACAGACAGACAGACAGATCGACAGTCAGACAGAAATTTTTTTTTCGCTCAAACTTAAAATCTCGACGTTCCATGAATTTTAAGCCCATTTGAACAATAAAAAAATTTTAAAAATGTTTTTGTCGTTACTATACTTCCACTGGATGTGGAAATTATGGTATTATTTAGACACTTAAAGAAACAATATCCCGTTGAAAAAATGTTTTCATAAAATTAGCCTATTGTCAATTAACAAATTTTTTTACAGTTTGCATTTATATTTCAAGTCGGATAATTGTTAAACAAAAGCCACTAAAATTATTTCGCTTCGTGGAGACCTTATGTCAACTATACTTACTTATGAGATTATGACATTGCGATGTTTTTAATTGTTATAATCTATTCGTTTTTAATTATTTAAGCTAACAAAAAACTAAAAAATGAAAAAGTGAGGTTGAAAATTTCTTTTTATTAATTTTAATTATTATTACTCTCTTTATATTCAAAAAATACTATAAGATTACATAAACTTTAAGCTTGTAGTGCTATTTGTTTAAACAAATTTAATAAACAAATAGATAAATTACGCATTTTTGAAAATTTTTTTGGTCATTTTATTTGTTATAAAATATTGGTTTAAAAAAAATTCTTAAAAAAATTTTTTAATTGTTTATCTTAAAATTTATTATTTGCAATTCTCTACAAGGTGGAAAATTTTTTTTTTGTTAATTTAAAAACAAAATTTTGTAAAAAATATATTGTACACAAAATCGTGTCCTGTATATTGTATAATTTATTAAAAACAAAAATTTTACCAATAGCATTATCTTCCTTATATCCCGTTTTGGGGAACATCAATTTCAAATCCTTAAGAAGTTTTTGATGAGGATGTAAAATGAACAATGGACTTTGAAACCATTTCCACTTAATGTACAAATTGGAAAATAAAAGAAATCAATTTTCCACCCCCTAGTGGGTGGGGGTGGGTCCCTGAGTTTGTCACAACTCACTCTTACTACAGTCCTTGATCAGCATTCTCGAAAACGGGAGGTAAAAGTCTCTAACAAGAAAAAAAAGAAACAATTTTACACCCCCTGACAGGGTAGATTCCACCCCCGAGGGCGGTTGCGGTCTACTGTCTGATATCACCTTTTACCATCTGTTGTATTCCCATGAAAAAACAAAGAATTCCTGCGAAAGTAGTCGATACCAAGCTGTCATAATATGAGAAATAAGCAAATAGGGGGTGGTTTTTGGGCGTTTCAGGGGGTGCGCATGATTGAAAACTTTTTTTCACCCCATTATTCGTTTTCGGTACCCTCGAAAACGGGGGAAAAATAGGTTTCATAACTTTAGCACGATTTTACATACGTTCCGACTCCTTATTTCCACTAATAAATGGTAATAACGGAAAACGGAACTATGAATAATAATTATGAGATTCATCTCTTGCAATTAAATTGTTGCAGATATGTCAGTAAGTAGTATAATACATATTACTTACTGACATACCAGCACTCGTTAGTTTCTAATATAGATTGGGTAAGTCGTCGTTGTTGTTGTCATATAAGCAAATTGCAAGGAGCGCCATCTACTTATCTACGGTGAACCAACGCGCTTTCAAAGCCAGTTACAGGGTTAATACATATTTTCCAATACGCCAGTTGTTCCTAAGTTTACAACTTGCTTCCGCCAACGATCAAGAATATAAATAATTTTAAATTATTTCAATAAATAATTTTAAATTATTTCAAAAGAAGTTAAAGTTATACATCATTTCTAATATTGATATTATTACTGATGTATGTTTAAAATAGAATAATAAATAATTGAATAATAAGAAAAATCTGCATAGGAATTTATTCTTCAGTTATCTGCATTTTCTCTTAGCTTACAATATGAATCAATATTGGTTGAAAGCTAAAGGCAACATTTTCCAAAACAATATGGCGTAAATATAAACTTTTCAGTATTGCAGTCAATATTGGCTCATATAAGTAAATGCTAATTAATATTAAAATATTGTTTTAAAATTGACATTGCTAATAAAGGATGATTATGAGATTTTCATTACATTAAAATCTGTACTCATCATTTATCGATACTGGTTAAATTTCTTAACGAACGCAAAAGCGGCATAGACTTCTCGGTACCGGAAAAACAATGTTCATTTGCATGAATAAATATTGATTAGATAATATTAGTATGGTACCTAGAAAGAGGTAAAAAAATATGTAAAATTTCGGAATATAATTTCATACGTAATGATAATTTTTCTTTATGGATTATTATTATTGTGGTAAAAGATATCGTCCTCAGTTTCTATAGGGTCCGGATACTTGCCCTTACCCTCAAGGGGTGAAAACCACCCATAAATTTGAATATTGAATATTTGAAAAAGTGTTACTAATTTATTTTTGAAACGTAGTATAGTATGTTTTTGGGATCTGATACCGAATCTGGAGTGGAATTTTGTTTCTAAAACAAGTGTTTTAAAGGGACAAAATAAATTAAACATCTAGGTGATGCTATATATTGACGAAAAACAGCATTTTTGAAAGAAAAAATAATTACTGAGCAATTACAATAACAAAATAGCTACATTTGTTAAAAAAAAATGTGAAAACGCACATTGTATCGGCCATAACTACTTTATTTTTTTAATGTAGAGACAAACAAAATAGTTATTTTTGTATCCAGGATGGAAAATACTACTTTGGTGATCGAGAACGAAAGTTCGAAGATCACCAAAGAATTTTGCACTCGAGATGCAAACAATATTTTTTCTACAACTTTCATTTGATTAAACTAAAACCATTAGTTAAAAAAATCATACTGTTTTTAAAATAAAATAATTTAAAAAATTCTACTTTCAGTTGATTTATTTGATAAAACAATAAATATTTTTGAACTAGATATTTGTTTGATTCTCGTGTATACATTAAAAATTCTAAAAAAATAGGTAACAATAGTATGTAATGTGCAAAACTCGTATGATAGGAACACTCGCTGCGCTCGTGTTCCTACTTTCATACATCGTTTTGCAATGAAGCTTGCCACATGTGTGTTACATACTATTTTTTCTACCTATTTCCCTTTTTTAAAGTCTTTCCAAAATTTTAAATTTGCTGTCTGTCAGATTTTATTTAAAGTGACATTTTCCGCAGTAATTCTGAAGTTAGAAAATTTGACTTTGTAATTGCAATTCATGTGTAATTAATGTACATTTATAGAATTTAATTGTTAGTACCAGTAAGTAATATAAAATTCATTAAGGTAAACACACTATTTTATTCCGGTGTGTGGAGATGTAATCAAAGCGTGCGGCAAAGTGATATTTTCCGCAGTCATTTTGAAGTTAGAAAATTTGACTTTCAGCATAATCGTAGAAAAAATATTTTGCGCACGGTGTCATGGTAACGCAAAAAAAATAATGTCAATGAAAAAATGCCTCATTTTAGGCACTGACATTAATGCGCAAACATAACCTTTTTTGACAGTTGTAGAAGAGAGAATTATTTTAAAGATTGATTTGATTAATTACCTTTAATTTTGTTTCTTAGAACTTTTGATGGAAGTGGCACAGTTTCTAAGATATTCAACATTTTAAACTAAATATTTTATCCTAAAAACGGTCAGATGCCATCTATAAAATTAAATATCTCCGAAACAATCAACTCTATACAAATATATTAAACAAAATAAATTTGTTCTCAGTTTATAAGCTTCATTTTTGATGTCCACCATATTTTTTCTTAAACTAATATTTATTGAAATATTTGCAGAGAAACAACGTTTTTTCTATAATTCTTTTACAGTTTAAAATGCAATTTTTTTTCTAAAGCAAGCGTTGTAAGCCGTTAAAAAAATTTGAGCATCTAGGTCACATTATATAAAACAGTAGGTAGGTATATGTGAATATATTTTATTTCATACTGTCCGATAAATGACTATTTCCCGGACTCATTTGCGGCCGGTAAATCGAACATTACAATATCTGATACCGTAATGTGTTATTTGCGAACATTACGGTATCTGATACTGTAATGTGTTACCTAGCAACACTATCATATTATTGTTTTTAGTAAGCAAGTTTTGACTTTTGACTTTTTCACCTAAAAGTATAAGAAATAAAATATTTAAATACACAGTTTTAGCAATTATTTATTAACACTATTTTCGAATGCTTTTCAAATTCTTTCAGAATTTCTCTCCTTAATGGTGAATATGTTGAATGAAAATCGTAGACGATCAAATGTTTATGTTTCATATAATATAATACCTTGAGACAATTCGATTTTTCGTCTTGTTTGACAGAAGGCTCTAAAAGAACCTCTTGAATTTTCCGGAACAACATTTTATCATCCGCTTCTAAAGTACAATTACGAAGTAAGTCAGTTAAGTACGTTAAATGATGATGACGATTAATATCGCGAAATTCTACAAAAACTGAGTACACCTTTTTGCCATTTTGTTGAAAAACGAGGATATAATAATATCTATTAGGTTATTCAATATCTATAACAAAAACAACTGTCATAATTCAAAGAAACACACAAGAATGGAGTCATAGCCAACTATAAAAATGCGTCCCGAGAAGTATTTTATTGAAGAAAATCATTCACCGCTATATAGCGTTTTTTTACTGTAAAATATATTTTCTACCAACTTTAGTAAATGAAGAATGTTACATAACTATAGATTAGGCTTCTACTTACAAAATTTATAATATTTTGCTTAACTAAAGTTGGTAATTTTTATTTTATTTGAACTTATATTAATTCATATTGATACTATTGTGAAGTAAGCACTTTGGCCCCTACCACTACCTATGAAACATACTTTTCTACCAATTTTAGTAAATGAAGAATGTTAGATAACTACAAATTAGGCTTCTACTTACAAAATTGTTAATATTTTGCTTAACTAAAATTAGTAATTTTTATTTTATTTTGATTAAATAAAGCTCTCTAGTTCTAAAGTTCTTTATTTTATTTGGAGCCAATATACAGATTATTTAATTTACACTAAATATGATGATTTTTTCTGGATAATTTTCCGGTTGCTTCAACACATTTATTTTAAGTCTCCTCCGAAATCTCCATAATACAAAACAATGCAAAAATTATGGTTTTATTTAGTTGATAGTGACAAGCTAGAGACAATCATAATTAGCTATGGAAAACAATGGCTATAACATCGTTACGGTGATGCGATTGTCAGATTACGAACTAATATTTCTCAAATTTCAATAATTATAACTTTTTATTCATTTTAAAAAGGATTTACTGGACAGTATGAAATAAAATATTATACGATACACGTCCGGTAGGTTTCATTACAGTACTCGTTTATATTCCGGACTCGGCTCCTGCGTCGCCTCGTCCGTAAAACAACTCGTACCGTAATAAGTCACCTACCGGACTTATAACGTAAATTACTATTTTTTATTACTGAAATACGATACCCCACATCGGTAGTGGGGTGGGGGTGGTGATAGGGGGTGGTAGTGGGTGTGGATGAAGTAAAAAAATATGTTGAGGTTTCTGGTTCTTGTACACACACTAAATCACATCTTTTTTTCATCCCCTTTAATAATGAGGTGGGGGTGGTAATGGGGGTGGCTAATGCTAAAATTTTTTTTGAGACCTTGGCTTCTCTTGTATATACTAAATATCAATTTTATGGACTCTTACCCGCTTGATTTACCTATTTACCTCAAATTGACCCCAATTTACCCCCCAACCTTCGACGGAACAAGATGAAAATATAATCTAGTTCTAGATCTCGTTAAAGTACATAAATTTAAAATCTCGACGATTCATGACATTCTAAGCCTATTTGAACAATAATTTTTTTTTAATTTTTTTGTCGTTACTATACTTCCACTGGAAGTGGAAGTAAAATTGCTACATTTTTATTAAAAAAAATGTGAAAAAGTACTTTGCTATCATAATTTCTTTGTTTTTTATGCTATAAAAATAGGAAGAAAATCACCTAATTAGGTAATACTTTTTCTTTTTGGTTATTAGCGTTTTTGGCATAAGTAGTTTCTGAGATATTTAACATTTAAACTAAATACTTCGTCTTATAAACGTTCGGACGCAACCTTTAGACTTCCAGATCTCCGAAACCCTTAACGGCATTAACTCTACAAAAATTGGAAAAAAACTAAATTTATTCTTAATTTAATTAGTAGCTTTCTTATTTGCCTCTAGCATATTTTTGCTCAATGTAATACCTTTCGAGTTTTTTTACGAAAACGTATTTGAAGTAGCACTTTTTCAATCTAAAATCCCAAATTTTCTAATAGGTATAACTTAAATCAGTTTGTATGAAAAATTGCATACAACCATTTCCTCTTAAAATTTAATTCTCTTTCAACTTCAACGTTTTTGTTTTTTTTTTAGATGCCACCCCCTATAAATTAGCATACTTAATATATCGCTTTTTTTTGCATTTACTATTAAGCCGTCAAGATTGAACGAGATCTAATTCATATGACATTATTCCGAAGTTAAAATTTCTAATATTTCGGTTAATCATTGCTATAAAATTAAATTTAAAAACACCAAATTAAAGATAATTTTGTCAGAAACAGTGCCGGTTTTGGATATAAATTGCCCCTAGGCCCAGGTCAATTTTGCCCCCTCCCTCAGAATAGAAACAAGTTAAATGTCTTGTATTATAATCTCTATGCTCTATACTAACCACTAAGATCAAAGGCAAAGGCGCCTCCCGCAGAGTGGCGCTATGAAGTCTAGTCAGAAAACCGGCCCTGGTCAGAAACAACTTTTATTTGAACTATTTTTTTGGAAATGCCATATTTCCCGAGAAAACAGAGAAAAATCGATTTTTTAATTAAAAATACCCCCTTCTCACTCTCTATAGGTTCCCTCGGATCAGGAAAATTTTTTTCGAGTGTAAGTAAAGTTTTCCCGTACTATAATCATACTCTTATTTAATGTTAGGGTGCCGTCTAATGTTACCAAGAATCTGATAGGAAAAAATCTTTGGTGACAGATGATGCGAAGCTGTCAGACGTACCACAAAGCAATGTGAGGCCAATAACGTATAGATCACAAAATGTCTGTCAATGCGTTGTAGAGATTTTATTCTGCTGTTTTAATTGATTCAAGGGCTTAAATCATTCTGTACCTAGATAGGTACCTATATCTTGTAGCTGTAGGTACTGTCGTGAGCAAAAAAAAATAGGACAACTATTTTTTTCTAATGTAAATCTGTCTCTATTTGCACATTTGCAATGAATTTTGACAAATAACTGACAATGTCACAAAAATTAAGTTAGATGTACACAACTAGATTTTAGCAAAAATACGTTATAGTCCGGGGTCCAAGCACTCCAAACTCAAGATGACCTGTTCCGACATGACGTACAAATGTTGATATAAGTAATGAAGAGAGCATTACTTGGGGCACTAGAAAACACTTGTCGGATTAATTTTTGCTCTTGCGCAACTTCAGAAATCGCAAAAAAGATGGCGGATTGATAATTACAAAATTATGTTTTACAATGGTTATTCTCCGTTAAAAAAAATATATGTAACCTACCGATCTGATTTTTGGTACGTATACTCAAAAGATATACGTGATGCTAACTAAACTATTGGTATTTTTGAAAAGAACATTTTTTTTGGAAAAAAATAATTAAAATCAAAAGGTTGATATTTACGTTCTAAAAATTTCGGTATGCGGACAACTATGTTAAATTTATGAAATTTTTATATACAATTGCTTACCAAATATAGTACATATATTGAAAAAGTTTTTTTTAAAAAGGTACTGTCGATAACGTATACAGTTTTTTGTTTATGATTTTTTTTTATGAGGCGCGTAATTATGCAGCATTAAAATAAAAATAGTCTACACGATAATTGGTACAGTATAACAGTAAAAAGCCCTATATTGTTCAATATAATTGCAAATTTGAATTATTTTATGTTAATAATACAACAAAATGAATGAAAGTAGTAGTCGGACGTTGCCGATTGCGGCCACTCATTTAAAAAAATAATAATCGATACAAAGTGAATTGTGTGTTCGAGCAAAATGTTAATCAATTAATCAAATGGGTATTCGCAATTGGCCATGCCCGAGTACAACTTCTACTCGTTTTTATATTGTTTAAGAAATAAAACATTAGTGAGAAATATTATTTTAGGTATTTAGCATATTTAATAGAAAGCAGAAAAGGGAGATATAAATAAAACATTAATGTTGTATATTACCTAATTTCTGTGTATAACTATTCTTACATGTTAGTCAGAATCACTATCATTATAAAATGATGCATATTGCTTTTTCCCTTGAAACAATTTTCAGGAAAAGCAGCACACGAGCACGCAATTGAATACCTACCACTCACAAGAACATTTTGTGTCGCATTTTATTATACAGTTGCACTTTTTAATTTAAGTTCAGATAAACTTTTTTTGTCGACATTATCGGTACCAGCTCCTGATTTCCAATTCTGCATCCAAAATTTTGTGCAAGAGGTAATTTGAATGACTAGACGGTTCACAACACTGTAGGGAGCGTAAATAACTTTTATTAAATTATTTTACCTTTTAATAATTTTCAAACGTATACATATAATACATTTGTAAAGTTGACGTGTATGTACATTGAAAATATTTGCAAAAAACTGATGTGGGAGGTGTAAGATGAGTAATGGAATACATTAAGACAGATTTTGGATTTTTTCTTTGTTTGTCTGCTTGTCTGTTTGAACGTGCATCACGCAGAAACTACTTAACCAATGAGTTTCATCTAAACTTGGAGTAACATTTGGTTCTTATTTCATTAAAATCTGCCTAGACTAAGCCAAGTTTTATGAAAATCGGTCTAGTAGAACAGGAGATACAGCTTGATCTCTACAATAAGCGTATTTGCACGGCATAAATTTTTAAGATTAAACTTCTGTAACATTCCAGAAAATTCGAGAGTACTCTGGAATATTTCAGAAAATTTGTGAGTTTTCTGAAATATTCCAGAATGGTGATTCTACCTCAAACGTCGTTTATAAAGAAGCTTTTTAGTAAATTTCAAAATTCCACGCGAACGTAACCGCGAGCAGAGCTAGTAAATAATAAATACGAACCGCAAACAATAATCAATCGATTTAAACAATCAAACACAAATAGTTTTTATAATGTTAAAATATTAAGACTTCACACTATATACATAAGTACATACGCCTAGTAAACAAAAACATATCAGCTAATTCCACTGTAAACTGTTTTCATGCGCTTTATGAATTTTGGGAGAGCTGTTGCCTTTATTACATGCGCCGCATCATGCACCCATTTTAAAAATTCACAACTCGAATACTATATGCCAAAGGTTCCCAATAAGATTTTTTCCTCATCGGTCGCTATACTAACGAGGACCCCTTAAAGTGACAAGGGCGGATCTGGACTTTGAGCTTGGGGGGGGGGGGGTAAAAAATTTTTTCATACCAAAATTTTTTGAAGAGCGAGGAGGAGAAATCCGAAAAAAAAACTTTTCGTCTCAAAATATTTTTGACAAGCGGGGGGAAGAAATCCGAAAAATAACTTGCACAATCTTGGGGGGGGGGGAATTTTTTTTCTTCCCAAAATTAACAAAAATCATAACATTTTAAAACAAAAGTTGATGGTTTACAGAATCTTAAGGGAGGTAATTACCCCGTTACCCCCCCCCCCCCCATAAATCCGCGCTTACTCAGTGACATTTCGCGGACCACCTGTTGGGAATCCCTGCTATATGCAATATCAACTTAGTTCTTGTCTTAAAAACATTTTCAATATATTGGGTATGTTTTTTAGCATAGTTTGTACATAAAAAATTTAAAATTGAAGTACTTGCTCGTATGTCGAAATTCTTACTACAATATTTTATAGTTACAGATTTCATATTTTTTTCCCAAAAAACTAAACATATTTAAACAATGCCATCGAGCCTCATCCAAGCGCTTATGTCTTTAGTGTAAACTATAAAAAAATTAGATGGATAGCACTCATAGTTTCTTTTACAGGACGTATTATGTATTAAAAAACATTTTTTTAGAAATTATCATTTCGTCTCTTTTCTTATCATTTAAGAAGTTATGCAAGAGCTGATAAGAATCCGACAAGTCATTTCTGGTGTCTTATATAACCCTTTTTGCAAATCTGAAGTTGAAAAATGTACGTCTTGTCGGGACTGGTTACTTGGAATTTAGAGCGATTTCGTACTGTGGACCCCAGACTATTAAGACTTGTCCCATTTTTTTTCGCACGACAGTACTAGTAGAAGTTTTACGAAATTAGTAATTAAAACGCCACCTACCTTTTATGGCATATCTATGTAGAATCCACGACATTCTAGTTTACATAAAACGCACCGTAAAATAGTCTGAACACATTCTGCACATTATACCTATTGAACAACAATTAATTCTTACGGTCAACTTTATTATATAACTAAACACACTTCACTATTTACAAATCCGGATTTATAATGTTTAATTAATCTTTATTTTCACGAACAGATCCTGTCATCATACTTTAAATAGGGCATCATGTCTCGCACTGGCCCTCAGATAAATATTTTAGTGTTGGGCGAATTCGAATTAAAATACTCGGTTAATCCGAGTATCAAAATACTCGCTTGATTCCGAGTATTAAAATTTCATCCGAATAAAATATACTCGGATTAATTTTAAGTACAAAACAAAAAAGAACTGTCAATCGTGCACTTGGATAATAAAATGTTTTTTATATTTCTCCTCCCCGCTCATCGATTCTGAGATCTGGAGAGAAAAATTATATCCTCAGTGCCATTTGCATTCGCTTTAACCACGATCGCAATTACTGTTGACAGAGTGATTGAAAAATCGCTATATCACATCACTAATACCTATAGTGAAAATTTAATTCGACATCGGATGATTAATCCGAATATTCTTGTCCGATTTCGTGTAATCCGAGTACCGAAATCATCCGAATATCTGCATCACTAAAATATTTATCTAAGCACTGACCTTTCCAAATAAGTCGGTAACTTCCAATACCGATCCCAGCGTGCCAATTATTGTCATTATTGTCAAGGCACACGTTAATACATACGGTAGACGTAGACGCACATAGCTCGATTGTTGAAATTCGTAGAAAATATCAAGTAGGCGAGAGAAATGTCACCACTGCGTGCGATGTAAACAATATCGCAACGTATAAATCCAGTTGGCGAAGATGTGCTCTGTTCCGACAGCGGCTTGATTATTTAGACGTATTTTTGAGTATTTACGTATTATTAAGTAGGTAATTTGTATAAATCCAAACGATTTAAACACGGTAATTAACCTAACAAAGTGGAATGCCATATTCGGACTTGAATGTGTATTGAATTTGTTTATTAGTGCTAGGGTTAGGTGTACCTATATAGTATGAGTCGTGAAAAGACATTACTTAACATAATCTGCTAAACAGTGGTACCTAAAATCCTGATGAATTTTTATTCTGGGCAGTTTAATTTTATTTGCATTTGGAGCAACATAACGGCTGTGGTGAGTACCTAGTTAATAATAATTAAGATATGTCGATTTAGAAATTGTTTCTCAATAGTTTATAATGCATGAGCGGTTTACCCCCGTAAAATTCTATAAAAAATATTTTTGCTATAATTATAAACAAACAAAATACCCAGTTCCCTAAAAAAAATCTGATATTTGAACGTGGTCGATATACAATATACAGCAAAAATTATGTATTTTGAATATAGTTTACAGTGAAAATTAGTGAAAAATTTAAAAACAAGTGACTTTTGGTCTTTTTATCATCTTTAAAACTACGCTGTATCACGTCTCGATGATATCAACTTGGTTAGTGACATTTTCGTGAAATGTATCATGGTGTTTTTTAAATCGAGACTTAAAACATTTACAGTTGCAGAATTCTAGGGCCATAATATTTTTCAGCACATGCTTATAAATTGCTGAAAAAGTCGTAGCCACCAGAATTTATAGCTATCTGGAAACTAACATGCTGTTCACCAACAGCCAGTATGTATATATAGCAGAAGCAGATAGATCTACTCAATTAGCCAGTTTAAAATTTAGTCAAAAATAGACAATCATACCGACAGGATAGCTCAGTCGGTTAAGAGTGGCGAATATAGTGGAAGACCAGACCCTCTGAATTCGACACCCTCTATACAACTCGCGAACACCCACCTAAAAAATAAGTAATCTGATGTAAAATAACCTGTTAAACTTGATTTTTGAATTCGCCCATTGATTTGAGATTGCCAAAATGACCAAATTGGCAATTTTCTAAAAAAAATAAAAATTATGTGTTATTTTTTGTATTTCATATAACACGTCATATATTTTTTATTTTACTTCAGAATTTTTTAATTTTTTTACATAATATTCTCTAACTATTCTTTGATATGTTGAAAGTAAAAAACTTTACCTAAAAAATAATTAGTTGGCAAAAAAAAATAACAACTTTTCTTTGACGCAAAATCTTTAAAATTTGCAGAGTAAAATGTCCGATCGAGGTATGTTTTTTATTTTTAAAGTTAGGTGCCTACTATAACCGAAGAAAATGTTCCGAATGAACTAAATAAAATCTTTTATAAGAAGTTTTTTTTGAAATTTTGCTCCCTTATCGAAATATTCATTGATTGTTTCAGCGTCCGAAGGAATGCGCGCTACTATGAATCGGCCGCAATCGCATCTAGAGCTAAACGCAGACACGTGCCGGGTGATTATTATTTTCCAGTGTACATTTATGTTACGTTGAAAGTGCTTTTTGTCTCAGTCCTTATATTTAATGCGTTATAAACACATAAGTAGTTTGGCATAATAAATTATAATTACTCGGGTAGGAAATCAAAGGATACAAGCTAAAAACGTACTCTTCGCCTGTTCACTGGATTTTTATATAATTGTTATACATTCAATAGGATACTTTTCGCAGTTTTTTGTAAATAATGTTACTTTTAGACATTTTTAATTTTATAGTACGATCTTAGTTGGTAAAAGACTTGGTAAAAAAACTATACCAAACCTCGATTCCGAGTCAAAAGAATTACACCACCACCTTACACGTAAAAGAATGTAAATTTTTACATTATAAGACACGAGCTAAAATCATATTTTCACGGTTGTGTATTACATTATGAAATGTATATTTGTAAAATATATAAATATTTAGATATTAAAATGAAATATCATTTCACCAGATTTCTATTCAATTACAAAAACATAAAAATTAAAATTTTTTTTTTCAAATTTAAATCATTAAGTAATAAAATTTTTATTTACCGATCGATTTTGTTAAAATAGGGTTCTTCCTCTAGCTAACACTAATTTACTGTCCAAATTTTAGTACAATCGGAATTTTCTTTCTTCAGTTATCGTGCTTACCAGAAACGTGACGCACGGACGGACATTTTGAAAGTTGTTCAGAATTCGTTCACTAACACAATGTATGAAAATTTTTTGTCTGCGAGCGATATTTACGGTTTTAGAAATGTACCGATCAAATGCAAAAACCGATGACATTTCTGTGGGTCTAAAACAATATTTAGAACAGAAAAATTTATTTTTATCACTAAATCCAGTTTACCATGCACAATGTAGAAGATCGTATACCCGAACTGCTTATAAAAGAAAATCAGAAATTCTAAATCCTAGTACAGAGAATACAAGTAAAAAGGGCATTTCTGCAATGTGCTATTTACAAGACAGCCTACTAAATTAAGCCCTGAATTTCAAATGTTTTAGATTTTGGATGGTACCTAAAGGAGGAAATCTTATTTCCAAAGATAATTTCAAAAAGCCCAAAACCCAATTTTATTGAGTTAACTCCATTTTGTAAATGTAAATTATATAACTGTACTACAAGCTGCAAGTGTAGCAAAGCAAACGTGCAATGTAACATAAGTTGTTTATGCGAAGGAAAATGTAATCTTTAGTACCCACTTGCTGTTATAATTAATGAAAATATATTTTTTAATGTGTATGTTTCGAGATTATCTACATAATTTTATAACATTTAATTGCAAATAGAAACTAATTAATCCGTAGACTCACTTGATCGCTTAAACGACACCACAGATGGGCGACGTTAACAGAAGTTATGCTTTAAATTAATGCGGACGAGTTGCGCGGCCGCATTCAACAGCGTCATCTTGTTACATGAGCCGAATTTCTCGAATTTTTTCTCGAATTTTTCTCGTTTATACTATAACTCTCTCTTTAAAAATAAAAAAGTTACCTCGATCGGGTATTTTTCAATGCAAATTTTAAAAAACCGCGACAATAGAGGGTAATTATATTTTTTTAGGCACTATATTATTAGTTACACTATATTTTTTACCGTCAGCCTGTCCAAGAATATTGGAGGGATAATGTGTAAAATATTGGTCTAAATCGGAATTAAAAAAAAAAAGATATGATATGTTATGTGCAAAACAAAAATTAACACATAATTTTAAAATTTTTTAAAAAATTTGCGAATTGACCGATTTGGCAATCTCAAATTAACGGGCGAACTCAAAAATCAAATCCAGAAGGTCATTTTACATAATATCATCTGTTTTTTAGGTGGGTGTTCGCGAGTTGTATAGACTACTTTTAAAATGCTTCCTACAGATTGGCTGCTCTCCGACTAATATGCTGACCGACTGTCTATCGGGTCCTGGGTTCGAGCCCCAGCCCCGGTGCTGACAATACCGGTGGGTATTATTATTATTATTATTATGTGGTGTGTTTATGTTTATGTTTATTTAGATAAGGACAAAAAGGTAGCTAGACTTTTTTTTTATTTTACAACTGCCTTCGATTGCGTTAACATAAAGTTTATGGAATAGGCCCGTTCAGCATTTTTTTAAATTTTAGAAATCGAAAGTAGAACACTTTTTAAGGCAATTTCCAAATTTTTAGATTTTTGTTAGGACGTTTAAGCCCTTAAATAAATTACCAAAGTTGGGCTGCGCGAAAACTGCCCAGAGCTGCGCATGACGTCACTTTGCAGATGCTGATCAGGCGACAGTCAAAGATTTAATGTGCTTCACAGCTAACCTCAAAAATATATGTTTCTTAAGATTTACAAGTATTACGTAGCTATTATTAAAATTTCTGCCTTGTTCCTGTACTTTCAACCAAAATCTAATTCAATGTAATGTTTATGAAGTTTTAAATAGTTTGTCACAATAAAATAAGACACTTTTTGCCAGTTAGGAATCTAACCTATAATTAGCAGACTATTTGTATCAATCAACAATATTGAAAAAAACCGCTGCCCAAGGAATCACTACTTCCACATCCAGATTCTCTATCCAAGTCACTCACAATGAAAAAACTTTGTAAATGAAAATAATTGTTTATGGAACTTTAATAATATATTTGAAATCCTCTACCCCAAAAACCCATAAAACGATACCCCACATCGGTAGTGGGGTGGGGGTGGTGATAGGGGGGTGGTAGTGGGGGGGGTGGATGAAGTAAAAAAATATTTTGAGGTTTCTGGTTCCTGTACATGCACTAAATCACATTTTTTTTCATCCCCTTTAATAAGGAGGTAATGGGGGTGGCTAATGCCAAAAATTTTTTTGAGACCTCAGCTTCTCTTGTATATACTAAATACCAACTTCATGGACTCTTACCTGCTTGATTTACCCATTTACCCCAAATTTACCCCAATTTACCCCCCAACCCTTCAACGGAACAAGATGAAAATATAATCTAGTTCTAGATCTCGTTAAAGTACATATGTGTACCAAATTTCAAGTCAATATCTTAAACGGTTCCAGAGTAAACGTGCGCACAAAAAAAAAGTTACAGACAGACAGACCGACAGACAGACAGAAATTTTTTTTCGCTCAAACTTAAAATCTCGACGTTTCATGACATTTTAAGCCTATTTGGACAATAAAAATTTTTAAAAATTTTTTTGTCGTTACTATACTTCCACTGGACGTGGAAGTAATTATATGCGTGAATTTTTAAATATTTGCTTGGAGCCAGTTTGGCTCCAAGCTCCTATACAAACATATCAACTGAGGTTATGTTAGTTATATGATGCACATGCCCCAAGCGTGCGGCGGGTGTTATTGTACGAAAAAGTAATTATCGGTAACAAGCCCATTAAAGTTAGAGGCACTGGGTATTAGGGGAAATATTTTAGACCGAGAGTTTCTTATCTCATCAGATGAACCATCAGATGGCATTAGAGATGGTAGTTTTCGGAACAGTTCGGACCTGTTGCGAAGAAAATCTACTCAGCACCATCTCTAATGCCATCTGATGGCTCATCTGGTGAGATAAGAAACTCTCGAAGATTGGATAAAGTCATATTTAGAGAACTGAAAAATTATTGTGTCACTAGCATTTCTTTTTTTTTGGCGAGGGAGGGAAACCCACACGGGCTGCCTATCCCAACTAGGAATAGGTCTAAGTGTCAGGAACCAACTGACTAAAACCCCTCGTCTTAAGGCTCGTCTGTTCCGAATGCACTGCAGCCTCCTGGGCTTATTGTGCTTACCCTGTTTTTTAGTTTTTTTTTTTAGTTTACACTTGTCCATTTTAATATTCCTGTGTCACTGACAAGGTGATACAGGTCTGAAAATGGACGAGTCTTGATGGTTTCCGGGTCTGTTTGTGTTTGCCCGTAGGTATTATACCTTCTGCGGACCAGTGCCTCGCAGTCATGTATATGTTCTACAGTTTCTGGTACCTTACCGCACAGTCTGCAGTTAAGGTCGCCAGCAAACTTTCCAATTAAATGCAGGTACTTCTTGACGGGAAAGTGTCCTGTCAGAAGACCAGTTATGATTCTCAGCTGTGAGCAGTTCTTCAGTTTGTTTTGAACATGGTCCATTGATATGTGTTTTCCCATGTCGATTTACTGGAATATTTCTCCAGTAGTGGTTGTGTTTACTCTTGACCCAGTCTTTAATTACCCTTCTGGCTGAGCCTTTTGTGATACCCAGCGCAGGTTCTGGGCCATAGAATATATTCGCTGCTCCTTGTCTAGCAAGTTCGTCAGCTTTCTCGTTGCCCTCTATACTGGTATGTCCCGGTACCCAGAGTAATCTTACTCTGTTCCGCTCACCCAGAATTCTGAGCTCTTCGTGGCAGTCCCAAACCAGTCTGGAGGACATTTTGTTAGAGGCTAGTGCCCCAAGCGCCGCCTGACTGTCTGTTGCGATTGGGATCTGCTGGTTCATGTATCGTCGTTTAACATTCTCGCGTACACACTCGAGTATAGCCTGAATTTCTGTCTGGAATACAGTGGAGTGCCGTTCAAGAGAGGGACTTATACTCTCTCTCGGCCTCACACCATGTTTTCCTGCTCCAGCTCCTGATTCCATTAGCATGGTGTATTAAATAGGTGATGCGAGTGACTTCATAAGTGCATGCTTTCTATTTAATTTAGTAGTTGGCGCGCAAGGCTGGTATACTTTGGCGCGACCTTTAAGGTACTACAAAATCCTGTATATAGACAGACGAATATGATTTGCTGCATACAGTGTTGCATACATTCCCGGCCCTTCGTTTCTGTTTAGTGAAACAAGAGTCCAGTGACATCTGACATTAAGTAGCAAAATTAAAAATATTGAAAGAATATATGCAGCACTATATGCAGCAAAGCAAATTCATCATCTGTATACAGGATTTTGTAGTACCTTGAAGGTTGCGCCATCTACTAAATTAAATAGAAAGCATGGACAGTTCATCTGTTCATCTCAAACTTATAGCAACATGAAGCCCAGTGTTTCAATGCAAAGTTAAGCAATTTATCCTACAAATAAATTAGCTAGAAGTTTAGAATACACTTTTATTAAATACTTTAATATTGCAACTTCATATTCTAAACTTCTAGCTAATTTATTTGTAGGATAAAATGCTTAACTTTGCATTGAAACACTGGGCCTCGTGTTGCTATAAGTTTGAGATGAACTGGACTTAGAAAGCCATTATTTTCATAGAAAAGTGCCGTACGTCGGACCACCTATTTAATACACCCTGGTTACTTACTAGACTTACGTTGACATAGGAGTAGGACAAGAATCCATAATTGGCCCATTGCTTTTTTAATATTCGTAAATGACCTTCTAACCTATAACCTATCAGGGAGGGAGAAATATTTACGTACGCAGACGATACATCAGGGGTCCTATTCTCCAGCTTAGGAGAAGTGAATCGGGGTATTTTTTCCCTTTTTATTTCATTAGGTTTCCTATTTCTTTCTCTTTCCTTTCTCCCGAAATGAACATTCTCTCGACTGGAGAATAGGCTCCAGTTAGGTATTATCAATGCTAACTGCATACTAGAATTGGAACAAAAAGCCAACGCGGTGATAAATCAGTTTGAAAACTTGTCAAAAAAAACTCACTGATAATAAATATCAACAAAACCGTTTTTATATACTTTACGCCCACACTGAGAGAAAAAACATTTAAAATTAACAAAATCACTAATGATTGAAAATAAATCAAATATATTTTTTCCTCATTAGTGTTTATAGTTAATTCAAAAAGACAACATATGGTTTTATGAAGAGTTTTCAAAACAAAAGTGCCTAATGATGATTTAAATATTTGACCCTTTTAAAACAACTGCATAATGTTCAGTTGAATTTATCAGAAAAAATAATATAACTTTGTTTCAACTATGCTGTTCTTTAAAATTGTTAACTATTGTATACACAAAATCAATGAGTTTGTTTAAAATGTAAATGTTCAACTTTTGTTTATATGAATGAGTTATTAATATAGTCAGGCAAGTAAAACAGTCATTTTAAATATTAAAGGAAAGGAAATTCCCTATATTTTGAAGGGTCTATACTCTATAGCAATAATTTGGTCAATAATCAATATAAAAGTAAAAATATACAAACTTGATATGTTGGGTTTTGACGACTTGAATTCAGTACATCAAAATATTTATATTCAAGTGATTTCTTGTGCTTTTTAAAACGCCGAATTTCTCTGAGTGCACCATTTTTAAAACGCCGCCTAGCATAAATTACGTAAGTACCAGCATAACAACAAAATTTTTAGGAACCATAATAGACAGTACTCTAACATTTAGCCAACAAATTGATTCTTTATGTGCAAAGGTAGCAAAAAGTACTTTCGCTCTCATAAACATCAAAAATTAAATTAACTGCCAGGGCCTCTTAACCGCTTACTTATTATTCACTTGTATATTCAGTCTTAAACTAAAATATTATGATAATGGGACCAATCAAAAGATATAAGTAGAATTTTTATAATGCGAATAAAAGAATTGTGAGAATAATTTTTAATCTACAATTTAGAAAATCTTGTCTGGAAGCCTTCAAGAAAAACGCAAAGTTTACAGTTCCCTGTATTTATATATTTAAACTAGCTTGTTTTGTTTATAAAAATTCAAATTAGTTTTCTCTAAATAATGACATACATAACCATAATACAAGAATTGCTCGGGAAATTCACAGTATTACAATCTAAGCAAGTTCAGAAAATGGCCTTACTCTTACTGTGCCGGTAGCTTAATTTTTAACAAACTTCCGGTTCAAAGAAAATTGTTGGACAAAGGAGACTCACAAACCTTTGGAAATTGGCTCTCAGTCGAATTTTCTGAAATTTTGATATGTTGTAGCTTCTGCTTTTCTGAGCAAAAGTTCTCATGGGCACAAGTCTCGGCTATGACTGCTTTTCAAGTTATGAGGGCTTCAACGTCACAATAAGAATAAACATTTGGCGTAGTGAAGGTAGCAATCTTTTTAGCAGTCCTCCATATTTTTCTTTCTTTTACATCGTTTGAATTATTTTCAGTGGAAAAATAGTTTTATACATATATTTCAAGAAAACAGAACAAAATCCGATATATATAGGAGCTGTAGAAATTGAAAATATTTCGGTTAGTTCCGGAGATATACGATAAAATCCGAAATAGCTAATTTTCTTTTTTTTTATCTAGCGCTGTCACTATAAAAAATATTAAAAAATTTCATTGGAATATTTTATTGTAAATTAACTTTGCTATAACTTACCGTAATCAAATTTTAATTATGACATTTCGTCTGTTTAGGGGCACCATCAGCTTTATTTTTTTAAATACGGACCTGTCTTTTTTATTTAAAATTTTTAAAGCATTTGAAATTGTAATTTCAAAGCTATGTCACACTTGACAATTTTACTGCGTTTCATCAAAAAAATAATCATCATTAATTTTATTGCCTTTGCCTGTTACAAAACGTTTCTTTTTTAAGCCTTTTTTCACTACAGTGCCTTGAAAAACAAAAGTTTCATTAAATGTCATTTGATTTTAGTTTATCGTATTAATGACGTTTGTTTTCGTTAGCTATTGCTGTTCTAATTCAAACTATTATTTCTCAGTATGGTTCGTTATTCTGTAGAAGAAAAAAAAGACATGTATGATGTTTACATTAAGAATTACAGAAATGTTGACAGGACAGTCCAAGAATATGCCAATTTATATCCTGACAGACACCATCCGACAAGAAATACTATTTACACTGTGTTCAAAAATGTATTCCAAATAGGCAGTGTTTGTAAATTGGAACGGAAGCACCAATTGAGAGAAACGGTAAATGATATTAATGTATTGGCTCAAGTATACATAAACCCAGAAAATTCATAAAGGAATATTGCAAATGAATGCTGAATATCGGCAGCAGCTTTCAAAAAAATATTAAAAAAGTACAAATATCACACGACTATTAGTTTCAAACAGTACAGAAATTACATCGCGGTGACCTAGACCGCAGACTAACCTTCTGTAATTGGTTTCGGAGAAAATTGACTAATAATAGATTTTCTTTGGTCTGATCAAACGATCTTTACAAATTCTGGAATGTTTATCAGGAAAAATAAACACTTCTACTCAACTGTTAACCCCCAACTGACACATCAAGTACGGCCTCAGGCACGATTTTCAGTAAATTTGTGTTGTGGCATAATTGACAACATTATAATTGAGCCCAAATTCATTGAGGGCAATTTAAACTGTGGAAATTATATCCATTTGTTACTCGAAGTATTCGATGAAATGGCGTTACTGATTTGGAGAAAAATAAAATGGTTTATGCAAGATGGTCGTGACCCTCACAATGCAGGATTTTTTAAACAGGCATTTTCAAAGAAAGTGGTTAGGAACCAATGGACCAGTAATGTGGCCACCTCGCTCACCTTGCTTGAATCCCATGGATTATTTTGTTTGGGATTTTTTAAAAAACAAAGTATACTACAACGAGGTCCAAGATGTCAATGAATTTCGCAATCGAATTGTTGAAGCCTTGAACCAAATTACCCCAAATATTACTGCGAAAGCCAGTAGTTTAAGAGAACGCGACTTTGCATTCGGGAGAATGATGAACATTTTGAACAACTTTTGTAAATTTACTTGTTTACTCACTAAACTATCTTTTTTTGGTAAATTTTATTCGTAGTTTAAAGAAATACAATTGACAAGTTGAAATACATTTTTTTATTTGGTGCTCACTCTGCAAATAATATTGAATTAACAGCAGAATCGGAGTAGCCACGTCAATGCATTGGATTGTTGATAAAATAAGCTTTTAAATGATGAGTCACACCTTATATTACTTAACAAAAAAATGTTTTGTAAAGGGCGAATGCAATAAAATTAATGATGATTATTTTTCTGACGAGACGTAGTACAATTGTCAAATGTGACATAGCTTTGAATTGATAATTTCAAATGCTTTAAAATTTTAAAATAAAAAAGACAGGTCCGTATTTAAAAAATAAAGCTGATGGTGCCCCTGAACAGACGAAACGTCATAATTAAAATTTGATTACGGTAAGTTATAGCAAAGTTAATTTGCAATAAAATATTCCAATTAAATTTTTTTATATTTTTTATAGTGACAGCGCTAAGTAAAAAAAAAAGAAAATGAGCTATTTCGGATTTTGTCGTATATCTCCGGAACTAATCGAAATATTTAGAATTTCTACAACTCGTTTTATTGGCCTTCAAAATATGAAACTTTTCTCCCATTTAACCGAGTTTGTAACTGTTATGGTTTGCAAGATAGCAATACTGTTCAATATAAAAAGTAACCACCCTGTATACATATATTTCAAGAAAACACAACAAAATCCGACATAAGTAGTGGCTGAGCAATCCACAAAAAGTAAAAGATTCTTTTTGTAACTTTTTAAATATCGTTTGTGCATTAAATTCAGTAGAATAATAGCTATATACATATATTTCAATAAAACAGAACAAAGTCCGATATATGTAGGGGCTGATTGGGTAGCAACTAGCAATCCACAAAAAGTTAAATATAATTTTGTAACTTTTCTAATAACGTTTATGCATTAACCATTTTCGGTGGAAAATTAACTATGCACGTATTCTTCAAGAAACACAACAAAATATTTGATATATTTAGGAGATGACAGGGTAGCAATTCACAAAAACTAAAATATTCTTTTTGTAACTTTTTTAATATCGTTTGTGTATAATATATTGCGTGCCACACCTAAAATGGTTTACAAGGTCAATATTGTTAAAAAAGTAATAATTTCATTGATTTCAAAGGCACATAAAACAAAGTTTATTCCAGAGATCAGAATGCCATAATTATTCCCATGTATTTTGATTTGCCGAACATAAATTTTCGGTGCAAATTGCGAAATCTCGCACCATTTTGTTTTTTTTTTAAATCGCGAAAAAACTAATTTTTAGGCATATGTTTGAAAGTGTCTCGCCGGTTAAGTATGTGTAATTGGGCCCAGTGGCTTATTGCGATATTCATTCACATGTACCTTGCTTATGACTAGGAATGTTCAATAAAATATATAATAAACCTCTATCCCCTATATTACCAGAGTTATGGGGGTAACAACTCTCAATTTTAAAATTAATTTTTTTCAAAACTATTGAAGACAATTAAATGAAATGAATAGGAGACGTTGATATATTAAAATAGCTTTCCTGTTACGTCAGTTGGTATATAAAAAAGATAATTTGATTTTTGAGGGTGCCGTTTTTATATCAACCCCTTGAGTGACATCTACCAAATAAATTTATATTTTTTAACACTAACAAAATTATCGTGTGGAAAAATTACTTCTAGGTCAGATTGGTGGAAGATGCTTAAAAATATAAGACCTAGATCCTAAACCACTTAATTCCTACTAATTTGGAAGCTAATAACCAAAAAAATATACTACTACTACTACTTTTAGCTTGGCTCTCAATTATTTTCTTTTTGCTTAAGAAGTATTGATTTTATCAGACAATATGGTTAGGCCGTTTTAATTAATCCACAGTAGTGAAAAATGTTTCAGACAAAAGTTATTCAGTTCAGAGCCCCCTCTGATAAGCGGGGGGTGGGGCTAACTTTTGAATTTTTAAGGACACTCTCCATTTTTGATCGCGAATTCTGATTCTACAAAAAAAAATACATAACTTTTGTACCAAACATTTTTTTCAAGTTCCCCATCCCCACTCATCAGGGTAGGGGGGAGAAAAAAATGTTTAGTACAAAAGTTTTCTAATTTCTCCTCCGTAGAATCAGAATACGCGATGAAAAATAATTCAAAAATTAGCCCCATCCCCCGGTGTGGAAAACTGTTCTGCCCAAAACATGTCTCCCTTTGAATGGAATAAGTTTTGTCTGAAACAATCAGGGCTGGCTCCAGGTATTTTGCCGCCCCTCTCTTATATAAAAGGGTAAAAATGAGACAAAATGACATCTTTCAATTTTTGGATTGCTTAGAATCGAGTCATATTTAATGAAAAATTGGTATCATATGTAAAAATGACAGGAAAAATTATATTTCTATGTATTTTTACTTCCACATCCAGTGGAAGTATAGTAACGACAAAAAAAAATTTAAAAATTTTTATTGTTCAAATAGGCTTAGAATGTCACGAAACGTCGAGATTTTAAGTTTGAGCGAAAAAAAAATTTCTGTCTGTCGGTCTGTCTGTAACTTTTTTTGTGCGCACGTTTACTCTGGAACCGTTTGAGATATTGACTTAAAATTTGGTACATATATGTACTTTAACGAGATCTCGAACTAGATTATATTTTCATCTTGTTCCGTCGAAGGGTTGGGGAGTAAATTGGGGTAAATTTGGGGAAAATAGGTAAATCAAGCAGGTAAGAATCCATAAAATTGGTATTTAGTATATACAAGAGAAGCTAAGGTCAAAAAAAAAATTTGGCATTAGCCACCCCCCTTACCACCCCCACCATTATTAAAGGGGATGAAAAAAAATTGTGATTTAGTGTGTGTACAAGAACCAGAAATCTCAAAATGTTTTTTTTACTTCATCCACCCCCACTACCACCCCTTATCACCACCCCCACCCCGCTACCGATGTGGGGTATCGTTTTATGGGTTTTTGGGGTAGAGGATTTCAAATATTATATTATTAAAGTTCCATAAACAATTATTTCCACATACAAAAATTTTTTCGTTGTGAGTGACTTGGAAAGAATCTGGATGTGAAAGTAGTGATTCCTTGGGCAGCGGTTTTTTACTAAAAAGTACCGTTAATTGATAAACAAAAATAAACAGTGTCTCATGTTTACCATCTAAGTGGGGTAAAAAAAGACAGTGGAGGGCAAATGAAAGACACGTGATTTATTCCCATTCTTATTGACGTCGTACAAATGGAAGTGCAAAAATATGACAGAGGAGGGTTTTTCTATTATGTATATAATCTATTCAGATTTTTTACTAAACAAGAAGGGGCTTGCAGATAGGCTAGTTTCTCTTAAATTAGAAAGCTGAAATGTGCCTGCTTCAGTCTGCCCATTTGGTCTCTTTATTCTCTTTTTTACCCCGCTTTTAATTTTTTCGTTAAAATCAAATTTTTCATGATTTAAAACTAGCAGATTAATAAACTTGATCACAAAATGTGAAGTATGACACTTCTAGTTGACGTCTGCCAAATACGGACAATGCAAATAGAGAAACTATAAAATCCCCAAAAAAGTACTAAGGTGCGTTCAAAAATTTTTTAAAAGTGAATTAAGGAGTTTACTGAATAATATTTTTTCCCGCATTAACAGTAGGCATAGGGCCTGATTGGATAACATAAAACAGTTCTGAATGTACAAAACAAACTTGAATAAAAAATTAAGTTTAATTTATTTCAATCAGGGTTTTATATCACGTCTTTTATTTACCCCGCTACCTGTCTGTCTCATTTTTACCCCCATCTTTTCAATCCATTATTTTTTATAACATTTTAGGAGTCACCTACTGAATATTCTTGATGGTTTGTTTTTTTTAGTTATAAGGTTTACAGCAATTTTTGGATTTTCAGCAATATGATATTACTGTATTTAAAAGGGTAAAATAAAATAATTAAAAAAAATTAACCGTATTGAAACTTTAAAAAAATATACCACACCACAGAAATTAGACGAAAAATAAAATCACATTTAAGAAACAGAATGTATGTATGTAACCTACTTTATGTACAAAAAAAACTAACAATAACAAATTATTTATATAAAGTTCACATTATTATTACTATATTAGTGAATCAATTGTTTCCTAGCTTTTTATATTTTTTGGTAACTGTGGATTTGAAGAATTTGCTGCCCCGGGCAGCCGCCCGCTTCCCCTCCCCCCCTAGAGCCAGCCCTGGAAACAAATTGCGCTAGTGTCCCTTCCTGAGGAGATATTACTGTGGATTTATTAAAAATGGCCTAACCATATTGTCTAAAAAAATCAATACTTGTTAAAAAATTAAGAGCCAAGCTAAAAGTAGTAGTATATTTTTTTTTATTATTAGCATCCAAATGAGTAGGAATTCAGTGGTCTAGGTCTTCGCAATTAAATTTTTTTTGTGTCCCTGTGTGATTGTTCATTACCTAGGTTTATTTTTTCAAGCACCTTCCACCAATCTGACTTTATAGTAATTTTTACATACTATAATTAAGTACGTTAGTGTTAAATAATATAAATTTTTTGGTAGGTGTCACTCAAAGGCTTGATATAAAAACAGCAGCCTCAAAAATTAAATTATTTTTTTAATATACTAAATGACGTAATAGAAATGTAAAAAAAAAGTAAAATATAAAGCTATTTTGTATTAACGTCTTCTATTAATTTTATTTAATTATTTTCAATAGTTTTGAAAAAAATTAATTTTAAAATTGAGGGTTGTTACGTTGTTACCCCCATAACTCTGGTAATATAGGGGATAGAGGTTTATTATATATTTTATTGAGCATTCCTAGTCATAAGCAACATTCATGTGAATGAATATCCCAATAAGCCACTGCACAGTGGGCCAGAATCCGAAAAAGCTGGCCATAATTCCAAAATTCGAAAGAGGTTTAATTGTATTCAAAGTAATATTTTTGTAGTCAGAAATGTTCAGTTTATTACGTACCGCAAATTTCAACCGTATTGTTGCTCAGTTTTACCTGATACACCCTAAGAAACACAACGTTCTGTTAGCGTACAGTTGTGAATAGTTGCTTGCCACATTCGAACGTATTATTCAATATTCCTGTAATTTGTGTAATTTCAACAAAAACATAGTAAAATGTTAGGAAGATAATCTATAAGGTAAGTATTTTAGTGATACATTCGGTCATAAAATTATGTTAAACGGGGTTCTACAAAGATAAAGAAAAAAAATAATGGGTACTTTTGTTTGAGCTACAAAAAAAGCGCAACGTGTTCCAAGCATGATTCTTTTACTGGTCGATTTCTTATAGTTTTTTCAAATTATGGTACAAAATTTAGAACCCGGTTCATCCCGGTTTGGAAGTAATGAGTAATAATTTGGTCAAGTACGAGGTCTTAAATTGAAAATATACGACGACGGGCCCTCGCTCGGTAACTGCTTCGAATTACCATTTTAATTTAAAAATGCAAAAAAATGTAAAAATTTGCTGCCTCTAGGAGCCACTATTGTTTTTGTGATCGTTTTTCTGACACGGTGCAAAATACAGCGACGCGTTAACTTTGGTTTATAGTGTTGTTTTAGCATAAAAATTCCATTTAAACGTAACAATTTATAATATTTATGTGTTATAAACAATTTTTGAAAAAAATTAAAGCATTTTGTTATGTCAAAAATAATTATTGAAAAATTATTTATTTTTTGGTTGGAATTTATAAAATGCCTGAAAGTATGTAAAATTGAATTTAAATTAATTAGTTAATTTAATTTTTTAAATTTGAATTGAAATTCATAATCAGCGACCTCGAAACCCCCCGAATACCAATTAAAATGACTTTTCTCAAATGTTTGTCGCCATATTGGTGCCGCCATTTTGCTTTTGAAAAGCTATTACCAAATTCATATTCAGCGGCCTTGAAAACCCCCGAATACCAATTTCCAATTAAAATGCCTTACTTTTCTCAAACGTTTGTCGTCATATTGGAGCCGCCATTTTGTTCTTGGAGAAACTGTTATCAAATTCGTAATCAGCGACCGCGGAAACCCCCGAATACCAATTTCCAATTGAAATGACTAACTTTTCTTAAACGTTTGTCGCCATATTGGAGCCGCCATTTTGTTCTTGAAAAAACTATTACCAAATTCGTAATCAGCGACCTCAAAAACCTCTAAGTGGAAATGTTCAAAACCGTTACTCCATTTTTCGACTTTTGGCCAGCTTTTTCGGATTCTGGCCCACTGTGCACTGGGTCCAATTCCACATACTTATCCGGCGAGACACTTTCAAACATATGCCTAAATATTAGTTTTAATTTAACTTAACCTTTTTAACCTAAGACTTTTTGTCGGAAATAAGAAATATCTGAAGATTTAAACGTTTCAACAAATGTCATGAGTGCTTCTTTTTAATCGACTTCATAAGGCTCGGCGGTGGTCCCATATTAATTTCATCAAGCTACCTATAAGGTGAGCAAAAATTGGAAACAAGATTTTATTTATTGCGAATGGTGCTAAATTTCGCAATTTTTACCTCAAATTCGTGATCAATGGTTCAAAATACATGGAAATATGGTATTACTATTATTATGCTGATGACTTAATTTCATTGTGAAATGTTTGAAAAATCCAAATCAATTCAAATGTTCTACTTTTATTTGTTTATTACAATTTTTTTCCAAAAATAATATTCTTAAAATAATGGCAATGATATTTTATTTTAAAACGCTCTGTAGAAGCAAGATATCACCACATTCTTTTCTTTAATTTTATCTTAACTCCGTTTTTCGACCTAAGAACTCCTTCTGAAGCTAATATTAACTTATGTTCTGGAGAAGAGGGCAGCAACTCAAAGTTCTTTATTATTTTTGACAAGAAACTCTTAATTTCCATCATAGCAAATTTCTGCCCTAAAAAAAACAACATACACAGTTAAACATTCTTATTAATGCAAAAAATTGTGGACTTTTGTTGCAACCATAAATGAAGGTGTGATCGCCCTTTGTCTATAAAAAATTTAGTAAAAGATTAGAAAAATGTGTACAGGGTGGACCAAATTAGATGGGATTTGAGTTTTTTTCTAAAACTATGGAAGATAGACAAAAACCAATATAGGTGTCCTGAGTTCGATTTTCGAGAAACAAACAATGGCGTAAACCGCGATCGTCTATCTTTTTCGACTACCGAGCTACAGAGCGTTTTTGGAAAATTGGCATTTTGGGAGGACCTCTATATCTCAATTATCAAGTGTCGAATCGAAAATCGAGTAACACATTCTTAAGGAACTTTTTTAAGTAGAATCCGTTGCTGATAAGAAGAAAGTTATGTATGCCTTAGTTTTCGAGATATAGACATAATTTCTGTTTTTTTTAATGGAACAATGAAAGCCATGGAAAACTATTAACAACAACACTTCTTATAATATAAAATAATTTTGCCAAAAATAGAAAAAACTAAACTACAATAAATGTTCGAATTGTCTTCCATTTACAATGCATTTTTGACACCTTCTCCTTACAGCATTTGTTGCATTTCCAATCATGACAGGAGTTATTGTCCGAAACGCAGCTAATGTTTTGTTTTACAATAGGGTGTTTTCACTTTTTTTTTAAGTCGAAAAATACAAAATACTTATGGTAAATATTACAGCTGAAACAATTTTTCGGCAAAAAATTTTTTTTTTATAATTTTAAAAGAAATATAAATTCAAGTTAAATATTTCCCGCCAAAAAAGACAAATCTAGTATTACTGGTCATCTGTGACGTCACTGCCTATATATGTCAATGATTATAAAATCTAACCTTACTTAATGACTTTTGTTGTTATTGTAAATTGTAAGTCAAAAACATGAGTAGTGCACCAAATAAGTGGTGTTTTGTGACAAGGTGCAGAAATACTTCAGTAAATGCTCCAAATAAAAAGTTCCCATGTGTTCCTATAGCGAATTATCCACGGAAAGTGAAATGGTTTAAAACAGCGAGGCGCGATTTTCCCAAATCGAAATCGACATATTATTGTTGTGAAGATTATTTTAATGTAAGTATCTTTTCTCATCATGGTAAAATTTAACCGATGATAGCTAGCTAGATGGATAATTACCTTCAATATTATAAATATATCCTATATGCTTGTAATGGTATGAGATTTATTTTGAATTGAAAGTAATATATTATAGCTTCTAGTATTATTGAACATTTGTAATGAAATTTTGTTAGGTTATGATTATTAATTAAAATGACCAAAATATCAAGCGATGCATGTCATGGCTAGTGATATTCGAGTCACAAATATATAAAAATACTTGTTTATTATTTTCAGCTTGAGGAAGTCATGGAAAATTACATCCGATACAAAATTTTGGGAGGAAAAATAATTCTGAAGGAAGATGTAGTTCCACACATATTTAACTGCCAATCAGACAGAAAAGGAGCAGCGTCTGCACCAAAACGATCTCTTAAATATTTAGAATCTCACTCTGTAATAGATCATAATTTGATTGCCCACACAAACAGTGTTATTGTTATTGCATGTGCTGTTACTAATTTACAACCTTCCATCATTAAATAAAGTAGTTTGTGTATTAAATATGAAACTGTAATTTTCCCCTATAAAGAAAAAAATCAATATACTAAAAATACAAATGTTGGTTTTTATTATTCAGATAGACATATTTTCAATATATATAATTTTAATTGTCAACAACAGTTATTTATAGTTATCATAATCCATGTTTAAAATGTTCACAATTTTGGTTTTTTCAAAATTTAGTTCGCAACACAGAAAAGTCCTTTTTGTTGATTTGCACATAACATTTGTAAATATACTTGCGCTTTAAAGTCTGTAATTTGATCATTTTTTATATAGTTCTCCACATAGGTACTCTGAAATAATAGGTACCGTCAGGTAAAGCTGCAAAAACGAGATATAATGGCGACAAGAAAAGTCCACAATCTTTCACTTTTTAAGTTTCAATTTTTCCTCCACAACGGCCACCACCTTCTCTAAATTGCGGCCCCTTTCCATATATTTATTATCCCTTATTTTGTATGCACCTACTATAGACTCGACAGCTAGCGAACGATTAACTTCTCAGATTCTTCACACAATTTCTCTGACATTTTATTTTTAACAAATTATAAAATTTCACTGCACTTTTTACTACTATCAGAAGCAAATTTCAACAAAAGTTTATAAACTGACAAATTTGCAAATTTGTCTTGAACCATACATCTGAATTATATTTCATTATTTGTACACCGAGAAGATTTTGTATCCCAATATTTAATAATTCTTGTCTAACGGTGCTCTGGGCAAATTCTTCCTTTTACAGTGCATGAGTCTTCTGGTTTCAACTTCACATACCCAAAAGCGCAGCACTATTCACGTTGTTCTCGAGATGAGCTGCAAATAAACATTTAATTATATCTCTAGCACAAACTATTAATTCTACTTTCTTTTAAGGTTATGTTGTTAATATAAATAATCGTAAATAAACCAAATTAAATATAATAATGTGTAATAATACAAAAACTAAATCATAAATTTAATAACTCTATTATGCTCAAGCTGCAAACAACTAATTCATTCATTTATTTTAAATACTTACGCTGCCGTTTTTACGCCCTTCAACTCGGTTGAATGAAATCGATCATCATTTTTAATACATAAAAATATTTAAACTAGGTAAATTGTTTGTAAAAGCTTTCACAAAATTGTCTATAACCATTGTTCACTTTCTTTAATTTGTGAGAGACACTAGGAATATCCAAGCCAAATATGGTAAACATGTAAACAATAATAGGTCCGTTCGCATTAGCTGCACTAGTGCAATTATTAGAAGGAGATAGATTGTGACTCTACATAAGTTGAAGAGAGACAGATTTGCACTGGTGCAGATAGTGGAGAATTGTTGAACAGAAAACGAACAAAGCTATTTTGTCTTCTGACAGATATATGAAGCGACGTCACCAGTATCATTACCCAATAAGGTGACGTTCTCGAAATTATTCAAATATTTGAATTTTAAGTCGATTTGTTTATTAAATATTTATTTTAATCTGACGATATAATTAATATGAATGCGTTTAGGCTTTCATATTTATGTATTACTTCATATTAATGCATCATTTGAAGTGAATTGTTATATATGGAAAACACCCTATAGACGTCTGAATTTAAGATGCCAGCGCCAAAGTGGAGAACTCGTGAACTAATTATAGGCCGTTTGTTTATTTATTTGGCGAATACTTATATCGATTTTTTTCTGTTTATTGTTATTTTTGGCGTTGAAAATAATAACATTAATAATATATGACCTAAAGGTTTGCAAGATTTTGTTGTAAGTGATTTGCAAGATGTTAATGGCATATTATTCAGCAAAATTCATATTTTTTAGGTTATCTGGTTTTCCCCTTGAAAAGTACAGTTTCTTCGACATAAACTGTGTCTGGCTAGTTAAATATTAATAAACTTAAATATTTCTTTAAATTTATGTACAGTTGTAGTTTAAATCACTTTTTTTTCAGGAAACATGAGTAACACTTAGGTTAAGCATATTGCAATATATGGAACATTTGGGAAGCACTATAAATGTAAAAATTCTAATTGTGTGTATTAAGGGGAATATGTTTTAAATGCAGGACATATTATTTTGTGTGGTACAACCCATATTCAACACAAAACTTAATAAAGGTGTATGCTCTATGTTCACAAACAAGTGTCTCAGATTCAATAACCTATGAAATTAGTGGTACATTGAATATAACTGAAAAGACCTTTATTAATTTTTTAAGTAAAATAAATGAAACAGTATTTTGTAAAATATGAAATAGAAATATTCAGAGGTAAGACATAATAGTGCATGGTACAATAGTATATATTACTTTTATAAATATACTGAAATTGCATATATTTACTTATTTCAAAAATTTGACTTACAATGTGTGATTGTCCAGGTTATTATTATTTCTACTCGGACCACGGTTATTTGCACCAGCTTTTCCCCTCTCAATGCCTGGTTAAAGGTGTCTACATTAAAGAGGGTATGCTTTGAACATTGCAGTGCAACTCAACCTTCACGAGTTGTCCCTGCAATCTACAAAGGATACCGACTGGGTTGGCTCCAGCAAATTGTATCTTGTGTAGCCCCTTTAAACGCTATCATCATATTTTTAATAACAACATCTCAGTTTATCATTTTACTTATTGTTGACATCATCGTACACTAAAGAGACAATGACAGAAAAGCCCATAATTAGTTTGACTATAGACCACCAGGTGGCGTACTCCTTATTTTCAGACGCCTATTGTTCCTTCAAATCCTGGCACTTCATTGCACTGACGCAAAAACCACTGGCAAAAATCGAGTCGCCTTTGTAAGTCGTTTGGGTATAGATGGTGACTAATCCTAATTTTGTATGTTTGAATTTATTTTTTTTAAGCAACGCAACGCAGTTGTTTTTGGGATTCTTAAATTTTCCTATATTTCGCGAGACGGTATAATAGGATTTTCTCTTACATTTTCTAAAACAATATTTTCTATAGCTTCTCTACCTGCTTTATTATATATTTTTGCTCGAGGTTTTACAAATGATCCAAACTCTTTTAAATTTTGTTGTAGTCTTTTGAATATGTTTATGATTGGCTCTCTCTTTTCTGAATATCTAAAAATATTGTTTAGGCGGCACTTTTGGCACTGCCTATAACTTACCTATTAAAATAAAGCTCGGAAG
Organism: Rutpela maculata; assembly: GCA_936432065.2. Taxonomy (NCBI): domain Eukaryota; kingdom Metazoa; phylum Arthropoda; class Insecta; order Coleoptera; family Cerambycidae; genus Rutpela; species Rutpela maculata. Next base: position 6,608,497 of record OW386289.2, read on the forward strand.
CTAAATTAGTTTTTGACATTTACGATTTTTTCGATTTTCATTTTTTTTACCATGGCCTTCTCAATAAATATTAGAAATGCGATAAATATGCATAGATGTCAATGGAAGACAATTCGAATATTTTTTATTGTAGTTTAGTTTTTCCTATTTTTGGCCAAATTATTTTATATTATAAGAACTGCTGTTGTTTTCCATAACCTCCTCACAAATATATTAAATTTTTTGAAAATTATCCACTTTTTCTATAGATAAATATGACATATGATAATATATCGTTGGATAGCTAATTTAAGCTGTGATCGAATAATGAAATATTTAAAAAAACAAAAGTTATGTGTATATCTCGAAAACTGAGCCGTGCATAATTTCCTTTTTATCTGCAACGGATTCTACTGGAAAAAGTGCCTCAAGAATGTGTTACTCGATTTTCGATTCGACACTTGGTAATTGAGGTCATCCAAAAATGCCAATTTTCCAAAAACGCTCTGTAGCTCGGTAGTCGAAAAAGGTGGACGATTGCGGTGTACGCCATTGCTTGTTTCTCGAAAATCGACCTCAGGACACCTCTATTGGTTTTTGACTATCTGCCATAGTTTTAGAGGAAACCCCAGATCCCATCCAATTTGGTCCACCCTGTACAGTGTGGACTCTGTATCGATAGTTTCCATGCAGTGTCGACGCATAATCTAGAATGTATCTTTGGATGCTTCTTGAGTAGTTTGTGATTTCCGTGTGAATTTGTTACAGCTAAATATTTGCTGTCTTTTTTGTTACTCTTTACAAGGTGGCAATGAAAGAATATGGACATCGTCTTGAGCACATGTTCACGCTATAACACTCCCATAAATAATATGATAAGTTAGTAAAGTGATGTTTTTTGTCAAGTTCTTAGGATATGGACTAGATATTTACTTTACCTATGCAATTGCGAGGTCCCGCGCTAAAAGGAATATAACTGAAGGGCCTTGTCCCATCATTACTTTCAAATCTCTCGGGATCAAATTTATCTGGGTCTGTAAAATTATCTGGATCTCTAAGCACTCCATAAAGGAACATAGTTATCCTAAGACCCTTGGGCAGTATATCACCTAAAATAAGTTTTTGGTTTATATAATAAATGTACCACCTATCTATATAAAGAACAGAGAAAATAAAAGAAAAAAGCACGAGGCCATTAAATTAACATGTCCATACCAAGAAAAAATTGAGCAATGAAGCAATGAATTACTTAGTTTTTATGATGGTCAGTTGTTTCAGAATCTCCGAAATATTTTAATGTAATTGCTGAAAGAGTTTCGGAACGCGATCACTAGGTAGGTGCATATTTACAACCATCTCCCAATAACATTTAAAAGTACCTCTTCTTCCGATAAACAATTTGAGAAGGCCGTAAAAAATCTAAATTATATCATATCATATCATATCATTTATTTCACCAATTAAAATACAAAACATATATATATGGCACGTCAATTAAAAACTATAAAAAATAGTATATAAAATATAGGCATAAACCTATAAGTGAACAACATTAACAAAAGTAAAAAAAAACAACATCAACACATTATGTTATGTTTTTGTATCCTATACAACACAAAACAAAATATTAAAAGAGGACAGAGAAATACGTAACGAAATACAATATAAAAATAAGTGGCCGTGCAACATTATTGTTGTATGTTCAAACAATAGCAAGAAACTGAAGGAGCAAGGAAGTGGTGCGTACCACGTCAAATGGATGCCACTAAACCAGCAATGTTTTCGGGGTTTGTCAAAAACGCCACGAACTCGTCAGTAGAGTAAAAACCGTGGATTAAAAATAATTTTTTCAATATGCCCTTAAAATGGTTATAGGTCAATAATTTTAGTGGATTTGGAAGAAAATTATATAGCCTGAGGTGCGGCGAATTTTTAGACGATCTTGTCAGTCGATGCCTAGCTGGCCTTAGTAAATCGGCTTGTCTAGTGCTGTAATTATGAAAATTTGAATTCCTTTCAAAAGAATTTAAGTTTTTGTGTATATCCAGTAAACTAAGATAAATATATAAAGAAGGTAACGGCATAATGCCCAGTGAAATAAATAGAGGCCTACAGTGGTTTTTATACCCTGCATTGGCAATGATTCTAATTGCTTTCTTTTGTAGACGAAATATTTTTATAGTATGACAAGAATTACCCTATAAAGTGATGCCATAACTAATGTGTGAATGAAACAGTGAAAAATAGCTCGCTTTCAAGGTTTCCAAAACCAAATGCCTTCTTAGCTGACGGAGCAAAAATATTGTGCTGGCAAGTTTGTGCCTTAGCTGATCAATATGACTAAACCAGTTTAGTTTATCGTCCAGTGTGACACCTAGGAGTTTCACACTGTCACCCTTTGTCACTGTGTTACTCGTGGAAAAGACAAGCTTCTGAGTTTTTTCCTCATTCATTTTCATTTTATTAGTGATGAACCAGGTTTTGGCTTGATCAGAAATTAAAGAAGTCTGTTGATGTAAAACTTAAAGGTTACTATGGGAAGTCAGCAATGTGGTGTCATCAGCGTAAGCAATACACCTATGGGGCAACATAAAATGAAATATATCATTGACATATATAATAAAGAGGAGTGGCCCCAATACAGAGCCCTGAGGCACTCCGTGCTTAACTGGATTAAGATCCGAATTTATATTATTTACACTGACGCACTGTTTTCTGTTACATAAATAGGAGCGTAGTAGTTCCAATGGACTCCCACAAACCCCATAAAATTTCAACTTTTCTATGAGTAATTCATGCGAGACACAGTCAAAGGCCTTGGACAAGTCAAGCAGTGTAATTTCTACATGCCTGCCCCGCTCAAGGCTCTCAACAATGTCCCGCACCACAGTAAACACAGCTTGTGTAGTAGAGCACTTGCTACGAAAACCAAATTGACAGTTATTTAGAACGTCATTAGATTCAAAAAAATTTAATAGTCGGTTTTTCAAAATTATTTCTAAAACCTTTGCAAAAATTGGTATGATGGAAATTGGCCGGTAGTTGTCCAAGTCATCGGAATTACCCTTTTTAAGAAGTGGTATAACTTTCGTGATCTTAAAAGCTTCTGGGAAAACACCCTCACCAAGGCAGCTGTTAATTAATAAAGTTAAAGGTTGAACAATATTGTCTACTGTTTCTTTTAAAATTCTAGAATTCATTCCATAAATATCTGTACAGTTAGAATCTTTTAAAGCTTTAAATTAATTAAAAGACATACCCTATTATACTATGCAAAAATACTATCACGATATATTTCAAAGTGTTAATTGATTACGCAGGCCTAGCACCAGCCCTCCCCCCATCAAATCGTAGGCCTCGGTACCAAATTCAATGGCGAGCCCCCTCACTTTACACTTTAATAATTAGGGGGGGGGGGTAGAAATTGTAAAAAAGAAATTCTGTCAAGATTTTCTGGCGGGCCCCTACACTTTAATGACACACAATCAACAAAAAAAAATGGTATGCCCGGCGGACCAGTATATCATCCGTATGTATTTGAACCCGCTGAAACCGAATCCAAACTCAGAATTGTCAGATTGGCTCGTTTTTCACCTCCAACTCCAAAAAACACCCCCCCCCCCCCCAAAAATGGTCTATCCGGCGGACCAGGCCAGTGTATACTTATGTATTTGGACCTGCTGAAACCGAATCAGAAGTTAGAATTGTCAGATTGGCTCGTTTTTCACCCTTAACCCCAAAAAACACCTCCAAAACAAAAAGAAAGTGGTCTGTCTGGCGAACTATACCAGTGGATTCTTATGTATTTTGACTTGCTTAATCCGAATTCGAAGTTAGAATTGAAGATTGACTCGTTTTTCACCCCTAACCCCAAAAAACATACTCCCAAAAAAAAAACCGCTGCCCAAGGAATCACTACTTCCACATCCAGATTCTCTATCCAAGTCACTCACAACGAAAAAACTTTGTATGTGGAAATAATTGTTTATGGAACTTTAATAATATAATATTTGAAATCCTCTGCCCCAAAAACCCATAAAACGATACCCCACATCGGTAGTGGGGTGGGGGTGGTGATAGGGGGGTGGTAGTGAGGGTCGATGAAGTAAAACAATATTTTGAGGTTTCTGGTTCTTGTACATACACTAAATCACATTTTTTTCATCCCCTTTAATAAGGGGGTGGGGGTGGTAATGGGGGTTGCTAATGCCAAAATTTTCTTTGAGACCCTAGCTTCTCTTGTATATACTAAATACCAATTTTATCGACTCTTACCTGCTTGATTTACCCATTTAAACCAATTTTACCCCAATTTACCCCCCAACCCTTCGTCGGAACAACATGAAAATATAATCTAGTTCCAGATCTCGTTAAAGTACATACGTGTACCAAATTTCAAGTCAATATCTTAAACGGTTCCAGAGTAAACGTGCGCACAAAAAAAGTTACAGACAGACCGACAGACCGACAGACAGAAATATTTTTTCGCTCAAATTTAAAATCTCGACGTTTCATGACATTTTAAGCCTATTTGAACAATAAAAATTTTAAAAAATTTTTTTGTCGTTACTATACTTCCACTGGATGTGGAAGTAAAAATGATCTGTTCGGCTAACCATACCAGTGTATCCTTATGTATTTAGATCTACTAAAACCGAATCCGACCGTTAAATATATCGAAATGTAATGCCATGTCCTTCACAAGGAAAACTAATTCAATAACTTTTTCGTATAATATAGGTAGTGAAGCCATTACCCATGGCCGGGCCCAAGGAACCTCCCCCCCCCCCCAAAGCTCGGGCAGTTGGTTCCAAACGCGGTTGGCGTTAACAAAATCTAACTAATCATCACATACAAATATATAATTTGAATTTTACACTAACTCCCACAATCACGAAATTAACACAATAATTATTATTAAGCGATTGGCAACCCTGTAAATATTTTATTTTATCAGTAGTGTGTTTTCCATTGAAGCTAGGGAAGCAAAGCTGCTTCCCTTACACGACACGGAATCCCCATTTTTAATATTAATTTATTATACATAAATTCATTTACTAAAAATACCAGAACGAGCAATGATTTTTAAATAGAATCTATATGTTTCTACTACTGATCTAATATAATATTATCAGGTCTACTGGACTACATACCTATTAGTTTTGTTTGGTAGTGTGATATTAGACAACAAAGTCTAACTTGGTATTTACGGAACTTTTTCCTGTTTCCACCTATTGTAATAATTTTTTATTGTATTGACGACTTTGGTCAATCATTTCGACGTGTCCCATACCATATTACTGTATGGTCTTTTGGACAATAAAGTTTATTATTATTATTATTCTTTTTATTTACTTTATTTAGGCTAATTTTTTTTTTCATTTTTAATATGATCATTTTTTTATTTTATTAAACCAAGGATTTTTTTAATTTCTTTTAAGTAATAAGTATTAGGTTTAGGTACATGATGATCCGACAATGATTGAACAAGGCCATTTTTCAAACGATACAAATGTTTATGTCGAAAACCAAAGAAGCCATTCGATATATTTTTTCCGCAGAAACCAAAAATTATCATAAACGAAAACAAATAAATTGAAAACAAAAGATTTATGACACAAAAATACAGGGGGTTCGGGCTTATATGGAAAACCTGAAAAGCGTGGAAAATTCAGTGAATTTTAAAAATCCTAAGAAAATCATGGAAATCTCAGTGAATTTTAAATATTTCGCAAAAATCACGAAATTTTGAGTCACAATATGAAAAACAATAAAATATTTACGAGCTCCTACTGTTATTATTTTTCGCAAATACGAAAACGAAGAGTACCTATATTGCATTTGATCGGCACATTTTTAAAACTGTAAATATCGCCCGCAGACAAAAAAATTTCATACCATTGTGTTAGTGAACGAATTCTGAACAACTTTCAAAATGGCCGTTTGTCCGTCCGTCCGTCCGTCCGTCCGTCACGTTTCTTGTAAACACGATAACTCAAGAAATAAAAATCTGATTGTACTGAAATTTGGACAGTAATTTAGTGTTAGCTAGAGGAAGAACCCTATTGTTTTTGAACAAAATCGATCAGTAAAAAAATGTTATTAATGATTAAAATTTGATATTTTTTTTTATTTTTATATTTTTGTAATTGAATAGAAATCTGGTGAAATGATATTTCATTTTAATATTTAAATATTTATATATTTTACAAATATATATTTCATAATGTAATATACAACCGTGGAAATATGATTTTAGCTCGTCTCTTATAATGTAAAAATTTACGTTCTTTTACGTGTTAAGTGGTGGTGTAGTTCTTATGCTTTTGACTCGGAATCCAGGGGTCCCGGGTTCGAAACCCAAATGGGGTACGGTAGTTTTTTTTTAATTTTTACTTTATTTTACATTGAGTCTTTTACCAACTAAGTTAGTACTATAAAATTAATAATGTCTAAAACTGACATTATTTACAAACAACTGCGAAGAGTATCCTGTAGAATGTGTAACAATTATATAAAAAGTTCAGTGAACAGGCGAAGAGTACGTTTTTAGTTTGTTTTATATTATTTTTAAATTGCAACCTTCTATTCATTCGCTGACGATTTTATGAAACAAACTTTTTTTTTTATAAAATCGAAAATTAAAGTAAAAATCACCTTTACCATATTAATAATTATTATTATTATTTGTCACTGAAAAACATTTTTTTTTTTCATGGAAAGCCTGGAAAATTGAGGGATTTTTTTAACTATGTGAAGTCTGAACCATGAAATAGCATATTTTATATTCGTTTTTTTATTATAATTTTTGGATTCGGCGGAAAAAATACATCAAATGATAATTTTAGTTTTTGTTATAAACGTTTCTATCGCCGGAAAAATGTCCTTGTTCCGTCTTTGGTTGGGGCACCCTGTACATTGTACATAGTAAATTTGAATTCGATTTGAATTTTTTAGTTTTAGCTTTTTCCATATAAAGTTTTTATTTTATTGAAATTATACAATGTAAAGGTATATGAGTTGGCTTTTTTTTCACACCCCCCCCCCCCCCAAAGTAGTAGACTTCGGTACCTACGGCCCTGCCATTACCATATGTTCCGAATTTAAGAACTTGGAGAACTCTTTGATTCTATAGCTAGTTCCAGTAAGAATCTGGGTTTCATTATCAGAAACTCAAGGCACTTTAAAGATGTTTCAATAATTACTTTGCTGGTTAATGCCTCTGACAGGTCTAATATGCTTCAGTTGTCTGGAGCAGGGCCGTACCCAAGCTTTCTGACCGCATCGCGCATGTGTGTAAAATTAAATATTGCGCCCCATATTTATAACAATTTTTTTCTTTTGCTCGGTTTCCGGTAAAAGCTTCTACAAGTAAAAAAAACAAAGGACATCTCATTAATCTTATGGAAATTGGGTTTCGGCCAAATTTGTTCATATTGCAGGATTTTCTAGGCCTTGGTGTCCTGATTAAAAGTCTTCCTGGGCACATTGCTCCAAATGACTTACTTCTGGAGTTACGGATGCTTGAATTGTACAAAAATACACCACGTATAGTAGACAACCGCCAAGGCTGTTCGGAAGGGGGTTACACATTTGGAGAAACGCAGACATACATCCATACCCACCGGTGTTGTCAGTACCGGGACTGGGGCTTGAAACCAGATAGACAGTCAGCCAACATATTCGCCACACAATACGCCTTAACCCACTGAGCTACCGTACCGGTGTTGGTAACGTACATGAGCTGAAAACGTTTTGAAGTAGATTGGATGACGTTTAGTGCCCTTTTCGACATATGCTTTCTTATTATAAACTCCTATCTCCACGATCTTTACTTCACCCAAGAAATCTGAGGTTTGATTTGTTGTCAATTCCCCGATATCGGCTTACTCTCTTTCGTAGATCTTTTATTTATTCGGCAGCATCTCTCTACAACTCTATCATAAAGAAGCTCTCTATCCCATTGTTTAACCTCAAATATAAAAAATATATATTAAATCAGTGAATAGAAATTTCTTATTATGTACTCAGTATTAAAAAAAAATCTTTGTTTATCTAGTTTTTCTAAAAAATTTTGGTTGAGTGTAAGAGCAGCTCTAGAGAGCTGAACTCCGCCATTGTAAAAACACAAATAAAGACATTATTTATTTATTTATTTATTTATTTATTTATTTATTTATTCGACATAATATCACTTTTTATTGTATCATTCGAAAGTAGATGTTATTCTGATTTCAACGATTTATCACACCACTCTTTTCCACCAAAAAAGAATTGTCTGTGTTCCGCGACGGTAGGTCGTTAAGGTATAACTTCGAGCGCCTATAGCACGGAAGCCTGCATCATGTAGCTCAACGGTAATGAGTCCAGTAATTAACTAAATTAACGAATTTTCTCAAACATTTGGTGGAGAGGTTACAGCCGGTAAATGCCCATTTTTTGTTCCGTTGGCGGTTGTCTACTATATGTGGTGTATTTTTTTTATTTGAAATATTTTTAAAAATATTCGAGTTTGATTTAAATCGTGATTCAAATCAATTGATTTTTAAAACAGATCTACCGTGGTAATAAGTATATTAGTATGTATCAATAATGTTGTTGTTACTTTAAGAACCCAAATCCATCAGTCCGTGCTCTAATTCCTTGACGTCATTTTGTTTTTGGGCCATATCTTTTTCCCACACGAGTTACAGCTTATCACCAAGCTAACCTATCTAGGTTTCTTTACGAAGATATTGGTACCAGTCCCATACCTGTATCATTAAAAATTCAACGGGACCAGTTTTTAACACATTTGTTTACATACTAATCCATTATTTTATAACTAACTCTTTTATCCTTTTATCCTAAAAGATCTATGGAGTGACTTCCTCTTACGTTCCACTCCCTTTCGTAGATGCTCTCTCTTAGAGTCCATCATATTAACATCCCTTCTCTCTTGATATCGATGCTCCACTTCCTTAATGTCTTGATGACATTTTTCTCCTTGCTTCTCGCTACAGTCTTCTAAATTCATTGGGAAGTAATCTGCATGTGAATATAGAAAGTGCGACTAGAGGTTTATCATCACCAAAATTATCCACCATATGTCCAAAAAGAACGTCGTTTAAACCGGGTTCAATGAACATCATTAAAAATCCTTTGGTAGATCCAAAAAAGTATTCATATCAAACTTCGTCTATTGATGCAGTTTGTTAAAGCTCTAGATAAAGAAGGAGGATACTTTCAGTTTTTACAGAAACATTGCTTAAACATATCTGGTGCATAACTACAGAAGGGGTTTTCGATGTACCACAAATTCGAACAATGTTGAGGGATCATTACAACAATGAATAACAATAAAAGAGCTGCATGGACCAGTTTTAAGAAATTGTGTAACGGTCCACTTTTTAGCCAATAATGAATTTCTATTAAAATCTGCTAAATTACATTATTTTATATTTTCGTCAAAAAAATACCTAACGCCGTCACTGTCTTTAAGGTATTTTGTTTACCAGGCTCTTTCGACATTCCAGAATAATGAGCAGGAAACGTGCTTTGCAGATGGCAAGGCTAGACATCTTTCTCCAATAGAAGAGCACAAACATGACATAATGGATTGTGAGGGGATTGTAATCCCACGCTCAGTCTGGGATATATAAAATGATGAATTAATGCGTTGGATTCAGTTTTCGGCCATTAAGCCTTCGAAGTCGTCAACTTGTGTGCTATCTAATTAATTATGATGGTGAATTTTACCAATTAGAAGTTTAGCACGAGAATTTGTTTAGTAAAGTAGCGAAGAATAATTACACATAGAATTTGTTCGTGTAGCTATAGCTGCTTTAAGGGCACTTTAATAAGAAAGGAGATGATTGTGATAGTGTTTAATATACCTTAAATGGTATAGTTTTTCAATTTGACATAATTACTGTTAATACCAATCTATAATTTGTTTATGTAACCACCAAATGTGCATTCGCCAGAAGTTGTTGACGTTATTGTTCCAGCAGTTATTGTAAGTACAAAAACACTTATATTTCTTCAGTGTCTCGGCATCTTCATTGTACGTTTTGTGCGGTTTCGACAACCAAACAAATTATTTTCGCAAGTGCTTTATCTTTGTTGTTAAACACATGTTTATTGTTTGTAAACTTTTGTTAATGTTCTCTTCAAGTAATATGCTACGATGCATATCATTTCATTTTTTGTAAATACCTTTACTTACATTTAGAAATTTGTTTATTGATTTAAGAGTCAGAACATGTTGTTTATTAGGACTATTTTGTGTAATGGTTTCGTAGAGTAGTTTTGATTTATTTTGGCCTTTTGCCGAGCATTATTGTTTTACATTTTTAGAGTACCGTACCTTTTTATGTCAGTCTGTCTCTCTGTGTACAATTCATTTTATATAAATTGTTTGAAGAATGTTATTATCGTCAGCACATTTTATTTGCCCGCACCCTGTATTTCTCTTTGCTGTACGAATTTTATATAATTATTTGTTATATTTTGAATGTTGGTTTTTATTTCAAAACTATGCTACAATTATTTTAATTTTAACTAGACAGGTAAATAAGAAAGTAAAGTATTTCTTTAATCTAGGTAGTATCAGATTAATTATCGTTTTCTTAATCTGTGGTATAATAATAAATTTTCTAATATAAATATAAACGGGATTTAACCAGTTTTAGTTGTACAGGATTTTCTGGGGAACAATAAAGATTAAAATTATAGAGAGATAATAGCTGATATTTTGGAAATTGATGTTAATTAATAGTGGAGTCAAATTAAGACAAAAAATTCGCACTGTGAATTGTCTCGTCAGGGCAGTTTTTCTGTTTTAACGTGTACAGGGGATCAACTTAAATACACAGTTCAGTTTTGTAGTTTCTGCGAGATCGGCGTATTGTTTATTTAAACAATTTAATTTTTTAGACCGTGTTTTCCATTGGTTTTTTTTGAATATCTCGAAACCTTAAGTCCTATGGAAAACAACAAAATGAAGGAAAATGTTCGTTATGAGCTGTACAATAAAAGTACATAAACTATAATTCAACTTATTTAAAATAAAATGAATATTGCAAAATTATGCGTTTCTAAACAAATCACTGTTCTTTCAAAAATAATGGATAATATTCAATGAAATTTTGGAGAAATATAGCTGCTATAGAGGACAATCACCACTTAAAAGTTCAAATCAAAATGTTACCTATTAAAACGGCTCAAATATACAATTTTTGCTAACACTTTGTAGTCCAATTAAATAAGTCGGCAAATCAAAATTTTGAGGTAAATACTTGAATTTTTGATATAACTTACTATGATGTATTAGAACACGATTAATGAAAGAAATTTTTTTCTGAACCCCCGGGAAGGGGTGAAAAAAAATAAAATAAAGTGTTTTTTCAAAATTACTCAAAATGTGTAAAAGCTAGTAAAAAAAGTTTCAAACAAAAATTGTAAAGCTTGTAATTTTATATAAAAATGATCTCTAGACTTTTTTTGGTATTACTAAAATTAACGGAGTTAGGCTGGTTAGAAATTAAGGGATGATATGTACAAATTTAAAAAATCATAGCGTGCTGAAAAGTTAATGAATTTAAAAATTTTTTTTTTCTATTTACTCAGAAAAATATAAACATTCGTTTCAGAGAAATGGATTTTTTTTTAAATTGTTAATAAAAAAGTTATAAAAATTTTATTTTTTTTATTTTCAATTAAAACCACTTTGAACGGTGAAACGAAATTTTTTTTATACCATTCTGTTCATTATTTAATATATTGAACATTTACTTTTGAAATTTTTTTTTTACCCTTCATTTTCAAGAAGGTATGAATTTATTTACTTGCTTAGTTTTTCCAAACGTAAGACACTGCTCTTGTGAGGTCATGTTAACTGAAAAGAAATAAAGAATGCATACGACAAAGATAAAATTGTTTCGTAGCTGCTGCGTTGTCTACAAGACGCGCATGCGTCACATCTATAGGGTATCTGCACGTGACGTTACAGCTAACCTCAAAAATATGTGTTTCTTAAGATTTAAGAGTATTACGCAGCTATTATTAAAATTTCTGCCTGGTTCCCGTATTTTCAACTAAAATCTAGTTCAGTGTAATGTTTATGAAGTTCTAAACACTTTGTCCTAATAAAATAGGCCTCTTTTTGTAGGTTGGAAATCTAACCTGTAATTAGCAGTCTATTTCTATTAATCATGAATATTGAAAAATTATTTTCGTGAATTTTTAAATATTTGCTTGGAGCCAGTAACGGCTCCAAGCTAAAAATGCGTACACAAACATTAAAAATGAGAATAAACTTGAGAAACTTAAAATCTAAGGTTATGTTAGGTACATGATGCAGATGCAGACTAGTTTACAAGTTCAAGGCTGTGTTAGTGCTTGATAAAGCTCGTAAAAATATTAGTGAGGGCTCATTGAATTCGGAATGACGTCTAGAAAAAGTGTAAAAGTTTCACACCCACACACAAACAGTTGCAAAAGTTATAAACAAATGAAGATTGAAAATATAACAATTTCGTCTTTTGCAAATAACTCGAAAACTATTAATATTTAAGAAAATTGAAAGAACGATTCTTAAAAAAGCCTAACTACCGAAACTCTATCTCTCAGCGCTCTGCGCGGCGAACACTAAGCCGTTACGATGCTCTGAAATCGGCCGTAATAAGTAATAGTATATTATATTACTAGGAGTAGAACGCACTCTTTTTTTGTGTTAAGGCCAGGATTTGCGGCTGAGGCGAAGCCGAAGCCGCAAACTGGGCGAAACACAAAAAAAGGCGTTCTACTCCGTGTAATATATACTATTTTTTCTTCAAGCGTATTAAAATGCAAAAATTCCTTTATTTATCATAAATGTACAAATATTCAAACTACAGTCTTACATGTTGACACAATATGACAAGTGGCTAGTGGATAGCGCGCCACCGGTGGCTTTCGGTATTAACATTATGTTACTAGTAAAACAATACCCACTGCGGTGGCGCTTTCGGAACTAACATTATGTTACTAGTAAAACAATGTCCACTACGGTGGCGTTCGGTACTAACATTTTGTTACTAGTAAAACAATGTCCTACTTCTACTTCTGTTTTTGGTGACATAATTTAAACATTTTAATACGCTTGAAGAAAAAAATATTTTTTTATGTTATCAAATATTAATTTAAACATTTTTTAAAATTATGGTATTATTTAGACACTTAACGGAACAATATCCCGTTGAAGAAAAATTGTTTGACCGATTTTTCATAAAATGAGCCTATTGTTAATTAACAAATTTTTTTTTAGAGTTTACGTTAGTCGGATAATTGTTAAACAAAAGCCACTAAAATTATTTTGCTTCATGGAGACTCTATAAAAATTTTTTTGCCATTTTATTATTCGCGAAAATCAAACAAATGAACCCAGTAGGGATTTACCTTCGATACAAAGGAATTCACGTATAAGGAAAAGTTTATATAGTAAAGTAACAGCGGAAATTTGTCATGATATATAAATCGCTGTCACATATTGATGAATTTGTGTGTATCGAAGGTAAATCCCTACTGGGTTCATTTGTTTGATTTTCGCGAATACAGTATTGTGATTAAAAATTAAAAAAATGTCTTAAAATTTTTTTTTAATTGTTTATCATAACGTTTTTCTTTTTTTCATTATTTAAACAAATTATTAAGAAAAAAATGTATTCTTAAAATTTATTATTTGCAATTCTCTACAAGACGAAAAACAGAAAAATTTTTGTTGTTAATTTATTTGTTTATTTAATAAACAATTTGTTAGTAACAATCGCCGAATGTTTTTAAATAGAAAAAAAACAAAAACAACCGTATACATAAACATGTAAAAAGAAAAATAAATTTAACATGTTTATGTATACGGTTGTTTTTGTTATTTTCTTTTCTATCTAAAAAGAATATAAACAAATTCGGCGATTGTTAACAACAAATTGTTTATTAAATAAACAAATAAATTAACAACATTTTTTTTTCTTTTTTCCATCTTGTAAAGAATTGCAAATAATACAGTTTAAGAATGAATTTGTTTCTTAATAATTTGTTTAAATAATGAAACAATGGAACAAAATATTATAAACAATTTAAAATTTTTTTAAAATTTTTAATCACAATATTTTTAGGCTATTGTCCATGTCCAAAAAACGAGGGTTGAAAGGAACTAAAACGTTAAAGGGTTTTTACTGTTTCTTATGTTCAATTGACCCCAAAATTAAAGAAGTGCGTTTTTGAGATCGAAATAAAAAAGTCCACTTTTCACATTTTTTCGTTTCTTTTTTGTTTTATTTTCTGGGCGCTTTTGTAAAAAAAAATTTGACTTCTGAAGGTGCCATTTCGATTGGAAATTTAATTCTCAACAACTTTTCTATTGACGTGTTTATAGGAAAAATGCATAGTTTTCGAGCAAAACTCAAAACAACAATAGGCTCATTTTATGAAAAATCGGTGAAACAATTTTTTTCCAACAGGATATTGTTCCTTTAAGTGTCTAAATAATAACATAATTTTTTAAAATTTTTTAAATTAATATTTAATAACATAAAAAGTATTTTTACTTATTACGGCCCGTTTCAGAGCATCGTAACGGCTTAGTGTTCGCCGCGCAGAGCTCCATTTTCAACATTAAATTGAAATTATTAATAATAGACATAGAGTTTCGGGAGTTTGGACTTTTTTATTTGAAATTCACTCCTCTTTAAAAATCTTCCTTTAAATTTTCTTAAATATTAATAGTTTTCGAGTTATTTGCAAAAAACGAAACTCGTTATTTTTTCAAACTTCATTTGTTTGTAACTTTTGCAATTGTTTATATTCGGGTTTGAAACTTTTGCACATTTTTCTAGGTGTCATTCCGAATCCAATGAGCCCTCACTCATATGTTCAGGAGCTTTATTAAGCATTAACACGGCTTCGAACTTGTGAACTAGTCTATATATCTCAATGCAGCGGTGGTGTATGTTTTGGTGAACAAATGATCTTAAAAATTGTTAACAAATTTGTTTTTAGTAATTCTTATTTTAACTTTTCATAAGATTCATTTAATATAGAATGGATCATACATTTTGTTTTAAGAATGAATTATTTTCTTCCAATTGTCATTATCCATCCATCCAAAAAATGGTTCAATTATTTATTATTTAATTTATCCAATTTTATTTTTTAAACTGTTTATTTTAATTTAGATTAGGAATAGAATAATATCAATGATCTATTTTAATGGAAATGTATCGATCATTTTTTTAATGTCATTTTTTTTCATTCAAAATTGAAATTAATGATCCAAAAAAAAAATGTGTTGATTAATATATTTCTGAGTACACAATTTTTAAAATATGTATACAATTATAATAATTTTTATAATAATTTCTTATGGTCTTAAAAAATAATAAATTAAAATAATTGAAATTTTGTAAGTTAAAAAAATAAGTAATGTAAATATTTGTAATTGCCAATTTTTTTGAAATTAAGAAGAAAAATTATTTCAATTGTTAATGTGGAAAAAAAAATAATTTTCACTATTGCAAATATTCATTTTTGCAAATAATTTTTACTTCTACATTACGGATTAGTTTATTAATTTAATCGAAAATGCATAAAAAAACCATTTTTTGCAACCTTGGTTGAAGTACGCGAATTTCGACTAATTTAAAACGATGTTTCAAACCATTATTTCCAATACTCCAATAATTCGTCTGCAAAATTTTCTCGCAAAAAAAAATTATATTTTGTACTTTATTTTTAATTTATATCAATAATGTCAAACAAATAATTCTAAATTTAGTAGAAATCAGCAAGTGTTGACAGTAATAATAATTTCTTTCATTACAATTCAAAGATTAATTTTAAAAATATTTAGATCACGTAAACAAAATTCCACGTGTCTAATACCTATAACCAAAATGTACATAAAACGAAGCGTGTACAAGTATGTAGATTTCGCAATACACTCTTATTATACTTGACCACAATTAAAAATTTTGTTAACAATTTGTAGGAGCATTTATTCACCAAAACATTCACAACTGCTGCATTGAGATATCGGGTATCTGCATCATGTACCCAACATAACCTTAAATTTTAAGTTTTTCAAGTTTATTCTCATTTTTAATGTTTGTATACGCATTTTTAGCTGCGAGCCGGTACTGGCTCTAAGCAAATATTTAAAAATTCGCGTAAATAATTTTTCAATATTGTTGATTAATAGAAATAGACTGCTAATTACAGGTTAGATTTCCAACCTACAAAAAGAGTCCTATTTTATTGGGACAAAGTATTTAGAACTTCATAAACATTACACTGAACTAGATTTTAGTTGAAAATACGGGAACCAGGCAGAAATTTTAATAATAGTTGCGTAATACTCTTAAATCTTAAGAAACACATATTTTTGAGGTTAGTTGTGACGTCACTCGCAGATGCCCTTACTGCCGTCATAAGGTGAAAAGCAGCATCTAGATATTTGTCATAAATGAGATTCTAATAATATATGAGCACCCAAGAGTTCTGCAGTTAAAAATATTATTTAAAAATTATAAAGTACAAAAACATAAGTGGATAAAAAGCAGCTACATGATTTTCTTAATTAATATTTACTAGTTGGGAAAAAAACAAACGCCTTTGTTACTTTCCTCGCCAACCGACAATTTACAGATGGGCTATTCTCCTTATGACTTATGACGGCAGTATAGATGTGACGTATACGCGTCTTGTAGGCAACGCAGCAGCTACGAAACCATTTTATCTTTGTCGTACGCATTCTTTATTTCTTTTCAGTTATCGTGACGTCACAAGAGCAGTGTCTTACGTTTGGAAAAAAATTAAACAGGTAAATAAATTCATACCTGCTCGAAAATGATGGGTAAAAAAAAAATTTTAAAAGCAAATGTTCAATATATTAAATAATGAACAGAATGGTATAAAAAAAATTTCGTTTCACCGTTCGAAGTGGTTTTAATTGAAAATAAAAAAAGTAAAATTTTTATAACTTTTTTATTAACAATTTTAAAAAAAATCCATTTCTCTGAAACGAATGTTTATATTTTTCTGAGTAAATAGAAAAAAAAAATTTTAATTCATTAACTTTTCAGCACGCTATGATTTTTTAAAGTTGTACATACCATCCCTTAATTTCTAACCAGCCTAACTCCGTTAATTTTAGTAATACCAAAAAAAGTCTAGAGATCATTTTTATATAAAATTTCATGCTTTACAATTTTTGTTTGAAACTTTTTTTACTAGCTTTTACACATTTTGAGTAATTTTGAAAAAACACTTTATTTTATTTTTTTTCATCCCTTCCCGAGGGTTCAGAAAAAAATTTCTTTCATTAATCGTGTTCTAATACATCAAAGTAAGTCATATCAAAAATTCAAGTATTTACCTCAAAATTTTGATTTGCCGACTTATTTAATTGGACTATTGCACCCTTGTGAAATCCTGCCATCAAAACCAAGAAATGTGTACGATGGCTCACGTTGTATGTTTTTATAAGTAAGTACTTTAAGATGACGAAGAGAGAATTTTTTTTTCAAAAATTTTTTCAAAATTTTTGTTTATTGCTGTTGTTTATAATAATCGAAATTGTAGTTATACACAAATGCAAATAACTCTCTTGTTTTTTTATGACATCAAAAACGGTAAAAAAGTAATGAAAGTAGATTAAAAAAGCCAACTTTGAAAACAAAATTATTGCTCTACTTGCATATGGAGCCGAGATACGTTAGTTTTTACGTTTAGGTCACTTATAAATAAACAAATTGATTTCTTATTGAAATTTGGACTGGTAATTCTCAAATGTCTTATTATTTTGTCTCTGCTACTTGAAAATAATCTAAACCTACAATTGTTAAAAGATACTGTAGAGAAACCCGAAAGTGGAGTCTTTAGCGATTTTGTTAGAGATCCGAAAATCACCAAACATGTCTAAATGTTATATTATTACAAACTGTACTTTGGTCGCTAGATAGCCCAGTGGGAATGTACATTAATGTACCTTAAACATAAATAAGTGCTTGTTGAGTTAAGTTGACTAGCACTTTTTAATTAGGATGCGGACGTCTCGGGTTCAAATCATGCTCGCTAAATATTTTTTTGATTGTATGAGTAATATTAAAAGTTTTACAAAGCTGTATACATGAACATGGGAGTAGTTGTTCAAATTAGGTTGGTGTACAATTTTCGTGACAAAAATTAAAAAAGTTATAAAAAAATTGAAAATGTGCATTATGCTCTCAAAGCCGCTTTATTCGATGTTATTTTAACAATTGTAGCTTTGGATTATCTTCAAATAGCAGAAACAAAATAATAAGCATTGGAGAATAACCAGCCCAAATACCAAGAAGAAATTTCGATTCGCTTATTTAAGTGACATAAACGTAAAAACTAACGTATCTCAGCTCCAAATGCAAGTAGATCATTTTTTTTTCAAAAGTTGGCTTTCCTAATCTACTTTCATTACTAGTTTACCGTTTTTGATTTAATAAAAAACCAGAGAGTTACCTGAATTTGTTCATAATTAAAATTTCGAAAACTATAAACTGCAATAAGACGGGTTTAAATTTTGAAAAGAAAAAATGTTTTCCTCCGTGATCTTAAAGTACTTATAGAATGCTACAATTTGAGCCATCGTACAGATTTTTTGGTCTTGATGGCAGGATTTCACAAGGGTGCAATGTTTTAGTAACAATTGTATATTTGAGTAATCATCTTGATTTGAGATTTTAAGTGGTGATTGTACTTTATAAGAGTTATATTTTTCCAAAATTTCATTGAATATTATCCGTTATTTTTGAAAGAACCGTGATTTGTTTAAAAACGCATAATTTTGCAATGTTCAATTTTTTTAAAAACGGTCTAAAAAATTAAATTGTTTAAATAAACAATACGCCGACCTCGCGGAAACTGCAAAACTCAGATGTGAACTTAAGTTGACCTCCTGAACACGTTAAATAAAAAAACTGCCCTGACCAGACAATTCAGATTAAAATCCTAATCCATATATTAGGATGTTTGATGAACCTCAAGTTGCGCTTTCTACATTCACATGTTGATTACTTCCCATTGAATTTGGGAGTCTAAAGGGAGGAGCAGTGAGAAAGATTTCATCAAGGCGTTAAGGAAATGAAGATCAAGAGAGATTGGATGTTAATATGATGGCTGATTTTTACAGCGACCCCAAAAACTTGACGTCGTATGTATGGTGATCTTCAGTATTGTTTGTAAAATTGACCAAACAATTATTGTTTTCAGACACGTTTAGTAACCTTTTCATCAATGACAATTATTTATTTGGACAATTAAGTCTCTATCTCTAATAGTGGTTCAATTTCTATTACCTTTGTATTCAATGTCTCGATCAAGTTCTCTGCCTATCATCGGTACTGAGGGATAGAGTCTAAGTGTCTCCTTAATTACCAATTCCAAATACTTCATTGCTTGTAAATCATTATAGGATGCACCTCTAGATATATCATCACCAAATATATCTTTCTGTTCCTGAAGGGCATGCTTCTATAAATAGAAATGCTTTAATAAGTACTTGGTATACGTATCTGTGCAGATCAATGATTTAAATAGAAGTTGTTTTTGTTTGAAATATTCTGGTGATGTGGTAAACTTAAAGGACATACCTGAACCTCTGGATTATTTGCCAATGAGAACAAAGCAAAACTCATAGCAGCTGCGGTGGTATCATGTCCCTAAAATTATAGAAGAAACTGTACAGATTCTACTAAGCTATACTCCTTCGATTCCTCGAAAAAAAAAACAATTTTAGAAGTTGTCGAATTGTTAGTTAACTATTAACGTGTAAAAGTAAAGTAAAGTGTAGGTACTGAAAGTTAAAATACAAATAAAAACGATATCTGATACAAGAACACTACCATTGCGACACACAGTTAAATAAGTACTAATCTGAAAATAGTAGCTGCAATATTGTAGTGTACCTTTGGCGATAATTATCAGATGAATTTTCACATTTTGTATATGGAAAATGATCTAAAGGAAAGTGGAGAAACTTTTTTTGCAAATAATCCATCAACCTTTCCAATATACTACTTTAGAAAACACATCGTAGATAAAGGCTTAGAATCAGTTTAGTCTATTTTAATCTTTAGATTTGTCTCTTTTACTGTACGAATCGAAGGGGTTGATGCGGATTCGCTGTGTGATAAGATATCATGTGTACCGCGTCTAACAGGATCATGGTACACCTTTTTTTTTTCCTCCTTTAGTTTTAAACGATTGAAATTCGCAACATCCATCAAACTTGACTGAAATATTTTATTTATTACGACATGTGAGTGAAATTTTATACTTATTTTCTTTACGCTTTTTAGTAGTCCTTGGCTTTGAAATGTAACAAATGTTTGTTTGTGATGGAGGATCCTCTAGGTAGGGCTAGAGATACTTGAAAGATTTCCTCGCAAGGGAGGATTTCTTATAATATATTGGCATGATCAGACTTAGATCTTCAATATATAGAAAGAATAGTTATTTTCTTGTTTTTCATATTGAATGTTATAGTATATGTATAAAGAAATTGTAAGGGGACTCCTTGTTGATATTCTAGCTTGGCCAGATTTAGATCAATGATATATGAAAGAAACGAATGATTTCTTTGAAATTTATGTGCTGAATACCCAAAATAATATTCATTATCTTTAAACAAGTATTAAAAATCGTTACATTTATAAAAAAATTATCATGTAATTTTTTTTCTTAAGGAATAATTATTCATCTGACGATAAGGATTCTTGTGAATGCGATGCGCGACAAACTGTTGGCCTAATGTGTACAAAAAGTAACTACATAAGTTACACAAAAAAAAATTATAAAACTTATTTACTCGATATCTCAATATTAATGAATCGTTAATAATAAACCAGAATTTAAATTTTTGTGCAATTTTTCTACATTAATTGCATTTACCCTTTACATTTAAAAAGAGTTTATTATCAAATCCAATTATGGTATAAGAGTGACTTAAACCCAATGCATGGATGGGCTATAAAAAAATTTTTAATGCCTGCTCCAATGACTAAACCACTAGCGCCAAAAATTTTTTCAAAAATAATCTGCGGATGCGAAAAAGGTTGCTGAGCAAACTGTGGTTGTCGCCAAGCTGGGCTTCATCGCACCTTATCTTGTAAAACTTGCAATGGTGCAGATTGTACTAATTGTAAACCTGTGTAAGATTTAATAGATACTAACGGAACAAATGAAACTTTGGAAGTTGACGAAACAAATTCATTTGATGAGTCTTTACTATAATATAAAATTATGGTTACATTATTTATACTTTAAATAAGTGTTATACTTGTACCTAACTATATAAACATTTTTTTGTATCAATTTAAAGCATTTTTGTATATATATGTACAGGATATCCCAGAGACAGTGGTCAAAACGAAACCTGGTGAAAGGGGACAACATTACCAACCCCCGGAACAAGACATGTGTTATTCAAAAGTCAACGGTTTAAAATTATTCAAATTTTTGTGATTTTTGAGGAATTTACTACCTTCCTTACAAAAATCACCACTATGTTAAAACTAATCGGTATGTTCACCTGAAAATAGGCACAGGCATACTTTCGATATAAAGTATTAAATTTTTATTTAGGATTATTGTAAACACCTATTTTTGTTTTTTTTTTTCTAAAATTTATGTTTCTGAGAAAAAAAATTGAATTTACAAATGGTTATTGTAAAAAAGACTGTTCGATGACAATGTGCATATAATGTTAAAAACTACCTTGGTTTATGATAACTACATAAAAAAACCGCTGCCCAAGAAATCACTACTTCCACATCCAGATTTTCTATCCAAGTCACTCACAACGAAAAAATTTTGCAAGTGGAAATAATTATTTATGAAACTTTAATAATATAATATTTGAAATCCTCTACCCCAAAAACCCATAAAACCATACCCCACATCGGTAGTGGGGCGGGGGTGGCGATAGGGGGTGGTAGTGGGGGTGGATGAAGTAAAAAAATATTTTGAGGTTTCTGGTTCTTGTACACACACTAAATCACAATTTTTTTTTCATCCCCTTTAATAATGGGATGGGGGTGGTAATGGGGGTGGCTAATGTCAATTTTTTTTTTGAGACCTTAGCTTCTCTTATATATACTACATACCAATTTTATGGACTCTTACCTGCTTGATTTACCTATTTACCCCAAATTTACCCCCAACCCTTCGACGGAACCAGATGAAAATATAATCTAGTTCTAGATCTCGTTAAAGTACATATGTTTACCAAATTTCAAGTCAATATCTCAAACGGTTCCTGAGTAAACGTGCGCACAAAAAAAAAGTTACAGACAGACAGACAGACCGACAGACAGTCAGAAAATTTTTTTTTCGCTCAAACTTTAAATCTAGGCGTTTCATGACATTCTAAGCCTATTTGAACAATAAAAATTTAAAAAATTTTTTTTGTCGTTACTATACTTTCACTGGACGTGGAAGTAAAATTTCAAATTCGAATACCTATTGGAACATTTTTAAAATAGTCATCATTCATGAAAAGTCCGAAAAAAATTTAAATGAACCAAATCCTTAAAAAACAATGAAAATGTATGATGGAAAAATTAAACAACATATAATCAAAAATATGTACTTATTACATTAAATTTTCAAATAACTAACACAAACCAAGGTAGTTTTTAACATTATATTTGCATCGTCATCGAATATTTTTTTTTAGAATACCTACCCATTTGGAAATTGAACTTTTTTTTCTCAGAAACAGAAATTTTAGCAAAAAAACCAAAAAAAAGGTGTTTACATTAATCATCAATAAAACCTAGTTACTTTATGTGGTTAGTACATTACCAAAGTATGCCTGTGGCGAATTTCAGGCCAATACACGGATTAGTTTTAGCACAGTGGTGATTTTTGTAAGGAAGGAAGTAAATTCCTCAAAAATCTCAATAGCCCGAATAACTTATATTATATTCAGGGGGTTGGTAGTGATGTCCTCTTTCACCAGGTTTCTTTTTGACCACTGTCTCTGGGACACCTTGTATATAAATAGAAAAAATAAAATAAGTGTTATACTTTTAACTATATAAACGTATTTCAACCTTTTGAACCATTAACAAATAAAAATTGTGAAAAAAAAATTTCCGAAAATCTTTTTCACATTTTCGAATTAAAAATTATTATTGAACCTTTAAAAATTGTATAACCATATAGGTTTCATATTTTTTTTATAATAATATTGTATATAAATTATGCGCATTTTTTGAATTTTCATGTATTTTTTAATGTGTAAAAAATGTAGTACATTATTTATCGTGAAAAACTGCCTGTAACTCGGAAAATTAGCAAGTTACAAAAAAAGTCCAAGAGACAAAACATATTTAGAAGGCCTCAATGCACACGTCTGATTTTTTTCAAATTTTTAAATTACGTATTTTTAAGTGTTACAATTTCAAAGAATGGGGTAGTTTTCGTGTTTTTCCGGAAAAACTCGGTGAAAACGCACTTTACAGAAAAGTTGCAGATCAAAAAAAATCTTGCATTTCGATGATGTATTAAGCTGAATTTTTTCAGATTTGTTTTTTCAACTTTTACATTTGTCCTCCCCCACTTTTAGGAATTTTCGAATGGCCATATCTCGAACAATATGCATTTTTCGAAAAAAATCAAAAAAGTAAAAATATTAGTCCACAGTACAGCGCCTTTTTTTAAAATGATTAGTAACAGGCTGAGTAGCTTCGTTTTGACGAGACGCCCTCTCTGCGAAAATTCTCGGTAGTGATAGCTTATAACTGCGCTTGGGTGTATATATGTCGATTGGGTGATTGTTCAAATTTTATTAGTAAGTTAGTTTTTTAGTTAAATCTTGAGATAATTTGATAAAAAACACGAAAAAACGTTTGTCCTACAAAATCGATGGTTTGACCGAAGGTCCTCCACCCCCAACATGTCCAAATAACGAGGTCAAAAAAATGATTAGTAACCAGCTGATTTTTACTTCCACATCCAGTGGAAGTATAGTAACGACAAAAAAAATTTAAAAATTTTTGTAGGCTTAGAATGTTATGAAACGTTGGATTTTCAAGTTTGAGCGAAAAAAAAAAATTTCTGTCTGTCTGTCGGTCTGTAACTTTTTTGTGCGCACGTTTACTCTGGAACCGTTTGAGATATTGACTTGAAATTTGGTACACGTATGTACTTTAACGAGATCTAGAACTAGATTATATTTTCATCTTGTTCCGTCGAAGGGTTGGGGGGTAAATTGGGGTAAATTTGGAGTAAATAGGGAAATCATGCAGGTAAGAGTTCATAAAATTGATATTTAGTATAGACAAGAAAGCTAAGGTCTCAAAAAAAATTTTGGCATTAGCCACCCCCATTACCACCCCCACACCCAAACATACTTATTAAAGGGGATGGAAAAAAAATGTGATTTAGTGTGTGTACAAGAACCAGAAACCTCAAAATATTTTTTTACTTTATCCACCCCCCACTCCCACCCCCTGTCACCACCCCCACCCCACTACCGACGTGGGGTATCGTTTTATGGGTTTTTGGGGTAGAGGATTTCAAACATTATATTATTAAAGTTCCATAAACAATTATTTCCAGATACAAAATTTTTTCGTTGTGTGACGGATAGAAAATCCGGACGTGGAAGTAGTGATTCCTTGGGCAGCGGTTTTTACTATTGCTTAATAAATGTTTTTAAAATGAAATGGCCACATTGTCCTACAAATTGAATGGTATGTTTTTCCAGTCCTACACTCGGAAATTGTCAGTTCCACGGTAACACTTTTCTCATTAGTAACAACCTAATTTTCGTTTTTTTTTCTCTTGGGAATAAAGTGTGGAACATGATTTTACTAACGCCCTATAAAAAAATGTGGTATACAGGGTGTCCCACTTAAAACTCCCGGCGCCATTTTCTCAATAATCAAAAGCGATATTTGAATTCTGTAAAAGGTATCTACTAGAATATATAAACGACTTCAGTTTTGAGTAAAAATGGTTATTTTACACATTGAGGTATAGATGGCGTTGCGATGCAAAGAAATTTTTCGATCCTAGAAACGATGAAATGAGTTGCATGAGATGGATAATGATATTCTGAGCAACTTTTATGATACGAACAATTTTCGAAATATCACTGGTTCTCGAAATATATGAACTTCAATATAATTTTTTTGAATATAAAAATCGTCATAACTTTTTTAAAATACATTTTAGACAATAAGTCATTTAGAACATTTTTCATAGCGAATCAGGCTCATTTAGATGGTAATGAAACATTTATTTCAACTCCACCAGTCTTGTTTTGTTTTGTATTATTTAAAGAATATTGTCTACGTAACCGCTGTTACAACCCATGATAACCTGAGAAAGATGAAACTGGTGAAACTAGAAGTGGAAGAAAAATCATTTATACGTCAAAAAGTGACGTTTGTTAAGTATATGGAATGTTCCTAATTTCATTCGTTTATCTTTAAAACTAAAGAAAAAAGTGGTGTGTACCATGATTCTGTTACATGAAGTATACCGTAAAGTTTTTATCTGCACCTCAAACATAAAGGTGTCGACCTCTTCCCGAATATCCTCCCTGGATAAAGGCTTGCCGTCGATAGTGGATTGCAGAAGTACATCCAAAAACGCCATTTTTTTCTTTCTTCCCAAATCGTCCCTTCCTTGGTGGGTTTCATCATTCACTTTGTTTTCCAGTTTTCCAAGGAATAATTATTCATCTGACGATAAGGATTCTTGTGAATGCGATGCGCGACAAACTGTTGGCCTAATGTGTACAAAAAGTAACTACATAAGTTACACAAAAAAAAATTATAAAACTTATTTACTCGATATCTCAATATTAATGAATCGTTAATAATAAACCAGAATTTAAATTTTTGTGCAATTTTTCTACATTAATTGCATTTACCCTTTACATTTAAAAAGAGTTTATTATCAAATCCAATTATGGTATAAGAGTGACTTAAACCCAATGCATGGATGGGCTATAAAAAAATTTTTAATGCCTGCTCCAATGACTAAACCACTAGCGCCAAAAATTTTTTCAAAAATAATCTGCGGATGCGAAAAAGGTTGCTGAGCAAACTGTGGTTGTCGCCAAGCTGGGCTTCATCGCACCTTATCTTGTAAAACTTGCAATGGTGCAGATTGTACTAATTGTAAACCTGTGTAAGATTTAATAGATACTAACGGAACAAATGAAACTTTGGAAGTTGACGAAACAAATTCATTTGATGAGTCTTTACTATAATATAAAATTATGGTTACATTATTTATACTTTAAATAAGTGTTATACTTGTACCTAACTATATAAACATTTTTTTGTATCAATTTAAAGCATTTTTGTATATATATGTACAGGATATCCCAGAGACAGTGGTCAAAACGAAACCTGGTGAAAGGGGACAACATTACCAACCCCCGGAACAAGACATGTGTTATTCAAAAGTCAACGGTTTAAAATTATTCAAATTTTTGTGATTTTTGAGGAATTTACTACCTTCCTTACAAAAATCACCACTATGTTAAAACTAATCGGTATGTTCACCTGAAAATAGGCACAGGCATACTTTCGATATAAAGTATTAAATTTTTATTTAGGATTATTGTAAACACCTATTTTTGTTTTTTTTTTTCTAAAATTTATGTTTCTGAGAAAAAAAATTGAATTTACAAATGGTTATTGTAAAAAAGACTGTTCGATGACAATGTGCATATAATGTTAAAAACTACCTTGGTTTATGATAACTACATAAAAAAACCGCTGCCCAAGAAATCACTACTTCCACATCCAGATTTTCTATCCAAGTCACTCACAACGAAAAAATTTTGCAAGTGGAAATAATTATTTATGAAACTTTAATAATATAATATTTGAAATCCTCTACCCCAAAAACCCATAAAACCATACCCCACATCGGTAGTGGGGCGGGGGTGGCGATAGGGGGTGGTAGTGGGGGTGGATGAAGTAAAAAAATATTTTGAGGTTTCTGGTTCTTGTACACACACTAAATCACAATTTTTTTTTCATCCCCTTTAATAATGGGATGGGGGTGGTAATGGGGGTGGCTAATGTCAATTTTTTTTTTGAGACCTTAGCTTCTCTTATATATACTACATACCAATTTTATGGACTCTTACCTGCTTGATTTACCTATTTACCCCAAATTTACCCCCAACCCTTCGACGGAACCAGATGAAAATATAATCTAGTTCTAGATCTCGTTAAAGTACATATGTTTACCAAATTTCAAGTCAATATCTCAAACGGTTCCTGAGTAAACGTGCGCACAAAAAAAAAGTTACAGACAGACAGACAGACCGACAGACAGTCAGAAAATTTTTTTTTCGCTCAAACTTTAAATCTAGGCGTTTCATGACATTCTAAGCCTATTTGAACAATAAAAATTTAAAAAATTTTTTTTGTCGTTACTATACTTTCACTGGACGTGGAAGTAAAATTTCAAATTCGAATACCTATTGGAACATTTTTAAAATAGTCATCATTCATGAAAAGTCCGAAAAAAATTTAAATGAACCAAATCCTTAAAAAACAATGAAAATGTATGATGGAAAAATTAAACAACATATAATCAAAAATATGTACTTATTACATTAAATTTTCAAATAACTAACACAAACCAAGGTAGTTTTTAACATTATATTTGCATCGTCATCGAATATTTTTTTTTAGAATACCTACCCATTTGGAAATTGAACTTTTTTTTCTCAGAAACAGAAATTTTAGCAAAAAAACCAAAAAAAAGGTGTTTACATTAATCATCAATAAAACCTAGTTACTTTATGTGGTTAGTACATTACCAAAGTATGCCTGTGGCGAATTTCAGGCCAATACACGGATTAGTTTTAGCACAGTGGTGATTTTTGTAAGGAAGGAAGTAAATTCCTCAAAAATCTCAATAGCCCGAATAACTTATATTATATTCAGGGGGTTGGTAGTGATGTCCTCTTTCACCAGGTTTCTTTTTGACCACTGTCTCTGGGACACCTTGTATATAAATAGAAAAAATAAAATAAGTGTTATACTTTTAACTATATAAACGTATTTCAACCTTTTGAACCATTAACAAATAAAAATTGTGAAAAAAAAATTTCCGAAAATCTTTTTCACATTTTCGAATTAAAAATTATTATTGAACCTTTAAAAATTGTATAACCATATAGGTTTCATATTTTTTTTATAATAATATTGTATATAAATTATGCGCATTTTTTGAATTTTCATGTATTTTTTAATGTGTAAAAAATGTAGTACATTATTTATCGTGAAAAACTGCCTGTAACTCGGAAAATTAGCAAGTTACAAAAAAAGTCCAAGAGACAAAACATATTTAGAAGGCCTCAATGCACACGTCTGATTTTTTTCAAATTTTTAAATTACGTATTTTTAAGTGTTACAATTTCAAAGAATGGGGTAGTTTTCGTGTTTTTCCGGAAAAACT
This sequence comes from Rutpela maculata, assembly GCA_936432065.2. Lineage (NCBI taxonomy): Eukaryota > Metazoa > Arthropoda > Insecta > Coleoptera > Cerambycidae > Rutpela > Rutpela maculata. Next base: position 6,636,967 of record OW386289.2, read on the forward strand.
CGGTGAAAACGCACTTTACAGAAAAGTTGCAGATCAAAAAAAATCTTGCATTTCGATGATGTATTAAGCTGAATTTTTTCAGATTTGTTTTTTCAACTTTTACATTTGTCCTCCCCCACTTTTAGGAATTTTCGAATGGCCATATCTCGAACAATATGCATTTTTCGAAAAAAATCAAAAAAGTAAAAATATTAGTCCACAGTACAGCGCCTTTTTTTAAAATGATTAGTAACAGGCTGAGTAGCTTCGTTTTGACGAGACGCCCTCTCTGCGAAAATTCTCGGTAGTGATAGCTTATAACTGCGCTTGGGTGTATATATGTCGATTGGGTGATTGTTCAAATTTTATTAGTAAGTTAGTTTTTTAGTTAAATCTTGAGATAATTTGATAAAAAACACGAAAAAACGTTTGTCCTACAAAATCGATGGTTTGACCGAAGGTCCTCCACCCCCAACATGTCCAAATAACGAGGTCAAAAAAATGATTAGTAACCAGCTGATTTTTACTTCCACATCCAGTGGAAGTATAGTAACGACAAAAAAAATTTAAAAATTTTTGTAGGCTTAGAATGTTATGAAACGTTGGATTTTCAAGTTTGAGCGAAAAAAAAAAATTTCTGTCTGTCTGTCGGTCTGTAACTTTTTTGTGCGCACGTTTACTCTGGAACCGTTTGAGATATTGACTTGAAATTTGGTACACGTATGTACTTTAACGAGATCTAGAACTAGATTATATTTTCATCTTGTTCCGTCGAAGGGTTGGGGGGTAAATTGGGGTAAATTTGGAGTAAATAGGGAAATCATGCAGGTAAGAGTTCATAAAATTGATATTTAGTATAGACAAGAAAGCTAAGGTCTCAAAAAAAATTTTGGCATTAGCCACCCCCATTACCACCCCCACACCCAAACATACTTATTAAAGGGGATGGAAAAAAAATGTGATTTAGTGTGTGTACAAGAACCAGAAACCTCAAAATATTTTTTTACTTTATCCACCCCCCACTCCCACCCCCTGTCACCACCCCCACCCCACTACCGACGTGGGGTATCGTTTTATGGGTTTTTGGGGTAGAGGATTTCAAACATTATATTATTAAAGTTCCATAAACAATTATTTCCAGATACAAAATTTTTTCGTTGTGTGACGGATAGAAAATCCGGACGTGGAAGTAGTGATTCCTTGGGCAGCGGTTTTTACTATTGCTTAATAAATGTTTTTAAAATGAAATGGCCACATTGTCCTACAAATTGAATGGTATGTTTTTCCAGTCCTACACTCGGAAATTGTCAGTTCCACGGTAACACTTTTCTCATTAGTAACAACCTAATTTTCGTTTTTTTTTCTCTTGGGAATAAAGTGTGGAACATGATTTTACTAACGCCCTATAAAAAAATGTGGTATACAGGGTGTCCCACTTAAAACTCCCGGCGCCATTTTCTCAATAATCAAAAGCGATATTTGAATTCTGTAAAAGGTATCTACTAGAATATATAAACGACTTCAGTTTTGAGTAAAAATGGTTATTTTACACATTGAGGTATAGATGGCGTTGCGATGCAAAGAAATTTTTCGATCCTAGAAACGATGAAATGAGTTGCATGAGATGGATAATGATATTCTGAGCAACTTTTATGATACGAACAATTTTCGAAATATCACTGGTTCTCGAAATATATGAACTTCAATATAATTTTTTTGAATATAAAAATCGTCATAACTTTTTTAAAATACATTTTAGACAATAAGTCATTTAGAACATTTTTCATAGCGAATCAGGCTCATTTAGATGGTAATGAAACATTTATTTCAACTCCACCAGTCTTGTTTTGTTTTGTATTATTTAAAGAATATTGTCTACGTAACCGCTGTTACAACCCATGATAACCTGAGAAAGATGAAACTGGTGAAACTAGAAGTGGAAGAAAAATCATTTATACGTCAAAAAGTGACGTTTGTTAAGTATATGGAATGTTCCTAATTTCATTCGTTTATCTTTAAAACTAAAGAAAAAAGTGGTGTGTACCATGATTCTGTTACATGAAGTATACCGTAAAGTTTTTATCTGCACCTCAAACATAAAGGTGTCGACCTCTTCCCGAATATCCTCCCTGGATAAAGGCTTGCCGTCGATAGTGGATTGCAGAAGTACATCCAAAAACGCCATTTTTTTCTTTCTTCCCAAATCGTCCCTTCCTTGGTGGGTTTCATCATTCACTTTGTTTTCCAGTTCTTTTTTTCTCGCATCAATGACTGAATAAGTGGCAGAATGTAGTTGCTTTACAGCTCTCAGCTCTATATAATAATCTCTAGATAATACATAAGTGAGGTCATACTTTTTAATTAGAGACAGACCACGCTCACTTATTATCCGGAGCATTTCCTTCACGTTTGTTACATATTCGGAGTTCTTATTTATCTGAGCGTTTACTGGTACTCCCATAGCTGTTTCTAAAACACCAGAAAAATATTATGATAACTAGTTAAGCATCGTCAAATCATGCAATAATCAAGAAAAGGAAAATGGAAAATTGCAAATGATACTTGCGGATCCACATTATACGGGTGGTAGTCCATACCAAAGTTGCAAAATAAGAGTTAAACCCCAAAAGTGCAATGGTAATGACCAAACATGGCTACCCCAGACTTTCCACCATGTCTCTCCCAACGAAAAAATTTTGTATGGTTAAATAATTGTTTATGGAACTTTAATAATATAATATTTGAAATCATCTACCCCAAAAACCCATAAAACGATATCTCACATCGGTAGTGGGGTGGGGGTAGTGATAGAGGTGTGGTAGAGGGGGTGGATGAAGTAAAAAATATTCTGAGGTTTTTGGTTCTTGTACACACACTAAATCACAATTTTTTTCTTCACCCTCTTTTACAATGGGGTGGGGGTGGTAATGGGGGTGGCTAATACCAAAATTTTTTTTGAGACTTTAGCTTCTCTTGTATATACTAAATACCAATTTTATGGACTCTTACCTGCTTCAATGGAATAAGATGAAGATATAATCTAGTTCCAGATCTCGTTAAAATACATACGTGTAATTTTCGAGTAAATATCTTAAACGGTTCGAGTGTAATCGTACGCACAAAAAAAGTTACAGACGGACAGACCGACAGATAGAAATTTTGTTGCTCAAACTTAAAATCTCGACGTTTCGTGACATTTTAAGCTTATTTGAACAATAAAAATTTTTAAAAATTTGTTTGTCGTTACTATGCTTCCACTGGATGTGGAAGTAAAATAAAGGTTTCTTTAAATAATTCGACAGAAAAAATTCTAACAAGTGCTCCACATGTTGCCCATTTTGATTGACACTCATCTTTATCCGCTTTTTAAATGAGGATTCTATTTAAAAACAGTTATCCTTTTCTTTATATTTTCTATTGTTGTTGGTGTCTTTATGAACAATTGGCTTCCCGTAACCACGTAAATAGAAATCCATTTTTGTAAGATCTGGGGATCTAGCAGGCCATTTAGTGGAACCATTTCCTTCAATCTATTGAAGTGGGTTGTTATTTAGGTGGTCCCCTACTACATTTAAATAATGTGCCGAAATTACATCTCATTTCGAATCATTTTAGGAAGATTTACCAATAATTGTGGCAGCAGTTCTCAAAAAAATGAAGATAAATAGTTCCAGTCAATGTACCATCAAAGACATGTGGCCCTATTACATGTTCTCCAATAATTCCTCCCCAAATGTTTGTAGACCATATGTGCTGGTTATCAACTTGACTGAAAAAGTGAGAATTTTCCGAAGCATAATAATCAAAGATCGGAATTTTGGGCGTCATTCCAGGACCGTACTAAGGTAATAGTGTAAAAAGATACGCAAAATGGAAAATATTTATTATGAATACTTATTGTCAAAAATTATGTGTTCATTATTTTTACAATAATAATAAAATAGTAATAATAATAATAATAATACTAACAATAATAAAAATAATATTACTTTATTTCAAACAGCCACAATATAATATGCCTCTATGTTACATTATAGTACATACGATAATAATAGTGGGTTGAAATAAGTGAAAAAACGAATTAATTAAACAGATATTTAAAAAACAAATATGCTATACTTTTTCAGTCAAGTATGTCTTGAAAATTAATTAAGTATGTATTGAGTAGAAAAGCACTGTAATAATTTTTTCCAAATTTTCCTTGTTTAACCTGTTTCGATGAGGATTCAATATCCACTATTGTACCGAGAACAATCTTTCGCAGTCAACTGTCATCATAGGAGAATATTCTATTTTTGACAGCGGTATGTCAGTTACCCATAATGCTTGCAACATGTAGCTGAGAAATAATGGCATTCGCAAACCCCAGCGCGCAGTTTGCAAAAGTTATTTCAGAGATGTTATTTTATTCATCGTGCTACTGTCGCTGGCCAACGGGCATGAAAAATTCTTTGATTTTTATGTTTTCTAGAGATATTAATTGATTTTTTTTACGTTCATATACATGTAAAAAATATATAAATAAGTTTATTTACATAAATTATATTTTAAGAATCAATTTCATGTTAAATTAATAAAGACATATCAGAATAATAGTTGTTGCTGAAATAAACACGCCAAAAGGCCAAACACGCAGGAGATGCAGGAAAGTATACATATGGAGAAGAAAATATAAAAGCTCTGAACATATTTATGATTAAAAAACAGCTAAAAGTCAGTATATAAAACGGATGGTTCGAGATTTCTAGAAAAATATTCATCTCTAGCAGCCCTTCATTTTTAAAGTCGGTATGTGGGTAATCGAAAATATACACACTGAGAAGAAAATGGGAAAGATCTAAATATATTATGATTAAAAAGCAACTAAAATGTGTGTACATAAAGCCGGTGACTCAAGATATCCACAATAATATTCAACTACGTTTTCTTTTATTTCACATAAGTCTACGCGGTTGCGGTGCGATTTCATTATCCGCTGTTGCTGTTTTCTGAATAACAGTTTAACAGCAGTCAGCAAGAACATTTTTACTACGTCGTGTTTCTTATCTGTTACTTTCGAACAGAAATAACAGTGTGTCAATGCTATTTACAAATAACAGTTATAAAATAACAGGTTATTAAATAGCAACTCATCTCTAGTTGGTTGGAAGTTGGAACTGATTTTTGTTAGTATTTCTCAAGCATTGGCCGTGGTAGTTTGTGTTACTCATTCTTATTTTAATTCTTCGACGAAAATAATTTTTTTTTAACTTATAGTTATAAACTGCTGGGGGAGTACCTATGCTAAGTTTTATGATTCAATAATGTTACTTTAGCAATTCTCTAGAAATGCAGATAAGTATAAGTAGGTAATATGTAAGTGAATTAAAAAACAGTAATTTCCGTTCCTAATAATAACCTATATTATTTTGATAAATTATATAATCTGGTCAGTTAATGTATATGGGCGATGGGGTGGTGCCGTTAAAACGGTTTCCGTGTAGGTATATATGTTGGATCACGATTTACATTAAAGACTTTTTAAAAACTTTTATTAAAATTAAGAAGAGTCAACGTTGACTCTTGAAATGAAATTATAATATTATAGTGAAGTGTTTATTACGACATGAGTATATGAACTGAATACAAAATGTAATCTATCTTATTTATATCCTCGGTTGGCTGTACTTAGTCAGCATTTACATTATTCCCAAGAGAAAGCAAAGAGGAAATATGATATTTACATATCAGCGATAAATAATATGAGGGAATTCGTTATCAACACGTAGCTGAAATATGATATGCTGAGATAGTTTAAAAAGGAATAAAAGTCACGTACAAGTTTTATACAGTGTACCAAATATTATATAACAACTTCCCCCTTATTAAAAAAGTTGGTGATTATACAGCAACTTTTGTAAAATATAAAAGCAAAATAATAGTAAAATGAAAATAATAAAATTGTAAAATGTAAAACCAAAATGATAATAAAATGAAAAGAATAAAATTGTAAAATATAAAAATGCAAATAGAATATTAAAGATGTACATATAACATAAGTTAATATTAATCATGAAATCAAAATTGGTAACAATGTAGAATGTCTTTAAGTTAGTTCCACTTCTTCGGTTTCTTCTTCTCTTTGGATACTGGGTCTTCTCCTTGGAGGTAAGATACTGGTGAAACTTTTGTATGTTCTTCTTGGCATCGGTGGAGATGGAGGTGAATCGTGTGATGCATGAACAAGGGCTAACTTTCGGCTTCTTTTTCTGCATTTGCAGAACAAGTAGAGTAGGATAAGGGAGATCACTAGGGTTATAGTGAAGTACGTGAACCACGAGATGTGTTTTGTCACGTAGGGTTCGTTGATGAGGTCGTCTAAATCCTTGGAATACTGGTCTAATTTGTGTTTCGCAATTTCGAGGTCTTCTGTATTCAAATTGTTTAATTTTAATGGTTTCAAATTTGGAAGTTGAGTTTTGTCTGGAAGGTCACTGCAGCAATCATACGGAATTTCGATTGGGTGAGTGTTATCTTTGACATCTAACACTTCATTGGAACTGGCCTGGATTTTGGTAATACCAACAAAGGCATAACAGCTGGGTTGTAATTTTATAATGGAATTTTTCGTGATGACAATTTCTCTTTGGACAATTAACGGTAACATGTAATGGTTCTGCGTTGATGACTAGCCAGGTGTTTTCTTGGAGTTTTTGTACATTATATCCTTGACTAATTATGAATGAGGTTTGACAATTTTGGGGTAGAGTCATGAGGTTTTTGAAGAGCCTTGCTTCACATATGGCATTGTTATCTATCGGGTAGGCGAACAGGTTGGAGCATAATTTGGTTCCCATGTAAAGTTGTTTGCACTCATCTAGATCCGGGATGGGTAAGAACATTAAGGAATCATCAGCTCTCGCGATATATTTTTGTGATACCGATAATAAGTGGTGTAAACCAGTTCTATTATCCAAAATGGGGATAGGATACAATTGATAGGCTGTGTAAGTTAGTGGATCTACTAAAGGTACCTTTAAAACAAAGATTAAACTTGAATCAGTTTGAAAAGCTTGCAGTTCCATAATATCTAAGTATTGAGCAACTTTTGATAGCTTTATTGAGAGCGGTAGATTATTTTTATGCAAATTCTGTGAAATTTCCTGTAAAGATGAAATTAAGTCTGTTGGAGTGATGATTGACGTATGAATGATTTTTAGACGTGCAAATGTTATTGCATTTAGAACATCGTTTAAATTATCTTCGATGTACAAATAACTTGCCATTAATTGTTCGCAATAATGTAAAAATATTAATTTAATTTCAATGGCTTCGATGTGACTTGTCATAGATTGAATTGTGCGATCGATTTCTTTGATATTTTTGTTAAATGTTTCTTCGTCAATTTGAAGTTTTTGAATAGTTGAATTAAAATTTTTGATAACGGATGTAGTAACTGAAATTTGATTTTTAATTAAATTCTCCAATTGGTGTTCGTCGTTGTTTAGTTTATTGATGCAATCGGAATAATATTGACCGTCCTCGGCATCTAAATTTCCGGTTATTGATTTAAAGATTGTGCCGAAACCGTTGATTATTCCGCGCTTATATCGTTTTGTATCCAAAAAGATTTCGTCAAATTTTGATTTTATAGTTTTAGATATTTATGTTAACAGGTTTAGATCTGTTTTAACTTCACTCCTGAAAGTGATCGTTTTCTGATCGGCGGCGTCCAGGGTGTTTAGGATAAGCTCTAACATTTTTTCGTTTCTGTCAAAGGTTGTTTTAGGGAGAAAATGTTCTTGTGAACCAGTAATGTCCATTTGTCGTTGGTTACTATTACGTCTGTTTTTTCGTGGTAGTATATTCCTATGGTGTTGTTTATAGGCGTGATTTTATATTGGGAAACCACTAGTGTTGCTGATCCGAACAGCAGGAATAACCTGAAAACAAGGTTAACTTTCAAAATAAGGTTTCATTCTGTCAAAATTGACTTTACTAGTTTGTTTAGTTTCTGGGTTGAGTAAGATAGCTGAATTTTCAAAGATTTTGGTAATTTCGAATGGTCCGTTAAATTTGTTTTGCAATTTGTTTTTAATCTGTGATTCTTTTACGTAAACTTTGTCTCCAACGTTATATTCCGTACGATTTTCGGGGACGTTTTTATCGAATCTAATTTTGGCTTTTTGTTTTTGGAGTTCCGTTCGGTCTCTAGCAATTTTATAATAATGGGAGATACGATTGTTTAAATCTCTGACGTATTTCGTTATTAATTCTTTTTGGTTATACAAAGTTTCTGGCGGTCGAACTGATGTATGGCCAAAAACTAGTATACATATGGCGTAAATCCATGTGTTTTGTTAACAGAGTTATTATAGCAAATTACAGCGTAAGGTAAAATAGTGAACGGATGTTCTGTTTGGTTAACTCTTATAATTTCTGCTAACGTTGCGTGGAGTCGTTCAATTGAGCCATTCGATTGCGGGTGTCCTACGCTTGAAAAGGTTAATTTTATATCGTATAAAATACATAAATCTCGTAATAATCGGTTGTCGAATTATCCTCCGTAGTCGCAATGTATTCTCAGAGGAGTACCATAGTGTTGGAAATATAGTAATAAGGTATTTACTACAGATTTAGCGGATTTATCAGGGACTGCGTAAGCTTGGGTAAATTTGGTTAATTCTTCGCGTATCGTTAAAGCATAATTGCGTGTGGGGAACTCGAATAGGACAATGTTAATTCTCTCAAATGGTGTCTTTGGTGTTGCGGTTATTACTAACGGACTGCTTAAATTTTTTCGACAGACTTTACTTTTTTGACAAGTTTCACAATTTTTTACAAAGTTTTCTACGTCTTTAGTCAGACCTTGCCAAGTGTATTTTTCTCTAATTCGTCGAATAGTTTCGTTTATTCCGCGGTGTAGGTTATTTTTACCGCTGTGATGTTGATCTAAAATTATAGGAATTTGGTCTTCATCAGGGGTCTTGACAATATCTTGACAAATTATTAATTTTAGGTCCTTTTCCGCAAAAATGAATGAGAGAATTTCAAGTATAGGAAGGTCTAAATTATTTTCGACAAAGTAAGTCTTAGAAAGATCCAAGACGTCTTGGTTTTTAAATAATACCAAAAATAAGTGTTCAATTATGGATTCGATATCAAATGGTAACGGGACGATAAAGTATCTCCTATGTCTGACCGTCTTGCTCGATACAATATTGATCTTATCATTATGGAATTCTGGATTTTCTTCAAATATGTCATCGATTATTTTGTGATGAAGGTCTTGTAAATTATTTTGTTGGAAAAAGGTTATAATATTTTTGTGTTCTCGATACAATAGTTGTTTGTTAGAAGCTTTGATTTTTGAATAATCTATTAAGGACGTCGTCTTGTACAAGTTGACAAAGGTTTCGAATTCTTGGGCGATTTGGTCATCGGTAAATTTAGTGTTATCGTCTCGAGTTTCGTCATCTGATTCGTCATTCGATTCGTCTCCGTTCGCAGCTAGAATTTTGGTATGAAATTTGGAACAATCGTTAAAGTGGTTAATTTTGATTCGGGACAGGGCGTCTGCATTCTTGTTTATTTTTCCGGGTTTATATATGACTTCGTAGTCGTATTCTTCGAGTTTAAGGCGCCAGCGAGCTAATCTACTACCTGGGTCCTTTATAGAAAATAGCCATGTAAGTGGTCTGTGGTCGGTTATCAATTTAAACTTTCTACCGAATAGGTATGGCCTAAAATGCTTTACTGACCACACTATAGCCAAAAGTTCACGTTCTATCGTGGAGTATTTAGTTTCGGCGTTGCATAAAACTCGGGAAGCGTAAGCAATAGGTAAATCTTTACCAATTGGTCCTTGTGAGAGCACAGAACCGACGGCAAATGCGCTCGCATCAGTAGTTAGTATGAAAGGTTCGTCAAAATTTGGGTAAATTAATATTGGTGATGTAGTTAGTGTTTGTTTTAGGTCGGCGAAAGAATTTTGACAGTCGTTATTAAAGTCGAAAGGAACATCTTTTTGCAGAAGTTTTGTCAAGGGTTTAGAAATTTTGGAAAAGTTTGGAATGAATCTTCTATAGTAACCTGCTAGTCCTAAAAATGATTTGATTTCTTTTTGGTTCTTAGGTTGCGGAAAGTTTAAAATGGCATCGACTTTACTAGGATTTGGTTTCACACCGTCCTTTGTGATGAGGTGTCCTAGGTAGGCGACTTCTTTGGGTAAGAATTCGCATTTGTCTGGCTGAATTTTGAGGTTGGCTTTTCGAAGGCGTTTAAAAACTTCTGTTAGACGGGAGATATGTTCGTGAATGGTAGGCGAGTAAATAATAATGTCCATATAGACGAGACACCGTTCATTTTGGATGCCTAATAAAATATTGTCCATCACTCTCTGAAACGTCGATGGAGCATTTTTTAGTCCAAATGGCATTCGCACGAATTCGTAAATGACCGTTTTCAACAGTGAAAGCAGTCTTTTGAATGTCTGCGGGATTAATTTCGATTTGGTGAAAACCAGAAGCCAAATCTAGGGTTGTGAAATATTGGCATTTGCCAAGTTGGTCTAAGAGATCGGAAATGTTGGGCAGAGGATATTTGTCACCGATTGTGACCTCGTTGAGTTTACGATAGTCAACTACAACGCGCCATTTCTGTTTGCCAGAAGCGTCCAGTTTTTTGGGAACTACCCAAACAGGGGAGGACCAAGGTGAGATTGAGGGTTGAATGATACCTTGACTTAACATTTTCGATACTTGGGACTTAACTTCTTCTTTATGAACCTGGGGATAGCGATACGATTTCGTAAATATCGGTCGGGAATTGTCGGTGTCAATAGGGCGTTTGATTTCGTTGGTAAAGGTCAAATTGTCTCCTTCTAAATAGAATATATCTTGAAAATCTAAACAAAGCTGCGTTATTATTTCGGTCTCTTCTTCGTTTAGATGGTCCAAGCGCAATTCGTTCCTAATTTCAAAGGATCTATCCGTCTTGGGGTGTTGGTCTGAGTTTTGCGTATTTAAGTTAAAAATTGACTTAAATTTTTGTAAGGGTTCTAAGTTTAAATTAGAAAAATCGACAGTCTTCGGGATGATATTAGCATTGACTATTGTTGTTAAAAATTCTCAGTTTTCGTTTACTCTAACAAGAGCATTAGGTAAACGGACTTTTTCATTTTCCTGCGCTTGCAAAATAGCGTCAGTATTTCTGAGGTTACATTTTAGTTTATAAATTTTTTCAGTACGGCCGTCAATTTGGATTTTATTTTGATTAGGGTTGTGATTTGATTGAATTTTGTCACATTCGGGTTTTGATGAATCGTCGGTTACTTTGAAAAGTGGAACCGTTTTAAAATTGGTTATTAATCGTTTATTTTTTATGTCGACAATACAATGATAGTGCTCTAGGAAATCGGCTCCTATCAGCCCATCAAAGTTGATATCTAGATCATAAATGTAAACTTTATGTGGGTCATTGTCTGTAATGGGTATTAGAACAGATTCATTAATAGTGATTTTCTGATCGGTTATACCTTGTATAATTACATTTTCCGAAAACCTTCGTTTGTAATTTTCCGCTGTTTTTGGTTGCGCGCGTATCGATTAGAATTTTGAATTTATTTGTGATGTCTTTAATGTAGTATAAATTTTTTGAATTTACGGTCAACAGCGAGTGAGATAGCGTTTCTACATGAACCCTTGCTCCGGGAAGTTCAGGAACGGGTTGAAATTGTCGTTTAGATTCATAGCTTGAATTTGATTCGATATTTGGTCGAATTGGTCTGTTTCCTGTGTTAGAGTATCCGCAGGATACTCCGGACCTAAACAAAAATCCTGAGAATTGGTATTATAATCTTCTTGAGGCGTTTGAGAATTAGCAGTATAACTCTCGTATTCATTTTGCCAAATATCGGTGTGGTTTGTTTGTGAATTTTGAGAATTACCAGTATAATTCTCTTGTGGTAAATATTGATCGTTGCAATCAGTTTGGTAGTTTTGGAAATCGTTGTATTGCTGATGGTCGAAATTATCAGGTTCATTATAGTAATTAATATGTTCATAGTTTAGAGGATCACAGTAATTGTCAAAATTAACGTGATGCGTTCTTTGTGGGTTTTGACGATTGAAATTTGAATTTTGTTGTTGATTTGGTAATCTTTGTTGGAAGTTGGGGTTCGGTCTTATTACCGAAGGTCTATTTTGTTGTGGATTATTTGCTTGTTGGGAATTTTGCGGAGAAAATTGCCTTTGATTATTTTGGCTGGAAAAATTCTGGAAATTTGGTCTTGAAATTTGCGCTTGATTAGAATAAGTGTTTGGAATAAAACTAGGGGATGAAAATTGTTGATTTTGCCTTGTGCGGCATTCATTAATTGTATGTCTGTTTCTTTTGCAGAAAGAACAGAATTTTTGTGGAATTGGAGAGCGTTTTGCTTGAGTTTGAATGGGATTTTTATTTGGGTTATATTTGTTGAATTTCTGGGATTCAAAATAAGACAATTGTAATTCTCTTTTTACTCGGCGAGTTGCATCGAGTACGGTAGCCGGGTTTCCAGCTCGGACTATCTGGCCTAATTTGGGTTCAAGTCCGGTTAACAAAGTATTAAGGGTCATAGTATCAATTAAGCGTGTTTGCGCATCTTTCTGTTCGTTTGTCATAGCGATTTGTTTGTTTACAGCGGAAAGCATTTTCGCGTTATGGGTTTGTAGCCTAGAGATAAAAGTTAATGGTGATTCATTACTTAGTTGATGGAGTCGTTGCAGATCTTGTATAAGCGAGGTTAGATCGCGCGCGTCTCCAAAATGAGACTCTAATAAGTTTTTAGTTTCACCCCATGAAGTTGGGTTTCTTGAATTTATTATTTCGGCCGCTTTGCCTTTTAATTTATTTTTTATGTGTAGCGAGAGCAATGTTTTTTGGTCTGCCACGGCCATGCAATAGGCCTGGCTACAAGCATATAAGAAAGTTTGTAAAAATAAAGGGTTGCCATCGTATTCGGGCACAATTGAGAAAATTTCACTTAATTTATACGGTTCAAGAACCGGTGCTGGTGCTGGTGCTGGTGCTGGTGCTGGACCTGATGCTGCACCTTGTGCTGTACCTTGTGTTACCTCGTCGGGCATGTTGCTCGATATTTAGTAAATTAAGGAGGTAAAACGAATTGATTAGACTAATAAAAAAAAATGTTGTACCTTTGGTAGATCGATTGGGTTTTTAGTGATACGAATGTTACATTAACAGTATAATGCACAGTATTTTTAAATTAAAATTAAATTTTAAAATTCTAGTTGAGCATTAGCAGTATAATGCTGTAGATTAAGCGTTCGTGCTTAACGTCTAAGCTTTAGCTCGTTTGTGATAATAATAAAAATGGGAATTGGATAATAGAAATAGTTTTCTGTGTATTAGCAGTATAATACACTACGTATGATAATAAAAACAATAAGTGAAAAATTGCGAGATGATTCGTTAAAGTACTTACAGTAATAGATTCTTCATTGAGTGTAGGTTCTTCCAGTAAGGGATTGGGATCCACCACCACAAGTGAGGAAGCTCTCCTTGTTCTGATAGACAACTTGCACTAGTTAGGCACCTCGTGGAGATGTCGTCCTTGTTCTCGTGGGTCACTATCAGTTAGGCTTCTTGTTCTTAATGGTGTTCACGGAATCCTACCGACTGCGCCAATTGTTAGATCACGATTTACATTAAAGACTTTTTAAAAACTTTTATTAAAATTAAGAAGAGTCAACGTTGACTCTTGAAATGAAATTATAATATTATAGTGAAGTGTTTATTACGACATGAGTATATGAACTGAACACAAAATGTAATCTATCTTATTTATATCCTCGGTTGGCTGTACTTAGTCAGCATTTACATTATTCCCAAGAGAAAGCAAAGAGGAAATATGATATTTACATATCAGCGATAAATAATATGAGGGAATTCGTTATCAACACGTAGCTGAAATATGATATGCTGAGATAGTTTAAAAAGGAATAAAAGTCACGTACAAGTTTTATACAGTGTACCAAATATTATATAACATATATGTAGCAGCCATTAATATCTCGTTCACAAGTAACACACACAGTCGATCACAGAGGTAAATGCAAAGCCGGCCCTCAAATAACGCTCGGATTCCGATCCTTGATAATAATGGAAACTGTGAATGTTAACAAATCCATTTTTATAAAAAGTTGCCTCATTAGTGAATAAAACATTATTGAATAAATTGACATCTTGTATTTTACGTCTGGTCCAACTACAAAACTGTGGAGCCTTTGAAAATCGTCATCACTTAGTTATTAGTGCATTTGAATGCAGGCATGAAGCTTATTTTACTTTCACATCGAGTGCAAGTATAGTAATGACAATTTTTTTTTAATTTATATTGTTTAAATTAGAATGTTATGAAACGTCGAGATTTTAAGTTTGAGAAAAAAAATTCTGTCTGTCTGTCGGTCTGTCTAACTTTTTTTGTGCGCTTGATTACCGTTTAAGATATTGACTTGAAATTTGGTACACGTATGTATTTCAACGAGATCTGGAACTAAATTATATTTTCATCTTATTCCGTTGAAGGGTTGGAGGGCAAATTGAGGTAAATGGGGGGAAATAGGTAAATCAAGCAGGTAAGAGTCCATAAAATTGAGAAACGAATGTCTCAAAAGAATTTTTGGCATTAGCCACCCCTATTACTACCACCAATCCATTATAAAAGGGGGTAAAAAAAAATTGTGTGTACAAAGGCCTCAAAATTTTTTTTTACTTCATCATCCTCACTACCCCCTATTACTACCCCCACCCCACTTCCTATGTGGGATATCGTTTTATGGGTTTTTGGGATAGACGGTTCTAAATATTATATTATTAAAATTTCATAAACAATCATTTCCACATACAAAATGTTTTCGATATGAGAGACTTGGGTAGCATATCTGGATGTGGAGCTTAGGGTTTTTACTTCCACATCCAGTAGAAGGTTGGTAACGCAAACAAAATTGAAAATTTGTATTGTTTAAATAGACTTAGAATGTGGATCCGTTAATAATTGCGACCTGTGGAGTGTTTCCGTACGTACATACGTATATGCCAACTGACGCAATAGCAATTTTAGAATTTAACAAAAGTTCATATCAATATAACAATGGTACCATTTTTTAGAACAGCATATTCCCTTTTCAAAAAGCTATAATTAAAATCGATTTCATGCAGAATTAAGCGAGTGAAAATACTTCTATCAGCGAAACTGAGTGTTAGCGGGCTGACCGAATAGAGCAAAACATTATCAATTGAAAATAAGCCAATAACTGGCACAATAGTTCTATTACAGTGAGATGATAGAACTTCTTTGTTTATTGCCATCTAACTCCTTCAATTGGATAACAATTCTTTAAACTGAGTTCTGAGTTTAATCAGCCACATCAGTAGTATTTACCACATATAACATCCAATGCGTATAGTGTAACGTAAGGATAGACATCAAAGCTCTCTTTATCAAGCTCTTTCTCCAATTCCTTTATCAATATTTCTCCGTTTGAATCAAAGTAATCAATAAATTGCTCCAGTATTGAAAAGTGGAATGCTGGTGTTGCCATCCGCCTACGTTTTTTCCATTTAGGTCCTAAAAAATACAATAAAATTCAGTAGGGGTTAGGATTGTTCAAAGAGGGCAAATTTACTCTAATGGAAACTACTGACACTCAAACTCACTATTTATTATGACTTGAGCACCCTATAATATTATAGAAAAGGCGAGGATTTTTATTTAACAAAAAACAAAAAGAGAATGCAGTACCATTATTATTTATTTAATATTAGCTGATGCCCGCGACTTCGTCTGCGTGGAATTAAGAACACTGACATACTAACATATGCCTATAAAGAAGTATTACATACTCACTGAGTACTCGTATAGTACTCAGAAAGTACATTCGAGGGAACCCACTGGGCGTTCATTGCATTCAAGGAAAACTTCTGTACATCCATAGCGGGGAAAGCCACTGTACATCCATTATACTGGAGGAAACCCACTGCATCCATAGTACTCGGGGAAAACTACTGCGCATCCATAGCACTCGAGGAAACCCACTACGCATCCATAGTACTCGAGGAAACCCACTACGCATTCATAGTACTCGGAGATACCCAGTGCGTATCGCAATTTGATAACAATTCATTATTCTATTTTTGTGTTAGAGCGAGTTGAACGAAGAAATAATTATTTTAATCGACAATACAGCACATCAGCACATCAAATTTTATGCATCCCTCTCCCTGTTCACTCGTTCGGAGGGGGCTACAGGAGTACGTGTCTCCTTATTTCCTCAGAAAACCCCATCGCTGGAATATCACGTTTGTGACTTACGCGATTTCAGAGATACCGGTACCGTTTATTGCTGTAACTTTTTTAATCTTGATTTTTACAGGTAGATTCTTAGTAATTGTTTTGCCTGCTATAAGAGAATTATTTACTGGTGGGAAATTTTTTTAACAGCACTTTAAATTGAGAAATTTAAATTAAAATAATTGAAATTTTTGCAATTGTTTCTTTATTAACTGTCAGAAGCTTAATATTCTTTTGCGTGTGTCATTTTAAGCATGCGTTAGTAAAATTTGTCCAAAATATAGCCCACACCAATGTTGACAAAGCTAATATGGTATTACATGGAAAATGCAATAAAAATGCAAAAGCAACCAAACGTATGTATCAATTAAAATTTCCAAACAAACCACAACCCGATCGCAAGACTTGTTCCAATTTGTGTAACAACTTATTACAATATGGTAGTTTTAAAAAGTTGAAACGTGAAAGAATACCAACAGCAAGAACCCAGGAGAATACGGCTTTAGTTTTACAATCCGTTAACAATGATCCCCACTCATCATTGCAACAAATAAGAGCCTCCACCAATGTATCACTATCGTCATGCCAAAGAATCTTAAAAGAAAATAAGTACTTTCCATATAAACCACACATATTACATCATTTGCTGCCTACAGACTATGATCGTCGCTTGACCTTTCTTGATGAGTTTTCTGTTCTTCATGAGGGAAATTGTAATTTCCCTAAAAATGTACTGTGGAGTGACAAAAGTAAGTTTCACAGTAACGGCACAATTACAAAACAAAACTGTAGATATTGGTTGGAAAACAACTCAAGATGGATGATTCGAACAAGAAACCAAACTGTGTTCTGCGTAAATGTATGTTGTGGTTTTTTAAATGATTATATTATAGGTCCGTTTCTATACCATGAAAATTTAACCGGTGTGCGTTATTTAAGATTTTTAGAAAATAAGTTACCAAGACTTTTACCCACAACAGAGCTGAAATTTGGTTTCAGAAAGATGGCGCCCTACCCCACAACTCTAATATTGTTGTAAATTATTTGAATGACACGTTTCCAAGACGCTGGATTGGCACCTCAGGATCGGTTAGATGGCCCGCGCGTTCTCCGGACTTGACTCCTCTGGACTTTTTCTTGTGGGAATATTTGAAAAGTAAAGTATATCAAGAGCCAATAGAAGATATGGCAGATTTATACAATAAAATCTACGCTTGCGCTGGTGCAATTAATAGACATACATTATTAAGGACATCGCTTTGACATGTGTATTCAAGCAGACGGAAGTAATTTCGAGCATCTGTTTTAAATATTGTTGTCAATATGTACTGTTCAAAAATAAAATTACCTTGTTTGTTGTTTTTCCATTTAAATTTCTCAATTTAAATTAATTTCCGGTAAAATCGGAAGTGCTATTAAAAAAAAAATTCCCACCAGTAAATAATGGACCACAATAGTCGTGACGTCATGCACGATGCGGTTAATTTGAATTGCTTTCCATGTAGTCTTTGAAGTATGCCTTATGTACATGTGCTTTAAGGGTCAAAATTAATTACCTATAAAGGATTGGTACGTTATTTTTCATATTTAACTATTGAAACCTAACTACTGGTATAAAAATAGAGCTGGATTATAAGTTTTTTTACATGTGGTAATCAAGTTTCTCTATCCAGAATAAATAAAAAAATGTTTTCTACATGGCTATTTCTGCGCATGCGTTCTACAAGTGTCTGAAAAATTATTGAGGATGTAGCTCGTTGATTATTTCCACATTATTTCTTTGTGCTCTAACCTCAAAGCCTGTTTTATTTATTTTTATATGAATTGCTTTCCATTATTCAATAATTCAATACTTTATCATAGATTTTCATCCTCTAACCTCGTGTTTAAATATTTATTTCTAAGTAATTTCACTTAGAAACGCAAATAAATAAAGAAATTACATATTGTATCATTTATTCAGAACTTATGTCTATTAAATCTATAAATGATTAAAATAGTTTAAAATTGAACTGCCTAGTAAATACAACATATTCCATGAGCATGCTTCATCTGCTAGGGTACGAACATGCCGAAGATGCTACGCAGCTAGAAGTTCAGGCCGCAGTTTCAGTAGAGGCATCGAAGCCATCAACGTGTAAAACACACGTTTAAATGTGACCGCACATACCGTGGATGATAGCAGGGTGAACGCTCCTAGCACAAATTGATGGCTTCGATGCATCGACTGAAACTACGGCCTGAACTTCTATAGCTGCGTAGCGTTTTCGGCATGTTCGTACCATTACAGAAATATTATAATGTGCAAAGAAAGCCAGAGCAGCCATATGATGTCATAACCATAATCCCCTTGGACAAGTATATTCTGCATCTGTTATATTTTTATCGTTATTCAAAAATATCTGAAAATAATTAATTACATTAAAACTAAAATATATCTATTTAAAAAAATGCACACACCTCTACTTTATCTACTTTATAGATTCTATCGCCCATGCCAGCATTAACTTCTCCCTTAACAATCAGTACATCAGAACACGACCGGCTTTAATGTGAACAGGCCGGAATATGGAAATGTGGCAACATGTGGTTCAGTCCTTTCAAACAGTTGAGCAGTAATCTGTCACGAGTAAATTGGCATTATGATACATAAAAAGTGCCTCTCTCTTGGTGTAATTTCACAAATTGTGTTTTATAAAGTAAGTAGTTATTATTTTAATTAATTATATGGGCATCTATCGCACCTGAAATCACTTTTTGTGCGTCAAATTACCTATATTTCTAATTCAATTCACTTTTACTACCAAAACCAATAAAATAATTTTAATTAATTCTAGGTCTGGGGTAGGACTGACAGAGTTTAAGATTGCAACGTTGCCACATCGTACACTCCGGCCTGTCCACATTAAAGACGGTCGTGATCAGAATCATAAATCATTCCCTTCACGTGACCCGCTTCAACAAAATTTTCTGCCTTAACCATGAGTTTTTCTTCATCTTTAAAAAATTGAGCAATCGCAGAAAAATGTAATACGTGTTTTTGTACCATTTTTCAATGCTAAAAGTAGGTAAATATATAATATATGGATAGATACATATTTAAAAATCACTTTGTTATAATTTTAATCACAAACGTACTTACGATACCGTTACAATATATTACTATTGACTCCGGTACAAATTTGGAATACAAACAGTTTAAATAGGTACTGTAAAATCCTTGAAAATTATGAAAGAAATAATCCACTCTACATAACCTTAAACTTCGTCTAGGAACATAGATTAAAGAATATTATATATGATATCTAGGAAAACAAATAAAAATAAAAAGATGGAAATATTCTCCACATACGTATTACGCGTGCGCAATAAAAGAATAATTTCTGAAAAATTTTCAAGAGAACTTTAAAATTACAGCATTATTACAAGAAGGCGCAACTTTTAAAGTTAAAACGATAATAATTCAATAGTTAAATATTCACAGATTTTCTGAAATTTCAAATTCAATTTTAACCATGGTCTTATGTACAGTGGCAATAAGGTTGATGTGAGAAATAGGATGGAATAGTTAGAGTGGGAGTGGAACGTCACACTATTTCGGTCCATTCTCTTCTAGTAGGCAAAAAAATTATTAAGAACCTACAGCCGAAAATCAAGATGAAAAAAGTTACAGCAATTAAAGAAAATAAATAACACTCAAAAATTAGACAATAAAATTAAAATAACTCAAAAACTACTGCAGATCTGACTTTTTGGAATAAGAACAATTTTGTTTAAAATTTAATTCTTAATCATGTTTCAGACATTCATTCCTTGATCGAAAAATATTTTTAAACTGCAGCGCCATCTCTGGTGATAATGTTATAATAGTAATTGTACTTCTTGAAGAAGGCATTAACCATAGAAATCCATTACCGTTTACAAAATAAAAATATATTTCTTAGTTTCCGAAATATCGGCTGTGGGAATGTTAACTGAAACACACTGTATACATAAAAAAAATTAAATAAATTTATTTATTTCTTTTTTTATTTTAAATTTATTTTTTACGTTCTTTTAACCCGTGCAGTTACACTCATTATGAAAATGCGAAGAAGGGATATTTTTTGCCATTGAGGGGGTGAACGGGTGTCACGCACTCGATTCGTGGCCCTCTCCGTGTTCGGCATGCTCGAAAATGGGATCTTTTGTCAAGTGGTATGATGAAAGCGCTCTCTCACTCCTACCTTTAGAGGGTGGTTATTGGCCGTTGAAGGAGTGGGCGAGTGTCAGGCACGCGTCTCAATGTGCTCCCCATAATTGGCATGCTCGAAAATGGGGGATCAGTAAGTTAGATTCCGTAAAACATGATCAATACGCGTTTGACCCCATTTGGGGGTGGTTTTTAGGCGTTTGTGAGGGTGGGCCACCCCAACGAGAAATTCTGCCACCACCACCAGTATTCTCGAAAACGGGGGGAAAACTACTTTGGTTGCATTAGACAATAGTTGGGTTTTCGCGTTTTTTCCGACTCACACGATCCACTAAGTGTCACACCGAAGATTCCAGCTCTCTCCAGTAATACCTGGTATTGGAAATTTTTATTAAATATATTTTTTATTGGGCTATGAATTTGATCTTCGCAAGAAATATTCCTCTGTTTAATAGTTTCTCTTATCAAACTAATAAATATTATGAAATGCAGTAACATTTATCTTTAATAATTTAATCTTGTTTATAGTAAAGCATATCTTTTATTGGATTTCGCAGACAGTAGTAAAAAGTAATTTGCGAAAAATAAAAATAGTATATTGTTTTATTATGAGTAAAAGTAATACTTTTGTGACGAGTCTGTAGGTTTATTACAGACGAGTTGCAATAAGTGGTCTTTACTCCAAATAAAACATGCTATTTTTGTCTTCAAATGTCGATTAGCTATAAAAAAAATAAAGATAAAAAAATCTCGAATTTCACCATCAAAAACGCATTGTGTTAATATCGCATGGTCAGCGTATTAAATAAAATACTCGTTGCTATGAATATTACTTTTTCTGCCGCTCACAGCGTCAGAAATAGTTATTTATGTACTAAGGGTCGTAAGTGCAATTTTTTTGCAATCCGAAGCCCGTAGGGCCGAGGTTTGCAAGTATTCGAGACCAAAAAATCGCACTGTACGACCCGCGGTGTATTTATATTTTTTGTCATACCTATGAATCATTAGACTCCAAAAAAACTTGAGAAAAAGTAGTGGAAAGCTATAATTATTTGAGTAAGATTTCATATTTGCGAAGCAAATAGTAAAGGTGGAATGCTTGGAATATCCATGGAAATTGTCAATAAAATAAATTTAGGACGCGGCTTCTATTCAAATGACAACCACTTTCAAGAGGCAGGGAGCCAGCCTTGTCGGCATGCTTTGAACTCATTCGTAAAAGTGAACTGGTCCGCCGGAATTCCAATTATCTTCAAAGCGTACCGACAATGTCGGATCCCTGCCACTGGATCGTATAGTATTTTATATAACAAGTGGCTAAAATGGTATTTTTTGTTTACAAGTGGAGCGTTTATGGAACGAGCCGAAGGCGAGTGCTATAAACCAAACGAGTAAAAAAAACACATTTTAGTCTCGAGTTATATACAAAATTTTTTGTATCGCCATTCGAAATTAGAAAGTA
Organism: Rutpela maculata; assembly: GCA_936432065.2. Classification (NCBI taxonomy): domain Eukaryota; kingdom Metazoa; phylum Arthropoda; class Insecta; order Coleoptera; family Cerambycidae; genus Rutpela; species Rutpela maculata. The sequence goes on from OW386289.2 coordinate 6,658,933, forward strand.
ATAAAATTTTGTAAAAATAAACTAAATTCTATTGCTGTTTCCATAGACACCAATAAGTTTTATTTCACACTGTAAAATAAAATGTCTTTATCTACTCTAATTAGGTTATATACTAATTAATGAACTGCTTTTGAACAATTAATAGTAAGGTATCCATAAACAAATAGCGTGAGTTATAATGAGTGAGTTTATTATAAATCACTAGGTACAGAGCCAATCAATCACCTTTATCTTCATGCCTAGCCTGTCCAATCGGCGTAAAGAGCGACACACGAAGGTGGTAGTCAGGGAGGTAGCGACAGATTTTTTGCGTTAATATCTATAAAGCTAGATTTTTTTCCCATGATAGCTTAGACAGTGTCAATGATGAAAGTGCAAGTCTACCAAACTTTTAGTGTTGCAAAAATGAGTGAAAAATTAAACATTTTCTGAAATGTCACAAAATGCTACTTTTGATTCGTTCGTGCCGAGCCGAATTTTCAAATTTCGCATTGCAATTTACGATCAGGTTTATCTGGAAGACTTCGTCTTTACTTCGCGATATCGTACGGCCGACCCAATGGTATTTTTCGAAAAATATGAACGTGTCAAGATTGCATGTTTTTGTAATTGTTTCGGCTCCGAAATGTAAGCTGTTTTTTGTTATTTTTTGCAGATATCTCCGAAACGGTGTGAGTTAGCTCGAAATAAAAAACAAGGTCAAACGAGTATTTTCCACTACGAATCTTTTATTACTATCAGAATTTTGATTTTTTTTTTCTCATTTCGGAGATAACTACTGAAATGTTGGCCATGTACGGCAAAAAATCGCAAATTTTGAGATTCTGCAGTTGGCAATCTTGGCTCGTACGCCAAAAGACTACTCTAGTTAATTGAAATGTGCTAAAACTCCTTTTTTTTATTTTTTTGAATTCCGACAAAAATGAAGGAATTAGAGGGGGCGGGATTTGGGACTTTTTTTTTCGGTAAAATTTCTCCATTTTGTCTCCGTAATTAATCGGTAATTAACTGAAATCAATCTTATATACGATGTTCACTTAATATTATATACTACTTTGATGCCCCGTTAATCTTGGCCCTTCGAAACAGAGGTTTTTGAGAAAAATTATTTTTTTAAGATTTATATATAGGAAAACGTGTAATTTCCTACATTTCCTCGAATATCTCTATAATTATCGTTATGTGAAGAGAATTGATTGAGCTTTCCAACGCTTTTTTTATTTACATAAAAAACAAGACCAAATATGCGCTCCGGGCTATTGCAGTTCGCGGAGAAGTTTTGCATTTTCCGCCGCGGAATATTAGTCTACAAAACTGATTTTTTGTCTACAAGCAGTTTATGAACTATTTCGATTAAAAATCACATTCTACCTCCGCTTAAAGGTGTTTATTACCCGAAATATCGCAGAACAAATATAAAAGTGTGTACAAAAATTTAATTTTACAGTTAATTTTATTAATAAACAAACTGAATAATTTAAACAAAATTTTCTCAATTTAATATTTATTGTTATAATCGTAGATAAAGTATAGTATTCAACTGGCGATAATGGTAATAACTCACTTGATGAATTACAGCACTCGCCTGTGGCTCGTGCTGTAAACTTCATCTGCGTGAGTTATTATCAACATTACCGCTCGTTGAATAATATACTCTTATTTCACTCTTTTTTCTTTATTTTACACTTGTCAATAATGACATTGTTTTGATTCGTTGAAACTGTCAAATAAATGCCATTTTAGGATATGGCGTTACAAAAATCATATTATTATAATAGCTCTGAACATTTTTGAAAATAATGTCGGATATCTATATTCAAAGAATACCCTCACTGACTCACTGATCTATCAACGCACAGCTCAAACCGCTGTGAAACTTCAAATTTTGCATACAGGTTCTTCTAATGACGTAGGCAACCACTAGGAAGGGATTTTTCGAAATTCGGCCCCCAAGAGGGTAAAAAATGGGGTTGAAATATTAGGCTTTTTCGGAAACGGTTAGATCTAGATGCGTGAAATTTGGCAGAAATATTTTTTGTTGAAATCTATTAGATACGTGGAAGACGAAATTTCGATTTTCACTTTCTGAAGGGGTGAAAACGGGGGTGGTATATGGTTTAAAGCTCACCCGTATTTTTGAAATCGCGTCAGAAACGTGATTTTTCGAGCGATGGACTCCTGGATGGATTCTTCTGAAAAAATAAGAAGACACATATTCGACTCGACGGTTTACAAAAAGATTGCCCCAAAAGTGTGAACGGAAGGGAGAGGTTTTTTAAGCTTCTCGGAAACGGTTAGACCTAGAAGCGTGAAATTTAGCAGAAATGCTCTTTATTGGAATTTTTTAGACAGAGTAAGACGGAACTTCGATTTTCACTTTTTGAAGGGGTGAAAACGGGGGCGGCAGATGGTCTAAAGGGTACCCGTATTTCTGAAATCGCGTAAGCCAGAAACGTGATATTCCAGCGATGGGCTCTTCTGAGGAAATAAGGAGATGTATTTGACGATTTTAAAAAGAGACCTCCCCGAACGGGTGAACAGCGAAAGGGATGTTTTTAAGCATGAAATTTGACACATACTCGCCCATGTGCTTTATTGTCGATAGAAACAATTATTTTTTCATTTAACTCGCTCACAACACACAAAACAGAATAATGAATTGTTATCAAATTGCGATGTGCAGTGCGTTTCCCCGAGTACTATGAATGCGCAGTGGGTTTCCATGAGTGCAGTGAGTTTTCTTGAATGCAATGGATGGGTTTCCTAGAGTACAATGGGTGCGCAGTGGGTTTCCCCGAGTACAATGGATGCGCAGTGGGTTTCCCCAAGTACCATCGATGCGCAGAAGTTTTCCTTGTGTGCAGTGAAGTGTATACTTCCTGAGTACTATAGAAGTACTCAGTGAGTATGTATGCAGAAGTTTTCCTTGTGTGCAGTGAAGTGTATACTTCCTGAGTACTATAGAAGTACTCAGTGAGTATGTAGTACTTCTTTATAGGTATAAGTTAGTATGTCAATATTCTCAATTCCACGGGCAAGAAGTTTCCACGCGAACGAAGTCACGGGCATCAGCTAGTAGAAGATTAGTAAGTAAGGCTTGTCTGGATTTACTTCCAAAAAAGTTAAAACGTTTAATTAAATACTTGTATATCAATAAGAAATTTTTCCCAAATTATCAACTTGATGGTGGCTCGACCTATAACATTGCAGGGGGTTGGCTAGAAGATAATTTTCCGGGTAGATGGATAGTTCTAAAAACTCAAGTGCAGGATTTTTCCCCTAGGTCTCCGGACTTGACACCACTTGATTTCTATTTGTGGGGTCGTTTAAAAAATATAGTATATAAGAGCAGACCATGTAGCCAAGAAGAGTTAGCGATCAGAATTAGGCAGGCGTGTGTTGAAATCACTCCGGCTGAGATTAGAAAAGTTATACTTACACCATATAAGAAAAACGATTGAGCAGTGTATTCGGAAAGATGGTGGTTACAAAGAAACTCAAAGAATTATATAATTAAATTGGCACTTGCAATACTTTTTGTTTTCATGACTTACTTAGGTCTTTATTGAAAATTATTTGTTAGTGGTAGGTATGTGCAAATTAGAATTTTTGCCTTATTAAATAAATTATTTTGTAGTAAAATCAATTCAAATTAATACAATACATTATTTTGAACAAAAAATGAAGAATACATTTTTTTTCATTTGGGAATCCGTTTTACAGACCAAAATTATTCTTAGCTGAAAAAAATTGTTTTTTTTGACGGCTCCTATCTCAAACACCTTTGAACCCACTACAATGTCATTTTGTACAAAAGGGTTTCTCAAGGTGCTGATTAAGAATATTTTACTAGTTTTTTTTTCTAAAAAAATCGCTAACACTTTTTTGAAAATTGATTTTTCCATCCTAGAATGACTAAAATCAAATGTTACGTATAAAGACTCACTATATTGATATATATTCTTATATTCACAACCGAAATTTCAAAATATTCGGATATCAGAGGAGCGAGATATGAACATGAAAATTGGGGCACACTATATATGTTTTTACCAGCTACTTTTTTGATTTGAAATAAATAAATTGTTCATGTATGTACAAATAGTAATAAGATAATAGTATTTTATATAACAAGTAGCTAAAATGGTGTTTTAGTCTCGAGTTATATACAAAAGTTATATACAAAATTTTTTGTATCGCCATTCGAAATTAGAAAACAATATAATTTTGCCGTAATGACTAAATTCTATTGCTGTTTCCATAGAAACCAATAAGTTTTATTTCACACTGTGAAATAAAATTTCTTTATTTCACACTTTTTTCTTTATTTTACACTTGTCAATAATGACATTGTTTTGATTAATTGAAACTGTTATATAAATGTCATTTTAGGATATGGCGTTACAAAAAACTATTTAACTATCTCCAAAAGTTTGTACTACGACAAACTAGTCAGCAAGATGCCCAGTTTCATATCTCACAGAATATTTTTGGAACCGAATAAATAGACGAGTTCAAACACTAGAACAAACACCTTTGAGACTTAATGAACTTAAAGATTTATAAAGCTTTGGGAGAGAATAACCAGGTCGTGGTAAAAAGTCCAACATTAATAATAGTAATGAAACATATCTTACCATCACTAGTTAAAAGTCCTGTTCCTAACCAGCTGCGCAAATAAAGGTACTCTTGCGATTTATCTAAAATATGGTGAGTACCTAAGACGAATTCTATCAAGTCGTAATCAGTGGTGATGATGCCCAAATCAGTTAAAAAGCTCAGCTGTAACTTCTTCCCATGTGTCCGGAAAAACCTCATAAGGGAGTGTATGGTTTCTACAAATAATGATAGCTTTGTTCAAAAATCCTCCACTCTTTGCACCAGTGCAAATGTATCTCTCTTCAACTTATGTAGAGTCTCACTCTATCTCCTTCTATTATCTGCACTAGTGCAGCAAGTGTAGGGTATTTGAACACACCTAATATTAATAAGGAATGGTGTTACGTTGTTTTTTTATAACATAAACATAAAAACCGCTGCCCAAGGAATCACTACTTCCACATCCAGACTTGCTACCCCAGTCTCTCACAACAAAAAAAATTTGTATGTGGAAATAATTGTTTATGGAACATTAATAATATAATATTTGAAATCGGCTACCCCAAAAACCCATAAAACGATATCCCACATCGGTAGTGGGGTGGGGGTAGTGATAGGTAGTGAGGATGGATGAAGTTAAACATTTTTATTAATGACTATTCTGATCTCGAATCACTTTTATACGCCGACAACATAAAGACTTGATATTGCTTTTTAATGTAATTAATTCTAACTGTCCTGAGTTATTATCCCAGATTATTTTACTCATTAACGCTATAGCCAATGAGAGCCCGTTTTTTCACAACATTCCACCAATCAAACGTCATTATTAGTAGTAATCCAACCTAGTTCGGCTTTTGACAGTACCAACATGCAAGATTTATCGCTCTAATTTTTTGTGTCGCTGCAGCGGCAAATATTGCGATAATTTTTTGACGTTTTGTTTCGTGAAATGTTTTCGGCAAATAGGGCAACTCGAGCTTTTAAATTTTATCTGTAAATATCTTCTGTAGCTTATTACTAGTTGTTAACTTACCTTGTAAATTGTAATATTGTATTATGTAGTAGCAAACATAAACACACCACATATATAGTAAACAATCGTCAGTTCCAAAGCGAAGCCTGTCTGAAATATATAGGCTATAACCTGTGCCTATTTGTAACTATTTCAATTTGCCTACTTTTCAATCAGGTAACAATAATATACAAAGATTTTACTTAATATAGTTCATAATACAGGAACAAGTCAAGCACAGCTTTCAATAGCTCAATAACGTAGTACAAAGGTAAGCAAATCATTTATTATAAATGTCAAGTAAACACATTCGCTCTGGAAACAAACTAAAAATGTATTTACATACGGTAATCTATCAAAAAGTAACTAGTTGGATCAAAGCTGTGCAACATTTTAATTTTTTGTATTTAAAATTCTCTCTGCTTAACAAAGCAAACCTCAACATAATTTGTAAACTTCGTAAGTTAAAAATAAGGATTAAATACGTAAATATGTATCAATGAACATTTATTATGCAATATAACTCTGGTAGCGCTAGATGGCGCTCTCTATGTCAATATCGGTACCATGAGTGTACAGTATATATGGGCGGGACATCGGCAATAAAGTAGTGCTCACAGATTAAAGATGTAGTGCTCTCTCTATCGTTCCTCGTCAAATTGCACCTCAGAAACGCCTCAAAGATAGACTATATATTATAATATCTAAGGTTTCCACTCGTTTTATTTACTAGTTGCCATAGAAACCGTCACTAGATTATGTTTAAAATATAGCGAATTCTGCGAAGTTTCTACTGCGTTTGTTTCAAATTTGCTGTTTTGACAATAAGAGTCGGTTTGGAAATATTTCTTTATATAAAATGAATGATGAAATTGAAAATGAAGGTCAGTAAACTCTAAAAAGTGACAAGAAAACGTCCGAAGAAAGCATTTAATGACAAAACGTAATATAAAAAAGTTAATATAACTCGTGCAAATTGGCAGTTTATTATCCAAGATTAAATCGCTCCCGCTAAAGCGGTCAGATAATAAACTGCCAATTTGCATTCTTTATATTACCAGGCAATAACGTTTTCCAAAAAATTTTCACTTATAATATCCCTAGAGCTTAAATTATTTCCGGAAATTTTTTCGAGGTCATGAATATTTTGAAAATTATATAATTTTCTTAAAATATTCATGAACGAGGAAAAATTTCCGGATATTAATTTAAGCTCGTGGGATATTCGGTAAGAAAATTTCACACCATTATTTTATAAATATTATGCCAAAATTGAACATTTTTATTATGAATGACAAAAATTCATTCATCATAGTGAGCCATGGAATAACAACGGGTGGTCAAGTTCCACCACCTGTCATCGAGTCATTGTGTTTGTGCAATTCGCTAATTTATTAAATTGTGTTTTTGAAAATGTCCCGTTCTGGAAAGAATAGTTAAGGTATTATTAAGGAAGAAGTTCAACACTTAATTGCGAAATTTTTTAGTGAAATAAAATGCAATTTTCTAATTTTAGTTACATACGTATTTTATAAATAACTTAAAGACATCTTATATTTTCGTTTCTTATTAACTTGAATCTACTAATATTGGTGGAACATCATTTTTGTTTGATAATTATTCTGAAGTACCTACCTACTTCAAGATTTATATGTTTAATAAAATACGAAATTTCTTAGTGAAATAACATACCATTCTCCAAGTTTATTTACATGAATTTTTTATAAATAACTTAAAACATATTAAATTTCCGTTTTTTATTACTTTGGTCTACTAAAATTGGTGGAACATCATTTATTTCTGATAATATTACTTAAATGCGAGCACAGGGAATGTATTCATTCTTGTGGCCGAGACAATAATTAACAACTTCTAGGGGGCTATGGAATAATAAAAGATAACAAGATAGTAATGGCTGCTGCACTTACAGACGTCAATTATTACATTCTAATCATAACAAAATTTGATTATCAGCCAAAAGAATAAGGTGCATGGGCATATAGCACAAAAGTGGCTCCAAGTTCTAAAACATATGGATTGTGTATTTTGTGCAAAAAATATTCAGACATTGAAAAATATCATCGTCAGCGTACCCACTTGTCACAATTGGTTGAGGATATTCATTATGAAGAAATATTGGATATAAAACTATTCAGAAGAATCCAAGAATATCTACTAAAATCTTCAAGTAAATTTAATAGACTATCTAAATTAAAATTAAATAAAATTGTGTCGAAATATTTCATATATTTTATTAAACATAGACATTTACAAAGTTCAGTCTACAGTCCTATTTATTCTCCATTAAGACGAGAAGAATTCTTGCTAGGCTTCCAAGTCCACTTAAATTTAGTTACTTTCATGTGTTAATAAAATTTGTTAGTTTAATATATAATATTGTGATACCCACAACTTCATTTTTGTAAACAAAAAATAAATATTAACCTATTAATTTGTGCATTTATAATATCCTCATGAATGTCATCCTTTGTGTCGCCAAATAAATTTAATTCTAAAAGCACTCCAACTCCAGCGTCTTTACTTTGACATTTTAAATGACAGAAAAATTTCCACTTATTAATTTGACAGAATGTAAAAAATTTCCGGAAATTTTTTGGGTTGCCATGGTAACTTATCAAAAAACAAGCCTCTGATTGGTTAAAAAATGTGGTGTGAAATTTTCGATAAAATTTTAAGCACTAGTGATATTACATACGATAAATTAACTCCTATATAAAAAAGTCTATTTGACAGTCACATTTTTGTCACTTTGACAGCGATAAAAAAAAGGTGCATCGTTTTTTATCACCGTTAAAAATGCCTGTTCCTCAAAAGCAGAGTACATCTAGTAGTCGCACGTCACTTTAAAATCTGTACTGTCAACTATAATTTTTAAGTATTGTAGAAACTATGCTATACAATATGAGTCGTTTTGGGAAAATTTCGACTGGAAAAATTACAAAAAACATAGAAAAGTCAGTTCCTCAATCCACAAAAAACACGAAATCGTCAATATGGAGACAATTTATAGGGTCATATTCTGTGGTTAATTTATCTTGCCAAAAAACACTCGAACTTTTCTTTTATGGATAAATTTCTTTTTAACTCAAAATTTTGCCAATCAGTAATTTTGCTCGAAAAACTGACATTTGACAAAATCGCTCGACCTCTGGTCTCGCGATTTTTTCATGTCAGTTTTTCTTATAAAATCACTGGTTGGCAAAATTATTTCGTTACAAAGAGAAATTTATCCGATAAAAAAAGCTCTTGTGATTTTACTGTTGATAAATTCCTACATTCCTCCTCGAAACACAAGACAAAATATTACTTTTTTAGTGCCCTTCTTCAGGACAAATTATGCATACAATTCTTGTTTACCGCGTATACTTCGATTAGTGAACCAGTTGGAAAATATTTATTTTTTTCGGTGCAAACTTCAACCATCTAGTGATTAAATTATTACCATTCACATTAGTTTTAATTTTTAATTAGTGTACATTTTTATTATTATTAACTCTGTTTTATCATTTATGTATACAGTGTGTCCCTGGATGGAGTTGACAAGAGTTATTGATTTTACGACGAAAAGTCATTCTTTATAAAAAATTCTGCTTGTCGAAAAAATGAATTTACCATATAAAAATCTTAGATCAGATGTACCGGGTGTTAATAAATTAAGAAAACATCAAAATGCCTCTAGAGAGAAATACCTTTATTTATTATTTTGGACAGAATGTTTATAAAACAAAGTTGTTTATAATCCAAAATAAAGCGTAAATACAAATTATGAAATCTAGATTTTGACTTTTACATTTATGTCAACTTACATTTTTTTTCGAGATTTTTTTTCAAATATTAACATAACATAATAACATTAACTTCAACGATTGTGGAAAAACAATTTATTCTACATAGCCTCCTCCAACCTCAACACATTTCTCCATGCTTTTAATAAATTCCCCATAGACCTTACGAATGGTTGAGGGTACATTCACTTCATTCACCGCGTCTTGTATTCGTGCTTTTAGTGTTTCTCGATCATGCGGCAGGTCATCTGCATAAACTTTCTGTTTTAAAACACCCCACAGAAAAAAATCCATTGGTGTAAGACCTGGTGATCTTGCAGAAAAATTAATTGGAGCATATCTTCCCATCCATCTGGCTCCGAAATGATCTGTTAACTACAGCCGTACCGTCAACCACTGAGGAATGAGCTGGGCAACCGTCTTGCTGCCAAAAAATGTTACGCCGGTTGCAGAGTGTTTATAAATGGCAATGCAAAGTTTTCCAAAAGGTCCAAATAAACATGCTGATTTAAATTTTCTTCTAAGAAATATGGATTAACGATTCGATCATAAAAAATCCCACACCATACATTCACTTTTTTATAACGTTGACTTCGTTTGTGAATAACATTGTTTGGATTTTCAAAAGCCCAATAACGACTGTTTTGTGATGAAACGTGGCCATTGATATAAAATGTTGCTTCGTCAGTAAAAAAAAAACATTCTGTGAAAACTTCTATCTACGAGGTAATTCTCACCGACCCATAAACAAAAATCCAATCGCTTCTCTTCATCTCCATTTTCAAGTGTATGTCTGAACCTTGGCTTTAACGGTCGAACTTTGTTTTCCATATAAATTCTCTGTAAATGACTTTTTCTTACTTCCAGTCTTTGTGAGCGTTTCCGTAAAGATAATTTCGGGTTTTCTGTTACTGAATTTATTGTCAAAAGTGTTGCCGCATCGTCTTCATTGTACTTTTTCTTGGATTTTTTGACATCCAATACAGATCCAGTTTCATTGAATATTTTTACAAATTTGCGCAATGATTGGCGCGATACCGCTATGTTAGGGAACTTTTGGTGGAAAAGGTTAATTGCATATCGATAAGAGACGTCTCCAATCCCATAACATTTGATCAAATAAATTATTTCTTGTTTGGTAAACATTTTTTAAATGATCAACAGAACACTAACACTCTGTTTCTTAACTTAAATTCTTATTATTAATAAATTCAACGTAAAAAGATAAACACAATAAAAACATAACATAAAAGTCAAAATACATACTTCATAATTTGTATTTAGGCTTTATTTTGGATTATAAACAACTTTGTTTTATAAACATTATGTCCAAAATAATAAATGAAGGTACTTCCCTCTTGAGGCATTTTGATGTTTTCTTAATTTACTAGCTGACCCAGCAAACGTTGTTTTGCCATATAAATTATACATTTTTGTCCCAAAAATAAAAGGAAAATTTCTGGAGAGGGCCACCCTTATCACCTAGGGGTGATAAAAAATAGCCTACGACCTATTTTCAGTTCTACAAATATACACAAAAAATTTCATAAAAATCGGTCAAGCCGTTTCGGAGGAGTTCGATAACAAACACTGTGACATGAGATTTTTATATATTAGATTAACACCTTTGGTTCTTATACACACACTAAATCACATTTTTTTTTATAATGGGTGGGGGTAGTAATGGGGGGTGGCTAATATGCAAAAATTTGTTTGAGACATTAGCTTCTCTTGTATATACTAAATACCAATTTTATGGACTCTTACCTGCTTGATTTATCTATTTACTCCCATTTATCCCCCAACCCTTCAACGGAATGAGATGAAAATCTAGTTCCAGATCTCGTTAAAATACATACGTGTACCAAATTTTAAGTCAATATCTTAAACAGTTGCAGAGTAATCGCGCACAAAAAAAAAGTTAGACAGACCGACAGACAGACAGAATTTTTTTTTTCTCAAATTTAAAGTTTCGACGTTTCATGACATTCTAACCCTATTTGAATAATAAAAATTTTTTTGTCGTTACTATACTTCCACTGGATGTGGAAGTAAAATAAACACACTACCCTTAGTACAAAAAACTCAGATCCAAAGCTTAGGCTGTCCGGAGATTATACATTTGAAGAAATGCAAACATTACCTACCGACATTGCCAGTGCCGGAGCTAGAGATCGAACCCAGTACACACATGACATTGTGACTGAGCGCGCTCACCACACAACACTTTCTGGTTTTTAGTTATACATTTAAAGGAAAAAGATGCACGTACTACAAATATAGGTAAAATAATAATGTAACAAAATTATTTAAAACATCGATGGGACAGATCGCGATTTTCACTTCTGGGGAAGATTTTAATGTAAGGTAAACTCGGGGAAGTGTGATTCTGGGGCAAGTGTGACTTGCCTGTTTAAAATTCCTAATAATGCTGAGATTGCGGCACCATCTGTTGATGGAATACCTTAATTTAATGTGTATTCAGAACCACTGAAAGAGATTTTGTAGGAGTTGTTCATCTCAACTTACTTCATTTTACGACAACTCTTCACGTTAATAAAAAAAAAAATAACTCTGAAAATATAAATTTTACTTAATGACATCTATTACCAAAAATAATGAGCTAAATGTTTGAGGAATATTTGGTGAAAATTTGGCATCTAAAAATTATTTATTTTTCTCACAATTACAGACTGAATTTCAACTTTCACAAAACGCGGTCACATTTCCCCGGGTTTACCTTACTAAAGGAATTTTAGTTCGACCATTTTCACATAACCAAAAATTATAAAGCAAAAAATAGCACAGGCTCACAAAAGGAATATTTTTTCCAAAGATCACATTACCATATTCCAATATATTATGAAACCCTGAACACGCATTTGAGGTTCAAAGTAAAAGTCCATAAAATTCGGATTTATAGTACAGTCGAATTGATTTAATTTAATTTTTTTCGGCGTCAACATTCCACCTGAAAATTTATTGTTGATTCTTATGTATTATGACCTGATCACGAAAAAAAATTTGTGCCCAGAAATTCCTTGTGCGTCAAAAGTTTTTGACGCGCTTTCACGCTTTTTCAACTTACCTGTTTAATATATCTTGGTACTAGTAATCGGATGGCAATTTTAAAAATACTGGCTTTTTTGGAATAAAATTCTTATAAAATATAGATCTGTCCCATGTGTATTTGTCAATCCGCCATCTTGGAAAAAAATAGCAAACACCAAAAATGGCCGAAAGAATCAAAATTGAATATTTTTTCTATAAGAAGGAGCAATTTCACTAAAGTTGGCAAAAATAAAACTCATTTATGGTCAAATATAATGCACCAATCCCGGACACCGTATGTCAAATAGAACGGTCAAAGATGGCGGACGAAGTAAAATTTTAAATTCTTCGTCAATTATCACGGAGGCATTGCACGCCACTTTTTTTCTTTTCGATTGTACGTTTTTCTATATACTTTTAGGGGATAGAGTTTGTTTTTTTTAATTTTCAAAAAAAGTGCGTTTTTTTATTTAAAAAAAAATGCATCTTTACAATTTTCAAAAATGTAATTTCTTTCTCCTTTTTTTCTCAATTCAATTTTCATCGAAACAAAATGAAATATACTATATAAGTTTCATTACCGTCATATGCTATAATTTCACCGCATTCGTCATCGATAGCCGATTCATCCAAGGTAGAAGAAGCATTGGCACAATTCTTTTCATTTGCAATAGACACATATAATAAAACATTATACAGTATCGGAAAGTGTTTGTTTTGGTACGGTAATAAGAGCAAGCGAAAGCGAAGCAAACAATAATGTACATAATTCTTTTGAAGGGGCGTCTCAAACTTGGCCTCTGCTAGAGTACTGGTAGACGTCTTTATTGTGGGCGGTCGGTTAATAGCGCAATGCCAGGCGCATGACTTTCCGATTCTCTATATTCAGTTTTCTACAGCTACACTGATTATTTTCACAGCGTTTCTTACATTTACAAGAAATATTACTTACTAAATTTTTAGGAAAAGCATTACTTTGACTCGTAACATCAGGCATTAAGCCATTCTCAGTTTTAAGCCACCCGAATTGTAACGGATCTTTCTCAGAACCTAATCATTTTTGAACTTGAAAATATACTCTTAAATAGCATTTTTCTATTACCTCTTCGTAGGTGGATTCTATTTTCATCATAATGTTTGCCAATTATTTTATTAATCTTTGGGTTATTAACGTTTGTAAAAATAGATTCTTTTATGATGATTCCATGCTAGTTGAGTCATTATAAACAAAAAGTCAATGTCTTCACCAACTATTATAACTTGATTGTCTTTGGTTTTCAAATTAATAGCAGTTTTAGCGATTGTAGTATCGGCGTCTTCTCTGCATATTTTAACGTTAAAGTCATTAACTCTGCGCAATAATTTTATAAAGCTATCCTTATTTTTACTATTAGCTAGAATTATATTTTTTGACTAACCGAGGATTTCATAATGTGATTGAAATATCTACGTAAACATTTTTTTCTAAACGACGAATGCACTCTTTTTCTTAGTGCTATTCTATTCATCGGCATACCCATATACTATTCACTCAAAGAAATAGTATGGGTAAATTCAACAAAAAAAAATGGTTAACTAACAATATTGTTAATTTTGTTAAATTAAATTATATTGATGGTATTTTTAAACAAAAGGTGATTGTTATTATAATTAATAAAAAGTTGTCGTACAACAAAACAAACATTTATTAACTTAAAAAATAGATGAATAAGACTATTATTTTTTTTCATCTGACTATTATTTTGTTGAATTCTGTCAAATTAAACTAGATAATAGTATATATTTTTTTTAACTATTGTCGAATTGTAATTGTAAATCTAGTAACAGTTCGCTCTACTATTATAGTTGACAGATAAACCAATATTATTGCAGAGTTAACCCGCAGTTCTGTTTACAAAAACATAACATCGTTCTGCAATTCACTTTGATGAATTAAGACGTCGCGTTAGCGCTTTTGTTTGCAAATAGTATGGGTTAAATCGATAAAAAAAAATAGTATATACAGGGTGTTTCAGCTAAAAGTCCCCGGGTCATTATCTCGTAAAATAATAAAGATATTTAAAAGTTGTAAATCGCGGATAATTGACACAAAAAAAGGTCTTAAATAACTGCAGTTAGAATTGTTCCTTCACAGTGCACAGAGATGGCGCTGCAGTGAGAAATTATGTTCCGATGGCTGGAACCTTGAAACACGATTCATACGATTTGGGGTAGCTCGACATATTATAGAAATCAAATAAAGTATTAAAAAAGAAATAGTATTATTATCCTTAACAGAATACCTGTACACAGTGTACACGTCTTCTAGAAGTTCTAAAAGGGAATTACCATAAAATTTGCTTGCTCACCATGTAGTCTGTTACAGAAATTATTCCTAGATGACAATAATCAATCATGCATTATCTTATACTTTTATGAATTTATAGAAAATTAATAACATGATTGCAATGTTCAAATTCTCTCATGCAAGGATCATCGATATATTTGGAAGGATCTTATAAACGATCTCTAATCTTTAGTTTGGGTGGTTCCAATACTAAGATTTTGGCTAACCAAAAAAAAACGTCATTATACAATATACGTGTAGATCAACCTAAAAATTAGTTGGTGAACAAAAAACAAAGTCGTTGTACTATTTAATTGTCGACCAAATTGAAAATGGTTAGTGAACGTAAAAGAATGTCATTATACTATTTAATAATAATAATATAATAATAATATATTTATTAACCTTTTCTGCCATACAATAGAATGGATAAGGTAAGTCAGTAATTATATTGTATAAAAAATACATGAATATATAAAAACAAAATATAGTAAAAAACAAACAAATGATAACATAATACAAAACATTTGATAAAAAAAACAAAATATTAATACGCAAAATATACATACAAACATAAAAAGAAACATATAGTACAGAAAATCACCACATAAGTTTTCACACGTCTTGTGTCATGTTGCAACCGGTAATGAACTCGTCCACTGTGTAAAAACGACCTTTGACTAAAAATGATTTTAACTTTCTCTTAAACTCTGCAAAACAATGTGATGATTTTATTGCAGACGGCAAAATTTAAAAAAAACTACAGCCTGCGTAGACTGGAGACTTCTTATATTTCTCGTGAGAGATTTTGCCAAGACAGAACATGTCTTTATTTCTAGTGGGGTAATCATGAAAGTCGACATCTTTTTAAAATTTACTTTGATTTAAAAATATGAAACATAGTGTTTTAAGTAAATAAATTGATATGAAAGTCAATATACCTTTTTTTCTTAAAAGTCATACGGCATGATTCCCTGTAATCTAGGTTAAACATTAGTCTTAATATGCGCTTTTGTGTTGTAAAAACGCGAGTAGCTTCTGTAGATTGTCCCCATATTGTGACATTATAGCTCATTGCTGAGTATACTTGGGCGTAATACAATGACAACAAGGAATCCTCATTTAAATCATTTTTCAACGATGACAGCGCAAAAAAGACTTGTTCAACCTAGACCATACCTGGCTAACTTGATCGGTAAAATTAAGGTTTTCATCCACCTGAATTCCTAAGAATGTAGTTTTAGTAGTAGTTTTGATTTGGTTATCGCCTAAAGAAAAGTGTATATCTGATACGTTGCGATTCCCATAGGAAAATTTCATACACTCAGTCTTATTTAAATTTATAATTAATTTATTTCTGTTGCTCCAAATCTTAAAAACTTCTAATATAACGCTGACTTTGTCGACAGCATCTAAAAAGTTTACACCCGATACTACAATGGTGGTATCATCAGCATACATAAATAATCCTCCATGTTGCAGAACATATTCTGGTAAATCATTCACAAACAAGAGAAATAATAGAGGTCCCAATATACTGCCTTGAGGAGTTCCTAGGTTTGTATTAAATAAATGGGAATCCGCCTCGCCTACTCTAACAACAAGAGATCTGTCAGTCATGTATGATTTTATCCAATTATTAATTGGCTCTCTGATACCTATTGCTGATAATTTATCTGATAAAAAGTCCGGACTTATAGTGTCAAAAGCCCGGGACAGGTAAAAAAATACACCAAAAACATGCTCACCTGGATCTATTTTATTATGGATGTATTGTACAAAATCAGTCGAAGCGGTTTCAGTTGAAAGACCAACTCTAAAACCATGCTGGCAAATCGTCAATATTTTGTTTGTATTTAAAAAGGAATATATACTATTATAAACTGCCCTTTCGATTAACTTTGAGAAATTGCTTAAAATTGATATAGCTCTGTAGTTAGAAATGTCATGACAGTCGTCTTTTTTAAACACAGGTACAACTATTTAATTTGTTGTTCTACAAGAAGATATGATTACTAAACTACTATTTGTTTACGAAAACAAATCAAGTTGTTGTAGGACGAAAAAAATGATTACTTACTTAACCAACTAAATTTCATGTTCAAAATGACAATACAAATTGTATGGTGACAAAACTATTATTTTCTGGTTTCTGGTTGATTTAACTATGAAATTAGATAGGCGCGATTTCATATGCTCTTTTTGGTTGAATTCACTTATCATTTTCTTTGAGTGTGGTGTTGACTGCTTGGTTCTGATTATTGATCATATAGTCATATATTATTATTATTATTATTACCATGCGAATACTTAATAAATTTCCTTTTCAAATAATGGAGTTTCATTTTGTATTAAACTTTTGAAGTTATACGAAACTTTCTATAGTATATTTCATTTTATTTCGAATTGGGTGAAAAAGATGAGAGTCAAAGAAAATACGTTTTTGAACATTTTTACAACGCACTTTTTTTTTAAACTAAAAAAAAAATGAACTCTATCCCCTAAAAGTATATAAAATGACGTACAATCGAAAAGAAAAAAAGTGACGTACAATGCCTCCTTGATAATTGACGAAGAATTAAAAATTTTCTTTCGTCCGCCATCTTTGACCGTTCTACTTGACATACGGTGTCCGGGATTGGTGCATTATATTTGACCATACATGAGTTTTATTTTTGCCAACTTTGGTGAAATTACTCCTTCTTATAGAAAACATATTCAATTTTGATTCTTTCGGCCGTTTTTGGTGTTTTCTATTTTTTTCCAAGATGGCGGATTGACAAATACACTTCGGACAGATCTATATTTTTTAAGAATTTTATTCCAAAGAAGCCAGTATTTTTAAAAGTGCCATCCGATTACTAGTACAAGATATATTAAGCAGGTAAATTGAAAATGTGTGAAAGCGCGTCAAAAAGTTCATATAACTTTTGACGCACAAAGAATTTTTGGGCACAGATATTTTTTTCGTAATCAGGAGGTCATAATACATAAGAATCAACAATAAAATTGCAGGTGGAATGTTGTCGCCGAAAAAAATCAATTCAACTTCACTATTAGTGTATGTACGAGAAATTAGTTCGGCATCACTAATACCCAATGATCGGAATTTGGGTTTAATTTCAGTAGCGCACATAAGTATATAAAATTTTACATCAAGAAATTAAATGTATATTTGTTCTTTCTTACAAAATAAATCGAAATTAAATGTAATACGAACATACCTTATGAGTTTTTCATTTATTTTGGCATAATAGAATACGTGTATACATAATGTACAACTAAAAATGTATGCATATTTTAATAAATCCTTGTAACGACGCACCTGAAAATTAAACCCAAGTTCCGATCACTGCTAATATCACCCCCATTACGTTTTTTTACCATCTATTATTAAAGATGGTAAAAAAATAAAAGTATGATTTAGAGCGTGCACAAGAACCAAAGGCTTCAATTTCTTTGGCATTAGCCACCACACTGCCACCTCCATTAATAATGGGGTGGGGTGATGGTGGGATATTTAGATAGGAAATCTGGATGTGGAAGTGATTTCTTTGGCAGTGGTTTTTCTATAATGTGTTTTTCTGTTTCCTACCTGAAGTAGATTTAAAATCAAAAATATTTCCAAGTATTGGCCACCCGGGAACCTTAGCTGCCCATGTTACTTTTTCTCGCAACTTGTATTTCATGTACCATGGATAAACCATAAATACAAAGATCATTGTTAGCACAACTTCGACAATCATTTTCTTTTCGATAAACAATGAAGACTAACATTCAATAAATTTAGTATTTCGTAATTTTTCTATTCCTGTTATCACAAACTGTTATATGGCCGATTATCATTTATTAAGTTAAAGGCAATAACAATAATATAATCGGGATCAGACAGTATAGAATAGAGCTTATTGAATTTTTTTTAGCCAATTTTAGATAACCTTCTAAAAATATAGTAGACAACATAATTTAAATATACATTATACAGTGTCAATGCAGAATTTTTTTCCAAAATCTTTATTTAGTACTGCTAAAAGTTCTTCAAGGCGGATATTAATCCATTACTTAGGCTCAAACTATTAAAAAGAGATACTTGTTAATAACAGGGAAATTTAAAAAAATATAGTCCAGGAAATACAGAATAAAGAGGTTATTGATATTGAATGATTTATTTTTTAATAAGTAATCACCTTATATCAAAATTATTAATTCAACTCTTCAAACCCCTCAGGATATTGTCAATTATTTTGCTGACTTTTTTCCGATGCATTTATTAATTCTAGTGAATTTTCACCAGCTGAGAATTTACAGTATAATAATAATATCAGAGAATTCACTGAGAATGATGTAATTAATGCAATCAGGAAAATCAAGGCTATAATGACTACTGGATCTGACCAAACTCCAGCGTTTATTATAAGAGATTGTGCTACTGTCCTTAGCAAACCGCTCTGCATTATTTTTAATTTATTATTGAGAACGGTGACTTTTCCTGATAAATGGCAAGAGTTGAGAATTTGTCCGATATTTAAAAAGGGCAATAAGCACGACATTAAGAACCATCACCTTATTACTATTTTATGCAATTTCGCAAAAATATTTGAAATATTAATATACGATTTTATTTATTTCCATACTAAGAACAGTTATAGTAGAGCAGGCCGGATTCATGCAAGGGAGGTCCACTGTATACCTTGTGTGCAAAACACAGTATGTTATGAAGCTTTGGATCAGAAAGGTCAGGTTGATATCATCTACACTGACTTTTCTAAAGCATTTGACAGATTGGACCACTAGTATATTATCAAACAAATTGTAAAATTTTGGGTTCAGTGACTCTCTTATCCATTTGTTATTTCTTATTTAACTTGTCGGACTCAGTTTGTTCAATATCGTGGCTTCCAATCTGTATTATTGAAACAAACTTGAGGAGTTCCGCAAGGTTCCATACTTGGCCCTCTACTCGGCCCTCTATTTTTGTACCCTCCATTAATGATATTATCGACAACCTTGACGTATGCTATATACTTTACGCTGACGATCTAAAGTTGTACAGTGTGTTTCACTTGAAGTGGTATCACCCCAATAACTTTTTTTTTTATTTGAATCAAATTTTACTAAAGTATGGAACAAATTAAGATCTACTTATGACCAGAAAAACTTAAGCCTCCTACAAACGCAAAGCCACCTGCGATACCAAAATTTGCGGAGAAAATGAAAAAATCATATTAGGCATTTTCTTATCTGAAAATTTTGTTAATGAGACTTGTTCAGAATTGTCCAAAAACTTTAAGTCCAAAATTTAACCAAAATAAAAAATATATAAATTTTGATTAAAATAATGTTCAAGTCCGAAAATATAATTTTAATGGGTTTTTTTGTTTAGAAAACTGTACTATGACAATTTTGTTTGAAACTAAACCCAAATTGCCAGGTAGTTGTCAAGAAATTTACAGATTTTTAAAATCATTATTTTTAAAATTTTAATTTTTCGATTTATAAATCGGATTTTGGTCCACAAATAACACAGCCCCACGAAAAAAAAAGTTCAGACCAGCGAACCAGATCACCCATGTATCCCTATGTATTTTCGGTCGCTGAATCCGAATCCGAGGTCAAAAAAAAATCGTACACCCCCAAAATCTTGAGCTAGAGCCAAAAAACACCCCTGGACTGGGGTAAAAAGAATATTAAGCTACGAGAATAGTTGTTACATCCTAATCTATCGAATTATACAAATTAAGGTTAAACAGCAGCGTACATACAATAGATATGAAACACACCCCCAGTGAGGGGTGAAAACTAGCCCCCATTAATAAAAAAATCGATCCAAAACAGCAGTGACTGTTGAAAAAGCTCGAAAGGTCTAAGTTTTGTTGAAGTGCATCAGATCCGACATAATCTTCATAAACTGCCCGTATAGGGTTGAGAACAACCACCCTTAAGTTTAAAGTTTAAAGGACAAAAAACAAGAGAAAATGTAAAATCCGACAGGATTTCTATTTTGCGTAGTACTCTAAAATAGAACTAGAAACTTACGTACCATCAACGCCCTACAGTGTCAACCCTCAGATGGTGTGAAAACTACCCCCCATGTAAGATTTATCTATAAAAAGTTACAGTGACTTCTATAAAAATTCGAAACACCTACGTTGTGTGGAAGTGAGAAGAAACTAGACTATGTTCGGCGCTGTGCTTGAAAACCACCCCCATGGGGTTGCGAGATGCTACCCCTATATCCGTAGGACACTGGAAGTGTGCATCACGATTTTTGCTAATCATAGCATAAAAGTGTAAATCCGGTTAGTTTCTCTCTGTTTTTCCAGCATCCTACAAATATAGGTGGTATCTCGCAACCCCGTGTGGCTGGTTTTCAAGCATAGCGTCGAACATAGTCTAGTTTCTTCTCACTTACACACAACGCAGGTGTTTCGAATTTTTACACTACATTTTACTTCCACATCCAGTGGAAGTATAGTAACGACAAAAAAAAATTTAAAAATTTTTATTGTTCAAATAGGCTTAGAATGTCATGAAACGTCGAGATTTCAAGTTTGAGCGAAAAAAAATTTTCTGTCTGTCGGTCTGTCTGTCGGTCTGTCTGTCGGTCTGTCGGTCTGTCGGTCTGTCGGTCTGTAACTTTTTTTGTGCGCACGTTTACTCTGGAACCGTTTGAGATATTGACTTGAAATTTGGTACACATATGTACTTTAACGAGTTCTAGAACTAGATTATATTTTCATCTTGTTCCGTCGAATGGTTGGGGTGTAAATTGGGGTAAATTCGGAGTAAATGGGTAAATCAAGCAGGTAAGAGTCCATAAAATTGATATTTAGTATGGACAAGAGAAGCTAAGGTCTCAAAAAAAATTTTGGCATTAGCCACCCCCATTACCACCCCCACCCCATTATTAAAGGGGATGAAAAAAAAAATGTGATTTAGTGTGTGTACAAAAACCAGAAACCTCAAAATATTTTTTTACTTTATCCACACCCCACTCCCACCCCCTGTCACCACCCCCACCCCACTACCGATGTGGGGTATCGTTTTATGGGTTTTTGGGGCAGAGGATTTCAAATATTATATTATTAAAGTTCCATAAACAATTATTTCCAGATACAAAATTTTTTCGTTGTGTGACTTGGATAGAAAATCCGGATGTGGAAGTAGTGATTCCTTGGGCAGCGGTTTTTATACTGTAACTTTTTAGTTTAGGGGGTAGTTTTCACACCCTCTGAGGGTTGACACTGTAGGGCGTTAATGATACGTAAGTTTCTAGTTCTATTTTAGAGTACTACGCATTTTCAGTCAATCATAGCATTCATTAAAATAGAAATCCTGTTGGATTTTACGTTTTTTCTTGTTTTTCTCGTGTCCTTTAAACTTGAAGGTGGTTGTTCTCAATCCTATAGGGGCAGTTTATGAAGATTACGTTGGACCTGATGAAGTTTGTTATCACTTTAACAAAATTAAGACATTTCGAGCTTTTTCAGTACTCATTGATGTTTTCGATCGATTTCTCACCCCTCCCTGGGCGTGTGTTTCATATCTGTTGTATGTACGCTGCTGTTTAACCTTAATTTGTATAATTCGATAGATTAGGATGTAACAACTATTCTCGTAGCTTAATATTCTTTTTACCCCAGTCCAGGAGTGTTTTTTGGCTCTAGCTCAAGATTTTGGGGGTGTACGAATTTTTTTGACCTCGGATTCGGATTCAGCGACCGAAAATACATAGAGATACATGGGTCTGGTTCGCTGGTCTGAACTTTTTTTTTTTGTGGGGCTGTGTAATTTGATGATAGACAATATTTTCATGCCTCGGTATCAGAAAAATATAAATCCACAAATAATTAAATGATAGAAAATATTTTCATACCTGTGCTGCTCGCTAAAGACGTGTTGTTCGGTTGATGGTAAGTAACTGTCTGTTTGCTCACTTCAGTATGCGCCTGTCGCCGGCTTTCCACCCTTGGGTGCTTGCCTTGGGTTGATTGTGTGATAGAATGTCGTTGCTCTGTGGCTATCTGTTTTTTGGGTTGTTTGTGAATTTAGGTTAGTGGTTGTTAGTTGTATGGTTATGTTATGTTTTTATTTTTTCATTTTGCTGTTTTGTGTTTTGTTTTTTCTAGTTCATGGTTGTTTTGTTTATGGTTTAGTGCTGGTGTTGTTTGTTTTGTTTGAGTTTTGCCATCTCGCGCTGGGGGTATATCGAGCTCGCAAACTTGGAGAGAAGGACCTGCGCGTGGTGACCACTCGTTTACACATGACTGACTTGCTTTACTCATGAAATTAATTGTTATACTAGTGTTTTCAAAAGCAAATATAATATAAATCGGTAATATTATTATTGTAGCCCTTTGACACAATCAGGCAGTACAATAAATCAGTGGCGGCTGATCAGAGGAGGCAGGGGAGGCTGAGCCCTCCTCTAGCAGCATGAGCAGCCTCCTCTAGCAGCATATCCAGAGGTAGTGAGGAAATGTACAAATTGTAATCATATTGCAAGTTAATTGTCTTTAAAATATCAAGCCTCCTCTGCACAAAATATCACGAGCCGCCACTGCAATAAATAACTGAAGACAAAGTTTACAAAAATAAGGAATTACTTAGAAAATAAATGGTATTTCTAGGTGGCTGGTGTGAAAAACAAATCTTAAAATTAAATACACGGACAAATAGTCGGGGAGCCCGCCCTAGCTGCACGTGCCCCCCCCCCCCCCCCATCAAGTTTAAAACCTAAAGAACAATTTTAGGCATGTCCTCCCCCCAAAAAAACTGGCTGTACTTTCAAAATGGCAGCCATATGTTAAAAAAAACTGTTGCCAATGTTGTTTTTGTCATTTAACACAAAAACTATACTTTTTCCACAAAAAACAACGCGCATAAAATTTTCTACAATTTTGTCTTGAAATTCAAGACAAGACCAAGACAAGACCGAGACTAGTCTCGATCTTGCGGCATCTCTATCTTTGATACCGGATTTGGCAATAAAAGAAGGCTTATTAACATATATCCATCCGCATTAGCAGAAAAGTACGGACCTCAAAAATGTTCGGCATACTGGGCCTTCATTCATTTATTGGATGCGACTCAGTCAGCAATGGGAAAAGGAAAAATAAAACCCTAAAAATGGTACTTTCTTCCAAATATACCAAATATATCCGAACATGTCAAGATTTGGGGAGCAGCTGGAATATTGATGATAAATCAGTGGCATCATTAGAGGAGTTACATGTGCCATATATGGATCAAAGAAATGCGCTAGCGTGGACGAACTTCGCCTAATTGCCATTTGACAAAAAAGTGGTGACAAAGATTTGTCTTTATCAATTGACATTAAAGTTGATTTTTCTTTGATTCCACCATCAAGAGCTTGCCTTATCAAGCATATTAATAGGAATGTTTACCAAACGCGTATTTGTCGATTAGTCGACGAAAGTATTCGCAATATTCCAAAGCCTTGGAATAATTATGGATGGCAAGAAAATGGAGAATCTCTTTGGTGTTCAGCAGATAAAATACTGCCTCAATCGCTTACTGAAATTATTCAGGAGATGATTCCAAATCAAATTATGATAGACAAAAGTGGGGATGATAACGACATCATAAATGAAGCTATAGGGGAAGAAGAAGACTTGGAAGAAATATCCGATGTATCCAGTGACAGCGATAGTGAATCTGGAAGCGAATAAGGTATTACTTACGTTTTATATTGAATTTTATATTTTATTTTAAGAGCTGAATCATTTATATTTAAAATGGTAGCTCCTATCCAAATATTGTATAGAAACAAAATTGCAGAAAATTTTATGCACGTTGTTTTTTGTGAAAAAAGTTTTTCTCCATCTTTTTAAATTTTTGTGTTAAATGACAAAAACAATATTATTTGCAAAAATTTTTTTATAAATGGACGCCATTTTGTAAGGACGGAAAGTTTTTTTTGTCTAAAATTGTTCCTTAGGCTTTAATCTTTACGAAAAATATTGTCCCCATTGGGCGGGGGGAGGGGGTGCACGTACAGTTAGAGTGGGCTCCCGTAGTAAGAGCACAGTTTTAATACAAGTTTACCTGTTATGGGGCGAGCAAAGAAGCAAAAATATTATTTAACGGACCGAATTGCATAGCAAGTTTTGCTTCGTTACAACTATATAAAAATATATAACATTTTGCAGGTCACAAATAAAAGTTAGTTTGCTTTTGTCTATTATATTTTTTTATTCAAAAGTAACATTCTTAAAACAATGACTGATGCATTTCTATTTGAAGTACACTGTAGAAGCAACATATCACCACTTTCTTTTCTTTAACTTTATCTTAACTCCATTTTGCGACTTGAGGATTACTTCTAAAGCTAACACTAACTTATGTTCAGGCTTGGCCGGCAGCAGCTCAAAGTTCCGTAACATTTTCGATAAAAAGCTCTTTATTTCCATCATTGCAAATTTTTGCCCTAAAAAAACAGTATAAACATAAACACACCGCATATAACAAGTCCAAAGCCAAGGCTGTCGGGAAGGGGGAAAGACACATTTGGGATAACGCAGACATACATCCATAACACCGACATTGTTAATGCCGGAGCTCGAGTTCGAACCCGGTAATGATAGACAGTGCGATCAGCATATTCGCTACACAATACGCCTCAGCCTACTGCTGCTACTACCGCGTATACAGTAAAACATTGTTGTAGTATTTAATTTCTTAATTGAGATTCTCATAGACAAATTGTCCCTCATATTTCATAATAATAATAATAATAGTATAGGGTGGACCAAATTAGATGGGATTTGGGGTTTTCTGTAAAACTATGGCAGATAGGCAATAACCAATGTAGGTGACCTGAGCTCGACTTTCGAGAAACAAACAATGACGCAAACCGCGATCGTCTTTTTCGACTAACGAGCTACAGAGCGTTTTTGGAAAATTGTCATTTTCGGATGATATATCTCAATTACCAAGTGTCAAATCGAAAATCGAGTAACACATTCTTAAGGCGCTTTTTTGAGTAGAATCCGTTGTTGGTACAACATTAACAACAACAACACTTCTTATAATATAAAATAATTTTGTCAAAAATAGAAAGAGCTAATCTACAATAAATGTTCGAATTGTCTTCCATTGATATCTATGCATATTTATCGCATTTTTAATATTTATTGAGAAGGCCACGGTAAATAAAATTATATAAAAAAGATTTTTAAGAAAAGCTTTTATTTGAAAAAACTACTAAAATGTAAAAATTTTTTTTTTTAAATTCATACACCTGGAAACCAAAAGCTTTGGGGACGGTCATATAGCGCTGTTGCATAGTTACTTTGCTCAATTGACCGCCCCCAAAGCTTTTGGTTTCCAGGTGTATGAATTTTAAAAAAAATATTTTTGCTTTTTGCTTTATTTTTGTTCTTTCAAATAAAAGCTTTTTCTTAAAATTTTTTTTTATATAATTTTATTTTTTACTTTTTAGTCTATTTATTTTACAAACAAACAGACAGAAAAGAACCTTTTCATTTGCCACCGCCATCCACCCTTTCCCTCTCCCGTCTTCTCTAATACTACTTCCCAGTTCTTCCCCTTTTTTGGAAAATTGGCATTTTTGTATGATCTTCCCACCTCTTTCCACCCCATACCAACCTTTTCCCATACCTTACCACTACTTTCCCACCTCTTCCCACGCCTTCCCACTACTTCCCCACCCCTTCCCCTCCCCTTTCCCACCTCTTCCCACCCCATCCCCACATCTTCCCACTACTTTCCCACCTATTCCCACACCTTCCCACTACTTTCCCACCTATTCCCCTCCTCTTTCCCACCCATTCCCCTCCTCTTTCCCACTTCTTCCCAACCTCTTCTCAACCTCTTCCCACCCCGTCCCCACCTCTATTTTACTCGTTAAACCCTTTCATTGACACCCACATCAAGGGGGACGTCCGCCATATTGAATTTAGAATGACGTCACATAGTTTATCGTATTTTACTCGTCAAACCCTTTCATCTGATACCCATATCCAAAAACCCCCTTAATCCATATTCTCCATGATCTCAAAAATTGATTATGGCAGAAACGAAATATTAATTAATTTCTTAAAAAACACTTTTTTAATATTTTATAACTTTATTTACTTGCTATAACAAACCTAAAAACAACTTTTTTTTTTTAATTCTGGTCTCTTCAACATAACCACCTTCCAATAAAATACACTTTTCAACAACCCTTCTTAACCGTTCAATCACATTTCTTAAAGTTTGGGGAGTAATTTCTTGACACGCTTGCCTAATCCTACCGCAAAGCTCTTGTCTGTTACGCGGCCGAGTAGCATACACTTTATTTTTCAAATATCCCCATAGAAAAAAGTCACAAGGGCTAATATCAGGCGATCTAGAGGGCCACGGTTCTAAAGGGCTATTCTATCTATCCACTTCATAGGGAAATTTGCATTTAAAATGTTTCTAACTATCATAGAATTATGCGCCGGGGCACCATCTAACTGAAAGTATACATTTTCTCTGTGTGCTAAAGGCATTTCCTTAAAAAAATCATCTAAATCATTTTGTAAAAAATTTAGAAAATTTTGTGCGTTGAGGTTATCCAGGAAAAAGGGGCCAACAATTTGTTCGTTTAATATGCCACACCACACGTTAACTTTTTCACTGTATTGGTTTTTACAGTTAATTACAAAGTTGGAATTTTCGGCTGCCCAATATCTACAATTTTAATTAGATACCACACCGTTTGTCGTAAATGTTGCCTTGTCATTAAACAGTATGTTCTTTAAAAAAATCTGTCGTTAAGATAGTTACCTTGCAACCATAGGCAAAATTCAAACCGCCGATCAAAATCACCTTCTAAGAGAGTGTGCAAAATTTTGGTTTAAATGCCCTAATCCTACTGCGTTTCAAACACCTCTATATTTTATTTTTGGTTAAATTTAGTGTTATCGCAACTGCCCTTATACTACCATTTGGATTGTTCCGAAATTCTGTTAAAATATGTTTGTCGTCTGGATATTGTCGTAGATTTAAAATGTACCTACCTTCTTGGTCTTGGCTTGAAAATGGTTCCGGTTCTTGCAAACAGTTTGTTGATGTCACCAACGGTTTTGTGCCAAATTGGTGCTCGATCACAATGATTAAATATTCGAGCAACCTGACGCGTAGATCTTTCATTATCACCAATTAAGCGGATAATTTCAACTTTTTCTTCAATTGAAAGAATTACTCTCCGTTTTTCTGCTAGTATCAGTAAGATTGATAAATTAAATAACACTGTTTAACTTTTAACAATTCTTATGAATCGCCAAATATCAAATAAAAACTTGTTTTTCAAAGCACTTTTGATTAATGCCTATGGTTGCAGATTTTTTTAAAGAACATAATGTTTAGTGACGAGGCAACATTTACGACAAACGGTGTGGTATCATTGGAAGGTGGTTATGTTGAAGAGACTAGAAAAGATCTGAATTTATAAAAAAAATTATAGCAAAGTGTTTTTTAAGAAATTAATTAATATTTCGTTTCTGCCATAATCCGTTTTTGAGATCATGAAGAACATGGATTGGACATGCTGAATCCAAATATGATAGAAAAAGTTGTCTAAAATAAGCCCCAATATCCTTTTGCCAAAAAACCTACCATATTTTACCCCCTAAAACCCCACGCCAATGAAGAATGAAAATTTTTACTATGCCAAATAATTCACTTTTCCAACATATAATTACCAGCCAAATTTGAAGAAAATCGCATTATTAATAACTGATATATTAAGAAATTAATTCATCTTTCGTTTCTGCCATAATCCGTTTTTGAGATCATGGAGAATATGGATTAAGAGGTTTTTGGACATGCTAAATCCAAATATGATAAATTTGTCTAAAATAAGCCCTAATATCCGAAAAATCGACCTCTTTTTACCCCCTAAAGCCGCACGCCAATGAAAAATGAAAATGTTTATTATGCCAAATAATTCATTTTTCCAACATATAATTACCACCCAAATTTGAAGAAAATCGCATTATTAATAACTGGGATATTAAGGTGGATTTATGAAAAGCAGGACACACTATATTTATTTTGCAAGTTTTTGGAGGTAAATACCTTCAACGACTGGGCTAATCTGGTGTATCACGAACTAGTATTAAACGTATTCTGAAAACCCACAACCCCCTTTATAAAATTAGTTTAATACAAGAACTGAATGAAGATGATGGTGATCGTCATTTACAATTCAACGAAGTAGTAAGTGAGCGGTAGATTGAAAATCCACATTTTCTTTTTAACATCTGCTTCAGTGATGAGTGATGGTTAATCGCCATAATTATCGTTGTTGATATTGTGATTCTAATCCCCGAATATTTTATGAAGTACATACTCAACGTCCTCAAAAATTAAACGTTTGGGCTGGAATTTTTGGTGATCGTATCGTTGGCCCTTTTTCCCAGAAGGCAATCTAACAGAGAAATGTGTCTGAAACTTTTGAAAGACACAATTGACTCATGTTGACTAGCATTATTGAAAATAACCAGAATTATTTGAAGATCAGTTTATATTTCAACAAGATGGTGCTCCTCCGCCCTATGCTCTGCCTGTTCGTCAGTATTTGGATCAAAACTTTCCGGGTCTCTGGATTGGGAGGAGAAGTTCCATAGAATGGCCCCCACGATCACCAGATCTTTCACCATTAGACTTCTTTCTGTGAGGTCACTTGAAAAGCAGATTTTATTATACTCGACCTGCTTCATTGGAAGATTTACGTCAAAAAATCACAAACAAATGTCGCAAAATCACCACAGAAATGCTTCAAAATATGCGAGAAAATTTTCTGCGGAATCTGCATTATTGCATGGAAGCTGGAGGTTGGCATTTCGAGCATTTACTAAAGTGATAATTTTAATAACTAGATTGGACTTCGCAATTATTTTTCCGTAAATAGTAGTCATATTAAGAAAAAAATTTTTGAAAATGGATGTAGCTGAAAGAAGGGGTTTTTTTAAAGTCATTAGTTTCTAAAATGCTATTCATTGTGGTCGGAAGTCGCCGCTCAACTGTCTAAGGCCATTTTTATAAAAAAAATGGCTGCTGAGCCTGTTTTTTTTTAATTTCTTTTTTAAATCTCCGGTTTTATTGGTTGTATCAAAGCGTGTACGGTCTCAAAATCTTTGTTTCTGAAAGAGCAACAAAACTAGAGTTGGAAAGTTCAAAAGTTTAACATAACCTCAAAAAACCAGCAAACATGTGTTAACGAGTCATTTTTCTTCTATTACTCGGGTTCTAGTAGACTGATTTTGATGAAATTTGGAGAGAAAGCACCTCTTGATAGTATTACAGTGTAAATTTCAAAGCGGTATATGTCAAGGAGCAGAAAATACGTTACCTTAAAGGTTCGAAGAGTATGTAATTTTGACAGACTGTCATTCTAGATGAGATATCGCCAATTTTTTTTTTAGGTTTCGTTTTTTTCTATTCTTTCAAATAAGATGAACGAAAAATCCTCTAAAACTAGTCATTACGAAATGGCGGATATTTTTCTGGAAAAGTACCGGTTTTTCATATTCTTTGAAATAGCTTTATTTTAATTTAAAAAAATATATTATTGAATATTTAATATTATTCGCAAGCACACAACGTAACGAGGCATAAATATTCATTCATAACCTAAAAAAAATGTTTTCAACCGTTACATGCTTTAAGTTTGTCACAAAAAAATGTATGTATGTATTTTGTACAGCCAATCTGTCATTTGACCCACAAATAATTCCTAAAAGATGTTTTGTTTTCTTATACTATAGAGGAGCTTGCCTCAATCATTAATTGATGTTTTCCACAAAAATATCGTGTCCGCTACGACCGCCATGTTGAAAAAATGACAGTCAAAATATGTTTTTCTCAATTATCTCCTTTCCTATTAGTTCTATCCTAAAATTAGGTATTACCAATATTGTAGAAAATGAAAAAAGCTACAACTCCTGAACTATTTTTCTCTATTATTTTACGAAATACAGCTTTCAGAGTGGTGAAAATTTGTGCTTCGCTACAAATTTTTGCAATTATCTCTGTCCTCGTTGCTCCTATGTATTATTGTGGATCATATAATTTCCCACATCTTTTGTTTAAACAATTTTCTTCCGCGGTGAACTGTTTTTAAATTACAGCAGCTCGAATTTTAAAAAATTATTATTTAAAGAAACAGGTACTTTTTCAGAAAAATAGCCACCATTTTGTAATGACTAGCTTTAGAGAGTTTTCATTAATCTCATTTGAAAGAAGATAAATAAGTGAAACTTAAAAAAAAAAATATTTCTGATTTTTTTTTATACAGGATCTCATTGAAAAATGAGCATCGTTTTGGGCTCGTGTTTCTAACATAAAATAATTAAAAAGTTCTAATAAAATACTTTTAATTTAAAAAGAATATTGTTGTTTTACTTCAATTCCTTAGATAAATTAAATATTTACTTTACCTATGCAATTGCGAAGTCCCGCGCTAAAAGGGATAAAACTGTAGGGCCTTGTTCCATCATTGCGTTCAAATCTCCCAGGGTCAAATTTTTCTGGGTCTTTGAAATAATCTGGATCCCTAAGCACTCCATAAATGAAGATTGCTATCCTAAGACCCTTGGGTAATATGTTACCTGAAATAATGTTTTAATACAATAATGTTTTAATACAGACAAAATAAATGCACCCAGGATGAATCACGGCCTTGACAACAAAAATATACTGGGTGTCCAAAAAGTCTGGAAACGGTAAAATATCTCGAGAAATACACATTGGATCCAAAAAAGAAAAAACAAGTCCTTAATAATTTTAAAAGGGATATCCAATGATACCAAACGCGACCCCCCACCCCCATGTCTACAAGCGTTAGGCCCGGCAAAGCCCAAGACGTCCCCGGCGTCGGCGACGTCGTGGAGCGGCATCGGCGGCTGGGGGACGAAATGGCTTTGGGGCCCACCGGTGTATACGATATCTGCCTGGGGCAGCATCCCCGGGGCAGAGTGAAGCTCAGAAACGAGGTGCAAGGGGCCCAGCTAACAGAGCTGGTGACAGCCATGAGAACCCTCCAGGCCGTCCAAGCGCACCCCCAGGCCCAAGCGCAGCCCCAGGCCCAAGCGCAGCCCCAGGCCCAAGCCCAGGCCCTGGCCCAACCCCAGGCCCAGCCCCAGGCGACCCCAGTGGTGCAACCAGCACCTAAAGAGGCCCCCAAACGGAAAGCCGACGCCGACACAGACAGTGAAGGCGAATTCACCCTTGTCACCAAGACAAGGGCGAAGAAGGCGGCAAACCAGGACTCCCAGGTGCAACCCAGCACCCAAGAGGCCCCAAGCACCAGCCAGGCCAACCAAAGGGCCCCCAGGCCAGAAACCACCGGGGCAGACAAGACGCCCAAGATCCCACCAGTGATCCTCCGCAAGGCGGAGACATGGTCGGCTGTCCGGCAGAGGCTGGACGAGACAGGCGTCAAATTCACCAAGGCCAGGATCGTGCGAGAGGGGATCGCCATCGAGCCCCAAACGCCCGAAGACTACAGGCGTATGACGAGGATGTTCGCGCAGGAAAAGCGCGAATACCACACATACGCCCTGCCCGAAGACAGACTACTGAGGGTAGTCATCAGAGGTATCCCAAGCGGAGTAACCTCTGACGAGGTCAAGGAGGACCTCCAAACCCAGGGCTTCGCACCAGTCTCCGTCCACAGGATGACATCAAGGAGGACAAAACAAGAGATCCCCCTGATGTTGGTTCAGGTCCCCCACAGTGAGGAGAAAATCCTATCGGTGAACCGCTGCTGTTCACTGGTGGTCCGCACTGAGAGGCAGAAAGCCGCCCTGGCAATCGCACAGTGTCACCACTGTCAGCGATTCGGCCATGCCCAGGGGAGATGCACCGCACAGGCCAAGTGTGTGAAGTGCGCTGAACCACACCACTCCGGGGACTGCGAGAAGCCCCGAAATGTACCGGCGAAGTGTGCCAACTGCCAGGGGGCACATCCAGCCAGTTACAGAGGGTGCCCCAAGTACCCCAAGAAGACGGCGGCGGCGAAACCAGCCCCCGCAGCCAAGCCAACCCAGTCCGGTGCTGCCCCTAAAAAGGCAACACCCACAACTGGAGGCCTGAGCTACGCCAGGGTAGCTCAGGGCAAGGCAGGGAAGGGACAGAACCCAGGCCCAGCCCCCAGGCAGCAGGCACCCGCTGAGGCCCAAAACCTCACCGCGGTGCTTGCACAAATGCAACAGATGTGCTCAGCAATGAGCGCATTTTTTGCACAAATGCCAGCATTTACTAATGTATAATGTTGTTTCAGGTCAAACCAGGGTTCCTGCAGGTCGCATCGTGGAATGTCAACGGACTGCGAGAGAGAAAACTCGAGGTAGAGGAACTCCTCGCCAGGGGTGACATAGACATAATGGCACTGCAGAAAACGAAGCTGCGACCAGACCAGGCTATCAACTTCCCAGGCTACCACGTATACAGGAAGGACTGGACGGGGCCATACAGACGAGTAATGAGAGGAGTAGCCCTGCTAGTGAAGACGAGCATCGCACACCACCCGATCCTACTCCCAGAGACGGAGACCCTGCAGGCCACAGCCATAGTAGTGTCCACGGCACGAAATGGCAACATCAGAGTGGTCTCCTGCTACCAGCCACCCAACAACATGCTGCTAGACGCAGACCTGGACTTGGTTCTTCCCCCAGGGACCCAGACGGTTGCCATCGGCGACTTCAACGCCAAGTCCCCGGAATGGCACAGTAGGATTACAAACACTCGAGGACGAGAGCTACTGCGATTCCTGGGACGACACGATGGCAACCTGCTGGTCCTTGGCCCGGAGGGACCGACCCATGACAATGGTGTTGGGAGGCCGGACGTCCTGGACATTGCGATGCTGAAGGAGATCCCCCTCGAAGCCGAAATCACCGCCATGATGGATGGTTCCACCGATCACAGCCCCATTCTCCTAGAACTAGGAGAAAAGGACGGTGAGAACACGACAACATTCATCAAAAGGAGGACGGACTGGGAAGTGTTCCGTGCAGAACTGCAGAGGAACATAGCACACATTCCCAGACTCGAAACCGAGGCAGACGTGGAGAGGGCCATCACCTCCCTGGAGGACCAGATCCAGGCGGCACTAAGGGTAAGTACCACCGAGACGGAAACAAGGCGAGCACCAGCTCCCCTGGCTAACCTCCCAGAGGAAACCAGGCAGCTGATAAGGGACAGGCGAAGTGCCAAGAGACGTGCCCAGAGAACCCGACTCCCGGAGGACAGGAGACACTACAACACCCTGAGCCGGAGAGTCAAGGCCGCCCTTCAGGAACACAGACAAGAAGGGTGGCAACGCCACCTGGAATCCCTGGACACACAGGACAGGAGCATCTGGACCACCCAACGGGCCCTGCGAAACCGGCGGACTCCCATGCCCCCGATCCACGGAGAGAATGGTGTTGTCTACACTCGCCAGGAAAAAGCCGAGGCTTTTGCCGACAGCTTGGAACTGCAGTGTAGGGAAAACCAACTCGATGATGAGGACGAGGACTGGGAGGACGACGTGAGGCGCAGGGTACGTAGGATGAACCGTCTGCCAGATGAAGACCACATCCCCCCGACCACCCCCGAGGAGGTCAAGGAGATCCTAAGGAGCCTAAAACCCAGGAAAGCTCCAGGATGTGATGGCATTGGGAACATCGCCCTCAAGAAGCTGCCCCGGAAAGGAGTAGCGGCGATGGTCAACATCATCAACGCAATGTTGAGGTTGAGACACTTCCCTTCCAGGTGGAAAAAGGCCGACGTCATAGTCATCCCAAAGCCAGGTAAGAACCTAATGTTTCCTTCCTCTTACAGGCCAATCAGTCTACTCCCAGCGATGAGTAAGGTAGCCGAACGAGTCATACTCAAGAGGATAGCCGAGAAGACAGAAGAGCTGGAAGACCTCCCAGACGAGCAGTTCGCCTTCAGGACAGGGCACTCCACCGAACTCCAAGTGCTCCGCCTCACCGAGGAGGTCACGAAGGGGTTCAACCAACGACAGGTCACGGCAGCGCTGTTCCTGGACGTTGCCAAAGCCTTCGACAGGGTCTGGCACGACGGTCTCCTAGCCAAAATGATGAGTATGGGTTACCCCATTGCACTCGTCAAGCTAGTGAGATCGTACCTCCACAGGAGACAGATGAGGGTGAAGATCGTGGACAGGGTGTCCACGTACAGAACAATGGAGGCAGGAGTCCCCCAAGGCTCAGTGCTGTCCCCCCACTTGTTCTCCATCTTCACATCCGATCTACCCCGGACGGAGAGGACCTCCATGGCCCTCTACGCCGATGACACAGCCCTGACTGCCAGATCCTGGAGTGCCAGGCTAGCCACCAGAAACCTCCAGGAGGCGGCCACCCTCCTAGAGGACTGGTGCAACAGATGGAAGGTAGCCGTCAACGCCGAGAAGAGCAAGGCGGTACTCTTCAAGAAGGTAAGAAAACAAAACCCCACAGGTCACGTTTCCATGTTTGGTGAGGACATCCAATGGCACGACTCCGCCAACTACCTTGGCGTGGTCATGGACAAAGGCCTAACATGGAGACTAAACACGGAGGCCATCGTCAAGAAGGCCAGGAGGACGAGAGCCCTAATCTACCCGATGACGGGTAGACAGAGCAGACTCAACCTGAGGAACAAGCTCACGCTTATCAGGTCCCTCATCCGGCCTCAGCTGACGTATGCTTCGGTAGCTTGGGGCTACCAAGCAAAGAGCCACCTCCAGCAGATCCAGAGAGTGGAGAACGTCGCCCTCAGAACGGCAGTCGACGCACCCTGGTTCATCCGCAACGAGGACATCTACAGGGACCTGGAATACACCCCGGTCACTGAGATCATCAAGCAGAGAGCCAGAAAGATGTACGCCCTTGCCGAGGAGCATGGGAACCCACTAGTCAGGGAGGCAACTGACTATGACCCAGCAGATGCTCCGAGGCACAAGCGGCCGAAGGTGCAGCTCCTGGATAACGGGTGAGTATGAGAAGTACCACCAACCGACGACCCACCCCCACGGAAGAGACATGACGATACCCAACCACCCACCCAAGACCCTGCGGGTACCGGACAAACAACCGTCCAGTATCTGTAGTCCCCCTAGCTCCGGGCAGACCAAAAATGCTACCAAAGCAGTTAGGTCTGCCCTTCCTCGAGCTACACAGCTCATCCTTACCCTACCGATGATCCGGATGACAGGATGCCTCTTGGCATCTTGTGTACCGGCAGTCACTCCCGCCACAAACCCAAAACACCCAACAGACCGATGACTACCCCCCGGGGGGCAAACAAGCTGGCGAAGAGCAGAAGACGAAGAAAGCAGAACGCCAGAAGAGGCCTTAGCCAGCAAGGTCCAACGAGCCAGGACCCAGGGAGGTGGACCGAAATCGTCTGCACCGCTCACAATTGTGAGTGGGGCCGACGTAAAGTAAGTTCGCCCGCCCTGCACGAGGCTGGTCCCCGGTCTACAGCGATGTACTGGGGTAAAGGGCAATAGTCCTGCCCGGCCCCAGACATCCGAGACCGACATCTATAGCCAAGAATATTGGCGCTCGGCATTTGGGCAACGGCAGTCAGACTGCACACATCGTGAAGCGATGTGGGAAATTCCTAATATGCAAATATTTTATTACAGGGTGGTTTTTTTATTGTTTGTGCGAAACTTTGCTGATGGCTGGCTATCTCCTCTGGGGTATATGTTCCCTGCTCGGCTGACGGCCTGGGCATAGATAAGTGAGGTTAGGATTAAATTGTTTGGCACAATTTAATCTTATTATTTTTTTTTTTAAATTTTTCCTGGGCCTGGGGCCTTGGGCCCGATGACACCCATCCCTTGGAGTGGGGCGGGGGGCTACTTTAAAATCTTAAATAGGTACCTATTTTTTATTGCAGAATCGGATTCTACGGAAAAAATTACGTCAAGTTTGTCTGAAACGTTTTTTTTTTAATTCGTGACAGATGGCGCTGTAATCGCAAAAATATTTTTTTTTCGTAATTTCTAAAAAATTCTACGGAAGAATGAAAAATAATAAAGTACGAGTTCATTTTCTTGAAAAAGCCATGCAATGGTGTTAAATTTAATATTTAATTCTGCAGATTAAGAAATGGAATATCTCGGCTCTGGGTAAGCGTATCGAAATGGGGTTTTGTGCATATGAAAGTACTTGGAAAAGGGAAAATTTTGAGACCAGAAAGAACTTGATCGGATAACCGGAATCGGAAATATAAGTGATATTGCGTTAGAGGCTCTAATTTGTTTATTAACAACTTTTTTGACACGAGGTTTGGTGCAAATGAAAGCTAACAAGTTTTTCCATCAACCACAAAAAGTTCTACAAAAAATATTCAATCCCTGAAGAGTTATACGCGTTTTTGACCCTTAAAAAATCTCTCCCGTAACGTAAAAATAATAAGATTTGACGCGCAATGGCAGGTTCGATCCTCGGTGTGGGCAATTTTTTTTTTTCGCCAAATTTGCTTTTTTTTTTCATGTAACCAAGTATTTTTTACGATAATAAATCTTTTTTTTGCAATTTTCATGAAATAAATGGCTATCTTGCAACAAACATATGATTGTTCTTGTCCAACGAGGGTTTGTCGGTAGTTTTTGTTTTGTTTTACTACTTTTTGTGAAAGAGAAGGCTTGTTTTACTTTATTTGAGGGGGTGCTTGTCGAAAAAAGACCAAAAACTAAAAGGCAACATTTTTTTCTTTCACTTTTTTCTTATAATGAAAAAAGTTCACGTCTCATGAAAAAAACACACACCTTGTTATTTGTAAATGAGAAATAATCAAAAAATTTAACAATAATTTTAATGGCATAATTATTTTACTGTTTTAATTACAAATATTTACAATTAACACTAATAACTATGTGATTACAAATAGTAACAATCGCTTGATAAAGAACTTTCCGTGTCCCAATCTGAATTCAAAACATTTAACAATTCATCTCCGTTTAAATCTACATCGTCATCGTTTATATGCTCATTAAAAAAAGTGCATTCATCTTCAGCATCAGCTCGAGAGTTACGGATTTAATGAAGTTCTCAAGAATAAATAATTATTTATAGCGTTTTTTATAATCTAAAAAATATTTTATTATAGGAAATGTTTTATTGCACGAAAAAAAAGCAAATTTGACGAAAAAAAATTTGCTCACACCGAGGATCGAACCCGCCACCCCATTGCGCGTCAAATCTTACTATTTTCACGTTGCGGGAGAGATTTTTTTAGGGGTCAAAAACGCGTATAACTCTTCAGGGATTGAATATTTTTTGTAGAACTTTTTGTGGTTGATGGAAAAACTTGTTAGCCTTAATTTGCACCAAACCTCGTGTCAAAAAAGTTTTTAATAAACAAATTAGAGCCTCTAACGCAATATCACTTATATTTCCGGTTCCGGTCATCCGATCAAGTTCTCTCTGGTCTCAATATTTTCCTTTTTCCAAGCACTTTCATATGCACAGAACCCCATACCGATACGCTTACCCAGAGCAGACATATTCCATTTGCTAATTTGCAAAATTAATTTAAACTTTAAATGAACAAAAGCAAAAAGTTGCATTCGTGCAGACTTCTATGGGGGTTATGCCCGACATCAATATTTATCGTTTAAAGTTGGTTTGAAGTCGATCAAACTATCGAAAAAAAAAAGTTATTTGCTAATTAAAAAGTATTGAAGATATCGGCCCAAAAAATATGGTATATTCTTTGGTATAAAAGGCATGTTTCTTGAAAAAAGCAAATATCCTGACCTCATTAGTTTCGGAGTAATCAATTTGTTAATTAAGAAATTTATTTTGGCTATAACAAATGAACGGGTTGGCAAAATGAGTTGTGCCTAGCGCCAAACGATGCGTGTTGAAAATTTCTTTCGATTGAATCAAGATTTTTTCGGATCCGTCAAACCGTTTTCATTTTATTAAAGAAAAACGAAAGAACTTTTGTTTAAACAATTATTTGACCATGAAGCTCGCGGTTTAGGAAAAATTTTCGTAAGAAGATCTTGTTCAGCGGAATTTTTCCTATAAGAATCCGTTGCTAACTCAAATGGTATACAAAATTTGTAAAATCACCTCTCTTTTACCCCAGACAGACTAGCATAATATGCAAATAGTAATAAATTGTTACACTTCCAACTGCGTATTCAATTAAATCGAGTTCAAGATAACCACCGACTATAGTGCATTATGTACTAAGGATCCTAGAGAGCAGAGCTGGGTAATTACTTGTAATTTAAAAATAATTACAATTACAAATTACTTTTTAAAAAAAGGAACTAATTACAATTACAAATTACTTTTTTAAGAAAGGAACTAATTACAACTACAAAGTACATGTCTTTAAAAAAGGAATTAGCAATTACTTTTCTAATTACTTTTCTAATTACTTTTATGAAGAAGTAAATTATAGTGACCAAACAGACAAAAAGGTAAGTTAAAAATTTTAATTAAAAGTGTTGTGTAATATTACGTTTTAATATTTATTAGAATCGTTATTAGAATGTTTGACCTTAAGACCGCCGGAGCGCATCACCAACCTTACAAATTTGAACAGATGGAACTACGTGTACTATTTGGCAATATTACATCGCGGATATCAACCAATAATTTCAGTGCAAATAGCAGTAGCAGCATTTTGTAATTCCTCTTCCAGGAGATAGGTGGAGGCCGCAAAAACCAAACAAATGAAAATGGTAGTGACCTTGAATCAACAATGCGAAGCATGCAATCTAATTTGAACCGTTTCAAGATAGAGTAATAGTAATTATGTATTATATTATCCGTCTCTGGACTTATAGTACAGTAACTAGAGGTTTTAACTTCGGAATAATGTTATATTGAACGGATTTCGTCCATTTTTGGCAGTATAATAGTAAAAGTT
The DNA here is from genome assembly GCA_936432065.2 of Rutpela maculata. NCBI lineage: Eukaryota > Metazoa > Arthropoda > Insecta > Coleoptera > Cerambycidae > Rutpela > Rutpela maculata. The sequence continues at coordinate 6,698,636 of OW386289.2, forward strand.
TCTATATTGTGCAGGGGCTTGTTAATTTATAGGGGGTGGATGCCACCCCCTCTCAGGGAGTGGCACTTAAAAAAATATATATGTTTATTGGAGCTGAAATAGAATCGAATTTTAAGAAGAAAAGGTTCTATGCAATTTTTCACATAAATTGATAGTTTTACTTCCACGTCCAGTGGAAGTATAGTAACGACAAAAAATTTTTTTTAAATTTTTATTGTCCAAATAGGCTTAAAATGTCATGAAACGTCGAGATTTTAAGTTTGAGCGAAAAAAATTTCTATGTCTGTCGGTCTGTCTGTAACTTTTTTTTGTTGTGCGCACGTTTACTCTGGAACCGTTTAAGATATTGATGAAATTTGGTACACATATGTCCTTCAACGAGATCTAGAACCAGATTATATTTTCATCTTGTTCCGTCGAAGAGTTGGGGGGTAAATTGCGGTAAATTTGGGGTAAATATCAAGCAGGTAAGAGTCCATAAAATTGGTATTTAGTATATACAAGAGAAGCTAAGGTCTCAAAAAAATGTTTGTCATTAGCCACCCCCATTACCACCCCCATCCCCTTATTAAAGGGGATGAAAAAAAATTGTGATTTAGTGTACCTATCTATGTACAGGAACCAGAAACCTTAAAATATTTTTTACTTCATCCACCCCCCACCCCACTACTGATGTAGGGTATCGTTTTATGGGTTTTTGGGGTAGAGGATTTCAAATATTCTATTATTAAAGTTCCATAAACAATTATTTTCACATACAGAGTTTTTTTCGTTGTGAGTGACTTGGATAGAGAATCTGGATGTGGAAGTAGTGATTCCTTGGGCAGCGGTTTTTAAGTTATAACGACTTCAAAATTGCGATTTTAGCTTAAAAAAAAAGGTATTTCCAAACGGCTTTCGTCAAATATCTCGAAAAGTATTACTTTATCGAAAAAATGATAGACCAATTACAGAAAGTACAAACTGGAATTTAATTATATTTTTTGTTTATTGATGTAGGATTAATAGTTTCGGAGATATTTAAGTTTATATTTGGCATCCAAGTGTTTCAAAATTACCTTTAAAGTTTAAAATGCATTTTTTTTCTAAAGCAAGTGCTTCAAATGAGCAAAAAAATTTGAGCATCTAGATAATGCTACATCTTAACGAAAAACTGTATTTCAGATAATTTTTTTAAATTACTGGCTAATTAAAGTAATAAAATGGCGACCATTTTATATAAAAAAATATAAATACGCATATTTTTCCGTCATAACTTTTTTATTTCTAATGCTACAGGAACGAATAAAAAATAATTTGAAAGCACAACTAATTATCTTTAATTTCATTTCTTAGCTTGCGTGACATAGGTGTTACAATTTCTGAGATATTTAACATTTAAACTGCATTTTTCGTCTTACAAACGTTCGGACGCCATTTTTAAACTTTCATATCTTCGAAACTATTAAATCTATGTAAATAAATAAACAAGCGAAATTCATTATCAGTTTATGAGCTTTATTTTTGGTCTCTACCCATTTTTCAATAAAACTAATATTTGGAAAAGGAAAAAAAATTACGTTTTATCGAAAATATAGTGTAAACTGTATATTTTTTATAAGCAGTACTGTATACAAACCAACAAAATTAAGCATCTACGTCATGCTATATATTAACGAGAAACAGTGTTTGAAATTCCTTTTTTTTTAATTACTGGCTAATTACAGTAACAAAATGGCGACGTTGTTATTAAAAAAATGTGTAGACGCGCATTGCTTCGGTCATAACTTCTTTGTTTCTTATGCTACAGAAACAAATAAAAAAACAGTTGAAAGCATAATTAAGGTGTCACAGTTTCTGAGATATTTAACTCCCAGGCAGCAAGGTGCCGTCATTATGACGTCGTTTTTTCGGCATTAATTACGTCAATTTCACCTTCAGCATGACGTAAAAATGACGTGAAAAGACGGCACAATGTCACAGCCCAATGACGTCATATATATATGACGTATTGGTAATCAGTGAATTTTGCGATAAGAGATGCAAACCTCTCATTATAATATTTTTCCACAATTATTAATAAAGTTTTTGACGAAAAAAAAACCGGAACGTGCAGGGATCGAACCGCGGACCTTTTGTCTCGCAACCCAACACTTAACTCACTGAATCACTGAACATCTTTATTTAAATATGTTTAAAAGCTGTATACCTAGTTAGAAATAGTAAAACAAAATTATTATTACTATGTGGCAAAAATTGAACTAGTCACTAAATACTTCTATTTATTTTTATTTTATAATGATTTATTTCACGTCATTTTAATGACGTCAAAATAATGACCTAAAAGAAACGTGTATTTGACGTCTTCATGATGACGTCAGAAGTACGTATTAAATATCACGTCTCTGGTACGTCATTTATTAATGACGTCAAAATAATGACCTAAAAGAAACGTGTATTTGACGTCTTCATGATGACGTCAGTAGTACGTTGTAAATATCACGTCTCTGGTACGTCATTTATTGGGACAATGATGTCGGCGACGAAAAATCACCTTTAAAAGACGCCATAATGACGTCACCTTGCTACCTGGGCTCTGTAATATTTTTTTCGATAAAGTAATATACTTTTCGAGATACTTGACGAAAGCCGTTTGGAAATACCTTTTTTTTAAGCTAAAATCGCAATTTTGAAGTCGTTATAACTTAAAAACTATCAATTTATGTGAAAAATTGCATAGAACCTTTTCTTCTTAAAATTTGATGCTACTTCCAATAAATATATATATTTTTTAAGTGCCACCGAGTGAGAATACCCCAATACAATAACAAAATTGTGACATTTTATAAAAAAAAATGTGAATAGGCACATTGTTTCGGCCATAATTTCTTTATGTTTATGATACAGAAACAAACAAAAAATCATTGCAAAGGTTGATTAATTATTTTTTATTCTGTTCCTTGGAAATTTTTGTGGACGTTTCATAGTTTCTAAGATATTCAACATTTAAACTAAATACTTCATCCAATAATCTTTCCGATATCTATAAACTAAAAAATCTCCGGAACGATTAATTCTACGTAAATATTAAATAAATACAAATTAATTTTCAGTTTATGGGCTTTATTTTTGATGTCTATCATTTTTTCGCTTAAACCAATATTTATTGAGAAAAAAAAAATACGTTTTCTAGAAAGTCCGCTTCTAGTTTATAATACAATTTTTATTTGAAGAAAATGCTGTAAACGGACGAAAAAACAGTATATAATACATTTTTTTAATTACTGACTAAGTACTTACATTTAAAAAATGGCGACGTTTTTATTAAAAAAAAATGTAAGGAAGCTAATTGTTTCTGTCATAACTTCTTTGTTTTTTACGGTAAGTATAAAAATAGTCAAAAAATCATTTGAAAGCCTAATCGTTAGTATTTCATTACGGTTGTTAGCATTTCTGATGTAAGTGCTATATTCTGAGATAAATTTTTAATTAAATACTTCATTTTATAGGACGCCATCTTTATACTTCTATATTTTCGAAACCATTAATTTTACAGAAATTAGATTTTATTTTTAGAAAAGAACAACCAAATTTGATATCTGGATATAACTTCACATTATAAGCAACTTCTTTAAATAACATGTTTCGGTTGTTTACTCTTGAGGTAATTTCAATAAAATATATATTTTTCGACTTAAGCGCCAGGACTAACACACATTTCTGCAGTCCTTTTTTCGTTTGAGAACAGGCACGAACTTTTATCAAAAATAAAATTTTTCAAAAAGTCAATAACAATAGTCATATGGTGCAGACTTTTTGACGGACACTGTATAAAATGTGCAAATTCATAGTTTTATAATTTTGTAATTTTTACATATTATGTGAATGGGATATAAAGACGATGGACAAAAAGACGCGTTTTCATTGCCTAGAGAGTTCGTCGCGGTATCCTAATATACTATATAAGAGTATGAATCACATAAAAAAAGTGACCTTCATAACGTATTGACGACATCGTGAAACGAAGCGATCTAGTCAGGCGCCACCTGCGAGCCAAGTGCTAAACTTCATTTATGACTTTTACATTATTGGTCTTACAAACCAACGCTTGCTTTATCGGCAATTTGTCTTATTTATTTTCAATGAATTGGTTCTAGTAGTTCGAGGATTTTTCAAAAACTACTGAATAAAAAATTGAAATTTAAATATCGATATGTTTCATATACTATAGCAGATGAGCTCAGACTAATATCAATAAGATAATATCTTTTTTATTATTTTAAAATTAGGTTCAAAGTTAGAGGATGTTTAACAGCTTGACAAGAAAAAAATGTTACTTTTCGTGAATTTGCAATAGTCCAGTACCATTCTATCGAGTTTTTTCTCAAAGCCTGTGAAATTTCTTTTTAATCAGTTCAGGGATTTAGAAGAAATCCTCGAACTACGAAGTCATGTTTTTAAGTAAATTTAACCTATAATTCCGGCGCCCTTAAGAGTAATCAGAAAAAATTAAATAAATATATAGAAAATGCAGCATAATAGTGGAGTCGGTTTAGGAAAGGATTGGAAAATTTTTTAAGATGGATGCAGACCCTGCGGAAATTATTTGTAATGACGAGTATAATAAAACCCTAAAATTTTAATTTCCAAAAACGGGTAAAACCACGCCGAAAAGGACATTTTAAGGATCAAATTTGTTGGTTTAATTTTTTTTGATCACTTAAACAACTAGTTAAGAGAAGAAAATGGTATCCTTTTATTCTCAATATTAAAGGAACCTTCAGCTTAAATTTGGGGAAGATATCTGACCATCCCCCCTCCTGATATTCATATATATATATATATGCGAAAAAAACTGAGAAAATCAAATTTCGGTTGTCTTGATCAGATCTTAACCGATTTGGCTGAAATTTGGAATGAAAGTAGTCTTTATCACACAAAAACGGTTAACAAAATTTCAGCCAAAAATGTTAAATAGTTTGGCTGAAATTGCAGTTTCAGTCAAATTTTCTGAAATTTTCAAATCGAAATATCTTCGGACCTAAAAGTCGGATCAAAATTTGCTTTGTGGCAAAAGGTAGGCGAGGTATAATATCAAAATACTCGTTTTGAAAAGTAAAAGATAGACCATGGTTACCCTTCGATTATACATGAAGCGGCTTCCTGAGTCACGTAAAATAAAAAAAAATAAATAAAAATTGTAACACATTCACATACAGAAATAAATACACGCACGCACACACATATATAATATAATATATATTTATCTATACCTAGTCAAAGCAGTAGGCACGACTATACAAATAAAAAATATATATATTTTTTAAAGTTTTATAAATAATAAATACAATTATTTTCTGCTTTATACCAGTACGCGCACACATAGTCACTGAGTACACATATATTATATATATAATGTAAATGAATAAAAAACGACCGAATGTAAAAAAAAAGTGATTCTTGACTTATATCATGTAAAAGTACATAAAATAACCTACCTTTTGCCATAAAGCAAAATTCGATCCGTCTTTTTGTCTTTTAGGTCCGGAGATATTTCAGTTTGAACATTTCAGAAAATTTGACTGAAACTGCAATTTCAGCCAAACTATTTAATATTTTTGGCTGAAATCTGGTAAATAATTTTTGTGTGATAAAGACTACTTCCATTCCAAATTTCAGCCAAATCGGTTGAGATCTGATCAAGTTAGCCGAAATTTATTTTTTTCAATTTTTTTCGTATATATATATAAAACTGCAAATTCAAATTTGCAGTTTAAAATGTCCAATAAAACCCTTTTCGGCCAATAAAGAACGGTTTCACCCAAGATTTGATAGAAAGATCGTCCTAGTAAAGCCATCTCTTGCGTCAGTGCAAGATTCTGGGATTTTGTTATACACTCGCCATGACAAACAATTTCCGCCGGGTCTGCATCCATCTTAAAAAATTTCCCAACCTCGCTATTTTATTTACTAAATCGACTCCACTATAATAACAATGCCTAATAATAATAAGAATGATAATAATAAACAGTAAACACATTTAGTTTTTAAAAGTTTATTGAATAAAAAACATAAATGTGCAGCGGACCACGGCAAAAACTCGTTTGAACTTTTCAGATTCATTTTAAACTATGGAACTGTAAAATTCTGCTTTAATGCATTCTTGTTTGTTAAACCACATACGCATGTTCTTAAAGTAATTGTAATTGAAAAAAGTAATTGTAATTGGAAAAAATAATTGTAATTGGAAAAAGTAATTGTACTTACAGAAGTAATTTGTAATTAGATAGTTCAAATAATATAATTACAAATTACAATTCCTTCAACAATTTTCCTGCAATTACAATTTCAAATTACTTTAATAAAAAAAGTACTTAATTACAATTACAATTACATGAAAAAAAAAAGGAATTGTAATTGCTAATTACTTTTTCACCAGGAATTACCCAGCTCTGCTAGAGAGAAACATTAAGTTAACTTCACTAAATTTAGTGTACGTTACTAAATTCATTTATTAAAATATAAAGTTCGCCCTGACATTACAATATTTGTCGTGCCCAAATTTATTGTCACATGTCAAAAAATAAATAACCATTTTTCTATGCAAATTTGGCAAATTATCTTATTAGCATATTCCCTATAAATAAATACAAAAATAGAAAACCTAAATTAAAGGATTTCCAAATTTAAATCTATAATAAATAAATTAAATTCATTGCCATTTATTATTTTTTCAATCTATAAAACATACAGTAGTAAAGCATTCAAAATGTAACAAAGGATATAGAGTGTCGGATTACAATTACTAATTAATAACATCAGGCCATAAGCTTCGGAACTCTCTATGACGTATGAAGGGAATATGCTGATTAAACATTTCTCAAACATATAAATAGTCCAGAATGAATGGACAGTGGCAGTCCATTCTGGGGACCCATCTCCTCCTGACATGTGCTTGTGGTAAGAAAACTTTATTTGTTATTTAATTCATATTTTGTGACTTTGTTGTTTGGCTGCAACCATTATTTAATTAATAAATATTATTGACTATTTAATTGTGTTTAATAATTTTCTAACAGAAAAACCTCTCGCAGGCCAAGTGGCCCTTATTGTGGCCGTCTTAATTTGACGGTCGTGACACTATCAAAATGCCAAGTTTCCTTCGGCCTGGATTTTTTTTTAGAGAATTTTTAAATCTGACTCGGCGCGCGCGGGACGCTAAAGTTAACCCTGCTGGGTAAAGTACGGTGAAGGAAACTCTGAAATTGACATTAAAATAATTGTCATGCCCAAATATACCGAAATGCCAAGTGCCGGAATTTCCTTCGGCCTGGATTTAATTTTAGAACAACTGTTTGAGAGCCACTGTTCCCGCTCAAAATCCTTAAAACCTGCCAGCTTAAAACCTGCTAATTTCCGCTTCGTGTAGACAACTACTCCTGAGAGCATATCGTTGTATTTCAGAGGTTTCTGTCTGTGTTCATTTAAATTAAGATTCTGTGTTCATTTAAATTAAGATTCAGAGCCGTAGCGAGCCAACTTTTTTGGGGGGTTATTTTTCAAATTCGCCAACTTCATAAACTGAAGAAGCCAACTCTGTAAATAAATAAATAATAATTCCTTCAAAAAATTGGTGAACGGGGGGGGGGAGGGAGAAACTACGTCTCAAATTTGCCAAGTCCGACAAAGTTGGGGTAACGTACCCCCCCTACCCCCTTCGCTAGAGCCCTGTTAAGATTTCCCTATTTGAATTGTTGTTTTTGTTAGAAATATTGTTATCGTCGTTGATTTTTGTCATTTTATTACACATGTACCTGGTAATAATAATAATTGGGCGTCCATTTCAAAATAATGATGACATCATCGAAGGTGCTGAGAATATTGTCCCTAATAATATGACTTTAAGTCTGAAGCGGATAATAATAACAACCCTAAACTCCTTGAAACAAAAAAAGCAATACGTAGGAATCATCTACATCCTAGGGTTCAAAAAGTATTTCTGAATGTATACAATAGGGTGGAGAGAAAAAACACACTTTTTCACTTTTTTTGGAAATCAGAAATGCTTAGGGTTGCAAAAGTTGCTACACCAGATAAGCAACACCAGGATAAAATATTATTAAAATCTAATGTTATTTTGAGGTGCCGCAAAGACCTTAAAGTTTTGGAAAAACTCACTTGCAAATAATCTTCATATATCTTTTTATTTTTTGTGTAAAAATTTAGCTCGTGTATAAAAAGCCATTCAAATAGTTTTGTCAATCTCTAAAAAAAAACTCAGTTTTGTATTAAAAAGCTATGAGTTGCCGCAAGGCTGCTAAATATTCAAATTTTTATCATTTTAACACTTTAATGTAAATAATTAATTAATACAATACAATACAATACAATATCTCTTTATTTTCAATAAGACTTGTACAAACAAGTATACAGAATATTGTCAATATCTAAAACTACAGAAAAAAGCTGAAAAAAGGAAGAAATTAATTTTTTTTTCAAGTTAATCTTGAATATATCTACTCTAATAAATTCCAAATATAATTAAATTTGAAAAAACCACCAGTTTTTCAAAATTTTCAAAAATGGCGTCATTCATGAAAATTTAAAAATATGATGACCCTTGGGGCAGCTTGAAAAATAAATAAAATTAAAAAAATAAATTATGATGTGTTTACTTATGCTAAGTGGCAACTTTTGCAGACCCCAAGCTTTTTGAAAATAATTTTTTTTTCACCCCACCCTAGTATACAATCAACTTCTTAAAGGACGGAATAGTAAACGTTTTGGATATATCAAACATCTATCATCCCCCTTCGTTTTATCCATGACATATGGAACACCCTGTATAATAAAAAAAAGTCGAGCATATCAAATTCCTTTTAAGCTTCAATAAGAAAATGCTTTCCCTAGAAAACCTAATCCAATGAGCGCTTGTGATTTCACTATAAGAAAAACCGGCTTGCAAGGTTACTTTTTGAGGACTGAGAGAGAAAGTGATGCCACGATCGTGTTCTCCACCCTCAAAAACAGGGTGGAGAAAATCTTCTCTTTGAGGGACACTTCAGGATTGAGGGAGGGGTGTTTCAACCCCCGGGGGGCGTCAGGATGTCTAGTTGCTAAATTTTACAGGACATATTGAGTTTCCTCAAAAAAAAAACACGATCCAACGTCCTCGCATGCCTGATAACGGAAAATGGGGAAAAAAGGTGGTTTTATGCATTTAGGAATAGTTGGTTAGAAGATGGGAGGATAAATAATATCAGCATCTGTTTCCTGCCCTTGAAAACGTGTAGGAAACAATTTTCAGCATATTTGGATGTTTTTTGCATATTTCGGTATTGAGGGAGGGGGTGGTTTCAACCCCCGGGGGTCGTTTGGATGCCTGGTTGCGAAATTTTACAGGACGCATTGAGTTTCCTCAATGAAAAAAAACCGATCCACCAAGTCCTCCCATGCCAACGAAAATATGGGGAAAAGGGGTGTTTTTTTTGCGTTTAGAGGTAGTTCGAGGAGGATAGGGACCGCACGACTATCACAGTCGTGTTGGTCGCTACCCTTGTATTTTCGGGGTTTTTGCAACTTTGGCATGCACTAATATATAAAGTGGTTGGAGCTGAAACAACTCAAGCGCATTTTTAGGTCAAAATAACCTAAGCATCTTACCAGATAGTAGAAAGTTTGGTTTGTTTAGTTGTGAAACAACCTAAATGATTATACTAATTTTGGTGCCATCTATACTAATTCAAAATGTATTACATTTTCAAATATAAGATAAGAATGCAGAATAATTTTTAAAACAACTTTAAAGGCTTCTATCTCAAAATTAACTTTTTGTTACTTAGGTGCTTTCAGCTCCTTCAAATGAAATCTGATCCAGAGGATGGTCGGATGACACCATAAAAACATCTCCAAATGTACCCAGCTCTAGAGTGAAATGTATTATAATAGTACGTGCCGTCAATGAAGATGGATCCGGGAAGGGGGTGATTCGTGCTCTCCGCAAAAAAACATCGGGTATAGATATGAACGCCAATGGTATATGGGACGCCTATTGCCTTATAAGACCCAACTCGATTATTGTTTTAGACAATGCCCCATACCTTTTACAACGTCTGGAGAAAATATCAAAGACTTCCGCAAGAAAGTTTGAAATAATCGAGTTTTTAAGAAAACATTCAATAGATTTTGACGAAAGAATTAACAAAAAATATTATTACAGGCGGTAAAAAATGTAAATATTCCAAAGAAATATGTAATAGACGAACTTGTCAAGCAGCATAATCATACAATATTGACACTCCTTATTATTGTGAATTCAATCCGAAAAGAATAAGAAGTGTAATGAAAGATTATGTCAGAAAAATGAATACACTTCCCCGACTGAATAATAGTGTTTTAAAGCTTGCTTATTAGACAATGGAAAGCACGTAGAAAAACCGCTGCCCAAGGAATCACTACTTCCACAGGGCAGGCAGGCAGGCAGACAGACAGACATTTTTTTTTCGCTCAAACTTAAAATCTCGACGTTTCATGACATTTTAAGCCTATCTGAACAATAAAAATTTTTACAAATTTTTTTGTCGTTACAATACTTCCACTGGATGTGGAAGTAAAATATTGGAGAAGTTCCGTGAACCATAGTATAAACAAATTGAAAATAAATATTAGGCAGTTTTACAACAGCGAATTATCGTCAATTCAAATGGTTCATTGTCGTCATCCGGTTTACCACCAGCCGATGAAGCAGAGTTAATGTAATCACTGAAGGGAAATTGCTGTGTGTGTTCCAATCTTTTCTTATTATTTTAACGCCTTCGTTTTTGGAATTATAAATACGTAATCTTATTACAAAATATACGTGTAATATCATTGTGATATGTTCAAAGTTTTTAGTGAAAGTAGCGAATATTTTAAAAATATTTTAGTCCAGTCAACGGAGCGCTAAAATGACCAAAATCTCTAATTTAAGTGCTAATGAATGGATTTTGATGAAACCTTGTGCAATGCGTTTGTAATGGCGTTAATAAAAAAATTGCAAAAAAAGATTAGAGTAGGAAATGATCGGAAATGGTACGGGTTCCGTAACTTATAGAATTAGGTCAAAAATGAAACAATGGCCCAAAATAAGATGTTTTTACTTTTGTGAATTTTTTCGAAAAATGCATATTTTGCGAGATATGACCACTCTAAAATTCCTAAAAGTGGGGGAGGGGAAACGTAAAAGTTGAAAAAAAAAAAAATCTGAAAAAATTCAGCGCATGTATGATCGAAATACAAAATTTTTTTATTTGCAACTTTTCTGTAAAGTGCGTTTTCATCGAGATTTTCTGGAAAAACATGAAATTGTAGGGCTTTACAAATATGTAATTTAAAAATTTGAAAAATGTCAGACGTATGCTTTTTTCACAATTTTTATTCAAATCAAATCAAATCAAATTTACTGGTGCTTTTACACAAGTCAAATATAGAAATTGTCATAATATTATGCAATGTCAGATATAAAATGTATAATATATGATACAATAATATAACTAAATTGTAAAATAACATACATAATTTAAAAATATTTCAAATATACATACAAAATATTTATATACACAAATACAAATATACACAATAAACTATACTGAAAATTTATATAAAATTGTTGTCCATTATTTTGGCTTCAGTGCCATTAAATTTTAAAAATTCATGTATACTATAGAAACATTCTTTTATTAAAAAATTTTTTATTAACTGTTTATATTTCACCTCTGGTAAGGCTTTCATTCAATTTGGAATTTTATTAAAAAATTTAGGGCCGTAACAATTAAAGCCACAATCACTTGACTTAAGCCTATTAAAATCTATCATTAAGTTATGTTGAGTCCTCGTGTTGTATTTGTGAATATCCTCATGTTTTTTGTATTGGTTTATATTTTCATAAATATATATCAGGCAATGAAAAATGTATAGTGACGGAAATGTTAAAATTCCCAATTCAGCAAATTTATCTCTTACATCCTCTCTATATCCACGATTTGTAATTATCTTCATAGTTTTCCGTTGTAACCCGAAAATTCTGTTACCCTACGGGGCATGGGCCCAGTTTATCAGACCATAAGTCACACTATTAGCGAGTAATAGGCCGTTAATAAAATTTTAAGTTTCTTAGCAAGAATATGTTTTTCTGATATTTTTTTTGCTGTGTAATCAACATGGTGGAACCAGTTGAGATTTGGGTCAAGAAAAACGCATAGAAATTTTACTTTTTTTCACATATGAGAAGTTGTTATATAATTCACTAAGTAAGCATTAATTTTCCCTCATTTTATGCAAATCTGAGGTGAACCATTCTTTTTTAGATTTTCTCTTCTTGTTTATTTTTTTTTCATTTTTTATTTTTTTTGTTATTTTTTTTTGTTTATTTGTTAATGATAAAAGTGGGAGAACTGATTTAAAGGGTGATAAGACTTTTTAATCAATAACTTTTTTTCAAAAAACCATTTGTTTCGTAACAATAAGGAAGATAAAATTCGTGATGTACCTTTTCGGATGCCATTTAAGAATAGAATGCAGTAAACAAGCACTTCATAAAAGTGCGTCATTTCATTATCTTTAAATAAGTATTAAAAATCGTTAAAATAAAAAATTTATCATACAATTTTTTTTTCTTAAGTAATTGAAGAGCTAAGTGGATAAAGGTGTTATGTGACATTTTTGAAAATTTTGAGATTTCTACACAGACAACTATTTTAACTTATAATCTATCATTTCAATAAGTTTTTGGGAAAATAAACCTTTCCTAAATGCGTTTTAATGTTGATAAAGGTGTTATGTACATATGGTTTTTATATAATTTAATGGATAAGGGTGTCATGATCACATACCACCTTTATCCATTACTGTGCGATATTAAATTGTTTTAATCCAAAACACTTTGCTTTTAAAGTTATGTTATATTGACATTAATGTGACAAGTTGTGTTAAGTGTTTCTTACTATTATAGTGAAAATGGCCAGTCGTAGTAAACTGATTTTCCAAAGGCAATGAATAAACGATTTCATGAATCTTGTAAGATGTTTATAAATTGGCTGATATTTGGAAATAGTGCTTACAGTGTTTTAATCCATATATTCATTTCGTTCAATTTCGAAATGGTATGAGATGATACAAGAGTCGAGATGGTACTTGAGTATCTAATTGCTGTAAACACATTTATACCTTTTGTCAATTCAGCAAAAATCAGTCACATAGTGGCAATTTCTTCCCAGGCAAGTTTTAATAATGTTTTAAAAACAAAACATTATCAATATAAAATGCAATAATAAAATACGAATTTACCAAAGTATTCTAGCAAATTAGTCTGTAAATCAGAAATACTGGAAAGTGACGCTTTGCGGTGTTGATTTTTGTACAAACATTTTTATGCTGACAAGTAGAAGAGGGCTGGACTGTAGAAATTTTTATGACAAGAGCAAAACTGATATCTGGTATGGCTTCTGCCCACCCAATATTTTGAAAGAGCATTAAATTGTTTAAGACAAATCTGGCGAATTCCGAAATTCTTGCGGAAAAAATAATAAGTATGATAATTACGCCAATCAAGTCAAAGGTGATTTGGGTTTGTAAGGTTATTGTTTAAGAATTACAGGGTTCGCTATGCTTACATCTATTGGGTTATCTGTGAAAAACCCCTGCCTACCCAATAAAAATGCTGAAATTACGTCTATGGTATTCAAAATTGTTTAATTGAGATCATGAAATGACTCACATTTTTTCCCAAATGTGATGCTGGAAATAATACTAAAGAATACGGAGAAAATTATAAACTAGCTTTCGAACAACAAAAGCGTGACGGAGCAAAAGTTACAGTAGATAGAACGATTTGTTTTCTTACTTTAGATCTTCAGCAAACCATGCCGCTGCCAAAATTAAGTACATCTAAAGCATTTTACCTTCGTCAAATGTGGTTTTACAACCTTGGCATACATACATTGAGGAATACTGAAAAAAAAAACGTTCTTTTTCACATGGACTGAAGATATGGCCAGCCGTGAAAGCCTAGAAATTGCTAGTTGCTTACATACCTTTTCACAAATTTACAATGAATATTTCCAAGAAATCGATCACATTATAATATGGCCCTGTCCTGTGATGGACAAAATAAAAACTTCAATATCATTACACTTTACCAGATGTTGATTTTAAAGAGAGAATTTAAAGTTATCGACCATAAATTTTCGGAGGTGGGACATTCATATTTAGATTCAGACAGAGACTTTGGCAGAGTCGAGAAAATTTTAAGGAAACATCAAAACATCTACGTTCCGGAGCAGTATAGAGAAATTTTAAGAACTCCCAAAGACGCCGTTGTCATAGATATGAAGAATCATTTCAAGGATATTGATGGAATTGCCTCAAAACTCAATTTGTACAACAGGAAGAAAAACTTGAACAATGAAAAGGTTTATTTTCGCGACGGTATAAAATGGCACCTATGGGTGCTACTATTACATCACTAGATGAAATGACTCCATTTTACAAAGTCGATATTTTAAAGAAAAGGAATATGCATAAAATAAATTCCGACGGTATTGCTCTAACGGTGTTTAATGAAAACAAGGGCAGCCTAAGTGTAGGAAAACTGGCCAATCTTAAAGAACAATTACCATTCATAAATGAATGGTAAGGCCGTATTATCACAACATACTTGGAAATAACCAAACTGTGGCTCAAAACCGTAGAACTGTCCGACTACCTAAAAATTGTACAATGTTTTAATAATAATAAAATATGTTTAATTTCTTAACACTTTTATTCACTAATTCCTTATTCATTTCAGAGAAACTTATGAACGGATAAAGGTGTTATGTACATTAATTTTTTAAAATTTTCGAAAATAATGACAACTGGCAACTTTAGTTATTTGTCTCTGAAAAGTACATCAAATGTCAATATCATCGCAAAATGCAAGCTATATAGTCGTTATAACAAAAAAGTTCTCGCCTAAAAACTTTCGAGTTAAATTACTCAATAACGTGTTTTTGTGACATAACACCTTTATCCACTTAGCTCTTCAATTATTCATCTGACGATAAGAATTCTTGTGGATGGCACGACAAACTGTTGGCCTAATGTGTGCACAAATTAACTACATAAAAAAAGTCTTATTTCAACCCTTTGAATCAGTAAGTACTCCCACTTTTATTATTAACAAATAAAAATTGTGAAAAAAAATATTTTTCCGGAAAATTTTTTCACATTTTCAATTTAAAAATTACATAAATTGTATAACTATTTAGGTTTTATATTTTTTTACATTAAAATATATAAATCACGCTCATTTTTTGAATTTTCATGTATTTTTTAATGTGCAAAAAATGTAGTACATTATTTATTGTGAAAAACTGCCTGTAACTCGGAAAATTAGCAAGTTACAAAAAAATTCCAAGAGACAAAAAATGTTTAGATGGCCTAAATGCATACGTCTGGATTTTTTCAAATTACGTATTTTTAAAGCGCTACAATTTCAAAGAAAGAGGTAGTTTTTCATGTTTTTCCGGAAAAACTCGGTGAAAACAAACATTACAGAAAAATTGCAAATAAAAAAAGTCTTGTATGATGATACACTCACCTGAATTTTATCAGATTTTTTTTTCAACTTTCACATATCCCCTGTTCCACTTTTAGGAATTCTCGAGTGGCCATATCTCGAAAAATGCATGAAAAATATGCATTTTTCGAACAAATTCACAAAAATTAAAACATCTTATTTTGAGCCAAAAAAGGTAAGTATATTGTTTTTGTTTCATTTTTGACCTAATTCTACAAGTTCCTACTCTAATCTTTTTTCAATGTTTTTATTAACATCATTACAGACACATTGCACAAAGTTTCATCAAAATCCATTCATTAGCACTCAAATTGACTGGACTATTTTAATTTCGCATTATTCATCTGCAAGCTCAGAAAAACTTATTCAAACTCTATGTATCTCTATATATATATCAACGTGGTTTACACAAGAACAAATGAGTGCTGCATTCGAGAAATGATCAAATCAGTGCTCCTTATATTTTTTCGTCATAGCTCCCTCGAAAGTATACTCTAATTCCATTGTTTTGTCGATCGTAAGTGACGCTTTGTGTACCAAATACTTGTTACCATTGGCAACGGGTCGTTATTTTTCAAAACGTCACTAGGGAAAAAAGTAAATTTGAGATAATTTTCTCTTTCATATTACTATAATACGTACTGAATTAAATGTTTTATGTTGAATATAAATAATAGTAATGCTAGTAAGTAGTAAGCTAATTTAAAAAGAATAGAGCTATACAAAACGATATTTTTATTATTCAAAATCATCCTATTTATTTCTATTAAATACCAAAGAACAATTTTATTGAAACAATGAGAAACTTGAACTATATTTATCTATATTATATTTATATTATTTATATAATATGTTTTATTTATTTATATTAAATACAAAAGAACAGTTAAAACAATAGATACTTGAACAATCGAGTTATGTTTTTTTTTATTGTGTCTAGGCTTATATTCTCATTTCTTTCTATATTGTTTATTGCGAAAAATTCTTGTTGTTCACCAGTAGTAGGATTGTTGATAGGTTGTATCGTTGAACATGAATCAGAAGCCAACTCTCCTGACTTGTTTTGATTATATAAAATTCTATCGGCGACGTCTAATTTATTTCTCATTGAATCCGACACATAGCTTTCCGCAACTGTAGAGGATTTCCATCCACCATGTCTTTTCAAACCAAGAACTTCGATTCCTGTATCAGTCAGAAAAGTAGCAGACGTCCTTCGAAAAGAATGGCCTGTATAAGTACTGGGATTTTCCAATTCCAAATATTCTGCGATCTTAGCAGGGATTTTTGCAAAAGTATTTTTGCCTACTGGTTGGTTTATACATATACCTGCGTGGTATTTTATAAAAAATCTACGAATTTCTTTATTTTGCCTAGCGTTAATATATTTTCTAACTATTTCGACAAAATTGATGCATTGTTCATCTTTGTTAATAATCGTAAAAATTATTACAGAACTTTTGTCTTCAACACCTTCAATTACCATTTTACACAACTCGTCCTTCCTACAGGCGCCAGCTATTCTCATAATCATAACAACCTGAAAAAGTTTAATTTAGTATAAGTGAGCAACGACCTATTTAATCATAATAGCTTACCTTCATCAACAAATGTGTATTATCTGGTGCTTCGAGTAAAAATTTGTTCATATCTTCTCTTATAAATATACAAGATATTTTAGGTTTAAAACCATCATTTTTTCGCTTCAAGAATGTCGTTAACTTAGGATACTGTGATATCTTCTCGTTGTCATTAATAAATACAGTGCTTTTTAGCATCGAATACTCAGACCAAAGACTACCTGGAGACTTTAACTTTTCAGATCTGTTCACAAAATAAGCCAGCAACGCATTTTCTGTTATGGTGTTTACACCCTTCTCGCGACACCAACTTTTAAATACTTTATATGTGTCTTCGTATCGCTTTTGAGACTTTCTTGGAAGTAAATCCATAGAAGCCTTATTTGCTAATTCTTCTATATTCGACATTACTTATAATATTATTGTATTGCTATTATGATAATACGGCTTATATTGACAGTAGTTGTCATTTGAATAGAAGCCACCAGAAACGACTCTCTGGCCTTCCCGCCAATATTGAATTATATGCGCATATGTCATATGTCGGTGGTATTATTGTCAACCTATAAATTCGCAGGTTTCTAAATTCACCGGTGGAGCGTACCGGTAAGCAATAACATTATATGATTGGCTATTTTGAAAACCAAAGCCAAAATCAGCTTCGAATTTTATCTACCAATGCGTCGAGCGGATTTATAGGCTGACAATACCACCGACAAATTGGCCGAAGGTCACCCCAATTTACCAA
Source organism: Rutpela maculata (assembly GCA_936432065.2). Lineage (NCBI taxonomy): Eukaryota > Metazoa > Arthropoda > Insecta > Coleoptera > Cerambycidae > Rutpela > Rutpela maculata. Next base: position 6,716,538 of record OW386289.2, read on the forward strand.
TGAAAGGGTGCGTTTGCACGCACTCAGTAATTTAGTCGAGTCGCTTAGTAATTTAGTACTCGACCAATGCGGACAGCGTGTTTTAGTCAAGTAATTTAGTGGAAAGCAATTACTAGATTACTGGACCGTCTCCCTACTCAACTAAATTACTGGATGCGTGCAAACGCCCCCAAACATCGAACGTGCCTCCGACAGTGGCGCTTCTGGGATAGGTCCTCTGTGGCCGCGTGCTAAATTTATTTTATTGATGGTTGCCATGGATATTCCAAGCATCGCTACCTTTACTAATACAAATATGAAATCTTACTCAAATAACTATAGTTTTCCATTAGTTTTTCTCAAGTTTTTTTCCAGTTTAATAAGTCATAGGTATGACGAAAAACATAATATGCACCGCAGGTCGTACAGTGCGATTTTTTAGCCTCGAATACTTGCAAACCTCGGCCCTACGGGCCTCGGATTGCAAACTGTATTCTCGACCAAAAAAGTGCACCTTACGACCCTTGGTACATAAATAACTATATATTTTACAAGAGACTTCACATAGTACTTCAATATTACCTTTGTATTCAGTGTCTTGGTATGGTTATCTACTTATTAATGGCACTGGGGGATAGAGCCTAAGCGTCTCCTTAATTACCAATTCCAAATACTTCATTTCTTGTAAATCGTTATAAGATGCTCCTCTGGATATATCATCACCAAATATATCTTTCTGTTCTTGAAAGGCACGTTCCTATGAATAGAAAATCCGTTAAATATATATATAGGTGCTTGTATATTTATGTATCTACGTACAGGGTTATTCATTATATTTAGGCCAGCCTTTATTGTCGTTATTATTGGAGACAAAAAAACGAAAGTTGTAGAGCTGTAATTGAACCTCTTTAATAACTTAATGGAAGCACAATGGCGTGCAGAAATTGAAAGCAATAATATTTTGTTTAATGGAAAGTGTTATATATGCAACTATTGATTAGAAATAATAGTAATATATATATAGGAGTTTATGCATGTCAAGATATGACAGGTAATGTAAAATAAAGATACATTCAAATACATATAATATTTTGTGGTTTATTAGAATACATTAGAATCTACGCGAGCTAAACAGATACAAACTTAACAGTGGCGACGAGAAATCTAAAGGTTATGTAAAAGTATAAAACTAACAGTGTGATTTATTTTTACAATTAATTATTTTTTATTTATTTACTTTTATCATGATTAGAGAATATTATTTAGGTAGAAGAACGCACTACCGGGCGTCAAAATGACGCGACACCAATTTATTTCTCGGGGGGCGCCAGTCGCGTATTACCCCGTTCTTCTACCTCCCAGGCGGGTTCGAGATAAGATGCACTTCGGTAGCCGAGTAATGGGACCAAGGCTGCACTACCACAGATCGGAAACTACGCTCTCTCTGGACCCGAATTCCCTCGTTAGGGGTTTAGGCACCTCTAAATTTCCTGAATTTTTGCATAAAAAAATCCCAACCGAAGAATTTCTCTGCGGAGGGATTAGTTTTGGTACGCGAAAATCACGTTTTGGTCCATTAATAACGGAATATATTTCTCAAAAAACGCATAGGGCAACAATATACAGAAAGTAGGTATTTTTATAATAAATAAAAAGTGTGTAAGTTGTGATTTGCATAATACCTAAATAATATTCTCTAACAGTGTGACATAAAAAAAAAATGACAGCAAGCGCTGAGGAACTTATTGCACAATTAATTCGAGTAATTCAAAGTGGAGGTAACAGTAATAATGGAAACATAATTGGAGGCATACAACTACAACCATATGATGATATACAGGAAACATTTACAACATATGTGGAACGTTTAGAAAATTTCATATTATTGAAAAATCTAACAGGAACAGCGGAAGAAATAGATAACAAAAAGGTACAAATATTAATAAACTGCATTGGAACAAAATATTATCAGCTACTAACAAGTCTCACAGCACCAGATTTACTCAAAACAAAGAGGTATATTGATTTAATTAAGTTATTAAAAGATCATCTAGACCCCATACCAAATGAAATTTCAGAACAACATAAATTTCTATTACGTATACAAAGTGAAGGAGAATCGATAGCAACATTCTTTACTGAGCTCAAGAAATTAACCACATATTGTAATTTTAAATGTACAAGTTGTAATGTTTCAACTATTAACACCCATCTAAGATCGCAATTTATTCGTGGTTTGAGAGATAATGGAACTAGAGAAAAGTTATTACAGCAGAATAAATTGACATTAAAAGAAGGATATGAATTAGCATTAGCTATTGAATCTGCAAAAATAGAAAGTAAACAAATTCAAGGTACAGAAGGGAAAGGTATGAATCAATTGAAATCCGCAATGAAGAGAAATAATACAAACAGCATTAGCAAGCAGCATACGCCAAAAACGTACAATAACAATGACACCCAGGGAAAATTAAAAGGAAAATGTTACAGATGCGGTGACGGAAATCATATGAGTTTTAAATGTAATTTTAAAAATGCCAGGTCGAGGAAATATGACGGAAACTCAAATTCAAAAATAGCAGGAACAAAGCAGATTGAATACGGTGACAGTGAACTTGAAAACAGGGAACAGATGCATGAAATTTATAATATTTCAAATAATTCAAAGAATGATAAATTTATGTTACAACTTTTCATAGATGGAAAACAACATTCATTTGAATTAGACACAGGTGCAGCAGTTACGTCAATTGGGATAAAGGAATTTAGAGCTTTATGCCCAAATAAAGAATTGAGACAGACACATGTTAAGTTACGAACATATACGGGACAGATTATTGAACCAGAAGGAGTTGCTACAGTAGAGGTTGTATATAAAAATCAGAAAATTTATGACGATATTTATGTATTACCAATGAAAGTTGATGCCGTTTTTGGACGCGAGTGGCTAAGGAAAATTTATATTGATTGGAAGGAAATTAAGAAATTGGAGACAGTAGACCAGCAGAACGAATTAAACAGATTGTTGGACGCATTTCAAGATTTATTTCAACCTGGAATTGGAAAAATATCTAATTACAAAGGTGAATTACGTCTTAAAAATAATATAATGCCCATTTTTGTAAAGCCGAGACCAGTACCTTTTGCTATAGTTGACAAAGTTGGAAATTAATTAGATAGACTGGAAGATGACGGCATTATCGAAAAGGTAGCTCATGCAGAGTGGGGAACACCTATTGTTCCGATAGTTAAAGCAGATAAATCTGTACGAATTTGTGCAGACTACAAAGTTACTTTGAATAAACATTTACAAGATGACAAATATCCTATTAAAAGAATTGAAGAAATCGTTGCAAAATTGAATGGTGGTAAATTATTTTGTAAATTAGATATCAGGAAAGCATATTTGCACATGGAGATGACAGATAAAAGCGCAGCTTTGCAGACAATATGCACTCACAAAGGAATGTACAAGGTCAACAGGTTAATGTTTGGAGTCAAGACAGCACCTAGCATTTGGGGACGATTTATGGATCAGATGTTGGGGAATTTAGATGGAACAACTTATTTCTTTGATGATGTCATAATCCAGGGTAAAAATTTAAATGAAATGATTTACCGATTGAAACAGGTTTTCCTAAAGTTTAGAGAATATGGTTTAAGGCTAAATAAAGGGAAATGTGAATTTTTGAAAACGTCAGTAAATTATTTGGGACATACCATTGACAGAAATGGATTACATAAAAGTGATGACAAAATAAAGGCAGTGATGGAAGCTCCATACCCAAAAAATGTAAATGAACTACGAACACTTTTAGGTTTTGTGAACTATTATCACAGATTTATTCCAAATATGTCAATGACATTAAGACCATTACATGATTTACTACAGCAAGGTATTGATTTTAAATGGACGACTGCGCAGAGTAGAGCTATGGAACAGATTAAAAATGAAGTTGCAAGTGATCGAGTTTTAGTACCGTACAATCCTGAATATCCACTCATCTTGGCGGTAGACGCTTCACCGCACGGACTTGGAAGTGTTTTATCTCACAGGATCGAGGGAGTTGAACGACCAATCGCATTTGCTTCAAGGTCATTGACTAAAAGTGAAAAATCATACAGTCAGATTGATAAGGAAGCTACAGCTATATTTTGGTCGTTACAAAAATTTTTCCAGTTTTGCTATGGAAGAAAGTTTACATTGATAACAGATCACAGACCACTCACGACAATATTTAATCCACAGAAGAATTTACCAGCTATGACAGCGACACGAATGTTACATTATGCTCAATTTCTATCTGGATTTGATTATGATATTGTCTACAGGAAAACAACAGAAAATAGTAATGCTGATTATTTTTCTAGATTTCCGTTAAATGCAACAGAGAAGCAAGGTAATTGTGACGAGTATTCACTATTTCAATTAAGACAAATTGAAATGTTACCAGTGACAGCAAAACAAATTAGTAAAGCTACAAAAGAAGATGCAGAATTGAAGAAACTTTATATGTTGTTACAGACAGGAAATAGTTTAAAGGGAACAGACTTTGCTGGAAAGGAAAATGAACTGACTATTGAGAATGGATGTATTCTACGAGGAATGAGAGTGGTAATTCCAAAATCCTTACAGCACATCATATTAGCAGAACTACATAGTGCCCATATAGGCATGGTTAAAATGAAAGGGCTTGCACGTAGTTACTGTTGGTGGAAGAATATTGATAAATGCATTGAGGAGAAAGTTAAAAGTTGTACTAGTTGTTCTAAGTTACAAAAAGAAGAGGCAAAAGTTATTTTACATCCATGGGAATTTCCTAGTCAACCATGGCAACGCATCCATATAGATTTTGCAGGACCATTTATGGAACAGTACTTTTTAATAGTGGTTGATGCTCATTCAAAATGGCTAGAGGTAGTACCTATGAAGAAAATAACGTCAACAACTACCATTAGAGAACTTAGAAAAATATTTGCAAGATTTGGTTTACCAATAACTATAGTAACAGATAACGGAGCACAATTCATCAGCGAAGAGTTCAAGACGTTTGTAAATCTGAATGGTATACATCACAAGTTTAGTGCACCATACCATGCAGCGACTAATGGACAAGCAGAAAGATATGTGCAAACCGTAAAAAGAAGTATTAGATGTATGACGTCAGATCAAGGCGATATAGAATATAAAATATGCTTGTTCTTAATGCAACAGAGGAAGACGATAAACGCAACCACAGGTCGAAGTTCAGCAGAATTAATGCTCAAAAGAAATATTCGTACACGAATCGATTTGATAAGACCAAACATTACTGTGGAAATGCGTGAACACCAAAATCCTGTTAATTTAAATAAAATTCGAGAATTTGATATTGGAAGTAAAGTATTGGCCCGAAATTATCATAATAAGGATGAAAAGTGGTGTAGTGGAAAGGTAATAGAGCGTGAAGGAAAATTACATTACAAAATATTGGTAAATGGAGTTGTTTGGAGGAGACACATTGATCAAATGAGAAGCACATCAGTGGAGCCACGTATTGACAACGAAGTAATTTATATACCTTCAATTACTATGAACAGAGAGAACAATCACAATCCACACCTGGAAAGTCTGAACACGGCTGGAACTTCTTCAGGAGATACCGCACAGAATATCTCGGAACCAGAAATAAACGATGAACCACCTATACCAAAAAAATTAGAAACACCTACTAAAAGTCAAGAACTACCATTAAGGCGATCAAATAGAGTTAGAAAACCACCTATGAGATTTGGTTTATAAACTTATATTTTTGTATATGCATTATTGTAAAATTGAAATAGTTCATTTGTTTTAATTTAGTAAGGAGGATTGTTATATATGCAACTATTGATTAGAAATAATAGTAATATATATATAGGAGTTTATGCATGTCAAGATATGACAGGTAATGTAAAATAAAGATACATTCAAATACATATAATATTTTGTGGTTTATTAGAATACATTAGAATCTACGCGAGCTAAACCGATACAAACATAACAGAAAGCCCTGTGTATTGTTGAATTTTTGAATTGTTCTTTTTTTTCCGATTTCAAAAATATGACATATGACATCTATCTTTAACCGTTTCCGAGTTATTGAACGTTGAAAATCGTATTTAAGCTAGGTACTTATTATACGAAGAGAAATTACAATTATTGAAGTAGTCTCTGAAAATGACAAGTATTCTGTTACTAAATCTGTCAGCGTTTCATATAATAACAGAATACTTGTCATTTTCATATTCTACTTCAATAATTATAATTTCCATTCATATAATAAATAGCTTAAATACGATTTTCAATGTTCAACAACGTGAAAACAGTTAAAGATAGGAGTATCATATTTACTAGTGAAATATTTTGTCGAACTCCTCTATATGTTTCCTTAAATATATAAGGAATAAGAAACCAGACTGCAACCAACAGCTATTCTCCGGACTAATGCCCCGCCGAGCGCTGAATTACGAGTTACAATAACTATGTATTGCCACAAAACGCTAAGTTTCGATTGTAATAGACACCAGCCGAAAGACTTATTCCCATTCAAAGGAGCTCTCGTGCCAGCCATCTCATACCACTTGCAGACTGCAGTTTCGAGCTATTGGCTCTCGTCAGTGCAAGGTAGGTCTGAGACGGCTGTAACGAGGCATTTGTTCACTCTTGGTACATGACGAGATTTATAAAACCACGACATGCAACAAAAATGACAGGCTCCATCTAGCGGCTGATATCCATTACAATCGAAACAGCAGTAGCCCTGACATGGGCACAGTTAGTAGGTATGCTTCTAGAGGGCAGAATATTTACTAGTGAAATATTTTGTCGAACTCCTCTATATGTTTCCTTAAATATATAAGGAATAAGAAACCAGACTGCAACCAACAGCTATTCTCCGGACTAATGCCCCGCCGAGCGCTGAATTACGAGTTACAAGCCTGGCCGCGTTAAGTACAATAACTATGTATTGCCACAAAACGCTAAGTTTCGATTGTAATAGACACCAGCCGAAAGACTTATTCCCATTCAAAGGAGCTCTCGTTCCAGCCATCTCATACCACTTGCAGACTGCAGTTTCGAGCTATTGGCTCTCGTCAGTGCAAGGTAGGTCTGAGACGGCTGTAACGAGGCATTTGTTCACTCTTGGTACATGACGAGATTTATAAAACCACGACATGCAACAAAAATGACAGGCTCCATCTAGCGGCTGATATCCATTACAATCGAAACAGCAGTAGCCCTGACATGGGCACAGTTAGTAGGTATGCTTCTAGAGGGCAGAATATTTACTAGTGAAATATTTTGTCGAACTCCTCTATATGTTTCCTTAAATATATAAGGAATAAGAAACCAGACTGCAACCAACAGCTATTCTCCGGACTAATGCCCCGCCGAGCGCTGAATTACGAGTTACAAGCCTGGCCGCGTTAAGATAAGAAAAATGTGAACAAAAACGTAGATGACCCTGAAAGTTTAGAGAATACGCCATCAAATTTTCACTAAGCGAGGAACTTTTTTGTTTTTGAAAATTTTGTGTAACATGCTATGAAGAAAATGAAGTCAATAGACTAGAAAAGTTTTTAGAAAAAAAATATTTTCATTATTAGCAACAGTTTGCTAGTTACGAATTTTTTAGTATGGAGGAATTGTCAAAGCGTACGCGCGCGGCACAACAATAATAATGATTATGTATTGTGCGTAACGGAACTTTTCATTATTATTTTTTTATGTTTAGGACTGTTTTATCACGTTTTAGGATCTGAAAGGAAACTTATTTTTTCCAGTGGCGCATTAAGGACTAAGGTTGAAGGCAAAAATGGATTAAAAATTTCAAATAGAGTATCTGGGATAAAAATGCATTGCATTGGGATCTCGAAAACGGTAAAAAATAATATTATAGTAAATGGAAAAAAAGTTGCGCAACTAGGCGGCTAATAAAATTCCATAAACAGAAGTTTAGGAAAAGTAATAATTTTGGAGTTTTGATAAAAAGTAAACTATCGAGTTTTCCTTTTTTTGCGTTATTATTGGAGCTAAATAGAAAAGACAGTTTCTTAAAGCACTTTTTTGATATATTTGTATTTGTATCCGACATTTCCTGTGTCAGAGTACCTATCCGAAACTCCCATGCATTGCATTTTTACCCTAGATCCACACAATAATTGAGTAAACGTGTTATTTTCGCCTAAATTAGGTAACAAAAAAGAAAAAAACATCCTAAATTAAGTCTTTTAATTTCCGCAACCCTAATTATAGAAACCCCGTTTCCATGGCTTGTGCACAAGTTTATCGTTCTCCTCTATTACTAAGCCACATAAAATCCACTCCATTTTACAATGAAACTTAGATTGCTTTTTTATCTTAAATATTTTTTTAGCAGATAATCCACGCACAATTCGCACAATGGCCATACGTTCTACAATATAATACAAGTGGTAATAAGGGAAAGAATATCGTTACACATTTTACTTTCACATCCACTGTAAGTATAGTATCGACAAAAATATTTTTGACTATTTCATTCCTATAAATTTCGTCCAATCAGAATCGATCATTTTAATCAAAAAATAGTTTCGCATCGACAAAATTTAACATTTAAAATTTTGCCAAGGTTGCTCAACCAATAAAAAGCCAGAATGAAGCAACCAACCTGTTTTTTAGCGGCAAATTTTCTTTTGTTTTTGAAAACATAGTAACCGATTCAACAAGTCGGCATCATTACAATGATTTTTCCAAACGTCAGTTCACGTCAGTTGTAAGAAATGTGCGAGAATATAGCGGCCCCAAATGTTCAAGATTTGGCGATTTATCCATTGAAAACATTGAAGAGATCATTTCCAAATTTTTATTCATGAAATAGTCATGACGAATACCATTCGTGATATAATTTCGTCTGGCAAAATTTAATGATTATTCTACTCGAGTTTGTTGCTTTGGCAATTTCACTCTTGACATTAACAAAAATAACTCGCCTAACGGCTCGTTATTTTTATCTGTCAATGTCAATCGCGAAATTGCCAAGCAACAAACTCTCTTAATAATCACTAAATTTTGCCGACAAAATTATATCACTTATGATATTATATATGAAAATTTTTATTGTCCAAATAGGCTTAGAATGTCATGAAACGTCGAGATTTTAAGTTTGAGCAAAAAAAATTCTGTCTGTCTGTCTGTGCGCACAATTACTCCGGAACCGTTTAAGATATTGACTTGAAATTTGGTACACGTACCTATGTATTTTAACGAGATCTGGAACTAGATTATTGCGTTAAAGGGTAAATGGGGGTAAATAGGCAAATCAAGCAAGTAAGAGTCCATACAATTGGTATTTAATATATATAAGAGAGGCTAAGGTCTCAAAATTTTTTTGGCATTAACCACCCCCATTACCAACTCCCACCCCATTATTCAAAGGGGCGAAAAAAATAAAATTGTCATTTAGTATGTGTACAAAAACCAAAGGCCTCAATTTTTTTTTTACTTTATCCACTACTACTACCACCTCCCTTCCACCACCCTCAGCCCCACTACCGATGTGGCATATCGTTTTATAGGTTTTTTGGGGTAGACGATTTCAAATATTTTATTATTAAAGCTCCATAAACAATTATTTCCACATTCAAATTTTTTTCGTTGTGAGAGACTTGGATAGAAGATCTGGATGTGGAAGTAGTGATTCCTTGGGCAACGGTTTTATAATTTGACCTTCGACGAAAACGAATAACGTTGATCGTACACCGCCCTGAGTCTAGTTAGTTTTAGTGGACGCGGGCGTATTAATACTCAATTTCTGCAATTCGCGCGGTCCAAAAAAATCACTGTACCTAAACTATCAAAGACACAATAAGAATTATGCTCTCAAAAACTTTTTTGGTCTTTTGGCTTTATTTTCTTCACAGCATGTTATACAAAATTTCCAAAAACAAAAAAGTTTGTAGCTTAGTGAAAATTTGACTGCGTATTTTCTGAACTTTCAAGGTTATCTAAGTTTTTAACATGCTTAAAAATGTTTTAATTAACAATACTATACATAGATAGAAGCGTTTAAGTGTGTGTTTTATAACAAAAAAAAGTTCATGTGGATATCTCCATTCGTTTTTGAGATATGGCATTAGATGTTCAAAAAAACATGATTAAAAAAAAACAAAATTTCACACCTTTTTAAAAATAACAATGTCCGTGACCACTAAAAAATGTCGTATTTCATGATTTCTAATGAACATCGACCTACTTAACGAAATGGTATATGTCACAGTTTGTTCTAAGATAAAAAAAAAACTCGTGAAGGAAGCGACTTTTCCCCTGTTTTTTACTCCACTAAAAATAAATAGAAAGATGATCGTGATAAGATGAAAACTTGTGGAATCATTATACTCTTCACCGATTTACTGAGCTTTTTATATAATTGTTACACATTCTATAGGATACTCTTCGCATTTTTCTTGTAAATAATGTTAGTTTTTGGACATTCTAAATTTTGTGATACCAACTTTGTTGTAAAAAAAAATATATGAAAAGAAAATGAAAAGAAAACACCCTGTTAGGGATTCGAACACGAGACCTTTGGATTGGCAGACAACAAAAAAAAACAACGACAACAAAACAAATTTATTTGGTATTTAACGATGCAAGAATGCGCCTCGCCGGATTCCAGCCCGGAGCCAGCCCGACAATCACGGCGTGCAGCGTCGTGGTAAATGTGAGGCTGGGCGGGGTGAGTCCGGTTCGGCTTAACGGTAATTAAATTTGGTTGTTAGAAACTCCTGTCTGCCGCAGGCAGACTTAAGAACTAATTAAAAATTAGAAACATGTGTCCACATGGGCCTAAAACTAATTAAAATACACTATAAATAACTAAAAACTCACTAGGCAAACGCACTTTTGGAAAATTTTGATTGTTGATACGGGAAAACAGAGTTTGGAAGAACCAGGCCGTCGAGGAAGGTAGAGTAGAGATGGGCACGTGACGTGAATTTCACCGTGTCACGCCGTGTCACGGCGTGTCACGGCGTGAGCGTGTACATTTAAGGTATCAAATCACGGAATATTTCGTGAGTGTGCGTGAGACAAAAAGTCCCGTGCGTGAGCGTGCGTGAGCGTGCGTGAGATAATATTCACGCCGTGACACGACGCCCCATCTCTGATTTAAAACTTCAACCTGTCGTGTCGTGACAAGAATAAGAAGCGAAGCGATAGACGGAAGACGGAACACGAGCGCGAGAAGGGAGGGAAAAGGACGGGAGACAGGATGAATGACGCAACATTCAAATGAAACTGCGTAATTGCAATCTCTCTCTACTGCATTCGCCAGTCGCCTAGCCCATGATACAATTTGTATCATGGCCTAGCCCTCCTGGCCTGGTCTGGTCACTCTGGTCCAGAGATGGGCATGTGACGTGAATTTCACCGTGTCACGGCGTGAGCGTGTACATTTAAGGTACCAAATCACGGAAGATTTCGTGAGTGTGCGTGAGTCAAAAGATCTCGTGCGTGAGCGTGCGTGAGTTTGCCTTAACATACATCAGTCGTGCGTGAGTGTGCGTGAGCTAAAGGTTTAAAGTCGTGAGCGTGCGTGAGCGTGAGTCAAAATCGACTCACGCGCCCATCTCTAAGGTAGAGTAGGTTAAAAGTTATATGATTTAAAAAGTTTAGATTTATAGGATGTTATCGGCCTAGAGGGGATTTGGAAAGACAATAAGAGGACCAAAAGAACAAAAAAGATAAAGGAACAAAATTGTACCGACATAAAAAAGAGGGGAAAGGGAGATGTAAAGTTGGTGAAAGATAAAGGGTAGGGTCGAGGGAAGTTGTGGCTAGGGAGGTTAGGCAACGCCTGGTATGGTAGGGTGTGTCTTATATCGAAAAGTATTGCGTTATGCTGTCTGATTCGGGTAATGTTGCGGGTTAGCGGACTACCGTCCAGTTTAAACTATTAGGATTCTTGCGAGGTTTCTTGGACGTAGTCCGCTAATGGGGTTATGTCGTGGCAACGTGCATAGAGATCTCTGCATCACACCGGCGCCGCGTATATGATGGCCGGCCTGATTGGCAGACAAAGCTTTGGCCTTTGGACCATCATCATTGCATTAATTGAATGTCTGTAGTAGGTATATCTCGACGTTTCGTGACATTCTAAGCCTATTTGAACAATAAAAATTTTTAAAATTTTTTTTGTCGTTACTACCACTGGATGTGGAAGTAAAAATTAAGAAAACATATTTTTTTCATTTAAAGGATTAGGTAATAACTTTTTTATTTATTGATTGATTTTTTTCAAAAACAATAGCTAACGCTAACTTACTTTCCAAATTTCAATACAATCGGACTTTTCTTTCTTAAGTAATCGTGCTTACAAGAAACGTGACGGACGGACAGACGGACATTTTGAAAGTTGTTCAGAGTTCGTTCAAAAACATAATATGAAAATTTTTTTTTACGAGCGATATTTACTGATTTAGAAATGTGCCGATCAAATACAATATACTCTTCGTTTTTGCTCAAAGCGAAGGTCACCAAGGGACATCCCCGATGACCTCAACAACTTTTATAGAAATCATTTTCCTCATATCCCGCTATCCTGAAGAGTTATTCAGGCATATCCAATTTTGGGACACTGTATACTTCTAACATATGGTCTTCCATATATTATAATCAAACTGAATACATCGAAACAGTATAAAACAAACTCTCAAGGTCTTATGTTTACATCTCGTTACAAAAAAATTACACGATATAAGTTAATTTGGACCTCAGATTCGGCTTCAACGCACCAAAACACGTGGGGGTATGATGATCTCGTTTCTAGTACAACATACTTTTTTCTGTAATACTGTGTTATCGATTACCATTTAAGTAACTGTACCTATATAAATTATTGTTTTTTTGAAATGTCATTCATTAAAAAAAACCTATTTGAACTATCCGCGGGATATACCGGGTGTAACAGAAACCCTTTTCTCCTTTAGTTTTGAAGATAATTGATTGAAATTTGGGATATCCTATGTACATAATAATAGACCGTGGGATAGTGACAGATTTTTTTAAACGTTTGGTTCCTATCTGGCCTTTTGGGAGCCTTTTGTGCCTGATTTGTACTAACCATTTTCGTGTTTATCAAACGGTTATCCAGGGCCCCTCAGCGGAAAACAGAAAAGAAAATTTCATGAAAATGAGCAATTTCAAACGTTTTGTTCCTATCTGGCGTCAAGTTAGACTCACGTTTTAAAGAAAAACATCCGACGGAAGCTTATCGCCAGACAAATTCCGTGGGCCGGAAGGCCCGAAATTTCAATCCGAAGTTGTAAAAAAAATGGCCAAAATCAAACGATTTGGTTCTTATCTGGGAATTGTATATATAAGTAAGCAGATTATAATTATCGCGATATAACAAACGCCAGACAAATTCCGAGGGCCCAACAGTGAAAAAATTATTGTTCAAGTTGTCAACTATTCCGCGAAAATCAAACGATTTACATTCATCTGGCATTTGTTTTTTTGTTAATATTAGGCAATAAGTAGTTTCAATTTAAAATTCCCAGACGAATTGGCTGGGTCCACTGGATAGCCAGACAAAAAGAAAAGCGCGAAAAAAATGCCATTTTTCAAACGATTTATTCCTGTCTGGCATTTGGATTTTAAAAAGATATGTTAATAAATAAGCCATATTTCTAGTCCCAGATAAAAAGCTTGGGCCCAGACGTAGATATGTTGAGCGAAATTATCGAAAAATCAAAAAACAGTCGTGTAAAAATCAATGCATTTTCAAACGATTTACACTCATCTGGGATTTGTTTTTTAAAAAGATATGTTAATAAACAAACCATATTTCAAGTGCCAGACAAAAATCTGGGGCGCAGCTGTAGATATATCGCAAATTTTGAGGTTCTACAGTTGGTAACTTTTTAATCTTGGCTCCTACGCCAAGAGACTACTCTAGCTAATTTAAATAGAATAAAATTTGCTAAAACTCTTTTTTAAATTTTTTGAATTCCGACAATAATGAAGGAATTAGACGGGGGCGGGATTTGGGACTTTTTTTTTTTCGGTAAAATTTCTCCATTTTGTCACCGTAATCAATCGGTAATCAATTGTAATCGATCTCATATATGATGTTCACTTAATATCATGTACTACTTTGACGCTCCGTTAATCTCGGTCCTTCGAAACATAGGTTTCTGAGAAAAAATATTTTTTTTAGATTTACATACACTATATGAAAACGTGTAATTTCCTACATTTCCTCGAATATCTCGATAATTATTGTTTTTTTAGAAAAATTTGTAGATAGCTTATGTAAAGAGAATTGATTGAGCTTTTTTTATTTTTTTTTCTAACATAAAGAGCAAAAGACCAAATATGCGGACGTCTATTGATTAGGCTAAAGTACACCATCTGTGGGACCCCACACGAGACTAGTTTCTCGATCTGACGTCACAGTGCTTTTCGTGAGGAGTAGCGAGGATTCCAACTTTAATTATTTATTGCAAAGTAAGTACTGCGATTTTACACTTTAATGAAATAAAAGAAAAAATGGGCAAGTTCTCCATTGGCAAACGATAAATAAAAACCACTCCGGAACGAGCGAGGAGTGTAAAAAGCAGCGTCGCTCGCAAGCAATGCATACCACATATGTTTCTACCACATCGCATCTTACGTGTCTTATGTCGCGTTCATTAAAATGAGAGAAGAAATCACTTTTCTGCGGTTGACTACCTACGCCAAGGGAGAATGAAACAGGTACGGACTTACGAGGACCCTCAGTTTCAGATATGGTGTAGTGCAGAGTTGTAAATTATATATTGATATGTAATAATTTATATTTGTCTTTTTGCTAGTATGTAACTTATTTATTGTAAATATTATTCGATCGAGGGATTATGAATGTGAAAGTGACAGTTATATTGATTCCAGTGATAAAGAAAATTAAATTCCAAATGAGTCTCAAGTGAGAAAAAAACGGCATTTCAAGGGCGGATCTGGACCTTGAGCTTGGGGGGGGGGGTAACATAGTCGCGTGTTGAAAATAACAAAAATGTTTTTCCTCGAAAATTAAAATTGATGAGCGTGGGGGAGAAAATCTCAAAAAAAAATTACAAACACAACTAGATATTAAAAAATATAAAATAAAATAATAAAAATTATGAAATTTTAAAATGTAAGTTGATTGTTTACGGAATCTTGGGGGGTAATTACCCCGTTACCCCCCATAAATCCGCGCTTGCGGCATTTAAGTCGTGACGCGAAACAAATTTGTTTAAATGTGTATAATACTCTTTTACAATGACAAGCTAATGAAATGCCAGACGAGTGTGAATCGTTTGAAAATTCATCAATTTTTACAGGACTGTTCTTTGATTTTTCGATACTTTCACTCAACATATCTACGACTGGGTCCAAGCTTTTTGTCTGGGACTTGAAATATGGTTTATTTATTACCATATCTTTTCAACATCCAAATGCCAGACAGGAATAAATCGTTTGAAAAAATGGCTTTTTTCTACGATTGTGCTGAAAGTCAAATTTTCTAACTTCAAAATGAGTGCAGAAAATATCACTTTGCCGCACGCCGTGCGGCAAAGAATTTGCCACACGCCTTGATTAGATCTTCACGCACCGGAAAAAAATAGTGTGTTTACCTTAAAGAATTTCATATTACTTACTGGTAATAACAATTAAATTCTATAAATGTACATTAATTACACATGAATTGCAATTACAAAGTCAAATTTTCTTACTTCAGAATGACAGCGGAAAATGTCACTTTAAATAAAATCTGACAAGCAGCAAATTTAAAATTTTGGAAAGACTTTGAAAAGGGAAACAACTTCTCAACCGTAGAAAAAATAGTATGTAACACACGTGTGGCAAGCTTCATTGCAAAACTCGTATGATAGGAACACTCGCTGCGCTCGTGTTCCTACTTTCATACATCGTTTTGCAATGAAGCCCTTGCCACACTTGTATTACAATCTACTATTTTTCGTGCACTTCTTTTAAGATTTAAAATATGTTTGGCCCACGCTTTTTGTCTGGGACTTGAAATATGGTTTATTTATTACCATGTCTTTTTAAAATCCAAATGCCAGACAGGAATAAATCGTTTGAAAAAATGTTTTTTTTTTTCGTGCACTTCTTTTAAGATTTAAAATATGTTTGGCCCACGCTTTTTGTCTGGGACTTGAAATATGGTTTATTTATTACCATATCTTTTTAAAATCCAAATGCCAGACAGGAATAAATCGTTTGAAAAAATGGCTATTTTTCGTGCACTTCTTTTAAGATTTAAAATATGTTTGGCCCACTAAAAATGTCTGTGAATGATACAATACATTTTCGTTTTGGTTAATTTTTACAAAAAAAATCATTTCACATGAGAACCAATCGTTTGATTTCCGCGGAATAGTTGACAACTTGAACAATAATTTTTTCACTGTTGGGCCCTCGAAATTTGTCTGGCGTTTGTTATATCGCGATAATTATAATCTATTTACCTATATATACAATTCCCAGATAAGAACCAAATCGTTTCATTTTGACCATTTTTCTTACAACTTCGGATTGAAATTTCGGGCCTTCCGGCCCACGGAATTTGTCTGGCGATAAGCTTTAGTCGGATTTTTTTCTTTAAAACGTAAGTCTAACTTGACGCCAGATAGGAACAAAACGTTTGAAATTGCTCATTTTCATGAAATTTTCTTTTCTGTTTTCCGCTGAGGGGCCCTGGTTAACCGTTTAATAAACACGAAAATGGTTAGTAAAAATCAGGCACAAAAGGCTCCTAAAAGGCCAGATAGGAACCAAACGTTTAAAAAAATCTGTCACTATCCCACGGTCTATAAGTGGCACTTTTTAAAATACAAAATAAGTGACATTTGAAACGTCAATATTTTGTACAGGGTAACTTGTGGGAAACGGACGTTTTTGCAATGAATAGTACTAGTTGATTTTCAAGAAAATATTATTTTATTTTTGACAAAATGAAGAACAGCAGCTACCATTTGATTGAATATAGTCACATTTGAAACATTGTCATTCATTCGAATGCAGGTTTCAAGTCTCCCCAGAACTCATTCATAACTCGAGCCAACAGTTTCTGTAATAGCATCTTTCAACTCCATTAATGTACTGGGTTTGTAGACATAGACACGTTCTTTTAAGTACGCCCACAGGAAAAAATCACAGGAGAATAAGTTAGGTGATTTTGAGGGACACGGAACGTCATTGAAATGTGAAATGAGACGCCTAGGGAACATGTTCCTCAGAACTCACATGGATGCGTTGCTGCAACGTCCATTGCTCCATTGTAACTGTAATGGTAGGCCACCTCCAGGGTTACAGTTTTCAATTAACCGTATTCTACCAACATTCCGATCAGAATCATGGAGGTAGAATATAAATAAGGAGTAGCCATAAAGCTTATATTCTATAATGAGAAACGGCCGCAGAAGGCGTGGCTTGTGATCATACTGTCATGAAGGCTTGCCAGGTCCTGATTTAAAAAAAGTTTATACAGTATTTGAGGAGATACATGTTAGTTGAGTTTACCCATTGACACTACCATATATCAAGCCAGTAGAGTAATGAATGAGATGACGGTTTCACATTTCAAGCAAATATAATATAATATAATTTAAAATACAATCTAAAATAAATAGAAAATAGTTTCAACATATCTTTTGAGTACGGACCTGTTTTAACCTATGAAAAGTGATTCCAAAACATTTCTTCTTATCGACACTACTTTGATTTGTACAGCTACTTGGCGGACACGACATCATATGTTATGGCGAAAAACACTATTTTCTATCAAAGACATTTATTTTATAATAAATATTAAACCAAGATACATGTCGCGTTTTGTTGACGTTTCGATCATACTAAAATGAGGAATGTGCTGCCACATTCTAGTTCTTATGGCGACTCCTTATTTATTCAACCTCCTTGATCAGAATCTACTAAAATCTACTAACCTAAAATTAAATTCTACTAAAAACTACCGCTATCTGGTGTCTGGCGGAAATTTTATGAAACATTTAATTCCTGCCTAGTGGAAACCTATAAATTAATGTCTGGGAGTTAACACCGCTACCGCTAGATGGAGCAGTATTACTTTTAACAAACAATAAAAACCGCTGCCCAAGGAATTAGTGATGAGCGATATCGCGATTTTTCAATCACTCCGTGATCAGTGACTTCTATTTTTGAATCACGGTGATTTTAAACAGTGACTGCGATCGCGGTTTAGCGCAAAAATCTGTAAACTGTTATGTTTGCCGTGACCGGCTTACATTACATATCTACACTGCGTTTTAAACAGTGACGACTACGATCGCGCTTTAGACTGAAGTGAACACAATCTGTGAGCTTGATATAAGTTTGCCGTGATTAGGCATATATCGCTGCTCTGCATAAATAATGTGAAACGGAAATAAACGTGAACACATTTTACTATTTATAGCAACAATCTGTATAATAAAAAATAAATAAATTAATATATAAATACTAAACATATAAATAAATAAAAATTTTAAGCTTATGAGTCAAAAGTATTAGAACTTAGAAGAGGATTCATAATTCACATTTAAAAATAACAACTTCTTTATACGGAAGTTGCTAGCACACACACAGTTTTTCTCTTGCTACCATTAACAATTTTGGGTAATAATTATCAAGCGCTATTAAAATCACTAATCGCCGTGACTTTGTTTTCTTCGTCACTGTTGCTATCGGTGATTTTCTAATCACGGTGATTTAATCACCGGCAGTAAAATATCGCCCATCACTACAAGGAATCACTACTTCCACATCCATCAGATTTTCTATCCAAGTCACTCGCAACGAAAAAATTTTGTATGTGGAAATAATTGTTTATGAAACTTTAATAATATTATATTTGAAATCCTCTATCCCAAAACCCATAAAACGATACCCCACATCGGTAGTGGGTGGGGGTGGTAGTGGGGGTGGATAAAGTAAAAAAATATTTTGAGATTTCTGGTTCTTGTACACACACTAAATCACATTTTTTTTCATCCCCTTTAATAATGGGGTGGGGTGGTAATGGGGGTGGCTAATGACAAAATTTTTTGAGACCTTAGCTTCTCTTGTATATACTAAATACCAATGTTATGAACTCTTACCTGCTTGATTTACCTATTTACCCCAAATTTACCCCAATTTACCCCCCAACCTTTCGACGGAACAAGATGAAAATATAATCTAGTTCTAGATCGTGTTAAAGTACATATGTGTACCAAATTTCAAGTCAATATCTCAAACGGTTCCATAGTAAACGTGTGCACAAAAAAAAGTTACAGACCGACAGACAGACAGAAATTTTTTTTCGCTCAAACTTAAAATCTCGACGTTTCATGACATTCTAAGCCCATTTGAACAATAAAAATTTTTAAAAATTTTTTTGTCGTTACTATACTTCCACTGGATGTGGAAGTAAAATAGGCGTCTGAATTTAAGATGTCAGCGCCGAAGTGGAGAACTCGTGAAGTAATTATAGGCTTTTTGTTTGTTTATGTGGAGAATACTTATATTGATTTTTTTCTGTTTATTGTTATTTTTGGCGTTAAAAATAATAACATTAATAACATATGATCTAAAATTTGCAACATTTTGTTGTAAGTGATTTGCAAGACGTTAATGGCATTATTCAGCAAAATTCATATTTTTTTTAGGTTATCTAGTTTTTCCCTTGAAAAGTACAGTTTCTTCGACATAAACGGTGTCTTGCAAGTTAAATATTAATAAACTTAAATATTTCTTTAAATTTATGTACAGTTGTAGTTTAAATCACTTTTTCTTTTTTTTTTCAGGAAACATGAGTGACATTTAGGTTAAGCATATTGAAATGTATGGAACATTTGTAAAGCACTAAAAATGTAAAAATTCTAAGTGTGTGTATGAAGGGGAATATGATTTAAATGCAGGACATATTATTTTGTGTGGTACAACCCATATTCAACACAAAACTTAATAAATAAATGTGTATGCTCTATGATTACAAACAAGTGTATCAGATTCAAATACCCATGAAATTAGTGGTACATTGAATATAACTGAAAAGACATTTATTAATTCTTTGAGTAAAATAAACGAAACAGTATTTTGTAAAATATGAAATAGAAATATTCAGGGGTTAAAACATAATAGTGCATGGTGCAATAGTATATATTACTTTTAATTATACTGGAATTACATATATTTACTTATTTCAAAAATTTCACTTACAATGTGTGATTGTCTAGGACATTATTATTGCTACCCGGGCCACGGTTATTTGCACCAGCTTTTTCCCTCTCAATGCCTGGTTAAAGGTGTCTACATCAAAGAGGGTATGCTTTGAACATTGTCGTGCCAACTCAACTTTCACGAGTTGTCCCTGCAATCTACAAAGGATACCGACTAGGTTGGCTCCACCAAATTGTAGCCCCTTTAAACGCTATCATATTTTTAATAACTTAGTATCTCAGTTTATCATTTACTCATTGTTGATATCATCGTTCACTAAAGAGACAATGACAGAAAAGCCCATAATTAGTTTGACTATAGACCATCAGGTGGCGTACTCCTTATTTTCAGACGCCTATAAGAGGAGTAATGAAAACTAAACATTTATTCAAATAAAACAAAAAATAAAATATAAAATAAAATGAAACGTTTATAAAAATAAGAGGTAAACAAAGATATTAAAACATTTTGAACGAAAAATTCATATTTAAGTACCTTGTACTTATCAGGCGCGGATTTATAAAATTCTTGAGAAGGGGGGGGGGTCGCACTTTTAAACTAAATATATGATTCTACATCTATCAGAGAAAGACTAAACTTACCTAAATGACTGTAGCAGTTGTATAGATATTTGATTGAGTTCGGTGTTATTCGATGAGATTAGGTTACTAGCTTAAATTATCATAGATGGCGATAAAATATAGTTTCTAAACTGGTATTCAGAAAATCTACTAAAATTATTATTTCTACTAAAATTCTACTGCCCACCCTCACTTTTCTTGAAAATCTACTAATTTAGTAGACTGCATAACACTGGCCACCTCGAAACGAATTCGCACCTTTCCCTCCCACTACTAACGGCTGAGTACTACTCATTGCAAAAACTTCCATTTCCCACAAATCACCCTGTATAATATAATTTTTAGTTTTCCATTTAAATGGGCCATGACGGTTCAGATTTATTCTAAATGACCCGTGTAATGCTGGAAATCCCGTCAAAAATACCAAATTACGTGATTTATGAGCAAATATAGTTCATCAAAATGGTTTTTGGGGCAAAACTCAATTTTTTCAAATGGAGCCATATTGGTACCGTGGTACCATTTATCAGTATCATTAATAAGGAATTTATTCATGTGTCGTATTAAAATGTGCAATAAATAGAAACAAAATTATAGCTAAAACAAAATAAGAAAATACAATTTTGTTCTAATTATCTTATTATACGTAGGGTTGCTTTGGAATATAAAAAATGAGCACAAAACATTACAATTGTTCAAAATGCTGTCCATTAACGTTCGCCAATTGCTGGGCCCTTATGCTATTAATTGCGCGTCTTACTCGTAGCTCCAGGTTTTTACGGGTTGTAACAACGGTTGCGTAGACAATATTTTTTAAATGACCCCAAACAAAGAAATCAAGAGGTGTTAAATCAGGTGACCTTGGAGGCCACCTCACAGGACCATTAGTCGAAATTACGTTTTCACCGAATCTCCGTTGAAGGTAATCAATTACTATCCTTGAATTAGGGGGAGGAGCGCTATCTTGTTGGAAATACATACCTGTCCTAAATCCAAAGGTAACTCATCTAAAATGTCCTCAATCTCATTTTGCAGGAATCTCAAGTATCTGGCACCAGTCAGGGATCATTCAAATATTATTGGACCAATGATTCTACTACCGATTTTTCCAAGCCAAATATTGAAACCGAACCACCTCACTTGAAAGTTACCCTCCCGTAATAAATGTTGATTTTCTTGTGGCTGTAATTTTGTTTGTGTTTATCGCACATTTTAATACGACATATGAATAAATTCTTTATTAATAGTACTATTAAATCGTACCACGGTACCAAAATGGTTCCATTTGAAAAAAATTGAGTTTTGCCCCAAAAACCATTTTGATGAACTTTATTTGCTCATAAATCACGTAATTTAGTATTTTTGACTGAATTTCGATTTTTCTAGCATTACACGGGTTATTTAGAATAAATCGGAACCGTCATAGCACACTTAAATGGAAAACTAAAAATTATATTATAAAAAATATTGACGTTTGAAATGTCACTTATTTGGGACAGTTGGATTCAGAAAATTATGCGGAATTCAAAAATGCAATAATATACCATTTAAAAATCGAAAGTTAGTGTCACTTCCGACGAAACCGGAAGTGAAAAAAAATCACCTGTATGTCAAAAAGTGCCCCTTATTATGTATATAGGATATCCCAAATATTAATCAATTATCTTCAAAACTAAAGGAGAAAAGGGAGGGGGGTGTACACCTCGTATAGTCACTGGCAAGCAGGTAGTTAATATATATCTTTGGACAGATTATATCGTGTTAACTTTTTGAAGAACATACCTGAATCTCTGGATTATTGGCCAGTGCGAATGAAGCAAAACTCATAGCGGCGGAAGTGGTATCATGTCCCTGAAATTAAAAAAGGAACATATTCAATTTAAGTAATTAAACACAACCTGTCTACTTGAAGGTACTACATTTAATTAGTTCACAAAAGTTTATGGAGTTCGTAGCCCCAACAAAATTGTACATTTTGCAATATTGCTACATAATTAACCTAGATAAAAATGCTTAACTTAAAACTAAAGGATAGGTTCTATGAACTACCGTGCGTGTAATTTCCCAATATGACAACACCGGCATCCGTAAATTCGTTCATCGGTGGAGCATTCCAGGCTCTGTTACAGGGTTGCCAATCTGCGGGGAATTCCCCAAACTACGGGGAATTTGAAGCTCATTGGGGAATATTTGGGGAGAGCCGTTGTGAGGGGAAAATGCGGGGATTTTCGAATAAATACTATCAACCATATGCGCGTTTGTCGAGGAAAAATATATACCTTGACCTTGTGTGATACAGTGATTGGGATAATTCCTGTTTTCAAGTTTAAAGCATGTTTTAAGCTTACTATTGGTATTACCATTTTCAAACGCATCTGTGGAGCGGAAATTCAGTGTATTACGAAACTTAAAAACTGAAAATAGGAATCGGTTGCACACAGACACCGTGGTGGCGTTAATGGCTACTCGAGAAGGTATTATAAGAGAAGGAGGAAGCTTGCGATTCGTTCCTTCCAACAAAATGTTAAATAAAAAAATATGGACTGATACAAAATAACTCTTTTTTTATATTTTTCTTAATAAACATTGTACTATGTCTGCTTTTTATTTGATTTCTCTTTTATTATTTGTGGGGAAAACTGTGGGGAATAGGTTACTAAAATTCCCCGACTTTGGGGAATCTTGGCAACGTCTGTGGGTATTTTCGAACGCAGCCATTGGCAACCCTGCTCTGTTATTTCATTTCAGTCAGCTGGCACACGCGATGTTGTAATGGGCCTTTTCCACATTTTTTTTTATTCGCTTATTATCAAATATATACTTACTTATGCCTAAAAAGTATTTTTTTTAATTTTTTTCTTCGCCACATATATTTTTAAAAAATTGCTAAAATTACCATATATTTCAAATAACGCGCCATTGACGTCATACTCCAGTTCATTGTTGTCTGTTGGCTGCCCTGCCGCCATCACTGTCATTTATATTTTGTGTTCTGGCAAGTGAAGTGTGCTTAACCTAAGTTTCGTTTTGTATTGTAGTTAACCAGTATTTGAACAAGTTGGAATATAACAAACTTTTCTAATAGGCATTTTAAAGTGATTACACAGACCAGTCAGAACACAGAACACAGCAAAATTACAAAACAAGCCACGACGAAACACTACACAAAACATAAACACTAACCATAAGTTGTCAAATCAAATGAAAAGGATATTTGTTGATTCTAGCATAGACTGTGCAGTGTTGTCACTTTTAGCGAAAAATACCTAAAAATCATTTGCTCAAGGGATAAATCATAAAATAATCATGTTGATTTGCTTTAGTTATATTTTATGCAGAAAATTTTACTTAAAAATACATATTTTCATTTCAAAATTACCATTTCACCTAAAAATACATAATATTTTTCCTCCAAATTATCAGAATGTAAAATTAATCGTTGCCAACAGAAAAGTAAAAATATATGTGGCAACGTGGAACAGTTCTTTAACTTCTCTACATTTTATTGGCTAATGGAGTATGTCAGAGAACCGCGCAGTTTGAAATGATTCATGAAGACCGGTCACTTTGTACATGGATAAGTTTGCTTAAAGTTTGGATAAAGTAAAAAATATTTTGAGGTTTCTGGTTCTTGTACACACACTAAATCACATTTTTTTTCATCCCCTTTAATAATGGGGTGGGGGTGGTAATGGGGGTGGCTAATGCCAAAATTTTGTTTGAGACCTTAGCTTCTCTTGTCTATAGTAAATATCAATTTTATGAACTCTTACCTGCTTGATTTACCTATTTACTCCAAATTTACCCCAATTTACCCCCCAACCCTTCGACGGAACAAGATGAAAATATAATCTAGTTCTATATCTCGTTAAAGTACATATGTGTACCAAATTTCAAGTCAATATCTCAAACGGTTCCAGAGTAAACGTGCGCACAAAAAAAGTTACAGACAGACAGACCGACAGACAGAAAATTTTTTTTCGCTCAAACTTGAAATCTCGACGTTTCATGACATTCTAAGCCTATTTGAACAATAAAAATTTAAAAAAATTTTTTTGTCGTTACTATACTTCCACTGGATGTGGAAGTAAAAAATAATAAACAAAAAACAGCCTGATCAGTCATAAATAAGTAAAAGTCCAAAAATAATATCCATTCGGAGATATCAGCGGAAGACATAAATGCATTCTTTATAAACATTGTCGACAAAATTGTAAATAATATTAATCATAATAATACGGAATATCTTGAATCATTACGTAAAAATCAGGTGACCTTTTCTTTTTACCTATCGCCAGTTACCGAGACCGAAATCAAAAAATTAATTGACTCGCTTAGCTCATCTAAATCTAGAGACTATTACGGCTTAAATAGTGACTTACTTAAATTAGCTAAAGAAGAACTATTACCTCAAATCACTTACTTCATAAACAGTTGTTTTGAAAATCTCAAGGAATCTGAGGTAACTCCGATTTTTAAAAAAGGAGCGAAGGATTCATTCGAAAACTATAGGTCAATATCAATTATTCCGGTATTTGCTAAAATATTAGAATTAGCCTACAAAATCCGACTAATGGAATACTTTGAAAAAAAAATCTAATAAATTCATGTCAATACGGTTACATGATAGGTAAATCGACGGTGGACGTATTAACAAATTTAATAATATCGATAACCGATGAACTCGAAAGGGAAACATGTCTGTAGCGACTTTCATAGATTTATGTAAGGCCTTTGATTGTGTTTCACATGAGATATTACTAGCGAAATTAGAGATGTATGGCATTAGAGGACCAGCTTTGTCTTTCATAAAATGTTACATATCAAACAGATATTAATGTGTGCATGTAAATGGCGAGGCTTCATCCCTTAAATTACTTAAGCATGGAGTTCCTCAAGGATCCATTTTAGGCCCAACTTTATTCATTATTTCTATAAACGATATCTCAAATTTCCTTGAATTTAGATCCATTGTATACGCAGATGATACAACCCTACTGCCTACAGGCAACAAATTTTAACTTTTATTTTGTATCGTTAACCAAAACCACTTATTTGCATTGTTTTGGTCCCAGCTACGTCTAACATAGTCATAAAAAAAATTTGTTGGTTCTAAAAATTGTATAACTGACCTAACTCACATATTATGGTATAATTTTAATTAAAAAAGCAATTAATTAGATCATGCGAAAAAATATTTGCCATTTTGATATATATTTCAAATACATGTTATATAATATATATTTAATTAGAATATCAGCCCTTTAATCAGAAAATTAATTATTCTTCTTCCGTCTCTTATAAGTTACTTCTGGAGTATCTCTTAGACGTGTCCAACATCGCAGAAGTCCATTTGCCCTGATATCTTTTTCCATATTTTGAATATCCTGGTGGAATCTCTCTCCATGCTCATCACTTACTGCCCCACAGTTTTCTGGGAAGTAATCTAGGTGTGAATGTAGAAAGTGGACTTTTAATGACATATTGCATCCTAATTTCTGGTAGGAAGAAAGAAGATTCCCAACAAGGTCTCTATAGTTTTCTGCTCTTTTCTTACCGAGAAAGTGTGTTGCTACCATTTTAAAGGAATTCCAAGCAGCTTTTTCATTACCTTCTAGAATGTTGTCAAATTCAGCATCTTTGAAAAGGTTCTTGATTTGAGGACCCACAAAAATTCCATCTTTAATTTTCGCATTACTAAGTCTGGGAAATTTTTGTTTTAAATAACTGAAAGCATGTCCTTCTTTGTCCATAGCTTTTACCAAGTTTTTCATAAGCCCCAGTTTTATGTGGAGTAGTGGCAGTATTACCTTTTGTGAATCAACTAATGGAATGTCAGCGACATTTTTTTCTCCTGGTTCAAAACCCAGTCTTGGCGGCCAAATTTTTCTTTTGTAATGTTCTAATCGCGCTCGACTGTCCCACTCACAAAGAAAACAGCAATATTTGGTATACCCTTGCTGCATACCAAGTAAGATAACTATCACTTTTAAGTCTGCACAAATCTGCCACTTATACTTGTTATATTCTATAGTTTGTAGCAATACATTCACGTTACTGTAATTTTCTTTCATGTGGACAGCGTGGGCGATTGGAATTGATGGCAATTTATTTCCATTGTGGAGTAACACAGCTTTTAGACTGGCGTCAATAAAAACTCTCCAATCACTAGGATCATGGTGAATGTGTAAAGCACTCATTAAACCGTCAATGTCCTCCTAGGCGACCAAGTCATTTTCCATTTTGAAGAAAGGTATAAGATCTTTTTGACGACTTGGATACATGGAAACTTTAACATTTTCTTGTAGTAAATTCCATTGTTGTAATCGAGATGCCAAAAGCTCCGCTTTTGCCTTGGACAGATCAAGGTCTCTTAGAAGATCACTTAATTCGCGTTGATTAATGTTGTGTGGTTTACCACCGGACACTTCGGCAGAGAAATCGGGATCTTGTGATGTTGATGGGTGGACTAAGTCGTCATCTACATTATCATCCGATTCTTCGTCAGAATCAATGCTGTATTCTTGAGATGGATTAGGAATAGGTAGATCATCACTATGGAGAACCGGGCGAATGGCAGCTGGTAAATTGGGGTATTGTATTACCATCCTTTTTTTCTTGTCAATACCCTGTCTAATAGAAGGTATGATGCAAAAATAACAATCGGCAACATGATTTGTAGGTTCTCGTGAGATCTTGGGCACAGCAAAAGCCATTGAATGTCCTCTTCCACTTAGCCAACTGCAAAGATTTTTCGCACAATTGCTGCAACATATATGAGATGCCCATTTTTTGTCTTCATCTCCAATTGTACATCCAAAATACAACTGGTACGCCTTCTTAATTTTGGGAGTAAAATTACGTTTTTGATGCGCAAAAGTCACTTCACTACAAATATAACAAAAGTTGTTAGTCTCGTGGCATATTTTCAAAATAGCACTATTTACTTTCGAAAATGAACGCTTATCATGCACATGGTACAAATACGACTACCTAAGAATGAATATTAGTTTTAGTGACAAATAAACAGGTAGGTAGTTAGTATGTCTATTTTTCATAGAATTCTAATTCTACCTGTTATTCGTGATAGGACTGCCCATAAACTAGGGTTTATGAGATCCAGCGGCAGGGAGCCAGCCTTCTCGCCATGCTTTGAACTCATTCGTAAAAGTGAACTGGTCCGCTGGAATTCCAATTATCTTCAAAGCGTACCGACAATGTCGGGTCCCAGCAGCTGGATCGTCTGTAGACCCCCTGCGTTACACTTTATTACCTGTATTGGGAAAACCAGAGCCAACTTGAACTTTTGCTTTTTATGTTGTTATTTAGCATGACGAAGTTACTAAGAATTTGCTATTTTTACTTCCAGTACATGTAGGCTGTAGAATAGTGAATTATTAAATCTTTTTATGCAGTATGTAGTATAACTACTTAATGGACAATTCTTGACCTTTAGAAGCAGTCATTGCCTATTAGAAATTGATGTTAGTAACAAAAATGGAGTTAGTCAAAGGTGAAATGCAAAGCACGATATCTAACAAACATTGCCGTAGCGACACACAGCTAAAATTAGTATAACATTTTTTTTTCAATGTTCTATTTGAAAAAAAGTGTAGAAAAATAGTGGCAAAGATTTAAAATTAAGGCCCAAATTAATCCTCATATTTAAACACTTGTCTCTTTTAACGTATAGATCGAAGAGGGGATGCGGATTCGTTGTATATTATAAAAAATATCGTGTACATCGTAAAATTCGTACCTCAAACATAAAGGTGTCGACCTCCTCTCGAATATCCTCCCTGGATAAAGGCTTCCCGTCAATAGTGGATTGCAGAAGTATATCCAGAAATACTATCTTCTTCTTTCTTCCCAAGTCATCCTTGGCTGTGTCGTTTCCCCCCATTTTGCTTGTTTTCCAATTCCTTTTTCCTCGCATCAATGACTGAATAGGTAACAGAGTGTAATTGCTTTACAGTCCTTAGTTCTGTATAATAATTTCTTGATAGGAAATAAGTGAGGTCATACTTTTTATGTAGAGAGTTGCCACGCTCACTCATTATCCTGAGCATTTGCTTTACATTTGTAACGTATTCGGAATTTTTATTCATCTGAGCGTTTACAGGTACTCCCATAGCTGTTTCTAAAACCACAAAGAAAAAGTTTATTACATTGATCATTCATACAAACCACGATATCTCGGGAATGAATATAGAAATAAAGAAAAAATATAGAAAATTGTAAGAGGCACTTGCAGACTTCTATTAGATTCAAATGTTGATGCATTACGCGTTTATGGTAGATAATACGAAAGCGTAGAAAGGCCATGCCATTAATAATATTTTTTTAACTCAGAATTCACAATTGTTATGTCGGAATTCATAATTGTACCTCGGAATTCACAATTGTCAGTCGGAATCACAATCGTATCTCAGAATTCACAATTGTTAAGTCGGAATTCACGATTGCTAAGTCGGAATTCACAATTGTTATCTCGGAATTACTAAAGAAGTAATAATATAGAGGAGTGGTAGATAAAATATGCAATTTTGTCGCATTCCTCTTGACTGAATAATATTACCATCATTAAAAGATTACTAGAAAGCAGTGTGCTTGTAACAAATGGTAAAAGGAACTTTGTCTAAATTAAAGGAGTCTCGCCGCTTCGGCAAGTGTCTAGAGTCATTTGCGTACCATTTTCGAGCTATTAGCTCTCGCCAGTCCAAAGCAGACTCGGGCATCTTGGACGCTGTGGGCTCATTTTGCTGTTAATAAAGTCGAGCAAGACAAAGACAGTGACTTGTAAAAAATGTGAGTGGGTTCCTCCAACGGAATTAGTTCTACAAATTTCGCCAACTATATTGGCATCATCTGCAGACGATTATAAACTAATGGAAATTAAGCAATATATGCTGTATTTCTACTAAATTAATGTCATGGTTCTACGCAACCCACTATTCAGTACATGACCTACTAACCAATAAAGCAGGCTTTATCGCTATTCATACTGCCTTTACATTTTGCAGTTTTTATAAGCTTTCAAATGCATCCAGTTGGCTATTAGTAGAGTAAAATCTGGAAGTAAAGTCGCTTAGTTTTCGAGAAAAAAAAAACCGGCGTAGAACCAAACCAGACTTAGTGGGATTCTTTAGTAAGATAATCGTGTACACGAAATCGTTTTCTACGACATTTTTCGGTGGTCGAGAACTTTTTTATTTCGGAAAAACTCAAAAAAATAGATTTTTAATGAAATATGTTTTTTAACGTCTCCACCGCTATATCTCTGAAAATATTTGTGCTATCAAGCTATTTTTTTTTTTTATATTAAAGTAGACACAATAGCGCTTCGAACAACGTCCCACGTGAACCCGATTTATTTTTTTTTAAGTTGGTAAAATAATAGGAAACTCAAACTTGTTAATTTCAGTAACGTAATTTTAGGCAATCGAGAAAAAAGTTTATTTATGAAAATTTGTATATACATGCTGCGTACAAATTGAAGCCAATAGTTGAAAAAAGTTTTAGGATAAAAATTTTTCATGTCCCGTTCATAGTATTGAGTCAGCGATTTTTTTTAACGGACCAAAGTCATATTCTTGCGCGCTCGGCTGTAGCAAGCCTGCCGACTGCAACGATCTGACGATCCCGGTTGGGATGTATATAGTAGTTTAACTTATATCAATAGGTACAAAACCAGTAGTGATCAAAAGCATCTAGGGGATCAATATTATTGTTCAATATTTCATATATTGTACAGTAGTATTGATCATATGTTGTTAATATTAAGAAATTGTATAATAAATATTAAATAGTCTCCTTTTAATAATAAAAAGACAGGTGGTAGTAGTACAGTACTAGAGGTAAAAAATATGCAAAACTTCGAAGTAATGTCATATTGAACGGATTTCGTTCATTTTTGGCAGTATAATAGTAAATGTTTCACAGAAAAGTTTCTATATTGAGCGGAGGCTTGTTAATTTATTTATATTTTTTAAGTGGCACTTAAAAAATATATGAAGTACAATCATATTTTAAGAAGAAAAGGTTCTATGCAATTTTTCACATATATTAATAGTTTTTAAGTTATAACGACTTCAAAATTGCGATTTTAGCTTAAAAAAAGGTGTTTCTAAACCGCTTTCGTCAAGTATCTCAAAAAGTATTACTTAATCGAAAAAATGTTATAGACCAATTACAGAAAGTACAAACTGGGAATTAATTGTATTTTTTGTTTATTGATGTAGGATTAATAATTTCGGAGATATTTAAGTTTACATTTGGCATCCAAGTGTTCGTAAGATAACTATTTAGAGTGAGAGTTAAATATCTCAGAAACTGTGACACCTACGCCAAAGATACTAATAGATACAATAATAGGTACAATTAATTAAGCTCTTAACTATTTTTTTATTTGTTTATGTAGCATAAAAAACAAAGAAGTTATGACCAAAGCAATGTCCGTCTACACATTATTTTAATAACAACGTCGCCATTTTGTTACTGTAATTAGCCAGTAATTAAAAAAAAATTAATTTCAAACACGGTTTCTCATTAATATACAGCTTGACGTAGATGCTCAAATTTTTTGGATCGTATACAGCACTTGCTTTAGAAAAAATACAGTTTAAACTATAAAGGTATTTTCAATAAAACGTATTTTTTTTTCCTATTCCAAATACCTCAATAAATATTAGTTTTGTTCAAAAATGTGTAGAGACCAAAAATAAGCTCATAAACTAATAATGAATTTCGCTTGTTTATTTATTTACATAGATTTAATAGTTTCGGAGATATGAGTTTACAAATGGCATCCGAACGTTCATAAGACGAAAAATGCAGTTTAAATGTTAAATATCTCAGAAATTGTGACGCATGCTAAGAAAGGAAATTAAAGACAATTAATTGCGCTTTCAAATTATTTTTTACTCGTTTTGTTACTCTAATTAGCCAATAAT
Source organism: Rutpela maculata (assembly GCA_936432065.2). NCBI lineage: Eukaryota > Metazoa > Arthropoda > Insecta > Coleoptera > Cerambycidae > Rutpela > Rutpela maculata. Next base: position 6,748,316 of record OW386289.2, read on the forward strand.
TTAAAAAAATTATCTCAAATACAGTTTTTCGTTAAAATGTAGCATTACCTAAATGCTCAAATTCTGTTTTGCTCATTTAAAGCACTTGCTTTAGAAAAAAATGCATTTTAAACTTTAAAGGTAATTTCGAAACCCTTGGATACCAAATATAAACTTAAATATTTCCGAAATTATTAATCCTACATCAATAAACAGAAAATATAATTAATTCCCAGTTTGTAGGGTGCTTTCTCTAATTGGTCTATAACATTTTTTCGATAAAGTAATACTTTTCGAGATATTTGACTAAAGCCATTTGAAAATACCTTTTTTTAAAAGCTTTTATTTTAAGCTAAAATAGCAATTTTGAAGTCGTTATAGCTTAAAAACTATCAATTTATGTGAAAAATTGCATGGAACATTTTCTTCTTAAAATTTGATTCTATTTCAGCTCCAATAAATATATATATTTTTTAAGTGCCACCCCTCAGAGAGGGTGGCACATTTTTTGTGAATGATATCTAATTTTTTAGATGACAGTAAGCAACTCCACCCCAACTTAGAATGCCATATATTAATCTAGATTCAACTAACGCTACGTCTACGCGACTAATCTGACCAACCCTGCATGCGAGGTGTATTAATTGCGTCCCAATGTCGCGTTTAGCGCTGATAAAAAAAATCGCTGTTGCCAAACGGTACACTTTAGGAAAAAACATATTGTTTCAAAAACTTTTGTGATTATTAGGCTTTATTTTCTTCGCTGCATGTATGCAAATATTTTCAAAAATAAAAAAGTTTATCGATTGGTGAAGATTTCAATACACAAAATATGTATTTTTAGTTTATTTGATTTTTAGAGAAATGAAAGTGCGAATTGTGCCCAAACCGTTTACATTGGTAAAAGCGCTACAGTGTGTGCTTTAATTTGACACAAAACAAATTTCGGTACCTTTAATAGTTTTAAAGATATGGCGGTGGAAACAAAAAAAAACAATTTTCTTTAAAAATACATTTTTTTCACTTTTTATCTATTTAAAAAGTTCGAGACCACAAGAAAATGTCGTAAAATACGATTTCATATGCCCGGTGACTTACTCAAAGGAACCTAATATGTTTGACCTGGTTCTACGCCAAAAAAAAAAAACGACACGATAGACTTACGAAATCGCTGCTCTATATTATTTCTCATATTCTTAATTAACCGTAAGCTGTTAATATCTATTCCATGATGGGCAACACTAAATATTCAAATTTTTCAATTTTTGAGATGGGCCATATTATCCTCCTTGAATCTAGTTATACTAGGACGTTTCGCTAGTCCAACATTCTTCAAATTATAATCCTTACAATTGATTTCGTAAATCCCGGATTTTTCGTTTGATTCAATTTTATGCTCTAAGGGCCGATTTCTCAATGCGAGGTTAAGCACTTTATCATACAGATAAACTAACTAGAAGTTTAGGTTGTGCTTCTATTAAACATATCCCTCTTTATTGGTAGGCAGGTGGTGGTTTGTCGAGTCGATACAGAGTGTAGATAGGTTTGACGGAATTGGTTGAATTCGTTGAACCATGATGTTTGGAAAATACATTCTTCAGTTTTAATCATTTCCAAATGGTGCTAACATGGTTGTGAAACGTAAAACGTGTATCGAGTATAGTATTCGAGTATCTATAGTACTATTTCATCTATATGAATTCCTTCCTACAACTGTGAATTCCGAGTTAGAAAAAAATATAACCAAGTTAATTTTCATTAGTTTTTAATCATTTGTAAAACTAGTTCAGTTGGAGGGACCCACTCACATTATTTACAAGTCACTGACTTTGTGTTGTTCGACTTTATTAAGAGTAAAAGGAACCCGCAGCGTCAAAGTTGTCCGAGTCTGCTTTGGGCTGACGAGATCCAAAAGCTCGAAACCGGTACGCAAATGACTCTGAACACCTGCCAAAGCGGCGGGATTTCTTTGATTTAGACAAAGTTCCTTTTACCCGCATTTGTTGCAAGCGTTTCTAGTAATGATGGTAATATCATTCAGAGCCAAGAGAAATGCGATAAAATTGCATATTTCATCTACCATTCCTCTACATTATTACTTCTTTAGTAATTCCGACGTAACAATTGTGAATTCCGAGATACAATTGTGAATTCCTAGATACAATTATGAATTCCGACTTAACAATTGTGAATTCTGAGTTAAAAAATATTATTAATGGTATGGCCTTTCTACGCTTTCGTAAGATAACTTGTCGACATCTCTTTTAATTTTTTCAGTTAGATATTGGTTCACAGACGGCCCCACAGACGGCCCCTGAAGGAACTGGAGCCGGAGTCAGGGGCCGCTCCAGACGGTGGGCATAGTGGGTGGCCGCCCAGGGCGCCAGAATTGTAACGGCGGCATTTTCGGTATAGCCATACGAATATTTTAAGAATCACAAATCGTCAAGACAAAACTGCAGGGAGGGGGTCGGCAAAATGCTATTTCGCCCAGGGCGGCAAGAGAGCTAGAGTGGCCGCAGGCCGGAGTAGACAGTTGCAACGCAAAGGTAAGAATAATGTATCTTAAGTCTGAGTAGCAATGCGACTGTCTTTCAGTTTAAATATTTTTCTTACATAAATATGCCACATAATTTTTAATATTAATACTTTCGAAATAGTGATTTCAAATTAAGTTGAGAATCGGGCAATAATTAATTGACACATAGTTATAACACGGCACTGCAAGAGGATGGAACTTTTAAAGTGACACTACCTTTTAAATCATTTCTAGAAATAGCCCAGACGACAGGAAATTTTATAGTAAAATCTCCAAAAACTTGTAAAATGAATAAATTTTTTTTTTTAATGAGTTCGTGAAAGTGTATAGAATAATATCCTGAAAAGTTTACATTCCGCTCGGATGCAGAATATAAAAAAAAAGTGAAAAAACATTTTTTTCACCCATTTTTTCAAAATTTTGAAATTAAGTCATGGTAGGAAAAATAAAAAATACAGGGGGATAGACCACGGGTTCCAGAACAAAAAATGTCCTAATAAAATTTATCGCTAAAGCCACGGTATTTCTGCAAAAACATAGTGAAGCAACTTTGACATTCTGCGCGCCAAGTTAAATGCAAACTATGGAACCTCTAAAAATTCTTAGCAGGTCTAACTAATAAAATAAGGCTTTTTTCTCGTTCTCATTACACATTTTTAACATTTTTCTTAGTGAATACGAGGATAAATAGTGAGTATGGATGGAAAATACAGAATCGGAAAGTTTTGGTTTTGGGATTGCATATATTCAACTTAACCGACCGCCCACAATAAAGGCGTCTACCAGTACTCTAGCAGAGGCAAATAGTGACACGCCCCATAATGTACATCATTGCTTGCTTCGCTCTCGCTTGCTCTTATTGCCGTACAAACATTTTCCGATACTGTACAAAATCGGAAAGTCCTGCGTTTGACATTGCGCTTTTAACCGACCTCTCATAATAAAGACGTCTACCAGTACTCTAGCAGAAGCAAACAGTGACACGCCCCTATTGCTTGCTTCGCTCTCGCTTGCTCTTATTGCCGTACCAAATCAAACACTTGCCGATACTGTATATAATTATGAACGCATACGCAAAAACCACACATAGTCGCTGGATCGAACCAGATCTGCCGCGCCGTCACTCGCATGAATTTATACCTGCCTTTACTGTATTGTATTTATTACAGGTACACCTATCCACATTTCAACTATATCCAATGGATTCTTATACATTTGTCAATGTATTGGAAAAGTTCCAGAATTTATATTCAAAACTATTAGTGGAGTAAACGTAGTCAAAAAAGAGGCATTGTTTCGGAATAATTTGTAACTGCATAAAAATTCATAAAAACTTTTTAAATGTGTTCTAAATAAGTTTAAGTTCAAAGTCTATCGGTTGGTATTGTACGCTAAATCTCTATTTGTTTCTTAATATATTTTTTGCAAGACCAGTATTTTTTAGCCTAATTTAAGAGTAGTTGTTTCGCCATTGTTTGCGGAGATGGCTAAATATAAAACATAACCCTCTTCCTTGTTTTGATATTCTTTACCATTCATTCACATCAATTTATAAATCCTAAAATGTGGGTTAGTTTTGCCTCGTGGGGTGGCTTCCTTCTATTTGGAGGGTTGCTTGACCACCTCAGAGTAGAAAATCCTATGCGATATAGCAAAAATCTATATCTAAATACAATACTTTTGCGCTTGTTAATTACTTTTTGCATGTATTTATTGTTGTCACAAATTAGATAATTTACCCTATTTTAGGTAGGGGTTATTCATTCGCCAAAGGCTAAAAATTTTGAGGGCGCATGGGCTTTTCTGAGATCGGATTCGAACTTGAACTCAACAAGTTCGAAACCCTAAAAATATAATTTCAGAATCTAAATTACGTGTTTCTTCAACTTTTTATTTCTACAACCACTAATTTACTCTATTTTCAATCTAAGAATAAATTTTAGGCTTTTGGCATGCTGAAATTTGAAATCAGCAACCTCAAAAACCCCAAGAAATATACTTTTGGAATGAAAATTACGTATTTTGTCAAATTTTCATTTTTCACCCCTTTCAACTTCGAATTTACTCGATTTTCACCGTAAGAATAAATTTTTTGCTTCTGGCATATTGAAATTTGAAATCATCGACCTCAAAAACCTCTAGAAATACAAGTTTAGAATGACAATTAAGTATTTTGTCAAATTTTAATTTTTCAACTCCTATTTATTCGATTTCACCCTAAGAATCAATTTCTGGCTTTTAGTAGAGTAAAATCTGGAAGTAAAGTCGCTTAGTTTTCGAGAAAAAAAAACCGGCGTAGAACCAAACCAGACTTAGTGGGATTCTTTAGTAAGATAATCGTGTACACGAAATCGTTTTCTACGACATTTTTCGGTGGTCGAGAACTTTTTTATTTCGGAAAAACTCAAAAAATAGATTTTTAATGAAATATGTTTTTTAACGTCTCCACCGCTATATCTCTGAAAATATTTGTGCTATCAAGCTATTTTTTTTTTAGATTAAAGTAGACACAATAGCGCTTCGAACAACGTCCCACGTGAACCCGATTTATTTTTTTTTAAGTTGGTAAAATAATAGGAAACTCAAACTTGTTATTTTCAGTAACGTAATTTTAGGCAATCGAGAAAAAAGTTTATTTATGAAAATTTGTATATACATGCTGCGTACAAATTGAAGCCAATAGTTGAAAAAAGTTTTTAGGATAAAAATTTTTCATGTCCCGTTCATAGTATTGACTCAGCGATTTTTTTTAACGGGCCAAAGTCATATTCTTGCGCGCTCGGCTGTAGCAAGCCTGCCGACTGCAACGATCTGACGATCCCGGTCGGGGTGTATAATATAATAGTTTAACTTATATCAATAGGTACAAAACCAGTACTGATCAAAAGCATCTAGGGGATCAATATTATTGTTCAATATTTCATATATTGTACAGTAGTATTGATCATTGTTGTTAATATTAAGAAATTGTATAATAAATATTAAATAGTCTCCTTTTAATAATAAAAAGACAGGTGGTAGTAGTACAGTACCTAGAGGTAAAAAAAACTTCGAAACATATTGAACGGATTTCGTTCATTTTTGGCAGTATAATAGTAAATGTTTCACAGAAAAGTTTCTATATTGATCGAGGGCTTGTTAATTTATAGGGGGTGGATGCCACCCCCTTTGAGGGGGCGGCACTTAAAAAATATATGAAGTACAATCATATTTTAAGAAGAAAAGGTTCTATGCAATTTTTCACATAAATTGAAGTTTTTAAGTTATAACGACTTCAAAATTGCGATTTTAGCTTAAAAAAAGGTATTTCTAAACGGCTTTCGTCAAGTATCTCAAAAAGTATTACTTTATCGAAAAAATGTTATAGACCAATTACAGAAAGTACAAACTGGGAATTAATTATATTTTTTGTTTATTGATGTAGGATTAATAATTTCGGAGATATTTAAGTTTACATTTGGCATCCAAGTGTTCGTAAGATGACTATTTAGAGTGAGAGTTAAATATCTCAGAAACTGTGACACCTACGCCAAGTATACTAATAGATACAATAATAGGTTATTAATTAAGCTCTTAACTATTTTTTTATTTGTTTATGTAGCATAAAAAACAAAGAAGTTATGACCGAAGCAATGTCCGTCTACACATTATTTTAATAACAACGTCGCCATTTTGTTACTGTAATTAGCCAGTAATTAAAAAAAAAAAAAAATTTCAAACACAGTTTCTCATTAATATACAGCATGACGTAGATGCTCAAATTTTTTGGTTCGTATACAGCACTTGCTTTAGAAAAAATACAGTTTAAACTATAAAGGTATTTTCGATAAAACGTATTTTTTTTCCTATTCCAAATATCTCAATAAATATTAGTTTTGTTCAAAAATGTGTAGAGACCAAAAATAAAGCTCATAAACTAATAATAATGAATTTCGCTTTTTTATTTATTTACATAGATTTAATAGTTCGGAGATATGAGTTTACAAATGGCATCCGAACGTTCATAAGACGAAAAATGCAGTTTAAATGTGAAATACCTCAGAAATTGTGACGCATGCTAAAAAAGGAAATTAAAGACAATTAATTGCGCTTTCAAATTATTTTTTACTCGTTTTGTTACTCTAATTAGCCAATAATCTAAAAAAATTATCTCAAATACAGTTTTTCGTTAAAATGTAGCATTACCTAAATGCTCAAATTCTTTTTTGATCATTTAAAGCACTTGCTTTAGAAAAAAAATCATTTTAAACTTTAAAGGTAATTTCGAAACCCTTGGATACCAAATATAAACTTAAATATTTCCGAAATTATTAATCCTACATCAATAAACAAAAAATATAATTAATTCCCAGTTTGTAGGGTGCTTTCTGTAATTGGTCTATAACATTTTTTCGATAAAGTAATACTTTTCGAGATACTTGACGAAAGCCGTTTGAAAATATCTTTTTTAAAAGCTTTTATTTTAAGCTAAAATCGCAATTTTGAAGTCGTTATAACTTAAAAACTATCAATTTATGTGAAAAATTGCATGGAACCTTTTCTTAAAATTTGATTCTATTTCAGCTCCAATAAATATATATATTTTTTAAGTGCCACCCCCTGAGAGGGGGTGGCACATTTTTCTGAATGATATCTAATTTTTTAGATGACAGTAAGCATCTCCACCCCAACCTAGAATGCCATATATTAATCTAGATTCAACTAACGCTATTTCTACGCGACTAATCTGACCAACCTGCATGCGAGGTGTATTAATTGCGTCCCAATGTCGCGTTTAGCGCTGTTAAAAAATCGCTGTTGCCAAACGGTACACTTTAGGCAAAAACATATTTTTTCAAAAACTCTTGTGATTATTAGGTTTTATTTTCTTCGCTGCATGTATGTAAATATTTTCAAAAATAAAAAAGTTTATCGATTGGTGAAGATTTCAATACACAAAATATGTATTTTTAGTTTATTTGATTTTTAGAGAAATGAAAGTGCGAATTGTGCCCAAACCGTTTATATTGGTAAAAGCGCTACAGTGTGTGCTTTAATTTGACACAAAACAAATTTCGGTACCTTTAATAGTTTTAAAGATGGAAACAAAAAAAAACAATTTTCTTTAAAAATACATATTTTTCACTTTTTATTGATTTAAAAAGTTCGAGACCACAAAAAAATGTCGTAAAATATGATTTCATATGCCCGGTGACGTACTCAAAGGAACCTAATATGTTTGAACTGGTTCTACGCCAAAAAAAAAAACGACACGATAGACTTAAGAAATCGCTGCTCTATTTTGGAATGTTAAAATTTAAAATCATCAACCTCAAAAATTCCTAGAAATAAAATTTTAGGCTTTTCGCATGTTGAAATTTGAAATCAACAACCTCAGAAACTTTAGGATTGTACATTAGGAGTACTTTTTGCATGTACTTATTGTCACCGAAGGGCGATTTTACCCTATTCTAAGGGTGTTTTTTCGCTCTAGCTCAAAATTGTGAGGGTTTTTGGGTTTTTCTGAGATCGGATTCGAACTAGCGTCGAAAAATACATTGGACTATTCGGGTCAAGTTCCAGGATCAGGCAAGGGTGTAAATAATTTTTTTTTGTAGGGGGGGATAACATGTGAAAAATTGATGAACGGGGGAGGAGAAAAAAAATTTTTTTGCACAAAATTTTACCCGAAAAGCGACATTGAAAAAACTTTTTTAATATTCCTTTACCCCCCCCCCTCTTATCTATGCCCTTGGGATCAGGACTGTTTTTGTGGCTGCGTTATTTTATTGAATATTTCATCTTTTTATACTCTTCGCAAAAAGGAAGAGTATATTGTATTTGATCGGCACATTTCTAAAATCGTAAATATCGCTCGTAGAAAAATAAATTTCATATCATTGTGTTAGTGAACGAATTCTGAACAACTTTCAAAATGTCCGTCTGTCCGTCCGTCCGTCCGTTACGTTTCTTGTAAGCACGATAACTTAAGAAAGAAAAGTCCGATTGTATTGAAAATTAGAAAGTAAGTTAGCGTTAGCTAGAGGAAGAACCCTATTGTTTTTGAAGAAAATCGATGAGTAAATAAAAAAGTTATTAATTATTTAATTAAAAAAAAAATAATTCTCTTAATTTTTGTCGCTTGTACTAAAATGGAAATCTTGCGAGATATTATTTCCATAATAATTTTTTTTTTATGAAGTTTACTAATATATATTTCATAGAAGTGAAATATGTATGAATGTCGAACGATATATATCACAGACAATCAATTTTCGTAGCAATAGGTGGTGGCGCAGCGGCTAAATGCTTCACAAACTAAACGCACTGGACTTTCCCATGTACATAACCAAACTTATTCACTCTTTTCTGACAGATAGATCGCTGCAGGTTAGGGTGAATAATAAACTATCAACTCGGCGGGACATTCGCGCGGGCGTCCCCCAGGGGTCGTGCCTTTCACCGAAACTGTACAACTTGTACGTCTCCGACTTCCCGGAGTTCCCGAATTCTAGTCTTGCCAAGTACGCCGACGACACGGCCATGTATGTGCACTCACATAATGCTCAAGCGGCCAATATGCTGCTGAAGGCACACATGGCCCGTGCCACGGCGTATTAGGACAAGTGGAAAATTCGGATCAACTCGGAGAAGTCCGAGTCGATTCTCTTCACGCGCCGATTTACCGAAAATCGGATTTTAACGCCACTTTCGATCGGGGGTAGAAAAATTCCTATCAAACGGTGCGTGAAATATTTGGGGGTTAACTTAGACAAACGACTGACATTTAACACCCATATTAATAAGACAGTACGTAAGGTCTACTCCATGTCTAGAAGTCTGTATCCGCTCCTGGCCAGGGGTAGCGGACTAAACAGACAAAATAAAAAAATGTTGTACACAATGGTGATTAGGCCGGCAATCACATACGTGGCGCCGGTATGGTGCAGCATCCCGGCCACGACAATGAGAAAACTTCGAGTTCTTGAACATACATTTATGCGCCTCATCTCTGGTTTGGACAGGTACACCTCCCTCAGAGATATATACGCAAATTGCCACAATATAACCCCACTAGCGGACTACGTCCAAGAAATTTCACAAAAATTCTATCAATTCAAACTGGGTGATAGTCCGCTAACCCGCAACATAACTCGAATTAGACAGCATAATGCAATACTTTTCGATATCAGACACCTTCTACCATACCAGGCGTTGCCTATTTTTCGGCAACTCCCTTAGCCAAACTTTCCTCTACCATAACTTATCTCTACCCTACTCCTTATCTTTCCTCAACTGTATAACTTTACAACCCCTCTTCTTATCTCTGTTCAATTTTGTTCTTGTCCTTTTTGTCCTTTTTGTTCTTTTTGTTCTTTTGTCCATTATGTTTCTAAATTCCGTCTAGGCCGAAAAATTCCCTAAAAATCCAAATATTTTAAACCACACCTTTTATCCACCACACTTTCCTGGCAGGAAGACCAGGGTGGAATTGCTTCGAACGGGTTTTTTCGTTGAGTTCTGTTTTCCCGTGTCAGCAATCAAAATTCCAAAGTGTTCGTCTGTGCGCGAAACCGCTAGTTCTTAAAGTGCTAATTTTAATTATTTTTTAAGTATTTTTGTGTACTATTATTGATCCAAATTGTTAATTTTAAGCTTTATTGTTAGGCAGGAGTTTTAACCTTTTACATTCAGTTTTAGCCAAACCGGACCTGCTCCGTTCAGCCCGACACCTGGTCTGGCTGGCTCCAGGCCAGATTTCGGGGGGGCACACACATGTACCTCTAATTTTAATAAACTTGTTATTGATTGATTGATTGATTGCTTTGCGTTGCAATCCAAAGGTCCCGTGTTCGAATCCCACAGGTTGGATTTTTTTTTCATTTTTTTCTTCATTTTTTTTAATACAATTTTTTTCACAATAAAGATGGTATCACAAAATTTAGGATGTCCAAAAACTAACATTATTTACAAGAAAACTACGAAGAGTATCCTATAGAATGTGTAACAATTATATATAAAAAGCTCAGTAAATTGGCGAAGAGTACGTTTTTAGCTTGTTTCTTCTTCTGACACAAATTTTGAAGCCGCCATTTTGAAAAAAAATATATCGAAAATAGGTTACCGATTTTTGACGCCTGTTTTCAATAATAGCACCACTGCGCGTCGGTGTCACAGTCATACCTATTCAAGCGCGCGCACGCATGGATCACGCTCCGAGTAATAACGTTACTTAACTATTTTTTTCCGGAAATACCATGGCTTTAGCGAAAAATTTTGTTAAGACATTTTTTATTCATAAACACGTGATCTATCCATCTGTATTTTTTATTTCTTCCTACCTTTTCAAAATTTAGAAAAAATGGATGAAATTTTTTTTTCACTTTTTTTTGTGTTCTGCATCCGAGCGAGATGTAAACTTTTCAGGATATTATTCTATACACTTACACGAACTCAAAAAAAGAATGATTCATTTTGCAAGTTTTTGAAGGTAAATACGACAGGGCTAACTGCCTTTGAAATAATTTCTACAAACAGCAAAATACTTGAACAATGCACTCAAAGATCATTACTCAATGCGAATTTCGCCAATCGTGTGGTTATCATCTGAAGATAATGCTACTTAAATCATATTGTTTTGGTGTTGTGTAAACTACTTCAGAAGCAGCTCTACATCCATTTCTGCTTGAAACTTAATCTCATAGTACTACTTATTAGTATTTACCACATATAACATCCAATGCGTATAGTGTTATGTAAGGATAGACGTCAACACTGTCTTTATCAATCTCTTTCTCCAATTGTTCTATCAATATTTTTCCATTCGAGTCAAAGTATTCAACAAATTGCTGCAATATTGAAAAGTGGAAAGCTGGCGTGTCCATTCGCCTACGCTTTTTCCATTTAGGTGCTAAAAAAAAACAATAAAAATGTGAAATAACTTTGTTTTTAAATTCACCTCGTTCCGAGTTAACGGTCATTAATTCTTGAGAAAACGTCATATGTACCTGTTTATACCTCTAAAACTACTCGAGATATTTTAACAAAATTTGGCACAAAGGGGTTTTAAAGGATGCCCTATTAGTCCAATTAAATAAGTCGGCAAATCAAAATTTTGAGGTAAATACTAGAATTTTTGATATAAGTTTCTTTGATGTATTAGAACATCATTAATGAAAGAAATTTTTTTCTGAACCCCCGGGAAGGGGTGAAAAAAAAAAATAAAGTGTTTTTTCAAAATTACTCAAAATGTGTAAAAGCTAGTAAAAAAAGTTTCAAACAAAAATTATAAAGCATGAAAATGATTTCTAGACTTTTTTTGGTATTATTAAAATTAACGGAGTTAGGCTGGTTAGAAATTAAGGGATGATATGTACAATTATAAAAAATCATAGCGTGCTGAAAAGTTAATAAAGTTAAAAAAAAATTTTTTCTATTTGCTCAGAAAAAATCGGCAGCTACTGGAAGCGGCTGGAACCTCCCCACACGGTGGATCCTTATCAGCTGTATTTGGATATTACATCGGAAATCAGAGCACTGAGCAAACAGATAAATTACACGTGACTTTGGAGCCATTTATTTCATCAACAAATATCGAACGAACTGAAGCGGACTACAAGCAATCTGTTAAAACATAACCTTTCATGTTTGTTTATGTTGCATGTTAATCAATTGCCGGATATTATAAGGGTATTAACAGACAACGTTTCGAAGATTTTGTAAAATATTGGATAATGAAAAAAAAATAATAACACAGAATTTAGCCCAAATGACACTCTAACTTCAACAAGTCAATAACATTATGGACTGTTCAAACAGACTACGCATGCATCAAATTAAAATCTTCCTGCTCGATCAAAAAGGTTGAGCAAGTCGAGCTTCGTCCGAGGCCTTTATTTTGTAATATTCGAACGTTTAAGATTTAGCTCAGTTAGCTCGATTTGCAATGAACGATTGTGACGTGTCGCATCAATCAGACGTAATATCCGAACACGGCTATAAACAATTATTACCTTAAAAAAAAACAACTAAAATAAGTTTTGACATTGTCAAAAATATTTGGGTTGGTAACCTTTACGAATGTTGATTTTTAGGTTATGAAATATATTTAGGGACATAACATGTTTAAGTTTTTCAAGTTTATTCTCATTTTTAATGTTTGACTACGCATTTTTAGCTTGGAGCCACAGTGACTCAGAGCAGATAGTTAAAAAACTCATGCAAATAATTTTTCTATATAGACCATCTTAGGATGACGTCACGATAAGTCGACCATATTGCCTGAGGGATAACCAAACTTTTTATTCCAATGTAAACAAAGAAGTAATCTCAGTTTTAAATGTGAAATAAAAATAAAACACCATCTTTTTTTGCGACAAGGTGCGATTGTGAGATAAGGTTTATTTTGAATGTAAAAAACCTTAGAAGAAAGGTAAAGAAATCACTTTCTGGCAGAGTCTATTGAATACTACATACGGATAATATATCACTGAAATCTAGCACTTAGTTATTTAAATGTAAACTTGCCTTGCCCATAACAATGAATACATTTGAGTTTATCTTTCTTGCACAAACTTCTTGCACAAATCCAGCCTCATAATATTTATATGCTTGTAAAGATTTGTATGCCTTTAACTGCTGATCTGCGAAGAAGCTGTGAGTCGACACTAAGTAATTTACCATATTAATTACGGACACACAAGGTAAAATAGACAAATCTGCAGAAAGGTCTCCAGTCTCCACTCCAAGGGTGTATGGGTCAATATTGTCTATTATTTTGATTTTCTCATCGTAGCGACACTTTACATCACCCATAAGGATTGGATAATATTCACTATATGACATTATTACGAAAATACACACAGTTTCTCAAGAAAATCAGAAAAAAATATATAAAACCACGCAAACTGCGTTTTGTTGTCCCTCAAGCAAAATGTCAAAATTGTCAAAACCATGTGACCTAAAAATGATTGATTAATAAAAAAATAGATTGCTAATTACAGGTTAGATTTCTAACCCGCAAAAAGAGTCCTATTTTATTAGGACAAAGTATTTAGGACTTCATAAACATTACACTGTACTAGAATTTTAGTTGAAAGTACGGGAACCAGGCAGAAAATTTAATAATAGCTACGTAATATTCTTAAATCTTAAGAAATATATATTTTTGAGGTTAGCTGTGACGTCACGTACCATAAGCTATAAATCAACATTCACAAAGGTTACCAACCCAAATATTTTTGACAGATGGCAAAATACGTTTTCCCCTAACAATAATACCAATAATATTTTTTGGATGCTGTCATATGTGCGCATATAACGAATTATTTTTAATTTTTTTAACGGAAACCAAATCGAAAGGGTGCAAGTGTGATATATCGTTGAAATTGGAATTTATACTGCTTTTTAATGGTTCAATTACAAATTCTAAGTGATCATGAAATAAACAACTTGTGCCAAAATGGCACTAAACGTAATCCGATCTCAACCAAAACCTTTTCAGATCTTCTGGAGCACTAAAGAAACCCTCATGTAAAAGTTTCATCCAAATCCGTTTAGTAGCTTCGTAGCTATCGTGCTAACACACAGGCATTAGTTACAAACCACTTTTTTGGGTTTCCGGGACCTCGAAATCGTAAAGATTTGATGTTATCTCAATTTTCGATTTTGGATTAATTGTAGTAACCTCCCACAATTATTGTGGGGAGGTTAATAAACACAACACTATAAAAACTAAGTTCGTAGGCAAGAGCACTTAATAATTTTGATTATTGATACGGGAAACAACTAAACGAAAACATCCGTTCGTTGGTAATGGGTGGTAGGGATGGCCATCTTTTGGAAAAACCATATAACTCTTGGTGGACAGCTTCCCTGCCAGATGTGGCCGGAGTAGTGTTCATGGTGGATCGTTTAAGTTTGAGTTGATATATTTTGTTTTATCTTCTGGCCTCGGCCGATTTTTCACTAAATCGGTCGGGGAAGTAAGCTGTCAAATTTTTGGTTTCAATGTTTTTCTGGGGGAATTTGGTTTTTGACAGTTTTCGAAAAAATATTTTAGGTTGGTACCAATGTCTTAAATTATTTTTAAGTTATGTAGCACTATTTTTAGGTTATGTTGCCGGAAGAATTTCCGGTGGGATGGCGGAAGTAGCGGAAACAGTTTTTAAAATATAATGTCACTTTTAAAGTTTTATTGGAAAAAACTCACCGAAAACGTTCCGGTGAGATTGCTTATACTTGTAGGGCTTGTGAGCGGTTCACGAAGGCTTCTCACACCTTCCGTGGGCTTTATGAACGTCGTGTAATGTCTCGATGCACTTGACACTCAAATTTACTCAGCATACAGTCTGCACGCTTTAACACACTAGTCTATTGAACGTTAGGTTAGACCACTGAGTACAGTAACTATACAGAGGCGAAGGCTAGCCTTCCCGCCAAAACCAAATTTGTATACTCATCGCCATTTCTTAATTGTTTAACAATCAACCTCACTTTTATCTTGACACTGTTGATGTTTATCGTGTTAAGTTTGGATTTGTGAATTTTTTTTTCCACTCATTTTGGGATATTGAAAACATTAAGCGAGAATTAAAATTCTCATAAATAAAACCTAGTGTACAACTCAATTGAAAATAGGCGCCGATTATAAGCAATTCAAATCGTAATATTTTTCAATCCAACTCGAAATACACTGTCTTTTCAGTGTATCCTTAAATGGGGATCTGCACATGACGTCATAGCTAACCTCAAAAATATATATTTCTTAAAATTTAGTACTACGTAGCTATTATTAAAATTTCTGCCTGGTTCCCATACTTTCGACCAAAATCTAGTTCAATGTAATGTTTATAAAGTTCTAACTAGTTTGTAATAGATGGCAGGACCAATAAGTTCTCTCATTACTTACGCATAGATAGATAATTTTACAGGTTCTGTGCATACGTACATACAGTGTTGCATACATTCCCGGCTTCTTGTTTTTGACAAGAGTCCAGTGACATCTGACATTAATTAGCTAAATTAAAACATTAGGCGATCCAAACCACGTGACTTCCAACATGGCGCTGAGGGCAAACATCCGGCAATCCTTTATTTTCATTCGTTAAATGAGTTTTTTTTCGGTTGCCTTGGCTACGTTTCCGCGAGTTAATTAAAATAAACCCCATGTTTGCCCTCAGCGCCATATTGAAAAATAATTTTGACAGGTCGTTGGATTGCCTAATTGCACGTGTCGTCACAGCTAACCTCAAAAATATATATTTCTTAAGATTTACAGGTATTACGTAGCTATTATTAAAATTTCTGCCTGGTTCCTGTACTTTCAACCAAAGTCAAGTTCAACGTAATATGTATGAAGTTTTAAATAGTTTGTCACAATAAAATAAGACACTTTTGCAGGTTAGGAATCTAACCTATAATTAGCAGTCTATTTTTATTAATCAACAATATTGAAAAATTATTTGCGTGAAATTTTAAATATTTGCTTGGAGCCAGTATGGCTCCGAGCTAAAAATGCCTATACAAACATTAAATATGAGAATAAACGAAAACACCTTAAAATTTGAGGTTGTGTTAGTTATACGATGCACATGCCCAGGTAATTGTAGGACCTTATTGCTCGCGCCATCTATTAAAGTAAATAGAAACCATGCACTTACGAAGCCATTATTATAATAGGAAAGTGCCGGACCACCTATTTAATACACCGTGGTGTAGACGCAACTGGTACGCAAGGTCACAGAAAACGAGCCATCAAAACTGAAAGGAACCGCCAAAGACTTCGCCTCTGTGCAGTTACTGTATTCTGTGGTTCCACTATAATAGTATATTATATTACTAGGAGTAGAACGCACTCTTTTTTTGTGTTGAGCCCAGGATTTGCGGCTGAGGCGAAGCCGAAGCCGCAAACTGGGCGAAACACAAAAAAGGCGTTCTACTCCGTGTAATATATACTATTTTTTCTTCAAGCGTATTAAAATGCAAACATTTATTTATTTATTTATTTATTTATTTATTATAAATGTACAATTATTTAAAGTGCAGTTTTGTACGTTTAAATTACTGGTACATGTTTCGTTGTCTATGTTCATAATTTTATTACTTTGTTCCAAGTTGTTTGTTATAGTGTATTCTTCATTTAGAACAAGTTCATTAGGGGTGCTCCAATTTGTGTCTTTAGAAGTACTAGGCTTATTATAATCGACCGGTGCTAGAATTCTTTTGGCTGTCTGCTTTTTATTAGTTATGGATTCCTCTATATAACCCTCAGCTACGGAACTTGACTTCCATCCCCCATGCCTTTTTAAACAAGAAATATCTCCACCATTGTCTACAAGAATTGTTGCTGACGTTCGTCGTAGACAGTGACCTGTATATTCGGATGGATTTGACAAATTTAAATACAGAGCAACTTCTCTTGCCGTATTTGAAATTTTATGTATGCCCATTACTACTTTGTGACATTTTCCTTTTTGATACTTGATAAAAAATCGGGAGGGCTGGAAACTTTTCGGGCGAAGTTTAGTATACTGGCGGCACAAATTCAAGTAAAAGTCACCGACAATAGTAAACGACCGTGGCTTTTTAGTTTTTGTATTTATAATTTTTACTAAAATTAATGTTCCACAATCTTCGACATCTTCTACATTCAATTTTAATAGTTCATCACAGCGACAGGCGCCTGTGACTCCGAATATCAACAAAACCTACAATCGATCGACAATTACCTATTTGTTTATTAAGAAAAGGATGCTAAATTTCTTACCTTTGTAGCTAAATAAGTGTCATTGGGTGCATTTTGCAAAAAGTCGTCGAACTCTTGTTTTGTTAACACTTTGGATTTTTTCGGGTTGTAACCTTCCCCTTGACGTTTTAAAAAAGCACTAAGTTTCGTATATTTTGCAATATTTATATTATTTTTTAGGTTTAATTCAGCTTTAAGCATTGAATACCGTGCCCAGAGAGTTGAACTTTTCAATTTATGTTTTTCGGACAAATTCGAGAAATACGCCAACATAACGTTTTCGGAATAATTGCGAACATTTTGCTCTTGAGCCCATTTTATTAGTCGCTCGTATGCAAATTCATACATTTTGCGAGATTTCTCAGGAATTAAATTCTCTACAGCCGCATTAGCAATTCTTACTAATTCTGGTGGTGTACACTGTAATTCTTCACCCATCTTTTACGTTTTACACAACAACAACATATAATTCGAATGCAATCGCGGACCACGGACTAATGATATGAAATAATATGACAGATGGTTTGTAGATAGCGCGCCACTGGCCGCTGTGGTGGCTTTCGGTACTAACATTATGTTACTAGTAAAAAAATGTCCACCACGGTGGCGTTCGGTACTAACATTTTGTTACTAGTAAAATAATGTCCTACTTCTAATCCTGTTTTTGGTAGCACAATTTAAACATTTTAATACGCTTGAAGAAAAAATATATTTTACACAAGAAGCGTGTTATTTGGTTTTTAATTTTTTTCACGGAAACCAAAGCTAAAGAGTGCAAGTGTGATATATCGTTGAAATCGGAATTTTTACTGCTTTTCAATGGTTCGATTACAAATTGTAAGTAATCATAAAATAAACAGCTTGTTGTGCCAAAACAGCAACAAACGTAATCCGATCTCAACCAAAACCTTTTCAGATCTTCTGGAGCACTAAAGAAACCCTCATGCAAAGTTTCATCCAAATCCTTTTAGTGGCTTCGCCGCTATCGTGCTAACAGACATACACACACACACACACACACACACACACACACACACACACATACACACACACAGACATTTTTCAAAAACAACTTTTTTGGGTTCCTGGGACCTCAAAACGTAAAGATTTGATGTTATCTCAATTTTCGATTTTGGACTAATTGTAGTAACCTCCCACAATTTTATTGTGGGGAGGTTAAAATATAAACATTCGTTTCAGAGAAATGGATTTTTTTTTTAAATTGTTAATAAAAAATTAATTATTTTTTATTTATTTGCTTTTATCATGATTAGAGAATATTATTTAGGTATTATGCAAATCACAACTTACACACTTTTTTACTTCCACGTCCAGTGGAAGTATAGTAACGACAAAAAAATTTTTAAAAATTTTTATTGTCCAAATAGGCTTAAAATGTCATAAAACGTCGAGATTTTAAGTTTGAGCGAAAAAAAAATTTCTGTCTGTCTGTCGGTCTGTCTGTCTGTCGGTCTGTCTGTCGGTCTGTCTGTTTGTAACTTTTTTTGTGCGCACGTTTACTTTGGAACCGTTTAAGATATTGACTTGAAATTTGGTACACATATGTACTTTAACGAGTTCTAGAACTAGATTATATTTTCATCTTGTTCCGTCGAAGGGTTGGGGGGTAAATTGGGGTAAATTTGGGGTAAATGGGTAAATTAAGCAGGTAAGAGTCCATGAAATTGGTATATAGTATATACAAGAGAAGCTAAGGTTTCAAAAAAATTTTTGGCATTAGCCACCCCCATTACCACCCCCACCTCCTTATTAAAGGGGATGAAAAAAAAATGTGATTTAGTGTATGTACAGGAACCAGAAACCTCAAAATATTTTTTACTTCATCCACCCCCCACTACCACCCCACTATCACCACCCCCACCCCACTACCGATGTGGGGTATCGTTTTATGGGTTTTTGGGGTAGAGGATTTCAAATATTATATTATTAAAGTTCCATAAACAATTATTTTCACACACAAAGTTTTTTCGTTGTGAGTGACTTGGATAGAGAATCTGGATGTGGAAGTAGTGATTCCTTGGGCAGCGGTTTTTGGTTATTAAACGCAACTTGCTGTATATTTACAAAGTAACTCGATAATACTAATGGTATTATAGTACAGGTAAAATGGATGAAAATTCGCCTCAACAAAGAATATCAACAGTAGATCATTTTTTTTTAAATGGCTATGAAAATGCCTACATTTAAAGAAAGCGATAAGTCCCTTAGCTGCACGTTAGGCGGAACATATTTAAAAAATGTTATTATTGGCGGAATTACGGTTTCTCGCCTTTTACATGAAAAATACGCACTAAATCTAAAAATCTCGAAACATGTTACTTTGAACTTCACACTGTCAGACATAAAAAACAATTCAAACTATTTAATTTATTGAGTATATTAGTATATAATAAACAAGTTCATAAAACTTGACAGCCTTATCTAATAAATATGAAAGTATAATATAACAGAAAACTGCTATCTATGAATATTACCCATTCTCGTATATTACTTCCACATCAAGTGGAAGTATAGTAACGACAAAAAAAATTTAAAAAATTTTTATTGTTCAAATAGGCTTAGAATGTCACAAAACGTCGAGATTTTAAGTTTGAGCGAAAAAAAATTTCTGTCTGTCGGTCTGTCTGTCTGTCGGTCTGTCTGTCTGTAACTTTTTTTGTGCGTTTACTCTGGAACCGTTTGAGATATTGACTTGAAATTTAGTACACATATGTACTTTAACGAAATCTAGAACTAGATTATATTTTCATCTTGTTCCGTCGAAGGGTTGGGGGGTAAATTTGGGGAAAATAGGTAAATCAAGCAGGTAAGAGTCCATAAAATTGGTATTTAGTATATACAAGAGAAGCTAAGGTCTCAAAAAAAATTTTGGCATTAGCCACCCCCCTTACCACCCCCACCCCATTATTAAAGGGGATGAAAAAAAAATGTGATTTAGTGTATGTACAAGAACCAGAAACCTCAAAATGTTTTTTTACTTCAGTCACCCCCACTACCACCCCTTATCACCACCCCCACCCCGCTACCGATGTTGGGTATCGTTTTATGGATTTTTGGGGTAGAGGATTTCAAATATTATATTATTAAAGTTCCATAAACAATTATTTCCACATACAAAAATTTTTTCGTTGTGAATGACTTGGATAGAGAATCTGGATGTGGAAGTAGAGATTCCTTGGGCAGCGGTTTTTTATTTATTATGAAAATACCTACTTTCTGTATATTGTTGCCCTAATCTGGGCACGCTAATATACTAGTTAGGTAAATACTTTAAAACACTTATTATTGGAGAACCAATCAAAACAACTACTCTCCTAGCTAATACTGACGAAGTATTGAATTACATGATAGGATTCTTAGCATTTTAAAGAAAAAAATATTGAAAATACTTAAATCATTTATTTACATTTAGTCATTCACACTTTTTTTTATTTAATATGAAATTATCTACTTTCTGTATATTGGTACCTTAACCGGTCACGCTAATATACTACTTAGGAAAACACTTTAAAACACTCATTATTGGAAAACCAATCAAAACAACTACTCTTCTAGCTAATACTGACGAAGTATTGAATTACAAGATGGGATTCCTGGCATTTTAAGGCAAAAAAAATATATTGAAAACACTTAAATTATTTATTGAAATTCAGTCATTCACAACAATTATTATTGAACCTTACATTCTATTTCAACTCTAGAAAAGTTGTACAAGTTTTTTCGAACTCGTTAGTTCTCATCAGTAGAGTATAGAAACATTCATTCATTATTTACAAGCCTATTCTTGATTTATTTTTTGCAATTAATTATTTTTTATTTATTTGCTTTTATCATGATTAGAGAATATTATTTAGGTATTATGCAAATCACAACTTACACACTTTTTTATTTATTATGAAAAAGTGTGAATGACTAAATGTAAATAAATGATTTAAGTATTTTCAATATTTTTTTCTTTAAAATGCTAAGAATCCTATCATGTAATTCAATACTTCGTCAGTATTAGCTAGGAGAGTAGTTGTTTTGATTGGTTCTCCAATAATAAGTGTTTTAAAGTATTTACCTAACTAGTATATTAGCGTGCCCAGATTAGGGCAACAATATACAGAAAGTAGGTATTTTCATAATAAATAAAAAAGTGTGTAAGTTGTGATTTGCATAATACCTAAATAATATTCTCTAATCATGATAAAAGCAAATAAATAAAAAATAATTAATTGCAAAAAATAAATCAAGAATAGGCTTGTAAATAATGAATGAATGTTTCTATACTCTACTGATGAGAACTAACGAGTTCGAAAAAACTTGTACAACTTTTCTAGAGTTGAAATAGAATGTAAGGTTCAATAATAATTGTTGTGAATGACTGAATTTCAATAAATAATTTAAGTGTTTTCAATATATTTTTTTTGCCTTAAAATGCCAGGAATCCCATCTTGTAATTCAATACTTCGTCAGTATTAGCTAGAAGAGTAGTTGTTTTGATTGGTTTTCCAATAATGAGTGTTTTAAAGTGTTTTCCTAAGTAGTATATTAGCGTGACCGGTTAAGGTACCAATATACAGAAAGTAGATAATTTCATATTAAATAAAAAAAAGTGTGAATGACTAAATGTAAATAAATGATTTAAGTATTTTCAATATTTTTTTCTTTAAAATGCTAAGAATCCTATCATGTAATTCAATACTTCGTCAGTATTAGCTAGGAGAGTAGTTGTTTTGATTGGTTCTCCAATAATAAGTGTTTTAAAGTATTTACCTAACTAGTATATTAGCGTGCCCAGATTAGGGCAACAATATACAGAAAGTAGGTATTTTCATAATAAATAAAAAAGTGTGTAAGTTGTGATTTGCATAATACCTAAATAATATTCTCTATTCTGTTAATAAGAAAGTTATAAAAAATTTAATTTTTTTATTTTCAATTAAAACCACTTTGAACGGTAAGACGAATTTTTTTTTATACCATTCTGTTCATTATTTAATATATTGAACATTTGCTTTTGAATTTTTTTTTACCCTTCATTTTCAAAAAGGTATGAATTTATTTACTTGCTTAGTTTTTTTCCAAACGTAAGACACTGCTCTTGTGACGTCATGATAACTGAAAAGAAATAAAGAATGCATACGACAAAGATAAAGTTGTTTCGTAGCTGCTGCGTTGCCTACAAGACGCGCATGCGTCACATCTATAGGGCATCTGCACGTGACGTCACAGCTAACCTCAAAAATATGTGTTTCTTAAGATTTAAGAGTATTACGCAGCTATTATTAAAATTTCTGCCTGGTTCCCGTATTTTCAACTAAAATCTAGTTCAGTGTAATGTTTATGAAGTTCTAAACACTTTGTCCTAATAAAATAGGCCTCTTTTTGTAGGTTGGAAATCTAACCTCTAATCAGCAGTCTATTTCTATTAATCAAGAATATTGAAATAGTATATTATATTACTAGGAGTAGAACGCACTCTTTTTTTGTGTTGAGTCGAGGATTTGCAGCTGAGGCGAAACCGAAGCTGCAAACTGGGCGAAATACAAAAAAGGCGTTCTACTCCGTGTAATATATACTATTTTTTCTTCAAGCGTATTAAAATGCAAAAATTTATTTATTTATCATAATCACAATTATTCAAACTACAGTCTTATATGTCGAAACAATATATGACACGTATGGCTAGTAGATAGCGCGCCACCGGTGGCTTTCGGTATTAACATTATGTTACTAATAAAACAATACCCATTACGGTGGCGCTTTCGGAACTAACATTATGTTACTAGTAAAACAATGTCCACTACGGTGGCGTTCGGTACTAACATTTTGTTACTAGTAAAACAATGTACTACTTCTACTTCTGTTTTTGGTGGCATAATTTAAACATTTTAATACGCTTGAAGAAAAAATTATTTATGTGAATTTTTAAATATTTGCTTGGAGCAAGTACCGGCTCCAAGCTAAAAATGCGTACGCAAACATTGAGAATAAACTTGAAAAACTTAAAATTATTTAAGGTTATGTTACGTACATGATGCAGATGCAGACTAGTTTACAAGTTCAAGACCGTGTTAATGCTTGATAAGCTCGTAAAAATAATAGTGAGGGCTCATTAAATTCGGAATAACGTCTAGAAAAATGTGTAAAAGTTTTACACCCGCACATAAACAGTTGCAAAAGTTATAAACAAATGAAGATTGAAAATATAACGAGTTTCGTCTTTAGTAAATAACTCGAAAACTATTAATATTTAAGAAAATTAAAAGAACGATTCTTAAAGAGGAATGAATTTCCAATAAAAAGCCGAACTCCCGAAACTCTATCTCTCAGCGCTATGCCGTAATAAGTAAAAATATTTTTTTATGTTATTAAATGTTAATTTAAATTTTTTTAAAAATTATGGTATTATTTAGACACTTAACGGAACAATATCCCGTTGAAAAAAAAATTGTTTCACCAATTTTTCATAAAATGAGCCTATTGTTAATTAACAATTTTTTTTAGAGTTTACGTTTATATTTCAAGTCGGATAATTGTTAAACAAAAGCCACTAAAATTATTTCGCTTCATGTATAAAAATTTTTTTGCCATTTTGTTATAAAATATTTTGATTAAAAATAAAAAAAATGTCTTAAATTTTTTTTTAATTGATTATAATAATGTTTTTCTTTTTTTTAATTATTTAAACAAATTATTAAGAAAAAAATGTATTCTTAAAATTTATTATTTGCAATTCTATACAAGATGAAAAGCAGAAAAATTTTTGTTGTTAATTTATTTGTTTATTTAATAAACAATTTGTTACTAACAATGGCCGAATGTTTTTAGATAGAAAAAGAATAACAAAAACAACCGTATACATAAACATGTAAAAAGAAAAATAAATTTAACATGTTTATGTATACGGTTGTTTTTGTTATTTTTTTTCTATCTAAAAAGAATATAAACACATTCGGCGATTATTAATAACAAATTGTTTATTAAAGAAACAAATAAATTAACAACATTTTTTTTCTTTTTTCCATCTTGTAGATAAATGCAAATAATAAAGTTTAAGAATAAATTTTTTTCTTAATAAATTGTTTAAATAATGAAACAATGGAACAAAATATTATAAACAATTTAAAAAAATTTTTAAAGAAAGTTTTTAAATAAAGTTTTTAAATTTTTAATCACAATATTTTTAGGCTATTGTCTATGTCCAAAAAAAGAGGGTTGAAGGGAACTAAAACGTTAAAGGGTTTTTATTGTTTCTTATGTTCAATTGACCCCAAAATATGAGAAAACCGCTGAGTGCTACCATTTAAAGGAGTGCGTTTTTGAGATCGAAGTAAAAAGGTCCACTTTTCACATTTTTTAATTTTACTGGAAAACTATGCATTTTTCCTATAAACACGTCAATAGAAAAGTTGTAGAGAATTAAATTTCCAATCGATATGGTACCTTCAGAAGTCAATTTTTTTTTACAAAAATACGCCCAGAAAACAAAACAAAAAAAACGGAAAAATGCATTTTTTTCTTTTATTTTAGCCTGTAACTTTTTTTCGGGTACATTTAGGCATAGACATTCTGCATAAAAAAAAAGCTGACGTTTTATCCGTTAATAATCATTTTAACGGTAAAACGCCAGCTTTTTTTATGCAGCAATGTCTATACCTAAATGTACCCGAAAAAAGTTACAGGCTAAAATTTAAAAAATTGCATTTTTTCGTTTTTTTTGTTTTGTTTTCTGGGCGTATTTTTGTAAAAAAAAAATTGACTTCTGAAGGTGCCATTTCGATTGGAAATTTAATTCTCAACAACTTTTCAATTGACGTGTTTATAGGAAAAATGCATAGTTTTTGAGAAAAACTCAACAACAATAGGCTCATTTTATGAAAAATCGGTGAAACAATTTTTTTCCAACGGGATATTGTTCCTTTAAGTGTCTACATAATACCATAATTTTTTAAAATGTTTAAATTAATATTTAGTAACATAAAAAATATTTTTACTTATTACGGCCTGTTTCAGAGTATCGTAACGGCTTAATGTTCGCCGCGCAAAGCTCCATTTTCAACATCAAATTGAAATTATTAATAATAGACATAGAGTTTCGGGAGTTCAGACTTTTTTATTTGAAATTCATTCCTCTTTAAAAATCCTTTAAATTTTCTTAAATATTAATAGTTTTCGAGTTATTTGCAAAAAACGAAACTCGTTATTTTTTCAATCTTCATTTGTTTATAACTTTTGCAATTGTTTTTATGCGGGTTTGAAACTTTTGCACATTTTTCTAGGTGTCATTCCGAATCCAATGAGCATTTATGCACCAAAACTTTCACAACCGCTGCATTTAGATATCGGGCATCTGCATCATGTAACCAACATAACCTTAAATTTTAAGTTTTTCAAGTTTATTCTCATTTTTAATATTTATATACGCATTTCTAGCTTGGAGCCGGTACTGGCTCTAAGCAAATATTTAAAAATTCACGTAAATAATTTTTCAATACTGTTGATTAATAGAAATAGACTGCTAATTACAGGTTAGATTTCCAACCTACAAAAAGAGTCCTATTTTATTGGGACAAAGCATTTAGAACTTCATAAACATTAGACTGAACTAGATTTTAGTTGAAAATACGGGAACCAGGCAGAAATTTTAATAATAGTTGCGTAATACTCTTAAATCTTAAGAAACACATATTTTTGAAGTTAGTTGTGACGTCAAGCGCGGATGCCCTTAGTGCCGTCATAAGGTGAAAAGCCGCATCTAGATATATGTCATAAATGAGATTCTAATAATATATGAGCATCCAAGAGTTCTGCATTAAAAGTATTATTAAAAAATTATAAAGTACAAAAACATAAGTGCATAAAAAGCAGATACATGATTTTCTTAATTAATATTTACTAGTTGGGAAAAAAAACAAACGCCTTTGTTACTTTCCTCGCCAACCGACAATTTACAGATGGGCTATTCTCCTTATGACTTATGACGGCAGTATAGATGTGACGTATGCGAGTTTTGTAGGCAACGCAGCTGCTACGAAACCATTTTATCTTTGTCGTACGCATTCTTTATTTCTTTTCAGTTATCGTGACGTCACTAGAGCAGTGTCTTACGTTTGGAAAAAAATTAAGCAGGTAAATAAATTCATACCTGCTCGAAAATGATGGGTAAAAAAAAATTCAAAAGCAAATATTGAATATATTAAATGATGAACAGAATGGTGTAAAAAAAATTCGTTTCACCGTTCAAAGTGGTTTTAATTGAAAATAAAAAAATTAAAATTTTTATAACTTTTTTATTAACAATTTAAAAAAAAATCCATTTCTCTGAAACGAATGTTTATATTTTTCTAAGTAAATAGATTTTTTTTTTTTAATTCATTAACTTTTCAGCACGCTATGATTTTTTAAAGTTGTACATATCATCCCTTAATTTCTAACCAGCCTAACTCCGTTAATTTTAGTAATACCAAAAAAAGTCTAGAGATCATTTTTATACAAAATTTCATGCTTTACAATTTTTGTTTGACACTTTTTTACTAGCTTTTACACATTTTGAGTAATTTTGAAAAAACACTTTATTATATTTTTTTTCACCCCTTCCCGGGGGTTCAAAAAAAAATTCTTTCATTAATCGTGTTCTAATACATCAAAGTAACTTATATCAAAAATTCAAGTATTTACCTCAAAATTTTGATTTGTCGATTTATTTAATTGAAATACTATGAGATGGTGGAAATCTTTAAAAAAAAAACAATACAATTTACCTGAAAATTTACCCAATTTTCACCCCCTTATTCCGCACGTCTATGGAATAAATTAAATAGGTATATGCGCTTTTAGTTACCTTCAAGAGGTGTATACCTTAACCAAGTTTAAAATAAATCGATTTATTAATAACTGAGCTACGTAGGTGTCACCGTGAAAAGTGGGACACACTGTATATACATGTATATATCTCAAAAGTCTTTTTTTCTGCGCATAAGCAAAACCTTGTTCTAAAAGTTGAATACTTACTTCCTATGCAGAGAAACTGCTCTTCAAAATGTTTCTCCGCTTTTTTCCTAATTTGAGTAGACTCAAGTGTAAATTATAAAAAAAGCAACGTGGCCTTTCTACGCCTTCGTATTATAGAGACTCGAGAAGAGAAGTTAAGCCAATTTTTCAGCACGAAACATCACGAAACATCACATTATTAATAAGAAATGTCTTACCTTCGCTAGTTAAAAGGCCTGTTCCCAACCATCTCTGTAAATAATAATAGGTAGTTGATTTATTTAAAATATGGTGGGTGCCTAAGATGAACTCTATCAAATCGTAGTCGCTTGTGATGATACTCAATTTGTTTAGAACGTTTAGCTGTAGCGTCTTCCCATAGGTCCTGATTAACCTTTGAATGTCGCTCAAGGTTTCTATAAATAATAATGAAATTAATAAAATAAATCAGCTAGGCACATTGTTCTTATAAAACTATACGTTTAATGAATACAGATTAATATATCAACTTATTATTATTATTTTTTCCCGCTGCCGGGCAGGGCTTCCGTGGCCTCCGACACCACACGGTAGCCGCGCCTGCCAATTCATTACAGCCACTCTTCACGACCTGTGGAGTGTGGAGTTAGTGACTGTAAACACCTGAATCGTGTGGCCTAAGTCGAAAGGACCCTAAGATAACCGCCTTCTGCATCTGGCCTGCCAACCATTCGGCCGAATGGGGTTATTTCATGTTTGTAAAAAACTTAAAAATACCTTCTAATTTGAACAGTAAAATATACGAGAATAACGTAACAGCAATTAAAATCTCTGATATTATTTGTTAATTATTCATAAATCCACAAAAACTATACTATTCATTTTAAATTTTACTAACGCGGTATGTCAATGGTTATAGGTAATTTTATTGTTGTTATATTGCTGCCCTGTCAATACCAAATGTAACACTAATTATATATTATGTTGATTTTTTTATACACTATTTCTTTTAACAGAATATGTGACAATATAGTTCAATGTCAATATATATCTTTTAACCTCCCCACAATAAAATTGTGGGAGGTTACTACAATTAGTCCAAAATCGAAAATTGAGATAACATCAAATCTTTACGTTTTGAGGTCCCAGGAACCCAAAAAAGTTGTTTTTGAAAAATGTCTGTGTGTGTGTGTGTGTGTGTGTGTGTGTGTGTGTGTGTGTGTGTGTGTGTGTGTGTGTGTGTGTGTGTGTGTGTGTGTGTGTGTGTGTGTGTGTGTGTGTGTGTGTGTGTGTGTGTGTGTGTGTGTGTGTGTGTGTGTGTGTGTGTGTGTGTGTGTGTGTGTGTGTGTGTGTGTGTGTGTGTGTGTGTGTGTGTGTGTGTGTGTGTGTGTGTGTGTGTGTGTGTGTGTGTGTGTGTGTGTGTGTGTGTGTGTGTGTGTGTGTGTGTGTGTGTGTGTGTGTGTGTGTGTGTGTGTGTGTGTGTGTGTGTGTGTGTGTGTGTGTGTGTGTGTGTGTGTGTGTGTGTGTGTGTGTGTGTGTGTGTGTGTGTGTGTGTGTGTGTGTGTGTGTGTGTGTGTGTGTGTGTGTGTGTGTGTGTGTGTGTGTGTGTGTGTGTGTGTGTGTGTGTGTGTGTGTGTGTGTGTGTGTGTGTGTGTGTGTGTGTGTGTGTGTGTGTGTGTGTGTGTGTGTGTGTGTGTGTGTGTGTGTGTGTGTGTGTGTGTGTGTGTGTGTGTGTGTGTGTGTGTGTGTGTGTGTGTGTGTGTGTGTGTGTGTGTGTGTGTGTGTGTGTGTGTGTGTGTGTGTGTGTGTGTGTGTGTGTGTGTGTGTGTGTGTGTGTGTGTGTGTGTGTGTGTGTGTGTGTGTGTGTGTGTGTGTGTGTGTGTGTGTGTGTCTGTTAGCACGATAGCGGCGAAGCCACTAAACGGATTTGGATGAAACTTTGCATGGGGGTTTCTTTAGTGCTCCAGAAGATCTGAAAAGGTTTTGGTTGAGATCGGATTACGTTTGTTGCTGTTTTGGCACAACAAGTTGTTTATTTTATGATTACTTACAATTTATAATCGAACCATTGAAAAGCAGTAAAAATTCCGATTTCAACGATATATAACACTTGCACTCTTTAGCTTTGGTTTCCGTGAAAAAAATTAAAAACCAAATAACACGCTTCTTGTGTAAAATATATTTTATAGTGGAACGACAGAATACAGTAACTGCACAGAGGCGAAGTCTTTGGCGGTTCCTTTCAGTTTTGATGGCTCGTTTTCTGTGACCTTGCGTACCAGTTGCGTCTACACCACGGTGTATTAAATAGGTGGTCCGGCACTTTCCTATTATAATAATGGCTTCGTAAGTGCATGGTTTCTATTTACTTTAATAGATGGCGCAAGCAATAAGGTCCTACAATTACCTGAGCATGTGCATCGTATAAATAACACAACCTCAAATTTTAAGGTGTTTTCGTTTATTCTCATATTTAATGTTTGTATAGGCATTTTTAGCTCGGAGCCATACTGGCTCCAAGCAAATATTTAAAATTTCACGCAAATAATTTTTCAATATTGTTGATTAATAAAAATAGACTGCTAATTATAGGTTAGATTCCTAACCTGCAAAAGTGTCTTATTTTATTGTGACAAACTATTTAAAACTTCATACATATTACGTTGAACTTGACTTTGGTTGAAAGTACAGGAACCAGGCAGAAATTTTAATAATAGCTACGTAATACCTGTAAATCTTAAAAAATATATATTTTTGAGGTTAGCTGTGACGACACGTGCAATACTGCATGTAGTGTTACATATATTCTTTCAATGTTTTAATTTAGCTACTTAATGTCAGATGTCACTGGACTCTTGTCAAAAACAAGAAGCCGGGAATGTATGCAACACTGTATGTACGTATGCACAGAACCTGTAAAATTTTCTATCTATGCGTAAGTAATGAGAGAACTTATTGGTCCTGCCATCTATTACAAACTAGTTAGAACTTTATAAACATTACATTGAACTAGATTTTGGTCGAAAGCATGGGAACCATGCAGAAATTTTAATAATAGCTACGTAGTACTAAATTTTAAGAAATATATATTTTTGAGGTTAGCTATGACGTCATGTGCAGATCTCCATTTAAGGATACACTGAAAAGACAGTGTATTTCGAGTTGGATTGAAAAAGATTACGATTTGAATTGCTTATAATCGGCGCCTATTTTCAATTGAGTTGTACACTAGGTTTTATTTATGAGAATTTTAATTCTCGGTTAATGTTTTCAATATCCCAAAATGAGTGGAAAAAAAAAATCACAAATCCAAACTTAACACGATAAACATCAACAGTGTCAAGATAAAAGTGAGGTTGATTGTTAAACAATTAAGAAATGGCGATGAGTATACAAATTTGGTTTTGGCGGGAAGGCTAGCCTTCGCCTCTGTATAGTTACTGTACTCAGTGGTCTAACCTAACGTTCAATAGACTAGTGTGTTAAAGCGTGCAGACTGTATGCTGAGTAAATTTGAGTGTCAAGTGCATCGAGACATTACAAGTTTTTTCGACGTTCATAAAGACCACGGAAGGTGCGAGAAGCCTTCGTGAACCGCTCACAAGCCCTACAAGTATAAGCAATCTCACCGGAACGTTTTCGGTGAGTTTTTTCCAATAAAACTTCAAAAGTGACATTATATTTTAAAAACTATTTCCGCTACTTCCGCCATCCCGCCGGAAATTCTTCAGGCAACATAACCTAAAAATAGTGCTACATAACTTAAAAATAATTTAAGACATTGGGTACCAACCTAAAATATTTTTTCGAAAACTGTCAAAAACCAAATTCCCCCAGAAAAACATTGAAACCAAAAATTTGACAGCTTACTTCCCCGACCGATTTAGTGAAAAATCGGCCGAGGCCAGAAGATAAAACAAAATATATCAACTCAAACTTAAACGATCCACCATGAACACTACTCCGGCCACATCTGGCAGGGAAGCTGTCCACCAAGAGTTATATGGTTGTTCCAAAAGATGGCCATCCCTACCACCCATTACCAACGAACGGATGTTTTCGTTTAGTTGTTTCCCGTATCAATAATCAAAATTATTAAGTGCTCTTGCCTACGAACTTAGTTTTTATAGTGTTGTGTTTATTAACCTCCCCACAATAATTGTGGGAGGTTACTACAATTAATCCAAAATCGAAAATTGAGATAACATCAAATCTTTACGATTTCGAGGTCCCGGAAACCCAAAAAAGTGGTTTGTAACTAATGCCTGTGTGTTAGCACGATAGCTACGAAGCTACTAAACGGATTTGGATGAAACTTTTACATGAGGGTTTCTTTAGTGCTCCAGAAGATCTGAAAAGGTTTTGGTTGAGATCGGATTACGTTTAGTGCCATTTTGGCACAAGTTGTTTATTTTATGATTACTTAGAATTTGTAATTGAACCATTAAAAAGCAGTATAAATTCCAATTTCAACGATATATCACACTTGCACCCTTTCGATTTAAGAATATTACGTAGCTGTTATTAAAATTTCTGCCTGGTTCCCGTACTTTCAACTAAAATCTAGTACAGTGTAATGTTTATGAAGTCCTAAATACTTTGTCCTAATAAAATAGGACTCTTTTTGTGGGTTAGAAATCTAACCTGTAATTAGCAATCTATTTTTTTATTAATCAATCATTTTTAGGTCACATGGTTTTGACAATTTTGACATTTTGCTTGAGGGACAACAACACGCAGTTTGCGTGGTTTTATACATTTTTTTCTGATTTTCTTGAGAAACTGTGTGTGTTTTCGTAATAATGTCATATAGTGAATATTATCCAACCCTTATGGGTGATGTAAAGTGTCGCTACGATGAGAAAATCAAAATAATAGACAATATTGACCCATACACCCTTGGAGTGGAGACTGGAGACCTTTCTGCAGATTTGTCTATTTTACCTTGTGTGTCCGTAATTAATATGGTAAATTACTTAGTGTCGACTCACAGCTTCTTCGCAGATCAGCAGTTAAAGGCATACAAATCTTTACAAGCATATAAATATTATGAGGCTGAATTTGTGCAAGAAGTTTGTGCAAGAAAGATAAACTCAAATGTATTCATTGTTATGGGCAAGGCAAGTTTACATTTAAATAACTAAGTGCTAGATTTCAGTGATATATTATCCGTATGTAGTATTCAATAGACTCTGCCAGAAAGTGATTTCTTTACCTTTCTTCTAAGCTTTTTTACATTCAAAATAAACCTTATCTCACAATCGCACCTTGTCGCAAAAAAAGATGATGTTTTATTTTTATTTCACATTTAAAACTGAGATTACTTCTTTGTTTACATTGGAATAGAAAGTTTGGTTATCCCTCAGGCAATATGGTCGACTTATCGTGACGTCATCCTAAGATGGTCTATATAGAAAAATTATTTGCATGAGTTTTTTAACTATCTGCTCGGAGTCACTGTGGCTCCAAGCTAAAAATGCGTAGTCAAACATTAAAAATGAGAATAAACTTGAAAAACTTAAACATGTTATGTCCCTAAATATATTTCATAACCTAAAAATCAACATTCGTAAAGGTTACCAACCCAAATATTTTTGACAATGTCAAAACTTATTTTAGTTGTTTTTTTTTTAAGGTAATAATTGTTTATAGCCGTGTTCGGATATTACGTCTGATTGATGCGACACGTCACAATCGTTCATTGCAAATCGAGCTAACTGAGCTAAATCTTAAACGTTCGAATATTACAAAATAAAGTCCTCCGGCGAAGCTCGACTTGCTCAACCTTTTTGATCGAGCAGGAAGATTTTAATTTGATGCATGCGTAGTCTGCTTGAACAGTCCATAATGTTATTGACTTGTTGAAGTTAGAGTGTCATTTGGGCTAAATTCTGTGTTATTATTTTTTTTTCATTATCCAATATTTTACAAAATCTTCGAAACGTTATCTGTTAATACCCTTATAATATCCGGCAATTGATTAACATGCAACATAAACAAACATGAGAGGTTATGTTTTAACAGATTGCTTGTAGTCCGCTTCAGTTCGTTCGATATTTGTTGATGAAATAAATGGCTCCAAAGTCACGTGTAATTTATCTGTTTGCTTAGTGCTCTGATTTCCGATGTAATATCCAAATACAGCTGATAAGGATCCACCGTGTGGGGAGGTTCCAGCCGCTTCCAGTAGCTGCCGATTTTTTTTATCTGGTTTTAAGGTGCTTAGGTTGAGTTGAATAGCTTAAGCTAGACTCCGCCATTTTAGGGAAATGAAATGTATTGTCACGTGTTTCCACCCTTAGGAAATTACCCCTTGCAACTTCCGTGGGTTCCAAAAATTATAACAAGAAATGTCCACTAACACACTTTATTAAATATTTACCGGATACTTGACAATACTATTGTTAATTTAAATACACTTTACTGACTAAAAATCACAATGTTTATCACTTTGTTTCTCTTTGAACTCTTAATCTCACTTTCTATACTTTCTGAACTACTCGCTGAGAATGCGGTCGGTCTTTTATACCTAAAAATGACAGATCTCGATTTTTCTGTGATGACGCCACCATTCACTAGATAATTCCAGATGTCACCAGAACTAACTTCTGGTAGGTTCTTTCTCGAGTAGGTGCAAATACACTACATTCAGACATTCGATCTGTTGAAGTCTGTGCCTACTTTTTAGTAACCAACATAACCTTAAATTTTAAGGGGTTGCAACATATTACACTGCCCCCTCCTTAAGCCTGAACGTCCCGGTCAGGCAATTCAGCCTCTTTCACATACTTCGCCAGTCTATCCAAGTGTACGATCTTCATCTTGGACTTTTTGTTTCGTTGAATCCGATAGACGACATCATTAATTCGGGTAATAACAGTATACGGTCCATCCCAAGGAGGTTGAAGTTTCGGGGATCTCCATTCCTTCCGCTGTGGGTTGTACAGCCAAACCAGATCCCCCACCTTGAATCCCCCTGTACTGGCATTCTGATCATAACGAGCCTTCAAGCGGTTACTAGTTCTGTTCATCTGCTCTCGATCATTCTTCGGCTGTTCTCGACTTCCATTTCTGTAGTTGCTCATCGAAAATGGTTCTCCACGGGCAGCACAATTTTTACACTTGCGACACCAGGCCTCCACATCCTGGCGACTATTAACCCAATAGAACTGTTCCCGTGCTCTACTCAATGTCTTGTTTATGCCGAAGTGTCTGCTGGATGTTTCATTATGTGCTTCCTGGAGTACTTCTGGTACACGACATCTGGGAATCACTAGACGCATGGCAACCTGCTTCCCATCTGGGCTTTCCCATGCTCTCCTCAAAAGCCCATCTACGACCGTAAGTGAATCCCATTGTGACCATAAAGCCTTCAGCCCCACTTCTTTGTTGGAAACATCCTTCCATACTGGTCGCGTTCCCCCTTCCTTCGCTCTCAACATGGGTCCGATTTCTACATCGCGCAATTGCTCTAGCCTCAGAGTTTTCTTTGACCAACTGTCTGGAAGATCGACCTTGACAGTGTTGACTTTAACCATGTTCGGCAATTTTCTCACCTGAGAGAAGCGCTTGCAATCTTCCTTGTCTGGTTTTCTGGATAATGCAGGAGTTTTGACTGCCTGCGTTGTCAACAGCCTGGTTGTTCACTTTTGACAGAATAAATTGTTCGTTCCCAATCCTTAACATTCGCTTTCCTACGTCAACAATAAATCCATACTGTTCCATAATGTCCAGTCCCAAAATGAAGTCATCCGTAATGTCAGCACGATGACCCTGTGGTCGAACCTCAAATGCCCAATCTGCAAACCCAGGTCTACTTCTGCATGAACCGTAGCCCTGTCCCCCGTAGCTGTCCAGACGATCACTTCATTTTGCCTCTTGGTAATCTTTATGCCCGATATAAATCCTGGCCGTACTATTGATGACGTAGTACCTGTGTCGATGGTAAACAAACATTTTCTTCCATTCACATAGCCTTGTAACAGTAGACTATTCGAAATTCCTCGAAGCTGGGAAATCTTTATTTCTCTGTGGGCACTGCATTCCCTAGCCAGCACAACCCCCCTGGTACTGTTTTTCTGCTTCTCTTCAAGATTCACAGCATTTACTCGACTCTCCGAGTTCCGCTGTTGACAGTCTCGTTTCATATGTCCTACCTTGCCGCAGTTGAAACATTTAATACCTCCACTCGGCTTTCCGTTATTTCGTTGTTTTTCCTGCTTTCCGAGGCCATCCAATTTGTCGAATAATTTGGCGAACATTTTCTGCATCTCAGTCAACATGGGGTTCTGGTTCGTTTCTGGTTGCGATTCTTCGAGAGTCACGGCTCGCACCCTCGACCTCGGAGTATCTCTATAGGCGGCTTCTACTTCCAGTGCACGCACCAAAGCTTCGCTACTACTTTGGTGTCTCGTCAGCCTCAGAACTCGCCTGACCTCTTCGTCCCTTATACCATCTAAAAAGGCCCCCACGGCTAATTGTTCCTGGAATTCTTTAGGTGCATTTGGATACGCCAGGTGTGCCAGTCTCTCTATCGCAGCTTCAAATTCTTATAAACTTTCCCCAGCTTTTTTCATCCGGGATTTCAGCTGAGCCTGGTATAATTGGGCAAGATGTTGGTCGCCATACCTCAAGTCCAATGCAGCTTCCAAGACTTTGAAGTCCCTTTGTTTATCCACTGGAATAGTTTGAAGCAACTCTGAGGCCTGGCCCCTTAACGCCAGAACTAATGCCATGGCCTTTTCCTCATTATCCCAGTTATTCGCCGATGCTGCAGCATCGAATTGTCTCTTGTAGGTTGTCCATGAGCTTTGGCCGTCAAAGGAGGGAGGTTTTAACCGAGGACCCGATGATGTTACTAGCTGGCCTCCTTTCTCTCTCAACTGTCGTTTAAGCCGGTCTATTTCTCCTTTGACTTCTTCTTCGAACTCGCTCATTTTTCCTCTGATGTCACTTACTTCCCCTTTTACATGACTGACTTTCGTCTTGACTTCAGAAACTTCAACCTTGACTTCACCTACTTCAGACTTTACGATATATACATATCATCTTTGATTCCTTTTTTTAGTTCCTCAGTGGTGGAAATGATAGCGTCCTGTTGTATTTTGATTTGTTCATTTAGAATTTTCCTTAATTCTTCCTGGCGTTTTTCTTGCTCCTGTTTTTCCTCTTGATGTCGTCTTTCTTGTTCTTCTTTCTCCTCTTGCTGTCGTATCTTCAGGTCTTCCATAATTTGTCTCAATTCGTCTTTCTCTTCTTGACGTCTTCTTTCTTCATCCTCTTTTTCTTTCTGACGTCTTATTTCCTGATCTTCCATCATTTTCTTTAATTCGTCCCTTTCTTCTTGACGTCTTCTTTCTTCCTCTTGACGTCTTTTCTCCTGTTCTACTTTGTCTTCCTGGCGTCTTCTTTCTTCATCCTCTTTTTCTTTCCGACGTCGCTTTTCTTCTTGACGTTTTCTCTCCTGTTCTTCTTTGTCTTCCTGCCGTTGCTGCGCCATCATTTTTTGGAATTGTTCGAATAAGTCCTGTATTTGTTTATCGGATGCCATACTTCTTGTTGTTACGAGCATACGATGAAATTAAAATAAAATAAATTTAACTGTCACGTCAATATCGATAATGGAACTTCCCAGACAAATCTCGAAATAGCACGAAAAAGTCTTATCCAGAGTCTTTTGTCACTATCCAGTTCAGAGAATTTAATAATCTCCACTAATGTTCAAATAGAAAAGTTCTAGAAATTTTCACGCACTAAATGAGTCTTTTTCAGTGTCTCTATCACTTCTCAGTTCAAAGGATTTAATTATCACACTAATGTCCTAATAAAATGTTCTACAATGTCTCAAAAATGCACTTAACACTATTTTCCTGTTCGAAAATAACCCTCAAACAATGTCCAGTAAATTAGTCCTCCGTGCTAGCTCGAACACTCCAGCACAACTTCAGAGCTCCTCTTTTCATAAAATTCCGCTTCTGACACCAATTTGTCACGTGTTTCCACCCTTAGGAAACTACCCCTTGCAAATTCCGTGGGTTCCAAAAATTATAACAAGAGATGTCCACTAACACACTTTATTAAATATTTACTGGATACTTCACAATACTATTGTTAATTTAAATACACTTTACTGACTAAAAATCACAATATTTATCACTTTGTTTCTCTTTGAACTCTTGACCTCACTTTCTATACTTTCTGAGCTACTCGCTGAGAATGCGGTCGGTCTTTTATACCTAAAAATGACATATCTCGATTTTTCTGTGATGACGCCACCATTCTCTAGATAATTCCAGATGTCACCAGAACTAACTTCTGGTAGGTTCTTTCTCGAGTAGGTGTAAATACACTACATTCAGACATTCGATCTGTTGAAGTCTGTGCCTACTTTTTAGTAACCAACATAACCTTAAATTTTAAAGGGTTGCAACATATTACAGTATTTTTTTTTCTCTGAATAAAGATCTTTTATTATTATTATTATTATTATTATGTTTTAACCTCTTGTTTCCCAGTTTGCAAATAAATATTTTATGAATTTTAGGAAGTGTGAAGAGGCGCATATTTTTGGCCACAACTTTGTTGTTTTTTATGTTAGAGAAAAGCATCAGAAAGCTCGATCAATTTTCTTTAGAATTGGTGTCTACGGATATTTTGAAGAAACTGATAATTAGCGAGATTCTTGGGAAAATGGAAGAAATGTCAGGTTTTCCTAGAAAATGCATGTAAATCTCAAAAAACATCATTTTTCCCAGAAACGTCCGCTTTTGAAAGAACAGCCGTTTTTTTAGGACATGTGTAGAATTGTTCCTTAGGCTTTAATCTTTATGAAAAATATTGTCCTAAAGGATCGGGAGGAGGTACAGTCAGGGTAGGAAAAAATACAAAATACAGGTGGATAAACCACATGTTTCTGAACAAAAAATGTCCTAATAAAATTGATCGTTAAAGCCACGGTATTCCTGGAAAAAATAGAAAAATTCCTGGAAAAAACTTTGTCACTCTGCGCGGCCAAGTGCACGGTTAAATGTATACTATGGAACCATGTACCAAGGGTCGTAAGTGCACTTTTTTTGGTCGAAAATACAGTTTGCAAAAAATCGCACTCTACGACCCGCGGTGCATATTATATTTTTCGTCAATAAATCATTAGACTAGAAAAAAACTTGAGGAAACTAGTGGAAAATTATAATTATTTGAGTCAGGTTTTGTTAGCGAACTGAGATCAATCCGATAACTTGGGCGGTGATAAAAAAGTTTATGTTTATTAAAAAAAAATTATAATAATAATGAGAGCGAGAAAGATAGTGGACTGTCGCGGTATAGAAAAAGAGATTTGTATGGATCCTACCTTGAATCCTCTCCGAATCCAGTCACCAGCTTCCGGAGGCCTCCAGATAGGGAATCCAGCAATCAATGTAGTATTCTAGGATCAAATGTTCACTTCCAAGAAAATGGAACACAAAGCGGGTAGTTAATAATTATTATTTTTGCGATACAAGACACTTGCCTGCGGTGACACGAGGTTGAACAGCGAATTAATGTTAGCTACCACAAAAAATGTCTTTTTGTTAGCGCGGAAAGCTACAGGGTAAGCCAAAATGAACAACAGCGGAGTGTATTTTATTTTTACTTAAAGTTGGCGGTACATAGTTAGAGTTATAGTTATCGAAAAATAATTAACAGTTAAAAATTAAATAATAAAAAAGGCTAAATAGTGACTGAGGACGGAACAGGTTTCATATTTGCTAAGCAAATATTAGAGGTAGCGATGCTTGGAATATCCATGGCAACCGTCAATAAAATAAATTTAGGACGCGGCTTCTATTCAAATGACAACTACTGTCAAGATAAATTGAATCATATTATTATAGTAGCTTTGAATATTTTTGAAAATAATGTCGGATATAGAAGATGTAGCAGGTAAGGCTTGTCAGGAATTACTTTCAAAAAAGTTTAAACAAATAGTACTTGTTATATAAAAGAGAAAATTTTCCAAAATTTACTTTATTTGCCTAGGGACGTTATGAGAAAAAAAAAATGACCCGTTACCCATGGCAACAAGTATTTGGTACATAAAGCGATCGACAAAACAATGGAATTAGAATATACTTTCGATTTATTAGCTGCTCTAACGAGTAAAATAAAGCTTTTTCCTTTTTCTGATTACACATTTTTAACATTTTTCTTAGTGATGAAAAAAATAAATAGTGAGCATGGAGGGAAAATATATAATTATGAACGCATACACGGACACCAAACATAGCCGCTGGATCAAAACAAATCTGCGCCGTCACTCGCATAAATTTTTACCTGCATTTACTGAATTTTATTTATTACCTATCCACATCTCAACTATATCCAATGGATTTCTTATACATTTATTAATGTATTGGAAAAGTTTCAGAACTTATATTCAAAATTATAGAGAGTTATAAGGACATTTTTTTAACAGTTCTAACGACTAATTAAATTTCGTTATTTCCTGCCATGTGATACAAATCACCCAATCATTTTAACATTACACTGATAATGTAGAAGAACGCACTACCTGGCGTCAAAATGACGCGACACCAATTTATTTCTCAGGGGGCGCCAGTCGCGTGCTATCCCGTTCTTCTACCTCCCAGGCGGGTTCGAGATAAGATGCACTTCGATAGCCGAATAATGGACCAAGGCTGCACTACCTCAGATCTTTAACGGCGCTCTCTCTGGGCGTAAATCCCTCAATTTAGGTTTTTGTACCTTTTGAAAAGCTAAATTTTTGCATAAAAAAATCCCGATCGGAGAATTTCTCTCCGATGGGATTAATTTTTGTCGTGCTGATCACGTTTTTGTCTGCTAATAACGGACTCTACACCCTAGGAATTCTGAGAAAAACGCATAAAAAAATCCCTTTCTAACCCCCGTACAGCAACTAGAAGGACGAGTGTGGTGCAATAACTCGACACATCCGGTTTTCGGTACGAAAATTCCAGGGATTATAGACTACCAACAAGTCTCAAGATTAATTAAGATGCAATAGTTCAAAGAATCCGTTTATTTAACAGATAAGGTTATACAAAAAAGGGGTTATAGCAAAATTCTTATTGTAAGAATCGCGCCTTCCCCAATTAAGACAAGCGGCTTTCAGACCATACAAGCGAGAGCGCTTACGCTAACGATCGATTAGGCAGAAAAGATTCATGCATACCTTCTCAGAATCAAAATACGAGCTTTTTAGAGAAGTCTGAGACTATTTATAATTCATAATTACGGCTGACTGATTTTAACTTAAAAAAGTTTTACTAAATGAATTTAGTTTCGCTAGAGACTACTTAGCTTTAAAGTTCTTGTATCGTGGCGGTTCACGTACTCAAACACATTCGTGAGGACTTATGACTGCATAAGTTTGATGGTGTTCAATCAGTCCACAATTTGCCCCCATGCAGTTGTTCAATATTAGCAAAATTACAACGACCCACCTCCGAGTGACTTTTAGGCAAAATTGAATTTTTGGTTTTTTATGCACAAGACGTTTTCCTCTATAACTTTATTATTTGCAGAGCCCTGCTATTGACTTTCCTACCATCTCTTTGTATGGACTACTCAACGCGCTCGACCAAATTGCGAGCCGCTGAGTGAATCCAAACTCTTTCTATGCGAGAAACCGGCCTTGTGCATGTGCATTGATTTTTATCAATTTTTGGTTATCGGCACTACGCCGGCTTTGTCAAAATCGTCTATTTTGCCTTTTAGATGCAATGCATCGCCAAAATTTTATGCTCATACTTTAAAACAGGGCATCCAATGACCGTACCTCAAAGATCAATGTCTTTGGTAGAGGAATAGAAATGAAAAATATTTCAATATTTTTTAAAGTATATTTTCGAGGTACCTACTTTTTAAACTGGCTTTGGAGTACTTTTTAGTCCAACTTTGGCGTACTTTTGAAAAATCAATTTT
Organism: Rutpela maculata; assembly: GCA_936432065.2. Lineage (NCBI taxonomy): Eukaryota > Metazoa > Arthropoda > Insecta > Coleoptera > Cerambycidae > Rutpela > Rutpela maculata. Next base: position 6,789,481 of record OW386289.2, read on the forward strand.
CAAGCCAAATTTCAACGCAGTTTTGAAAAATTAATCTGCAAGTGAAATTTTGGCGTACTTTTAATAAATCGATTTTCAAACCAAATTTCGACGCAGTTTTGAAAAATTAATCTGCAAGTGAAATTTTGGCGTACTTTTAATAAATCGATTTTCAAACCAAATTTCGACGCAGTTTTGAAAAATTAATCTGCAAGTGAAATTTCGGCGTACTTTTGATAAATGGATTTTCGAGCCAAACGACGCACTTTTAAGAATATCATTTTTCAAAGTCCAATTTGTGGTACCTTTGAAAAAGTATATTATTCATAAATCTTTGTCATTATATACTTTCGCTCTCATATCCTGAACCAAAACATATTTCCCTAAGTGAAAATTCGGTGTTTCTTCGAATTTTCACCTGGTCATTTCTAACGCCTTAGAGAACCCAAAACGGTCCCTATGGGTTGGTCTGTGCCTCTTGAGTCCCTCAGACTTTCAAAAAATGTCTAAATGAAATTTTTGCCTAAGTCGAATTTTGATTCTGTCTTCAACTTAGGACGATTTTGGAGAGTTCTACAACAATAACACGATCCAGGGAAATTTTCAATCACTATGACAATAAAATTATTTAACTTTAACCAATCTAATGCTGCGTTAAATTTTAGTAACTCTACGTTTACCAACTGTACTTTTAATAAATAAATAATTGTTTTGTTGTGTTGCGACTTTTTGATTTTATTTTTCCAAAAAAATTTCTGAACGAATATCCCTCTGACATTGACATAATTTTGTGACAATCTCAAGCACATTGCTTGGTAATAATAAATCCCTATTACCAAGCAACGTGCTTTCGATTATCATAAAATTATCTCGTACATTATCAATGTCCTAGGGATATTATAGATGAACATTTTTAGCTCAAATAGCAATCCTATTAAATTCGCCCATTTCTAATCACGTGTGCTGAAACAACCAATCAGAACAAAATTACACTTATGTCATCCAGTTTGACAGTTCAATAATTTAAAATTGATTTTTTGACAATGTCGATTTGGAACTGCAACGATTTAATGAATATAATAATAGAGGAAAACACACCAAAAACAAACGAATAATACATAATACATAATCTACATTTAATTTTACAAATTGCTCTTTTAATAATTGTGTTTCTAATAAATAGTTTTGAACAAATAAAATAAATTGCAAAAAATTTTCTATGCGTTGATAAATATAGAGCGGGAGCTAGGTGGTTTTTTCGGCAGCTCATCGTTTTATGAACTTTGAGATATTTTTATGGTTTAAGGGATGATAACGATTCATAAAATCGACTTCTGGGGGGGCACCTCCTGTCAGGATCGTCACGAACACTGTTTAAAAATCAGTGAAATCATGTCATCGTTACAAGGCTTATTTTTTTTTTGTATGGACACATTTTATGTTTAGAATGAATAAAATATGATCGCCAGAAAGTGTGGGCCGTCAGGAGGCGCAGCCAGAAAGGTAATAATGATACAATACATGTGAGGCACGGTATGGAGTTAAGTCAGCCGAATGTGTTAAATTCTTGTATATTTAAGAGCATATGGTACTTTTGTTGACACTAAGAACTTTACGGGGAAGCTATTCTATTGTTGAAGGAGCTTATATTTACGTTTTAAAAAGGAGCCAGAACTTGTAACGATGAGTTTAGAGTTCTGAGATGAAATATGCGCAAAAAAAAACAAATTTCTTCAAATATCCTAAACATTTTCTTTCTGGCTAGCCTTACTGACGGGAATTTTTTTCTGTGTTCAAAACATTTAAATACACATGCTCAACTTTAAAAAGTTTGTAACGATCATGTTATATAACTCCGTTTTTTTACCTCTTTGACCTTTCTGGTTGCGCCCCTGATGGCCCACACTTTCTGGCGATCTTATTTTATTCATTCTAAACATAAAATGCGTACACACACAAAAATTGGCTTTGTAGTAATGATATAATTTCACTGATTTTTATATCTTGAACCATGGTCAACTCGATGGGCTGCCATATGCCAGAAGTCTATTTTGTCGTTATTTAAGTTTGATACAATTAATCAGCGCATAGAAAATGCTTGTAACGATGAGTGTCCGAAAAGCCAGTTAGCTCCCGCACCAATAGCTCATCATTTTATCACAACTTCCTCAAGCATGTTGCTTTTAGATAATATCCCTTAGATAATATCCCTTAGATAATATCCCTCCATCGGGATATTACCAAGCAAGTGCTTTCCGAAACTATGGTAAAATTATTTCTTATTATCAACGTCCTTGGGATATTATAGCTGATAAGATCGTGAAAATCGCTATTTCTGATCATGATGGGATTGATCATATTTTCGAAAAAATGCATACAAGTAAACGAATTTGTCTTTGAACATTCGCAAAGTATACATTTTTTCCGAAATAGTGATATTTGGTTTTCCCAATGGGTGAATTTCTCGACAAGTTACAGCCTCCGATATATATATATATATATATATATATATATATATATATATATATATATATATATATATATATATATATATATATATATATATATATATATATATATATATATATATATATATATATATATATATGTTAGATCACGATTTACATGAGTGACTTTTTAAAAAGGATTTATTTATTTAATGGAGCCAACGTTGGCTCTTGAAGAAGGAATAATACAATAAATTAGAAGTGTTGCATTCTAACTGAGTTTAATAACTGATTCAACAAAGCCTGTTTAGTCATATTTATAACATACAGAACCTGAGTAAGCAAAATATATAACAAAGGAATTGCAGTTCTGCAGTCTGCACAAGTTATGAGAAACAAAGGTGTAATATGATATCTTGAAGATAAGCAATTAATAAGAGAAGCTGTTATCGTGAAATACGATATACCTGTGAAGGTTTATTATGGCTAAGTCGCAATAAGATAGCGTGTAATATTATATAACAACTTCCCCCTTAATAAAAAAGTTGATGTTATGCAGCAACTTTTGAAAATTGTTAAAACGTTAAATGAATATAATGCAAAAATAAATTGAAACAATGTTGAATGAATACAAAGCAAAATAATAAAATAATGTAAAAGTTAAAATTGGTAAGCGATAATAAAACATTACATAACGTAATAAGGATAAAATACAATAGTCTAAATTAATAGACAAGGGTAAAACTCCACATGAAAGTCTATGTTAACTCGATGTCCTCTTCTTCTTGAGGTCTAATACCGGGTCGCTTTCTTGGAGGGGTCAGTCTAGGAAATTTGGTAAATACTCTGCTTCTCTCTGAAGGAGGTGAAGGAGGGTTATCCGTTGAGGGTTGGATTCGCAATGCTCCACATCTTCTCCTTCTGCATTTACAAGTTATGTAAAGTAGAACTAATAAGATGATGAGAGTGATTATGAAGTATGTGAACCAAGATACATGTTTGGTCACAAAAGGTTCGTTTATGAGGTCGTCTAGGTCTTTGGAATATTGCTCTAGTTTGTTTTTAGCAATATCTAAATCTTCTACGTCGAGACTGTTTAATTTAAGCGGTTTTAATTTTGGGATTTCGATTTTGTCGGGCATGTGATTGCAGCATTCAAAAGGAATTTGGATTGGATGTGAATTGTCCTTAATTTCGGAAAAGTCTTTAGCACTGGCTTGTATTCGAGTAATGCCTGCATAGGCGTAACATCTTGGTTGTAGTTTTATGATGGAATTTTTGTTAATTAGCTCTGTTATGGATTCTCTCTTCGGGCAGTTGATGGTAATGTGAAGTGGTTCGGAATTAATTACTAGCCATGTGTTGTCTTCAAGTTCTTGGACGTTGTATCCTTGACTAATGATGAAGGAAGTTTGACAATTTTCTGGGAGTTTCGGCAATGGTTTTAATATTCTAGCTTCACAAATGGCATTTTGGTCGATAGGATATGCAAACAGGTTCGAACATAGTTTGGTTCCAAAATAGAGTGGTTTGCATTCTTTCAAATTTTGTATAGGTATGTACATTAAAGAATCATCGTCTCTCGCGATAAACTTTTGTGAAATAGATAAAAAGTGATGTAGACCAGTTCTGTTATCAAGTATAGGTATGGGGTATAAGCGAAAGGTGTTATAATTTTGAGGTTCAATAAGAGGTATTGTTAAAACAAATATTAAGTTAGAATCTAGTTGAAAAGCTTTTAGTTCAATAATATCCAGATATTGAGCAACTGCTGATAGTTTAATCGGAAGAGGTAAATTGTTCCTTCGCAAACTCTGTGAAATCTCTTGTAACGCCGTTACTAAGTGATCAGGTGTTATGATTGATGAATGAATAATTATCTGGCGAATGTTATTGAATTTAAAATATCGTTTAGATTGTCTTCGATATACAAATAGCTGGCCATTAGTTGTTCGGAAATGTATAGAAATTTTAGTTTTATTTCGGCAGCTTGGATCGTTTGAGTCATGGTTTGAATCGTGTGCTCGATTTCTTTGATATCTTTGTTAAATGTTTCCTCATCAATTTGTAATTTTTGTATAGTTGAGTTGAAATTTTTGATAACAGAAGTTGTAACTGAGATTTGATTTTTGATTAAGTTTTCTAATTGATGTTCATCATTATTTAATTTGTTTATACAGTTGGTGTAGTACTCGCCATCTTCGGCGTCTAAGTTTCCGGTAATTGATTTGAATATTGTTCCGAAACCGTTAAGTATTCCGCGTTTATATCTCTTTGTATCTGAAAAGACTTCGTCAAATTTCGTTTTTATCGAACTAGCTATTTGCATTAAAAGGTTAAACTCTGTTTTAACTTCGCTTCTAAACAGGATTGATTTTTGGTCAGCACCATCGAGGGTGTTCAAGATTCTGTCTAAATTATTTTGATTTTTGTCAAAAGCTAGTTTAAGGGATGAAATATTTTTATGCACTAGCAGAGTCCATTTGTCATTTGTCACCACGATGTCCGTGTCTTGGTGATAGTATACACCAACAGTGTTATTGATCGGGGTAATTTTGTACTGACAGAGTGCTGATCCGAACAGCAGGAGAAACCTGAAAATAAATTTAATTTTCAGTATATGGTTTCATTCTATCAAAATTTACTTTAGTCTCTTGTTTTGTTTCGAGATTTAATAGGGTAGCAGAATTTTGAAAAATTTCTTTTATTTTAAAGGGACCGTTAAATTTGTTTTGTAGTTTGTTCTTAATTTGTGATTCTTTTACATAAACTAAGTCACCTATTTTGTATTCAGGTCGTTTTTGGGGAATATTTCTGTCGAAGCGAACTTTTGCTTTCTCTTTTTGAGATTGTGTTCGACTACGGGCTATTTTATAGTAGTGGGATATTCTATTGTTTAAATCTCTAACGTATTTAGTTATTAATTCTTTTTGGTTGTACAAAGTTTCGGGTGGTCTGTTAGATGTATGACCAAAGATAAGTTCATATGGGGTAAAACCGTATGTTTTATTTACCGAATTGTTATAGCATATTACTGCATATGGTAAAATCGTGAAAGGATGTTCGTTTGGGTTTTCAGTTTTGTGGATTCTTACCATTTCGGCTAAAGTAGCATGAAATCTTTCTATGGATCCGTTCGATTGGGGATGTCCTACGCTTGAATAAGTTAATTTTATGTCGTAGAGGGTGCAGAGATCTTTGAGCAAGTGGTTGTCAAATTCGCCACCGTAATCGCAATGGATTCTTAGCGGTGTACCGTAATGTTGAAAGTATAACAACAAGGTATTTACGACGGATTTTGCGGATTTGTCCGGGACTGCATAGGCTTGTGTAAATTTAGTTAACTCGTCTCGAATAGTTAAAGCGTAATTTCGAGTTGGGAATTCAAATAAATCGATATTGATTCTTTCGAATGGTGTTCTTGGGGTTTCTGTGACTACCAGAGGGTTATTAAGGTTTTTCCGGCATACTTTAGTCTTTTGGCAAGTTTCGCAATTTTTTATAAAATTTTCAACGTCTTTAGTTAGACCTTGCCAAGTGTATTTTTCTCTAATTCTTCGAATCGTTTCATTTATTCCGCGGTGTAGATTATTTTTACCAAAATGATTTTGCTCCAATATAATTGGAATTTCATCTTCGTCGGCAGTTCTGACGATATCTTGACAAATTACTACTTTTAAGTCTTTTTCCGCAAAAATGAATGATAGGATTTCAAGAATGGGGAGGTCTAAGTTATTTTCGACAAAGTATGTCTTAGAGAGATCTAGGACGTCTTGATTTTTAAATAATACCGAAAATAGATGTTCAATTACAGATTCGATATCAAAAGGTAGAGGGATGATAAAATATCTCCTATGTCTGACTGTTTTGCTCGATACAATATTGATTTTATCGTTATGAAATTCAGGGTTTTCTTCGAATATGTCTTCGATAATTTTATGATGGAGGTCTTGTAGGTTATTTTGTTGGAAGAAAGTTATAATATCTTTGTGTTCTCGATACAAAAGTTGTTTGTTCGAGGCTTTGATTTTCGAATAGTCAATTAAAGATGTTGTCTTATATAAGTTGGCGAAAGTTTCGAATTCTTGGGAAATTTGTTCGTCAGTGATCTCGTTATTGTCTGGGTTTTCGTTGTCGTCTGACTCTTCGTCGTTCGCGGCTAGAATCTTTGAATAGAATTTGGAACATTCAGAAAAATGATTAATTTTGATTCTGGAAAGTGCATCCGCGTTCTTATTGATTTTGCCGGGTTTATAAATTATTTCGTAATCGTACTCTTCTAGTTTGAGTCGCCAACGAGCAAGTCTACTTCCTGGATCCTTTATAGAGAATAGCCAGGTGAGTGGTCTGTGGTCGGTGACAAGTTTGAACTTTCTACCATACAGATATGGTCTAAAGTGCTTTACACTCCATACTATCGATAAAAGCTCGCGTTCAATCGTTGAATACTTAGTTTCTGCACTGCACAAGGTTCTAGAAGCATAGGCAATGGGTAAATCTTTGCCAATGGGCCCCTGGCTCAGCACTGAGCCGACGGCAAATGCGCTCGCATAAGTGGTTAGAACGAAAGGTTCATCAAAATTAGGGTAGATTAATATCGGAGTTGTCGTTAATGTTTGTTTCAAATCTTGAAAAGATTTTATACAATCATTGTCGAAGAGAAATGGTATGTCTTTCTGTAAGAGTTTTGTTAAAGGCTTGGTAATCTTGGAGAAATTAGGGATAAAGCGCCTATAGTATCCGGCTAAGCCTAGAAATGATTTAATTTCTTTTTGATTTTTTGGTTGAGGGAAATTTAGAATAGCGTCAACTTTCGAAGGATTCGGTTTTACGCCGTCTTTTGTAATGAGATGTCCTAAATAAGCGACTTCTTTGCGGAGAGACTCGCATTTGTCGGGTTGAATTTTGAGATTGGCTTTCTGTAATCGTTTGAAAACTTCCGTTAATCGAGAAATATGCTCGTGAATAGTAGGGGAGTAAACAATAATATCGTCCATATAGACGAGACATCGTTCATTTTGGATACCTAATAAAATGTTATCCATCACTCTTTGAAATGTTGATGGAGCATTCTTAAGTCCAAAAGGCATTCTTACGAATTCAAAATGACCATTTTCAACTGTGAAAGCAGTTTTCTGAATATCTTTCGCATCAATCTCGATTTGGTGAAATCCGGAGGCTAAGTCCAAAGTTGTAAAATATTGACATTTGCCTAATTGATCGAGGAGGTCGGAAATATTGGGTAGCGGGTATTTGTCGTCAATAGTCAGTTCGTTGAGTTTTCTGTAGTCCACTACAACTCGCCATTTTTGTTTACCGGAGGCGTCGAGTTTTTTAGGTACAACCCAAACCGGAGAGGACCAGGGAGAAATCGAAGGTCTAATGATGCCTTGATCGAGCATATTAGAGACTTGTGTTTTGACTTCCTCTTTATGGATATGAGGGTAGCGATATGACTTTGTGAAAACCGGTTTTGAATCGTTCGTGTCAATGGAATGCTTAATTTCGTTAGTAAAAGTTAAATTGTCTCCTTCCAAATAGAATATATCTTGAAAGTCTAAACAAAGCTGCGTTACTATTTCGGCCTCTTCTTCGTTTAGATGATCCAAGCGCAATTCGTTCCTAATTTCGAAGGATCTGTCCGTCTGTAGGTGTGAGTCAGAATTTTGAGTGTTTAAATTGAAAATTGATTTGAATTTTTGTACTGGCTCTAGTTTTATGTTAGAAAAATTTACCGTTTTTGGTATTGCATTCGCATTTATAATTGAGGTTAAAAATTCTCCATTGTTATTGATTTTGACAATAGCATTTGGTAAGCGTACTTTCTCGTTTTCCTGAGCTAACAGTATAGCTTCGGTATTTTGCAAATTACATATTAATTTACAGATTTTTTCCATGCGAGGTTCGATAGAAATTAAATTTTTGATGTTGCTTAAATTTGGGTTTTGGTTTCTGATGTTACTAGTTGGTTGTACAGGTAAATTTACTGTAGTTTCTTCCGTGACTTTAAATAATGGTACGTTTTTAAAATTCGTGACTAGTTGTTTGTTTTTAAAGTCTACTTGGCATTCGTAATGTTCTAGAAAATCTGCGCCTAGTAGTCCGTCAAAATCTATATCTAGATTATAGATATAAACTTTGTGTGACTCATCTGAAAAGGGGATGAGAACAGATTCGTTGATATAATTTTTTTGATCAGTAATGCCCTGTATAATTACATTTTCAGGAGATCTACGTCTATAATTTTCAGCTGTTTTAGGTTTAAAAATTGAAATTCCTGCACCTGTGTCTATCAAAATTTTAAATTTGCCAGTTGCGTCTTTGATGTAATAAAGATTTTTTGAATTTACGGTTAATAAGGTGTGAGAAAGCGTATTTACATGAACGTTTGTTCTGGGAAGTTCAGCATTGGATCGAAACTGTCGTTGAGATTCATTGTTTGTATTTGGTTTGATATTTGGTCGAATTGGTCCATTTGTTTTGTTGGAGTATCCGCGGGGTACTCCGGATCTAAGCGAAAATCCTGAGGATTAGCAGTATAATCCTCCTGTAGTGTTTGAGAATTAGCAGTATAATTCTCGTACTGCTCATATTGAGAATTAGCCGTATAATTGTCTGAAAAGTTTTGAAAAGCGTTGCCTGAATCGTAATTTTCACAACTATCATTTTGATAATCGGGCGAGTAGTCATTATATTGATTATAGTTACATTGATTGTCATAATTGTCATAAGGTTCGTAATTCAAATGATGAGCTTTTTGCTGGTTAAAGCGATTAAAATTTGGGTTAGGTTGGATAGCTGATGGTCGCTGTTGCAGCCTTATGGCTGAGGGCCTGTTTTGCTGTGATTGATTTGGCTGATTATTTTGAGGGAATGTCCTCTGACTAAATTGATTATTACTAGGTTGTGCGAAGTTTTGATGAGAAAAATTTTGTGAGTTTGGGTTTCCTTGGAAACTTGGTCTCTGGAAGTTTTGAGACTGTTGCCTTGTGCGGCATTCGCTTATTACATGTCCATTCCGTTTACAGAAGGAACAAAACTTTTGTTGCAAATTGGGACCTTGTGGTCGCTTTTGTTGAATTACTGGATTTTTGACTGGACTATTTTTTGGGAATTTTTGCTGTTCAAAATAAGAGAGTTGTAGCTCTCTACGAATTCTAATAATCGCGTTCATTATAGAAGGAGGGTTACTGGCACGTATTATTCTGCCTAGACTTGGTTCTAGACCCGTTAACAAATTATTTAATGTCATAGTTTCAATCAGGTTTGTTTGCGCGGTTCTTTGCTCCGAAGTTAAATTTTGTTTTTGCACTGCAGCGTGCATTTTCGCATTGTGCGTTTGTAAACGCGAAACAAATGTTAAGGCGGATTCACTAGGTAATTGGTGAATTCGTTGTAGGTCCTGAATTAGGGACGTTAAATCTCGGGAGTCTCCGAAGTGAGTTTCTAGTAGTGCCTTTATTTCTGGCCATGTGCTAGGGTTGCGTGAATTTATAAGTTCGGCGGCTCTGCCTTTTAATTTATTTTTGATGTGCATGGTTAATAGAATTTTTTGGTCATGAATTGCCATACTTTGTGCACATGAACACGAGTTTAGGAATGTCTGTAAATTTATGGCGTTGCCATCGAATTCTGGTATTAGTGAAAAAATTTCAGAGAGCTTGTAAGGCTCAATTTCTTGTGGTTGTTGTTGTTGTTGTTCGGCTGGTGCCGGTGGCACTGGTTGAACAGTCTCTGGTTGAGCTCTATCAGGCATTTTGCTTTTTTTATTTAGAGATTTTTGAACTAAAATTGGTTACGTATCAGCAGTATGATACGGAAATTAAATTAAAATTAGCTTGTTTTGTTACGTCGTAAATGAATTGTGTATTAACTGTATAATACACAGTCGTTTCGTGAATACGAAAATAAATAACTTAAAATTAAAATTGTTGCGTTGTAGCTTGTATAGGATTTGTTTGATAACAGAATTGGCTTTGTTTGCCGAGTGTATTAGCGGTATAATACACGTGAATAATTGTGATAAATAATATTTGTAAAAATGAAAAGAAATAACGAGATGATTCTTAAAATGACTTACGTTAATTTCATCTCCATGAGTAGGTTCTTCGTCCGTCAAGGGATTGGGATCCGCCACCACCAGTGAGGAAGGTCTCCTTGTTCTTGCAGATATACACGCACTAGTTAGGCACCTTCTGCAGATGTTGTCCTTGTTCTTTTGCGCTTCACTACCAGTTAGGCTTCTTGTTCTGATGATGTTTACGGATCCTACCGACTGCGCCAATGTTAGATCACGATTTACATGAGTGACTTTTTAAAAAGGATTTATTTATTTAATGGAGCCAACGTTGGCTCTTGAAGAAGGAATAATACAATAAATTAGAAGTGTTGCATTCTAACTGAGTTTAATAACTGATTCAACAAAGCCTGTTTAGTCATATTTATAACATACAGAACCTGAGTAAGCAAAATATATAACAAAGGAATTGCAGTTCTGCAGTCTGCACAAGTTATGAGAAACAAAGGTGTAATATGATATCTTGAAGATAAGCAATTAATAAGAGAAGCTGTTATCGTGAAATACGATATACCTGTGAAGGTTTATTATGGCTAAGTCGCAATAAGATAGCGTGTAATATTATATAACATATATATATATATATATATATATATATATATATATATATATATATATATATATATATATATATATATATATATTTATCAAAACAATCATCAAGCAAGGAAATTAAAATGATTTGAGATGTACTTTTTTTTTGAATCCACGTTACTACAACTTAATAAACCATAATAATCATGAAGTGTACATACTTTGTAATAGTTTTCAATGAAGAAAGAATTTTTTGAAGGGCTTTTATTTTTATACTCTTCGCAAAAACGAAGAGTATATTGTATTTGATCGGCACATTTCTAAATCAGTAAATATCGCTCGTAGAGAAAAATTTTTTATATCGTTATGTTAGTGAACGAATTCTGAACAACTTTCAAAATGTCCGTCTGTCCGTCCGTCTGTCCGTCCGTCCGTCTGTCCGTCCGTCCGTCTGTCCGTCTGTCTGTCTGTCCGTCCGTCACGTTTCTTGTAAGCACGATAACTCAAGAAAGAAAAATCCGATTGTATTGAAATTTGGAGAGTAAGTTAATGTTAGCTAGAGGAAGAACCCTATTGTTTTTTAACAAAATAGATTGGTAAATAAAAAAGTTATTAGTAATTTAAAATTTAAAAAAATATTTTTCACATTTTTTTATGGTTTGTAATAAATAGAAACCTTGCGATATGTTATTTGCTATCACCATTTTTTTTTATACATTTTACTAATGTGTGTTTCCTAATAATCACAATAAATTTTCTAATGGTATATATTACACTCATTAACAATTTTAGTAATAAGAAATGGTGGTGTAGCCGCATTCGCATAACGCGCAGGCGGCTAATATGCTGCTGAAAGCGCACATGGCCCGTGCCACGGCGTATTACGACAAGTGGAAAATTCGGATCAACGCCGAGAAGTCAGAGTCGATTCTCTTCACGCGCCGCTTCACAGAAAACCGGATTCTAACGCCACTTTCGATCGGGGGTAGAGAAATTCCAATTAAGCGGTGCGTGAAGTATTTGGGGGTGAACCTAGACAAAAGATTGACGTTTAATACACACATTAACGAAACGGTACGCAAGGTCAACTCCATGTCCAGGAGTCTGTATCCGCTCCTGGCACGGGGTAGCGGACTCAACAGGACTAATAAAATGTTGTTGTATACGATGGTAATCAGGCCGGCCATCACATACGCGGCGCCGGTGTGGTGCAGCATCCCGGCCACGACAATGCGGAAGTTGAGAGTATTAGAACACAAATTTATGCGCCTCATTTCAGACTCTGATAGGTACACCTCCCTCAGAGATCTCTATGCACGTTGTCACGACATAACCCCACTAGCGGACTAAGTCCAAGAAACATCGCAAAAATTCTATCAGTTCAAACTGGACGGTAGTCCGCTAACCCGCAACATTACCCGAATCAGACAGCATAACGCAATACTTTTCGATATAAGACACACCCTACCATACCAGGCGTTGCCCATCTTCCGGCAACCTCCCTAGCCACACCTTCCCTCTACCATAACCTATGTCTACCCTACCCTTTATATTTCGCCAACTTTACATCTTTAACCCCTTTCCACCTTGTTATGTTTGTACAATTTTGTTCCTTTATCTTTTTTGTTCTTTTTGTCCTCTTTTTGTATTTCCAAATTCCCTCTAGGCCGATAACATCCTATAAATCTAAACTTTTTAAATCATATAACTTTTAACCTACTCTACCTTCCTCGACGGCGGTCAGACCACGAGGTCGTCATTTGTTCGAATGGTTTTTTTCGTTAACTCTGTTTTCCCGTATCAACAATCAAAATTTTCCAAAAGTGCGTTTGCCTAGTGAGTTTTTAGTTATTTATAGTGTATTTTAATTAGTTTTAGGCCCATGTGGACACATGTTTTTTCATTTTTAATTAGTTCTTAAGTCTGCCTGCGGCAGACAGGAGTTTCTATTTCTATTCCCAATTTAATTACCGTTAAGCCGAACCGGAGCCGCCCCGCCCATCCCCACATTTACCACGACGCTGCACGCCGTGATTGTTGGGCTGGCTCCGGGCCGGGATCCGGCGAGGCGCATTTATGTTCGTTAAACACGTAATAAATTTGTTTTGTTGTTGTTGTTGTTGTTCGCAATCCAAGGGTCCCGGGTTCGATCCCTCACATCGTGATTTTTTTTTCATATATTTTTTTTTCACAACAAAGTTGGTATCACAAAATTTAGAATGTCCAAAAACTAACATTATTTACAAGAAAAATGCGAAGAGGATCCTATAGAATGTGTAACAATTATATAAAAAGCTCAGTAAATCGGAGAAGAGTATAATGCTTCCACTAGTTTTCTATACTTTTTATTGCGATGATTGAGTTGGGGCGTGATAATATATATAAGTATATTTTTCCCATCCATCCTTTGCTTGTTTTGTTTAAAACAAAAAAGCAACAGAAAGCTACAATTTCCATCTTTTAAATAAACCAACACTCATATAGATTGAACAAATTCTGATTTAGTGACATGTAGTTCAGTGCGTCGGTGTCACAGTCATGCGTATTCAAATGCACGCACGCATGGATCTCGTTCCGAGTTATACTTTTTTTCGGGAATACCGTGGCTTTAGCAATAAATTTTGTTAGGACAGCTTAATGTCAAAATTGTGAAAATATGGACGAAAAAAATTTGTTTTTCATTTTTTTTTCTGTTCTGCATCCGAACGAAATGTAAACTTTTCAAGATATTATTCTATATAAGTACTTTCATCAACTCATTAAAAAAATATATTCATTTTGCAAGTTTTTGAAGGTAAATATCTTCATCCACTAGGCTAATATTTAAGCAATGTACTAAGAAACCGGTAACTGTTAATTAATAATAATAATAATAATAATAATAATAATGAGTTTATTTCCATAGACTATTACAGTATTGGAATTGTCAAATACAAAATAGAACAAAACAAAAAAAGAAAAAATATGTACATATATATGCATGTATATATAGTTAGAGGTAGATTATACAACATATGAAAAATAGACAAACAAACAAGGAGATGTACAACTAAAATCTAATAAAGGTATAACAATAAATAAATAAATGGGTGAAATTTTAATTATCACAGCATTAGTAGGTACAAATTGTAAGATCAGATGGAGAACATTAAGTAAAGAGGTAGTATTCCTCGTAAGAGTAAAAACAATGTTCCGCTAGGAATCTTTTTACCATCTTCTTGAAAATCACAAAACTACTTGCATCTTTTATAATTTGTGGGAGGTGGTTATACATTTTAATTGAAGAGATAAAGGGCCCTCTTTTTGACTGCTCTAATCTATGGGGCGGTACAAAAATATTTTTTTGCGATCGCGTGCTGTATTTATTAACATCACCACATTTTAAAAGACTATCAATGTTTTTCCTGACAAAACATACAGATTGCAAAATATATATACAATAAATGGTGAGTATGCCATGCTGTTTAAAATAATCTCTGCAGGATGTATTGTAGGGAAGTTTAAACATACTTCTCACAATTCTTTTCTGCAAAATGAACACCTTGCTAATTCCCGAACTATTTCCCCAGCACAATATGCAATATTGCAAAACCGAGTAAATACATCCGTAATAGAATGTTTTCAGTGTGTCAGCTTCAACAGTGTCCCTTATTTGAAGAAGTGCAAAGTTTAGACTAGCCAGTTTTTTCGTCAGATTCTCAATATGAGCCTCCCATGACATATTCATATCCATATGTACGCCTAAGAACTTCGTAAGATCATTTTGATGGAGATTGTGATTTCCTCTGACCAACAGGCTAAAGTCCAACTTTGCACGAATCGGGGAAAACATTAAAAATACAGTTTTTTGCTGATTTAGAATCAGACCATTATTGCGACACCATTGTGACATTTTATCAACACATAAGGTGGCATTTTTGCTTAAGAGGTCAACGTTAGGAGCAGTTATGATAGAGGAGGTGTCGTCTGCAAAAAGGGTTAAGAAGCAATTATTTAAGTTAGTTACTAAATCGTTGACGAAAATAATGAACAATAATGGACCTAATACACTGCCCTGTGGTACCCCTGTCAGAACGTTAATACTATCTGAAAGACATTCCATTCCATCATGTACAATTTTGATTGTTTGAGTTCTCTCCAATAAGTAGGACTTTATCCATTCCAATGCTGGGCCACGGATACCGTATATTTCAAGTTTTTTTAACAACAAATTGTGATTTATGGTATCAAAGGCCCGTGATAGATCGAAAAAAATGCCAGCTGATAGTAATTTTTCATCAAAGTTATGTAGAATTTTCTCATAAAAGGAGAGAACCGCATCTTGTGTTGATTTATTCTTGCAAAACCCATATTGCCTAGGGGTTAACAAGTTATATTTAATTAAAAATGAATTTAATCTGATCTCAAATGCCTTTTCAAAAATTTTTGAAAATATGGATAGGAGAGCTATCGGTCTATAATTTTCCATGGAATGAGGATCATTTTTTTTGTAAACTGGAATTATTAGCGCTAATTTTAACTGTTGTGGAAATTGTCCATTTTCGAAAGATAAATTTATGAGGTATGTTAGGATACTAATCAAATAAGTACTAACTTCCTTTATTAAACAACATGGCACATCATCTGGGCCTGACGATTTTTTCTTGCAAACAGAGTTGATAATATCAGCAACCTCAATCTCTGTAATGGGCATTAAATACATAGTGTTATTATTAACTTCTGGTGCATTTGTTACATCAAAAGTCTTAAGATTAAATGTGGAGGTAGTTCACTTACCGAATCGATGAAGTATGTGTTGAAACCATTTGCAATATTTTGAGGTTTAGTTAAAATTTCATTTTTCAAATTAATTATTTTGGAGGGAAGTTGTTTTTTATTACGACCAACATTAGTGTTTTCTCTAACTATGCCCCACATGGTTTTAGATTTGTTAGAAGAATTTATTATTTTGTTTTGATAATAAGCCTTTTTTGAATTTTTTATATTTTCTAGGTGATTAATTTTTAATATATTATATCTTAACTTAAGGTCTGGATTATTTGATAATTAACTTCTGAATGCTCCACATTTCAACCCCGGAGACTTACATTAGCTTATCTGCAAAATAACCATTTTGAAAAATCAATTAGGTAGGTTATTCTTTGTTTCCTTGAGTTTTATTTATTTTAAAACCAGCTTATTATACACGCCATGTGGCAGATAACAAACATTATGTTATTTTAACGTATATGATATGAGTCAATTTAAAAGATAATAAGTCATTATTGTTAAGCCAGTTTTTATCAATCGTAATGCCAATTAGCCACAAATAAGCGGTTCCTATCAAAATGTTTTGTTTTACTCAGAAATACTGAATTTATAGTTTTCTGTTCCAATCGAAACTAATTTTATATAAAGGCCAGGTTAAGATAAGTATCCGTGCCTTTGCAATCTTTTTGCGTGTAGTTCCTTCCAGTGATTATCTTTGCGTAAGATACTTCCACAAAAACTTAATATCTGGGAAATTTCTTTTTGAAAATCCGAAAAAAAATTTTTTTTCTTAATCAAATGAACCAATTTGTTTGTATTTCACATATATTGTAAATCTAGATGTCTTGCAGCCCAATCACAGAACTTTTGGAGTCAAAGCTTTACCTCAAGGAACTAAAACGTTCATTGAGGTTGATGATAGACAACAGCAACTTTAAGATCTCAGTAACTAAAAGTAGGCTCAACTTGAAATTTAAAAGGGATCAGTGTCTTATCATAGAAGAAAAGGGGCTGAACACCCGTTTTTTTCTACCCGAACCATTCTGGGGCTTATCCAATGGACACATAACGGATAAGGTCCTAAAATGGGAAAAGTAACAAAAGAAGTCCTACTGGAGGAATACTCCAGGCCAAACAGAAGCGAAAAGGTTTATAACCTATCCAACAAAGAATGCCACAAGACTTCTCGAACTTGAAAAGTCCGACCGAAGGCTAATCACAGGCCTTCTAACTGGTCATTGCCCCTTGAGATACCTATCATCTCAAGAACATGGGCATGGCAGAAGATGACAAATACAGATACTGTGAAGCTGCAACTGAAACTGAGGAACATATACTTTGTGAATGCGAGGTGCTAATCTACTGATGACTTTGAAGTTGCTACCAGCTCTTCCATAGATTGCGACACCTCCGTGAATAATATTTGTGCGACAATAACATGACAGTAATTTATATCTATAAATAGTGGTAACTTGGGCTTGTAATTCTTGCATCCAATGCTCAAAAAGACATAATAGGTCTGATTTTTCTTTGTTGATCATAATTTCAAGTTGATGTATTTTGTTGGATATAGATTGAATAAATACCTATTATTTCTGCTTACATCATTGTTAAAAAATATTATTTTGGCTATTCAGCAGATAACTTTCAAAGAAAACATTCGTTTCTTTCATATACCATTGGTGCAAGTCTGACCAAAAAGAAAGATCAACAAGACTCCCCTTACGGTGACTTGTCGACTTCTTTCATACACCTACCATATCTAAGATTCAGCATGAAAAGCAATGAAAAAACCACTCTTTCTATATATTGATGATTCAAGTCTGATCATGCTAATATATATAATATTAAGTATCTCTGGCCCTACCTAGAGAGGATACTACATCACAATCAAACGTTTATTACATTTCAAAGTCAAGAAAATACTAAAAAGCACAAAGAAAATGGTTATAAAATTTCGCTCACCGCATGCATGTCCAATAATTGAAGTATTTCATATATTTTCGATGGATTAATTCCTTTAAACATTGTACAATCTTTTTCGTTCTCTTTAGAACTCGTCAGAAGGATATAAATCCAATTCGAAATAAAAGTTACTATTAGAAAATAAAAATGAAATATTTTCATGTCAAAAAACTGACAGGAAGACATCTATTTACTTGACAAATATATTGAAAATAACAAAAAACAAACATTCCTTTAGAGCCTCAAAACTCGTCTAGTTTAATAAATAAATACCTATTATTTCTGCTTACATCATTGTTAAAAAATATTATTTTGGGTATTCAGCAGATAACTTTCAAAGAAAACACTCGTTTCTTTCACATACCATTGGTGCAAGTATGACCAAAAAGAAAGATCAACAAGACTCCCCCTACGGTGACTTGTCGACTTCTTTTACACCTACCATATCTAAGATTCAGCATGAAAAGCAATGAAACAACCACTCTTTCTATATATTGATGATTCAAGTCTGATCATGCTAATATATATAATATTAAGTATCTCTAGCCCTATCTAGAGGATACTACATCACAATCAAACGTTTATTACATTTCAAAGTCAAGAAAATACTAAAAAGCACAAAGATAATAGTTATAAAATTTCGCTCACCGCATGCATGTCCGATGAATGAAGTATTTCATATATTTTCGATGGATTAATGCCTTTAAACATTGTACAATCTTTTTCGTTCTCTTTAGAACTCGTCAGAAGGATATAAATCCAATTCGAAATAAAAGTTACTATTAGAAAATAACAATGAAATATTTTCATGTCAAAAAACTGACAGGAAGACATCTATTTACTTGACAAATATATTAAAAATAACAAAAAACAGATATTCCTTTAGAGCCCCAAATAATATTTTTTTTCTTCAAGCTTATTAAAATGTTTAAATTATGTCACCAAAAACAGAAGTAGAAGTAGGACATTGTTTTACTAGTAACAAAATGTTAGTACCGAACGCCACCGTAGTGGACATTGTTTTACTAGTAACATAATGTTAGTTCCGAAAGCGCCGCCGCAGTGGGTAGTGCTTTACTAGTAACATAATGTTAATACCGAAAGCCACCGGTGGCGCGCTATCCACTAGCCACTTGTCATATTGTGTCAACATGTAAGACTGTAGTTTGAATATTTGTACATTTATGATAAATAAATGAATTTTTGCATTTTAATACGCTTGAAGAAAAAATAGTATATATTACACGGAGTAGAACGCCTTTTTTTGTGTTTCGCCCAGTTTGCGGCCAAGAGTGCGTTCTACTCCTAGTAATATAATATACTATTAACAATGATGTAAGCAGAAATAATAGGTATTTATTTATTAAACTAGACGAGTTTTGAGGCTCTAAAGGAATGTTTGTTTTTTGTTATTTTCAATATATTTGTCAAGTAAATAGATGTCTTCCTGTCAGTTTTTTGACATGAAAATATTTCATTTTTATTTTCTAATAGTAACTTTTATTTCGAATTGGATTTATATCCTTCTGACGAGTTCTAAAGAGAACGAAAAAGATTGTACAATGTTTAAAGGAATTAATCCATCGAAAATATATGAAATACTTCAATTCAGTGGCGGCTCGTGATATTGTCTGCAGAGGAGGCTTGATATTTTGAAAGGCAATTAGAAAAATTTCTACAAGTAAAAGATATAAATTTGGAGGATTGGAAGATATGCAATACTTCTGCATGCACTGAAGTAAATCAGGCATGAAAGTAACTGTTTACTTCCAAGCACAGGACAACGTGTAGCATGCCCCCTTCACATGATGCTTTGGAGCAACATATTTTACGGGCTAGCTTCCAAAGAGGCGATATTTGGGGACAGTCTCTGACATCAAATTTGGTTTTGTCTAATCTTGAAAAATGGGGATGGTGCCTGTCCGAAAATGTTTGGGTGCCAAAATGGTTCAACACTTCCGGAAGTATCTAAGGCCCTTAGACAATTTATTTGCAAAAAAAGTTACATTGAAACCAAATGTGGTTGTAAAAAGCCGGCTTGTAATGCACATTACTTTGCACAAATTGCGAAGGAGAATGCAACTAACTTAAAAAAGGTATGTAAGTAAAAAAAAATCTTTACCTATTTTTATTAAATTATTTTTAAAATAATATGTCTTCAGTTTCCCGTAAGGGAATACTCAACAAGAACATTATAATCATTGCTTTTAGATTGTAAATTATACATAAAATCATTCTCTAGTATTTCTCCGTGTAACGGCTTTATTTTTAGTGTTAGGTAAACATATTGTATAAGGTTTTTTTATTTAAATTTTAATGTAGAATATTTTTTTTAACAATTTTTTTCTGTGGTAGTAATTATTTAATTGAAAAAGCTGTATTGAATTTTTTTTATTCAGAATTTAATTTGGAACAATTTTTCTTAACAACTTTTGTAACATAAATAGTTTAGATAGAAAACTCGTTCTTTTAAATTTTCTAAATCGGCCGCCATCTTAAAACCGGACGCCATTTTGATTTAGCGCTACTCGGAAAAATAGTCGTTTTAATGACAGAAATCGGTATACCAAATTACAAGATCGTTTCACTAATAGCCGTTTCTTTCTGGGTTGCCGTTCTACTAACAGTTCGTCAGTTCAACAAGTCCTCGACGTTAGCTACAGCTTCTGCTACTCAACCCTTAGGCTTGCCTCTACAACTAGACATTGCCGCTGCAACCCCACGTTCCAAAACGCCCTTCGCCTGCGTCCAAGTTCCTTGGCGGACGAAACACAAATCACCGCCAAATTACATGTGCCTGCAGAGGTTATAAGACTATTTTACCCTCCAACAGCGATTGGACACAGAAAATTTTCTGCTAGTGCCCCAGTGAACTAAATTAAAGTTTTGATGTTTTTAAAATAGCCGAATTTTTTAATTAAAAATATTTTCCGTGTTTCTTAAAAATAACATAACTGGAAGTCTATTAACCGGAATTTCAGTTTAAAATTATTTCTGTTTTAAAATCGGACATGATCGATTTTTCGAATAAAAATTATTTTCCCAATTTTAAAAAATAACTTGTATTTCCAATAAAATAAATTTAAAGTGGACTGGAATCAAACCGAACATTTTCTCAGACTAAATTTTTTTCAAAAAAATACTGAATCGCCCCAACGACAATCACGATCTAGTGTTAGGCTTGCTATCATCGTAAACTTTTATTGTGCTTTATTACTAAATTTAAGTGAAACATAAGGACCCAAGCGACCCCAACTATTTTCATAAATTCGCTCTCTTCTGTCAATAGTGCTGTTGCAATTTGCAATCTATATCCAATAAATACGTTTTATAGATTTTGTGTCCTGTAAGTTTTTCCAGAATTAATAAATAGTTATTCAAGTTCAACTACCTACTATATTATTTAAATCCTGCAGTCGTCCTGGTTCTTGGTTTATATCCACTATTAACAAAAGAAATAAAAACAATGCAATAGTATTGTTTTAGTAGTAAAAACAATCTTATTACATTGTTTTTATTTATCTTATTAATAATGGATATAAACCAAGAACCAGGGCACCTGCAAGATTTCAAACAGTATTTTTATATCACCAACATCTGTTTGATTAATCCAAAATGGAAAAAGTGATGTGGGATGCTTCATGAGTTTTGAAGGGGTGGGTCATAGCCAGTATATAGTGACTCGTAAAATTAAAGAAACTAAAGTTGGTTACTTTACTGACCTTATTAATGATAAAGTTGCTTCTTGTGCTTTTGGTATTTTTATGCGTATTTTAAGAGCATGGAAAGTACCGTTGGTATCATTTTTGCCAGAAGGACATCATCATAATCTGTAGGTATATCAACTATCCATAAAACAAGGTAACTAAATAACCTATATTTTATTAATTAGATGTGGAAGAATAACACAGCCACATAAAAATATTTTGTTTCTGTCCTGGAGGTGACCATGTTTACTGTATGTTTTTGGTGTCGCTGAATCCGAATCCGAGGTTCATTTAACCTCATCATGTCCGGATTTTGCCATAACCTCAAAAAACCCATAATTTAAGCTATTAAATGCATAGATCACCTGCTTCCTGTCCAAATGAATTTAACAACTATTTAAATCAGTACTTGAAAAATAATAACAATAATTTCTACAATATAGTCATAGGTGATATTAATATAAACATACTCGATGATAATGACGAACATAGCCAAAACTATTTAAATAACATAAACGAAAATGGATTTATTTCAACAATTAACAAATACACCAGATTACAAGAAAATTCACGTTCTTGTCTAGATCACATATTTATTATAAATATTGCCGCCAATCCATTAGCCTCAGTGATAAATACACATATAAGCGATCACTTTACAGTTGTTCTTCAATTTGAAGTTGAAAACTATCGATTCGTGTCTGAAACAAAAAGAAAAACCATTATCAAATATCATAAATTAAAGCAATTATTAGCATCAGAAACTTGGCAAGAAATATATAATATAAATAATGTTGAGAGAGGAACCAATTTATTTATAAAAATTATCAAAGATTATATTAAAAAATGTACTAAAGAAATAACGCATAAAGTAAATAAAAAACAAGACTGGATCACGATAGGGTTGATAAATGCAATTAAAATTAGAGACAGGCTTTACAAAGAATGGCAAAGAGACAAAAATAACATAACTCTTCTTAATAAATTTAAAAACTACAGAAATATATTAAACCAAACTATTAAAAATGCAAAGAACACTTATTATAAAAATCATATTGAAAATAATAAAAACAACCCCAAACGAATGTGGAATATAATAAAGCAAGTCAGTCCCAATACAAAAAAAAATGATGCGATAAGAGAAATTCAAAATGAAGCCGGCACTATTACTTCCGATCCAAATGAGATTGCAGATACTTTTGTTGATTATTTTAGCAGTGTGGGAAAAAATCTGGCAAACAATTTAAATGATCTAAACAAAAATAATAAATACTTACCACAGATACAGATGTGCGTGAAATAATAGATACAATACAATCACTAAAATCTAATAAGGCTCCTGGATTAGACGGTATAACATCCAATATTTTAAAGGAAATCGCCACTGTCATTGCTCATCCTCTCTGTTTCCTGATTAATAAAATTATCAGCGAAGGATACTTTCCTTCTGCATTTAAAATCGCCTGTGTTAAGCCTATATATAAAACTGGTGATAACCTACAGTGTTCCAACTATCGACCAATTTCATTAATATCGTCTTTAGCCAAAGTTGTAGAACATACAAGACTAATCAAATATCTAGATAAGTATCATATCTTGAGTGATAAACAGTTTGGCTTCAGAGAAACTAAGTCTACTCAAGATGCCATAGCATATTTAGTTTCGAAAATTTATAAAGACCTTGATGACAGTAAACCAACGCTCTGCATCTTTGTTGACTTGGCTAAGGCCTTTGACTGTGTCTGTCATACGGAATTGCTAAAAACGCTCGAAGAAATTGGTATAAGAGGAAAAAGTTATGATCTCCTTAAATCTTATTTAACTGACAGAATGCAAAATGTGAAAATTAATGATATATTCAGTCAAATGAAAGCAGTTCAATATGGAGTGCCACAAGGTACTGTACTCGGACCAGTATTATTCAGCATATATATAAATAATCTACTTAAAATTAGTACTTGTGGAGAAATTGTTTGCTTTGCTGACGACACGGCCATCCTGTACACTGCCGACTCATGGGATGATGTTATACACATGGCTGAAAAGGATTTCAAAAACATTAAATTATGGTTTGACTCGCGTTTACTAACACTGAATGTATCAAAAACCAAGTTCCTGCCATTTGCTACGAGTACTGTGTCTCTACCAACTTTGAGGCCACTTAAAATAGAAATAAACAACTTAATGTTTGAAGTACCCCCTACAAATGATATTACATATCTAGAGCTTCATATAGATCCGTATCTAAAATGGGAACTACACATAAACCACGTCGTAAAAAGAATTCGCTGTTTGCTATCTAAATTTAAATACCTTGCAAGGTTTATGGATACAAAAAGTTTAATGACAGCATATTACGCCTTAGTGGAGAGCCAACTTAGATATGGAATAATTGCTTGGGGTGGGGCGTATGACAATCATATAAAAAATGTAGAAACCTTACAAAAATGGATGTTAAAAATAATATTTAAAAAAGAGTATACTTACCCCACAGAATCACTTTTTCAATTGGCTGAAGCGTTAGATATAAGACAATTATATAGTGCTGCTGTTATAAATCACATAAAAACTAACAAACTAAAAAATACTGTTCAACACAGGCACGACACGCGCCACAAAGCAAAATCTTCAATAATAATACCCAAACCACAAAAAACCTTAATGAAGAGATCATTTCTGTTTATTGGACCTCACTTATATAATGAAGTACCTTTAGAACTAAAAATTCTAAATTCCACAAAATTATTTAAAAATAAGTTAAAAAAATGGCTACGTAGTACCCCTAAATTAAGGCTACTGAGAATCATGAATTTCAACAATGTGTAATACACCCCATCAATTTTCACAGGGAATTATCTCCCACGCTTACATATAATATTTAAAAACACAACGAATAAATATATAGATCGTTCTTTTTTGCATTTTTTTATTTTAATATGTTTAAGCTTAAGTTTTATATATTCATATTTTATTTTATATTATATTTCATGTTTACATTTAGATATAGATATATTTTAGATGAATATAGTCATAAACCTATACTTACCTTATAACTCATATATCTACACCTACGCTCCTAAAATTAATATATAAAAAAATGTAGCGAATAGATGCTGGGGAGATGGTATAAGAAAACACAGACAAGATTTCTTTTGTGTCGTACCATCTCTGCTACTCACCATTTATTTACCACATTAGGATATTTAATTTTTTCTGCATTATAGTATTAAAATTTTTATTTCTTTTACATAAATAACTTTTATATTTTAGTATGTACTGTATTTTATTTTGGTAAATAAATTATTATTATTGTTATTATTATTATATAACCTTGAGAATGAAGTTGTAATCTGAAAACCCAAACTCTTAAACCCCATAACTTCATAACCCCGTAACCCTCTTAATCCCATAACCTTAAGAATGTAATCTAAAATTAATTTCACAGCCACACAAAAAAAAGTGGTGTGGCCGCCTGTGGAGTAGATCAGCTTATCCTTATGTATTTGGACCCGCTGAAACCGAATCCGAAGTAAGAATTGTCAGATTATTTATTTTTCACCCCTCATCCCAAGCAAACACCCCCCAAAAAGTGGTCTGACCTGCGCACCATACCAGTCTATGCTTATATATTTGGACCCTCTGGAACCGAATTCAAAGTAAGAATTGTCAGATTCGCTGGTTTTCCATCCGTAACCCCACAAAAATCACCCCAAAACAAAAAAAAATGGTCTGTTCGGCAGACCAGTGTGTCCTTACAAAGTACATAAAGAAACACTGGTATGGTACACCGGACAGACCATTTTTTGGGAGTGTAGGGGTGAAAAACGAGCCAATCTGACAACTCAGAGAAAGCAACATCGAACTGGTTAATCTTATGACCAATATTCAGAAACCGCAGATCCCTTCTTCATATCCACACACAATAGGCTCTCTGTCATCAGCACCAGAAAAGGGTAAAAAAATAATGACCAATAAACCCACCAATAGAGATAGTTTAGTACCCACCACCACTAATCCCTGCCGGGATAACCTATCCTCGTCGCATAGGATACCTAAATCATCGTACGCTGAAACAACTAAGAATCACACGTACCTTAATAAAGGCAATAACAAAACTACCTCAAACCTATCAACGCAGCAACCAACCATTCAGTCAACCAACAAAACGAATGCGAACAATTCCCAAATTGCCAATGTCTTGCATACATCTGACGCCATATAAGTCAAGACCTAGCTAATGATAATTTTCGGTCAAATTCTACCTATAATGAAGGCGAATACCAAACCATCAACAGAAGACGACGGAAAAGAATCAATATTGGCAGCGGTGGCGGGGATGGAAAATTTTACGGAAATGCCGAAAAAAACAAGAAAATCTGTCTGTTTATAACCAGAGTACCCGACGACATAGAAACTGAAGATATCAAAGATTATATTAAAAAACATACAAAGCCGGCTAACTCCTCAGAATATCCAGATATCGAACGCGACATTGATGTTAAAATGTTAAACACAACTAATTCTAGATCCAAGAACCAGTCGTTTATGGTAGGAGTTGAGCCCGAGTTCCAGGATGTGATTTACAAATCAAGTTTCTGGCCCCGAAGAATTGGCTATGAAAGATTCGATTTCAGAAGAGGCCAACATTTTTTGAAGAATATGCAAGAATCTTCAGACCCTAAACAACCAACCAGTTTTTTACAATACAAATTTTAAATACAAAAACTGTTAAACTCTATGACGCCATTTTGTCATGCAACATAGACATCATTTGTCTGACTGAAACCTGGCTCTCCGCTAATGTGTATAATGCTGAAATTATTCCCAATACTTACATGGTCTTTCGCTGCGATAGAAACTTTAGTGAAACAAATACAACAAGAGATGGCGGAGTTTTATTGGCCATAAAAAATCACCTACAATGTGTGAAACTTGATCTTACCATGTTATCTAACCTAGTTCCATTAATCGATATAGTTGGTTGTAAATTAGTGCTTAACTGTTATGTAGTTTATTTATTTGTAATTTATATTCCTCCATCGGTCTCCTATGAACATTTTGAGACTTTTATAGATAGATTAGCATTACTCGATATTATCGCCAATACAAGAATCGTCATAGTTGGTGACTTCAATGTCCCTTTCTTTAATTCTGATTCTAATGATAGGAAATCAAAACTCTTGAACAATTTTTTGGAAATTTTAAACTTGCATCAATTTAATAACATAAAGAACTGTAATAATCGCACCTTAGACTTGATAATGTCTAACATCCCTTGTAATGTATCACGTAACTTGGATGCTCTCTTAGGAGAAGATGCTTATCATCCTACACTTACCTTTGGTTTCAGGGTATCTGAACAGCACTATAAGAACTTTCCCATTAATAGCTTTGAAAAAACTTTTAACTTCCGAAAAGCCAACTTTCCGCTAATGTATGAATTAATTTTAAAATTGGACTGGTCCAATATACATGAGATCAAAGATGTTGATCTCACAACTCAATACATAAACAACGAGCTAAAGAATGTATTTACTCAAACAGTTCCTCCAAAATTAAATCGTAAACGTCATTACCCGCAATGGTTCTCTAGTGAGTTAATATCCAACATTCGGAAAAAAGAAAGGGCACATAAAAATTATAAGAAGTATAAAATTGAGTACTACCGAAATCAATTCATATTGTTGAGAGCTATTTATTGTCAAAACTGAAATCGAAACCGCATATGAGTTATATGTTAGTGAGACAGAAAATTATATCTTGACCGAGCCGTCTGCATTTTGGACCTTTATAAAAAATAAAAAGGTGCACTCTTGAATTCGTGGTATAATCAGAGACACAGATACAGATATTATCTATGAGAGTCCTCAAGGAATTGTAAATGCTTTTGGTCGTTACTTTCAAAGCACATACACAGTATCTGACCTATCCCTCGTCAATGACTCATAACCAAACAACTTGCCTAATATCCACACTTCTTGCATAACGAAGGGAGATATCATCGAAGCCTCTAAAAAATTGAAAAACAAATTAACTTCAAGTGTTGATGGCATACCTAGTTTAATAGTTAAAGATTCCATTCATGCATTAACGGATCCACTAATATATCTATTTAATCTTATCATCAACACTTCAAGGTTCCCAGAATTATGGAAAATCGCACGCATATGTCCAATATTAAAAAAAGGTGATCTATCTATACTGCAAAACTACAGAGCTATATCCATTCTATGTAACTTTTCCAAACTTCTCGAAATCATTTTGTATAATGTCATTTATATCTCTACTAAAAATGTAATTTCCTTAGACCAACATGGCTTTATCGAAAAGCGTCCTTGTACCACAAATTTAGCATGCTTCTCTCAATACATCTCAGAGGCACTGGACAAACAGCTGCAAATCCACGTAGTATATATGGACTTCCAAAAGGCATTCGATCAAATTGATCATTACGTGCTTATCTCCAGACTAGAGAACATTATTGGCGTCTCTAACAGCTTTTTAACCCTATTAAAATCCTACCTACTAGATAGAAAGCAATTTGTTGAATATGAAGGACTTCAATCACATTATATTACCCCCTCATCTTGGGTCCCTCAGGGGTCAAACTTAGGTCCGCTATTGTTTCTCATATTTATAGATAACCTAGCTCAGATAGTAAACATTCCAAAACTTTTCTATGCGGATGATTTGAAGATTTTTAATACAATATCCACGCATCAAGACTGCCTAGTTATACAAAACTCTATCAATAAGATATCCCAGTGGTGCAATAGAAATAACTTGCACTTAAACATATCTAAATGCTCCATAACATCATTCACTAAAAAAATTGCACACATTGATTATCAATACCAAATTAACGATATTGTCATCATCAGATCCCTTGAAATCAAAGATCTCGGCATATTCTTCGATCGAAAGTTCAATTTCATTACACATGTAAATAATATAGTGTCAACGGCTAATAGAATGTTAGGATTTGTTATAAGAAACTGCAGACATTTTCATAATCCTTTGTCATTAAAGCTAGTGTTTTTTGCCTATGTCAGGTCCAGATTAGAATATGGCGCACTGATATGGTATCCATTATATCAATGCCATATCGATGCAATAGAATCAGTACAGAGAAATTTTTTAAAATATTTATCTTACAAGATCAGTGGTACTTATCCGGAAATGGGAATTGAATACTCATTACTACTTAACCAGCATCAACTTATATCTCTAAAATCAAGGAGAATCTTGATCTCTATATCATTCTTATATAATCTGTTGCATAATAATATTGATTGCATTAATCTACTAAACAGGATCAGTTTTTTATATCTAGACTAGCGGCTCGATATTTTCCAACTTTCTATAGCGATAATGCTAGGACAAACGTTTTATGTAGATCGCCACTATCTCTAATGTCCAATAATTTTAATGATATTTCAGAGATATGCGATATTAATACCAACTCTTTGACTTATATTCGACAGGTTCTGATTGGCCTCTCTTTTTTCTATTTTTGTTATTCTTTCATACTGTGCTATCTTATGTTATTAGTTTATTTACTATGTCAGTCAGTTACTGTGTTACAGTTTGTCTTATACATTAATTTATCATATTTGATGTTACCATGTGTTTCCTGTAAATGGGTGTAACCTGTTGGAAATAGAGATCTAAATAAAATAAATAAAATTCTGACTTCGAATTCGGTTTCAGCGGGTCCAAATACATAAAAATACACTAATCTGGTTCGTAGGCCAGACCACTTTTTTTGTTTGGGGGTGTTTTTTGGGAAAAACGGGAGATTCTGACAATTTGACTTCAGATTCGGTTTCAGAGGGTCCAAATACATAAGGATAAACTGGTATGGTCCGCAGGCCAGACCACTTTTTGAGGGGTCATTTTCTTGAGTTTGGGTGAAAAACGAACCAATCTGACAATTCTGACTTCGATTCGGTTCCAGCGGGTCCAAATACATAAGGATACGCTGGTCTACTCCGCAGGTCAGACCGCTTTTTTTGCGTGGCTGTGAAATCAATTCTTAGGGTCGTGGGATTAAGTGGGTTACGGTGTAGAGTAGGTTATAGGCGTGCAGATCACCCCTAATAAGTGCTCTAGAAACTGAGTAACAGATTTGTGCGAGGTAACCACTTCTAACTTGGTTTTTCTTCAAGCTGACATCGAAGAGTATCTACAGTAAAGAATTAGCCAAAGTTAGTTGATCGGAACATATAAATAATTACAAAAAACTATAATTTTTTTATATCACGAATTTTACCGAATTTCATCTTCAACTCGCGATATCTCGGAAAATAACGAATATTTTTAGATGAAATTTCAGCACGACATTGATCAAGTTATTCGTCAAGATATTGAATTGGTCTGAACTCTTATTTATTTCACAGATGAAAATAGTGACTTTTCAAAAAATTTCTTTTGTCAAGCCTATTTTTTTTTTCAAACACAAAAATTGTGTGACGAACTTTTAATACGATAATTTTTGACAAACTTATATTAAAGTACAATATTTAAAGAAGTTTTCTGTTAAGTTTCACGTATTCATATTGTATATATAAAAAGTTATCGCACTTTGAAGTAGCGTCTCCGCGCGCAGCAGATATGTTGTTTACGCGCGGCATGTTTCATTGTGGTGGTTGCCGTAGTTCACTCGTTTACTATCACATCAATGCAATGTTTTATTACATATTCCCTTTTTACAGGTTACTGTAAAGTGGAAATAAGTAATGCTAAATTAATTGTTGATAAATTAAAAAATACATAATACATTGGGTTGTTTTTAATATTTTTAATCTGAATCAATATCTATGGGCTGCAACGAGCAATTTGATGTACTTACAAATGAGACAGCATTTTATACCAGCAGCGTAGCACGAACAAAATTCTTTATCACAAGATGTTTTTTTTTAATCTGCAATTACAAATTTACTTTTGAAGCAGCTCCAAACTTGTTGGTCCTTCAAAGTATATTGGCAAAAATTCTTAATTTTCAAATTTCCAGCCAAAATCGGTCAGTTGAGGGCTTCAAAAATGTGAGCATTATACCATACGTGCACTTGCCAAAAACAGCGTTTCATGTGTTGAAGAAGAGCTGGGTACCATGGAGGTAATTTTTTAACGGAAGAGTTTTTTTTTTCGCGCTAAGATTACTCTCACGTCGTTAATGTTGTCTTGGTTACAAATTTTGTCCAAGCATTAACAATTTCAGGTGTAAAATTCTCAATTTGAGACATCTGGACTAAATGTTCTGTGCTCATTTTACTTCCACATCCAGTGGAAGTATAGTAACGACAAAAAAATTTTTAAAAATTTTTATTGTTCAAATAGGCTTAAAATGTCATAAAACGTCAAGATGTTGTTTGAGCGAAAAAAATTTCTGTCTGTCTGTCGGTCTGTCTGTCGGTCTGTCTGTCGGTCTGTCTGTCGGTCTGTCTGTCGGTCTGTCTGTCGGTCTGTCTGTCGGTCTGTCTGTCGGTCTGTCTGTCGGTCTGTCTGTCTGTCGGTCTGTCTGTCTGTCTGTAACTTTTTTGTGCGCACGTTTACTCTGGAACAATTTAAGATATTGACTTGAAGTTTGGTACACGTATGTACTTTAACGAGATCTGGAACTAGATTATATTTTCATGTTGTTCCGACGAAAGGTTGGGGGGTAAATTGGGGTAAATTTGGCGTAAGTGGGTAAATCAAGCAGGTAAGAGTCCATAAAATTGGTATTTAGTATATACAAGAGAAACTAAGGTCTCAAAAAAATTTTTGGCATTAGTTACCTCCATTACCACCCCCACCCCCTTATTAAAGGGGATGAAAAAAAATTGTGATTTAGTGTATATACAAGAACCAGAAACCTCAAAATATTTTTTAACTTCATCCACCCCCACTACCACCCCCTATCACCACCCCCACCCCACTACCGATGTGTTTTATGGGTTTTTGGGGTAGAGGATTTCAAATATTATATTATTAAAGTTCCATAAACAATTATTTCCACATACAAAATTTTCTCGTTTTGAGTGACTTGGAGAGAGAATCTGGATGTGGAAGTAGTGATTCCTTGGGCAGCGGTTTTTTATGCTACGTTGAGAGCTTTTTTCTTACCAATTCCATAGAAAGCGGAAGTCGTATCGCATCCGGTTAAGGCATGAATTATTGGTAATGCTAAACCAATACTATTTCCTAGTTCTTGGCATATAATATGTATTGCGGTATAAAGCGCCACAAATCCGTTTTGATGCTATTTTTTCCAGTTTGAAACCATACTTGAATCTTTGTATTTATTTTAAAATAATGTGCGATTAAAAGAATAAACACATCTGTATCTAGGGACTTAACGATCACTATCATGTTCTGAGTGTCTAAGTATTGCTTAGAAATGTAGATCAGATGACAAATTATTCGAGTCAGCTTCAGCATAATTCGAAAATAAATCTGTAACCTCACGTTTAAGTGAATTAGTGATTTCTTTAGTAACAAGATGATTTTTATATCCACCAGCCAAATATAATTTTTATTAATAATTTTATCAGAAGTCTGAGGGATTTCAATATATTTTTCGATGTAGTCGCATAAAAATAGTTTCAAAGCATTTTTATTTGCATCTGTAGACATAACTTTATCCCAATCTAGTATGGGTCGACTAGCATTAATATCGTAAGTATTAGAATTTAGTTTATACCTTCTTGATCTCTCTTGCGATTTAGGATTCATACTAACGTCATAGCGATCGAAAATGACGTGAATCTCAGAAAAAGTTTCAAATAGTTTCCCAAAATACTTAAAAAAATATTGTCCAACATCTTCGACACATTGTAACAAATCAGATTTTGACGATATTCGCCTATTACCATCCTCTTTAAATAGAGCAGAAGGTATTTCATTCAGTGGGACACTAAGAACTTTTTCAAGGCTTACATCAGCTCTTTGCTTGGTTCACTTTTTCTGGAGAAACATATTCTTTACTTGTGCTATTATCTGCTCTTTTTATAGAACTTTTTTTATCATATCTGTAAAAGTTTTCAACTTCGAGCGTTTTAATATATCGTAAAAATTTGCGGGTTTATTGGTTTTTTCTAATCGTTTGCAAACAAAATCTTGTTACTTCAAAGTGTGATAACTTTTTGTATATACAATATGAATACGTGAAACTTTACAACAAAACTTCTTTAAATATTGTACTTTAATATAAGTTTGTCAAAAATTATCGTGTTAAAAATTCGCCACAAAACTTTTGTGTTTAAAAAAAAAACCGCTGCCCAAGGAATCACTACTTCAACATCCAAGTCAATCACAACGAAAAAACTTTGTATGTGGAAATAATTGTTTATGGAACTTTAATAATATAATATTTGAAATCCTCTACCCCAAAAACCCATAAAACGATACCCCACATCGGTAGTGGGGTGGGGGTGGTGAAAGAGGTGGTAGTGGGAGTGGATGAAGTAAAAAAATATTTTGAGGTTTTCGGTTCTTGTACATACACTAAATCACAATTTTTCTTCATCCCGGTGGGGGTGGTAATGGGGGTGGCTAATTCCAAAAATTTTTTTGAGACCTTAGCTTCTCTTGTATGTACTAAATACCAATTTTATGGACTCTTACCTGCTTTATTTACCCATTTACCCCAAATTTACCCCAATTTACCCCCCTACCCTTCGTCGGAACAACATGAAAATATAATCTAGTTCCAGATCTCGTTAAAGTACATATGTGTACCAAATTTCAAGTCAATATCTTAAACGGTTCCAGAGTAAACGTGCGCACAAAAAAAGTTACAGACAGACAGACAGACCGACAGACAGACCGACAGACAGACCGACAGACAGACCGACAGACAGACCGACAGACAGACAGAAATTTTTTTTTTCGCTCAAACTTAAAATCTCGACGTTTCATGACATTTTAAGCCTATTTGAACAATAAAAATTTTTGAAAATTTTTTTGTCGTTACTATACTTCCACTGGACGTGGAAGTAATTAGGCTTGACAAAAGAAATTTTTTGAAAAATCACTATATTCATCTGTTAAATAAATAAGGGTTCTGACTAATTCAATATCTTAAAGAATACCTTGAACAGTGTCGTGCTGAAATTTCATCTAAAAATATTCATTATTTGCCGAGATATCGCGAATTGAAGATGAAATTCGACAAAATTCGTGATATAAAAAAAATTATAGTTTTTTGCAATTATTTATATGTTCCGATCAACTAACTTTGGCTATTTTTTTACTGTAGGTACTCTTCGATGTCAACTTGAAGAAAAACCAAGTTAGAAGTGGTTACCTCAACCTAACCGGTTAGTTGGTTAAAACGGGGGTGATCTGCACGCCTATTATGGAGTTATGGGGTTTAAGAGCTTGGATTTTCAGATTACAACTTCATTCTTATGCGTTATATGCGTTTAATAGCTTAAATTATGGGTTTTATGAGGTTATGGCAAAATCCTGATGTGATGGGGTTAAATGAATCTCGAATTCGGATTCAGCAACCTCTAAAACATATAGTAAACATGATCAGGCCCCCAGATCAGAAACAATTTTTTTTTGCGTGGCTGTGTAATTGATGTATCTTTGTAGGTACACAAAAAGTTGTATCTTAAGTATTGCTGTTTTGTACAATCGGCGTCAGCTTAAACTCACCGCTGTTGGAGATGCTCTCTTTCTAACACGTCCCACTACAAATAAGGTTAGAAAGGGAGCATCTCTAACGGTGGTGAGTTTAAGGTGACGGCGATGGTACCATTCTTATCATAATCTGGAAAAGCTGCCTTTCTGAATGCCAAAACACATTAGATCACAGTGTCTATTTTTTCGGAATTTGTCAATAGGCTGGTTGTTAAGATGTAAACTTATGCTCGTATCTTCAAAACCCATCACATTTATTATTGTAGAATTGGGACGGTAGAGCGGTAGAGGCGACTTTTCAGAACTCCAATACAAACAGTACAAGCAGACGATACCCAAGAAATCACCGTTCAGTAATCTAAACAGCAAGACTGATCGGAAATTTGCTTTCAATACCAGCAACTTGTTACTCTATATTATACAACATAATGCTTTCAAGCAGTAAAAATATTATTTCGGCGTTAAATGCTAAGAGTTTGCTATGCAATGGAGGACATAGTGCAGCAAGTTGCTAACACTGTTTGAAAGCAACTTGCTGTCTGGCTATTTAGGTAAACACTACGGCCCTGAAAGCCTACAGTGATATCCTAAGGATAGCATAAAACAAATCCTGGCAGAGTCCCAGGGATATCCTAAGGATATACAAAAGTACGCCTGTGGAATATCCTGAGGATACGGAAAGTAGTGCCACTTCGAGATCCCAAGGATGTCCTTTGGATATCTTGAGATATCCTCAGGATATTGCTATATCCTAGCTTTTATATCCATAGGATATCTGTAGGACAACCTTGTGCTGTCTGGGTTAGTTTAATTAGTTTATAGATGGCACTCGAATGTTTGCACGATGAAGTATTCAGTTTAAATGTTGAATATCTTAAACATTTATATAATAATAATAATAATAACAATAAATTGTCTTTATTTCAGTATTATACATTAATACAATACTTAAGTCTAGCCGAAGCTACTCTACTTAACCCCATGTAATCCAGTCGATGAAGGTATTTACCTACAAAAACTTGCAAAATGAATAATGGTTTTTTAATGAGTCGTAAAAGTATATAGAATAATATCCCGAAAAGTTTACATTTCGCTCTGATGCAGAACATAAAAAAAAGTAAAAAAAAAACATTTTCTTCATCAATTTTTTCAAAATTTTGAAATTAAGTCAAGCTAGGAAAAATAAAAATACAGGTGGATAGATCACGTATTTATGAACAAAAAATGTCCTAAAAAAATTTATCGCTAAAGCCACGGTATTCCCTGAAAAAAATAGTCACGTAACGTTATAACTCGGAGCGGGCGCGCGCTTGAATACGCATGATTGTGACACCGACGCACTGAATTACATGTCACTAAATCAGAATTTGTTCAGTCTATGTGAATGTTGGTTCATTTAAAATATGCCAATGCTTTTTTGTTTTAAACAATACAAGCAAAGGATGGATGGGAAAAATATACTTATTTATATAGTCACGCCCAAACTGCATCGTCGCAAAAAAGATATAGAGAAAATGAAAGCCCTTCAAGAAAATTCTTTCTTCATTGAGAACTGTTAAAAAATATGTACACTTCATAAATATTATGGTTTATTAAGTTGTGGTAACGTGGATTCAAAAAAAAGTACATCCCAAATCATTTTAATTTCCTTGCTTGGTGATTTTTTTTGATATATATATGAAATATATATATATTGGAGGCTGTACCTTGTCGAGAAATTGACCCATTGAAAAAAATAAAATATCACTATTTCGGAAAAAAATTATACTTTTCGAATGTTCAAACACAAATTCGTTTACTTGTATGCATTTTATCGAAAATATGATCAATCCTACCATGATCAGAAATAGCGATTTTCACGATCTTATCCCTATAATTATCTACAGTTTTGAATATAATTTGAATATAAATTCTGGAACTTCTCCAATATACATTAACAAATGTATAAGGAATCCATTGCATATAATTGAAATGTGGATAGGTGTAGCTGTAATAAATACCATGCGAGCGATTCAGCGGCTATGTGTGGTATCTGTGTATGCGCTCGTAATTATATATTTTTCCTCCATACTCACTATTTATCCTTCTATTCGCTAAGAAAAATGTTAAAAATATATAATCGGAAAGAGAAAAAAGCTTTATTTTACTCGTTAAGACAGCTAAGGTTTCATAGTTATGCATTTAACCGTGCGCTTGGCCGCGCACAGTGACAAAGTTACTTCACTATTTTTTTCCAGGAATACAGTGGCTTTAGCGATAAATTTTATTAGGACATTTTTTGTTCAGAATCACGTGGTGTATCTACCTGTATTTTTTATTTTTTCCTACCCTGACTTAATTTTTTTCACTTTCTTTCATGTTCTGCATCCGAACGGAATGTAAACTTTTCGGGATATTATTCTATACACTTTCGCAAACTCATAAAAAAAATTATTAATTCTCCAAGTTTTTGTGGGTTTCACTATAAAATATTCTCTGTCGTCTGGGCTATATGACACTTTCATAAACAATTCTGAGATATAAAACTAAAGATAATTAATCAATCTTTTAAATGATTTTTGTTTGTTTCTTTCTTATAAACAATATAGAGGTTATGGCCGAAATCCTGTGCATTTTCATATTTTTTAAACAAAACGACGCCTTTTGGTTACTGTAATTGTCCAGTAATTAGAATTTATTTTAAAATAGCCCCTTTTTGTTAATATATAGCGTCACTTTCTTCATAGGTGCTCAATTTCTTTGTCCGTTTAAAATACTCGCTTTAGAAAAAAGTCCCCCGCCATTTTGAATTTTTTAATTTTAACTTCAGATAAGTAATTAGCTATACCAAAAACATAAGTACCTTACGTTTAAAAAATAGTTCAGTAATACTTTTTAAAATATTAAATATCTAAATTTATGAGTGGTTCTCATATAGAAACTGAAGATGATTTTTACAACAAACTCATAAAGAAAAATTGTTACATATGAGATTATTCCTATATTTTACATATTTTAACCTCCCCACAATAAAATTGTGGGAGGTTACTACAATTAGTCCAAAATCGAAAATTGAGATAACATCAAATCTTTACGTTTTGAGGTCCCAGGAACCCAAAAAAGTTGTTTTTGAAAAATGTCTGTGTGTATGTATGTGTGTGTGTGTGTGTGTGTGTGTGTGTGTGTGTGTGTGTGTGTGTGTGTGTGTGTGTGTGTGTGTGTGTGTGTGTGTGTGTGTGTGTGTGTGTGTGTGTGTGTGTGTGTGTGTGTGTGTGTGTGTGTGTGTGTGTGTGTGTGTGTGTGTGTGTGTGTGTGTGTGTGTGTGTGTGTGTGTGTGTGTGTGTGTGTGTGTGTGTGTGTGTGTGTGTGTGTGTGTGTGTGTGTGTGTGTGTGTGTGTGTGTGTGTGTGTGTGTGTGTGTGTGTGTGTGTGTGTGTGTGTGTGTGTGTGTGTGTGTGTGTGTGTGTGTGTGTGTGTGTGTGTGTGTGTGTGTGTGTGTGTGTGTGTGTGTGTGTGTGTGTGTGTGTGTGTGTATGTTAGCACGATAGCGGCGAAGCTACTAAACGGATTTGCATGAGGGTTTCTTTAGTGCTCCAGAAGATCTGAAAAGGTTTTGGTTGAGATCGGATTACGTTTAGTGCCGTTTTGGCACAACAAGTTGTTTATTTTATGATTACTTACAATTTGTAATTGAACCATTGAAAAGCAGTCAAAATTCCGATTTCAACGATATATCACACTTGCACTTTTTCGATTTGGTTTCCGTGAAAAAAATTAAAAAACAAACATTTCACTTGTTTTGTCCTCAAAGCAGTGCAATGTACAGGGTGATATTCTAATAATGACAGAGGTGTTCAGTGATTTCGGCTGATAACTCGGGAACGGTTGAAGGTATCGAACTGAAATTTGAAATGTAGGTATAAATATTGTAGACGGACGGATTACGAGTGAATTAATAATACACCTACGTCACATGACGTCACAAATAAGAAAAATTCTTAGAAACATGTGCAGATATCGACTTAACTGGAAACATCCAATTAAAGTTTGAAACGTAGGTGGAAATATTGTAGATGGATGGAATACGAGTGAATTAAAAATACACCTACGTTCTGATGACGTCGTCAAAGCATAAAATTCTTATAACAGGCGAACTGATGATGATATCAAAAAAATATTTCTACAAGACGGGTCACGAAATTTTTTTTTTTAATTTCCAAGAAGTATGAAATTTTCCGAGAAATGTCACTTTTCAGAAAAATGTCAAATTTTCGAAAAAATGTTAAATTTTCAGGGAAATGTCACTTTTCAGAAAAATGTCAAATTTTCGAAAAAACGTCAAATTTTCGAAGAAATGTCACCTTTCAGAAAAATGCCAAATGTTTGAAAATTGTCAAATTTTCGGAGAAAAATGTCAAATTTTCGAAAAAATGTCAAATTTTCAGAGAAATGTCACTTTTCAGAAAAATGTCAAAAATTCAGGAAAATGTCAAATTTTCGAAGAAATATTAAATTTTCAGGGAAATGTCACTTTTCAGAAATATGTCAAATTTTCAGAAAAATGTCACTTCTCAGAAAAATGTCAAATTTTCGAAGAAATGTCATCTTTCAGAAAAATGCCAAATGTTTGAAAATTGTCAAATTTTCGGAGTAATGTCACTTCAGAAAAATGTCAAATTTTCGAAGAAATGTCACCTTTCAGAAAAATGCCAAATGTTTGAAAATTGTCAAATTTTCGGAGTAATGTCACTTTAGAAAAATGTCAAATTTTCAGAGAAATGTCACTTTTCAGGAAAATGTCAAATTTTCGAAGAAATGTCATCTTTCAGAAAAATGCCAAATGTTTTAAAATTGTCAAATTTTCGGAGTAATGTCACTTCAGAAAAATGTCAAATTTTCGAAGAAATGTCACCTTTCAGAAAAATGCCAAATGTTTGAAAATTGTCAAATTTTCGGAGTAGTCACTTTAGAAAAATATCACTTTTCAGAAAAATGTCAAAAATTCAAGAAAATGTCAAATTTTCGAAGAAATGTCACCTTTCAGAAAAATGTCACTTTTCAGAAAAGTGTCAAATTTTCGAAAAAAATGTTAAATTTTCAGGGAAATGTCACTTTTCAGAAATATGTCAAATTTTCAGAAAATGTCACTTTTCAGAAAACTGTCAAATTTTCGAAAAAACGTCAAATTTTCGAAGAAATGTCATCTTTCATTAAAATGCCAAATGTTTGAAAATTGTCAAATTTTCGAAAAAATGTCAAATTTTCAGAGAAATGTCACTTTTCAGAAAAATGTCAAAGATTCAGGAAAATGTCAAATTTTCGGGAAAATGTCAAATTTTCCTAAAAATGTCACTTCAGAAAAATGTCAAATTTTCGGAAAAATATAACTTTTCAGAAAAATGTCAAATTTTCAGAAAAATGTCAGATTTTATTAAATGGACTCAAAGGAAAATTCCCAAAAAATACTACGGGTCCATTTGTGGTATAAGTTCTCTGCTAGTGTGTTAAAGACTGTATGCTGAATATTTTTGACGTGTCAAGTGCAT
Organism: Rutpela maculata; assembly: GCA_936432065.2. Lineage (NCBI taxonomy): Eukaryota > Metazoa > Arthropoda > Insecta > Coleoptera > Cerambycidae > Rutpela > Rutpela maculata. Next base: position 6,829,093 of record OW386289.2, read on the forward strand.
CGATAGATTACAAGTTTTTTCGACGTTTATAAAGCCCACGGATGGTGTGAGAGGCCATCCTGAACCGCTTACAAGCCCTACAAGTATAAGCAACCCCACCGGAACGCTTTCGGTGAGTTTTTTCCAAATAAAACTTTAAAAGTGACAGTGACATTATATTTTAAAAACTATTTCCGCTACTTGCGGCATCCCGCCGGAAATTCTTCCGGTAACATAACCTAAAAATAGTACTACATAACCTAAAAACAATTTAAGACATTGGTAGCAACCTAAACATTTTTCAAAAACCAAATTCCCCAGAGAAACACTGGAACCAAAAATTTGACAGCTATCACTTCCCCGACCGATTTAGTGAAAAATTGGTCGAGGCCAAAAGATAAAACAAAATATACCAACTCAAACTTAAACGAGCCACACTACCCTGGCTACATCTGGCAGGGAAACTGTCCACCAAGAGTTATATGGTTTTTTCCAAAGATGGCCATCCCTGCCATCCATCCCATTACCAACGAACAGGTTTTTTCGTTTAGTTGTTTCCCGTATCAATAATCAAAATTATTAAGTGCTCTTGCCTACGAACGTTTTTATAGAATTGTGTTTATTTTTATATTAATTTTAGGTCCATGTGGACACATTATAATTTTAACCTAGTCTTTAAGCCTGCCTACAGAAGACAGGAGCTACTTTTCTATTTTTCTCCAAGCCAAACCGGACCTACCCTATCCAGCCTCACACTCGCCACGGCGGTGTTCACCATGGTTGTCTGGCTGGCCCCGGGCTACGATCCGATGAAGCATATATTTGTATTAAAAACATTGAATAAAATATTAATGTTGTGCAGACTATAAATTTAACACTCAAGTTCTTAGGTCAAAATCCCACCGAACGCAAGACTTTTTTTCTGATTTAATACGAAAAAAATATTTCAACTTAATAAGTATAATTAAATGAGATCGTTCATATTGTTTAGTGCTCTTTTCGGCTTCAAAGATTCACCGGGCGGGGAGGTTCCAGCCGCTTCCAGTAGCTGCCGATTTTTTTACCTCTAGCTACTGTACTAATAATGTATATAGGCTCGATTATTTTCTGTCCCCTACCTGAAGATGGTCCAAATTCTAAAACGTTTCCAATCACCGGCCATCCTGGAACTTCAACTACCCATTTTATCTTTTCTTTCTGCTTGTTTTTCTTGTACCACGAATAAACGAAAAGTACGAAAATTATTGACAGTACAAGTTCAATAATCATTATCTCTTCGATAACTAATAGAGACTGACATTCAATAAATTCAGTATATTGTCCAGTTCTTACCTCTGTTATCATTGACGCTTATATATAGCGAATTATTATCGTAAGTACAAGGTAATAACAAGAATGTCTGTGTTTAGTAATAAGGTGCTGATTGTTGACTGATTATACAGTGTGTGCTGTTTAATACCGCAACATAGTTCCTGATGGGCTTCATTTGACTGTTTTGAAAAATTTGTAATTTTCATGTTTTCAAGCTCCTCTAAATGGGTCGAAATTTCGAGATCGACTGTTAGGCAATTTTTTATCGGCAAATTGGATAGTGTATTCGATTCGCAGTTGTCTCAAATACCTCAATACAAAATTTTAGCTCGATACCTCATATATGGTGTTTGTTATTCAATAGCCAAATTTAAAATTTCTCACTTTTCGACTGGCCCTGTATAAAAGTCGGTTAGGTGTACTAAAAAGGTAAAGTAATCATTCGACTTAAGAAACATCAAACACTAAATGAGGAAAAATAAAGAAAAGTTATTGTTTAAATAAATAGTGCTTCTATACATTATTCAATTGCTGTACGTAGGTGACTTAATGGAAATTTTTCAAACAAATAGTGGAGTCAAAATAAAATTTGAATGGAATTCTCTGGCTATAGCAATTTTATTGTTTTAATTTGTTGTAGGTATAATAATCTGAGCAATTTTTTGTTAAATCCGTCCATTGCTTCTTGTAGAATTTTAACAATTTATTTTTCAACACAGAAATTTTCTGCTATTTTTGCTATTATCTTAGGTCATAGTAATCGTATCGCAATAATAAAAATAGCAAACTGTTCGCTATAAAATTATGAATAAGACTAGGCATATGAAGAAACTTCTTGATCACATATTACAGAGAAAAACCCGGAAATACTGTCAAAAAATGCGTTTTTTATGGTTTTTTTATAATTTTTTGGGTGGTAAAATATGCATGTGGCGTGTTCGGCTAGGCTGCATGTATTTTTCTTATGTTTTTTTGCCCCACTGACCTTGAATCTATTGTTAGAACCCAGGGCTAATTGTCAAAATGTTGAGGAAAATAAAAAAAAACCCGTAAAACATCGCGTCTTTCACGGATACTATGTTTTTTTTATGGATATTACGTTTTTTTTTCATGAATACATAGCGTGTTACGATGGCCTGCGTACACCTATTTTGAGTAGTTTTTCCCGCTGATCACAAATGTTGAGTCAAATTTGAAGGTCAGTGATGAAAATATCGAGAAATATCAAAAAAACTGTCAAAAATCGGGTTTTTTCATGGATGTCGCGTTTTTTCATGAATGCATAGCATGTTCGAATGGTCTGCATATACCTTTATCGAGTAATTTTTTCCGCTGATCACGAATCTAGAGTCAAATTTTGGGGTCAGTGATGAAAACACTGAGAAAAATCAAAAAAACTGTCAAAAACATGTTTTTTTTCAGGATACCCAATCACTGTGCGTGATATATAGTATTTCAATTTTATATGGGTTTTCGTTTTCGAACGCACTTTTCTTCAAATGATCTCTATAAGAGGTTTCTTCGTCGTTTAGTTCCTTTTGGTTTCACTTCTCTTTGTAGCATCCAGCAGAAATCTGTTAACATGTTGACATCCCATTTACCCTGAAATCGACGTTCAAAGTCTTTTAAATCTTGGTGGAATCTTTCTCCTTGGTTTTCGCTGAAGTCGCCGTTTATTTTCTGGATACTCATCCAGGTGTGAATCGAGAAAGTGCAATTTCAAACTCATCATACAACCTAACTTTTCGTAATTCTTTATCATTTTTGATACAACGTGTCTGTAGTCTGGATCTTTGGTATTACCGAGAAATTTTGTGGACACGTCTTTAAAACTTAACCATGCCGCCTTTTCTACTTCATTCATAGAATCAACGAATTCTTGGTCCCTAAATAAAGTTCGAATCTCAGGCCCAACGACAATACCTTCCTTCAATTTAGCATCAGATTTGTCACTGATCAAATGACTCAAATATTTAAAGCATTGACCATCTTTGTTAAAAGCTTTCCCAAATTGTTTTATTAGTCAAGCTTAATGTGCAAGGGAGGAATGATAATTTTAGAAGTGATGACAAGCGGTTCATTTATAATATTCTTGGATACAGGGACCAGGGATGTTCTGGGTTTCCACACCTTCTTTTTGTAGTGATTTAATCTGTCCCTGCTATCGAACATGCACAAATAACAAGGATATTTTGTGAAACCAGCTTGCTGCCCAATAGGGTGGCCCATCTTTTTCGAAATCGAAATTTTTTATTTCTCACCCCTGCAAATGGTTCCATTTGAAGAAAAAACAGTCCCCTCAAAATATTATTGAGGCAAATTGAAGGCAAGGGGTGCCGCAGAATGCATTATTATGCAATAATAAAAGTAAATGGAATTATTTACATTCTTTGGTTGATGCATTGTTTTTTTTTTAATCAGCAACATTTATCTTTAGAATGACTAATCAAGTCATACAAATATCAAAGACATTATCTGTTGTGACTATGACATGTGTCATACTACTGTAAATTCGTAGTCTAAGAAAACTAGACTAGAAGTTTTTTAAATAAAACTCTCGTTTTATCTTTGTGTATTTTATTATGAAACATTTTTTTCATACATAGTACCAAATATTATCCTAAATCTACAAGACATATAGTAATAAAAACAATATTTTTTGCACTAGGCCAAAGCATGCGACAGGGTTTCTTTTTTTACATTTGGAAACTGTGATTTATAATCATTTACAACTTGGAGTAAAAACTGTTTTTGGTCTTCATTTTTTGTTAAAATGTCATTATAGTCAGTAATAAGTTTGATTCCTCTCTCAGCGGCATCATTTACAACTTTAATTGAAACATCGGGTATAACTTTCATTTTCCCTCCATGTTGTTGGATCATTTTCCAAAAATTCCATAGACAAACCTAATTTTTGAAAAAACTGTTTAGTGTTCTCGCATATGAAGTCCTGAATTTCCTTGTTTTCAACGTCAGTAATGTTACTAATCATAAGTCGTTTAATACCCTCTTGATTTGGTGCTTTCCTATTCAAAGCTTTAACCATTTCTCTTTTAGTGGTAACTGAAATATCGTCATCAAAGAAAGATAAGCCAACATTTACTGAATTAAGGTATCACAAATGGTTCACTATTTTCCTACTTGCGGCTTGAAATATTTCTTTGTCAATATTTTGATAATTAATGAGTTCTTTACAAAAGTCTGTCATGAAGCGATGCTTTACTAGCAAATGACGCTGTAAACCAGGCCTTTACATAAACCTTTACAATAAAGAGACATATATCTTCAATACCTATTTTTTCTTTTTTAGTTAGTTGGAACTGATCTTGGAAAAAAAATATTTTAAGACAGTAAATGGCTTTGGCCATCCAACGTGCATGATGAAATGCCCCTGGTTGATAGAATGTCGTGTGAGTGGACTCTTCTTCAACAAAAAGTTTAGAAAGCATTAAAAATTCTTTATAATCATCACGAGGCTGTTGCAAAGTTAAAGCTGCATTTAGAAACTTTACAATTTCGGCTTTAACTGGTTGTAAAATGTGTTTAATTTTTGATACCTAAAATCCAGTTTTTAGTTTATTTTGATCTATTTTAGGCCAAAATTCCCTAAAACGTTTAAATAGTGGCACATTTGGACCAGATGAGGAAGGCATTTTTGTGTCAAACACACTTCTCAAAACCACTTCAAAAATATGATGTCTACAAGGAAAATATCGAATATCTCTTTCTAATTTTTGTTGCAATAGTGTGGCTGCCCCATTTATATAACCCATAGTTGATGCTGTTGTATCACAACACAAAGCTATTACCTTTTCGTCCAAATTCCATTCACAAAGCACATCATAAACTGCTTCAGTCTGTTCTCTTCCAGTTGAATTGGGCAAAGCTGGTACGCCAAGTAGTTGTTCAATATCTCCACTAGTAACTAAGATAGCAAGTCTATCGATATTTCCCATTCCAGTGAGAGAAGGTAAAAGTTTTCCATCCCAATGGATGACTGGGGCCGGCAATTCAGAATTACCGAAGGCAGTTTTTAATATTTCAGCTCTTTCTTCGCGGATGCGTTGTCTAGAGCGCTGAAGTGTGGTTCTGCTGATGGACAAAGATGTGGTGTCATGTCCTAGTGCTTCTGCTACTGCCGTCAAAATATGGACTCCATACCTGTCGCTTATTTTGCAAGCATCAAATGCAGCGGCTATTTTTGGTGTGATGATGTTACATGTTCCATACAATCTCCTCTTTTTTGGCTGTGACGGGCCAGGCTGGTCTTGTAACAACTCTTCTTGGGCTTCGATTATTTCATCTTCATTTTCGTTGGAGTCGGCTGAATTACTACTTGATAATGGACAGGTGACTGTTTCCTCTAATCTAGCTTTTTCTTGTTGACTTCGTTGCATTCGTTCGGATAATTTCTGTAATTTCTCCTCAGCTGATTTTTCTTGAGAAGAAAGTTGGTAATCAATACCATGCATAAATCCAGGACGTCCCTTTTTTCTTTGGTTAATTAAAAACTGCTTATCTTCATCTATTTTCATCAACTCCAATGCATTTGCATGAGAAATGTCAAAAAGGTCGTCCAATTTTTCAACGAAATTTTTTTCTTCACTCCCGTACTGGCCCTTTTAGCCGATTTTTGTAAGTTCCTCCACTCTGCATAAAGTTTATCTAGTTGTTTAACACAATGAAAATCCTGACGTGTCGGAATGCGAGCTTTATCCCAAAAAACTGACACCTCTTTTATTGTGAATTTAGCACTTTCATGTACACTTAGCTTCACTTCACGAATGTTATAAAAGAGCACTTGTAATACTTGTCTATTAGACGGCAATTTATTGCCAATGATTTGTGACGAATAGTGTCCAACTAAGTAAATGAAAATATCCTTTCGTAAGGATCTAACATCAGCCATCGTTAAATGTTTTTTCAAAAAGGAACGTATGCTAGAACTTATAATGTCACCACTGTAAAACACAATTGCAAACTGACATAAAAAACCTACCGTAGGTGCATTATATTTCCAAACTTCCAAAACAAATAATTTCTAGGAAATAATTACACCAATAAAACATTATGAGAAAAGAGGTAGATATTTGTATTTTAAGTAAAATTTAAGTGTATTACCGTAATAAAATCTTATCTACAAATTTCTACCTGAATGCAGCACGGGTTACCGTAATAAAATCTTATCTACAAATTTCTACCTGAATGCGGCACGGGTTACCGTTCACCGAATTATCTGAAACTTTGACATAAATTATTCCTAGTATAATAGTATATTTTCGTGGGGTGAGACTTAAAAAATACGCAAAAAAAATTCACCCTCTATAGAGATGGGACACCCTACTGCCCAAATATCATGGACAAAATTTTGAAATCTCCACAAATAAGCCATTTATGATCTTCATTTTTGACGTGTCCACAAAATTTCTCGGTAATACCAAAGATCCAGACTACAGAAACATTTTATCAAAAATGATAAAGAATTACGAAAAGTTAGGTGTATGATGAGTTTGAAATTGCACTTTCTCGATTCACACCTGGATGAGTTTCCGAAAATAACGGCGACTTCAGCGAAGAGCAAGGAGAAAGATTCCACCAAAATTTAAAATACTTTGAACGTCGATTTGGTAAATGAGATGTCAACATGTTAGCAGATTACTGCTGGATGCTACCAAGAGAAGTGAAACCAAATGGAACGAAACGACGAAGAAATCCCTTATACAGATCGTTTAAAGATAAGCGCGTTCGAAAACGAAAACCCATATGAAACTGAAATACTATGTATCACGCACAATGATTGGGTATCCTGAAAAAAACCGATTTTTGACAGTTTGTTTTTTAATTTTTCTCAGTGTTTTCATCACTGACCCCAAAATTTGATTCCAGATTCGTGATCAGCGGAAAAAATTATTCGATGCAGATCATTGGAACATGCTATGCGTTCATGAAAAAAACGTGATATCCATAAAAAAACATAGTATCCGTGAAAGACGCGATTTTGACCGTTTTTTTTATTTTCCTCAACATTTTGACAATTAGCCCTGGGTTCTAACAATAGATTCGAGGTCAGTGGGGCAAAAAAACATAAGAAAAATACATACATCTTAGCCGAACACGCCACGTGCATATTTTACCACCAAAAAAACCATAAGAAACGCATTTTTTAACAGTTTATCGGGTTTTGCTCTGTAATATGCACGTTAATCCACCATTCTGACTTCAGATTCGTAATCAACGGGAAGAAATACTAAAGAAAAGTATATTTAGAGGTCCAGTTCAAATAACTTTTTTTTTGTGGGCCTGTATAATTTGTAAATTTGTAAAAAAATAAAAACCACCAAAAATTGTCTTTTTTTAACAGTTTAAGAAATATGATGTAATAATCCATCAGTGTTAACGAAAGTTGGTGGAACCATGCCCTTTATTGAACTAAACCTCCTTACCTAATTTTAGCGCAAAATATTTATTCAAACGGCTAAAAATCAACTATAATTTCGAAATTTCCATCGCATTTTGTTTAAGTGCGTCGACTCGTAGTAGGACAATTTTTCTTTTTTAAAGTGTATGTTTTTACACGTACTTTACGGTGGTGTTTGGAAAGAAAAGAAAATTAAACTTAAACCAATTTTTTGGAATTTAATTGTAATTATGGATATTGCACGTATAAACAGTTTCAAATAACTACGTGATTTTTTTTGTGAAACCAAAAACGATGAGCGAATTATGAAAGTATATGAAATAATCAACGTTTAAAAAAGATTGAAGTTCTACTTGCATTTGAATCCGTGATACGTTAGTTTTTGCGTTTTAGTCGATTATAAGTAAACATATTGATATATTTTTTTTGAAATTTGCGCATATTGTTCACTTCTTGGGTGGAGCGTTGCTCGACACCCAAGTAAGTGTACGACTCTCCGGCATCTAGATGATGTAAGATGCTTCCGTCCACGAGCTGCGCGTCCTCTCCGTAGTTCCCGCATCGTCCTCTCTTGAGATGGACCAGTGCACATTTGTCTAACCCGAACTCCATGCCGACAGCCTGCGTGTACTCCTGTACCACCCTGAGGGACTGGTGTAGGTCCCTCTCTCCAGAGGCATAAAGTTTAAGGTCATCCTTATAAAACAGATGGGTGACCTTATGCCTCCTATCGCCAGGGGTACCGCAGTTGTATCCACGGGTTTTCCGGAGCGAAACGGATAATGGCAGTGGTGAGATGCAAAACAGAAGGGGGCTGAGGGAGTCTCCCTGAAATACTCCCCTTCTGAATATTACCGACTCTGTCTGGACTCTATCATTACCCGATGTAATAGTAAAGCGAGTCCTCCAGAGCGGCATCAGTTCTTCGATGCATCTCACTACGGGACCAGGTACCACAAGACATCGGAGCAAGTGTACAATAAGCTCGTGCGATGTCTTGTCAAATGCCTTGCGGTAGTCGATCCAGGCCATGGAGAGGTTACGCTTATACTGCATGGAGTCCTGCGTGACTCACCTGTCAATCAGCAGGTTCTCCTTGCAGCCAACGACACCTCTCTTTGACCCTCGTTGCTCATATATCCGCTCGTAAACCGGTTCAACTGCGTGGAGCACTCGCATGTACAAGATGCGCGTAAACACCTTGTAACATGCGTTTAAACAGGTTATCGGCCGGTAGTTCTTTGGATTAGACAAATCTCCGTTTTTCGGGTCAGCACTGTCCGCCCCTCGACAACCCAAGAAGGAATTTGCTGCTCCCCATTTAGCCATGAATTGAACATTCTGGCTAAATGGTGGTGGGTACTGGATAATTTTTTCCACCAAAAGTTATTGATCTCGTCGGGACCTGGAGCCCTCAAGAGCTCTTCGAACCTCTTCTGGGGTTATCGGTTGGTACACCTGTTGTGGTTGCTGAAACCAGAAGTTTTCCACCTGATCTGCAGTCGGCGGATTTTCAGCAACACGCTGAGGCGGTTCGAAAAGGCGCGAGGGCTTTTTACGCAAAAGTTGATTTTCCGCTAGCCTCCTCGCCCGCCTCACTAGTGACTTCTTACAAGACACTAGCATTCGTATCCTGTCGAGGCAGTGCTGTTTGGTGGTTTGCAGCACTGGCCCATTGAGTGTGTGATGGACGCGTCTTAAGTTGACAGCTATTCGCCGCACTTTAGGCGTGGAAGGCCTATTGGCCGCCATATAGTCCATCATACATTGGATACGGGATGCGTGTTGCCTCGCCGACCGGATCTTGGCTTCCATCTTCTGTATGCGCCGTCTCGCTCTCTCTTGTGGAGAAGCACTGTTCCGCCTCTCCACCTGAGACAAGCGTTGAGCGGCAGCATACACGGCACCATTTATGTGCCAGATGTCAGCATCTTCTGGTAGCGCTGCACGAAGTTCTGCATCCACTCTGGCCAGATCTTGTGGCCCGGGGGTTTTATGTTGTGCAACCCCCTTCTGGTACTGAGGCCCTCTGGTACTGGTGGAACGACTGGGACTGCAACCTCAACCGGTTCATTCGGTGGACTTTCGGCCACCTCATTCATCGGCTGAGGAGCAGTTCTCACGTAGCCCCTGCGACGAAGGTGGGACACATAATCACGCAGGTTTTGTGGCGTGAAGGCGTTGTGTTCTGGGTGCCTTGCACACCACAGAACATGCATTCGCCCCATGTATCCCCTTCGTGCGGGCTCACTGCTTTCATAGCTCTGCATAAGGTCGTCCCTCAGTTCATCTGTCCACTCAACGCGTCCTTGTTCGTCGCGGTCGTCAACAAGGTTCTGTCGATCTTGTTGGGCCCCACCACCTTGTCCTTGACCCCTATCCGAACGGTGTCGATCTTGGGGGCCCTGTCCTCGGCCAATAGGAACCGGAGGTTTGGGCTTGTGGGTGGTTAGCTCAGCAAGCCCACGACCGACACCAGAGGGGAAGAGACTGCATATGTCGGACAAGCCGACAACAAGTGCATTAAAGTCTCTGGCGCCCTGTGGTAGGCCCTGAAGCTGACATCAGGGACCTCTATACCCATGACCCGACTTCCATAGACGAGAGTGTTGAATACACCGTCCTGGCAAGCCATTATGAATCCCTCGGTCTCAGACTTCAGCCCGGCTGACCTTAAAAAGGCAAAGGTCAGCCTTTCGGATAAGCCAAGGTTCTCTATATTTTTATAGAAAACTCCATGCATTGGCTTATCCGTGTGAAGCTGCAGAAAGATGTTGTGTTCTGCAGCTTTAATTTGGGCTTTTCGTCGAGCAGGTTCCAACTCGGTGACAGAGTCGGGATTTACCCGCTCGACGTCGCAGAAGAGACCAAGTTCATCGGCTGCTCTCTGTGCTGCCTTAAACAAAAAGGCTCCTACCCCTGCATTTTCATGGTCCCGGACCATGCAGAGGAGGGGATCCGAACTCCTGATGACCTTACAGGCTCCATTCAGAACCATCCTATTATGGAGACTCTCCAAACTCAATATTATTATTATTATTATTATTAGTTTTTGTTCAAATGGAATGAAAGTTGGCATATGGCTCTAACTTTCAATGCCAAATATTTTATTCCATAAAATTAAAAGAAAGACCAGTTTACCTGCAATGGTTTATTTTCTTTTATTTTCTTCTTAAATTAACTCCGCGATTTAGATCCCATTTTAACTGAAATTTGGTAAAAATCCATTCTAAATGAAAGCCGTACTAATTTTTTGTTGGTATATTACACGTATCGCAAAGTTAATGCTGTTAATCACACTGTATATATTATATAAATCTATATGTATATAAAAGCCTGACTGACTGACTCACTGATCTATCCACGCACAGCTCGAACCGCTGTGTCTAGAAACTTCAAATTTTGCATAGAGGTTCCTCAAATGATGTAGGCAACCACTAAGAAGGGATTTTTTGAAATTCGATCCCCAAGAGGGTGAAAAAGAGGGTGGAAATTTTAGGTTTTTTCGGAAAAGGTTAGATTTAGATGCATGAAATTTGGCAGACATTTTTTTTGTTGAAATCTATTAAATACGTGTAAGACGAAATTTCCCAGTAAACACACCTACGTTTATTATACGTCGATATGACGCTGTAAACGTTGATATAACGTCAGTCGTTGAAAAAGTCAACGTTGATTATTGGTCATAAATAGACGTTTGTTTTTCGACGTTAATATAACGTTAATGTAATGAATATTGTAATTGTATTGGTTTAATTACAACATTTTTTCAACGTAGTTATGACACGTTCAATTCACTTATAAAAGCGACGTTAATCCTCACATATCCTCGACCCGTTTTGCAACTCTCCGTTGTTATATATTATTTAATAAACCTTTATTAAACAATATGACATAAAAGTGCATACTCTTTGACGATGAAGAAACATTGATATAATAGAGAAAATCATCCATATATTGATTACAGGTGGTTTATTTTATATCCGATAAACGTAGTATTATAACGATGAAAAAGAGCAACAAAACTACGTTGACAGAACATTGATGTACTAAGGAAATTTTACCGTTTAAATTCGACGTTAATTAAACATTGATTAAAGAAAATATATTAACTATTTATTAAGTTTAGTTGTAAGTCTAATTCAAAGTGTTTTTAAAACGTTTATATTTCAATCAATATGACGTTGAACAATATGTACTTTGTGCCTGTTTTATAACAACATATTAACATGTAGTAATTATTAACGTAGTTATGACACGTTAAACTTACTTATAAAAGCGACGTTGATCCTCACATGCCCTAGACCCTTTTTACAACTATCTGTTATTAGATATTATTTAATAAACATTTATTAAACATAACGTAAGAAAGGACAATATTTGACGTTGAAGAAACATTGATATAATAAAGAAAATAAACCATATATTGATTATAGATTGTTTATTTTATATCCGATAAACTTAGTATTATGACGAATAATATAAGCGTGAAAATAACTTAATTAACTAACGTTGATTAGTAGTCAATTTAATACCCAATGGGCACACTTAAAACATCGTAGTCGTTGACTGAAATTTTCAACGTCACATTTGGTTGAAAATTTCAATGAGTAAATAAGACGTTTAAAATACGTTACTACTACACGCAATTTTAACCACTAGTAGGAGAAAATACTGGAATGAAACGTTTTAGTAAGTTCGTTTTTTTCACAAATATGTAATAAGCTATAAAATATGTTTATAATGTAAGGAGTTTTAACGACTCGCTAAAAGTAACGTTTGCGAAACGAATAAGTTTAAGGTTTTTTATTATATATATTTAATACGACGATTCAAACGTTTTATTTAAAGAAAAATAAAACGTATTTTTTACAACGTTAAAATAACTGTTGTTTACAACTTACCAATCGCAAGGGAATTTTAAATCCATAGGTGAAACAGATGGTAGAAGGTTACGTTTTTTTTAAACGTTTTTCTACGAATCTATATCCACGCATAAAATTCGGTTGTAAAATATTTAAATAAAATCTATAAAATACGTTACTCCTACACACATTCCCAACCAGTAGAAGGGATTATTGAACTGAAACGTTTTGATCAGAATGTTTATTTTACTGATATGGTAACGTATAATACACGTTCATATAATGAGAACTTGTAACAACCCGCTAAATGTAACGTGTGTGAAACGAAAAAATGTAACGTGTTTTATTGCATTAATATAATATAGTAATTTTATTTAAAGGAAAAAAACGTTTTTATACAATGTTAAAATAATTGGTGCTTTCAACTTAATAAAATGCAGACATAGTAAATCTATAGGTGAAATAAATGGCAGATGGCGACGTTTTTTAACGTTTTTCTACTCATCTACATTAATGCATAAGATTTGCTTGCTTACCACGTAGTTTGTTGCAGAAACTATTTCTAGATGACGCCACATACAAATCACTATCAATAATCAGTCATGCTTTATCTTATACTCTTATGAATTTATAGAAATTAAATAACATAGATTGCAATGTTCAAATTCTTTCAGGAAACATCGATTTATTTGGATGAATCTTATAACAATCAGGTTAAGATCATTATTCTGTGGCTGGGCCGAGATAGCATAAACATTTTATGGTATCTGTTGTAACCGTCACTTTAGTGGGCCACAGTGTAACTGGTGTCATACTGGCTCGCTCTGTATGTAATTGCCAATGTTATATCTTAAGGTAGGCAACCCAAGATACCTAATAAAGTAATGCAAATGGTAACCACTTAATATGTGTAATTACTAGTAGATTCGGCAGCCCTTCATTCTTTTATTTATGTTTTCTTGTACCTGAAACAATAGGTAATAAATTACCAATTGATAAAAATTGATAGGTGGGTGGTTGCTCGTGCATAAAGATTTGAATTCAAAATCCACATAGTGAAATTCATTTAGTGGAATTGAAGTTGTCAGACGTGAGTTTTTGGTAAGAAAAAGGAGGGAAGCGGTTTCTTCTTGATTTTTTTTTGCCAGCTGAGGGAGCCATGAGTGATTTCGTAGTTTGATTAAATCAAAAGTTTTAAAAGAAAAAGCTTCAGAACAACTATTAATTTGGGTCTGGTGCACTTTAGGTATCTCCGATTTTTCAAATTTTCTAACAAGAAATGCATAGAATATAGCAAATAGAGCACATTTAAGCAAAAAATTTAAGGATGATGAGAAATGTGAATGTTACGGGACCAGTTAGCGACATAGGGTGCTGGGTGGAGTAACAGTAGATTGTAAAGGTGTATAGGGAGCCGAAACGTACTGGTGCATATATTTAAGTTGTATATTGTCCTTGCCCTTATAATTTTCATAATGGCAATACATTTACTTACCTCGGCTCGAGCCGAGGTGAGTAAATATAAGGCAAGGTCAATCTAGTAGTATATTGTCCTTGCCCTAATATATGCACTAATACGTTTCGGCTCCCTAAAATTTATGATTTATGTGTGAGCTCTGTAAAGTTAGGTTAGGTTAGGTCAGGTTGTGTTATGTTCCTTTTTTTTTAAACTGAAAAGCAACATAGGTTACGAGGCAATTGCAATACTTTATTGTGATAGTACTTACTTTCATTTCCATGATTTACAATCCACTGTTATTCCACCCAGTACTCCTTTTCGCTCCCCGGTCTCGTAACTTTCACATTTTTTTTTCTCATCAATTTATGGTTCATCCATAATTTCTTTGCTATTCACTATATTTTATTCATTACTTGTCAGAAAATTTGAAACATCGGAGATACCTAAAGTGCACCAGACCCATTAATTTAACAGATTTTTACATCTTTTGACATATGATCATACTGATTCCCAAGGCTTAGACAGAATTTCTTTTCAGGCTTTTCTTCTTACGTCTGAGTTTTTTGTCATGCGACAGCAGATTTTTCAAACTTGTTCCGTCGTACTTTTGCAATATTTTAACTGTTACGTCCCCCGTTTTGATGTGAGGTTCTAAAGGATGGTTTTGCTAGTTAGGTTATGAGTCCTACTTTAACTGGTGTAATTCAACCGTTGCCTGTATAAGCAAGCTGCCTTAAAAGCCCGAAGCTGATAGGTGTCTTGAATGGTCTTTTTCATATTCAACCCCGGTGAAAACCTTGAGTTGGAGATTTGATGTCAGAGTGTGCACCCACCTGCCAATTTTATTGTCCTTTTTGAAGTCACGTTAGCAGTAGAGCACTGGAGACACCAGCTATATTTGGGGGATTTTATGATATTGGAGCCCCGTCTGGAGCCGACCTTTCGAGACACATAAGAACATCACGCTTAAAGATATCCCCACGTGCATAGTTCCTTTCCCTTCACCCAAAGAGGTTAATTTTGTTAAGAATAAATATGAGTTGTAATACCCAATAAACGGATGGTATATTTCTATTGAATTGAGCTAGATAACGCTAATAGTTTAACCTGATTTTGTTATAGATTATCACCTATAATATACTTAGAGCATTGATAATACCGAGATAATTTTGTCATAGAAACTGCTGAAAGCGAGTTGCTTGGTAATATTACGAACTGGACTCACAGCGAGCAACGAGGACCAGCAGTAGGCAGCTTTCAGCGAGAACCTGAAGATGACAGATGGGATTCTGCCGAAACGTCGTTTAGACAACAATGGCTCTAGCAGGAGGAAAACACCCAGAAGTACACCAACACTTCATTTAACACACGCGAAAATCTAAGAAACAACATATATATATATATATTTCAAGTGAAAACACCTTCGTAACTCAGTTATTGGTCATCCAATTTCAATCAAGTTTGGACCGATATCAAAGATCTTTAATATTTCTTTTTTGAGCAAAAGACTTATGTCAGTCAGTGGCGTGCATTTTTATTAAAAGGAAAAGGGTCGATTTTTCAAGAAATCATATTAGGCATTTTTTTGTTGAAAAACTAATGCAATATTATTGATCAGCATGCTGTAGATTTGTAGAACCGTTATATCTAGAATTTAACAACATTTTGATTTTTGGTTTTCGAATTACGGTCCCCTTAAAATTACCTATTTTAAACATTAAATAATCAATAAATTGGTAACGAATTTTTTTTCGAAAAAAAGTCATTCATTTTCTCTTTAAATTCACTTTTTCTACTATCCCATGTCATCGAAACTTTCAAATTTCGAAGGCCAAGAATTTTCGTTGAAATATTTTGGGTCATCAGACCTGTAAATTATTCGGGCATTAAGGATTAACGAATTTGAAAGTATCGGTGATATGGGGTGGAAAAAATGAATTTAAAGAGAAAATAATGGCTTTCTTTCGAAAAAAGATTCGTTACCATTTATTGATTATCTAATGTTTAAAATAGACAACTTTAAGTGGGCCGTAATTCAAAAAGCAAAAATCAAAATGTTGTTAAATTCTGAATATAGAGGTTCTACAGCATACTGACCAATAATATTGCATTAGTTTTTCAACAAAAAAATGCCTAATATGATTTATCGAAAAATCGACCCTTTTTTTCTTAATAAAAATGCACGCCACTGACTGAAATAAGTTTTGTTTTGCTGAAAAACTAAATATTAAAGATCTTTGATATCGATCCAAATTTGGTTGAAATTGGACGACCAATAACTGATTTACGAAGGTGTTTTCACTTGAAATAGGTCACACTGTATATATATATATATATATATATATATATATATATATATATATATATATATTAGCACCTATATCTCAACCGCCTTTGAACCTATTATAACGAAATTTAGTGCAAAGGGGTTTTTAAAGGTGCTGATTAAGAATATCTGACTAGATTTTTTTCTAAAAAAAATCGCTAATATAAATTCTCGGAAAATCCACCCTTACGTTAGCCTATGTACTGGCACGCCAATGTAATTTTACTACGTCATTAAGTTCTAATTGGGGGCAGTGATCAACCACCCAAATTTCAAAAAATCGCACTAGCAGTTTCTGAGATATAATTTTGGCTCCATGAAATTTGCGACACACTATATGTAACAAAAATAAATAACAATTTGCAGGTCACAAATAAAATATCTTACTACTTAGTTTGGCTTTGTTTAGCATATTTTTTTATTCAAAAGTAACATTCTTAAAATAATGACTGATGCATTTCTATTTGAAATACACTGTAGAAGCAACATATCACCACTTTCTTTTCTTTAACTTTATCTTAACTCCATTTTGCGATTTAAGGACTCCTTCTGAAGCTAACACTAACTTATGTTCAGGTTTGGCCGGCAGCAGCTCAAAGTTCCGTAACATTTTCGATAAAAAGCTCTTTATTTCCATCATAGCAAATTTTTGCCCTAAAAAAACAATATAAACATAAACACACCATATATAGTAGACAATCCCCAAATCCAAAGCCAACGCTGTCGGGAAAAACACATTTGGAAAAACGCAGACATACACCCATATCCACCGACATTGTTAGTGCCGGTGCCGGGGCCGGGGCCGGAGCTCGAACCCAGTACATGACAGACAGTGCGACCAGCATATTCGCTACACAATACGCCTCAGCCTACTGCTGCTACTACCGCGTATACAGTAAAACATTGTTATAGTATTTAATTTCTTAATAGAGATTCTCATAGACAAATTGTTATATTTCATGATAATAATAATAATAGTACAGGGTGGACCAAATTAGATGGAATTTGGGGTTTTCTCTAAAACTACGGCAGATAGACAAAAACCAGTGTAGATGTCCTGAGCTCGATTTTCGAGAAACAAACAATGGCGCAAACCGCGATCGTCATCTTTTTCGATTACCGAGCTACAGAGCGTTTTTGGAAAATTGGCATTTTTGGATGACCTCTATATCTCAATTACCAAGTGTCGAATCGAAAATCGAATAACACATTCTTAAGGCACTTTTTTGAGTAGAATCCGTTACTGACTAGAAGAAAATTATGCATGCCTCAGTTTTCCAGATATAGATAAACTTGTGTTATTTTAGATGGAACATCCTGTAAATTATTTCATTATTCGATTACAATTTAAATTAGCTATCAAATGATATATCATACATTCCAAAAATAGGAAAAACTAAACTACAATAAATGTTCAAATTGTTTTCCATTGACATCCATGTATTTTTGACACCTTCTCCTTACAGCATTTGTTGCATTTCCAATCCTGACAGGAGTTATTGTCCGAAACGCAGTTAATGTTTTGTTTTCCAATTCTTCTATGTTACTAGGCCGTTCTCTATATATAATATTTTTTAAATAACTTCAAAGCCAAAAGTCTGCAGGGGTTATATCGGGAGATCTAGCTGACCACCAAATAGGACCATTATTTCCTAAAAATTAAACAATATCGAAACTACTTTGTTAGTTATCAATTTAGTTAACTTAGCTAACTGCAAGTTTTTGCAATTATCTCGGTCCTCATTGCTCCTATGTATTATTGTACATCATATAATTTCCCAAATCTTTTGTGTAACAATTTTCTTCCACGGTGAACTGTTTTTAAATTAAAGCAGCTCGAATTATTTAAAAACAGGTACTTGTCCAGAAAAATAGCCACCATTTTGCAATGACTAGCTTTAGGGGGTTTTCATTCATATTATTTGAAACAAGATAAACAAGCGAAACTTAAAAGAAATTGTCAATATCTCAATCTAGAACCAAACTGACAGTCTGTCAAAGTTTCGTGCTCTTAGAACTAATAAGGTTACGTATTTTCTGCTCCTTGATACCGTGCATGTAATTTCCCATTAGGCATGTACATTCACGTAGCGCGAGAGATTTGATAACACCGGCAGCCGTGACTACACACACGGTATATACCGATTTGAAATTGTAGGTACGCTTTAGTACTAATAATAGGTACCTTCTCTCCAAAGGGTATAGCAGAATAAGCATGATGAAATGGCCCCAGAAGCGTTTGGGCCTCATTCGGTGTCAGTAGATCGACAATAGGAAAATAAATGTTTTCCTGGAGTTTTGGCCCCCCGTCGCCACGGGTAACCCCTGTACCCTAATAAACATGACATTTCGTTTTCATTTTTTATCTCTGCAAGTTGTGCGTTAATTATTATAAAAAAAATAGTCGATGTACGTGTAATTTAGATGCATCTTAGGAAAAAAAATCAGCTGATTTTGCTGCCTCCTTCGAATAAAAAAAATATTTAAATATTAGAATATTTATTTTTTCATGAAAATAATGATTCGCATACACAAAACTTTTGCCAAAAATACATTGTTGTGAGTAGTTTATTTTAGATTTTTTTCAAATTTTTTGAAGCGGTGCGCCATAATTAAAAAAAATAAAAACTGGCACGGCAGCCATTTTGTATAAAAGTGCCCCTAGACAGTTGAGCGGAGACTTCTGACCACAATGAATAGCATTTTCGTAACCCATAGGGTCTGACTGATGAAAAAAATTGCTTCTTTCAGCTACATCAATTTTCAAAAATGTTTGACTTAATATGACGCCATTAAAATTAATCTTTGTTTTTTTCGAAAATGGAATGTCTAAATTCCAAAAACTGCATACAACTTCTTATACAATTCAAGGGACTTTCCAATGATATACGAGTCGCCCCTCTTTCCCAATTCAAATTTTAGGGGCTGTTCACCCCACTGCTCGAGGATTGAAGTGACGATGTTGATACTTGGAAACCAGTTTTCCCCTTCAAATATAAAATTGACTTGTCTGAACGTTTATTTGTACCTACGTTATTATCACCCAAAACCCCATGTCGTTTTCGTCGAGCCACCCTGTATATTATTCCTCTACGAAACGTTTTTAACTGTCTGCTAATGTGGCTGTAGTTTCTTGTAACTTAACCATTCCCATAGCTAATTACTTTAATATCGAGGGGGTAATCGCTTATGCAATATGTGGGACAGGTATATGTGCAACGGTGTGCAATATCGTGCAATATGTGTGCAATATGTGTGCAATATGTATGCAATATGTATGCAATATGTGTGCAATATTGCAATTGTGGGACACATAATTTCAAGTGATTGCCCCCTCGTTTAATATCATCTCTAAATTTAAATTTGAATTAATCTCACCTTCGTTTGCTTGTGTTTCCTTTCCTTTTACCCCAGTAAATAAAGACAAAGAGGCCAAAATAGCCCAAGTAACAATGGTACCAAATCCTTTCGGTTTCGGTTTGGTTACGAAGCTTTAGTTCCTGGGGTACACCCTGGTACTAATATTGCTACTTTATTGGGTAAGGCTACTTTACACGGTTCTTTTAAAGTAACTGTTACCACACCGATACCATTTATTGGAACTGTAAACACTCAAAGTCAAAGTAACAATTGGGTAGTTACTGGAACTAAACAGTATCATTTTATTGTTACTCTATAGTAGCAAAAACTATATAGTACCAGTGAATCAGTTAGTGCCACCCACCAGTGCCACTAAGTTGCCTAAATAAATTAACTGGGTACATAGAGAGGCAATCTAGGTTCCAGAATAGTTCCAGTAAGCATCACTTGGAACTTTAAAGTATCGTGACATTTTAGTGGCAACATGGGTAGCGAAATAGTTCCTGTTGGTACTTTATAGTTCCAAAATAGAATCTGATACTATAGAGTCACATCAGGATAGTTGCTATTGGGTTACCAAAGTCACAGATACATTATGGTGGAGGGCCTAACTTTATAGTACCTCTTTGTTAAAATCGGCCATTATTGGTTGTTGTTATAATTTTTAGAAAAGAAAAAATTGGGTTTAATCATAAATAGACAATGGTTATGTTAATATCTTATCATACACTTTTATGAAAATTGATTTTGAAACTATTCCAAATGTTTCCCTAATAAATATTTAAATTTTTTAATCTTGCCTTTTTAAATTATTTTGTCAAAAATCTACAAAAAAAGGTTATTTTGAGAGCGCGTTGAAATTTTATTATTTAATATGTCAACTTATATCTGAAAAGTAACTTACGCTTGAAAAAATGGCTAAAGAAGTACTTTAAACACAAGCCTAAGTACACATCTTTTTGGTATAATATTATTTCACTGCGCCATTATTATAAAAGAAAAAAAAACAAAAAGGTCGCTAAAAGATAAACACCATTTGAAAAAGTGATAGTGGCAGTTACTAGGCAGCCACGTAGCGGTTACTAGGCCGCCGTGTCGCGGAGTAGTACCCGCTACTACCCCGATCCTTTATAGTAACTAAACATAGTCACATCTATAGAGGCCGGAACTACTCGAAACACTACCCGGCGACTACAAATTTTTCCCCATTTTAGTGGCGGTTACGTAGCTGCCACGTAGCAGGTACGTGGCAGCCTATAGTAGCGGTCCACTTTATCGTGGCTTTTATAGTCACCGATACGTTCCGGCGACTTTATGTGTTACTTGGGAGGAAAAAATTACGAGAAAGCTGTTTTTTTGTGGAGACCTTCATTGAGATGCCCTTAGTACATCCTGAGAAGTTCGAGCAATTTGAGCCATGGTTTTTTTTTTGGGGGGGGGGGGGGTATTAAAGGGGCGATTTTCATTTTTTGCCATTATCTCGAAAAGTATCACTTTTTCGATAAAAATTGTTATGAGTAAAAATATTTCTTATAAAATTCAACACAAAAAAGGTCATTACACTTTTTTTCGTAGGATCAATCGTTTCAAAGATATACAGTACGTACGTACAGTACGTACATAAAATGTTGTGTGTCTAATTGTGAGGACAAAGTTCCACAAAGACATCCATTCCCAAATCCAAGAAAGACATTAATCGATTTAAAAAATTGTTAGAAGTCATCAAACAGTAGAAAAACAGTTACAAACAAATTGTAGAAGCAGCAGAAAAACAAATAGCAAATGCGGTTGCAGATAAATTAGTTCTAATTTCTACTGTTTCTACTGTTGTTTTGTTTTATAAATATTCTATTTGTCTTCGTAGATAATCCCCAAACAGCAATATTATATTTTAAAGGGGGGTGAAATTTATGGATGATATACTTTCTGCAACTAAATTTCATTCAGTCATTTAGGTATTGCACGATAAAGCAATAAAAGAAATGTAAAAACTATTTGTTCTTAAAATAAAGAGAAACAAACTAGAAAACTTTTTTTTTTAAATTTATTTGTCTCTTAACGGATGGACTTCATTAAGGTTACAAAAGAAATATGGATACAAAAGTAGGTATGTATTGTACGTAAGCTGTTATTAGTATCAAAATAATCCGATCATTTAAAATAGAGTAAATATTAAGCATTAATTGAATATTTTTATTATGTAAACTATTTGCATGTATAGTATAATACCAGAGCTTCAGAAATTGTGCTAAACCTATTTTAATACATATAATTATTATCAAATGTGGCACAGTCCTACTTTCAAAATCACCCTAACAAAATAAAGTACAGCAGACGAAGGGAGAGCTGGTGATTAAGTTGATAAAATTATATCCTTGGGAGAAATATGTTTTTTTCTGTAAAAAGATGCAAAGTGATCACGATGGTGATGTCCAAATTTTTCTACAGTGTATGCTACCCTTTTAAAATACTCTCCCTAAAGAGCGATTTTCCTATATAAATTTTCTGAAAAGTGTAAAACTTTCATTTTCTTATTTGCTCCATATGGAAAACATGATATCAAACAACTTTTATTTTTACCATTTTTTTTTTTCAGAAAATTGCGAGGAAAAGAAATAATTAACATTATACATAATGTGCTCAGCTCTCCGAAAATATTTCACAAGGACCCATTTTTGAAAAATTTGGACATTACCATCGTGATCGGCACATTTTTTACATTTAAAAACATTTATCCCAAACCAAAATGATAAAATGTTCCAACCTGTACTCCAGCTCTTCCTTCGTCTACTCTAATATTATATATTTTAAATTTTACCATCAAAATTATTCAACGTTCCCGCCAACCGCCGCGCGCCGTTTGCTTTTTCTTACAACCACCAGAGGCACGTCGGTTCTAGTCCTAGTAGAATGAGTTAAATCCTGAAGACTGGGGATGGAAGATCATCAACAATAGATTTTAACTATTCAAAACCTCTTGTCACCGGCTCCCGATCAGTTAATTAATACTACATTCAACCAAAAAGAGCATATGAAATCGCGCCTATCTAGTTTCATAGTTAAATCAATCAGAAAAGAATAGTCATACAACTTTATTTGTTTTCGTAAACAAATAGTAGTTTAATAATCATATCTTCTTGTAACAAATTAAATAGTACAATGACATTTTTTTATGTTCACTAACCATTTTCAATTTGGTCTACAATTAAATAGTACAACGACTTTGTTTTTTGTTCACCAACTAATTTTACTCTTTATTGTATGATGAAGTTATTTTTGGTTAGCCAAAATCTCAGTATTGAGACATCAGACCACCCAAACCAAAGATTAGAGATCGTTTATAAGATCCATCCAAATATATCGATGATCCCTGAGAGAATTTGAACATTGCAATCATGTTATTAATTTTCTATAAATTCATAAGACTATAAGATAATGCATGATTGATTATTGTCAGTGATTTGTATGTGGCGTCATCTGGGAATAATTTCTTTAATAGACTACGTGGTAAGTAAGCAAATTTTATGGTAATTCTTTTAGAACTTCTAGAAGACGACAATAATATTGGTTTGTCTACCAAGTACAATAGTACAGCGAACTAATACTGGGTTAGAATTACAATTCGATAATAGTTAAAAATAAAATATACTATTATCTAGTTTAATTTGACAGAATTCAACAAAATAATAGTCAGACGAACAAAATAATAGTCTTATTCACCTATTTTTTAAGTTAATGTTTGTTTTGTTGTACGACAACTTTTTATTAATTAAAATAACAATCACCTCTTGTTTAAAAATACCATCAATATAGTTTGGTTTAACAAAATTAACGATATTGTTAGTTAACCATTTTTTTTTTGTTGAATTTACCCATACTATTTCTTTGAGTGTATATTCTGCAACTGTACCAAATTCTGTAACGCTAGTTGTAGCTGCAGAAAACTAGGCCTCCGCTGTTCTGCAGTATGCAGGCATTGCCGTGGGCAATCTTGTTTGAGCGCCGCGCGGGAGAAATAGATAGTAACAACGGAGCTACAGATGAAGATATAGTTGAAGATACGATACCATCAACTGATCAGTCAATTGACGAAGCTCTTTATGAAGAGGACGATGAAGTTGACACGGAATTAGATCTGCTAGAAGAGAACGAATGATTTATGCAAAGGATTGTTTTGAGTGTCAGATGTGGATTAGGCCTACTGTTTGTTACTGTTAAAAAAATACAGACATTGTATCTTTCCGTAACTTTTACTCAAAAACGATTGATCCTCCGAAAAAAGTGTAATGACTTTTTTTGTGTAGAATTTTATAATAAATGTTTTTGCTTCTAACTATTTTTGTCAAAAAAGTGATACTTTTCGAGATAATGGCAAAAAACTGAAAATTTCCTTTCCCCCTCCCCCACCGCCCAAAAATAAACCCATGACTCAAATTGCTCGAACTTCTCAAGATGTATTAAGGGCACCTAAATGAAGGTCTCCACAAAAAACCCGCTTTCTCGTAATTTTTTCTAGTCGAAATGTCTTCATTTACTGGGCTATTTCGGCATTTGCCGATTTTTTTTTAATTGCCCTGTCAGTTAACTATCTGGATAGTAATTAAATCAATAACAAAATGTTTACAGTATTCAAATAATTAAATATTTAACGTTAAATATTTATACTGTTTACAAAATGAAATTCTTCTAATAAAGTTTAAATTCATCATCAAACAAATTACACAATGAAATATTAGTTGTGATTTCTATCAGAATAACCAAATATTTCCGATTTCTTTTACTACTTTATACAGGATCTCAGTGAACAATGAGCATCGTTTTGAGCTCGTGTTCCTAACATAAATTAATTAAAAAGTTCTAATAAAATACTTTTAATTTAAAAAGAATATTGTTATTTTACTTCAATTCCTTAGATAAATTAGATATTTACTTTACCTATACAATTGCGAGGTCCTGCGCTAAAAGGGATATAACTGAAGGGCCTTGTTCCATCATTGCGTTCAAATCTCCCAGGGTCAAATTTATTTGGGTCTTGGAAATAATCTGGATCCCGAAGCACACCATAAATGAAGATGGCTATCTTAAGACCCTTGGGTAAGATGTTACCTGAAATAATGTTTTAATATATGTATTTATTGTACCATTTATATAAAAAGGAGATGAAAGGAAAGAAAAAGTGTGAAACTATTCAATTATTTGTGTTCATACCGAGAAAACAAATTAAGATCAATGGTTTGAACAAATGACGAGCCAGGCAAGGATGCGCCCTATTCTCTCAACTATTTACCGCAGTCCTAAACCAAGTGCCACAAAGCACAATAAGAGAAACACCAAACAAAGGCACTGAAACACTGAGAACGCCAATCGTACTAGCATACGCCAATGAGAAAACATGAAACCGCATATGAACTCAAAATAAGCTTCAAGAAAAGTCTAATAATGCTGCGAGATCCGTCAACAAAAGAGAGTCGGATCAACGGAGAAGAATACGAAGTAGACAACTACTCCTAAATAACAACGAACAGATTGAAATACCTTGGAACATATCTAACGAACTGACTGAAAAGGAGAGAATTAAAACGGCATACAGAGTCACAAGGGCAATTATACCGTTCATCACGAAAAGCAAACCATTATAGGGCCTGACTAAGAGGCTGTACAGTGTACAGGTTGGACCAAATTAGATGGGATTTGAGATTTTCTCTAAAACTATGGCAGATAGACAAAAACCAATATATGTGTCCTGAGCTCAATATTCGAGAAACTAGTACAATGGCGCAAATCACGATCGCCTATCTTTTTTGGCTACTGAGCTACAGAGTGTTTTTGGAAAATTGACATTTTTGGGTGACCTCTATATCTCAATTACGAAGTGCCAAATCGAAAATCAAGTAACACATTCTTAAGGCACTTTTTTGAGTAGAAACCGTTGCTGATAAGAAGAAAATTATGCATTCCTCATTTTCAAGATATAGACACAACTTGTGTTTTTTTAAATAGAACACTCTGTAAATTATTTCATTACTCGATCACAAGTTAAATTAGCCATCCAACGATGATAATCATATGTCATGTTTATCTCCAGAAAAAGTGGTTAATTTATAAAACATCTAATATATTTGTTAGGATACCATGGAAAACTATTAACAACTACACTTCTTATAATATAAAATAATTTTGCCAAAAACAATAAATGTTCGAATTGTCTTTCCATTGACATCTATGCATTTTTGACACCTTCTCCTTGCAGCATCTGTTGCATTTCCAATCGTGACAGGAGTTATCGTCCGAAAGGCAGCTAATGTTTTGTTTCCAATTCCTCTATATTATTAGAATGTTTTCTATATTCCTATAACATTATTTAAGTAACCCCAGAGCCAAAAGTCGGCAGGGGTTATATCGGGAAATCTTGTTGGCCACAAAATAGGACCATTATTTCCTAAAAATTAAACAATATCTAAACTAAGTACTTTGTTGTTTATTAATATCCAATTAGCTAAATTAATTGTTAGTTATCAATCTAGTTAACTTAGCTAACTAAAAATTGATAAACTAGTCCTGAGAGCCCAAGTAACAATTTAAATGCCAACAAGTATTTATCGGGTTTTATCATAGATTTAAGAAGGTAAATAAACCGAACTGGGTTTTATTATTTCTTTTGTGCATACCAATTTATCTGCAGATAATATGTTCTTAAAAAAAGGCTTTCAAGTTATCTTTAAAGCAATTTGTTAAACCTCTTTGCTCTTTAAGACCTATTGGTTTTATAGCCACTTAACTGCTGCATTATTCAAAACCACAATAAACTCATTAAGTTTTATAGTGGATTTTAAATATTTTAAGTTTTGTGGTACACATCTATAAATCTTTAGGTTTTATGGGAGTTTAAGTACTCCTTATGATCAAGCAATAAAACTAATAACTCTTAAGTAGTCTTATCCTTAATATATGTTATCATAAATACTATTTGCTTTTAATGATAATTGGTAAAGGTCCCTTAAAACCTAATAGTTTTTTGGTAGCTTTATTAAGCTACGTTAAAACTTTTTGGTTTTTATAAAGCACTTATAAATCCTTTGGTTCCCCCACGTACGAATTTAAACTTTGAGAGAGGGGGCACTCATCATATATTCAAAGGATGTTATAAGGAAACTGTCTACTTACTTGTAGTTTTTCACTTTTTCTTGCTCAATTAACGCTATAATCACAGAAATAGCGAGAAATTAATGATCGTACACTCAAAAACACACAAAATACATAATGTTTTTTTAGGTTATGTTATCTAAGTAAGCTAAGTACATTTGGTTTAGAGATTATCAGAGACAAATCTTGAGGGTTTTAAAGAAGAGTAGTAAGGCTGGGTAAAGTCTTACAGGCTTTAAAATAGTAATAAAGTGGAGCAATTGGAATTTAACAAAACCTTTTGTTTTATAAAAATATTTCCTAAAGCCATAAACTCTTAATAGGGTATTCTATTAGAATCAACGGTTTTATTAATTTTTCAGCCATGTTTTTTTTCTGTTAACTATAATAGCAGACATATTTGAACAAAGTTGGGGCAACAGTGTTTAGTTATATTTTTCTTATTCTTACTGTTTACATTTAGCCTGCAACTATCTAAAATGTGTTAATATATCATATAAACCACTAAAAAGCCCAAAATCATACTGAGTAAGCTAAAACTAGGGTTACTATTTTTTTTATTAATTGTAAATAATAATTAATAAGCTGTCAAAAGAAAGGCGCGTGATTTTTTTTTTAAGTTTTTTGATATACTTTATCAATAAAGTGGTCTGCGTTGACAATTTTTTGATACTAGGTTGTTTATTAATATCAAATTTTAAAACGATAGCACATGCAGATATTTCAATCCAGGCAGACATATTTTATTACTTGGCGACATTTTCTGATTTAGACAGTGCAACAAGTTTTCGAGAAAGAATTATTAAAGGCACAATTATTTATGATGTTCTCAAAGCAGGCTTAAAATTGATTGAAATACTAACGGTTTTAAGAAGATTTTATAAAAGGTTTTATGGTAGACTTGAAAACATCTTGCAGATTTGGGTTCTAAAGTACTGTTGGTTTTATTGATAGTTTTAAGGAAGATATTTATAACCTTTATAAAAGGTTTTTTTTGATTTTATGCTTGTAGCTTTTAAGAGGTTATCTAGTATAAACAGTTTTACGATCAGTTTTATTACATAGACTTAATAACCTCTTGCAGATTGTGATAAAACTTAAATTGTTACTTGGGAGGTTTATAGATACCTATCCAATCTTCCCCAAATTGAGCATTTAAATAATTTCGTGTCTTATTTGACGTATGACCTGGGGCGCCATCATGTTGGTGAATTGATCATTGAAATTGTCGTACAGGCATATTGTCTACAAAGGGCTCTATTTCTTTTCGTAAAATGTTAATAAAATTTTCTGCATTCAAATTACCGTGAGAAAAATGAAGAAAATGGGAGAAATGACCTATTATTTGGTATCCAATAAAACCACACCATACACTAAATCCAAATCGTCCTTTACGATTAACTGTAGCGATTACGTGCGGATTTTCATGATCCCAATGGTGGTTATTATGACGATTAAAAATTCCGGCATTGCTTATATGGGCCTCGTTTGTCCATATAATTGTTCCATCCTAACACTTCATTGTACTGGAGCAAAAACCACTGGCAAAAATCGAGAAGTCGTTTGAGTATAGATGGTGACTAATCCTAATTTATTTTTATTTTAAGCATCGCAACGCAGTTGTTTTTGGGATTCCTAAATTTTCCTGTATTTCGCGAGACGATATATTAGGATTTTCTCTTACAGTCTCTAAAACAATATTCTCTACAGCTTTTCTACCTGCTTTATTATATATTTTTGCTCGAGGTTTTACAAATGATCCAAACTCTTTTAAATTCTGTTGTTAAAGTTTTGCTGTCTATAACTTACCTATTAAAATAAAGCTCGGAAGCCAAATTTGAATCTTCTCCGCATTCTATAAAACACTTAATCATGTCATATTTTTCACCATTACTAAATTGAACCATTTTTAACAATGCTTACTCACAATTAACTCACAAATTAGTTTTTGATATTTACGATTATTTCGATTTTCTTTTTTTTTTACCAAGGCCTTCTCAATAAATATCAGAAATGCTATAAATATGCATAGATGTCAATGGAAGACATTTATTGTAGTTTAGTTTTCCTATTTTTGGCAAAATTATTTTATGTTATAAGAAGTGCTGTTGTCAATAGTTTTCCATGTTCTCCTCTTTTTCTAGAGAAAAATTATGACATGATATATCGTTGGATAGCTAATTTAAGTTGTGATCTAAAAATGAAATAATTTACAGGGTGTTCCATTTAAAAAAAACACAAGTTATATCTATATCTCGAAAACTAGGCACGCATAATTTTCTTCTTATCAGCAACGGATTCTACTTAAAAAAGTGCCTTAAAAATCTATTACTCCGTTTTCGATTCGACACCATGGTAATTGAGAATAGAGGTCATCCAAAAATGCCAATTTTCCAAAAACGCTCTGTAGTTCGGTAGTCGAAAAAGATAGACGATCGTGATTTGCGTAAAACAAATATTACGTAGTTTCACAACAGCGAATTATCATCAATCCAGATGATCATTGTCGTCGTCCGGTTTATCATGAAGCAGAGTCAATGTAATCATTGGAGCAACACGAGGAAAATTGCTGTGAGTGTTCCAATATTTTCTTATTATTTTAACGCCTTAGTTTTTGGAATTATAAATACGTAATCTTATTACAAAATATACGTGTAGTATAATTCTGATATATTCAAAGTTTTTAGTGAAAGTGGCGAATATTTTAAAAATATTTTAATTTCGCATTATTCATCTGCAAGTTCAGAAAAACATATTCAAGCTCTGTAAATCAACGTGGATTTAACAAGAACAAATGAATGCTGCATTCGAGAAATTATGAAATCGTGCTCCTTATATTTTACAAGAGACTTCACATAATATTGGTTCAATTTCTATACCTTTGTATTCAGTGTCTGCAGATACTTCTCTGCCTATCATCGGTACTGAGGGATAGAGTCTAAGTGTCTCCTTAATTACCAATTCCAAATACTTCATTGCTTGTAAATCGTTATAGGATGCTCCTCTGGATATATCATCACCAAATATATCTTTCTGTTCCTGAAGGGCACGTTCCTATGAATAGAAAATCCGTTAAATATATACAGGGTCCTCGGATGGAGTTGACAAGAGGAAAAACATCTCCATTATTGATTTTACGACGAAAAGTCATTCTTTATAAAAAATTCTGCTTGTCGAAGAAATGAATTTACCATATAAAAATTTTAGATCAGATGTAACAGGTGTTAATAAATTAAGAAAACATCAAAATGTCTCAAGAGAGAAGTACCTTCATTTATTATTTTGGACAAAATGTTTATAAAACAAAGTTGTTTATAATCCAAAATAAAGCCTAAATACAAATTATGAAGTCTGTATTTTGACTTTTATGTTTTTATTGTGTTTATCTTTTTACGTTGAATTTATTAATATGAATAAGAATTCAAATTAAGAAACAGAATGTGCTGTCGATAATATTGAACTGACAAACGTCATTGTGCCATTCTGTAGGATATTACTATCTTATATCTGCATTTATTAGTGTTCTGTTGATCATTTAAAAAATGTTTACCAAACAAGAATGAATGTATTTGACCAATTTTTATGGAATTGGAGACGTCTCTTATCGATATGCAATTAACCTTTTCCACCAAAAGTTCCCTAACACGGCGGTATCGCGCCAATCATTGCGTAAACTTGTAAGAAAATTCAATGAAACTGGATCTATATTGAATGTCAAAAAACCCAAAAAAAAGTACAATGAAGACGATGCGGCAACACTTTTGGCAACAAATTCAGTAATAGAAAACCCGAA
The DNA here is from genome assembly GCA_936432065.2 of Rutpela maculata. NCBI lineage: Eukaryota > Metazoa > Arthropoda > Insecta > Coleoptera > Cerambycidae > Rutpela > Rutpela maculata. The sequence continues at coordinate 6,859,747 of OW386289.2, forward strand.
ATTATCTTTTCGGAAACGCTCACAAAGACTGGAAGTAAGTAAAAGTCATTTACAGAGAATTTATACGGAAAACAAAGTTCGACTATTTAAGCCAAGGTTCAGGCATACACTTGAAAATGGAGATGAAGAGAAGCGATTGGATTTTTGTTTATGGGTCGGTGAGAATTACCTCGTATATAGAAGTTTTCACAGAATGTTTTTTTTTTACTGACGAAGCAACATTTTGTACCAATGGCCACGTTTCATCACAAAGCAGTCGTTATTGGGCTTTTGAAAATTCAAACAATGTCATTCACAAACGAAGTCAACGTTATAAAAAAGTGAATGTATGGTGTGGGATTTTTTATGATCGAATCGTTGGTCCATATTTCTTAGAAGAAAATTTAAATCAGCATGTTTATTTGGACCTTTTGGAAAACTTTGTATTGCCATTTATAAACACTCTGCAACCGGAAGTAAGGCGTAACATTTTTTGGCAGCAAGACGGTTGTCCAGCTCATTCCTCAGTTTTGGTACGGCAGTGGTGACAGATCACTTCGGAGCCAGATGGATGGGAAGATATGCTGCAATTAATTTTTCTGCAAGATCACCAATAGATTTTTTTCTGTGGGGTGTTTTAAAACAGAAAGTTTATGCAGATGACCTGCCGTATGATCGAGAAAAAGCACAAATACAAGACGCGGTGAATGAAATGAATGTACCCTCAACCATTCGTAAAGTTTATGGTGAATTTATTTAAAGGATAGAGAGTGTTGAGGTTGGAGAAGGCTATGTAGAATAAATTGTTTTTCCACAATCGTTGAAGTTAATGTTATTATGTTATGTTAATGTTTGAAAAAAAATGTAAGTTGGCATAAATGTAAAAGTCAAAAATTAGACTTCATAATTTGTATTTAGGCTTTATTTTGGATTATAAACAACTTTGTTTTATAAACATTTTGTCCAAAATTATAAATAAAGGTACTTCTCTCTTGAGGCACTTTGATGTTTTCTTAATTTATTAACACCCGGTACATCTGATATAAGATTTTATATGGCAAATTCATTTTTTTGACAAGCAGAATTTTTTATAAATAATGACTTTTCGTCGTAAAATCAATAATGGAGATGTTTTTCCTCTTGTCAACTCCATCCGAGGATACACTGTAGGTGCTTGTATATTTAAATATCTATGTACATAAATTGAAACATTGAAACGTTGTAAATATTTTCCTATAATAAAAAAAATTACAAAGATGTTATTGAAGGGATTATTTTATATAAGCATTGTTTTGGTACAGTCCATTCATATATATAATACCGTGGCCATCTACTTGCTATTAGCACTGCCATAAGCTGAATATAAAATTGTCTTGTTGAGAGATTACACAGCTGGTCCATACCAAAGTTGCAAAAGAAGAATTAAACCCCAAAAGTGCATGGGTAGCGACCAAACATGACTACTCCTCCGTTTGCGAGGGAGGCCAACACGATGGTGATAGTCGCGTGGTCCCTACCTCCCTCGAACTACCCATAAAACAAAATGGGGCATGCAAGAGTAGTTTTTGAGAACTAAGAGAGAAAGTGATGCCACGATCGTGTTCTCCACCTTTGAAAACGGGGGATGCCTTCTTTAAAACCTTCTCTTTGAGGGACACTTCAGGATTGAGGGAGAGGGTGGTTTCAATCCCCGGGGGTCGTTAGATGTTTGGATGTGGAATTTTACAGAACATAGTGAGTTTACTCAAAAAAAACCCGATCCAACAAGTCCTCGCATATCTGACAACGAGAAATGGGGAAAAGGAGTGTTCTTTTGCGTTTAGGGTAGTTCGAGGGGGTACGGACCGCGCGACTATCACCATCATGTTGGCCACCCTCGAAAACTGGGGGATTGTCATGTTTGGCTGCTACCCTTGCACTTTTGGAGGTTTCTGCAACTTTGGCATGGACTAAGCCCCACAAAAGAAGAAGTATGTTGCACCAGAAACGAGACCGTCACATCTAAGGTCCAAATTAACTTCTATTGTGTCATTTTTTTGTAAATCGCGTGTTTTTCGCATTTTATCTGGAGTTTGCTGTAATATTAAAAGCTTAAAGCTTTTGCAGTGTCTAAAAATAACTTTTAAACTAACTTTAAGTTTTCTAAGGCCGATATAGGCATAGTTAATAAAAAAAATTACTGTATACAGGATTCTCAGCTCGCATCGTACAAATATCCTTTCAAAGCAGGATGGTTGAGGATACGTTGTATTGATTTTAAGGTCAAGTCAAGGTCATTTCATGATTGACTTCGGCGACTAGGGGGTTTCCATTTGATAAACGAAAGTACATAAATTGAAAGACTGTCTTCAAACGACCTTGGAAAAAATACCCTTCAAGGTGAAATTCAACGCCACCAAGTGGTGCCCCCGATGACCTCAACAACTTCTACAGAGGTTATTTTGGTCATTTTCTTTATATCTCGCTATTCTGCCGCGACACCGCCCTGAAAATTTCGAGAGGCATTTGACCTTTAAATAACCCCTAGGGTCAATTTGCAACTCTAATGCAAAATGTTTCGCTCTTTCACAATCCGGAGTAAAATAGAGGTTCTTATTTATAAAACGGAAGTTGACCTTCATACGACTTTGAAATGTCCTTCAAAGTCAAATCTAAGGTCACCGAGTGGTGTCCCCCGATAACCTCAACAACTTTTATAGAAGTCATTTTCCTCATATCTAACATGGTCTTCCCTATTACAATCAAACTGAATAAATCAGAGCGGTACAAAACAAATTCTTAAGGTCATATCATTACAAAAAAATTACACGACATAAGTTAATTTGGACCTCAGATTCGAATTCAACGCACCAAAATACGTGGGGGTACGATGGTTTCGTTTCTGGTACAACATACTTTTTTCTGTGAACCTGTGTTATCGATTGCTATTGTAACTGTATATAAACGATTGTTTTTTGAAATGTCAGTCATTCACAAAAAACCTATTTGAACCCTCCGCAGATATACAGGTTATTTGGTACATCGATAGAAAGTTTTCACTTGATGATAGTTGGGGTCGTTTGGAACCAGACGCAAAAAATTGCTTTGCTTGGATACCAGTGACACATTTGAACGTTTGTGTCAAACGCTGTTTTATTTAATTGTTCATAGTATTGTCACATTTTTCTGCAATGGCATCTTTTTCTAATGCCGAGTATGTCGATATTCTCTTTATGTACGGAATAGCCGACGGAAATGCAGCAGCAGCTAAAGATTTTTATCGGGAACGATTTCCAACAAGAAGAATTCCCAATGTCCAGGTGTTTTATAACACATATCGACGTATACGTGAAACAGGTAGCCTTCATCATAGGGAACGGGTGCATATTGTGCAACATGGTCCTGAAGTAGATGAGCAACTTTTGGAGGCTTTCGAAGCAGATCCTACCAGCAGTATTCGAAAAGTAGCTCGACAACTGAATTTGTCCATATGGAAAGTTTGGACAACTCTTGGGATTGAAGGAAAACATCCATTCTACTACACGTCTGTTCAGAGACTCGGAAGAGGGTGACCCAATACGGAGAACTGTTTTTTCCCGTTTTGTGTTGAACGCTGGTCTGGAAGATGAACGTTTTGTTAAAAGTATTTTGTGGACAGACGAGTCGAAGTTCTCTCGAAAAGGAATAACAAATTTTCACAAGCTTCATTACTGGGCTGATGCTGACGAAAACCCGCACATGAAAAAACAAACGTTCTTTCAATACAAGTTCAGTGTGAATGTATGGACAGCGGTAATTGGCAGAGCTTTCATTGGTCCATACTATCTTTCAGGCAATTTAAATGGAGACAGTTATTTAGAGTTTTTGTAGAATAATTTACCAGATATCTAAATGTAAGAGACCTGCCTGATATTTCAAAACGGCGGATGTCCTGCTCATTACCGAATGGTAAGGGAATTTTTAGACGAAACATTTCCTAATCGTTAGATTGTTAGAAATAGGGTAATATTGTGGCCAGCGAGGTCTCCAGACTTGACGTACCTTGATTTTCTTGTATGGAGTCGAATGAAAGAACTAGTTTATGAGATTGAAATAATCGACAGTGACCACCTTGTATGGAAAATTAATGAAGCAGATGCCAGAGTGAGGGAAGAAATGAAGTTAGGTGTCACCACTACCCAGATACGAAACAGGGCACGTAAATGCGTTAGAAATGGAGATTCTCATTTTGAAAACCATATGAATTAATTATTAGTTTTAGTTACATTTGTTTTAGTTAGAACTGGAAATAAAAGTTATAAAGTGATCAATACTTATTTAATTTTTTTCCTTATTAAAAATGTAATGTCTACAAATGTTTCCTTTTTAGTATAATGAACTATAATTCTGTCATAAGGTGGTATACCATTGGAAAGAATATGCAATAGAGAAGTTTTTAAAACTATTTGAATCTCTTAAAGTAGTGCCGCTTTTGAGAACATTTTACTTGAAATAAAAAAAAATCGAACCAATGTATTTCAACACAAATTGTCCTACATAATTTGTATACCAATACTTGGCATTCCTTCTTGTGCTGTTTCGATAAAGTGCATATTAAGAATATCTAAAAAAATATTTAAGAAAGCTGAAAGTATTTAGTTTCATAAAAAATAACATGTATTAGTAACAACTCAACTATTTCGCAAAAATATCTAAAAATGTCGATATCTCAAAAACGGCGAGACTTTGCATAAGGGTAAATATAGTCATATAGGTTCCAAACGACCTCAACTATCACGTCAAAACTTTCTATCGATGTATCAAACACTCTGTATAGTCACTGGCAAGCAGGTAGTCAATATATTATATCTTTGAACAGAGTATATCGTTTAACTTTTTGAAGAACTTACCTGAACCTCTGGATTATTTGCCAGTGCAAATGAAGCGAAACTCATAGCGGCGGCAGTGGTATCATGTCCCTGAAATTAAAAAAGAAATGTACATATTCAACGAGGCAATCTCCCTTCAATTCTTCGACTGGACTGAAGAGAACATATATAGTAAAATTAGTGGAAGCATTATACTCTTCGCGGATTTACTGAGCTTTTTATATAATTGTTACACATTCTAGGTATATGATACTCTTCGCATTTTTCTTGTAAATAATGTTAGTTTTTGTACATTCTAAATTTTGTCATATCAACTTTGTTGTGAAAAAAAATATATGAAAAAAAAATTAAAAAAAACACCCCGTATAAATATGAGATATCCAGGGAAAATACTGGGTAATAATAATCACTTTGTTATAAAACAATTGTTGTTTAATTAGATCTTTCCAACATGACATACAATACGAAACTGAGTACAAATAAAATCTTATTACAAAAAGTAGATAAAAAGTTCTAACAAAAAAGTACACTTACTTTAGTAGTCAATTAAATTAACTATAAAAAATACAAGTCCGTTGAAATGGAAATCATAAATATTTTCTCTGATTATTAATTAACAATAATTAATAATTAAATATATAACAATAAAAAAAAATCATAGAGAATAACATTTTGCAAGATGTCTATTTAAGTACAAGTGACAAAAATTAAGACAATTTTTTAAATTTAAATGATTATTAACTTTTTTATTTATTTATTTATTTGTTTACTGATTGATTTAATAGGGTTCTTCCTCTAGCTAACACTAACTTACATTGCAAATTTCAATACAATCGGACTTTTCTTTCTTAAGTTATCGTGCTTACAAGAAACGTGACGGACGGACAGACGGACATTTTGAAAGTTATTCAAAATTCTTTCACTAACACAATGATATGAAATTTTTTTGTCTGCGAGCGATATTTACGGATTTAGAAATGTACCGATCAAATGCAATATACTCTTATTCGTTTTCGTATTTGCGAAGAGTATAATAATAGGTGGTCCCTGGGAACGGGAAGTTTTGAAAACATCATAATTTTGAAAGTAACTTTACTTATTGCATAGCTGGGCAAATTACTTTGAAAAAGTAATTAATTACAAATTACAAATTACTAATGTTAAAAAGTAATTTGATTACCATGTAATTAAATTACTATTAAAAAAATGTAATTAAATTACTAATTATTTGGTAATGGTAATTGAATAAATAAATTACTTTTATAATTACTTTAGAGCTTCTAAATTTGTTATATTGGAAATGGGAGATGTTTAGTAAATTATAAGATCATTTGTTGGTGTACAAATAATTATAAATATATACAAATACTGAATAACACAAATTTTTTAGTAATCAGTAAAGACAGTAATCGCAAAGGAATGAAAATCTATAACTAAAAGCAAATACAAAAACCGCTGCCCAAGGAATCACTACTTTCACATACTGATTTTCTATCTAGTTCTCTCACAACGAAAAAAATTTTGTATGTGGAAATACTTGTTTAAGGAACTTTAGTAATATAATATTTGAAATTGCATACCCCAAAAACCCATAAAACGATATGCCACATTGGTAGTGGGGATGGGAGTGGTGGTAGTAGGGTGGTAGTGGGGGTGGATGAAGAAAAAAAATGAGGCCTTTAGTTCTTGTATACACACTAAATCACAATTTTATTTTTTCACTCCCTTTAATAATGCGGTGGGGGTGGTAATGGGGGTGGTTAATAGCTTCTCTTATATATACTAAATACCAATTTTATGGACTCTTACTTGCTTGATTTACCTATTTACCCTAATTTAGCCCCCAACCCTTCAACAGAATAAGATCAAAATATAATCTAATTCCAGATCTCGTTAAAGGTGGCGGTGCCGTGCTTAAGAAAACGATTTCGTAATTCGACAATTTCTTCTACATACCTGAACGACTTGAAAAAATTCTTTGATAGGCCTTTAGAGAAAACTTGATAGAATGATACCAGACTATTAAAATCAACAAAAACTTTTTTTATTTTCGCACGAGAAAAAAAATTTTCCTTCTTTAGTTTTCAATAGGCTAGTACCATTCTATAAAGTTGTCTCTAAAAGCCCAACAAACATTTTGTTAATCGGTTCAGGGATGTAGAAAAAATTGTCGAATTATGTTCACCGCACCCGCCCACTTTAAATTAAGGATGCAACGTATAGTGTTTTGGCCGGATACCGAATACCGGATATCCGGCGAACTTCTTGATCCGGCTTACATTGAAAGTTGGACTGAAAACAAATTTTGACAACCTCGACGACAAAAAATATTTACTGGCAACTTTTCTAGACCTCAGATTTAAAACAAGTTTTTTCAATAAAAATCAGGCTGAATAATCCTGCCAAATTATTCTGCTGGAGGTTTTAAAAAATAGTTGTGATGATTCATGCTCAGGCAGTGATAGTGAAAGTGGTTCTTCTCCTTTCAGTAAACAACGTAAGAGAAACCCACAAGATAATGTAATTGCTGATATTTACAACACTTTTTGGAAGAGTTTTGACGAAGTGAGTGAAGAAAATGGTACCGTTAAGCATAAGATTTTGTAGAGTGAGAGGGAAATATGCGTTTATTTTCGGATTATAATAAATATTTAAAAAGTCATAAATGGTATAATCTTTAAAATAGTTTCAGATACTTCCCATTGCTCTAAGGAATACAACCATATACAGTTTTTATCATAAATTTTGTATATAGTATAATGCCATGCTCTAATAATGGAATTAGGAACTATTTTCATTGACATATTCAAATACAACAGATATTTATAATAAAAAAATATATATATAGTTGTATTCATTAGAACAATAGCAAGAATCTAAAATAGGTTTTAAGATTATACTGTTTGGTTTTTTAAATATTTATAATAAATCGAAAATAAACGCATATTTCCCTCTCATTTTGCAAAATCCCATCCTTAATGAGAACGTTTCGGAGAAAACTCCAATGGCCAAGGAGATTGACTATTATTTGAAAGGAGCACGGATTCAAAGCAATAGTGACCCTTACACATGGTAGTATACTAACTCCAATCAGCATAATAAAACTCGATTCATATTTTATACCAATTTTTATTTCTTAACTATCCAGTTTTGGCCGGATATCAGGTCACTATCCGGTGCCCAACCGAATAGTAATAAAGTGGCCGGATAGGCCGGACACCGGCTAGTAACCGGATATCCGTTGCACCTCTACCTTAAATACATGCGTGTACCAAATTTCAAATCAATATCTTAAACGGTTCCAGAGTAATCGTGCTCACAAAAAAGTTACAGACAGACAAACAGACCGACAGACAGACATTTTCTTTTGCTCAAACTGAAAATCTCGACGTTTCATGACAATTTAAGCATTTTTGAACAATAAAAAATTTTAATTGTTTTTTTTTGCGTTACTACTTCCACTGGATGTGGAAGTAAAATGACACAAACTATGAAATATGAATAATATTATTTGTTTTTAATAGGAATGTAAAGTAATATAAATACTCTAAAATAATTTAATAACGGTAAAACAATTAAACTCTACAGTATTCAAATTATTCTAGAGATTTGAAATGATTGAGAAGTAATTTAAATTACTTGAAGTAATTTAAATTACTTGAAATAATTTAAATTACATGAAGTAATTTCTATCAGTAATTAATTACTCTGCAAAGGTATTTTCAGAGTATCGCTTGAGGAATTAATACTTTTTAAGTACAATTACTGCTTTGAAAAATGTAATTCAATTACAATTACTTTTTTTTTAAAAAGTAGTTAAATTAGTAATTTAATTACTTTAGTAATTAATTACTCCCAGCTCTGCTTATTGAAAATAAGATATAACAATGGCTAGGTAATTATCAAGGATCGGAATCCGAGCGTCATTTGAGGGTCGGCTTTACACTTACCGCTATGATCGACTGTGTGTGTTACTTGTGAACGAGATATTAATGGCTGCTACATACCGCGGGCTAGGCATGGGGAGTAAGAATTACAACATCGCGTGTGCCAGCTGGCTGAAATGAAATAACAGAGCTGGGATGCTCCACCAACGGACGAATTTACGGCTGCCGGTGTTGTCATATTTCTCGCGCTACGTGAATGTACATGCCTAATGGGAAATTACACGCACGGTATATACCTACACGGAAACCGTTTTAACGACACCACCCCATCGCCCATATACATCAACTGACCAGATTATATAATTTATCAAAATAATATAGGTTATTATTAGGAACGGAAATTACCCTATTTTTTTATATATTACCTACTTATATCTGTATTTCTAGAGAATTGCTAAAGTAACATTATTGAATCATAAAACTTAGCATAGGTACTCCCCCAGCAGTTTATGACTATAAGTTAAAAAAAATTTATTTTCGTCGAAGAATTGTAATAAGAATGAGTAACACAAACTGCCACGGCCAATGCTTGAGAAATACTAACAAAAATCAGTTCCAACCAACTAGAGATGAGTTGCTATTTAGTAATCTGTTATTTTATAACTGTTATTTGTAAATAGCATTGACACACTGTTATTTCTATTCGAAAGTAACAGATAAGAAACACGACGTAGTAAAAATGTTCTTGCTGACTGCTGTTAAACTGTTATTCAGAAAACAGCAGCAGCAGATAATGAAATCATGCCGCAACCGCGTAGACTTATGTGAAATAAAAGAAAATGTAGTTGTCATCGGCTTTATGTACACACTTTTTACTTGCTTTTTAATCATAATATATTTAGATCTTTCCCATTTTCTTCTCAGTGTGTATATTTTCGATTACTCACATACCGAGTTTTAAAATGAAGGGCTGCTAGAGTTGAATATTTTTGTAGAAATCTCGAACCATCCGCTTTATATACTAACTTTTAGCTGTTTTTTAAACATGAATATGTTCAGAGCTTTTATATTTTCTTCTCCATATGTATATTTTCCTGCATCTCCTGCGTGTTTGGCCTTTTAGCGTGTTTATTTCAGCAACAAAAATTTAATTTCTATTATTCTGATATTTCTTTATTAATTTAACATGAAATTGATTCTTAAAACATAATTTATGTAAATAAACCTGTTTATATTTTTTTTACATGTATATCAACGTAAAAAAAATCAGTTAATATCTCTATAAAACATAAAAATCAAAGAATAGCACGATGAATAAAATAACATCTCTGAAATAACATTTGCAAACTGCGCGCTGGGGTTTGCGAATGCCACTACTTTTCAACTACATGTTATTTTTAAACTGCTATTTTAAACTGTTTTTTCAAAATAGCAGTAGCAGTTTAAACTGCTATTAAAAAATAACTGCTTTTACCCATCACTAGTTCCAACGAAACAAGTTTAGATTATTTCTATGCATTACCTTAATTTTAGAGCCTAGTCAACGAAGTGGGTGGAGCATTTAAGGAATTAGTAATGCCCAATACAATGGAGAATAACTGTCAAACAAATTAAATCAAGAGCCGCTCTACATGATCAAAATGAGTTTGTAAAAACACGTAAATCGTCCAATCATTTATTTCAAGATTTCTGGAATATTCGATGTTTGCTATTACCTGTTCATTACGATTCGAGTATTTTCGTTGATATTTTTCTGTGTGACGTCATATGGATGTTTCTGAAAGTTTTATTGTAGGGTATTTAAAACGAAAGCGCGAGCCGACGGGCAGTAAAAATCTTGAATTTAATAGAATTTCTAATCGTGTACGTGCAGTAGGTATACAGGGTGTTTTCAGAAGTAATAGAACAGGGCAATTTGATTGCTTTTGCTTTCACGGAATTTCAATTACATAGGTGTCACATATTGAGTCGACTTTTGAAGAACGATGGCTTCGAGAAGATCTTCACGGGCCTCAACTATTAGCTCATGGATATTACCTTAATAAGATGTAATTTTAAAAACGTTGATAAACTTATTGCAAACGTAAAAAAAGTATTTTTAAAAGCACCTTCAAGAATTAAATATTTTCAACAAAAATGTCCTGGCTTACAACTACCACCGCAGCTGACAATAACCCGATGGGGAACACGCATCGATGCTGCATGTTACTACGCAGATCATTTTGAAAATATTCAAGAAGTTATTAACAACTTACCAAAAGAATCTAGTACCATAAAGAAAGCTAAAGACTTGCTTTCATTACCTAACCTAAAAACGGATTGTATCTTCATTAAAAATAATTTTAAAAAGATTGCCGAAGCAATAGTGGAGCTTGAGAATCCTAAACTACCTATCAATAAATCATTTAAAAAAATATGCAAGAAGTAATAAACAATATATCGGGTGATTTAGAAAATAGGCTGAAAACGAAATATTCATCAATTTTAAAGAAAAATCTCGACTTTGAAATTGTAATAGAAATAAAAGAAAAAATTATTACAAGTATTATGGGTAACTGATATACCGCTGTCAAAAATAAAATATGCCCGCAAGATGACAGTTGACTGCGAAAGATTGTTCTCGGTACAATAGTGGATATTGATCCTCGTCGGAACAGGTTAAACAAGGAAATTTTGGAAAAAATTATTACAGTACTTTTTGACTCAATACATACTTAATTAATTTTCAAGACATACTTGACAGAAAAACGATAGCATATTTGTTTTTTAAAAATTGTTTAATTAATTCGTTTTTTCACTTATTTCAACCCACTATTATTATCGTATGTACTATAATGTAACATAGAGGCATATTGTATTGTGGCTGTTTGAAATAAAGTAATATTATTTTTATTATTGTTAGTATTTTTTTTTTAACTGTTTAACGTCGGCCTATTTCCGCTACCAGGGCCTATCACCGACGCCAGGAGACGAGCTACTCCCAACCTGGAAATTTTGCCGAACCTCTTCCCTTAAGAAGAGTAGGGATCTTTTACTTTATTGTTAGTATTATTATTATTACTATTTTATTATTATTGTAAAAATAATGAACACATAATTTTTGACAATAAGTATTCATAATAAATATTTTCCATTTTGCGTATTTTTTTACACTACTACCTTAGTACGGACCTGGAATGACGCCCAAAATTCCGATCTATGGTAATTATATGCATTTTTAATTTTTTTAAAATAATGCCTGGTAAATGTCTTCCCCTTATCTCTACGCACTCTTGAATGCGATTGGTGAAATTTTCTATTTCACGATGCAATATGTCTAACAGAATATTGGCAATTTCTTCACGGAGTTTTATTTTCAACTCCTGAATATTTCTTGGTTTGTCAACAAAAACCCTATGCTTCAAGTATCCCCACAGAGAGTAATCGCTTGCCGAAAGGTCTGGCGACCTTAGGGGCCATTCAATGTTTCCACGTCTGGAGATAATGTGACCAGGAAATAATCTCTGCAAGGCATTTATTGATTCTCTTGTGGTATGTAGAGTAGCTCCATCTTGCTGGAACCACCAATCTTGAATCCCTGGAAACATGTTTAATCGTGGCATCAAAAACTAGTTGATCATTTCGGTATAGCGTGAAGAATTGACTGTCACAGCATTTCCATCATTGTTTTCAAAAAAATAGGGACCGATAATTTCCATTGAAGAAATTGCACACCAAACTGTTACCTTCGGGCTATGTAACGGTTTTTGATGAAGTTGTTGTGGATTTTCGGAATTCCAATTTTGTTTGTTTGTGTAGGCACATAAATGAAAATGAGCCTCATCAGAAAACCACAACTTGTGATTAATTCCACGTTCTAAAATAATTTCAGAAAAATGTAGGCGTCTTGGGAAATCTGTTGGTTTTATTTCTTGAACTATTTGGATTTTATAGAGATGAAGATTCAGATCCTTGTGTAAAATTCTAAGCAAAGAAGATTTACCTCGTTTTCTAGCTGAACGTTTTGGACTGTGTTCAACAGATGCTCTGACTCGTTCAATGTTTTCTGTTGGGTCCTTTAAGTTTAGATGTATTGGCTGTACCTGTTTCTTTAAATTTACGAATCTACGATTTCATGGCATGAGCGGAAGGAATTCTCCCGTGACGAGGAATCGCAAAGTGTAGTCGAAATTGCCGCTACACAGCGACTACACTGTCATTATTATTATAATACGTTTTTATTGCAAAAGCACGCTGCTCACCGGACCACTGTTCCATGATTACCAAATGGCATATAATGGCAGACAAAATGACAAATAAATCCATGGCCAGCTATACGTAGTTACAAAATAATAACATTTTCAAAACTTTAATTTTGTATTGAATGCTTTTTTCCGGACAACGCATTGTTTCCAAGTTATAAGCCAAGAATAGAAAAAAAGGGACCTTTCCATCCCCCTCCCCTCTAAAGCGACAAGGCTAGGGGCGGGGACTTTAACTACCCTCAACACATTCCTGAAGAGGCAAATTCTCCCCTCCTCCATGTCCTCTACAATCTCGGGGCATTCATTGATTGGACTAATATAAAAAATATTGCGTACTTCGTAAAATTCGTACCTCAAACATAAAGGTGTCGACCTCCTCTCGAATATCCTCCCTGGATAAAGGCTTGCCGTCAATAGTGGATTGCAGAAGTATATCCAGAAATGCCATCTTCTTCTTTCTCCCCAAATCATCCTTTCCTGTGTCGTTTTCCCCAAATTGTTTATTCTCCAGTTCCTTTTTTCTCGCATCAATTACTGAATAGGTAACAGAGTGTAATTGCTTTACAGCCCTTAGTTCTGTGTAGTAGTCGCTTGATAGGACATAAGTGAGGTCATACTTTTTATGTAGAGAAGTGCCACGCTCACTAATTATCCTGAGCATTTGTTTCACATTTGTGACGTATTCGGAATTTTTATTCATCTCAGCGTTTACAGGTACTCCCATAGCTGTTTCTAAAACCACAAAGAAAAATGTATCACACTGATCATTCATATGATATCTTGGGAATGGATATCGTCAAATCATGCAACAAAAAAGAAAAAATATAGAAAATTGTAAGAGGCACATGCAGATCTCTATTATATTCAAATGTTGATGCGTTACGCGTTTATGGTAGATCACTTTGTCGATATCTCCTTTAATTTTTGCAGATAAGTACTGGTTCACAGACAGCCCAAAACCCCTGAAGGAACTGGAGCCGGAGTATACAGTTGCAACGCAAAGGAAAAAATAATGGAACTTCAAGCCTGAGTAGCAATGCAACTGTCTTTCAGTTTAAATATTTTTCTTAAATAAATATGCCATATAATTTTTAATATTAATACTTTCGAAGTTTCGACAGTGATTTCAAATTAGGTTAAGAATCGGGCAATAATTAATTGACAGATAGTTATACCACGGTACTGGTTGAATCTTTTAAGGTGACATTTAGCCCAGACGACAGAGGAAATTTAATAGTAAAATCTCAAAAAACTTGCAAAATGAATAATTTTTTTTTAATAAGTTCGTGAAATAGAATAATATCCTGAAAGGTTTACATTCCGCTCGGATGCAGAGCATAAAAAAAAGTGAAAAAACAATTTTTTTTTCCCTATTTTTTCAAAATTTTGAAATTAAGTCAGGGTAGGTGGATAGACCACATGTTTCTGAACAAAAAATGTCCTAATAAAATTTATCACTAAAGCCACGGCATTCCTACAAAAAAATAGTGAAGTAACTTTGTCACTCTGCGCGGCCAAGCGCACGGTTAAATGCATACTATGGAACCTCTAAAAATTCTTAGCAGTTCTAACTAGTAAAATAAAGCTAATTTCTCTTTCTGATTACACATGTTTAACATTTCTCTCAGTGAATAGGAAGATAAATAGTGAGTATGGAGGGAAAATATATAATTATGAACTCATACACAGACACCACACGTAGCCGCGCCGGCACTCGCGTGAATTTTTGCCTGCCTTTACTGTATTGTATTTATTACAAGTACACCTATCCACATTTCAACTATATCCAACGGATTCCTTATACATTTGTTAATGTATTCCAGAATTTATATTCAAAACTATAGAGAGTTATAAGGATAATATCGTGAAAATCGCTATTTCTGATCACGGTGGGAATAATATTTTCGAAAAGATGCATACAAGTAAACGAATTTGTGTTTGAATAAGTATTCGAGATGTATACACTGTTTTCCTAAATAGAGTTATTTTATTTTTCCCAATGGGACAAGTTCTCGGTAAGTTACAACCTCCAATATGTATATTTTATTAAGAAAATCATCAAGCAAGGTAATTAATGATTTGAGATGTACTTTTTTTTAAATCCACGTTACTACAACTTAATATACCATGGTAATCATGAAGTGTACATACTTTTTAACAGTTCTCAATGAAGAAAGAATTTTTATGAAGAGCTCTTATTTTTTTCTATATTTTTAATTGCGACGATTGAGTTCGGGGATAATATACAGGGTGTCCCACTTAAAACTCCCGGCGCCATTTTCTCGATAACCAAAAGCGATATTTGAATTCTGTAAAAGGCACGGTGTATAAAATAGGTGGTCCGACGTACGGCACTTTCCTATTATAATAATGGCTTCATAAGTGCATGGTTTCTATTTACTTTAGTAGATGGCGCAAGCAATAACGTCCTACAATTACCTGGGCATGTGCATCGTATAACTAACATAACCTCAAATTTTAAGGTTTTTTCTTTTTTTCTCATTTTTAATGTTTGTATAGGCATTTTCAATATTGTTGATTGATAAAAATAGACTGCTAATTATAGGTTAGATTCCTAACCTGCAAAAAGTGTCTTATTTTATTGTGACAAACTATTTAATACTTCATACACATTACGTTGAACTTGATTTTGGTTGAAAGTACAGGAACCAGGCAGAAATTTTAATAATAGCTACGTAATACTTGTAAATCTTAAGAAATATATATTTTTGAGGTTAGCTGTGACGACACGTACATTGCTGCATGTGTTGCATATATTCTTTCAATGTTTTAATTTATCTACTTAATGTCAGATGTCACTGGACTCTTGTTTCACTAAACAAAAAACAAAAGGCCGGGAATGTATGCAACACTGTATGCACGTATGCACAGAACCTGTAAAATTATCTATCTATGCGTAAGTAATGAGAGAACTTATTGGTCCTGCCATCTATTACATTATGTACAAAGTAAGCACTTATGAAGCCACTGTGAGGGTTGTCGCATCACCTATTTAATACACCCTGGTACTAGCATATATAAATGACTTCAGTTTTGAGTAAAAATGGTTATTTTACACATTGAGATATAGATGGCGTTGCGATGCAAAGAAATTTTTCGATCCTAAGAACGATGAAATGAGTTGCATGAGATGGAGAATTATATTCTGTGCAACTTTTATGACACGAACAATTTTCGAAAAATCACTGGTTCTTGAGATATTTAAACTTCAATATAATTTTTTTGAATATAAAAATCATCATAACTTTTTTAAAATACATTTTATACAATAAGTCCTTTGGGACATTTTTCATAGTGGCTCATTTAGATGGAAATAAAACATTTATTTCAAAACAATTTTTTTTCTTCAAGTAAAACGAAGGTGGGACTGCAACTGCTATTTGGAAATTAAAGATTTTGACATTTTTGTTTATTGTATATTGTCTAATATTTGCGTCATGTTTATGTTGTACGTTCTACTAAATTTTACACTAAATTGTAGACATATGAAAAAAAATGGGATTTTTGTTACTTGAAAAATTACATTGAAGTTCAAATACCTCGAAAAGCAGTGATTTTTCGAAAATTGTTCAATTAAAAAAGTTGCTTAAAATATAATTCTCCATCACATGCAACTCATTTCATCGTTCCTAGGATCGAAACATTTCTTTGCATCGCAACGCCATCTATACCTCAATGTGTAAAATAACCATTTTTACTCAAAACTGAAACGAATTATAACGTTACTTAACTATTTTTTCCGGAAATACTATGGCTTTCGCAATAAATTTTGTTAGTACATTTTTTGTTCATAAATACGTGATCTATCCATCTGTATTTTTTATTTTTTCCTAGCTTGACTTAATTTCAAAATTTTGAGACAGTGGTTAAAAAAAAATTATTGTTTTTTCACTTTTTTTATATTCTGCATCCGAGCGAAATCTAAACTTTAGGATATAATTCTATATACTTTCACGAACTCATTAAAGAAAAAAGAATTATTCATTTTGCAAGTTTTTGGAGGTAAATACCTTCAACGACTGGGCTAAATGCCTTTGAAATAACTTCTACAAACAGCAAATACTTGAACAATGCACTCAAAGATCATCACTCAATGCGAATTTTGCCAACCATGTGGTCATCATCTGGAGATAATGCCACTTGAATCATTTTGTTTTGGTGTTGGCGTAAACTACTTCAGAAGCAGCTCTACATCATTGCTGCTTGAAACTTTAAATGATACAATAAAAAATTTAAATTCAAAGCTTAATCTCATAGTACTACTTATTAGTATTTACCACATATAACATCCAATGCGTATAGTGTTATGTAAGGATAGACGTCAACACTGTCTTTATCAAGCTCTTTCTCCAATTGTTCTATCAATATTTTTCCATTCGAATCAAAGTATTCAACAAATTGCACCAATATTGAAAAGTGGAAAGCTGGCGTTTCCAATCGCCTACGTTTTTTCCATTTAGGTGCTAAAAAAATACAATAAGGTTCAGTCGGGGTTAGGGGTTATTTAAAAATGACCATTCTCAAAATTCTCCCCAACTGAAACCATATAATACATATAGAGCGGGAGCTAGGGGTTTTTTCGGCACAACATCGTTTTATGAACTTTGAGATATTTTTATGGTTTAATGGATGATAACGACTCATAAAATCGACTTCTGGCGGGGCACCTACTGTTAGGTGCGTCACGACCACTGTCTAAAAATTAGTGAAGTTATGTCATCGTTACAGGCTCATTTTTTTTCGTGTGTACACATTTTATGTTTAGAATGAAAGAAAGTGTGGGTCGTCAGGAGGAGCAGCCAGAAAGGTAATAATGATAATAATAATAATGATACAATACATCTGGGGCACGGTAGGAAGTCAAGTTAGCCGAAAGTTAAAATTCCTGTATATTTAAGAGACTATGGTACTTTTGTTGACACTAAGAACTTTCTGGCGAGGCTTTTCTATTGTTGAAGGAGCTTATATTTACGTTTTAAAAAGGAGCCAGAACTTGTAACGATGAGTTTAGAGTACCGAGATGAAATATTCGAAAAAAATCCAATTTTCTTCAAAAATCCTAAACATTTTCTTTCTGGCTAGCCTTACTGACGGGAGTCTCTTTCTGGGATTTCTCTGCTGTGTTCAAAACATTTAGATAAACATGCTCAGCCCAAAAAAAGCTTGTAACGATCATGTTATATAACTCTTTTTTCCATCTTTGGCCTTTCTGGCTGCGTTCCTGACGGCCTACACTTTCTGGCGATCTTATTTTATTCATTCTAAACAGAAAATGTGTACACACAAAAAAAATAACTTTGTAACGATGATATAATTTCACTGATTTTTATATCTTGAACCATGACCAACTCGACGGGCTGACATATGCCAGAAGTCTATTTTGTCGTTATTTAAGTTCGATAAAATTAATTAACGCATAAAAAATGCTTGTAACGATGAGTTTCCGAAAAATCCACGTAGCTCCCGCACCAATACGTACTTTTTGGTACTATTAAAACTAATTCTGATAGAAATCAATACTGATAATAATTAGGAACGAATATATAGTTCATTAATATAACAGTTAATATTGTAATACATCGGACAAAATTCATAAAGCTTTGAAAATTTGTAGAAATATTAAGGATAGCAAAAGAATTAATAAACCTAAAAGTTCCCACCCCTAAATAGTGTGCTTCATCCCCTAGAACGTCGTGTCCACCCCCATTTTGAGGTTCTCTAGACTGTCTCGGGAACGGTACACTTATTGATGAAAATACCTGTATACAAAATTATTTCTTATAAAATTCTCTATCAAAAACGGTTCTACAAGTTTTTTCATAAAATTAATAAGTACCGTGAGAAATAAAGCGCACACATAAGGGTTGGTTCCAGTTAACACCATAAATTGTAATCTTTACTATAATTCAATGCTTAACGCAAAAGCAGTAGCTACTAAACTCCACTTAAAACTATAATAAATGTAGCGCTTCCACCCTCTCACCTTTAAAAAATATCGCAATTTTTAAAGAATTATTTGCACAATTTATTCCAGTCTGGAGTTAAAAACGTGCTTTAGTTTTGAACTGGCTTCAGTACCTCTTTCCCTTTTCAATGACAAAGGCCTAATGAGAAAAACTAACAAGGCAACTTTATACGAGATTATTAATACTGTTCTAGAACGAGACCATATTAGAGAATATTGTTTAGGTATTATGCAAATCACAACTTACACACTCTTTATTTATTATGAAAATACCTACTTTCTGTATATTGTTGCCCTAATCTGGGCACGCTAATATACTAGTCAGGTAAATACTTTAAAAAACTCACCATATTTTCGTAAATAGTGAGTATGTGACTGATAGAGGATACTTGCTTCGCCACGTAATATGGCCAAAAAAAATGAGAATTTAATAACGTTTACAACGCTTACGTTAGTTACAAAAGAAAACATTACGGTAATCGATTAACTGTCGTGTTCGATGGTTATTTGGATAACGCAAACAGCATGAAGAGCTAAGAACGATAAAGGCGGATACTGCAAAGAACCTGTCCTGTAATTATATTTGATGACAACACTGTTGTTTCTGAAACTCAGCAGAAATTTCTTGGTAATTTGTTTAACAAAGAACGTTTGATTGCAGAATCAGTGAAAAAATTTAGGAATGAAGGATTCGGGGTGTTCGTTGCTGCGAATGACGCCGACTTATTAATAGTACAAACTGCTATCGAAAAATGTTATAAGTGCGGCACAGCTGTTGTCGTAGGGCAAGATATTGACTTGCTAGTCCTTCTTATTGCTCTTTCTCCCTCCGACAAAGACTTTACATTTTTAAAAGAAAAACAAGGTAATACCAGCAAGAGGATTTACAGTTCACGAAATTTACAATCCTCAACTTAAAAAAAAAACTGCAACGAAACAATATAATTTGCACACACCATTAGCGGTTGCAAAGGAAGGTTAATGCAGTCAATGTGCTTAATAAAATAGTTGACTTACAAGACATCTGCAAACTTTTAATACTGAAAAAGTTAGCCATGAAGAAATTGTAGATGTAGGAGATCGATTTGTTCTAGCTTTATACAACTCTACCTCCGCAGAAAAAAGTCTAGATGTATACAGATTCATGACTTTTAACAAACTTGTTGGTAAAGCGAACAATACTGTAATGTTACCAAAACTACCACCAACTTCTGCTGCTGCTCGGCAACACTCATATCGCGATTTTAACCAAATTCAAACATGGATAAACGTTACGCTAGAAGCTACTGATTGGGAATGGAAAAAGTCGGCGGTATTTTATCTGAAACTATGACAACAAAAGAATCAGGTCCCGAATCTGTTTTAACACTAATTTCTTGTTCATGCAAATTAGGGTGCGAAAACAGGAGCAGTTGCAGAAGACCAGGCTTACGTTGTTCCACAATGTGTTACCATTGCCACGGACAAGCATGCATGAATGTCGAATCTATGGCAGACGACGAAGATTAATTAATGCAGGTAACCTTCTGTTAATTAGTGGATTAGGTATACAGCGGACACCATGTAAAAAAGGGGCAATTACTTTACCCCTTGGGTGGTGTGGCAACAAGTGGAATATACAATATTCTCGCTTCTTTAAAAATTGCGATATTTTTGAGGTGAGAGGATGGAAGCGCTACATTTATTACAATTTTATGTGGAGTTTAGTAGTTACTGTTTTTATGTTAAGCATTGAATTTTAAAGTAGATTATAGTAAAGATTACAATTTATTTTGTTAACTGGAACCAACCCTTACGTGTGCTCCTTATTTACGACGGTACTATTAATGTTATGAAAAAAATTGTAGAGACGTTTTTGATAGAATTTTATAAGGATTATTTCACTCATTAACGCTATAGCCAATGAGAGCCCGTTTTTTCACAACATTGCACCAATCAAATGTCATTATTAGTGGTAATTCAAGCTAGATCGGCTTTTGACAGTACCAACATGCAAAATTTATCGCTCTAATTTTTTATGTCGCTGCAGCGGTAAATACTGCGATAATTTTTTGACGTTTTGTTTCATGAAATATTTTCGGCAAATAGGGCAACTCACGCTTTTAAATTTTATCTATAAATATCTTCTCTAGCTTATTGCTAATTGTTAACTTACCTTGTAAATTGTAATATTGTATTATGTTTATGTACTAGCAAACATAAACACACCACATACCTATATAGTAAACAATCGTCAGTTCCAAAGAGAAGCCTGTCTGTAATATATATAGGCTATAACCCTTGCCTATCTGTAACTATTTCAATTTGCCTACTTTTCAGGTAGGTAACAATAATATACAAAGATTGTACTTAATATACCTAGCTCATAATACAGGAACAAGTCAAGCACAGCTTTCAATAGCTCAATAACGTAGTTACAAAGTTAAGCAAATCATTTAATATAAATGTCAAGTAAACACATTCGCTCTGGAAACAAACTAAAAATGTACCTAGGTAGGGTATCTACTTACATACTACATACGGTAATCTATCAAAAAGTAACTAGTTGAATCAAAGCTGTGCAATATTTTAATTTGTTGTATTTAAAATTCACTCTGCTTAACGAAGCAAACCTCAACATAATTTGTAAACTTCGTAAGTAAGGATTAAATACGTAAATATGAATCAATGAACAATTATTATGGATATAACTCTAGTAGCGGTAGCGCTAGATGACGCTCTCTATGTCAATCTCGGAACCATGAGTATATTAATAAATAGGCGGGACATTGGGAATAAAGTAGTGCTCGAGATTAAAGATGTAGTGCTCTCTCTATCGTTCCTCGTTATATTGCACCTCAAAAACGCTTGAAAGGTGTTAAGCCAGTCTATATATTATAATATCTAAGGTTTCAACTCGTTTTATTTACTAGTTGCCATAGAAACGTCACTAGATTATTTTGTTTCTCTGCGTTTGTTACAGATTTGCTGTTTTGACAATATGAGTCGGTTTGGAAATATTTCTGTATATCAAATTAATTAGGAAATTGAAAATTAAGGTCAGTAAACTCTAAAAAGTGACAAGAAAACGTCTGAAGGCAATTAATGAGAAAACATAATATTGAAGATGTACTTAATGAATTATTTATTCGTGAAATATTCTCCTCAAATACCACTCGTGCTTTAAATTTTATCTAAAAATTTTTTCTCAAGCTAAGTTGCCCCTAGTTAATATAACTCGTGCAAATTGGCAGTTTATTATCAAAGATTAAATCCCTCCCGCTAAAGCGGTCGGGATTTAATCAGATAATAAACTGCCAATTTGCACTCTTTATATTACCAGGCAACACGCTTTCGAAAAAATTTTCGATAAAATTTTAAGCACGAATAATTTTGTATATAGATATTTTTATCTTTAGTTCACCGTTCCCGAGATAATCTAGAAAACATCAAAATAGGGATGGAAATGACGTCCTAGGGGATGAAGCCCACTGTTTAGGGGTGGGAACTTTTCGGTTTATTAATTCTTGTGCTATCCTTAACATTTCTACCAATTTTCAAAACTTTATGAATTTTGTCCGATATAAATCGTTATATTAGTGAACTAATTTAGGGGCTTGCTTGCAGTGCATTTCTATGAAAATGGTGTTATTACGGAAATACTTTGAACTTAAAGGATTTGAATGAAACTCTTTGCAACGTACTCTGAAAATGGCCAATTTAAAAGTTTACCCATTAAAAAAGTATGCAAACAATGTTTTTTTGTTGTTGAACAACTTCAAAATACCAATGTTTTATCTAAAAGTATTTTGGAACTGTGAACTCAATCAATTTAAATGATATATTGCGAAAACGTTCATACGGGGGTTTTCGAGACCACTGATAACGATTTTGATATTATAATTGCAAAATTCAAAATAAAGGAATCAAAATGACTGACTTAAACTTGAAATTATGCAAATATTGTAAAACGTACATAAAATGTCACACTTATTAGAATACAAACATGAAGCAAAGTTGTAGGAAATTAAATTCTCTATAAAAAACACAGACACACAAGAAAAAATAAAGGTCATGTGCTTCTTTACCGACTATCATATCTATATATGTATTTTGGGTCGCTGAAACCGAGTCCGATGTTAGAATTGCCACATGTCGTCAATATTTTCATGTAAGCTCAAAAAACAGCTTAGAATATGCATGAAACCGGGTGAAAAGTAAATTGGACGATTAAACGACCATTGGTGCAACTAGAGAATTTTTCTGGGGGTGGCCAGGCCCCATGATACAAAGAATACAAGGTATGACTGCGCATGTGGGCGGCCAAATCGACAGTTGCTTCGTCACGCGGTGATAATTTTGTTACCCGCTTCCTTCGTAAAAGTGAGTTCGCCGACGTCTGTGGAAGTTGTTTTTTGGATTATTTTACTTATTTTAGTGTTCTTGCAATAACCTTTATATTATTATAAAAATGAGTTGTGCATTGGCATCATGTAAAAGTGACAATATGTTTAAAACGTATTTATGCGGAGATAAAGCTCATTTATAAAGAACGATGGTTACTAAGAACACTAAGAATCCGTATTTATTCAAAATTCCAATGAGTTCAGGCAAATCCATGATACAAATTCTTTGTATCATGAGGAAAATCCTATGTAATTTAAAATCCCGCTATCACCGCGTGACGTCTTGCGCCAACCAGACCGAATTTGGCGAACTGACTATCATACCTTGTATTCTTTGTATCATGGCCAGGTCCCTTGTGTTTAAAACGCAAAGTTCAGTGGCGGCTCGTGCATAAGATACTTGGGAGTTCTGTAGATATACAGTATCGGAAAGCATTTGATTTGGTGCGGCAATAAGAGCAAGCCAGAGCGAAGCAAGCTATGATGTACAGGTCCCGCAACGCAGCTTGATACTTGAAAGATGAATGCGCAGTAGACTTTAGGTGAGATAGCGGCAGCCCCGAGTGTACTTCTTCGGAACACAGCGCTCTCCATCTCATGTCCTCTACTGCGCATTCCGAGTATCAAGCTACCTGTAGATTAAGGGGCGTGTCTATGCTATGCTTAGTTAAGTCGTTGAAACTATGCAATCCCAAAAGTAAAACTTTCCGATACTGTATATGTGTACACGGGGCGGTTAGTGATAGAGCTGTAGGCAAATGCGCCGCAGACGAAAATTTTTTGTCATTTCAAGGTCATTTAATGACCTTGAGCTTGACAAAAGAAGTCATCGTGCTCTGGCAACGCTGACCAAAAGGCGAGCCGGCCTTTGGTGTATAGTAACATTTTGAAATTAATGTTACATTGAACTTTCGATGTTCGGAGCCCTGGAATTAAAACAATTGAAACATAATTATTAACAAGCTAAAAACGTACTCTTCGCCTGTTCACTGAACTTTTTATATAATTGTTACACATTCTTCGCAGTTTTTTGTAAATAATGTTAGTTTTAGACATTTTTAATTTTCTAGTACGAACTTAGTTGGTAAAAGACTCTCGGTGTAAAATAAAGTGAAAATAAAAAAACTATACCATATCCTATTTGGGTTTCGAACCCGGGAGCCCGGGATTCCGAGTCAAAAGCGTAAGAACTACACCACCGACTTACACGTAAAAATATGTAAATTTTTACATTATAAGACACGAGCTAAAATCATATTTCCACTTTTATATATTGCTTTATGAAATGTATATTTGTAAAATATATAAATATTTAGATATTAAAATGAATTATCATTCCACCAGAATTCTATTCAATTACAAAAACATAAAAATTTAAATCATTACCTAAAAACCATTTTGTTTACCGATCGATTTTGTTCAAAAACAATATGGTTCTTCCTCTAGCTAACACTAACCTACTGTCCGAATTTCAGTACAATCGGATTTTTCTTTCCTGAGTTATCGTGCTTATAAGAAACGTGACGGACGGACGGACATTTTGGAAATTGTTCAGAATTCGTTCACTAACACAATGATATGAAAATTTTTTTTCTGCGAGCGATATTTACGGTTTTAGAAATGTGCTGATCAAATGCAATATACTCTTCGTTTTCTTATTTGCGAAGAGTATAATAATTATGGTCAGAATTTTTGGTAGTTCTGCAGCTCTGCAGCACTTATGAAGAAACTGCCTCTGAATTACCATTATGGGAAATCCTATTTCAGCTATTTCATCGACACGGCCATACACATTATGCATAAAACTACTTTGCACTTTCAGTCAAATTATAAAATGAAAAAACTATACAAATATGTAAATATTATTGGTTTCGAATAGTTTTATCGTGATGTTGACACCATACGATGCTTAAAAGTAAGAGATTTAATATTAGGAACATATTGAAACACATACGCTTCAGATTTTCAATTTTTATTACAAAAATTCACAAGAAATTGAAACCTAAATCCTAAATCAATGAACTAATGAACAAATAAAACATTAAAACAAAACGTTTAGATATTTAAATTTATGGATTCCGAATAATTTAGTGATACATTAGTCGATAAATTTAATTTTTTTTTGCTAATTTTTATTCTTTCCTCTGGGGTGGGCCGTGGCTAGTTTGGGGTGGGCCCGGCCTACCCTGCTCCCCCTTTAGTTGTGCCAATGTAAACGACACGTTTTTATACGTATTTTGGGGCGTTGAAATCGAATCCGGTTACATATAGATATGAGAGTCGGTAAAGAAGTACGTCACCTTAATTTTATTTTGTGTGCCTGTGGAATCAGTGACAGCATATGTACTGTAACGGTATCTTGCTCAGGAAGCTGGTTTGGAGATTAATACAAGGTCCAGTTTAGTTAATAAGACAGCCCAATAAAAATTAGCAATTTATTTTCTTCAAATCAGGTAAAATATGGCAGTGTTACATAACATACATTTCAGTACAGGTTATCATTTCTACAACTGCGTATCTTTTGCGGTTATCAGTATGACATTCCCTTTATATAAATGAGAGAGAGAGGAGACGAGAGTGTAATGTGACGATGCGGTGATTAGTTGCTACTGGAACGACGTCGAAAACAAATAACCATCGACGCAAGAAGCTTTCAGCTCAACACGCTGCAAGAGGCCTCTAGGTCAAGTTGCATTCGTCCTGGTTCTGGCGGCGGAACGGCGTCGGGCAAATAACCATTGACGCTCAACACGCTGTAAGAGACCTCTAGGCCAAGTCGCATTCGTCCGGCTCAGTTACGTCGTGAGGCGTACAATACTGAAATGTGTCCAGTAAAACTATCATTTTTTTCACAGCTTTTACGATTTTGGCTGTGTCTTCACTTTAATGTAAGTATTGCTCTCTACCTGTATTATATATCTGCGTATTGGTAGCCATATTGTCGCCATTTTGAATATTGCATATTTTTGAAACTTTCTGAGTTCCCCTATTACTATACAATACCCCCAACCTCAATTGACAAGCACCTTCTCCTCCCACAACATAAACCTTTATTCTGCTACCAGATATAAAATAGTTTTTTTCTTCAAGCGTATTAAAATGTTTAAATTATGTCACCAAAAACAGAAGTAGAAGTAGGACATTGTTTTACTAGTAACAAAATGTTAGTACCGAACGCCACCGTAGTGGACATTGTTTTACTAGTAACATAATGTTAGTTCTGAAAGCGCCACCGCAGTGGGTATTGTTTTACTAGTAACATAATGTTAATACCGAAAGCCACCGGTGGCGCGCTATCCACTAGCCACTTGTCATATTGTGTCAACATGTAAGACTGTAGTTTGAATATTTGTACATTTATGATAAATAAATGAATTTTTGCTTTTAATACGCTTGAAGAAAAAATAGTATATATTACACGGAGTAGAACGCCTTTTTTTGTGTTTCGCCCAGTTTGAGGCTTCGGCTTCGCCTCAGCCGCAAATCCTGGGCTCAACACAAAAAAAGAGTGCGTTCTACTCCTAGTAATATAATATACTATTTTGCAACGCCATATCCTAAAATTACTTTTATTTGACAGTTTCAATGAATCAAAACAATGTCATTATTGACAAATATATAACAAAATAAAGAAAAAAGCGTGAAATAAAGAAATTTTATTTCAGTGTGAAATAAAACTTATTGGTTTCTATGGAATTTAGTAATTACGACAAAAATTATATTGTTTTCTAATTTCGAATGGCGATACAAAATTTTGTATATAACTCGAGACTAAAATGTGTTTTTTTACTCGTGTAAAAAAAACACCATATTAGCCACTTGTTGTATAAAATACTATTAAAGGACTTTTTATTTACATTATTAATAAAATGCCAATTCATCTTATACCCTCCCCCCAACACCCTCTCTCCCCCGAACCATTCTGTTGTGTAGGTTAGAATGATTTTTGTTTTTTTTTTGTCTGTTGATTTAGTAGTATAGTAGTATAAGTACTTTTGTCTGATCTTTGTTCGTATTTTTGTTGCTTTGGAGGTAGAGAGAATAAGTAAGACGGGCGCAAGGTTGTATCTTTCTGCCGTTCAAAAAAGTATAAGAAAAGTCTTCGTTATACTATTTTCAAGCTTGTAGCAGCATGATGATGGCGGGAATGGTTCGGAAGAGTGGGTGTTGGTAAAAGGAATTGTCATTTTATTAATAATGTAAATAAAAAATCGTTTTAAAACTAGTAGGAGCATAAAGGTTTATGCTAGTGGGGGGAGAGGGTGCTTGTGGTTTGGAGTTGGTGTTGTATAGCAGTAGGGGGAGCTTAAGGTGCAGTTTGTTCAAAGGAAATATGGTTTTCAAGTTCAGAAATATCTAAGCATGTGTACTAATGTAAACTGGTTCTTTAATAATTGAAGGGGGTACAAGGAGGAGTGAGGGTTGGGGGAAGTTCTGTTTGAGGTGGAATAGATTAGATATTGAATATATATTATAAAAAAAAATTCGAAATTTTTTTACCAAAAATAAAGAGGGCCGAAAACCGGCCTCAAGGCCCTCCTCCTTTGTTCCTAGCTCATCCAGAAGTACCCAAACGATTCACCGGACAGATAAATATTGGTAGAAAATTTGTTTGTTTTATATAAAAGTAGCGTGTTTGTATTTATGCGTACGAATTGTTTGGGTACTTCCCGACGAGCTAAGAACTTGGCATGGACTTAGAAAGCACCTTCACGTTTCCAAAAACTTTAAAAATTCAAAATTGCGGCTCCAATATGGTGCCTAAAATTGTAGTCAACTTATGATCTCTCCTCTTTTTCTTTGTCGGGTTATAATTTTTCGAGAAAATCAAATTAACAATATTATTTATAAAAATCCATATTTGTGCACCTAATTTAAATTTAAAAAATTACACATGGTTTAACTCGGTAAACTTTTCGGATTATCATTTTCACCATTTTTGAAAATATCCTCTCAAATTTTCGGCGAGTTCAGAAAATTTCCGAAATAAAAATTTAAATGCATTGGAGTATTATGTAAGGAATCTGATCACATGCTTCAACCACATATTCTTCAGTTTCACTCATTTCTCGACAGTTTGACGAAACTAGTAGTAATATCGGAGAGCCCGGTCAAGTCTTTGAAATAGTGATAACTGCTAGTCAGAGAGACATGTAATATCTTTGAGAAATAAGTACATCTGCAATAACCTAGCCATCAAGGAGCCCAGATTTAAGTCCCACAGAATATCAGTGGGATCAGAGCTCATCAAGCTCTAATCCAAACCTTTGAACCTTACTGAACTTTCTCAAAGATTTATAGAGACTTGAGAAGAGAAGTTAAGTGAATTTTTAAGCACGAAACATTACATTATTAAAAAGTCTTACCTTCGCTAGTTAAAAGGCCTGTTCCCAACCATCTCTGTAAATAATAATAGGCAGTTGATTTATTTAAAATATGGTGGGTGCCTAAGATGAACTCTATCAAATCGTAGTCGCTTGTGATGATACTCAATTCGTTTAGAACGTTTAGCTGTAGCGTCTTCCCATAGGTCCTGATTAACCTTTGAATGTCGCTTAAGGTTTCTATAAATAGTAATGAAATTAATAAAATAAATCAGCTAGGCACATTGTTCTTGTAAAACTATACATTTAAAGAAAACAGATTAATATATCTATCTTATTATTATTATCACTGTTTTTTTTTTTCGGTTTCCTGCTGCCGGACAGGGCTTCCGTGGCCTCCGACACCACACGGTAGACGCCGGCCACGGCCTTTTAGTCCAGTGGAATTAGAAATTTATTGTAATTCCATTCAGGATGCCACGTTGATTAAACGATGGTTTTATTGATTACGAACATGGCCCTGAATTTGGTCCACTTTTTGACCGCCGGAACATTGTTTATTTAACGATTTATTGTTGAAAAATTCCAAAAATAGACTTTGTTTAAAGATAGCTCAAAGACCTTTAACGATATGTTTTTCAATTTGTAGACACTGTTAGAACTTTGAAAAACGGTTAATTTGATAGGTGTTTCATTTAAAACGTTTGAAAATTTATTTAAATAAGTGCAAAAAACCGCGAAAATTTTCGCAATTCGCAAATATTTTTCATTCTCTAACAAAAGCACTTTAATGATTGAAATTTTGACAAAATATATCTTTTATTACTCCAAAGTTACCCCTAAAATTTCATCAAAAAATTTTAATTAGTTTAAGAGATATTTAATTTGATTATTAAAAACATAAATAATGTAAAATACAAATTCACCCAGTTCCCATTGTAGAGGGTTGATTCGGACATCATTTTTTTTGTTGAGACTTATATTTTATGTTTTCATTAATGGTAAATCAAATATGCATTATTTTCAACTTCCACATGGCGTTTGAAAAATTGTCACATTCTGAGGGTAAGTTTTTTGCTAATAACTTTTAAACAAATGAAGCTATTGCAATATCGTTCTCATGTCTTTGTTGCTGGGGTTTTTTCACACATTTTCAAAAAAGAAAGTGACTGTGGCGTTACTAGAAGCCGAGATGATTTTTTTTTAATAAATTTGTAATTTGTTAATGAATAAACATTAACAGGTGAAACTTGGCGAACAACTAGTTTAATAGTCTAACTTTGTAATAGAGCTGGGTTTGGAGGAAAAAAAAATGCATTTTGCAACGATAACAATTAATTTTAAATCGACGTCAGAATAGGAGAGAGAACCATGAGTCATATCTGTAACACGTTTATAAAATGATCAAGACGAGTTTAAATCCGTGCATCAACAAAAAATTTACCGTTTCTCCGTCAATTATTATGGACCGATTTTGACGTTTTTTTTTTTAATCTGGGGTAGCGCGATGAAATAATAATATCTGTCATGTCGATTTTTTCCTAATTAAACAATAATGTGTTATAAACAATTATTTTTACTCATTCGTAAAAGTGAATTGGTCCGCTGGAATTTCAATTATCTTCAAAGCGTACCAATATATATATATATATATATATATATATATATATATATATATATATATATATATATATATTTTATACACCATTCTGAACCAGCCCGACGTACCTAAGCCATATATGTGGTTCAGGTTTGTTTTCCTCCATAAACTTGTTCATAACGTCCCCGCCCATTATTGATGACATCTTTTTCTGTAAGCTTAAGATTGGCTGCTCGTCTGCCATTAACTTTTAGCGGGAAAAAAAGCGCGGGATGTTTGATATTGCACGTTTTATTATGGTTCAGGTTTGATAGAAAGATATGTTTTCCAGTTCGAGGTTTGTCCGCATTAGGTTGTGGCGCTGTTTTGAAATCTGTATATAGTGATATACAAATATAAATATTTTTAGCATCAAGCTGAACCAATAGATTTTGGCAATACTGTATTTATGGTTCTCTTGTTTATTATAAATAATTGAGTTCGTTTCATATTTGATATTAATATCAGGTATATATCTGAATTACACTAAATTCATTTACGTTGGAAAATAAACGTCTAAAAATAAAAAAATGTCGTATTTCGAAATTTCAATTGATAATGTTTAAATGCGTCGGCTCGTAGAAGTGTAATTTTTTTTTAATTGTAGGGGTTCGAACATATTATGCAATGCAATTAAGAAGTTTTTTTAATTTAAACTTTTTTGGAATTTGTTTTTAATTTTCGCAATTGTAGTCAATACAAATTCAAATAATTCTGGATTTTTTGTGAAACCAAAAACAGGAAAGAATTATGAATGTAGATGAGAAATTTACATTTAAAATAAAGAATATGATCTACCTGCATCTGGAGCCGACATGCGTTAGTTTTTGCATTTCGGTCGCTTATAAATAAACAAAATGATATTTCTTCTTCAAATTTGGACCGGCTATTTCAAAATGCTCGTATTTTTCATTGTATGAGTAATGTTAAAAGTTTTAAAAACCTGCGCACAATACATGGACTTAAAATTAGTTGTTCAGGTTAGATCTTTTTTCGCGGCAAAATTAAGAAAGCTATACAAAAAATGCACTTTTTGTAAATAAAAGCTAAACAAATTACTTTACGTAAAATTAAAGTGAACAATCAAATTGGCACAAAAAGAAATCAAGTAATTTAAAAAGAAAGAAAGTTCCAATAAGACAAAAATAAAGAAAATTAAAAATCTATTGATTTTTCTATACAAAAAATTGAAACAAAATATTTTATGTTAAATTAAATAAAAAATTTAAAATTTTAGAAAAAAGACAATAATTAAAGGAAAAAATTCCGATGGATTGAAAATTGAGAAAGATTAGTTATTATTATAAACGCTAGTTGCAAAATTCGAGGGGTAGGAACGGGAAATTGTTCGTGTGGAGCATGCGTTATGCTTTAGTTGTAATTTTAAAAATTGTAGTTCCAGATTGCTTTTAACTAACAGAGATAAAATATAAGCATTGAAGAAAAACCACAAGAAATTTCAAGAATATCAATTTGTTTATTTGTAAACAACTGAAACGCAAAAGCTAACGTATCTTGACCCCCAAATGCAAGCACAGGCACAGTAGGTATTGTTATTTTTTGAATATTGATTTTCTCATCTACTTTCACAATTCGTTTACAGTCTGGTTTCTTAAAAAATCCACAGTGTGGAATTCGTTCATAACTACAATTGTAAACAAATTTGAAAAAATGGTTTCAATGAAGAAATTTTTTTTTCTTGTCAGCATTGTAAAATACATGTAAAAACCTACATATAAAGAAAATAGTCCTATTACGTGTGATTAAAATTTCGATTTTTTTAGATTTCGGCAGTTTAAATAAATATTTTTCGCTAAAAGAAGATTTAGTTCAATAAAAGACATGGTTTCACCTACTTTCGTTAAGATTTATGTATTATTATATTACATTCTGAAATTATCCAAAAAAGAATATTTCTAAGGATTTTACTTTTTTTATTTGTACATTTAATTTTATTCTAAATTTTATTGTGAATAATTTGTAACTTTTATTTTTGCGGCGGAACTACTAGGACCGAAAATAATAGCAGAGAGGAAAATAGCACCAGATTTTGTCAATAGTTTTTGTTTCGAAATTAATACCAAACGACGCGCACAATAGCAAACACATGATTTTCTTTATACCTGCCATATTTGACTCTTTTTAAATGCCGAAAAAAGGAGTTATTTTTAAAATTTTCGAAAAATTTTAGAGGAAAAGTTGTTTATTTTTAAATTTTACACATGTATCAACTTTCAACTCTATCTTGAATTTTTTTAAATTTGATGCATTTTTAGAGATACGTTAATTTTACTTTCATATCCATGTAGTGGAGTGGAAGTATAGTCATCGTAAAAAAAAGTTTTTTTCTTCAAATAGGCTTATACATGAAATGTCAAAATTTTAAGTTTGAGCAAAAAAAAATTCTGTCTGCCGGTCTGTTTGCAACTTTTATGGGTGCAGGATTACTCAGAAACGGTTTATGATATTGACTGGATATTTGATACACCTTATGTATTATACCGCAATCTTGAACTTGATTATATTTTGATTTTATTCCGTTGAAGGGTTGGGTGTTTGGGGGTAAATGGGAGAAAATGGCGGTAAATAGGTAAAGCTAGCAAGTAACAATTCATAAAATTGGGATTAAGTGTATGTACGAGCTCACAATTTTTTTGATATCAGCCACCTCCATTACCACCCCCACATCGTTATTCAAGGGAGTAAGAAATAAAATTGTGATTAAGTGTGTATACAAGTATCTAATGCGGTCTATGGCATCAGCTCCTCCCCCCCCCTACCATCCCCATTACTACCTCCATCTCATTATTGAAAGGGGTAAAAAATGAAATTGTCATTTAGTGTCCATACAAGAACCAAAGGTTTCAAATTTTTTTTAGCATTAGCCACCTCCTCTACCACCCTCATTGCATTATTCAAAAGGGTAAAAAAGTAAAATTGTTATTTAGTGTGTATACAAGAACCAAAAACTTCAACATTTTTTTAAATATTAGTCACCCTCTCTACTATCACCAAACCATTATTAAAGAGATTAAAAAAATAAAATTGGGATTTAGTATGTATGAAATAAAAAAGGCCTCAAAAATGTATTTGGTACTAGCCACGCCCTCTACGTACCCTATTGTTAAAGGGGCAAAAAAATTAAATTGTGATTTAGTGTATATACGAAAACGAAAGGTCCCAAAAACTTTTTTGGCATTAGCCACTCTCTCTACCATAACTATCACTACCACTACTCCATTATTAAATGAGGTAAAAAATAAAACTGTGATTTGTTGTGTGTACAAGAACCAAATGCCTCCCAAAGGCAACTACCTCACTACCGTGTGGCATATCGTTTTATGGGTTTTTGAAGTACATGAATTCAAATATTGTATTATTGGAGTTCTATCAACAATTATTTCCACATAGTGAAGTACAAATATAGTATCGATATTTTTTGGTATTGTAAGGGACTTAGATAGGAAATCTGGATGTAACAGTAGTGATTCCTTAGACAGCTGTTTTTGCATTTTGGTCGCTTATAAATAAACAAATTGATATTTCTTCTTAAAATGTGTACTAGTTATTCTCCAATATTTATATTTTTGTGTCAGCTGGTAGACAGTAATCCAAAACCACAATTGTTAATAGGACGCGCGTTGTTTCTATATTTTTTATAATGCAGAAACAATAAACATACAACCATTTTAATGTTTAACTGATCGTCTTTAATTCTGGTCCTTCATAGTGTCGTGGTTTCTAAGATATTTGACATTTAAACAAACTACTGAATCCTATAAACGTTCGGTTGCCATCTTTAAACTTAAATTTCTCCAAAACTATTAATCCTATATAAATATAAAAATATTTCATTCTCAGTGTATAACCTTTATTTTTTATGTTCCCCATTTTTTGCAATTTATTGAGATATTTGCAAGGGAACAATTTCACGTTTTCTTTCGAACATTTTTAGTTAGTTTAAAATGCATTTTTTTTTTCTTGTCAAAGGAAGAAAAAAATTGAGCGTGTGATCCTGATCATACTATATTACTATACTGTTAACGAATTTGAGTATTTGAGAATTTTATTTTTGCTGACTACTTACAGTAATAAAATGGAAATTTTTATTAAAAAAATGTGAAAAAGCATGTTTTTTTTTCTCACAGCTTATTTGTATTTAATGCTATAGAAATATTTAAAAAAATCATTTGAAAGCTTAATTAATATTTCGTTGCTTTGGCTGATATAATTTTTGACGTAAGTGCCATAATTTTTCAGGTGTTTAACATTTAAACTAAATGCTTCATCTTATAAACACTCGGACGCCATCTTTATAATCCCAGATCTCCGAAACCATTAATTCTGCAGAAATTAGGGAAAAAAATTAAATTTATCCTGTGTTTAGTAGATTTCTTATTTGTCTCTAGCAGTTTTCCCTAATCCAATTATTCGACGAAAATCGTTTCGAAATATCTTTTTCTTAAAGCGAAAGTATCAATTTTCAAGTCCTCATAAATAAATAATATAGAAACTTTTCTGTGATGCATTCACTACTAAACTGCCAGAAATAAATGAAATCAAATTCAAATGATATTATTTTGAAATTAAAACCTCTAGTTACTGTACTAACGTGACATACTAGGATTTTAGTGTGGGCAGAATGAAAAAAATATCGAATATTTTAACTACAGAAGGGTAATTATTTTATATTTTATATTTATTTGCTATTATCACGATTTGCATATAACCTAAATAATATTCTCTAATACAGAAGGGTATTTATCAATTTTTATCAGTATTTTAATTTATTCTCCTAAAATGTCTTTAACTAAATTTTCAGCTCTTGTTATTGCCATTCAATATGTTTGAAAACTGTAATGCGTAAAAGGCGGCAAAAAAGACAATAGTGTGACAAACATGTGTCAAAAAGGTACCTATTTAAAGGGTGCACTGACCTGACCTAAATTCGAAGTGAATAATCCACCACGGGGGTCCAGCAAACTGGCCCGTAAACCTTGGAAGATACTTCTATATTACATATTTTTATAATATATATTATAATATTTTAACTTTATTAATTGAATATTTATAATTTCCTATTTATTTTTCTCACAATGTTTTCCTTACATTAAGGAATATGAAAGAATATTTTGGAGTCACCGTTTTCTTTTTAAATTTTTTAAACACCAGACTCGTAATTAATGACATTTAGGTGAATATTTTCAAGCCAATATAATAGAAAATTTTTTGATTGTAACATTTTCAACACAATTTTTCATAAGAAATCGATTTTTTTGAATTCTAAAAAAAAATTTAGCGGGCAAGGAAAAGTGGAAATAGTCCAATGCAATAAGTTTTATACCTGGGAACCAGCTATAGTGAATGGATTTGAATGATTTTTTTTGTTGGATCTCTAATGCCATAAACTAAAAAGTTTACCCATTGAAAATTACCGCCATTTCGAGAATCCGTAAATTAAAAAATTAAATCAAAATTTTTAGAAATCCCAACAATAAACACAATTATCGGAATTTTTAAATATTTCTTTTAAGAAATTAATGATTATTATAGTTTTCGAGGTTGCTTATAAAGAATTTGTAATGAAATGAAACTTTAATCTGTATTTTTAAAATATATATTATCGCATTATCAGCTTTTTATTTTTAAAGGTGGAAACCAACTCTAAAAACTGAAGAATTAATTATGTTTCTAATTTTACGAATAAATTAACGAAACTTATGTTTTTGAGGTCGCTGAATATGACTGAGATCAAAACATATGAGACAAAAATATTAAGGGTTGAAACAAATTCTGAAAAATTAATAATTCTAATGTTACAAATGAATTCACGAAAATCCATATACTTGTGATTTTTAGGTTGCTGAATATGATTATGAGGTCTAAATTTATTTTTAAAAAATGGTGGATTATAAATGAGTACGGTAATATGTATAATTTTATTAAAAATACAGATTGTTATAAATAAATCAAATTAATACAATTAAGTAAACTACTTAAATAACATTTTTAATCTGCGCTCTAAACATGCCAAAGTGCTATGTAACCCGCTATTTTTGGGTATTCTTCGAAAAATAGACTCTACTCCTCTACCTATTATAGACAATTAAAATGCGCGTACAAATTGAAAAGTTTCAACATATTTCAAATTGTCATATCTCTGGCACAGTTTGTCGTAGGAAAAAAAAAAAAAATCCAAACTCTTCGTTTTTTTACAAGCTTCATTTCATTCTTATATCATGATTTTATCAATCTTATAATTTTTGAGATATTTCAATTTTAAATACATAATTTTCTTGCTTAGGCGCTGAAGAGCCATCTTTAAAATCTCTCTTTATATCTCTGGAACAATTTGTCGTAGTAAAACAAAAACAAACAAGCTATTCGTTTTTTTATAAGCTTCATTTTTGTACTCTTACCATTTTTTATATAAAAATGTCTTCTGAGCAATTTCCAAAAACCCGATTTTTTTCAAAAAAATTATGAAATTTTTTGATTATTGAAAATGGGTACAAAATGAAATATGCTTATTTTAAAAATTCTTTAAAAAATTGAGCATATTAGTAATAATATGTATTAACAATATATAGAAGGATTTAAATAAAATTGAATTGATAAGATAGAGTAATAAGACGCCTAAATTTTGAAATGCTCTACTTTTTTGTTTGTAACTTTTTTAGTTTTCAGTAGGAAAGGTCGTAATACGTCTCAACCGAGAGAAAATTGTAATACCTTTAACTGTTACAAGAATACTTAACATATTTTGAGTAATTTTAGATTTTAACGTTGTATATTTTTTTCTGAAAGTGTCGGCGCCATTTTGAAAATGCCATATTTCCAAAACTAAACATCAGAAAAAAAACCATTCGATTTGTTTTCGTGAAAGCTTTAATTTTTTTAAAGTCCACATTTTTCGAGTAATTTAAAAAAAAAGTCCAGAAATACTGATTTTAGGGCACATTAGGGGACAATTGCAATTTTACGTGTATTTTTTATTTTTTGCGACAACCCCTAAGAAGGGTTGCCACCACCCCTAACCAAAAAGCAGGAACAATGGACAATATAGATTCTCATTAACATACTTTATGAAGCATGTTGAAATGAACAAAATTAATGAACAAAAAATTTGAAAATTCATTATATTGTTTTCGGGATTCAAAAGCTTCACTTACTGTACTATTCATTTATTTCGCTTTTTGGAGCTTCTGCCATCTTCAAATTAATTTTAAAAAGTCTTATTTTTTTACAAATTCTTTATAAACAACCTCGAAAACTATAACAATCATTATTTTCTTAAAATGAATATTAAAAAATTCCTTTCGTTGAAATTTCCAACAATTTTATTTTTTTTTTTTTTAATTTACGGATTTTCGAAATTGCGGTAATTTTCAATGGGTAAACTTTTTAGTATATGGCATTAGAAATCCAACAAAAAAAAATCATTCAAATCCATTCACTATAGCTGGGTTCCGTCATTTTTCATTTATAATGACTAATTGCACTGGACTAAAAACTTCATTGATGACCATTGGAAGCAATTAAAAAAGTTTTCAGGCAAATCCATTCAGGTCCAATCGATTTCCTAGTAACTTACTTTTTTCGTCTAACTGCACTCAGCTCTTAAAATTTAACATTTTTAAAAACTAAATGAAATAACCAAAAAAAATCAGAATGTGAAACATACATAATAATGTCCATTATCAGTATTTTATTATTTCTTGTTTTGGTAGGTACATAGTGTTTCTCCATTTTCACCCTAAGGTTCGTATATTAATTTTAAATTTCATGCACTAGACTAAGGGCAACACATTATCATCTCTCTTTTTACGGTTTTTATTACATGACAATTTAACAAATCGTCAGAAAGTATATTTTTTTGTACAGTTTTATTCGAAATTTTATATGGACAGATTTAATCCAATACTTCTCATTGCACTTGATGTGACACACCTAAAACAAATTAAAACCATAGAATCGCTGCGGCTAAACAATTCGATTCAAAATTTATTTTGACTCCACTATTACAGTAGCAAATGTAACATGTCGTAAAATAGTAAAATAATCACAGATTGGACCAATAAGTTGATGAGAAGTTTGGCAACCTTGGTATGGTTTAGGATGTTGCATTCAATATGTAAAATTATACATTTTGGCTCAGGTTAGTACGAAAAGTATAACTGGTTCAGCATGGTGCTGTTAATGTGTTGATATACAATTTTTTTATTTATAGAAATATCGGAGTATATATTACAGAATAGGTTCTCCCATCCCATACATACACCCGAATATGCAATTATTTTTTTTCTACCTACTTTATAAATAGATGGATCAGGATAGTACGAATTGTATACTGGTTCAGGTTTGATAGAAAGATCTATATATATATATATATATATATATATATATATATATATATTGGTACGCTTTGAAGATAATTGGAATTCCAGCGGACCAATTCACTTTTACGAATGAGTTCAAAGCATGCCGACAAGGCTGGCTCCGTGCCACTGGATCGTGTGTAGACCCCTAGACAGCCGCGTTTTTTGCTTCCGGTCGTGTCATTGACCGGTTTAACTAAATATCTCGTATATCTGCTTTTCATTTCAGCATAAGATCAACGTCTTCGATTTATTTCGATTTATTTCGGTATTTTTGTAGTGTGATTTGATTAAAACCAAAAGTCACTTCTATCTTATTATCGAGCTTTGCTGTCAGTAGTGTCAATCCCAAGTCTGATAAAGTGATATGGTTGTACCGCGTTACGTTAGATTAGTTGAAGTCATTGGCGGCGCATTCCTACAAAAAAAATAAGGAAATTTTTTTGGTCATTTTTTAAAAAATTTTTCATTTTTTTACTCCTTTCGGTGGGGACAACCTACTGTTAAATTTTCCGCATGTCATGGTAGATCACGTTGTATATATATATATATATATATATATATATATATATATATATATATATATATATATATATATATATATATATATATATATATATATATATATATATATATATATATATATATATATATATATATATATATATATATATATATATATATATATATATATATATATATATATATATATATATATATATATATATATATATATATATATATATATATATATATATATTGCACTGTACTGTGTGTGTAGTTGTTGTTGAGTGAGTGCTTAAGATGTTGACAGCACTACTATTTCGCATGCGAGGTAGTCTTGGGGCGCCAGGCAGCACGAGGGCTGTCAAATTTATTTTACTACCTCTACATGCACAACACAGGCATTCTCAGCACGATTTCCACACCAGGGGGATTGACTCCGCTCAGGGAAGAAGCCGGTTCAAGTTTACTTTGAGTCGTGACTATTTTTCAACAGTATAAATATTAAAACTTGACTTGACCAATCACAGGTCACAAAATAGATTTTTCAAAAACTTAGGTTATAATTTCAGCAAATCTTCAATAAACCTTTCCCTTTAAATGATAATTCACGACTGAATGCTAAAATATGGCTTCTAATTGGCTTGACTTGACAATTTAAGAAAAATCTGGAGTCCTAGATTTTTGACTTTTGATGTTTATTTTAGGAATTTTATGATTTTGAGCTTATTTTTAATAAAATGCTTATTTTTCTTTCTGTACTTGATTCTTAGCTTTAAGCTGATCATTTTGGTATGCAACATGCCTAGTTTGAATGATGTATTTTGAGGTTATCTGATCAGTTGGAAATTTCACAAAAACACTCTTAAAAACTAATTACAGCTAATAAAAACACTTCCAGGTCAAACATAAAGCTATAAAGAATATTTTCTTACATAATAAACATAGAACAACATTTTATTTAATCTAACACGAACAAATGTTTTTTCAGAGTCTCGGCGACCCTATACTGTGAAGTGTCCAGCCCTAACTATGAACATTGCATGTAGCAATTTGCACTAAAACAACATTGTGTAACATAATCTAACTTCTAGTAGTGAAATTACACTGAAAAAATTTTAATTTATACCAATTTGACAAGAAAATGTGGTAGCGTCCCATACCTAGAAGTTTGAAAGTCAGCTGTGGCCCCCTTTTCAAGTGTTTTGTTGGAAATAACCACGCTGTTAAGTGAACTAAGGTATGTAACTTTATGTTTTAATGCTTTTTAGTCTATTACGATTAACACTTTACACAATTTTTGACATGATTAGAATTTACCGTTGGCTGTCCGAGCCTTGTTTTGACCAAATTCATAGGAGCTTAAAATGTTTCTTTGATTTTGTTCCTTATGAACTTATAAGTTTATTATGAGTAATTTCTCACTTTCTAACACATGTTTAGTCTATTTAGAATTTTAATAGTAATGATTTTGTCTATTTTTAGGCTGTCCTTGTGGCCAGAAAGTACCTAGGTAGGTTCTACACTACTCCAACAAGCAAATCCCGCACTGTGGTCCTTTTGCCTGCCGTTGAGAGTTTTCGAAGCACTAATTTTACAGTTAGATTGTATAGAGTGATTTTCTCTATAGGTATGTTACAATTTTTATACAATATTTTTCAAAGTAAACGTTTAATTACAAAATATGGCAAAAGCATTTCTAAACCAGACCTTGCCCATCATTTCACTGTTCCTTCTGTGTAGTTTGAACATGAGGAAAGTCAATACACCATGCTATGGCTCTCACGCTTAACGTGTACACCATTTGCAATTTAAAGTGTTGATAAAATTTTATAAAATGTTTTATTTTGATTTTAAATTTTAATTTGTGTTTTATTCTAAAATCGAGCGTCAAAATCAGTCCATAATTGACGGAGAAACGGTAAATTTGTTGTTGACGCACGGATTTGAACTCGTACGATCATTTTATGAACGTGTTACAGATATGACTCATGCTTCTCTCTCCTATTCTGACGCCGATTTAAAATTAATTGTCATCGTTGCAAAATGCATTTTTTTCTTCCAAACTCAGCTCTATTACAAAGATATACTATTAAACTAGTTGTTCGCCAAGTTTCAGCTGTTAGTGTTTGTTAATAAACAAATTATGAATTTATTAAAAAAAAATCATATCGGCTTCTAGTAACGCTACAGAGTCAGTTTTTTTTTTGAAAATATGTTAAGAAAAAGACAACAACAAAGATATGAGAACTATATTGCAATATCTTCATTTGTTTAAAAGTTATTAGCACAAGACCTACCCTCAAAATGTGACACTTTTTCAAACGCCATTTTGAAGTTGAAAATAATGCAAATTTGATTTACCATTAATGAAAACATAAAATTTAAGTCTCAACAAAAAAAATGATGCCCGGATCAACGCTCTATGCCAAGGGGAATTGGGTGAATTTATATTTTACATTATTTATGTTTTTAATAATAAACAAATTAAATATCTCTTAACTAATTAAAATTTTTTGATGAAATTTTAGGGGTAACTTTGGGGTAATAAGAGACATATTTTGTCAAAGTTTCAAGCACTAGGGTGCTTTTGTTAAAGAAAGAAAGAACATTTGCAAATTGCGAAAATTTTCGCGGTTTTTTGCAATTATTTAAACAAATTTTCAAGCGTTTTAAACGAAACACCTCTCAAATTAATCGTTTTCAAACTTCTGACAGTATCTACAAGTTGAAAAACCTGTCATTAAAGGTCTTTGAGTTATATTTAAAAAAAGTCGATTTTTTGGAATTTTTCAACAATAAATCATTAAATAAACAATGTTCCGACAATCAAAAAGTGGACCAAATTCAGGGTCATGTTCGTAATCAATAAAACTATCGTTTAATCTACGTGGTGTCCTAAATTGAATTACAATATGCATTTTTGCTAATCCCACTGGATTATGTGGAGTTAATGACTGTAAACAGGTGAATTCTGTTGCCTTAAGTAAACAAAGGAACCCCAACATAACCTCCTTCTGCATCTGGCCTGGCAAAGATTCGGTCAAATTCTGACAGGCCGGTATGTTCTTCAATTCTGAGAGTAGCGTAGGTTTCATCCTTCCGAGTACACCGACCATCTTAACCGAGGAGTATGTGTACAGCACTTGAAGCTCGTACCGGAGGTCACGATATTTGGTCCGTTTTTCTCCCTCGGAAAAACCACCCCCTTTTCCGATTTTCCGGTGCTAGGCTTGCGAGGGCTTGTCGTATAGGACTTTTTCTCGTTAATTCGAACAAAATAAGTACACCTCGATCAGACGAGATCCAACCAACCCGGGAGTTCAAGCAGCCTCTAAACGATGTGAACTTTTCCTTCTGGGAATTGATTGAGACGGGTCATTGGTATATGCGGATATTTTTGTTTCTTCATTAATTATGTGTGTAAAAATATTCTCGTTTTTATTCACTCAATGATCATTCATTCCAATACAATTCTTATTCTATGCTAACAGATCTTTTGACGCTTACAATAATTATAATCATACTCTATGTTATTTCTGATTTTTATTAACGACTTGCCTGATGTTTGGTGTCATTCAACTTTCCTTCTTTTTGCAGGTGGCTGCAAGCTATACCATTGAATCGAAAATACCAACGACTGTACTCTATTGCGACAAGATCTAAGCAATATTTCCACGTGGTGCAATGACTTCAAAGTTGATCTCAATATTAAAAACTGCTGCCCAAGGAATCACTACTTCCACATCCAGATTTGCTACCCAAGCCTCCCACAACGAAAAAATTTTGTATGTACCGGCTCGGTGGTTCAGTGCTTAAGATGTTATGCTTGCGTCCCGGGTTAGAATCCTGGCTAGGGTATGGATGTGTAGTGGCGTTTTTCACGTGTTGCCAAGACGGCAGTAGTGGGCTAGACTACGGTTGTGTGAGAGACAACACAATCTAGTCGCTCTCCTCTCCTGAGTTCAAGTCTCAGCTACAAGAGGCAATGTCGCAGGGAATAGGTGTTGTGATGTTGTCTATGTGTGTGTGCGTGTGTGTATGTGTGTGTGTGTGTGTGTGCTAGTTGAGTGGTAGAATAGTCTACGGC
Organism: Rutpela maculata; assembly: GCA_936432065.2. NCBI lineage: Eukaryota > Metazoa > Arthropoda > Insecta > Coleoptera > Cerambycidae > Rutpela > Rutpela maculata. The sequence continues at coordinate 6,903,010 of OW386289.2, forward strand.
TAAACTCCGCCAGGACATTAATATAATTAATATAAATAAGACGATTTAAATAATTTTATATGGAACTTTAATATTATAATATTTGAAATCGTCTACCCCAAAAACCCATAAAGCGATATCTCATATCGGTAGTGGGGGTGGGGGACATTAGCTTCTCCTGTATACACAAAATATCAATTTTATGGACTCTTACTTGCTTGATTTACCTAATTACCCCAATTTACCCCCAACCCTTATAGGGATAGTTGTTTAGCATGGACTAAAATACTAGAATAGCGTATTTTGGAATCTGAAATTGCGCCGAGAAAGTGGACATTCTTGGCCGATTGCAGAAAAAATATTTTTATTCAATACACATGACAATTTGTGGTTTTGAGCGCTGGCACGTTTAAATTCGCACGCAACGTCGTCACTACGACTCGCCTCCCAGGGAAACGAGTTTGTCTTTTATACATTGAGGCGCTTTATGAACCAATATAAATTGACTATTATTTAAAAGCTTAAATGCTCAGCAATGAAGTGAGGTATAGATTTTCTTGGTTTATCGAGCGCATCTAAATGAAATATACGTTTAAAGTTCGGAAAAACGTCAAAAATTACTAAAAAACTGCAAACATGCTTACTTTGAAATGCTGTTATTACAACTTACTGTTGTTTTTCAAATGTAAAACGTATAGAGAAATAAAGATCACATATTCAACTATAAATAAATAAGTTTAACGATTTTAAGGAGAACACTTTATTTTTATGAAATTAATGGGCGAAAATATATAGCTTATCCATCCTTGTCGTTTGTTGGTTGCTTTACTGACTTTATTAATGATAAAGTTGCTTCTTGTGCTTCTGGTATTTTTATGAGTATTTTAAGAGCATGAAAGGACAAAGTACCGTTGGTATCATTATTGCCATACTCTGCAGGCATATCGACTATCCATAAAAAAATATATAATAATCTATAATTTATTAATTGAATGTGGAAGAATAATTGATATATCTTTGCAGGTACATAAAATATTGATTTCTTAAGTATTATTGTTTTGTACCATCCTTATCATAATCTGGAAAAGCTGCCTTTCTGAATGCCAAAACACATTTTAGATCACAGTGTCTATTTTTTCGGAATTTGTCAATAGGCTGGTTTTTAAGATGTGAACATTATTCTCGTATCTTCAAAACCATCACATTTATTATCGTTCAGAACTTCAATACAAACAGTCAAGCAGACGATACTCAAGAAATCACTGTTTTTCCCTCTAGCTACTGTATTAATAATGTATATAGCCCCAAAAAAAAGCTTGTCATATTTTATGTCTCACCTTGTAAAAATGTTCTTTTTATGTAAAAGAAAAAATGCTCTTTTGATTAAAAAAAAAATGAATTTTAAAATGTGCCACCACGCTCTAAAGTACGCTATTTCAATCATTTTGTGTTATCTACAAAAAAAACCGCTGCCCAAGGAATCTCTCTACTTCCACATCCAGATTTTTTATTTAAGTCACTCACAACGAAAAAATTTTGTATGTGGAAATAATTGTTTATGGAACTTTAATAATATAATATTTAAAATCCTCTAGCCCAAAAACCCATAAAACGATACCCCACATCGGTAGCGGGGTGGGGGTGGTGATGGGGGGTGGTAGTGGGGGTGGATGAAGTAAAAAAACATTTTGAGGTTTTAGTTCTTGTACACACCCTAAATCACAATTTTTTTGCATCCCCTTTAATAATGGAGTGGGGGTGGTAATGGGGATGGCTAATGCCAAAATTTTTTTTGAGACCTCAGCTTCTCTTGTATATACTAAATACCAATTTTATGGACTCTTACCTGCTTGATTTACCTATTTTCCCCAAATTTACCCCAATTTACCCCCCAACCCTTCGACGGAACAAGATGAAAATATAATCTAGTTCTAGATCTCCTTAAAGTACATATGTGTACCAAATTTCAAGTCAATATTTCAAACGGTCCAGAGTAAACGTGCGCACAAAAAAGTTACAGACAGACCGACAGACAGAAATTTTTTTTCGCTCAAACTTAAAATCTCGATGTTGCGTGACTTTCTAAGCCTATTTGAATAATAGAAATTTTTTAAAATTTTTTGTCGTTCTATACTTCCACTGGATGTGGAAGTAATTAGGCTGCGCGCTTCATCTATGTTTTTTAGTGCCAAAGTGGTTTTTCTTTTTAAATATTTTATAAATAATTGAAAATTATTGAGTAAAATTTTTTTGTAAGAAATCCGATAAAAAAAATCTACTTTAAAATGTTAAAAAAATGAACAAAAAGAAAAACTCAAACAAATCTGCTTTAGGCCTGCCGAAAATACTTTTTAAATATGTTCCAAAACATATCTAAACCAAAATTTACTATAATTACTTGTAAGCGAGTAGAAACTAGGGTGCGAAAATGAAAGTTTTCAGGGTGTATTTCACAATTTTACCAATAAAAGCACCAAAAAAATATCATTAAAATTGTAAATAACTAATGAAGTTACTTAAATAATATTTTTTTTTCTTTGAAAATTATATTAAATATAGAAAATATTGTTTCTTGATGCCCAAAATCGTTTCGGCATGAATCGGGTTCAAAGTGATAACTGATAATCTGCCTCTATACGCTAGTCATCAGCACACCCCACCAGAAAAAACAGTAAAGCAGGTATAAACCCATCACCGACGTCAGAGGGGAAGGCGCAGCTGCTATTTGCAACCACAGAACTTAATCTCTGATGTTTCACGCCTTTTTCCGAGGAAATGACTAGTTCTATCGATAAACTTTATATCACGTTTTTTGTAGAGAATTTTCCGTTCTTTCTTTTATATAAGTACATTTCGTAGCCGTAGGATCGATGGGAACGAGGATATTGGCAAAAAATCGAGAAAAGGTACTTCTTTGGGCCGTTTTTCCGCTGTCAAAAGTTAAGCATACACCGAAATCTTTGGGACTTTTCACAGATTGTTTGGGAAGTTGAAAGGTACGTGTACACCAATTTACAGCTCACTATAAATTTTTCCGAAGATGAGCGCATTTTTCGTCTAAAGTTCCTGGATTATACAGGTAATGGGGAAATTTGCATTTCATGGCTGCCATACAAATTTACTGCTTGAACTATACTGCGCATGCGTAACCATTGACGTCAGGGCTTTGGGCGGGAACTACCATTTTCAAATTATAAATTGAATTTAAACCTATTTAACGTCCATAAAGAAAATTGCCATTACATATACTTAGTTATTACTAGTCCTAGAATCCAAATTTAATGTAAATAAAAATTATGAAATAACCCTAATAGCAGTGGAATCTAATAGCAATTAATTGCAGTACCTGGCCAACAATCACTCATTTGCAATTTTCTCGTAAACTGCTAATTCTAGAAAAAAAAGTTACGTCCATCTTTTATCTTCGTTACTTCTCGATACACTTGGTATATATTTCGAAAGATAAAAAAGTTTCCCGCATGTTACATTTGAGAATGCAAATTTTTCTCATAGCCTTAGAAAAAAAATAATCCATTGTGCCGTTTTTGAGTTAGAGCGAGTTAAGCCGAAATATAATTGTTTTATATATCCAATACACACCTAAAACTTGATAAATGCGCCTCGAAAACTCGTGACGGTGTTAAATAATTATTTATAAGTTTAATATTTGATGGAGGGTAGACTGATAAAATATTAAGATGGAAAAAAGATTTATATATCCGAATATTAAGCTCCGAAGTCCCTATCCCTTTTCCTTAACCCTTTATTCCCGCAAACGCATTATGTCCCCTCCCTCCCTTCCTATTGCTTGGATTGCGATAATTTTTTTTTTTAATTAAAGATAAAAAAAATATCACTTACCTGTAAAAAATTAACTTCTGAGCACTTCATACTCAAAAACGCATTTAAAAAAAATGCAAAAGGTTTTTCCCCTCCCACAAGTTTGTTTATTTGAAAAAAATTTAAAAAATTATTCAGTCAAATATTCGACGTAATAACGAACAAATTCCATTTTGGTTTTTGAAAATCGCACGACAGGGAAAAAAGTTCGAGGGGGTTGAATAATTTTCCTTTCCCTACCTCCCTCCCCTCCCCTAATTGGCCCACCACCTCAATCCTCCAGCTCCATCAATTCTTATCTATTTCACCTACCTCAAAAAAATCTTATCCTCCTAACTTCTTTTTTTCGTAAAAAAATTAAGGAATTACTTTTTTGTGTATTAGTGTTAGGGCAAAAAAACGAGCATTTTCAAAAAAAATTTTCACGAAAAGTTACCGTCCGATTTGTAAAAACCCGATTATGCGCTTTCGCGAGATCTTCAATTTTTAATTTTACTTTTTTTTTCGTCAGGTCAATAATAACAGAGTTATCGTGGAAAAACGTGTTTTTGCGAATTTTAAATGCGAATTCCTCCGCCACCCCGTGTGATTAAGCTGAACTAAGTTGATAACATGATAAAAGAGAACGCGTGTAACCGAACTGCCAAAAAAAAAATTTTAAAAAGTTGGTTTCATTTCAAAATCAGATCCGCTCCGCTATTAGCGTTCTGTTCCACTTGTCTAAGAGCTTGGCACGAAATTTCGATATTACTCGGGATATGAAAAATTTCCGTAACAATACGTCCTACACTAAGATAGGAGCCTGATTTGGGTATATGCTGACAGCGCGAGCGGAGAGGGGCACGAGTGAGAACGGTGAAATTTGATTTTTCTTCAAAAATCATCATTACAAATTATATAAGGTGCTGACAAAACCACAGTAATTTTTTTGGGAAGTTGACAACTGTCAGCAACCTATGGGTCGCGTGCGGGTGACGTCACAATCTGAGACCTTAGGAAAAACAAACAGAAATTCTTTAACTGTCAAATGGCAACTGATTGAACTTTTTGTAATATTATTGTTTCTATGTATATTTTACATACAAAATGACAAGTTTTTGGTTTATTATTAATTGTGGAAGTGTGACAATCCAAAACAATGCCAGGTTTGATAAAATAACCTCAATTTAAAACCAGAAGAAGTTAGAGGTTAAAAGACTGCAACTGATTTCAAAAAAATAAAATGAATGATTTTACGAGAGTCTTCCAAGGATTTTATTAGTGGTACGTTGTTGCATATTAATGTAAGAATTTGGTTTTTAACGTGGGTTTATGTTGTAGGAAAAACAGCCGTATTACAAGACCATTACGATACATCCAGTTTGGGCATCCTCTCTTAAAAAGGAATACAATTTAAAACCCATATGTGAAACTGAAAGTGCTTATAATAATAATAACTGCTGCTCACATAAGCAATAAACAATTCATGGTAAAGAAAATTAACATTTTATATTGGTTTGTCAGTGTTTTTAATAATTATTTCTTGTTTAAATTTTAGTTGAGCGAAAGGTGTGTGGAGCTGTGCCAAAGGAGAGAAAAGTGCAATGGTAGAAATTGTTTTAAATAAAGTACACTCCAAGAGGAAGCAGGCTTCATAAAGATATTTGATAAAGTAGGTGCATAAATTAAGAAAGGAAATTCAAAGTACCTCCGGCCGTCAACAAGTGCACGATGCAATGTGCCCTTTCAAAGTATATCGTGTGGTGTTTAAAAACTCAGTGTTGGACTATTGAACACTGAAAAAGTTGAAAATTAAAACTCTGAAGTGGTCTACGGTCAGTGAACACATAAGCAAAGTCTGACTCGGCTTTGTTAGTGTTGTATTGTATAGCTATAAAAGCCCTTCGAGTTAAATGTTACTTATTGCTTAGATAGATATTACTATAAAGTATATATGTTATGTTATGTTAGGTACCTACATTATAATCATTTATTTTTTGTTACAATATTAACCCCTCTTATAACTTTCTTGTCGATTCTTCTTAGAAGTACTAATGGACCTTGGACAATAAATAACTTATTTAGTAAAGATATTTTGTTTTGCTTTCAGTTACAAGCATGTACCTACCTATCTACAAGTTCGACGTAACTGATAATTTCAATTTACTGTTAAAAATATATAGTAGTAGAAGTGATAAATAAAACATAATAAAAAGAGTATATTTAATAAAACGATAATGAACAAACGAATTACATAAAATTATGAAAGACATAATTAACAATATATGAAAAATAAAATTTTTATAGAAATTACAAATGGATTGTATAGACGAGAAGAAATTATGCACGTCTTACTACATACTTCAAATAGTTTATAGCACATCAGTCTTCATTGCTTAATTTATATGGTGTCTCTTTCACAAAATTTACGGCGGTTAATACCTTGATCATAGCCATGTTTACTGCTAAAAAGGAAATACTTCCTCTCTCAAATAGTTGACATGTTTTGTCTAAACTAGCAACACATTCACAGTAAGTACTAAGAAACCATCTGAATCTGGAGTCGATGGCTTTTTTTCATGATGCCACGACTTAACCTGAAAAATAAATTTGTACGTTAGCAATTATTTCTAAAGCAACATTTAATTAGGCAAGTGTATATGAAAAGAATGGTAAATCATTGATAACAATTCTTACCTTTGCAACAAGGTTTTATTCTGTAAATTTCTTGCAGAATACTTCTTTCACATAACCATAAACAGCTTTAAGACTTTTAAATGCCTTGAACTCATCCTTCTCTCTATACACTTCTCTCAAAAACCAAGTCATTCGCAGTATCCCTATGTGTACTATTTGGAAATACATCAATATTTACACTAAAGCATTTTTTTCTCAAAATATAAGGATTTAATTCCATGACAGCAGTATACCTAACCTCTACATTATGAGACAATTCTGTAAAATACGAACTAACCGTCATCCTGTCGAACAAAATTGAGCATATAAAAGTAATAAGAATAGCTGCAGATCTTAAATAATCCAACAGTAAACTTTTAAATGGCACAAACACAGTAAAATTCACTTTAAAGAAAAACATTCAATACGCGGATAATTCAATGACAGCTGTTTGTTTTTCCTAAGGTCTCAAAATCTGTGAGGTCGGCGCACGCGACCCAATCCTACTAGGCCGGGAGCCCGCGTATAAAATGACTGACTATCCGGCGAACTTTGAGAATATGAAAAATGGATTGTTCTCATATAAGTTAGCAATGAATGGACCGTCAGCTGGTTGGGTAGCGGTGGGGATGGCTGTCAAAGGGTTGAAAACGCGTAAAAAAAATTGAGAAAAAAAACTATCCGGCGAACGCTGAAGCGTATATGAGGGGAAGATTATGCTGTATAATGAAAGTAGAATATAGTCAGCTGGACGGGGGGCGGTGGATTTACCGTCAGCTGATCGATCAAGCAAGTCCAAAAACACAAAAAATTTAAATTATTCGGCGAACTTTAAAATTTGGGTAAAAGATAATATTTACACTGAGATTCACGAAAAACATAGTCAGCTGCAAGTATGTGGGTGGAAAAGTCGTCAGCTGGTACATAACAGTGCTGAGTGTTGATCACCTGCGAGGCAGCGCCCATCACCTTTCTTGCATCAGCTGACGTCTTTTCCACCCACATACTTGCAGCTGACTGTGTTTATCGTTAATCTTACTATGAATATTATCATATACCCGAATTTCAAAGTTCGCCATAAAGATTTAATTAGTAATATCAATGTTGATAACTTAATGTTAGAAAACGGGCGTGCGGCACTCTTGAGTTTCTTTTTAAAATTTGAATAAATATACACTTTATTATTAATATACATTATTTTATGAGAATACAAATTAATACATTCGTACATTTCAAAATTATACAGGATGATCTGCTCACAAAATTTATTTAGTTTAGTGAAAATAAAAATAAATTTATTCGGCTTCCGATAACAGATCTTCCTCATTCTCATTTTCATCCAACTCATCACTCTCTTGGTGCTCAGTGGGTGAAAGATAATTTTTGTCTTTGTCACTCGCATCTAAAAAAAATGATTATTTATAAAAAATTCATTAAGATTATAATAGGATGAAAAGTGAAAAGCACAAAAAATGATATAATACCTTCAGTATTTTCGGCATCTCGGATAATCATTTCCACTTATGGGGGTAATTGATCTCCATCAAACCACTTGCAAGTTAAACTTGTTTTCCTCAAGCTGTCACTCATAACCAAGAGATCTAATGTAGATGGCACTTGTTTGTGTGCGTTGTTCCAAATCGTATACATACATACACAGTTCTTAAAACGTGCTGTACAAGTTCCGATTTCGACGAAGGCGAGGGAGATGCATCAAAATTTTTGTGTGGTAACCGAAATTCGTTATCATTTTCGCTAAATTTATACACCTTAGTGAAGATAACTACACGAGCATCATTGACGTTTTTTATGGCTTTAAACCCGTACATCGTGCAAATAAACTTCTCTATTACGTTAACGACATTATTTAGGTTCTCCTCTGGTAAACTATTCAAACTTTTAAATGCTTCAATAACCTCTTGATCTCTTCTTAATATAGTAAAAGGCTTCTTTTTCCTTTCTTGGAAAATACGGGATTATAACCACATCTCGCGAAACCGTGGAAAGCGGGCAATGCGTTACACAAGTCGTTGCCAAGTGCTGAATACAAATCGTTTAGATATAAAAATCGTTCTTTATTTCCTACGTTTCTTTATTTCCATTTTTATCCAAATTTTCACATTATTATGTACATTTTTCATGTTTCCCAGCATGATGATAGGAATGTCAGTATCTGAACTTATGACCACACTGGTGTTCTCAGTTATACGTGAAAATCATTTTAGTGTCCGCCTCCTCGTGACTAGAACACGATAGGGCTTCTTAGGTGATACTAGATTGAATATAGTCGTTTCGAACTCAATAACTACAGCAGTTTTCACTATTTAGGTATAGGGTTTTATTACCTACGAACGGAGCCATTTCATGACTTGCACAATACATTGAAAAAAACTTGATTAGAGCTTCTAAAAGAAGTTATTGAAGCATTTAAAAGTTTGAATAATTTACCAGAGGAGAACCTAAATAATGTCGTTAATATAACAGAGAAGTTTGTTTGCACGATGTATGGGTTTAAAGCTATAAAAAACGTCAATGATGCTCGTGTAGCTACTTTCACTAAGGTGTATAAATTTAGCGAAAATGATAACGAATTTCGGTTACCAGACAAAAATTTTGATGCATCTCTGTCGCCTCCGTCGAAATCGGAATTTGTACAGCACGCTTTAAGAACTGATGTATGTATGTATATGATTTGGAACAACGCACACAAACAAGTGCCATCTACATTAGATCCCTTGGTTATGGGTGACAGCTTGAGGAAAACAAATTTAACTTGCAAGTGGTTTGATGGAGATCAATTACCTTCATAAGTGGAAATGATTATCCGAGATGCCGAAAATACTGAAGGTATTATATCACTTGTGCTTTTCACTTTTCATCCTATTATAATCTTAATCAATTTTTTATAAATAATTATCTTTTTAGATGCGAGTGACAAAGAGAAAAATGATCTTTGACCCACTGAGCATCAAGAGAGTGATGAGTTGGATGAAAATGAGAATGAGGAAGATCTGTTACCGGAAGCCGAATAAATTTATTTTTATTTTCACTAAACTAAATAAATTTTCTGAGCAGCTCATCCTGTACAATTTTGAAATGTACGAATGCATTAATTTGTATTCTCATAAAATAATGTATATTAATAATAAATTGTATATTTAATCAAATTAAAAAAAGAAACTCGGGAATGCCGCACGCACGTTTTCTAACATTAAGTTATCGATATCGATATTACTAATTAAATCTTTATGGCGAACTTTGAAATTCGGGTATATCATAATATTCATACTAAGACTAACGATAAACACAGTCAGCTGCAAGTATGTGGGTGGAAAAGTCGTCAGCTGATGCAAGAAAGGTGATGGGTGCTGCCTCGCAGGTGATCAACACTCAGCACTGTTCTGTACCAGCTGACGACTTTTCCACCCACATACTTGCAGCTGACTATGTTTTTCGGGAATCTCAGTGTAAATATTATCTTATACCCAAATTTTAAAGTTCGCTGAATAATTTAAATTTTTCGTATTTTTGGACCTGTTTGATCGATCAGCTGACGGTAAATCCACCGCCCCCCGTCCAGCTGACTATATTCTACTTTCATTATACAACATAATCTTCCCTCATATAAGTTTCAGCGTTCGCCGGATAGTTTTTTTTCTCAATTTTTTTTACGTGTTTTCAACCCCCACCGCTACCCAACCAGCTGACGGTCCATTCATTGCTAACTTATATAAGAACAATCCATTTTTCATATTTTCAAAGTTCGCCGGATAGTCAGCCATTTTATACGCGGGCTCCCGGCCTATACCATCCTATCAGCAACTTCATATTACGATTACGCAGTTCACAATTTCTTATTGTATAAATTTTTAAACATAACCGCGATGATTTTTGTTTTAAAAAAATCAAATTTCACCGTTCTCACTCGTGCCCCTCTCCGCTCGCGCTGTCAGCATACACCCAAATCAGGCTCCTATCTTAGTGTACGACGTATTGTTACGGAAATTTTTCATGACCCGAGTAATATCGAAATTTCGTGCCCAGCTCTTAGACAAGTGGAACAGAATGCTAAGAGTAAAGGGTAAAGATAAACATATTCATGGTTTATGATATAAGGTAAATTAAAATTAAGATTTTCAGGTATGAAAACAAATTTTGTCTGAACACAAAAATACTCCTTCATAAAAGTTGACCAAATTGAGAAATTACAAAAAATCATAATTTTGTCAAGAATGCTTGACTTCGATCGGCTGCTGCGCAAAAATGTATAGGACATATTTTGTAGAAAATTTAATACTCTTTCATTTTCATAAGAACATTTTTTGCCGTATGAGTCACCCGAAGCGAGATATTTCAAAAAAACTGTTTTTGTACGCCATTTTTACAATATGGCGGTGCCCCTCCCCGCTCGAGCTGTCAGCAAAGAGTAGTTGTTTTGACTGGTTCTCCAATAATGAGTGTTTTAAAGTATTTACCTAACTAGTATATTTGCGTGCCCAGATTAGGGCAACAATATACAGAAAGTGGGTAATTTCGTAATTAATAAAAAAGTGTGTAAGTTGTGATTTGCTTAATACCTAAATAATATTCTCTAACTATTTTCAATACTCCAATAATTCGTCTGCAAAATTTTCTCGCAAAAAAAAATTATATTGTGTACTTTATTCTTAATTTATATCAATAATGTCAAACAAATAATTCTAAATTTAGTAAAAATCAGCAAGTATTTACAGAAATAATAATTTCTTTCATTACAATTCAAAAATTAATTTTAAAAATATCACGTAAACAAAATTCCACGTGTCTAATACCTATAACCAAAATGTACATAAAACGAAGCGTGTATAAGTGTGTAGATTTCGCAAAACACGGAGAAAAAAAATTCTTATCAATATTTACCTTTTCCTATTAACACAACAATTGTTGGCTAATCAATATTTAAACGGAACACTCCACAATTAAAAATTTTGTTAACAATTTGTAGGAGCATTTATTTACCAAAACATTCACAACCGCTGCATTGAGATATAGGGCATCTGCATCATGTAACCAACATAACCTTACATTTTAAGTTTTTCAAGTTTATTCTCATTTTTAATGTTTGTATACGCATTTTTAGCTTAGAGCCGGTACTGACTCCAAGCAAATATTTAAAAATTCACGTAAATAATTTTTCAATATTGTTGATTAATAGAAATAGACTGCTAATTACAGGTTAGATTTCCAACCTACAAAAAGAGTCCTATTTTATTGGGATAAAGTATTTAGAACTTCATAAACATTACACTGAACTAGATTTTAGTTGAAAATACGGTAACCAGGCAGAAATTTTAATAATAGTTGCGTAATACTCTTAAATCTTAAAAAACACATATTTTTGAGGTTAGTTGTGACGTCACGCGCGGATGCCCTTACTGCCGTCATAAGGTGAAATGTCGCATCTAGATATTTGTCATAAATGAGATTCTAATAATATATGACCAGTTCTGCAGTTAAAAATATTATTAAAAAATTCTGTAATGAAGCATTCTTTAAATTCCTGCTCCATTACTAAGATTCCGGATTTACACACAACAATAATGTGCACACGGCCCGCAAACCTACCCATCTCCCGTCTAGAGGCATGGATTTGCTCACGACACTAAACTATACGCAGTTCTACGTCACCAGTAAGCGAGCATTCTCTGATATAAAAGCCGGCCACAAATCAACATAATTCAGAGTGTGAACAACTCTGACAATCTGTCTACAGCGTGCTGAGCTGGACATATTAGTTTTGTACATCTCCCGACGCAAACACGACGGAGCGAATGCAATCTGACCCTGGGAATCCTACAACGTGTTGAGCTGGGACCCCTCGAGTCGTTAGTCATTCCCCGGCGCCGTTTCGCCGCCAAAACCAGAGCGAATGAGCCTGACCTAGAGACCTCCTACAGCGTGTTGAACTGGGAAACTTCTTGAGTCGACGATATTCACCCGACGCCCGATGCCACTCCAGTAGCAACAACAGACGTCTCTCTCTCTCTTTCTCTCAGATAATAGAAAATGTTGTCCTAAGAACCGTAAAAGATATGGACATATAACCTGTACCTGTATGTTATGTAACACTGCCACACATTACCTGTTTGAAAAAGTAAATAAATTGTTTATATTTTTATTGGGTTGTCTTATTAACTAATCTGTACCCTGATTAATCTCCGAACCAGCTACCCGACAACAAACCGTTACATAATTTGGCGCCCGAGCAGATTTCAAGAAACCGTTATATAATTTGACGCCCGAGGAGATTTTGAGATTTTAGTTTATTCCAGATAGCCCAAAATGAGACGTTCACGAATGAGAGAGAGATATAAAGACATTTCAAGTTAATTCATAGAGATATAAAAATATTTCAAGTCAAGACAGAAAACGAAAATGAAAAGGATTTTGTGGTGGAAATCCAGACTACTACAATTGTAACCCCAGAAGAGACACGATTCCGGATAGTATCGAAAGTACGTTAAACGAACCAAATTCCAGACACAAATCCAGATTACTGCATTATAGACGATAGCTGTACCGTCACATATGGAGCAGTAATATATTTAAATTTATGTCCATAGTCCCGAAAATACGTTAAACGAACCGATATCCAGAAACAAATCCAGATTACTGCATTATAGACGGAATCCTGCACCGCCATATATGGAGCAGTAATAATTTTGTAGACCCCGAATTTTCCAACCGATGGAAACCCTGTATCCCGCAACCGCAACGAAACCAAATCCAGTAAAACCAGAGTCATCCCAAATAAGTGATGAAGTCGGAAGTCCAAGTGCCAGACCTGCTGTCACCCCCGCCTCCGACGCCCGTAGCCAAAAGGCCGCCCCAGTCCGAGACGCAACAGCCAACCCTGATGCCGTTCCCAGTCCGAGACGTACCGTCCCCGATGCCATCCGCAGTCCGAGACGTACCGCCCCCAATGATGTCCCCAGTCCGAGACGCACCGTCCACAGTTCGAGACGTATCATCTCAGATGCCATCCCTGATGCCAACCCCGATGCCGCCCCCGGTCGAGACGCACCATCCCCGATGCCGTCCCCAGTCCGAGACGCAACAGTCAACCCTGATGCCGTCCCCAGTCCGAGACGTATCATCCCAGATGCCATCCCTGATGCCAACCCAGATGCCGCCCCCAGTCGAGGCGTACCATCCCCAATGCCGCCCCCAGTCCGAGACGCACCATCCCCGATGCCGTTCCCAGTCTGAGACGTACCGTCCCCGATGCCGTCCTCAGTTCGGAGACAAACCCAGCCCCTGAGGCCACCGACCCCAGGTAGGCCAATTGCCTGCCTCCAGATGTTTCTCTAGGACGACGACGCAGCCCTCCCGGTCCCAGCTCCGCAACGGAAGCGACAGTTCAGGCGCCACAACGAAGATGGCCCCGCTTCCAGGATCCCTGTCCCCCACTGACCGTCATCGCCTCCTGTAGTAGACGTCCAGAAGAACTACATTTGTATTTGTATACCTGTTTCTTGTAATTTTTTTGTGCTCATTTATTTTAACTATTTTACCTGTATCATGGTTCTAAGATGTTTTACATTCGGTTTATGTTATTTAGTGTGAACAACTCTGACAATCTGTCTACAGCGTGCTGAGCTGGACATATTACAGTTTTGTACATCTCCCGACGCAAACACGACGGAGCGAATGCAATCTGACCCTGGGAATCCTACAGCGTGTTGAGCTGGGATCCCTCGAGTCGTTAGTCATTCTCCGGCGCCGTTTTGCCGCCAAAACCAGAGCGAATGAGCCTGACCTGGAGACCTCCTACAGCGTGTTGAACTGGGAAACTTCTTGAGTCGACGATATTCACCCGACGCTCGATGCCACTCCAGTAGCAACAACAAACGTCGCATCGCAATCGTTACTCTCTCTCTCTCTCTCTCTCAAATAATAGAAAATGTTGTCCTAAGAACCGTAAAAGATACGGACATATAACCTGTACCTGGATGTTATGTAACACTGCCACACATAACCTGTTTGGAAAAGTAAATAAATTGTTTATATTTTTATTGGGTTGTCTTATTAACTAATTTGGACCCTGATTAATTTCCGAACCAGCTACCCGACAACAAACCGTTACAATTCCAAAGTACAAAAGCGTAAGTGCATAAAAAGCAGCTACATGATTTTCTTAATTAATATTTACTAGTTGGGAAAAATACAAACGCCTTTGTTACTTTCCTCGCCAACCGACAATTTACAGATGGGCTATTATTCTCCTTATGATTTATGACGGCAGTATAGATGTGACGCATGCGCGTCTTGTAGGCAACGCAGCAGCTACAAAACAATTTTATCTTTGTCGTACGCATTCTTTATTCTTTCCAGTTATCGTGACGTCACAAGAGTAGTGTCTTACGTTTGGAAAAAAATTAAACAGGTAAATAAATTCATACCTGCCTGAAAATGATGTGTAAAAAAAATTTCAAAAGTAAATGTTCAATATATTAAATGATGTACAGAATGGCATAAAAAAAATCGTTTCACCATTCAAAGTGGTTTTAATTGAAAATAAAAAAATTAAAATTAAAAAAAAATCCATTTCACTGAAACGAAAGTTTATATTTTTCTGAGTAAACAGAAAAAAAATTAAATTCATTAACTTTTCAGAACGCTATGATTTTTTAAAGGTTTACATATCATCCCTTAACTTCTAACCACCCTAACTGTTAATTTTAATAATATCAAAAAAGTCAAGTGATAATTTTTTTATAAAATTTCATGCTTTACAATTTTTATTTGAAACTTTTTTTACTAGCTTTTACACATTTTGAGTAATTTTGAAAAAACACTTTATGATATTTTTTTTCACCCCTTCCCGGGGGTTCAAAAAAAATTTCTTTCATTAATCGTGTTCTAATAAATCAAAGTAACTTATATCAAAAATTCAAGTATTTACCTCAAAATTTTTATTTGTCGACTTATTTAATTCTCTAAATAGTTTTGAACATAATTTGAATATAAATTCTGGAACTTTTCCAATACATTAACAAATGTATAAGGAATCCATTGCGTATAATTGAAATGTGGATAGGTGTACCTGTAATAAATACAATACAGCAAAGGCACGTAAAAATTCATGCGAGCGATTCAGCGGCTATGTGTGTTGGTGTCTGTGTATGCGTTCATAATTATATATTTTCCCTCCAGACTCATTATTTATCTTTCTATTCAAAAATGTTAAAAATATGTAATCAGAAAGAGAAAAATCTTTATTTTACTCGTTAAGACAGCTAAGGTTCCATAGTTATGCATTTAACCGTGCGCTTGGGCCGCGCACAGTGACAAAGTTACTTCACTATTTTTTTCCAGGAATACCGTGGCTTTAGCGATAAATTTTATTAGGACATTTGACCCTGACTTAATTTTTTTCACTTTCTTTCATGTTCTGCATCCAGACGGAATGTAAACCTTTCAGGATATTATTGTATATACTTTCACAAACTCATAAAAAAAATTATTCATTGTGCAAGTTTCTGTTGTTAAAATATTCTCTGTCGTCTGGGCTATATGACACTTCCATAAACAATTCTGAGATACAAAACTAAAGATAATTAATAAATCTTTTAAATGATTTTTGTTTGTTTCTTCCTTATAAACAATATAAAGGTTATGGCCGAAATCCTGTGCATTTTCATATTGTTTTAAACAAAACGACGCCTTTTGGTTACTGTAATTATCCAGTAATTAGAATTTATTTTAAAATTGCTCCTTTTTGTTAATATCTAGCGTCAATTTCTTCATAGGTGCTCAATTTCTTTGTCCGTTTAAAAAAAGTCCCCCGCCATTTTGAATTTTTTAATTTTAAGTTCAGATACGTAATTAACGATACCAAAAACATAAGTATATTACGTCTAAAAAATAGTTCAGTAATAATTTTTCAAATATTAAATATCTAAATTTATAAGGGTTTTCATATAGAAACTGAGATCATGCCCATATTTTACATATTTTTTACCTCTAACTACTGTACAATAATGTATATAGGCTCGTTTATTTTCTGTCCCCTACCTGAAGATGGTCCAAATTCTAAGACGTTTCCAATCACCGGCCATCCTGGAATTTCAACTACCCATTTTATCTTTTCTTTCTGTTTGTTTTTCTTGTACCATGAATAAACGAAAAGTACGAAAATTATTGACAGCACAAGTTCAATAATCATTATCTCTACGATAACTAATAGAGACTGACATTCAGTATATTGTAGAATTCTTATTTCTGTTATCCTTGACGCTTAAGTATATATAGCGAATTATTATCGTAAGTAATAACAAGAATGTCTGTGTTTAGTAACAAGGTGCTGATTGTTGACTGAGTATACACTGTGTGCTATTTAATACCGCAACACAGTTCCCGATGAGCTTCATTTGACTGTTTTGAAAAATTTGTAATTTTCATGTTTTCAAGACCTACTAAGCTCCTCTAAATGGTCGAAATTTCGAGATCGACTATTAGGCAATTTTTTATCGGCAAATTCGATTCGCAGCTGCCTCAAATACCTCTATACAAAATTTTAGCTCGATACCTCATATAGGGTGTTTGTTATTCAATAGCCAAATTTAAAATTTCTCACTTTCTCACAATAGAAATTTTTTAAACAAATAATGGGAGTCAAAATAAAATTTGAATGGAATTCTCTGGCTACAGCAATTTTATTGTTTTAATTTGTTGTAGGTATAATAACAAGTGCTCTGAGCAATACCTTGTTAAATCCGTCCATTTGCTTCTTGTAGAATTTTAACAATTTATTTTTCAACACAGAAATTTTCTGCTATTTTTCCTATTATCTCAGGTCATAGTAATCGTATCGCAATAATAAAAACCGCTGCCCAAGGAATCACTACTTCCACATCCAGATTCTCTATCCAAGTCACTCACAACGAAAAAACTTTGTATGTGAAAATAATTGTTTATGGAACTTTAATAATATAATATTTGAAATCCTCTACCCCAAAAACCCATAAAACGATACCCCACATCGGTAGTGGGGTGGGGGTGGTGATAGGGGGGTGGTAGTGGGGGGTGGATGAAGTAAAAAAATATTTTGAAGTTTCTGGTTTCTGTACATACACTAAATCACAATTTTTTTTCATCCCCTTTAATAAGGAGGTGGGGGTGGTAATGGGGGTGGCTAATGCCAAAAATTTTTTTGAGACCTTACCTTCTCTTGTATATACTAAATATCAATTTCATGGACTCTTACCTGCTTGATTTACCTATTTACCCCAAATTGACCCCAATTTACCCCCCAACCCTTCGACGGAACAAGATGAAAATATAATCTAGTTCTAGATCTCGTTAAAGTACATATGTGTACCAAATTTCAAGTCAATATCTTAAACGGTTCCAGAGTAAACGTGCGCACAAAAAGAAGTTACAGACAGACCGACAGACCGACAGACCGACAGACCGACAGACAGACAGAAATTTTTTTTCGCCCAAACTTAAAATCTCGACATTTCATGACATTTTAAGCCTATTTGGACAATAAAAATTTTTTAAAAATTTTTTGTCATTACAATACTTCCACTGGACGTGGAAGTAAAATAGCAAACTGTTCGCTATAAAATTATGAATAAGACTAGGCATATGAAGAAACTTCTTGACAATTTGTAAATTTGTAAAAAAAATAAAAACCACCAAAGATTGCTTTTTTTGACAGTTTAAGAAATATGATGTAATAATCCATCAATTTTAACGAAAGTTGGTGGAACCATGCCCTTTATTGAACTAAATCTCCGTGCCTAATTTTAACGCAAAGTATTTACTCAAACGGCTAAAAATCAACAATAATTTCGAAATTTCCATCGCATTTTGTTTAAGTGCATTAATTAATTAAATTAAATTAAACTTAAACCAATTTTTTGGAATTTAATTGTAATTATAGGCCAGTGGAATTAGCAAATATGCATATTGTAATTCGTTTCAGGATGCTACGTGGATTAAACGATAGTTTTATTGATTACGAACATGACCCTGAATTTGGTCCACTTTTTGACCGCCGGAACATTGTTTATTTAACGATTTATTGTTGAATGATTCAAAAAAATCGACTTTTTTTAAAGATAACTCAAAGACCTTTGATGATAGGTTTTTCAATTTGTAGATACTGTTAGAACTTTGAAAAACGGTTAATTTGAGAGGTGTTTCGTTTAAAACGCTTGAAAATTTGTTTAAATAATTGCAAAAAACCGCGAAAATGTTCGCAATTTGCAAATATTTTTCATTATTTAACAAAAGCACTTTAGTGCTCGAAACCTTGACAAAATATGTCCTTTATTACCCCAAAGTTACCCCTAAAATTTCATCAAAAAATTTTAACTAGTTTAAGAGATATTCAATTTGTTTATTAACAACATGAATAATGTAAAATGCAAATTCACCCAGTTGCCGTTGTCGTAGAGGGTTGATCCGGACATCATTTTTTTTTGTTGAGACTTAAACTTTATGTTTTCATTAATGGTAAATCTAATTTGCATTATTTTCAACTTTAAAATGGCGTTTGAAAAAGTGTCACATTTTGAGGTTAGGTTTTTGCTAATAACTTTTAAACAAATGAAGATTTTGAAATATCGTTCTGATATCTTTGTTGCTGCGGTTTTTTCACACATTTTCAAAAAAAATGACTCTGTAGCCTTACTAGAAGCTGAGATGATTTTTAATAAACATTAACAGCTGAAACTTGACGAACAACTAGTTTAATAGTCTATCTTTGTAATAGAGCAGAATTTGGGGGAAAAAATTCAATTTGCAACGATTACAATAATTAATTTTAAATCAGCGTCAGAATAGGAGTGAGAAGCATGAGTCATATCTGTAACACGTTCATAAAATTATCGAGACGAGTTCAAATCCGTCAACCAAAAATTTACCGTTTCTCCCATTTTGACTTTTTTTTAAATCTGGGGTAGCGTGATGAAATAATAATATCTGTCATGTCGATTTTTTCCTAATTAAACAATAATTTGTTATAAACAATTATTTTTTGTTAAAAATTTTTTTACGAATTTATTAAAAAAAAATCTCGGCTTCTAGTAAGGCTACAGAGTCATTTTTGAAAATGTGTGAAAAGACCCCAGCAACAAAGATATGAGAACGATATTGCGAAATTTTCATTTGTTTAAAAGTTATTAGCAAAAAATCTAACCTCAAAATGTGACACTTTTTCAAACGCCATTTTGAAGTTGAAAATAATGCAAATTTGATTTGCCGTTAATGAAAACATATAGTTGATTTTTTGGAATTTTTCAACAATAAATCGTTAAATAAACAATGTTCCGGCGGTCAAAAAGTGGACCAAATTCAGGGTCATGCTCGTAATCAATAAAACTATCTTTTAATCCACGTGGCATCCTGAAACGAATTACAATAAATTTCAGTCTTTTTTTTACTAATTCTACTGGACTATTATGGATATTGCACGTATAAACAATTTCAAATAACTACGTGATTTTTTTGTGAAACCAAAAACGATAAGCGAATTATAAACACACCACCACAGATAGTAGACAACCCCCCAAATCCATAGCCAAGGCTGTGCGGAAGGGGGTTATACATTTGAAAAAACGCAGAATTATCAAAGTATAGTAAGTAAAAAAAGATTGATGTTCTACTTGCATTTGAATCCGTGATACGTTAGTTTTTGCGTTTTAGTCGATTATAAGTAAACATATTGGATATATTTTTTTAAATGTACGCATATTGTTCCAAAATGATTACATTTCTTTCTTTGCTGGTTGAAAATTATCTACAACTAAAATTTTTTAAATTACATCGCATAAAGCACCATTGAAGATATTACGCACGTTCGAAAAAAAAAATTATCTCCTCACTCCTTGAATATTGTAACTAGACAACTGACTTAATTAATGGTATACATCATTCCATTTTCATCGTATCGAGTTTTTTTTTTAACATTTTTAGTCTTTTTTCGTATATTGTGATTCTTTTATTTAACAAAATATAATTTGTTAAGTTTTATTCATCAAAAATTCAACAATCTTTATTTTTTTATAATGTTTTCGGCTCTTGTCATATCTGATTTTCTGTTTCTTTTAAAAATGTTTGTGTTTTGTGGCAGGAATTTTTTTGTACAATTTTGTTGAAATTCAAATTTTTTAACTTCAAAGTGAGTGTAGAAAATGTCACTTTGCCACACGCCTCGATTACATCTTCACAAATTTAAAATTTTGAAAGACTTTAAGGGTAATAACTTCACAACCATAGAAAAAATAGTACGTAACACACATGTGGCATGCTTCATTGCAAAATTCGTATGATACTCGTACTTTCATACAACGTTTTGCAATGAAGCCCTTGCCACACTTGTATTACAATGTACTATTGTTTAGCCGTTATTTAATTAAAACGGAGGTTTAGTTCAATAAAGAGCATGGTTCCACCAACTTTCGTTAAAATTAATGGATTATTATATAATAGTTCTTAAACTGTTAAAAATGGCAATTTTTGGTGGTTTTTATTTTTTTACAAATTTCCAAATTATCAAGAAGTTTCTTCATATGCCTAGTCTTATTCATAATTTTATAGCAAACAGTTTGCTATTTTTATTATTGCGATACGATTACTATGAGATGATAGGAAAAATAGCAGAGAACTTCTGTGTTGAAAAATAAATAGTTAAAATTATACAAGAAGCAATGGACGGATTTAACAAAAAATTGCTCAGAACACCTGTTATTATACCTACAACAAATTAAAACAATAAAATTGCTGTAGCTAGAGAATTCCTTATAGGCCAGGAAACGAAGACATTAATTCGGAAATAAATAGTGCTCAACGGATTATTATTTTAAGTTGTAGGGTTGACCCTTAGGAGTAACATACCAAAAGTCCCTAGCCATGGGCCTCGTGCGTTAGGCGGGAGGGGGGTGGAAGAGGTCGGTTTGTAGGTTTTTCGTTATTATCTTGAAAACCAAGCATCCTAGCGAAAAGATCATTCTATACAAAATGAAAGTAAATTAAATTGTCTACAAAAAAGATTCTATTCATTTTTTCGCTAGGAGCAGCAGTTAAGGGCGTACGTGAGTTTTAAAATGCGAATAGCTGGAAAAACTGTGTATTGTGGGAGATAATGCTTAACAAGTAGAAAAGTTTATATTACAAGTATTTACAAGGCTATATTAAGTAATTGGTCGAGTTCATCGACAAGATCATCATCATCGTCGTCGCCGTTGATGTTGACGATTGTAGGGCCATTGGTAGTGTCGGTACACGAAGCGCGGCAACTGCTGCACACAAGCGAGCAGGGTATGCCTGCTTTGCGGTCCCCGCAACCATTTGTGCATCCGCAAAATATGTTATTTAGGACGGATTCTGGCGCAACTGAGTCAAGCATATGTTGATTGAAACCTGCAAATGAACTCTAAGAGTGTTGGCGTGGAAGTGCTGCAAAATCAGGGTTTGGCTTTGTCGAGGCTTTAACAAAGGCCTGGTGTCGTACCCGGTTCAGGTCTGCTCCTTGTGGGGCCTGGTGCAATGCCAAAAAAAGCTGCTCTCCTCCATCAGCTACCATGTCCTGTGTTGCTGAGGGATCACAGAAGACTTTGTAGCTTTCTGTGACCTGCTCCTCGGCCTTCAAAAATGCTTTCACCACATCTTCCTTGCTCTTGTTGTGAATACCGGAGATAGTATCACAACCGCTGAACGAATGGAGCAACAGAATGGTCTTCGCAAATGGTTCCATTCGTTCAGCGGTTGTGATACTACCTCTGCTATTCACAACAAGAGCAAGGGAAGACCGAGGAGCAGGTCACAGACATCTACAAAGTCTTCTGTAATCCCTCAGCAACACAGGACATGGTAGCTGATGCAGGAGAGCAGCTTTTTTCTTCGTTGTACCAGGCCCAACAAGGAGCAGACCTGAACCGGGTACGACACCAGGCCTTTGTTAAAGCCTCGACAAAGTCAAAGCCTGATTTTGCAGCACTTCCACCCAGAGGGGCTGCTCGCCAACACTCCCTTAGAGTTCATTTGCAGGTTTGTATCAATATATGCTTGTTTACATTAACTTGTTTTGTATTGTGCTTAGACAAGATTGTGTCACATTTTTTTAAACTACAAAGGACGAACTATTGTTTGCAGATTTAGCAATGGCTATATGGAGATCAGCAGCAGGAGCCAACTGCTTGGGGATAGATGAGGGGGTCGGATGGCTTCCTTACCCCCGTCACAAGCACGGACTCAGTTGCGCCAGAATCCGTCCTAAATAACATATTTTGCGGGTGCACAAATGGTTGCGGAGGCCGTTGCGGGTGCCGCAAAGCAGGCATACCCTGCTCGCTTGTGTGCAGCAGTGTGTACCAATGGCCCTCCAATCGTCAGCATCAACGGCGACGACGATGATGATGATCTTGTCGATGAACTCGACCAATTACTTAATATGGCCTTGTAAATACTTGTAATATTATAAAATTTTCTACTTGTTAAGCATTACCTCAAACAATACACAGTTTTCCAGCTATTCGCATTTTCAAACTCACGTAACTACTGCTCCTAGCGAAAAAATGAATAGAATCTTTTTTGTAGACAATTTAATTTGCTTTCATTTTGTATAGAATAACCTTTTCACTAGGATGCTTAGTTTTCGAGATAATAACGAAAAACCTACAAACCGACCCTCTCCACCCCCCCTGCCGCCTAACGCATGAGGCCCACGGCTGGGGACTTTTGGTATGTTACTCCTAAAGGTCAACCCTTCAACTTAAAATAAGGATTCGTTGAGCACTATTTATTTCCGAATTGGGGGATTTTTCGGTCTTCGGTCTTCGTTTCCTGTACTATTATTAACCTATTTTGATTCTTAATTTGACTCCACTAAAATGGATTGGACGGAATAGCATTCATTTCTTTTTTCTTTCTCATTTGGTAACATCAATATCAGATATCAAATGGGGAAGAAAAAAGCTATTCCGTCAAATCCATTTGTTTGAAAAATTTTCGTTGAGGCACCTACTACGTAGAGCAACAGAATAATGTATAGAAGTACTATTTATTAATTTAAAGAATAGCTTTTCTTTTTTAACGTGCTCTTATTAGGTCGACCTGTATCTAACCACAGAAAAGAGAACTACCAGAAACGACACTTGGGCTTCCCGCTAAAATTCCATTGCCACCATTTTGTTGTTGGTACATCCGTCAGATCATTTATTGTTTTAGGTTAAAACAATAACCGCAGATTTCTAAATTCACCGGCGGAGCGCACCGGTAAACAATAATATTATATGGTTGACTATTTTGAAAAACATAGCCAATCAGCTTCGTATTTGATCCACCGCCCAACGGTGATTTTAGAAAAGTGCGGTAATTGACAGCCAGTGACATAATACCGAAATAAATTCTTAAAAGGTTTTAGTGTTATTGTGCTGTGAATAGATAAATGATCATAGCGGGAAAGTGTTGTATTAATGGTAATTTTTATTTGCGATATGAGTAAACGAAGTGGAACCGTTTGCGCTGTTACGGTATGTCCAAGTAGTACGACAGGAAAAGACATTAGTTTATTTGGGTTTCCTAAGGATCCCCAAAGGTATTTTATTATTGATGTAAATTATAAGATATTTCCAAGTAATCGTGAACCTTTCTTCTTTTAAGGTCCGTATTGTGGTTGGAAGCATGCGATTGTGGGGATTTGGCAAGTAAAAGTCCAGCCGAACTTTACAACAATTTTAAGTTGTGCACACGACAAATATGTATCAAAATAGATTGCTGCCAACAGCACTACCTACTACTTTCCCTCAACTTGGTAGTTTAAAAAGAAAAAAATTTAATATTTCCCCAGAATAACTTCCCTGTAAGAAATTACAGATTTTCTCAGGCGAGATATTGTATCGATTTCAATACATTTGCTCGAGATAATTTTACCAAGTTTACTTTAATAGTTTTAATACCCATTTTAAATAAAATTCGTCGAATAACGTAATTGTATTCAGCCTGTGTAAAGTTTGTTTATAAACATACTGTTTAAATTTCCCGCCAAAATTACCAACAACAAAATGGCGAAAGTCATAAAAAAACGTCAATGGCAGTGCTGAGAGTGCCGCTTCTGGTAGTTCCTTATTCTGTGATCTAACTATCTAACTATCTATGTAATAAGGTCTAAGTAAGTGAATTTCATCCACTTCCAATTGTTGTATCATCATAAAATTTGGCAATTGTGTGTATAGTACAGTAAATTTAATAAAAGACCCAAACATCCAAAAGGTATAGGCAATTCTTGTCCCAGGTTAGTCACTATACTCAGTACAACACGCCTTGAAAAATCCCGAAGTTTGTGGCGTCGGGTTTGGGAGGGGGGAAGGCGGGGGTATCACTGACTATCCTTTTTCCGCAGTTTTGCTCTGATATCTCCAAAACGATTGGGTTTATCAAGATCATGAACATAAACAAAGTTGTACATACAATTTCTGACAAAATTGGTCCTATTCATATTTTTGATAAACCTCATAGTTATCGAGATATGGAGGGGAGAAATCTGTGAAATGTTAAAAATTGACAAATAAAGCTAAAAATTGTGTTAAATTTGTCTGATTTGAGGTTAAATTGTTTGGATTGAAGTAAAGCATGAATAAGTAATAAATTATGGTACCAGAGGGGACGGGGGAAAGGGGAGGGGTGACGGGAAGACGGTTAAATGTAGGAAAAAGTAAAAGTTGAGATTTGAAACGTAGAAAAGACAAATCTTGATATGTTTTACATTTATTACAAGATAATAATATATTTTTCTGAAATCGATCGGGAATGTCTACATTTTCGGCGCGATTTTAGAGCGAAAAATGCACAATTCCAGTATTTTAATCCGTTGCTAGGAAACTATCAGAAAACAGACCGGAAAAGATCCGTTGCCAAGCAACAATCAACAAAGCCGTACGGGAATGTTACTTCCCGGCCTAGGCCGGGAGGTAACATTCCCGTACGGTTTTTATATATATTTTCATATGTTAATATTTTTGATTTTTATACGTTTAAAATAGTATTGATTGTGATTTCAGAAATTGCACCGTCGTCCGGGAATGTATCGCTTTCACACCTAGATACACAATATACTATTTCAAGATTATTACAAGATCAGAAAGTATTTTCAAACTTATTCGATTTCATCATCATCATTGCTCTCTTCTTCACTGTCATCAGAATCATAGTCCTTTCCTAGTAGAAGAACATCATCTGACACTAAAATTTGCTCAGCATCGAACTCTTCAGGTTCATCTTTATTGGTGCAGTCAAGACCTACACACGTTATGCACATTCTTGAACATTGCAGACCATTCTTCCTGCACTCACAGTTTCGAGTGCAATCATTGGTGCAGCAACAGCAAATAAGCCGCAGTAATTCATCCGGTACAGCAGCCATTGATGTAGTCACTGGGTGGAGTTTTCTTCCAATCTTCTTCCAACCCCACTGTAAAGGATCTTTTGCAACACCATGCCAGAGCTGCATTTGATGGCACACTCGTAAAGGGTGTTCTTGTGCAGCGTCCTCTGTCGGTGGAAGTGCGGCTAGTTTGAAGTTAGCATGTACGGGTTGTTTACCAATTGTTGTCAAGTAACGTTTGTATCGTAAGGCATTCAAGTTTTCGGTGTCTTTTGCTCCATATAAAATAGCTACTCAGTCTCTTATTTGCTCACAGTCGATTACACAAAAACTCGTGTTTACAAAAAGTGCACACTTCCAAACTAAACAACATTCCCGAGTAGATACTGAACGGAACGCTGATGCACAACTAGGGTCGTAAAACGGGAGAGGTCGGGTCGGCCATCCCACCTCTTCCTTCAACCAGCCCACCTGCTCTTCATTGTATTCAAGGCCGTCATCCTTTCTCTTCTCCGGATTTCTTTGTCAACTCTCCCCCACTTCAATCCAAACAATTTAAGCTCAAATCAAACAAATTTAAGGGAATTTTTAGCTTAATTTGTCAATTTTTAACATTTCAGAGATTTCTCCCCCTCCATATCTCGATAACTATTAGGTTGATCAAAAATATGAATAGTACTAATTTTATCAGAAATTTTATGTACAACAACTTTGTTTATGTTCATGATCTTGATAAACCAAATAATTTTGGAGATATCAGAGCAAAACTTCGGAAAAAAGATAGTCAGTGATACCCCCGCCCTCCTCCCTCCCAAACCCGACGCCACAAACATAGGGATTTTTAATGGCGTGTTGTACTGAAGATAGTGAACAACCTGGGATAATAATTGCCTATACCTTTTGGATATTTTGGTTTAGGTAATTTTTGTTCTATATTTACTGTACTAGTAGCTGTGATGACAATACAATATAGTATACTCAATATTATAATTTGTTCAAAATGGTCGCCGTCTCAAGATGGCAGAATGACATTTTCTTTACAACCCCCTTGATATGGGTATCAGAAGAAAGGGCTTGATAAGTGAAAAACAAATATATGATCAAAACTTAAAAATTCAAAATGGCGGCGTCAACATGGCGGATAGGTTTTATCAATTATCGTCGGATTCAACTGAAAATCGGTATGTGTGGGTTATCGAGGTTGCAGATTACAATTATCCGGTCCAAATTTAACAAATTGTTTGTTGTTTCGAATGTGCCAAAATTCTCTCCTTAAATATGAGACTAAAAAGTAAAAAAATAAATTAATAGTTTAAAAAATTGAAAAAACACGCTTTTATAAATACTGCACTAAGAAGGAAAAAAATAATCATCGAACCTGTTCTCTCTGTCTACCCCGTAAGGGTCTTAGTGTAAGCAATGGCGCAACTAGAGAATTTTTCTGGGGTGGCCAGGCCCCATGATATAAAGAATACAAGGTATGACTTTGCGCATGTGGGCGGAGCCAAATCGACAGTTGCTTCGTCACGCGGTGATAATTTTCTACCCGCTTCCTTCGTAAAAGTGAGTTCGCCGACGTCTGTGGAAGTTGTTTTTGTATTATTTTACTTATTTTAGTGTTCTTGCAATAACCTTTAGTTATAAAAATGAGTTGTGCATTGGCATCATGTAAAAATGACAATATGTTTAAAACGTATTTATGCGGAGATAAAGCTCATTTATAAAGAACGATGGTTATTAAGAACATTAAGAATCCCTATTTATTCAAAATTCCAATGAGTTCAGGCAAATCCATGATACAAATTCTTTGTATCATGAGGAAAATCCTATGTAATTTAAAATCCCGCTATCACCGCGTGACGTCTTGCGCCAACCAGACCGAATTTGGCGAACTGACTATCATATCTTGTATTCTTTGTATCATGGGCAGGCCCCTTGTGTTTAAAACGCAAAGTTCAGTGGCGGCTCGTGCATAAGATACTTGGGAGTTCTGTAGATATATATGTGTACACGCGGCGGTTAGTGATAGAGCTGTAGGTAAATGCGCCGCAGGCGAAATTTTTTTGTCATTTCAAGGTCATTTAATGACCTTGACAAAAGAAGTCATCGTGCTCTGGCAACGCTGGCCAAAAGGCGAGCCGGCCTTTGGTGTATAGTAACATTTTGAAATTAATGTTACATTGAACTTTCGATGCTCGCAGCCACCCCCCTGGAATTAAAACAATTGAAACATAATTATTAACAAGCTAAAAACGTACTCTTCGTCTGTTCACTGAACTTTTTATATAATTGTTACACATTCTATAGGTTACTCTTCGCAGTTTTTTTTAAATAATGTTAGTTTTAGACACTTTTAATTTTCTAGTACGAACTTAGTTGGTAAAAGACTCTCGGTGTAAAATAAAGTGAAAATAAAAAACTATACCATACCCTATTTGGGTTTCGAACCCGGGACCCTTGGATTCCGAGTCAAAAGCGTAAGAACTACACCACCACCTTACACGTAAAAAGATGTAAATTTTTACATTATAGGACACGAGCTAAAATCATATTTCCACGGTTGTATATTGCTTTATGAAATGTATATTTGTAAAATATATAAATATTTAGATATTAAAAAGAATTATCATTCCACCAGATTTCTATTCAATTACAAAAACATAAAAATTTAAATCATTACCTAATAACATTTTTATTTACCGATAGATTTTGTTCAAAAACAATAGGGTTCTTCCTCTAGCTAACACTAACCTACTGTCCGAATCTCAGTACAATCGGATTTTTCTTTCCTGAGTTATCGTGCTTATAAGAAACGGACGGACGGACATTTTGAAAATTGTTCAGAATTCGTTCACTAACAGAATGATATGAAAATGTTTTTTCTGCGAGCGATATTTACGGTTTTAGAAATGTGCCGATCAGATGCAATATACTCTTCGTTTTCTTATTTGCGAAGAGTATAATAATCGAAGAGCTAAGTGTATAAAGGTGTTATGTCACAAAAACACGTTATTGAGTAATTTAACTCGAAAGTTTTTAGGCGAGAATTTTTTTGTTATAACGACTATATAGCTTGCATTTTGCGATGATATTGACATTTGATGTACTTTTCAGAGACAAATAACTGAAGTTGTCAGTTGTCATTATTTTCGAAAATTTTAAAAAATTAATGTACATAACACCTTTATCCGTTCATAAGTTTCTCTGAAATGAATAAGGAATTAGTGAATAAAAGTGTTAAGAAATTAAATATATTTTATTATTATTAAAACATTGTACAGTTTTTAGGTAGTCTGACAGTTCTACGGTTTTGAGCCACAGTTTGGTCATTTCCATGTATGTTGTGATAATACGGCCTTACTATTCATTTATGAATGGTAATTGTACTTTAAGATTGTCCAGTTTTCCTACACTTAGGCTGCCCTTGTTTTCATTAGACACCGTTAGAGCAATACCGTCGGAATTTATCTTATGCGTATTCCTTTTCTTTAAAATATCGACTTTGTAAAATGGAGTCATTTCATCTAGTGATGTAATAGTAGCACCCATAGGTGCCATTTTATACCGTCGCGAAAATACACCTTTTCATTGTTCAAGTTTTTCTTCCTGTTGTACAAATTGAGTTTTGAGGCAATTCCATCAATATCCTTGAAATGATTCTTCATATCTATGACAACGGCGTCTTTGGGAGTTCTTAAAATTTCTCGATACTGGTCCGGAACGTAGATGTTTTGATGTTTCCTTAAAATTTTTTCGACTCTGCCAAAGTCTCTGTCTGAATCTAAATATGAAAGTCCCACCTCCGAAAATTTATGGTCGATAACTTTAAATTCTCTCTTTAAAATCAACAACTGGTAAAGTGTAATGATATTGAAGTTTTTATTTTGTCCACCACAGGAGTCGGGCCATATTATAATGTGATCGATCTTTTCTTGGAAATATTCATTGTAAATTTGTGAAAAGGTATGTAAGTAACTAGCAATTTCTAGGCTTTCACGGCTGGCCATATCTTCAGTCCATGTGAAAAAGAACGTTTTTTTTCAGTATTCCTCAATGTATGTATGCCGAGGTTGTAAAACCACATTTGACGAAGGTAAAATGTTTTCGATGTACTTAACTTTGGCAGCGGCATGGTTTGCTGAAGATCTAAAGTAAGAAAGCAAATCGTTCTATCTACTGTAACTTTTGCTCCGTCACGCTTTTGTTGTTCGAAAGCTAGTTTGTAATTTTCTCCGTATTCTTTAGTATTATTTCCAGCATCACATGGGAAAAAATGTGAGTCATTTCATGATCTCAATTAAACAATTTTGAATACCATGGACGTAATTTCAGCATTTTTATTGGGTAGGCAGGGATTTTTCACAGATAACCCAATAGATGTAAGCATAGCAACCCTGTAATTCTTAAACGATAACCTTAGAAACCCAAATGACCTTTGACTTGATTGGCGTAATTATCATACTTATTATTTTTTCCGCAAGAATTTCGGAATTCGTCAGATTTGCCTTAAACAATTTAATGCTCTTTCAAAATATTGGGTGGGCAGAAGCCATACCAGATATCAGTTTTGCTCTTGTCATAAAAATTTCTACGGTCCAGCCCTCTTCTACTTGTCAGCATAAAAATGTTTGTACAAAAATCAACACCGCAAAGCGTCACTTTCCAGTATTTCTGATTTACAGACTAATTTGCTAGAATACTTTGGTAAATTCGTATTTTATTATTGCATTTTATATTGATAATGTTTTGTTTTTAAAACATTATTAAAACTTGCCTGGGAAGAAATTGCCAATATGTGACTGATTTCTGCTGAATTACCAAAAGGTATAAATGTGTTTACAGCAATTAGATACTCAAGTACCATCTCGATTCTTGTACCATCTCATACCATTTCGAAATTGAACGAAATGAATATATGGACTAAAACACTATTTCCAAATATCAGCCAATTTATAAACATCTTACATGATTCATGAAATCGTTTATTTTGCCATTTGTAATATCAGTTTACTACGACTGGCCATTTTCACTATAATAGTAAGAAACACTTAACACAACTTGTCACATTAATGTCAATATAACATAACTTTAAAAGCAAAGTGTTTTGGATTAAAACAATTTAATATCGCACAGTAATGGATAAAGGTGGTATGTGATCATGACACCTTTATCCATTAAATTATACAAAAACCATATGTACATAACACCTTTATCAAACATTAAAACGCATTTAGGAAAGGTTTATTATCCCAAAAACTTATTGAAATGATAGTTAAAATAGTTGTCTGTGTAGAAATCTCAAAATTTTCAAAAATGTCACATAACACCTTTATCCACTTAGCTCTTCAATTATCGTCAGAATTTTTGGTAGTTCTGCAGCACTTATGAAGAAACTGCCTCTGAATTACCATTAGATGGGAAATCCTATTTTAGGTATTTCATCGACACGGCCATACACATTATGCATAAAACTACTTTTCGCTTTCAGTCAAATTATAAAATGAAAAAACTATACAAATATGTAAATATTATTGGTTTCGAATGGTTTTATCGTGATGTTGACGCCATACGATGCTTAAAAGTAAGAGATTTAATATTAGGAACATATTGAAACACATACGCTTCAGATTTTCAATTTTTATTAAATAAATTCACAAGAAACTGAAACCTAAATCCTAAATCAATGAACTAATGAATAAATAAAACATTAAAACAAAACGTTTAGATATTTAAATTTATGGATTCCGAATAATTTAGTAATACATTAGGTAGTCGATAAATTTAATTTTTTTTTGCTAATTTGCCCACCCTGCCCCCCCTGTAGGTGCGCCAATGAGTGTAAGCCGTGTTTGTAATTAAGTATAGTATTTGAGTATAAAAGCGCGGGGCGCTTTTTATTTAATCTAATGATGTCTTCAGCGTTTTAATTATCGAACTTATTCGAAATAGCGTTCGAAAAACGCCCCACGCTTTTATACTCAAATATTATACTTAATTACAAACACGGCTTACACTAAGGTCCCTACGGGAGAACAGGTTCGATGATTATTTTTTGCTTTTTAGTGTTTATAAAAGCATGTTATTTTAGTTCTTTAAACTATTAATTTATTCTTCCTCATTTAATATCTTATGTTCCTCAAGTCGAATGACTACTTTACCGTTTTCGTAAACCTAACGGACTTTTATAGGGCCAGTCGAAAAGTGAGAAATTTTAAATTTGGCTATTGAATAACAACAAATATGATGCATCGAGCTAAAATTTGGTGTAGAGGTATATGAGACAACTGCGAATCGAACACGCTATCCAACTTGCCGATAAAAAATTGCCTAATAGTCGATCTCGAAATTTCGACCCATTTAGAGGAGCTTAGTAGGCCTTGAAAATATGAAAATTACTTTATCAAAATAGTCAAATAAAGCTCATCGAGCACTATATTCCAAAAAAAAAAAAAAAAAATTAAAATCGGCCAACGCGTTCCAAAGTAATGGGACGTTGCGGTATTAAATAGCACACACTGTATAAATAAAATGTTTATCAGCCTATACCGGGTGACACAGGACAGTGCTCAACCCCATACCGCCTTTAATTTTTTAACTTATCCATTTGAAATTTGGGGCATACACACCTGTAAAAATGGATTTTTGGACATAAAAAACGGTATGAGACCATTTCCGGTTTACCCGGAAATGACCACAACTTTCGATTTTTAAATGAAACACCCTGTATATTTTTATATATTTGGATTCAAGACAACATTCTGAGTATACCATGAGACTTTCACGAATTTTTGAATCGATGTTCAGTTTTAAGCATTTTAAGACATTCGTCTAGAGCGCTTTGGAATACCAAAATTTGTTCTACGGCAGGTAAAGTCCAAGGGAAAGTTTTGTTATAATTTTACAAGAATTTAGAAGATTTAATACAAAACTTCTCCTAGTACTCGTTACTGTTCCTACAACAAATTGAAATAATAAACCGCTGCCCAAGGAATCACTACTTCTACATCCAGATTTTATATCCAAGTCACTCACAACGAACAAATTTTGTATGCGGAAATAATTGTTTATGGAACTTTAATGATATAATATTTGAAATTGTCTCCCCCAAAAACCCATAAAACGATATGCCACATCGGTAGTGGGGGTGGGGATGGTGGAAGGGGGTGGTAGTGGGGGTGTATGAAGTAAAAACAATTTTTGAGGCCTTTGGTTCCTGTAAACACACTAAATCTGAATTTTATTTTTCACCCCCTTAATAATGCCAAAAATGTTTTTGAGACCTTATCTTCTCTTATATATACTAAATACCAATTTTATGGACTCTTACTTGCTTGATTTACCTATTTGAGTATTTACTCCTATTTACCCCAATTTATCCTAAACCCTTCAACGAAACAAGATAAAAAAATAATCTAGTTCTAGATACCGTTACAGTACATACGTGTACCAAATTTCAGGTCAATATCTGTAAACGGTTGCAGAGTAATCGTGCGCACAAAAAAGCTACAGACCGACAGACAGACAGATTTTTTTTCTCTCAAACTTAAAATCTCTACGTTTGATGGATGAAGTGAAAGAATTCTTGAGGCCTTTGGTTCCTGTACACACACTAAATCACATTTTTTTTCACCCCTTTTAATAATGGTGTGAGGGTGGTAATATGCGTGGCTAATGCCAAAAATCCTTTTGAGACCTCAACTTCTTTTATATATACTAAATACCAATTTTGTGGACTCTTACTTGCTTAATTTACCTATTTACCCCAATTTACCCCATTTTACCACTTAACCTTTTAACGCAATAAGCTCATCTCGTTAAAATACATTCGTGTACCAAATTTCAAGTCAATATCTTAAACGGTTCCAAAGTAATCGTGCCCACAAAAAGTCACAGACCGACGCGACAGACATTTTTTTGCTCTAACTTAAAATCTCGACGTTTCATAACATCCTAAGCCTGTTTGAACAATAAAAATTTTCAAAATTTTGTTTGCGTTATTTTACTTCCACTGGAAGTGGAAGTAATACATAGAAAATGGCATGACAAAAATATAAAAAATCATAATGTGCCGTGGACTACATGGTAAAAGTAATCTACTTCAAGCACTTTCTTTGAGAAAACGCATCCATACTACTCGAGGTATCCCGTAGGCATAAACGTAATCTGAAGATGCATAAGGCATAGCCAAAATAATTCGGTAATATTCGGACATAATCGTCACCGGCTTGTATGTCTCACTGGTAAAGTGGGGTCTTAGAATGTGCACAGAAAAGTCTCAAGCGTCTGCAACTAACTGATAGTTCTACAGCTTATTTTTTTCCAATTATTTCAATATAACAAACACATGATATTTTATAAGAATAGTATTTTAATTCATATTTTTATCTCTAAAAGTAAAAAATCTAGAGGTGTTTAAAACTGTTGCAAAATAAAATAAACCCACAGCCCATGCCTTCAAATGTAGTAAACTGCTGACGTACTAGGATAACTACGTCTGCACTTTACTCTCGTTTTCATTGGTCCTATTATTCTTAAAAACCCGAAGCGGTCAGTTATGCCTTAAGCGTCTGCACATTACCTATATGCATCCCGCAGCGCATCCATTTTACTCGAGGAAACCCACTGCGTATCCATACTATTTGAGGTAACCGATTGCGCATCAATGAGACTCGAGGAAACCTACTGCGCATCCATACCACGCGAGGTAACCCACTAGACATCCATTTTACTCGAGGAAACCCATTGCCATCCATACTACTTGGGGCAGTATCAATAGTACTCGAAGAAAGCCACTGCGCATCCATAGCCCTCGAGGTTACCCATACCACTTGAGGTAATCTACTACGCATCAATAGTACTCGAGAAAAGCCACTGTACATCCATAATACTCGCATCCGTTTTACTCAGAAAACCCACTGCGCATCCATACTACTCAAGGTAACCCATTGTGCATCCATTTTACTCGAGGAAATCCACTGCGCATCCATACTACTTGGGTAACCTACTGTGCATCAATAGTACTCGAGGGAATCCACTGCGCACCCATATACTTATTATACAGTGTTTTTCACTTCTCATGAAGACACCCCTCTATCTTTTTTATTTGTGGCCGAATTCATTTCAAATTTTTATCGGCCATACAACTCCATAAGACGACTTTATTCAACATACAAATGCCGCCTAGATCTAAAACGCCGGGCCTACTGCGATAAAAAGAAAATAGCAATTTTCTAGAAATCATAGTAGGCTTAGAGATAGACAAAAATTGTGTTAATAAAAGTTGTTCGGAATCACATGATATGCCCTCCTGTAAAATTTTGTGAAAATCGGAATATTTAAAAAAAAAAATTTTTGTTTCACTTCTCGTGAAGACACCCCTGTATCTTTTTTATTTGTGACCGAATTCATTTCAAATTTTTATCAGCCATACAACTCCATAAGACGACTTTATTCAACACACAAATTCCGCTTAGATCTAAAACGCCGGCCTACTACGATAAAAAGAATATCGCTATTTTCGAGAAATCATAGTAGGCTTAGAGATAGACAAAAATTTTGTTAATAAAAGTTGTTCGGAATCACTTGATATGCCCCTCTGTAAAATTTTGTGAAAATAGGAATATTTAAAAAAAAAATTTTTTTGTTTCACTTCTCGTGAAGACACCCCTGTATCTTTTTTATTTGTCACCGAATTCATTTCAAATTTTTATCAGCCATACAACCCCATAAGATGACTTTATTCAACACACAAATGCCGCCTAGATCTAAAACGCCGGCCTACTGCGATAAAAAGAATATCGCTATTTTCGAGAAATCATAGTAGGCTTAGAGATCGACAAAAATTTTGTTAATAAAACTTGTTCGGAATCACTTGATATGCCCCCCTGTAAAATTTTGTGAAAATCGGAATATTAAAAAAAAAATTGTTGTTCTACTTCTCGTGAAGACACCCCTGTATCTTTTTTATTTGTGGCCGAATTCATTTCAAATTTGTATCAGCCATACAACTCCATAGGGCGATTTTATCTAACATCTAAAGAGAACTTTTTCCAACAAATGAAAGTTGTGAACAAAAATCAGCATTTAATAAAACGCTAAAAGGGACACTTTTTATTATTACACTATTACATATCAACTTAAATGTAATATTGTTTTCTTTTTTTTCAATGGTTTTATAAACACTTGGAAATCTGTATGTACGTATGTATGATGTATGAATGAATCAAATTTACCCACCTTCCGTTATCCAATCGAGCTGAAATTTTGCATACACGTGTAATTAAATAATAAATAATTTCAATAATAGTGTATGACTTTCATTTGCTGTAAAAAGTTCTTTTTATGTGTTAGATAGAACCGTCTCATGGAGTTCTATAACTGATGAAAATTTGAATTTGAAAAATGAATTCGACTACAAGTCTTCATGAGAAGTGAAAGAAAAATTTTTTTTTTTAAATATTACGATTTTCACAAAATTTTACAGGGGGGGGCATATCTAGTGGTTCTAAACAACTTTCAGTAACAAAATTTTTTCTCTAAGACCACTATGATTTCTCGAAAATAACGATTTTCTTTTTATCGCAGTAGGCCGGCGTTTTAGATATACCTAGGTGCCATTTATGTGTTGAGTAAAGTGATCTTCTGGAGTTGTATAAAAACTTGAAATGATGGCTGATAAAAATTGTAAATGAATTCAGTCACAAATAAAGAAGATACAGGGGTATCTTCACGAGAAGTGAAACAAAAAAATTTTTTTTTGAAAATATTCCGATTTTCACAAAATTTTACATGGAGGCATATCAAGTGATTCCGAACAACTTTTATTAACAAAATTTTTGTCTATCTCTAAGCCTACTAGGATTTCTCGAAAATTGCTATTTTCTTTTTATCGCAGTGGGCCGGCGTTTTAGATCTAGGCGGCATTTATGTGTTGAATAAAGTCGTCTTATGGAGTTGTATGATTGATAAAAATTTGAAATGAATTTGGTCACAAATGAAAAATATCACGAGAAGTGAAACAAAAAATTTTTTTTGAAAATATTCCGATTTTCACAAAATTTTGCAGGGGGGCATATGAAGTGATTCCGAATAACTTCCATTAACAAAATTTTTGTCTATCTCTAAGCCTACTATGATTTCTCGAAAATTGCTATTTTCTTTTTATCGCAGTAGGCCGGCGTTTTAGATCTAGGTGGCATTTGTATGTTGAATAAAGTCATCTTATGGAGTTGTATGGCTGATAAAAATTTGAAATGAATTCGGTCACAAATAAAAAAGATAAAGGGTGTCTTCACGAGAAGTGAAACAAAAAAATTTTTTTTTTAAATATTCCGATTTTCACAAAATTTTACAGGGAGGCATATCAAGCGATTCCGAACAACTTTTATTAACAACATTTTTGTCTATCTCTAAGCCTACTATGATTTCTCGAAAATTGCTATTTGCTTTTTATCGCAGTAGGCCGGCGTTTTAGATCTAGGCGGCATTTGTATGTTGAATAAAGCCATCTTATGGAGTTGTATGGCTGATAAAAATTTGAAATGAATTCGGTCACAAATAAAAAAGATACAGGGTGTCTTCATGAGAAGTGAATCACACTGTACATACATACATAGAATCAAAAAAAATAATAGAAAATCTATAAACATCGTACAGGTTGCATGGTATTCTAATTGAAAATCATATAAGCTAGACACATACGCAAGGACGCGTCGACGCGTGGCTATCTCCTCATCTATTATTGAAACTGGTTTTAATTTAGCAGCCTACTAAAATAAATAATCTTGCGCACGCTGACGTTCGAATTACCATGCAACTTGTAGGGTGTTTTTAAACCGTAAAATTCCACATCCAGATTTTCTATCCAAGTCTCTCATAACGGAAAAAATGTGCGCTCCACTATGTGAAAATTATTGTTTATGGAACTTTAACAACATAATATTTGAAATCACCTACCCCAAAAACCTATAAAACGATATACCACATCGGTAGTGGGGGTGAGGGTGGTGGGAGGGAGTTGTAGTGGGGGCGAATGAGGTAAAAATAATCAATAAATTGGTAATGAATCTTTTTTCGAAAAAAAGGCATTCTTCATTTTCTCTTTAAATTCACTTTCTCCACTATCCCATATTATCTAAATTTTCAAATTTCGAAGGCCATGAATTTTCATTGAAAAATTTTGGGTAATCAGACCTGTAAATTATTCGGGCTATAAGGATTACCGAATTTGAAGGTATTGATGATGATAGAAAAAATGAATATAAAGAGAAAATAAAGAATGGCTTTCTTTCGAAAAAAGATTCATTACCAATTTATTGATTATTTAATGGTTAAAATAGGTAATTTTAAATGGGCCGTAATTCGAAAACCAAAAATCAAAATGTTCTTAAATTCTGAATATAGCATGCCGATCAATAATATTGCATTAGTTTTTCAACAAAAAAATGCCTAATATGATTTCTCGAAAAATCGACCCTTTTTTTCTTAATAAAAATGCACGCCAATGATTGAAATAAGTTTTGTCTTACTCAAAAAGTATAGTAATGGTCGTTGATACTGATCCAAATTTGGTTGAAATTGGATGACTAATAACTGAGCTACGTAGGTGAAAAGTGGGACACAGTATATACTAAATACCAATTTTATGGACTCTTACTTGCTTGATTTACCTATTTACCCCCGATTACCCACCCAACTTCAACGGAATAAGACCAAAATATAATCTAGTTCCAGAACTCGTTAAAATACATACGTGTACCAAACAAGTCAATATCTTAAACGGTTCCAGAGCAATCGTGCGCACAAAAAAAGACCGACAGACAGAAATTTTTTTGCTCAAACTTAAAATCTCGACGTTTCACGACATTCTAAGTCTATTTGAATAATAAAAACCGCTGCCCAAGGAATCACTACTTCCACATCCAGATTTTTTATTTGTCACTCACAACGAAAAAATTTTGTATGTGGAAATAATTGTTTCCGGAACTTTAATAATATAATATTTGAAATCCTCTACCCCAAAAACCCATAAAACGATACCCCACATCGGCAGCGGGGTGGGGGTGGTGATAGGGGGTGGTAGTGGGGGTGGATGAAGTAAAAAAACATTTTGAGGTTTCTGGTTCTTGTAGACACCTTAAATCACAATTTTTTTTCATCCCCTATAATAATGGGGTGGGGGTGGCTAATGCCAAAATTTTTTTTGAGACCTCAGCTTCTCTTGTATATACTAAATACCAATTTTATGGACTCTTACCTGCTTGATTTACCTATTTTCCCCAAATTTACCCCAATTTACCCCCCCAACCCTTCGACGGAACAAGATGAAAATATAAACTACCTAGTTCTAGATCTCGTTAAAGTACATATGTGTACCAAATTTCAAGTCAATATCTCAAACGGTTCCAGAGTGCGCACAAAAAAAGTTACAGACAGACCGACAAACAGAAATTTTTTTTTCGCTCAAACTTAAAATCTCGACATTTCGTGACATTCTAAGCCTATTTGAACAATAAAAATTTTTTTGTCGTTACTATACTTTTCCACTGGACGTGGAAGTAAAATTAAAAATTTTTTTTTTTGCGTTACTATACTTCTACTGGACGTGGAAGTAAAATTAGGCATTACCAATATTGTAGAGAATAAAAAAAACTACAACTTTTTCTTTATTGTTAATATTTTACGATTTACAGCCGCCAGAAAAGCGAATAGTTGTGCTTTACTGAAAGTTTTTGCAATTACTTCCACATCCAGTGGAAGTATAGTAACTACAAAAAAATTTTTGAAAATTTTTATTGTTCATTGTTAGAATGTCATGAAATGTCGAGATTTTAAGTTTGAGCGAAAAAAACATTTCTGTCTATCTGTTGGTCTGTCTGTAACTTTTTTTTGTGCGCACGATTACTCTGGAACCGTTGGGGATATTGACTTGAAATTTGGTGCACGTATGTACTTTAACGGGATCTGGAACTAGATTATATTTTCGTCTATTATAGGGGATGAAAAAAAAAATGTGATTTACTGTGTGTACAAGAACCAAAACATTTCAAAACATTTTTTTACTTCATCCACCCCCACTACCACCCCGCCTATCACCACCCCCACCTCATTACCGATGTGGGATATCATTTTATGGATTTCTGAGGTAGACGATTTCAAATATTATTAAAGTTCCATAAACAATTATTTCCACATACAAAATTTTTTCGTTGTGAAAGACTTGGATAGAAAATCTGAATGTGGAAGTAGTGATTCCTTGGACAGGGGTTTTTCTCTGCCCCTGTTGTTCCTACGTAGTACTTAGTTATTATCAATATTGTGGATTAAAAAGTTGCTATCTAAACAATAATTAAAACACATTAAGAAAATTACTTTTTGATGTTTTTATGTGGTCGACTATGTCATTAATTTTAAAAACTTTTTTTTAATATTTCGATAACTTTTTACATGATAGATTATTCCAATGCCTTATCTTACCCGCATTAAAACAATCAACGTGCTATCAGTTATTGTTACTAAGGTACTATATTTTATATAATACAACTTTTCTGTCAAAATTTAGGGAAAAAATTAATATATCAGGAAATGTTAATTGTAGGAATGTCGTTTTAATTTTCTGTAGAATCAAAAAAAAATGGGAGCATTCTATTTAAAATAACAAATTTCGTATCAACTTCCTCTTAAACACCGCCTGAAATTCAGATCAATATTATTTTTCTTATATACAGTCTGTCTCCGGATTGACTTCGCGATAAGTGTAATATACCAAAAGAAAATTAGTACGGCTTTCAGTTTCTGCAGTCTCGGTCTGCTTGACGTAAAATCCAAATCCAAATCTTAGTTAGAATGGGATCTAACTCGCGGAGTTAATGTAAGAAGAAAATGAAAGAAAATAAAACTGACCTTTCTGTTAATTTTACGGAAAAATTCTATTTCGATAAAATATTTGACATTGAAAGTTAGAGCCATATGCCAACTTTCATTGCGTTTGAACGAGAAAAAAAATACTACTTAAAGTGAATAGCTTTTTATTTTTTCACACAATTAACAATTTCAACGAATTCAACTACTAAAAACCTATTCAAATAGAACCCCACCTAGATTACTACATAATCCCACCATTCTTCTAATTCTTTGTAACTTCTTCTAATTTCTTCTAGAGGTATTATTATTATTGTTATTATTTTTTATTATTATTATTATTTTTGTATTATTATTATTATTATTATTATTATACTCTTCGCAAAAACGAAGAGTATATTGTATTTGATCGGCACATTTCTAAATCAGTAAATATCGCTCGTAGAGAAAATTTTTTTATATCGTTATGTTGGTGAACGAATTCTGAACAACTTTCAAAATGTCCGTCTGTCCGTCTGTCCGTCCGTCTGTCCGTCCGTCTGTCCGTCCGTCTGTCCGTCCGCCTGTCCGTCCGTCTGTCCGTTTGTCTGTCCGTCCGTCTGTCCGTCCGTCTGTCTGTCCGTCACGTTTCTTGTAAGCACGATAACTCAAGAAAGAAAAATCCGATTGTATTGAAATTTGGAGAGTAACTTAGTGTTAGCTAGAGGAAGAACCCTATTGTTTTTCAACAAAATAGATTGGTAAATAAAAAAGTTCTTAGTAATTTAAAATTTAAAATAATATTTTTTACATTTTTTTATGGCTTGTAATAAATAGAAACCTTGCGAAATGTTATTTCCTATCACTATTTTTTTTAATACATTTTACTAATGTGTGTTTCCTAATAATCACAATAAATTTTCTAATGGTATATATTACACTCATTAACAATTTTAGTAATAAGAAATGGTGGTGCAGCGGCAAGAGCTTCGTCTCGCAATCCAAAGGTCCCGGGTTCGATCCCTCTTCTTTAGAATATTCAAAAACTAACATTATTTACAAGAAAAATGCGAAGAGTATCCTATAGAATGTGTAACAATTATATAAAAAGGTCAGTAAATCGGCGAAGAGTATAATGCTTCCTCTAGTTTTTTTCTTGTATAACAAATGCCTTGAATCTTCTTTATTTTTTTATTACCGTCATACTGTTTAACATGTATTTAATCTGGTTTTATTAGTTTATATATAGATTATTTTATTGTGCACCCTCCAGTCCAGTTTTCCCTAAAAACACAATCTTATTTAGAAATACCTATATTATATTATCAACACTTGAGATATACTTGGATGTGAAACTATATTTATATACTTACAGTTTTTCTTCGCTTTCAATCAGTTATTCATTAAATGCAGATGATTATTATGATTTGTTATTAATCTTTATTATAGATTTTCCAATTTGACATTATTAGTCTTTTAATTGAGAAAGTTACAGCGACACCTGCTGGATAAGCATATAAATGCAATGTTCCTGTTTAGCAATTCTTTACAACTGGTGTGTCAACTTGCTGATTTTTCTGGCTTTTCATACCCATCCATCAGATGGCGGTATTAGTATTAAAAATACTTAGTTACGTATTAATAATAAATTCATTTTTTTGTTATAAACAAGTTATGATAAACATTTCAAAATGATGTTTAAATAATTTTGTTAAAGTTCATAGGTAGTTACAGTAGTTTATTTTTATTAAGTATTGTAACTTAGTAATTTATTTTTTTGTGAAGTTGTCAGCAGGCAATTTTTTGTGAGCTCAAAATTTTTCTTTATACCAAGTGCTGGTAGAGAAATCATTTTCCGTTTAACTTCTGACTTGGTCGTTTGCTTTTGAACTTAGTTACAGAATAATCTAAAACTTTGAAATCTGTATATTCGTGTGTGTGTTCCATCATTGAAAAGTTCGAACCAAGAAAAATTGACGAATGTGAATTTCTAAAATTGAAGAATAAAAATTTCTAAAATTGAAGAATATGAAAATTTCAGAAACTTAAGATTTTTGACTTAAGAAATTGAAAATTGAAAACTATGTTATAAATTTTTATAA
This sequence comes from Rutpela maculata, assembly GCA_936432065.2. Lineage (NCBI taxonomy): Eukaryota > Metazoa > Arthropoda > Insecta > Coleoptera > Cerambycidae > Rutpela > Rutpela maculata. The sequence goes on from OW386289.2 coordinate 6,945,799, forward strand.
AATTTATATATTAATTTTCTTAAAGTCTTTTCAAGACAATTTTTTAAGTGGAATTTAAACCACTTTAAGCTGTACTTCTACCATATACATTTGGATTTAGTTTATATAAATCCAGCATTTTGCTGTTTTGCGTTTCACATCAATAACATTGAGAACTGAACCCATACGCTAGGTATCACCGAAGGACTGGAGCTGCGAGATCTTCACTGGAGACCATCAGCACATCTCTGACAGCATCGATACCTACATCTAATTGGTGATATATTTTTACTATATAATTTTGTCGGGAAATGGACTGAACGACTTGATTTGGATTGTATTCAGAATGTTCCTGAATGCATTCACTCAATGGTAGCTGTAAAAATGGTTTACAGCCCACCTAGGAGGTTTAAACCTATACCTATGTTTAAACCTATACCTATGAACGAATTTAAGTTAATTAAAAATTTAGAATTTAATAAGAAAAAAACATGTTTTTATGTGATGTGTTTTATACTAATACACGTATCCAAATAAAAAATTAAATATTAAACCATAACCAACTAACCAGAAGAATTATTTTACCTGAAATGTTTTTAAATTCCAAATTCACCGAATCCGTGATGTGATCATGTTTTTCTTTCAAATCCAAACGCAAGTCGTTATTAAAGTTAAAATACAATTTACACTCGAAGTACTGCATATTCGATATAATTACATCAGATTTGTTTATTTATGCGCAATTCTGTTGTGCCGATTTAACGTTGACTGGTTGGGGAATACTTTCTCACATTCAAAACAAAACACACCCATTATTATTGTTAAAGTACAAGAGAGATTTAAACGAATAAACCTCAAACTCACAAAACAACAAATTGCAGCCAGAAAAGTTTGAGGCACGTTTGAGGTTAGAAAGACAGTAGTGACGTTACTTTGCAATTTTGTAGACTACAAAATTATTTTAACCTATATTGGTCCTATTTAACTTTAAGGTCACTAATATAAGTTTTAATACTTTGACTGAAGGAAAAATGTTAGCAAGGTCTAAAATATTGGGAAAGAATACTTTGAAGTCGCATGGTACTATGTTCGCCATATTATTCAACCAGCTGTAAGAAACCATTTTATAATGAAATTTTAATAAGTGATTAATTGAAAAAAATCATTAATATAGGGTTGTTTAACAGTACAATATTATCATATTTTGTACTCCAGTAAAGTCCTGCAGGGCAATTTTACAAATATTTTTAAAATAAATTTAAGCTAAAAAAAATTTTTTTTCTTTAAAAACGTAAAATACTTGAGGCGCCTTTAATATTCCCAGGTAGAATGGGTATATTTACAATGAAAATTGATTGGCAGTAAAAAACACACAGAGAGGAAGGACGAACACTTTATTTTACAACTGTGTATGACACTATATGATGTACTACTCCATCATTATAATAGAGATGTCTAGTTTCTAGTTATGTCTTTGCTGCTTGTGCCTTATGACTTATATGTAAATCATTATTGCTGTAGATAAAACCCCATTAGTTATTCCTGAGAAAGAAAGACTGCAGTTGAAAGAGGATAACTGATTTGGTAGATATTACGTATTAACGACCACAATTAAACACAATGTTTACCTTTAAATTACCTGTTAAGGGAAATATGTTCTATAACTAATAGGTCATTATAACTGAGCAGCCTTATTTAAGAGGTATTCATGACGTCGTCTCATTCCCCATTTACTTATATTTTACGTAAATTTTAAGTCAATTAGGTTAGGTTAAACGGGAAAATGAGACTAAAACGAGCTACATTACGTAATTCTAACCTAAGGTGCTACTTTGGATATGACCAGTATATAGCTAATAAAATTATATAAAAAGAATATTTTTAAGAAAAAGCTTTTATTTGAAAAAATTAAAAAGTAAAAATAATTTTTTTAAAATTCATACACTTGGAAACCAAAAGCTTTGGGGACGGTCATATAGCGCTATTGCATCGTTACTTTGCTCAACTGACCGCCCCCAAAGCTTTTGGTTTCCAGGTGTATGAATTTTAAAAAAAATATTTTTATTTTTTAGTAGAGTTTTTTCAAATAAAAGCTTTCTCTTAAAAATATTTTTTTATATAATTTTATTTTTTACTTTTTAGTCTACTTATTTTGCAGACAGACAGATAAAACTCTTTCATTTGCCCCCGCCATCCACCCCTTCCCTCTCCCGTCTCCTCACTCCTCTAACACTACTTCCCACTTCCTCCCACCCCTTTCCCACCTCTTCCCCTCCCCTTTCTCATATCTTCCCACCTCGTCCCACCACTTCCCCGTCTTTTCCCATTCCTTCCCCACCTCTTCCCACCTCTTCCCACCCCTTTCCCACCTCTGCCCACCTCTCCCGTGTCCACCATATTGAATTTAGAATGACGTCACATAGTTTATCGAATTTTACTGGTCAAACCCTTTCATTTGATACCCACATCAAGGGGGTTGTGAAGAAAAAGGCGATCCGCCATCTTGGGACGTCCGCCATATTGAATTTAGAATGACATCACATAGTTTGTCGTATTTTACTCGTTAAACCCTTTCATTTGATACCCATATCAAGGGAGTTCTGACTAAAAAGCCGATCCACCATCTTGGGACGTCCGTCACATTGTTTATCGTATTTTACTCGTCAACCTCATTCATTTGATACCCATATCAAGGACGTCCTGACTAAAAGCCGATCCACCATCTTGGGACATCCGCCATTTATGGAAAAGAAATATGCACAATGGGATATTGCTAGGATCTCTATTTCTACATAAGACTTAGCATTTACTGCATAAATAAATAATAAACTGCACATTAAATTTAAAATATATTTATAAAAATATATAACATTTTGCAGGTCACAAATAAAATATCTTACTACTTAGTTTGGCTTTGTCTATTATATTTTTTCATTCAAAAGTAACATTCTTAAAATAATAACTGATGCATTTCTATTTGAAGTATACTGTAGAAGCAACATATCACCACTTTCTTTTCTTTAACTTTACCTTAACTCCATTTTGCGATTTGAGGACTCCTTCTGAAGCTAACACTAACTTATGTTCAGGTTTGGCCGGCAGCAGCTCAAAGTTCCGTAACATTTTCGATAAAAAGCTCTTTATTTCCATCATAGCAAATTTTTGCCCTAAAAAAACAATATAAACATAAACACACCATATATAGTAGACAACCCCCCCAAATCCAAAACCAACGCTGTCGGGAAAAACACATTTGGAAAAACGCAGACATACACCCATACCCACCGACATTGTTAGTGCCGTGGCTGGAGCTCGAACCCAGTACATGACAGACAGTGCGACCAGAATATTCGCTACACAATACGCCTCAGCCTACTGCTACTACTACCGCGTATACAGTAAAACATTGTTATAGTATTTAATTTCTTAATAGAGATTCTCATAGACAAATTGTCATATTTTATGATAATAATAATAATAGTACAGGGTGGACCAAATTAGATGGAATTTAGGGTTTTCTCTAAAACTATGGCAGATAGACAAAAACCAGTGTAGATTTCCCGAGCTCGATTTTCGAGAAACAAACAATGGCGTAAACCGCGATGGTCTATCTGTTTCGACTACCGAGCTACAGAGCGTTTTTGGAAAATTGGCATTTTTGGATGACCTCTATATCTCAATTACCAAGTGTCGAATCGAATATCGAGTAACACATTCTTGAGGCACTTTTTTGAGTAGAATCCGTTGCTGACTAGAAGAAAATTATGCATGCCTCAGTTTTCGAGATATAGACATAACTTGTGTTATTTTAAATGGAACATCCTGTAAATTATTTCATTATTCGATCACAATTTAAATTAGCTATCAAACGATATATCATAAATTCCAAAAATAGGAAAACTAAACTACAACAAATGTGCAAATTGTTTTCCATTGACATCTATGTATTTTTGACACCTTCTCCTCACAGCATTTGTTGCATTTCCAATCATGACAGGAGTTATTGTCCGAAACGCAGTTTATGTTTTGTTTTCCAATTCTTCTATGTTACTAGAACGTTCTCTATATATAATATTTTTTAAATAACTCCAAAGCCAAAAGTCTGTAGGGGTTATATCGGGAGATCTAGCTGACCACAAAATTGGACCATTATTTCCTAAAAATTGAACAATATCTAAACTACATTGTTAGTTATCAATTTAGTTAACTTAGCTAACTGCAATTTTTTGCAAGTATCTAGGTCATCATTGCTCCTATGTATTATTGTACATCATATAATTTCCCAAATCTTTTGTTTAAACAATTTTCTTCCACAGTGAACTGTTTTTAAATTACAGCAGCTCGAATTTTAACAAATTATTATTTAAAAAACAGGTACTTGTCCAGAAAAATAGCCGCCATTTTGTAATGACAAGCTTTAGATGGTTTTCATTCATCTCATTTGAAAGAATATATACAAACGAAACTTAAAAGAAATCGTAAATATCTCATCTAGAACCAAACTGACAGTCTGACAAAGTTTCGTGCTCTTAGAACTTTTAAGGTTACGTATTTTCTGCTCCTTGACATATACCGATTTGAAATTGTAAGTACGCTTTAGTACTAATAATAGATACCTTCTCTCCAAATTTCATCAAAATCGGTCTACTTGAACCCAAGTAATAGAAGAAAGTTGAAAAATGACTCATGAACGCATGTCTGTTGGTTTTTAAGGTTATGTTAAACTTTTGAACTTTCCATCTCTAGTTTCGTTGCCCTTTCAGAAACAAAGATTTTGAGACGTTACACGCTCTGACAGGACCAATATAAATGGAGGTATTTAAAAAAGAAGTTCAAGAAATCAGGCACAGCAGCCATTTTGTATAAAAGTGACCCTAGACAGTTGAGCGGCGACTTCCGACCACAATGAATAGCATTTTCGTAACCCATTGGGACCGACTGATGACTTGAAAAAAAAAATCGCTTCTTTCAGGTTTATCCATTTTCAAAAATGTTTGGCTTAATATGACGCCACTAAAATTTTTTTTTTTAAACTATTTAACGTCGGCCTATTTCCGCTACCAGGGCCTATCACCGACGCCAGGAGACGAGCTACCCCCCAACCTGTAAATTTTGCCGAACCTCTTCCCTTAAGAAGAGTAGGGATCTTTTACTTGCCTAACATTTAATAGACAAGGGACCGCCTGCTTTACATCCCCTCCGAAGGATGGTATATCCACTACGTAATCCTCGTCTGAAATTACGTAACTTCCGCGTATACACTGATATACAAGCCGCTAGAAGGTGGGACGAGAACGCTGTATTTCCCAAGATAGGTGGGTCACCCATCCAAGTACTAACCGCGCTCGACGTTGCTTCAACAGGATATCGACTGATATTCACTTGAAGTCGCCTCTACGCTCGCCCCGCCACTAAAATTAATCTTTGTTTTTTCGAAAACGGAGTGTCTAAATTCTAAAAACTGCATACCACTGCTTATATAATTCGAGGGACTTTCCAATGATGTACGACTCGTCCCTCTTTCCCCATTCAAATTTTAGGGGCAGGTGAAACTCGGAAAACCAGTTTTCCCCTTCAAAAATAAAATCGACCTGTCTGAACGTTTATTTGCATCTTCGTTATTATCGGCCAAAACCTTTATGTGAAGTTTTCGTTGGGCCACCTTGTATATTATTCCTCTATGAAATGTTTCTGTCTGCTAATGTGCCTGTAGTTTCTTGTAACTTAACCATTCCCATAGCTAATTAATTTAATATCCAGGGGGTAATCACTTATGCAATATGTGGGAGGTATATGTGCAATGGTGTGCAATATCGTGCAATGTGTGTGCAATATTGCAATTGTGGGACATATAATTTCAAGTGATTGCCTCCTTGTTTAATATCATCTCTAAAAAACAATGTTAAAAGAAGGGCTTTTTGGCCTATCCGTGGTAAAGTGTAGAAGCGATCTTTTTTACTAATTTTGGGGTGCTGAAAACGAATCCGTCACCCGTTTTGGTGAAAAATATCGGGAACACATTAAAAAACAATCCTTATTTGGGTGCCATAAAGTGAAGATTCTCATTTTCCCAACCAAAAGTCATTCAATTTATTAAAGAATTTTTTAATATAAAAAACAAGTAATATTTTCTAGATAGTGATGCACACCGTACACCTCAACCGCAAAAATGTGAGAAATATTCAGGAGGTGAAAAATATTCACCTGAATTGACTAAATCGCCTTATTATGATAAAAAAACATCAACCCATCTTTTTTTTACTGATTTTGGGTTGCTGAATACGAATCTGTCATCCGAATTGGCTAAAAACATCGGGAATACAGTAAAAAACAACCCTTATTTGGGAATGGCATTGAATTCGATATTAGAACTTGCAACAAAAGTTATTCTTTAGTGCAGGAAATTCTTTCAAAATACTCAGTTTCGTTAGGTAAGTAGAAAAATAAGCAAAAATTCTAACTTCACCCCCTCTCCCTCGTTTCCCTCACCCTTCACCACCCATAAGAACGGTATAAGTTACAGTATCTAATATACGGTTATTTATTTATTAAAAAAAAACTAAAACTCCTCGTTAAATGGCTATTATCAGGTTATAATGTTATTACTTCTGAATACTCTTACTAGTACAGTAACTAGAGGTTTTAACTTCGGAATAATGTCATATTGAACTGAATTTCATTCATTTTTGGCAGTGTAATAGTAAATGTTTCACAGAAATGTTTCTATATTGTGCGGGGGCTTGCTAATTTATAGGGGGTGGATGCCACCCCCTCTCAGGGGATGGCACTTAAAATATATATATTTACTGGAGCTGAAATAGAATCAAATTTTCAGAAGAAAAGGTTCTATGCAATTTTTCACATAAATTGATAGTTTTTAAGTTATATCATTGTATCAGAAACTGGGGCAGCTTTACAGATATCAACATTCTGGAATTAATATATGTGTCATTTATAAGAAGCAAACTTGAATATGCAACTGTCATCTGGTCACCTATTTATCAAAACTCTAAAATGCAAATTGAGTCCGTACAAAGACGATTTCTTAAATATGTATTTTTCAAATCTAATGGGTCCTACCCCGAACGGTGCTTTGATCACAATATCTTACTTAACACATTCAATTTTGACTCGCTTGAACTTAGAAGAAATTGCACAGCTTTACAATTTTTATTCAAAATACTACACAACCAAATAGATTGTATGCATTTAATAAATAGAATTAAGTTTCATGTACCAAGGCTGAATGCTCGGCAACATAATGTTTTTTACGCCAATGTGAGCAAAACTAACATTCTGGTCAAATCCCCAATGTTTAACATGTGTAAGGTATTTAACGAAGTCGCCGACCTGTGTGACGTCAACTACGATAATCTAAACCATATTATCACCATGTACAAAGATGTTCATTTAATTGAATAGGTCTGATAACAATCTCCCTTAGGTTAAGAATTCTTATTAACACTACTATGTCTCATTATCGCTATTTCATATGCTTTGTTTTATTATTAAGACTGAGTATGTTTCCAAACTATAATATTAATGTATACAAGATATTCATGTAATAGTTTAAGATTGATTGTAATTGCACTAATATTAAGAATTCACATTTTCACTATTGAGTCTCATTATCACCATATTATATATTAGGTTTATAATTAATAACTCTGATTATAATTTCGTTTAGATTAAGAATTCTCATCAGCACTATGTGTCTCATATTATTACCATTTCATATGTTTTATTTATTATTTTCTGTAATTGGGTGTCAACCTGTTGAAAATAAACGTATTATTATTATTATTATTATTATTATTATTATTATTATAACGACTCCAAAATTGCGATTAAAGCTTAAACAAAAACAATTTCCAAACGGCTTTCGTCAAGTATCTCGAAAAGTATCACTTTATCGAAAAAATGTTACAGATCAATTACAGAAAGTACAAACTGGGAATTAATTATATTTTTTGTTTATTTATGTAGGATTAATAATTTCGGAAATATTTAAATTTATATTAGGTATCCAAGTGTTTTAAAATGCATTTTTTTCTAAAGCAAGTGCTTTAATTGAGCAAAAAAAATTGAGCATCTAGGTAATGCTACATCTTAACGAAAAACTGTATTTGAGATAATTTTTTTAAATTACTGGCTAATTAGAGTAACAAAATGGCGACCTTTTTATATAAAAAAATATAAATACTTATATTTTTCCGTCATAACTTCTTTATTTCTTATGCTACAGGAATGAGTAAAAAATAATTTAAAAGCGCAATTAATTGTCTCTAATTTCATTTATTAGCATGCGTGATGTAGGTGTCACAATTTCTGAGTTATTTAACATTTAAACTGCATTTTTCGTCTTATAAACGTTGGGACGCCATTTGTAAACTTTCATATCTCCGAAACTATTAAATCTATGTAAATAAATATACAAGCAAAATTCATTATCAGTTTATGAGCTTTATTTTTGGTCTCTACCCATTTTTCAAAAAAACTAATATTTATTGAGATATTTGCAAGTAATGCTGTATACACACCAAAAAATTTGAGCATCTACGTCATGCTATATATTAATGAAAAACAGTGTTTGAAACTCCTTTTTTTAATTACTGGCTAATTACAGTAACAAAATGGCGATGTTGTTATTAAAAAAAATGTGTAGACGCACATTGCTTCGGTCATAACTTCTTTGTTTTTTATGCTACAGAAACAAATAAAAAACAGTTGAAAGCTTAATTAATAACCAATTATTCTACCTACTAGCATCCTTGACGTAGATGTCACGGTTTCTGAGAGATTTAACTCTCACTCTAAATAATTATCTTATGAACACTTGGATGCCAAATGTAAACTTGAATATCTCTGAAATTATTAATCCTACATCAATAAACAAAAAATATTATTAATTCCCAGTTTGTACTTTTTGTAATTGGTCTGTAACACTTTTTTGATACAATAATACTTTTCGAGATACTTGACGAAAGCTGTTTTGAAATACCTTTTCCTTAAGCTAAAATTTTGAAGACGTTATAATTTAAAAACTATCAATTTATGTGAAGAATTGCATAGAGCCTTTTCTTCTTAAAATTTGAGTCTACTTCAGCTCCAATAAATATATATATTTTTAAGTGCCACCCCTTGAGAGGGGGTGGCATCCACCCCCTACAAATTAGCAAGCCCCCACACAATATAGAAACTTTTCTGTGAAGCATTTACTATTACACTGCCAAAAATGAACGAAATCTGTTGAATATGACATTATTCCAAACTTTTACATATTTTTTACCCATAAGGACTGTACTATACACCCATTCCTACCAATTAAGGTGGTGGATTTTATCTTTTTAGAGTTTTTATTTGTTTTAATTGCAGAAGAAATCCCTAATCACCCAGTTTGATGTTTTTTTTTTTCATAATAAGGTGATTCAGTCAATTCAGATGAATATTTCTCCCATTTTTTAGCGTTGGGGTGTACGGTGTGCATATCAGTATCCAGAAAATATTACTTGTTTTTTATATTAAAAAAATATTTAATTATTTAAATGTCTTTTGGTTGGGAAAATGAGACTCTTCAGTTTATGGCACCCAAATAAAGGTTGTTTCTTAATGTAGTCCCGAAATGATTCGCCAAAACGGGTGACGGATTTATTTTCAACACCTCACACTTTACCACAGAAAAAAGCCCTTTTTTAGCATTGTTCTTTAAATTTAAACTAATCTCACCCTCGTTTGCTTGTGTTTCCTTTCCTTTGGGCATTTGGCATTTTTTTTTAATTGCCCTGTCACCCAACTATCAAAATAGTAATTAAATCAATAACAAAATGTAAGGTTTACAATATTCAAATAATTAAATATTTAACGTTAAATATTTATACTGTTTACAAAATGAAATTCTTCTAGTAAATTTACATTCATCACCAAACAAATTACACAATGAAATGTTAGTTGTGATTTCTATCAGAATATGACCAAATATTTCCGATTTTTTTTTACTACTTTATACAGGATCTCACTGAACAATGAGCATTGTTTTGGGCGCGTGTTTCTAACATAAAATAGTTAAAAAGTTTTAATAAAGTTCTTTCAATTTAAAAAAAAGAATATTATTGTTTTACTTCAATTCCTTAGATAAATTAGATATTTACTTTACCTATACAATTGCGAGGTCCTGCGCTAAAAGGGATATAACTGAAGGGCCTTGTTCCATCATTGCGTTCAAATCTCCCAGGGTCAAATTTATTTGGGTCTTGGAAATAATCTGGATCCCTAAGCACTCCATAAATGAAGATGGCTATCTTAAGACCCTTAGGTAAGATGTTACCTGAAATAATGTTTTAATATATGTATTTATTGTACCATTTATATAAAAAGAAGAGGAAAGGAAAAAGGTGTGAGACTTTCAATTATTTGTGTTCATACCGTGAAAAAAAATAAGATCAATGGTTGGGACAAATGACGGAAACCAAACAAGTGAACATTGGAGTTAAGCAAGGATGCCCCCTATCCCCACGACTATTCACCACAGTCCTAGACCAAGTGCAACAAAGCACAATAAGAGAAACACCAAACAAAGGCACTGAAACACTGAAACAATCGTACTAACATACGCCAATGATCTCCTAATCGTCACAGAAGAGGAAGAACACATTCTCAACTTCCTAGAAAACATGAACTCAAAATAAGCTTCAAGAAAAGTCTAATAATGCTGCGAGATCCGTCAATAAAAGACAGCCTAACCAACGGAGAAGGATACGAAGTAGGCAACTACTCCTAAATAATAACGAACAGATTGAAATACCTAGGAACATATCTAACGAATCGACTGGAAAGGAGAGAATTAAAACGGCACAAGGGCAATTATACCGTTCACTACGAAAAGCAAACCATCATGGGTCTGACCACAGTGTACAGGTTGGACCAAATTAGATGGAATTTGAGGTTTTCTCTAAAACTACGGCAGATAGACAAAAATCAATATCGAGAAACAAACAATGGCGCAAATCGTGATCGTCTATCTTTTTCGGCTACTGAGCTACAGAGTGTTTTTGGAAAATGGACATTTTTTATATCTCAATTACCAAGTGCCAAATCGAAAATCGAGTAACACATTCTTAAGGCACTTTTTTGAGTAGAAACTGTTGCTGATAAGAAGAAAATTATGCATGCCTCATTTTTCAAGATATAGACACAACTTGTGTTTTTTTAAATGGAACACCCTGTAAATTATTTAATTATTCGATCACAAGTTAAATTAGCCATCCAACGATGATATATCATATGTCATATTTATCTCTAGAAAAATTGGTTAATTTCTGAAAAATCTAATACTTTTGTTAGGAGACCATGGAAAACTATTAACAACTACACTTCTTATAATGTAAAATAATTTTGCCAAAAACAATAAATGTTTGAATTGTCTTCCATTGACATCTACGCATTTTTGACACCTTCTCCTTGCAGCATCTGTTGCATTTCCAATCGCGATAGGAGTTATTGCCCGAAGGGCAGCTAATGTTTTGTTTTCAATTTCTCTATACTATTAGAACATTTTCTATATATAACATTCTTTAAAAAACCCCAAAGCCAAAAGTCGGCAGTGGGAGATCTAGCTGGCCACAAAATAGGACCATTATTTCCTAAAAATTAAATGATATCTAAACTACTTTGATGTTTATTGATATCCAGTTAGCTAAATTAATTGTTAGTTATCAATCTAATTAACTTAGCTAACTAGAAATTGATAAACTAGTCCTGAGAGGTATATAGATACCTATCCAATCCTCCCCAAATTGAGCATTTAAATAATTTCGTGTCTTATTTGACGTATGGGGCGCCCTCATATTGGTAAATTAATCTTTGAAATTGTCTTACAGGCATATTGTCTACAAAGGGCTCTATTTCTTGTCGTAAAATGTTAATAACATTTTCGGTATTCAAATTACCGTGAAAAATTGATTATTTGGTATCCAATAAACCACACCATACACCAAATCCAAATCGTCCTTGATGATTAACTGTAGCCATTATGTGCGGATTTTCATGAGCCCAATGGTGGTTATTATGCCGATTAAAAATTCCGGCATTGCTTATATGGGTCTCGCCTATCCATATAATTGTTCCATCCTGACACTTCATTGAACTGACGCAAAAACCACTGGCAAAAATCGAGACGCCTTTGAAAGTCGTTTGGGTATAGATGGTGACTAATCCTAATTTTGTAGGGTTTAAATTTATTTTTCTTTTAAGCAACGCAACGCAGTTGTTTTTGGGATTCCTAAATTTTCCTGTATTTCACGAGACGATATATTAGGATTTTCTCTTACAGTTTCTAAAACTATATTTTCTACAGCTTTTCTACCTGCTTTATTATATATTTTTGCTCGAGGTTTTACAAACGATCCAAACTCTTTTAAATTCTGTTTAGCCTTTTCAATATTTCTATGACTAGCTGTCCCTTTTCCGGATATCTAAAAATATTGTTTAGGCGGTACTTTTGGCACAAAGTTTTGCTGTCTATAACTTACCTGATAAAATAAAGCTCGAAAGCTAAATTTGAATCTTCTCTGCATTCTATAAAACACTTAATCATATCATATTTTTCACCATTACTAAATTGAACCATTTTTAACAATACTCACTCACAATTAACTCACAAATTAGTTTTTGACATTTACGATTATTTCGATTTTCTTTTTTTTTTACCATGGCCTTCTCAATAAATATTAGAAATGCTATAAATATGCATAGTTGTCAATGGAAGACAATTCGAACATTTATTGTAGTTTAGTTTTTCCTATTTTTGGCAAAATTATTTTATAACAAGTGTTGTTGTTATTAATAGTTTTCCATGGTCTCCTCTTTTTCTAGAGATAAATATGACATAATATGAATTATCGTTGGATAGCTAATTTAAGTTGTGATCGAAAAATGAAATAATTTACAGGGTGTTCCATTTAAAAAAACACAAGTTATCTAGTATCTATATCTCGAAAACTGAGGCACGCATAATTTTCTTCCTATCAGCAACGGATTCTACTTAAAAAAAATGCCTTAAAAATGTGTTATTCGGTTTTCGATTCGACACTTGGTAATTGAGATATAGAGGTCATCCAAAAATGCCAATTTTCTAAAAACGCTCTGTAGCGGTAGTCGAAAAAGATAGACGATCGTGGTTTGTGTAAAACAAAAAATATTACGTAGTTTCACAACAGCGAATTATCATCAATCATCCAGATGATCATTGTCGTCATCCGGTTTATCACCAACCGATGAAGCAGAGTCAATGTAATTATTGGAGCAACACGAGGAAAATTGCTGTGAGTGTTCCAATATTTTCTTATTATTTTAACGCCTTAGTCTTTGGAATTATGAATACGTAATCTTATTACAAAATATACGTGCAATATGATTCTGATATATTCAAAGTTTTTAGTGAAAGTGGCGAATATTTTAAAAATATTTTAATTTCGCATTATTCATTTGCAAGCTCAGAAAAATATATTCTAGCTCTGTAAATCAACGTGGCTTTAACAAGAACAAATGAATGCTGCATTCGAGAAATTACGAAATCGTGCTCCTTATATTTTACAAGAGACTTCACATAATAGTGGTTCAATTTCTATACCTTTGTATTCAGTGTCTTCAGATACTTCTCTACCTATCATCGGTACTGAGGGATAGAGCCTAAGCGTCTCCTTAATTACCAATTCCAAATACTTCATTGCTTGTAAATCGTTATAAGATGCTCCTCTGGATATATCTTCACCAAATATATCTTTCTGTTCCTGAAGGGCACGCTCCTATGAACATAAAATCCGTTAAATATATATAGGTGCTTGTATATTTTAGTATCTATGTACATAAATTGAAAGACTGAAACGTTGTAAATATTATCCTATAATAAAAAAAAAATGACAAAGATGTTATTGAAGGGATTATTTTATATAAGCATTGTATTGGTACAGTCCATTCATAGATATAATACCGTGGCCATCTACTTGCTATTAGCACTGCCATAAGCTGAAAATATAATTATCTTGTTAAGAGATTACACAGCTAGTCCATACCAAAGTTGCATGGGTAGCGACCAAGCATGACTACTCCCCCGTTTGCGAGGGAGGCCAACACGATGGTGTAGTCGCGTGGTCCCTACCTCCCTCGAACTACCCATAAAACAAAATGGGCATGGAAGAGTAGTTTTTGAGGACTAAGAGAGAAAGTGATGCCACGATCGTGTTCTCCACCCTTGAAAAAGGGGGATGCCTTCTTTAAAACCTTCTCTTTGAGGGACACTTCAGGATTGAGGTTTCAATCCCCGGGGGTTGTTATGTCTGGTTGCGAAATTTTACAGGACATATTGAGTTTCCTCAAAAAAAAAACGATTCAACAAGTCCTCGCATGCCTGAAAACGAGAAATGGGGAAAAGGAGTGGTTTTTCGCGTTTAGGGTAGTTCGAGGGGGTATAGTAGCGTGTGTGAGTCGGAAAAAAACCCGAAAATTGTAAATATTTTGAGCCGGAACAAGATTACCTCCCCTCTCCGTTTTCGAGGATGCTAAACACGATGGCGGTGTCAGAATTTCTCTTTGGGGTTGCGCAACCCCTCAAAACGGCCAAAAATCACCCCCGAGAGGGGTAAAACGCGCTTCACTCGATTTCCCTGCAGAAAATAACCTTCCCCCCGTTTTCGAGGATGCTGAGCACGATGGTGGTGCTGGATATCGCCTTCGACCCCAACCAACCCTCCACCGGCCAATACTCGCCCCCGAAAGGGGTGAATTTTTTTTTTTTTCGTAATATCAGGCAAATTGCATTTCTATCCGTTTTCGAGGATGCTGAGCACGATGGTGGTGCTGGATATCGCGTTCGACCCCGACCAACCCCTCCACCGGCCAATACTCGCCCCCGAAACGGGTGAATTTTTTTTATATATATGTATAATATATATGCTAAATATACATGTGTATGGGTGCATATTAATACATCCTCGAAAACGGAAATAAATGTGTTTCCCGCTGATATTACAAAAAAAAAAAAATTCACCCCTTTCGGGTGCGAGTATTGGCCGGTGGAAGGGTTGGTCGGGGTCGAACGCGATATCCAGCACCACCATCGTGCTCAGCATCCTCGAAAATGGATAGAAATGCAATTTGCCTGATATTACGAAAAAACAAATTCACCCCTTTCGGGGGCGAGTATTGGTCGGTGGAGGGGCTGGTTGGGGTCGAAGGCGATATCCAGCACCACCATCGTGCTCAGCATCCTCGAAAACGGGGGGAAGGTTATTTTCTGCAGGGAAATCGAGTGAGGCGCGTTTTACCCCTCTCGGGGGTGGTTTTTGGCCGTTTTGAGGGGTTGCGCAACCCCAAAGAGAAATTCTGACACCGCCATCGTGTTCAGCATCCTCGAAAACGGGGGGGAGGTAATCTTGTTCCGGCTCAAAATATTTACATGTTCGTCCGACTCACACACGCCACTAGTAGGGACCGCGCGACTATCACCATCGTGTTGGCCACCCTCGAAAACTCGAGGATTGCCATGTTTGGTTGCTACCCTTGCACTTTTGGGGTTTCTGCAACTTTAGCATGGACTAAGCCCCACACAAAACAGAAGTATGTTGTACCAGAAACGAGACCATCGAGGTCATTTTATGATTGACTTCGGCGACTAGGACGTTCCCATTTGATAAATGAAAGTGTATCTTCAAACGACCTTAAAAATGGATAGATAGATAGATTTATTTCCCAACAATTACAATTTAGTTCTATAATTCATAATATTAACACACACATATAATAATAAATGTAATTTAAACCTATTAAAAGGCATATGGGAAAAGAGGTAATTTAGTAAATAATATTAAAAATACTGATACAAACATAAGAACCTGAAATAAAATCAATAGTTATTTACGTAACAAGTTCCGAAAGTGTTCTTTTACTGGACGAGTAAGCAAATTCCAGGACGAGCCGTAGACGAGGCCTGGAAGCTTGTGCGTCCAGTAAAAGCACTTTCGGGGCGTGTTACGTACAATATTTTTCCTTCAATCGCCTCTTTAATGAAACCAATTGAAATTGGTATATTTTCAAAATCACTGTCATCACTGTCCATTTTGAAATAATTATTATCTGACAGTTTTAAGCGTCATTATTTTGTTACCATAGCAACACGACTGTTTAGCGTCGAGTACGAATGTGATTAATGTGATTCATAGCAAAATATAACTTGCAAATTGACATTGACGTTTAGATGATCTGTCATTTTACAGTACTACTACCCGTAATAGCTACTTTCGGGGCTAGTACTAGAGTACGCTACTTTCGATGCAAGAATCGTACCGAAAGTACCTACTTTTAAAACGATTGAAGAAAAACGTATTTACACGTACAGTGAACAAGAAATGAAATAAACAAATGGTAGATATCAAGCGACCAGACGCAAAAAAATGCTTTGCTTGGATACCAGTGACTCATTTGAACGTTTGTGTCAAACGCTGTTTTATTTAATTGTTCATAGTATTGTCACATTTTTCTGCAATGGCATCTTTTTCTAATGCCGAATATGCCGATATTCTCTTTATGTACGGAATAGCCGACGGAAATGCAGGAGCAGCTAAAGATTTTTATCGGGAACGATTTCCAATGAGAAGAATTCCCAATGTCCAGGTGTTTTATAACACATATCGACGTATACGTGAAACAGGTAGCCTTCATCATAGGGAACGGGTGCATATTGTGCAACATGGTCCTGAAGTAGATGAGCAACTTTTGGAGGCTTTCGAAGCAGATCCTACCAGCAGTATTCGAAAAGTAGCTCGTCAACTGAATTTGTCCATATGGAAAGTTTGGACATCTCTTGGGATTGAAGGAAACATCCATTCTACTACACGTCTATTCAGAGACTCGAAGAGGGTGACCTAATACGGAGAACTGTTTTTCCCGTTTTGTGTTGAACGCTGATCTGCAAGATGAACGTTTTGTTAAAAGTATTTTGTGGACAGACGAGTCGAAGTTCTCTCGAAAAGGAATAACAAATTTTCACAAGCTTCATTACTGGGCTGATGCTGACGAAAACCCGCACATGAAAAAACAAACGTCCTTTCAATACAAGTTCAGTGTGAATGTATGGACAGCGGTAATTGACAGAGCTTTCATTGGTCCATACTATCTTTCAGGCAATTTAAATGGAGACAGTTATTTAGAGTTTTTGCAGAATAATTTACCAGATATCTAAATGTAAGAGACCTGCCTGATATTTCAAAACGACGGATGTCCTGCTCATTACCGAATTACGGTGAGGGAATTTTTAGACGAAACATTTCCTAATCGTTAGATTGTTAGAAATAGGGTAATATTGTGGCCAGCGAGGTCTCCAGACTTGACGCACCTTGATTTTCTTGTATGGAGTCGAATGAAAGAACTAGTTTATGAGATTGAAATAATCGACAGTGACCACCTTGTATGGAAAATTAATGAAGCAGATGCCAGAGTGAGGGAAGAAATGAAGTTAGGTGTCACCACTACCCAGATACGAAACAGGGCACGTAAATGCGTTAGAAATGGAGATTCTCATTTTGAAAACCATATGAATTAATTATTAGTTTTAGTTACATTTGTTTTAGTTAGAACTGGAAATAAAAGTTATAAAGTGATCAATACTTATTTAATTTTTTTCCTTATTAAAAATGTAATGCCTACAAATGTTTCCTTTTTAGTATAATGAACTATAATTCTGTCATAAGGTGGTATACCATTGGAAAGAATATGCAATAGAGAAGTTTTTAAAACTATTTGAATCTCTTAAAGTAGTGCCGCTTTTGAGAACATTTTACTTGAAATAAAAAAAAATCGAACCAATGTATTTCAACACAAATTGTCCTACATAATTTGTATACCAATACTTGGCATTTCTTCTTGTGCTGTTTCGATAAAGTGCATATTAAGAATATCTAAAAAAATATTTAAGAAAGCTGAAAGTATTTAGTTTCATAAATAATAACATGTATTAGTAACAACTCAACTATTTCGCAAAAATATCTAAAAATGTCGATATCTCAAAAACGGCGAGACTTTGCATAAGGGTAAATATAGTCATATAGGTTCCAAACGACCTCAACTATCACCCAGTCAAAACTTTCTATCGATGTATCAAACACTCTGTATAGTCACTGGCAAGCAGGTAGTCAATATATTATATCTTTGAACAGAGTATATCGTTTAACTTTTTGAAGAACTTACCTGAACCTCTGGATTATTTGCCAGTGCGAATGAAGCGAAACTCATAGCGGCGGCAGTGGTATCATGTCCCTGAAATTAAAAAAGAAATGTACATATTCAACGAGGCAATCCCCCTTCAATTCTTCGACTGGACTGAAGAGAACATATATAGTAAAATTAGTGGAAGCATTATACTCTTCGCGGATTTACTGAGCTTTTTATATAATTGTTACACATTCTAGGTATATGATACTCTTCGCATTTTTCTTGTAAATAATGTTAGTTTTTGGACATTCTAAATTTTGTCACATCAACTTTGTTGTGAAAAAAAATATATGAAAAAAAAATAAAAAAAAAACAGCCTGTATAAATATGAGATATCCAGGGAAAATACTGGGTAATAATAATCACTTTGTTATAAAATAATTGTTGTTTAATTAGATCTTTCCAACATGACATACAATACGCAACTGAGTACAAATAAAATCTTATTACAAAAAGTAGATAAAAAGTTCTAACAAAAAAGTACACTTACTTTAGTAGTCAATTAAATTAACTATAAAAAATACAAGTCCGTTGAAATGGAAATCATAAATATTTTCTCTGATTAATAATTAACAATAATTAATAATTAAATATATAACAATAAAAAAAAATCATAGAGAATAACATTTCGCAAGATGTCTATTTAAGTACAAGTGACAAAAATTATAAGACAATTTTTTAAATTTAAATGATTATTAACTTTTTTATTTATTTATTTATTTGTTTACTGATTGATTTAATAGGGTTCTTCCTCTAGCTAACACTAACTTATATTGCAAATTTCAATACAATCGGACTTTTCTTTCTTAAGTTATCGTGCTTACAAGAAACGTGACGGACGGACAGACGGACATTTTGAAAGTTATTCAAAATTCTTTAACTAACACAATGATATGAAATTTTTTTTGTCTGCGAGCGATATTTACGGATTTAGAAATGTACCGATCAAATGTAATATACTCTTATTCGTTTTCGTATTTGCGAAGAGTATAATAATAGGTGGTCCCTGGGAACGGGAAATTTTGAAAACATCATAATTTTGAAAGTAACTTTGCTTATTGAAAATAAGATATAACAATGGCTAGGTAATTATCAAGGATCGGAATCCGAGCGTCATTTGAGGGCCGGCTTTACACTTACCGCTATGATCGACTGTGTGTGTTACTTGTGAATGAGATATTAATGGCTGCTACATATATACCTACACGGAAACCGTTTTAACGGCACCACCCCATCGCCCATATTCATCAACTGACCAGATTATATAATTTATCAAAATAATATAGGTTATTATTAGGAACGGAAATTACCCTGTTTTTTACATATTACCTAATTATATCTGCATTTCTAGAGAATTGCTAAAGTAACATTATTGAATCATAAAACTTAGCATAGGTACTCCCCCAGCAGTTTATAACTATAAGTTAAAAAAATTTATTTTCGTCAAAGAATTGTAATAAGAATGAGTAACACAAACTGCCACGGCCAATGCTTAACAAATACTAACAAAAATCAGTTCCAACCAACTAGAGATGAGTTGCTATTTAGTAATCTGTTATTTTATAACTGTTATTTGTAAATAGCATTGACACACTGTTATTTCTATTCGAAAGTAACAGATAAGAAACACGACGTAGTAAAAATGTTCTTGCTGACTGCTGTTAAACTGTTATTCAGAAAACAGCAGCAGCAGATAATGAAATCACGCCGCAACCGCGTAGACTTATGTGAAATAAAAGAAAACGTAGTTGTCATCGGCTTTATGTACACACTTTTTACTTGCTTTTTAATCATAATATATTTAGATCTTTCCCATTTTCTTCTCAGTGTGTATATTTTCGATTACCCACATACCGACTTTAAAAATGAAGGGCTGCTAGAGATGAATATTTTTCTAGAAATCTCGAACCATCCGTTTTATATACTGACTTTTAGCTGTTTTTTAATCATAAATATGTTCAGAGCTTTTATATTTTCTTCTCCATATGTATATTTTCCTGCATCTCCTGCGTGTTTGACCTTTTGGCGTGTTTATTTCAGCAACAAAAATTTAATTTCTGTTATTCTGATATTTCTTTATTAATTTAACATGAAATTGATTCTTAAAACATAATTTATGTAAATAAACCTGTTTATATTTTTTTTACATGTATATGAACGTAAAAAAAATCAGTTAATATCTCTATAAAACATAAAAATCAAAGAATTTTTCATGCTCGTTGGCCAGCGGCAGTAGCACGATGAATAAAATAACATCTCTGAAATAACATTTGCAAACTGCGCGCTGGGGTTTGCGAATGCCACTACTTTTCAACTACATATTATTTTTAAACTGCTATTTTAAACTGTTATTTCAAACTGTTATTTCAAAATAGCAGTAGCAGTTTAAACTGTTATTAAAAAATAACTGCTTTTACCCATCACTAGTTCCAACAAAACAAGTTTAGATTACTTCTATGCATTACGGTACCACCCCTTAATTTTAGAGGCTAGTCAACGAAGTGGGTGGAGCATTTAAGGAATTAGTAATGCCCAATACAATGGAGAATAACTGTCAAACAAATTAAACGTAATCGAGAGCCGCTCTACATGATCAAAATGAGTTTGTAAAAACACGTAAATCGTCCAATCATTTATTTCAAGATTTCTGGAATATTCGATGTTTGCTATTACCTGTTCATTACGATTCGAGTATTTTCGTTGATATTTTTCTGTGTGACGTCATATGGACGTTTCTGAAAGTTTTATGTAGGGTATTTAAAACGAAAGCGCGAGCCGACGGGCAGTAAAAACTTTGAATTTAATAGAATTTCTAATCGTGTACGTGCAGTAGGTATACAGGGTGTTTTCAGAAGTAATAGAACAGGGTAATTTGATTGCTTTTGCTTTCACGCAATTTCAATTACATAGATGTCACATATTGAGTCGACTTTTGAAGAACGATGGCTTCGAGAAGATCTTCACGGGCCTCAACTATTAGCTCATGGATATTACCTTAATAAGATGTAATTTTAAAAACGTTGATAAACTTATTGCAAGCGTAAAAAAAGTATTTTTAAAAGCACCTTCAAGAATTAAATATTTTCAACAAAAATGTCCTGGCTTACAACTACCACCGCAGCTGACAATAACCCGATGGGAACACGCATCGATGCTGCATGTTACTACGCAGATCATTTTGAAAATATTCAAGAAGTTATTAACAACTTACCAAAAGAATCTAGTACCATAAAGAAAGCTAAAGACTTGCTTTCATTACCTAACCTAAAAACGGATTGATCATTAAAAATAATTTTAAAAAGATTGCCGAAGCAATAGTGGAGCTTGAGAATCCTAAACTACCTATAAATAAATCATTTAAAAAATATGCAAGAAGTAATAAAGAATATATCGGGTGATTTAGAAAAAAGGCTGAAAACAAAATATTCATCAATTTTAAAGAAAAATCTCGACTTTGAAATTGTAATAGAAATAAAAGAAAAAATTATTACAAGTATTATGGGTAACTGATATACCGCTGTCAAAAATAAAATATGCCCCCACGATGACAGTTGACTGCGAAACATTGTTCTCGGTACAATAGTGGATATTGATCCTCGTCGGAACAGGTTAAACAAAGAAAATTTGGAAAAAATTATTACAGTACTTTTTGACTCAATATATATTTAATTAATTTTCAAGACATACTTGACAGAAAAACGATAGCATATTTGTTTTTTAAAAATTGTTTAATTAATTCGTTTTTTCACTTATTTCAACCCACTATTATTATCGTATGTACTATAATGTAACATAGAGGCATATTGTATTGTGGCTGTTTGAAATAAAGTAATATTATTTTTATTATTGTTAGTATTAATATTATTACTATTTTATTATTATTGTAAAAATAATAAACACAATTTTTGACAATAAGTATTCATAATAAATATTTTCCGTTTTGCGTATTTTTTTACACTACTACCTTAGTACGGACCTGGAATGACGCCCAAAATTCCGATCTTTGGTAATTATATGCATTTTTTATTTTTTTAAAATAATGCCTGGTATTTACCAGGAAAATAAAACTCCGTGAAGAAATTGCCAATATTCCGTTAGACATATTGCATCGTGACATAGAAAATTCACCAATCGTATTCAAGAGTGCGTAGAGATAAGGGGAAGACATTTGTCTTCCCCTTATCTCTACGCACTCTTGAATACGATTGGTGACATTTTCTATTTCACGATGCAATATGTCTAACGGAATATTGGCAATTTCTTCACGGAGTTTTATTTTCAACTCCTGAATATTTCTTGGTTTGTCAACAAAAACCCTATGCTTCAAGTAACCCCACAGAGAGTAATCGCTTGCCGAAAGGTCTGGCGACCTTAGGGGCCATTCAATGTTTCCACGCCTGGAGATAATGTGACCAGGAAATAACCTCTGCAAGGCATTTATTGATTCTCTTGTGGTATGTAGAGTAGCTCCATCTTGCTGAAACCACCAATCTTGGATCCCTGGACACATGTTTAATTGTGGCATCAAAAACTGGTTGATCATTTTGGTATAGCGTGCAGAATTGACTGTCACAGCATTTCCATCATTGTTTTCAAAAAAATAGGGACCGATAATTCCCATTGAAGAAATTGCACACCAAACTGTTACCTTCAGGCTATGTAACGGTTTTTGATGAAGTTGTGGATTTTCGGAATTCCAATAAGTATCTATAATTTTGTTTGTTTGTGTAGCCACATAAATGAAAATGAGCCTCATCAGAAAACCACAAGTTGTGATTAATTCCACGTTCTAAAATAATTTCAGAAAAATGTAGGCGTCTTGGGAAATCTGTTGGTTTTTTTTCTTGAACTATTTGAATTTTATACGGATGAAGATTCAGATCCTTGTGTAAAATTCTAAGCAAAGAAGATTTACCTAAGTGCAATGCCTGGGCTCGTTTTCTAGCTGAACGTTTTGGACTGTGTTCAACAGATGCTCTGACTCGTTCAATGTTTTCACTTTTGTTGGGTCCTTTAAGTTTAGATGTATTGGCTGTACCTGTTTCTTTAAATTTACGAATCTGTGATTTTATGGCATGAGCGGAAGAAATTCTTCCGTGACGAGGAATCGCAGTGTAGTCGAAATTGCCGCTGCACAGCAACTACACTGTCGATATTATTATAATACGATTTTATTGCAAAAGCACGCTGCTCACCGGACCACTGTTCCATGATTACCAAATGGCATGTAATGACAGACAAAATGACAAATAAATCCATGGCCAGCTATACATAGTTACAAAATAAAAACATTTTCAAAACTTTAATTTTCAATTGAATACTTTTTTCCGGACAACGCATTGTTTCCGAGTTATAAGCCAAGAATAGAAAAAAAAAGGGGGCTTTTCCACCCCCCTCCCCCTAAAGTGGCATGGCTAGGGGCGGGGACTTTTATTATGTTTACCTCCTAACTACCCCCAACACATTCCTGAATAGGAAAATTATCCTCCCCTCCGTGTCCTCTACAATCTCCTTTTGGGCATTCATTGATTGGACTAATATAAAAAATATTGCGTACTTCGTAAAATTCGTACCTCAAACATAAATGTGTCGACCTCCTCTCGAATATCCTCCCTGGATAAAGACTTGCCGTCAATAGTGGATTGCAGAAGTATATCCAAAAATGCCATCTTCTTCTTTCTCCCCAAGTCATCCTTTCCTTTGTCGTTTTCCCCAATTTGTTTATTTTCCAGTTCCTTTTTCCTCGCATCAATGACTGAATAGGTAACAGAGTGTAATTGCTTTACAGCCCTTAGTTCTGTGTAGTAGTCGCTTGATAGGACATAAGTGAGGTCATACTTTTTATGTAGAGAAGTGCCACGCTCACTAATTATCCTGAGCATTTGTTTCACATTTGTGACGTATTCGGAATTTTTATTCATCTGAGCGTTTACAGGTACTCCCATAGCTGTTTCTAAAACCACAAAGAAAAATGTATTACACTGATCATTCATATGATATCTTGGGAATGGATATCGTCAAATCATGCAACAAAAAAGAAAAAATATAGAAAATTGTAAGAGGCACATGCAGATCTCTATTATATTCAAATGTTGATGCGTTACGCGTTTATGGTAGATAACTTGTCGATATCTCCTTTAATTTTTGCAGATAAGTACTGGTTCACAGACAGCCCAAAACCCCTGAAGGAACTGGAGCCGGAGTATACAGTTGCAACGCAAAGGAAAGAAAAATGGAACTTCAAGCCTGAGTAGTAATGCAACTGTCTTTCAGTTTAAATATTTTTCTTAAATAAATATGCCAAATAATTTTTAATATTAATACTTTCGAAGTTTCGACAGTGATTTCAAATTAGGTTAAGAATCGGGCAATAATTAATTGACAGATAGTTATACCACGGTACTGGAAGGGGTTGAATCTTTTAAGGTGATATTTAGCCCAGACGGCAGAGGGAATTTTATAGTAAAATCTCCAAAAACTTGCAAAATGAATAATTTTTTTTTTAATGAGTTCGTGAAAGTGTATAGAATAAATCCTGAAAAGTTTACGTTCCGCTTGGATGCAGAGCATAAAAAAAGTGAAAAAAAAATTTTTTTATCTATTTTTTCAAAAATGTCCTAATGAAATTTATTACTAAAGCCACGGCATTCCTGCAAAAAAATAGTGAAGTAACTTTGTCACTCTGCGCGGCCAAGCGCACGGTTAAATGCATACTATGGAACCTCTAAAAATTCTTAGCAGTTCTAACTAGTAAAATAAAGCTTATTTCTCTTTCTGATTACACATGTTTAACATTTCTCTCAGTGAATAGGAGGATAAATAGTGAGTATGAAGGGAGAATATATATATATATATATATATATATATATATATATATATATGTATATATATATAATTATGAACGTATACACAGACACCACACATAGCCGCTGGATCGTGGCAAATTTGCCGCGCCGGCACTCGCGTGAATTTTGACCTGCCTTTACTGTATTGTATTTATTACAGGTACACCTATCCACATTTCAACTATATCCAATGGATTCCTTATACATTTTTTAATGTATTGGAAAAATTCCAGAATTTATATTCAAAACTATAGTTATAAGGATAAGATCGTGAAAATCGCTATTTCTGATCACGGTGGGAATAATATTTTCGAAAAGATGCATGCAAGTAAACGAATTTGTGTTTGAATAAGCAGGGGCGGCCCTAGGGCGGTGTGAGCGGTGCGGCCGCACCGGGCGCCTTCTTGGGGGGGCGCCGAAAATGCAATGATAGTTCGTCTGCGTAAAAAATAAAACCCAAGCACCTTAATATCACTTAATAACCTTACAACTTCCATTTCCGTGAAAAGATCTATATTCATTTGTTTCAGTTTTTAATTAATTTACGATGTAAATTTGACGTATGCCTGTTTTTTTTCGGATTTCTCTCCTCGTTCTTCAAAAAATTCTTTCGGATTTTACCCCCCCCCCGCTCTTCAAACTATTTTTTTGGATAAAAAATATTTTTTTTGGATGTAAAAAATGTATGTTATCTTCGGTCTCTATCTACAGCCTAATCACGAATAAGCGATTGCATATGGGGGAGGGGCGCCACAATGAGATCTCGCGCCACCTGAAAAATTTGCAAGGGCCGCCCCTGTGAATAAGTATTCGAGAGGTACACTTTTTTTCCGAAATAGTGTTATTTTATTTTTTCCAATGGGACAAGTTCTCGGTAAGTTACAACCTCCAATATATATATTTTATTAAGAAAATCATCAAGCAAGGTAATTAATGATTTGACATGTACTTTTTTTTATATCCACGTTACTACAACTTAATATACCATAGTAATCATGAAGTGTACATACTTTTTAACAGTTCTCAATGAAGAAAGAATTTTTTTGAAGGGCTCGTATTTTTTTCTACATTTTTAATTGCGACGATTGAGTTTGGGTAATACACAGGGTGTCCCACTTAAACTCCCGGCGCCATTTTCTCGATAACCAAAAGCGATATTTGAATTCTGTAAAAGGTATCTACTAGAATATATAAATGTTTTCAGTTTTGAGTAAAAATGGTTATTTTACACATTGAGATATAGATGGCGTTGCGATGCAAAGACATTTTTCGATCCTAGGAACGATGAAATGAGTTACATGAGATGGAGAATTATATTCTGTGCAACTGTGCCATCGCCAAACACTTTTTCCAATTTATCTAAGTAACCTTGGGATTACGAAAAAAAGTTTTATACAAAAAATATTGCTAATTCAATTTTACACAAAAAAGGTTATTATAAGTTTTTATGCAGGACTAACCATTTTCCCAGAAACTTAACTTTTAAAATTATTTTATGGCTTTATATTTATTAATAGCTATTTGTTTGAAATTATCTTTATTCATTTTTTTTTTACTTCATACTAACAACATTCAATTCTGGGATTCGTTGAAAAAGATTTTATTAAAACGTGTAAAACGGCAGCGAAAAAATTACCCTCAAAGACAAATCTATAGCCATAAGCACATATTTATCTCTTATTTCAAGATTATTGATAGCATCCAGAAGCAAACCTGACGTAGATTTGAGATACTATTTGATCAACCACGAGTTCTCAGCACTACCGAAGTCATTATTTGCAGTTAACGGGAGTATGTACCATTGTCTAGCTAAGTACACACTTACGGATGCTCTTGAATCAATGCAAGGTATACCTGCCGAAGAAAACGATGATGATCATGCTTCCACCACACCTACAGCTTTAGAAGAAAATCAGGAAAAAGCTGCGATAGTAGATGGCATGGCGCTTCTTCACACCTACCACAAACCTAGCACAGTGAAGACATGCAGTGACCTCGGTTTAAGCTTCAGCAAATGGATCGGGAAAAATTACAGTGAAGGTCCATGTCGTTTTCGACTCTTACAAAGATAACTCGTTGAAGAAAGCCATGAGAGTGATTCGGTAAAAAGGCTCGGATCCAATTCAGTACAAAATCTGACCAGAAACGAAAATTGGAAGTATAGCAATGAATAAATTCTTGTCCCACGATAAGACGAAGGATGAACTGACAGAGTTCCTTTCCGGTCAGATTCTTCAATTTGGCGTGACCAATAACAAAAGGTTTGTAATCAGTTGGAGGGACAAAGCAGCTTCATCACATGGCGATGATGTATCCAGTCTTTCAAGTACGCAGGAGGGGGCGGACACAAAGATCATATTACATGCAGTATATTTAGCACAGAAAGGAGTTAAAACTACTCATGTATTCTCCCCCGATACTGATGTCCTAATTTTGGCACTAAGACGATATCCCCAACTTTCCAAATAGTTTGCATTTTTCCTTGGCCATGGCATGAAAAGGTTTGTTCAGCTGGGTTCAATTTACAGAGCACTTGGACCTCTGAAAGCCTTTGCACTTTTTGGATTACACGCACTTTCAGGAACAGATGTAACAAGATCATTTTCTGGCAAAGGTAAAATAAATTGGTGGAAAACTTTTAATTCTGCAAGTGATAAGCTGCTAGAAGCTTTGGCTACATTGAGGACTACACTGTCTCTCACAGAAGATGTCGAGGCTAACTTGGAAGCGTTCATTTGTCAGCTTTATATCCCCAAAACAACACTGACCGACATAGGAGCTGTGAGATGGTTGTTGTTCACCCAGAAAAAATGTCAAGATGAGAACCTTCCTCCAACAAGATCTGCACTGGATCCGACTTTGTTAAGGGCCCACCTTCAGTGTTTTGAGTGGAATCAGGACCTCATTCAGCATCCCAATAACCCACCACTCTCAGTTTTTGGATGGAAGAAAGTAGGGAGCACATTCAAGCCAGTTGCTTGTACCAAACCTTGTGTTCCAGAGCTTATCTTGGAACTTTGTCGCTGCTCATGCTCCCAAAGGCGTTGCTCTCCTCCATGTACATGTCAGTCGAATGGACTCCAGTCAAACCGAAATATGTAAGTGCGAAGGTAATCTCGACCGATGTGAAAATATGAGAGAGTGCGAACAAGGCGATGATGAAGATTTGGGGCTAAGTGAGGTTTGCATTGAAAGTGACGACGATTAAAAATGTCATTGTAGAAGTGAAAAGTATTGCTTGTCTGTTCTTTGTTTATATAAATCTGTAACTACTGTATTTCTATGTTTCTTCATTAAACGTTAAAAAATTTTTTCCCTTTTCTGGCCTTGGATGGGTTCCATCAGCCAGCTACACAGATGGGGGAAAGAGAAGGAAGTAAAAAGGAAAACGTTAAAATTATATAGGTACTTTTTCTTTCAATTTCCTATGCCTACCTATAGTGTAAAACATAGGGGAGATGGGGGTATTTGTTAATTTATTTATGTTTGTAATGTTTTAGTTATAATTATTGTTTCCAGTGGCCCGAGAACTAGTGTCAAATATGTTAATATACACTGGCAAATCTCTCATTATTAGACATATTAATTTTTATCATTGGAAACTATAAAATGAAACTTTTTGAGAGAACGGTTAGTTCTACATAAAAAAATTGTAATAACCTCTTCTCTGTATAATTGATTTAGCAATATTTTTTATATAAAACTTTTTTTCGTAATTCCAATGGTTTCTTAGATAAATGGGAAAAAGTGTTTGCGGCGTCGGTCATTTTGTTTTTCGCGCGTAGCACTCAAATGCACCATCTTTGAGAGTGCCAACATCGAAAGTATGTTCCTTCAAGGTCAAATAAAGAGATTGGGACCACTACCACACTTGCATCATCAAAGATCCTACGGATGTACATTTGATAGGGGACTATTTGGGACATTTTTCATAGTGAATCAGGCTCATTTAGATGGTAATGAAACATTTTTTTCACACAATTTTTTTTTCTTCAAGTAAAACGAAGGTGGGGCTGCAACTGCTATTTGGAAATTAAAGATTTTGACATTTTTGTTTATTATATATTGTCTAATTTTTGCGTCATGTTTATGTTGTACGTTCTACTAAATTTTACACTATAAATTGTAGACATATGAAAAAAAATGGGATTTTTGTTACTTGAAAAATTACATTAAAGTTCAAATATCTCGAGAAGCAGTGATTTTTCGAAAATTATTCATATTAAAAAAGTTGCTTAGAATATACTTCTCCATCTCATGCAACTCATTTCATCGTTCCTAGGATCGAAAAATTTCTTTGCATCGCAACGCCATCTATACCTCAATGTGTAAAATAACCATTTTTACTCAAAACTGAAGTCATTTATATATTCTAGTAGATACCTTTTACAGAATTCAAATATCGTTTTTGGTTATCGAGAAAATGTCACCGGGAGTTTTAAATGGGACACCCTGTACATAAGCATACACAGTCATGCATATTTAAGCGCGCACGCATCGATTTCGTTCCGAGTTATAACGTTACTTGACCATTTTTTTCCGGAAATACTATTGCTTTAACGATAAATTTTGTTAGTACATTTTTTGTTCATAAATACGTGATCTATCCATCTGTATTTTTTATTTTTTCCTAGTTTGACTTAATTTCAAAATTTTGACAAAGTGGATGAAAAAAATTATTATTTTTTCACTTTTTTTATATTCTGCATCCGAGCGAAATGTAAACTTTAGGATATAATTCTATACACTTTCACGAACTCATTAAAAAAAAAAGTATTATTAATTTTGCAAGTTTTTGGAGGTAAATACCTTCAACGACTGAGCTAAATGCCTTTGAAATAATTTCTACAAACAGCAAAATACTTGAACAATGCACTCAAAGATCATCACTCAATGCGAATTTCGCCAACCATGTGGTCATCATCTGGAGATAATGCTACTTGAATCATTTTGTTTTGGTGTTTGCGTAAACTACTTCAGAAGCAGCTCTACATCATTGCTGCTTGAAACTTTAAATTATACAAAAAAAAAAATTAAATTCAAAGCTTAATCTCATAGTACTACTTATTAGTATTTACCACATATAACATCCAATGCGTATAGTGTTATGTAAGGATAGACGTCAACACTGTCTTTATCAAGCTCTTTCTCCAATTGTTCAATCAATATTTTTCCATTCGAATCAAAGTATTCAACAAATTGCTCCAATATTGAAAAGTGGAAAGCTGGCGTTTCCATTCGTCTACGTTTTTTCCATTTAGGTGCTAAAAATACAATAAGGTTCAGTCGGGGTTAGGGGTTATTAAAAAATTATCGTTCTCAAAATTCACCCCAACTGAAACCATTATATAATACATATAAAGCGGGAGCTAGGTGGCTTTTTCGGCACAACATTGTTTTATGAACTTTGAGATATTTTTATAGTTTAATGGATGATAACGGCTCATAAAATCGACTTCTGGCGGGGCACCTCCTGTTAGGTGCGTCACGACCACTGTCTAAAAATTAGTGAAGTTATGTCATCGTTACAAGGCTCATTTTTTTTTTCGTGTGTACACATTTTATGTTTAGAATGAAAGAAAGTGTGGGTCGTTAGGAGGCGCAGCCAGAAAGATAATAATGATAATAATAATAATAATGATACAATACATCTGGGGCACGGTACGAAGTCAAGTTAGCCGAAAGTTAAAATTCCTGTATATTTAAGAGACTATGGTACTTTTGTTGACACTAAGAACTTTCTGGCGAGGCTTTTCTATTGTTGAAGGAACTTATATTTACGTTTTAAAAATGAGCCAGAACTTGTAACGATGAGTTTAGAGTTCCGAGATGAAATATGCGAAAAAAATCCAATTTTCTTCAAAAATCCTAAATATTTTCTTTCTGGCTAGCCTTACTGACGGGATTATCTTTCTGGGATTTCTTTTCTGTGTTCAAAACATTTAAATAAACATGCTCAACCCAAAAAAAGTTGTAACGGTCATGTTATATAACTCCGTTTTTTACATTTTTGGCCTTTCTGGCGATCTTATTTTATTCATTCTAAACATAAAATGTGTACACACAAAAAAAATTAGCTTTGTAACGATGATATAATTTCACTGATTTTTATATCTTGAACCATGGCCAACTCAACGGGCTGAAATATGCCAGAAGTCTATTTTGTCGCTATTTAAGTTCGATAGAATTAATCAACGCATAGAAAATACTTGTAACGATGAGTACCCTTTGGTACTATTAAAACTAATTCTGATAGAAATTAACACTGATAATAATTAGGAACGAAAATATAGTTCAGTAATATAACAGTTAATATTGTAATATATCGGGCAAAATTCATAAAGTTTTGAAAATTTCTAGAAGTATTAAGGATAGCATAAGAATTAATAAACCTAAAAGTTCCCACCCCTAAATAGTATGCTTCATCCCCTAGGACGTCGTTTCCACCTCCATTTTGAGGTTCTCTAGAATGTCTCGGGAACGGTACACTTTTTGATAAAAATACTTGTATACAAAATTATTCCTTATAAAATTCTCTATCAAAAACACATAAGGGTTGGTTCCAGTTAACACCATAACTATAATCTACTTTAAAGTTCAATGCTTGACGCAAAAGCAGTAGCTACTAAACTCCACTTAAAATTATAATAAATGTAAACCCCTAAAAAATATCGCATTTTTTAAAGAATTATTTGCACAATTTATTCGAGTCTGGGGATAAAAACGTGCTTTAGTTTTGAACTGGCTTCAGTACCTCTTTCCCTTTTCGATGACAAAGGCCTAATGAGAAAAACTAACAAGGCAACTTTATACCAGATTATTAATACTGTTCCAGAACGAGACCATATTTTCGAAGACAGTGAGTATGTGATTAATGGAGGATACTTGCTTCGCCGCGTAATATGGTCAAAGAAAATGAGAATTTAATAACGTTTACAACGCTTACGTTAGTTACAAAAGAAAACATTACGGTAATAGATTAACTGTCGTGTTCGGTGGTTATTTGGATAAAGCAAACAGCACGAAGAGCCTAAGAACGACAAAGGTGGGTACTGCAAAGAACCTGTCCTGAAATTATATTTGATGAAAACACTGTTGTTTCTGAAACTCAGCAGAAATTTCTTAGTAATATGTTTAAGAAAGAACGTTTGATTGCAGAATTAGTGAAAAAACTTAGGAATGAAGGAATCGGGGTGGGGTGTTCGTTGCTGCGGATGACGCCGACTTATTAATAGTACAAACTTCTATCGAAAAATGTTATAAGTGCGGCACAGCTGTTGTCATAGGGCAAGATATTGACCTGCTAGTCCTTCTTATTGCTCTTTCTCCCTCCGACAAGGACATTAAATTTTTAAAAGAAAAACAAAGTAATAGCAGCAAGAGGATTTACAGTTCACGAGATTTACAATCCTCAACTTTTTAAAAAAACTGCAACGAAACAATATAATTTGCACACGTCATTAGCAGTTGCAAAGGAAAGGTTAATGCTATCAATATGCTTAATAAAAGAGTTGACTTACAAGACATCTTGCAAACTTTTAATACTGAAAAAGCTAGTCATGAAGAAATTGTAGACGTAGGAGAGCGATTTGTTCTAGCTTTGTACAACTCTACCTCCGCAGAAAAAAGTCTAGATGTATACAGATTCATGACTTTTAACAAACTTGTTGGTAAAGCGAACAATACTGTAATGTTATCAAAACTACCACCAACTTCTACTGCCGCTCGGCAACACTCATATCGCGTTTTTTACTAAATTTAAACATGGATAAACGTTACGTTACAAGCTACTGATTGGGGATGGAAAAAAGTCGGCGGTATATTAACCCCAGCTATGACAACAAAAGAACGAGGTCCAGAATCTGTTTTAACACTAATTTCTTGTTCAGGCAAATTAGGGTGCGAAAATAGGAGCAGTTGCAGAAGACCAGGCTTACGTTGCTCCACAATGTGTTACCATTGCCACGAACAAGCATGCATGAATGTTGAATCTATGGCAGACGACGAAGATTAATTAACGCAGGTAACATTCTGATAATTAGTGGATTAGGTATACAGGGGACACCACGTAAAAAGGGGCAATTACTTTACCCCTTGGGTGGTGTGGCAACAAGTGCAATATACAATATTCTCGCTTCTTTAAAAATTGCGATATTTTTGAGGTGAGAGGATGGAAGCGCTACATTTATTATAATTTTAAGTGGAGTTTAGTAGCTACTGTTTTCGTTAAGCATTGAACTTCACAGTAGATTGTAGTAAAGA
Organism: Rutpela maculata; assembly: GCA_936432065.2. NCBI lineage: Eukaryota > Metazoa > Arthropoda > Insecta > Coleoptera > Cerambycidae > Rutpela > Rutpela maculata. Next base: position 6,979,146 of record OW386289.2, read on the forward strand.
TTACAATTTATTGTGTTAACTGGAACCAACCCTCATGTGTGCTCCTTATTTACCACGATACTATTAATGTTATGAAAAAAATTGTAAAGATGTTTTTGATAGAATTTTATAAGGAATAATTTTGTATATAGATATTTTTATCAAAAAGTTCACCGTTCCCGAGATTATCTAGAAAACATCAAAATGGGGGTGGAAACAACGTCCTAGGGGATGAAGCACACTATTTAGGGGTGGGAACTTTTCGGTTTATTAATTCTTATGCTATCCTTAACATTTCTACCAATTTTCAAAACTTTATGAATTTTGTCCGATATAAATCGTTATATTACTGAACTAATTTAGGTGCTTGCTTGCAGTGCATTTCAATGAAAATGGTGTTATTACGGAAATAGTTTGAACTTAAAGGATTTGAATGAAACTCTTTGCAACGTACTTTGAAAATGGCCAATTCAAAAGTTTACCCATTAAAAAAGTATGCAAATAATGTTTTTTTGTTGTTGTTGAACAACTCCAAAATACCAATGTTTTACAAAAAAATATTTTGAAACTGTGATAACTCAATCAATTTAAATGATATATTGCGAAAAAATTCATACGGGAGTTTTCGAGACCACTATTATTTTTTACCGAATATCATAAGCTCAAAAAACAGCTTAGAATGTCAAAGGAGGAGGGCCTATAAGGCCGGTTTTCGGCTGTTTTTATTTTTGGTCAAAAAATTTCGAAAAACATTTTTTTATCATATATATTCAAATCTAATCTATTCCACCCCAAACAGAACTTCCCCCAACCCGTCTCTTTCCATGTAACTTCATTAAATTATTATAGAACCAGTTTACATTAGCATGCACACATGCTTAGATGTTTTCAACTTGAAAATCATATTTCCACTGAATAAACTGCACCCTGAGTTCCCCCTACTACTATACAATACCCCAACACCCCCCAACCTCCATTGACAAGCACCCTCTCCTCCCACAACATAAACCTTTATTCTGCTACCAGATATAAAATAGTTTTTTTGCAACGCCATATCCTAAAATTACTTTTATTTGACAGTTTCAATGAATCAAAACAATGTCATTATTGACAAGTGTAAAATAAAGAAAAAAGCGTGAAATAAAAAAAATTTATTTCAGTGTGAAATAAAACTTATTGGTTTCTATGGAAACAGCAATAGAATTTAGTAATTACGACAAAAATTATATTGTTTTCTAATTTCGAATGGCGATACGAAAAATTTTGTATATAACTCGAGACTAAAATATGTTTTTTTTTTTACTCGTGTGGTTTATAGCACTCGCCTTCGGCTCGTACTATAAACGCCCCACTTGTAAAAAAAAACACCATTTTAGGACTTTTTACTTACATTATTAATAAAATGCAAATTCCTCTTATACCCTCCCCTCCCAACACCCTCTCTCCCCGAACCATTCTGTTGTGGAGAGAGGTTTAGGTTAGAATTATTTTTGTTTTTTTTTGTCTGTTGATTTAGAGCTTATAGTATATATACTTTTGTCTGATTTTTTAACTATCTTTGTTCGTATTTTTGTTGCTTTGGACGTAGGGAGAATAAGTAAAACGAGCGCAAGGTTGTATCTTTCTGCCGTTAAAAAAAGTATAAGAAAAGTCTTCGTTATACCATTTTCATGCTTGTAGCAGTATGATGATGGCGGGAATGGTTCGGAAGAGTGGGTGTTGGTAAAAGAAATTTTATTAATATAACACAGCCCCACAAAAAAAAAGTTCAAAGCAGCGAACCAGACCCATGTATTCCTATGTATTTTCGTTCGCTGAATCCGAATCCAGGGTCAAAAAAAATCGTACACCCCCAAAATCATTAGCTAGAGCCCTGAAATGGGGTAAAAAGAATATTAATCTATGAGAATAGTTGTTACATCTTAATCAATCGAATTATAAAAATTAAGGTTAAACAGCAGCGTACATACAATAGATATGAAACATACCCCCAGGGAGGGGCGAAAACTAGCCCCCATATATAAAAAAATCGATCCAAAACAGCAATGACTGCTGAAAAAGCTCAAAATGTCTAAGTTTTGTTAAAGTGATAAGAAACTGCATCAGGTCCGACGTAATCTTCATGAACTGCCCCTATAGAGTTGAGAACAACCACCCCCCCAAGTTTAAAGGACACGAAAAAAACAAGAAAAAACGTAAAATGCAACAGGATTTCTATTTTCATGGATGCTATGATTGGCTGAAATTGCGTAGTACTCTAAAATAGAACTAAAAACTTACGTACCATCAACATTCTACAGTGTCAACCCTCAGAGGGTGTGAAAACTACCCCCTATGTAAGGTTGGACTATAAAACGTTACAGTGACTTCTATAAAAATTCGAAACACCTGCGTTATGTGGAAGGGAGAAGAAACTAGACTATGTTCGACGCTGTGCTTGAAAACCACCCCCACGGAGTTGAGAGACGCCACCCCTATAAAAAAAACTATGGAAATGAAACGAGTAAGCAATAGTATAGCTTTTTCGTTACATCTTGAATTACGATAGTTTACATCCTTTCTGGGGGTGTTACTTAATAACATTTATAGGACATGAGTTTCAAACTTAAGTGTGCAACACGATTTTTGCCAATCATAGCATCCATAAAAATGTAAATCCGGTTGTTTCTCTCTGCTTTTCCAGCATCCTACAGATATAGGAGTAATACCTCGCAACCCCGTGGGAGCGGTTTTCAAGCACATCGTCGAACATAGTCTAGTTTCTTCTCTCTCCCACACAACGCAGGTGTTTTAAATTTTTATAGAAGTCACTGTAACTTTTTATATTTAAATCTTACATAGGGGGTAGTTTTCACACCCTCTGAGGGTTGACAGTGACGGATGTTGATGGTACGTAAGTTTCTATTTTAGAGTACTACGCACTTTCAACCAATCATAGCATCCATGAAAATAGAAATCCTGTTGTATTTTACGTTTTTTCTTGTTTTTCTCATTTCATAGGGGCAGTTTATGAAGATTACGTCGGACCTGATGTAGTTTCTTATCACTTTAACAAAACTTAGACATTTCGAGCTTTTTCAGCAGTCATTGATGTTTTGGATCGATTTTTTTATATATGGGGGCTAGTTTTCGCCCCTTCCTGGGGGTGTGTTTCATATCCATTGTATGTATGCTTAATTTGTATAATTCGATTGATTGAGGAGTAACAACTATTCCCGTAGCTTAATATTCTTTTTACTTCATTTCAGGGGTGTTTTTTGGCTCTAGCTAATGATTTTGGGGGAGCACGATTTTTTTTGACCCCGGATTCGGATTCAGCGACCAAAAATACATAGGGACACATGGGTCTGGTTCGCTGCTTTGAACTTTTTTTTTTGTGGGGCTGTGTAATGCATAAGTATAAAAAATCCTTTTAAAACTTGTAGGAGATTTTTATGTTAAAGGGGAGAGGGTGTTTGTCGTTTGAGGTTGGGGGTGTTGGATAGCAGTAGGGGGAGCTTAGGGTGCAGTTTGTTCAAAGGAAATATGATTTTCAAGTTCAAAAACATCTAGGCATGTGTGCTAATGTAAATTGGTTCTTTAATAATTTAAGGGGGATACAAGGAGGGGGGAGGGTTGGGGGAAGTTTTGTTTGAGGTGGAATAGATTAGATATTGAATAGGTATATATTATAAAAAAAAGGAATTTTTTTTACCAAAAATAAATAGGGCCACAAACCGGCCTCAAGGCCCTCCTCCTTTGTTCCTAGCTCATCCAGAAGTACCCAAACAATTCACCGGACAGATAAATATTGATAGAAACTTTCTTTTATATAAAAGTAGCGTGTATGTATTTATGCCTACGAATTGTTTGGGTACTTCCCGACGAGCTAAGAATTTGAAATTTAGCATGGACTTAGAAAGCACCTTCACGTTTCCAAAAACTTTAAAAATTAAAAATCGTGGCTCCAACATGGTGCTTAAAATTTTAGTCAGCTTATGATTTTTCTCCTCTTTTTCTTTGTCCGGTTATAATTTGTCGAGAAAAATCAAATTAACAATATTATTTACAAAAATCCATATTTGTGCACCTAATTTAAATTAACAAAATTACACATAGTTTAACTCGGTAGGTAAACTTTTCGGATTATCATTTTCACCATTTTTGAAAATATCCTCTCAAATTTTCGGCGAGTTCAGAACATTTCCGAAATAAAAATTTAAATGCATTGGAGTATTATGTAAGGAATCTGATCACATGCTTCTACCACATATTCAGTTTCACTCATTTCTCGACAGTTTGAAGAAATTAGTAGTAATATCGGAGAGCTGGGTCGGGACTTTGATAACTGCTGGTCAGGAAGACACGTAATATCTTTGAGAAATAAGTACATCTGCAATAACTTAGCCAGCAAGGAGCCCAGATTTAAGTCCCACAGAATATCACTGGGATCAAACAGAAAGACGAGTTCAAGCTCTAGGCCAGACACCTTTGAGACTTCATGAACTTTCTCAAAGATTTATTGAGACTTGAGAAGAGAAATTAACTGAATTTTTAAGCACGAAACATCAAATTACTAAAAAGAAATGTCTTACCTTCGCTAGTTAAAAGGCCTGTTCCCAACCATCTCTGTAAATAATAATAGGCAGTTGATTTATTTAAAATATGGTGGGTGCCTAAGATGAACTCTATCAAATCGTAGTCGCTTGTGATGATACTCAATTCGTTTAGAACGTTTAGCTGTAGCGTCTTTCCATAGGTCCTGACTAACCTCTGAAAGTCGCTTAAGGTTTCTGTAAATAATAATAATATTAATAAAATAAATCAGCTACGCACATTGTTCTTGTAAAACTATACATTAGGGTGGGTCGATTTTTTAATTTCAAAAGGCCTGGAGTGTGAAAAGTTGTGTGGTGGTCTAAAATGAAGAGATATTTTTTAATTTTATTTTATTTTAATATTTGACCCCTCGCCGAGCACATAAAATAAAAAAAAATCAAAAATCAAAAATCAAAAGTTTGGTACCAAATCAGAATACGTGTTATATAAGATTATACGCTTATTACCAAGACTTAGCCACAACAAACCTTCACAGGTATATCATATTACATGATAACGACTTCTCTTATTAATTGCTTATCTTCAAGATATCATATTTCACCTTTGTTTCTCATAACTTGTGATGACTGCAGAACTGCATTTCCTTTGTTCTATATTTTGCTTACTCAGGTTCTGTATGTTATAAATATGACTAAACACACTTTGTTGAATCAGTTATTAAACTCACTTAGAATGAAACACTTCTAATTATTGTATTATTCCTTCTCCAAGAGCCAACGTTGGCTCCATTAAATAAATAAACCTTTTTTAAAAAGTCATTCATGTGAACCGTGATCTAACATACGTAGTAGTATAGACAAATACTTATTAAATGCCCAAATGGAAGGGTCGATGGGTGGGCAGCAGTGGAACTCGATGGCAGCCACCTCCACGTGGTGAGTTCTGGGTTATTTTGTGTAATAATTATTGTGCGAAATAAGCAAAGAGCTGTTTTAGTACTAGCGCTACACAAAAATTTTATTTAGGCGAGTTTTGAGGGGCCAATGGGGGTCTAAATACACTACAAATTTAAAAATACGTTTTATTCGTAAATAAGGAACCATAACAGCCTTTCCCAACACAGGCGACTTAGTTATACTTTTTTTATTTCTTTTTTTTTTGGAGGCCCGGCGGGCGGCCTAAAACATTTTTGAAAAAAAAAAATTTTTTATTCTTAAATAAAAGACCAGTCTCCAACTTTTTTCACTACAGGCATTTCGAATTTTCCAAAATAGTTATAAACCGACCCACCCTACTATAAATTTAAAGACAACAGATTAATTTGTCTACTTATTATTATTATTATTACCGTTTTTTTTTCTCGGTTTCCCGCTGCCGGACAGGGCTTCCGTGGCCTCCGACACCACACGGAAGCCGCGCCGGCCTATTCCTTACAGCCACTCTCCACGACCTGTGGAGTTAATGACTGTAAACAGGTGAATCGTGTGCCTTAATAGACAAGGCGAAAACCTCGCATTCGTATGAAAAAAATTTCCCATACGATTTTTTTGCATATTCACGTTCAGGACATGCCCCTGAATAAGGATCAAGCGTTTGCCGGACGAAAATCTGGTACCAATTTTTTTAAACTAACTTTTTTTATATAAATTGCAAAAATCCCTTTTTTTTTACCCGAATGAATTTTTTCCTAGGTTTTTTTGTCATTCTAAACAAAAAAGGTCTCTTGTCATTTTTCCGTAAAATTTACCGTTTCCGACTAATAAACAATTTAATGTTTGACTAAACGCAAAAACGGTCATTTTCAAGGTTGAAAAACAATATTAAAAAATTAATTTTTTGAGTTCACCAAAATTTTTATATAATCTTTGAACATCCATTAATAAAATCCGGTAGAGTAAGTGCGGATTATTATATACTCTTTGCAAAAAACGAAGAGTATATTGCATTTGATCGGCACATTTCTAAAACCGGAAATATCGCCCGTAGATAAAAAAATTTCATATCATTGTGTTAGTGAACGAATTCTGAACAACTTTAAAAATGTCCGTCCGTCACGTTTCTTGTAAGCACGATAACTTAAGAAAGAAAAGTTCGATTGTATTGAAATTTGGAGAGTAAGTTAGTGTTATCTAGAGGAAGAACCCCGTTGTTTTTGAAGAAAATCAATCAGTAAATAAAAAAGATTAATCATTTAATTAAAACAAAAATGTTTCCCGCTTGTACTTAAATAGAAATCTTGCGAAACGTTATCTCTATTATTTTTTTTTGTTTATACATTTTACTAATATATATTTCATAATAATATATCTAATGCGTTGAAATATGATTCTCGAAAGATATATATTACAGACATCCAATTTTTCTTGTAAGGTGTGATGGTGCAGTGGCTAGAGTTTTGGCCTTGCGGAAGTTGAGAGTATTAGAACACAAATTTATGCGCCTCATTTCAGACTCTGGTTGGTACACCTCCCTCAGAGATCTGTATGCACGTTGCCACGACATAACCCCACTAGCGGACTACGTCCAAGAAACATCGCAAAAATTCTACTAGTTCAAACTGGGCAATAGTCCGGTAACCCGCAATATTACCCGAATCAGACAGCATAATGCCATACTTTTCGATATAAGGCACCCCCCCCCCCCCCCCTACCATACCAGGCGTTGCCTATCTTCCGGCAACTCCCTTAGCCACATTTCCTTCTATGATAACTTACTTACTCTTTATTTTGCCTTAACTTTACATCTTTCCAATCCCTCTTTCCTCCTTCATGTTTATACTATTTGTTCTTTTTGTCCCCTTTTTGTTTCTTCCAAATCCCCTCTAGGCCGAAAACTTCTTAGAAATCCCATTTTTTAAACCACAGCTTTTTTAACTACTCTATCTTCCTTGTCGGCGATCAGACCGCAAGGTCGTCATTTGTTCGAACGGGTTTTTTCGTTTAATTGTGTTTCCCGTATCAACAACCAAAATTCATTAAGTGTCTGTTTCGCCCAGCGAGTTTAGTTATTTAGTGTAATATTAATTAGTTTTAGTTCCATGTGGACACGTATTATTATTATTTAATTTAGTTTTATGTCTTCCTAAGGCAGGCAGGAGCTCTAACCACAAACCATTGCCGTTAAGTCAAACCGGACCTGCCATGCCCAACCTTACTCCAAACACGGCGCTGCGCACTGTGGTTGTCTGGCTGGCTCCAGGCCAGGTTCCGGCGAGGCACATTACATGTGCACCTAATTACTAATAAATTCTTTTTGTTGTTGTTGTTTGGGCTTGCAATCCAAAGATCGTGTGTTCGAATCCCACACAGGTTGGATGTTTTTTTTCAATTTTTTTTCATACATTTTTTTTTTCACAACAAAGTTGGTATCACAAAATTTAGGATGTCCAAAAACTTACATTATTTACAAGAAAACTGCGAAGAGTATCCTATAGAATGTGTAACAATTATATAAAAAGCTCAGTAAATTGGCGAAGAGTATGTTTTTAACTTGTTTCTCATTTTTATTAATGACTTGCCTGATGTTTTATGTCACTCAACTTGCCTTCTTTTTGCAGATGGCTGCAAGCTATACCGTTGAATCGAAAATACTAACGACTGTACTCTATTGCGACAAGATCTAAGCAATATTTCTACGTGGTGCAATGACTTCAAAGTTGATCTCAATGTTAAAAACCGCTGCCCAAGGAATCACTACTTCCCAGTGGCGGCTGGTGAAATTTCAATATTTCTCTTCTCGTCTGTGGCGCATGGAACCCATACGAAATATGGGAAATAACATCTAGAGAAGCACTTCTCCAATGACCCCTAAAAAATTTTGAAAAAGCAGTTTGCGAAAAAATTTTTGAAAATTCGGTAGCCTCCCCTGGGTCCAGGAATTTAACAAATTACAATACTACCGGCTCGGTAGTGCAGTGCTTAAGATGTTATGCTTGCGTCCCGGGTTAGAATCCTGGGTAGGGTATGGATGTGTAGTGGCGTTCTTCACGTGTTGCCGAGACGGTAGTAGTGGGCTAGACTACTAGTCTAGGTGCCCGCGTACAAAAATGCAATTTATACATAACCTCGTATAACTTCTTGTACAGCATAATAGGCTCATTTAACAATTTTTTATCATTACATATTCTGAAAGAGCTTGGTGAGTATAGTAAGTATGCCAAAAATTAGAATTTACTGACGCCGCCTTCATGTATAAAAAAATTATTAAAGTCGGCGTGCTTAAAAACGCTGGGGATAACCATGTAGTCGAGTTGTGACGTCAGATGGCTGAACCCCCCAGTGAACACGACTGTGAATGCAAGTTAGTAGAGTAAAATCTGGAAGTAAAGTCGCTTAGTTTTCGAGAAAAACCGGCGTAGAACCAAACCAGACTTAGTGGGATTCTTTAGTAAGATAATCGTGTACACGAAATCATTTTTTACGATATTTTTTTGGTGGTCGAGAACTTTTTTATTTCGGAAAAACTCAAAAAAATAGATTTTTAATGAAATGTTTTTTAACGTCTCCACCGCTATATCTAAAATATTTGTGCTATCAAGCTATTTTTTTTTTTTTTTTTTAGATTAAAGTAGACACAATAGCGCTTCGAACAACGTCCCACGTGAACCCGATTTATTTTTTTTTAAGTTGTAAAAATAATAGGAAACTCAAACTTGTTATTTTCAGTAGCGTAATTTTAGACAATCTAGAAAAAAATGTATTTATGAAAATATGCTGCGTACAAATTGAAGCCAATAGTTGAAAAAAGTTTTTAGGATAAAATTTTTTCATGTTCCGTTCATAGTATTGAGTCAGCGATTTTTTTTTAACGGGCCAACGGCCAAAGCCATATTCTTGCGCGCTCGGCGGTAGCAAGCCTGTTGCCGACTGCAACGATCTGACGGTCCCGGTCGGGGTTATGTAGTAGTTTAACTTATATCAATAGATACAAAACCAGTAGTGATCAAAAGCATCTAGGGGATCAATATTATTGTTCAATATTTCATATATTGTACAGTAGTATTGATCATATGTTGTTAATATTAAGAAATTGTACAATAAATATAAAATAGTCTCCTTTTAATAATAAAAAGGCAGGTAGGTAGATATAAATACCTAATCTATAAATATCAATCAGTATTACTAGCTACCCACCTAATTAGTAAGTTTATTAGACATTTTTAAATGAATGAAAGTAAAAATGTACGCATAAAATGAGTTTTATTGTTGAAATAAATTTTCTATTTGGATAGATAAATATGTAGTATGTAGTTTACGTAGGCCCTACATTAATAGCATTCTAATTCGTTCATATCTGCCTCGAAATCTTTAATAATGTTGTTACAGGAACGACATTTGCACTCGTTGCAACATTTTAGGCCTTCCTTAAAACAAGCACATTTTCGATTGTCACAATTTTTATCCGAACAATGAATACTAGAATACTTAATGATTTTCGACAACCGCCACTTCTACGCGACTAATCTGACCAACCCTGCATGAGAGGTGTATTAATTGCGTCCCATTGTCGCATTTAGCGCTGATAAAAAAAATCGCTGTTGCCACACGGTACATTTTAGGAAAAAATATATTGTTTCAAAAACTTTTGTGATTATTAGGCTTTATTTTCTTCCTGCATGTATGTAAATATTTTCAAAAATAAAAAAGTTTATCGATTGGTGAAGATTTCAATACATAAAATATATATTTTTAGTTTATCTGATTTTTAGAGAAATGGAAAGTGCGAATTGTACCCAAACCGTTTATATTGGTAAAAGCGCTACAGTGTGTGCTTTAATTGTTATTAATTATTTACAATGGTGAATAATTTAAACAAATTCGAGCCTATCCTTAAAAACTCGGGACCTCAAAAAATAATATTTTCTAGATTTAATATAATTTTCCAAGAGAAAAAATATTATTTAAGTAACTTCATTAGTTATTTACAATTTTAATGATATTTTTTTGGTTCTTTTATTAGTAAAATTGTGAAATACACCCTGAAAACTTTAATTTTCGCACTCTAGTTTCTGCTCGCTTAGAAGTAATTATAGTAAATTTTGGTTTAGATATGTTGTGGAACATATTTAAAAAGTATTTTCGGCAGGCCTAAAGCAAATTTATTTGAGTTTTTCCTTCTGCCCATTTTTTGACATTTTAAAGTAGATTTTTTTCTTCGGGTTTCTTACAAAAAAATTTTACTCCACAATTTTCAATTATTTATATAATATTTAAAGTGAAAAACCACTTTGGCACTAAAAAACATATATTAGATGAAGCGCGCAGTCTAATTTTTGTAGATAACGCAAAATGATTGAAATAGCGTACTTTGTAGCGTGGTAGCACATTTTAAAATTCATTTTTACTTCCACTTCCAGTGTAAAAATTTTTATTGTTCAAATAGGCTTAGAATGTCATGAAACGTCGAGATTTCAAGTTTGAGCGAAAAAAAAATTTCTGTCTCTCGGTCTGTAACTTTTTTTGTGCGCACGTTTACTCTGGAACCGTTTGAGATATTGACTTGAAATTTGGTACACATATGTACTTTAACGAGATCTAGAACTAGATTATAATTTCATCTTGTTCCGTCGAAGGGTGGGGGGTAAATTGGGGTAAATTTGGAGTAAATAGGTAAATCAAGCCGGTAAGTGTTCATAAAATTGATATTTAGTATAGACAAAGGAAGCTAAGGTCTCAAAAAAATCCACCCCCCACTCCCACCCCCTGTCACCACCCCCACTCCACTACTGATGTGGGGTATCGTTTTATGGGTTTTTGGGGTAGAGGATTTCAAATATTATATTATTAAAGTTCCATAAACAATTATTTCCAGATACAAAATTTTTTCGTTGTGTGACTTGGATAGAAAATCCGGATGTGGAAGTAGTGATTCCTTGGGCAGCGGTTTTTTTTAATCAAAAGAGCATTTTTTTACATAAAAAGGAACATTTTTACAGGGTGAGACATAAAATATGACAAACTTTTTTTTTGGGGTGGTCTAGTATATAGGCTCTATTCCTGTCCCCTACCTGAAGATGGTCCAAATTCTAAGACGTTTCCAATCACCGGCCATCCTGGAACTTCAACTACCCATTTTATCTTTTCTTTTTGCTTGTTTTTCTTGTACCACGAATAACCGAAAAGTACGAAAATTATTGACACCACAAGTTCAATAATCATTATCTCTTCGATAACTAATAGAGACTGACATTCAATAAATTCAGTATATTGTCGAATTCTTATTTCTGTTATCACTGACACTTACAAATAGCGAATTATTATCTTAAGTAGAAGGTAATAATAAGAATGTCTGTGTTTAGTAACGAAGTGCTGATTGTTGGCTGATTATATTAATAAAATGTTTATCAGCCTATATTCAGTGAGCTAATAAAGTATCGAACGAGTTTGAAATTTTGAAACATTTACAATTTTTTTAAAATCCAACGTTGGGCGCCATAACACAGGCACGCACAAAAAAAAGTCGAGTGCGAGAAGGCATTGCATTTTGACTCGTTGAACACGAATCCGATGTCCGTTTTGCTCGATTGGCTCTTGCATTTTTGCTAACCTCAAAAAACACCTTAAAACTGCCCAAAAAATCCCAAACAACTAAATAAAAAGCTTAAATGAGCTGATCACTACGTAATTTGGGGCGCTGAAACTGAATATGAGAATTAGCCGATCAGTTAGGAATTTTGACATAACCCCAAAAAAAAACCTAAAAAATGCCCAAAAATCCAAAACAAATAAATTAAAAGCTTAAACCAAGAACTTTAAAACAAACATAACCTAAGGCAAGAGCATTACACCAAGAACTTTTAACCGAGAACTCTAAACCTAACATAACCTAAGGTAAGAGCTTTAAATTCTTAACCCAACATAACTTGAGACAAAAACTTTAAACCAAAAACTTAAACCTATTATAAATTAAGACAAGAACTGTTCAGTTCCTAAGGCAAGAACTATTAAGGTTTAGAGTTCTTTATGTAAAGTTCTTGTCATGGAATATGTTACATTTAGAATTCTGGGTGCAAAGTTCTTGCCTAAAGTTTTGTTAGATTTAGAGTTCTTGGTTTAAAGTTCTTTGTGTAAAATTCTTGCCTTGTTTTTAATAAATTCGATGTTTCGAAATATCGAAAAAAGAATCAACGATAAAATAAAAATATTTATCTAAAATGTTATAGTATGGAAATAACGGATAAAAGTTTTCCATGATACCGTGCATCATATGGTATAAGATGTTGGACAAATGGAAAGAACGTTAAAAAGTAAAATATATAATCCGACAATATAGAAAGAGCTTGGAATCCGTGAAGAGTGTTATTTTTGAGCAATACAAATGTTTCCGGAATAGGGTCATTTAGTGATATGGCAGTTTCCTACTTTTTCTTCCTCATTTTAAAGTATAACAAACCAACAGCCTCAGAAAAAAAATTCAGCTTAATTGAATCAATAGCCACAGAGACATTCGCATTTGAATAGAAACACGCTCGGGCGCCCAACAGTCCGTAGAGTGACGTCACTTGGCGTGCGCCGATACCTATATTAGAGCAGCGATTTCGTAAGTCTATCGTGTCGTTTTTTTTTTTTCGTAGAACCAGGTCAAACATGTTAGGTGCCTTTGAGTATGTCACCGGGCATATGAAATCATATTTTACGACATTTTTTTGTGGTCTCGAACTTTTTAAATCAATAAAAAGTGAAAAAAATGTATTTTTAAATAAAATTGTTTTTTTTTTGTTAAAACTATTAAAGGTACCGAAATTTGTTTTGTGTCAAATTAAAGCACACACTGTAGAGCTTTTACCAATATAAACGGTTTGGGCACAATTCGCACTTTCATTTCTCTAAAAATCAGATAAACTAAAAATATATATTTTATGTATTGAAATCTTCACCAATCGATAAACTTTTTTATTTTTGAAAATATTTACATACATGCAGCGAAAAAAATAAAGCCTAATAATCACAAAAGTTTTTGAAACAATATATTTTTTCCTAAAATGTACCGTGTGGCAACAGCGATTTTTTTTATCAGCGCTAAATGCGACATTGGGACGCAATTAATACACCTCGCATGCAGGGTTGGTCAGATTAGTCGCGTAGAAGTGGCGGTTGTCGAAAATCATTAAGTATTCATTGTTCGGATAAAAATTGTGACAATCGGAAATGTGCTTGTTTTAAGGAAGGCCTAAAATGTTGCAACGAGTGCAAATATCGTTCCTGTAACAACATTATTAAAGATTTCGAGGCAGATATGAACGAATTAGAATGCTATTAGGGCCTACATAAACTACATACTACATATTTATCGATCCAAATAGAAAATTTATTTCAAAAATAAAACTCATTTTATGCGTACGTTTTTACTTTCATTCATTTAAAAATGTCTAATAAACTTACTAATTAGGTGGGTAGTTAGTAACACTGATTTATATTTATAGATTAGGTATTTATCCTTTTATTATTAAAAGGAGATTATTTTATATTTATTGTACAATTTTTTAATATTAACAACATATGATCAATACTACTGTACAATATATGAAATATTGAACAATGATATTGATCCCCTAGATGCTTTTGATCGTTGCAGTCGGCAGGCTTGCTACAACCGAGCGCGCAAGAATATGACTTTGGCTCATTAAAAAAAATCGCTGACTCAATACTATGTACGGAACATGAAAAATTTTTATCCTAAAAACTTTTTTCAACTATTAGCTTCAATTTGTACGCAGCATGTATATACAAATTTTCATAAATAAATTTTTTTCTCGATTGTCTAAAATTACGCTACTGAAAATAACAGGTTTGAGATTCCTATTATTTTTCTAACTTAAAAAAAAATAATTCGGGTTCACGTGGGACGTTGTTCGAAGCGCTATTGTGTCTACTTTAATCTAAAAAAAAAAAAATAGCTTGATAGCACAAATATTTTCAGAGATATAGCGGTGGAGACGTTAAAAAACATATTTCATTAAAAATCTATTTTTTTGAGTTTTTCCGAAATAAAAAAGTTCTCGACCACTAAATAAAAATGTCGTAAAAATTGATTTCATGTACACGATTATCTTACTAAAGAATCCCACTAAGTCTGGTTTAGTTCTACGCCGGTTTTTCTCGAAAACTAAGCGACTTTACTTCCAGATTTTACTCTATTAACTTGCATTCACAGCCGTGTTCACTGGGCGGTTCAGCCATCTGACGTCACAACTCGACTACATGGTTATCCCGAGCGTTTTTAAGCGCGCCGACTTTAATAATTTTTTTATACATGAAGGCGGCGTCAGTAAATTCTAATTTTTGGCATACTTACTATACTCACCAAGCTCTTTCAGAATATGTAATAATAAAAAATTGTTAAATGAGCCTATTAATGCTAAAAAAGGGTTAATGGAAACTGATTGTTCCGAAAGTCAAGAAGATGACAGTGAATATGAAGATAGTGAATATGTGAAGGTTCGATAAGAACTAAAACTCCCAATATTTGGTGAAATGATAAACTTAATAATGTTATTAGAAATCTTGGTCTGTCTAATGGTAGAGAAGAATATTTAGCGGCGATTATGGAAAAAGACAATTTAGTATCGAAGTGATGTTCGTTCTAGCTCATACAGAAAAAGAGAAAAAGACTTTAGAAAATATTTTACACAAGGAAAAGAACAGTTGCTCTTATATTGTCATAACGAAGAAGGTTTGATGAATATAATTAAACCTATCATATATAGATTTTAGATAAATATTTTTTATTTTATCTCTGAATTTACTACAAACAAAACAGAAGGAATTCGCATTATTTACACAATTGGGCAAATTTCTTGTAGCCCTATACTCATAGGAAGCCAAGTTTCCCACTTCACTAGAGCTGCGGTTGCATGATGACGACGCCCGCGATGCCGCTTTCCCAACCTGATCGGCCGCCGATACTGGGGTTTCCTTCCCCTGCATTCTTTCTCTACTACCATGACGGCACTTTTTTACCTACCTTTTTATCCGAAATTAATCGTTGCCCACCGTCACCACGTGGAGGTGTCCTAGTCGCAAAAATACAAAAAGAAACAAATAGCATATGACAGTCAAACAGAATAAAGAAAACTATACGATTCTAAACAGCTCTAAGAAAAAAAAGTAAAAAATCATCAAGGGAGGAGTAGGTAAGTCCAAACGATATTCCTCTCTCAACAGAGCAAACTTTGTCCAAAAAATTTTTCCTAAAAATGTCACTGTTCAGTAATATTTTCCTTTAGATACTTGTTAATTTAAAAGTTACCCATCTCCGCTTACTAGGGTTGATGAGAATATATGCTGAAATGATATTTCTCTATGAAGTTTGCAGATTGCGCTTTAATTCTGACTACGGTATTATGTTCAGCTCGTGAAAATACGTCGGAAATTATATGTTCAGATATTATGTAGAGCAAAGTCAATTTGGAGTTCCACAGGGTTCCGTATTAGGACCACTATTATTCTTAATTTACGTAAATGATTTGCCTAACTACATTAAGGATACTTCGGTTGTACTATTTGCTGATGATACGACTATGATAAACATCAATCAAAATTTTAATGATCTACAACATGATATGCAGCGCTCACAGTTGCAGGCTTCTGATTGGTTCAGAGCAAACAAATTAAATTTAAATGAATTGAAAACACAAAGTATGATTTTCTCAACTCGGAGATTAGATCATTTTGATAATCCCGATAATATCAAGTTTTTAGGAGTAATTGTGGATGCTAAGCTGTGCTGGGATCAACATGTAGACTATCTGGCTAGTAAATTGTCGAAGGTAATTTATCTGGTTATGAGTCTAAGAACTGAGTTGTCTCTGAGTGTGATAAAAACGGTTTATTTCTTGCTATTTCAAAGTGTTTTTTCCTATGCAATAATAATTTGGGGACACTCAGCTCATCTGAACAGAATATTTTCACTTCAAAAACGCGTTGTGAGAGTGTTGGGTTTACCATTTAGAGAGGACGTCAAACAAAAATTTAACGAGTTGAATATCTTGACTAGTTGTTTCATTCTTGCAACTCTTATGCATATTAAAAAAAATTTAAATGACTATGTTTCACATGGTGAAATTCATAAACACGATATTAGGCAGAGACATAAGGTTCGTTTAGATTTTACTAGGTTAGAAAAAAGTCGAAATGCAACAAATTATTATGGCCCAAAATTCTTTAACAAGTTGCCACTCAATATCAGGATGTTGCCGGAAAATAAGTTCCATTATAATATTAAACAAATTCTGCTGAAGGGAGCATACTATTAATTTGATGAGTATTTATGTGATGTTACTATATATTAAATTATTTTCAATGTTTGTTTACCATTGTATGTTGTAATATACAATATTTGTACTTCTGTGTGATGTTATATACAATATTTGTAATTTTGACTTATGTAAAACCATTGGTTCTGAACATGAATAAATTATTTATTTATTTATTTATTAATTTTGGGCTATGATTCAGTCATTTTTAGGTACGTTTTCATCCTAAATATGGATTTTACAAGATATTCGATCGTCGCGCATAAATTCTGACCTTGGATTCGGTTTCATTGCCCAAATTACTTACAGATACAGTGATCAGCTCATGTAAGCTTTTTATTTACTTGTTTGGGATTTTTTGGGTATTTTCAGGTGATTTTTGAGGTTATGTCAAAATTCCTAACTGATCGGCCAATTCTGACCTCTGAGTCGGTCTCAGCACCCAAAAATACGTATGGAAATAGCGGTCAGCTCATTTAAGCTTTCTATTTACTTGTTTGAGATTTTTCGGGCATTCTTAGGGTGTTTTTTTGAGGTTAAGAAAAATGCAAGAGTCAATCAGGCAAAACGGACTTCGGATTTGTGTTCAACAGGCCAAATTCATGGGAATACATAGGTCTGCCTTCTCGCACTCGACTTTTTTTTTATGTGCCGGTGAATTTATATGTAACGTCAATGATATGCGACCGATCAGTAATGGTCGGCTGCAATTGTCAGAAAGAAATCCGTCTAGCGCGGTGAGCCGGGGTGAGCCGTGGGTTAGGTTATCTCATCCGTTTTGGCAAATTAATGTTTTTTACAAAGAATGTTAATAATTATAAGCTTCCGAGCGCTAGCCAAAGTTAATTGGCAGAGTTTGGGGATGAGAAACAAGACAAAAATCTAAGAGAAAAACCACTAAGGAAGATATAAAATATAATGTAAATAACTTATAAAAATGGTAACAAATATAGTAAAGTAAAACAGCAAATAGTTCAGATATTTATTACACAGATCACAGCAAGAAAATAGTTTGGAGAGGATAAATACCGTCAAAGGTAAGCATTAACATACTAAAATTGTTTCTTTACGTAGACCAATATATGCACATATCAGAGCTGGGTAATTCCTGGTGAAAACGTAATTAGCAATTACAATTCCTTTTTTTTTTTCGCGTAATTGTAATTGTAATTAAGTACTTTTTTTATTAAAGTAATTTGGAATTGTAATTGCAGGAAAATTGTTGAAGGAATTGTAATTTGTAATTATATTATTTGAACTATCTAATTACAAATTACTTCTATAAGTACAATTACTTTTTCCAATTACAATTACTTTTTCCAATTACAATTACTTTAAGAACGTACGTATGTGGTTTAACAAACAAGAATGCATTAAAGCAGAATTTTACAGTTCCATAGTTTAAAATGAATCTGAAAAGTTCAAAAAAAGTTACTGACTAAAAACGAGTTTTTGCCGTGGTCCGCTGCACATTTATGTTTTTTGTTCAATAAACTTTTAAAAACTAAATGTGTTTACTGTTTATTATTATCATTCTTATTATTATTAGGCATTGTTATTATAGTGGAGTCGATTTAGTAAATATAATAGCGAGGTTGGGTAATTTTACTTCCACGTCCAGTGGAAGTATAGTAACGACAAAAAAATTTTTAAAAATTTTTATTGTCCAAATAGGCTTAAAATGTCATGAAACGTCGAAATTTTAAGTTTGAGCGAAAAAAAAATTTCTGTCTGTCTGTCGGTCTGTCTGTCGGTCTGTCTGTCTGTAACTTTTTTTGTGCGCACGTTTACTCTGGAACCGTTTAAGATATTGACTTGAAATTTTGTACACATATGTACTTTAACGAGATCTAGAATTAGATTATATTTTAATCTTGTTCCGTCGAAGGGTTGGGGGGTAAATTGGGGTAAATTTGGGGTAAATGGGTAAATCAAGCAGGTGAGAGTCCATAAAATTGGTATTTAGTATATACAAGAGAAGCCAAGGTCTCAAAAAAATTTTTGGCATTAGCCACCCCCATTACCACCCCCACCTCCTTATTAAAAGGGATGAAAAAAAATTGTGATTTAGTGTATGTACAGGAACCAGAAACCTCAAAATATTTTTTTACTTCATCCACCCCCCACTACTACCCCCCTATCACCACCCCCACCCCACTACCGATGTGGGGTATCGTTTTATGGGTTTTTGGGGTAGAGGATTTCAAATATTATATTATTAAAGTTCCATAAACAATTATTTTCACATACAAAGTTTTTTCGTTGAGTGACTTGGATAGAGAATCTGGATGTGGAAGTAGTGATTCCCCTTGGGCAGCGGTTTTTTAAGATGGATGCAGATTTGGCGGAAATTGTCATGGCGAGTATAACAAAACCCCAGAATCTTGCGCTGACGCAAGAGATGGCTTTATTAGGACGACCTTTCTATCAAATCTTGAGTGAAACCGTGTTTTATTGGCCGAAAAGGGGTTTTTTGGACATTTTAAACTGCAAATTTGAATTTGCAGTTTTATATATATACGAAAAAAATTGAAAAAAGTAAATTTCGGCTATCTTGATCAGATCTCAACCGATTTAGCTGAAATTTGGAATGGAATTAGTCTTTATCACACAAAAATTATTTACCAGATTTCAGCCAAAAATATTAAATAGTTTGGCTGAAATTGCAGTTTTAGTCAAATTTTCTGAAATGTTCAAATTGAAATATCTCCCGACCTAAAAGACTGATCGAATTTTGCTTTATGGCAAAAGGTAGGTTATTTTATGTACTTTTACATGATATAAGTCAAGAACCTTTTTTTTTATATTCGGTCGTTTTTTAGTCATTTGCATTATATATATAATATAATATGTGTACTCAGTGACTCAGTGCGCGCACTGGTATAAAGCAGAAAACAATTGTATTTATTATTTATAAACTTTAAAAAAATATATATTTTTTGTTTGTATAGTCGTGCCTACTGCTTTGACTAGGTATAGATAAATGTATATTATATTATATATGTGTGTGCGTGCGTGTATTTATTTCTGTATGTGAATGTGTAACAATTTTTATTTTTTTTATTTTTACGTGACTCAGGTAGCCGCTTCATGTATAATCGACGGGTAACCGTGGTCTATCTTTTACTTTTCAAAACGATTATTTTGATATTATACCTCGCCTACCTTTTGCCACAAAGCAAATTTTGATCCGACTTTTAGGTCCGAAAATATTTCGATTTGAAAATTTCAGAAAATTTGACTGAAACTGCAATTTCAGCCAAACTGTTTAACATTTTTGGCTAAAATTTGGTTAACAGTTTTTGTGTAATAAAGATTACTTCCATTCCAAATTTCGGCCAAATCGATTGAGATCTGATCAAGACAACCGAAATATATAGATGAATATCAGGAGGGGGGGTGGTCAGATATCTTCCCCAAATGTAAACTGAAAGTTCCTTTAATATTGAGAATAAAAGGATACCATTTTCTTTTCTTAACTAGTTGTTTAAGTGGTCAAAAAAAAATTAAAACAACAAATTTGACCCTTTAAATGTCCAAAATACCTTACTAATACCTTTTCGGCGTGGTTTCACCCGACTTTGGAAATTAAAATTTTAGGGTTTTATTATACTCGTCATTACAAATAATTTCCGCAGGGTCTGCATCCATCTTAAAAAGTTTCCCAATCCTTTCCTAAACCGACTCCACTATTAAGCTGCATTTTCTATATATTTGTTTAATTTTTCCTCAAACATTCTAATAACGATTCTAATAAATATTAAAACGCAATATTACACAACACTTTTAATTAAAATTTTTAACTTACCTTTTTGTCTGTTTGGTCACTATAATTTACTTTATCATAAAAGTAATTAGAAAAGTAATTAGAAAAGTAATTGCTAATTCCTTTTTTAAAGACATATACTTTGTAATTGTAATTAGTTCCTTTTTTAAAAAAGTAATTTGTAATTGTAATTATTTTTAAATTATAAGTAATTACCCAGCTCTGGCACATATATATGAATTAGATAAAAGCTTATTTTATTTTTAAGGTCAACCGTAAACAGCTGTCACACGGTTCGGGGATGAAAGACTTTTACTAATCTTTAAGGATTGAAATCAATACTGCAATACGCTAATTAAGGACAAAAAACTTATAAAGTAGCAAAAAAATAATATACTTATACCTACATCGCAAAAGGATGACATAACGCTTCTAATGCTGGAGATTGATTGCAAAATAGGTAATTTAAATGTATAAAACTACATTGCTCTCTCTTATCCACAGGAATATCCTGAAGTAGACACGTATTATTTGAATACCACTTGTGCAAGGCAAATTTACCTTTACTAAGCAGTTCAATTAATTCGTCCCGCAGACGCACTGCGGAAGAATAATCGGAAGCTCCGGTTATAATGTCATCCATATAAGTATTGGTTGTTAAAGCTCGAGATGCCAATGGATAATTGATGCCGTCATCTTGAACCAATTGTAACAAACTTCGAACTGCGAGATAACTCGCAGATGCAGTTCCGTATGTTATCCGATTTAACTGCAAACATCTAATTTCTTCATTAGGGGAATTTCTCCATAAAATTCTTTGTAAAGGCTGATACTTTTCTTTAATTTTAATCATGCGGTACATCATTGTAATATCCGTTATAATCGCATATTTATAACTGCGAAAGCGGATTAAAACAGAAAATAAGTCTGGTTGAATTACCGGTCCTACCAACATAATGTCATTCAATGATACACCTGTACTTGACGGCGCAGATGCATTGAAGACAACTCTTAACTTGGTTGAAGACTTATCTTCACGAATTACTGCATGGTGAGGCATATAATACTCTAATGGCATAAGCTCATTCGAAATTGAAACACGAGTGACTTCGTGTGCGTGACCAAGATCAACGAATTCTTGAATGAATTTTTGGTACCGCTCAAAAAATTCTACATTGTTTTTAAACCTTTTTTCTAAGCCCAAGAAACATTTCATTGCAAGTGGGTATGAGTCCCCTAAATTAGACAGTTTCTCCTCAATAATAGGTAAATCAACCTCATATCTACCTTCCTTATCCCTCGACACCGTGTCAAGATATAACTTTTCACAACGTATTTCATCCGCGGAAAAGAAAGTTTTAGAAGAATATTCTTCCAAACGCCAAAAATTCGCAATCAAATCGTTTTCGTTTTCATTATATAAAGAATCTGTAACAGCATTAGAGACTGAACTTTCTAATGAGTTCATATTACATTTTAAACTGCTACCAAATACCCATCCTAAATGAGTATTATACAGTAAGGGTTTATCAGAACCTAATTTAATTTTACCTGATTGTAACAATGAATAATACATTTCTGCTCCTATGAGCATATCAATATCCTCATGAATATTGAATCTAGGGTCTGCCAATTTAACAAAATTTGGCCACCGCATTAATTTATTACTAAAGCTGACTTTAGGAAGACGATTTGTAATAAATTTCATAACACCAAAATCCGATTTAAAACAGAAATCGTTAACTCGGGATTCAACTGTTAAAGTTAACACCGTTTCAACTACAGAGATTAAGCCTCCAACACCAGCTACTGACCAATTGGATTGCGTACCAGTCATTTTCAGATTCTCCGCAAATTTGGAGGTAATAAAATTACGCTCACTCGCGCTATCTAATAATGCACGACATGAATGTTTATTGTCATTCGCATCTACAACATTAACTATTGCAGTACACAACAGTACCAAATTAAAATTATTACCTATTTAGGACACTGAAACTTGAGCAGTTTCCTTACTGGAAAATGACGCATTTGCCACTACGCTTACACTAGCTGAGCTAGCATTATTTTCATTAGCATCACTTACGGCCTGTGAGTTTTGATTAGACTCTGAGTCACTTTTTCCAAAACCAAAATGCAACATCTTATGGTGTTTCTGATTACACTTACTACACAAAGTAGCATTACAAGTAGAATATATATGTCCGGTAGCTAAGCATATAAACATAAACATAAACAAGCAAAGAAAACATAATTTTTTATTCTCAACAAATTTCCGTTTTTCCATAACAGACAATTTATAAAACTTTCCACACTTTGAAAGACGATGTTTGCTGTTACACATAGGACAATGTGGAATATTACTTGCTACATCAGCAGCGGCGTTACATGAAAAAGTTCGCTTATCCGACTTAGAGTTATTTAATGGATCATTTTGATGCAATATTTCCCACGCTTGACATCGTTTATTAAGATGATCAAGGAATTCTTTAATTGTAATAAATTCCTCAGCCTTTCGTTGAAGCTCAAATTCTTTACGAGTGTCAAAATCTAATTTCTGAGAAATAAAAAATATCAAAAAACTGTCGAACAAGTTTGGCAAATCAAGAGCTTTTAAAGAATTGTAATGTTGCGCGAATAAATTTAACATAGCTCTCAAACTACTCCCGGAATTTTTGTTTACTTTAGGTAGCTCAAAAATGGCATTTAAGTGACTATTCGCTATCAATGTTTTATTGTCATAGCGTTCAACTAAAACACGCCAGCCCTCATCATAGTTTTTCTCAGAGCATTTAATATTTGCTATTAATAACGCAGCATCTCCTTTAAGAGCTGACTTTAAGTAATAATATTTAGTCACATTACTTAAGTCATCTCTATTATGAACTAAATTAATAAACATATCCTTGAAATTAAGCCAACTGCTATAATCCCCGGAAAAAGCGGGTATATTAATTTTTGGAAGAGAAGGATGATTATTTGATTCGCCTTGTTTACGATTATCCCCTTTACCGTTACCATTTTCTGACTTTTTTAACTTTGCAAGGTTACGTCTAATAACTTTTACTAACTCTAAGTATTTAGCCTCTATTGCGAGACCTTCAGGCTTATATTTGCTTTCATCAATAATTTCCAATTCAATTTGTATTTCCTCAAATTTTGCAAAAATATCATTAAGTCTATCCAAAGAGCTTTGTAAATCAGCAGCATGAGTGCTTGATTCAATGTCACCTAACAAATTCTCAATATGGGTAATTCTACCTTTATAATATTTTCTCTTATTTAATAATTCCTCTGGCACTTTGGACATTGTAACAATATTTATACTAATATATAACCTGCAACACTGTAAATCCTTATTTCTTGCTTACAAAATGTAAAAATACGAATTGTAATTGATCAAATTTGATCAACTTCACAAACTAAAGCAATGCAGGCTTTTAGATAAATTCTAAAAAGTCAAATTGACAGCGATATCACTTTTGCAACTCAAGGAAAATTGATTGTTCAACAATATATAAATATGTAATAAATCGCTTACAAAACTGAAGCTGCTCTCAAATATTCAAAAGCGATGCATAAATAATGTTTATTTTACATTTGACAAATTAATACCATCATAACGGTTGGTTACGAAAGAACAAAAGCACAGAACCTACTCACTTTGATACGCTGCAAGTCGCACAACACTATAATAATACCTTTCTCTGCTCCACCCACTGAAGCAGATGCGGGAAACTTTACTTAACTGTAAAGTGGAAACTCCAGAGCTCGTGCCTTGCAGATCAGCTTAGGTTCTTAACTACTTACTTCTTTTTTGTTATTGACATAATATAAATACATATGTCATCACCATTTGTCAGTTTATAAAATTCTTAAAAATTTCGACGATATCCTAGGCGTTTTCTTAATCCGGCTCGAAGGACCATGAAGGAAGCTCAGCTTTATGGTGTAGTTTCGTCAAAATCTTACCTTCGATTTGTGGACCAGCCCGACTTAGGGCAAATAAATGGTTCTAATTTCAACGTAAAGACTATATTTTATTTCATCAAAAATTACAACATTATTAATATTTCCTGTTTCTAAGTAACAACTTTTGTATATCTTGATTTATGTTTTAATACATTTCAAAATCACACAAGGGTTGATGAAAGGAAAGTACTTTAAAAATAAGCAAATAGATAATTAATAGCTCTTTCAACGCAAACCACGTTCGTCTATTTTTTTCGACTACCGAGCTACAGAGCGTTTTTGGAAAATTGGCAAGTGTCGAATCGAAAATTGAGTAACACATTCTTAAGGCACTTTTTTGAGTAGAATCTGTTGCTGATAAAAAGAAAATTATGCATGTCTCAGATTTCGAGCTATAGACATAACTTGTGATTTTTTAACTGGAATACCCTGTAAATTATTTCATTATTCGATCACAAATTGAATTAGCTATCCAATGATATATCATATATCATATTTATCTCTAGAAAAATAGGTAAATTTAAAAAAAATTTAATATAGTTGTGAGGAGGCCATGGAAAACTATTAACAACAACAACTCCTCTTATAATATAAAATAATTTTGCCAAACACAGGAAAAACTAAACTACTATAAATATTCGAATTATCTTCCATTGACATCTATGCATTTTTGACACCTTCTCCTTGCAGCATTTGTTGCATTTCCAATTATGACAGTAGTTATTGTCTGAAACTCAGGTAATGTTTTGTTCTCCAATTCTTCTATGTTATCAGAACGTTCTGTATATATAATATTTTTTAAACAACCCCAGTCAAAAGTCGGCAGGGGTTATATCGGGAGATCTAGCTGGCCACAAAATAGGACCTTTCTAAAAATTAAATAATATGTAAACTACTTTGTTGTTTATTAATGTCCAGTTAGCTAAATTAATTGTTAGTTATCAATTTAGTTAACTTAGCTAACTAGACATTGATAAACTAGTCCTGAGTGATATATAGACACCTATCGTATTCACCCCACATTGAGCATTCAAATAATTTCGTATTTCATTTGACGTATGACCTGGGGCGCCATCGTGTTGGTAAATGAATCTTTGAAATTGTCTTACAGACATATTGTCTACAAAGGGCTCTATTTCTTGCTGTAGAATGTTAATAAAATTTTCAGTATCCAAATTACTGTGAAGAAAATGAGGTCCTATTATTTAAAACCACACCATACACCAAATCCAAATCGTCCTTGACGATTAACTGTTGGGATTTTCATGAGCCCAATGGTGGTTATTATGCCGATTAAAAATTCCGGCACTGCTTAGATGGTGACTAATCATAATTTTGTAGGGTTTGAATTTTTTTTTTAAGCAACACAACGCAGTTGTTTTTGGGATTCCTAAATTTTCCTGTATTTCACGAGACGATATATTCGTTAGCCCGGAAGAAAAGTGACATAACTCAAAAAACTAAATTTTTCAGTAGGAGCCATTTAAATTTTTATTTTTTTTTAAACTCGCACTGATCGAAATTATGAAGAGCGATACCTACATATTTCTACTGCTGATAAGTACGTACCATTCATTAATTGAATCAATTCAGGGACCTTATGTATCGGTTACTATTTTTGAGAAATCGCCCCTAAAGATTAGGGGGTCACTCCTTATTTTGACTTGTGTCACTTTTCATGTGAAACTAATTGTGTTTTTTGAGTTAAATTATTGAAAAAATAAAAAACAAATTTATGACATATTTCTATTTTAATACCTGCAGTTTCTGATTAATACACACTACAAAATATTGGATTATATTAGGTTATATTACACGGAAGAGTTATAAATTTTGATAAAATGGCAAATAAAACTTTGGAATACATTTTTTTTAAATAGAGTAAACCATTTTTTTTATTTGCAGCAATTGGTTGTCTGCTCTTATATTCTTTTTGTAAAACAAGTTCTGGAACTTCACTGACCTTAAGGACATTCTGGATGTAGGGGTTATATAATCTCAACACGCTTGAATTCTGTGACTTTGTAGGACGTTTTGTAAAAAAATGTTCCGAAGTGTTCTTTTTCTACTCTTAAAATTTTTACTTGACTTATCTTAAAATCCTCCCCGTCAATATTCTTCATTTTTTGGAAATCCAATATCAGCCGCTAAGGTTTTCAAATCGTAAATGTCATCGTAGTACATTTCATTTACTTTATAAATAGCACATTTTATGAGAGTTTTTTTAGCACATCTTATGAGAGAAATATAATGCTCAGGAACAAAAATGGGTCCGGCCTTTTTGGCCCGACTCACTTGTTGCTCAATTACAGAATGGGCGTTGTCACCTTCATTCTGACTGTGTCCAACTACAAGAAACTTGTGTGTTATACTTTTTGTCCACTTGCATTTAGAGATTGCGTACATGTAAATTGCAACCAGATATCGATTTTTCTGCTGACCACCGCAATTGTCGGAATAAAAAATGACATCAACTTCATTCGAGCCATCGGTAGTGTTGTGCTCTTCATCTTTCAGGATCCGATTTCGTTTGATCCTCTCTGGGCTTCACCTTCATGCCAAACGGAACATTGAACATCATTTGCTTTCAAATTGAATACAGTCAGATTATAGACACCCAACTTAGATACGTAGTAAAAAGAAGAAGCCTGCCCTATAGGACAAGGGAGAACAGCTTGAAGGTCATACACAGCTACTACGGTATTATTTTCTGCTGTTTTGTCTTTTTGTTTCTCATCTCGAGACAATTTGGTCTCGTCCAGGTGAGAGTTATAATTAGTTTCTAATTCGGCCTTTTCATCTTCCGTAGCATTTGAATAAGCTATACATAGTTCACACTGATCCTTTTTAGGAAGGAAAAAGGACAAGTTAAACTCTTCATTAAAAATTCGGGAATACATCATGTAGTTGGCAGAAGGAAGTTCATTTTCTTTGCAGTTCGCTACATAATCCCTGTGAAGATCGGCGATAGATTTACTTCCATCTATGTACTCCTTTGATGTCACAGCACGACAATAGTGACTAGGTATTCGGGGTATAGAGTTTATATGATTTCGAATGCCATTTTTAATTTCCTCGTCTACTTTGGCATGCTTTCCGTGTCTTCCTCTAAGGTCTTCAGAAATCAGTTGCCACTGATCTGAGTTACGTAAACGTTTTTGACCTTTTTTTCTTGGTTTCACATGGATTTTTAACTTTTCTTTTTTTGTTGTTGTCACCTGTTTCATTCATGATGTTTTCAGCAAAATCATTTCTTTCAGTTATATCCTCTAGTGGCACAGCCTCAATTTCTTCATTACTAGAAGAGCTTGAAAAATCAGTTGTACTATAATCTGGGTCAGCTACAGAGTCGTCTGAGTCGGTTGTGTAAAACTTGAGTTAATTTGAGTCGTTGTCTTCACGATTTTTTACTAGAAGATCATCCAGATTGGTGTTATTCTGGTTTCCTGTGAATAGTAAGCAATGTTGTACTAAACAATATTAGACTATAAGAATATTATGATAATATTGATTTATGAAATGAGGTATTACCCAGGTTTATGCCGCTAGTGCTAGGTTCGCACTCATTTATGTGGTTAGTGGAAATATCTGGCCTTGTATCAGTCGATGTAAATGTGCAACCTTTATCTGAAATAGTCAAAAGATCTCAATTTAAATCAGTATACTAAGAATAAAACAACTTGTATATACCGATTTATAAACTAAAAGTGCACTAGTACTAACCTCTCTCTGATACGCTACTGCTCAAGTTATTCTTCTGGTAACTAGAAATTTTCCATTCATGTTTATCTGAACCTAATAAATTTGGTTCGTTTTTCTGCTGACTAGATATCTTTAGAATTAAACACTAATTTTGAATAATAAAAAGTACAACGTTTCATGATTTGACAATTAAAATTAATATTCAATAAACGAGAATAGTCACATCTGAGAAAAAAAATCGTGCAAAATGATGAAAAATGACTCAATTCTAAATAATACCATGCGTGATAAAATTAACTGTACTCACCTTAACAAGAAAAGTGTCCCAACTTTAGAAATGTCACTTTTCTCCAATAAATAACACATAAAAACAGTCACTTTTCAAAATGTGTCGATTTTCTTGTTAACACCATAAGTCCACACTTCAAATGTCAAGACGCAATTAAACATATGACGTTTTCCTTCAATGGCGACTTGATAAATCACTAGGGAGGAGAAGTGACACTAGTGCCACCTTTCGGCTATTAGTATAAGTTAAGTTATGACATTTTTCTTGTGAAAAGTGTACGTCTTTGGCAGTCATTTTTTACAAAAAAACAAAAAAGAGCGTTTTTTGACTTGTGTCACTTTTCTTCCGGACTTACGATATTAGGATTTTCTCTTACAGTTTCTAAAATACTATTTTCTACAGCTGTTCTACCTGCTTTATAATATATTTTTGCTCAAGGTTTTACAAATGATCAAACTCTTTTAAATTTTGTTGTAGCCTTTTGAATATTTTTATGTCTGGCTGTCTCTTTTCTGGATATCTAAAAATATTGTTTAGGCAGCACTTTTATCACACAGTTTTGCTGTCTATAACTCGCCTGTTAAAATAAAGCTCGGAAGCTAAATTTGAATCTTCTCTGCATTCTATATAATAAAACACTCAATCATACCATATTTTTCATCATTACTAAATTAGGCCATTTATTTGACAAAAATTGCACATTGCACACAAATATGCACATTTTTGTAATACTTGCACTTGCCTATTTTTCCTTATAATTTGATATATAATTTTTTAGGTTTACGGTCAGTTAAAAATAAAACAATATTTTCTTACGATTCGGTTTATTAATCATCGTCAAAGAAATTACAATTTTATATAAAAAAACAAAAGTATTTTATATGCATGGGATTAAGTGCTATAAATAATAATAATATTTTAATAACAGAAATAAACTAAACACCTTCAATATTGAAAAACATTTGTAATGTTAAAAAGCTTCTTAAAAAAATATAAAATAAATACCATTACTTTTGCGAATTTAATAATAGCGAAACATACATTTCTGCGTGTAGCGCACTCCCACTTCTCTACTCTCTTCTTTGCCTCGCTCTTCTCACTTCTCTTTTGCACTTCTCGGGTAATCTTTTAACAGCTTCTCTGCTTCGTTTTGCATAATAGTCATAGGTGCAGCTAAAATAAACGTAGTGATTATTATTTGAACCATTATTATCAAAAAAATATATGAAAAGTGGGTAAGATAAAAATAATAGAAATGATTGAAGGATCTAAGTATAGCTTATAGCATTCAGTAAATAATAATAATTTATGGAATTAAAAATAAAATCCAAATCTGATAAATAGAATTGCAAGATAAAAGATTGCAATCATGCAGTCTGTCCACCTGTGTTGTGTCTGATATCGTATTATATCTTTCGTTTAAAAGTGTAATAAAAGTTTCAAATAATTACACACGCACACAAAAAAAAAATGTAAATTTTCTGAGGTTTCACATATATACTCCCATGTATTTTTGATCGCTGAACACGATCCTGATATCAGTTATACAAAATTCAGGATTTTTTGTTTACCACGAAAAACATGTTAAAACAGGCCAGAACAAGCGCGGATTTATGGGGGGGGGTAACGTGGCAATTACCCCCCCCCCCCAAGATTCTGTAAACCACAAACTTTCGCTTTAAAATTTCATAATTTTTATTATTTTATTTTATATTTTTGAATATATATTGTATTTACAGAGGCGTAACTATGGCAGGGCAAACCGGGGCAGTGCCCCGGGAGGTCAAGGGGCCCCGGGAGAATTTCTACCCCCCGCCCATCAAAAATTTTTTTTTCGGATTTCTCCCTCTGCTCATCAAAAACATTTTTAATATAATAGGGGGCCCCATGCCGTCTAGTTACGCCTCTGTGTATTTGTGTTTATAAATTTTGTTTGTGATTTTCTCTCCCCCGCGCATCAATTTCAATTTTCGAGGAAAAACATTTTTGTTATTTTCGGCACGCGGCTGTGTTACCTCCCCCCCCCCCCCCAAGTTCAAGGTCCAGATCCGCCCTTCTGCCAGAACAGGGTTTAAAATATAAATTAAAGATTTCAAATAAGTAGACCACTCCGATTAAAGAACATATCTAGATACATAACAGGCTATCTTTTCACTATATACCTTGTTTGCTCCTAACATAGTCACATTATATGTCCATTAAAAAGAATAGATGAACATCACATCCCATAGGCAACAGTGGCGTTGTGTGTGTAGAAAATGTGTAGAATGGTAAATATTTTCATTAAAATGAATTATTGTAATTCCTGCTTCCTGCATTACTGGCTCTTTATACAACGTCATGTAGGCATACGATATTACAGTAAGATTATACAGTAAGATAAATATGTATTAAAAGGATATTAAAATTTAATTGCTATTCACTTTATAACTGTAAACTGTACTTCATCATGTTACGACTATGGAACGATCGATTTTCTTCTTTTCTAAACTGCTTTCTGCAAACGGCACAGCCCTTCTTCATTTTGTACTAAATATATTGTCACTAAACTGTGTAAATATGAATAGAGAATATTATTTAGGTATTAAACAAATCACAAATTAAAATAAAAAGACTTCTTCACCACATTTTGATCGAAAAACACGAAAAACACTTATTAACATTAATGGCGGACACTGTCAAAAGTCTCAAACTGAGATTATGATAATCGAACCGAACCGATCGTGCCCGAATCGACCGCGAATAGATCGACTAGCCAATCAAGTACTTATGGGAAGAAGTGCCTTAGATTGTTACTATCTCAGCAACATATAAATCAGTACAATTATCTATCTAGATATAAGTTCTTTAATCGGAGGTAGACCATATATTCGGTGTATTTTTGTCCGCTGAACATAATCCCGATGTCAATTTTGCTTCATCAGCTCAGAATATTTTGTTAACCACGAAAAACAGGTTAAAACAGGCCAGGATAGGGTTTAAAATAAAAATTAAAGATTTTAAATAAGTAGACCATGTATTCGATGCATTTTTTGCCGCTGAACACGATATCGTTGTCACTTTCAACCAATCATGACTTCTTATTCATCCTGATTATTATTTTCTGCGGTACTGTACTCTTTTGTCTTCAAATGATCTGTATAATGGTTTTCTCTTTCGTTTTATTCCTTTCGTTTTCGGATCCCTTTTCACATTCTTCACTATAATTACCTAAATTTTCTGGAAACTGGTCTATATAGCCAGGGAGGTAGCGACAGTTTTCGTGAAATCATTTCTATAAAGCTAGATTTCTTTTCCCATGATAGCTTAAACAGTATCAATGAAGAAGGTGCAATTCTGCCAATCTATAAGTTCTGCAAAAATGAATAAAAAATTAAACAACATGTTACAAAAAGAGATATCGATTTTCTGAAATGTCACAAAATGTCACTTTTGATTCGTTCGTGTCGAGCCGGAGACTTCCCCTTTACGTTGCGACATCGTACGGACTTCCCAATGGTGTTTTTCGAAAAATATGAACGTGTCAAGATTGTATGGTTTTGCATTTTTTTCGGCTCCGAGATGCAAGCTGTTTTTTGCTATTTTTCGCAGATATCTCCGAAACTGTGGGAGTTAGCTCGAAATAAAAAATAAGGTCAAACGAGTATTTTCCACTACGAATCTTTTGCTATCACCAGTCTTTTGAGTTTTTTTTTTCGTTTCGGAGATAACTACAGAAATGTCGGCCACGTACGGCAAAGAATCGCAACTTTTGAGCTTCTACAGTTGGTAATTTTTTAATCTTGGCTCCTACTCCAAAAGACTACTCTAGGTAATTTAAATAGAATTAAATTTGCTAAAACCTTTTTTTCTGAACTGTCAGTAAATATTTATTCTTTGTTGGGTCTAGTTTGAGTGAAATTTCATATTAGTTTGTGTATTATTATGAATGGAAGATTATAACAAAGAGCGTTATCATTTCGTATTTATAAATAAATTTTAATATCTGTGTTTCTCATATCTGATATATCTGATAATTTTCTGATATTGAATAAATCTTCTTAAATTGAAATTATTCTCCTTGACTTTTAATGGACCCTGGAATTACTCCACTGTTACCTATTAGAGCACACATGTCATATGTTACAAAATAGTATATTAAAGTATAAATGGATATTAAGGTCTTTAAAACACGCGCGATTTTTCGAGCACGACGGAGCAGCCGAAGTGCTCGAAATAGAGCAAGTGTTTTAAAGACCAGTTATCCACGAATACTTTACGCTATTTTTTTTTATTGGTACACTTTGAAATCATAAATACTGGTATTATTACTACAA
Organism: Rutpela maculata; assembly: GCA_936432065.2. Taxonomy (NCBI): domain Eukaryota; kingdom Metazoa; phylum Arthropoda; class Insecta; order Coleoptera; family Cerambycidae; genus Rutpela; species Rutpela maculata. The sequence continues at coordinate 7,011,962 of OW386289.2, forward strand.
AAAATGGAAATAAGAATTGAGAATGTAAAATGGTTGAATTCGTGATATGACATCAGGATACATCAGTGTCATGAAAATGAGAAAACAAAAATTAATTTGCAATCTGTCACATAGGATTAATTATTATCACCACAGTTGTCACTGATTGTATATTGCTTTAAAATGAGTTCTAACATTGATTACTTAAATAGAAAAGCAGAATCGCGGTTAATACCGCAAAAATCGGAAGACGCTTATAAAAAACCGCTGCCCAAGGAATCACTACTTCCACATCCAGATTTTCTATCCAAGTCACTTACAACGAAAAAATTTTGTATGTGGAAATAATTGCTTATGGAACTTTAATAATATAATATTTGAAATCCTCTACCCCAAAAACCTATAAAACGATACCCCACATCGGTAGTGGGGTGGGGGTGGTGCTAGGGGGTGGTAGTGGGGAGTGGATGAAGTAAAAAAATATTTTGAGGTTTCTGGTTCTTGTACACACACACTAAATCACAATTTTTTTTCATCCCTTTTAATAATGGGGTGGGGGTGGTAATGGGGGGTGGCTAATGCCAAAATTTTTTTTGAGACCTTAGCTTCTCTTTAATATACTAAATACCAATTTTCTGGACTCTCACCTGCTTAATTTACCTATTTACCCCAAATTTACCCCAATTTACCCCCAACCCTTCGATGGAACAAGATGAAAATATAATCTAGTTCCAGATCACGTTAAAATACACACGTGTACCAAATTTCAAGTCAATATCTTAAACGGTTCCAGAGTAAACGTGCGCACAAAAAAAAGTTACAGACCGACAGACCGACAGACAGAAATTTTTTTTCGCTCAAACTTAAAATCTCGACGTTTCATGACATTCTAAGCCTATTTGAACAATAAAAATTTTTAAAAAAATTTTTGTCGTTACTATACTTCCACTGGATGTGGAAGTAAAAGAACTTGTAGTTCATCAAATGGATGGAAGAGCAAAAGGTAACAGATACAGATGAACGAGTTGTACTTGCTTACCTTTGATGTTGCCATGGTAACTTTAAAACGCGCGTTTTTAAAACTTGGATTCAAACACTCTGAGGCGTACTTTAAATAAGCAAAATAGGGTACTAATAAAAAAAAATGTATAAAACAAACAAGGTTACAAAAATATACAATAAAAAAAATTAAAAAACAAACTATCAAATATACAGCGTGTCCTCCGATTGAGTTCGCTATAGGTGAAATGGACAAAAAATTTTCGATTTTTTTTTTCATATTTGGAGCTGCTTATCTAAAAAGTAATTTTGGGTGTACTTTTGTTTTTTTTAAATCATGTAGGCCATGACAGTTAAGCAAAAACGAATTTCATGTTAGGTAAAGTACCTTTTCTGTAAAAGATACAGCAAAATGTTATTAAGGAAAGTTATTCAGATTAAAAAGTTATAATCCTTTGCAAAATTTCAAGAACATACGCTTACTTTGATGATTTTGATTTTTTTAATATAATTGCATTTTACGAAAAAAAAAATGTTGCCGGTTTACTAAAGTGTTTGCTCCATTATGTACTAGATCAAACACTTAGTAAACTGGCATACTATTTTTTTTTCGTAAGATGGAATTCTATTGAAAAAATCAAAATGATCAAGTAGGCGTTTGTTCTTGAAACTTTGCATAGGACTATAACTTTTTAATCTGAATATCTTTCCTTAATGACATTTTGCTGTATCTTTTACTGAAAAGGTACTTTACATAACATGAAATTCGTTTTTGCTTAACTGTCATGGCCTACATGATTTTAAAATAACAAAAGTACACCCAATTACTTTTTAGATAAGCATGACCTCCAAATATGAAAAAAAAATTCCAAAATTTTTTGTCCATTTCACCTAGAGCGAACTCAATCACAGGATACGCTGTATATTTACATAGGCAGGTATGTGCTATACACGATTAGTACAATTGAAGAGCTAACTTTTTTGTTATAACGACTATATAGCTTGCATTTTGCGATGATATTGTCATTTGATGTACTTTTCAGATACAAATAACTAAAGTTGTCAGTTGTCATTATTTTCGAAAATTTTAAAAAATTAATGTACATAACACCTTTATCCGTTCATAAGTTTCTCTGTAATGAATAAGGAATTAGTGAATAATAGTGTTAAGAAATTAAACATATTTTATTATTATTAAAACATTGTACAATTTTTAGGTAGTCGGACAGTTCTACGGTTTTGAGTTTGGTCATTTACAAGTATGTTGTGATAATACGGCCTTACCATTCATTTATGAATGGTAATTGTTCTTTAAGATTGACCAGTTTTCCTACACTTAGGCTGTCCTTGTTTTTATTAAACACCATTAGAGAGCAATACCGTCGGAATTTATCTTATGCATATTCCTTTTCTTTAAAATATCGACTTTGTAAAATGGAGTCATTTCATCTAGTGATGTAATAATAGCACCCATAGGTGCCATTTTATACCGTCGCGAAAATAAACCTTTTCATTGTTCAAGTTTTTCTTCCTGTTGTACAAATTGAGTTTTAAGGCAATTCCATCAATATCCTTGAAATGATTCTTCATATCTATGACAACGGCGTCTTTGGGAGTTCTTAAAATTTCTCGATACTGGTCCGGAACGTAGATGTTTTGATGTTTCCTTAAAATTTTCTCGACTCTGCCAAAGTCTCTGTCTGAATCTAAATATGAATGTCCCACCTCCGAAAATTTATGGTCGATAACTTTAAATTCTCTCTTTAAAATCAACAACCGGTAAAGTGTAATGATATTGAAGTTTTAAAGTTTTTATTTTGTCCACCACAGGAGTCGGGCCATATTATAATGTGATCGATCTTTTCTTGGAAATATTCATTGTAAATTTGTGAAAAGGTATGTAATTAACTAGCAATTTCTAGGCTTTCACGGCTGGCCATATCTTCAGTCCATGTGAAAAAGAACGTTTTTTTTCAGTATTCCTCAATGTATGTATGCCGAGGTTGTAAAACCACATTTGACGAAGGTAAAATGTTTTCGATGTACTTAACTTTGGCAGCGGCATGGTTTGCTGAAGATCTAAAGTAAGAAAGCAAATCGTTCTATCTACTGTAACTTTTGCTCCGTCACGCTTTTGTTGTTCGAAAGCTAGTTTGTAATTTTCTCCGTATTCTTTAGTATTATTTCCAGCATCACATGGGAAAAAATGTGAGTCATTTCATGATCTCAATTAAACAATTTTGAATACCATGGACGTAATTTCAGCATTTTTATTGGGTAGGCAGGGATTTTTCACAGATAACCCAATAGATGTAAGCATAGCAACCCTGTAATTCTTAAACGATAACCTTACAAACCCAAATGACCTTTGACTTGATTGGCGTAATTATCATACTTATTATTTTTTCCGCAAGAATTTCAGAATTCGCCAGATTTGCCTTAAACAATTTAATGCTCTTTCAAAATATTGGGTAGGCAGAAGCCATACCAGATATCAGTTTTGCTCTTGTCATACAAATTTCGACGGTCCAGCCCTCTTCTACTTGTCAGCATAAAAATGTTTGTACAAAAATCAACACCGCAAAGCGTCACTTTCCAGTATTTCTGATTTACAGACTAATTTGCTAGAATACTTTGGTAAATTTGTATTTTATTATTGCATTTTATATTGATAATGTTTTGTTTTTAAAACATTATTAAAACTTGCCTGGGAAGAAATTGCCACTATGTGACTGATTTCTGCTGAATTGCCAAATGTGTTTACAGCAATTAGATACTCAAGTACCATCTGGACTCTTGTACCATCTCATACCATTTCAAAATTGAACGAAATGAATATATGGATTAAAACACTATAAGCACTATTTCCAAAATATCAGCCAATTTATAAACATCTTACATGATTCATGAAATCGTTTATTCATTGCCATTTGTAATATCAGTTTACTACGACTGGCCATTTTCACCACAATAGTAAGAAACACTTAACACAACTTGTCACATTAATGTCAGTATAACATAACTTTAAAAGCAAAGTGTTTTGGATTAAAACAATTTAATATCGCACAGTAATGGATAAAGGTGGTATGTGATCATGACACCTTTATCCATTAAATTATATAAAAACCATATGTACATAACACCTTTATCAAACATTAAAACGCATTTAGGAAAGGTTTATTATCCCAAAAACTTATTGAAATGATAGATTATAAGTTAAAATAGTTGTCTGTGTAGAAATCTCAAAAATTTCAAAAATGTCACATAACACCTTTATCCACTTAGCTCTTCAATTAATTAATACATATTATTATTTATCACAATGAAACTATTCTCCATTACCGATCCAAAACCTCTGTCGTTATAAAAACAATATTCAGTCAAAACCATTTGTTTGCTTCGAATAACCTAAAGAATGACCTTATTTCTATTAGTCAGGGAGCCCTCCTTAGCCCCCCGATCCTTGGGGACAATGTTTTTCTTAAAGATTAAAACCTAAGGAACAATTTAAGACATGTCCTAAAAAAAAACCGGCTGTACTTTCAAAATGGCAGCCATATGTTAAAAAAAAACTGTTGCCAATGTTGTTTTTGTCATTTAACACAAAAACTAAAAAAGATGGACAAAAACTTTTCTTCGCAAAAAACAACGTGCATCAAATTTTCTACAATTTTGTCACTATACAATATTTTGATAGGAGTTACCATTTTCCAGATAAATGAGTCCAAAATTAAGAAAATATAGAAATTCATATATCGGTAAATCAATTAGAGGGAACAACTGTGACAATTATTGTAAGGCGTATAATATAACTTTATATTATTAACATAATAAAAATAAAATAAACTGAAAAAATTAATAACAATAATAATATTGTAATTTGCAGACATTTATCTCGAAAACGGTAACAATATCTGGAAAATGGTAACACCTATCCAAATATTGTATAGAAACAAAATTATAGAAAATTGTATGCACTTTGTTTTTTGTGCAGAAAATTTTTCTCCATCTTTTTTAGTTTTTGTGTTAAATGATAAAAACAATATTTGCATTTTTTTTTAAACGGACGCCATTTTGAAAGTACAGCCAGTTTTTTTTTTTTAGGACAGTTAGGGTGGGCTCCCGTAGTATTACGTTTTATATTGAATCTTATATTTTATCTTAAGAGCTGAATCATTTATCTGGAAAATGGTAACTCCTATCCAAATATTGTATAAGAACAAAATTGTAGAAAATTTTATGCACTTCGTTTTTTGTGCAAAAAGTTTTTCTTCATCTTTTTTAGTTTTTGTGTTAAATGACATAAACCATATTTGCAAATTTTTTTTTAAACGGACGCCATTTTGAAAGTGCAGCCAATTTTTTTTTAGGACGTGTCTTAAATTGTTCCTTAGGCTTTAATCTTTATGAAAAACATTTTTATAATAATATACTTATATAAATCACGCTCATTTTTCGAATTTTCATGTATTTTTTAATGTTCAAAAATGTAGTACATTATTTATCGTGAAAAACTGCCCGTAAGTCGGAAAATTAGCAAGTTACAAAAAACTTCCAAGAGACAAAATATATTTAGAAGGCCTCAGCGCATACGTCTGAATTTTTTCAAATTTTTAAATTACAAATTTTTACAAGCGCTACAATTTCAAAGAAAGGGATAGTTTTTCATGTTTTCGGGAAAAACTCTGTGGAAACGCACTTTACAGAAAAGTTGCAAACAAAAAATAGCCTTTTATTTCGATGTTACATTCCCCTAAATTTTTTCAGATTTTTTTTCAACTTTTAGTGTGGCCATATCTCGAAAAATGTACATTTTTCGAAAAAATTCACAGCAATAAAAACATCTTATTTTGGAACCAACACTCATACAGATTGACCAAATTCTGATTGAGTGACGACCAAATTCTGATTTAGTGACGACCAAATTCTGATTTAGTGACATGTAATTCAGTAGATCGGTGTCACTAACATACGTATTCAAGCGCGCGCACGCATGTATCTCGCTCCGAGTTATAACGTTATACTTGACTATTTTTTTCCGGGAAAACCGCGGCTTTAGCGATAAATTTTGTTAGGAAATTTTTTGTTCATAAATACGTGATCTATCCATCTGTATTTTTTTATTTTCGCCTAGCTTGACTTAATTTCAAAATTTTGAAAAAATTTTATGTTCTGCATCCGAGCGAAATGTAAACTTTTCAAGATATTATTCTATACACTTTCACGAACTTATTAAAAAAATTATTCAGTTTGCAAACTATTGTAGGTAAATACCTTAATTGACTGGGCTATTATGATAAAACATATTTTATATGCAAATTACAGTTTATACGCCTTTGACGATCGCTCTGTATGACGAATATGTAGAATTCTCAGAAATTCTCGTGTTCAATAAGCATTCGCGTTTGGCAGCGCCCCACTACATTCATTAGTTTAGTAATAGTCTTATTAAAACCACATCAATAACATTTTAAATTAAAAGTGATTTATCTTTTAGTCTTCGAACCTGAGGGACACACTGTATATTAGATAGTTTCGAGATCTTATACATCTTCATAGTTTTGTGTGATTACAAGGCTCGGGAGATTTGTCTCTGTGACGGTTAAATCAGGTTGGGCTCTAGGTCAGCGCGGAACGATTTGTATGCAAGTATGACCCAATATATCTTACCTCGTACTTTTTTTAGAGAATTCTGTAATATCCAAAGTTAATACCCAGATAGCATGAATACGTACTGAAGACGTCCCACGGAAGTTTGCTTAAGACGTATGTCCTACGGACATTTCGGGACCGAATTTGGACGTACCTAATGTTACCAAATCATCTGTCCCCAGAACGTTCGTTCTAGACTCAAGAAAGACCAAGTTTCAAAAAGACCTTCATTTTCATCTAATTTTATTAAGGGAACTCGATACCTGCACAAATAAACTGCCGGATCTTGGACTAATATTTAATTAAGGTTTCATATTTAAAACTTAACTCGGTCATTTTTATTCGTGGAAATTCTTATTTCACACAAAGAATAATCCATTTGGATATAAAATGTATTATTTTCTAAATCCAAATAATATGAAAATGACAGGGGACCTAATATGGACGTACATTCTTTGACGTCCAATGGACGTACCGCTATGGACGTCTTAAGGACGTCCATATTAGGTCTAAGACGTTCAGACCATATAAGGATCAAAACTGGACGTCTTTGGGACGTCGTGTGCTATCTGGTTATAGTCATAAACTTTACGATATTATGAAATTCGCTAAAAAATGTACAAGGTAAGATATATTGTGTCATACTTGCATAGAAATCTTTCCGCGCTAACCTAGAGCCAACCCTGGTTTTAACCGTCACAGAGACAAATCTCCCGAGCCTTAGTGATTAATCAAAAACCTTAGTAACACTTTGCTCTAGAAATTATGGTATAACACAACTTATGTGACTTAACTGTTTATTTTGTACAATTTCTATACATTTTTTGCACAAATAAAAACTTATTCTATTCTATTCTATTCTATTCTATATAAGATATAATAGTTCACACGTCTTTTACGATCGCCCTGTATGACGGATATGACCCAATTTCAATAGGGAGTATTCCACCATGTCATTTTACATCGGTCTAAAAGAATTTATCGTGTTTACAAGATATCCGGTTACAAATATACCTATTTGATTAAATCAAATAGGTATAATATTAATAACAAATCTAGACATCTGTAATGTATGCTTTATTTTACTTCAGTACATTTACATTTTTACTGATACCTACATTTCCACAAATAATCACATTGCCCAGTTCTAAGATATCACGGAAATAACAATGGGTCGCGTGCGCGTGACGTCACAATCTGAGACCTTAGGAAAAACAAACAGAAATTCTTTAACTGTCAAATGGCAACTGATTGAATTTTTTGTAATATTATTGTTTCTATGTATATTATACGTACAAAATGACAAGTTTTTGGTTTATTATTAATTGTGGAAGTGTGACAATCCAAAACAATGCCAGTTTTGATAAAATAACCTCAATTTACAACCAGAAAAAGTTAGAGGTTAAAATACTGCAACTGATTTCAAACAATTAAAATGAATGATTTTACGAGAGTCTTCCAAGGATTTTTTTAGTGGTACGTTGTTGCATATTAATGTAAGAATTTGGTTTTTAACGTGGGTTTATGTTGTAGGGAAAACAGCCGTATTAGACCGTGGGATAGTGACAGATTTTTTTAAACGTTTGGTTCCTATCTGGCCTTTTGGGAGCCTTTTGTGCCTGATTTGTACTAATCATTTTCGTGTTTATCAAACGGTTATCCAGGGCCCCTCAGCGGAAAACAAAAAAGAAAATTTCATGAAAATGAGCAATTTCAAACGTTTTGTTCCTATCTGGCGTCAAGTTAGACTTACGTTTTAAAGAAAAACATCCGACGGAAGCTTATCGCCAGACAAATTCCGTGGGCCGGAAGGCCCGAAATTTCAATCCGAAGTTGTAAGAAAAAATGGTCAAAATCAAACGATTTGGTTCTTATCTGGGAATTGTATATATAGATAAATAGATTATAATTATCGCGATATAACAAACGCCAGACAAATTCCGAGGGCCCAACAGTGAAAAAATTATTGTTCAAGTTGTCAACTATTCCGCGAAAATCAAACGATTTACATTCGTCTGGCATTTGTTTTTTTGTTATATTAGGCAATAAGTAGTTTCAATTTAAGATTCCCAGACGAATTGGCTGGGTCCCCTGGATAGCCAGACAAAAAGAAAAGCGCGAAAAAAATGCCATTTTTCAAACGATTTATTCCTGTCTGGCATTTGGATTTTAAAAAGATATGTTAATAAATAAGCCATATTTCTAGTCCCAGATAAAAAGCTTGGGCCCATACGTAGATATGTTGAGCGAAAGTATCGAAAAATGAAAAAACAGTCGTGTAAAAATCGATGCATTTTCAAACGATTTACACTCGTCTGGGATTTGTTTTTTTAAAAAGATATGTTAATGAACAAACCATATTTCAAGTGCCAGACAAAAATCTGGGGCGCAGCTGTAGATATATCGCGAATTTTTATGTTCTACAGTTGGCAACTTTTTAATCCTGACTCCTACGCAAAAAGACTACTCTAGCTAATTTAAATAGAATAAAATTTGCTAAAACTCTTTTTTTAATTTTTTGAATTCCGACAAGAATGAAGGAATTAGAGGGGGGCGGGATTTGGGACTTTCTTTTTCGGTAAAATTTCTCCATTTTGTCACCGTAATTAATCGGTAATTAATTGAAATCGATCTCATATATGATGTTCACTTAATATCATGTATTACTTTGACGTTCCGTTAATCTCGGTCCTTCGAAACAAAGGTTTCTGAGAAGAAATATTTTTTTTAGATTTACATACATTATAGGAAAACGTGTAATTTCCTACATTTCCTCGAATATCTCGATAATTATTGTTTTTTTCGAAAAATTTGTAGATAGCTTATGTAAAGAGAATTGATTGAGCTTTCCGACACTTTTTTTATTTTTTCTCTAACATAAAGAGCAAAAGACCAAATATGCGGACGTCTCAAAGCCAACCGCCACCCAGTCTATTAATTAGGGTGAAGACATACCGCTCGGCTAAAGTACACCATCTGTGGGTCCCCACGCGAGACTAGTTTCTCGATCTGACGTCACAGTGTTTTTCGTGCGGAGTAGCGAGGATTTCAACTTTAATTATTTATTGCAAAGTAAGTACTGCAATTTAAGAGCTGATATTCGATGTGGCGTGTTTTTATACATAAACACACACTTTAATGAAATACAAAAAAAATGGGCAAGTTCCCCATTAGCAAACGATAAACAAAAATCGCCCCGGGACGAGCGGGGAGTATAAAAAGCAGCGGCGCTCGCAAACAATGCATACCATATATGTTTCTACCACATCACATCTTACGTGTCTTATGTCGCGTGCATTAAAATGAGAGAAGAAATCACTTTCGTGTGGTTGACTACCTACGCCAAGGGAGAATGAAACAGGTACGGACTTACGAGGACTCTCAGTTTCTATGGTGTAGTGCAGAGTTGTAAATTATATATTAATATGTAATAATTTATATTTGTCCTTTTGCTAGTATGTAACTTATTTATTGTAAATATTATTCTATCGAGGGATTATGAATGTGAAAGTGACAGTTATATTGATTCCAGTAATAAAGAAAATCAAATTCCAAATGAGTTTCAAGTGAGAAAAAAAAACGGCATTTCAAGGGCGGATCTGGACCTTGGGGGGGGGGGGGGGGGGGGTAACGTAGCTGCGTGTTGAAAATTACAGAAATGTTTTTCCTCGAAAATTAAAATTGATGAGCGGGGGGGAAAAAATCTCAAAAAAAAAATTTAAACACAACTAGATATATTCAAAAATATAAAATAAAATAATAAAAATTATAAAATTTTAAAATGAAAGTTGATTGTTTACGGAATCTTGTTACCCCGTTACCCGCCATAAATCCGCGCTTGCGGCATTTAAGTAGTGACGCGAAACAAATTTGTTTAAATGTGTATAATACTCTTTTACAATGACAAGCTAATGAAATGCCAGACGAGTGTGAATCGTTTGAAAATGCATCGATTTTTACACGACTGTTTTTTGATTTTTCGATACTTTCACTCAACATATCTACGGCTGGGCCCAAGCTTTTTGTCTGGGACTTGAAATATGGTTTATTTATTACCATATAATCTTTTTAAAATCCAAATGCCAGACAGGAATAAATCGTTTGAAAAAATGGCTTTTTTTCGTGCACTTCTTTTAAGATTTAAAATATGTTTGGCCCACGCTTTTTGTCTGGGACTTGAAATATGGTTTATTTATTACCATATCTTTTTAAAATCCAAATGCCAGACAGGAATAAATCGTTTAAAAAAATGGTTTTTTTCGTGCACTTCTTTTAAGATTTAAAATATGTTTGGCCCACTAAAAATGTCTGTGAATGATACAGTACATTTTCGTTTTGGTTAATTTTTACAGAAAAAATCATTTCACATGAGAACCAATCGTTTGATTTTCGCGGAATAGTTGACAACTTGAACAATAATTTTTTCACTGTTGGGCCCTCGGAATTTGTCTGGCGTTTGTTATATCACGATAATTATAATCTATTTACATATATATACAATTCCCAGATAAGAACCAAATCGTTTGATTTTGACCATTTTTTCTTACAACTTCGGATTGAAATTTCGGGCCTTCCGGCCCACGGAATTTATCTGGCGATAAACTTCCGTCGGATGTTTTTCTTTAAAACGTAAGTCTAACTTGACGCCAGATAGGAACAAAACGTTTGAAATTGCTCATTTTCAGGAAATTTTCTTTTTTGTTTTCCGCTGAGGGGCCCTGGATAACCGTTTGATAAACACGAAAATGGTTAGTACAAATCAGGCACAAAAGGCTCCCAAAAGGCCAGATAGGAACCAAACGTTTAAAAAAATCTGTCACTATCCCACGGTCTATATTACAAGACCATTACGATACGTCCAGTTTGGGCACCCTCTCTTAAAAAGGAATTCAATTTAAAACCCATATGTGAAACTGAAAGTGCTTATAATAATAATAACTGCTGCTCACATAAGCAATAAACAATTCATGGTAAAGAAAATTAACATTTTATATTGGTTTGTCAGTATTTTTAATAATTATTTCTTCTTTAAATTTTAGTTGAGCGAAAGGTGTGTAAAGCTGTGCCAAAGGAGAGAAAAGTGCAATGGTAGAAATTGTTTTAAATAAAGTACACTCCAAGAGGAAGCAGGCTTCATAAAGATATTTGATAAAGTAGGTGCATAAATTAAGAAAGGAAATTCAAAGTACCTGCGGCCGTCAACAAGTGCATGATGCAATGTGCCCTTTCAAAGTATATCGTGTGGTGTTTAAAAACTCAGTGTTGGACTATTGAACACTGAAAAAGTTGAAAATTAAAACTCTGAAGTGGTCTACGGTCAGTGAACACATAAGCAAAGTCTGACTCGGCTTTGTTAGTGTTGAATTGTATAGCTATAAAAGCCCTTCGAGTTAAATGTTACTTAGATAGATATTACAATAAAGTATATATATATTATGTTATGTTAGGTACCTACATTACAATCATTTAATTTTTGTTACAATATTAACCTCTCTTATAACTTTCTTGTCGATTCTTCTTAGAAGTACTAATGGACCATGGACAATAAATAACTTATTTAGTAAAGATATTTTGTTTTACTTTCAGTTACAAGTTCGACGTAACTGACAATTTCAATTTACTGCTAACAATATATAGTAGTAGAAGTGATAAATAAAACATAATAAAAAGAGTATATTTAATAAAATGATAATGAACAAACGAATTACATAAAATTATGAAAGACATTACATAACAATATAGGTATGAAAAATAAAATTTTTATAGAAATTACAATGAATTGTATAGGATTGTATAGACGAGAAGAAATTATGCACGTCTTACTACATACTTCAAATAGTTTATAGCACATCAGTCTTCATTGCTTAATTTATATGGTGTCTTTTTCACAAAATTTACCGCGGTTAATACCTTGATCATAGCCATGTTTACTGCTAAAAAGGAAATACTTCCTCTCTCAAGTAGTGGACATGTTTTGTCTAAACTAGCAACACATTCACAGTAAGTACTAAGAAACCATCTGAATCTGGAGTCAATGGCTTTTTTTCATGATGCCACGACTTAACCTGAAAAATGAATTTGTATGTTAGCAATTATTTCTAAAGCAACATTTAATTAGGCAAGTGTATATGAAAAGAATGGTAAATCATTGATAACAATTCTTACCTTTGCAACAAGGTTTTATTCTGTAAATTTCTTGCAGAGTACTTCTTTCACATAACCATAAACAGCTTTAAGACTTAAATGCATTGAACTCATCCCTTTCTCTATACACTTCTCTCAAAAACCAAGTAATTCGCACTATCCCTATGTGTACTATTTGGAAATACATCAATATTTACACTAAAGCATTTTTTTCTCAAAATATAAGGATTTAATTCCATGACAGCAGTATACCTAACCTCTACATCATGAGACAATTCTGCAAAATACGAACTAACCGTCATCCTGTCGAACAAAATTGAGCATATAAAAGTAATAAGAATAGCTGCAGATGTTAAATAATTCAACATTAAACTTTTAAATGGCACAAACACAGTAAAATTCACTTTAAAGAAAAACATTCAATACGCGGATAATTCAATGACAGCTGTTTGTTTTTCCTAAGGTCTCAAAATATGTGACGTCGGCGCACGCGACCCATACCGCCTCTTTCGCAAGACATGCAAAAACTTAGTAGGCTTGTTCTAATGCACGCTGTCTACAATCGAAACAAAAAACGATCGAACAACGTTATCATGTTTGGAAACTTTTAATCGCGGAAGTGCATTGTTTGTATTTGTTGCGTATATTTATAACAATTTCGGGCGATAAATAATAGTTTTGTGTATGGTATTGTTTGTGTGGTATTTCTGGCATGGCTTTTGTTGACGGAGTGGAATATTCAGACGGCAGACAATGTAAGTGATTAAAATTTGATATTCCTAGCACACGTGTTTGAATCTTCGAGTCCTACTACTACTTATTCGTATTATCTAACTGAAATAATCTTTTGTGTATGTAAGTCGTCTGTATAACAATCTATATATTTGTAAACGATTCTGTAGGATATGATAAATACGTAAATTTAGGATATGATTTAAGTATCTTTTTGCGTAAAATTACCTAGATGCCTTGTTCGTTTAGCCGAACTTACACGAAGAGTAACATTTTTTCAACTGTGAAATGTGTGCTGTTTAAGATTTTTTATCAACTCTAAAGTCAGAGTTATATACAACAACCTATATTATAAATCTACAGGGTCTGCTACTTGAACAGAACTTTGTAGTTTTTAAATACCTGTAAGTAAGTATACGGAATAAAGTATTTACATAGAAGCTTCTGGATAAAAGGTGTCCAGTCTGTAAACGGTTTTCATGTTTAAATCCAATTTAGTGAAGTCAAATTAGGATTTTAATGTGAATTGTCTGATCAGGACAGTTTTTCTGTTTTAACATGTTCATGGGGTCAACTTAAGTTCACAGTTTTGCAGTTTCTGCGAGGTCAGCGTATTGTTTATTTAAACAATTTAATTTTTTAGACCATGTTTTTTTTTCATTGAATATCTCGAAATCTATAAATCCTATAGAAAGCAATAAAAAGAAGGAAATGATTCGTTTTGAGCTGTACAATAAAAGTACATAAACTCTAATTCATTCCAATTGCTAATATTATTGAAAAAATATTGAACATTGCAAAATTATGCGTTCTTAAACAAATCCCTGTTCTTTCAAAAATAATGGATAATCAATGAAATTTTGGAAAAATATAGCCCTTATAATGTACGATCACCACTTAAACTCTCAAATCAAAATAATTACTAAAACGACTCAAATATACAATTGTTGCTAAAACTTTGCATCCTTGTGAAATCCTGCCATCAAGACCAAGAAATGTGTACGATGGCTCAAATTATAGCATTATATAAGTACTTTAAGATCACGGACAACAACATTTTTGTCTCAAAGTTATCGAAATTTTAGTTATAAATAAATTCAACTCTCTGTTTTTTTAATAAAATCAAAAACGGTGAACGAGTAATGAAAGTAGACTAAAAAAGCCAACTTTTGAAAAAATATGAATGCTCTACTTGTATTTGTAGCTGAGATATGTTAGTTTTTATGTTTAGGTGGGTCACTTATAAATAAACAAATATTTCTTCTCGAAATTTGGGCTGGTTATTATACTCTTCGCAAAAACGAAGAGTATATTGTATTTGATCGGCACATTTCTAAAATCGTAAATATCGCTCCTAGAGAAAAAAATTTCATATCAGTGTTGGTGAACGAATTCTGAACAACTTTCAAAATGTCCGTCTGTCCGCCCGTCCGTCACGTTTCTTGTAAGCACGATAACTCAAGAAAGAAAAATCCGATTGTACTGAAGTTTGGACAGTAAATTTGTGTTAGCTAGGGGAAAGGACCTTATATTTTCGAACAAAATCGATCGGTAAATAAAAATGTTATTAATGATTTGAATTTGAAAAAAAAATTTTGATTTTTATGTTTTTGTAATTTAATAGAAATCTGGTGAAATGATATTTCATTTTAATAACTAAATATTTATATATTTTACAAATATACATTTCATAATGTAATATGCAACCGTGAAAATATGATTTTAGCTCGTGTCTTATAATGTAAAAAGTTACATTTTTTTACGTGTAAAGTGGTGGTGTGGTTCTTACGCTTTTGACTCGGAATCAAAGGGTCCCGGGTTCGAAACCCAAATGGGGTATGGTATAGTTTTTTTAATTTTTACTTTGTTTTACACTGAATATTTTACCAACTAAGTTCGTACTATAAAATTAAAAATGTCTAAAACTGACATTATTTACAAAAAACTTCGAAAAGTATCCTATAGAATGTGTAACAGTTATATAAAAATTCAGTGAACAGGCGAAGAGTACGTTTTTAGCTTGTTTCGTTTCTGCTATTTGAAGATAATCCAAAGCTATAATTGTTAAAATAACATCGAATAAAGCGGCTTTGAGAACATAATGCACATTTTCAATTTTTTTATAACTTTTTTAATGAATCAACTTAACTTGAACACCTACCCTTATAGTCTATGTAAAACGCGAGGTTTGACACTCGGAATGCCTCCCTCATCGGGACTACTTTATTCCATGTTCTTTGGGTCGCTGATTATGAACATCGGGGTCCCGCGGCTCTAAAAAAATAGTGTGTCATCCCTAAAAATGCCAAAAACCACCCCTATTGGGAATAATACTGTAAAATAATGTTATGAATGTGCTAATTGTAATGATATTTTGCCAGTTCGGTATGTTCAATTTTTATTGTTCAAACAGGCGTAAAATGTCATGAAACGTCGAGATTTTCAGTTTGAGCGAAAAAAAATTTCTGTCTGTCTGTCGGACTGACTGTAACTTTTTTTGTGCGCACGTTCACTCTAGAAAGATATTGACTTGAAATTTGGTACACATATGTACTTTAACGAGATCTGGAACTAGATTATATTTTCATCTTGTTCCGTCGAAGGGTTGGGGGGTAAATTTTGGTAAATGGGTAAATCAAGCAGGTAAGAGTCCATAAAATTGGTATTTAGTATATACAAGAGAAGCTGAGGTCTCAAAAAAATTTTTGGCATTAGCCACCCCTATTACCTATTACCACCCCCACCCCATTATTAGAGGGGATGAAGAAAATTTGTGATTTAGTGTATGTACAAGAACCAGAAACCTCAAAATATTTTTTTACTTCATCCACCCCCACTACCACCACCCCCCCCCTATCACCTACCGATGTGGGGTATCGTTTTATGGGTTTTTGGGGTAGAGGATTTCAAATATTATATATATTATATTATTAAAGTTCCATAAACAATTATTTCCACATACAAAGTTTTTTCGTTGTGAGTGACTTGGATAGAGAATCTGGATGTGGAAGTAGTGATGCCTCTAGCAGCGGTTTCTTTTTGTGTAAATATTTCTATACATTGACATATTTTTATATTTAAGGTATATTTAAACAAGCTAATAAAAACGTACTTTTCGCCAATTTACTGAGCTTTTTATATAATTGTTACATATTCTATAGGATACTCTTCGCAGTTGTAAATAATGTTAGTTTTTGGACATCCTAAATTTTGTGATACCAGCATTGTTGTGAAAAAATAAATTATATGAAAAAAAAAATGAAAAAAAGAAAATCCAACCTGTGTGGGATTCGAACACACGATCTTTGGATTGCAACGCAAAACAAAAAATCAAATCAAATCAAACAATACTTTATTTAAATTAAATTATAAATATGTGTCTCCCCGGAAACTGTCCCGGAGCCAGCCAGACAAAAACTGCGCGCAGCGCCGTGGTGAGGGTAAGGCTGGGCGGCGCAGGTCCGGATTGACTAAACAATAGTTAGTGAGGGGGTTAGAGCTCCTATTTAAAAGGTATAAACTTAAAACTAATAATAACTTTTAAAAACATGATATATGAAAATATCTAAAAATAACTGAAATAGCACAATAAAATTATTGATTTCGCGCACAACACGAGCGCGAACACTTTGAATTTTTGGTTGCTGGCACGGGGAAACAAAACTCAACGAAAAGAACCGTTCAAAGTAATTCCACCCTGGTGGTCTTCCTGCCAGGAAAATGTGGTGAAATGAAAGTTAAGCATTAAAAGAGTTAGGATTTTTATAAATTTATCGGCCTAAATGGAATTTGGAGACAAAAATGGACAAAAGAACAGAAAAGGATGAACGAGAACAAAATAAACCAACAGAGAGGGAATAGAAAAATATTAAAGATGTAAGTAGAGAAAGGACAAAGTTTGGGATAGTGATAAGTTGTAGTAGTAGAAAGTTTGGCTAAGGGAGTTGCCGGAAAATAGGCAACGTTTGGTATGGTAGGGGGTGTCTTATATTGGAAAGTTATGCTGTCTAATTCGGGTTATGTTGCGTATGTGATTGCCGGCCTGATCACCACTGTATACAACAGTTTTTTATTTTGTCGGTTAAGTCCGCCACCTCTGGCCAGGAGCGGGTACAGACTCCTGGACATGAAGTAGACCTTACGTATAGTCTCGTTAATGTGGGTGTTAAAGTTTGTCCAAGTTAACCCCCCAAATACTTCACGCACCGTTTGATTGGAACTTGTTGACCCCCGATCGAAATTGGTGTTAGAATTCGGTTCTCTGTGAACCGGCGCGTGAAGAGTATCGACTCGGACTTCTCGGCGTTGATCCGAATCTTCAACTTGTCGTAGTACGCCGTGCTTCAGCAGCATGTTAGCTGCTTGTGCGTTGTGCGAATGCGCGTACATGGCTGTGTTATCGGCGTATTTGGCAAAGTTCGTATTCGGGAACTCCTGGAAGTCGGAGATGTACAAATTGTACAGTTTCGGTGACAGACACGACCCCTGGGGCACGCCCGCGCGAATGTCCCGCCGAGTTGACAGTTTATTATTCACCCCGACCTGCAGCGATCTATCCGTCAGGAAAGAGTAAATAAGTTTTGTTATGTGCATGGGAAAGTCCAGTGCGTTTAATTTGTGGAGCAGCCCCGAGATCCACATGTTATCGAAAGCTTTCTCAACATCGAGGAGCACCTTGACGGTGCTCTTGTATTGTACCTTGATGTCATTCACGATCCTGACGATCTGCTGCACAGCTTGCGCCACCTGATGCCGAACTGGCACTCATCGTCGATGTGGAGTTCATCCTGAGCAGAGTCTAGTCTGATCAGAGCCACTACACCACGACATTTCGCAAGATTTATATTTAAGTACAAGCGACAAAAATTAAGAGAATATATTTTTTTTAAATTAAATAATTAATAACTTTTTTATTTACTGATCGATTTTCTTCAAAAACAATAGTGTTCTTCCTCTAGATAACACTAACTTACCTTCCAAATTTCAATACAATCGGACTTTTCTTTCTTAAGTTATCGTGCTTACAAGAAACGTGACGGACGGACAGACGGACATTTTGAAAGTTGTTCAGAATTCGTTCACTAACACAATGATATGAATTTTTTCTCTCTACGAGTGATATTTACGATTTTAGAAATGTGCCGATCAAATACAATATACTCATCGTTTTTTGCGAAGAGTATAATAAAGGGAACATACGGCGGGCCGCCGGCATGGCAAGTCAGCGCGTTATGTATTGTGACGTCACGGTGGACTTCAGCCGAGGCGAAGTATTCAAATAAGAAATTGAATAAGTTCGTGAGTTTTTCAGATATCGAGATAATTTTTTTTTGTTTGACTAGTTATCTGAAAGACTACTAAATGAGGTTGAATGTACATGATATTTCTAAAATAGGAAACCTAATTGCTTAAATAAACAAATAAAAAATTGAGAAATTAACATATAACTCGAAAACTATAATAGATGCAGAGAAACCGTAAATAACTTTTTTGTGGCTTATAAAAAGACTAAAGAGAAATAAAAAAGACTAAAGCTTCTCTATTCGATATTTAAGTTCAGACTGCTATGTTATGTTTCTGTACAAACATGTTTTTTCTATGATGATGATATAAAAATTTGTCGTCGTAATATACATATTTGAATAAATCAAATAAGTATAGTAACAATTATCATATATTATGTGCTGCTCGTTTTTACTTCTTGTACATAATCAATATACAGGGTGGACCAAATTAGACGGGATTGAGGTTTTCTCTAAAACAACTATGGCAGATAGACAAAACCAGTATTGGTATCCTAAGCTCGATTTTCGAGAAACAAACAATGGCGAAAACCGCGATCGTCTATCTTTTTCGACTACCGAGCTACAGAGCGTTTTTGGAAAACTGGCATTTTTGAATGACCTCTCAATTACCAAGTGTCGAATCAAAAATCGAGTAACACATTCTTAAGGCACTTTTTTTAGTAGAATCTGCTGCTGATAAGTAGAAAATTATGCATGCCTCATTTTTCGAGATACAGACATAACTTGTGTTTTTTTAAATGGAACGTCCTCTAAATTATTTCACTATTCGACCCCAACTTAAATTAGCTATCCAACGATATATCATAATTCATATTTATCTCTAGAGAAAGTGGTTAATTTTCGAAAAATTTAATATACAGTGTGTCCCACTTTTCACGGTAACACCTACGTAGCTCAGTTATTAATAAATTTATTTATTTTAAACTTGGTTAGGGGGTGAAAATGGGGTAAATTTTCAGGTAAATTGTATCAGAGTTTTTTTTTTAAAGATTACCACCATCTCATAGGGCATCTTTTAAAACCTCTTTCTGCCAAATTTTGTTAAAATATCTCTAGTCGTTTTAGAGGTATAAACAGGTACATTATGACGTTTTGTCAAGATTTAATGGCCTTTAACTCGGAACGAGGTGAATTTAGAAACAAAGTTATTTCACATTTTTTGCTACAAATTTGAAGTAATAATCAAAAATATCTTCGTACTTGCCAAAAACGCTAAGAAAATTCTGCCCATTTATACGGGCCCTATACAGTTCACTTGTTTTAAATCTGGTTACCTTTGAAATCGTAAACAAAATTATTAACTTGACAGTAATGGCAGCTTAAGGCTTTGTAGTTTAAAATAAATCGATTTATTAATAACTGAGCTACGTAGGACGTAGGTGTTACCGTGAAAAGTGGGACACACTGTATATGTGAGGAGGCCATGGAAAACTATTAACAACAACACTTCCTATATAAAATAATTTTGCCAAAAATAAGAAAAACTAAACTACAATAAATGTTCGAATTGTCTTCCACTGACGTCTATGCTTATTTATCGCATTTCTAATATTTATTGAGAAGGCCATGGTAAAAAAAAGAAAATTGAAATAATCGTAAATGTCAAAAACTAATTTGGTTTGCGCCATTGTTTGTTTCTCAAAAATCGAGCTCAGGACACCTATATTGGTTTTCGTCTATCTGCCATAGTTTTAGAGAAAACCCCAAATCCCGTCTAATTTGGTTCACCCTGTACAATAAAATACATAATATACCAAAATACTCAGCGGGACAACACTGTATCGTGTCCTCCTTATCATCTATTAAGTGTTTTTTTTTCAGCAGTCTAACAAAATACAAGATAACTTAAAAACATGACTTCGTAGTTCGAGGATTTCTTCTAAATCCCTGAACTGATTAAAAAGAAATTTCACAGGCTTTGAGAAAAAACTCGATAGAATGGTACTATTGCAAACTCACGAAAAGTAATATTTTTTTCTTGTCAAGCTGTTAAACATCCTCTAACTTTGAACCTAATTTTAAAATAATAAAAAAGATATTATCTTATTGATATTAGTCTGAGCTCATCTGCTATAGTATATGAAACATATCGATATTTAAATTTCAATTCTTTATTCAGTAGTTTTTGAAAAATCCTCGAACTACTACAACCAATTCATTGCAAAATAAATAAGACAAATTGCCGATAAAGCAAGCGTTGGTTTGTAAGACCAATAATGTAAAAGTCATAAATTAACTTTAGCACTTGGCTCATAGGTGGCGCAAAGCAGGGCCAATATATTCCCTGACTACAATTACAATTAGATCGCTTCGTTTCACGATGTCGTCAATACGTTATGAAGGTCACTTTTTTTATGTGATTCATACTCTTATATAGTATATTAGGATACCGCGACGAACTCTCTAGGCAATGAAAACGCGTCTTTTTGTCCATCGTCTTTATATCCCATTCACTTAATATGTAAAAATTACAAAATTATAAAACTATGAATTTGCGCATTTTATACAGTGTCCGTCAAAAAGTCTGCACCATATGACTATTGTTATTGACTTTTTGAAAAATTTTATTTTTGATAAAAGTTCGTGCCTGTTCTCAAACGAAAAGAGGACTGCAGAAATGTGTGTTAGTCCTGGCGCTTAGGTCGAAAAAAATATATATTTTTTAAATTACCTCAAGAGTAAACAACCGAAAAATGTTATTTAAAGAAGTTGCTTATAATGTGAAGTTATATCCAGATATCAAATTTGGTTGTTCTTTTCTAAAAATAAAAATTTTTCACTTTTTTCCTGAATTATATTTGATTAAATGCATCAAAAGAAAAGTTTCTATATTTTGCGGAGGCTTGCTAATTTATGGGGGGTAGATGCCACCCCCCATTGGAGCTGAAAGACAATCAAATTTTGAGAAGAAAAAGTTCTATGCGACTTCTTATTTAAATTGATAGTCTTTAAGTTTATAACGACTTGAAAATTGGGACATTTACTTAAAAAAAGAGGTATTGCAACACGATTTTCGTCAAATAATTCGCAAGGTATTACATTTTGAGCCAAAACATGCCAGAGACGAACGCTACTAAATTGGAGATGAATATCGTTCTAATTTCTGTAAAATTAATGGTTTCGGAAATATAGAAGTATAAAGATGGCGTCCTATAAAATGAAGTATTTAATTAAAAATTTATCTCAGAATATAGCGCACTTACATCAGAAATGCTAACAACCGTAATGAAATACTTACCATAAAAAACAAAGAAGTTATGACAGAAACAATTAGCTTCGTTACATTTTTTTTTAATAAAAACGTCGCCATTTTTTAAATGTAAGTACTTGGTCAGTAATTAAAAAAATATATTATCATATACTGTTTTTTCGTCCGTTTACAGCATTTTCTTCAAATAAAAATTGTATTATAAACTATAAACATAAACGGACTTTCTAGAAAACGTAATTTTTTTTTCTCAATAAATATTGGTTTAAGCGAAAAAAAAATGATAGACATCAAAAATAAAGCCCATAAACTGAAAATTAATTTGTATTTATTTAATATTTACGTAGAATTAATCGTTCCGGAGATTTTTTAGTTTATAGATGGTATCGGAAAGATTATTGGATGAAGTATTTAGTTTAAATGTTGAATATCTTAGAAACTATGAAACTTCCATAAAAATTTCCAAGGATCAGAATAAAAAATAATTAATCAACCTTTGCAATGATTTTTTGTTTGTTTCTATATCATAAACATAAAGAAATTATGGCCGAAACAATGTGCCTATTCACATTTTTTTTTTTTATATAAAATGTCACAATTTTGTTATTGTATTGGGGTATTCTCACTCGGTGGCACTTAAAAATACATATATTTATTGGAAGTAGAATCAAATTTTAAGAAGAAAAGGTTCTATGCAATTTTTCACATAAATTGATAGTTTTTAAGTTATAACGACTTCAAAATTGCGATTTTAGCTTAAAAAAAAAAGGTATTTCCAAACGGATTTCATCAAGTATCTCGAAAAGTATTACTTTATCGAAAAATATTACAGAGTTAAATATCTCAGAAACTGTGACACCTACGTCAAGGATGCTAATAAGTAGAATAATAGGTTATTAATTATGCTTTCAACTGTTTTTTTTATTTGTTTCTGTAGCATAAGAAACAAAGAAGTTATGACCGAAGCAATGTGCGTCTACACATTTTTTTAATAACAACGTCGCCATTTTGTTACTGTAATTAGCCAGTAATTAAAAAAAAGGAATTTCAAACACTGTTTCTCGTTAATATATAGCATGACGTAGATGCCCAATTTTGTCGGTTTGTATACAGCACTTGCTTATAAAAAATATACAGTTTAAACTATATTTTCGATAAAACGTAATTTTTTTTTCCTTTTCCAAATATTAGTTTTATTGAAAAATGGGTAGAGACCAAAAATAAAGCTCATAAACTGATAATGAATTTCGCTTGTTTATTTATTTACATAGATTTAATAGTTTCGGAGATATGAAAGTTTAAAAATGGCGTCCGAACGTTTGTAAGACGAAAAATGCAGTTTAAATGTTAAATATCTCAGAAATTGTGACACCTACGTCACGCAAGCTAAGAAATGAAATTAAAGACAATTAGTTGTGCTTTCAAATTATTTTTTATTCGTTCCTGTAGCATTAGAAATAAAAAAGTTATGACGGAAAAATATGCGTATTTATATTTTTTTTATATAAAATGGTCGCCATTTTATTACTTTAATTAGCCAGTAATTTAAAAAAAATATCTCAAATACAGTTTTTCGTTAAGATGTAACATTATCTAGATGCTCAAATTTTTTTGCTCATTTAAAGCACTTGCTTTAGAAAAAAATGCATTTTAAACTTTAAAGGTAATTTTGAAACACATGGATGCCAAATATAAACTTAAATATCTCCGAAACTATTAATCCTACATCAATAAACAAAAAACCGCTGCCCAAGGAATCACTACTTCCACATCCAGATTCTCTATCCAAATCACTCACAACGAAAAAAACTCTGTATGTGGAAATAATTGTTTATGGAACTTTAATAATAGAATATTTGAAATCCTTTACCCCAAAAACTCATAAAACGATACCCCACATCGGTAGTGGGGTGGGGGGTGGATGAAGTAAAAAATATTTGGAGGTTTCTGGTTCCTGTACATAGATAGGTACACTAAATCACAATTTTTTTTCATCCCCTTTAATAAGGGGATGGGGGGTGGTAATGGGGGTGGCTAATGCCAAACATTTTTTTGAGACCTTAGCTTCTCTTGTATATACTAAATACCAATTTTATGGACTCTTACCTGCTTGATTGACCTATTTACCCCAATTTACCCCCCAACTCTTCGACGGAACAAGATGAAAATATAATCTGGTTCTAGATCTCGTTGAAGGACATATGTGTACCAAATTTCAAGTCAATATCTTAAACGGTTCCAGAGTAAACGTGCGCACAAAAAAAAGTTAGACAGACCGACAGACAGATAGAAATTTTTTTTTCGCTCAAACTTAAAATCTTGACGTTTTATGACATTTTAAGCCTATTTGGACAATAAAATTTTTTTTAAAATTTTTTGTCGTTACTATACTTCCACTGGACTTGGAAGTAAAACTATCAATTTATGTGAAAAATTGCATAGAACCTTTTCTTCTTAAAATTTGATTCTATTTCAGCTCCAATAAACATATATATTTTTTAAGTGCCACTCCCTGAGAGGAGGTGGCATCCACCCCCTATAAATTAACAAGCCCCCGCACAATATAGAAACTTTTACTATTATACTGCCAAAAATGGACGAAATTCGTTCAATATGACATTATTCTGAAGTTTAAACCTCTAGTTACTGTACTATAAGTCCAGAGACGGATAATATAATAATACATAATTACTATTACTCTATTTTGAAACGGTTCAAATTAGATTGTATGCATTCGCATTGTTGATTCAAGGTCACTACCATTTTCATTTGTTTGGTTTTTGCGGCCTCCACCTATCTCCTGGAAGAGGAATTACAAAATGCTTCTACTGCTACTTGCACTGAAATTATTGGTTGATATCCGCGATGTAATATTGCCAAAAGCTACAGGCAGTTCCATCTGTTCAAATTTGTAAGGTTGGTGATGCACGCCGGCAGTCTTAAAGCGATAACTTCATAGCTTTTTTTACATTTGGTTTAGTGTAGGGGTTAAAGACAGCAAGAACGAGCTCATTTAGCATATTTTTTTTATTACATTTTCCAAAAGATCTCTTCATTTTAGATCGAAATGCAAAAAACCAGAATATTCTTGGATACATTGAAAGAATTGAATTTTCATAATCTATAATGTGAAAATCCTAAGTAATCTGGAATAGAGATTTTTGTACAATTACAATACTTCTCTTCGGTAAGCGAGAGATACAAAGAATTTGTAAAATTGTTTGCAAAAGTCTCACCGCTCTATTTGACACCCCAGCAAACACATTATAGGTGGCAAAGCAATGGGCCATTAGATTTATGACTGGTGAAGTGTTGGAAACTTTTGCCAATACCTGAAAAGCGAATACAAAGTACTGTTTAACATTATATCATATGTCCTGTAATGGTAAGTTGATGGCCCTATGTGTTTAATACGCCCTTTTGTTATTGCATACTTATTATTTCACCATCGTTATGTTATGTTAAATATATAAAAGCACAAAAGCACTCTTTTGTCAATACCTAAAAACCTAATACAAGGTACTGTCTAACCATTATAGCTACCGTGTTGTAATGGTAAATTGATGGCCCTATGTATTTAAGACGCCCTTTTGTTATTATATATTTGGAAATATTTAACCATCACGGGTACATTAAATATATAAAAGCACTATTTTGTCAATACCTGAAAAGCGAATACAAATTACTTGTCTATAATCATTATAATCTACTTCAGACCTTTAGGACAAGATTGGAGGCATCATGTTTCCATTCGATCGAAAAGTAGACCTATAAAATTTATATTATTTTCGTAAATGCTTGTCCAAAGTCATAGTTTAACTCACTAGACCAATGTATAAACTAGTAATGATTCCTGTTGATGACCCTGCCATCTTAAAATTTAGTTAAATTATAAGTCGATAAGGTGGGTCACTAACGACAACTTCATAATATTTCCATTATTTTAAATCTTTTCGACGATTCGAGTGTTTTTCATTATTAAATAAACAATGAAAAACAGCGCCAAATAGACAATTATTGCCGTCACGTAAAATGGGAATAACATATGTCGCTCCATGATGAAAAAAGACAGGTATTCTCCAAAAAATACATAAGAATATTTTGTCTTAGAAAGTGAAAAAGTGTAAATTAATTTGATGTTTCCGATTGCAATGCGTGATACACACACTGGGCGCTTCTACTTAAATGTCGGATCTTTTCGTCTCTTCAGTCAAATGTTAAACTGTGCCTTCAACATTTAGCTTCTCACGAACATGCAGAGTTTGATGTAAGGGGCGTCATAAGCAGGGGCGAACTGACAAGGGAAAGGCCTGGTGGGAGTTTAAGTGTCGAAGACAAAAGGCATGAGAAAAGTTTCCATAAGAAGGCCCATTTCTTTTCTTGAAAATGAAAATTATGAGCGTGGGGGGGATAAAAATGAAAATTGCAGAGCGGGGCGAGGGGGGGGGAGAAATTCGGAAATTTTACTTGTTGGGGGCCCCAGAAGCGCGCGCCTGGGGACCGGTAGGACTTTGCCTCCTACCCCCAGCCAGTCCGCCCCTGGTCATAAGTACGGAACGCGTGTAGTTCGAGCGCAGTGATTGATCTAATTATTTGAATTACTTAGTATTTCGTTTATACGTATGAACATAAAAATTAAAAAAACAAATAAAAATTAGTGATTAGCTTTAATTAAAAAAAAAAAAATAGTCATTAAAATCGCTCCAGTGGGAGTCGCTGGCAAAGAAAATTGAATTGTGTTTTAAATATACAGATTTATGTTTGTTGTGTAAGATATAATAATATATAAGTGGTTTATTTAGACAAAAGGTTATTGGGTTTTTACGTATAATTATTGTGAACATGACACGCCACATATAGAGAACAGGATATCGCGTGCTTCGTTATTCAAAGTTGTTTTGTTAATTGTTACATTCTATTTAGCCCAGACGACAGACAAAATTTTATAGTGAAATCTCCAAAAACTTGCAAAATAAATAATTTTTTTTTTAATGAGTTCGTGAATGTGTATAGAATAATATCCTGAAAAGTTTAAATTCCGCTCGAATGCGGAGCATAAAAAAAGTGAAAAGATTTTTTTTCATCCATTTTTTTCAAAATTTTGAAATTAAGTCAGGGTAGGAAAAAATAAACAATACAGGTCGATAGACCACGTGTTTCTGAACAAAAAATGTCCTAATAAAATTGATCGCTAAAGCCACGGCATTCCTGGAAAAGAATAGTAAAGTAACTTTGTTACTCTGCGCGGCTAAGCGCACGGTTAAATGCATACTATGGAACCTCTAAAAATGCTTAGCAGTTCTAACGAGTAAAATAAAGCTTTTTTCTCTTTCTGATTACACATTTTTAACATTTTTCTTAGAATAGGAGGATAAATAGTGACTATGGAGGGATAATATGTAATTATGAACGCATACACAGACACCACACATAGCCGCAGGATCGAAGCAGATCTGCCGCGCCGTCATTTGCATGAATTTTTACCTACCTTTACTATATTGTATTTATTACAGGTATACCTATCCACATTTCAACTATATCCAATGGGTTCCTTATACATTTGTTAATGTATTGGAAAAGTTCCAGAATTTATATTCAAAACTATAGAGTTATGAAAATCACTATTTCTAATCATGATGGGATTGATTACATTTTCGAAAAATGCATGCAAGTAAACGAATTTGTGTTTGAACATTCGAAATGTATAAATTTTTTCCGAAATAGTGATATTTTATTTTTTTCAATGGGTCAAGTTTTCGACAAGTTACAGCCTCCAATACATATCAAAAAAAATCATCAAGCAAGGAAATTAAAATGATTTGAGATGTACTTTTTTTTGAACTCACGTTACTACAACTTAGTAAACCATAATAATCACGAAGTGTACATATTTTTTAACAGTTTTCAATGAAGACAGTTTTTTTTGAAGGGCTTTTATTTTTTTCTATATTTTTGACTTAATTTCAAAATTAAAAAAAAGTGGATGAAATAGTATATTGTGTATTTAGGTGTGAAAGCAATACATTCCCGGACGACGATGCAAATTGTTGGCCGAGGCGCTAGCCGAGGCCAACAAGCATCGAAGTTCGGGAATGTGCTTTCACACCGAAGTACACATACTATTTTTTTCTGAAATCGTAATCAATATTATTATAACTTAAAGAATTTGTATTAATGCATAACATTTCTTCATTAAAATCTAATGGCTTACTAATAAATGCAATTTTAATGTGAGTTGGTTTGTCTGCGTGTATTTATTTACTGTCTAAAATATACATAAAAAATCGTACGAGAATGTTACTTTCCCGGCCTAGGCCGGGAAAGTAACATTCCCGTATGGTTTTGTTGATCGTTGCTTGGCAACGGATCTTTTCCGGTCTGTTTTCTGATGGTTTCTTAGCAACGGACTAAAATATTGGAATTGTGCATTTTTCGATCTGAAATCGCGCCGAAAATGTAGACATTGCCGATCGATTTCAGAAAAAACATTTTTTTTCACTTTTTTTATGTTCTGCATCCGAGCGAAATGTAAACTTTTCAGGATATTATTCTATACCAGGGATTCCCAACAGGTGGTCCGCGGACCCCTAGGGGTCCGCGGACGATGTCTTGGGGGTCCGGGAAATGTCACTGAGATATTCAATTGTTTTGTATTTTACTTGACTTGCAGTGGTAGATTCTACATAATCTTCATTTTAAGAAGAATTTAAGCTTTTAAGGGGTCCTTGTCAGTATAGCGACCGATGAGGGGGTCCTTGAAAAAATCTTGTTGGGAATCCCTGTTCTATACACTTTCACGAACTCATTAAAAAAATTATTCATTTTGCAAATTCTTGGAGGTATATACCTTCAACGCCTGGGCTGATTGCATTTTTGTAATATCTGCCACTGGTTTTAGGTTAAATATATTATCAAAAATACATTTAATTAGCAACGCTGCCACGCGAAAAGCTATCTTATGCTTCACATTTGCTTTGGTTTTTAATTTTTTTCACGGAAACCAAATCGAAAGGGTGCAAGTGTGATATATCGTTGAAATCGGAATTTTTGCTGCTTTTCAATGGTTCGATTGCAAATTGTAAGTACATAAAATAAACAACTTGTTGTGCCAAAACGGCACTAAACGTAATCCGATCTTAACCAAAACCTTTTCGGATCTTCTGGAGCACTAAAGAAACCCTCATGCAAAGTTTCATCAAAATCCGTTAGTAGTTTCGCCGCTATCGTGCTAACACACATAGACACACACAAACATTTTTCAAAAACCACTTTTCTGGGTTCCTGGGACCTCAAAACATAAAGAATTTGATGTTATCTCAATTTTCGATTTTGGACCAATTTTAGTAAACTCCCACAATTTTGTGGGGAGGTTAAAATATATAACATATTGTAGGTTACACTTAAAATGGTTCGTGAGATCAGCATTGTTAAAAAATAATCATTCCTATCAATTATTATTTTACGTCCACATCCAGTGGAAGTATAGTAACGACAAAAAATTTTAAAAAAATTTTTATTGTTCAAATAGGCTTAGAATGTCATGAAACGTCGAGATTTTAAGTTTGAGCGAAAAAAAATTTCTGTCTGTCTGTCTGTCGGTCTAACTTTTTCTTGTGCGCACGTTTACTTTGGAACCATTTGAGATATTGACTTAAAATTTGGTACACTTATGTACTTTAACGAGATCTAGAACTAGATTACATTTTCATCTTGTTCCGTCGTTGGGAGGGTAAATTGGGGTAAATTTGGGGTAAATAGGTAAATCAAGCAGGTAAGAGTTCATAAAATTGGTATTTAGTATATATAAGAGAAACTAAGGTCTCAAAAAAAAATTTGGCATTAGCCACCCCCACCATATTATTAAAGGGGATGAAAAAAATTGTGATTTAGTGTGTGTACGAGAACCAGAAACCTCAAAATATTTTTTTACTTTATCCACCCTCCTCACTACCACCCCTCATCACCACCCCACCCCACTACCGATGTGGGGTATCGTTTTATGGGTTTTTGGGGTAGAGGATTTCAAATATTATATTATTAAAGTTCCATAAACAATTATTTCCACATACAAAATTTTTTCGTTGTGAATGACTTGGATAGAAAATCTGGATGTGGAAGTAGTGATTCCTTGGGCAGCAGTTTTTATTATGGGTCTTTCAGTTGAATTGTAAATAATAATAATAAAAGAAACAAAAATCAATTATATGTCGTATTACTTAGTTTGCTTTTGTATATTATATTTTTGAACTAAAAATGTCATGAAACGTCGAGATTTTAAATTTGAGCAAAAAAGAAATTTGTCTGTCGTTCTGTCTCGTCTGTCTGTAATTTTTTTGTGCGCACGGTTACTCTGGAACCTTTTAAGATATTAACTTGAAATTTGGTACACGTATGTATTTTAATGACGTCTGGAACTAGATTATATTTTCATCTTATTCCGTTGAAGGGTTGGGGGTAAATTGGGGTAAATAGGTAAATCAAGCAAGTGGGATTTCATAAAATTGGCATTTGGTATATACAAGAGAAGCTAATGTCTCAAAAAAAATTTGGCATTAGCCACCCCCATTACTACTCCCATAAAGAGGATGAAAAAAAAATATGTGATTTAGTGTGTGTACAAGAACCAAAGGCCTCAAAATACATATTTTTATTTCATCCATCCCCACTACCACCCCGGCTGTCACCACTGCCACCCCACTACCGATGAGGATATCGTTTTATGGGTTGTTGGGGTAAACGACTTCAAATATTATGTTATTAAAGTTCCATAAACAATTATTTCCACATACAAAATTTTTTCGTTGTGAGAGACTTGTAGCAAATCTGGATGTGGAAGTAATGTAGGGTGACCATACGTCCGGAATTTCGCTGGACAGTCCAGCATTTTGGAGTACTATCTGTGATCAAAAAAATTTTTCCTCTCGGTCATCAAAAAATGTTGGGGTCAAGAAATGATTTTTCGGATTTCTGCTCCCCCCGCTCATCAATTTTTTTCCCAGCAGAAGTGTCCAGCACAAAAATCTGGTCACCTCAAAGTAATAATTCCTTGGGCATCGGTTTTCTATAACGTACAAAAACAAAAATGTGTTTTGAATACTGTTCGGATTGAGAATGAATGACAAATTTTGAAATAAGCGGCTTTTGGCTTATCATTAAAACCATGTTTTAACATTAACTTAGTGTTCCTGGAATATTGTGTTTTGCTGTTTCTTAAATGAAGACTTGGATTTACCTCATCAAAAAACTGAACTTTACTATTGTGTGCTGAAATGTTTCATACGGTTTCTATTCTTAAATTAAATAAACTTAAGATCATAGAAAAGGAACATGCACAATGGGATAGCTAGGATCTCCACTTCTAAATAAGACTTATAGATAGGTACTTACATACTGCACACATAAATAATGAACAGCGTATTAGATTTAAAATACGTTTATAAAAATATATAACATTTTGCTCACCAATAAAATAGCTTACTACTTAATTTAGCTTTCTCTATTATATTTTTTTATTAAAAAATAACATTCTTAAAATAATGACTCTTTAAAATACACTGTAGAAATAAGACATCACCACTTTCTTTTCTTTAATTTTATCTTAACTCCATTTTGCGACTTGAGGACTGCTTCTGAAGCTATCACTAACTTATGTTCTGGATTGGCAGGCAGTAGCTCAAAGTTCCTTAACATTTTCGATAAAAAGCTTTTTATTTCCAGCATTGCAAATTTTTGTCCTAAAAAACACAGTAAAAACATTATTATATTATTTTACTTCTTAATAGAGATTCTCATACACACATTTTGTCTCACATTTCTTAATAATAATAGAAATTATCTCATATCTGATATTTTTTTAAGGGTAATTATTGTAGTAAAAGGTATCATCTTCAGTTTTTATATAGTCCTGACATATGTTGTCAAAATTCAAAAATTCAAAACGGCGGCTTCAATATGGCGAATGGATTTTTTTTAAGCAAGTATTTTAAACGGACAAAAAGAAGAGCATCTAAATTGGAAATTGAAGAATCAAATTACCATATTGAACGAAACTTATTTGAGATTTTTTTTTTTTTTTGAATTACAATTACAGTAACAATATGGCGAAATACACACATCGTTTCGACCATAACTTCTTTCATTTTAAAAGCTTTTATTTAACTTGCAATGTTTGTATGTGTGTTTGTATGTTTGTTTGTTAGTTTAGGTCAAATCTTGCAAGCTGAATTTCGACTAGTTCTAATTAAGCTAGAGCTTTGAAATTTGGCACACGTGTATAAGTCCGGTGACAATGCAACATAGTATAGCCAATATCGGTCTAAATCCAATATGGCGGACGTCCCCAGATGGCGAATCGGCTTTTTAGTCACAACCCCCTTGATATGGGTCTCAAATGAAAGGGTTTGACGAGTAAAATACGATAAACAATGTGACGTCATTCTAAATCCAATATGGCGGACGTCCCAAGATGACGGATCGGCTTTTTAGTCACAACCCCCTTGATATGGGTATCAAATGAAAGGGTTTGACGAGTAAAATACGATAAACAATGTGACGTCATTCTAAATCCAATATGGCGGACGTCCCAAGATGACGGATCGGCTTCTTAGTCACAACCCTCTTGATATAGGTATCAAATGAAAGGGTTTGGCGAGTAAAATATGATAAACAATGCGACGTCATTCTAAATTAAATATGGCGGACGTCTCAAGATGGCGGATCGGCTTTTTAGGCACATCCCCCTTGATATGAATATCAAATGAAAGGGTTTGACGAGCAAAATACGATAAACAATGTGACGTCATTGTAAATCCAATATGGCGGACGTCCCAAGATGGCGGATCGGCTTTTAGTATATGGGTATCAAATGAAAGGGTTTGACGAGTAAAATACGATAAAGTATGTGGCGTCATTTTAAATTCAATATGGCGGACGTGGGAGAGGTGGAAAGAGGTGGGGAAGGGGTGGGATGAGATGGGGAAGAGGTGGGAAGAAATAGGAAAGGGTGGGTGGGTGGTAAGAGGTGGGATAAGGGGTGGTAAGGGATGGGAAGAAGTGGGAAGGGGTGGGTAGAGGTGGGAATTGGGTGGAAAGGAGTGGGGAGCGGTGGGAAAGGGGTGGAAAGAGGTGAGAATGGAGTGGAAAGAGGTGGGAAGCGATGGGAAAAGGCAGGAGAAGGGGGTGGGGAAAAGGTGGGAAGTAGTGTTAGATAGGTGGGAAGACGGGAGAGGGAAGGGGTGGATGGCGGCGGCAAATGAAAGGGTTTTGTCTGTAAAATAAGTAGACTAAAAAGTAAAAAATAAAATTATATTAAAAAAATATTTTTAAGAGAAAGCTTTTATTTGAAAAAACTACTAAAAAGTAAAAATATTTTTTTTTAAATTCTTACACCTGGTTAATTGAGCAAATTAACTATGCAATAGCGCTATATGACCGCACCCAAAGCTTTTGGTTTCCAGGTGTATGAATTTAAAAAAAATTGTTTTTACTTTTTAGTAGTTTTTTCAAATAAAAGCTTTTTCTTAAAAATATTTTTTTTATATAATTTTATTTAACGTGCTTTTATTAGGTCGACCTGTATGTATGTAAAAAATAAGGTCTAAGGAACTGAATTTCACCCACTTCTGATTGTTGTATCATCATGAAATTTGGCAATTGTGTGTAGCTCTGATGACAATACAATATGGTAAACTCAATATTATAATATGTTCAAAATGGCCGCCGCCCTAAGATGGCGGATTATTATTTTCTTTACAAATTCCTTGATATGGGTATCAAAAGAAAGGGCTTGATTAGTAGGAAACAGATATGTGATCAAAATTTAAAAATTCAAAATGGCGGCGTCAACATGGCGGATAGGTTTTATCAATTATTATCGGATTCGACTGAAAATCAGTATCTGTGGGTTATCGAGGTTTCGGATTACAATTATCTGGTCCAAATTTAGCAATTCAAAATGGTGGCGTCAAAATGGCGGATAAGTTTTGTAATTTATGTCTGATTCGAATGAAAATCCATATCTGGGGATTTTCTAGGTCGCAGATTATAAATATTTAGTCGGATTCTTTACATAAATGTCGAAAGTGCCAAAATTCTCTCCTTAGGGTATTTTCTATTTTTTTTTTATTGAATAATATCATAGAATATCATAGAATATCATAGAATATCATAGAATATGTACAAACAAGCCTTCCAATACAGATTTCCGCGAAAATAATTATCAATTTTTTGAGAAAACAGAAGTTAAAATAAGTGGAGCAACAGGTGTTTTAAATTGGTGACGTAGGTAGTTTGGCCGATCACGTAGGTAGACTGTATGGATTTGTTGATAGAATGGTTTTATATAAAACAGTGTGGCGTTGCCAAGATGAAATTTTTTCTCTAGTTCTAATAAAGATAATTTAAAAAAACTGGAGAATAACGCTTATTTATTAAATCAATTTTAATATATTTATCCACGACATTTAATTTTCTCATGTAAAAAATAATAATAGGCGTGAATTTTTAAATATTTCAAATAATTTTTAATACCGATTAGATTTTTAAAAACATATTTAGTAAAACATGACAACAATGTCAACGGCTAGTCAAATGACAGATGTGTTCTAACGTCGCCGTCATGTTGATTTGAAGCATTTAAGTTTCTTTCATGGAGGTATTTGCTGTAATTTACAAATAGTAAACGTCATTTAAAAGGTATTTTCTAAAAAGTTATGGAAACACAAATAAGGGTGCTCCGGAAAATTTTTTTGTAACTCCGAAAAGTATGGATATTCGAAGAACTTGATGGAAAGCTTCCAGTATTTCTGATCCCGTCCCTTCAAAAACCCAAATTTTATTTATAGAAAGAATCCGTCATGTCATAATCAACTTTGGGCAAATTAGATGAATCTCCTTTTACGAAATTCAATTCCAGATAATAGTTTATTGATAAAATATAAAATAACAAAATCAAACGCCACATAAACAACAAATAAATCTAACCAATATATCTCTTTCACTTGTATTGTGACAAGAAGGTCAAGAAGTGACAGCTGGTCAAGGACAGCTGGCGACACGCAAGAAATGTTGCCACATAATCCTCGCCGTGAGTTTTGTTTACATGTTTAAGATAACTTCTACATAATAACAAATATAAATACCTTTTAATTCCTTCTAAATACATGTATATAATATTTATTGATATTTAAGATATTGAACAAAATAAAAGTGTTATAGGTAAAATAATGTAAAGTAAATACACAATTTGGCATTCATATCAGATAGTTACAGTCTAAGCGAAATTTGTCTATGATTGGTTAAATTATTTCCCGCCAAATAAAATCATTTGAAATCTGTGTCTAGATGGGCGTATTCTTATTTCTCATTTTGATTTAAGAAATTATTGTTTTGGTTTAAATTGATTATGCAGTAATTGTTAAAATAATATTAGTTGATATATATCACTAAAACTAAATTTAAGAAAAATG
The DNA here is from genome assembly GCA_936432065.2 of Rutpela maculata. Taxonomy (NCBI): domain Eukaryota; kingdom Metazoa; phylum Arthropoda; class Insecta; order Coleoptera; family Cerambycidae; genus Rutpela; species Rutpela maculata. Next base: position 7,047,448 of record OW386289.2, read on the forward strand.
GAAAATACCCCATTGCCAAGTTTCCTGATGATACAACAATTAGAAGTGGATGAAATTCAGTTCCTAGACATTACTTACATACATACATACATACATACGTACATAGTTAATTCAAGGTTGGCCTAATAAAAGCGTGTTAAAAAAATTTTAAGTTAGTAAAGTGTTGTTTTACTTCTCTTAGACTATGAATTAGATATTTACTTTACCTATGCAATTGCGCGGTCCTGCGCTAAATGGAATAAAACTGAAGGGCCTTGTTCCATCATTACGTTCGAATCTCTCAGGGTCAAATTTTTCTGGGTCTTTGAAATAATCGGGATCCCTAAGCACTGAATAAATGCAGATCGTTAACCTAAGACCCTTGGGTAATATATTACCTGAAATAATGTTTTAGTCTATGTAACTTTTGTAACACCTAAGTATATCAAATATTATTTTGGGTATTCAGCAGATAACATTTAAACAAATCACTCGTTCCTTTCATATATCATTGATCCAAATCTGACCAAGCTAGAATATCAACAAGGAGTCCCTTGCGAACTAACTTGTCAACTTCTTTCATACACTTACTAAGTACATCTAACTTTCAATATGAAAAACAAACAAAAATAACCATTCTTTGTATATACTGAAGATCTAAGTCTGATCAAGCTAATATATTATAATAAATTCTCCCTTACGAGGAAATCTTTCAAGCATCTCTAGCCCTACCTAGAGGATACTCCATCACAAACAAACCTTTGTTACATTTCAAAGCCAAGAACTACTAAAAAGCATAATGAAATATAGGTATTATTTTTTTGAAACTTCCCATTTTTTGCGAATTAAGAGTTGAATTCATATTTAAAGTTGTGTAGGAGCAAATGTTAATCATCTCAAAAAGTAGGCTGTTGGTAAATAAAAAATTGAATATACGAGATGTAAGAAGGTATAATGTTAATCGAACTAATTCTAAAACAAGAAACAATTACTAACAGAAGATTAATGAGGTTTAAAAATTATAAGAAGTAATAAATGTCAAAAACATAACAGATTCACAAACAAATTAATTATTGACCAATACAAAACAATGTTTACAATTTTTTTATTATTCGACGTAGCTATCACCCACACCCACACACTTTGATCCTTCGCCTGAAGTCCTTAAAACTGTTTCGAATATGATCTAACGGTATGGAGTTTATGGCATTTGTAATTCTCTGCTTCAATACTGCTACATCGTTAGGAAGTGGTTCAGCGTAAACCAACTGCTTGAGGCGACCCCATAAAAAGAAATCCAATATTGATAGGTCTGGGGATCTCGCCGGCCACTTGATTGGTCCATTCCATTCCTGGCAATCCAATTTTCTCCAAAATTTAAATTCAACCACCGATTAACCACTTCTGTGGAGTGGCCAGGGCAACCATCATGTTGAAAATAAACTAAAGGCATATCTCTTAAAATATTTAAATGCTCTTCAGAAAATATTTCAAGAAGCTGTAAATAAGTGTGCTGGTTTAACCTTACCTCAATGAAATAAGGTCCAATAACTCCAACGTAATAAGAAACGGCACACCACACATTCACTTTTTTATAATATTGTCTTCTACAATGAATTCTAAAATTTGGATTTTCAGAAGCCCAAAACCGACAATTCTGAGATGAAAAACACCATTGGTTGTGAATGTGGATTCATCTGAGAAAATTATGAAATGATGAAAAAATCTCTCTTCCATGATTTTTTCTCCAATGGTCAAACAAAAATCCAACCTACGGCCGTCATCTCCCTCTTCAAGCGTATGTTTATAATTTGCTTTATATGCCCTAATTTTTTTTGCCTTGTAAATTGTTGGAGTTCAGACTTGCTAATATTAATAAGAGCTGATCTCTCTCTTAGTGGCATCCTAGGATTTTTTTCTATAACAGAGGCATGAGCTATAATAGCCCCAACATTGTCTTCATCATATGCTTTTATTTTTCTTTTCGTGTTAAGAACACTACCAGTGGCCAGAAACTTTTTAATTATTCTCATAGCCTAAGTACGTGACAAAGCAGTGTTTGGAAATTTCTAATTAAATTGGCTTACCACTTCTTTTAGAGAGTTTTCACCGCCAATTCCGTAGCATTGCACAATATAATTTTTTTTACGCACTGTGAGTACCATTTCCACTTAATTTTTTATGCTTGGTTCGTTAATTTGAAACAGAAATTAAGGATAGTATTGACTACGTTTGACAGATAAATGATAAATGTGTATTCACTGCTTTTCTCATAGCCTACTTTTAGCTTCTACATAACTTTAAATATTAATTCACAAAAAATAATTTCTATGTAGTTTTAATTGAATGGTTCAAAATAACATACTAATTTATTGAAAAAATGGGAAGTTTCAAAAAAATAATTTTATATTCCTGAACTTTGGTATAGAGGTGTAAAATTGCATTCTAAATAACTTTTCTTAGTGGAATTTTTTCATATTTTGAAAACTAAAGGCACTTTATTAGTGGTGATTTTTACAACTTTGCTTATAAAACACCCTGCAGAACACAAAATCAAGTCATTTTTGGTATACTTTAGTTTTACAACAAGAAGGACTCAATCCCCAAATACCATTCCAAAATTCCAAAATTTTTGGTCCATTACACCTCTTGTTACATCTATCCTGGGACACACATGTTCAATTCAAAAAGAAAAATTACTATTAAAAAATAATAAGAAAATATTTTCTTGTAAAAAACTGACAGGAAATTTTTATTTACTTGACACATATCGAAAATAAAAAAGATTCATTCTTTTTTAAAGCCCCATAGCTCGTCTAGCTTTTAAAAATAAATATCTTGTATTTCTGCTTACATCATTGTTAAAAAATATTATTTTGGGTATACAGCAGATAGTTTCAAAAAAATCATTCGTTCCTTTCATATATCAGATTTAGATCAATGATATATGAAAAGAACGAATGATTTCTTTGAAAGTTATCTGCTGAATACCCAAAATAACATTTTATAACAATGATGTAGGCAGAAAAACAAGATATTTATTTTTAAAACCCAAGTATATAAAAATGAAAGAAAAGAAAAGGAAAAGTGTGAGGATATTCAGTTATTATATTATTTGCCAAGAAATCGACTCGATGCTTACGGTGTTAGGCTTCTCCTCCAAACCACATTCCCTTACCCGCAATCCTTCAAACCCCCTTGACCCCTCGCTGGAATAAAACACCATAAAAATATGCTTATGCATAAAGTTTTATTTCTTGTAAGGTAAAGTTGGTAGTATATTCCCTGTATATTCATCTTATATGATATTAAGTGTATGAAATAAGTTGATGAGATGTTTCGTAGGGGAGATTTCCTGTTGGTATACTGGCGTGATTAGACTAGAGTTAACATTATATGGAAAGAATGGATGGTTACTTTGAAAGTTATCTGCTGAATAACCAAAATAAAACTTTTGAATAATTATATAAGCAGAACTAAAAGATATCATTCTTCAATACTACAGCAGATCAATTTTTATTACCTTTATATTCGGTGTCTTGAGATGGTTCTCTACCTATCAGTGGCACTGAGGGATATAGTCTAAGTGCCTCCTTAATTACTAATTCCAAATACTTCATTGCTTGTAAATCATTATAAGATGCCGCTCTAGTATCATCACCAAATATATCTTTCTGTTCTTGAAAGGCACGCTCCTATGGATATAAATTCCCTTGATATATAGGTACTTTACATTTATGTATTTATGTACAGGCTGGACCAAATTGCATGGGATTTGGGGTTTTCTCTGAAACTATGGCAGATAGACAAAAACCAATATAGGTGTCCTGAGCTCGATTTTCGAGAAACAAACAATGGCGTAAACCGCGATCGTCTATCTTTTTCTACTACCGACCTACAGAGCGTTCTTGGAAAATTGGCATTTTTGAATAACCTCTATATCTCAATTACCAAGGGTCGAATCGAGAACCGAGCAACACATTCTTTAGGTACTTTTTTGAGTAGAATCCGTTGCTGATAAGAAGAAAATTATGTATGCCTCAGTTTTCGAGATATAGACATAACTTTTGTTTTTTTAAATGGAACACCCTGTAAATTATTTCATTATTCGATCACAACATAAATTAACTATCCAACGATATATCATATGTTATGTTTATCTCTAGAAAAAGTGGATAATTTTCAAAAAATTAAATATATTGGTGAGAAGGCGATGGAAAACTATTAATATAAAATAATTTTGCCAAAAATAGGAAAAACTATGCATATTTATTGAGAAGGTCATGGTAAAAAAAAGAAAATCGAAATAATCGTAAATGTCAAAACTAATTTGTGAGTTAATTGTGAGTGAGCATTGTTAAAAATGGGTCAATTTAGTAATGGTGAAAAATATAATATGATTAAGCGTTTTATAGAATGCGGAGAAGATTCAAATTTGGCTTCCGAGCTTTATTTTAATAGTTACGTTATAGAGAGCAAAACAAAAGTGCCGCCTAAACAGTTTGAATCATTTGTAAAACCTCGAGCAAAAATATATAATAAAGCAGATAGGGAAGCTGTAGAAAATATTGTTTTAGAAACTGTAAGAGAAAATCCTAATATATCGTCTCGCGAAATACAGGAAATTTTAGGAATCCCAAAAAAAAAACTGCGTTGCGTCGCTTAAAAAAAATAAATTCAAACCCTACAACATTAGGATTAGTCACCATCTATATTCAGAGGACTTTCAAAGGCGTCTCGATTTTTGCTAGTGGTTTTTGCGTCAGTGCAATGAAATTCCAGAATTTGAAGTAACAGTTATATGGACAGACAATATTCGGTGTGCCGCAAATAACCGTTATGGGGCCTAATCTGTTTATTCTGAACATAAATGATATCATGAAATACGTTAAAAAGCGCAACATACAACTATTTGCAGACGACACATTGATATATTTAGTTGGTCATAATGTAGACTCGACTATAAACATAATAAATAGTGAGCTCAGAGAAATAGAAAAATGGTTGGACATGAATAGCTTTAGCTTAAATACAGACAAAACTAAGTTTATGGTAATTAAAAGTAAATACAGCCGAGTAAACACAGTAAATAACCAAGGAGTAACCATAAATGGAACAAATATTGAGCAAGTTAATTAATTCAAGTGTTTAGGTGTAATTATTGATGATCATTTAACTTTCTCCGGACATGCTCATTATATTACCAAAAAATTGCTAAAAAAGTTAATTTGTTGGGACGTATAGGAAAAGATCTTAGTACATGGACGAAAATAACCATATATAAAACAATTATTTTACCTCATTTCAACTTCTGCTCAACAATACTCTTTCTACTCAGTAATGCTGAAATAAATATGCTACAGAAAAAACAAAACCAAGCATTACGAATTATTGTAAACTGTAACAAATTTACAAATATAAAATTAATGCTTGATGCTACGAAGTTACTGGGAGTGAAACAAATCATAACTTTAAATACAATGACTTTTATTTACAAAATATTACATGAATTAGTGTCAAAACATTTATCAGAATACTGTACCTTCGTGAGGAACATTCATGAACACGACACAAGATCAAGAGAAAATTTATATATTCCAACAGTACATACAAGATATAGCCAGGTTAACCTATTCCACAATGGACTTAAACAATATAATGAACTACCAATTTCTGTAAGAAACTGTGAAAGCCTCATGTTATTTAAAAATGTTTGTTATAAATATGTTTTATCGAATGTCACTGTTTAATATTTAAGTTATACTCATGATTAATTTCTAATTTCATTGATAATTAATTTAGTTGATATCAGGGTGCCTGGTTGATATACATTAATGTAAAATGTATAAATCTACCTTATGCTATTCAGGGTAATTTGAATACCGGAAATTGTATTAACATTCTACAGCAACAAATAGAGCCCTTTGTAGACAATATGCCTGTAAGACAATTTCAAAGATTTGGATAGGTATCTATATATCATTCAGGACTAGTTTGTCAATATCTAGTTAGCTAAGTTAACTAAATTGATAACTGACAATTAATTTAGCTAACTGGACATTAATAAACAGCAAAGTAGTTTAGATACTGTTTAATTTTTAGGAAATAATGGTCCTATTTTGTGGCCAACTGGATCTCCCAATATAACCCCTGCCGACTTTTGGCTTTGGGGTTATTTAAAAAAATATTATATATAGAGAACGTTCTAATAACATAGAAGAATTGGAAAACAAAATATGCATTTCGGAAAATAACTCCACAAATGCTCTGAGGAGAAGGTGTCAAAAATGCATAGAAGTCAATTGGAGACAATTCGAATATTTATTGTACCTAGTTTAGTTTTTCCTATTATTGTCAAAATTATTTTATATTCCAAGGAGTGCTGTTGTTAATAGTTTTCCTTGGCCCCCTCACAAACACATTAATTTTTTTGAAAATTAACCACTTTTTCTAAAGATAAATTTGACATATGATATATCGTTGGATAGCTAATTTAAGTTGTGATCGAATAATGAAATAATTTACAGAGATATAGACGTCATCCAAAAATGCCGATTTTCCAAAAACGCTCTGTAGCTCGGTAGTTGAATTGTTTGTTTCTCGAAAATCGAGCTCAGGACACCTATATTAGTTTTTGTCTATCTGTGTTTTAGAGAAAACCTCAAATCCCATCTAATTTGGTCCACCCTGTATATAAATAGAAAGACTGTAACGTTATAAATATTGTCCTATAATTAAACAAAATAATAACGAGGTTATTATTGAAGGGATCTTTTTTTAAATAGGCAATATTTTGCCACAGTCTATTAATAGATATGCTACAGTAGCCACCTGCGCGTTATTGGCACTACTATAAACTGATAATAAAATTGTCTTGTTTAGAAATTATCGATTACCATCATTGCGACTGTAACAATTGTTTGAATGAAATGTCATTTATTCAATGAATGCCAGGCAGGCAGTCAATATATTGTATCTATGGAGAGAGTATATCGTGTTAACTTTTTTAAGAACATACCTGAACCTCTGGATTATTGGCCAGTGCGTATGAAGCAAAACTCATAGCGGCGGCAGTGGTATCATGTCCCTAAAATTAAAAAAAGAAATGTACAGATTTTACGAAGCGACACTCCAAGTCCTCATACAAGTAAAATTGAAAATTTTTAAAAACCCCCGATCAATGTATCTAATCGTACCAGTTTCATATGATCGAATCAAAATGAGGCCTAGATCATGTTCGGCTCCCATCATAATTGTCTGCATATTTTCAATTTTACTTCAATCGGACAATTTCTAGAGAAGTTCAACATGGCGAATTCAAGATGGCGGCCAAACATCAACATCTAATATGGCCTATAACCTTCTCGACATAATACTCTTTCAAATAAAAACAGACAGACAGACAGACAAACACAGACAGACAAGTAAACAAACATAAAAAGAGAACATTTACAAAATTTGTCGAATTATTGGTTATTATTCTTGAACTCCAGAAGCAGTCCTTAGGCACTAGAAATTAATATCCGTAAAAAAATGTAAATAGTCAAAGGCAAAGCACAATATTTATTTATTTATTTGATTACACTGCCCAACAGGTATCTGACCCAACTATAGGATAGGGAGTTACAGAGAAATTCTACTAAAATTATGTTAACAAACAATAGACGTGTATTAATAAAAGATGTATCTCAAGATTAAAATAACTTATGGTAGATAACAAGACAGAGACAAGACAAACTATAATTTTTTAACGTTATCTATATAAAAGATGAAATACAAAAAAGGAAAAACAAACAAGTTCAACTAGTTTCTTTGGTGATATGTTATTATAGCTATTGTTTATAATTTATTGTTTGTGGCATATTCATGATTTCTTGCGTTTTTAAAGCGTTTAGGCAGGGGCGGCTCAAGGTAAATTTTCCACTCGGGCGGGAGCACTTTTTGGCGCCCTTCCCTGAGATAATCACAGAAATTTTCGTACTACGTACTAGGAAGGATATCCTTTCAGACTCCGCGATCACTCTACTCTTTAACTTAACACATGGGGTAACACCACACGGTGGTCCAAAATATCTCTGGATATTTATGTGGCTGTCAGTACATCCAAAAATAAAGGTGCTCTAAATGGATAATAAGGAAATTATTATACCCCTTTAGGGGGATTATAAATATCAGTTTTTCTACAATATCTTCCGACCGATTTAATAGTATATTGTTTTAGGACCCAAGGAACAATTTTAGTTTCTTAAATGTATACAAGGGTGCTATAAAACTATTTATAAAATGTCTTGAAAAATCTATTTTGCTGTAACAATATCCTTAATACCATCATAAAGCGACTTGTAGACTAAAAGGGCCCACCCTTATGAAGGTTGTTAAGGACTTTTTAAATTCCATCATAAAACTCCTTAGTGAGGCATAGTGCTGCTCTTGAAAACCTTGTTCGGGCCGTTTTAAAACCTTTCTTAAAACCTATTTTAAAGCTGTCAGAAGTTTTTCTATTAGCTTCCTGCATTTCTAGAAAACACCTAGAAGGCTACCTTAAAACTGGTTTTTAAAACCATATTAGAACTGAGAAGCTATAAGAATGTCCACGAAGGAATCCAAATAATTTTATTATTGCATTTATTTTTTCTAAACTGATTTAAGCAAACACACCATCAGACTTATTGAAGATAAAATGGAATATGAAATGTATAAAGCGTAGAGCACTGTAACCTCTCTAAGGCTGATTTAAAAGGTAATAAAACGCCATCAGGTATGACAAAAAAATTAAAACCAACGGCAGTTTATCGTTAAAACTACATAAGAAAGGCCCAAAAAACAAGAGATCCTCAGAAATAATAATGATTTTAATATCCATACAAAATTTGCATAGACACACGTAATCAGCAAATTTAAAAAAGTGGGCTGCTTCTCGGTTCCCACGGTAATTTTCAGTCGTTTCTTGTAATTCTACCTTAATTTGCTAACGAAAAAGTGATAATTATTGATAATTATAATTGTAAGATTGACCTTGAATATTTTTATATAACAAGAAAAACATGGCCGGCCAACTAAAAACCTAATTGTCATTTTACAGTCCTCTCCAGTGTTACCAGGTCTAGTGAAATTTCACTAGCTCTGGTGATTTTTTTAAATCTAGTGATTTAGTGAAAACTTTTATGAAAATGTCCATTTTTAATGATTTTTGAATCATCCAATTTATTGCCCTCTACTGGTAGGTAGACAAACATTAAATTCGAGTTGCGATCCATTTAATACAGAACTGTTCACGTTAATCGCTACCAAAATCGCTACCAAAATCGCTACCACGGTCAGTAAACTCTACGGTCACCTCGATCAGCAGCTCTTGTACGAGAGAGACGCGCGGAGCGGGGAATCGAATGAAAGAAACAGACATATCTGATTTCCGTGCAAAAGACACAGACAAAGATGCCTGTAGTGTCTACAGCTGACGTAGGCTGTAGACCATAACAGAATATCTTTCATTCGATTCCCCGCTCCGCGCGTCTCTCTCGTCTAAAAGCTGCTAATTGAGGTAACCGTATAGTTTATTGACCGTGAATCGCTACAATCGAATAGCCTGAGCTCGTTGCCCTCTAGCGTCTCGTAGACAAACAGTACTTTCTAGTTACAAACCATTTAATACAATACAGAGTACGAAGTCTGGCAACGAAATAATCAGATAGAGGACGCTCAAAGCTATGCTGTGCTCAGAGAGCTCAAGAAAATTACGTGTCCTACAGACACTGCAACTTTTGAAAATTAAAGATGAGAGCTTTAATTTCAAATCTAGTGAAATTTTAGTAAGATTTAGTAACTTTTCAAAGCGTCGTCTGATAACTTTTAAAATTTTAATCTGGCAACACTAGTCCTCTCATTAAACTATATATACTAATAATGGTAATGACCTAGAACATTTACTCTAAATGAAGCTCTTTTAGTCTTTTTGTATACTATCACAAATAATCCCTTCCTTACAAAAATGCAAATGCACTTGGCGAAGATCACATGGACTTGATAAAAGCTGTAATAAAACGTTTGGGACGTTGACATTTGATACAAAAATCTTAAAACTTAACCTCAAAATAATTTGTATGTGTGTGTGTTTTAACAGTCCTTTTAAAATGGCCACTCTTTTTTATTTTCTTCCACCTTTCCAAAAAAGACTTAATTACACATCAGTAAGTCGTGAAATGCTTTTAATTAACACACACACACATGCATCAACGACACTTCAGCAGACATATTGTTTGTTATTTTTATAATAAATGTTTTATTGAGGTTTTGGAAAGTGTTTTATGGAATTAAAATTTGCCTTTTAGATTTACAGAGGCCTTTTTTTCTTCATAACGGTTTAATCACAACATTTATCAAGGATGTTTTAAGAGTCTAGTTTTGTAATGGCCTTTAATAAGTACTAATAGGCATTGAAAATGTCTAGTTTTAAAAAGGATTTAAAATGCATTTATTGCAAATATGTTAAAACCATAAAGAATAATTTAAAGCCTCTCTAAATCTAAATGGAATTTAAGAGGTTCATAAAACTAATTAGCTTTATGGAAAGTTTTATGTAGGTTATGATAAATCCATTACAAATGCATATTATCCTAGTAGCAAATTAGCTTTATAATTAGGTCTTACAGAATGCTTTAAAACTTATTATTAAGAGCAAGTATACTTGAAGCCTAAAAGGTCTTAACTACAACATCTATAAAGCACATGACTATTTTTTATTTCCTAACCCTGACAAACCTTTCTTAAAACCTCCTCAAGTCCAAATGACTTTTAAATTGTTCCTTGAGGAGTAAAAGTGATACTTTTATGACGAGTCTGGCAATTACAGACGAGTCACAATAAGTGGCTTTTACTCCGAATAAAATATGCTATTTTTTTCTTCAAACGTCGATTAACTATAGATAAAATAAAGATAACATTGTGTTAATATTGCATGGCCGGTGTATTAAATAAAATACGCGCTGCTATGGATATTACTTTTTCTGCTACTCACAGCGTTAGAAAAAGTACTTTAAACTCCGTTGTTAATGGCAACGCATAGCCGTATAAAATGTCAAACTTTAATGTCGTGAAATGAGTTAAGAAATGTCATATTTTACTGATGTTTGAAAAAAACATATAATTCATATTTTAAATTTAGATGTAGGCATCAATTCACAGAGTACCAGTCAAACCCTCTTTTGTGCTTGAGGGATAGTTTTAGGGGGTGCTATGAATATTTTACCCTTAACTTTTTTTACATATTTATAAAAATTCTTATAAAAAAAGATGTTCTTGTTGCATTTCGATAAACAAGTAATTTATGCTTACGCATCAATGTGCATTTACAACATATTATTAATAATAATTAATTTGAATAAGTATAAATCTTTTTGTCTACAACATCTGAACGCTATTATAATGAGAAGGCCCCCGACACAAGTTTACTTAGAGGAAGGTTTCTCTTTAATGTTTTAATATTTCATACAAAACAAATTTATTTATTTATAAATAGTAAATTATGTAAGATATGAAGTACATACAGCTAATGTTGGTATAACAATTTTCTGAATATTCTGAATTTTTTCTGAATGAAAAGTGCACGTTTCCTGCCTTCATTTATGCAAAATCTTTAATGATCGACTCCGTGTCAGTTAATAATGGGGCAGTAAACTTGAGGTATGAGTAGTGAGGTGTCTTATTATAGCTAAACAAACATATTTGCATTACATTTTTGAATTATTTAGACGGTTTTAGTTTTTAATGTTATCCGACTGTTCTGCATTATTACAATTTTAACATATATAAATTCTGATATCATTTGATATTATTTTCCAACGAAAACTATTATTGAATTAAAAAAGGTGTATTAAAAAAAATAACAATTTTTGCCCTCAGTTTGGCGCCCCTCCGAGCCGGCGCCCCGGGCGGTCGCCCGGGTTGCCCGGCCCTCAAGCCGCCCCTGCGTCTAGGCAGCAATTAAAAATGTCTATCAGATCAGATCAGATTGCGTTGTGATTGTCGCATATTACGTAAATGGGTGAAAACTTTAGGATATTTGTACGAGGCGTAGCTAGATAAAATACGGAACTGTTACGGGACATTGTTCTGGGGATCTTAATAAAGAATTTTGATAGTAATATTGGTGCGTCAATAATATTGTTGATGAACTGAAAAAGAAAAATTTGAGAGAAGCATTCTCGCCTACGGCTTAAACTTACTAAAGAGTACTTATCCAGCAGGTCTTCTTGTGGAAAACCGATCGCTGGATAAGTACCCTCAGATCTGAAATGCATAAATTTAAGGAATCTGCGTTGAACCGATTCTAACTGGTTGACATGTACATTATAGTGTGAGGTCCAAACAAGTGACGCATATTCAAGCTTGGATCTGACATAACAACAATAGAGCATCTTAAGCGTATCTGGGTTTGAAAAATCACGAGAATTTCTAACTATGAACCTATAAGTCCTGCTGGCTTCTGATACTACAATGCTAATATGTGTATTAAAAGATAACACCTAAGTCATGTAGTGTTTCGGACCGATGAAGTATATTATTGTCTATAATATAATCGTAGGAAACAGGTACGGACTTACGTGTAAAAGACATAACATTGCATTTCTACGAATTTATTGGAAGATTGTATTTAGTACACCAGTTACTTATTTTGTTTAAATTTTCCTTCATATGAAGATAATCGTCAATGGTATAAATTCTAGAAAAGAACTTCGAATATAAAATAATTAACCTTGTCTGTTAAGTCATCCGCTATGTCATTGATAAAATATTGCGAAAAATAGTGGTCCCTTGCGGTACTCCGAGGTAGCAACGCATTCGACAGACTTCCATTGAAGGTAACTTATTGGACTTATTGGACCTGTTTGACAGGTATGACCTGAATATTGTTATCAGGCTATCAGAAAGTCCGGCATAATTTAGTTTTTTAAGCAACATATTATGGTCAAGCCTGTCGAATGCCTTGGAGAAATCAGTATAAATTATGTCGGTTTGGGATTGATCGTCAATGGATTCCGAAATAAATTGTGTAACACAAAGTAGATTGATAGTTGTAAAGCGCCCTTTCATGTCAGATTTGTCACCATTTCTAAAAATTGTACAAACTTTAGAACGTCTCCACATATCCGGAAAATCACCATTTTTTAAAATTAATTAAAAAATTGTTACTAAAGCTGTGGCAAAAATACACGCACAATCTCTTAGCAGAAATGCAGGTATGTCGCCTGGGCCAGTGGTCATTTTATTTTTTATTTTTTTTTAGTGCTTTTATCACATCATCCTCCTTAAATTCTAATAGTTATTATTAAATCTATGTCTGTTATCTGTGGTTGCTGTCATTATGTTTCGTATGCTATATAGAATGTGAAAAGTGACGATGGAGATGTGGGACCCGCAGGGACGGCTCAAGGTAAATTTTCCACTCGGGCTGGAGCACTTTTAGCGCCCCTCCCTGAGATAATCACGGAAATTTCACAGGCATATTACGCACTAAGGTCCAAGGATATCCCTTCGGACACCCCGATCACTACTTTTTAAGTTAACACAAAATTGTCTCCCGATATTTATGTGGCTGATAATGCATCCAAAATAAAGCTACCCTCAATGAATAATAAGGAAATGAAATTAAAGGGGAACAATAAATATCAGTTCTTTTGCAATATCTTCTGACCGGCTTAAAATATAAAATTCATATTTTAAATTTAGATATAGTCCGTCTGGACATCAGTTTATATATTATCAATCAAACCCTCTCTAGTTTTAGGGGGTGGCTGTCTATATTTTACTCTAACTTTTTTTTTATTTTTTACATATTTCTAAAAGTTCTAAAAAAATAATTTTCAGATCATTAGACATAAAAAAAAAATTTCTTATTGCATTTCGATAAACTATTCTCAAGTAATTTATGTTTACACATCAATGTGCATTTATAACATTTTATTAATACTAACACAGCCCACGTAGCATTTGATATCCTATGTATATACATCAGTGATACATAATGTGAAAATAACGTGATGAATTTGATATGTACTACTATATAATATACATACAGCATACATAAGCTAATATGCGAGTATGAATATTCGTATGATGTTATAAAGACGTGTAGTAATTCTGACGCTCCTAAATGTATGTTGTCGGTACATACATAATTGAATGTTGTATAGACATCCCTCTATGTACTACGCCCTACAGTACAAAGTGAATGATGAATGTACATTTGTTTTAAAATGTACCCGTCACATGGTAGGTACATGCTTGAATAGACATTTGCTAAAATTAAATAACTTCGGCTGTAATTAGTTCTGAATACACTACATAATACACTTGACACATATTTCGCCAGCCAAGCTGGTATCATCTGAAGAAAAACTTAGTATTTAATCACTCAAGACACAAAATGCTAACTTGGTTGGCGAAACATTTATGAAGTGTTGTGTGATCTATTGTTATATTCCAAGTTAACCTACTCTTTAAGTGTTTTATGGTATAAATTCTCAACATAACTAAAAGAAATAAAAGACGCAGGGCTGACACAATTTCTTTTCCCTCTGTGTATTGCTGCTGCGGTACTGGCATGGTGGCATGATTAAGATTAAACTGATATAAGCCGCACTTTTCTAAATTCACCGGTGGACGCACCAGGTGGACAAAATACGAAGCTCATTGGCTATCTGTTTCAAATTAGCCAATCAAATAATGTTATTGCTTACCGGTGCGATCCACCGGTGAATTTAGAAATCTGCCCTACAATTACAAATAAGTAATCCAAAGATGGCAACACTTACTTATTATTGGTCAGGAACAAAATTTTACATTTTTTTTTAAATAATAGTGTATCTTTAAGAATTAAAATCGGAATAATATAAAATAAATAAATTCATTTAAGAAAAAAATAATTTTACTCATTAATAGTCCTTATACTAGTCATAATAATCTATTAATTTTTATAAACACATTTTTATGATTCTGCGTAAAACTATTTCTTACAATTTTATCAGAGAGATGGAAGAAAAATTATCCGATCATCATTCGTCATCGCACTCATCGTCCACCAAGATACACATGTTTTAGGTATATCAGTTGTAGGAATTCTGGCAGCTTTGAGCAGATAAAAAGAGAAAGACAGTTATATTCAACATAAGGCAGAGGGAGATAAACTACATTGTACTTTTCTGAAAGTTCTGGGTTCACAAATGAACATACCTATTGTGGGTCTCCTATTGTGTCATTGCCTCGCGCCGATTCGCCTAGCTTCGGCCAGTGCCAGCGGCCATCATTTGTCATATTTTGTGTTGTGTACGTTTAGCAACGAAGAACGAAGTGCTTTTAGCAAACTTACAGTTTAAGTATACATACAAATATACATCATCGTTTTCAAAGGCAAGTATATTTTACTAATAATTAATTTTAGCACATAAAATAGTAGGTACGCAAGCAGCATATGTCTAATAAATGTAGCGGAGTAGAAAGGCCCTTTAGGCAGGAAGCATATTATAAGAGAATGAATATGTCTTTGGCTTTCATTAATTATAATAAAGCAGAAGCTAGTAATATTATTGACAATCCTCCTAATTTAAATTCAGATATTTTTGATACTGAAACTGTTCAGTCACAACTGTCAGGAAATTGAAACTTTTGAGGTTAGTAATACCTAATCTGAATAATAATTTAGGAAATGGCTCAATTTTAACAAAATCGGATAACAATCGTCCAGATAGACTCGAGAATAATCTATTTTCACCCGTTGCAAATAATGGAACAAATAATGAACCATTACGATAAAAAGTTACTATTAGTCGGGGAGCTCTCCCTAGCTGTACGTGCACCACCCTGCCGATCCTTGGGGACAATATTTTTCATAAAGCCTAAGGAACAATTTAAGACACGTTCTAAAAAAAAAACTGGCTGTACTTTCAAAATGGCGGCCATATGTTAAAAAAAACTGTTGTCAATGTTGTTTTTGTGATTTAACACAAAAACTAAAAAGGTTGGACAAAAACTTTTTTTCACAAAAAACAACGTACATAAAATTTTCTACAATTTTGTTCCTATACAATATTTTGATAGCAGTTAAATGAGTCCAAAGTTAAGAAAACATGGAAATTCATATATCGGTAAATCACTTGCAGGAAATAAATGTGACAATTATTGTAAGGCGTAAAATATAACTTTATATTATTAACATAACAAAAAATAAAATAAACTGAAAAAAATTAATAATATCATAATTTGCAGAAAACGGTAACAACGGTATCTGGAAAATGGTAACTCCTGTCCAAATATTGTATAGGAACAAAATTGTAGAAAATTTTAAGCACTTTGTTTTTTGTGTAGAAAGTTTTTCTCCATCTTTTTTAGTTTTTGTGTTAAATGACAAAAACAATATTTGCAATTTTTTTTAACGGACGCCATTTTGAAAGTACTGCTAGTTTTTCTTTTTGGGGACATGTCTTAAATTGTTCCTTAGGCTTTAATCTTTATGAAAAACATTGTCCCCAAGGATCGGGGGGTGCACGGACAGTTAGGGTGGGCTCCCGTAGTATTACGTTTTCTATTGAATTTTATATTTTATTTTAAGAGCTGAATCATTTATCTGGAAAATGGTAATTCCTATCCAAATATTGTATAGGAACAAAATTGTAGATTTTATGCACTTTGTTTTTTATGCAGAAAGTTTCTTCTTCTGCATCTTCTTCATCTTTTTTATTTTTTGTGTTAAATGACAATAGCAATATTTGCAACATTTACGGACACTTAAGGTGGGCTCCCGTAGTATATTGACTTTGCTTAGTTTCTAAGTTGTTTGGAAAAAAAAAATATATAGATAAACAGGGCATTCGAAAAGTAAGAAAATGACAAAATTGAAAAAATGTATCGAGAAGTTAGCGGCAGTCATGTAGAGTGATGTTCAATTTTTGAAATTCTTTATCAAGGATACTTTTATCTGAAATGAGTTTGTGTTTCTATTGACTATTTTTTTTATCACAAAATAAAAAAAATAAGGATGATTTTCTTGTCAACATTTTGACCGTTTCTTACTTTCCGAGTGTTCTGTATATTTTACGTTACTTTTGATGATTCCAAATTAAACTAGGTTTTATCAAGAGTAACTTATTGCTTTAATTGTTAGGTGGACGCAAAATATATACATTTTTCCATATATAGAATGAATATATTGTGCTTGGATTCTGGATTGTTTGAAGGGAGGAGAGCTTACGTTCATGTGTCCTTAGACCTCATATGGATACATTGTGCTACCTCTGTAGGTAGCGGCAAATCCGCCGAGCCCCCGCATTCCTCAATCCAACCAACATTTGCGATATAAGTACTCAGTTCTTCTTCTATAATCATTAGAAATTTATTAAATTCATATTAATGTTAAAAAATTGTTAGTCTTTATATACTTATTTCGTTAACTCTAGGATCTGATGACGAAGTGCGAGGCATTTCGAAACCGGTAATCCATAAATAAAGAAGATGATGAGAAAAACTATAAGAATTATTTCCTCCCTTTGATTAAAATATGTATATAAATATAAAAAATTTAGTGTTTGTTTTTTGTTTTTAGATCACATGGAGGAGCTGGACTATAAAGAAAATTCACTGGAAAATCTACATAAATAATGTTTTTTATTTTTATTATTTATCAAATAAAATTAATTTTTGATTTTGTTATAATATACAGAGTGTCCCAGGAGTATGGAGCAATATTTCGGGAGCATATATTTTGGGTCAAAATAACACTAAAAGTACCTATAATTTTTTCTTAGGGCGCCCACTTAGAAGCTATTCACCATTAAAGGTTAAATCGTCAAGGTTTTTTTGCTGATAGCTTCCAAACTACTCTGTTGATTGTAATAAAATTTGAACAGTATACATATTAGGTATATATCAGATTCAGAAATATGGCGCTTTTCATATTTTGTCTAGGAAGGCGGGGGTGCAGCACCTCCTGATGCTTTTTACCTGTAATTACTGACAACTTACATTCCGAAAGATGAGGTGACATTTTTAAATTACTTAAATAATTTTGTAAAAAAAACCCTTGTTTGACATCAATAAAGTGACCCATTTTTAAGCAAAATTGATTTGAATACTTCATTGCATGGTCTAAAATGCATTATAGTGGAGCGATATTTGCGTTTTTTCTCATTAAATAATTTTTAAGGTACAACCAATAGGACTAAGTTTTTCAGGATTGGTTATAAATAAGAAAAAAAGGTACAATCTTTAAATTATGAAAAAAATAAACTGATAAAAATCACTCCACTATAATGTATTTTAGACCACATAATGATGTATTCAAATTGATTTTTTTTTAAAACTGGTCACTTTGTTGATGACAAACAAGAGCATCTTTTTTTTAATTGTTTAGGGAATTTAAAAATGCCTCTTCAACTTTCATAATTCAATTTACGTCAGAAATTAGGGGAACAAGCATTAGGGATGCTCCACCTCTGGCTTCCTAGCGAAGGTATGAAAGGAAATCACAGACTTACATAACATGTATGCTGACTAAATTTTATTACAATCGATAGAGCAGTTTAGGAGCTATCAGCAAAATCCTTTTTGAAGATTTAACCTTTAAGGGTGACTAACTCAGAAGTAGGGGGGGGGGGGGGAGAGGTCTCTAAAAAAAAGTACTTTTAGTGCTATTTTTACCCAAACTATACGCTCCCGAAATATTGCCCCATGCTCCTGAGACACCCTGTATTTAGTTTGCTTTATTTTTGATATATTTATAAATAGTAAAGAGAAGCTGGAGCATAAATGAAAATTCCCTGGAAAATTTCAATAAATAATGTATTTATTTTTTTTAGTTTAGTTTAGTTTTGTAAATTATGTATTGATATATGCAATAAAATATTTTATTACCAATGTATTATTTTATTATAAAGGCGGGTGTATATGATAAGATTACATCTGTATATATGAGAAGCAGTTTGACCGAAGTTCACTTTTTTAGAAATGCTGTTTAAATTAATTTTGAACAAAAATATTTTGTTCAAAATTAATTTAACATTACTAAAAAAGTGTATTTCAGCCTAACTGCTTATTCTCATATACAGATATAGAAAGTACACAGAATGCATGTATTGCCAATATAATATGAACAAGAAAGGGAACTACCTATGAAGTACATGTATGCACATGAATATTTATTACATGTATCTGGTACATGAAAATAGTATGCATAGGAAGTACAACCAGTATATAGTGAAATTTACGTGCACGGTATGTACGTGGTACATGAAAAATACGTACATAGGAAGTACCATAGATAAATAGGGAGTGACTATATTCAGTTTTCGTCCATATTACGTGAAATTTAGGTCCACGCGTACATGCCTGTCACGTGGTATGGACGTACATATGCCGGACAGGTGTATCTGTTATTTCACATTCCTACAATATACGTGAATAAATTATGAATATACATTAAAAATACATGTCTTTCTGATGAATATAACTAGTATGTACGTGGTATGTGACAATGCTACTTGGGAGGTCTACAAAAAGAAGAAAAAGGTCTTGTCCTAAGGTTCTCATCTAACTTTTCTGAAATATTTTAATGCGCTGAAACCAACTTTGGACAAAAAATGTTCTATCGTGTCAGTTTCCCTCTACCACTCCCTTCTACCCCCTGAAAAAAGGCAAAAAAAGGTCTTGTTTGTCCTAATGTCCTGATCCAACTTTTCTCAAGTATTTTGACGCACTGAAGCTAATTTTTAAGAAACAAAAATGTCAGTTTTTCTCTACCACACCTCTTTTGTCCCCTAAAATGGGAGGGCGAAAAAGGTCTTGTCGTAAGGTTCTGACCTAACTTCTTTAAAGTGTTTTGAGACGCTGGAGGCAATTTTGGACATTTTTTTTTCTATCATGTCAGTTCCCTCTACCACCCCTTTTATTCCCCAAAAAAATACCAAAAAAGGCCCGAAGGTTCTTACCTAACTCTTCTGAAATATTTTGACGTGCTGAAACCAATTTTACACAAAAACAAATTGGGGCAGATAGGGGGTGGGGTGGTGGTATAGGGAAACTGAGTCTACAGAAAAAAATTTAGTGTCCAAAATTAGCTTCAGCGTGTAAAAATACTTGGAAAAGTTGGATTAAAACCTTAGGACGAGACCTTTTTTTGCCCTTTTTAGGAGATGAAAGGGATAGTACAGGGAAAACTGACACGATAGAAAAATTTGTTTGTTCAATATTGGCTTCAGCGCCTCAAAATACTTCAGAAGAGTTAAATGAGAAACTGCGGCGTTTCCATTTGTACCTCTACGCATGCCTCTGTGCATGCAGAGAGGTAAAAATACGCATGCATAAGTTGCATGCTTGTGTGGATGAAATTTGCGTCTTGCGTGTACCTTGTTTCTGTTTCTGCGCACTTCTTGGTGCGATTTAATCATGGAATATAGTGTGAGAGACGAGGTGTGTGTTCCAATTGCTGCAGCGATTGTAATTATTGCTGAAGATCACCAACGAGCCAAAAAGATTCGAAAAAACCTTCTTGTTGGGTAAACACTTACCTTCAAAAAGAAAGAGAAACTTTGAATATGATAGAAAGTTTCTGTACTCTTCTACAAATTCAATTAACATGTCATTTGACCATTTCATCGACGTATAAATGAACAAAAAATCACACAAAACTAAAAGAAAATACGGACTGACCACCGTGCACCGGTTCTAAATTGGAAAAGAGGTAGACAGCCGCACATGTCTCCCGGTCCTAGAGAGAGAGACTTGCGCATATTTGCTCAGGCCACTTGCGCATATTTGCTCAGGCCACTTGCGCACTTATTTTAAGCATGCATCTCTTCCTCCGCATGCTTGCCTCTAGCATGCAACCGATGCATATGCAGACATTATGCATGCGCAGTTGCACAAATGGAACCGCCGCTTTAGGACAAGACTATTTTTTGTAGACCGTGTAATTAATTTGTAACATAACATTTTTTGTCTACACCATCTGAACGCTATTATAATGAGAGGACCACCGACACAAGTTTACTTAGAGGAAGGTTCCTTTTTATTGCCTTAATATTTCATACAAAACAAATTGCCATTTATTATACTCTTCGCAAAAACGAAGAGTATATTGTATTTGATCGGCACATTTCTAAAATCGTAAATATAGCTCGTAAAGAAAAAATTTTCATATCATTGTGTTAGTGAACGAATTCTGAACAACTTTCAAAATGTCCGTCTGTCCGTCCGTCACGTTTCTTGTAAGCACGATAACTTAAGAAAGAAAAGTCCGATTGTATTGAAATTTAGAAAGTAAGTTAGTGTTAGCTATTGTTTTTGAAGAAAATCGATCAGTAAATAAAAAAGTTATTAATTATTTAATTTAAAAAAATATATTCTCTTAATTTTTTTCGCTTGTACTAAAATGGAAATCTTGCGAAATATTATTTCCATAATATATTTTTTCTGTTTATGAGTTTTACTAATATATATTTCATAGAAGTACGAGTTGAAATATATATGATTGTCGAAAGATATAGGTATATCACAGACAATCAATTTTCGTAGCAGTGTGTGGTGGCGCAGCGGCTAAAGCTTTGCGTTACAATCCAAAGGTCCCGCGTTCGAATCCCACACAGATTGGATATTTTTTTTCATTTTTTTTTCATATAATTTTTTTCACAACAAAGATGGTATAACAAAATTTATGATATCCAAAAACTAACATTATTTACAAGAAAACTGCGAAGAGTATCCTATAGAATGTGTAACAATTATATATAAAAAGCTGAGTAAATTGGCGAAGAGTACGTTTTTAGCTTGTTTATTTTATTTATATAATAAACAGTAAATTACGTAAGATATGAAATAAAAACAGCTGATGTTGGTATAACAATTTTCTGAGTAGGTATTCTGAATTATTTCTGAATGAAAGTACATGTTGCCGGTCTTTGTTTATGCAAAAACTTTAGTGATCGACCCCGTGCCTGTCAATAATAGGGCAAGAAGCTTGAGGTATCTCATAGCTAAACAAAAATGTTTGTGTTGCATTTTTGAATTATTTAGGCAGTTTTAATGTTATTCGACTGTTCTGCATTATTTCCATTTTAACTGACATAAATACTGATATTATTTGATATTTTCTTCCAAAGAACACTAATAAAAAGGATACAAACAAAAATTAAACAATTTTTGTCCTCAGGCAGGCGCCCAGGTTGCCCGGCCCTTAAGCCGCCCCTGAGGACCCGCCGATCCGCGACTGGGCAGGGGGAAGGAGATTAATATTTTTAACACTGTATTGTATATATTGTAAAACATTTATCTGTACCTCAAACATAAAGGTGTCGACCTCCTCCCGAATATCCTCCCTGGATAAAGGCTTGCCATCAATAGTGGATTGCAAAAGTACATCCAAAAATGCCATCTTCTTCTTTCTCCCCAAATCATCCCGTCCTGTGTCGCTTCCCCCAATTTGTTTATTTTCCAGTTCTTTTTTCCTCTTATCAATGACTGAGTAGGTAACAGAATGTAATTGCTTTACAGCCCTTAGTTCTGTGTAATAGTCGCTTGATAAGACATAAGTGATGTCATACTTTTTAAATAGAGAGGTACCACGTTCACTCATTATCCTGAGCATTTGTTTCACGTTTGTAACGTATTCGGAATTTTTATTTATCTGAGCATTTACTGTTACTCCCATAGCTGTTTCTAAAACCACACCAAAAAATGTTACATTATACTATTCATTTACAAAAACTGCGATATTTCGGGAATAAATATTATTATTATTATCAAGCGATAATCAAAGAATAATATAGAAAATTGCAAGTGGTAGTTGCAGATCTCCATAACTTGTCGATGTCTCTTTTACATGCCTTTTTCCAACAACTTTTTCTAGCATTGGGTGATTAATTTTTAATTTACTTATATTATTAATTTATAGTACAAGAAAACTTTACTTTAAGGCTAGGATTTTGCGGAGTGAGAGGGAAATATGCGTTTATTTTCGATTTATTGTAAATATTTAAAAAACTACAGAGAGTATAATCTCAATGAAAATAGTCCCTAATTTCATTATTAAAGTATGGCATTTGACTATATACAAAATTAATGATAAAAACTATATATGGTTGTATTCCTTAGAGCAATGGGAAGAATCTGAAATTATTTTAAAGATTATATCATTTATGATTTTTTAAAAATTTATAATAAACCGAAAATAATCGCATATTTCCCTCGCATTCTGCAAAATCCTAGCCTTAACTCGAAAAAAATTTGTGCAGACATTTAACTTTGGTTATAGATTCAAAATAGACCAAAGTACACGAAACAAAAAAGCTTAGGAGTTTTACAAATCCGCGGGAACATATAGGGGGTGAAAAGGGGTATTTTTAATTAAAATATCGATTTTTCTCTATTTTCTCGAGAAAAGTTGTTTCTGATAAAATTATCTTCAATTAGATGTAAAATCTGAGAGAAAATAAAATTTTAAGAGGAAAAGGTTCTATGCAAATTTTCATATACATTGATAGATTTAAGTATAACTACTAGGAAATTTGGGATTTTAGCTTGAAAAAGTGGTATTTCAAATACGTTTTTGTCAAATAACTCGAAAGGTATTACATTGAGCAAAAACATGCTAGCGACAAATAAGAAAGCTACTAAATTAAGGATGAATTTCGTTTTTTTCTATTTTTTGTAAAGTTAATGGTTTCGGAGATCTGGAAGTCTAAAGGTTTATAAGACGAAGTATTTAGTTTAAATGTTAAATATCTCAGAAACTATGGCACTTAGGCCAAAAACGCTAATAACCAAAATGAAAAACTATTAATTATGCTTTCAAATGATTTTTTCCCATTTTTATAGCATAAAAAAACAAAGAAGTTATGACAGAAACAATGTACTTTTTCACGTTTTTTTTTTAATAAGAACGTCGCAATTTTGTTAATGTAGGTAGTCAGTAATTAAAAAAATATATTTCCTTATACTGCTTTTCGTTAATGTATACACTCAAAGAAAATGATAAACCAAAAAGAGCATACGAAATCGCGCCTATTTAGTTTCATAGTTAAATCAATCAGAAAAGAATAGTCATACAACTTTATTTGTTTTCGTAAACAAATAGTAGTTTAATAATCATATCTTCTTGTAACAAATTAAATAGTACAATGACATTTTTTTATGTTCACTAACCATTTTCCATTTGGTCTACAATTAAATAGTACGACTTTGTTTTTTGTTCACGAACTAATTTTTAGGTTGATCTACACTTTATTGTATGATGAAGTTTTTTTTGGTTAGCCAAAATCTCAGTATTGAGACATCAGACCACCCAAACCAAAGATTAGCGATCGTTTATAAGATCCATCCAAATATATCGATGATCCCTGAGAGAATTTGAACATGGCAATCATGTTATTAATTTTCTATAAATTCTATAAGATGATTGATTATTGTCAGTGATTTGTATGTGGCGTCATCTGGGAATAATTTCTGTAATAGACTACGTGGTAAGCAAGCAAATTTTATGGTAATTCTTTTAGAACTTCTAGAAGACGACAATAATATTGGTTTGTCTACCAAGTACAATAATACAGCGAACTAATACTGGGTTAGAATTACAATTCGATAATAGTTTAAAATAAAATATACTGTTATCTAGTTTAATTTGACAGAATTCAACAAAATAATAGTCAGACGAAAAAAATAATAGTCTTATTCACCTATTTTTTAAGTTAATGTTTGTTTTGTTGTACGACAACTTTTTATTAATTAAAATAACAATCACCTCTTGTTTAAAAATATCATCAATATAATTTAGTTTAACAAAATTAACGATATTGTTAGTTAACCATTTTTTTTTGTTGAATTTACCCATACTATTTCTTTGAGTGTAGATGCTGAAATTTTTTCATGAGGTTACAGCGCTTCATTTAGAAAAAGAATTGCATTAAGCTGTAAAGGGATTTTAGAAAAAAACGTAACATTCTTGTTTCTCTGCAAATGTCTTAATAAATATTAGTTTAAGAGAAAATATGGTGGACATCAAAAATTAAGCTTATAAACTGATAATAAATTTATTTTTTTTATATATTTGTGTAGGGTTAATTGCTTGGGTGATATTTTATAGATGGTCTCCTACCATTTTTAGGATAAAGTATTTAGTTTAAAATGTTGAATATCTTAGAAGCTGTGACACTTCCATCAAAAGTTCTAAGAAACGAAATTAAAGGTAATTAATCAATCTTTAAAATGATTTTTTGTTTGTTTCTATATCACAAAAAATAAAGAAGTTATTGCTGATTCAATATGGGTTTTCACATTTTAAATAACAAAATGTCGGCATTTTGTTATTGTAATTGCTCAGTAATAATTTTTTCTTTAAAAAATGCTGCTTTTCGGTAATATATAGACGCTCAATTTATTTTGTCCCTTTAAAACACTTGTTTTAGAAAAAAATTCCATCCGCCATCGAAAAATGGCCGTATTTCGGTTAATTATTGCTATAAAATTTATTTAAAAACACCAAATTAAAGATAATTTTGCCAGAAACTACTTTTATTCGAACTGCTTTTTTTTGTAAATGCTATATTTCCCGAGGAAATAGAGAAAAATTGATTTCTTTTTATTAAAAATACCCTTTTTACCCCCTGTAGGTTCCCGCGGACCCGTAAAACTCCTCTAAACTTTTTGTTTCGTGAACTTTGGCCTATTTTAAACTTATAACCAAAGTTTAAAGTCTGCACAAATTTTTTTCAAGTTACGGTCATTTTTTTCAAACTTTTCCTGCACTATTATTCAAAAAATTAAATAAATTAAATGTTACATTTTAAATTCCGCTGTATTTGTATAGTCTAATCCTGATAAACTCATAATGAGATATGGTAGTACACATTATTTTTTTAAAATAAACCATTATATTACTATTCCTTATCACAGGTTATCGTTGGTTCCCAATGATTTATTTGAACAATAATAATATTTATTCTGTAAAATATATAAATTGATTACAAACTTTACCGACTACTTTGTTAAACTTCCTTATCGGCTATTGCTGATTGAAACTTGTATGTACAGTGTGGATGAAATTAGATGGGATTTGGGGGTTGTCTCTAAAACTATGGCACATAGACAAAAACGAATATAGGTGTCCTGAGCTCCATTTTCTAGAAAATCGAAAATCGAGTAACCCATTCTCAAGGCACTTTTTTTAAGTAGAATCTGTTGTTGATAAGAAGAAAATTATGCATGCCTCAGTTTTCGAGATGTAGACATAACATATGTCTTTTTAAATTATGTAATTATTCGATTGTTACGGTCGATTTTCACATTTAAAAATGGCCAGAAATTTATGTACTAATTTTCGTTATTTTCCCAAATTTTATTGTGCATTTGAGCCTATTGATACCGTCTCTCGCCAATAGATATTAATAGAGTATAACTGGTTGCATAATAGCACTACCTGGTTCATGTTGGCCATTGAATGTGTTTTGTTACAGGAAGTACGGGTGAGTGCGTTCAGATATTCATAAGAGAGTGCATTGCAAAAATGCCCTTTTAAAGCTTCTATAATGGCTAGTATTGTTGATTAAACCTTCTTTTGGTGGGTACATTTATGAGGGGACGGCTTTCAGAGTATATTATGATATTATTTGTGGATATAAACGAAGTTAGGAAAATCTATTCTAGTCGTGGGGTACGCCGTGGAGTGGAAATTCTGAACGTACTGAGACGGAAGACAAGAACTTGACATTTTGATAGAGGACATTTTCTTGGTCATTTTTCCTTTTGCTGCTAGAAGATTGAGTCGTCTGAATAAGAGTTTTAGCAATATTGTAAGTTTTGCTCCATTTATGGGATTTAGTATTCATCACGACAAGATTAGTTGTATTTTCATTTGGTTTTGAGTATCGTTTTGGGGAAAATGCAGCTACGGATTTCCGGATAAAGTCAATTTCCAAAGCACGTGGCGTCGTCTGAATGCAAGATTTTTGGAGTACCATTTTGACGGCAAAGGACCTCTTTCAGCCCACATCACATCTCAGGTACGTCTCTGAAAACCCACTTAAAGTTGAAATAGATTTGTAATTTAGGTTATTTTATTGCAGGGCTGTTTGTTTGTTTGTGTGTCTGTCTGTCTGTCTGTCCGTCCGTCCGTCCGTCCGTCCGTCCGTCCGTCCGTCCGTCCGTCCGGCTGTCTGTCTGTCTGTCTGTCTGTCTGTCTGTCTGTGTGTTTGTTTGTTTGTTTGTTTGTTTGTTTGTTTGTTGTTCGTTTGTTAGTTGTTTCCTTGTTGAGTATATTACAAGTATTGGGATCTATTTGTTAGTTTATGGCTATTTGGATTGATACCTTATGGTTTTACTTGGATCTGTTACTCGTATTCTACTTGAGCTTTGTCACATTCTACACTTTACGAAGGACTTCCAGCATGCCTCTGGTTTCAACTTCTAGTCCAGATTTTGGTGTCTAGATGGTGGATTATTGACTGACATCTTGTGTATGTATGGTACTGGGGATCTCGGCACATTACCTCGTAGATGGTCAACCACCTGCGGCTGTTATCACCTGAATTATGCTACCCTGGTAGGACGGGAAAAGGTATTCAGACACTACCAAAGGTAAGCGGAATCTTATTCTCTTAACGAGGGATCCGGTGCATCAACTCAACGTCCACGGGACAGTAAAATAAAATTTCAAGGAATATTGGTAATATTTTGCTCGTAACGTAAATATTTGGTATATTTTGTGTATCGTTATTTCACTAACTGAATTGTTTTGCCTTATTTACAAATACATGTCAAGAATTTTAAGTAATTTTATGTTTTACCGTACCTTGGGTCACTTGTAGTTTTTTTGTCGCGCTTCTGGCATATGACCTTTTGTACATTTATCAAGATTTATTATTTTGTAAGATATTTTGTGTATATTAGGTTAAGCGTGTGGGCCCCACTTATTAGTTCACTTATTAGGGTATATTGTGCTACTTGTACTGCGTATTGAGTTATCGGTGATACCTAATTGTGAAATATTTTGTACTAAGTACCCTTATATTTTATTAAATGTTTAATTAGAACGACGTTGTCTTTCTATATCTAACCCCCTACACCACCCCAATAATCGAAGCCACCCCCAAGGACCTGATTAGTCGGCCGTGTGAGACTTCCTCCTCACTAGTGTATTGCAGAGGGGGTACTGCACGTAAAATATTAAAATTTTGTTCAGGGCACAGGGTGACTACCCTACCCTGCGTTCGAGGTTTAGTAGCCTTTGGGGCCCCCTTTTATACGTGGGTCTAGGCCCTGTAACACGATCACAACTTAAATTAGCTATCCAACGATATATGATGTCATGTTTATCTCTAGAAAAAGTGGTTAATTTTCGAAAAATTTAATATATTTGTGAGGATGCCATGGAAAAGTATTAACAACACTTCTTATAATATAAAATAATTTTGCCAAAAATAGGAAAAACTAAACTATAATAAATGTCTGAATCTGCCATAGTTTAAAAAAAACCTCAAATCCTATCTAATTTGGTCCACCCTGTACAGTTTAACCTCTTATATTAATAGTATTTACACGGCCGACTCTAGTTAACAGGCCACGAAGTAATAGGTGGCAACACTGCACACAAGTAAAGATGTAGTCCGATGTGCGATGGTTGGTTTGCATTACAGCAGCTAAATTTAATAGGCGCCCGTGTTTTAATTGTATTTTATTTATTTATAATGCGTTTTGATTCATGATTCTATATATTAGGTTTGTTTAGGTAGGATACAGATTATAAATGATTCATGTGTTTAATAAATTGAGGCTTCAATCGAAGTTTAAATCTCTGCTCGGTCAATTAAACATCACGATATTTTGTACAGAATTATGCCTAATTTTCCACAGAAAAAAAATGTTTAATTTTAATTGTTCAGCAAAACCAATGAAAAGAGTTACATAACCCTTTTTAATAATACGAAATATCATATTTTTATATTATAAAGGGAGTAATAAAATAATACAGATATCCCATAATATTCTAATTTAGGATGATTCGGGAATGAGTAAATTAAAAATAACAGGACTGTAAGGCTGTAAGTAAATTTAAAAACATGAACAAATATTTACTTATGATATGAATAAAATACGAATATGGAATTGAATTGATACATATAGGTTTCTACTTTGCTGTTTTGAAAGTGTCTAATTTTCGTTTTTTCGTTTTATTGACATGTTTTTCAGTAGTTCGTAACCGAGATTTCAATCTACTTTGCTCAAGTGTCCGATTATTCTGCATTTTTACATAATTATATAGAAGTACATTAGCAAATATTGAACAAATAATTCGTAAAATATAGTCAATATTGTTCCCGCATATACACGTGTTTAAAAAATCTAAATAAAAATTACCTGACTTTGAACTATGTAAAGTTAGATTGATAAGAAAATCTTTTTGATTTTCAATTTGTAGGAACTCCTTTTCTAAACTATTGTTGTTAATGATATGTTCTAATATGACGTACACGTGAAATAAAATTATGGTCGTATTATTCGTGGGTACTGATAGACCATCACGTTGTAGATAATCACAATATTGATTTCCAGTAAAATTCCATTTATTTTCAACAATATGTGAAAGGCAAATATTACAAGAAATTTTTTTAGATAGTGCATGAGATGCCTATCCAGATATATAAATGTTAACTGCTTCGTTTATATTAGGCCAGTATTAATTGAAATTTGATTTTCAATACCAACAATATCAGCATCAGAATTTAACGTATAAAATACGACTTTAGACGTAAACATGTTTACATTCCAGCTACCAGAGATATTATTATTTTTTTTGATAAAACGTTAATAAATTCCTCATAATTTTCAATAATATCCGACTTCTCAAAGTTTTGGATTAAAATTTCATATTGATGAATTTGATTTTCGCGCCTACTTTCTGGATCTTGTCGACGGACTGATTTTTTTGTAGATAAGAATTTAGGCAAATTTGGAAAAATGGGACAGGATTTTCTTTTAATTTTGGTTTATAAGGAATCATTTTAAATGTTCCACCTGGTACAAGATATTTATCAAATTTAATAATCTCACCGGGATCAAAATGTATTTCGCATACAACAGCATGTTTTGATGGTATCCAATCTTTTCGGGGAATAGCTGTAGGCCATTTTTCTCTTAATTCATCGTCCTTAGGAAAACTAAACTAAACTAAATGTGGTCTTTGGACCGTCTGTTTTCGTTGTGGAAGTATAATTATTTGTCTTACAGTCTGGTATGACAGAATGCCTGGGCATTTTAGGTTAAGTCGGTTCACGCACTGTTAAACAGAGTATACACTCGATTAAAACTATCGTAACGTCCTATAATTGATATCATACGATCTAAACTAAATGCACTTCAATTAGCAAGACACTTACACTATTGTTACAAAATAAAAATATGAATTTCCAGCAATTAAAACAAGAGCCGACCAAAAGCAGCCGTAAACAGCTATGGCAATTTAGTGAAACTAAGCACCACATGCATTGTTGCCAGTTTTCCTTGTTCGCGGCTTGTTACTAGAGTCGGCCGTGGTATTTACCACATATAACATCCAATGCGTATAGTGTTATGTAAGGATAGACATCAACACTGTCTTTATCAAGCTCCTTCTCCATTTCCTTTATCAATATGTTTCCATTCGAGTCAAAATACTCAATAAATTGCTCCAGTATTGAAAAGTGGAAAGCTGGTGTTTCCATCCGCCTACGTTTTTTCCATTTAGGTCCTAAAAAAAATCAATGAAATTCAGTCAGGCTTAGGGGTTGTTAAAAAATTACCGTCCTTAAAATTTACCCCAACTAAAACCACCTACTTCCTCCATTGCGTGTGTCTTTGGTACGATCAAAACCTAATACCGATAATAACGCAGGCGCACAAAAAAGGCAATTTTCTGAGGTTTCACATATCTACTCCCATGTATTTTTGACCACTGAACACGATCCCGATGTCAGTTTTGCAAAATTAGGTCAGGATTTTTTGTTAATTACGAAAAACAGATGAGAACAGGCCAGAATAGGGTTTAAAATATAAATTCAAGATTTTAAATAAGTAGATCGTGTACTCGATGTATTTTTTGCCGCTGAACACGATACCGATGTCGATGTATCAACAACTTTTTTAAAGCTCTTCCAAGCTCCCTTTTCCGTATCTGACATTGTAGTGATGAACTTCTTATCTCTTAACATTTTCCTTATTTTTGGACCATTAAAAATGCCTTTCTTCCTGCTTTTGGCTTCGTTTATCTGTGGAAATTGTATCCCCAAATACTCAAAACATTTTCCTGCTTGGTTGAAACTGACATCGGGATCGTGTTCAGCGGTCAAAAATACATCGAATACATGGTCTACTTATTTAAAATCTTTAATTTATATTTTAAACCATACTCTGGCCTATTTTCGCCTGTTTTTTGTAGTTAACAAAAAATTCTGACCTAATTTTGTCAAACTGACATCGAGATCATGTTCAGCGGTCAAAAATACATGGGAGTATACAGGATCCGCCACTTAAAACTCCCCAGACTCGTAACTTCCTTATTTTTTAAGCTACGACCATGTTCGGCACATAAAATTGTTCGTGTTTTTAAGGCCTTTAAATATGCATACAGAGTGATTTTAAAAAAACTTTTTTGAAAAAATTACGAAAAAAAGATTAATTTCCTTGAATATTTTTTTCCCTCGACCTGTACATGAACTGTGTTAATGTTTTCTTATAAAGGTTTTAATTAGCTTCAATTTATGTTATTACGTCACATTCGAAATTCTTATTGATTTTAGAGAAAGAAATTAAAAACACTCCTTCCGATTCCAAACTGATTTTTTTTAGAATAACTGAAAAAATGTAAATAATAGTTTTATGCTTTATTTGTAAAAGACATATCACAAACAATACTCAACGTAACAAAACAGCAACAAGAAACAAAAAAAATAAATATTTTTAAAAACAAACTTTATTAAAATATACTTACTAATTAATAGGAAATTGCAAAATTTTTATTTAATTTTTTTCTTTTAATAACATAAATTGAAGCTAATTAAAACCTTTACAAGAAAACATTAACACAGTTCATGGACAAGGTGAGAAAAAAAATATTGAAGGAAATTAATTTTTTTTCGTAATAATTTTTTCAAAAAAATTTTTCAAAAATTACTCTGTATGCATATTTAAAGGCCTTAAAAATATCTACAATTTGATGGTCGTAGCTTAAAAAATAAGGAAGTTACGAGTCTGGGGAGTTTTAAGTGGCGGACCCTGTATAGGTGAAATCATAGAAAATGGACTTTTTTTATGTGTGCCTGTGTTATTAAGTAGAAAACAAATTTTTACTATATGAAAAAGTAATGAATCCGATGAAACTTCTACTAGTGTAGTAAATAGGACTTCTAAAATAACTGATAAAAGTGGTATAATAGTATTTTATATAACAAGTGGCTAAAATGGTGTTTTTTTATAAGTGGGGCGTTTATAGTACGAGCCAAAGGCGAGTGCTATAAACCACACGAGTAAAAAATACACGAGTTATATACAAAATTTTTTGTATCGCCATTCGAAATTAGAAAACAATATAATTTTGTAAAAATGAACTAAATTCTATTGCTGTTTTCATAGAAACCAATGTTTTATTGCATATTGTGAAATAATAGTTATTTATTAGGCTAGTGAGTTATGTTACATGTAAGACACGCAAGAAAAGTTTAGCCCCCGAGCCCGAAGGGCGAGTGGGCTAATTTTCTTGAGTGACTTATATGTACACTCAAAGAAAATGATAGGTAAATTCAACCAAAAAGAGCATATGAAATCGCGCCTATCTAGTTTCATAGTTAAATCAATCAGAAAAGAATAGTCATACAACTTTATTTGTTTTCGTAAACAGAGACATCAGACCACCCAAACCAAAGATTAGAGATCGTTTATAAGATCCATCCAAATATATCGATGATCCCTGAGAGAATTTGAACATTGCAATCATGTTATTAATTTTCTATAAATTCATAAAAGTATAAGATAATGCATGATTGATTATTGTCAGTGATTTGTATGTGGCGTCATCTGGGAATAATTTCTGTAATAGACTACGTGGTAAGCAAGCAAATTTTATGGTAATTCTTTTAGAACTTCTAGAGGACGACAATAATATTGGTTTGTCTACTGATTCTTTGTTTTGTTAATTTTCCGTATAATAAAGACAATGAATAAATTGCTTGGATTTTTTTATATTAAAATTACTCTTTAATGACCAAATCACTTTACCTCACTATTGATCTAAAGTATACTTTAGCTCACTACTTTATCTCACTAGTGCCTTGTGGGCCACTTTATATCTTCAAAACCTCATCAATAAAGATCACTTTATATGAAAGTGTTGGATAAAATTTCTTTATCTACTCTTATTAGGTTAAATATACTAATTAATGAACTGCTTTTGAACAATTAATAGTATCCATAAACAAGTACCGTGAGTTATAATGAGTGAGTTATTATAAATCACTAGGTACAGAGTCAATCACCTTTATCTTCATGTCTAATCGACGTAACGCGTAACACGGAGGTGTGGCGGCTCTATCCGAGAGAAATTCTTTTCTGATACGGTGAAAAAGAACGGTCCATTATTATTGAGGGGAGGAAGGTGATTTATCATGTTTGAATAGCTTCGACGTTTTCAAATCAAGTTAAGTAATAATTGTGCCAAAAATGATGAATTCGGTTAGTGAAGTTGAACTAATATGTACACCACCAGAATGAAGGCAAGTAGCTAATGATACAATACATAATTTATTACCCGAAAAATCGCAGAACAAATATAAAGGTGTGTACAAAACTTAAATTTTACAGTTAATTTTGTTAATAAACAAACTGAGTAATTTAAACGAAATTTTCTCAATTTAATATTTATTGTTATAATCGTAGATAAATTATAAGTATTCAACTTGCGGTAATGGTAATAACTCTCTTGATGAATTACAGCATGAGTTACATTACCGCTCGTTGAATAATATACTATTATTTCACTTTTTTTTCTTTATTTTATACTTGTCAATAATG
This sequence comes from Rutpela maculata, assembly GCA_936432065.2. Lineage (NCBI taxonomy): Eukaryota > Metazoa > Arthropoda > Insecta > Coleoptera > Cerambycidae > Rutpela > Rutpela maculata. The sequence goes on from OW386289.2 coordinate 7,081,498, forward strand.
ACATTGTTTGAATTTATTGAAACTCTTAAATAAATGTCATTTTAGGATATGGCGTTACAAAAAACTGATTGTTAGTATATATTTACAAAATTATAACATGAAAACTTATGTTAAGGTACGTTTGTAGCCCAGGTGGCATCATGAAGATTAAATTAGCCAGCAAGAAGTTCAGAATATCTATGGGATCAAATAGAGAAATGAGTTCGAGACCCTTTTGAGCCTTAATGAATTAGCTCAAAGAGTTACAGGGAAAGAAATTATCCAAAAAGTGATCAGAAGTTAATTTAAGTACGAGATACCATATTATTAATAAAACAATGTCTTACCATCGCTAGTTAAAAGTCCTGTTCCCAACCACCTGTGCAGATAATAATAGTCTTTTGATTTATTTAAAATATGCTGAGTGCCTAAGATGAACTCTATCAAATCGTAGTCGGTTGTGACGATACCCATATCATTTAGAACGCTTAGACGAAACGTCTTCCCATAGGTCCTGACTAACCTCCGAAAGTCGTTTATGGTTTCTATAAACAATAATATTAATTAAAAAAATCTGCTAGGCATAGTAAGTTCCGTATATAATTCAGCGATATAAAAAAACACCGACCGCTTTTGGGTAGTGTACCGCCGGCATTAGGTTGAGCAGTACACAGGGTCCGACTTAAAATGTATTTTTAGTTTCAAAAAATGAATTAAAATAATAATTAAATCCACAATTTATGCTCATCTTAGCCAAAAACGAAAACTGGTGTTCTTTTAAAGACATAATTTTTTTAACAGTGTATAATACTAAATCTGACATCAGAACTGTAAAATCAGTATGTTTACAGAAATGTACCCAAACTTCAACGATACCAGTTTTTCCTATTGCTCAGTAAGATCCAACGAGAAGGTATAAGCATATTCCTTGCCAGGATAGGACGGTAACAGGATTGTTAATTAGGGAGTGAGAGGTTAAAAAAATATATACCAGCATTTTTCAGTTAAAAATAGATATTCTATAAAATAATAACGTAATAAACTTTCTTATTAAAATAACATAAGTAAAAACTGAATAAAAATAAATAAATAACACAATATAAAAAAGCATTAAATTAGTAAGAAACTTAATAGCATTTTCTTAAAGTAAAATAAATAAAATAAAAACATTTCTTGAAATGTTGCAAATAAAACATGTTTTTAAACTTAACACTTTTCTATAATAAAAATAATTAACCTTATCATAATCACCAACACTATCACAGAATACCACTCACTCACTGTCACTGCTACTGTCATTGTCATAAATGTACCCACGAAACGTTAAATATAAACAGTAAACTAAATAAAAACAACAATTTTTTCCGTTATTCGAATTCTTCGCCATCGTCACTGTCCCCTCCCACGTCGATGATGAATTTATTTCCGCTATTTGTAAATAAAAATTTGTTTTACTGTTCAACAAGATAAACTATTTATTTCAACAGAGAGATTTAATGAAACTTTTCATTAAATTTTTAAGATGAACAGTTATTCCACCCCTGATAGTCGACGTTGACTACATAGTTTATTTCAACCTAACATCAATCGGCTAGAGCAAATTTCAACCAATTATATTCAGTGGGATTGGGCTACATTCTTGTTAGGAAATATGTATGACCATTTTTTGTGATGATAATAAAAGTGATGATAATAAAAGAAGCCGAACCTGTATGGCCTTTTTTGTAAATAAACTGAAAGTGTTATGCGGGCGGTACCCTTTACAGTTTTTTGTGAGCTTTTTTATATCGCTGAATTATATACATAAAACTATACATTTAAAGAAAAGAAATTAACATACCTACATTACAGTACTTAGAGGTATAACAATTTTTGAGAAAAAAATTGAATCGCCTTCAAAAAAGTCGCAAAAATAAAATAAAATTTCACCATGGCGTCGGGTCGCTCGGTTAATTGAAACTTATTGTCTAATATCGATATTGAAATCAGTTAAAAATACGTTTGAATTTGTTATTTGTTCGTTTTTTACACCTAGTAAAATAAATATCTTGCTATAAAAGACCACCCCCCAAAAAATTATTGCTTATTTTGCACCCATAAAAATTGAGCAAAAATGATAAAAAAACGAAACGTTAGATATTTATTAGTTCTATTTTATAAAAATAGAACTAATAAATATCTAACGTTTCGTTTTTGCTTCATTCAAATATCATTCATAGTTCCAGAGAAACGCGATTTTTAAATAGGCATGCTCACAAAATTTTAATTTCAATTGGAAATAATAGATTTATCGTATGTAATATCACTAGTGCTTAAAATTTTATCGAAAATTTTTTCGAAAGCGTGTTGCCTGGTAATATAAAGAGTGCAAAATGGCAGTTTATTATCTGATTAAATCCCGACCGCTTTAGCGGGAGGGATTTAATCTTTGATAATAAACTGCCAATTTGCACGAGTTATATTAACTAGGGGCAACTTAACTTGAGAAAAATTTTTTAGATAAAATTTAAAGCACGAGTGGTATTTGAGGAGAATATTTCACGAATAAATAATTCATTAAGTACATCTTCAATATTATGTTTTCTCATTAATTGCCTTCAGACGTTTTCTTGTCACTTTTTAGAGTTTACTGACCTTTATTTTCAATTTCCTCATTCATTTGATATACAGAAATATTTCCAAACCGACTCATATTGTCAAAACAGCAAATTTGAAACAAACGCAGTAGAAACAACGGAGATTCCCTATATTTTAAAATGATCTAGTGACGTTTCTATGGCAACTAGTAAATAAAACGAGTTGAAACCTTAAATATTATAATATATAGACTGGCTTAACACCTTTCAGGCGTTTCTGAGGTGCAATATGACGAGGACCGATAGAGAGAGCACTACATCTTCAATCTGCGAGCACTAGTTTATTCCCGATGTCCCGCCTATTTATTACTATACACTCATGGTTCCGAGATTGACATAGAGAGCGCCATCTAGCGCTACCGCTACTAGAGTTATATTCCATAATAATTGTTCATTGATTCATATTTACGTATTTAATCCTTATTTTTAACTTAAGAAGTTTACAAATTATCTTGAGGTTTGCTTCGTTAGGCAGAGTGAATTTTAAATACAACAAATTAAAATATTGCACAGGTTTGATTCAACTAGTTACTTTTTGATAAATTACCGTATGTAAGTAGGTACCTAGGTACATTGTTAGTTTGTTTACAGAGCGAATGTGTTTACTTGACATTTATAATAAATGATTTGCTTAACTTTGTAACTACGTTATTGAGCTATTGAAAGCTGTGCTTGACTTGTTCCTGTATTATGAGCTAGGTATATTAAGTACAATCTTTGTATATTATTGTTACCTGATTGAAAGTAGGCAAATTGAAATAGTTAACAGATAGGCAAGGGTTATAGCCTATATATTTCAGACAGGCTTCTCTTTGGAACTGACGATTGTTTACTATATATGTGGTATGTTTATGTTTGCTAGTACATAATACAATATTACAATTTACAACGTAAGTTAACAATGAGTAATAAGCTAGAGAAGATATTTATAGATAAAATTTAAAAGCGTGAGTTGCCCTATTTGCCGAAAATATTTCACAAAACAAAACGTCAAAAAATTATCGCAGTATTTGCCGCTGCAGCGACCTAAAAAATTAGAGCGATAAATTTTGCATGTTGGTACTGTCAAAAGCCGATCTAGCTTGAATTACCACTAATAATGACATTTGATTGGTGCAGTGTTGTGGAAAAACGGGCTCTCATTGGCTATAGCGTTAATGAGTGAAATAATCGGTATTATAAACTAATGTAACCATAAAAAATAAATACGTATTTTTATGTTGCCATTTATTCGTAATAAAAATGATCCCAATACAGCGAGGCTAAGAAACGTTACCAGGCAGAGGCTAGTAATATGACGTCATCTCATTGCAGGCACGCGGGTCTGTATAGGTGGCTTTTTTGGCAGCTCATCGTTTTATGAACTTTGAGATATTTCTATGGTTTAATGGATGATATCGATTCATAAAATCGGCTTCTGGCGGGGCACCTCCTGTCAGGAGCGTCACAAACACTATTTAAAAATCAGTGAAATTATGTCATCGTTACAAGGCTCATTTTTTTTGTGTATACACATTTTATGTTTAGAATGAATAAAATAAGATCACCAGAAAGTGTGGGCCGTCAGGAGGCGCAGCCAGAAAGGTAATAATGATACAATACATCTGAGGCACGGTACGGAGTCAAGTAAGCCGAAAATGTTAAATTCCTGTATATTTAAGAGCCTATGGTACTTTTGTTGACACTAAGAACTTTACGGGGAGACTATTCTATTGTTGAAGGAGTTTATATTTACGTTTTAAAAAGGAGCCAGAACTTGTAACGATGAGTTTAGAGTTCTGAGATGAAATATGCGAAAAAAATCCAATTTTCTTCAAAAATCCTAAACATTTTCTTTCTGGCTAGCCTTACTGACGGGTGTTTCTTTTTGGGAATTTTTTTCTGTGTTCAAAACATTTAAATAAACATGCTCAACCTTAAAAAAGTCTGTAACGATCATGTTATATAACTCCGTTTTTTTACCTCTTTGACCTTTCTATTTGTGCCCCTGATGGCCCACACTTTCTGACGATCTTACTTTATTCATTCTAAACATAAAATGTGTACACACAAAAAAAATGGCTTTGTAACGATGATATAATTTCACTGACTTTTATATCTTGAACCATTGCCAACTCGACGGGCTGACATATACCAGAAGTCTATTTTGTCGTTATTTAAGTTCGATAGAATTAATCCGCGCATAGAAAATTCTTGTAACGATGAGTGTCCGAAAAAGCCACTTAGCTCCCGCACGATAATGCGGGCCCGTTGTTTACTAATGTAATATTATTGATCAGCATGCTTTAGAACCCCTATCCAAAATTTAAAACATTTTGATTTATGATTTTCGAGTTACGGCCCCCTAAAATTATATTTTTCAAATATTAAATAATTAATAACTTTTAAACGAATTGTATTTCGAAAGAAAGACATTCTATATTTTCTATTTATATTCAAATTTTTCTACAACTCAGCGTCATTTATACTTTCTAATTTCGTAGGCCAAGAATTTTCATTAAAAAATTACCAAAAATATTAGATATCAAATAATTAATAGTTTGGAAACAAATTTTTTTTCAAAAAAAGTAATTCTTTGTTTTCTACTTAATTTCACTTTTCCTATCACCCACTATCATCCATGCTTTCAAATTCGGCAATCCCCAATACACGAATAATTTGCAGGGCTGGTGCTTTAAAATGTTTGGTAATTTTTCAATGAAAATTCTTGGCCTATGAAATTTCAAAGTATAGATTACATTGAGTTGTAGAAAAAGTGAATTTAAAAATTAATAGTTTAAAAAACTAAAAAAACACGCTTTTATAAATACTGCCAAAAAGCAAACAATAATCATCGAACCTGCTGAAGACATCATTATAATTATCGAACCTGTTCGCAAATCGCCCCACGCTTTTATACTCAAATATTATGCTTAATTACAAACACAGCTTACACCAGTGGCGGCTGGTGAAATTTCAATATTTTTTTTCTCGTCTGTGGCGCATGGGACCCATACGAAACTTGGGAAATAACATCTAGAGAAGCACTTCTCTAATGACCCCTAAAAAATTTTGAAAAAGCAGTTTGCGAAAAAATTTTTGAAAATTCGCTAGCCTCCCCTGGGTCTAGGGACCCCTGTTTACTTTTATTTTTTTTTGTCATATGCATTTGACTTTTCATAAAAATGCATCGACAGATTTTGGAGTTTGTGAAAATATTTTCATTACTAACTGAGATACAACGAATTGAAATATTGTAATTTGTTAAATTGTAAATTACAAAATTTCAGTTCATTGTATTTCAGTTAGTAATGAAAATATTTTCACAAACTCTAAAATCTGTCGATGCATTTTTATGAAAAGTCAAATGCATATGACAAAAAAAAATAAAAGTAAACAGGGGTCCCTAGACCCAGGGGAGGCTAGCAAATTTTCAAAAATTTTTTCGCAAACTGCTTTTTCAAAATTTTTTAGGGGTCATTAGAGAAGTGCTTCTCTAGATGTTATTTCCCAAATTTCGTATGGGTCCCATGCGCCACAGACGAGAAAAAAAATATTGAAATTTCACCAGCCGCCGCTGGCTTACACTAAGGCCCTTACGGGGTGGACTAAGAGAACAGGTTCGATGATTATTTTCTGCTTTTTAGTGCAGTATTTATAAAAGCGTGTTTTTTTAGTTTTTTAAACTATTAATTTATTTTTTTACTTTTTAGACTTATACAACGTGGTGTATCATGACATGCGGAAAATTTAACAGTAGGTTGTCCCCACCGAAAGGAGTTAAAAAAATAAAAAATTTTAAAAAATGACCAAAAAAATTACCTTATTTTTTGTAGAAATACGCCGCCAATGACTTTAACTAATCTAACGTAACGCGGTACAACCATATCACTTTATCAGACTTGGGATTGACACTACTGACAGCAAAGCTGGATAAGATAGAAGTTTTTGGTTTTAATCAAATCACGCTACAAAAATAGCGAAATAAATCGAAGACATTGACCCCATGCTGAACGACAAGCAGATATACGAGATATTTAGTTAAACCGGTCAATGACACGGCGAGGCAGTGTCCCTATTGTTCAACTGAAAACAAAAAACGTGGCTCTCGAGGCATCTACACACGATGCAGCGGCAGGGAGCCAGCCTTGTCGCACTACCGGCTTGACACCAATTTATTTCTCAGGGGGTGCCAGTCGCGTATTACCCCGTTCTTCTACCTCCCAGGCGGGTTCGAGATAAGATGTACTTCGGTAGCCGAGTAATGGACCAAGGCTGCACTACCACAGATCGGAAACGACGCTCTCTCTGGACCCGAATTCCCTCGTTAGGGGTTTAGGCACCTCTTAATTTCCTGAATTTTTGCATAAAAAAATCCCAACCGAAGAATTTCTCTGCGGAGGGATTAGTTTTGGTACGCGGAAACCACGTTTTGGTCCATTAATAACGGAATCTATTTCTCAAAAAACGCATAAAAAAATCCCTATCAAACCTCCGTAAAGCAACTAGAAGGTCGAACGTTAATGTGAATTAACTCGACACATCCGGTTTTCTATACGAAAGTTCCAGGGATTATAGACCGTCAACAGGCCTCAAGATCAATTAAGAAACAATAGTTCAAAGAATCCGTTTATTTAACAGAATTGGTTATGCAAAATTCTCAAGATAAGAATCGTGCCTTCCCCAATCAAGGTAGTGACTTTCAGACCATACAAGCGAGAGCGCTCACGCTAACGATCGATTAGGTAGAAAAGATTCATACATACCTTCTCAGAATCAAAATGCGAGCTTTTAGAATCATTTCAGACTCTGGGTAAATGAATAATTAAGGCTGACTGAAATTAACTTAAAAAAGTTTTACTAAATGAATTTGGTTTCGCTAGAGACTACTTAGCTTTAAAGTTCTTGTATCGTGGAAATTCACGTACTCAAACACATTCAGAGGACTTATTACTGCGTAAGTTGAATGGCGTTCGATCAGTCCACGACTTACTAACCCTCATCACAGTCGTTCAATATCATCGATATGGCAGCTACTCACCTTCGAGCGACTTTTAGACAAAATTGAATTTTTGGATTTTTATGCACAAGGCGTTTCCCTCTATAACTTTGTCATTTGAAAAGCCCTGTTATTGGCTTTTCTACCATTGCTTTGTCTGGACCACTCAACGCGCTCGACCAAATTGCGAGCCGCTGAGTCAATCCAAACTCTTTCCATGCGAGAAACCGGCCTTGTACATGTGCATTGATTTTTATCAATTTTTGCTTATCGGCACTACGCCGGCTTTGTCAAAATCTTCTATTTTGCCTTTCGGATGCAGTGCATCGCTAAAATTTTATGTTCATACTTTAGAATTGGGCTTTCAATGACCGTACATCAAAGGTCAATGTCTTTGGTGGAGGAATAAAAAAAATAAAAAATATTTTAAAGTATATTTTCGTGGTACTTTTTAAACTGACTTTGTGGTACTTTTGAAAAATCTATTTTAAGACCAATTTTAGCGTAGTCAGTAGTCTCGACACTGTGCAATTGCTGCGTCTGTGACACTGAAATATAGCGACAAATAGGTAATTGAAAATTAAGGTTAAAATGACAGAGTTCCGTCTTATTTGCCTGTCGGAGGCAGTGGTAGTGGAAATTCTTACATCACTGTGAGAAATATCTCGATCAAAAAGAAGAATCAAGTTGCGGAAATTTCCAGATATATTAATTTTGGTCGTTCAAACATGTTCGATGCGATGTGTAGATGCGTAGATGGGAGGGAACAAATCGTAATTACGAAGTTGACCCCTGGCAATTGCCATTTGATATTGTGTTGAATTAAATGACAATCGTCATCAGTGGCGGCTCGTGATATTGTCTTCAGAGGAGGCTTGATATTTTGAAAGACAGTTAACTTGCAATATGATTCAATTTGCATATTTTCCCACCGCCACCGAGGTAGTACAACGGATTTTTGGAAGATTGGAAGATATACTGCTTCTTCCAAAGGGAGGCTCAGCCTCCCCTGCCTCCCCTGACGAGCCGCCACTGATCGTCATTAATTAATGAATGAGCAAACAATTTTAACAAATCTGGAAAAGTTGTTTTACTCGGTATATCTACTGTTTATTTAACAGCTGATGTCAAAAGTTCCACTGAAGTGATAAAACAGGGTCACTGCACTCCCAGATGTCCTACTCGAGTACGGTAGTTTTAACCACCTGTCGTGACTTCAAAAGTTACAGTGCCGACTTCAAAAGTTACAGTGCCGACTTCAAAAGTTACAGTGCCGACGGATTTTCGAATTTAAGTATTGCCAAATGGCGATGTATTTGAAACTCACAGACTCCGGCGCCTGCTTTATTTACCTATTTATTGTTATATTGAATCGTGTCAGTTCTAACGCAACAATCACACTGGGTCGGTCCTCCGTATATGTATTATTGGCGATTTTAATTCTTGACATAAAATCAATTTTACCTACAAAGTCATTGGCTCACCTTGTCGCACATTATCTCAACTGCATAAGGCAATAGTGAATTAAAATGGATAAATTTCATAAACAACAAATAACAAATAACTACCTTTGAAAATTAAATAAAATTAACCTCACAGCTCTAGGTACCACAAAACCATAATTTTGCAAACCCCATATACAATCCCCGAGTGCCCATACCAGGATATAAAATACAATGCACTATCAATAAATTCGCGACGGGATGATGCTAAACCGTAAAATTACCCCCCCATGAAATAAACGCTCATTACGATGCCCAATTTTACCTGTTCCTACAACGAGGTTTAAGTCCTCCATTTCGGTTCCCTCGGCGCCGTCGTTCGTCATTATTTTTGTGTCCAGGTCTGCAAACCGACACTTCATTTAGCTCTCCCGACGCAGCGGTCACTAGCGCCGTAATAAAACCGTCGTCCGTCTTCTTTGTAGTTGACTAAATTCATGGCGGACTGTTTCTTATTACTTGTACTGTTTTTCTTCAATTATTTGGGCTAGACGGTTGCCTCGAAGTTCGTGACTTTGCAGTTTACTTGCAAGCGAGTCTACAAAGCCACGAGGGAAGTACTTCTTGAATTCGTGCTCGAGGTACTTGTGTTGGGAGCGGTACACTTTTCCCGGAGTTTATTTGCAAGCGAGTCTCCGAAGAAAAGTACCCTCTAATTATTTGCGCTGGGCAGTTGCCTCGACGTTCGTGCCTTCGCAGTTTACTTGCAAAGCGAGTCTCCAAAGGACACGAAAGTATTCTTTGAATTTGTGCTCTAGGTACTTGTACCGGGAGCGGTGCACTTTTCTTGCAGTTTACTTGCAAAGCGAGTCTCCAAGAGAAAGTGCCACTTTTTGTAGTTGGGCTGGGAGCGGCGCACTTCTCCTGCAGTTTACCTGCAAGCGGGTCTCCAAGAGAAAGTGCCACGAGGTTTGCGTGAGCTCGGTATTTATGTTCCCTACCCCGTGACGTAGTTTCAACGTATACGCATTTAAAATTATTTTCACACCGCGGAGTCACGTAGGCTTATTTCTAGAGGTTGAAGTGCATCCCCGTTTGTATACAGTTTCTCAGTCTTTCCCTGCATTAAGTTTCGTTATCTAAATTTTATAACGTAAACGAACATCGTTTTGAAATTCTTTCATTGACTAAATGTAAATAACGCGTTCTGAAGATGTGAGAAAGTTTATTTGAAGCGAAAACTAAGTACAGTTTGTTAAAAATTCAAATTGCGTTTTTCTTGAAATTTAAAATAAAATAAAAATATATTGACAAAATACTGGAAATCGAAAAAAAATAAATATACTACGGGTTGGTCCGTTTCAATTTTAAAGTATATTTTCGTGGTACTTTTTAAACTGACTTTGTGGTACTTTTGAAAAATCTATTTTAAGACCAATTTTAGCGTACTTTTGAAAAATCGATTTTCGAGCCAAATTTCAAGGTACTTTTGAAAAACTAATCTGCGGGTGAAATTTTGGCGTACTTTTGAAAAATCGATTTTCAAGCCAAATTTCAAGGTAGTTTTGAAAAATTAATCTGCGGGTGAAATTTTGGCGTACTTTTGAAAAGTCGATTTTCAAGCCAAATTTCAAAGTAGTTTTGAAAAATTAATCTGCGGTCTGCAAGTGAAATTTTGGCGCACTTTCGATAAATCGATTCTTGAGCCAAACTTTGACGCCCTTTCAAAAATATTATTTTTCAAAGTCCAATTTGTGGTACCTTTGAAAAAGTATATTATTCATAAATCTTTGTCATTATATACTGCTGCTCTCATATCCTGAACCAAAAACATTTTTCTAAGTGAAAATTCGGTGTTTCTTCGAATTTTCACCTGGTCATTTACAACGCCTTATAGAACCCAAAACGGTCCTTATGGACTGATCTGTGCCTCTGCAGAGTCTTAAAAATGTCTTTAAATGAAATTTTTGCCTAAGTCGAATTTTGATTCTGTCTTCAACTTAGGACGATTTTGGAGATTTCTACAACATCGGCATGCTTTGAACCCATTCGTAAAAGTGAACTGGTCCGCTGGAATTCCAAATATCTTCGAAGCGTACCGACAATGTTGGCTAGCTGCCGCTGGATCTTTTTTTGATCTCGCTAGCCGGCTTCACTTTTTATGCCAATTAAGGAAATGTAAACAACTCGAATACGTTCTTTCACAAGTAAGTTCGTCGACCTATTCAGGAGTAGGTCGGGACTTTCTCAACATCAGTAGTGCATCTTCGCAAATTTACTATTAATTTAATATACTAAATTACCTCAGAATCCTCTAAAATTTTGCAGGGGCTTTCCCACATTGAAGACTAGTACACCATTTTATTTTCCGCATTTCTTCGTAGATCACGCTGTATTTAAGGAGAGAATTTTGGCACTTTCGACATTTATGTAAAGAATTCGACTAAATATTTATAATCTGCGACCTCGAAAATCCCCAGATAACGATTTTCATACGAATCAGGCCACAAATTACCAAACTTATCCGCCATTTTGACGCCACCATTTTAAATTCCCTACACATGAAATTTGAGGTTTGATTAGTTGTAAGAGTACTTCAGACAAGCAACAATATATAAAATGCTAAAGTATGTAAATAAACTTCAGTGCATTTTCCGTATGCTAAACCGGCTAGACTTTTTGCAAGAACATTCAAAAAACAAAAGAGAACTTACAAATTATGTGACAACTACTTGCCAGATCACATGTTATTGGGAACAAATTTGTCACAGCGCAAAAATCCACTGAAATTGTATTTACGGGCTTTTATACCATTTTAAACAAAATTTCACTATTTTTTAATTGTAATGAATTTTTGGATGGTTTCTGGATAAATCTAAACAATTTTTATTAATAAAGTTTTCCGATGAAAAAATACCTAATATGAGGTTTGAATTCTTTTCGTTTATTTTGGTACCAGAGGTGGTTTTGCATTTGTGGGAGGCAAATGTATTTTTAGCCATAAGTAGATCCTAATTTGTTTAGTAATTGAACAAAGTTTGGTTCAAATGGAAAAAAAAGTTATAGGGTGTTACATTCTTAAGTGCGACACTGTATATCAAAAACTTATAAATCAAATGATAATTATTTCTTGTGACAATGAAAAATAAATTTTAGGTTGAAATTTTAATTAATTTGAATGCATTAGGAAGCTACATAGGTCGGTGAACTCACAACATGCCCATTCGCAGCTTTATTCTTTCACAGTGTGTCGATATAGTACAGTAACTAGAGGTTTTAATTTTGGAATAACGCCATATGAATTAAATTTCGTTTATTTTTATCAATTTAATAGTAAATGCATCACAAAAAGTTTCTATATTATGCAGGGGCTTGCTAATTTGTAGGGAGTGGATGCCACCCGTTTTCAGGGGGTGGCACATGATTTTCTGATTTGAATAAAATTTTACTCAAGTATAGAACAAACTAGGATCTACTTATGACCAGAAAAACATTCGCCTGCTACAAAGGCAAAGCCATCTGCGGTACGAAAATATGCGGAAAAAAATTAAAAATCATAGTATGTCTTGACGAATTTCAAACACACAAGAAGAAAATAAATGGGAAATTTAATCATGTTTAATTTTGCATAGAATACTTTTTTCCGTACCGCGCATCGTTTCCGAGTTATAAGTCAAAAATCGAAAAAAGTGCTAGCTCCTAGCTACCCTTAACACATTCCTCAAAACGAAAATTCTTCGCCCCCTCCATGTCCTATACCACTCCTTTGTTGACGGGACTATACTGTTTTTCGTTAACATATAGTGTGATCCAAATTTTTTCGTCCGTTTACAGCTATAGAAAAAATTTCATTTTAAACTATTAAGGGATTCTCGAAAATCGTAAATTTTTGTTTCTTTGCAAATATTTCAATAAATATTAGTTTTAGAAAAAGATAGCAGTCATAAAAAAAACCGCTGCCCAAGGAATCACTACTTCCACATCCAGATTCTCTATCCAAGTCACTCACAACGACAAAACTTGTATGTGAAAATAATTGTTTATGGAACTTTAATAATATAATATTTGAAATCCTTTACCCCAAAAACCCATAAAACGATACCCCACATCGGTAGTGGGGAGGGGGGGGGTGATAGTGGGGGTGGATGAAGTAAAAAAATATTTTGAGGTTTCTGGTTCCTGTACATACACTAAATCATAATTTTTTTTCATCCCCTTTAATAAAGGGATGGGGGTGGTAATGGGGGTGGCTAATGCCAAAAATTTTTTTGAGACCTTAGCTTCTCTTAAATATACTAAATACCAATTTTATGGACTCTTACCTGCTTGATTGACCTATTTTCCCCAAATTTACCCCAATTTACCCCCCAACCCTTTGACGGAACAAGATGAAAATATAATCTAGTTCTAGATCTCGATAAAGTACATATGCATACCAAATTTCAAGTCAATATCTTAAACGGTTCCAGAGTAAACGTGCGCACAAAAAAAAGTTACAGACAGACCGACAGACAGACCGACAGACAGACCGACAGACAGACCGACAGACAGACCGACAGACAGACAGACAGAAATTTTTTTTTCGCTCAAACTTAAAATCTCGACGTTTCATGACATTTTAAGCCTATTTGGACAATAAAAACCGCTGCCCAAGGAATCACTACCTCCACATCCAGATTCTCTATCAAAGTCACTCACAACGAAAAAACTGTGTATGTGGAAATAATTGTTTATGGAACTTTGATAATATAATATTTGAAATCCTCTACCCCAAAAACCCATAAAACGATACCCCACATCGGTAGTGGGGTGGGGGTGGTGATAGGGGGGTGGTAATGGGTAGTGGGGGTGGATGAAGTAAAAAATATTTTGAGGTTTCTGGTTCTTGTACATACACTAAATCACATTTTTTTTCATCCCCTTTAATAAGGGGGTGGGGGTGGTAATGGGGGTGGCTAATGCCAAAATTTTTTTTGAGACCTTAGTTTCTCTTGTATATACTAAATACCAATTTTATGGACTCCTACCTGCTTGATTTACCCATTTACCCCAAATTTACCCCAGTTTACCCCCCAACCCTTCGTCGGAACAACATGAAAATATAATCTAGTTCCAGATCTCGTTAATGTACATACGTGTACCAAATTTCAAGTCAATATCTTAAACGGTTCCAGAGTAAACGTGCGCACAAAAAAAGTTACAGACAGACAGACAGACCGACAGACAGACCGACAGACAGAATTTTTTTTTTCGCTCAAACTTAAAATCTCGACGTTTTCTGACATTTTAAGCCTATTTGAACAATAAAAATTTTTTAAAAATTTTTTGTCGTTACTATACTTCCACTGGATGTGGAAGTAAAATTTTTAAAATTTTTTTTGTCTTTACTATACTTCCACTGGACGTGGAAGTAATAAGCTTATAATCTGAGTATGAATTTTTTTTTTAAATTTATGTAGGATTAATAGTTTCGGAGATACTTAAGTGTACCCATGTATAAAAGTATACAAGTCTATAGGACGAAGTATTTAGTCGTTAAAATGATTTTGTTTAATTCTGCATTATAAGTAATAAAAAGATTATGATCGAAATCATGAGCGTTTTCACATTTTTTTAACAAGATGTCGCCATTTTATTACTGTAATTGTCCAATAATTATTAAAAGAAAAATGCTCTTTTTTGTTAATATATGGCATAGGTGCTCAATTTTGATACCACAGGCATATATCCTACCTTTCAAAAACAAGTCAGTAATACTGTTGCAAATATTAATTATTAATTTTATGGATGGTTTTCACCCCGTGAGAGCAAGAACAAATGTCCGGATCAAATAGAAACTGGAGATAATACCTTTTACTACAATAATGACTCATAAAGAACAATTATCATTACATCTTAGATTATTCCTAAATTTTACATATTTTTTGCCTGTATCTACTGTACTAATAATGTAGGTTCTATTATTTTCTGTCCCCTACCTGATGTAGGTCCAAATTCTAAGATGTTTCCAATCACCGGCCATCCTGGAACTTCAACGACCCATTTTAACTTTTCTTTCAGCTTGTTTTTCTTGTACCACGAATAACCGTAAAGCACGAGAATTATTGAGAGCACAAATTCAATAATCATTATCTCTGCGACAACTAATAGAGACTAACATTTAATAAATTCAGTATATTGTCGAATTTTTACTTATGTTATCACTAGCACTTATATATAGCGGATTATTATCTTAAGTTGAAGGTAATAACAAGAATGACTGTGTTTACTAACAAAGTGGTGACTGATTATTAATAAATTGGTTATCATTATGTATACAGTGAGCTAATAAAGTACTGAACGAATTGGAAATTTTGAAACATTCACAGTTTACGCAAAAATCCAAGAAAAAAACTTAAAATTAATGTTTATTTTTTATTGGTTGTTGTTGGGCTGTGCTTTAATGCTGGTAACGGTTGATGGGTATAGACCAGAAAGATGTTAGGAAGACTTTTTTAAATAGTCGACGTTTCGTCACAATTTATTGACATCCTCAGGACTACTTAGATGAGTTTTCCTTTGTCACATTGGATTTAAATAATAAAACAGAACACGTTGATATTAACAATACAACAGGAGTTTTGTTGTATATGTATAGAAGACTAGGAAGAGTGGAAGAATATTTTTTTTCAATTCTATTGCCTTTAACAAAGGTTTAGTATCTTTGTACTCCACCGTGCACAGTGGGGCAGGAATTCGAAAAGGTGGCATTTAATCGTAAAATGAAACGAGCTAAAGGACTATAGGTTGTTGACATACGGCAAGAGAATATATCAGTGTATCATTTGCGCCACTATCTAACTTCAATCAAAGTCACCTCGCCTACTACCACCTGCATGAAACTGTTATTGCTAAGTAGTATTTACGTATGCTCGATGCGCTAAAGGGTCTAGTCGTACTTCCATGGCGAAACTGCCCCCCGATAGGAACCTATATCGTACCTATGTTATATTGTAGAGGGCGCTAATAGTAGTTGATCGAGTAGATATTAGCTATATATCTTAGTTAATTGAGGAGGTATTTGAAAAAAAGTGTCCAGAGACGACTTTTTTTCAAAGCGATATTCGTAGTTAATTTTAAAGCTAGGAAAATAAAACTAAATGGCAGTATTATGGTACACTTCACAGTTTATTTTATAGCATTTCCTATGGGCCAAGCCTAAATAAAAGTATTTAAAAAATGCAAAGAAAAATTTTGTCAATCGATTCCTATCAGATCTAATTGAATTACCACTTTGAAAAAAATATATAATAATTATCTATGTCTTGCCTAACAGCATGCCAAGTTTCATTAAAATCCAAGAGGTGCAACATGTCGAAAAAAAATTGAAAGTAAGTGGACCACCTTACGACCACTATGTTGACGCTTTTAATTTGCATTAAATTTCAATAATCTTTGGAAAAGTTGCGTTTTGACAGCTCATAAAAAGTATATCAACGGTTGGTGGTGTCAACTAGCCTATTACAATGTTTTTTTTTTATCTACCTTTATAGTGACTATATTCGGTCTCAGTTAAGAATGCAGTTGTTTACGTTATGAGCGGAGCACAGTTTACACAGGATATGGGAATTCCCAAGTAAGTGGAATCCTCCCATGGCCGACTCAAGCCAGTTGGTACATAAAATAAAAATTAACGGTGTAAATTGGCTTTTATTTGGCATTTGGCTCTTCTATAAATACTTTGAAATTATTTAATTCACATTGCAGCATATTTTATTTAGAGTAATGAAAGCTTATTACAGACATAAATTCTCTAAAAATGTCAAAGTGTTATAAGAAATGGGTAAACCTACTACTGGCTTGTGCTCGATATCAGGCGAGCTGTTCTTGTCTCTGCCGTTCTGAACTGTATCTTTGATCTCTCTTATATACCTGCCTAAAAAGTGTACACAGATATCATAAACGCCGTGTTGCATGGCCACGTCGACGCACCTCACAGCGCACATAGCACCGCACTTCACACATCGCACACTGAAATTAAATAAACCATTATTTTAAATGAGAGTGGCCATATCGACGCCCCTCGCACATCGTACAATAAAATTAAATAGAACCATGCTCTTAAATGAGAGTGATGAAATCAACAACTTGAGCTTCGCACATGGCACAGCGTTTAGTACAGGCGATACTGTGTTTGTGAATCCCCATTTGTAACAAAAGAGATAAAAATAACTATAGCAGTCTGATTTTATTAAAATTGGAAGGAAGTAGCCAAACAATATATGAACAATTAGTACAATTTCCTTAGTATTAATATTCAAAAATATCATAAAATAATAAAATAAACTTCAGTGTGCGATGTACGATGTGCGCTGTGCGGTGCGTCGACGTGGCTATGCACTTACACGGCGGTTATGATATTTGTGTACACTTTTTAGGCAGGTATATGAGAGAGATCAAAGATACAGTTCAGAACGGCCAGAGACAAGAACAGCTCGCTTGATATCGAGCACAAGCAAGTAGTAGGTTTACCCATTTCTTATAACACTTTGACATTTTTAGAGGATTTACGTCTATAATGAGCTTTCATTACTCTAAATAAAATATGCTGTAATATGAATTAAATAATTTTAATGTATTTTTAAAAGAGCCAAATGCCAAATAAAAGCCAATTTAAACCGTTAATTTTTATTTTATGTACCAACTGGCTTGAGTCGGCCATGGAAGGATTCCACTTATTTGGGAAATCCCATATCCTGTGTAAACTGTGCTCCGCTGATAACGTAAACAACTGCATTCTTAACTGAGACCGACTATAGTAACTATAAAAGTAGATCAAAAAAACATTGTAATCGGCTAGTTAACACCACCAACCGTTGATATACTTTTTATGAGCTGTCAAAACGCAACTTTTCCAAAGATTTATTGAAATGTAATGCAAATTAAAAGAGTCAACATAGTGGTCGTAAGGTGGTCCACTCTTACTTTAAATTTTTTTTCGACCTGTTGCACCTCTTGGATTTTAATGAAACTTGGCATGCTGTTAAGCAAGACATGGACAATTATTATATATTTCTTTCAAAGTGGTAATTCAATTAGATCTGATAGAAATCGATTGGCAAAATTTTTCTTTGTATTTTTTAAATACTTTTATTTAGGCTTGGCCCATAGGAAATGCTATAAAATAAACTGTAAAGTGTACCATAACAATGCCATTTAGTTTTATTTTCCTAGCTTTAAAATTAACTAAGATACATCGCTTTGAAAAAAAGTCGTCTCCGGACACTTTTTTTCAAATAGCTCCTCAATTAACTGAGATATAGAGCTAATATCTACTCGATCAACTACTATTAGCTCCCTTTACAATATAACATAGGTTACGATATAGGTTCCTATCGGAGGCAGTTTCGCCATGGTAGTACGGCTAGACCCTTTGATAGAACTTTTAAGTGGAAAAACTCATTTATATCTGTAGCATTTGACTTAATTAACTATGGATCCAATACAGTCAGATATGTACTCAATATATAACGTTAGTTTACTATAATTGTTTAAGTTATATAGTAATTATAATTTCAAAAACAAACCTATGCAAATATATCAATAAACTACAATATATTTTCTAACCAAAGAAAAAGTTTACTTTCACATACATCTATTTTGTGAATTTGATATATAATCCAGAGACTTTTCTGATCTAACAAAATATATCCTTCATTTTTTGTTTGAAATCGATTTATTTTGGTGTTTTAAAGAAAATATTAAAAATCGGCAACGAAATCATTACGGCATAAAAAATTATTCAAGGCCAAAGTTCACAAAAAACGTTTTTTTGCGAATATCGCGCTTTCTATGGCTCGGAGGCCAATTGAGGTTATTATGAAAATGAAAGATAATGATATCCGCGCAATGCATAATATATATTTTTTGTTTTGATTTTGGTGAAATTACTCCTTCTTATCGAAAGATATTCTGTTTCGAATTTTTCGGCGATTTTTTGTGTTGTTTATTTTTCTATATATTTACATTTCAGATTTAAAATGTACACCCTCAAAAACCCGCATAAATGATTTTTTTAGGGTTTGATCCGGAAATTAGAATTATTGCCACGTTTTCGAATTCCTGCCCCACTGTGCGTCGCCCGGTTATCAATATCAATATTATGTAATAAAGTTCAATTAACCTTACGACATTGAAATTTTTCTTCATAATTTTTAGCGGCGCTTTTTCTGATATCGGTTCAATTTTGTTCATTGTTTTTACATTATTAGTGTACTGATTGCTCAGCAAACATCGTTATATATTTAAAATATTTTTTTATATAACCCTACCGATTTCAAATGTAACAAGTTATGTAACACTTACAAAATAATGGTATAACTCTAATGTTATTATTTTCCACTCGAACTAACAGAGATATATTATAAAATTAATATTAATATAACTAGTTATAATAACACTTATGTTTCAGCAGCATAATATTTATATTTTTATAATGTAATTATTATATTACAAATGTAACAATTTTCTATGACTGTTATATAAATATATATAACAGTTATGTTATGGCAGTATAATATTTAAGATTTTGTAATATTATTATTATACAACAAAAACAATGATGTTATCAAAATATTATACAACTGTACGTACTTCCGTTACCAAATATACAATGTGCCGCACTTAAGTTAAGAGTGTAACAGCCTTATAACTTTTTCCCCCCAAATAGAGAATAAATTGGGATCTATTATGACAAAAAAAAAACACCACTGTTGTCTTCGCATTTATTTGTAGCAGGCGAATGTTTTCTTAGTCTTAAGTAGATCCTAATTTGTTCTAATTTAAGTAAAATTTGTTTCAAATCGGAAAAAGTTATAAGGGTATTTGTTACACTTTTAAGTGCAACACTCTATATATGCAGTTGTAAATACACAAATCGTTAAATTGAAATGCTGCAAACACATTTGTACGTGATTTTTGTCGTATTTGAATATTGCTCCAACTCAGATATCACTTAAATAACACGCACATAATTTTTCATGTTACTTCAAGTTAACAATTTAAAGGACCCCGCAATAATCTCATGGAAATTGGGTCTTGGTCAAATCGTCTGAATTTTGGATATGTTTTAGGTTTCGTCATCCCAAGCAAAAGTCTCAATGGGCACAAAGCTGGAAAATCAATACTTTGGCTGCTACGGAGCTTGAAAGCTCCAAAGTTCCACCACAGATTTATTTATTCGTGCAGTCTTTATAGATTTTTAAATAACGTATTTTTTCGATTTTAATGTCTAGGTTTATGTTTTTGAGGTTGCTGAATTCAAATCCGATGTTAAATTGTTCAAATTGGCACTTGACAGCTGTCAATTAGCTGTCAAAGTGCCTTAACAAAGTGCAAATCTTATTTTTATGTTATGAGTTTATGCTGTTTAGGTAACTCAGTTCATGTATGATGTGAATACAATAATTTAGACAATTGGCAGCTGTCAACAGGCTGTCAGCTAGCTGTCAAAGTGCAATAACAAAGTGCAAATCTTATTTTTATGTTATGAGTTTATGCTATTTAGGTAACTCAGTTCATGTATGATGTGAATACAATAATTCGACAATTGGCAGCTGTCAACAGGCTGTCAGCTAGCTGTCAAAGTGCAATAACAAAGTGCAAATCTTATTTTTTTGTTATGACTTTGTTATTGCATTTTGACAGACTTTGGCAGATTTGCACTTTGTTATTGCACTTCGACAGCTAGCTGACAGCCTGTTGACAGCTGCCAATTGTCGAATTATTGTATTCACATCATGTATGAACTGAGTTACCTAAAAAGCATAAAGTCATAACAAAAAAATAAGATTTGCACTTTGACAGCTAGCTGACAGCCTGTTGACAGCTGCCAATTGTCGAATTATTGTATTCGCATCATACATGAACTGAGTTACCTAAACAGCATAAACTCATAACATAAAAATAAGATTTGCACTTTGTTAAGGCACTTTGACAGCTAATTGACAGCTGTCAAGTGTCAATTTGGACAATTTGACATCGGATTTGAATTCAGCAACCTAAACTTAGACATTAAAATCGAAAAAATAAGTTATTTAAAAATCTATAAAGACTGCACGAATAAATAAATCTGTGGTGGAGCTTTGGAGTAGACGATTTGACCGAAACCAATTTCCATAAGATTATTGCGGGGTCCTTTATTTACATGGTGCACGCTTAGGGTTGCCGTAATTTCCGGAAACTATATCGGGACACTATGTATTTCCCTAATAAAAAGGCATATATGTTAAAGAAAAATATATCGTTGTCTTTTTAACAAAATTAAAACTGCTTCTTATTTTAAGAAATTTAATTGTTTTTATCGTGACGTCAGGACACAGTGACAATAACGGTGACTGTTCCGACGACAGTCCCGATATATCAGGACGTTTGGCAACCCTATGCACGCTTCTATATTAACGGTCGAACTGTAACTATCTATCTATGTATGTATGTATGTATATAAGCAATAAGGTCTAAGGAACTGAATTTCACCCACTTCTAATTGTTGTATCATCATGAAACTTGGCAATTGTGTGTAGATCTGATGACAATACAATATAGTATATTCAATATATATTTAATATTATAATCTGTTCAAAATGGTCGCCGCTCCAAGATGGTGGATTATCATTTTCTTTACAACCCTCTTCATATGGGTATCAAGAGAAAGGGCTTGATAAGTAGGAAACAAATATGTGATCAAAACTTAGAACTTCAAAATGGCGGCGTCAACATGGCGGACAGGTTTTATCAATTATCTTCAGATTCGACTGAAAATCGGTATCTGTGGGTTATCGAGGTTGCAGATTACAATTGTCCGTTACAAATATAACAATTCAAAATGGCGTATAAGTTTTGTAATTTATGGTCTGATTCATATGAAAATCGATATCTGGGGATTTTCGAGGTCGCAGACTATAAATATCTGGTCGAATTCTTTACATAAATGTCGAAAGTGCCAAAATTCTCTCCTTAAATATAAGACTAAAGTAAAAAAATTAATTAACAGTTTCAAAAACTAAAAAACACGCTTTTATAAATACTGCACTAAAAAGCAAAAAATAATGATCGAACCTGTTCTCCCGTAGGCACCTTAGTGTAAGCCGTGTTTGTAATTAAGTAGAATATATGAGTATAAAAGCGTGGGGCGTTTTTCGAACGCTATTTCGAACAGGTTCAATAATTAACTTATAGAAACGAACTTTGCAAAACTAAATTACCGCTAAAAAATATATTTTTGAACATAACAAACATCCCATTTACCAGGAAACGGATTTAATTATTAAAAAAGCAGTGATAGTTATAAATCTATGTTTGAAAGATATTAACATGTTAACAAAACTATAAACTATTCACTCCACGTCATACATAAACCAATGTACTAAATAATATTCAGTGTATGTAAATTCATGTATTTAGGTTAGCCATATCTCAGTGCTCAGTACTAAAGTAAACAATACTTTCAAGTAAAATATTAATTTTCAGAATAAGAGCGAAAATTCATCAAACAATTTCACATCTAGTCAAACAAAATTTGAAATCTGCTGATATGCCTTTATTCTGAAAAAAAGGTTTTTCAATTATTTTAGTAGTAGTATTTTCACAAAAAGATAGCTCATTTTTGCATTTTTTGTTCCAAATTTAAATCGGATTTTTTTTTTCTGAAAACTATTCTTATTATTTAAGTTCCATAATTCAGTATTGAGAAACGATTGGCCTGAATAAAGAGGCGTACTTAAAGATCAATTGGCAACTTAATAGGTATTTTAAGATAAAACATGTTTGAATTAGAAATATTCGCAATAAGGTTTATGCCGACCGTATAATTTTAAAAAAAAGATATATTACTTACCCGTCAAATGCACTCTATAAAGAAACAGGTTTAATATATCCACGACAATTATTCTTCTTTCATTCAAATATAAATCAGCAGAAAACAAAAGAAAATCTGAAAAACATTAATCATAAGTACAACACAAGAAATAAAAATCACACATACCTACCTCCTCGCATGAATAAATCTATCTATGGGCACTAGACTGTATAATCATTTACCCAAAGAGATAAAAAACATTCTTAATCCACTTTCCTTTAAAAAAAAAACTTAAAAAATTTGTACTTTTATTACCAAGGGAAGTAATACATTATACGGTAGACTTAAAAATATAGCCGTTCCTGTCGTCGATGATTCCCAAAAATGTTGTAATAATATAATAAAAGAAAAAAAAATTCCTTCCATCCTTCACAATTTATAATTCTATGGAAAATCTTTTCTATGAAATATTAAATTATGTGCCAAAGCACGCAGATAATGATTATATCATATTTCATTTATCGCCACCCCTTTAGAACCCTTTATGATTTTTAGGATATTATGTAACATGTAATGTATATGTGAGAATGTAAATGTGTTTTTGTATTTTGTATTTTAAATGTGTCTTTGTATTATTGTATCATTTCTATTATTATATAGCTATATAATTTTCACCCCACGTGCAGGCTATGCCTTTAGTGGTTGTTCTACTTTTATTTACAAAATGTTATTTTCAATTTGTAAAAATTGTAAGCTGTAAGTTGTAAATAAAACTTATTATTATTATTATTTTGCATACAGCCGCCATTATTTATAGCGGTCAAGCAATCTAAAACGAGACTAACCTATAGTTTAACTTCAGTTTATGTTATAAGAATCATAAATACTATTGTATATTTTCCTTGATCTAATTAATAATAAGCTTAGTGAATTAAATGGAGAGAGAGTATTCAATAATTTTTTTATTAATTTAGTTGGGGCAACTTTGTATTTTGCACAGCCAAACTAAACCTGGTCAAGATCTTCTGAAATGATCCTGAGAATGATCCGTTGCCTAGCCTTGTTTATATTAATTAGGTATATCCTCATCTTCATGACGTCCGTATCGAGGTTGGCTCCGGGTGAGGTGACGATGCGTAAAGATTTTCATGAATGTATGACAAGATATCTTACCTTGTAGTTTTTGAGCAAATTGCGTAACATCCAAAGTAAATAAGGTAAAATTATTCTACGCACTCACTCGAAGAGAGTTGAAGACATTTTAACACAACACGTGTACAGGGTATACCAAATTAGCAATCTAACGATATATCATATGTCATATTTATCTCAAGAAACAGAGGTTTATTTCCGAAAAATTTAATATATTTGTAAGGAGGCCATGGAAAACTATTAACAACAACAACACTTCTTGTAATATAAAATAATTTTACCAAGAATAGGAGAACTAAACAATAATAAATGTTCGAATTATCTTCTATTAACATCTATGCATATTTATCGCATTTCTAATAATTATTGAGAAGGCCATGGTAAAATAAAAGAAAAATGAAATAATCGTAAATGTCAAAAACTAATTTGTGAGTTAATTGTGAGTGAGCATTGTTAAAAATGGTTCAATTTAGTAATGGTAAAAAATATGATATGATTAAGTGTTTTATAGAATGCTGAGAAGATTCAAATTTAGCTTCCGAGCTTTATTTTAATAGGTAATTTATAGACAGCAAAACTTTGTGGCAAAAGTGCCGCCTAAATAATATTTTTAGATATCCAGAAAAGAGACAGCCAGACATAAAGATATTCAAAAAGCTACAACAAAATTTAAAAGAGTTTGGATCATTCGTAAAACCTCGAGCAAAAATATATAATAAAGCAGGTAGCGAAGCTGTAGAAAATATTGTTTTAGAAACTGTAAGAGAAAATCCTAATATATGGTCTCGCGAAATATAGGAAAATGTAGGAATCCCAAAAACAACCGCGTTGAGTTCCTTAAAAGAAAATAAATTCAAACCCTACAAAATTAGGATTAGTCACCATCTAAACCCAAACGACTTTCAAAGGCGTCTCGATTTTTACCAGTGGTTTTTGTAGACAATATGCCTATAAGACAATTTCAAAGATTATTTTACCAACACGATGGCACCCCAGGTTATACGTCAAATGAAACATGAAATTATTTAAATGCTCAATTTGGGGAGGATTGGATGTGTGTCTATATATCACTCAGGACTAGTTTATCAATGTCTAGTTAGCTAAGTTAACTAAATTGACAACTAACAATTAATTTAGGTACTGGATATTAATAAACAACAAAGTAGTTCAGATATCGTTTAATTTTTATGAAATAATGGTCCTATTTTGTGGTCACCTAGATCTTCCGATATAAGCCAAAACTCGGCTTTGGGGTTCTTTAAAAATTATTATATATAGAGAGAATGTTCTAATAACATGGAAGAATGGGGTATTTTCCATTTTTTTAAAATTTAGTTTTGGTGATATATATATATAATAATAATAATAATAATAATAATGATAATAATAATAATAATAAATGCCTTTATTTCCAGTAATATTGTACATAGGAGCAAAATAACAAATATAAAATAAATTTCTGGAAATCTCAAGGGGAAGTTCACAACAAGTGTGCTCTACCACTTAAGCCTTGCAATACATTGAAAATAAAAATAATGCACTTAAGTAAGTATACAAAAAATGTAAGGTACTTAGTATAGAATATTGAGGCAGTATATGCAGAAATAATACATAAATAAAGAAGTAAGTAAACGAACAAATAAATAAATAAACAAACAAACAAATAGGCATATATAACTATTCTGTCTGTCCTAACAGGACAGCTTTGAGATATCTTTTAAATTTCGCAGCACTAAATGATTTGGCACCAAATGAGACCTTATTATATAATTTATAAATGCAGTATCTGAAACCTCTCTCAGAGAACGAAGTTCTATGCATAGGTGGACTAAGTAAACCTTTAGACCTGATATTGAGATTATGCACATCACTGCGAAAAGTTATTTTATTATAGAGATAAGATGGCGCCTTCGTTGTGATAATCTTGTGAAAGATACAAGTTGAATAAAAGTTTCTCCGGTCTTGCATATTTAGCCAATGCAGTTCTTTCAACTTATGTGACACGTGTTCAAACTTACGTATACCATAGATAAATCGAATACATGAATGTTGCACACGTTGTATTCGATTGCTACAATCCATGTCCAAACAGGGACCATACACTGGGGCACAATATGTGAACTGCGACAACACTAACGTTTCACAAAGGGTCTTTTTAGTGTTTATACTTAAATAACTTCGGTGAGGATAGAGAAGTCTTAGGGCGTAGTAAGCTTTTTGTATAAATTTACGAACCTGTTCTCTAAATCTCAGAGTTGTATCTAAGATCAGACCCAAATTTCTGGCATGTTGCAACAATTCCAAACGACATCCATTTAATTCGATGTTAATTAAATTTTGCAAATTGGCGCAATCGTGTTTCTTACCAAATAAAAGCATAGCTGATTTTGATGGATTTAAAATGAGCGAATGTTGTGTGGATATATCTGATAAACTTTTTAGGTCAGTGTTGATTTGTTTCACAGCAGCCTCATAATCCTTGGCATAAAAAGAATAATAAATTTGGGTCATCCGCGTACATATGAACCGAACAGGATTTAACAAAATTTACAAATTGTGAAGTATAAATTGTGAACCCTGTGGAACACCTTTACTGATTGCCCTTGATTGAGAAAGTTTATTGGATACTCTTACAATTTGTGAACGCCCTTCAAGATATGATTGGAACAGTTTACAGCCTCTATCATCAATACCACATGATTTTAAAATTGTTAGGAGTAGTTTATGGTCTATAGTGTCAAAGGCCTTACTAAAATCTAGTAGTATTAAAACAGTACATTTACCTTGATCAGTGGCCTCAACAATATCATCAATTATATGCATTAAGGCTGTAGAACAACTATAACCAGCTCGAAAACCTGATTGGGTAGTTGGTAGTATATTCAAAGAGTCTATGTGTTCCCTAAGCTGAATCTCAATTATTTTTTCTGCTAACTTAGATAATCCTGTGAGAATACTAATCGGTCTCAAATCTGAAAATGTCTTTGGCTCAGTTTTTTTCGGAACAGGAGTCACTAGAGCAACTTTCCAAGCAGTAGGGAACCGACATTCAATAAACATACTGTTAATAATATGAACCAAGAAATTTAGTAAGTGCGGACAACATAATTTAATAAAATAAATACTTAACGAATCAGATCCGGATGTATAATTTTTTATGTTACAAAGAACTCTTTGAATAAGTTGAGGGGAAACTAAGCTGAAGTTGAAAGTTGAATTAGTGATTTTATTTAAGTCATAATAGTTTACTACATCTGTAATATCGTTATTATTTTGTGGGATGCTGTTTATAAAGTAATTATTAATAGAATCAGGATCTAATAAATTGGTGGGTATTTGTGGTTTGTTATTGGACGTAATATTTAATGACCTAAGTTCGCCCCAGAGCTTTTTAGAATTTTTGTTTCTAGCGATATGATTAAAATAAGCACGTTTTTCAGCAGTTTGGGCATGGTTTGTAGCATTTCGTATCGGTTTATAATAATTCCATTTTGCGAGTGAAGGATTTTTCTTGTATTCAGACTTAGCTTTATCTCTTTACCTCATCAATAACTTTAGATTATCTGTCAACCAAGGAGCCTTATTTCTACTTATACGGACTGTTCTTAAAGGAACGTGCTTATTGAAAAGATTCAGTAAAAGTGTTGTTAAATGATTTACTTTAGCATCAATGCTATTCATGTAAAACATGTCTTGTAGGGGGAGCCCTTGCAGGTCAGTATAAAATACTTGTTCATCAAAATACTTAAAGTCTCTATAAGTTATATAAGTTGGTTTAAATTTAGAGCTATTCGTTATTATTTTACATTGGACCAGTTCATGATCAGATATGTCCAGGCCTCCCACTTTTAGAGACGAGACAGATTTCAGATCATTGCATAAGGCAATATCAAGTAGTGATAAATTATTAGAAGTTATATGAGTATGAGTGGCTTCACCGACAATTTGTTGAAAATCGAGTGATTCAAACATTGATGTAAAATATTGAGTTGCACTTAGGTCTATGTTTAGTAAATTAATATTAATGTCTCCAAAACAAAAAATTTTGTCTCCGTACTGCATAGAGACTGATATTGCTTCTTCTAATTGATCTGTAAAATATTTAAAATTCATGTGAGGTGGCCTATAACAAACACCAAAAACAAACGAATTATTATTTATAGAAACAGAAATCCACAGTTGCTCAATGTTATCACTAGTATCAATTATATTGAAATTATATGAATTATTGAGATAAAATGCTACGCCGCCACCCCTGGTTTGCCTATCTTTACGAATTAAGGTATAATTATTAATTTTCATAGATAAATTTGAAATAGAAGAGTTTAGCCAGGTTTCACTTAGTGCAAATAAGTCATATTTATTATCTAAAATAAAGCTTTTTATATTGTTAAATTTTGGTGATAATGATCGAATATTTATATGTGCCGTGTTCAAAAAAGAATCTATCATTGTTAAGAAGATCACAAATACTAATTAAGAAATAAAGTAAAAAGTAGAATATACGGTAAACCGTTTAATTTATTCTATACCTACAAAAAAGTTACAATTAAAGAACGAGATAAAAATACCATACAAAGAGTGTGAACGGCATATGATAACAAAAAATTATTTAACAGGTTCGTATTCAATATGAATATAATAAGTAAAACAAACATATTAATTATTATGAGATTCTAGTATATTGTCAATATCATTTATGTCCCTTAACTTTACAATTTTATTTTGTCTTTAGCGTAAATCACTCCATCGTTGGACCAGACATTGCGATAATAAAATTTTTCACATGCATACATGAAAGTTTTCATTCTTGCGACGGTTAGATCTTCTTTTACACTAATACCAGTCGATTTTAGTTGTGCCTTATTCTGAAACACCATCTTTTTCTGATTATAAGTAGAAATTTTACTAGAATGGCTCGAGGTTTTTCAGTTTTACTTTCTTTTCCTACTCTATAGCAATTTTCAATGCAATCTTGAGTTAAATTCTGGCCGAGATGGTTATTAAATATTTCCACTATTTTGTTATTTAAGGAGATTGTATTATTTTCAGGTACACCATATACACGAATATTATTTCTAAGTAAGTACTGCTCTGTAACATCAACACGAGTGCTAAGACGACTGTTTTCTAATTTAAGTTTGGAGTTTTCTTCGATTAACTTATTAACAGATTTTTGCTCATCCATAAACTTATCTAATTTTGTACTTACTGCATTCATAACCACAGATGTAATATTCTCGATAAACTCTTTAGAATTTAGTGCTTGGGATATTGCGGTTGCAACTGCATCTGTTACTTCTGGCCCTTTTGTTTGCTTAGATTTTGCACCTCTAGTTTCTCGTTCTGTTTGTTGCGGCATTTTATTGTAAAATTATGTTTGTTAAGCTTGTAAAATAAATAATACTTGAACAAAATACTGTGAATGCCGGAGCACACTTATGTACGTCTACTCAGTGCGACACATCGAACAATTAATATCAAGAATGTTATTATTTTACCAATTACTGCATAATCAATTTAAACCAAATAATAATTTCTTAAATAAAAATAAGAAATAAGAATATGCCCGTCTAGACACAGATTTCAAATGATTTCATTTGGCGGGAAATAATTTAACCAATCATAGACAACTTTCACTTAGACTGTAATTATCTTATATGAATGCCAAATTGTGTATTTACTTTACATTATTTTACCTATACCGCTTCTATTTTTCTCAATATCTTGAATATCAATCAATATTATATACTTGTATTTAGAAGGACTTGGAAGGTATTTATATTTGTTATTATGTAGAAGTGTCTTAAAAATGTAAACAAAACTCACGGAGAGGATTATGTGGCAACATTTCTTCGTGTCGTCAGCTGTCTCTTCTTGTCACAATACAAGTGAAAGAGATATATTGATTAGGTTAATTTGTTGTTTGTTTATATGGCGTTTGATTTTTACTTTATCAATAAACTATTAAGATGAATTTTGTGAAAGGAGATTCGTCCAATTTGCCCAAAGTTCATTATGACGATAGATTCTTTCTATAACAAAATTTGGATTTTTGAAGGGATGGGATCAAAAATATTAGAAGCTTGCCACCAAGTTCTTCGAATATCAATTTTTTCGGAACAGTTACAAAATTTTTTTCCGAAGCACTTATATTTGTGTTTGCACAACTTTTTATAAAATACCTTTTAAATTACATTATCTACCATTTGTAAATTACAGCAAATGCCTCGATGAAAGAAACTGAAATGCTTCAAATTAACACCACGGCGACGCGACGTTAGAATACATCTGTCATTTGACTAGCCGTTGACATTGTTGTCATGTTTTGCTAAATATGTTTTTAAAAATCTAATCGGCATTAAAAATTATTTAAAATATTTAATAATTCACCTATTATTATTTTTTTTTACATGAGAAAATTAAATTTCGTGGATAAATATATTAAAATTGATTTAATAAATCAATTTTATACTCCTGTTTCCTTCAACTATCTTTGCTAGAACTAGATAAGGAATTTCAACTTGGCAACCACACTGTTTTATATAAAACCATTCTATCAGAAAATCCATACAAACTACCTACGTCATCGGCAAATATATTAAATTTTTCGAAAATTAGCCACTTTTTCTAGAGATAAATATGACATATGATATATCGTTGGATAGCTAATTTAAGTTGTGATCGAATAATGAAATAATTTACACGGTATTCCATTAAAAAAAATACAAGTTATGTCTATATCTCGAAACCTGAGGCATGCATAATTTTCTTTTTATCAGCAGTGGATTCTACTCAAAAAAGTGCCTTAAGATTGTGTTACTCGATTTTCGATTCGACACTTGGTAATTGAGATATAGAGGTTATTCAAAAATGCCAATTTTCCAAAAACGCTCTGTAGCTCGGTAGTCGAAAAAGATAGACGATCGCGTTTGCGCCATTGTTTGTTTCTCGAGAATCAAGCTCAGGACACCTATATTAATTTTTATTGCCATAGTTTTAGAGAAAACCTCAAATCCCATCTAATTTGGACCACCCTGTACAGTCTGAGTAACAAGTGTAGACGGTAGACCCATTGACGTGCAAACTTACAATCTGCGAAAATTTCATAATTTGTTTTTTTGTTGAGCAGTTTCCTGCCTCGGCAGGAAAAGTGACACTTTATTGATTGACATTAGTCGGCAAAGTTAGTATTTTGCTGTCAATCGGCGAAAAAATTAAAACCACTTATATCTAAGGTTGTTCCTATCTTTTTCGTTTTCAATTTCCCCTCCCCCGTTCATCAGTTTTCATTTTTGAGCAGAATAATTATCTAGAATTTTTATAGAAAAGTCCTGGAAAATCTGAAAAAGTCAGGGAATTTCGAAATTTTGAATTGGTATACACCCTGTGTTTAACGAAGAAATTTGTGTTCGTAATTTGTTAACTTTTAAATTGTTTCTTGGGTT
Organism: Rutpela maculata; assembly: GCA_936432065.2. Classification (NCBI taxonomy): domain Eukaryota; kingdom Metazoa; phylum Arthropoda; class Insecta; order Coleoptera; family Cerambycidae; genus Rutpela; species Rutpela maculata. The sequence goes on from OW386289.2 coordinate 7,112,967, forward strand.
GTTGTATCACGGATGACGTCACTAAATTGCCGATGACGTTGCTGAATTAGGCATATTTGGATTTTTGAAAATTATGTATTTTCCAGATTTAGAATCAATTCCGTACTTTATCAACTCACTGTGTACATGATTCAGTTGTTTTCATCGACAACGCCAACGGTCGGAATTTGATCCCTTTATATAATCGTGTTACGTTTATTTAAGTAGTCTCATCATACGATTAGGTCAAGAGTATACATTTTGATAGATTTAAATTACATTATCTCCGGATAAAAATAATTTTATCAAAATTGAAATAAATGTATGAGTGACTAGTAGGTCAATCAACTCATGATTTTCCTAACAGAAAAATATTGATCTTGAAAAAGGAAGTAAATATTATTAAAAAAAAATTCACTGTCGGTCGGTCAATTAAAAGTCATTACTTTAAAAAAGTTAAATTGACGATTTGCATGAAAGAAAGTTTGGTAAAAAGTGTCTAGATTGGTATCGCTGTAATTCACTGCACATGTTGACCAACTCGTCTAATTTCCAAACTTTCCAACAATTAAATACCTATAATATAATAATCATAACATTGTTTTCATTATCTTTAATGTTAAACCTACTTCCCTTGAATATAAATCATATTTATTAGGTTGTTTCGTAGTCTACAATATTTAAAAAATGTCGAATTATGCAATTTGTCAAACACTGTTTCCAACTCTCAGTTTAGAAGAGTGGGTAGCCGCCATTTTGAGTCAACCATTTTGAATTTTCTAATTTTCAAAATTGTAATCAACGACCTAAAAATCCCCCGATTATACATTTTCAGACGGTTTTTTAAATAGTTTCCGAGATAGCAAATTAACAAATTTAATTAATTTGTTTAATGCTTAAAATTGTTTGTTTGTTAATAACAAAATTAAAAAAGTCCCAACGACCTGCTTTTTTTTACCAATGTTCCTTAGACTTCAATAAGCAATTTGTAAAAAAAATAGGCTTATTAATCCTTTGCCAGAAAACTTCCCCCCCATAGAAACTGCTTAAAACCGGCCCTGGTTGTATGCTGTTGTATTCCGCCGGTTTCACCAGGGAGTCAATGCAACCTTTTGCCGTTTTACATTCAGAACTTTGAGAGCTGCTTGGCTGTCAGTGATAAATAAATGCCACAACCAACATTTAGACAATATATAAATATTAAAATGTGGGGAATTGTATGTTTTATTCATCCATGTAAAAAAATATAGGCATTCCATTTAAAAAAAAAATTGAGAAAAATAGTAATTAAATATAAATGTAAACAAATATTTTGGACACCCGGTATAACAATAATTTATTTCAAAAATGTTTTTTCGGTAAATACGACATTAACAAATAACATCCTACATTTTTAGAAATACCTATTAATAAATCGCGGAGATCCGATTGGCAAAATATTATAGGATGTAATACAGGATCCTTGGAGGTTTAACTGGCGCCAAAAAAATGCAGGGTGATCCATTTTAAAAAATTGTACTTTCTTGTGTAACTCGTTTTTGTGACATCTTGTGTAATTGAAGATAATTTTACATTGTAGAAGAGATGACACATTGAAAGTTTTGTCAAGAAAGTTTTTTTTTATAAAGTTAGCCGTTTTTGCACAACCTTCCGACACACTGAACACACTTTATTCATACGTACATACGAACCAGCGTACATTCGTACTCGCGTACATACGTACCTACGTACATACGTATCTACGCACATACGTACCTACGAACATACGTATATACATACTCTACGTACTTCCACACATACACATCCGCACATACGTACGTATATATAAGTAGACATTTTCTATTCAGCATGTTATGAAAAGATTTCAGTACAAACCATTTTTTCTACAATGACTATTAAAAATGTTATCCTATTGTAACGTACCTGTTTGATTAAATCAAATAAATTTAATAAGATACAGTTTTCTTCGATCAACTGTTACTATATTTTTATGTATGATGATTCATATAATGATAAACAAATATTATATGAGATATTATCAGGTATGGACTTTATATTCTTGTAAATTACAATAACCAGTTCCCAGATACATCAAGATAAACTTGTTTTCATCAATTTTTTCAAGCTGCAATACAGGGTGTTTCTTAATGACGTGCTAATATTTCAGGGTGTTGAATTTTTTTAAACGTTATTTTTTAATATCTCAGAAAGTACTTTAGATATTATTTTCAATTTTGGTATGTGTTAATAAGACATAAAACCATATATTTTAGTTAGAACAGTTATTTTATCACTCCGCCGCACAGTGGGAAAAATATGCCCTTTTTTGGACAAAAATCTGCCGACAGTAGAGATTTCAATCAAATGAAATTAAAAAAATGGCAAATACCCTTAAAGCTCAATTTATAAACTAGCCGCAGCAGTTACAGTTGAAGTTGCCGCACCTGTAGTGCTTATGAAGGGTACGAAGGCGTAGAAGGGTCACGGATATTTTTTTCCAATTATTCCCAGATAAATTTGTAAATAATTTGATTATTCCCTGTTAAATCTGTAAATAATTGAATTATTCCCAGTTCAAACTGTAAATTTTATTATTCCCAGTTCAAACTGTAAATAATTCAATTGCTCCCAGTTGAATCTGTAAATAATTTAATTATTCCCACTTTAAACTGTAAATAATTCAATTATTCCCAGTTCAAACTGTAAATTTTTTTATTCCCAGTTCAAACTGTAAATAATTCAATTGCTCCCAGTTGAATCTGTAAATAATTTAATTATTCCCACTTTAAACTGTAAATAATTCAATTATTCCCAGTTCAAACTGTAAATTTTTTAAATCCCACTTTAAACTGTAAACAAATATTATTCCCATTTTAAACAGTAAATAATTGAACTGGAACAGCTGGAACACTCAGTCATTTCCAGTTTAAAAAAAATGTAAATACCTAATATTCTGTTTTGTATGAATGCGCAGTGGCTTTCCTCGAGTAAATTGGATGCACAGTGGGTTACCTTGGATAGTATGGACGCGTAGTAGGTTTCCTCGAAGAAAATACTTAAAGTAGAGGCTTTACTCCTATCGTGTAGTTTACGGCGCACAATGATTTTTTACATCTTTGTCATGCCATTTTCCGCGTATTAGTTCCACATCTAGTTGAAGTATATTAACGCAAAAAAAATTTGGAAATTTTCATTGTTTAAATAGGCTCAGAATGTCATGAAACGTCAATATTTTAAGTTTGAACAAAATAAATTTGTCTGTCGCGTCGGTCTGTCTGTTAGTCTTTTATCTTTTTGGTGCTCACGATTACTCTGGAACTGTTTAACATATTGACTTAAAATAAGGCATATAAGTATTTTAACGAGATCTGGAACTAAATTGTATTTTGATTTTATTCTGTTGCAGAGTTAAACGGTAAATTGGGGTAAATGGGGGTAAATAGGTAAATCAAGCAAGTAATAGTCCATTCAGATCAAATAAATCCACAGAAACTGCCTCGTCTCATTTGTTAGAATATGTCTACACAAACTTAGACAAGAGTCAGTATGTCGTGGCGTTACTATTCGACCTATCGAAGGCATTTGATACCGTTGACAAGAACATATTAAAACAAAAAATGTATCATATTGGTTTGAGGGGAAATATCCTGTCATGGATATTAAGTTATATAGAAGGCAGAACGTTTAAAGTAAGAATAAGTGGGGTGGAGTCAGAGTCACATGATGTAACTATGGGGGTACCCCAAGGCTCTGTTCTTGGGCCTCTATTATTTTTGTTATATGTGAACGATCTTCCTAACTATCTCACCAAGGGTCATCTGACTATGTTTGCTGACGACCTTACGGTAACCGTATCAGCAGAAACGCCTGAGACTCTACAAGAATTAGTTAACCTTATATTGGAAGAAGTTAGTTCATGGTCCCAAAGAGATAAACTGATACTTAATAATAAAAAAACTGTGTTTATTAATTTCTATTTACAGAGACCTTTGCCACATAATATAAAATTTATTGAAGACATTAGCTTATCGAGCAGCACTAAACTGCTCGGCATCATTTAGATAGTAAATTGTCATGGAATATACATATTGAACATGTCTGTAACCAGTTAAATAAAGCCTATTTTGCCATTCTGCAACTAAAAAGCACACTAACTGAATCCGGACTTTTAAATGTTTACTATGCACTAGCTTATACACATATATCCTACAACATATTATGCTGGGGAAGTGCTAAAAATAGGGAGAGAGTCTTTATCTGTCAAAAGAGGATAATACGATTAATATTTAATATGGGTTATAATGAGAGTTGCAGAGTAACATACAAAAACAAAAAAATCCTCACGGCACCATGCATTTTTATGTTTAAATGCCTCTGTTACATGAAAAAAAAATATGGGCCTCTTTGTCAAAAGAAATCAGTATCATCCATATAACACACGGCATGGTGATTTGTTGAGCATACCAAATCACTTGACGACAACATTTAAACACTCTCCACGTTACAACTGTATAGTATTGTTTAATAACCTACCACAGGAAATCAGAATGATTTCACAGTATAATAATTATAAAAACGCAGTAAAAGACATGCTTTTACAAGGTGGTTATTATAGTACAAATGAGTATTTTAATAAGTAAAATTAGGGACCGAAATTATCCTTTGATAAACTCATAATTGTTTGTGTATGATATAATTTGTGCTATGTTCTTTACTTACATGTTTTATGTTATCTTATACAATCTGACTAGTCATTACATAGTTTTTTGTTTTTGTTTAATTTTAATTTTATATTGTAGTATTATCTATTTAATTGTTTATTTTATAATATCCTACAAAACTGACTTGCCATATGTACATTTCTGTATCTCAGTGGTGAATAAAATTATTATTATTTTTTTTTTTTTTTTTTTTTTTTTTTTTTTTTTTTTTTCGTAAAAGCCAGTCACCCTTTATACTCTGTGGCTCCGACACTCACAGAGGGGAGCTGGTAGTACCGGCAGCCACTCCCCACGTCCGTGGGGTGAGTGACTACTGGGTCCGAGAATCGTGTGCCCTGAGTAGACGTAATGAGCCGAGGATAATGGCCTTCTGCATCCTGCCGGCTAAGATCTCTGCCGAATTTCGGCATGCCGGTATGATCTTTAGGTCTGAAAGCAGCGTGTGTCTCGTTCCACCGAGGGCTCCTATGATCAGGACCACTAGCTTAACAGTATGGTCAGGGTAAAGCCTGCGGAGCTCGAAGAGCAAATCTCGATATTTCGTCCGTTTTTCCTCCTCCTTCAAGACAATGTTATTCTCCGCGGGAGCCGAGAACTCCACGACAAACATTGTCTTGAGTTGGTGGTCGAGGAGGACCATGTCAGGCTTATTAGCTTGTATTTGCCTGACGGTGGGAAACGAGTAGTTCCAATAAATTAGACACTTCTCATTCCCCACAACGGACTCAATATCCCCCGGAGCGTAAGGCAGCACTGGTGTCTCGTCTATCCCATACGAGTGCCTTAAGTGATAATAAAGCACTCGTAATGCTGCGTCGTGCCTCTGGATATAGGCCGAGACTGCATATACTGGACAAGCCGACAGCAAATGCATTAATGTCTCCGGCGCCCTGTGGCAGGTCCTGCAGCTGACATCAGGGACCTCTATACCCATGACACGACTTCGATAGACGAGTGTGTTGAATACACCATCCTGGCACGCCATTATGAATCCCTCGGTCTCAGACTTTAGCCCGGCTGACCTTAAGAAAGCAAAGGTCAGCCTTTCGGATAAGCCGCGGTCTTCTATATTTTTATAGAAGACTCCGTGCAATGGCTTATCCGAGTGTAGCTGCAGAGATAAACCAATTTCAGCAGCTTTGACTTGGGCTTTTTGCCGAGCAGGTTCCAACTCGGTGACAGAGTCGTGATTAACCCGCTCAGCGTCGAAGACCAAACCGAGTTCATCGGCGGCTCTGCGCGCTGCCTTAAACAAAAAGGCTCCTACTCCTGCACTTTCATGGTCTCGGACCATGCAGAGGAGGGGATCCGAACTCCTTATGACCTTACAGGCTCCATCCAGAACCATCCTGTTATGGAGACTCTCCAAACTCAAGAGTCCACGGCCTCCCCGATGTCGTGGGAGATATAACCGTAGAACGGACGATTTAGGATGCAAACTCCTATAGAGATGCATCTTTTTTCGGGTTCCTACATCGAGTTGTCGCAGCTCCTCTTGATTCCATTTAATTACTCCAAAGGAGTAGAGGAGGATCGGAACGGCAAGCATATTGGTAGCAGACACCTTGTTCTTCCCCTTAAATTATTATTATTATTATTATTATTATTATTATTATTATTATTATTATTATTATTATTATTATTATTATGAAATTGGTATTTAGTAAATATAAGAGGAGCTAAGGTCTGAAAAAAAATTTGGCATTAGCCACACCTATTACCACCCCCACCCCATTATTAAAGGTGGTGAAAAAATAATGTGATTTAGTGTGTGTACAAGAGCCAAAGTCATTAAGAATTTTTTTTCACTTCATTCATCCCCACCACCGATGTGGCATATAATTTTATGGGTTTTTTGGGTACATGATTTCAAATATTATAGTATTAAAGTTCCATAAACAATTATTTTCATATAGTGGAATGCAAATATAGTATTTTTGTTGTAAGAGACTTGGATGTGGAAGTAGTGATTCCTTGGGCAGCGGTTTTTTTTTAATCCCACTTGGAACTGTAAACAAATATTATTCCCATTTTAAGCAGTAAATAATTGAACTGGAACAGCTGGAACTGCAATTAACTCAGTCGTTTCCAGTTTTAAAAAGAATGTAAATACCTATATTGAATATTATTCCCATTTTAAACAGTAAATAATTGAACTGGAACAGCTGGAACTGCAATTAACTCGGTCGTTTCCAGTTAAAAAAAATGTAAATACCTATATTGAATATTATTCCCATTTTAAACAGTAACTAAATGAACTGGAACAGCTCGAACTGCAATTAACTCTGTCGTTTCCAGTTAAAAAAAATGTAAATACCTATATTGAATATTATTCCCATTTTAAACAGTAACTAAATGAACTGGAACAGCTGACTCTGCAATTAACTCTGTCGTTTCCAGTTAAAAAAATACCTATATTCAATATAGGTATTTTTATTTATTAAATATAGGTATTTACATTTTTTTTAAATGTAAACGACAGAGTTAATTGCAGTTCCAGCTGTTCCAGCTCAATCATTTACTATTTAAAATGGGAATAATATTCAATATAGGTATTTACATTTTTTTTTAACTGGAAACGACAGAGTTAATTACAGTTCCAGCTGTTCCAGTTCAATTATTTACTGTTTAAATGTAAATACCTATATTGAATATTATTCCCATTTTAAACAGTAAATAATTGAACTGGAACAGCTGGAACTGCAACTAACTCAGTCGTTTCCAGTTAAAAAAAAATGTAAATACCTATATTCAATAACTAAAAATACTTATATTGAATATAGGTATTTTTTAAACTGGAAACGACAGAGTTAATTGCAGTTCCAGCTGTTCCAGCTCAATCATTTACTATTTAAAATGGGAATAATATTCAATATAGGTATTTACATTTTTTTTAACTGGAAACGACAGAGTTAATTGCAGTTCCAGCTGTTCCAGTTCATTTAGTTACTGTTTAAAATGGGAATAATATTCAATATAGGTATTTACATTTTTTTTAACTAGAAACGACAGAGTTAATTGCAGTTCCAGCTGTTCCAGTTCATTTAGTTACTGTTTAAAATGGGAATAATATTCAATATAGGTATTTACATTTTTTTTAAAACTGGAAACGACTGAGTTAATTGCAGTTCCAGCTGTTCCAGTTCAATTATTTACTGCTTAAAATGGGAATAATATTTGTTTACAGTTCAAAGTGGGATTAAAAAAAAACCGCTGCCCAAGGAATCACTACTTCCACATCCAAGTCTCTTACAACAAAAATACTATATTTGCATTCCACTATATGAAAATAATTGTTTATGGAACTTTAATACTATAATATTTGAAATCATGTACCCAAAAAACCCATAAAATTATATGCCACATCGGTGGTGGGGATGAATGAAGTGAAAAAAAATTCTTAATGACTTTGGCTCTTGTACACACACTAAATCACACTATTTTTTCACCACCTTTAATAATGGGGTGGGGGGTGGTAATAGGTGTGGCTAATGCCAAATTTTTTTTCAGACCTTAGCTCCTCTTATATTTACTAAATACCAATTTTATGGACTATTACTTGCTTGATTTACCTATTTACCCCCATTTACCCCAATTTACCGTTTAACTCTGCAACAGAATAAAATCAAAATACAATTTAGTTCCAGATCTCGTTAAAATACTTATATGCCTTATTTTAAGTCAATATGTTAAACAGTTCCAGAGTAATCGTGAGCACCAAAAAGATAAAAGACTAACAGACAGACCGACGCGACAGATAAATTTATTTTGTTCAAACTTAAAATATTGACGTTTCATGACATTCTGAGCCTATTTAAACAATGAAAATTTCCAAATTTTTTTTGCGTTAATATACTTCAACTAGATGTGGAACTAATACGCGGAAAATGGCATGACAAAGATATAAAAAATCGTTGTGCGCCGTAAACTACACGATAGGAGTAAAGCCTCTACTTTAAGTATTTTCTTCGAGGAAACCTACTACGCGTCCATACTATCCAAGGTAACCCACTGTGTATCCAATTTACTCGAGGAAAGCCACTACGCATTCATACAAAACAGAATATTAGGTATTTACATTTTTTTTAAACTGGAAATGACTGAGTGTTCCAGCTGTTTCAGTTCAATTATTTACTGTTTAAAATGGGAATAATATTTGTTTACAGTTTAAAGTGGGATTTAAAAAATTTACAGTTTGAACTGGGAATAATTGAATTATTTACAGTTTAAAGTGGGAATAATTAAATTATTTACAGATTCAACTGGGAGCAATTGAATTATTTACAGTTTGAACTGGGAATAAAAAAAATTACAGTTTGAACTGGGAATAATTGAATTATTTACAGTTTAAAGTGGGAATAATTACATTATTTACAGATTCAACTGGGAGCAATTGAATTATTTACAGTTTGAACTGGAAATAAAAAAATTTACAGTTTGAACTGGGAATAATTGAATTATTTACAGTTTAAAGTGGGAATAATTAAATTATTTACAGATTCAACTGGGAGCAATTGAATTATTTACAGTTTGAACTGGGAATAATAAAATTTACAGTTTGAACTGGGAATAATTCAATTATTTACAGATTTAACAGGGAATAATCAAATTATTTACAAATTTATCTGGGAATAATTGGAAAAAAACATCCGTGACCCTTCTACGCCTTCGTATGAAGGATACGAAAGCAATGTTTCCATTTATAAAGTACGCTGCCGCTGCTGTTGCAATTCATATTCCGCAGGTAGATAACCAAATTTTATCTTGAACGGCAACCGCTGCGGAATTACCAGCGAATAGCCAATGAAATTGTAGTTCATGGAGAACGTAAACAAATCGTCACGAGATTTACGCTTGAAGCGCATGCGTGAAAAACATTCTACGACAGCAACAGCAAAAGTTTATAAATGACAAATTTTCGTGAATTGCAACTGATACTGCCGGGGCAACTCCAACTACAACCGCAATTGCAGCGAAAAAGTTTTTAAATCGTACTTAAGACATTATACTTTAAAGTAGTGCTGCGGCAAAGTGGCTTTGAGTTAACCTAACCTAAAAATTATTCCTCGTTTTCCTTCTTGGTCGAGAGTCACAAACAAACGAAGTAGTGTTCATGTATATTGGGTACCAAATTCATTTTTATGGGTTAATAAGTTAATTTACAATGCAACATAGGCCATATTATATTATCAAAAATTCAAAATGGCGTCTGTCGCCAAAATGGCGGACTACTTTTTTCTTTATAACCTCCTTAATATGGGTTATCAGATGAAAGGAGTGGGCGAGTAAAATATAATAAGCTATGTAGCGCTACTATATATACAGGGTGTTTCATCTAAAACGCACATACTCATTTCTTGGTATGTTAGAGGTTTGAAATTTTGCATACGCCTGTAAGTCAGGTGACAATGAAACATAAGCTATATTACATCATCAAACATTCAAAATGGCGTCTGTCGCCAAGATGGCGGACTACTTTTTTCTTTATAACCTCTTTGATATGGGTAAAATTTTATTTAAGACTAAAAAGTCACAAAACAAAATTAATAGTTTAAAAAACTAAAAAAACACGCTTTTATCGTTGACATGATGGGCCAATTCTAAGGCCAGATTCGGATTCCGCGAGAAAAATTAGTTCGGAAATGACCCTCAGCTGCTCAATAATATTCGTGACCTGTTAATTAGTTTAGTCTGAATGCATGGGAATAAAATCATGTGGATAAAAATCTATCCTTATTTTTACTTGTGCATGAAGTAAAAAAAAAATGAAGCCTTTGCTTCTTCTACACATACTAAATCACAATTTTATTCACCCCCTTTTATAATACGGTGGGGGTAGTAATGGGGGTGGCTAATGCTAAAATTTTTTTGAGACATTAGCTTCTCTTGTATATACTAAATATCAATTTTATGGACTCTTACCTGCTTGATTTACCTATTTACCCCCATTTACCCAGATTACCCCCCAACCCTTCAACGGAATAACATGAAAATATAATTTTTCTTCAAGTCAATATCTTAAACGGTTCCAGAGTAATCGTGCGCAAAAAAATAGAATTACAGACAGACATTTTTTTTGCTCAAACTTAAAATCTCGACGTTTCATGATGTTCTAAGCTTATTTGAACAATAAAAAATTTGGCGTTTCTATGCTTCCACTGGATGTGGAAGAAATATCTGCGATTTTTAGGTTAGGTTAACCCAAAGCCAATTTGCCGCAGCACTACTCTAAAATACAATATCTTAAGGGTCTTTCCCAGGCAGCAAGGTGACGTCATTATGACGTCGTTTTTTCGGCATTAATTACGTCAATTTCACCTTCAGCATGACGTGAAAAAGACGGCACAATGTCACAGCCCAATGACGTCATATATATGACGTCAATATGACGTCATACATATGACGCCAATATAACGTATTGGTAATCAATTTCAATTTTGCGATAAGGGATGCAAACCTCTCATTATAATATTTTTCCACAATTATTAATAAAGTTTTTGACGAAAAAAAAACCGGAAAGTGCAGGGATCGAACCGCGGACCTCTTGACTCGCAACGTAACACTTAACTCACTGAACCATTGAACATCTTTATTTAAATACGTTTAAAAGCTGTATACCTAATTAAAAATAGTAAAACAAAATTATTATTACTATGTGGAACTAGTCACTAAATACTTCTATTTATTTTTATTTTATAATGATTTATTTAAAAATTTCAGGTTGCAAAATATATTCGGCAACTATGTCAAAACATACTGATGTTTCTATATGTACGTTTTTATTGTAATAATATATTGCTATTATGATTGGTCAAAGATCTCTCTATATATATAGTGAATATATGAATAGATATAGTGAACCAAATGACCAATTTTGACGTCAGAATGACGTCATTTTAATGACGTCAAAATAATGACCTAAAACAAACGTGTATTTGACCTCTTCATGATGACGTCAGAAGTACGTTTTAAATATCACGTCTCTGGTACGTCATTTATTGGGACAATGACGTCGGCGACCAAAATCACCTTTAAAAGACGTCATAATGACGTCACTTGCTACCTAGGTTGCCATTTTTTAAAATTTAATTTGATTGAAATCTCTACTGTCGGCAGATTTTCGTCCAAAAAAGGGCATATTTTTCCCACTGTGCGCCAGTGGCGTCCCTGTAAACATGTAATCTAATATTTTTTAACAAAAAAGTGGTACGCCGCTGACATTTTTTCATGGTTATTTTTCTGATCAGCCTGATCAATTCTACATGAAAACGATCTATGCGTTTTTCTGGTCAGATGCACAGTTCTTGATTAAAACAATTAAATCCAAATTGAACCTAATTGACATTGACATTGATAATGGTAAATTTTGTTTTATAAAAATTGTTGGAAATGGCTACCTTCACTTAATGGGAATGCTTCCGCCCATCCTCGCATCGAATTGCGCACTCCATTCCTAGCGTATTTTGTATTGCTTCACACGAGGCAACAATTCATTATCTTAAATCTTCTAAAGTGTTAATGGCAGTTTTATACACCAGGCTTTTAAGATGATCCCACAAAAAGAAATCCAAACTATTGAGATCGGGGGATCTTGCTGGCCATTGCTGATGTCCTCCGCGACCTATCCAATGATTAGGAGAAACCACATGCAAATGGTCGCTAACAATTACACTGACATGAACAGGAGCTCCATCGTGCATACGTGCATGTACCACATTTGATTCTTTAACATAATTGGTACATCTTCAAGCACTACAGGTAGTTCTTCTTGGAGAAAATGCAGGTCCATTAAGGCGTCCTGGCAGAAGAAAAGGGCCTATAAGATTATTACCAATAATTCTTTCCCATACATTAACCGAAAATTGCTCTTGGAAATGGGTTTCGGTTATAACAAAGGGGTTCTCGTCCCCCCACACATGACTATTATTTAATTAGAAAAATTTGCTTGGTCTGTGAACATAATTTGTGATTCAAACTGCGGATTTAGTGTAACATTCTGAAGGTGCCACTGACAGAAGTTCACACGCTGTGGAAAATCCCTGGGATGTAATGCCTGTAAGTACTCTTAGAATATGGTGCAGATACAACAAAAAATCAACCATGTATTTTTTTTGTTAATGCGTTATAGAGTATAGTGAAAATAATATGCTATTATTAATGAAAATATGTTCTGCTGTATGTTGCTTTTTTATGCACGACACTGGTTTCTTTATTTAAATAAATAAAGTTTTAACATATACCAATCGATAGAAAAGGTCTATTGGGGCGAGCGTAGAGGCGACTTCAATGTGAATATCAGTCGATATTCCGTTGAAGCAACGTCGAGCGCGGTTAATACTTGGATGGGTGATAGCGTTCTCGTCCCACCTTCTAGCGGCTTGTATATCAATGTATACGCGGAAGTTACGTAATTTCAGACGAGGATTACGTAGTGGATATTCCATCCTTCGGAGGGGATGTAAGGCAGGCGGTCCCTTGTCTATTAAGTGTTAGGCAAGTAAAAGATCCCTACTCTTCTTAAGGGAAGAGGTTCGGCAAAATTTGCAGGTTGGGGGTCGCTCGTCTCCTGGCGTCGGTGATAGGCCCTGGTAGCGGAAATAGGCCGACGTTTAATAGTTAAAAAAAATTAAAAAAAAAAGTCTAATTTCTTATCTAGTATCTAATTTATTGGTCGGTTGGGTGACGGCCAAAAATAGCTGAAATGTTCTCTCCATATTTTTTGCTAAATGGTTTTACGCAAGAAAAAACGGCTGCCCAAAGAATCACTACTTCCACATTCCGATTTGCTACCCAAGTCCCTCACAACGAAAAAAATTTGCATGTGGAAATAATTGTTTATGGTACTTTAATAATATAATATTTGAAATCGTCTACCGCAAAAACCCATAAAACGATATCCCACATCGGTAGTGAGGTGAGGGTAGTGATAGGAGGGTGGTAGTGGAGATGACGAAAAATTTTGAAAATTTCTCTTGTTCAAATAGGCTTAGAATGTGATGAAACGTCGAGATTTTAAATTTGAGCGAAAAAAAAAATTATGTCGGTCTATAACTTTTTTGTGCGCACGTTGACTCTGGAACCGTTTAAGATATTAACTTGAAATTTGGTACACGTATGTACTTTAACGGGATCTGGAACTAGATTATATTTTCATGTTATTCCGTTGAAGGATTGGGGGGTAATTCGGTAAATCGGTAAATCAAGCAGGTAAGAGTCCATAAAATTGGTGTTTAGTGTATACAAGAGAAGCTTTTAAGGTTTCAAACAATTTTTTCCCATTATTAAAGGGTGCAAATAAAATTGTGATTTAGTGTGTTTAGTATGTACAAGAACCAAAAGCCTCAATTTTTTTTTACTTCATCCGCCCCCACTACCACCCCACTACCATGTGGGATATCATTTTATGGGTTTTGGGGTAGACGATTTCAAATATTATATTATTAAAGTTCTATAAACAATTATTTCCACATACAAAATTTTTTCGTTGTGAGAGACTTGGATAGAAAATCTGGATGTGTGTTATTCCTTGGGCAGCGGTTTTTAAATGGCGCACCAGTATTTTTCGCAGTTTGTAAGAAGAACAGTAAATGTTTAAAGAAGATTCTAGCGCAATTACATGTGCAACCTCTTCTTTATACGCCACTGGCGGTTTTATTTAAATAAATAACATATATAAGCTACTGGACATTTTTTTATTTATTACGAAATTACCTACTTTCTGTATATTGTTTGGGCACGCTACTATATTATAGGTAAATACTTTAAAACACTCATTATTGAAGCAACAACTACTCTTCCAGCTAATACTGACGAAGTATTGAATTACGTGATAAGATTCCTAGCATTTTAAGGCAAAAAAACATATTGAAGATACTTAAATCATTTATTGAAATTCAGTCATTCACTACAATTATTGAACCTTACATTCTATTTCAACTCTAGAAAAGTTGTACAAGTTCGAATTCGCTAGTTCTCATCAGTAGAGTATAGACATATTCATCCATTATCTATAAGCCTATTCTTGATTTATTTTTACAATTAATTATTTTTTATTTATTTGCTTTCATCATGATTAGAGAATATTATTTTTCTAATTTTGACACTTTTTAAAACTGTCTTAAGTGTCAAAACGTCCTACTTTATGTAACCAGTTATGAAAAGTAAAATTCTACGTAACTGGTGACGAAAAATTCGTTATGTCATCAATTGGGAAAGACAAACAACTCTCAAAAAGAAAAAGAATAGTATATTATATTACTAGGAGTAGAACGCATGCAAAAATTCATTTATTTATCATAAATGTACAAATATTCAAACTACAGTCTTACAAGTTGACACAATATGACAAGTGGCTAGTGGATAGCGCGCCATCGGTGGCTTTCGGTATTAACATTATATTACTAGTAAAACAATACCCACTACGGCGGCGCTTTCGGAACTAACATTATGTTACTAGTAAAACAATGTCCACTACGGTGGCGTTCGGTACTAACATTTTGTTACTAGTAAAACAATGTCCTACTTCTACTTCTGTTTTTGGTGACATAATTTAAACATTTTAATACGCTTGAAGAAAAACAATGTTTATTCAACACAAAATGGAATACTGAGTCCATAAAGTGGAAGCTTCTAAATTCCTGTTTCCTTCAAGATATGCTAACAAAACGTTTTCATTAATATAATTTACCTTACGTTATCAAATTAGGATTTCAAATAATATTGTTACTTGGCTAAATAACGTCTGTCAAATTTGATAAACGGAAAAAAAAGCCGCCGAAAAAAAATCAGCGGAAATAAAATCCTGGAAAAAAGCCGAAGGAAAAAAAAAGCCGAGGAAAATAAAGCCGCGGAAGAAAAGGCTGCTTTACAGAAAACAAGGTTTCTTTCACTTCGACGAATCTAGGAAAAAAAAAGCCGCGGAAAAAAAAGCCGAGGAAAAAAAAACTAAACTCTGCCACAAGAGCAGCGAGTTTTCTAACTACATCTCGTCTGCACGTTTGTGATAGAGCATTGTGATGCGTATGTTCGGTATATTGTACAGAATGTGAAAAGTGATGAGATCCGCGACTGGTAGGGAGTGGGTTAACATTTCGAATTGTTAATTATTTAAAAAAAAATACAAGTAAACTAAATAAAAAAAAAACAAGTCAAAAACAAATTATTTTCGAATATACAGGGCGAGCCAAAACGAAATTACAGGATCAAGTGCCTTCTTTTTAAATGGAATGGTATGTATTTTAGTACATTTTCGAAGCTTCTTTCTAGACTTTATTCATTCCTATATTATTATTGACTCTTCCAACCACTTGGATGTAATTAATTTTTTTGTTGAAATAATGCCATCTGCAGATGCATATTGAGAAAATCACCAAAATCACAATTATGGGTTTTAAGAGAAACTTATGTGAATGCTAGTTACGAGACATATAATTAATGTTTTTGAATCGTTTTTATTTCCTAAAAATGTACAGGGTGGCCAAAAATTATTTTTCAATTAAGAACTTTTTAAATCGAATTTTCTCAATTTTCTCAAATGGAACATCCTGTTTATTTTTTGACGATGTGAAGGAGAACTGAAAAACTAACACTTTTTGTAAGCACTTCCCTATGGCTAATTGCAACCAAATTCAAGAATAAACAAAAAATAGAGGTTTCTTCAAATAATTTATTAGAAAAAATTATAATAAGTGCTCCACATATTGCCCATTTTGATTGACACACGTCTTCAATTTTGAAATGAGGCTGTTTAGTGGAACCATTTCTTCCAATCCATTGAAGTGGGTAAATAGTATTTCACTGGTCCCTTACTGTAATAGTTTTTTGTAATTTTTTTTTGCTCAGTTTGTGAGAGAGCATTGTGATTGGCGTATAAATTGTCTTGTACAAATGAACATTTATCGCACTTGTCGATCGTCAGTTATCATTTGTATTAAATTTAAAATATTTCTAGTTTTAGAAAATGAATTTTAATAAAGCGGAACTGGTAGACACTACTTTTGTTTTGGAGGAGTCGGGCAGAAATTGTTTGCTTGTCAGTAGAATTTATAAGCAAAGGTATCCCGAAAGAAGGATTCCTGGTGTTAGCAGCTTCCAAAGCCTTCTCAATAGATTTGTGGGAACTAGAAATTTCGAATATAAAATAGTAAAAGAATAAAACGTGTTGTGAGTCAAGAAAATGCGCTTTCTGTGGTGCTGGCAACGATTGAGAATTCTCATATTAGTCAGAG
Source organism: Rutpela maculata (assembly GCA_936432065.2). Taxonomy (NCBI): domain Eukaryota; kingdom Metazoa; phylum Arthropoda; class Insecta; order Coleoptera; family Cerambycidae; genus Rutpela; species Rutpela maculata. Next base: position 7,129,894 of record OW386289.2, read on the forward strand.
AGAAGTGTGCTCGTTAGTAGGAATATCTTTCAGCAAGATGGTGCTCCACCGCATTATTTAAATGCAGTTAGAGACCACTTAAATAATACCTACCCACTTCAATGGATTGGAAAAAATGCACCCACTAAATGGCCTGCTAGATCCCCAGATCTTAGAAAAATGGATTTCTCTTTATGAGGATATGTGAAGGAAATTGTTTATAAAGACACATCGACAGCAATACAAAATATGAAGGAAATATTAATAACTCCTTTTAATCTATCACCCCGGCAATTTTAGGAACAGTAGAAACCTCATTTCAAAAGCGCATAGAGATGTGTGTCGATCAAAATGAGCAAAATAAGCACTTATTATAATTTTTTCTAATGAATTATTTGAAGAAAACTCTATTCTTAAAGTTTATTCTCGAATGTTGTAATTATTGCTCAATAAAACGAAAATGGTTGCAATTAGCCATAAGGAAGTATTTACAAAAATGTTCGTTTTTCATTTCTTCATCACATCGTCGAAAAATATATAGGGTGTTTTGAAGAAAAATGTGAAAATTCAATTTAAAAATAATTCTTGGCCATCCTGTACGTTTTCAGGAAGTAGCAATGATTCAAAAACATTAATTAGATGTCTCGTAACTAGAATTCACATAAGTTTCTCTTAAAACCCATAATTGTGACTTTGGTGATTTTTTCAATATGCATCGCAGATGGCATTATTTCAACATAAAATTGGCTATCTCCCAAATGGTTGGGAGATAGCCAATAATAATATAGGAATGAATAGAGTTTAGCAAGATGCTTCAAATAATGTACTGATATACATAGCATTCCATTAAAGAAAAACAAGTACTTGATCCCGCAATTTCGTCTTGGCTCGCCCTGTATATTCGAAAATAATTTCCGGTATTGTACTTATATACTACACTTGTTTTTTTTTTTTAATTTCTTGCTATCGTAGAACCCGAGATATCGAAGTCCGGCTTACTATTACACCCTGTATATTACAAATTGGACAGTCATGCTGGGCATCAAATTAAAAGTATTTATATATAGAAAAGAACTAACACGTTTGTTTAATAGCACAAAGTCATTTGAAACAAATATTTAAACTAATAATAGTAACTGTTCCATAACTGCATTTATTTTTTCAGTTATTTTGAATTCTCAGTTTCAAATAAATTATATATTTTAATCTCCAGTCACGCTAAATTACTCTTCACTATTACATCTTGTTGCTTATTTGCTGTGTTTTTCTTTAATGAGGAAAGGCCGACTTGACTGTGGTCCAAACATATAGTCTGCTAATTCGTCTGAATCCCCTCAATTGGCGTGACAACTGAAAATATTAAGTTGCGATGGTGGTTTTTTATGAGAAAGACTGGTATGCCTCTGACTCGAGCTGCGCTCCGGCAAGGTTTTAGAAGAGCGCACCATTAAGAAAAGATATGAAAACAAGTATATATCTTACAGCAGCAGTGACCGATTTTGGTTGGAAAGTTACTGAAATTGGATGTTATCGGCCTGTAATGCGCGATATTCCTTGTGATCCTGGGGAGGTGCTCACCAGAGTAAGGTGTTCATAACAGTACATCGAATTTTTTACCACGATGCAAATGTTTTTAGCAGACAATGAGAAGTCTGAAAATATTAGAGATTCTTATAGTGATGTAGAATATGATATTGATGATGAAGATGAATATTAGCTAATACTTTGAGCTGAATCTTTAAGTCTGAAAGTGTTTCCATCAAAAATATTTATTCTAAAATGAAAGAATAAATATGTTATGTTACCGATAAAGAAATAAAACAAATATGTTAGTTATTTCTCATACATAATTAGATTTTATTTGTTGCCCATGACTAATTTGTAACGTATAATAAAGTTTTTCGCCATTTTGGATCCAATATGGCACTCATTTCACCTGATTTTATTGAATGAGCACTGTGAAATGTTATTTGTTATAGCAAGTGTGGAAACTAACTAAACTTTCTAAAAACGACGATTTTTTTTCACATAATTAACAATTATAAATATTAACCTCTAACCTATGACTTTACACATTCTGTACAGCATATGGAATAAAATGACACCAATCACAATACTCTCTCACGAACTTGTGCACGGACCACCAAAAAATAAAGTTAGAGAATCCACTAATACCTCCGATTAAAGAACTTATATCTAGATACATAATGGCATTGATTTATTTGTCGCTGAAAGACTCACAATCTAAGGCACTTCTTCCCATAAGTTGCTGATTGGCCCGTCGGAGTATTCGCGGCCGCTCGTGCACGATCGGCTTCAGTTCGATTATCATAATTTGAGTTTGACAGTTCGGCCATTAATGTCAATAAATGTTTTTCGTGTTCTCCGACCAAAAACTGGTGAAAAAGTAATTTTATTTTAAGTTGTGATTTGCTTAATACCTACATAATATTCTCTATTCATATTTACACAGTTTAGTGACAATATATTTTGTGCAAATAAATAGTGGTGCTGTGCCGTTTGCAGAAAGCAGTTTAGAAAAGAAGAAAATCGATCGTTCCATAGTCGTAACATGATGAAGTTCAGTTTACAGTTATAAAGTAAATAGCAATTAAATTTTAATATCCTTTCAATACATATTTATCTTACTGTTTTATCTTACTTTAATATCGTATGCCTACATCACGTTAAATAAAGAGTCGGTAATGCAGGAATTGCAATAATTCATTTTAATGAAAATATTTACCATTCTACACATTTTCTACACACACAACGCCACTGTTGCCTATGGGAGGTGATGCTCATCTATCCATTTTATTGGACATATAATGTGACTATGTTAGGAGCAAACAAGGTATATAGTGAAAAGATAGCCTGTTATGTATCTAGATATAAGTTCTTTAATCGGAGACTAATACCTACATGTTTTTTTATTTAAAAATTTCCTTACATATACAAAAACTTTATATAGCTGTTCTTGTACGATGAAAACAATATTTATATCCTTGTTGCTTGCCAAAAAATAATTCCTACGTCCTTCACTATATCGACTATTGATGGTATTAAATAGTCAAGCAAATTGGCATATGGAATGGAGAAACCAAGCCTAGGCGAAATATATCGATAATTGCAAAGTACTAATATTTCTCAATATTTTCTTTCGATTTTTTCAGAAAATTTGAAAAATACGCGTTAATATATATTTCAAATGTTAGGAATAGTATAGATAGAGGCATTTAGGTGTTATTAACCGAAAACTAGAGTGGAATCGAATCTGAGCTCCCACAACCCCTCACGAGCGAATTAAGCATTTGGAATAGGAGTTAAAAATCACTCTCTTAAAGAAGCTCCTTGTACGAGTCTTTACCGTTGCCATAATTCTATTTTTGCATATCTTGTCTCATCATTCTTAAGTTTTTAACGTAGCTTTGCTATCAGCAGTTTTCTACGCGGCTTTTTTTCCGCGGCTTCTTTTTCCTCGGATTTTATTTCCGCGGTTTTTTTTCCGTTCCCAGGGTCGCATCTGTTTACATATTTGATGGTTTTTTGTGTCAATGTGTTTTGTGTAAAGTGGCTTTTTTATCCGCGGATTTTTTTCCCCGGCTTTTTTTTCCTTCAGCTTTTTATTCCAGGATTTTTTTTCCGAGGATTTTTTTCCACGGCTTTTTTTTCCTAGATTCGTCAAATTTGACATTAAAATTATAATGTGTGCAGCAAAGGTTACTTAATTTTTAAGATCTTTAAATACACCTATTTCATTTATGTTTAAAGAATTTTTAGACTTTTAAAATTAGAAAAAATCATGTATGTAACACGTTTCGAAATACAATCTTGTGTAACTCGTGTTATTTTGCGGGATCTCGCTTCGCTTGTCCCGCAAATTCCACTCGTTACACAAAATAACGCCTTTCGTAACTGGTTACATAAATAGCTATTAGGTATTAAGCAAATCACAACTTACATAATTTTTTATTTATTATGAAATTATCCACTTTCTGGACCAAATTCAGAGTGATTCGCTTTACATCCCTATAACTTTTTTAGGTTTTATTTGATTTAAATCAAGTTAGTCTCAAAAGAGAAAGGTCTTTAAACCTATGCTTAAGAACTCGAATTCATATGCCCTCTTCAAATGCAAAGCCACTCAAAATGCAATAAGAAATTAGAAGCATTTTTAGCAGTTATTTTTCGTATTTGTTTACTTACCTGTTTTTCAAAGAAAAATAAAAGTTCAGCATTTGTAAGAGTGCAAAATTACTTCAAAACATATTGATGTTTCTAAAATTACTAGTAAGAGTAAAAGATAACGTTCAGGTCTCAATACATCAGTACATATATTACAGAAGTCGTGTTAATGCAGTTTTCTTAAAGATAGAAAACTTAGCAATAACTGTACAATAGCTTTAAAAATTGGTAAACCATTTAGCAAATTATGTTAAACGGAACAAATTCCAATTCAGGAGATCATTATAGGTACTTTGAAACTTAACCTCGCATATTATCTATAAATGCAGATGAGAGTAGGTATAAACAACTTACAAATTATCCAGTAGAAGATGTTGACTACACACAGGTACATTTGTTAGGTGGTTTTCCAATTATTTAAAGGTATTTATCCACTTATTGCGAAGTTTTTGTCTTTAGAAGAACTGTGCATTGACACGTCTTCTGAACAATATGTACTTCACTGAGGCACTGAATAATATCTTTTACTCTTACTGTCATTTTAGAACATTAATTGATATCATGAGGCAACTTTGTGCTATTACATAATAATATATAGACCATTTTAATATTTCTTGAAAAACATTAAAGGTAAACAAAACGAAAAATAATCGTTTTCCTCACTTCATCAATTACATGTTTAAATAATAGATGCCGCACCCTTTGGGATTTCCGCGAATACAGTGTTGATGTTGTAGAACTCTCCAAAATCGTTGTTATAAAATATTATTTTGGGTATTCAGCAGATAACTTTCAAAGAAATCATTCGTTCCTTTCATATATTATTGATCTAAATCTGATCAAGCTAGAATATCAACGAGTAGTCCTCTTACAAACAAACTTGTCAATTTCTTTATACATTAACTATGTCTAACATTCAATATGAAAAACAAGAAAATAACCATTCTTTCTATATATTGAAGATCTAAGTCTGATCATGGCAATATATTGTAAGAAATCCACCCTTAAGAGGAAATCTTTCAAGCATCTCTAGCCCTACCTAGAGGATACTCCATTCAATACGATAAACAAGAAAATAACCATTCTTTCTATATATTGAAGATCTAAGTCTGATCATGCCAATATATTATCAGAAATCCACCCTTGCGAGGAAATCTTTCAAGCATCTCTAGCCCTACCTAGAGGATACTACATCACAAACAAACATTAGTTACATTTCAAAGCCAAGAACTACTGAAAAGCACAATGAAATATAGGAATAAAATTTCACTTACATGTCATAATAAATAAAATATTTCAATCAATGTTTGATTGACCAAAGCTCTGTAAAAATTGCGCAACCTTTTTCATTCTCTTTAGAACTCATCAGCAGAGATATATGTTCAATTCAAAAACATAATTACTATAAAAAAATAGGAAAACATTTTTTTGTAAAAAATGACAGGAAATATTTATTTAGTTGACACATATCAAAAATAAAAAAGAATCACTCTTTTTTAGAGCCCCATAGCTCGTGTAGTTTTTAAAAAATAAATATCTTGTATTTCTGCTTACATCATTGTTATAAAATATTATTTTGGGTATTCAGCAGATAACTTTCAAAGAAATCATTCGTTCCTTTCATATATTATTGATCTAAATCTGATCAAGCTAGAATATCAACGAGTAGTCCTCTTACAAACAAACTTGTCAATTTCTTTATACATTAACTATGTCTAACATTCAATATGAAAAACAAGAAAATAACCATTCTTTCTATATATTGAAGATCTAAGTCTGATCATGGCAATATATTGTAAGAAATCCACCCTTAAGAGGAAATCTTTCAAGCATCTCTAGCCCTACCTAGAGGATACTCCATTCAATACGATAAACAAGAAAATAACCATTCTTTCTATATATTGAAGATCTAAGTCTGATCATGCCAATATATTATCAGAAATCCACCCTTGCGAGGAAATCTTTCAAGCATCTCTAGCCCTACCTAGAGGATACTACATCACAAACAAACATTAGTTACATTTCAAAGCCAAGAACTACTGAAAAGCACAATGAAATATAGGAATAAAATTTCACTTACATGTCATAATAAATAAAATATTTCAATCAATGTTTGATTGACCAAAGCTCTGTAAAAATTGCGCAACCTTTTTCATTCTCTTTAGAACTCATCAGCAGAGGTAGGGCTAGAGATGCTTGAAAGATTTCCTCTTAAGGGTGGATTTCTTACAATATATTGCCATGATCAGACTTAGATCTTCAATATATAGAAAGAATGGTTATTTTCTTGTTTTTCATATTGAATGTTAGACATAGTTAATGTATAAAGAAATTGACAATTGATCTTGAGGTCTGTTGACGGTCTATAATCCCTGGAACATTCGTATCGAAAACCGGATGTGTCGAGTTAATTCACATTAACACTCGCCCTTCTGGTTGCTTTACGGAGGTTCGATAGGGATTTTTTTATGCGTTTTTTGAGAAATAGAGTCCGTTATTCAAAAGATCAAAACGTGGTTTCCACGTACAAAAATTAATCCCTCCGCAGAGAAATTCTTCGGTTGGGATTTTTTTATGCAAAAATTCAGGAAATTAAAAGGTACCTAAACCCCCAACGAGGGAATTCAGGTCCAGAGAGAGCGTCATTACCGATCTGTGGTAGTGCAGCCTTGGTCCATTGTTCGGCTATCGAAGTGCATCTTATCTCGAACCCGCCTGGGAGGTAGAAGAACGGGGTAATACGCGACTGGCGCCCCCTGAGAAATAAATTGGTGTCGCGTCATTTTGACGCCCGGTAGTGCGTTCTTCTACATTGACATACTTCGTTAATCGTTATGCGACATATTTGTCGAGTTTTATTACCGGTGTCTACTGCTGCTGCTCGGGAATACCACGACACTTATTATCAGTGACATTTCTAACAGAGATTCAAGAATAAGGCAATCCAAACCACGTGACTGTCAACATGGCGTCAAGGGCAAACATTCGTTTTCATTCGTTAAACGTTTGTATTTTTTCGTCATACCTCCTTCGTAAATATATTCTAATTCCATTGTTTTATCGATCGTAAGTGACACTTTATGTACCAAATACTTGTGTCATCGGGCCCAAGGCCCAAAGGCCTTAAAATATTTTTTTTTATAAAACAAATTAGTTGGACAATAATTTATTTTATTATGCCTAAATAAATGCCGCAATGCAGCTTCCTGTAATTATACCTATCATTAAACAAACATCTCTCTAGCCAAGAGACTACCTAAAATGTCATGCATTCATTCCTTAAGAAAGTAAACATCACAACGTGATGTGCACGCTTCGCCAGTCGGCAAGCAAATGAAGGGTCCAGAAAATAAAGTTCGTATTTAACTGAGAACGCGCAGCCCGGTTAGGCTCCGCCCACCGGTCATGCACGTTTCCAGCGCTGCCATTGGCCTGAGGCCGTAGTATAAATATAAACGATAGGATAAATACAGGTAGCCCACCCAAGACCCTGCGGGTACCGGACAAACAACCGTCCAGTACCTGTAGTCCCCCTAGCTCCGGGCAGACCAAAAATGCTACCAAAGCAGTTAGGTCTGCCCTTCCTCGAGCTACACAGCTCATCCTTACCCTACCGATGATCCGGATGACAGGATGCCTCTTGGTATCTTGTGTACCGGCAGTCACTCCCGCCACAACCCCAAAACACCCAACAGACCGATGACTACCCCCCGGGGGGCAAACAAGCTGGCGAAGAAAAGAAGACGAAGACAGAAGAACGCCAGAAGAGGCCTTAGCCAGCAAGGTCCAACGAGCCAGGACCCAGGGAGGTGGGCCGAAATCGTCTGCACCGCTCACATTTGTGAGTGGGGCCGACGTAAAGTAAGCTCGCCCGCCCTGCACGAGGCTGGTCCCCGGTCTACAGCGATGTATTGGGGTAAAGGGCAATAGTCCTGCCCGGCCCCAGTCATCCGAGACCGACATCTTTAGCCAAGAATATTGGCGATACAGGTAGCGGGGCGCAAACCAGTCAGTCGGGTTCCAGAAGCGCACGAGTGCACATCGTCAGTATTAGCTCTTGAAATTTTAATTGTTTTGTTTTGTTGCTGCTGGTTTAGTAAAAAGTAAAGTAAAGTCATTTTGCATTTTAAATTAGAATCAAATTCAAGTAGGGAAGTACCTCTCGAGATTTTGGGGTGTACAAGGAGACACACCCAAAATCTTTTATAGAAGAATTTCGTTACAATACTGATACTCATTCAAAACGACCACCGAGGGAATCTAAAAAAATCGTACATACTGATGCAACGCCGACTCAGCCGACGAGGGAGTTTTCAACGCTGGTGCAGGATCTGGACATAAGGTAAGTGAGGACAGAAGAGGAGTGAGGACAGAAGACGCCGCTTACGGAGGATTAATTAAAACCCTCCGTCTTTTCCAAGACGACATAAAATCGTTACAAATAAATCGCAACGCTTCGGCAGTTCCAAGCCCAAGTCCAGTCCTAGTGTCCTCCGAGCTTACCTCCTTGTGAACCTCACCTGCAACGTCCGTATCCATATCCTCCGAGCCGCCTACGCCACAGACCAAACTTCGAGCCCACCGCCTGAATCCCAAGTGATACCTCCAGTTCCAACCCCTGGATCACCACCTCGACCTTCGTCCGTATCCGAACCCGAAACTCCAAAGCTCCGCATCCTCGAACTAATATTTTTCTTTCCTTAGCTACCACGGTACCTTGGTACCGAGCCTCACCCCTTAAGGGGTTGCAACTCCTGGTGGTTTCTCTTAGGGCTCACCGACGCCAACGTTCTTGACGTCAGTGCCCTGGGAGGAAGCGTGCCACGTCGGTTGTAAATGTGGTAAGTTAGAGCGAGTTACCTCCGGACGACACCCTCACCGGTGTTGAGCTCCACGGGGTGCTCTCTCGAGCTTGCCTAGTGCCGGGAATAAGAGACAGACGTGTGTAGAGTCAGACAATCATAAATAACCAAATTTTCAGATAGGGACCGACAGGTGATTGCGCCTTGCACGTGGCCCTCAGTCACGGGCGCCGTCACCAAGGACTAGGGGGTTTTCTTACTTTCTTCGACGGACACCGCAGTGCATTTGCCGGTGTCCAAAAAAATCAAAGAAACATGCAATCAAATAATACCTACGAATTCCCACATCCGTGGGATGAAATTTTAAACGTCGCAACCAGCGACATAAGCGAGGGCTCACCCCCAGGCCACTACGTCCCCATGGCCGCCCCGTCGCCTCACGACGCCTACGACGCCGGGGACGCTTTGGGCCTGGCTGGGCCGGGCCTTCGTGGACATGGCGCCCAACGTGGGGCCTCTAAATTCAGGGGGAATTTGGGGACCTACGATAACCCAACCGGCAACGACAGGATTGGTGCCACAGGAAGCACACGTTTCAAGGGTGATTTACACCCCGTGGTACCAAAATAACTATCAAATTTCCACGCCGTTGGACTCTAGAAGGGGCCCAGCGGTGGAAGTGTTCCCAGAGGAACGGGACGACGCCTGCAGCGAGATATGCGCAGGTGAGCATTGTGAAGTCTTTGGCCACCCTTCAGGGGCCGAAAGAGGATCGCAGGGACCACAAATGATGGCCCATGGGCAAGAGAGATACACACGGGACAGGCAGCCGGAAGTGGCAGCTTGTAACCCCATGGTATCAGGGAAACAGGGAACAGACAATGCACAGGGCACACCGAACATTACATTAGAATTAGTAAAGGCCATGACCGAGCTAGTGTCAAGAATTGAGACCACGAATAAGCCTAAGGAGCCGGTCCCGGTGTTTGAGGGTAAAGATAGCGAAGATCCGCGGGAATTCCTAGCAGAGACCGAAAGGTACTTTGCAAGGAAAAGAATAATAACAGAGGACCAAGGCTATGTGGCAGCCAGCCTGTTGAAAGGAAAGGCGAAGGAGTGGAATGAGCTTTTTAAATACGAGCGCTCTGATTTTCGCACCTTCAGCAGGAGGCTGTTAAACAGATACGACGATTCGGCATTCTTGAGCGGGCTCACAAGCAGCTTCAATGGGCGAAAACAAGGCCCCAACGAGCTCGTGGCCACGTTCATTATGGACAAGTGGCAGCTCGCCAAAAGACTTAGGGTCCTACCGGATCCGCGCGAACGGATGCGGCATATTGTTGAGCTCCTCTCGCCGGAGCTGAGACCGTTCCTGAGGAATAAGCCCTTCAGGGACGTGGGGGATTTCGTTCAACAGGCAGAGGACGTAGAAACCGACGTAAGCCAGACAAAGCGCAAACAAATGAGGGCGGCAGCGCCAGCCCAAGCCCCGAGCCGGCCGGCAGGAGATAACAACCCTGCAAGACGGCCAGAGAATGCGACTAGCAACGCGCAACAAAGAAACGAAGGGCCAGCTACCCCGTGCCGGTTTTGCGGGGGATGGCATTTTCATCGCGACTGCCCAAGACGGACAGACGCTGACAGGCCAAGACCTCCACGGGAAGGTGCCCCACAGGCACGCACCCAGATGAATGGGGCGTCGGCGTCGCAGCGACCGGACGCGAGACAGGAAAACATGCCCCTCGCCCCCTAACAACACCACGATGTCGAACAAGGCCCCACATATGCAGGTCAGCAGCCTGCACCACGTCACAGCCGGCAATACACGGACTCCGAGGCTAGGCGTGGTCCTGGGGTCGCGCAATCAGCGGGTATTGGCGCTTCTGGACAGTGGAGCCAGCCACTCGTTTGTGCGTCAAGGGGTGTTGAACGACAGACGCGTCCAAGCTGTGACGCTGGTGGTCCAATTGGCCGACGCGCGCCAATCGGTGGAAACGCTAGGCAAAGTACGACAAACGATCGCCATCGGAGGATATACTTCGGAAGTAGACCTCCACGTATTGAAAGACATGTCGGACGACGTGATACTGGGGCGGGATTGGATGGCCCGCGAGGGAGCCGTCTTAGATTTCCCTAACAGGTGTGTTTACTTTGGGTCTGCTGCCAGGCACAGCGTGTTCTGGCAGGATCACGGCCCGCCGTCGACACGGGAAAGTACACCAGTTGTTCTGGAAGAGGGTCAGGCCCCCCCAGGAGAAAGAGAACGATACGAAAGGGCGCTAAATACTTTTGCAGACGTATTCACTGAGGGTTTACAACAACCCACCACCAAGGTTTGCCAACACCGCATTAAATTAAAACATGACAAACCATTCAAAATTCGGAGAACCCAGTTCTCACTAAACAAACGCCGGGTGATACAAGAGGAGGTCACCAAGATGCTGGCCTCTGGTGTCATCCGGCGCAGTCATAGCCAGTACAGTTCACCAGTGGTGATTGTAACAAAAAAAAATGGGAAGCCAAGGTTCTGTGTCGATTACAGACAGCTCAACGCCCTCACGGAGGATGAGGTAGCGCAACTCCCACCCGTCCGGGAGACCATCAAGGAGCTGGGAGAGGCCCAGGTGTTCAGCAGCTTGGACCTCCGCAGTGGGTATTGGCAAATACCCTTAGCGGAGGAAAGCATCCCACTAACAGCGTTTAGCACCCCGGAGGGTGCAACTTACGAATTCACGGTGATGCCGTTTGGCCTGCAGGGCGCGCCGGGCACTTTCACGAAAATGATGGCTGAGGTTTTGTCCGGCATGCTCGATAATTTCGTGAAAGTGTACCTCGACGACATCATCGTGTATTCAGACAACCACGATGAACACCTGGTGCACTTACAGCTCGTACTGGAACGGTTGCAAGTACACGGGGCTGCGCTGCGCGCTAGAGAAGTGCAGATTCGGGGCAGAAGCCCTTGATTACCTAGGACACAGAATCACAGCACGACATAATGAACCAACGGAGCACCACGTGCTCCAGACCAAAGAGTACCCAACTCCGCGGACTATGAAGGAGCTGCGCGGGTTCCTGGGCACGGCAGGCTGGCTCCGGGAATATGTCAAAGATTTCGCCATCCTTGCCGCGCCACTTACAAACCTAACGGGGAAGAACCGATTCGCCTGGACGCCCCAGGCAGAGGAGGCTTTCCAAGCGCTCAAGGACGCGTTGTCGAGGCCATTAAAACTACACCGGCCTAACCCGCAAGAACACTTCTACCTACAGACAGATGCGAGCTCGATCGGGATGGGATGTGTCCTCTGGCAAAAGGACGAACAAGGGCACCGAAAGATCATATCGTGCTCTAGCGCCAAGTTCAACGCCACCGAACGCCGATATCATATTAACGAGCAAGAGGTGCTGGCCGTAATATACGCCTGCAAGCGATATAGTCAGCACCTCGAGGACAAACGCTTTACACTAATTACGGATAGCAAGGCGCTCGTGTGGCTTGACAAGTACAAGGACGAGAGGGCCAAGCTGACGCGCTGGGCCCTCTTATTACAGGAATTTAAGTTTGACGTGGTGCACTGCCCCGGCCGGGAGAATGAACTACCAGACATGCTGTCTCGGTACCCGGCAGATACCCCTCAGGCCATCACGGACGTGGTGTGCGACGAGAGGTTACTGCCGCCCGCGCCAAGGCAGGAACAAGTGCACCTCGAGGTCATAGACGCGGGAAACGAATCGCTTTTCGAGGCTATCCAGCAGGCCCAACTGGCCGACCTTCGCTGCCAGACCATGGTAGCTCACTGGCACCAATACATGGCTGGTGAACGAGGGCACAGATACAAAAGTACCTAGTAGAAGACGGCCTACTCTATAATGTTGAGACGGAGAATAAACTCCTCCTCGTCCCGGAGCCGCTCCAACAAAGAGTGATACTAGCCCACCATGACTCGGTGCTAGCCGAACATCCGGGGCGAGATGAGACACACCGACAGATCACACAGCGGTATTTCTGGCCAGGTTTATGGAAGCAGGTGAAAGAGCATGTGCGCTACTGCCTCATCTGCGCCTCCACTAAGGCCAGCGCACGCCAGCCAGCGGCGCCTTTACGGCCACGGCCGCCGACAAGACCGTGGCAATGTATTAGTCTCGACCCCATGGGCCCTTACCCTGAAACCACGAGCGGCAACCGATTCATCATTGTAGTAAGCGATTTGTTCAGTAAATGGGTGGAAGCTTTTCCTACCGCTTTCGCCACTTCGGCGGAAATCATCAGGTGCCTAGAGCTCGTGTTTTCACGGTGGGGATACCCTGAAACAATCATCACGGACAACGTGAATCAATTTCACAGCGATCTCTGGGAGAGCTTCACCACCAGGTTCCATATCCAGCACTTTACATGCCCTATATTCCACGCGCGCGCCAATCCTGTTGAACGCCGCAACCAAGAACTTAAGAAGGCCCTGCGGGCCCAAATTATGAGAACCCCTCATACCTCGTGGGATGGGAGATTGCATGAAATTTTATTCGCCCTGCGGCGACGACAGAATCAGGCCACAGGATTGTCTCCTTCAGAGGCTCTCCTGGGGGCTGACCTCGCCCTCCCAGGGTCCTGGCGACACCCAATGGAGAGACAACCAGTAGATAATACCCCGAGGGCACGAGAAGAACGAATTGAGAGAGCGCAACGACGCCAAGTGATCATACAGAGAGATTTGTTCCCGGAGCCGCGAAACGCGCCGGTTCAACTCGTTGTGGGGCAGAGGGTCTTGGCACGGACCCATGACGTAGAACGACGCGAGTTCGGGAGAACGTGGTCCGGACCACACGTCATTAGGACAATTTTGGGGGATGGGGTGTATGAAGTGGAGAGACCTGATGGTATTTACCCCATCCATATAGATGACTTACGGCCACTACCTCCTGCTCGAGCCCCTCAGGACGCGCTGCGCGAGGGGGACTCGAGTGATAGCGACATGGACGCTGAGGAAGCCCCTCAGTAGTGTTAGTGAAAATTAAAAATTAAATTCAACCTAGTGTTCATAACCTCATAAGTTCAATTGTTCCTAACGTAGCGGTAGTATTAATTAAATTCAACCTGGTGTTCATAATCTCATAAGTTTAATTGTTCCTAACGTAGCAGTAGTGTTAACTTAAATTAGACTCATAGCTTTCATAACCAGTAATCGTAGTTGTTCTTCAATTAGTGTAGCGCCTAAGCAAGGTAAAATAAGTCAGACCTAGTCAATTAGTTAATCCGAGTGCCGACTCAGGGACCCCGCGAAGGAAAAGATAGCAGCAGACTTTGGGGACTGGGTTGGGTATCGCTCTCTCAATACGCTTCGTATTTCGCCGGCAAGAGGCAGAAGACAGAAGCCATCAACCTAATTTTAAGTACCTTTGTTCCTCTGATCAATTCCTTTGATCCTTGTTAGTTTGTAAGGACCTAATGTAACCATTGTCTCTTTGTAAATGTTTTTTGGAAAAAATTAATAAAGAAACAAAACAGCATAACATTAGACACTCCACACACACACACTGCGGATCTCGAGAGGGGCGTGTCATCGGGCCCAAGGCCCAAGGCCCAAAGGCCTTAAAATATTTTTTTTTATAAAACAAATTAGTTGGACAATAATTTATTTTATTATGCCTAAATAAATGCCGCAATGCAGCTTCCTGTAATTATACCTATCATTAAACAAACATCTCTCTAGCCAAGAGACTACCTAAAATGTCATGCATTCATTCCTTAAGAAAGTAAACATCACAACGTGATGTGCACGCTTCGCCAGTCGGCAAGTAAATGAAGGGTCCAGAAAATAAAGTTCGTATTTAACTGAGAACGCGCAGCCCGGTTAGGCTCCGCCCACCGGTCATGCACGTTTCCAGCGCTGCCATTGGCCCGAGGCCGTAGTATAAATATAGACGATAGGATAAATACAGGTAGCGGGGTTCAACCAACGACAGGTCACGGCAGCGCTGTTCCTGGACGTTGCCAAAGCCTTCGACAGGGTCTGGCACGATGGTCTCCTAGCCAAAATGATGAGTATGGGTTACCCCATTGCACTCGTCAAGCTAGTGAGATCGTACCTCCACAGGAGACAGATGAGGGTGAAGATCGTGGACAAGGTGTCCACGTACAGAACAATGGAGGCAGGAGTCCCCCAAGGCTCAGTGCTGTCCCCCCACTTGTTCTCCATCTTCACATCCGATCTACCCCGGACGGAGAGGACCTCCATGGCCCTCTACGCCGATGACACAGCCCTGACTGCCAGATCCTGGAGTGCCAGACTAGCCACCAGAAACCTCCAGGAGGCGGCCACCCTCCTAGAGGACTGGTGCAACAGATGGAAGGTAGCCGTCAACGCCGAGAAGAGCAAGGCGGTACTCTTCAAGAAGGTAAGAAAACAAAACCCCACAGGTCACGTTTCCATGTTTGGAGAGGACATCCAATGGCACGACTCCGCCAACTACCTTGGCGTGGTCATGGACAAAGGCCTAACATGGAGACTGAACACGGAGGCCATCGTCAAGAAGGCCAGGAGGACGAGAGCCCTAATCTACCCGATGACGGGTAGACAGAGCAGACTCAACCTGAGGAATAAGCTCACGCTTATCAGGTCCCTCATCCGGCCTCAGCTGACGTACGCTTCGGTAGCTTGGGGCTACCAAGCAAAGAGCTACCTCCATCAGATCCAGAGAGTGGAGAACGTCGCCCTCAGATCGGCCGTCGACGCACCCTGGTTCATCCGCAACGAGGACATCTACAGGGACCTGGAATACACCCCGGTCACTGAGATCATCAAGCAGAGAGCCAGAAAGATGTACGCCCTTGCCGAGGAGCATGGGAACCCACTAGTCAGGGAGGCAAAACAAGAGATCCCCCTGATGTTGGTTCAGGTCCCCCACAGTGAGGAGAAAATCCTATCGGTGAACCGCTGCTGTTCACTGGTGGTCCGCACTGAGAGGCAGAAAGCCGCCCTGGCAATCGCACAGTGTCACCGCTGTCAGCGATTCGGCCATGCCCAGGGGAGATGCACCGCACAGGCCAAGTGTGTGAAGTGCGCTGAACCACACCACTCCGGGGACTGCGAGAAGCCCCGAAATGTACCGGCGAAGTGTGCCAACTGCCAGGGGGCACATCCAGCCAGTTACAGAGGGTGCCCCAAGTACCCCAAGAAGACGGCGGCGGCGAAACCAACCCCCGCAGCCAAGCCAACCCAGTCCGGTGCTGCCCCTAAAAAGGCAACACCCACAACTGGAGGCCTGAGCTACGCCAGGGTAGCTCAGGGCAAGGCAGGGAAGGGACAGAACCCAGGCAGCAGGCACCCGCTGAGGCCCAAAACCTCACCGCGGTGCTTGCACAAATGCAACAGATGTGCTCAGCAATGAGCGCATTTTTTGCACAAATGCCAGCATTTACTAATGTATAATGTTGTTTCAGGTCAAACCAGGGTTCCTGCAGGTCGCATCGTGGAATGTCAACGGACTGCGAGAGAGAAAACTCGAGGTAGAGGAACTCCTCGCCAGGGGTGACATAGACATCATGGCACTGCAGGAAACGAAGCTGCGACCAGACCAGGCTATCAACTTCCCAGGCTACCACGTATACAGGAAGGACTGGACCGGGCCATACAGACGAGTAATGAGAGGAGTAGCCCTGCTAGTGAAGACGAGCATCGCACACCACCCGATCCTACTCCCAGAGACGGAGAACCTGCAGGCCACAGCCATAGTAGTGTCCACGGCACGAAATGGCGACATCAGAGTGGTCTCCTGCTACCAGCCACCCAACAACATGCTGCTAGACGCAGACCTGGACTTGGTTCTTCCCCCAGGGACCCAGACGGTTGCCATCGGCGACTTCAACGCCAAGTCCCCGGAATGGCACAGTAGGATTACAAACACTCGAGGACGAAAGCTACTGCGATTCCTGGGACGACACGATGGCAACCTGCTGGTCCTTGGCCCGGAGGGACCGACCCATGACAATGGTGTTGGGAGGCCGGACGTCCTGGACATTGCGATGCTGAAGGAGATCCCCCTCGAAGCCGAAATCACCGCCATGATGGATGGTTCCACCGATCACAGCCCCATTCTCCTAGAACTAGGAGAAAAGGACGGTGAGAACACGACAACATTCATCAAAAGGAGGACGGACTGGGAAGTGTTCCGTGCAGAACTGCAGAGGAACATCGCACACATTCCCAGACTCGAAACCGAGGCAGACGTGGAGAGGGCCATCACCTCCCTGGAGGACCAGATCCAGGCGGCACTAAGGGTAAGTACCACCGAGACGGAAACAAGGCGAGCACCAGCTCCCCTGGCCAACCTCCCAGAGGAAACCAGGCAGCTGATACGGGACAGACGAAGTGCCAAGAGACGGGCCCAGAGAACCCGACTCCCGGAGGACAGGAGATACTACAACACCCTGAGCCGGAGAGTCAAGGCCGCCCTTCAGGAACAAAGACAAGAAGGGTGGCAACGCCACCTGGAATCCCTGGACACGCAGGACAGGAGCATCTGGACCACCCAACGGGCCCTGCGAAACCGGCGGACTCCCATGCCCCCGATCCACGGAGAGAATGGTGTTGTCTACACTCGCCAGGAAAAAGCCGAGGCTTTTGCCGACAGCTTGGAACTGCAGTGTAGGGAAAACCAACTCGATGATGAGGACGAGGACTGGGAGGACGACGTGAGGCGCAGGGTACGTAGGATGAACCGTCTGCCAGATGTAGACCACATCCCCCCGACCACCACCGAGGAGGTCAAGGAGATCCTAAGGAGCCTAAAACCCAGGAAAGCTCCAGGATGTGATGGCATTGGGAACATCGCCCTCAAGAAGCTGCCCCGGAAAGGAGTAGCGGCGATGGTCAACATCATCAACGCAATGTTGAGGTTGAGACACTTCCCTTCCAGGTGGAAAAAGGCCGACGTCATAGTCATCCCAAAGCCAGGTAAGAACCTAATGTTTCCTTCCTCTTACAGGCCAATCAGTCTACTCCCAGCGATGAGTAAGGTAGCCGAACGAGTCATACTCAAGAGGATAGCCGAGAAGACAGAAGAGCTGGAAGTCCTCCCAGACGAGCAGTTCGCCTTCAGGACAGGGCACTCCACCGAACTCCAAGTGCTCCGCCTCACCGAGGAGGTCACGAAGGGGTTCAACCAACGACAGGTCACGGCGGCGCTGTTCCTGGACGTTGCCAAAGCCTTCGACAGGGTCTGGCACGACGGTCTCCTAGCCAAAATGATGAGTATGGGTTACCCCATTGCACTCGTCAAGCTAGTGAGATCGTACCTCCACAGGAGACAGATGAGGGTGAAGATCGTGGACAGGGTGTCCACGTACAGAACAATGGAGGCAGGAGTCCCCCAAGGCTCAGTCCTGTCCCCCCACTTGTTCTCCATCTTCACATCCGATCTACCCCGGACGGAGAGGACCTCCATGGCCCTCTACGCCGATGACACAGCCCTGACTGCCAGATCCTGGAGTGCCAGACTAGCCACCAGAAACCTCCAGGAGGCGGCCACCCTCCTAGAGGACTGGTGCAACAGATGGAAGGTAGCCGTCAACGCCGAGAAGAGCAAGGCGGTACTCTTCAAGAAGGTAAGAAAACAAAACCCCACAGGTCACGTTTCCATGTTTGGTGAGGACATCCAATGGCACGACTCCGCCAACTACCTTGGCGTGGTCATGGACAAAGGCCTAACATGGAGACTGAACACGGAGGCCATCGTCAAGAAGGCCAGGAGGACGAGAGCCCTAATCTACCCGATGACGGGTAGACAGAGCAGACTCAACCTGAGGAACAAGCTCACGCTTATCAGGTCCCTCATCCGGCCTCAGCTGACGTATGCTTCGGTAGCTTGGGGCTACCTCCAGCAGATCCAGAGAGTGGAAAACGTCGCCCTCAGAACGGCAGTCGATGCACCCTGGTTCATCCGCAACGAGGACATCTATAGGGACCTGGAATACACCCCGGTCACTGAGATCATCAAGCAGAGAGCCAGAAAGATGTACGCCCTTGCCGAGGAGCATGGGAACCCACTAGTCAGGGAGGCAACTGACTATGACCCAGCAGATGCTCCGAGGCACAAGCGGCCGAAGGTGCAGCTCCTGGATAACGGGTGAGTATGAGAAGCATACCACCAACCGACGATCCACCCCCACGGAAGAGACATGACGATACCCAACCACCCACCCAAGACCCTGCGGGTACCGGACAAACAACCGTCCAGTATCTGTAGTCCCCCTAGCTCCGGGCAGACCAAAAATGCTACCAAAGCAGTTAGGTCTGCCCTTCCTCGAGCTACACAGCTCATCCTTACCCTACCGATGATCCGGATGACAGGATGCCTCTTGGCATCTTGTGTACCGGCAGTCACTCCCGCCACAAACCCAAAACACCCAACAGACCGATGACTACCCCCCGGGGGGCAAACAAGCTGGCGAAGAGCAGAAGACGAAGAAAGAAGAACGCCAGAAGAGGCCTTAGCCAGCAAGGTCCAACGAGCCAGGACCCAGGGAGGTGGACCGAAATCGTCTGCACCGCTCACAATTGTGAGTGGGGCCGACGTAAAGTAAGTTCGCCCGCCCTGCACGAGGCTGGTCCCCGGTCTACAGCGATGTACTGGGGTAAAGGGCAATAGTCCTGCCCGGCCCCAGACATCCGAGACCGACATCTTTAGCCAAGAATATTGGCGATACAGGTAGCCCACCCAAGACCCTGCGGGTACCGGACAAACAACCGTCCAGTACCTGTAGTCCCCCTAGCTCCGGGCAGACCAAAAATGCTACCAAAGCAGTTAGGTCTGCCCTTCCTCGAGCTACACAGCTCATCCTTACCCTACCGATGATCCGGATGACAGGATGCCTCTTGGTATCTTGTGTACCGGCAGTCACTCCCGTCACAACCCCAAAACACCCAACAGACCGATGACTACCCCCCGGGGGGCAAACAAGCTGGCGAAGAAAAGAAGACGAAGACAGAAGAACGCCAGAAGAGGCCTTAGCCAGCAAGGTCCAACGAGCCAGGACCCAGGGAGGTGGACCGAAATCGTCTGCACCGCTCACAATTGTGAGTGGGGCCGACGTAAAGTAAGTTCGCCCGCCCTGCACGAGGCTGGTCCCCGGTCTACAGCGATGTATTGGGATAAAGGGCAATAGTCCTGCCCGGTCCCAGTCATCCGAGACCGACATCTTTAGCCAAGAATATTGGCGATACAGGTAGCGGGGCGCAAACCAGTCAGTCGGGTTCCAGCAGCGCACGAGTGCACATCGTCAGTATTAGCTCTTGAAATTTTAATTGTTTTGTTTTGTTGCTGCTGGTTTAGTAAAAAGTAAAGTAAAGTCATTTTGCATTTTAAATTAGAATCAAATTCAAGTAGGGAAGTACCTCTCGAGATTTTGGGGTGTACAAGGAGACACACCCAAAATCTTTTATAGAAGAATTTCGTTACAATACTGATACTCATTCAAAACGACCACCGAGGGAATCTAAAAAAATCGTACATACTGATGCAACGCCGACTCAGCCGACGAGGGAGTTTTCAACGCTGGTGCAGGATCTGGACATAAGGTAAGTGAGGACAGAAGACGCCGCTTACGGAGGATTAATTAAAACCCTCCGTCTTTTCCAAGACGACATAAAATCGTTACAAATAAATCGCAACGCTTCGGCAGTTCCAAGCCCAAGTCCAGTCCTAGTGTCCTCCGAGCTTACCTCCTTGTGAACCTCACCTGCAACGTCCGTATCCATATCCTCCGAGCCGCCTACGCCACAGACCAAACTTCGAGCCCACCGCCTGAATCCCAAGTGATACCTCCAGTTCCAACCCCTGGATCACCACCTCGACCTTCGTCCGTATCCGAACCCGAAACTCCAAAGCTCCGCATCCTCGAACTAATATTTTTCTTTCCTTAGCTACCACGGTACCTTGGTACCGAGCCTCACCCCTTAAGGGGTTGCAACTCCTGGTGGTTTCTCTTAGGGCTCACCGACGCCAACGTTCTTGACGTCAGTGCCCTGGGAGGAAGCGTGCCACGTCGGTTGTAAATGTGGTAAGTTAGAGCGAGTTACCTCCGGACGACACCCTCACCGGTGTTGAGCTCCACGGGGTGCTCTCTCGAGCTTGCCTAGTGCCGGGAATAAGAGACAGACGTGTGTAGAGTCAGACAATCATAAATAACCAAATTTTCAGATAGGGACCGACAGGTGATTGCGCCTTGCACGTGGCCCTCAGTCACGGGCGCCGTCACCAAGGACTAGGGGGTTTTCTTACTTTCTTCGACGGACACCGCAGTTTAGGCATTTGCCGGTGTCCAAAAAAATCAAAGAAACATGCAATCAAATAACACCTACGAATTCCCACATCCGTGGGATGAAATTTTAAACGTCGCAACCAGCGACATAAGCGAGGGCTCACCCCCAGGCCACTACGTCCCCATGGCCGCCCCGTCGCCTCACGACGCCTACGACGCCGGGGACGCTTTGGGCCTGGCTGGGCCGGACCTTCGTGGACACTTGTTGCCATTGGTGACGGGTCGTTATTTTGGATAACGTCCCTAGGGAAATAAAGTAAATTTGAGAAAATTTTCTCTTTTATATAACAAGTACCTATTGAATGTTTTAACTTTTTTGGAAGTACTTCCAGACAAGCCTTATAGTCCAATTAAATAAGTCGGCAAATCAAAATTTTGAGGTAAATACTTGAATTTTTGATATAACTTACTTTGATGTATTGGAACACGATTAATGAAAGAATTTTTTTTCTGAACCCCCGGGGAGGGGCGAAAAAAAATAAAATAAAGTGTTTTTTCAAAATTACTCAAAATGTGTTAAAGCTAGTAAAAAAAGTTTCAAACAAAAATTGTAAAGCATGAAATTTTATATAAAAATGATCTCTAGACTTTTTTTGGTATTACTAAAATTAACGGAGTTAGGCTGGTTAGAAATTAAGGGCTGATATGTACAACTTTAAAAAATCATAGCGTGCTGAAAAGTTAATGAATTTAAAAAAAATTTTTTTCTATTTACTCAGAAAAATGTGAACATTCGTTTCAGAGAAAGGGATTTTTTTTTAAATTCTTAATAAAAAAATTATAAAAATTTTAATTTTTTTATTTTCAATTAAAACCACTTTGAACGGTGAAACGATTTTTTCTTTATACCATTCTGTTCATTATTCAATATATTGAACATTTGCTTTTGAAATTTTTTTTTACCCATCATTTTCGAGCAGGTATGAATTTATTTACCTGTTTAATTTTTTTCCAAACGTAAGACACTGTTCGTGTGACGTCACGATAACTGAAAAGAAATAAAAAATGCGTACGACAAAGATAAAATGGTTTCGTAGCTGCTGCGTTGCCTACAAGACGCGTATACGTCACATCTACTGCCGTCATAAGTCATAAGGAGAATAGCCCATCTGTAAATTGTCGGTTGGCGAGGAAAGTAACAAAGGCGTTTGTTTTTTTCCCAAATAGTAAATATTAATTAAGAAAATCATATAGCTGCTTTTTATCCACTTATGTTCTTGTACTTTATAATTTTTTAATAATATTTTTAAATGCAGAACTCTTGGGTGCTCATTGCTCATATATCATTAGAATCTCATTTATGACAAATATCTAGATGCGGCTTTTCACCTTATGACGGCAGTAAGGGCATCCGCGCGTGATGTCACAACTAACCTCAAAAATATGTGTTTCTTAAGATTTAAGAGTATTACGCAACTATTATTAAAATTTCTGCCTGGTTGCCGTATCTTCAACTAAAATCTAGTTCAGTGTAATGTTTATCAAGTTCTAAATACTTTGTCCCAATAAAATAGGACTCTTTTTGTAGGTTGGAAATCTAACCTGTAATTAGCAGTCTATTTCTATTAATCAACAATATTGAAAAATTATTTACGCGAATTTTTAAATACTTGCTTAGAGCCAATACCGGCTCCAAGCTAAAAATGCGTATACAAACATTAAAAATGAGAATAAACTTGAAAAACTTAAAATGCAAGGTTATGTTGGTTACATGATGCAGAGGCCCGATATCTCAATGCAGCAGTTGTGAATGTTTTATTGAATAAATGCTCCTACAAATTGTTAACAAAATTTTTAATTGTGGTCAAGTATAATAAGATTGTTTTGCGAAATCTACATACTTATACACGCTTCGTTTTATGTACATTTTGGTAATAGGTATTAGACACGTGGAATTTTGTTTTCATGATCTAAATATTTTTAAAATTAATCTTTGAATTGTAATGAAAGAAATTATTATTACTGTCAATACTTGCTGATTTCTACTAAATTTAGAATTATTTCTTTGACATTATTGATATAAATTAAAAATAAAGTACACAATATAATTTTTTTTTGCGAGAAAATTTTGCAGACGAATTATTGGAGTATTGGAAATAATTGTTTGAAACATCGTTTTAAATTAGTCGAAATTCGCGTATTTTAACCAAGGTTGCAAAAAATGTTTTTTTTTATGCATTTTCGATTAAATTAATAAACTATTCCGTAATGTAGAAGTAAAAAATTATTTGCAAAAATGAATATTTGCAATAGTGAAAATTATTTTTTTTCCACATTAACAATTGAAATAATTTTTCTTCTTAATTTCTGACATTACTTATTTTTTTAGATTACAAAATTTCAATTATTTTAATTTATTATTTTTTAAGACCATAAGAAATTATTATAAAAATTATTATAATTGTAGACATATTTTAAAAATTGTGTACACAGAAATATATTAATCAACATTTTTTTTTGGATCATTAATTTCAATTTTGCATGAAAAAAAAATGACATTTAAAAAAAAAATGATCGATACATTTCCATTAAAATAGATCATTGATGTTATTCTATTCCTAATCTAAATAAAAATAAACAGTTTAAAAAATAAAATTGCATAAATTAAATAATAAATAATTGAACCATTTTTTGGATGGATGGATAATAATAATTAGAAGAAAATAATTCATTCTTAAAACAAAATGTATGATCCATTCTATATTAAATTAATCTTATGAAAAGTTAAAATAAGAATTATTAAAAATAAAGTTGTTAACAATTTTTAGGAGCATCTGTTCACCAAAACATACACCACCGCTGCATTGAGATATATAGACTAGTTCACAAGTTCAAAGCCGTGTTAATGCTTATTAAAGCTCGTGAAAATATGAGTGATGGGATTCGGAATGACACCTAGAAAAATGTGCAAAAGTTTCAAATCCGCATATAAACAATTGCAAAAAGATAGAAAACTTAGCAATAACTGTACAATAGCTTTAAAAATTGGTAAACCATTTAGCAAATTATGTTAAACGGAACAAATTCCAATTCAGGAGATCATTATAGGTACTTTGAAACTTAACCTCGCATATTATCTATAAATGCAGATGAGAGTAGATATAAACAACTTACAAATTATCCAGTAGAAGATGTTGACTACACACAGGTACATTTGCTAGGTAGTTTTCCAATTTTTTAAAGGTATTTATCCACTTATTGCGAAGTTTTTGTCTTTAGAAGAACTGTGCATTGACACGTCTTCTGAACAATATGTACTGCACTGAGGCACTGAATAATATCTTTTACTCTTACTGTCATTTTAGAACATTAATTGATATTATGAGGCAACTTTGTGCTATTACATATATAGACCATTTTAATATTTCTTGAAAAACATTAAAGGTAAACAAAACGAAAAATAATCGTTTTCCTCACTTCATCAATTACATGTTTAAATAATAGATGCCGCACCCTTTGGGATTTCCGCGAATACGGTGTTGATGTTGTAGAACTCTCCAAAATCGTCCTAAGTTGAAGACAGAATCAAAATTCGACTTAGGCAAAAATTTCATTTAAAGACATTTTTAAGACTCTGCGGAGGCACAGATCAGTCCATAAGGACCGTTTTGGGTTCTATAAGGCATTGGAAATGAGCTGAATTCGAAGAAACACCGAATTTTCACTTAGGAAAAATGTTTTTGGTTCAGGATATGAAAGCAAAAGTATATAACGACAAAGATTTATGAATAATATACTTTTTCAAAGGTACCACAAATTGGACTTTGAAAAATAATATTTTTGAAAGGGCGTCGAAATTTGGCTCAAGAATCGATTTATCCAAAGTACGCGAAAATTTCACTTGCAGACTAATTTTTCAAAACTGCGTTGAAATTTGACTTGAAAATCGATTTTTCAAAAGTACGCCAAAATTTCACCCGCAGATTAATTTTTCAAAACTACCTCGAAATTTGGCTTGAAAATCGATTTTTCAAAATACGCCAAAATTTCACCCGCAGATTAATTTTTCAAAACTACCTTGAATTTTGGCTTGAAAATTGATTTTTCAAAAGTACGCCGAAATTGGTCTTAAAATAGATTTTTCAAAAGTACCACAAAATCAGTTTAAAAAGTACCACGAAAATATACTTTGAAATATTTTTTATTTTTTTTTATTCCTCCACCAAAGACATTGACCTTTGATGTACGGTCATTGAAAGCCCAATTCTAAAGTATGAGCATAAAATTTTAGCGATGCACTGCATTCAAAAGGCAAAATAGAAGATTTTGACAAAGCCGGCGTAGTGCCGATAAGCAAAAATTGATAAAAATCAATGCACATGTACAAGGCCGGTTTCTCGTATAGAAAGAGTTTGGATTGACTCAGCGGCTCGCAATTTGGTCGAACGCGTTGAGTGGTCCAGACAAAGCAATGGTAGGAAAGCCAATAGCAGGGCTTTTCAAATGACAAAGTTATAGAGGAAAACGCCTTGTGCATAAAAAACCAAAAATTCAATTTTGCCTAAAAGTCGCTCGAAGGGGGGTTGCTGCCACATCGATAATATTGAACAACTGCATAGGAGCAAGTAAATCGTGGACTGATCGAACGCCATTAAACTTATGCAGTTATGAGTCCTCACGAATGTGTTTGAGTACGTGAATCTCCACGATACAAGAACTTTAAAGCTAAGTAGTCTAACGAAACTAAATTCATTTAGTAAAACTTTTTTAAGTTAATATCAGTCAGCCGTAATTATAAATTACAAATAGTCTCAGACTTCTCTAAAAAGCTTGCATTTTGATTCTGAGAAGGTATGCATGAATCTTTTCTACCTAATCGATCGTTAGCGTAAGCGCTCTCGCTTGTATGGTCTGAAAGTCATTTACCTTGATTGAGGAAGGCACGATTCTTATCTTGAGAATTTTGTATAACCATTTCTGTTAAATAAACGGATTCTTTGAACTATTGTTTCTTAATTGATCTTGAGGTCTGTTGACGGTCTATAATCCCTGGAACATTCGTATCGAAAACCGGATGTGTCGAGTTAATTCACATTAACACTCGCCCTTCTGGTTGCTTTACGGAGGTTCGATAGGGATTTTTTTATGCGTTTTTTGAGAAATAGAGTCCGTTATTAACAGATCAAAACGTGGTTTCCACGTACAAAAATTAATCCCTCCGCAGAGAAATTCTTCGGTTGGGATTTTTTTATGCAAAAATTCAGGAAATTAAAAGGTACCTAAACCCCTAACGAGGGAATTCAGGTCCAGAGAGAGCGTCATTACCGATCTGTGGTAGTGCAGTCTTGGTCCATTGTTCGGCTATCGAAGTGCATCTTATCTCGAACCCGCCTGGGAGGTAGAAGAACGGGGTAATACGCGACTGGCGCCCCCTGAGAAATAAATTGGTGTCGCGTCATTTTGACGCCCGGTAGTGCGTTCTTCTACATTGACATACTTCGTTAATCGTTATGCGACATATTTGTCGAGTTTTATTACCGGTGTCTACTGCTGCTGCTCGGGAATACCACGACACTTATTATCAGTGACATTTCTAACAGAGATTCAAGAATAAGGCAATCCAAACCACGTGACTGTCAACATGGCGTCAAGGGCAAACATTCGTTTTCATTCGTTAAACGTTTGTATTTTTTCGTCATACCTCCTTCGTAAATATATTCTAATTCCATTGTTTTATCGATCGTAAGTGACACTTTATGTACCAAATACTTGTTGCCATTGGTGACGGGTCGTTATTTTGCATAACGTCCCTAGGGAAATAAAGTAAATTTGAGAAAATTTTCTCTTTTATATAACAAGTACCTATTGAATGTTTTAACTTTTTTGGAAGTACTTCCAGACAAGCCTTATAGTCCAATTAAATAAGTCGGCAAATCAAAATTTTGAGGTAAATACTTGAATTTTTGATATAACTTACTTTGATGTATTGGAACACGATTAATGAAAGAATTTTTTTTTCTGAACCCCCGGGGAGGGGCGAAAAAAAATAAAATAAAGTGTTTTTTCAAAATTACTCAAAATGTGTTAGAGCTAGTAAAAAAAGTTTCAAACAAAAATTGTAAAGCATGAAATTTTATATAAAAATGATCTCTAGACTTTTTTTGGTATTACTAAAATTAACGGAGTTAGGCTGGTTAGAAATTAAGGGCTGATATGTACAACTTTAAAAAATCATAGCGTGTTGAAAAGTTAATGAATTTAAAAAAAATTTTTTTCTATTTACTCAGAAAAATGTGAACATTCGTTTCAGAGAAAGGGATTTTTTTTTAAATTCTTAATAAAAAAATTATAAAAATTTTAATTTTTTTATTTTCAATTAAAACCACTTTGAACGGTGAAACGATTTTTTCTTTATACCATTCTGTTCATTATTCAATATATTGAACATTTGCTTTTGAAATTTTTTTTTACCCATCATTTTCGAGCAGGTATGAATTTATTTACCTGTTTAATTTTTTTCCAAACGTAAGACACTGTTCGTGTGACGTCACGATAACTGAAAAGAAATAAAGAATGCGTACGACAAAGATAAAATGATTTCGTAGCTGCTGCGTTGCCTACAAGACGCGTATACGTCACATCTACTGCCGTCATAAGTCATAAGGAGAATAGCCCATCTGTAAATTGTCGGTTGGCGAGGAAAGTAACAAAGGCGTTTGTTTTTTTCCCAAATAGTAAATATTAATTAAGAAAATCATATAGCTGCTTTTTATCCACTTATGTTCTTGTACTTTATAATTTTTTAATAATATTTTTAAATGCAGAACTCTTGGGTGCTCATTGCTCATATATCATTAGAATCTCATTTATGACAAATATCTAGATGCGGCTTTTCACCTTATGACGGCAGTAAGGGCATCCGCGCGTGATGTCACAACTAACCTCAAAAATATGTGTTTCTTAAGATTTAAGAGTATTACGCAACTATTATTAAAATTTCTGCCTGGTTGCCGTATCTTCAACTAAAATCTAGTTTAGTGTAATGTTTATCAAGTTCTAAATACTTTGTCCCAATAAAATAGGACTCTTTTTGTAGGTTGGAAATCTAACCTGTAATTAGCAGTCTATTTCTATTAATCAACAATATTGAAAAATTATTTACGCGAATTTTTAAATACTTGCTTAGAGCCAATACGGGCTCCAAGCTAAAAATGCGTATACAAACATTAAAAATGAGAATAAACTTGAAAAACTTAAAATGTAAGGTTATGTTGGTTACATGATGCAGAGGCCCGATATCTCAATGCAGCAGTTGTGAATGTTTTATTGAATAAATGCTCCTACAAATTGTTAACAAAATTTGTAATTGTGGTCAAGTATAATAAGATTGTTTTGCGAAATCTACATACTTATACACGCTTCGTTTTATGTACATTTTGGTTATAGGTATTAGACACGTGGAATTTTGTTTTCATGATCTAAATATTTTTAAAATTAATCTTTGAATTGTAATGAAAGAAATTATTATTACTGTCAATACTTGCTGATTTCTACTAAATTTAGAATTATTTCTTTGACATTATTGATATAAATTAAAAATAAAGTACACAATATAATTTTTTTTGCGAGAAAATTTTGCAGACGAATTATTGGAGTATTGGAAATAATTGTTTGAAACATCGTTTTAAATTAGTCGAAATTCGCGTATTTTAACCAAGGTTGCAAAAAATGTTTTTTTTTATGCATTTTCGATTAAATTAATAAACTAATCCGTAATGTAGAAGTAAAAAATTATTTGCAAAAATGAATATTTGCAATAGTGAAAATTATTTTTTTTCCACATTAACAATTGAAATAATTTTTCTTCTTAATTTCTTACATTACTTATTTTTTTAGATTACAAAATTTCAATTATTTTAATTTATTATTTTTTAAGACCATAAGAAATTATTATAAAAATTATTATAATTGTAGACATATTTTAAAAATTGTGTACACAGAAATATATTAATCAACATTTTTTTTTGGATCATTAATTTCAATTTTGCATGAAAAAAAAATGACATTTAAAAAAAAATGATCGATACATTTCCATTAAAATAGATCATTGATGTTATTCTATTCCTAATCTAAATAAAAATAAACAGTTTAAAAAATAAAATTGCATAAATTAAATAATAAATAATTGAACCATTTTTTGGATGGATGGATAATAATAATTAGAAGAAAATAATTCATTCTTAAAACAAAATGTATGATCCATTCTATATTAAATTAATCTTATGAAAAGTTAAAATAAGAATTATTAAAAATAAAGTTGTTAACAATTTTTAGGAGCATCTGTTCACCAAAACATACACCACCGCTGCATTGAGATATATAGACTAGTTCACAAGTTCAAAGCCGTGTTAATGCTTAATAAAGCTCGTGAAAATATGACTGATTGGATTCGGAATGACACCTAGAAAAATGTGCAAAAGTTTCAAATCCGCATATAAACAATTGCAAAAGTTATAAACAAATGAAGATTGAAAAAATAACGAGTTTCGTTTTTTGCAAATAACTCGAAAACTATTAACATTTAAGAAAATTCAAAGGAAGATTTTTAAAGAGGAATGAATTTCAAATAAAAAAGTCCGAACTCCCGAAACTCTATGTCTATTATTAATAATTTCAATTTAATGTTGAAAATGGAGCTCTTCGCAGCGAACACTAAGCCGTTACGATGCTCTGAAACCGGCCGTAATAAGTAAAAATATTTTTTATGTTATTAAATATTAATTTAAAAATTTTAAAAAATTATGGTATTATTTAGACACTTAAAGGAACAATATCCCGTTGGAAAAAAACTGTTTCACCGATTTTTCATAAAATGAGCCTATTGTTGTTTTGAGTTTTGCTCGAAAAATATGCATTTTTCCTATAAACACGTCAATAGAAAAGTTGTTGAGAATTAAATTTTCAATCGAAATGGCACCTTCAGAAGTCATATTTTTTTTTACAAAAATACACCCAGAAAACAAAACAAAAAAAAACGAAAAAATGCAATTTTTTATTTTTTTAAATTTTAGCCTGTAACTTTTTTCGGGTACATTTAGGCATAGACATTGCTGCATAAAAAAGCTGGCGTTTTACCGTTAAAATGATTATTAACGGGTAAAACATCAGCTTTTTTTATGCAGAATATCTATGCCTAAATCTACCCGAAAAAAAGTTGATTTCTGAAGGTACCATTTCGATTGGAAATTTAATTCTCTACAACTTTTCTATTGATGTGTTTATAGGAAAACTGCATATTTTTCCAGTATAACTCAAAAATGTGAAAAGTGGACCTTTTTACTTCGATCTCAAAAACGCATCTCTTTAAATGGTAGTACTCAGCGGTTTTCTCATATTTTGGGGTCAATTGAACATGAAGAGGTTTGTATCTAGGCCTTGTATATTTTTCCCCTTTTCGATAAAAAGGAAAAAACATAACAATTCTAGCTTTTACGTGATCGTCTATTTTTGTTTAGTTAGGACCCAAATTTACGTTGTGATAGTAATTTTATTGAACAGGTTCTTTTTAAAGTTTGATATTACTTGTTTCTGTTTACTGATTTAATTTATTTACCTTCACTCTAGAAACATTCATTTAATAATTAATTCTCTTTACTTTTGGTACCTTTTTATTTATTTGTATTTTACTTATTAAGGATTTCACTGTGATTACCATTTTATTGTAATTGATTTATTTGTCTAAAGAATTATAATTTTATTTAAGTTCTTATTCCTGAAAAATAACGTATTGAAAGAAAAATACCGAAAGCGTTTTAATACATTTATTTTAAGACAATCGTCCTATTCATTGGTATAGATTATACATTTGTTGGGCAATTGCCATAGTTTACGTAAAAAGAAAAACATGTTATTGTTAGGACAATAATCACTTTAACAGTAAAGTAGACAGTCAACAAGACACTGTGACTGTGACCACTCATACATTTGTGAAATCTGGCATCGACACAGGTAAAATTTCACATGTGCTCAGGGAAGACTTCCCTAAATACTCTGAAATCAAGGCTAATACAGACTCTGTCTTATTGTCTCACAATTTTGGATCGTGTGTTAATTATCGGTGCACGGAAATCCGTGATAGTGCTTTGCAGGGACAAAACAGGTTGTCGTAAACACTTTGTAGATATTCGCAGTAATTGATCCATTTATTGTAAAGCAACACACAAAGTGTATATCTGCCAATCGGTAATCACCGAATTTATGAAACAAAAAGCACGTGTCAAACCTTATCGTGTGAAACATAAATCCGTCGTCACTCTCGATTCCACGCAACATCCAACAAACCATTAAGACAGGTAGTCTGAATGTGGCTTTCGGGATAGTGCGTGAAAGCTCAAGGGCCGGAGATTCACCGAGACACTTGACAACTGTTATAAGGTTATTGTCCTATAAAAGAATTTAGTTTAGTTTGTGCTATTATTTTCTAGATTTACTAAATCATATAAAAAGAAAAACTGATCCACTCAAATATAATATTATTGTAAAAATGAAACTAAATCTAATATTAGCAACGCAAATTGCCCTAACATTTCAAGTACCACAGGAGAATTATAAGTCGATTCGTAGTTAGGAATATAGAGTCGTGAATTGGATAACTAGTGTGCGAATTGTCATGTTCTGCTCAATAATTTAGAAAAATACATTGAAATTTTGGAACCCAAAAGGATAGACAATACATGACAATCGTACGCGAATAATTAAGTTATTTTACCTATCGCTTGGTATCGTGTGAGGTTAACTTCCCCGGCTTCAAAAGGCGTCTCGTGTGCGGTGTCCATTATAAGTAAAGTAGACGTCGGAGCGCACTCTTGGTGTATTGCAGAAAAATAGGTCTATGAAGACGCCGAAGCGTACTCCTGGACTAAGTTTCTGGTGTTTAATAGAAAAATAGGTCTATAAAGACTAAGTTTCTATTTTCTAGCGCTCAACAGAAAAATAGGTCTATAAAGACTAAGTTTCTTGTTGGGTGCAAAACGTTTGACAGTTAGGACCAGGTTAAGCATAAGTAGATGGTTCTAAATAGTTGCTTGGCCTTATCGAACTGACCAAGAGACTAATTTGTGGTCCCTATTTATACGAAATTTCCTCAGCGTTGTTTAAGAGAACATATCTATTTGATATGAAAGAGTAAGTGAGTTAGGTAACATCGCCGCGGAGTGCTGATACGGTCCGTTCTTTGTTCTGGTTGCCCTGATGCAAACGTCGTCAGTCCGTTACTTTAATGTGTTTATTTTAACACCGTAAAATCTATGAGTTTCGAGGCACGATACTGCGTTTTAAAAGAAATATTCAAAACGATTTCTATATAGGAATAAAATTATTTTAAATATTATGGAACCGTAATTTGCATATTTAATAGAATTAAAGTTTTATAGCAAAAAATGATAAAGCGAAATGGTTTCTAATTATTAGGTGACAATTTAGTTTTATTTAATATCCAAAAATAAGTAAAATTTGATTAATAGATTAGGGAATTCTTTCACAAATTGACGACCTAGATACGGGGCGTCTCAAACATAAGAAACAATAAAAACCCTTTAACGTTTTAGTTCCTTTTTTTGGACATAGACTAAAAATATTGTGATTAAAAATTAAAAAATCTTCTTTAAAATTTTTTTTTTTAATTCTTTATAATATTTTGTTCCATTGTTTCATTATTTAAATAAATTTTTAAGAAAAAATTTATTCTTAAACTTTATTATTTGCAATTCTCTACAAGATGGAAGAAAGAAAAAAAATTTTGTTGTTAATTTATTTTTTTATTTAATAAACAATTTGCTATTAACAATCGCCGAATGTGTTTATATTCTTTTTAGATAGAAAAAAAATAACAAAAACAACCGTATACATAAACATGTTAAATTTATTTTTCTTTTTACATGTTTATGTATACGGTTGTTTTTGTTTTTTTTTCTATCTAAAAACATTCGGCGATTGTTAATAACAAATTGTTTATTAAATGAACAAATAAATTAACAACAAAAATTTTTCTGTTTTTCGTCTTGTAGAGAATTGCAAATAATACATTTTAAGAACACATTTTTTTCTTAATAATTTGTTTAAATAATAAAAAAAAGAAAAACATTATTATAAACAATTAAAAAAAAATTTAAGAATTTTTTTAAATTTTTAATCATAATATTTTACAATAAAATGGCAAAAGAATTTTTATAAGGTCTCCATGAAGCGAAATAATTTTAGTAGCTTTTGTTTAACAATTATCCGACTTGGAATATAAACGTAAAAAAATTTGTTAATTAACAATAGGCTCATTTTATGAAAAATCGGTGAAACAATTTTTTTTTCAACGGGATATTGTTCCGTTAAGTGTCTAAATAATACCATAATTTTTAAAAAATTTTAAATTAATATTTAATAACATAAAAAAATATTTTTACTTATTACGGCCGATTTCAGAGCATCGTAACGGCTTAGTGTTCGCCGCGCAGAGCGCGAGAGACAGAGTTTCGGGAGTTCGGCTTTTTTATTGGAAATTCATTCCTCTTTAAGAATCGTTCTTTCAATTGTCTTAAATATTAATAGTTTTCGAGTTATTTGCAAAAGACGAAACTCGTTATATTTTCAATCTTCATTTGTTTATAACTTTTGCAACTGTTTATGTGCGGGTGTGAAACTTTTACACTTTTTCTACATAACCTTAAATTTTAAGTTTTTCAAGTTTATTCTCATTTTTAATGTTTGTGTACGCATTTTTAGCTTGGAGTCGGTACTGGCTCCAAGCAAATATTTAAAAATGCACATGAATAATTTTTCAATATTCTTGATTAATAGAAATAGACTGCTAATTACAGGTTAGATTTCCAACCTACAAAAAGAGGTCTATTTTATTAGTACAAAGTGTTTAGAACTTCATAAACATTACACTGAACTAGATTTTAGATGAAAATACGGGAACCAGGCAAAAATTTTAATAATAGCTGCGAAATACTCTTAAATTTTAAGAAACACATATTTTTGAGGTTAGCTGTGACGTCACGTGCAGATGCCCTATTAGGCAATCCAACGACCTGTCAAAATTATTTTTCAATATGGCGCTGAGGGCAAACATGGGGTTTATTTTAATTAACTCGCGGAAACGTAGCCAAGGCAACCGAAAAAAAACTCATTTAACGAATGAAAATAAAGGATTGCCGGATGTTTGCCCTCAACGCCATGTTAAAAGTCACGTGGTTTGGATTGTTTAATAGATGTGACGCATGCGCGTCTTGTAGGCAACGCAGCAGCTACGAAACAATTTTATCTTTGTCGTATGCATTCTTTATTTCTTTTCAGTTATCGTGACGTCACAAGAGCAGTATCTTACGTTTGGAAAAAAATTAAACAGGTAAATAAATTCATACCAGCTCGAAAATGATAGGTAAAAAAAAATTTCAAAAGCAAATGTTCAATATATTAAATAATGAACAGAATGGTATAAAGAAAAAATCGTTTCACCGTTCAAAGTGGTTTTAATTGAAAATAAAAAAATCAAAAATTTTTTAACTTTTTTATTAATAATTTAAAAAAAAAACCATTCCTCTGAAACGAATGTTTATATTTTTCTGAGTAAATAGAAAATTTTTTTTTTAAATTCATTAACTTTTCAGCACGCTATGATTTTTTAAAGTTGTACATATCAGCCCTTAATTTCTAACCAGCCTAACTCCGTTAATTTTAGTAATACCAAAAAAAGTCTAGAGATCATTTTTATATATAATTTCATGCTTTACAATTTTTGTTTGAAACTTTTTTTACTAGCTTTAACACAATTTGAGTAATTTTGAAAAAACACTATATTTTATTTTTTTTCACCCCTCCCCGGGGGTTCAGAAAAAAAAATCCTTCATTAATCGTGTTCTAATACATCAAAGTAAGTTATATCAAATATTCAAGTATTTACCTCAAAATTTTGATTTGCCGACTTATTTAATTGGACTATTACTTGACATTATTTTCAAAAATGTTCAGAGCTATTATTATAATAATATGATTTAATTTATCTTGACAGTGGTTGTCATTTGAATAGGTCGTGTGCGCGTGACGTCACAGATCTGAGACCTTAGGAAAACAAACCGCTGTCATTGCTGTCAAATGGCGACTGATTGAACCTAAGAATTGCATTTTTCATAATATTAGAGTTTTTATGGACATAATATCATACAAAATGGCAAGTTTTTGTTGTATTATTAGTTGTGGAAGTGTGGCAATCCGAGACAACATCAGTTTTTATAAAATAACGCTGATTTATAGCCAGAAGAGGTTAAGGTTAAAAGATTTCAAGCAATTAAAAGGAATTATTTTACTGAGGTATTCCAAGCATTTTACTAATGGTAAATTATTGCTTATTGATTTAAGAATTTAATTTTTGGTGTGAATTTATGTTATAGAAAAGACGGCCGTAATTCAAGACCACGATGATCCGTCCAGTTAGGTATTCTTTGTTAATATCGGATACAACTTAAAACCCAGATGTGAAAGTAAAAGTGCTTGTGATAATAACTACTGCTAAAACAAACAATAAACAATTCATGTTAAAAAAAATAACACTTTATATTGATTTGTCAGCATTTTTAATAACCATTTCTTGTGTTTAAATTTTAGTTGAGAGAGGGAAGAGTTGATGCCGAGGGATAAAGAAATGTAATAGCAAACATTGTTTTAAATCACATCAAGAGGAAAGTACACAGATATCTGATGAAGTGCATAAATTAAGGAAATTCAAAGTAGTGCCGTTAGCGATTGATCTGGCAACTAAATGTCCTTTTAAAGTACTTATGTTGTGTGGTATTTAAAAACCCAGTGTTGGATTGTTTAACATTCAAAAACTATGAAACTAAGACTGAAAGTGATCTAAAGTTAGTGAGCACATAAATAATGCCCGAATGGGTTTTGAAACTGTCAAATTGTAGCTGTAAATTTCGTTGAATTATGTAATTACAAATGTTACTACTTAGATAGTATAGGTACTTAAATGTATAACATAATCATTTATTTTTTTATTGCAATATAGATCTTTCTTTGTATCTCCTGAGGTTTCTTGTTGATTCATCTTATGAGTACTAATGGAACCTTGGATAATAAATAATTTGTTATTTAGTAAGTATATTTTGTTTTACTTTCAGTTAGATGCAAAGATGCATGTATATATAGGTTCAACATAATCGACTATTTCAATTCACTGCTAACAACAATAATACGAGTGATAAATAGAATAAAAAGTGAATATACGTTAAACATACTTGTAACATTAATAACACACGATAAGAGAAAGATCTTGCACAAATTACAATGGTTTGTATAGTTCAATCTATAGACGTATCATAGGTAATGGGTCAACCACTGGAAGAAATTGTGTACACCTTTTTACATATTTCAAGTAGTTCACAGTATTTTAGTTTATATGGTATTTTTCACAAAATTCATAACAGTTAAGCCTTCAGTCATAGACATTGTTTACTGTTAAAAAAATTGAAGGGAAAGACTGGGTAGTGAAAGAATCTTGTCTAGACTAGTAACACAATCACAATGAATACAGAAGGATCATCTAGATCAGCAATAGTCCAAGAAGTCGATGGCTTTTGTTGAAGATGCGAAGCTAAGAGTTCATAACCTGAAAAATGAATTTGTATGTTAGCAATTATTCATTAAGCAACATTTAATTAGGTAAACATATATTGAAATAAGGGTTGATCATCGACAACTTATTCCTAGCTTTGCAAAAAGCTTTTATCCTGTAAATTTCTTGGATAGTAGGTACTTCTTTCACCCAACCACAAATAGCTTCAAGATTTTTGAATGTCTTGAACTCACCCTGTTGTCTATGCATTTCTCACAAAAACCAAGAAATTTACAATATCTCTATATGAAATATTATGAAATACACCAATATTTGTTGTGAACTCATCATTTCTCAAAATATAAGCAATTTAATTCGATGACACCAACTTTTTCCATATACCTAATCTCTACATTATGAGACGATTTCGTAAAATATAAACTTATCTCCATATTAACCAACAGGGTGAAGTTTGACTTACCGGAAATGCGTTATGTCAAAACGGTTTCCATGGTAACGGTCGTCATAGTTACCACTACCCAATGGTACTACTCCCATGGAAGTTAGGTAGTCCAGAATAGTGGAAATGATCTACAAAGAAGCAGTTGCTGTGGTAATGCTTACCACGGTTACCAGTACCTTAGGGTACCACTCCCATGGTGGGCACTCGCTTAGTTACGAAATGATTAGCTGTATTAGTAATTTTTTTTTAAATTCGATTGTGTTATATGTCAAAATGGTTTCTATGGTAACGGTCGTCATTACCCAATGGTACTACTCCCATGGTGGGCACTCGCTTAGTTTGTGAAGCTAGGTACTCCAGATCAGTGGAAATGATCCACAAAGAAGCAGTTGCCGTTGTAATGCTTAGCACGGTACCAGCACCTTAGGGTACCACTCCCATGGTGGGCACACGCTTAGTTACGAAATGATTAGCTGTATTAATAATAAAACTCAACTTTTTTTATTGATTGTAATAAAATTAAAACAAAAAATCAAAATCGGCAGCTACTGGAAGCGGCTGGAACCTCCCCACACGGTGGATCCTTATCAGCTGTATTTGGATATTACATCGGAAATCAGAGCACTGAGCAAACAGATAAATTACACGTGACTTTGGAGCCATTTATTTCATCAACAAATATCGAACGAACTGAAGCGGACTACAAGCAATCTGTTAAAACATAACCTCTCATGTTTGTTTATGTTGCATGTTAATCAATTGCCGGATATTATAAGGGTATTAACAGATAACGTTTCGAAGATTTTGTAAAATATTGGATAATGAAAAAAAAATAATAACACAGAATTTAGCCCAAATGACGCTCTAACCAACAAGTCAATAACATTATGGACTGTTCAAGCAGACTACGCATGCGTCAAATTAAAATCTTCCTGCTCGATCAAAAAGGCCGAGCAAGTCGAGCTTCGTCCGAGGCCTTTATTTTGTAATATTCGAACGTTTAAGATTTAGCTCAGTTAACTCGATTTGCAATGAACGATTGTGACGTGTCCCATCAATCAGACGTAATATCCGAACACGGCTATAAACAATTATTACCTTAAAAAAAAAACAACTAAAATAAGTTTTGACATTGTCAAAAATATTTGGGTTGGTAACCTTTACGACTGTTGATTTTTAGGTTATGAAATATATTTAGGGACATAACATGTTTAAGTTTTTCAAGTTTATTCACATTTTTAATGTTTGACTACGCATTTTCAGCTTGGAGCCACAGTGACTCCAAGCAGATAGTTAAAAAACTCATGCAAATAATTTTTCTATATAGACCATCTCAGGATGACGTCACGATCAGTCGACCATATTGCCTGAGGGATAACCAAACTTTTTATTCCAATGTAAACAAAGAAGTAATCTCAGTTTTAAATGTGAAATAAAAATAAAACACCATCTTTTTTTGCGACAAGGTGCGATTGTGAGATAAGGTTTATTTTGAATGTAAAAAAGATTAGAAGAAAGGTAAAGAAATCACTTTCTAGCAGAGTCTATTGAATACTACATACGGATAATATAACAAGCTTATCACTGAAATCTAGCACTTAGTTATTTAAATGTAAACTTGCCTTGCCCATAACAATGAATACATTTGAGTTTATCTTTCTTGCACAAACTTCTTGCACAAATCCGGCCTCATAATATTTATATGCTTGTAAAGATTTGTATGCCTTTAACTGCTGATCTGCGAAGAAGCTGTGAGTCGACACTAAGTAATTTACCATATTAATTACGGACACGCAAGGTAAAATAGACAAATCTGCAGAAAGGTCTCCAGTCTCCACTCCAAGGGTGTATGGGTCAATATTGTCTATTATTTTGATTTTCTCATCGTAGCGACACTTTACATCACCCATAAGGTTGGATAATATTCACTATATGACATTATTACGAAAACACACACAGTTTCTCAAGAAAATCAGAAAAAAATATATAAAACCACGCAAACTGCGTTTTGTTGTCCCTCAAGCAAAATGTCAAAATTGTCAAAACCATGTGACCTAAAAATGGTTGATTAATAAAAAAATATATTGCTAATTACAGGTTAGATTTCTAACCCACAAAAAGAGTCCTATTTTATTAGGACAAAGTATTTAGGACTTCATAAACATTACACTGTACTAGATTTTAGTTGAAAGTACGGGAACCAGGCAGAAATTTTAATAATAGCTACGTAATATTCTTAAATCTTAAGAAATATATATTTTTGAGGTTAGCTGTGACGTCACGTACCATAAGCTATAAATCAACATTCACAAAGGTTACCAACCCAAATATTTTTGACAGATGGCAAAATACGTTTTCCCCTAACAATAATACCAATTTTTTGGATGCTGTCATATGTGCACATATAACGAATTATTTTTAATTTTTTTAACGGAAACCAAATCGAAAGGGTGCAAGTGTGATATATCGTTGAAATTGGAATTTATACTGCTTTTTAATGGTTCAATTACAAATTCTAAGTAATCATAAAATAAATAACTTGTGCCAAAATGGCACTAAACGTAATCCGATCTCAACCAAAACCTTTTCAGATCTTCTGGAGCACTAAAGAAATCCTCATGTAAAAGTTTCATCCAAATCTGTTTAGTAGCTTCGTAGCTATCGTGCTAATACACAGACATTAGTCACAAACCACTTTTTTGGGTTTCCGGGACCTCGAAATCGTAAAGATTTGATGTTATCTCAATTTTCGATTTTGGATTAATTGTAGTAACCTCCCACAATTATTGTGGGAAGGTTAATAAACACAACACTATAAAAATTAAGTTCGTAGGCAAGAGCACTTAATAATTTTGATTATTGATACGGGAAACAACTAAACGAAAACATCCGTTCGTTGGTAATGGGTGGTAGGGATGGCCATCTTTTGGAAAAACCATATAACTCTTGGTGGGCAGCTTCCCTGCCAGATGTGGCCGGAGTAGTGTTCATGGTGGATCGTTTAAGTTTGAGTTGATATATTTTGTTTTATCTTCTGGCCTCGGCCGATTTTTCACTAAATCGGTCGGGGAAGTAAGCTGTCAAATTTTTGGTTTCAATGTTTTTCTGGGGGAATTTGGTTTTTGACAGTTTTCGAAAAAATATTTTAGGTTGGTACCAATGTCTTAAATTATTTTTAAGTTATGTAGCACTATTTTTAGGTTATGTTGCCGGAAGAATTTCCGGCGGGATGGCGGAAGTAGCGGAAATAGTTTTTAAAATATAATGTCACTTTTAAAGTTTTATTGGAAAAACTCACCGAAAACGTTCCGGTGAGATTGCTTATACTTGTAGGGCTTGTGAGCGGTTCACGAAGGCTTCTCACACCTTCCGTGGGCTTTATGAACGTCGAAAAAACTTGTAATGTCTCGATGCACTTGACACTCAAATTTACTAAGCATACAGTCTGCACGCTTTAACACACTAGTCTATTGAACGTTAGGTTAGACCACAGAGTACAATAACTATACAGAGGCGAAGGCTAGCCTTCCCGCCAAAACCAAATTTGTATACTCATCGCCATTTCTTAATTGTTTAACAATCAACCTCACTTTTATCTTGACACTGTTGATGTTTATCGTGTTAAGTTTGGATTTGTGAATTTTTTTTTCCACTCATTTTGGAATGTTGAAAACATTAACCGAGAATTAAAATTCTCATAAATAAAACCTAGTGTACAACTCAATTGAAAATAGGCGCCAATTATAAGCAATTCAAATCGTAATATTTTTCAATCCAACTCGAAGTACACTGTCTTTTCAGTGTATCCTTAAATGGGGATCTGCACATGACGTCATAGCTAACCTCAAAAATATATATTTCTTAAAATTTAAAAGTACTACGTAGCTATTATTAAAATTTCTGCCTGGTTCCCATACTTTCGACTAAAATCTAGTTTGTCACAATAAAATAAAACGCATTTTGCAGGTTAGAAATCTAACCTATTAAAAGAAATAAACAACATATCTCTCAGTGTAGACCAGGGTGTATTAAATCGGTGATGTGACGACAACCCTCACAGTGGCTTAATAAGTGCTTACTTCGTACATATTGTAAAAGATGGCTCAACTAAGTTCTCTCATTACTTACGCATAGATAGATAATTTTATAGGTTCTGTGCATACGTACATACAGTGTTGCATACATTCCCGGCTTCTTGTTTTTGACAAGAGTCCAGTGACATCTGACATTAAGTAGCTAAATTAAAACATTGAAAGAATATATGTAACACTACATGCAGTATTGCACGTGTCGTCACAATTAACCTCAAAAATATATATTTCTTAAGATTTACAGGTATTACGTAACTATTATTAAAATTTCTGCCTGATTCCTGTACTTTCAACCAAAGTCAAGTTTTAAATAGTTTGTCACAATAAAATAAGACACTTTTGCAGGTTAGGAATCTAACCTATAATTAGCAGTCTATTTTTATTAATCAACAATATTGAAAAATTATTTGCGTGAATTTTTAAATATTTGCTTGGAGCCAGTATGGCTCCAAGCTAAAAATGCCTATACAAACATTAAATATGAGAATAAACGAAAACACCTTAAAATTTGAGGTTATGTTAGTTATACGATGCACATGCACGGGTAATTAGGCAATCCAACGACCTGTCAAAATTATTTTTCAGTATGGCGCTGAGGGCAAACATGGGGTTTATTTTAATTAACTCGCGGAAACGTAGCCAAGGCAACCGAAAAAAAACTCATTTAACGAATGAAAATAAAGGATTGCCGGATGTTTGCCCTCAGCGCCATGTTGGAAGTCACGTGGTTTGGATTGCCTAATTGTAGGACCGTATTGCTCGCGCCATCTATTAAAGTAAATAGAAACCATGCACTTACGAAGCCATTATTATAATAGGAAAGTGCCGGACCACCTATTTAATACACCGTGGTGTAGACGCAACTGGTACGCAAGGTCACAGAAAACGAGCCATCAAAACTGAAAGGAACCGCCAAAGACTTCGCCTCTGTGCAGTTCCTGTATTCTGTGGTTCCACTATAAAATATATTTTACACAAGAAGCGTGTTATTTGGTTTTTAATTTTTTTCACGGAAACCAAAGCTAAAGAGTGCAAGTGTTATATATCGTTGAAATCGGAATTTTTACTGCTTTTCAATGGTTCGATTATAAATTGTAAGTAATCATAAAATAAACAACTTGTTGTGCCAAAACAGCAACAAACGTAATCCGATCTCAACCAAAACCTTTTCAGATCTTCTGGAGCACTAAAGAAACCCTCATGCAAAGTTTCATCCAAATCCGTTTAGTGGCTTCGCCGCTATCGTGCTAAGAGACATATACACACACACACACACACACACACACACACACACACACACACACACACACACACACACACATACACACACACAGACATTTTTCAAAAACAACTTTTTTGGGTTCCTGGGACCTCAAAACGTAAAGATTTGATGTTATCTCAATTTTCGATTTTGGACTAATTGTAGTAACCTCCCACAATTTTATTGTGGGGAGGTTAAAATACAAGTTACATTAAATTTTTGAACGGAAATCTCCATATTCTAGCCGTATGGCCACGGATTTCGAGACGGCGACCGGTCGCGCGTTATTAAACTGAAACTGCTTTTTCGTATATCATTTCAACTAATCTGGAGTATCTAGCTTCAAAACTAAGCGAGTGCCTGCCATGGGAGTAGTACCATTGGGTAGTGGTAACTATGACGACCGTTACCATGGAAACCATTTTGACATATAACACATTTCCGGTCGACGTTTCGAAATCCGCGCGCGCGGTGTCAAAAAAATTTTTGGCATTAGCCACCCCCATTACCACCCCCACCTCCTTATTAAAGGGGATGAAAAAAAATGTGATTTAGTTTATGTACAGGAACCAGAAACCTCAAAATATTTTTTTACTTCATCCACCCCCCACTACCACCCCCCTATCACCACCCCCACCCCACTACCGATGTGGGGTATCGTTTTATGGGTTTTTGGGGTAGAGGATTTCAAATATTATATTATTAAAGTTCCATAAACAATTATTTTCACATACAAAGTTTTTTCGTTGTGAGTGACTTGGATAGAGAATCTGGATGTGGAAGTAGTGATTCCTTGGGCAGCGGTTTTACCGAATATTATTGGTTTTATTGTAAAATGAATATGCTTAAAATCAGAGTGAATTTAAAATAAGGCAGTTTGCCGCTTATCTTGTGACGTAATAGCGTAACATGCACGCGCATCCAATAAAACGCCGACAAATATTTCGTCGCACAACTCCGCCCTCTCTGTCTGTAAAAGCCGTTTTTGACATCAGATCTGTTGTATGTTTTGGTTTTGTACTAGTGATATAACATTCATCAATTGGTTATAAAATGGAAGCCGGATTCGAAACTGCAACTGAAGAAAACTTGCCGGTTCTCGATTAGACTATGATATTTCATTTTAATAAATCAAATTCGGACTTTTCGAGTGCAGAGGTTAAAAACGTCAATACAAGCAGAAATAAGATATTATATTAGTTTATTAGCTGTTTTCTCTATATTTATTTCAGTTTTTACTCTCACGAAATAAATTATTTTTATGTGAGTTTAAACAGTACATTTTTCTCGTTTTTTCACACTGTCAGGTTAGACTCGAAGAAATCTGTATGAATCTCATAGAGTTAGAATGAACCTTCTCAAACAATGTTAATAAATATTATTTATTGGAAACTATTATAAATAGCTTCCTATTGTTATTTTCAGTATTATTTTGGGAAGAAGGAAGAAAACACATTTTTAGAGGCATTGCAGACATCACAATATAGTCCAATTAAATAAGTCGACAAATCAAAATTTTGAGGTAAATACTTGAATTTTTGATATAAGTTACTTTGATATATTAGAACACGATTATTGAAAGAAATTTTTTTTTGAACCCCCGGGAAGGGGTGAAAAAAAAATAATAGTGTTTTTTCAAAATTACTCAAAATGTGTAAAACCTAGTAAAAAAAATTCAAATAAAATTTGTGAAGCATGAAATTTTACATAAAAATGATCTCTTGACTTTTTTGGTATTATTAAAATTAACAGAGTTAGGGTGCGGTGGTTAGAAGTTATGGAATGATATGTACAACTTTAAAAAATCATAGCGTGCTAAAAAGGTAATGAATTTAAACTTTTTCTTTTTCCATTTACTCAGAAAAATATAAACTTTCGCGTCAGCGAAATGGATGTTTTTTTAAATTGTTAATAAAAAAGTTATAAAAATTTTAATTTTTTTATTCTCAATTAAAACCACTTGGACCGGTGGAACGAATTTTTTTTTATACCATTTTGTTCATTATTTAATATATTGAACATTTTCTCTTGAAATTTTTTTTACCCGATTATTTTCAAGCAGGTATGAATTTATTTGCCTGTTTAATTTTTTTCCAAACGTAAGACACTGCTCTTGTGACGTCACGATAACTGAAAAGAAATAAAGAATGCGTACGACAAAGATAAAATTGTTTCGTAGCTGCTGCGTTTCCTACAAGACGCGCATGCGTCACATCTATAGGGCATCTGCACGTGACGTCACTGCTAACCTCAAAAATATGTGTTTCTTAAGATTTAAGAGTATTACGCAGCTATTATTAAAATTTCTGCCTGGTTCCCGT
This sequence comes from Rutpela maculata, assembly GCA_936432065.2. Classification (NCBI taxonomy): domain Eukaryota; kingdom Metazoa; phylum Arthropoda; class Insecta; order Coleoptera; family Cerambycidae; genus Rutpela; species Rutpela maculata. The sequence continues at coordinate 7,174,865 of OW386289.2, forward strand.
ATTTTCAACTAAAATCTAGTTCAGTGTAATGTTTATGAAGTTCTAAACACTGTCCTAATAAAATAGGCCTCTTTTTGTAGGTTGGAAATCTAACCTGTAATTAGCAGTCTATTTCTATTAATCAACAATTAGGCGATCCAAACCACGTGACTTCCAACATGGCGCTGAGGGCAAACATCCGGCAATCCTTTATTTTCATTCGTTAAATGAGTTTTTTTTCGGTTGCCTTGGCTACGTTTCCGCGAGTTAATTAAAATAAACCCCATGTTTGCCCTCAGCGCCATATTGAAAAATAATTTTGACAGGTCGTTGGATTGCCTAATATTGAAAAGTTATTTACGTGACTTTTTAAATATTTGCTTGGAGCCAGTACCGGCTCCAAGCTAAAAATTCGTATACAAATATTAAAAATGAGAATAAACTTGAAAAACTTAAAATTTCAGGTTATGTTAGGTACATGATGCAGATGCCCTATTAGACTAGTTCACAAGTTCAAGGCCGTGTTAATGCTGGATAAAGCTCGTAAAAATATTAGTGGATTCGGAATGACAGAAAAATGTGCAAAAGTTTCAAACCCGCACATAAACAGTTGCAAAAGTTGTAAATAAATGAAGATTGAAAAAATAACGAGTTTCGTTTTTTTGCAAATAACTCGAAAACTGTTAATATTTAAGAAAATTGAAATAAGAACGAATTTCCATGTTAATTCAAATTTTTTTAGAAATTATGGTATTATCAGGACTGGCTCTAGGGGGGGGGGGGGAAACGGGCGGCAAATTCTTCAAATAATGGTAACTTTATATAAATAATTTGTTGTTGTTTTTTTTTGTATATAAAGTAGGTTACATACATACATTCTGTTTCTTATATGTGATTTTATTTCTTGTGTAATTTCTGTGGTGGGTATTTTTTCAAGTTTCAAAAATGTTATAAAAAATAACGAACTGAAAAGATAGAGTCAGGCAGGGTAAAAATGAGACATACAGGTAGCGGGATAAATAAAAAACAAGGTGATATATCAACACCACCTAGAGATTACTAGGTGGTGTTGGATATATCCAACCCAGATTGAAATAAATTAAACTTTTTTATTCAAGTTTGTTTTGTACATTCAGAACTGTTTTATGTTATCCGATCAGGTCCTATGCCTACTGTTAATGCGGGAAAAAATATTATTCAGTAAGTTCTTTAATTCACTTTTAAAGAAATTTTGAACAAACCTTAGTACTTTTTTGGGGATTTTACAGTTTCTCTATTTGCATTGTCTGTATATGGCAGACGTCAACTAGAAGTGTCATACTTCACATTTTGTGATCAAGTTTATCAATCTGATAGTTTTAAGTCTGAACAAGTTATATATAAAAGAAAAAACCCTCCTCTGTCTTATTTTTGCACTTCCATTTATACGACGTCAATAAGAATGGGAATAAATCACGTGTCTTTCATTTGTCCTCCACTGTCTTTTTTTTACCCCACTTGGAGGGTAAAAATGAGACACTGTTTATTTTTGTTTATCAATTAACGGTACTTTTTAGTAAAACAATACATAAAAATACAGTTTTTCCTGTCATTTTTACATATGATACCAATCTTTCATTAAATATGACTCGATTCTAAGCAACCTAAAAATTGAAAGATGTTATTTTGTCTAATTTTTACCCTGTCTGACCTTAATGTTATTTATATAAGAGAGGGGCGGCAAAATACCTGGAGCCAGCCCTGGGTATTATTTAGACACTTTATTTTTAATTTATATCAATAATGTCAAACAAATAATTCTAAATTTAGTAGAAATCAGCAAGTATTGACAGTAATAATAAATTCTTTCATTACAATTCAAAAATTAATTTTAAAAATATTTAGATCACGTAAACAGAATTTCACGTGTCTAATACCTATAACCAAAATGTATATAAAACGAAGCGTGTATAAGTATGTAGATTTCGCAAAACATGGAGAAAAAAAATTCTTATCAATATTTAATTTTTTCCGATTAACGACAATTGTTGGCTAATCAATATTTAAACGGAACACTCTTATTATACTTGTCCACAAATAAAAATTTTGTTAACAATTTGTAGGAGCATTTATTCACCAAAACATTCATAACCGCTGCATTGAGATATAGGGCATCTGCATCATGTAACCAACATAACCTTAAGTTTTAAGTTTTTCAAGTTTATTCTCATTTTTAATGTTTGTGTACGCATTTTTAGCTTGGAGCCGCTACTGGCTCCAAGCAAATATTTAAAAATTCACGTAAATAATTTTTCAATGTTGTTGATTAATATAAATAGACTGCTAATTATAGGTTAGATTTCCAACCTACAAAAAGTCCTATTTTATTGGGACAAAGTATTTAGAACTTCATAAACATTACACTGAACTAGATTTTAGTTGAAAATACGGGAACCAGGCAGAAATTTTAATAACAGTTGCGTAATACTCTTAAATCTTAAGAAACACATATTTTTGTGGTTAGTTGTGACGTCACGCGCGAATGCCCTTACTGCCGTCATAAGGTGAAAAGCCGTATCTAGATATTTGTCATAAATAAGATTCTAATAATATATGAGCACCCAAGAGTTCTGCAGTTAAAAATATTAAAAAATTCTAAAGTACAAACACATAAGTGCATAAAAAGCAGCTACATGATTTTCTTAATTAATATTTACTAGTTGGGAAAAATACAAACGCCTTTGTTACTTTCCTCGCCAACCGACAATTTACAGATGGGCTATTCTCATTATGACTTATGACGGCAGTATAGATGTGACGCATGCGCGTCTTGTAGGCAACGCAGCAGCTACAAAACAATTTTATCTTTGTCGTACGCATTCTTTATTTCTTTTCAGTTATCGTGACATTACAAGAGCAGTGTCTTACGTTTGGAAAAAAATTAAACATGTAAATAAATTCATACCTGCTTGAAAATGACGGATAAAAAAAAATTTCAAAAGCAAATGTTCAATATATTAAATGATGAACAGAATGGTATAAAAAAAAGTTCGTTTCATCGTTCAAAGTGGTTTTAATTGAAAATAAAAAAATTAAAATTTTTATAACTTTTTTATTAATAATTTTAAAAAACATCCATTTCGCTGAAACGAAAGTTTATATTTTTCTGAGTAAATAGAAAAAGAAAAAATTTAAATTCATTAACTTTTCACCACGCTATGATTTTTTAAAGTTGTACATATCATCCCTAAACTTCTAACCACCCTAACTCTGTTAATTTTAATAATACCGAAAAAGTCAAGAGATCATTTTTATGTAAAATTTCATGCTTTACAATTTTTATTTAAAACTTTTTTTACTAGTTTTTACACATTTTGAGTAATTTTGAAAAAACACTATTATATTTTTTTTCACCCCTTCCCGGTGGTTCAAAAAAAAATGTCTTTCATTAATCGTATTCTAAAGTAACTTATATCAAAAATTCAAGTATTTACCTCAAAATTTTGATTTGTCGACTTATTTAATTGGACTAAATATAATAAACAACAGTCCAAATCATAGATTAAAGACTTATGTATTACATATAGATAGGAAACTCTCAGTATTTTTAACAGCAAACATTACGTCGCAGACAGCCCTGTGTTCCCGCCTTTTTGATACAGACGGGGTTGATACAGGCGGGAATTTTAAACGACTTTCAAACAAATTGCTAAGGCCATTATTAGACTATAAAAATTCTTTGGCAAAGATCTTTTATAAAAGATATTTTATGAGATAAAATATCTATCAAATTACTCATAAAATATCTTTTATAAAAGATCTTTGTCAAAGAACTTTTATAGTCTAATCTAATGGTAGGCTTAAAATTAAATAAGTCATTTCGAAACTAGAAATTGATTATTTATTAACTTAACGGAAAATCATTACAATAAATGCAATAACATTTAAAAATACATTTAAAAAGTAACTAACGTAAGTAAAATTATTACAAAAGTATTAAGTATTATTAGATGTTCAAGCTGAGTTGAAATAAGTAAAGTGTTAAAGTAACTAATGTATCAAAATACCTGTAATGCAATTAAATGATCTACATTTTTTCGTCCTTATTTAGAATTTTTTGAAATAGCAACACAACACGTAGAACCCATCAGTATTTAAAATTCAATAATACCACAGTAGTTTTTAGTCAATTTCTTGGGAGCCACGTTCTTTACAAATCAATATGCATTTTCACGTCCTCGTGATGAATCTGTTACCAATTTTTTGAATATAGGTAGTGCCATATCGTATAGTTTACCTATTTGAAAAAATTAGAAAAAAAGGAGCCAGCTTTATCCACAGAAGGATCGCCAAAAAAACCTCATTTTCAATTGCATTTTTGATCCTACGTTTTCGTAAAAAAACAGAAAATATTTTTACTGCATTACCAATTACTGCACGAAGAGTGTTATTAAGCATATTGTAGACTAAACACATTTGTTTTCTTTTAATGCACTTGTATATAAATTGATAAGTTGATAGTTGAATTCTAACCTTGCAACCAGTTCTTTATTCTTGCTTCCAGTCATTTTACGGCCAGGATACTTGAGCCAGCGCCTTAATTGAGCGCAAATGTGTTCTTCCACAATGTTGTGTACTAATTTTGCACCGTCAATCACACTTTCGTCTAAATTAATGTGAAAAAATGATACCGGTCCAGCCATTTTGACAATCAAGTGTCCGAACATTTCATAGTTTCCGCAAACAAACATAGCAGCGGCACATGCGCGCTTCTATGATGAAAAGGCCTTAACCAACATAACCTTAAATTTTAAGTTTTACAAGTTTATTCTCATTTTTAATATTTGTATACACTTTTAGCTTGAAGCCGTACTGACTCTAAGCAAATATTTAAAAATTTACTTGACATTAATTTTCACTTTGTTGGAATTAATAGTTATAATATTTGTATTTATCAATGTTGTTGTTAATTATTGGTTTGTCAATTGTTTTGTAAACAAGAATATTAATAAAAGTTGTCTGTCAATAGAAAAGTAGTTTCTTACATTAAAGTGGTAATTCCAATAGGTTATGGGCCCGGACATGGTCGATGAAATAGATAAACATGAAATTTATCGAATTGCTCTTTTTAATGGTTCCAATTTTGGAAATTGGTTATTCCGGATGGAAACATTATTAGAAGAACGGGGTTTGCTGAAACATATAGAAAATAATGCAGAAGAAATAATACAGGAAGTCAAGGATGATGATCAGATAACAGATGTTAATCAGAAGGCGCAAAAAATTGAGAATATAAGAAAGGCTGAGCGCAAATGCAAGTCACTAATAGTTCAACGTGTTGATGACAATCAATTGGAACTTATAAAGGACAAAGAAACTGCGAAAGATATTATTGATTCACTGAGAGCTGTTTTTCAAAGAAAAAGTGTTTCTAGCCAATTGTATTTACGCAAAAAGTTGTTAACAATGAAGTTACGAGAAAATGAAGATTTAACTGAACATATGCTTAAATTTGATAAATTGGTACGAGAACTTAAAGCCTCTGGTGCTAAAATGGATCAAACTGATGTGATATGTCACATGTTATTAACACTACCTCCCCCTGTCAAAAAAATCTCATCAATCCGTATTGAAAATTATCAAAAATTAATAAGTATCTATGAGAACCTATATGGTCAATAAGTTTCTATAAGAGTTAGGTAAAGTTGCTGTTGAAATTGTTATCAGTTTATATCCGCATTGACCAGCAAAATGAGTCAAGCCATATCCATTTGTTAATCCAAACATTTACTTATACCATATCAATGAGAATTTATGAGCACAGTATCTAATGTAATTCGTGTGGCTTTCCGTGATTAAAAGACAAGTGTTTCTTTAAGAAACGAGCTGCATTAGGTTAGAACAGTTTGGATTTGCAATTGAAGATTACAAATTATAATGTTTGAATATTGATTTATGAGATCAGTTTCTATGAGTATTAATGTTTTTTTTCAGCAATATATTAAATGTGTTTTCATTTGTTTGAATGGGTAAAAAGAAAGGTCAGTTTTCAACTGCAATTACAAATACAAGTTTAATCGCTTCGAATGGGATTATATGCGATCAGTTTCTAAAAGTATTTATGCTGTTTTCCGAATATAGTTATGATGAGGTTTAATCAGTAACAAATTGTTAACTACTTGTTAAGATATGGTCGGAAATTCCAAGTACACATTTAGTATTCCTTCAAGAGGATTGATGAGAGCAGTTTCTACGAGTATCTATTTGTTGTTCCTATAGTAAATTATATAAGTCTTTATCAGTACAGATTCGGATTTAATTTAAATATGAAAATTATATCAGAATAAAGCAACCAAATATTTTAAACAGTATCTATTTGTAAATCCAAACATTTACTTATACTATCTCAATGAGAATTTATGACAACAGTATCTAATGTAAAACGTGCGGCTTTCCGTGGTTAAATGGCAAGAGTTTCTATAAGAAACGAGCTGCATTAGGTTAGAACAGTTTTGATTTGCAATTGAAGATTCAAAATTATAATGTTTGAATAGGGATTTATGAGATCAGTTTCTATGAGTATTAATGTTTTTTTTTTCAGTAATATATTAAATGTGTTTTCATTTGTTTGAATAGGTAAAAAGAAAGGTCAGTTTTCAACTGCAATTACAAATACAAGTTTAATCACTTCGAATGGGGTTAGATGCGATCAATTTCTCAAAGTATTTATGCTGTTTTCCGGATATAATTGTGAAGAGGTTTAATCAGTAACAAATTGTACACTACATGTTATGATATGGTCGGAAATTCCAAGTACACATTTTGTATTCCTTCAAGAGGATTGATGAGAGCAGTTTCTACGAGTATCTATTTGTTGTTCCTATAGTAAATTATATAAGTCTTTATCAGTACAGATTCGGATCTAATTTAAATATGAAAATTATATCAGAATAAAGCAACCAAATATTTTAAACAGTATCTATTTGTAAATCCAATCATTTACTTATACTATCTCAATGAGAATTTATGAGAACAGTATCTAATGTAAAACGTGCGGCTTTCCGTGGTTAAATGGCAAGAGCTTCTATAAGAAACGAGCTGCATTAGGTTAGAACAGTTTTGATTTGCAATTGAAGATTCAAAATTATAATGTTTGAATAGGGATTTATGAGATCAGTTTCTATGAGTATTAATGTTTTTTTCAGTAATATATTAAATGTGTTTTCATTTGTTTGAATGGGTAAAAAGAAAGGTCAGTTTTCAACTGCAATTACAAATACAAGTTTAATCACTTCGAATGGGGTTATATGCGATCAATTTCTAAAAGTATTTATGCTGTTTTCCGGATATAATTGTGAAGAGGTTTAATCAGTAACAAATTGTTCACTACATGTTATGATATGGTCGGAAATTCCAAGTACACATTTGGTATTCCTTCAAGAGGATTGATGAGAGCAGTTTCTACGAGTATCTATTTGTTGTTCCTCTAGTAAATTATATAAGTCTTTACATTTACTTATACTATCTCAATGAGAATTTATGAGAACAGTATCTAATGTAAAACGTACGGCTTTCCGTAGTTAAATGGCAAGTGTTTCTATAAGAAACGAGCTGCATTAGGTTAGAACAGTTTTGATTTGCAATTGAAGATTACAAATTATAATGTTTGAATAGGGATTTATGAGATCAGTTTCTATGAGTATTAATGTTTTTTTTTTCAGTAATATATTAAATGTGTTTTCATATGTTTGAATGGGTAAAAAGAAAGGTCAGTTTTCAACTGAAATTACAAATACAAATTTAATCACTTCGAATGGGGTTATATGCGATCAATTTCTAACAGTATTTATACTCTTTTCCGAATATAATTGTGATGAGGTTTGATCAGTAACAAATTGTTCACTACATGTTACGATATGGTCGGAAATTCCAGGTACATATTTAGTATTACTTCGAAAGGATTGATGATAGCAGCTTCTACGAGTATGTATTTGTTGTACCAATAGTAAATTATATAAGTCTTTATCAGTATGCATTCGAATCTAATTTAAATATGAAAATTATATCAGAATAAAGCAACCAAATATTTTAAACAGTATCTATTTGTAAATCCAGACATTTACTTATACTATTTCAATGAGAATTTATGAGGACAGTATCTAATGTAAAACGTGCGGGTTTCCGTGGTTAAAGGTTCCGTGGAAGATTCAAAATTATAATGTTTGAATAGGGATTTATGAGATCAGTTTCTATGAGTATTAATGTTTTTTTTCAGTAATATATTAAATGTGTTTTCATTTGTTTGAATGGGTAAAAAGAAAGGTCAGTTTTCAACTGCAATTACAAATACAAGTTTAATCACTTCGAATGGGGTTATATGCGATCAATTTCTAAAAGTATTTATGCTGTTTTCCGGATATAATTGTGAAGAGGTTTAATCAGTAACAAATTGTTCACTACATGTTATGATATGGTCGGAAATTCCAAGTACACATTTGGTATTCCTTCAAGAGGATTGATGAGAGCAGTTTCTACGAGTATCTATTTGTTGTTCCTCTAGTAAATTATATAAGTCTTTATCAGTAAAGATACGGATCTAATTTAAATATGAAAATTTATATCAGAATAAAGCAACCAAATATTTTAAACAGTATCTATTTGTAAATCCAGACATTTACTTATACTATCTCAATGAGAATTTATGAGAACAGTATCTAATGTAAAACGTGCGGCTTTTCGTGGTTAAATGGCAAGTGTTTCTATAAGAAACGAGCTGCATTAGGTTAGAACAGTTTTGATTTGCAATTGAAGATTACAAATTATAATGTTTAAATAGGGATTTATGAGATCAGTTTCTATGAGTATTAATGTTTTTTTTCAGTAATATATTAAATGTGTTTTCATTTGTTTGAATGGGTAAAAAGGAAGGTCAGTTTTGAACTGCAATTACAAATATAAGTTTAATCACTTCGAATGGGGTTATTTGCGATCAATTTCTAACAGTATTTATGCTGTTTTCCGAATATAATTGTGATGAGGTTTGATCCGTAACAAATTGTTCACTACATGTTACGATATGGTCGGAAATTCCAGGTACATATTTAGTATTCCTTCAAGAGGATTAATGAGAGCAGTTTCTACGAGTATTTATTTGTTGTTCCTACAGTAAATTATATAAGTGTTTATCAGTATTCATTCGGATCTAATTTAAATACAAAAATCATATCAGAATGAAACCCCAAATATTTTAAACAGTGTCCACCTGTAAATCCAAGATAATATTATAATGAGAATCCATCACAACAGTATCTAATGTAACGTGTGCGGTTTTCTGTGGCTAAATTTAAAAATTATTTGCAATAAATAAGCTTTAACGGATTCGAACAGTTTTGCATTTCCAGATGAATAGTTTTAATTGTTAGGGATCTATGAGGTCAGTGTAATGTTTTTTTTTTTTTTTCAATAAAATGTGTTTTTATTGGAACGAACATTACACAAAGTCACTGATCTCATAGATCCCTATTTAACAATTAAAACTATTCATCTGGAATTGCAAATTAAAACTGTTCAAATCCGTTAAAGCTATTTATTAAAAATTCTTTTAAAATTTAGCCACGGAAAGCCGCACGCGTTACATTAGATACTGTTCTGATTGGTTCTCATTAAAATATATCTTTAAATGTTTGGATTTACAAGTGGATACTGTTTAAAATATTTGGTTGTGTCATTCTGATATAATTTTTGTATTTAAAGTAGATCCGAATGCATACTGATAAAGACAAATTTTCTATTGGAACAACAAATACATACTCATAGAAACTGCTATCATCAATCCTTTCGAAGGAATACTAAATATGTACCTGGAATTTCCGACCATATCGTAACATGTGGTGAACAATTTGTTACTGATCAAACCTCATCACAATTATATTCGGAAAACAGCATAAATACTGTTAGAAACTGATCACATATAACCCCATTCGAAGTGATTAAACTTGTATTTGTAATTGCAGTTGAAAACTGACCTTTCTTTTTACCCATTCAAACAAATGAAAACACATTTAATATATTTATTGCTGAAAAAAAAACATTAATATTCATAGAAAATGATCTCATAAATCCCTATTCAAACATTATAATTTGTAATCTTCAATTGCAAATCAAAACTGTTCTAACCTAATGCAGCTCGTTTCTTATAGAAACTCTTGCCATTTAACCACGGAAAGCCGCACGTTTTACATTAGATACTGTTCTCATAAATTCTCATTGAGATAGTATAAGTGAATGGCTGCATTTACATATAGATACTATTTAAAATATTTAGTTGCTTTATTCTGATATAATTTTCATATTTAAATTAGATCCGAATGCATACTGATTAAGACTTATATAATTTACTATTGGCACAACAAATACATACTCGTAGAAATTGCTATCATCAATCCTTTCGAAGTAATACTAAATATGTACCTGGAATTTCCACACGTAACATGTAGTAAACAATTTGTTACTGATCAAACCTCATCACAATTATATTCGGAAAACAGCATAAATACTGTTAGAAATTGATCGCATATAATCCCATTCGAAGTGGTTAAACTTGTATTTGTAATTGCAGTTGAAAACTGACCTTTCTTTTTACCCATTCAAACAAATGAAAACCCATTTAATATATTACTGAAAAAAAAACATTAATACTCATAGAAACTGATCTCATAAATCCCTATTCAAACATTATAATTTGTAATCTTCAATTGCAAATCAAAACTGTTCTAACCAAATGCAGCTCGTTTCATATAGAAACTCTTGCCATTTAACCACAGAGAGCCGCACGTTTTACATTAGATACTGTCCTCATAAATTCTCATTGAGATAGTATAAGTAAATGTCTGGATTTACAAATAGATTCTGTTTAAAATATTTGGTTGCTTTATTCTGATATAATTTTCATATTTAAATTAGATCCGAATGCATACTGATAAAGACTTCTATAATTTACTATTGGTACAACAAATACATACTCGTAGAAGCTGCTATCATCAATCCTTTCGAAGTAATACTAAATATGTACCTGGAATTTCCGACCATATCGTAACATGTAGTGAACAATTTGTTACTGATCAAACCTCATCACAATTATATACGGAAAACAGTATAAATACTGTTAGAAATTGATCGCATATAACCCCATTCGAAGTGATTAAATTTGTATTTGTAATTTCAGTTGAAAACTGACCTTTCTTTTTACCGATTCAAACATATGAAAACACATTTAATATATTACTGAAAAAAAAACATTAATACTCATAGAAACTGATCTCATAAATCCCTATTCAAACATTATAATTTGTAATCTTCAATTGCAAATCAAAACTGTTCTAACCTAATGCAGCTCGTTTCTTATAGAAACACTTGCCATTTAACCACGGAAAGGCGTACGTTTTACATTAGATACTGTTCTCATAAATTCTCATTGAGATAGTATAAGTAAATGTAAAGACTTATATAATTTACAAGAGGAACAACAAATAGATACTCGTAGAAACTGCTCTCATCAATCCTTTTGAAGGAATACTAAATGTGTACTTGGAATTTCCGACCATATCATAACAAGTAGTGAACAATTTGTTACTGATTAAACCTCATCACAATTATATTCGGAAAACAGCATAAATACTTTTAGAAATTAATCGCATATAACCCCATTCAAAGTGATTAAACTTGTATTTGTAATTGCAGTTGAAAACTGACCTTTCTTTTTACCCATTCAAACAAATGAAAACACATTTAATATATTACTGAAAAAAAACATTAATACTCATAGAAACTGATTTCATAAATCCCTATTCAAACATTATAATTAGTAATCTTCAATTGCAAGTCAACCTAATGCAGCTCGTTTCTTATAGAAACACTTGCCATTTAACCACGGAAAGCCGCACGTTTTACCTTAGATACTGTTCTCATAAATTCTCATTGATGTGGTATAAGTAAATGTTTGCTGCTCCATTCTGGTAGAAACTGATAGAAATTTCAACAGCAACTTTACTCCAGGCTCCAGTAGAGGGAGCTGTATACGTGTAGCTAGTTCATATCTAATCTAATGTGACCTAAGGAACTGAAGTGTGTTTGTTAAATTAAAAACAAAGCAGTCTCTTTCACTGCTAACTCATTCATTGCTTCTAGGCTAGAACAAGAACACCCGAGGAAATAAGGACTTTGCAGAATTTTGTGTTTACCACAATATTAGTATTTCTATTTGAAATATGCAATTTAAACTGTACATTTGTCGGCATGCATATCCAAATTAATACTAATAAAAAAGCAAAATGGAAGTTTACAATAAAAATACATCTGTAAAATATACAATTGAAACTGTACATTTGTTGACATGTATATCCACATTAATACTAATAAAAAACAATGTTGAAATTTACAATAAAAACATGTTGATAAATGGTGTGTTACATACGATAGATACTGGAGAAAGGACGGACTGGAACTCTTATGATATTACTTATAGAAAAGTTTAGAATCTCTTTAAAGTTGTATCTGTAATTCCATATGTTTACAGATATAAGGGCAAGGGTGCATTTGCAGACACTAAACTGTAGATTTGTTGATGTATATTTCATATAAGTACTCATGAAAGGGCAACATGATAATTCCAAATAGCTCATTCGGAATTACTGTTTCATAACCGATTTAAAACTTAATAAAACAGATAAAATCCTGCCTGTATAATACTAATATAACTTATAGGAACGATAAAACCGCATCACTTTTTTTTTATAAGTTTCTATGTGGAATTTTTGGCAGGGCCGTCTTATGATGCAGTTGTAACAGCTTTAGAAACTATGGAGCAATCAAAGTTAAATTTAGAATTTGTGAAAGCACGTCTACTTGACGAGAGTATCAAAAGACAAAATATAGTTCCAAATGAAGAAATAAAATCAACTGATCAAACTGCTTTTAACACAAGGCATAAATTTGTTCTTAAATGTTACAATTGTGGTAAAATTGGTCACAAAAAGTCGGAATGTTATTTCAGAAACAGGCAGAATAATTTAAGAAAACATAATACATCAGCAAATGTTTGTGAAGATGCAGTTGAGGAAGAGTGCTTCATTGCCAATGTTGATTCAAAAATTGATGATGATATAAAATGGGTTATTGATTCTGGTGCGTCAGACCATATGGTCAACAATATTAATTTATTTTGTAAATTAAGCAATATGGACATTCCAATAACAATAACTGTGGCAAAATCTGGTTATTCACTTTCATCAAATAAAAGCGGTGATATCAGAGTGATACTGAAGAGTAAAGAAAAAGAACGACAGTGCACTATTAAAAATGTACTTTACGTACCAGATTTAAAATGTAATTTGCTCTCTGTAAAACGTCTGGAAGAAAGAGGATATTCAGTTTTATTTGATAAAAATGCTGTCAAGATAATGAGAGAAAACATTGTCATCGCTGAAAGTGAACGTCAGAATAAACTATACGAAATAAATTTTCTACTAATTAAAAATGAAATTGCCTGTAATGCAAATGTGCTTAATGAAAATGAATTGTATACTTGGCATAGACGCTTTGGTCATTTAAATAAGGAATCTCTTAAAACATTGTTTACGGAAAATTTGATTGAAGGTGCACCTTTATTGTATAATAATGAAATAAATTTTTGCGAGACCTGTGTCAATGCAAAAATGACTAGATTACCTTTCAAAAGTTTAGAAAAACCTAGATCACAGGAAGTTTTGGAATTAATTCATACTGACGTTTGGGGACCTATGAAACCATTGACATGGGATGGCAAAAGGTATTATGTTACATTTGTGGATGATTATACGCATTTCATAAAAGTTTATTTAATGAAGCATAAAAGTGAAGTTTTTGCACATTTTAAAAAATATAAAGCTATTGCTGAAACACAATTTAATCGAAAAATATCTCGTATTCGCTGTGACAATGGAGGGGAATATATCTCAAGTGAAATTATTGAATTTTGTGAGCAAAATGGAATAAGAACTGAATATACTATGGCATATAATCCTGAACAAAATGGGGTAGCAGAAAGGTTCAACAGAACATTACTGGATAAAGCAAGAGCAATGATATTTGATGGAAAATCACCGAAATATTTATGGGGCGAAGCAATTATAGCTGCAGCATATATTTCAAACCGTAGCCCGACAAAAGTCTTGAAACGGTGTACTCCTGCAGAACTGTGGTATAAACAAAAACCGAATATTAATAAACTTAAAATTTTTGGATGTGTGGCATATAATTTTATACCTATGCAGAAACGTAGCAAATTTGATCCAAAATGTGTAAAAATGTTTATGGTAGGTTACTGTACAAATGGATATCGTCTTTGGGATCCAGAAAACAAAACTGTTGTTTTAGCTAGAAATGTTAAATTTAATGAAAAATCTAATTTTGAGGTAATTAAAGAGGTAAAAGATACATTAGAAACAACATATTTAGAAAATGAAAATGAAATCTATGAAAATGAACCCGAAGACATAATTAATTCAGAAATAGTTGAAGATAAAGTTACTGAAGCCAGTGAAAAATCTATTACCGATAAGAGAGCTAGAAAGGTACCTGAATGGCAAAAGGATTATGAAATGTCATACACAACGTTTGCTTTACATACAGAGGCGATAGTTGAAAATCTGCCAGTATCTGTGGAAGATATTAAAAATAGAAATGATCGTTTGTTGTGGGAAAGAGCAATTAATGAAGAATTAAAATCTTTAGCAGAAAATAATACATGGACTCTAGTAGAAGCACCTAAAAATGTAAACATTATTGACTGCAAATGGGTTTTTAAAATTAAAAGAAACTCAGATGGAAATATTGATAATTACAAGGCAGACTTGTAGCAAGGGGTTTTACTCAACAAGAAGGAGTAGACTTCTGGGAAACATATGCACCTGTGGCAAAATTAACAACAGTTAGAGTTCTATTATGCTTGGCAAACAAAGAGGGACTACTGGCACATCACATGGATGTAAAAACCGCTTTTCTAAACGGTGAGCTTGAAGAAACAATTTATATGAAACCACCAGAATGTTTAAAAAGTGAAGGAAAAGTTTGTAAACTGAACAAGGCATTATACGGCTTAAAACAGGCTTCTAGGCAATGGAATGCAAAATTTGATGAATTTATGAAGAAATTATCTTTTGAGCAAATGGAAAGCGATCAATGTCTGTATAAAAGAGTAAATAAGTCCTCCAAAATATTTATTCTAGTTTATGTGGATGACATGATTTTAGTGAGCAATGATATGACAGAATTGATAATTACTAAAAAAGAACTGTCAACAAATTTCAAAATGAAAGATTTAGCTGAAATAAATTATTTTCTTGGAATGAAGATAAGTAGAAATTTTGAAAAGAAGATAATGACAATTAGCCAAGAATGTTATATTGATGGTTTAATAAAGAAATTTCATATGGAAGATTGCAAGACTAGTATGACACCAATGGAAACTGGATTAAAGCTAACAAAAGCATCAAAGGATTTGACACAGAAACCATATAAAAACTTAATAGGATGTTTAATGTATTTAATGTTGTGTTCAAGGCCAGATATTAGTTTTGCTATTAGTTATTTTAGTCGTTTTCAAACATGTGCTACTGATGAGCATTGGAATTATGTCAAACGTATAATAAGATATATAAAATTGACAAGAGACTTAAAATTGGTATTTGATGCAAAAATAAAATCGGAATCATTATTAGTTGGATATGTAGATGCAGACTGGGCTAGTGACGTAGTAGATCGAAAATCAACATCAGGTTATATTTTTAAATTTTTGGGAAATACTGTGTCATGGGGTTCGAGAAAACAAAATTGTGTATCTCTCTCATCAACTGAAGCTGAATATATATCTTTGAGTAATGCTATTTGCGAGTCTATGTGGTTAAAGAAACTTTTACATGATTTGGATATAATTATTGATGGTCCTATACACATTTTTGAAGATAATCAATCCTGCATCAAATTAGCATGTGAGATTAAACAATTTACTCGATTGAAGCATATAGATGTGAGATATAATTTTGTGAAAAACAAAGTTGATCTTAATTTAATCAAATTGGTGTACATAAACAGTGAAAATCAAATAGCAGATATTATGACCAAAGGTTTAGGACGAATTCAATTTGAAAAATTACGTGAAGGGCTTGGATTGTCAAATTGAAGGGGGGTGTTGGAATTAATAGTTATAATATTTGTATTTATCAATGTTGTTGTTAATTATTGGTTTGTCAATTGTTTTGTAAACAAGAATATTAATAAAAGTTGTCTGTCAATAGAAAAGTAGTTTCTTACATTAAAGTGGTAATTCCAATACACTTGACATTCCCCTACTCGAAAAACATGTATTCTTGAACAAAAGGAATAACGAGGGACCGGTGAAAGTTTGAGGGAGAAGTCTACAGTGTTGTCATATTGTTCTTCACAATAGTAGTCTTTTATTTGCATGAGGATCAGGTCACTTCTGAGTTTGGTCACATCATTCAGAAGGTTTGTCATATTTTATTTACAACTGATCTAAATTCAGAAGTAATCAGGTCAGATCTCCCCTTCCCGATGCTGCTCCATCCCGCACAGGATACTCACTTCTGAACTTTTGATTAGTTAAGTGGCGGGGTAGAAATACCGACGTTTTTGGCAGTTTTTTCGTAGAAATTCTAACCTAAAAATATCGAAGCATGAAATGCTACGTACAATCTTACAAACCAAGAATATTAAATTAACTTTTTAAATTGTCAAAAGTCAAAACAAAACTGTTTTATTTTATTTGCTTCAAGTCAGGTCAATTTTGACCGGGTCAGATGTGACCCAAGTGAACTAATCCTCACGTAAATAAAAGACTACTATATGGATCGCGTGCGCGTGACGTCACAGATCCCAGACCTTAGGAAAAACAAACCGCTGTCATTAGCTGTCAAATGGCGACTGACTGAACCTCAGAATTAAATTTTTCGTAATGCTAGAGTTTTTATCGATATTATATCATACAAAATGGCTAGTTTTTATTGTATTATTAATTGTGGAAGTGTGGCAATCTGAGACAACATCAGTTTTTATAAAATAACGTCGATTTACAGCCAGAAGAGGTTAGGTTAAACAATCCCAGGCAATGAAAAGAAATGCTTTAAGTTGTTGCATGTTAATGCAAGAATGATTGTGAGAGTAATAACTGCTGCTCAAATAAGCAATAAACAATCCATGGTAAAGAAAATTAACGTTTTATATTGGTTTGTCTCTATTCTTAATAACTATTTCTTATTTAAATTTTAGTTGAGCGAAGCATGAACTGCATGGAGAGAGAGTATATTTAAGAGAATACAAGTCATAATTAACAATTGACCTACCTAAAATAGTAAAATACATGTTAGACATTTTATATAATATATTATAATAAAAAATTTACAAAAATTACAACGGTTTGCGTAGTCCAATCTATAGGTATATAAGGTATAGACAAGGGGTTAACCGCTGGAAGAAATTGTGTACATTTTATTACATACTTCAAATAGTTTACAGTAGGTACGTCAATCTTTCATTGTTTATTTTATAAAGTGTCTTTTTCACAAAATTTACAGCGGTTAATCTCCAACCATAGCCATGTTCATTGCTAAAAAACTAAAAGGAAAGATTTCCTGTTAAGTGGTGAACATGATTTGTCTAGACTGGCAACACAATCCCAGTGAGCATTAAGAAACCATCTGAATCTGCAATAGTCCAAGGAGTCGATGGCTTTTATTCATGATGCTAGGAGTTCATATCCTGAAAAATTAATTTCTGCATTAGTACCTAATTATTTATAAAACAACATTTAATTAGGCAAGCATATATGAAAAAAATGGTTGATAACTAATTCTTACCGTTGTAACAAGCTTTTATCCTGTAAATTTCTTGCATAGTACTTCTTTCACCTAACCACAAACAGTTTCAAGACTTTTCAATGCCTTGAATTCGTCCTTCTGTCTACGTAATTCCTTCCAAAAATCAAGTAATTCGCAACATCTCTATGTGTAACATTTGGAAATACATCAATATTTGTACTAAAGTATTTTTTTCTCAAAATATAAGGATTTAATTCGATGGCAGCCGTATACCTAACCTCTACATCAGGAGATAATTCTGCAAAATACGAACTAACCGTCATCCTGACGAACAAAATTGTTTATATAACAGTATTAAGAATAGTTGTAGATGTTAAATAATCCAACAACAAGTTCTTAAATGACACAAACACTGCAAAATTCACTTTAAAGAAACACGTTTAATCGGCGGATTTCTCAATGACAGCTGTTTGTTTTTCCTAAGGTCTCAAAATCTGTGACTTCGGCGCACGCGACCCATTTTAGTGAAATTCTGTAACTGTCAAATGGCAACTGACTGAACTTTTCGTAATATTGTTTATATGTATATTTTACATACAAAATGACAAGTTTTTGGTTTATTATTAATTGTGGAAGTGTGACAATCCAAATCTATGCCAATTTTTATAAAATAACCTCCATTTACAATCAGAAGAAGTTAGGGGTTAAAAGACTGCAAGTGATTTCAAACAATTAAAAGAAATGATTTTACAAGAGTCTTCTAAGGATTTTATTAGTGGTATGTTGCATATTAATTTAAGAAGAATTTGATTTTTAACGTGGGTGTATGTTGTAGGAAAAACAGCCGTATTACAAGACCATGATGATATGTCCAGTTGGACATCCTCTCTCAATAAGAGATATAATTTAAAATCCATATGTGAAACTGAAACTGCTTATGATAATAATGACTGCTTCTCAAACAAGCAATAAACAATTCAGGGTAAAGAAAATTAACATTTTATATTGGTTTATCAGTATTTTTAATAATTATTGTTTAAATTTTAGTTGAGCGAAGGTGTGGAGCTGTACCAAGAGAGAGAAAAGTGCAATGGCAGAAATTGTTTTAAAGGAGAAAATTTGCAGGCTTCACAAAGATATTTGATGAAGTACATAAATTAAGAAAGGAAATTCCAGAGTACCTACCCGCTGTCAACAAGTGATGCAATGTGCCCTTTTAAAGTATATCGTGTAGTGTCTAAAAACTGAATGTTGGACTATTGAACATTGAAGAAGTATAAAATTAAAACTTTGAAGTGGTCTAAGTTCAGTGAACATATAAACAAAGTCTGAATGGGCTATGAGTGTTGAATTGTAGCTATAAAAGCCCTTTTTGTTATAATATATAAACTATGAATGTTACTTTTATTGCTTAGATAGATATTAATATAAAGTATACACGTTATGTTACAATCATTTATTTTTTTCTTACAATTGAAATTATAACTTTCTTCTCGATTATCCTTAGAAGTACTAATAGACCTTGGATAATAAATTATTTAATTAGTAATGATATTTTGTTTTGCTTTCAGTTACATGCACGTACCTAAGTACAAGTTCGACGTAATTAGCTATTCCGATTTACTATAACAATATATAGTAGTAGAGTGATAAATAAAACATAATAAAAAGGGAATATTTAATAAAATAAACAACAATATATGAAAAATAAAATTATTACAGAAATTACAATGGATTATATAGTCCAAACTATAGATACATTATAGACGAAGGGTTAACTGATGGAAGAAATTATGTACCTCAAATAGTTTATAGCACCTCAATCTTCATTGCTTAATTTATATGGTGTCTTCTTAAAAAAAATTACAGCGGTTAATACCTCGACCATAGCCATATTTACTGTTAAAAAACTAAAAGGAAATACTTCTTGTCGCTAAGTAGTGAACATGTTTTGTCTAGACCTGCAACATATTCACAGTAAGTACTAAGGAACCATCTGAATCTGCAGTAGTCCAAGGAGTCAATTCCTTTTGTTCACGATGCTACGAGTTTATAACCTGAAAAATTAATTTGTACGTTAGCAATTATTTATAAAGCAACATTTAATTAGGCAAGTATATATATGGAAAGAATGGTTGATTACTGATAACAATTCTTACCTTTGCAACAAGCTTTTATTCTGTAAATTTCTTGCAGAGTACTTCTTTCATCTAACCACAAACAGCTTCAAGACTTGAATGGTTTGAACTCATCCTTCAGTCATCCTTCCGTCTATGCAAACCAAGTAATTCAGTATCCATATGTGTAATATTTGGAAATACGTCAATATTTATACTAAAGCATTTTTTTCTCAAAATATTAGGATTTAATTCGATGGCAGCAGTAACCTAACCTCTATATCATGCGAAATTTTGCAAAATACGAACTAACACTCATCCTGATGAACAAAATTGCGGATATAAAAATAAACGAACAAAAATTTGATCCGTTTTTCCTAAAATTCGAATATTTTTCGCATTTTCAAACTGTTCCTTCGCATATTCTAAATCATCCAAAACTTATCTAGCCACTAAATCTTCGATATCCATATTTAAATAAAACCGAATTAACATGACAAGTCTCCACACGCACGATCATAACCTACAAAGTACTTAAAAAATGATTCTTTTCTGCTTTCCCTCAACTTTCTCTTACTAAAAGTAAGGGAATAAGTAGGGAGTGTTTTCGTCTACCTGGCTGGGGAAAATAAATTCAAGAATGCAAACTTTACATGAGGGAGTAGAAAATGATTATTTTCTCTTACACATTCTACTCCCCCAAGTTCAAGAATAGCCACCCCTGTCTAATTTGGGTAATCCAAACCACGTGACATCCAACATGGCGTGGTGTGTGTGGGCCTCGAGGGCAAACATTCATTTTCATTCGTTAAAAGTTTGTGTTTTTCTGTTGGCTTGGCTACGTTTCCGGAATTTAGTAAAAATGTACTCGTGTTTGCCAATTGCTTGCACACAACGCCATATTTTGACAGGTCGTTGGATTCCCTCTTAAATTTTAAGAAACACATGTTTTTGAGGTTAGCTGTGACGTCACGTGCAGATGCCCTATAATAGCGACACTGCCTACTCTTCGTCCCACTTCAGCTTTGTGATTGGCATTGTCTCCTCTTAAATGTCAATAGTAAACGGATTTTTTTGTTCACTCTTAGACATGTTATACTGTCAGAATGTAGATGTCGCTCACTCCGAGATTTTCGCGAATTGCCAGAAAATTTTGACAGGTCATTATATTTCTTCCTAATTGTCAAAATCTCAACGAAACCACATTTTGACAATTCAAAACCGTCAAAATATAGTGTTATGTCATTTCTAGCATCAGCACTGTGCTTTTTAATTTTTGGACTCGTAATTGAATCTCTAGATGTAGGTAAACAGGAAGGCAAAAATAGAATAATTGGTGGTTATAACTGTGATCCAGAAATCCATAAATTTATGGTGTCCATCAGAATGAGAGGCAAACACAAATGTGGAGGAACAATAATTAACGAGAACTGGATTCTCACAGCTGCGCACTGTAAGGTAAGACAGATGTCTGTCGTGGCAGGTGTATCGACAAACCCGAATAGTATAACGGCAGAAGCGAAAGTGCAACGTTTCTATCGTCATCCTAAGTTCATTAGACCACCGTTTAATGACATAGCCTTAATCAAGCTCTCTACCCCATTCATGATATCCGCCCATGTAGAATACGTAAAACTACCTAACGACACCCAAGAGTGCACCGACGCTATTGCAATGGGGTGGGGAAATACCAATCCGCCTCCACCGTACATAGGATCCAGAAGGATTCAATGTGTCGATCTTCCTATAATGTCGGACCAGAAATGCAAATCTTTGTTCCGATATTATGATAGAACTATGATGTGTACTTTGTCACCAGACAGAAAAGACGCCTGTGCCGGTGATTCCGGTGGCCCTCTTCTATGTGACGATATTCAGGTGGGTATTATAGTATGGGGGGAGGGATGTGCTCTACCTCTGAAGCCTGGAATTTATATGAATGTTAATACCTATTTAGATTTTATCAACAATACGATGAATTCTGCAAGATGCGCCAGTTCTAATTTGATATTTGTTACCGCTTTACCAATGTATGTCTTAATAAACGCTTATTAGTAGAAGAGTTGTGCTTCCGATTTATAATGCCAGGGAGGTAGCGACAGATTTTTCGCGTTAATATCTATAAAGCTAAATTTATTTTTCCATGATAGCTTAAACAGTATCAATGATGAAGGTGCAATTCCTCCAATCTATAAGTTCTGCAAAATGAATAAAAAATTAAACATTTTGCAAAAAGTAATATCGATTTTCTGAAATGTCACAAATAGGCCGGGAGCCCGCGTATAAAATGGCTGACTATCCGGCGAACTTTGAAAATAAGAAAAATGCAATGAATGCACCGTCAGCTGGTTGGGTAGTGGTGGGGGTGGCTGTCAAAGGGTTGAAAACACGTAAAACAAATTGAGAAAAAAAACTATCCGGCGAATGCTGAAACTTATATGAGGGGAAGATTATGTTGTATAATGAAAGTAGAATATAGTCAGGTGAACGGGGGGGGGGGGTGGATTTACCGTCAGCTGATCGGCCAAACAAGTCCAAAAACACGAAAAATTTAAATTATTCGGCGAACTTTAAAATTTGGGTATAAGATAATATTTATACTGAGATTCACGATAAACATAGTCAGCCGCAAGTATGTGGGTGGAAAAGTCGTCAGCTGTTACAGAACAGTGCTGAGAGTTGATCACCTGCGAGGCAGCGCCCATCACCTTTCTTGCATCAGCTGACGACTTTTCCACCCACATACTTGCAGCTGACTGTGTTTATCGTTTATCTTAGTATGAATATTATCATATACCCCAATTTCAAAGTTCGCCATAAAGATTTAATTAGTAATATCAATATTGATAACTTAATGTTAGAAAACGTGCGTGCGGCACTCTCGTGTTTCTTTTTTAAATTTGAATAAATATTCACTTTATTATTAATATACATTATTTTATGAGAATACAAATTAATACATTCGTACATTTCAAAATTATACAGGATGATCTGCTCAGAAAATTTATTTAGTTTAGTGAAAATAAAAATAAATTTATTCGGCTTCCGATAACAGATTTTCCTCATTCTCATTTTCATCCAACTCATCACTCTCTTGGTGCTCAGTGGGTGAAAGATCATTTTTCTCTTTGTCACTCGCATCTAAAAAAAATAATTATTTATAAAAAATTCATTAAGATTATAATAGGATGAAAAGTGAAAAGCACAAAAAATGATATAATACCTTCAGTATTTTCGGCATCTCGGATAATCATTTCCACTTATGGAAGTAATTGATCTCCATCAAACCACTTGCAAGTTAAATTTGTTTTCCTCGAGCTGTCACCCATAACCAAGGTAGATGGCACTTGTTTGTGTGCGTTGTTCCAAATCGTGTACATACATACACAGTTCTTAAAACGTGCTGTACAAGTTCCGATTTCTACGGAGGCGAGAGAGATGCATCAAAATTTTTGTGTGGTAACCGAAATTCGTTATCATTTTCGCTAAATTTATACACCTTAGTGAAGGTAGCGTCATTGACGTTTTTTATAGCTTTAAACCCATACATCGTGCAAACAAACTTCTCTATTATGTTAACGACATTATTAAGGTTCTCCTCTGGTAAATTATTCAAACTTTTAAATGCTTCAATAAACTCTTGATCTTTTCTTAATATAGTAAAAGGCTTCTTTTTCCTTTCTTGAAAAATACGGGATTATAACCACATCTCGCGAAACCGTGGAAAGCGAGCAATGCGTTACACAAGTCGTTGCCAAGTGCTGAATACAAATCGTTTAGATATAAAAATCGTTCTTTATTTCCTACGTTTCTTTATTTCTATTTTTATCCAAATTTTCACATTATTATGTACATTTTTCATGTTTCCCAGCATGATGATAGGAATGTCAGTATCTGAACTTATGACCACACTGATGTTCTCATTTATATGTGAAAAATCATTTTAGTGTCCGCCTCCTCGTGACTAGAACACGATAAGCTTTCCGGGGCTTCTTAGGTGATACTAGATTGAATATAGTCGTTTCGAACTCAATAACTATAGCAGTTTTCACTATTTAGGTATTAGGTATATTTTATTACCTACGAACGGAGCCATTTTATCACTTGCCCAATACATTGAAAGAAACTTGATTAGAGCTTCTAAAAGAAGTTACTGAAGCATTTAAAAGTTTGAATAATTTACCAGAGGAGAACCTAAATAATGTCGTTAATATAACAGAGAAGTTTGTTTGCACGATGTATGGGTTTAAAGCTATAAAAAAACGTTCATGATGCTCGTGTAGCTACTACTTTCACTAAGGTGTATAAATTTAGCGAAAATGATAACGAATTTCGGTTACCACACAAAAATTTTGATGCATCTCTGTCGCCTCCGTCGAAATCGGAATTTGTACAGCACGCTTTAAGAACTGTTGTATGTATGTATACGATTTGGAACAACGCACACAAACAAGTGCCATCTACATTAGATCCCTTGGTTATGGGTGACAGCTTGAGGAAAACAAATTTAACTTGCAAGTGGTTTAATGGAAATCAATTACCTTCATAAGTGGAAATGATTATCCAAGATGCCGAAAATACTGAAGGTATTATATCATTGTGCTTTTCACTTTTCGTCCTATTATAATCTTAATCAATTTTTTATAAATAATTATTTTTTTTAGATGCGAGTGACAAAGAGAAAAATGATCTTTCACCCACTGAGCATCAAGAGAGTGATGAGTTGGATGAAAATGAGAATGAGGAAGATCTGTTATCGGAAGCCGAATAAATTTATTTTTATTTTCACTAAACTAAATAAATTTTCTGAGCAGATCATCCTCTATAATTTTGAAATGTACGAATCTATTAATTTGTATTCTCATAAAATAATGTATATCAATAATAAATTGAATATTTAATCAAATTAAAAAAACGAAACTCGGGAATGCCGTACGCACGTTTTCTAACATTAAGTTATCGATATCGATATTACTAATTAAATCTTTATGGCGAACTTTGAAATTCGGGTATATGATAACATTCATACTAAGATTAACGATAAACACAGTCAGCTGCAAGTATGTGGGTGAAAAAGTCGTCAGCTGATACAAGGAAGGTGATGGGCGCTGCCTCGCAGGTGATCAACACTCAGCACTGTTCTGTACCAGCTGACGACTTTTCTACCCACATACTTGCGGCTGACTATGTTTTTCGTGAATCTCAGTGTAAATATTATCTTACACCCAAATTTTAAAGTTCGCCGAATAATTTAAATTTTTCGTTTTTTTGGACCTGTTTGATCGATCAGCTGACGGTAAATCCACCGCCCCCCATCCAGCTGACTATATTCTACTTTCATTATATAACATAATCTTCCCCTCATATAAGTTTCAGCGTTCGCCGGATAGTTTTTTTCTCAATTTTTTTACGTGTTTTAAACCTTTTGACAGCCACCCCCATCGCTACCCAACCAGCTGACGGTCCATTCATTGCTAACTTATATAGGAACAATCCATTTTTCATATTTTCAAAGTTTGCCGGATAGTCAGCCATTTTATACGCGGGCTCCCGGCCTAAAAATACCACTTTTGATCCGTTCGTGCCGAGCCGAATTTTGGAATTTCGCCGTGCAAATTACGATCAGGTTTATCTGGAAGACTTCCTGTTTACGTCGTACGGCCGTCCCAGTGGTGTTTTTCGAAAAATATGAACGTATCAAGATTGCGTTTCTGCAATTTTTTCGGCTCCGAAATGCAAGCTGTTTTTTGCTTTTTTTGCAGATATCTCCGGAACATAGTCACAAAGGACATAAAAACATACCGGAAAATAATATTCTACCGCGTCGGAAGTGTTGCCATGTCAGGTCTTCCACCCATGCAAAATGTGGAAAAAACAAATATTTTTTACTTATATCTATTTAAAGCTGATTTTTTTTCTGGAATAGTTTATTTAATGAGACATCCAAAAAATAGTGTACCGATCATCTCATATTGCTGAAGACTTGGTAGACGTAATGGAACAAAAGCGCGTGACCGCGGCCGCTGCGCTCCGGGCTCTTGCAGTTCACGGAGATGTTTTGCATTTTCCGCCGCGGAATATTTATTAATCTACGAAGCTGATTTTTTCTCTACAACCAGTTTATGCACTATTTCGATTAAAAATCACATTTTACTTCCGCTGAAAAGTGGCTAAATCTTTGGTAGACGTTGCCAAAATGGCAATATATAGTCAAATCATGACAATTATATTCTTCATTAATATTAAAGAAGAGACAGTCTTCTTATAGATGTCTTCTTATCACGAGCACGATTTGAGAGGGACCCATCGAGGTCGAAAAATTGAAATTAGAAGTCCATCGACACGCCCTTCCGACTTCATGTCTGCAATTTTGAAGACCTTCAGCCACCATTTAACGTTCTCGTGCGATGCTCAGACACGATATATTGATAATAATGTTAAACAATACTAAATTTGTGCATCCTGAAGTGAAGGTGTGGATGAAAGTTGGCGTTGTCACTTCATTAATGTGTACAAACGTTAGTAAATTGTACGAGAGATTGAGATCAAATATATGTATATTCGGTTATAAGTCATTTGTTTTTTATGTTAGAGAAAAAAATAAGAAAAATGTCGGAAAGCTCAATCAATTCTCTTTACACAAGCTCCCCACAAATTTTCGAAAAAAACGATAATTATCGAGATATTCGAGGAAATGTAGGAAATTACACGTATTCCTATAGAGTGTATGCAAATCTTAAAAAAATAATTTTTCTCAGAAACCTTTGTTTCGAAGGACTGAGATTAACGAAGCGTCAAAGTAGTACATGATATTAAGTGAACATCGTATATGAGATCGATTTCAGTTAATTACCGATTAATTACGGTGATAAAATGGAGAAATCGTACAGGATGCATGTGAATCGTTCTATAAGTTCAAATGCCTTTGTTTTAGCATCTACTGGCTGAAATCGATGTTTTGCAGAGAAGATAAATCCTTCAGTGCCTGAAGGGTATGCTTTCCATGTCTTCCATGCTGACTGTTCCCCTTACCAAAAAAAATGTGATGTAGTGTCTGAACCCGTGAAAGCCTGGGAAAAGGGCAATGCTTGCGGCATATTTTCTCCAAGCTCTTGGCAGATAGCGTTGATATGATAACATCGGAAGTGTTTATCCTTCCCTGTCAAAAAATCCTATTTCAAACTTATAGATAATTATAAATTTTTTATGGGTAATCATAAGAGCCTATTTGGTTTATAAGGTTTTATACAGTACATTAATTTTGCCATATAGAAATTATATTGGGATGAATAAGAATCTAAAGGAGTCTTAATTGAGTTGGAATACCCATGTTGTTATTGGTACGTTTCCATAAGTGTTTATACTAAAAACAGTTTTTATATGGCATTACAACTTTTAATTTGATAAGTTCTCATGCATAGTGTTGAAACTGAAAAGGTTTCATCAGTAAAATCAAATACGAGTTCTGTAATCTTTTATAAGAAACAATTAGTATATGGTTTTTGTAAGGGGTCGTTATCAGTTTTAGTTTATATAATAATTTAATGAGGATTTATAAGGATACGTATTAAAAAGTATTAATAAGGAATTACATCGAATAATTTTGTAACTTTTTTTGGGATCTGAAGAATAATGAAATTGAAAAGATATACTAAGGAGTTCCTAGTAGACATTTTATACATTTTTATAAGGATATATTTGTACTTATTTTTATAAGACTTCATGGGTACATATCAGTTTAGTTTATATAAGAATGTAATAGAAACGTGTAAGGATGCATGTTAAAAAATATGAATAAGGTATTATCGAATACTTTTGTGAGTTTTTTTTTGGAATCTGAATAATAATAAAATTGAAAAGATATACCAAGGAGTTCCTAGTAGGCGTTTTATACATTTTCATAAGGATATATTTGTACTTATTTTTATAAGATTCACGGGTCCATATCAGTTTAGTTTATATAAGAATTTAATAAGGATTTATAGGGACATCTATTAAAAAGTATTAATAATGATTTACAACTGTTAATTTGATAAGTGTTTATGGGTTCCAATAGTAGTAAAACTAATGTTTCATCAGGAAACCAGGAATGAGTTTTATAACTTTTAATAAAATAATTTGAAGGGTTATTATTAGTTTAGTTTTATATAAGAATTTAATAAGGATTTCTCAGAAAAGTATTATTTACAACTATTAATTTCAAAAGTTTTCATGGGATTTCAATAGTAGTCAACCTAAAAAAGTTACAATACTTACTAAACTTACTAATACAATAGATTTCATATAATTTACATTAAAATCCATTGTAAGATTAAAATCAATTGTAAGTATATACGCATTGTATTTTAGAAAACCCTCTTATTCCCATAAAAGCATAAAAGTCTTACAATAGACTCAGGCGAGGACTATACATTAAAAACTTACAGAATCTATAAAATTTTCGTGTTTTAAACGCCATAAAAACTTATAAATACTTATAGGCCTCGTACTGAGAATTTACATTAATATCTTTCAAATTCATACAAAAACCTATAAAACTTCGCAATTTAATTACCATAAATACTTATAAATATACTGATAGACTTCATTTAGGGAATTTACTTTAAAACCCCATTGCATATCCTCATAGAATTTTATAAAAACTTCGTGTTTATTATTAAAACGTGCAAATGTTGATAGACTTCAGGCAAAGAATTTACATTCAAAACACATTTCAAATACTTCAAAAACTTAGACACATCTGAACCTACAAAATCATCGTATTTCAAACACCATATGAGAACTTACAAATACTGATAGGCCTCGTATGAAGAATTTTCATTAAAAATACTTTTCAAATACATATAAAATATCTTCATATTTCAATTACCGTGAAAACGTATAACTATTGATAGACTCTATATAGTGAATTTACATTAAAAACCCATTGTACGCAGCAAATTATTATAAAAACTTCGTATTTGCTGTTAATATATGCAAATGCTGATAGACCTCAGGCAAGGAATTTACATTAAAAACACATCTCAAATAGCCACATCAAACCATATTCAAAACTTATAAAAAACTTTGTATTTCAAATACTATAAAAACTTACGTATACTAATAGGTTTCATACGAGGAATGTACATTTAAAACACACACACACACACACACATAATTAAAACTTATGAAAGTTTAGTGTTACATACTCCAGCCTCCAGTAGAGGGAGCTGTTATACATGTCGCTAATTCATATCTAATCTAATGTGACCTAAGAAACTAGCGTGGGCTTGTTAAATTAAAAGTAAAGCAGTCTCTTTTACTCTTAACTTATTAACTGCGTTTAGGCTAGAACGCTAGAGGAACTTTTACAGTATTTAGTGTTTATCACTATATTACTATTGATATTTGAAATATTAATAGTAAGTAAACAATATTTACTTACCTATGTAAGTTTATGGGATTTGGCAATAAAAATATATTTCAAATACACAACCAAAATCTGTAAAAAAACCTATCAATACTATATAAATTTACATTCAGAACACTATACAAACCTATAAAAATCTATAGAAACTTTTAATTACATTTACTATGAAAATTCATCAATACTAATAGATATATGGAAATTTACACTCAAAACACTATAAAAACCTATAAAAACTTTTAATTACGTATACTATAAAAACTTATCAATACTGGTAGATACCATATGAGAACTTACAATTAAAACAAACACATTTCAAATACGCACATCAAAAATTATAAAAACTTATACATTTTTTTTATAAGTTTTTATAAGGATTTTTTGACAGGGTTATCAAATACAATCCAGAGTTCAATATTAGATTTGTAAGTTTGTAGCTCGAAAAAGATGCCCACTAGTACCATAATAACATCTGTGTTAACTGTACTTATGAGAATGTTGGTTGCACCCTTTTGTAATGCATCTAATATATGAAGACACATTCTGGTATCAGCTTCTTCGTGGTCAGTTTCGGACATCGGTGCACTGCATTTTTTGAAATAACAGATTTATCATAAGTGATGTATATTTCTTTACCTACGATCACTACTGTAAATAGTAAAAAACACACTACCTGATATGTATGTAAATTGAATTTTACATATTGTAAACGGGACACGCAATTATAGGTGGCTTATATCGCTAACGCGGGGTTTAAAAAAAACAAATGCGCCTACGTAATTTTCAAGCGCTGTCAAAACTGACATAATATTTGTTGAATAATATTGTCGACTAGTAAACTAAATCCTGATTTTACTATATAAATAAATAAATATGATCGTAAGTAAAGTATAGTCCTACAAAATTGGAGTTGTAAAGCAATTACGCACTCATGGAAATACTAACTCGCCGCTAGCCGGCATCGTGCGTAACTTTTCCATTCGTGCGTAATATGCTTCTTACAACACTCAT
The DNA here is from genome assembly GCA_936432065.2 of Rutpela maculata. NCBI lineage: Eukaryota > Metazoa > Arthropoda > Insecta > Coleoptera > Cerambycidae > Rutpela > Rutpela maculata. The sequence continues at coordinate 7,205,227 of OW386289.2, forward strand.
TACGTAATATACTATTATCTTCTTGTACGTTATAAGCTCCGACTGCATCACTTAATAAGGTAAACACTTCTGTCTTGTTCTCTGAATTCGTCAGAAATGTAACAAAGTTTTTGGGGAGTGTGGTTTCCCTTGTGACTTTTTGCCTTTTTCCCTTCCCTCTCTTCACACGTGTAGTTTCCTTCAGACTATCTGGCTTGTATATGTCCCATACAACATCGACTCGTAGGCAATCCTAATGAAAAAAAAAACCCCTCCAGAAACATTGGAAGACAAATGTGATTGTGTCGTATTTAGAAAGTCTGGATGCTCGTATCTCGCAAAATATTAAAGTTATAAAAGTTTAAAGTTGTAGCTAATTTAGTCTAGATTAAAATTAGTTCGAATAGTGTAGCTATAAACCCAACCGATTTTTGTAATAACCTGAAAGAAGTCCAAAACTTTGGAAGCCTTTATCTCGTAAAATATTAAAGTTACAAAAGCGGTTTTGGTCTCAAATTGTAGCAAATTTAGTTTACATTAAATCCTTTTTGCTACAAACCCAGAAGTTGGGGAGATATTTAGTAAAAACCAAATAAAATTCGAAAATTTACAGAGGTACAGTCCAAAGAAAACAAAGATAGCGTCGTATTTCAAGGTGGCAGACACTGAAATCGGCCTCTTTGAATTGATAGTACTGAGGGTATATAAGAACTCTGCAAAATTTGACGCTTTAATCCAACAGGTCACAATGGGCATAGTGCAGGCAAATCCAGTTTTGAGTATGAACTATCTGGGGACAGCTATTTCTTTATCGAAATGGATAGCTTTATTCATATAGAATGAGGATATAAAAGTCCCAAAAAATCCTAATGAGAGCTAAAGCCACCATTTAGAAAAAGTAGCCGCCGGAACCGTTTCTTTTACAAGGACATATCTCAGTAACCATTGCTCCGATTTTAGATTTCTTTTTTTTTGTTCTCTTCCCCTTGTTATGTACAATCGAAAGTGTTATTACATCTTTGTTCATAAAATAGAAGATAACTGAAGAAAATAAGACTTGAGTTCTTGGAAATATACAAGGTGTCCAGTTAGTGCTTCCTCGGAAGATTGTGCAAAAACGGGTAACTTATAAAAAAACTTTTCTAACAAAACTTTCAATGTTTCATCTCTACTACAGCGTGAAATTACTTTCAATTATACAAGATATCACAAAAAGGAGTTACACAAGAATGTATAATTCTTTTAATGGAATACCCTCTAATTTTTTGGCGCCAGTTAAGCCTCTAAGGGTCCTGAATTACACGCTAAAATTTTTTGCCACTCGGATGCAGCGTTGCCAAGTTATAATTTTTTTCCTGTTTTTTTTTGGCAAATTACAAACATTTTTTTGACTACCATATCTCCGCGATTTATTAATTGTTTTTTCTAAAAATGTAGGGTGTTATTCGATGATGATACATTTACTGAAAAACATTTTTGAAATAAATTATTATTATACCGGGTGTTCAAAATATTTGTTTACATTTCTTGTTATTTAATTATTATTTTTTTCAAATTACTTCCACATCCAGTGGAAGTATAGTCACGGCAAAACATTTTTAAAAAATTCTTATTGTTCAAATAGGCTTAGAATGTCATGAAACGTCGAGATTTTAAGTTTGAGCGAAAAAAAAATTTCTGCCTGTCGGTCTGTCTGTCTGTCGGTCTGTCTGTAACTTTTTTTGTGCGCACGTTTACCTCTGGAACCGTTTGAGATATTGATCAAATCAAAATCAAATCAAATCATTTATTCATCAATAAAGTTACACTATATATATACAAATATAAAGTTAACTTATCTGACTAGTCAATACAATGAGAAGTAAAATACATCTTAAGTAATTATAAATAAAATTGACAATACACGCGAAAAAAAAAATTTGTAATTGAGACAAACATTCAGACATAATAACAGATTAAAATTGATAGTTTAGGAACTCATCCACCGAGTAAAAGGCTTTCTCTGTTAGAAATATGAATAATTTATTTTTGCAAATAACAATAGTATCCGTGCTTTTAAAGAAATTTATTTTATTATAGCATTTAATGCCCATATATACAGGGTCATTCTGAGTCGTATTTAGTCTTGCAAAAGGTTGATGTATCATACTACAGTTTCTTGTATTATAATTATGAATATCATGGTTTTTGCTGTAGCTATGTATATTCATTCTCGTGTGCATTATAAGCTGGAATATATATAAGCATGGTAATGTCAGTATTTTAAAATGTTGAAATAATGGTTTGCAACTGTTTAAGGGTGGTACGCCAGCCATATGTCTTACTATCCTTTTTTGAATAACAAATGCTTTATTTAAATGTGCCGAGGAACCCCAAAAGAGCAAGCCATATTGTAATGTAGATTGAACCAGTCCATAATACAGTGTTTTTAATACCGACTCACACACTGTTTTCCTAAGGTGAAGTATTATATAATTAGCTTTGCTAAGTTTTAAACAGACAGCGGAAATATGTTCTTCCCAAGTAAGCTTGTGATCAATTGTTATTCCCAAGAACCTAATATTATCAGTCTTCTGTATAGATTGATTGCATGATCTAATCAATAGGCTAAAGTCTGGATTAACGTTTTTTGGCAGGAACTGCATATAGTGTGTTTTTGTTATGTTTAGTAGAAGGCCGTTATCACTGCACCATTGCGAGAGTTCAGTGGAGGCTACATTGGATTTTTCAACAAGTGTGTTAATATTTGCTTGGCTCATAAGAATGTTTGTATCATCTGCATAAAGAATCATTCTATCGGAACTTAGACATGTATCTGTGATATCACTGGTGAATATTATAAAAAATAAGGGTCCAAGAATTGAGCCTTGTGGAACTCCAAGGTCATTATTTGTAGTTTGTGATTCAATTCCTTGTATTGTTACGATTTGTTTTCTATTATTTAGGTATGAGGTGGCCCATTGATGACATATTCCTCTTACACCAATTCCATATAATTTATCTAGAAGCAGCTGATGATCAACGGTGTCAAATACCCGACTTAGATCATAGAATAAAGATAATGTATGCTCTTTTTCATTTAATGAATTGTATATCAAGTGCAGACAGTCAAAGACAGCAGAATCGGTGGATTTACCACGTCTAAAGCCATTCTGAGCTGTTGGAATTATTTTATATTTGTCGACAAAGTTAGTTAGTCTATTTCCATAAGCTGCTTCAAAGATTTTTGCAAACTGACACTGCAAATGAATTAATCGATAGTTGCTGACCTCGAACCTTGATCCCTTATTTTTATATACTGGAATACATTTTGAAGTTTTTAATGTTTGTGGAAAAACACCCGAACAGAATGATTCGTTTATAAGATACGATAGTGGACCAATTATGCAACTTCTTACTGTTTTCAAAATGTTGCCTCTTATATCGTCTGAACCTGCAGCTGGTTTGGATGCTGTTTTTAAAATAATATCATTTATTTCCTCTGGTGTTGTTGGGGACAGATAAAAATTGTGTTCATGATTTATTATTTTAGCGTTTTGATTATTAGGTTTAGGACAGTCATTTGTTAAGCTGCCAAAGAAGTCGCTAAATATATTAACAATTTCTGTTGTATCAGTTATTGGGTTGTCTTTATCATTTAGCTTTAATTGTATTTGCTTATTCGTTACATTACCATGTCTAGTCTCATTGATTATTTTCCAGCTTTCGCGCATCATATTATTAGACCGAACCAATCTACTATTATTTATATGTTTTCTATGATTGTAAATGCTACTTTTATATAATGTCTTAAACTCTTTATATCTGGCAGTATAAATTGGATTTTGTAAGTGGCGTGCTAATTTTTCCATTTCGCAAAGTTGACTATGCATAGCTTTAATTTCAGGTGAAAACCACCTTTTTTTTGTTCTATGTTCCTTTCTTTCTACTATTGGAAATGCACCATTGTAGTGATAACAAAATTTTTCATAAAAGCAGTCAAATTTGTTTAAAAAATTTTCAGCCATGTACATTTCATTCCAGCTTTCTGCATTAAGAATGTCTATAAACATCTGAATATTATTTGCACTGAAATTTCGACTATAGATATTACCAACGTTATATGATTTGCTTGTATCTAATATGAAAGTACAAATCTGATATGTGTGATCAGATAAATAAGAGTTGTGTACCTCCGATTTAGTTACCTCATAATTTGAGAAGATATTATCTATGCAAGTTTTAGTAGATTCTGTTATTCTAGTCGGTACATTTATATGGTGTACGATACTATGTGCGGCAAAAAAATGTATAAGAGTTTCTTTTCTGTGAGAATTTATAAGGAAATTAATATTTACATCACCACAAATAATATATTGATATTTTGGATTATATATTTGGTGCAACATTACCTCTAACTTGTGAATGAATACCTCAAAATTACTATCAGGAATCCTATATACTACAATAATGTATGTTTTTAAACCATTATTAGAGTGAATGACACCTGCACACATTTCAAAATGTTGTTCTACTGAGTAATTTAGCTGTAGCGGAGTTAAGTCCAAACCATCTCTTGCAAAAAGGCACACTCCTCCCCTTCCTAAGGTTGTACGGCAATAACTAGATACTAGTTTATATCCTTGAATAGCTGAATACTCCATATCGGCTTCCCGACACCAATGCTCTGTTACGCAGGCAACATCTATAATATGTTCGGTCAGGTGTATACCAAGCATATCGCATTTATCCCCCAGTCCCTGTATATTAAAATGCAGTACGGTTATGGGTTTATCACTGGAGATAAAAAATCATCACTGGTGGATTCACTGCTTACATTGTTACTTCTGCGGATGCGTGGATTATCTAAAAAACGTTGACCTTTACGGAAATCAAAGCGATCAAAGGCTACTCCTCTGGGCCAGAAATTTTCATAGTATACTGTGCCTTTCAATGTTTGGTCAACACCAATTAAGAAACACTTGTTATCCTTTACTTGATAATATGTTTTGATTGGTTTCACAGATATACTTTCTTCCTCAGCTTTTGCTTTTTTTGATATAAACTTTTTTATCATTGTATCTGTAACATGGTCCTTTACTTTTGACAAAAATATCCATATCTTTTTTCCATCTTTTTCTGGTTCTTGCCTTCCTTCAAATCGCACTTCTAAGTCGTCTTCTATGTTAGCTTCGCCAGTTCCGATTTTTGCCGTTCTTCTTTGTCGTCGATTTTTTACTTCTTTAAAATCTATTTCTATTGTTCCAGGTTGTGCTGAGTCACCCAGTTTCTGCAGCTCCTGCATTTTTGAGGCTGTTTGTGCCTGTAAGATAGCATTATTTACTTCAGCAGGCTGAAAATTGTATTTTATAACAGGTGCATCGGTATTATTATCAGTAATATTTTTACGAACAGGTATTGTATGAGTTGTGCTGATATGTGGTGTTTTTTTATTTAAATTTAAGTCCTTTTTAGTATTTGCGGTATAAATTCTAGTGCTAGTGAGTGCAGCTTTATAGGAAAAAGCATCAGAAGCTGACATCTTATCTGGACTAGTCAAAGATGGTATTTTATGTTCGGAATTCTTATTAATTGTCTTACTGGTATTAGCACTCTCTGTCCCTAATTGAGTTAATATTCTTAGTTTATCCATATTATTATCATGTATTGCTTTTATTTCATTCTTTAATTGTTGTACTTCCTTATGGTATTTATCCTGTTGTGTTAATATCATTTTGTTTGTGTTATTAATTGCTTGCATATATGAGTCTTGAACTTCCTTTATGAAAGATTCGTAATTCTGCAATTTTGTGTTAATATCTGATGATGATGATAAAGTGTTTTTTAATTTATGCTTCAGTCTGGAATTTTCTTCAGTTAATTGTTCATTGAGTGTTAATATATTTTCAGTTTCAATAATATTATCATAACAGTCCGGACAGTAATACCGTAATCTTCTTTCTTTTTTTAATTCTAGGCATTTAATTTCTGTAGGTGAGATCTTTGAACACCCTTTACAGTGCCCATTTGAATATCTATCACAGATATAAATTTGCTTGTTGTCAAGGTTTATGCTTTTACATTGTTTATTGTTCACACAATTCATTGTTGATTAAATATTTCCAAACATTTCTGTTCTTTAATTTAACATCAAAAATTTAATTCAATTTAGAGTCCTGTCCTGTTCTGCTGGATTAGTTTTGTTTTTATCACCACCACCTTGTCTTATCAGTTCGTAAAAACTTGACAAAAAAAAAAGGGAAATGTATAAATTTGTTAAATTTATGTGTAAATAATCACTGCTTTAATGTCTTTATATGCACTTTATTGCAATATTATTGATTACTGGAGTTTATCCTTCAACACTTTTATTCCTTGGTTTTTCAATTTATTATTGCTGTAGAATTTAAAATTGAAAATTCTATATTTCCACTATGAATCTTTACTATTTAAAGAGTACACACAATCACATCCATTCAAGTACAATGCTTCATTTTAATTGACTTGAAATTTGGTACGCATATGTACTTTAACGAGATCTAGAACTAGATTATATTTTCATCTTGTTCCGTCGAAGGGTTGGGGGGTAAATTTGGGGTAAATAGGTAAATCAAGTAGGTAAGAGTCCATAAAATTGGTATTTAGTATGTACAAGAGAAGCTGAGGTCTCAAAAAAAATATTGGCATTAGCCACCTCCATTACCACCCCCACCCCATTATTAAAGGGGATGAAAAAAAATTGTGAATTAGGGTGTGTACAAGAACCAGAAACCTCAAAATGTTTTTTACTTCATCCACCCCCACTACTACCTCCACTACCACCCCCTATCACCACCCCCACCCCGCTACCGATGTGGGGTATCATTTTATGGGTTTTTGGCGTAGAGGATTTCAAATATTATATTATTAATGTTCCATAAACAATTATTTCCACATACAAAATTTTTTCGTTGTGAGTGACTTAGATAAAAAATCTGGATGTGGAAGTAGTGATTCCTTGGGCAGCGGTTTTTTATTTCAAACCGTTTTTGAGATATGATTCTTTCAAATAAGTTTTGCGTAAATTGAGGTGCTTTTTATTTTAGCATTAAAATCTAGTATGGATTTGGACTTTTTTTTGGCGTTTGTTTTTCACTCTATGACAATTCTCTAATGTGTAATAGATTATCGTGATTAAGTTGAATTAATATTGTTAATATTTAAAAATACGAATTATAATTATTGTCAATACGATTTAATATCTATAGTAAATGTTATGTTATTGGTGAATGTGATGGAAATTGTTCATTGGCATCAAGAGTGTATGGTCAAAAATATCCCTATAGAAGATGTCCTGATGTGAGGTCTCTAGAAAATTTGAAAGAACGTTTTGAACTTACTGGAAATTTTGCATATGAAAAGAAGGCGAGACGACGAAATGTATTGTAATGAAGAAAATGAGCTGGCTATAACTTTAGAGGTAATCGAAAATCCTACGGCAAGTGTTCGGGAGTTAAGTAGGGATTTAGAGGTCAGTGAATCTAGTGTTTCCCTATGTCTTCGTAACAATAAGTTTCACCCCTATCGAGCTCAGTTACATCAAGAGCTCTGGGATGTATATTTAAATCGTAGATTAAAATTTTTGCCAGTGGGCTCAAAACCAAATTGGAGAAAATGAAGAATTTTTCAAATTTGCGTTGTTCACGGATGAATCAACGTTTCACCGCAACGGATTTGTGAATAGGCACAATTTCCAATATTATGCCAGAGAAAACCCTCATATTGCACAGAAAAATCAGAACCGGAGTTTAAATGTAAAGGGAGGAATTGTACATGATTATGTTATTCGTCCTCGCTTTTTTGAAGGAAATGTGAATGGAGCAGTCTTCCTAGATTTTACGCAAAATACGTTTCCACAAAAAATTGAGTATATTCCTGATTACATTACAAATAATATATGGTTACCACCACATTTTAGTAGAAATGTTCGTCAGGCCATTAGTAATCAGTTTACTGAAAGGTGGATAGGAAGAGGAGGTCCAATATTTTAATAAACTGTTAAATAATATCTAATTTATTATTTTATTAAATTATATTAGGTCTCATTACATGGCCGCCTAAGTCACCCGACCTGACTTCAGTGGGTTTTTTTCTTTGGGGATTTGTGAAGTCAGACGTTTATAAAGTAGAACCAACGACTCGAGAAGATATGATGGAAAGGATTCGTCGGTGTTTCAATCGTATAAATGTTGATATGTTACACTGTGTAAGGCGCTCATTTATCAAGAGACATCAGTGTTACCTGAATCAAAATGGTGGACATTTTGAGCAGTTGTTAGGTTAGTTTCAATATCGTGAAAAAAAAATCATTACTCAAGAACCGCTCATAAAAGAATGTGTACGATATCAAAATGTGAGAAATTGTAAACGTTCTCATCCATTAAAAAAAATTATAGGCATTCCATTTAAAAAAGTTGAAAAAAATGTAAAACAAAATATAGATTTTAATGCTAAAATAAAGAGTACCTTAATTTTAAACGTTTGAAATAGAAATAAAGAGATATTAAAATGTGAGGAATTGTATGTTTTATTCATTCATGTAAAAAAAGTATACCTAGGCGTTCCATTAAAAAAATGAGAAAAATAATAATTAAATATCAAGAAATGTAGGCAAATATTTTGGACACACGATATACTAAAGATTTATTTCAAAAATGTTTTTCAGTAAATACATCATTATCAAACAACATCACACATTTTTAGAAATAACGATTAATAAATCGCGGAGATATGCCAGTCAAAAATGTTTGTAAACTGCCCAAAAAAAAAACAGAAAAAAATAATTTGGCAAAATATTTTAGGGTGTAATACAGGGCCCTTGGAGGCTTAACTGGCGTTAAGAAAATACAGGCTGTTACATTTAAAAAAATTATAGTTTCTTGTGTGACTCGCTTTTGTGACACCTTGTATAATTGAAAATAATTATAAGTTGTAGTAGGTATGAAACACTGAAAGTTTTGTTAAGAAAGTTTTTTTATAAAGTTAGCCGTTTTGCACAATCTTCCGAGAGAACACTGACTGGACACCCTTTATACCTTTTTTTTTTCCTTATGAGTTGCGGTCCCGAAGCCCAGCTGTACTGAAGCTTAAGCTTATTGTACCCCATAGTGTCCATTAATCCCGTTCCTCTCCAAAAGGAGAGTATACGGTCAATGGGAGCTCTGGCTATTTCTTCCGGGGTTACGGTTAGTCCCCCGAAGTGTGAGAACCTCCCAGCCACTAAGGCTGGGCATTCACATAGTATGTGGTGAGGAGTTTCTTCATCCTCACCACACATCCTGCATTCTGGATTATCTTTCACACCTATGTTAGTTAGGTGTCTACTCAGTGTGCAGTGTCCTGTTAGGATTCCCACTGCACATCTCAGTTGTTTTCTGCTCAGCTTTAGCAATTCGTTGATCTTTGTCATGGATGGTCCGCCGGTGATGAACATACGTGACTGCCTCATCCCCGGCGCGCCGGTCCAGTACAAGATATGTTTCTGACTCAATAGTTCCTTTACCATTCCTCTTGCGGAATGGTAAATGGACGAACCTCTATACCTTAATGTACATTATTAAAAATGATTACAATTTTATATATAAATAACTATTACTCCGTTAATATTTGAGTTAGTAACACCGGCCAAAAAACAAATGAAAGCAAATTGTGTGCTCTAGAACTTTTATTAAAATTATTTTTCAAAAATTGACTAGAAATTTCAGTACAAACTTCTCGAGTTTACAAAAGTTTAAATTTCCGTAATATTTAAATTATTTTTTAATTTCCTAAGTTTATCGTTTAATTTATCGTAAAATATGTAATTATACTTTTTGTTAAATGTGAAGTAAGGAATGGAACAAAAAAAATAAATCTAAAATCGGAGCAAAGGTTACTAAGATATATGATTTTAAAGAAAATGTCTCTGGCGGTCATTTTTTCTAAATGGCGGCTTTAGCTCACGTCGGGATTTTTTGCCACTTTATGTACTTATCCTACATTAATAGAGCTACCCATTGCGATAAACAAATAACTGTCCCCAAATAGTTCACGCCAAACCCATTTTACACTGAGATTTGCCTGGTCTAGCATGTCACTTAATGACACCTGTTTGTTTTCCTAAAGTCTCATAATCAGTGACGTCAGCTCACTCGACCTATAGTAAACGGATTTGTTGTTCACTGTTAGACATTATACTGTCAGTATGTAGATGTCGCTCACTCCGAGATTTTCGTGAATTGCCAAAAAATTTTGACAGGTCGTTTTATTCCCTCCTGGGTGGCTAATCTTGAGCGAGAGACAAATTGTTACTCCCCGGCGAATTTATTCCCTCGCCTTTCACTTGAAATTCCCCTACTCGAAAAACATGTATTCTTGAACAAAAGGAATAACGAGGGATCGGTGAAAGTTTGAGGGAGAAGTCTACAGTGTTGTCATATTGTTCTTCACAATATAACCAATCAGAACTCTCCTTTATCTGATATTTATCAGCTGTGGTGGCCAAAAATTGTTTGATGGTGGCGTGACAGTTGACAGATCAAAAAACATATTTATTCTAGTGAAATTCAAATGGCAACTGACTGAACTTTTCGTAATATTATTGTTTATAAGTATATTTTACATAGAAAATGACAAGTTTTTGGTTTATTATTAATTGTGGAAGTGTGACAATCCAAATCTATGCCAATTTTTATAAAATAACCTCCATTTACAATCAGAAGAAGTTGGGGGTTAAAAGACTGCAACTGATTTCAAACAATTAAAAGAAATGATTTACAAGAGTCTTCTAAGGATTTTATTAGTGGTATGTTGCATATTAATGTAAGAAGAATTTGATTTTTAACGTGGGTGTATGTTGTAGGAAAAACAGCCGTATTACAAGACCATGATGATATATCCAATTGAGCATCCTTTCTCAATAATGGATATAATTTAAAGGCTGAAGTATGACTTACTGGAAATGCGTTATGTCAAAATGGTTTCCATGGTAACGGTCGTCATAGTTACCACTACCCAATGGTACTACTCCCATGGTGGGCACTCGCTTAGTTGTGAAGTTAGGTAGTCCAGAATAGTGGAAATGATCTACAAAGAAGCAGTTGCTGTGGAAATGCTTACCACGGTTATCACTACCTTAGGGTACCACTCCCATGGTGGGCACTCGCTTAGTTACGAAATGATTAGCTGTATTAATAATTTTTTTTTTTTGAAATTCGACTTACCGGAAATGTGTTATATGTCAAAATGGTTTCCATGGTAGCGGTCGTCACTACCCAATGGTACTACTCCCATGGTGGGCACTCGCTTAGTTGCGAAGCTAGGTACTCCAGATTAGTGGAAATGATCTACAAAGAAACAGTTGCCGTGGTAATGTTTAGCACGGTTACCAGTACCTTAGGGTACCACTCACATGGTGGGCACTCGCTTAGTTACGAAATGATTAGCTATATTAGTAATAAAACCGGACTTTTTTTTTATTGATTTTAATAAAATTAAAACAAAAATACAAGTTACATTAAATTTTTGAACGGAAATCTCCATATTCTAGCCGTATGGCCACGTATTTCGAGACGGCGACCGATCGCGCGTTTTCAAACTGAAACTGCTTCTTTGTATTCGCGAAAATATAACAGATGAACTCAATAGTGATTTACCTTCGATACAAAGGAATTCACGAATAGTTACCACTACCCCATGGTACTACTCCCATAGCAGGCACTCGCTTAGTTGTGAAGCTAGGTACTCCAGATTAGTGGAAATGATATACGAAAAAGCAGTTTCAGTTTAATAACGCGCGACCGGTCGCCGTCTCGAAATCCGTGGCCATACGGCTAGAATATGGAGATTTCCGTTCAAAAATTTAATATAACTTGCATTTTTGTTTTAATTTTATTATAATCAATAAAAAAAGTTGAGTTTTATTATTAATACAGCTAATCATTTCGTAACTAAGCGAGTGCCCACCATGGGAGTGGTACCCTAAGGTGCTGGTACCGTGCTAAGCATTACAACGGCAACTGCTTCTTTGTGGATCATTTCCACTGATCTGGAGTACCTAGCTTCACAACTAAGCGAGTGCCCACCATGGGAGTAGTACCATTGGGTAGGTAGTGACGACCGTTACCATAGAAACCATTTTGACATATAACACAATCGAATTAAAAAAAAAAATTACTAATACAGCTAATCATTTCGTAACTAAGCGAGTGCCCACCATGGGAGTGGTACCCTAAGGTACTGGTAACCGTGATAAGCATTACCACAGCAACTGCTTCTTTGTAGATCATTTCCACTATTCTGGACTACCTAACTTCACAACTAAGCGAGTGCCCACCATGAGAGTAGTACCATTGGGTAGTGGTAACTATGACGACCGTTACCATGGAAACCGTTTTGACATAACGCATTTCCGGTAAGTCAAACTTCACCCAATTTAAAACCCATATGTAAAACTGAAACTGCTTATGATAATAATTACTGCTGCTCAAACAAGCAATAAACAATTCAGGGTAAAGAAAATTAACATTTTATATTGGTTTGTAAGTTTTTTTTAATAATTATTGTTTAAATTTTAGTTGAGCGAAGGTGTGGAGCTGTACCAAGAGAGAGAAAAGTGCAATGGTAGAAATTGTTTTAAAGAAGAAAATTTGCAGGCTTCATAAAGATATTTGATGAAGTACATAAATTAAGAAAGGAGATTCCCCAGAGTGCCTACCCGCTGTCAACAAGTGATGCAATGTGCCCTTTTAAAGTATATCGTGTAGTGTTTAAAAACTTAATGTTGGACTATTGAACATTGAAGAAGTATAAAATTAAAACTTTGAAGTGGTCTAAGTTCAGTGAACATATAAACAAAGTCTGAATGGGCTATGAGTGTTGAATTGTAGCTATAAAAGCCCTTTTTGTTATAATATATAAACTATGAATGTTACTTTTATTGTTAGATAGACATTAATATAAAGTATACACGTTATGTTACAATCATTTATTTTTTTCTTACAATATAAATTATAACTTTCTTCTCGATTATCCTTAGAAGTACTAATAGATCTTGTATAATAAATTATTTAATTAGTAAAGATATTTTGTTTTGCTTTCAGTTACATGCACGTACCTAAGTACAATTTCGACGTAATTAACTATTTCGATTTACTATAACAATATATAGTAGTAGTGTGATAAATAAAACATAATAAAAAGGGAATATTTAATAAAATAAACAACAATATATTAAAAATAAAATTCTTACAGAAATTACAATGGATTATATAGTCCAAACTATAGATACATTATAGACGAAGGGTTAACTGATGGAAGAAATTATGTACGTCTTATTACATAGGTACCTCAAATAGTTTATAGCACCTCAATCTTCATTGCTTAATTTATATGGTGTCTTCTTAAAAAAAATTACAGCGGTTAATACCTCGACCATAGCCATATTTACTGTTAAAAAACTAAAAGGAAATACTTCTTGTCGCTAAGTAGTGAACATATTTTGTCTAGACTAGCAACATATTCACAGTAAGTACTAAGGAACCATCTGAATCTGCAATAGTCCCAGGAAGCCAATTGCTTTTGTTCACGATGCTACGAGTTTATAACCTAAAAAATTAATTTGTACGTTAGCAATTATTTATAAAGCAACATTTAATTAGGCAAGTATATATATATATATATATATATATATATATATATATATATATATATATATATATATATATATATATATATATATATATATATATATATATAGCGTGTAGTTCGGGGTCGAAAAAAAGCTTTAAGTGGTGACTATGAGAACTTTTGTATATTTTGAGGTCAGTCCTCAAAGTAACAATTTTATAAAACCGTCTGTTTGAGAACATTGACCCCAAAATATACGAGTGATAGATAAATGTCATTTTATGTTTATTATAAGGTACTGTCCCCAAATTAACGGTTTAAAGAAAAAAACATTGCTAGTGTAGTTTGGGGTCACTAATATGCATGTAATTTTTATATGAAATGTGTGGTACAGATTTTTTAAATATTTACTTGTTTAATTTCTAATTGGTGGTACAAATCTTAAAATTAAGATATATTTTTAAAATTGTCGACGTTTCGATAAATTTATTATCTTCTTCAGAGCACAGTGTTTAAAATATTTAAAGTTTAAAATATAAATATAATACATATATTATACAGAAATAATAAAATATGAATTAAAAACATCCAATTTTAAATGCTTATTATTCGCTAAAAAAAATTAATAAGGGCCACAAGTATATGTGTAGTTTTTATTGAATTCACAAAAGGTGCTGCGTTTTTTCAATTTCAACTACAGGAACTGAGATCACGGAAAAGCTAAAAATGTTCTGTTTCTTGATGTTTACCTTTCCTTATTTTACGTTGCATCCAAGGCACGTTCTACTTGTAAAATTACGTTCAGTCTTGTTAATTCATAAAATACAGGGTTTTTTATTTCCTGTCCAAGTAAATAAACGTATGATATTCAATATAAGCCAGTATACGTTTTGATACATTTTTTTACATCTTTGACATTTTCGGCAAGTTTTATATATGAACTATTACTGTATTTAAAAAAATATGTTCAACACCGAGACGGTAGCTCAACGGACTAAGGCGTACATGTAGCAAATCATTTTTAGTTGATTTTTGTCGCCTTCTTCTTTAGTCAGACGTTTTCGGAGGTTTGGGTTTCTAAAGTTCAGAACTTTCATTGTTAAATGAAATGAGTCTCTTTAACTTGAAACAGTTTTAAGCAGAATAATTACAGAAATTTTATTGATTTTAAACTCGTTATTAAAATTGATGAATTCTTTTCATTAGGCATACAAGTAAGTATACACGTTTTAATTTAGAACAACAAGTAAAATGGATTGAAAAATAAAACAACTAAAGTAAACATTTAAACGTGTATTTGTTTAGCTAATGTTATAGTATAAAAAATATTTTATTCATAAATTCATTACTACACTACACTTTCATAAAACAACTTTGGTTTTTTCAGCAAATTCGTTTATGGCATCATCATAATTTATTGAATTAGATTCTTCGCTCTCAATTGATAGTATAGCGAGGTTTGTGAGCCTCTCTTGTGCCATATTTGATCTTAAATAATTTGTTATGAGTTTTACTTTACTAAAGCTTTTTTCACACCCAGCAAATATTATTGGTAAGGTTGCGTAGATCCTTAACGTTATGCAAACTTTTGGGAAGGCATCCATTAAATTTCTGCTGTGGATTAAGTTAAAGTAAATCGTTAGGTAAATCGTTAAGTAAGAGCGTTAATTTTTTTGAGATTATCTGTGATGTTTTTAGCTTGATCTCGAAAGACTAGACTCATTCAGTAAATTATATTGCATATAAGAAATGTTGCTAAAATATTAATAATAGATGACGAGCTTGAATAGTAGATTTTAAAAACTAAATATGAAGTTTTTTATATCTCTACATTAATTAGTAAATCATTTGTTAAAGATTTACCAGTACATTATTCATTTACAAAAATCTGTTTTGCTGCCCCACAGTAAATATGCCGCATGGGGCAAACGCCCCCTTTCAACCCCTCTCCCCCCCTATCCAGCACTGTCAAAATCACTTACATTATGATTCAGACTGATATTAATATTTATTTATTATAATTATAAAATAGTTTATTTTATTAATCGCCATAAATCAAGTAATAAGCTTATGGAATTGTTTCTTTTACCAAGTTTGTTTTTGCAACGTTTACCTAGTTTATTGATTCACGTTCTTTAAATATTGATTCATAAGAAATAAGTATTAGGGATGCACATATCGATAGTCGATATTCTTTAAACATCGATGTTAGGTTAAAATCTATTGATAACTAGATTGCGATATTCTAAGCAGATATCGATATTAGTTACGATTTTGATTAGAAACGGCATTAATTTATTTTTTAATTATAGATAGTTAAGATGTTTTAATTACTGGACTGGTTACTATCATGCAGAAGCATTAATAAGAGGTTTGTGGCTTAACTTGAACTGTATGTCATTTACACAGAAAAGAAATCTATACCTATGCTATTATGATCTCGTATCCAGTTAATTTTTTAGTTAAATCTTGAGATAATTTGATAAAAAACACGAAAAAACGTTTGTCCTACAAGTGTTCCCCACCCACAACATATCCAAATAACGAGGTCAAAAAAAATGATTAGTAACCAGCTGATTTTTTTACTATTGCTTAATAGATATTTTTAAAATGAAATGGCCACATTGTCCTACAAATTGAATGCTGTTTTTCCAGTCCTACGCTCGGAAATTGTCAGTTCCACGGTAACACTTTTCTCATTAGTAACAACCTAATTTTCACGATTTTACTAATGTCCTACAAAAAAAGCGGTATAAACATAACATAAAGATAAACACACCACAGACAGTAGACAACCCCCAAATCCAAAGCCAAGGCTGTCCGGAAGGGGGTTACACATTCGGAAAAACGCAGACATACATCCACACCCACCGGTGTTGTCAATACCGGGGCTGGGGGGTCGAACCCAGAGCGTGGTAGCGAGTCGATCAGCGTATTCGCCACTCAATACGCCTTAACCGATTGAGCTACCGTGCCGGTATATATTGTTAAAAAATTAAAACACTTATTTTGAAATTTCATTCCATAGGTAAAGTTTTATATTATTTTTCATTCATTAAACGTTTGTTAAAGAGTTTGTTTTTCAGTTGCCTTGGCTACGTTTATGAGAGTTAATTAAAATAAACCCCGTGTTTGTCCAGAACAACATACTGCCAAAATAATTTGACAGGTTGTCGGATTGTCTAATTCGTGCGAAATAAAAAGTGACTATGGAGTGTTTTTTATGCAATTTACTGTGTACAAAACCTAATTAAACAAACACTTAAAGATTAAAAATGATACTACTTTAGAATTATAAAGAAAATATTTCGGTCTTGTAGTCGAACATTTAATAAAACATAAAAGTGCATGAAAAATTCAAATATTCGCAACGAATGTGAATTTGCAAACTACGGTTTAAAATCAAGGGAAATGTTGTTATTTGATAATCTGAATCTATGTGCTAAATTTGGTAGATATCAGAATTCCGCTTAAGTAATTACCAAAACCGCAATTATAAAATAATTCGTTACTTAAAATAATTTTTGTCGGATTAGCGATACATACCAATTTTTTTGCAAGACACTATTTTATTTGGGCAGAGAATACACTAACCTATCATGTGTTATCTTTGTCCTACAGTTACTAATGAGAAAAGTGTTACCGTGGAACTGACAATTTCCGAGCGTAGGACTGGAAAAACATACCATTCAATTTGTAGGACAATGTGGCTATTTCATTTTAAAAACATTTATTAAGCAATAGTAAAAAAATCAGATGGTTACTAATCATTTTTTTACCTCGTTATTTGGATATGTTGGGGATGGGGGACGCTTCGGTCAAACCATCGATTTTGTAGGACAAGCGTTTGTTCGTGTTTTTTATTAAATTATCTCAAGATTTAACTAAAAAACTAACTGTTACTAATCAAATTTGAACAATCACCCAATCGACATATATACACCCAAGCGCAGTTATTAACTACCACTACGAGAATTTTCGCAGAGAGAAAAGTTGGGCGTTTCGTCAAAACGAAGCTGCTCACGAAAATTCAGCCTGTTACTAATCATTAAAAAAAGGGCTGTACTGTGGACTAAACATATTGGAACTTAAAATCTTAAAATTTTTCGCAAACAACAACCTATTCTCACTCTTATATATTTTTGTCCTCAATAAAGTATTAAAAAATAAACATCGATATTTAATAAATATGTAAATATTTAATAAATAATTATTTATGTTTAATTAAATACTGCTTTTAGAAGTTTTAGATGTGAAACACATCCCCCCTACCCTCTTTTTACTTTTGTCCATGTACGTGATCGTCTAATATTTTTTTTATAAGTTAGAGGACCCAAATTACGTTGCGTGATACCCTAATTATTATTCCCAGATTCTTTTTATAACGTTTGATATTACTTATTGTTGTTTTGTTTTTTAGGTACAAATTTAGAATAACCGCCTTTGTAACTTTACTATTCTTTTCATAGTAGTTACTCTTGATAAAGGCCTAAACAAGCCGAAACATATGTAGAGCATTTCTGATACATTTTTTTTAATATTGGAAAGTTAATTTTGTACCTATGGATTCTAAAAGTTTGAGAAATATTGGACAGTGTATAGGCGAGTCGTGGGAAAGCCTAAATCGTTGATTTACGTTTACGCTCTTATTATAAACAATGTTTAATTGTAAATTTTTTTCATTTTCGTTCTACAATGAAAACGGTACATTATACACGAAAAAACCTTGATTTAAAATTAAATTATTTTCAAACCTTCAATTGTTAGTGAAGCAAAAACTATGTAGGTATATTTTTTACATATAGCTTCAAAATAGGTTTTTCTTCTCACGTCAAATATTTATTATTTCACGGCACTTTTTCGGAGTAAATTTAAATTTAAATAAAATTTAGGAAAAATAGCTATATACAGTGTGTCCCAGGATATATGTAATAAGTGTAATTAACAAAAAAATTTCAAATTTTTTAATAGCACTTGAGGATTGAGTCTTGGTTCGTGTAAAACTGAGATATGTAAAAAATGAGTTGACTCGTTGCTATACAGAGTATTTTATAAGTAAATTTGTGTAAATCATTACTAATAAACTACCTTTATTTATCAAAGTATGAAAAAATTACACTAAAAACAAAGTTGTTTGGAATGCAATTTACGCCTCCTTGCCAAATTTCAGGAATATAAATTTACTTTGTTGGAACTGACCTTTTTTCAATAAATTAGTATTTTATTTTGATTAATGCGACGAAAATATATTTTAGCAAGTTAAGAATGCTTTGAACTCATATACACATAAAACAAAAATTTTCGTCACATCAGTCAAATTATAATACTAATTTATTGAATAGCGGGCAGTTCCAACAAAGTAAGTTTTTATACCTGAAATTTGCAAAGACGGTATAAAATTCCATTCTAAACAACTTTTCTCAGTTGAATTTTTTCATATTTGGAAAAATAAAGGTAGTGTATTATATTGATGATCTTCACAAATTAGCTTATAAAACACCCTGTATAGCACCAATGCAAATCGTTTTTGACATGTCTTTTGCATCAAGCGGAACTGAATCCCCCAAGTGCCATTAAAAAATTCGAACATTTTTGTCCATTACACCTCGTTACATCTATCCTGGGGCACACTGTATATAGTCATTGCAATTTCTCCAAGTAATATATAAGAAATATTATGCTTAAATGATTTTTTTAAAATAATTATTTTACGAGATAATACATCTTTTAAACATGTTATACTTTTTTGTATCCATTAATTGTCAATTAAATATTTTAAAATATAACGAAAATTAAAAATACGTATGGATATAAATTTGATTTTCATTTAAGAGTAAAAGTACTTTTGATCTTCAAGTTGTTAGTGCACTTTATCTAGTACACTTAACAAGCCAACACGTGTTTCTTTACTTTCCTTTAGATATATTTCCTAGAATAAGCAATAATAGTCTATACCGTTAGCTACCCTATTGTAAATAATTTGTGTTATACTTGTCTATTTTGTGTTTTTTATGACAACCTGAGTTAAGAAATGGTAGGGCATTCAGTCCCTATGTCACAGTGTTACTATGTTTTGTTGTTTGGCTCATGCTTTGTAGAAAAGGGTCAAATTTATTTAATACCTATCCGTTTTGTTTGATAAATAAGTGTTTTTTAACAGAATTAAAAACTTTAGCCCATATGTATGTGTCGCATGGAAAATTGACCAAAAGTACTTTTACACCTAAACGAACAATAAGAAATTAAAAAAAAAACAAATTAAAGGGAAAGACGAAAGACTAGTTTTCATATCCAGACGTATTTTTAATTTTCGTTACATTTTAAAATATTTAATTAACAATTAATGGATACAAAAAAGTATATTATCTCGTAAAATAATTATTTTAAAAAATCCTTTAAGCATAATGTTTCTTATATATTACTTGGAGAAATTGCAATGACAATATACAGTGTGCCCTAGGATAGGTGTAACGAGGTGCAATGGACAAAACATGTTCGAATTTTTTAATGGCACTTGGAGATTCAGTTCTGCTTGATGCAAAAGACATATCAAAAACGATTTGCATTGGTGCCATACAGGGTGTTTTATAAGCTAATTTGTAAAGATCATCACTATAATACACTACCTTTATTTTTCCAAACATGAACAAATTCAACTAAGAAAAATTGTTCAGAATGTAATTTTATACCGCCTTTGCAAATTTCAGGCATAAACATTTACTTTGTTGGAACTGCCCGCTATTCAATAAATTAGTATTATAAATTATAATTTGATTGATGTGAAGAAAACATTTGTTTTATGTTTATATGCTTTTTTTGTAAGATGTCAAGGGATGAAAAGTGTTTAGATCGACGTTTTCTATAATAGTGGAGTCAAAATAAAATTTGAATGGAATTCTCTGACTACAGCAATTTTATTGTTTTAATTTGTTGTAGGTATAATAACAAGTGCTCTGAGCAATTTTTTCTTAAATCCGTCCATTGCTTTTTGTAGAATTTTAACAATTTATTTTTCAACACAGAAATTTTCTGCTATTTTTCCTATTATCTCAGGTCATAGTAATCGTATCGCGATAATAAAAATACCAAATTGTTCGCCATAAAATTATGAATGAGACTAGGCATATGAAGAAACTTCTTGATAATTTGTAAATTTGTAAAAAAATAAAAACCACCAAAAATTGCCTTTTTTAACAATTTAAGAAATCTGATGTAATAATCCACCAATTTTAACGAAAGTTGGTGGAACCATGCCCTTCATTGAACTAAACCTCCGTGCTAAATTTTAGCGCAAAATATTTATTCAAACCGCTAAAAATCAATAATTTCGAAATTTCCATCGCATTTTGTTAAATGCATCGACTCGTGGTAGGACAATTTTTCTTTTAAAGTATAAGTTTTTACATACACTTTACGGTGATGGTTAGAAAAAAAAATTAAATTTAAACCAATTTTTTGGACTTTAATTGTAATTATGGATATTGCACGTATAAACAATTTCAAATAACTTCGTGATTTTTTTGTGAAACCAAAAACGATAAGCGAATTATGAAAGTATATGAAATTATCAACGTTTAAAAAAATAATGATGTTCTACTTGCATTTGAATGAGTGATACGTTAGTTTTTGCGTTTTAGTCGATTATAAGTAAACATACCGATATTTTTTCTTGAAATTTACGCACACTGTTCCAAAATTATTATATTTCTCCATCTGCTAATTGAAAATTATCCACAACTAGAATTTTTTAAACTACATCGCATAAAGCACCATTGAGGACAAAACGCACGTACAAAAAAAATTATCTCCCATTCTTTGGATATTGTAACTAGGCAACTAACTTTAATTAATGGTATACATCACTTTATTGAAGACTATTTGCTGTATGTGTAAATCGTGTTGCAAAACAAAACTGTTCCGAAATAACATTGAAACAAACTGAGGACGAACTTGACGACGAGGAAGACGATGTTTTATCGATTTCTGAGATGGAAACAGATGAAGCAGACTTTAAAAATTTAATTGTTACAGCGGAAGACATTGAAAACAACTAAGTAAGCAATGTTTCTAAAAGTGAGGATGATTTTCAAATTGATAGTGAAGAAAGCTCCGTCGATGAAGATGAATATGATGATTCAGATTTTGTTTGTAAAAATTAAACTACAATAATATTTGTGTGTATAATTAAAGAATATTTCTATTCTTCTTCTGTACCACTGCATCATATCTCTATCAACATTCTCACGTATGAAATAAATGGTACGGGCCAGGCCGAACTTACTTTCTCGACTAAATTACAAATTATTTGTTTATCAGTAAATAACCTTTATGTCTGGTCCCACAAAATAAATATTTAGAAACTAAAATTTCCAATGCATTTTAATTGAATGACGGCTAAACAAAGTATTTTACGTTGCATTAAAAATTTTAAATGAACACAAAACATAAACATTTTAAAAAGAAACAGAAAATTAGATATGACAAGAGCCGAAAACATTATAAAAAAATAAAGATTGTTGAATTTTTGATGAATAAAAATTTAACTAATTATATTTTGTTAAATAATAGAATCAGAATATACGAAAAAAGACTAAAAATGTTTAAAAAAAGACTTGATATGATGAAAATGTAAAATCAAAGATACCATTAACTAAGTTAGTTGCCTAGTTAGGTACAATATTTAAAGAGTGGGGAGAAATTTTTTTTTTAATGTGCATTACGTGGTGCTTTATGCGATGTAAATTAAAAAATTTTAGACTAGCAGAGAGAGAAATATAATTATCTTAGAACAATATGCGCAAATTTCAAGAAAAAATATCAATATGTTTACTTATTATCAACTAAAACGCAAAAACTAACGTATCACGGATTCAGATGCAAGTAGAACATCATTCTTTTTTAAACGTTGGTTATTTCATATACTTTCATAATTCACTTATCGTTTTTGATTTCACAAAAAAATCGCGTAATTATTTAAAATTGTTTATACGTGCAATATCCATAATTACAATTAAAGTTCAAAAAAATGGTTTAATTTTTTTTTTCTTTCTAAACACCACCGTAAAGTGCATGTAAAAACCTACACTTTAAAAGAAAAATTGTCCTACTACGGGTCGATGCACTTAAACAAAATGAGATGGAAATTTCTAATTTATTGTTGATTTTTAGCAGTTTGAATAAATATTTTGCGCTAAAATTTAGCACGGAGGTTTAGTTCAATAAAGGGCATGGTTCCACCAATTTTCGTTAAAATTGGTGGATTATTACATCATATTTCTTACACTGTTAAAAAAAGGCAATTTTTGGTGGTTTATATTTTTTTTTAGAAATTTACAAATTATCCAGAAGTTTCTTTACATGCCTAGTCTTATTCATAATTTTATAGCGAACAGTTCGGTATTTTTATTATCACGATACGATTACTGTGACCTGAGATAATAGGAAAAATAGCAGAAAATTTCTGTGTTGAAAAATAAATTGTTAAAATTCTACAATAAGCAATGGCCGGATTTAGCAAAAAAATGCTCAAAGCACTTGTTATTGTACCTACAACAAATTAAAACAATAAAATTGCTGTAGCTAGAGAATTTCTTATTAACCTATTTTGATCCTTAATTTGACTCCACTATAAGAAAAGGGAAAGAGAATCATAACATTTTCACACGTTTTCTGGCAACCTCGGAAAACCATGTGAACATTTTATGATTTTCTTTCCCTTTTCTTATAGAAAACAACTGTCCAAAAAAATGCATCGTTTTCGAGATATCATCAATTTTTGATTTATGTAATACATGTTTTTCATATGTATTTCTGCGACTTCGCAAAAACGGTTGAAAAACGTCAGATTTTTCTTTCACTTCCTCATGGAAAATGTCGTTTTAAACATTTTTCGTCTCTTACCATTTTTCAAAAAAAAAAAACGTACTTTTTAAGGTATTAGCGATTTTTATGAATTTTTTGCAACATAAAAATATTTTCATTGATTGCGGAAAAACGGGTTGAGTCATAAGGAATTGGTAATATTTTACAGATTCTATAACCAAAAATATTAATTTTTTGCTGAATAACTGGGGGTCAAATATTAATATTTACTGAGATCCAGGGTGTAGTAAATAAGTACATCTCTGTCAGTATGTTGCACTTATTTCCATAGCCCACTTTGTTACACATTTTCAGCACCACCCATTACTTAATCAAGATGTTTGTTTTACTTTAACTAAGTACAAATTATGCATTTGAAAAAAATTATAGGTGCGCAGGATTTTCTAAAATGTTAATATCTTGATAAGGGTGCATTTTCTGAAGATAAAAAAAGTATCCTCCCTTTTTTGTTTAAAAATAAAAGTTAAATAAAAAAATTGCAATGAGATTATAAATGGATGAAGTACAAAAAAGTTATGACGATTTTGTTAAACAATGATAGCATATCAAGCACCCCCTATGCAATACACCAAAAATAATAGCATATAATACCGACTTCTATGTTTATGTGTGAAAAAAATAACTGAAATATAACAACATTATTGAATTATATTTATAACTTTGACACCCTGTATCTCAGTAAGTATTAATATTTGACCCTCAGTTATTAAGCAAAAAATTAATATTTTCGGCTATAGAATCTGCGGGTAAAATATTACCCATTCCTTGTGACTCACCCTGTATATTGATTAGTTGCCTCAGAGATTTTTAGAATGCCATTATGGTTAAAAGTAATAAGCAAAAATTTTTAAAACAGACCAAGTAGGTATAGGTATTGTGTTTGTTGGCTTTTCACTTGAAATTAATTATTGTTCTTTTTTATTCATTAAGTCTGCACAGATCACATACCTAAGAATCAATTTTAAAACAAAAGACAAAAGATGAAATGGTGAAGTTGCGAAGTAGTATATTATAACAATAGTACGTAGAATATTTTAAAAACATTTTCTTAAGTATACATAAAACGTTACATTAAACATATATTTTAATGTCAATATTAAATGCTTTTACGATTTCAAAAATATTTCATGAATATTGAAACTATTATAAAATATTTGTAAAATGTTCAATGTTGTTGAACTTGCATTCTACCAATCTTATAATATTTACTATATCACCGAGTTCAGAAAAAAATAATACTCAATGACGAATAAGATAATCCTAATAAGTAAATTGACAAAGAACTATTTAGAACAAACTTTATTGCCAGATGGAAATATCGGGCCGAAATTAATATATCTGAATAGTCCCTAAAATATACAGTATATAGCTAAACTATATACTAGTATATAGGGTACCCTAAAGTATATATATATATATATATATATATATATACATATATATATATATATATATACATATATATATATATATATATATATATATATATATATATATATATATATATATATATATATATATATATATATATATATATATATATATATATATATATATATATATATATATATATATATATATATATATATATATATATATATATATATATATATATATATATATATATATATATATATATATATATATATATATATGGAAAGAATGGTTGATCACTGATAACAATTCTTACCTTTGCAACAAGCTTTGATTCTGTAAATTTCTTGCAGAGTATTTCTTTCACCTAACCACAAACAGCTTCAAGACTTGAATGGTTTGAACTCATCTTTCAGTCATCATTCCGTCTATGCAAACCATTTAATTCGCAGTATCCATATGTGTAATATTTGGAAATACATCAATATTTATACTAAAGCATTTTTTTCTCAAAATATTAGGATTTAATTCGATGGCAGCAGTAACCTAACCTCTACATCATGCGACAATTTTGCAAAATACGAACTAACCCTCATCCTGATGAACAAAATTGCGGATATAAAAATAAACGAACAAAAATTTGATCCGTTTTTCCTAAAATTCGAATATTTTTCGCATTTTCAAACTGTTCCTTCGCATCTTATAAATCATCCAAAACTTGTCTAGCCACTAAATCTTCGATATCCATTATTTAAATAAAACCGAGTCTCCACACGCACGATCATAACCTACAAAGTACTTAAAAAATGATTCTTTTCTGCTTTCCCTCGACTTTCTCTTGCTAAAAGTAAGGGAATAAGTAGGGAGTGTTTTCGATTACCTGGCTGGGGAAAATAAATTCAAGAATACAAACTTTACATGAGGGAGTAGAAAATGATTATTTTCTCTTACACATTCTACTCCCTCAAGTTCAAGAATAGCCACCCTGATTGTCAAAATCTCAGCGAAACTGAGGTAAACCACATTTTGACAATTAAAAACCGTCAGCATATAGTTTTATGTCATTTCTAGCATCAGCACTGTGCTTTTTAATTTTTGGATTCGTAATTGAAACTAAAGACGCAGGTAAACAGAAAGGCAAAAATAGAATAATTGGCGGTTATAACTGCGATCCAGAAATCCATAAATTTATGGTGTCCATCAGAGTAAGAGGCACCCACATATGTGGAGGAACAATAATTAACGAGTACTGGATTCTCACAGCTGCGCACTGTAACAGAGAGCAGTTGGATGTCGTGGCAGGTGTATCGATAAACCCGAATAGTACAACGTCAGAAGCGAAAATGCAACGTTTTTATGGTCATCCTGAGTACCAACCTAGAACACCGTTTAATGACATAGCCTTAATCAGGCTCTCTACCCCTTTCACGATGTCCGCCCATGTAGAATACGTAAAACTACCTAACGACACCCAAGAGTGCACCGAGGCTATTGCAATGGGGTGGGGAAATATCGAACCGCCTCCACCGATGACAGAATCCAAAAATATTAAATGTGTCGATCTTCCTATAATATCGGACCAGGAATGCAAATCTTTGTTCCAACATTATGATAGAACTATGACGTGTACTTTGTCATCAGACAGAAAAGACGCCTGTGTCGGTGATTCCGGTGGCCCTCTTCTATGTAACGATGTTCAGGTGGGTATTACAATATGGGGGGATGGATGTGCTCAACCTCTGAAGCCGGGAATTTATATCAGAGTTAGTGTCTATTTAGATTTTATCAACGATACGATGAATTCTGCAAGACGGGTCAGATCTAATTTGATATTTGCTACCGCTTTACCAATGTATACCTTAATAAACGCTTATTAGTAGAGGAGTTGTGCTTACGATTTATAATGTTAGTTATGTGAGAACTTGCAAATGCGCCGAGGACGCTAGACTCTATAGTTATAAAAGGCTTTTGAGCTATATTTAAACCATAAATGTTGCTAACTGCTTAGGTACCTAGATATTACTATAAAGTATATTAGTCCAGCCGATGAAGGTATTTACCCACAAGAAGTTGCAAACTGTGTAAACTTTTTTTTAATGAGTTGATGAAAGTGTGTAGAATAATATCCTGAAAAGTTTACATTTCGCTCGGATGCAGAACATAAAAAAAAGTGAAAAAACATTTTTTTTCATCCATTTTGTCAAAATTTTGAAATCAAGTCAAGCTAGGAAAAAATAAAAAAATACAGATGGATAGATCACGTATTTATGAACAAAAGATGTGCTAGCAAAATTTATCGCTAAAGCCACGGTTTTCCCGGAAAAAAATAGTCAAGTGTAACGCCTATTGCACACACACCGATTTTGGACGGCCGGTAAAAAAGTCGGCCGTCCACATTCCTTTAGTGGCGTAAAGAAGCTCATGGATCCTTTCACACTGACCGACGCACAGTGGGGCCAAATTCACAAAACTCGCTAATAAATCTTTTTTGGCAATATATGACAGAAAATATAATATAAATATCATATTTATCATTTTTATGGTTCCGTCAAAAATGGAAACCCTATTTGCGAAGTGTTCCGTCTGTCGGTCCGACCCTCCGCATGATTTTTGCGAAACTACTGAACCGATGAAGCTGATGTTCATCAGAAAATACAATATAAATATTATATTTATCATTTTTATGGTTCCGTCAAAAATGGAAACCATATTTGCGAAATGTTCCGTCTGACAGTCCGACCCTCCGCACGATTTTTGCGAAACTACTGAACCGATGAAGCAGATATTCAAAATATATTTATAAAACTACCTACCGAAAATGGAAAAGTTGTGAAAACATATTAAAGGAAAATGATCACCTACTGTCTTTGATAAGAAATAGCACTTTCAATTTTTCCTAAGTTGGCCATAAAAAGAACAGTAAATGCTATAATAATAGTATATTATATTACTAGGAGTAGAACGCACTCTTTTTTTGTGTTGAGCCCAGGATTTGCGGCTGAGGCGAAGCCGAAGCCGCAAACTGGGCGAAACACAAAAAAAGGCGTTCTACTCCGTGTAATATATACTATTTTTTCTTCAAGCGTATTAAAATGCAAAAATTCATTTATTTATCATAAATGTACAAATATTCAAACTACAGTCTTACATGTTGACACAATATGAGAAGTGACTAGTGGATAGCGCACCACCGGTGGCTTTCGGTATTAACATTATGTTACTAGTAAAACAATACCCACTGCGGTGGCGCTTTCGGAACTAACATTATGTTACTAGTAAAACAATGTCCACTACGGTGGCGTTCGGTACTAACATTTTGTTACTAGTAAAACAATGTCCTACTTCTACTTCTGTTTTTGGTGACATAATTTAAACATTTTAATACGCTTGAAGAAAAAAACTTTTATTTACTAGTGTAAAATCTGTAACTGCACTTTTTCATTCACTCTCCGTCAAATCAGCTTCAGTCTCATCTTCCCTCATTAATTTCTATTTCTTGATCTTTACCATTTTCTGTCTTAATATTTGGAAATAAGCAAATCAAGTACTTCTGATGAGAAATTCTTAATATATTTCTTTTCCGGGAAATTTTGGAATGAATAAATATAATGATCCGATGATATGATGATTCAGGATATTCCCGTGAAAGTATATATCACTTCGGCATTCAAACCTATAAGAATAACTTAAATACTAATAAAAATACATATAAACTCACTTTTGACTAGAATACGTGGGATATTCAAAAACACACGTCTGTGTTATAATTTTTTTTTATTTGAAGGTGCAGAAAGTTGCAGCCAATTTTTACCGGTTGATTACCAGACACATTAAGGCATATGCCATTAAAAAATCTATGCCGGATCAGGGCCAGAAGTATAGTATAAATCCATGAGAAACTAAACTTTTCGTAAAAATTTGGTAATATGGTGTATTCTTAATTAATGCTGTGTTTATTATTAAGTAAGTATCGTATTAATTAAAAATGCATACCACTGGGTTCACAATCCATTGAAGTATACAATCAAATAGTTCACAAGAAAATAAAACTCACGAACTCGTCGTAACAAGCTATAAAGTGACATACAATTTCTTCCACGATTGTAGTATAACAGCTGCGTGCAAGTTGTCGCTTGACTTTACTTCGTTCTTCCCATTTTCCTCGGCATCTCTTTCTGATTGTGGTTGCATATTTGTATGCCCTGGCTATCGCTGTATTAGTGCGCTTACACGAAATTAATTAAAGGATAACTTTAAATTTTGATTTTTTAGCGTATATTCTGTATTTGGCCCCACTGTGCGACGTCCGGCACAGAGCATACCTGGCGCCGGTTGCTGCCGGCTGTTGTCACTGTAGGTAGTCCGGTGCCGGGCCGTTCTAAGAAGATGGTGGCACACGTGGCCTTGTGGGCGCTTTCACACAAACCGTTTTTTGTCGGTCGTCCAGAACCCCAGCGGACGTGCTTCGGATTGTTTGTTCGTATACTGTTTACTGTATACTGTAGCGCATCAAATGAACCAATGGACATGCGACAATACTTGAAGAATTTCTGTCCTTCATTTCTGAGATCTTCAAACAACGTGTAGAATAATCAAACTTGTTGTCTTCTTTCATTGATAGGATGAACCCAATGAAGGCGAACAAGACTTTTTCTTTTTTTTACGACGATAGTACAACCACACTGCTACAATTTTCGCGCGATCCATTACAACCCAGTGGTGTCAACAAGAGAACTGATGAGCACCACCGGAAAATAACGGTCTGTGTGAAAAGTTTCATGTTCCGGTAAAATATCGGCCGACTTTTTACCGGCCGTCCAAAATCGGTGTGTGTGCAATAGGCGTAACGTTATAACTCGAAGCGAGATACATGTGTGCGCGCGTTTGAATACGCATGACTGTGTCACCGACGCATTGAATTACGCGTCACTAAATCAGAATTTGTTCAATCTATATGAGTGTTGGTTCATTTAAAAGATGGAAATTGTAGCTTTCCGATGCTTTTTTGTTTTAAACAAAACAAGCAAAGGATGGCTGGGAAAAATATATTTAAGGTAAAAGACCCAATTATCGTCAGTTCTTACATGTTTTTGTGGAAAATAAGAAATTAGGAATTCGTTCATGTACAACGGAAATTAAAGATATTTTTTGATACATTTGGAAATGTTTTTAAACAACTCTTTTAACCCTTCGCATCTTAGATTTTTTATTAGAAACAGTGTTTCAGTGGGGTGTTAAACTCTTTACCGATAGCCCCCTTTAAATTCTAAGATAAGAGGAGGGTACAGGCTACCTATATTTTTTATTGTTGACCTTATTTTTCAATTCTTAGTTTTTGGGAATATATTTTCTAATTCATAAACGATGTTATTTTTGTTATTTAACCATATGATATTATTTTTTTATAATTTTAACAGCAAAAAAATAGGTGACAATATTAGGGAAAGCTACAAGAGAGATTACCTAATTATCGTTATAAGTGACGATAAAAGGGTTTTTACATGAAATTTTCAGTTCAATAAAAAAAATATTGATATTGTCATGCTATGTCAGCTATGATAACTATAACGTTTTCCGATGTGATAGAAAATTCAATACAAAGTAAGCATGGTAAATCTAGATTCCATCTATAAAAACTTTCCCAATATTGATATTGTCGGAATTAAAATCATTTTAGGAACCACAACACTTTCGGTTTTTCTAATCTACGTCCCACCTAACTTAAACACCCAAATATACCACTCAATTTTTGACTACTTGGCTAACATACACAGCATTTACGGTACGAACGTACTAATTTTAGGCGATTTTAATATCCCGGAATATTATTAATGCGTCCATAACAACTCAGCCCAGACCGCTAAAGTAATTGAACTAAATAACTTTACTAATTTTTTGATCTTAATCAATTTAATCGTACAACCAATACCAACAATAAATTATTAGATCTGGTTTTTTATAGTAAAATATGTGTCGTTACAAAATCCGACTCCTGTGTTATTAAAGAAGATGCGCATCACCCACCACTAAACATCGAATTAAGTTTTAACTCTTGCCAAAACAAACTCCCTAAAAATCACCCAATGACATACAACTTTAAAAAAGCCGACTTTCTATCACTTTATGCAGATTTATTCAACACAGATTGGGACGATATGTATAAAATTCATGACGTTAACGAGGCAGCAGATTACTTGTACTATACTTTCAATAATAGCATATCAAAATTTGTACCAACGAAAAAGACATCTAAAAAAAAATTTCCTCTATGGACATAAAGAAGCGGCTTTGCGTCTTTATAAGAAAACTAATAATCCTGCCAATCTCGAAAACTTTAAATTTTTGAGGAGTAAAGTGAAAAGAGACATCGACGTGTCTTACAAAAATTACTTGCAGTCAACTGAAAACAACCTATCCTCCAACCCAAAGAGCTTCTGGGCATACGTCAACAATAAAAAGTCCAGCTCAATACCGAGTGCCTTCACTAATAATTACAAAATCGTGGACTATCCTGAAGACATAGCCAATTCATTTGCTGACTTTTTTAGCTCAGCGTATATCCCTTCAAGTCGGAATATAAACTTCTCTACAGATTTTGGCGATAATATTAATATAACAATTCCAGTGATAACCGAGAAGGATGTAATTACTGCATTCAAAAAAGTTAAACCAAAATTTACTGCCGGACCCGATGGCTTACCAACTTTCTTCTTAAAGGATTGCTCTGGTATATTAGCTACACCGTTAGCACATATCTTTAACCTATCTTTGCAAACTTGCGTATATCCTGATAAATGGAAAATATCCAAAATTTGCCCAATTCATAAAAAAGACAGTAAATCTGATATACAAAATTATCGCCCTATCACAATTATAAATAATTTTAGTAAGTTATTTGAAATTGTCCTGCACAGCACACTATATTCGCAAATTCATCGGAGCATAAGCAACAACCAACACGGTTTTGTTTCACAGAGATCAACAACGACAAACTTACTTTGCATAACACAATACTTAGCCGAAACTATGGACAGCGGTGGTCAAGTCGGTGTCATTTACATGGATTTTTCTAAAGCTTTTTATAGGCTCGACCATGGTGTTCTGCTAACAAAATTGGTTTCTTTTGAATTTAACCTTAAGTTAATAAGCTTTTTTGAATCCTATCTTCTAAATAGAAGCCAGTTTATGCAATATCAGGGTCATAGGTATATCGAGTTTATATCTCAGTCAGGTGTTCCTCAAGGGTCGGTTTTAGGATCCCTATTGTTTAATATATTCATAAACGACATCGTCATTGACCTCCATTGTCCATCTCTCTTATATGCAGACGACTTGAAAATATATTTCAGGGTCAATAGTTTATCGGATTGCAATAAGCTACAAGCGGATTTAAACTTAATTCACGAATGGTGCGATAAATTTAAACTATCTCTAAACATAAATAAATGTAATGTAGTCTCATTCACAAGAAAACTAAACAAATTGCAATTTGATTATACTATTAATAGTGTTAATCTGACACACCAAGACAGTCTTAAAGACCTAGGTGTAACATTTGACTCGCAATTATCCTTTAGAGAACACACCAATAACATAGTGACATCATCATTTAAAATGCTAGGTTTTATAATACGCAACGCTCGTGATTTTCAAAACATAGATACCTTAAAAACATTATATAATACCCTGGTACGATCTAGACTAGAATACGCAAGCGTAGTATGGAACCCTCACTACCATGCTCAGAGTAACAATATTGAAGGAATTCAAAGGCGGTTTTTAAAATTCTTGGCATTTACAAACTATCACCAGTATCCGCCTATAGGATATGACCATTCCTCACTACTGAATCGTTTTATGTACAGCTCTATGAGGCAGCGTAGAGAGATGTAAAGCATAACATTCTTATACAAGCTTCTAAACAACTTGATTGACTGTCCAGAATTACTTGAACAAATCAACTTTAGAGCACCTACCAGGCCAACTACATCTACGTCACTGTTTTACCTTCCTAATACCCACACGAATTCCTTAATGTTTTCCCCACTATATAATATCTGCCGAAATTACCAAACCATAGAAAACGATGTTGACATTTTCAACACTCGATTAAGCCAAATTAAATTAAGTTTCTCATAGTTTATGTTTATATATAATTATATTAATTTAGTAATAATAATTATTAGTTAGAGTAGTATCTGTTTAGTTCTAGGTTATAGTAATTTAGGTTATACACAATATAATAATTGTACTTCTGTTATATTCTACATATATTATAACCCTACGTCTGTAAGCCTTATTTGTAAACAATTTGTATTATCCCGGCCCTATAAATGGAATGTAAATTCTATAGGGTTCGAGTGTGTAAATAAGTAAATAAATAAATAAGTAAATTATGAAGCTGTTTTATTTTTTAACAGCTATGCAAAGGTACAAAATTTTCGGTACCTAATTATCGTCACCCACTTTTCTGAATAGTTTGGCTACAAAAAAAATATTTCAAAGGGTGACGATATTATGGGCTATCTATGACGATAATATGACAGATGGAAAAAACACTACTTAATGAAAATATTGAACGAAAAATTAAGCAAGTTTCTTGTCATTTTACTTAAAAATGATAAAAATAGGATCAAAAACAAGTGAAGAAGATAAATTAAAAATAAATAATAAAGTTAATATTAATAATTACAATCCCCTTTACCAGTGAAGGCCTAAAGTGACCTTGTGCGAGAGGGGGTTGCACACTTCGAGACAAGAGACAGCCACTGAGTATCCTAGTATACTAGGACAAATTTATTTTCCATACAAAATCTTAGTACCGCGACTGAAATTTGAACCCGGGACCTCGGAATTTAGGGTGAGAGTTAAGCATGAAGCCCAGGCCAAATCCTTCCGACCTCTCAGTCTAACATCATTTCTTCTGAAAACCCTGGAGAAACTGGTTGATAGGCACACCAGGGACGATAAAATGAGTACAAAACCTCTACATCGAAACCAGTATGCCTACCAAACAGGAAAATCTTGTGAGTTAGCAATACATGAGCTTACTCAACAAATAGAAAGGGCCCTAGACAGTAAAGAAACTGCCATAGGAACCTTCTTAGACATAGAGGGTGCCTTCGGAAATACCTCATTCGACTCACTAAGTGATGCAGTGAAGAGGCGCCGGAGTCGAAAAGTCAATAACAAGATGGATCGACTCAGCACTCAGAACTAGGAAAATTCAGTCCACGCTAGGATCCACAACAGAGGAGGTGTCCGTGATCAGAGGATGCCCGCAGGGGGGGGGTCTTATCTCCTCTCCTGTGGTGCCTGGTTGCGGACGAGCTCCTATCTCGATTGGAACAGCGGGGAATATATGCGCAAGGTTATGCAGACGATATCGCCATCCTGGTAACAGGAAAATACGAGGGCACTGCAGCGGAAAAGATGCAGCGAGCCCTCGTTATGGTAGACGAATGGTGTACCCAGGAAGTTCTTTCCGTGAGTCCAGGGAAGACCACTGTGGTCGTCTTCACAAGAAAGAGGAAACTCAACCTGGGAAGATTATATCTCCGGGGAAACGAATTGCAGGTGAGCAATGAAGTCAAATACTTGGGACTGATTCTAGACACCAAGTTAAACTTCAATGCTCATCTAGATAGAGTGACTACCAAAGCTACGCGGGTCTTATGGGCCAGCAGAAGAATGGTAGGTAAAAACTGGGGACTACAACCAAGACTGGTGCACTGGCTGTACCAAAGGGTTGTAGTACCAATAATAACATATGCCTCCCTGACCTGGTGGTATAAAGCCGGAAAAGGGGAGGCAATGAGAAAACTACGGAAAGTACAAAGACTAGCATGTCTAGGCATAACGGGAGTAATGTCAACAACGCCTACCGCAGCCATGGAAGCGCTAGTTTGCCTGCTCCCACTACAATTAGTAGTGGAGAGTGAGGCACTGTTGGCGGCGTACAGGCTGAAAATAAACAGACATGGGACCATTCCAAGAATAGGATACCACACCGAAATATTCCAACAAATAAGAAAACATCGACTACTAGATATGCAGTCAGATAGAATCAGCACAAGCCATAACTTCACAAAGACCTTCAGGGTATACATACCCGATAGGGAAGAGGAAGGAACAAGGCAACTGCGAAGACATCCAAATGATACCATATGGTATACTGACGGATCGAAAACGTTAAGAAGTAGTGGAGCAGGTGTTACGGGGGACCAACCAGGGACAGACATCAGTCTGAACCTGGGCAGTACCGCAACGGTGTTCCAAGCAGAAGTCACAGCCATAGAAATCTGTGAACAAGAAATGATCCGGAGGTCATATACTGACAAAAGAATCCGCATCATCACTGACAGTCAAGCAGCTATCAAAGCTCTGAATGCAGTAGAGATACGTTCCAAAACGGTAAAAGACTGCCTTGAATCCCTGGCGAAACTGGCGGAACACAACAGTATACAACTGGAGTGGACGCGAGGACACCAGGGCAATGAAGGCAACGAAAAAGCAGATAAGCTGGCCAGAGAAGGCGCAAAAACAGCCTTGATGGGACCGGAGCCATCCTGCGGGATATCATACAATACCGCAAGAGGAATGGTAAAGGAACTATTGAGTCAGCAACATATCTTGTATTGGACTGGCGGCGCCGGGGATGAGACAGTCACGTATGTTTATCACCGGCGGGCCATCCAAGACAAAGACTAACGAATTGTGCTAAAGCTGAGCAGAAAACAGCTGAGGTGTGCAGTGTGAATTCTAAAAGGACACTGCACACTGAACAGACACCTAACCAACACAGGTGTGAAGGATAATCCAGAATGCAGGATGTGTGGTGAGGATGAAGAAACTCCTCACCACATACTATATGAATGCCCAGCCTTGGTGGCTGGGACGTTTTCATACTTCGGGGGACTAACCGTGACCCCGGAAGAAATAGCCAGAGCTCCCATTGACCGTATACTCTCCTTTTGGAGAGGAACGGGATTAATGGGGTAACGAGACTATGGGGTACAATAAGCTTAAGGTTCAGTACGGCAGGGCTTCGCACCGCAACCCATAAGGAAAAAAAAGCATGCAGTCATACTGTCATATTAAAATTGGGCATTCTGCTGTCAAATATGAAAATATGGATTGCTTGGACTATTAATAAATTTAATATGTAGAAACTACAGTGTTAAGAAAATTACATAAAGTGGAATGAATTGACAATGTCGTCTATAGGAAATTATTGGAGAATATGAAGAAAGTGATACTGGAAAGGAGGCTATAAATAGGAAATAATATGTGTACGAAGTGCTCGATATGCCAATGAAAGAGAATATGTATTTGTTAAAAAAAAATTTTACGTTCCATTCGTTTATAGGTATAATTTGATTTATTTCTTGTTCATTTTATAACTATTCTAATTTGTTATAAATTTTAAATGCTTTAGTTTTAAAATAATTTAAAAAATATTTTAAATAAAATTTTTGACATCAACTAAGACTGTGACGATATTTGGGACATGTATATGACGATATATAGAGCGTCAAGTGACGATTATTAGGACAATCGGTTTTTATTCCCTATTGCACTAAAAAAATAAAACAACGTTATTTTCCTGTTAAAAATATCTTATTACTCTCATTTAAAAATAACTCAAGTATAAGAATATTAAAAATAGCTATATTAATTTTGAGTTTTCATTACCGAATTATTAAAGTCAAAAGTTAAACTTTTGCTTAACATGACGATAATAATTGATACGTTTATCTTATATATATTATCACACCCGAACTCAATCGTCGCAATAAAAGATATAGAAAAAAATAAAAGCCCTTCAAAATTCTTTCTTCATTAAGAACTGTTAAAAAGTATGTACACTTCATGATTATTATGGTTTATTAAGTTGTAGTAACGTGGATTTAAAAAAAAGTACATCTCAATTCATTTTAATTTAATTGCTTCATGATTTTCTTGATAAATATATGTATTGGAGGCTGTAACTTGCTGAGAAATTGACCTACTGGAAAAAATAAAATATCACTATTTCGGAAAAAATGTAAACTTTTCAAATGTTCAAACACAAATTCGTTTACTTTTATGCATTTTTTCGAAAATATGATTAATCATATGAAATTGCGATTGTCACGATCTTATCCTTATAACTATGAAAATATCTTTGATTGTTTTGAATA
This sequence comes from Rutpela maculata, assembly GCA_936432065.2. Lineage (NCBI taxonomy): Eukaryota > Metazoa > Arthropoda > Insecta > Coleoptera > Cerambycidae > Rutpela > Rutpela maculata. The sequence goes on from OW386289.2 coordinate 7,242,267, forward strand.
TAAATTCTGGAACTTTTCCAATACATTAACAAATGTATATACCCCAGTAAATAAAGACAAATTTGAGGCCAAAATAGGAAAAAATTATGAGAAAGATGATTTTTGCGTGGAGACCCTCATTGAGATGCCCTTAGCATATCCTGAGAAGTTCGAGCAATTTGAGCCATGGGTTTTTTCTTTGGGAGTGGTTAAAGGGGCGATTCTCAATTTTTTCCATTATCACGAAAAGTATCACTTTTTCGTCAAAAATAGTCATGAGCAAACATATTTCCTATAAAATTCTACACAAAAATGGTCATTACACTTCATTTCGTAGGATCAATCGTTTCAAAGATATAGCGTGTTTGCTGGTCACTATAATATTAAATAGTGTTTCTAAATACTTGTAACCACAAAAACTAAATATCAGTGAAATGGGTTACATAAAATGTTGTGTGTCTAATTGTGAAGACAAAGTTTCACAAAGACATTCTTTATAATTAATTATTTTTTATTTATTTGCTTTTATCATGATTAGAGAATATTATTTAGGTATTATGCAAATCACAACTTACACACTTTTTTATTTATTATGAAAATACCTACTTTCTGTATATTGTTGCCCTAATCTGGGCACGCTAATATACTAGTTAGGTAAATACTTTAAAACACTTATTATTGGAGAACCAATCAAAACAACTACTCTCCTAGCTAATACTGACGAAGTATTGAATTGCATGATAGGATTCTTAGAATTTTAAAGAAAAAAAATATATTGAAAATACTTAAATCATTTATTTAGATTTAGTCATTCACACTTTTTTTTATTTAATTTCTTAAATAATAATAATTTTCAAGTTATTTGCAAAAAACGAAACTCGTTATTTTTTCAATCTTCATTTGTTTATAACTTTTGCAATTGTTTATGTGCGGATTTTAAAATTTTGAACATTTTTCTAGACGTCATTCCGAATCCAATGAGACCTCACTCATATTTTTACGAGCTTTATCAAGAATTATCACGGCTTTGAACTTGTGAACTAGTCTATTTCTTAGGTCACCGAATCCTCCACAAATGTACATCTCGTAGTCTTCTTTTACTTATGCATATTTTGGAGCAGTTAGTAGTGCAAAGATATCGAACAAGTTGTAATTTATTTTGAGTGCTTGAAAAGGAAGCTTTACAGTTAATAGAAATTTTTGTTGAATGATTTGAAATATATTACGTATACTCGTATAGACGACAAACGCGAGCTTTCAGCGCAACGCTTTTGTGTCGCAGAAGGGCAGTGAACAGCTAGACGCGTTATGCTTACTATAGGGCGTGCAGGGGACGGCAGGGGACTAGAAGGAACCACTGCAGCTGCCGGCAAGATGGGTTTTTAAATTATTTAGAGTCTCACGTATAAGAATCTGAACATACTTACTTAAATGACACTTGCATGTGATTTTCTAGTCAAAAGTGCCATTACGTTTCGTACAAAAAAAAAGAGAAAAAATATTAATTATCAGGTATAGCTCATGAGGCGTCCTCCATGGGTTAGCGTGATGTGATACATAAATTATTGTTTCTTAACTTAAAAAATGTTTCCTTACCAAATTGGGAGAAGGTGGGTCAAGAGGTAGTTAAGATATTGCAAGAAAAAGAAAAAAAATTACAATTTTGACACCTTGTATCTTTTTCCACAGCAACAATTTACTACTAGTCCAATCAATGAATGCCCAAAAGGGGACTGTAGAGAACATTTAGGAGGGGAGAATTTTCTTCTTCAGGGATGTATTGGGGAGGTTTGGAGGTAAAAATACTAAAAGTTCCCGCCCCTAGCCCCGCCGCTTCAGGGGGAAAGGAGGGTGAAAAGGTTCCTTTTTTCGATTCTTTGCTTAAAACTCGGAAACGATGCGTCGTACGGAAAAAGGTAATCTATGCAAAATTAAACGTAATTAAATTTTCCACAAGAATGTTTATGTTCATTTTCTTCATATTTGTTATAGTTTACGAGATGTTCGCCAGCGAAAATCGATAATTAATAAAAACAAGTCAATTATGTATCTTGAATATGTCTGTCAAAGCGGTTTACCGTGGTCGGCTAATAAATCACAGTCACAAAACAATCTTTATTTTACAACACTGGACGTATTTACTAACGTAATATTTTGTCGAAATCTATACATTTTCTTAAATATACAGTGTGACTCACTTAAAATGAAAATACCTTTATAACTTTTTCATTTTGTTTCCGATTTGAATCAAATTTTACTCAAGTATAGAACAAATTAGGATCTACTTATGACCAGAAAATAATTCACCTGCTATAAAGGCAAAGCCACCTGCGGTACCAATATATGAGGAAAAAGATTAAAAATCATATTGATGGGTCTTGACGAATTTCACGTAGCCACCACAAATTGCGGAAACTGAGGATCCCCTTTGCCAGATGAGCTTATGTATGAGAAATCCCCCATCAATAACCAAATCAAATTTTGGTGAATGTACGTAAATGCGTCCAGTGTTGTAAAATAAAGATTGTCTTGTGACTGTGATTTATTAGCAGATCACGGTAAACCGCTTTCATAGAAATATTCAAGGTACGTAATTGATTTTTTTTATTTATTATCGATTTTCACTGGCGAATATCTCGTAAACTATAACACATAGGAAATTTAATTACGTTTAATTTTGCATAGATTACCTTTTTCCGTACGACCCGTCGTTTCCGAATTATAAGCGAAGAATCGAAAAAAGGAACCTTTCCACCCCCCTCTCGCCCTGAAACGGCGGGGCTAGGGGCGGGGACTTTTAGTATGTTCACCTCCTAATTACCCCCAACACATCCCTGAAGAGAAAAATTCTCCCCTCCTCAATGTTCTCTACAACTCTTTTATTGACTGGACCATAAAGCATGTTTGGTTATATCCTTATATTTTGATCCAAAGAATCTACCCTTGAACAATGGCCTATTATTAATGGTCCACCCTTTGTAGGTAAGAGGAGGGGGATAAAAAAAATTGGACCAAAAAATGGAACGGCAAGATTCGGATTATTAAGCTTTGAACTATTCTCAGCTAATATCCATTGATAAAATGCGGTCCTCACATTTTGCACACTCGCACTTCCTTCTAGCGCCCGGTCTATAGGCATCTGAAAATAAGGAGTACGCCACCTGGTGGTCTATAGTCAAACTAATTATGGGCCTTTCTGTCATTGTCTCTTTAGTGTACGATGATATCAACAATGGGTCGCGTGCGCGTGACGTCACAGTCTGAAACCTTAGGAAAAACAAACTGAAATTCTTTAACTGTAAAATGGCAACTGATTGAACTTTTCGTAATATTATTGTTTCTATGTATATTATACATACAAAATGACAAGTTTTTGGTTTATTATTAACTGTGGAAGTGTGACAATCCGAAACAATGCCAGTTATTATAAAATAACCTCCATTTACAACCAGAAGAATTTAGGGGTTAAAAGACTGCAACCGATTTCAAACAATTAAAAGAAATGATTTTACAAGAGACTTCCAAAGATTTTATTAGTGGTACGTTGTTGCATATTAATGTAAGGATTTGATTTTTAACGTGTGTTTATATTGTAGGAAAAACAGCCGTATAATAAGACCATGATGATACGTCCAGTTGGACATCCTCTGTCAATAAGGGATATAATTTAAAACCCATATGTGAAACTGAAACTGCTTATGATAATAATTACTGCTGCCCAAACAAGCAATAAACAATTCATGGTAAAGAAAATTAACATTTTATATTGGTTTGTCAGTATTTTTAATAATTATTTCTTGTTTAAAATTCAGTTGAGCGAAGGTGTGGAGCTGTACGGAGAGAGATAAAAGTGCAACGGCAGAAATTGTTTTAAATAACGTACACTCCAAGAGGAAAATTTGCAGGCTACATAAAGGTATTTGATGAAGTGCATAAATTAAGAAAGGAAATTCCAAAGTAGTTACCCGCTGTCAACAAGTGATGCAATGTGTCCTTTTAAAGTATATCGTGTAGTGTTTAAAAACTCAATGTTTGACTATTGGACATTGAAGAAGTATAAAATTGAAACTTTGAAGTGGTATAAGTCCAGTGAACGCATAAACAAAGTCTTGAATGGGCTATGAAAGTGTTAAATGTAGCTATAAATACCCTTTGAGTTATATATAAACTATGAATGTTACTTTTATTGCTTAGATAGATATTAATATAAAGTATATGTTATGTTACAATCATTTTTTTTTGTTATAAACTTTTATAACTTATAACTTTCTTCTCGATTATTCTTAAAAGTACTAATAGACCTTAGATAATAAATTATTTAATTAATGAATATATTTTGTTTTGCTTTCAGTTACATGCATGTACCTAAAGTACAAGTTCGACGTAATTGACTCTCTCAGTTTACTGCAACAATATATAGTAGTAGCAGTGATAAATAAAACATAATAAAAAGGGAATATTTAATAAAATAATAATGAACAAATTACTTACATATAATTATAAGACAAATTACATAACAATATATGAAAAATAAAGTTCTTATAGAAATTACAATGGATTGTATAGTCCAATCTATAGACACATTATAGACGAGAGGTTAACTGCTGGAAGAAATTGTGTACGTCTTATTACATATGTACCTCAAATAGTTTATAGCACCTCAATCTTCATTGCTTAATTTATATGGGGTCTTTTTCTCAAAATTTACAGCGGTTAATTAAGGAACCATAGCCATATTTACTGCTAAAAATCTAAAAGGAAATGCTTCTTGTCACTAAGTAGTGAACATGTTTTGTCTAGACTGGTAACACATTCACAGTAAGTACTAAGGAACCGTCTGAATCTGCAATAGTCCAAGGAGTCAATTGCTTTTGTTCACGATGCTACGAGTTCATAACCTGAAAAATGAATTTGTACGTTAGCAGTTATTTATAAAGCGACATTTAATTAGGCAAGTATATATGAAAAGAATGGTTGATCACTGATAACAAAGCTTACCTTTGCAACAAGCTTTTATTCTGTAAGTTTCTTGCACAGTACTTCTTTCTCCTAACCACAAACAATTTCAAGACTTTTGAATGCTTTGAACTCATCCTTCTGTCTATGCATTTCTCTCAAAAACCAAAGTACTTCGCAGTATCCCTATGTGTAATATTAGGAAGTACATTAATATTTATACTAAAGCATTTTGTTCTCAAAATATAAGGATTTAATTCGATGGCAGCAGTATACCTTAACCTCTACATCATGAAACAATTCCAGAGAACTTATTATGGTATAAGTTCTCTGACAATTCTCCAAATACGAACTAACCGTCTTCCTGACAAACAAAATTGAGAATATAAAAGTATTAAGAATAGTTACAGATGTTAAATAATCCAACATTAAGCTTTTAAATGGCACAAACACAGCAAAATTCACTTTAAAGGAAAACATTCTGATTCAATGACAGCTGTTTGTTTTTCCTAAGGTCTCAAAATCTGTGACGTCGGTGCACGCGACCCATAAGTAAAATGATGAACTGAGATGATAAGTTATTAAAAATATGATAGCGTTTTAAGGGGCTACACAAGATACAATTTTCTGGAGCCAACCTAGTCGGTATCCTTTGTAGATTGCAGGGACAACTCGTGAAAGTTGAGTTGCACTGCAATGTTCAAAGCATACCCTCTTTAATGTAGACACCTTTAACCAGGCATTGAGAGGGGAAAAGCTGGTGCAAATAACCGTGGCCCGGGTAGAAATAATAATAACCTGGACAATCACACATTGTAAGTGAAATTTTTGAAATAAGTGAATATATGTAATTTCAGTATATGTATAAAAGTAATATATAGTATTGCACCATACACCGTTGTGTTTTACCCCCGAAATTTCTATTTCATGTTTTACAAAATACTGTTTCATTTATTTTACTTAAAGAATTTATAAATGTCTTTTCAGTTATATTCATTGTACCACTAACCTGGGTATTTGAATCTGAGACACTTGTTTGTGAACATAGAGCATACACATTTATTAAGTTTTGTGTTGAATATGTCCTGCATTTAAAACATATTCCCCTTCATACACACACTTAGAATTTTTACATTTTTAGTGCTTCCCAAATGTTCCATACATTGCAATATCACAGAAGACCTATACCAGAAGCGTCACTGTCGGAGGCACGTTCGATGTTTGGGTGCGTTTGCACGCATCCAGTAATTTAGTCGAGTAGAGAGACAGTCCAGTAATTTAGTAATTGCTTTCCACTAAATTACTTGACTAAAACACGCTGTCCGCATTGGTCGAGTACTAAATTACTAAGCGACTCGAATAAATTACTGAGTGCGTGCAAACGCACCCTTTCATTGGTAAATTGGGGTGACCTTCGGCCATCTTGTCGGTGGTATTGTCAACCTATAAATCTGCACCTTTCTAAATTCACCGCTGGACGCATTGGTAGATAAAATTCGAAGCTGATTTGGGCTTTGGTTTTTAAAACAGCCAATCATATAATGTTATTGCTTACCGGTACGCTCCACCGGTGAATTTAGAAACCTGCGGATTTATAGGTTGACAATAATACCACCGACATATGACATATGCGCATAAAATTCAATATTGGCGGGAAGGCCAGAGAGTCGTTTCTGGTATAGGTCTTCTGTGGCAATATGGTTAACCTAAATGTCATTCATGTTTCTTGAATGAAAAGTGATTTAAACTGCAACTGTACATAAATTTAAAGAAAAATTTTGGTTTATTAATATTTAACTAGCCAGACACCGTTTATGTCGAAGAAACTGTACTTTTCAAGGAAAAAACTAGATAACCTAAAAAAATATGAATTTTGCTGAATAATGCCATTAACATATTGCAAATTACTTACAACAAAATCTTGCAAACCTTTAGGTCATATATTATTAATGTTATTATGTTTAACGCCAAAAATAACAATAAACAGAAAAAATCAATATGTGTATTCGCCACATAAACAAACAAAAAAGCCTATAATTAGTTCACGAGTTCTCCACTTTGGCGCTGGCATAGGTCGTGTGCGCTGATGTCACAGATTCTGAGACCTTAGGAAAACAAACAGCTGTCATCGAGTGACGTACCGATTGAACGTGTTGTTTTAAAGTATATTTTATTATTTCGTGTGGTGAATTTTGTTCGTTAATATGGAGATAAGTTTATATTTTACGAAATCGTCTCATAATGTAGAGGTTAGGTATATGGAAAAAGTTGGTGTCATCGAATTAAATCGCTTATATTTTGAGTAATGATGAGTTCACAACAAATATTGTGTATTTCATAATATTTCATATAGAGATATTGTAAATTTCTTGGTTTTTGTGAGAAATGCATAGACAAAAGGATGAGTTCAAGGCATTCAAAAATCTTGAAGCTATTTGTGGTTGGGTGAAAGAAGTATTATTCAAAAAATTTACAGGATAAAAGCTTTTTGCAAAGGTAGGAATTAGTTGTCGATGATCAACCTTTTTTTCAACATATGTTTACCTAATTAAATGTTGCTTAATGAATAATTGCTAACATACAAATTCATTTTTCAGGTTACCAACTCTTATCTTCGCATCTTCAACAAAAGCCATCGACTTCTTGGACTATTGCTGATCTAGATGATTCTTCAGTACTCATTGTGATTGTGTTACTAGCCTAGACAAGATTCTTTCACTACTCAGTCTTTGCTTCCACTTTTTTAACAGTAACCAATGGCTATGGCCAAAGGCTTAATTGTTATGAATTTTGTGAAAAATACCATATAAACTAAAATACTGTGAACTACTTGAAATATGTAAAAAGGTGTACACAATTTCTTCCAGTAGTTGACCCATTACCTATGATACGTCTATAGATTGAACTATACAAACCATTGTAATTTGTGCAAGAACTTTTTCTTATCGTGTGTTATTAATGTTATAAATATGTCTAACATGTATTTTATTAAATACGTATATTCACTTTTACTTCCACGTCCAGTGGAAGTATAGTAACGACAAAAAAATTTTTTAAAATTTTTATTGTCCAAATAGGCTTAAAATGTCATGAAACGTCGAGATTTTAAGTTTGAGCGAAAAAAAAATTTCTGTCTGTCTGTAACTTTTTTTTGTGCGCACGTTTACTCTGGAACCGTTTAAGATATTGACTTGAAATTTGGTACACATATGTACGTTAACGAGATCTAGAACTAGATTATATTTTCATCTTGTTCCGTCGAAGGGTTGGGGTGTAAATTGGGGTAAATTTGGGGTAAATGGGTAAATCAAGCAGGTAAGAGTCCACGAAATTAGTATTTAGTATATACAAGAGAAGCAAAGGTCTCAAAAAAAAATTTTGGCATTAGCCACCCCCATTACCACCCCCACCCCCTTATTAAAGGGGATGAAGAAAAATGTGATTTAGTGTATGTACAGGAACCAGAAACCTCAAAATATTTTTTTACTTCACTTACTTACTCACTTACTTTTTACTTAATATCTAAATAGAAAATAACATTTGTAATTACATAATTCAATGAAATTTACAGCTACAATTTGACAGTTTCAAAGCCTATTCGGGCATTATTTATGTGCTCACTGACTTTAGATCACTTTCAGTCTTAGTTTCATAGTTTTTGAATGTTAAACACCATACAACATAAGTCCTTTAAAAGGACCTTTAGTTGCTAGATCAATCGCTAACGGCACTACTTTGAATTTCCTTAATTTATGCACTTCATCAGATATCTGTGTATTTTCCTCTTGATGTGATTTAAAACAATGTTTGCTATTACATTTCTTTCTCCCACGGCATCAGCTCTACCCTCGCTCAACTAAAATTTAAACACAAGAAATGGTTATTAAAAATGCTGACATCAATATAAAGTGTTATTTTTTACCATGAGTTGTTTATTGTTTGCTTTAGCAGTAGTTATTATCACAAGCACTTTTATTTTCACATTTGGGTTTTAAGTTGTATCCCATATTAACAAACTGGACGGATCATCGTGGTCTTGAATTACGGCCGTATTTTCTATAACATAAATCCACACTAAAAATCAAATTCTTAAATCAACAAGCAACAATTTACCATTGATAAAATGCTTCGAATACCTCAGTAAAATAATTCCTTTTAATTGCTTGAAATCTTTTAATCCTAACTTCTTCTGGCTATAAATCGGCGTTATTTTATAAAAACTGGTGTTGTCTCGGATTGCCACACTTCCACAACTAATAATACAATAAAAACTTGCCATTTTGTATAATATTATGTCCATAAAAACTCTAATATTATGAAAAATGCAATTCTTAGGTTCAGTCAGTCGCCATTTGACAGCAATGACAGCGGTTTGTTTTCCTAAGGTCTCAGACACATAGGTCTTCTGTGTCTCAGATCTGTGACGTCACGCGCACGCGACGCATAGGGCCAAAATATTTTTTTCTAATGATGATATATATAGATGTCGCTCACTCCGAGATTTTCGCGAATTGCCAAAAAAATTTGACAGGTCGTTTTATTCCCTCCTGATTGTCAAAATCTCAGCGAAACCACAATTTGATAATTAAAAACCCCAGGATATAGTTTTATGCCATTTCTAGCATCAGCACTGTACTTTTTCATTTTTGAACTCGTAATTGAATCTATAGACGCAGGTAAACAGAAAGGCAAAGATAGAATAATTGGCGGTTATAACTGCGATCCAAAAATCCATAAATTTATGGTGTCCATCAGAGTAAGAGACAAACACAAATGTGGAGGAACAATAATTAACGAGAACTGGATTCTCACAGCTGCGCACTGTAAGTCAAATTGGAAGATGCAAGTCGTGGCAGGTGTATCGACAAACCCGAATAGTACAAGATCAAAAGCGAAAGTGCAACGTTTCTATCGTCATCCTGAGTACGTACCTAAAACACCGTTTAATGACAGCTTTAATCAGGCTCTCTACCCCATTGACGATGTCCGCCCATGTAGAATACATAAAATTAACTAACGACACCCAAAAGTGCACCTACGCTATTGCAATGGCAATGGGGGGTGGGGAAATACCAAACCGCCTCCACCACAAAAATCAACCAGAAAGATTCAATGTGTCGATCTTCCTATAATTCCGGACCAAACATGCAAATCTTTGTTCAGAGATTACAATGCAACAACTATGACGTGTACTTTGTCATCAGATAGAAAAGACGCATGTGTCGGTGATTCCGGTGGCCCTCTTCTATGTGACGATGTTCAAGTGGGTATTATAGTATGGGGGGAAGGATGTGCTCGACCTTTGAAGCCCGGAATTTATATCAGAGTTAGTGCCTATTTAGATTTTATCTACGATACGATGAATCCTACAAGACGCGATATGATGAATTCTGCAAGACGCGCCAGATCTAATTTGATTTTTGCTACCGCTTTACCAATGTGTGTCTTAATAAACTCTTATTAGTAGAGGAGTTGTGTTTACGATTTATAATGTTAGTTATGTGAAAACTTACAAATGCGCCGAGGACGCTAGATGCCTCATTAGACAAGGAAGTTTAGCATTTCACTTTGGAAAAATTTATAGTGAGCTATAAATTGGTGTACACGTACCTTTCAGCTCCCCAAACAATCTGTGAAAGTCTCAAAGATTCCGGTGTATGCTTAACTTTTGACAGCGGAGAGACGGCCCAGAGAACTACCTTTTCTCGGTTTTTTGCCAATATCTTCGTTCCCATCGATCCTACGGCTACTAGTTTTTTCGTAATCTTCTTCTCCATCACAGCACTGCCGATCTTCTAAGCATTGTGGCAGTTGATTTTCTCGTCGCCAGTTGTCCCCGTTGCGATGGACATAATTTGTTGGATATTGGGGAAAGGATTATGAGATTGAAACCAATGAAGTAACTTCTTTACACCGTCTCTGTTGACGTGAAAATCTCTGGCATCGACATGTTGATTCTCGGTGTCCAAAGAAAGTCCACAGAAACTCTCCAGGCCTTCGGGAATGTTACTCGCAGTCAATAGTCCGAGAATCCATTTTCTTAAAAAGCTTTCCTTCGTACTTCTGTCACGTGTGAAGCCTTCTCTCGATTTTGAAGATTTCATGAGCTCCTGTTCAATAATCATGTCACTCCATGTTCCGCAGAAATAATTGTCCGAGCGTTTTATGGAGAAATAGTCATGCCAATTAATACCGAGTTATGTTGCGTATATTAACCTACCCATCTATGAGTAGTTATTTATTATTTATTAAAAAGAAGTTAAATTGAATATCAAAAACATTTATTTATTTATTTATTGGCTTGGTAAATCGCAGACGTCTAGGTATTCGATAAAAGGAGGGATTGCTAATTGCCGACACACAGTCCAATGTCATAAAGAGCATATAGGTACATATTGAAATATTTTGTGTTGTTTTGAGAAGAAAAAAGCAGGGGGACTCCGCATCCCCTTTTTTGTCTACGGCTCTAATTCTGCCTGCGGCGCTGATAATTATTATTAACAATTATATAACAAAATAAAAATCAACAATTAACTTAAATAAATCACATCAAAGAATGAAACTATTAAAGGAAAAATACAGAAAAAAATATCACCTAAAAAATACATTGAACAGTACAAGAATAATTGTAATGTTAGCAACACCTTCCTGCCATAGGTAGACTTAAGAGCTAATTAAGATGAATAGCCCAAACTAATTTAAGAAATAAACACTATAGATGACTAAACTCATTTTACGAAATTTTTGGTTGCTGATACGGGAAAACAGAACCAAACGAAAAAATGCGTTCGAGCAAATGACGACCTTGCAGTCTGACCGCCGCGCCGGCAAGGAAAATGGGGTAAAATAGGTTTGTGGTTTAAAAAGTTATGCTTTCGATGAATTTTCGGCCTAGAGGAGGCATGCTAAACGAGTATTTTACATATGCGTCTAACCATTCCACTGCAAACGAACCATACGAAAAGGATTTAGAAGTAAATCTTCGATGTGTCAAACGAGCGCCAACGAAATCGTTTCGGCATGAATCGGGTTCAAAGTGATAACCTGCCTCTATACTCTAGTCATCAGCACATCCCACCAGAAAAAAACAGTAAAGCAGGTATAAACCCATCACGTTAGAGGGGAAGGCGCAGCTGCTATTTGCAACCACAAAACTTAATATGATGTTTCACGCCTTTTTCCGTGGAAATGACTATCTCTATCGATAAACTTTATATCACCTTTTTTGTAGAGAATTTTCCGCTCTTTCTTTTATATAAGTACATTTTGTAGTCGTAGGATCGATGAGAACGAAGATATTGGCAAAAAAACGAGAAAAGGTACTTCCTTGGGCAGGTTTTCCGCTGTCAGAAGTTAAGCATATACCGGAATCTTTGGGACTTTTCACAGATTGTTTGGGAAGCTGAAAGGTACGTGTACACCAATTTATAGCTCACTATAAATTTTTCCGAAGATGAGCGCATTTTTCGTCTAAAGTTCCAGGATTACATATCATTACCATAGAATTCTCAGAGGTAGAAATATTCAAGTGAGTAAGTAGTGTGAGCAATGAAGTTAAACGTTTGGGACTGATTCTAGATATCAAATTAAACTTCAAAACACATATAAACAGAGTGACTACCAAAGCCACGCGGGCCTTATGTGCCTGCACAAGAAAGGTTGTAGCGTTAATAAAGGCCATAATTACCTTTTACACCGGAAGGGCTGCTCTATTGTCTGGTGAGCCTGGGTGGATTCGGTGTGATTTTATATTAAACTTTAAGAGGTTGCTATTTGTTATTTAGAAAGTCACTAGATCTTAGAATTTAATTTGGGGCGCCACCGGCTCTAAACTTACATACTTTTTCTTGGCGACCTCAAGCCAGAAAGGATCTTTAGTAATAAAAAATGATGTTATGAAAAGAAAAAGTTTTCAGATTTAGTGCAGGAAAAATAAATTTTGACCTCGGAAAAATTAGTACAAGCAAGGAATTTGGTGGAGATGTTCCACTTGCCATCTTAATTAATATACTAAAAGTCCTCTAAAATCGAAGCTGTGCTTTGCCCGCCATATTGAAAAATGTCGGCTCATTTTCAGATACTTGTATATAAATTCTTTACCGTTTCAGATAGGAAAAAAAGTCTCAAATAAAAAAAAACGCTGCCCAAGGAATCACTACTTCCACATCCAATTCTCTATCCAAGTCTCTCACAACGAAAAAACTTTGTATGTGGAAATAATTGTTTTTCTGAAATCGATCGGGAATTCTACATTTTCGGCGCGATTTTAGAGCGAAAAATGCACAATTCCGGTATTTTAGTTCGTTGCTAGGAAACTATCAGAAAACAGACCGGAAAAGATCCGTTGCCAAGCAACGATCAACAAAGCCGTACGGGAATGTTACTTCCCGGCCTAGGCCGGGAAGTCAAAAGCGTAAGAACTACCTAACACGTAAAAAAATGTAAAAAATGTAAATTTTTACAAAAACATAAAAATCAAAAAAAAAATGTTCAAATTTAAATCATTAATAACATTTTTATTTACTGATCGATTTTGTTAAAATGGGGTTCTTCCAATAGATAATGTTGTAGAACTCTCCAAAATCGTCCTAAGTTGAAGACATAATCATAATTCGACTTAGGCAAAAATTTCATTTAAAGACATTTTTGGGAGTCTGCAGAGGCGCAGATCAGTCCATAAGGACCGTTTTGGGTTCTATAAGGCGTTGGAAATGACCAGGTGAAAATTCGAAGAAACACCGAATTTTCACTTAGGAAAAATGTTTTTGGTTCAGAATATGAGAGTAGAAGTATATAATGACAAAGATTTATGAATAATATACTTTTTCAAAGGTACCATAAATTGGACTTTGAAAAATAATATTTTTGGAAGGGCGTCAAAATTTGGCCCAGGAATCGATTTATCGAAAGTACGCCAAAGTTTCACTTGCAGACTAATTTTTCAAAACTGCGTTGAAATTTGGCTTGAAGATCGATTTTTCAAAAGTACGCCAAAATTTCACCCGCAGATTAACTTTTCAAAAGTACCTTGAAATTTGGCTTGAAAATCGATTTTTCAAAAGTACGCCAAAATTTCACCCGCAGATTAGTTTTTCAAAAGTACCTTGAAATTTGGCTCGAAAATCGATTTTTCAAAAGTACGCTAAAATTGGTCTTAAAATGGATTTTTCAAAAGTACCACAAAGTCAGTTTAAAAAGTACCACGAAAATATAATTTAAATTATTTTTTATTTTTTATTCCTCAACCAAAGACATTGACCTTTGAGGTACGGTCATTGAAAGCCCAATTCTAAAGTATGAGCATAAAATTTTAACGATGCACTGCATCCGAAAGGGAAAATAGAAGATTTTGTCAAAGCCGGCGTAGTGCCGATAAGCAAAAATTGATAAAAATCAATGCACATGTACAAGGCCGGTTTCTCGCATAGAAAGAGTTTGGATTGACCCAGCGGCTCGCAATTTGGTCGAGCGCGTTGAGTGGTCCAGACAAAGCAATGGTAGAAAAGCCAATAACAGGGCTTTTCAAATGACAAAGTTATAGAGGAAAACGCCTTGTGCATAAAAATCCAAAAATTCAATTTTGCCTAAAAGTCGCTCGAAGGTGAGACGCTGCCAAATCGATAATATTAATCGACTGTGATAAGGGTTAGTAAGTCGTGGACTGATCGAACGCCACTCAACTTATGCAGTAATAAGTCCTCTGAATGTGTTTGAGTACGTGAATCTCCACGATACAAGAACTTTAAAGCTAAGTAGTCTCTAGCGAAACTAAATTCATTTAGTAAAACTTTTTTAAGTTAATTTCAGTCAGCCTTAATTATTCATTTACCCAGAGTCTGAAATGATTCTAAAAGCTCACATTTTGATTCTGAGAAGGTATGTATGAATCTTTTCTACCTAATCGATCGTTAGCGTGAGCGCTCTCGCTTGTATGGTCTGAAAGTCACTACCTTGATTGGGGAAGGCACGATTCTTATCTTGAGAATTTTGTATAACCAATTCTGTTAAATAAACGGATTCTTTGAACTAATATTTCTTAATTGATCTTGAGGCCTGTTGACGGTCTATAATCCCTGGAACTTTCGTATAGAAAACCGGATGTGTCGAGTTAATTCGCATTAACGTTCGACCTTCTGGTTGCTTTACGGAGGTTTGATAGGGATTTTTTTATGCGTTTTTTGAGAAATATATTCCGTTTTTAATGGACCAAAACGTGATTTTCGCGTACCAAAACTAATCCCTCCGCAGAGAAATTCTTCGGTTGGGATTTTTTTATGCAAAAATTCAGGAAATTAAGAGGTGCCTAAACCCCCAACGAGAGAATTCGGGTCCAGAGAGAGCGTAGTTTTCGATCTGTGGTAGTGCAGCCTTGGTCCATTACTCGGCTACCGAAGTGCATCTTATCTCGAACCCGCCTGGGAGGTAGAAGAATGGGGTAATACGCGACTGGCGCCCCCTGAGAAATAAATTGGTGTCGCGTCATTTTGACGCCCGGTAGTGCGTTCTTCTACATGGCGCCCAACGTGGGGCGTTGTTAGTCAGCAGGGCTTTCTGGAAAGGATATGGATGAATCAACGCCTTTCCAGTTTTACGACGAGCCGACATCTGTGATGGACAACGTCTCTAGAGGGTTAGAGAGGCCGTGCGCGGAGGATGTACTGGGTAGTTCGGGGGTAGGCCCGAGTACCACTGAAGGAGTCATACAGCCCTCCTCAGAACAAGTGTTCGCCCAAATGGCAGCAGGTCTTGCCAAAGCTCTAAGCGAAGCCACGCACGAGCATAAGTATCGGTCGAAGCATCCAAATGCGGAATTTCATGGCTTCGAACACGAAGACCCTGAAACCTTCATTAATCATATGGAGGAATTTTTCGTCCGAGTACGAATTACGCAGGATAACGACCGTCTATATAAAATATCAGAACAGCTCAAAGTCGATGCCAGGAAATGGTTCGAACAATACCGAACCCTAATTACCACGTATCCTCTATTCCTCGAGCGGTTCAGAAGCCGTTACGATTCAGGTGAAGTACTCACCGAAGCAGTAGCTAATTTATATGGCAAGAAACAAGATGCCGAGGAAAATACGTCAGTATTTATTTCCAGGAAGGTATGCCTCTTCAAGAGAATCGATCCGTTTAAGCCGGAGGCGATGAAGGCGGCTACCATCTTCAATCAGTTGAGACCTGATATGAAAATGCTCCTAAAGAGTGCCGTCATACTAGATACAAATACACTAGTGACGATGACCGAACAAATGGCCAAAATCATGGATGAGAATAAAGAATTCGAGACTCTGCATAATGTTAAAAAAAGCAAGGACCAAGAAGCGTTCACCTCTACCGCTTCAGCTCAAGGGAATCAGCAATCGAGCAGTAACTGGAGAACGGAACCCTCCGCATTAGCGAAGCCGTCCTCCAGTTCCTTTGGTGCATCTAGGACACCATTCAATGGATCTCAAAGAAGAGATAATCCGCCAGCACCAAGGGTGCATTTTGCAAATAATATTTCCTCGCTGTCCAGAGGGGATATACCGAGAAGGGGTACTGGAGACGTAAGGAACTCCCGAGTCCCGTATCGCCCTTGCAGATATTGCCCAACGGAGCAGTGGCATTTTCATGCGGAATGCCCAAACAATCCCTATCGTAATATGAATACGGGAAACCAAGCGGGGGTCAGAGGCGATGGCCCAGGCCGAACTGTACCAGCCCCGCCTACCAGGCCCCACCAGACTCGAAGCGACCCTCGGGGAAGCTCCGAAGCAAGAAGTTTAAATTAAATAACTTCGATGACCTTCCTGACCTTAATTACCTGTTTAAGGATCAAGAAGTCAACCTATCTCCCCACCGATTCACTCCATTAGAATCTATCAATCAAACTAGCGGCGCTTTTTCTCTGCCTCGCATTAAGATTATAATTAATAATTGAGCGGTTAACGCTTTATTGGATACAGGTTCGACAAGGAATATTATCCAACCGAAATTTTTGAACGACATTGATCAGCTTACAGCTCCCCAAACGTTTGTTATGGCTTGTGGCGATGGTTTAGTAGAATCCCTCGGGACTACGACCATAAATGTTAATGTACTAGATGTACCCTTTCAGACCACGTTTCAGGTCATTCAAAATTTAAACGAAGAGCTCATTCTGGGAGCCCCGTTTTTATATGCCCACAATGTCGTATTCGATTATCAACGTAAATGTGTCTACGTCGGCACTGAAGAGCGAATAACCGTCTTCTGGAATCAAGCGGCACATCAAGCAAGGAAGCAATGCCGGCTTCCCGAAGAACTGATCATCGGAAACGATAATTTAAAACCTCTATTCGAGGAATTCGCTGAATTGTTCACCGCGGTGCCTACCCAAGCTACCACGGTGACAACGAAACATAAAATAAAAGTTAAAGACGACCGCCCGTTTAATATCAAACCTTATCCTATGTCTCCTACTAAGAAAAAAGTTATGTACGATCAAATTGAAGAGATGCTGAAAGCCGGAGTTATAGAACCGAGTACCGCTCAGTACAGTTCGCCTCCCATTATAATAGAAAGGCCCGGCAAGAAGCCTCGCTTCTGCATTGATTATCGTCACTTAAATGAAGTAACGGAAGACGAAGCATCCGTCTTACCTAAAATATACGAGAGTATAAAGGATCTAGGAAACGCCAACATATTTACAGTGTTGGACCTCAAGAGCGGATACTGGCAAATCCCTCTTGAGGAGTCGTCAAAAAATTATTCTACGTTTACAACATTGGATGGAGCATCTTACCGATTTAACGTGATGCCTTTCGGATTGAAGACCGCTCCATGTACGTTCCAAAAATTTATGGCAAGAGACGTATTGACCGGCTACTTGCATCATTTCTGCAAAGTATATCTCGATGATATTATCATCTATAGTGAAAACATAAATCAGCATGTAAATCATCTGAGAGCCGTCTTTGAACGCCTGCGTTTACATAATTTAAAGGTGTCACCGGAAAAATGTGTGGTAGCCACGTCAAGCATAACCTATCTCGGGCATCAAATAAATGCCAACACCACTCAGCCGTTAGAAAAACACATATTACAGATACAAAATTATCCGGCCCCTACGACGAGGCGCCAGCTTCAGAGTTTCCTTGGCCTATGTAATTGGGTACGTGAATATATCCCTAATGTAGCAATAATTACTAAGCCCTTGACCCGACTACTCTCGAAAGACTGGCGCTTCAAGTGGAATCCGGAAGCCCAAGAAGCTTTTATTTTACTAAAAGAAGTATTGAATCAACCACTAGGACTACACCGGCTCGATTTTAACAAAATGTTCATTTTACAAACCGATGCATCCCTGATAGGATTATCGGCCGTCCTTTATCAGCTAGGGGATAACGACCAGAAGCACATCATCTCTTATGCAAGCAATACGCTGTCTCCAACAGAGAGAAATTATCACATAAACGAGTTAGAATGCCTGAGCGTCGTTAACTATATAAAGAAATATAAAATTTATTTGGCAGACCATCCTTTCATCGTTAGAACTGACAACAGAGCATTACTATGGCTGAATAAGAATAAAGATGAAAAGACCAAATTTACACGATGGTCGTTATTACTTCAAGAATATAGCTTCTCGATAGAGCATTGTCCTGGTAAAGAAAACATACTGGCGGACTATTTGAGCAGAAATCCTCAAGGCCCGAACGTCGAAGCAGACGACGAAGAGGAGAGAATGTATCCACCAAAATTCTCGTACAAGGAACGAATATCAGTGATTACCACATTGGAATTAAACGATCAGGTCAGAGAAGCGCAAACGCACTCCAGAGATATCCAAGACCAAATTGAACGATGGAATACTCTAGTGCGACAAGCAGATAAAACCGAGGCAGAGGTGAAATTCGTCAATACACGACAAGTGATAGGCGGCACACTTTGGACGAGAGGCGAAAATGTCAAAGAAAAATTATACGTACCAAAACGTATGGTCATGAGAGTAATATCTCATTTTCACGACCGACCGGAAGTAGGTCACCCCGGCCGCGATGAAACTGTTAGAATCATCTCGGGCCGCTATTATTTTAATAATTTGTCGAGACTAGTTAACAAATATTTAAATGAGTGCATTATTTGTAATTCCGTAAAAAGCAGACAGTCACAACCGAAGGCTCCTCTCAGAAGCCATGCTCCATCGCATCCGTTCGAAGTTCTAAGCGTCGATGTAATAGGACCGCTTCAGCGAACCAAAGATGCAGATAACCGATATATATTAATGGTAGAGGATGTATTTAGTAAGTGGGTCGAAGCCAAGGCGTTCACCCAAGTCAGTGGAAAAACAATAGCACAATTTATCGAAGAGGAACTAGTGGCGAGATATGGCGTTCCGAGGGTCATCATTTCCGACCAGGGAGGCCACTTCAATTCCGGCTTTTACGATACGTTCTGTACACGTAACAATATTGAAAGATTCTTCACAGCAGCTTACCACCAACAGGCCAATCCAATAGAAAGGAGGGTGCAAGAAGCTAAGAAGATCTTAAAAACCTTATTATATGGTTCACCCAACGACGAGTGGGATCGACATGTTAGTCAGATGGCATATATCTTGAGAACAAGAAAAAACGCCGCTACGGGGCATACGCCCAGTTTCGTAGTACTCGGCTATGAATTACCGCAGATTGGTGATTGGAATATGTTCGCTTATAGACAAGAACGTCGAAATCAAGCGGACGTTCCCCGCCTTGAAAGAGTCAAGGAGATACGTAGAAATCAAACAAATTACCAATGGCGTTACGCGCCCAAAGTGGCGGTAACGCCGGTCGTATATAAAGTGGGAGATATGGTAATGACTAAAAGGATCAGGAAGGATCATACCTTCACACCGTCGTGGAGTGGGCCACACAAGGTTTTAAAGAGATTGTCCGATGAAGTTTACCTCATTCACAAGGGGGTAACTTCGACGAGATTACATGTCGATGCCATCAGGCCGGCACCTAAGGGAGATCCCGATGTTGAATTGGAATTGTCTGAAGAATCAGAAGATAGTCCGGATGAAACTCATCTTAGTGACGACGCTTCCTCATCAGACAATGAGATCGCGCCCAGGTCAGAGCGACGTAGCGATACCACACTAGTTCAAATCAATGTTCCCGCAGGTGCTCAAGATGAGCCGGATGTAATAAGTCGAGACCCCGATGATGCTCGAGATGAGCCAGACATAGAAGAGTCGCCTCTAGATATTTCCGAGGTCGACCACGGCTAATAGCCGTTTTTGCTTTTTTTTATATTTTTTCTCAAAATTCTAAGTGGCGATTTTGACCTATATGCGGTCGAATCGAAAATTTAAAGTCTACTCCATGAGCAGACATGGAAAGACGGCGAACCCGACGCAAGAGCGCGATCCGGTAAGCCTAGCTTCTCAAGAGCGAGAGCCGCCAAGTTCGAGTAATGGACGTAGGCATAAGTACGAATCAGTACGAGTTTCGGAAGCTGTTTTTCTTATGCAAGAAGACAACTTCTATTTTAATCATTTTAAGTCAACAAAATTAATGTATACCCCAAATGGAAACTACGAGTTTCAGAAGCCGTTCTTCGCTCAAGAAGACGCTTCAATTTTTTTTTTATACTTTTTTTTTTTTTTTTTTTTTTTTTTTTTCACAAGTCGTGATGACCGCACGAGTATCGTAAGCCGATTTAATCTACCTTACGAAGTAGAAACTACGAGACGAGTTTCAGAAGTCGTTCTTCACTGAAGAAGACGCTTCAATTTTTTTTTTTATACTTTTTTCACAAAGTAGTGATGACCGCACGAGTATCGTAAGCCGATTCAATCTACCTTACGAAGAACCAATTTCTAACCATTATAAGTTAACAAAATTATGTTAGAAAAATATTTCATTAAAAACAACACATTGTGTTTGTTAGTCGACGCGTCCCAGTCGACGACTTGCTAAAAAGTCAATCTAGTTGCAGAACTGCATTTTCCATGTGCAGAAATGGAAAGATGACCCAGCCTGTCGCAAGGGCGCGGCATGGTGAAGTCTGGAACTCAAAAGCGAGGACCGTCCAAGCTGCGGCATGGAGATATAGACAGCCTCTTCTAGAAAGGGCCGAAATTAAGCAAGAGCGAGACCAGGGCGAAAAAGCGAGTGCAACGAATTAGTGAGAGTGGACGCTAATCAAAATTGTGCTACGCTTCGCTTCGCACCTCGACGCGGGTGTAATTAAGTTGATAAAAATGTTGTATCAACTTGGCGTATTGTTTAAAAAATGTATTTATTTTTAAGTTAGATAGGCGAATCAGCCGTCTGCCCCAATTAAGGCCGTTATTTTAAAACATCTGTACCATAGGTCAGACCGTCAAATGAAGGCATACAGACATACAAGTGAATATGGAAATTAAAGGCAATCGATGAGTAGAAAAGATTCAACCAAAGGAGGGGAGTGTTGTAGAACTCTCCAAAATCGTCCTAAGTTGAAGACATAATCAAAATTCGACTTAGGCAAAAATTTCATTTAAAGACATTTTTGGGAGTCTGCAGAGGCGCAGATCAGTCCATAAGGACCGTTTTGGGTTCTATAAGGCGTTGGAAATGACCAGGTGAAAATTCGAAGAAACACCGAATTTTCACTTAGGAAAAATGTTTTTGGTTCAGAATATGAGAGTAGGAGTATATAATGACAAAGATTTATGAATAATATACTTTTTCAAAGGTACCATAAATTGGACTTTGAAAAATAATATTTTTGGAAGGGCGTCAAAATTTGGCCCAGGAATCGATTTATCGAAAGTACGCCAAAGTTTCACTTGCAGACTAATTTTTCAAAACTGCGTTGAAATTTGGCTTGAAGATCGATTTTTCAAAAGTACGCCAAAATTTCACCCGCGGATTAACTTTTCAAAAGTACCTTGAAATTTGGCTTGAAAATCGATTTTTCAAAAGTACGCCAAAATTTCACCCGCAGATTAGTTTTTCAAAAGTACCTTGAAATTTGGCTCGAAAATCGATTTTTCAAAAGTACGCTAAAATTGGTCTTAAAATGGATTTTTCAAAAGTACCACAAAGTCAGTTTAAAAAGTACCACGAAAATATAATTTAAATTATTTTTTATTTTTTATTCCTCAACCAAAGACATTGACCTTTGAGGTACGGTCATTGAAAGCCCAATTCTAAAGTATGAGCATAAAATTTTAACGATGCACTGCATCCGAAAGGCAAAATAGAAGATTTTGTCAAAGCCGGCGTAGTGCCGATAAGCAAAAATTGATAAAAATCAATGCACATGTACAAGGCCGGTTTCTCGCATAGAAAGAGTTTGGATTGACCCAGCGGCTCGCAATTTGGTCGAGCGCGTTGAGTGGTCCAGACAAAGCAATGGTAGAAAAGCCAATAACAGGGCTTTTCAAATGACAAAGTTATAGAGGAAAACGCCTTGTGCATAAAAATCCAAAAATTCAATTTTGCCTAAAAGTCGCTCGAAGGTGAGACGCTGCCAAATCGATAATATTAATCGACTGTGATAAGGGTTAGTAAGTCGTGGACTGATCGAACGCCACTCAACTTATGCAGTAATAAGTCCTCTGAATGTGTTTGAGTACATGAATCTCCACGATACAAGAACTTTAAAGCTAAGTAGTCTCTAGCGAAACTAAATCCATTTAGTAAAACTTTTTTAAGTTAATTTCAGTCAGCCTTAATTATTCATTTACCCAGAGTCTGAAATGATTCTAAAAGCTCACATTTTGATTCTGAGAAGGTATGTATGAATCTTTTCTACCTAATCGATCGTTAGCGTGAGCGCTCTCGCTTGTATGGTCTGAAAGTCACTACCTTGATTGGGGAAGGCACGATTCTTATCTTGAGAATTTTGTATAACCAATTCTGTTAAATAAACGGATTCTTTGAACTAATATTTCTTAATTGATCTTGAGGCCTGTTGACGGTCTATAATCCCTGGAACTTTCGTATAGAAAACCGGATGTGTCGAGTTAATTCGCATTAACGTTCGACCTTCTGGTTGCTTTACGGAGGTTTGATAGGGATTTTTTTATGCGTTTTTTGAGAAATATATTCCGTTATTAATGGACCAAAACGTGATTTTCGCGTACCAAAACTAATCCCTCCGCAGAGAAATTCTTCGGTTGGGATTTTTTTATGCAAAAATTCAGGAAATTAAGAGGTGCCTAAACCCCTAACGAGAGAATTCGGGTCCAGAGAGAGCGTAGTTTTCGATCTGTGGTAGTGCAGCCTTGGTCCATTACTCGGCTACCGAAGTGCATCTTATCTCGAACCCGCCTGGGAGGTAGAAGAACGGGGTAATACGCGACTGGCGCCCCCTGAGAAATAAATTGGTGTCGCGTCATTTTGACGCCCGGTAGTGCGTTCTTCTACAATAACAGTAACTTACTGTCCAAATTTCAGTACAATCGGACTTTTCTTTTTTGAGTTATCGTGCTTACAAGAAACGTGACGGACGGACGGACAGACGGACAGACAGGCGGACATTTTAAAAGTTGTTTAGAATTCGTTCACTAACACAATGATATGAAAATTTTTTCTCTACGAGCGATATTTACGATTTTAGAAAAGTGCCGATCAAATACAATATACTCTTCGTTTTTGCGAAGAGTATAATAACTACTCATAGATGGGTAGGTTAATATACGCAACACAACGCGGTATTAATTGGCATGACTATTTCTCCATAAAACGCTCGGACAAATATTTCTGCGGAACATGGAGTGAGATGATTATTGAACAGGAGCTCATGAAATCTTCAAAATCGAGAGAAGGCTTCACACGTGACAGAAGTACGAAGGAAAGCTTTTTAAGAAAATGAATTCTCGGACTATTGACTGCGAGTAACATTCCCGAAGGCCTGGAGAGTTTCTGTGGACTTTTTTTCGACACCGGGAATCAACATTTCAATCTCATAATCCTTTCCCCGATATCCAACAAATTATGTCCATCGCAACGGGGATAACTGGCGACGAGAAAATCAACTGCCACAATGGGGCACTGCGGCACTGCTGTAATGGTGAAGAAGATTACGTAAAAACTATTAGTGTTATCAATAAACTTTATATCACCTTTCTTGTAGAGAATTTTTCATTCTTTCTTTTATATAAGTACATTTCGTAGCCGTAGGATCGATGGGAAGATATTGACAAAAAACGAGAAAAGGTACTTCTTTGGGTCGTTTCTCAAAAGTTAAGCATACACCGGAAACTTTGGGACTTTTCACAGATTGTTTGGGGAGCTGAAAGGTACGTGTACCTTTCAGCTCACTATAAATATAGCTCACTATAAATTTTTCCGAAGTGAAATGCTAAACTTCCTGGTCCAATGAGGCTTCTAGCGTCCTCGGCGCATTTGTAAGTTTTCACATAACTAACATTATAAATCGTAAACACAACTCCTCTACTAATAAGCGTTTATTAAGACACACATTGGTAAAGCGGTAGCAAATATCAAAATAGATCTGGCGCGTCTTGCAGAATTCATCGTATCGTAGATAAAATCTAAATAGGCACTAACTTTGATATAAATTCCAGGCTTCAGAGGTAGAGCACATCCTTCCCCCCATACTATAATACCCACCTGAACATCGTCACATAGAAGAGGGCCACCGGAATCACCGGCACAGGCGTCTTTTCTATCTGATGACAAAGTACACGTCATAGTTGTTGCATTGTAATCTCTGAACAAAGATTTGCATGTTTTGTCCGGAATTATAGGAAGATCGACACATTGAATCTTTCTGGTTGATTTTTGCGGTGGAGGCGGTTTGGTATTTCCCCACCCCATTGCAATAGCGTAGGTGCACTTTTGGGTGTCGTTAGTTAACTTTATGTATTCTACATGGGCGGACATCGTCAATGGGGTAGAGAGCCTGATTAAAGCTATGTCATTAAACGGTGTTTTAGGTACGTACTTAGGATGACGATAGAAACGTTGCACTTTCGCTTTTGATGTTGTACTATTCGGGTTTGTCGATACACCTGCCACGACTTGCATCTTCCAAATTGACTTACAGTGCGCAGCTGTGAGAATCCAGTTCTCGTTAATTATTGTTCCTCCACATTTGTGTTTGCCTCTTACTCTGATGGACACCATAAATTTATGGATTTTTGGATCGCAGTTATAACCGCCAATTATTCTATCTTTGCCTTTCTGTTTACCTGCGTCTATAGATTCAATTACGAGTTCAAAAATGAAAAAGTACAGTGCTGATGCTAGAAATGGCATAAAACTATATCCTGGGGTTTTTAATTATCAAATTGTGGTTTCGCTGAGATTTTGACAATCAGGAGGGAATAAAACGACCTGTCAAATTTCTTTGGCAATTCGCGAAAATCTCGGAGTGAGCGACATCTATATATATCATCATTAGAAAAAATTATTTTGGCCCTACGCGTCGCGTGCGCGTGACGTCACAGATCTGAGACCTTAGGAAAACAAACCGCTGTCATTGCTGTCAAATGGCGACTGACTGAACCTAAGAATTGCATTTTTCATAATATTAGAGTTTTTATGGACATAATATTGTACAAAATGGCAAGTTTTTATTGTATTATTAGTTGTGGAAGTGTGGCAATCCGAGACAACACCAGTTTTTATAAAATAACGCCGATTTATAGCCAGAAGAAGTTGGGATTAAAAGATTTCAAGCAATTAAAAGGAATTATTTTACTGAGGTATTCGAAGCATTTTATCAATGGTAAATTGTTGCTTGTTGATTTAAGAATTTGATTTTTAGTGTGGATTTATGTTATAGAAAAGACGGCCGTAATTCAAGACCACGATGATCCGTCCAGTTTGTTAATATCGGATACAACTTAAAACCCAAATGTGAAAATAAAAGTGCTTGTGATAATAACTACTGCTAAAGCAAACAATAAACAACTCATGGTAAAAAATAACACTTTATATTGATCTGTCAGCATTTTTAATAACCATTTCTTGTGTTTAAATTTTAGTTGAGCGAGGGTAGAGCTGATGCCGTGGGAGAAAGAAATGTAATAGCAAACATTGTTTTAAATCACATCAAGAGGAAAATACACAGATATCTGATGAAGTGCATAAATTAAGGAAATTCAAAGTAGTGCCGTTAGCGATTGATGTAGCAACTAAAGGTCCTTTTAAAGGACTTATGTTGTATGGTGTTTAACATTCAAAAACTATGAAACTAAGACTGAAAGTGATCTAAAGTCAGTGAGCACATAAATATTGCCCGAATAGGCTTTGAAACTGTCAAATTGTAGCTGTAAATTTCATTGAATTATGTAATTACAAATGTTATTTACTATTTAGATATTAGTATACTTAAATGTATAACATAATCATTTATTTTTTTATTGCAATATAGATCTTTCTTGGTATCCCTTGAAGTTTCTTGTTGATTCATCTTATGAGTACTAATGGAACCTTGGATAATAAATAATTGGTTAGCAACGATCAACAAAGCCGCACGGGAATGTTACTTCCCGGCCTAGGCCGGGAAGTAACATTCCCGTACGGTTTTTTATATATATTTTAATATGTTAATATTTTTGATTTTTATGCGTTTAAAATAGTATTGATTGTGATTTCAGAATTATTTTTTTTTAAATGTTTATATTTTTGATTTTTATACGTTTAAAATAGTATTTATTGTGATTTCAGAAAAAATAGTATGTGTACTTCGGTGTGAAAGCACATTCCCAGACTTCGATGCTTGTCGTCCGGGAATGTATCGCTTTCACACCTAGATACACAATATACTATTATGGAACTTTAATAATATAATATTTGAATTCCTCTACCCCAAAAACCCATAAAACGATATAGAGCAGCGATTTCGTAAGTCTATCGTGTCGTTTTTTTTTGGCGTAGAACCAGGTCAAACATGTTAGGTTCCTTTGAGTATGTCACCGGGCATATGAAATCATATTTTACGACATTTTTTGTGGTCTCGAACTTTTTAAATCAATAAAAAGTGAAAAAAATGTATTTTTAAAGAAAATTGTTTTTTTTTTGTTTCCACCGCCATATCTTTAAAACTATTAAAGGTACCGAAATTTGTTTTGTATCAAATTAAAGATCACACTGTAGCGCTTTTACCAATATAAACGATTTGGGTACAATTCGCACTTTCATTGCTCTAAAACTCAGATAAACTAAAAATATATATTTTATCTATTGAAATCTTCATCGATAAACTTTTTTATTTTTGAAAATATTTACATACATGCAGCGAAGAAAATAAGGCCTAATAATCACAAAAGTTTTTGAAACAATATATTTTTTCCTAAGGTTTGGCAACAGCGATTTTTTTTATCAGCGCTAAATGCGAAATTGGGATGCAATTAATACACCTCGCATGCTAGTACACTAACTAGAGGTTTGAACTTCGAAATAATGTCATATTGGACGGATTTCGTTCATTTTTGACAGTATAATAGTAAATGCTTCACAGAAAAGTTTCTATATTGTGCGGGGGCTTACTAATTTATAGGGGCTGGATTCCACCCCCTCTCAGGGGGTGGCACTTAAAAAATATATATGTTTATTGGAGCTGAAATAGAATCAAATTTTAAGAAGAAAAGGTTCTATGCAATTTTTCACATAAATTGATAGTTTTCAAGTTATAACGACTTCAGAATTGCGATTTTGCTTAAAAAAAAGGTATTTCCAAACGACTTTCGTCAAGTTTCTCGAAAAGTATTACTTTATCGAAAAAATGTTACAGACCAATTACAGAAAGTACAAACTGTGAATTAATTATATTTTTTGTTTATTGATGTAGGATTAATAATTTTGGAGATATTTAAGTTTATATTTGGTATCCAAGTGTTTCGAAATTAAATTTAAAGTTTAAAATGCACTTTTTTCTAAAGCAAGTGCTTGAAATGAGCAAAAAAAATTGAGTATCTAGGTTATGCTACATCTTAACGAAAAACTGTATTTGAGATAATTTTTCTAAATTACTGGCTAATTGGATTAACAAAATGGCGACCTTTTTATATAAAAAAAGTATAAATACGCACATTTTTCCGTCATAACTTCTTTATTTCTTATGCTACAGGAAGGAGTAAAAAATAATTTGAAAGCGCAATTAATTGTCTAATTTAATTTCTTAGCATGCGTGACGTAGGTGTCACAATTTCTGAAATATTTAACATTTAAACTGCATTTTTCGTCTTATAAACGTTCGGACGCCATTTGTAAACTTTCATATCTCCGAAACTATTAAATCTATGTAAATAAATTAACAAGCGAAATTCATTATCAGTTTATGAGCTTTATTTTTGGTATCTACCCATTTTTCAATAAAACTAATATTTATTGAGATATTTGGAAATAGTATATTGTGTATTTAGGTGTGAAAGCAGTACATTCCCGGACGACGATGCAAATTGTTGGCCGAGGCGCTAGCCGAGGCCAACAAGCATCGAAGTCCGGGAATGTGCTTTCACACCGAAGTACACATACTATTTTTTCTGAAATCACAATCAATATTACTATAAATTAAGAAATTTGTATTAATGCACAACATTTCTTTATTACAATCTAACTGCCTACTAATAAATGCAATTTTAATGTGAGTTGGTTTGTCTGCGTGTATTTATTTACTGTCTAAAATATACATAAAAAACCGTACGGGAATGTTACTTTCCCGGCCTAGGCCGGGAAAGTAACATTCCCGTACGGTTTTGTTGATCGTTGTTTGGCAACGGATCTTTTCCGGTCCGTTTTCTGATAGTTTCTTAGCAACGGACTAAAATACTGGAATTGTGTATTTTTCGATCTGAAATCGCGCCGAAAATGTAGATATTGCCGATCGAT
Source organism: Rutpela maculata (assembly GCA_936432065.2). Classification (NCBI taxonomy): domain Eukaryota; kingdom Metazoa; phylum Arthropoda; class Insecta; order Coleoptera; family Cerambycidae; genus Rutpela; species Rutpela maculata. The sequence goes on from OW386289.2 coordinate 7,271,009, forward strand.
TTCAGAAAAAGTACTTTAATCTAAAAAAAAAAAAAAATAGCTCCCTAGCACAAATATTTTCAGAGATATAGCGGTGGAGACGTTAAAAAACATATTTCATTAAAAATCTATTTTTTTGGGTTTTTCCGAAATAAAAAAGTTCTCGACCACCAAAAAATGTCGTAAAAAATGATTTCGTGTACACGATTATCTTACTAAAGAATCCCACTAAGTCCGGTTTGGTTCTACGCCGGTTTCTTTTTTCTCGAAAACTAAGCGACTTTACTTCCAGATTTTACTCTACTAATACCCCACATCGGTAGTGGGGTGGGGGTGGTAGTGGGGGTGGATGAAGTAAAAAAATGTTTTGAGGTTTCTGGTTCTTGTACATACACTAAATCACATTTTTTTTCATCCCCTTTAATAAGGGGGTGGGGGTTGGTGATAGGGGGTGGCTAATGCCAAAAATTTTTTTGAGACCTTAGCTTTTCTTGTATATACTAAATACCAATTTTATGGACTCTTACCTGCTTGATTTACCCCAAATTTACCCCTATTTACCCCCCATCCCTTCGACGGAACAAGATGAAAATATAATCTAGTTCTAGATCTCGTTAAAGTACATATGTGTACCAAATTTCAAGTCAATATCTCAAACGGTTCCAGAGTAAACGTGCGCACAAAAAAAGTTAGACAGACAGACCGACAGATAGAATTTTTTTTTCGCTCAAACTTAAAATCTCGACGTTTCATGTCATTTTAAGCCTATTTGAACAATAAAAATTTTTAAACATTTTTTTGTCGTTACTATACTTTCACTGGACGTGGAAGTAATATAGGCAATAATAAAACAAACAATTTTTGATATTAACATTTTTTTTCCCCTAAATCGAACTATTTTTGAATTATGAGATGCAGAATATTATTAAACTTTCAAAAATCACAATAGGTATGTTCACTAATTTTCAATTATAACGAAATTCGAAAGCTCTAATGTTCTCTAAAGATATAACCAACACAGAAACTCTTAAAAATTAAAATCCAATTAAATAAAGGCAGAATAAAAATTCCTAATTTAGCGAGGCTAGAAAACGTACCCTACGCGAGGCGAGCTTGTGACATCACTGCTCTGCTTGCTATTGGCCATAGGTTTCGCTATAGTTAAGTGTAAAATGACACATCTCTCTCATAGAAATGCCAGCGTCCTACCGTTTGCCTAGCGCAAGCACTGGCACCGGCGCCGTACTCTCGATAGAGCAAGCGACGTCAGAGAGCGTTCAGCGGATTTAAGTAATTACATTATATTCGCATGGATTTTTTCAACAGAACGCTTTTTTAGACTTTCCTTAAATTTTATACATGTAATTTTAAGACTAACTTGGATGTTTTTATCGTGTTTAAACAAGATTTAATTTTTTTGTGAACATCCCCATTGGGTACAAAATACACTGTAAAATGTATGTTTATAGGTTGTAAGTAAAACAAAAAACATTTTTTTAGGTATATTACCAATACAGAATAAAAAAAACCGCTGCCCAAAGAATCACTACTTCCACGTCCAGATTCTCTATCGAAGTCACTCACAACGAAAAAACTTTGTATGTGAAAATAATTGTTTATGGAACATTAATAATATAATATTTGAAATCCTCTACTCCAAAAACCCATAAAACGATACCCCACATCGGTAGTGGGGTGGGGGTGGTGATAGGGGGTGGATGAAGTAAAAAAATATTTTGAGGTTTCTGGTTCCTGTACATACACTAAATCACAATTTTTTTTCATCCCCTTTAATAAGGAGGTGGGGGTGGTAATGGGGGTGGCTAATGCCAAAAATTTTTTTGAGACCTTAGCTTCTCTTGTATATACTAAATACCTATTTCATGGACTCTTACCTGCTTGTTTTACCCATTTACCCCAAATTTACCCCAATTTACCCCCCAACCCTTCGACGGAACAAGATGAAAATATAATCTAGTTCTAGATCTCGTTAAAGTACATATGTGTACCAAATTTCAAGTCAATATCTTAAACGGTTCCAGAGTAAACGTGCGCACAAAAAAAAGTTACAGACAGACAGACCGACAGACAGAAATTTTTTTTCGCTCAAACTTAAAATCTCGACGTTTCATGACATTTTAAGGCTATTTGGACAATAAAAATTTTTAAAAATTTTTTTATCGTTACTATACTTCCACTGGACGTGGAAGTAATATGCTGTATAGTAGCGTGTGTGAGTCGGAAAAAACCCGAAAATTGTAAATATTTTGAGCCGGAACAAGATTACCTTCCCCCCCCCCGTTTTCGAGGATGCTGAACACGATGGCGGTGTAAGAATTTCTCTTTGGGGTTGCGCAACCCCTCAAAACGGCTAAAAACCACCCCCGAGAGGGGTACAACGCGCTTCACTCGATTTCCCTGCAGAAAATAACCTTCCCCCCGTTTTCGAGGATGCTGAGCACGATGGTGGTGCTGGATATCGCCTTCGACCCCAACCAACCCCTCCACCGGCCAATACTCGCCCCCAAAAGGGGTGAATTTTTTTTTTCGTAATATCAGGCAAATTGCATTTCTATCCGTTTTCGAGGATGCTGAGCACGATGGTGGTGCTGGATATCGCGTTCGACCCCGACCTCCAGTATAACGTATTATCTTTAAGTATGAATTATTATAATGTAAGAGAAGAACCTGTAGCACTTTATTGAAGCTTAATGTCATGTATCTTAATAAATGTTCTCAATTATTTATTTGTAAAAATCAAAGTATGTATTAATCATTCAATAGACCTACTTGCGGTATTTGATGATATTTTTCAGTTGGACCGGAATGAGCATTGCAACCAAGAAGAGAAGTACGATTTTTCCTATTCTTAACATCCTCGAAAACGGAAATAAATGTGTTTCCCGCTGATATTACAAAAAAAAAAAAATTCACCCCTTTCGGGGGCGAGTATTGGCCGGTGGAGGGGTTGGTTGGGGTCGAAGGCGATATCCAGCACCACGATCGTGCTCAGCATCCTCCAAAACGGGGGGAAGGTTATTTTCTGCAGGGAAATCGAGTGAGGCGCGTTTTACCCCCCTCGGGGGTGGTTCTTGGCCGTTTTGAGGGGTGCGCAACCCCAAAGAGAAATTCTGACACTGCCAGCGTGTTCAGCATCCTCGAAAATGGGGGGGAGGTAATCTTGTTCCTGCTCAAAATATTTACATGTTCGTCCGACTCACACACGCCACTAGTAATTATGAAACTTATAACAAATAGAATAAAATACGAAAATACGTTGTAACATTAGTTCGTCATTATCAATGTCGTCGTCAGGTAACATATCTTCTGAGTTGCTGCAAGATAATACTTGGCAATATCCACACACGGCTGAACACTTTAAACCTGCTGATGAGCACTCAGAACGTTTTGTGCATCCACAGGATATGAGCTTCAGTAAATTGCTAAACATGTCAAAACTGGTTTCAAAGCCCCAACCCCAAGCAGTCGGCTCTAAATTATTACCCATCCACTGCTGGACTCAGAGGTATGTGCGATATGAGTGATTGGCAGCTGCTGCACTTGTAGGAGGCAACACTTCCAAGTTAAATTTGGAATGTAATTGCTGCTTACTGATCAGACGATTATATGAAAAATATCTATACTCATCAAGCGTCTGGGACTTTATTGCCCCATAAAAGGCAAGCAGATATTTTTCCCCTGCAGCTACAATGTCATCTTGAGATACAGCATCCTCCGTAAATAATGCAACAGTCTGTCGCAGATTCGGATTTTGTTCTAAAAGGCGTAGCCTTTAATCTTGCTCTTTCTAAAGGGCGCGGAGGTTGTGTCACAACCTGTAATAGCCGGAGAGCCGGCCGTCGAATATCCTATGTACAAGATACATGAAAAACTCTTTGTGAGTGATTAGTACTACCACAGACCTTTTATTCGAGCTAATTTTGCCCGCATCATGGATTTTTGACCTCACTTCCGGTTACGATTTTTAATGTTTTCTTAAGTCATCAATAGTCTTTTGGGGTAAAGCTTTTACCTCACCGGACCGCAAGACATGTACCCCCTTATTTTCGAGGGCGCGGAACACGATGGTGACAATATTTTCCGACTTAATGTCCAACCGTTACCCCAAATCGAAAAAAAAAACCACTCTCATTTCCAATTTTCCGGTGCTACGCTTGCAAGGGCTTGAAAGATCTGATTTTTCTTGATCAGATTGAATAAAATAAGTAAATATTGACCATAGGTGACCTAACCCACCCCCGGGGGTTGAAACTACCTCCACCACCAATAACTAACTGCCACGAAAACAGCGAAAATCAGCTGGAAAATGGTATACTCCCGTTTTCGAGGGCGAGAAATACGATGGTGATAATATTTCCTAACCTACCCTTTACCCACTACCCCTAAACCCGAATACCACCTCCTTTTCAAATTTTTCGGGTGCTAGGCTTGCGTGGGCCTATCGTATCATTTTTTTTTGGTCAGTTAGAATAAAATAGTTAAATATTTACGACAAGTGACCTAACCCACCCCGGGGGTGAATCTACCCTCATCCCCAATAACTAAATGCCACGAAAACAATGAAAATCAGCTGGAAAGCAGTATACCCCCATTTTCGAAGGCGGGGAATATGATGGTGACAATATCTTTCGACCTAGAATCCAACTGCTACCCCCAAATCGAAAACACCACCCTTTTTTCCGATTTTTCGGTGCTACGCTTGCGAGGGCTTGTCGGACCGGGTTTTTTTTTGTCAATTTGAATAAAATGACCACAGGGGTGACAAAAAAAATTGAATTGTGATTTAGTGTGTGTACAAGAACCAAAATCGCAAAAGGGGATGTTTTTTTTTTCGATTTAGGGGTAGTGGGTGAAGGGCAGGTCGAGAAATATTGTCACCATCGAATTCTCCGCCTTCGAAAACGATGGAATACTACTTTCCAGCTGATTTTCGTTGTTTTCGTGGCATTTAGTTATTGGGGGTGAGGGTAGTTTCAACCCCCGGGGGTTGGTTAGGTCACCTGTGATAAATATTTAACTATTTTATTCTAACTGACCAAAAGAAAAAACGGTACGATAACCCTCACAAGCCCTAGCATCGGAAAATCGGAAAGTGGGCGGTATTCAGGTTTAGGGGTAGTGGGTGAAGGGTAGGTCGGGAAATACTATCACCATCGTATTCCTCGCCCTCGAAAACGAAAACGAAAACATTTTCCAGCTGATTTTCGCTGTTTTCGTAGCATTTAGTTATTGGGGGTGAGGGTAGTTTCAACCCCCGGGAGTGGGTTAAGTCACCTGTCGTCAATATTTACTTATTTTATTCAACCTGACCAAGAAAAACCAGATCTGCCAAGCGTAGCACCGGAAAATCAAAAAAGAGGTAGCGGTTGGACGCTAGGTCGGAAAATATTGTCACCATCGTGTTCCCCGCCTCGAAAACGGGGGGGTACTTGTCTTGCGGTCCGGTGGGGTAAAAGTTTTACCCCAAGGGACTATTGATGTCTTAAAAAACATTAAAAGTCGTAACCGGAAGTAAGGTCAAAAAGCCCTGACGCGGGCAAAATTAGCTCATATAAAAGGTGGCTCCCTTTAGGACTGTGATAGTACTAATCACTCACAAAAAGTTTTTCATCTATCTTATTCATAGGATATTCGACGGCCGGCTCTCCGTCTATAACAGCATGTATGAACATCAGACAGTGTAATGTATTCCTGTGCAAATTTCGTTGCTTTGGAATGTAAAAAATTGACCTTTTTTTATTCCCTGAGCCTGATCGAAGGAACCAGATATGCATCTCATCTGTTGACAAAGTAATTAGGAGGACTAATAAGTCGATGTCCTGGCCAACAACAACTACTCGAGAATCATGCTTTCTCAATAGCTGTTGCTGCGATCGACACATCAGCATCAGCTTCTGCCTCTTCTACCTACACACCCCGACTTCTTAACTGGACGGTTAGATATTTTATAAGTTTTTTATTTGCACTGTTTGCAAGAAATTCTGCTTGCGTTGTTGTAGTGACAGTAATAATTGTTAATGATGTCTTAGGTTGCGGGCCTGAGCCAGACAATATTGTGAAGAATATGTCCCCCATCTAGAACATAAATACAGTTGTCTATTTCTGGTGATTCCTCCATTTTAAAATATGCGACAAGTGATGATTTCTTGCCTTTCTTTATGCCATCCTCATTGAAAAGAGAAGTAGGAGAAGGTGCGAGTTCATATTTGAAACATGCTTTTAGCTTCTTTGTTCCTTTAACTACACACACATTCGGTTGAATAACTGTTGTGGGTTCACAGCAACAATATTTTTCCTCACTTTAATTGATGAGTTCATTGACGATATAGCCTTTACTTTATTGCTATTTCTTCGAATTATGATCTCACCAAAGTTATTCCCAACCATTCACGACATTGAACGTAGGCCCTTCTGAAGTGGTTGATCACAGTCTATATTATGATCAGCTACTAACCTTGAAGATAAACTAACCAAATTTTCACAACGCTGGTTAAGGCTGCGTTTGCACGCCACAGTCAATTCTTATATAGAAGTAGCGAACTAATGGTTCTGCCGGTAGAACAGGAACCATGCAATTGTCTAGTTATGAGTTGAGATTTACTTATTTGTTGTTGGCAACAGAAGTGTTGCAGGCCCGTTCGGCAAAGATGTTTTAGATCTTTGCCGTATGGACAGTATCGAAAATAGTCGACTAGATTTACAACAGTGAATTAAGTGAATTAAAAAATTATTCAGCTCCAATTATATTTTGTAACTTTTTAAGTAGGACTTGATGTTCATAAATAATTAAACAATCCATGGTATCTTACAGTAATAAATTCAATTATTGTTGGATTAAATTTGACGTGTTTACGTGACACAAGAAACATTTTATTGTATTACGGGTTGCGAGAATTATTTGCAATGTTTGACCTTGACTATAATAATCTTGGTATGTATAGCATTGATTTCATGCAAAAAAATATGTCCAGTCGAGCAAGGTCGTCTTTTGCTTCATCAATCACCAAACATACGCCACTAGTTTATGTCTGCGTCTTTCTCATTACAATGGCTTTGTGTGCATTGCATTTCAAATTGTACGCTGTTTATTATTTTTTGTTTTTGTCATATGCATTTGACTTTTCATAAAAATACAACAATACGTTTTGGAGTTTATGAAAATATTTTCATTACTAACTGAGGTACAACGAATTGAAATATTGTAATTTGTTAAATTATAAATTACAAAGTTGCAGTATTTCAGTTAATAATGAAAATATTTTCATAAACTCCAAAACGTATTGTTGTATTTTTATGAAAAGTCAAATGCATGACAAAAACAAAAAATAAAAAACGGGGAGGCTACCAAATATTCAAACATTTTTTCGCAAACTGCTTTTTCAATATTTTTTAGATGTCATTAGCGAAGTGCTTCTCTAGATGTATTTCCCATATTTCGTATGGGTCCCATGCGCCACAGACGAGAAAAAAAATATTGAAATTTCACCAGCCGCCACTGATCTTCGGCATGTTCGTACCCTTATACTTTTTGATCTAACTAAAAATTACTTTGAACACCAGGAAATGAACATTTTGTTTAGGTTTGTGTGTAATATAAGTACAAGTATTTAGTTATTTATTTAATAAAGAAAAAAATTATAGTGAACAATGTAGATTTTTTTTACACCCTCATAAAGATTCATACCAGAATGCAATAAAAAATTTTGAACATTCACTTCTTAAAAACAATATTTTTGTACTGCAAGTTTAATTGCCATTTTCAAATACTAAAGTGTCAGTCCCAGAGACAACTTGAGCTCTCCTTCGGGAAATAAAAGACATTTTACTCTTTCAAAATAATTATTGATTATATACACTAAAAAAGTGTGTGCAGAGATAGTTTGTCCATATACCACAATATAATTCTTTTGTATCCCTTGTGACATTGATTCTTCACAGTCGGAATTAAAAATAGATAAATTTAGTCCTTTGATATAATTGTAATCACTTTTTATAGTAATGATATTTTGTTAGATATACTAATAAGTTATTAGCAAAATTATTAACAAAAAGTTATTGAAAATGTAGAATAAAAAAAATGTAGAACTTCAGAAAAAATAATAGAAAGTAAAAAAATTCTGGATTTGTCCAGTAAAGCTGAAATTATATGCTCCAATATAAAGAATACAACTTCGTGTAGCAATTTTATTATTAAAAAATTGTAATCATAAAAAATCGTAATGGCTACTTTGTTTTTACGTACAGCCTGAGACAGGCCCGCGCCTAACGGGCGTGCGATGAGTGCTCCGCACGCGGGCGCATGCTTCTGGGGGCGCAAAATTACTGCACAAAGAAAATTTTCTTGGATTTCACCCCGCTGTCCAAAAATGTTTTCGGACCAAAAATGTTTTTCTTGGATTTCTTCGTACAGCCGCAGTGCCCCTTCCCAGTAACCTTTCTGGATCCGGCCTTGGAGTAAGGGACGCCGAATGAAGACTTGCACACGGGCGCGCATATCCTTAGGCGCGGGCCTGGCCTGAGAAAAAAAGCCGTGCATAAATAGCCATTGGCAATTCTCTTTGTATTGTAGTAAGTATATGTACTTAAGAGACCGAGCCCTATCAATCATAATAAATAAAAATAAATGAAACAATCTTAAAAACGTGATCAGTAATAGATAATGTGGACAATTCAATCGGTAAGTAAATTAAAATTCTTTTAAAATCTATTTCAAACACTAGAGAAACGAAAAATAAGTCCGACCCTGCTCATACTGTCTTTCTAGTATTATTATAGCAGTGTTACCACTTCGAACGACTTCTGTCGCGGCATCTACTAGCAAAACGTCAAACTAATATTGGTATATTTCGGCAAATATTTCTAAGCAAGTAATCTTTTATTGTAGCAAATAATATGCGGATTTTTATTTTTTTTTTACGCTACATATATTTATTAATAGAATAAATATATTTAGCGTAAAAATAAAAATCCGCATATTATTTGCTACAATAAAAGATTACTTGCTTAGAAATATTTGCCGAAATATACCAATATTAGTTTGACGTTTTGCTAGTAGATGCCGCGACAGAAGTCATTCGAAGTGGTAACACTGCTATAATAATACTAGAAAGACAGTATGAGCAGGGTCGGACTTATTTTTCGTTTCTCTAGTGTTTGAAACGTATCACATTTTATTTGAATATTTGAGTTCCATTAAAAAATATAAAATCATTATAGATGAATTACGGACGATTGACGGGTACGTTCACGTTTAATAATTCAGAGGAGAAAACTTTGGAAACTTAATTTCATTTAGTATTCAAATATAAGATATGGTACGTAACAGATTTAAGTTAACTAGTTTCAATAATTAAATCAAATCTGAATTCTGTTGGTTCGTTTTTAAGAATACTTTCCCCGAAATAATTACAAAATGACAGCCTTAAAAGGATTATGCTGTTGCATCCAGTTTATAAAAGTTTGTTTATCGCGGGTGTCTCCTTGTCGACTTGATGTTTCTTCAACGTGTTGTTCTGAAGTGTAGGATAATTCAAAAACCGTTCGATTTAGAGAAAAAATGTTAATATCAAAAATTGTTTGTTTTCTTACCGCCTACATTTTTTATTTGAAACTTTTTTCCTATCTGCAACGATAAAAAATTTATATAAAAAAATCTGAAAATGGCCCGCCATTTTTCAATATGGCGGGCGTAGCACAACTTAGATTTTAGGGGACGTTTAGTTTATTCAGTGATAATTGCAACATTTCCACCAAATTTCTTGCTTGTACTAATTTTTTCAAGGTTCGCATACTTTAGGCTTATTTTTCTTACACTAATTTCAATCATTTTTTTAATCCAATAGGATGATAGAAAAACAATACGAATTTAAAACCTAATAATCTAGAGACAACGCGATACTGAGGTTTTATAATGAATATAGTGTTACTTTAGTAGAACGCCTGGAGCGTTAAAAACATGAAAAACCTCGGATTTCAGTTACAGTGAATGAAATTTAAAAATTCAAAATGGAATGTTTAGCTAATAATATATATAAAAAAGTTTACCTATTAAAAAATTGTGATCTTGATTTGAATAAAAAAAAAATGATAATTGCAACAATTCAAATAGTATAATACATATTAGGCTGTAGAATATTTTTTTATACCGAAATTGAGTTAACGTATCTATTTATATAGAGACAGTAATCGGGGAAAAGAAGTAAATTAAGGATAATTAAATAAAAAAGAAAATTATTAATAAAATATTTGTTTATTTAAACAATTTATACCTAGAGGTAAAAGATATGCAAAACTTCGGAATAATGTCATATTGAACCGATTTAGTTCATTTTTGGCAGTATAATAGTAAATGCTTCACAGAAAAGTTTCTATATTGTGCGGGGGTTTGCTAATTTATAGGGGGTGGATGCCACCCGCTCTCAGGGGGTGGCACTTAAATATATATATATATATATATATATTTATTGGAGCTGAAGTAGAATCGGATTTTAAGAAGAAAAGGTTCTATGCAATTTTTCACATAAATTGGTAGTTTTTAAGTTATAACGACTTCAAAATTGCGATTTTAGTTTAAAAAAAAGTTATTTCCAAACGGCTTTCCTCAAGTATTCGAAAAGTATTACTTTATCGAAAAAATGTTACAGACCAATTACAGAAAGTACAAATTGGGAATGAATTATATTTTTTGTTTAGTGATCTAGGATTAATAATTTCGGAGATATTTCAGTTTACATTTGGCATCTAAATGTTCATAAGAGAATTATTTAGAGTGAGAGTTAAATATCTCAGAAACTGTGGCATCTACATCAAGCATGCTAATAGGTAGAATAATAGGTTATTAATTAAGCTTTCAACTGTTTTTTTTTATTTGTTTCTGTAGCATGAAAAACAAAGAAGTTATGACCGAAGCAATGTGCGTCTACACATTTTTTTAATAACAATGTCGCCATTTTGTTACTGTAATTAGCCAGTAATTAAAAAAAAAGGAATTTCAAACACTGCTTCTCATTAATATATAGCATGACGTAGATGCTCAAATTTTTTGGTTTGTATACAGCACTTGCTTTAGAAAAAAATACAGTTTAAACTATAAAGGTATTTTCGATAAAACGTAATTTTTTTTTCCTTTTCCAAATATCTCAATAAATATTAGTTTTATTGAAAAATAAAGCTCATAAACTGATAATGAATTTCGCTTGTTTATTTATTTACATAGATTTAATAGTTTCGGAGATATTAAAGTTTACAAATGGCGTCCGAACGTTTATAAGACGAAAAATTCAGTTTAAATGTTAAATATCTCAGAAATTGTGACACCTATGTCACGCATGCTAAGAAATGAAATGAAAGACAATTAATTGCGCTTTCAAATTATTTTTTACTCGTTCCTGTAGTATAAGAAATAAAGAAGTTATGACGGAAAAATGTGCGTATTTATATTTTTTTATATAAAAAGGTCGCCATTTTGTTACTCTAATTAGCCAGTAATTTAAAAAAATTGTCTCAAATACAGTTTTTCGTTAAGATGTAGCATTACCTAGATGCTCAAATTTTTTTGCTCATTTGAAGCACTTGCTTTAGAAAAAAATGCATTTTAAACATTAAAGGTAATTTCGAAACACTTAGATACCAAATATAAACTTAAATATCTCCGAAATTATTAATCCTATATCAATAAACAAAAAATATAACTAATTCCCAGTTTATACTTTCTGTAATTGGTCTGTAACATTTTTTCGATAAAGTAATACTTTTCGAGGTAATTGACGAAAGGCGTTTGGAATACCTTTTTTTAAAGCTAAAATCGCAATTTTGAAGTCGTTATAACTTAAAAACTATCAATTTATGTGAAAAATTGCATAGAACCTTTTCTTCTTAAAATTTGATTCTATTTCAGCTCCAATAAATATCTATATATTTTTTAAGTGCCACCCCCTGAGAGGGTGTGGCATCCACTCCCTGAGAGGGTGTGGCATCCACCTCCTATAAATTAGCAAGCCCCCGCACAATATAGAAACTTTTCTGTGAAGCATTTACTATTATACTGCCAAAAAATGAACGAAATCCGTTCAATATGACATTATTCCGAAGTTAAAACCTCTAGTTATTGTACTATTACATTTTTGTCAAAATCAAATATTTTCTTCGACATTTATTTGAATGATAGGTGGAGTATTAAAACAACTATTTTCGCTGCACTGTAGACATGCTACACTACAATATATAAATTCATTCCCTGTAACAGAAGTCCGATGTCAAAACCCCCAGGTGCTCCACTACTTAATAAATTTCTCTTTGGTACCGCAGTAAAAAAAAAACCGCTGCCCAAGGAATCACTACTTCCACATCCAGATTCTCTATCCAAGTCACTCACAACGAAAAAACTTTGTATGTGAAAATAATTGTTTATGGAACTTTAATAATATAATCTTTGAAATCCTCTACTCCAAAAACTCATAAAACGATACCCCACATCGGTAGTGGGGTGGGGGGTGGTGATAGGGGGGTGATAGTGGGGGGTGGATGAAGTAAAAAAATATTTTGAGGTTTCTGGTTCCTGTACATACACTAAATCACAATTTTTTTTCATCCCCTTTAATAAGGGGGTGGGGGTGGTAATGGGGGTGGCTAATGCCAAAAATTTTTTTGAGACCTTAGCTTCTCTTGTATATACTAAATACCAATTTTATGGACTCTTACCTGCTTGATTGATCTATTTATCCCAAATTTACCCCAATTTACCCCCCAACCCTTCGACGGAACAAGATGAAAATGTAATCTAGTTCTATATCTCGTTAAAGTACATATGTGTACCAAATTTCAAGTCAATATCTTAAACGGTTCCAGAGTAAACGTGCGCACAAAGAAAAGTTACAGACAGACAGACCGACAGACCGACAGACCGACAGACAGACAGAATTTTTTTTTTTCGCTCAAACTTACAATCTCGACGTTTCATGACATTTTAAGCCTATTTGGACAATAAAAATTTAAAAAAATTTTTTTGTCGTTACTATACTTCCACTGGACGTGGAAGTAATAACAAATAAATAGAATTCAGTACTCTAAAAATACCCTAGTTAAATATTTACCCAAATATGGAAATATATATACAAACTGTACAGCTAGCAATATAGAAAAATAACTTCAAATAACAGTAAATAATAACAAAACGATTCATATCAGAAAACGTACTTTCACTTTACGTAATCGGAAGAAACCTGTATACGTGGCCACATATGAGGTTGGTATACAATATATTTGAAAATTACTTGGTAATAAGTTTATGTGATGGTAAGAATATGTTAGTATATGCTTAAATAGTGTTGTTATGCCTTAAACTCAACAGTTTGGCAAGAGCAAAAATATAAAGAGCTGTACTGCTCTTTAATGACTAAAACATTTGGCAATTATGTATTTTCCCTTCTAATATTTCCATATGTACAAATACACAAATCGATCTTATTCAACAAAAACAAGTCAAAATATATATACCGGGTGTAAACGAATAGTGGGCCACGCCTGTAACTTTCTTGTTTTTAAAGATATCGGGATGAAATTTTGTACGGTGAAATTAGGTAAGATTTCCAACTTTTTGATACATATCCGCCATATCTATCGCTTCCGGTTTCACCGGAAATGGCCCCAATAATCTTTTCTAAATGGACCACCCTGTATATTTTTACATTTTTGAAATAAAGATCACATTTTGGATACATTTACACTATTTTGAACAATTTATACAGTGTTGCACGAAAAATAATTCGAATTTTAGTAGTCAGTACTTGAGCTAATTGACCCTGACACTGAAGGAGCGCAAAAATAAAATGTGTTGTTAACGAGGATATTTGTCGAAGCTTTCACAGGGAATATATTTGTGTCTTCACATTGCCTTTGCCAATTTTTTTAAACAAAATTTCTTGTTGATGTGATTGATTAAAAGAACTAGCAGATCAATATCTTCTTCTATGATGACGGCAGTCCTTCGACGTTCAGATTCTGCAATGGCTGTCTCGACTAGTATTGGGCGATATATCACGAACTGTGATTTAATCACTGATATTAAGAAATCACAGATAAAGACTGTTAGTAAAGTTGGCAGAAAAGCGTGACGTGATCACGACTTTCCTTCCGTATTTCGTTCCCTTGCCGTGGTTCAACCAAGATCAATATAATAATTAACAATTTCTCCCGTACGACAGATTATGAAAGTCGTGATCACGTCACGTTTTAAATTCACTGATATAAGAAAATCACAGTAATGATTTTTGTTGCGATTGAAAAATCACGATATCGTCCACACTAGTCTCGACGATAAGAAGAATATGGATTCCAAAGTTGACCTTGCGTTATGATATATACGACTAAGCCCTCCCCACTCTTCGCGCTCTCTCAAGAACGGTTGAATGTAGAAAATATTGCTTGAAATAAAATTTGTAGAGAATTTTATGCTCTACAACTTTTATAATAAATCAAAATGTCAATTAGAGCATAGAAAACAAGATATTTACAAAAAACCGATTCTTGCGACCTTTGGCCTTGAATATCTTTACTCGAGTACACGAGATTCTATGAGACTTTTGAGCCAACTTATAAAATGCCAAAAAAAGATTTATACAAGTTTATAGCTTATTATCTTTCATCCCTGTATGACTGAAAAAAAGGAGGGTGAAAGAAAACACATTTTTGAAAATTGTAAAAGAAAAGAAATGAATTCTATCCCCTAAAAGTACATAAAATAACGTACAATCGAAAAAAACTAGCGTAGAGTGCCATCTTGATAATAATACAGCCCCACAAAAAAAAATGTTCTGTTCACCAGACTAAACTAACCTATCTATACGTTTTTGGGGTCGCTGAATCCGAATCCGGGGTTTGTTTGACCCCATCAGGTCAGGTTCAAGATCAATCCAAGGTTAAATTGGGAAAAAACTATTAAGCAAACCACTATTTCTGTACATTTTTGGGGTCACTGAATCCGAATTTGGGATCTGCTTGACCCCATCAGGTCAGGGTGATGGTCAATCCAAGGTCAAATTGGGAAGAAACCTTTTAAGCGCAGAAAACCACCATTTTTATATGTTACCAACTCCTGGTCTATTTGACCCTTCAGGTCAAGGTCAAGGTAATTCCAAGGTCAAATTAGGAAAAGTATTTAAGCTAGAAAACCACGATTCTTATACGTTTTTGGGATTGCTGAATACGAATCCGACCCCATCAGGTCAAGGTCATTCCAAGGTCAACTTTTGTTTGTCAAATGGAAACGCGTTTTTGACCACGGATTTTGAAAGAGCGGGGTATTTTACGTCGCATATGGTTTGACCTATGATCAAAGTGACCTTTGGTCATCAGAAGGTCGTATCACTCTCTCAAATTAATTTATCTAAAATCAAAGGTGATTCGTGTTCAGAAATATGAGTTACAAATCTTTATCGAGCATGGTTTAGCCTCGTGATATTTCTCCGAGGGGGATTTGGAGAACCAAGACAGCAGACACCTATATCCACATGCAACCAACGAGTGGCGTCTTCCAATCCTCTGGGAAAAACGAAACGTCTATGTCATATACTGACTGCCGAAACATCTCAGTGATAGGGACTGATGAAGTTGTTAAAGCATCACTGATGAGGCCAGCATCAGTATCCGAGCGATACGTTTAATTTCTGTGGGAATCCTCTGATCTTGTTATTAAAATTAAAAATCCTGCTTCTCAGAGCATGCTGGAAATGGTTATAACTGCCTTAATTGAGGATGTGTAGAATGATCAATTTTCCGATCCTTCGAGGTAATGAAGCCAGTAAAGGCGTTCTGCCCTGTAGGGGCGTTAGAGTGTGAGGATGAAGCCATAGTGTGTCTGACGACGAGTTGACTTTGTCCAGGTCTAAGTATGAGGGCTTTCCGACTTTGACGAGGATAAAGTCAACTCATGGTCGTACACACTATGGCTTCATCTTCACACCCTAACGCCCCCCTGCAGGGCAGTACGCCTTTACTGGCTTCATTACCTCGAAGGAACGGAAAATGGATCTCCAATCCCCCTCGAAGAAATATCACTAGGCTAAACCGTGCTCGATAAAGATTTGTAACTCATATTTCTCAATACAAATTATCTTTGATCTTAGATAAATTAATTTGAGAGAGTGATTGGACCTTCTGAAGACTAAAGGTCACTTTGATCATAGGTCAAACCATATGCGAACGTAAAATATCCCGCTCTTTCAGAATCCGTGGTCAAAAACGCGTTTCCATTTGATAAACAATAGTTGACTTTGGAATGACCTTCACCAGATGGGGTCGAACAGATCCCAGATTTGGATTCAGCAACCCAAAAAACGTATAAGAATCGTAGTTTTCTAGCTTACATGTTTTTCTCAATTTGACCTTGGAATGACCTTGACCTTGACCTGATGGGTCAAACAGACCAGGAGTTGGGATTTAGTTACCCCAAAAACGTATAAAAATAGTGGTTTTCTGAGCTAAAAAGGTTTCTTCCCAATTTGACCTTGGATTGACCATCACCCTGACTTGATGTGTGCCCCCAAAAACGTACAGAAATCGTGGTTTCCTTCGCTTAATCGTTTTTTTCCCAATTTAACCTTAGATTGACCTTGACCCTGAGCTGATGGGGTCAAACAGACCCCGGATTCGGATTCAAAAACTTATAGATATGTTGGTGTAGTCTGGTGAACAGAACATTTTTTTTCTTCAAGCGTATTAAAATGTTTAAATTATGTCACCAAAAACAGAAGTAGAAGTAGGACATTGTTTTACTAGTAACAAAATGTTAGTACCGAACGCCACCGTAGTGGACATTGTTTTACTAGTAACATAATGTTAGTTCCGAAAGCGCCGCCGTAGTGGGTATTGTTTTACTAGTAACATAATATTAATACCGAAAGCCACCGGTGGCGTGCTATCCACTAGCCACTTGTCATATTGTGTCAACATGTAAGACTAGTTTGAATATTTGTACATTTATGATAAATAAATGAATTTTTGCATTTTAATACGCTTGAAGAAAAAATAGTATGTATTACACGGAGTAGAACGCCTTTTTTTTGTGTTTCGCCCAGTTTGCGGCTTCGGCTTCGACTCAGCCGCAAATCCTGGGCTCAACACAAAAAAAGAGTGCGTTCTACTCCTAGTAATATAATATACTATTTTTGTGAGGCTGTGTAATTGACGAAGAAATAAACATTTTATTTCGTCCGCCATCTTTGACCGTTCTGTTTGATATACGGTGTCCGGGATTGGTGCATTATATTTGGCCATAAATGAGTTTTATTTGGTGAAATTACTTCTTCTTATAGAAAATATATTCAATTTTTATATTTTCGGCTATTTTTGGTCTTTTCTATTTTTTTCCAAGATGGCGGTTTGACCAATACATATTGGACAGGTCCAATTTTTTAAGAATTTTATTTCAAATAAACCAATATTTTTAAAATTCTCATCCGATTACTAGTACAAGATATATTAAGCAGATAAGTTGAAAATTCGCGAAGGCCCGTCAAAAAGTGCATACAACTTTCGACGCACACAGAATTTTTGGGCACAAATATTTTTTTCGTAATCAGGAGGTCATAATACATAAGAATTAATAATAAAATTTCAGGTGGAATGTTGTCGCTGAAAAAAAGAAAATTAAATCAATATTTTTATAATTTTTAGGGAAATTTCAAAAAATCAACATGTCCGCCATTTTATTCTCTTCTTTTTTGCACTATACCACTTTTTCGTTCAATATATTTTCTTTCATTAGTTTGTTCATTTTACGGAGTACCTAATAGCTGCGAGAATTTGTTAAGTTTATGCCGACTTCCTTATACTTCATCTGAACTGAATAGACGCTGAACATATTAATATTGACATTTTTAGACTCCGCTCCAATCAATTTTCTGCCGTTCCGATTATTAATAGACCATAAAAACGAAACTGTCTTAGTTCGGGGTAAACAACGGAGACAATTTTGGCAAACTTTACGTGTAATACGAATTTATAGGCCAATCAATACAGGTCGAAAAGGACCGTCAATTGTGAAACAGTAAATTATTATACCGGGTCTCCCAGAAGTGGACAATTAAACAAAGTGAACCCAAGGAGCATTCAAAGACAAAACATATTCTAGGTTGTGTGTCGACACTGCATGGAAATGTGTATTTGACAAGACACATTTTAAAGGTACAGTTTCGTGTATAGGACATATGCCCAAAGTGGTGATGAAAATTGTTCTAACTTAATTCCAACAGGCATACAAAACTATTTCTAAAATGTGTCCGTCACGGCCAATATTTGCTTAAAATCTTTCTAATTATTTCCAACATATTACTCTAATACGACCTATTATGCGCAATAGGGCGGTCCAAAAATATGTTTTATAGAAGGTCTGGATCCCCCAATTTCTTTCGAAATCCGAAAAAAGTAAGTACGTGTTTTTTGGTTTTTCAAAATTTTGATTTTAAATGGTGATCTGAAGTTTTCCATTTAAATTGCATGAGAATAAATCTTTTTGGGATTATTTGAATAATTGTTCAGGGTTAGGGAAAATCTTGCACTAAACTTATAGGACTTGGAGAGGACTATCCAACGAAAAATTTGATGTATATCGCCCCTAACACACCTCCAACTACCCTTAAATAAAAAAATGTAAATTCTTCAGAGCACTTTATTCTCGTTTTTTTTCTTCAAATTATTACTGTTGGTCTAGTGGAATATTTATCAACATTTTTTACTCAATTTTCATTTATTTAAACAAATTCCATTTGTTTAAATAATTTCTTTTCTCGAAAATTTGTCTTAAATCCTGTTTTTTTGAGATCGAGCAGTCCATTATTTTTAAATGACATTTACAAATTTATTTTCAAATATTTCCCAATTGTTTTTAAACAATCAATTATTATTTTTTGGTCCCTAAAATAGCTATTTTACGGACTCATTTGAGTTCGCAAAATGAGACTTTTCCCAAAAAGTTGCCAAAGCAACTTTTGAGGATCATTTAGGTAAATAATGCAAAATGGTTCATACAACAATTAAGCAAGTTTATTTAATCTAATGGGTACAACAATATGACTTAATTATTAGGTTTGTAAGTTAAATTAATAATAATTAAATGATTATGGCCCAAAATGAAAATTTGAATGATCAATTTTGAGCACCTTCAAAATTATTACCCCCAAACGAAATGCTCGAACCCGAGGGTATCGTGTTAATTTCTTTTGATGTTGTGGTAGTAGCTTCGGTAGTAACCGATATTATGTTACACGATTTTTCGATTTTGTTCTCCCCCATTAACATTCTGCACACTTTTTTCTTCTTCTCAATTGATTCTTCTATATATGACTCTCCCACTGAAGACGACCTGGAATTAATTATTATTTAGAATAAAAGAACAATAATCACGCGTGGATTTATGGGGGGGGGGGGTAACGGGGTAATTACCCCCCCAAGATTCTGTAAATTATTAACTTTTGTCTTAAAATGTTATGATTTTTGTTAATTTTGGGACGAAAAAATTTTTTTTCGGATTTCTCCCCCCTGCTCATCAAATAATTTTGGGTTCAGTGTTACCCCTCCCCCCCCCCAAGCTCAAGGTCCAGATCCGCCCTTGACAATAATATTGTGAAAAAACTTGCTTGCGTCCTCCTAGCCGTTTCGACGAGATTAAATCGACGTCAGCATTCGCCGCAAGAAATTCAGAACTTCGCCGGAAGCAATGCCCTGTATACTCTGTCGGGTTCGGTAGTTTAAGAAATTCAGCAACGATAGATAGTTCTGAGCCTGAGTAAACGTCTGTAGGGAAGTTGATGTACCCTAATTTTTTTTTGTAGGATGGGGTTATAACAACTAATTTTCAGTCGGGTGATAAGCCGTCATGTGGTACGTTTTCCTACAATGACGTCATCAACTGTGGTGGCTGGCCGTTCCTTACTACGCTTATATCTATGTAACTACTAAGTGGACTTATATATAAAAAAGTCTAAATAAAGCAAATAGACACTTCCAAATTTAATGCTCTTGTAAGACCTTAGAAATATTGATTAAATAATAATAATAATAAATAATAATAATAATATACTGCAATATTTCTATATTGATTTTTAAAATATAAAACAAATACGCACAAGTTATTATAAATTGGTAAATGCAATGTATAAAAAATATATAAAGAACAATGTATAAAAATAGTTATTACTTTTATACATTATTCAACCTAGATAGTATATTTATTTTTACAATCAGGATATTGCACACTATTACATTTACAAAATGAACAACACGAAATTTGGTTTTTGTTACATATACATGATGTTATACATTTTACGCAAGAACAAACACCAACAAAGTCATCTGGGTATTGTTTAACGTTTTTTTGTGGGAGTAGCGCGTTATCAATCTCCTCAAAACCAAATTCATGGGGATCCAACTGGGTAAGAATCTTGTCGATGCAATGTCGCTGCAAATAGGTATGATAATAGGCTCTTAGTAAATGTCCTCTAATGCACCTACTTGTTGGCGGTAAATCATCAACGTCAATATTCTTGCCGTGTCGAAATAAGTTACTATAGTTACCATAGTTACTATGACTATTCTGCAAAAGATTCAGAAAGAATATTAGGACAAGGCGACAATGTGGTGGACATAGCAGAAATATCTGAAAAGGTGCCCTTGCCTGTTCAGTTAAACACTTTTTGGCCATCAACAAAAAACAAATTGCTTTTGCAGCAGTTTTTACTAATGCTTTAAAAACATCTTGCCCAACAATTACAAATAGCACTATTCATATGTTAAGCGCTGGCTCTGAAGACAGTGGTGTAAAAATAAATGCTACATCCACTCAATATGGGATAGAGTCCTATCATCCAGATTTGGATTGTTATCCTTTAATGTACCTACTTGTTGGCGGTAAATCATCAACGTCAACATTTTTGCCGTCGAAATAACCAGAGCCTAAGTTCATCGAACGTCTTACAGGGCGAGCATTTTCGCAATACTTTAACTAAATATTCTTCTGCAAGATTCAAACTGGCTTCAATCTCAGTTGAGTGAGCAGAAACTTCAAAGCGGCTTAGATAGTCTGATGAGGCACTATATAATGCTGCTTTCTTTATTCCAATTTTGCTGGTATAATGTGCCCCAGATAATGCGTAAAGGGCAGGTAATAAAGAACTTAGTTCTTGACCTAAATTAAATGCTATAACATGTATTGGCAAGAATCGAGTAGTATCTCCTAGACCAGTGCGTATCCACATTTCCTCCACGCCCATGTGATGAAGTGCATCCCAATGAAATACTACCAAAACCATGACATCAGTATCTGCACTAACAAATACAATTTTAGTAAAGCCTGCTTTTGCAGCATGTTTTGCGTGTAGCATCATCCTATCTAAAAACAATCCAAATCTGGATGATAGGACTCTATCCCTTATTGAGTGGATGTAGCCTTTATTTTTACACCACTGACCTCAGAGCCAGAAAATGCGCTTGACAAATGAATAGTGCTATTTGTAATTCTTGGGCAAAATTTGTTTAAAAGCATTAGTAAAAAACTGCTGCAAAAGCAATTTGTTTTTGCTAATGGCCAAAAAGTGTTTAACTGAACAGGCAAAGGCACCTTTTCAGATATTTCTGCTGTCCACCACATTGTCACCTTGTCTTAATATTCTTTCTGAATCTTTTGGAGAATAGTCATAGTAACTATACTAACTTATTTCGACACGGTAAAAATATTGATGTTAATGATTTACCGCTAACAAGTAGGTGCAATAGAGGGACATTTACTAAGAGCCTATTATCATACCTATTGGCAGCGATACTGCATCGATGAGATTCTTACCCAGTTGGATCCCCATGAATTTGGTTTTGAGGAGATCGATAACGCGCTACTCCCACAAAAAAAAACATTAAACAATACCCAGATGACTTTGTTGGTGTCTGTTCATGCGTAAAATGTGCAACAACATCATGTATATGTAACAAAAACCAAATTTCGTGTTGTTCATTTTGTAAATGTAATAGTGTGCAATATCCTGATTGTAAAAATAAATATACTGCTTAGGTTGAATAATGTATGAAAGTAATAACTATTTTTATACATTGTTCTTTATATATTTTTTATACATTGTACCTACCAATTTATAATAACTTGTGTATGTATTTGTTTTATATTTTAAAAATCAATATAGAAATATTGGAGTATATTATTATTATTATTATTTATTATTATTATTTTTTTTGTTGTTAAAAACCAGTCACCCTTCTCTGTGGCTCCGACCCTCACAGAGGGGAGCTGGTAGTACCGGCAGCCACTCCCCACACCCGTTGGGTAAGTGATTACTGGGTCCGGGAATCGTGTGCCCTGAGCATACCTAATGAACCAAGAATGACGGCTTTCTGCATTCTGCCGGCTTATTATTATTATTATTTTTTTTAATTTTTTTGCTAAAAACCAGTCATCTTTCTCTGTGGCTCCGACTCTCACAGAGGGGAGCTGGTAGTACTGGCAGCCACTCCCCACACCTGTGGGGTAAGTGACAACTGGGTCCGGGAATCGTGTGCCCTGAGCAGACGTAATGAACCGAGAATGACGACCTTCTGCATTCTGCCGGCTAAGACCTTTGCCGAATTTCGGCATGCCGGTATGATCTTAAGTTCCGAAAGCAGTGTGTGTCTCGTTCCACCGAGGGCTCCTATAATCAGTACCACTATCTTAACAGTATGGTCTGGATACAGTCTGCGGAGTTCGAAGAGCAAATCTCGATATTTTGTCCGTTTTTCCTTCTCCTTCAAGACAATGTTGTTCTCCGCGGGAGCCGAGAACTCCACGACAAACATTGTCTTGAGTTGGTGGTCGAGGAGGACTACGTCAGGCTTGTTGGCTTGTATTTGCCTGACTGTGGGAAAAGAGTAGTTCCAATAAATTAGACACTTCTCATTTCCCACAACGCACTCAATATCCCCCGGAGCGTAAGGCAGCACTGGTGTTTCGTCTATCCCATACGAGTGCCTTAGATGGTAATAAAGCACTCGTAATGCTCCGTCGTGCCTTTGGATATAGGCCGAGACTGCATATGTCGGGCAAGCCGACAGCAAGTGCATAAGAGTCTCTGGCGCCCTGCGGCAGGCCCTGCGGCAGGCCCTGCAGCTGACATCAGGGACCTCTATACCCATGACACGACTACGATAGACGAGAGTGTTGAATACACCATCCTGGTAAGCCATTATGAATCCCTCGGTCTCGGACTTCAGCCCGGCTGACCTTAAGAAGGCAAAGGTCAGCCTTTCGGATAAGCCAAGGTTTTCTATATTTTTATAGAAAACTCCATGCATTGACTTATCCGTGTGAAGCTGCATAAAGATGTTGTGTTCTGCAGCTTTAATTTGGGCTTTTCGTCGAGCAGGTTCCAACTCGGTGACAGAGTCGCGATTTACCTGCTCGACGTCGAAGGAGAGACCAAGTTCATCGGCTGCTCTCTGTGCTGCCTTAAACAAAAAGGCTCCTACCCCTGCATTTTCATGGTCCCGGACCATGCAGAGGAGGGGATCCGAACTCCTGATGACCTTACAGGCTCCATCCAGAACCATCCTAATATGGACATATTAGGGTACATCAACTTCTCTACAGAAGTGTACTCAGGCTCTGAATTAAGAGGGCATTTTCCCAAAAAAATGGATACCTACACTTTGTACCGTACATTTTCCTTTACGATAGGAAATAAAAATATAATCATGTTTAACATTCGCTGGTCGTTGTCGAACATATTTCTGGTACACTTTCTTGGGATTAACAGCTTCACCTTCAGCTACCACGGGAAACACTCTCTTAATTTTGGTCTTCGTGTCGGAAATTGTTATAAAAAGACATCGTGTGTCTTTTTGGACATCTTGTATCTTTAGTGAATGTAGGTCTTCGCGCCTGCATGCACCACACACGCCAGTGAGAAGAACAACCTGCGAAATTAAATATGAAACTGATGCATGTCATTGAAGTTCGATTTTAAAGTTACTTGATTAATAAATACTTTTCATCATCTGCATTTTATCAAAAATATATTAATTTCTTGGCGCGTTAAATCTTTTGACTTTGTGACCTCGTAGCCTACTGAATTTCGCTTCAAAAAAACTAACGAATTTGTTTATCTCTATATTTTCTTTGACAGACAAAACAGCTTTTATCACCGATTGTTTTGACCAGAGAGTAGATGGTTTTACTTCTTGCGACTGTAATAGGAAAATACGAAAATAGTCACAATAATAATTTACATGTTATTAATATTGAATGCAAAGAATAGCGGCACTTACCTTTTC
Source organism: Rutpela maculata (assembly GCA_936432065.2). Taxonomy (NCBI): domain Eukaryota; kingdom Metazoa; phylum Arthropoda; class Insecta; order Coleoptera; family Cerambycidae; genus Rutpela; species Rutpela maculata. The sequence continues at coordinate 7,295,312 of OW386289.2, forward strand.
ATGTAAATACTTCAACATTGCATCTTCGTCTGCAATTACAATGTTATTCATTTCTTTCCATCGAATGAATGCTTCATATTCCTTTTCATAAATTTGACGAGATTTCACTGGAAGTAAATCTAACACAATTTCCTTCGCTTTTTCAGATATAATTTGTGGATTATGCATTTTATATAGTATAAAAAAAACGCGTCAAATTTTTTTTGTTTACATTAAACAATCTGATTACTAAGGTCGCATGATCATTAAAATTCGAAACCCACTATTTTCGAGAAATATTTGTTCTGATCAAAAATTTAAATATGTTTTAGGGACCTTTAGCAAAAAATGTTCCTTGTAACACGTACCTACAATCAGAGCTGGGCAAATTACTTTGAAAAAGTAATTAATTACAAATTACTTATGTCAAAAAGCAATTTGATTACTATGTAATTAAATTACTATTAAAAAAATGTAATTAAATTACTAATTATTTGGTAATGATATTTGAATAAATAAATTACTCTTATAATTGAAGACCTAAGTGGATAAAGGTGTTATGTCACACTTTTAAAGTTTTGAGTAAATTAAACAAAACGGTTTTGAGTTGGAACTTATCTATTTTGTCTTCGATTCAAATAAATAATACCTCATAAAACAGATAATTTTGGGTTATGTTCTTTTGTTTACACTAATATTAAAGAACAATATCAAGCTGTTATGAAACTAGATTTTTCTGTCAAAAACTGTGTACATCCACTAAAATTACTGGTTGTATGTATGACATGGCGCCTTTATAATTAAAAAGTTTCTTTAAAATATTACAAATTTAGAATTCACCGTTTATTGGGTGTTAAATCTATATCATATACAAATACTGAATAATACAAAATGAAGATATATCTAAATTTTTTATTAATCAGTAAAGACATCACTAAGGAATGGAAATCTGTAACGAAAAACAAATATAAAAGCCGCTGCCCAAGGAATCCCTACCTCCACATCCTGATTTTCTATCCAAGTCTCCCACAACGAAAAAAAAATTGTATGTTGAAATAATTGTTTATGGAACTTATAATGGAATAATATAATATTTGAAATCGCCCAGCCCAAAAACCCATAAAACGATATGCCACATCGGTAGTGGGGGTGGGGTGGATGACGTAAAAAAAATAAGGCCTTTAGTTCTTGTATACACACTAAATCACATTTTTTTTCACCTCCCCCCCTAAAATAATGGTGGGGGTGATAATGGGGGGTGGGTAATGCCAAAAAATTTTTTGAAACCTTAGCTTCTCTTATATATACTAAATATCAATTTTATGGACTCTCACAGACAGACAGACTGACAGAAATATTTTTGCTCAAACTTAAAATTTCGACATTTCATGAAATTTTGAGCCTATTGAACAATATAAAATTAATTTTTTTTTGCGTTACTATACTGAAATGACAAACTATGAAATATTATATGTTTATGTTTCCTCTTAATAAGAATGTAATGTAATTTAAATACTCTAAAATGATTTAATTACGGTAAAACAATCCAACTCTACAGTATTCAAATTATTCTAGAGATTTAAAATTATTAGGGAAGTAATTTAAATTATTGCAGTAATTTAAATCGCTTGAGGAATTAATAATTTTTAAGTACAATTACTACTTTGAAAGATGTAATTCAATTACAATTACTTTTTTTTGAAAAGTATTTAAATTAGTAATTTAATTACTTTAGTAATTAATTACTCCCAGCTCTGCCTGCAATCAATTTTTTGGGACTCATCAGCTACGATTCGTCCCAAAAATAACTATATTTTCAACTTTTTTTCAAATTATGCTAGAAAAGTCAGCTTTCTTTGTAATAGACCATTTTATGTTTTAGACATTTTACCTATGTTATCTAATAAACTCTCATTTGTTTAAGCAAATTTACTTTGTTTAAGTAAATTATGGTTTGTTAAATTATAGACCTGAGATATGAAAAACATAAAACTGATTAATATAAAAATTTCATTATGACTCTATTACAAAATAGCTGACTTTTCTAGCATAATTTGATGAAAAGTTGAAAATAAATATTAATTTATGATTTAAACAATTAGTCCAATAATTATAAAAATTTCCATCACAAAAAATGTTATCTGAGATTTTCCTTCAGTAACTGTTAGTGGAAGGGTTATACATTACAAAACCACAAAAATCCGTTCTGGGGGTGTCGCGCAACACCCCCAGAAAATCACCCCTTCGGTGAAAAAAAGCCTTATTTTAGTGATAACTCGTTAATCGTTGAAGATATAAAAAAATTGCTCATCATAAAAAAGAAAATTTACCAGCATGTTGAAGTTAGCCAAATTTTGACCAATTTTTTATTGCTTCCTAAAAATCAAAATAAAAAATTGGCCAAAATTTGGCTAACTTCAACATGCTGGTAAAGTAAATGTGAATATTTTTATTCCTAACTTTTTCTGCATTGAAGTACTACCTTGACCTAAAAGATAATGAATTTACAACTTATATTAAAGTCAGTTATTTTTTATGGGCCTGTGAATAGTTAAGAGATGCAAAAAATTAAGAGATAACTATATTATATTGTTATTACTTCCACATCCAGTGGAAGTATAGTAACGACAAAAAAATTTTTATTGTTCAAATAGGCTTAGAATGTCACGAAACGTCGAGATTTTAAGTTTGAACGAAAAAAAATTTCTGTCCGTCGGTCTGTCTGTCGGTATGTCTGTCTGTAACTTTTTTTGTGCGCACGTTTACTCTGGAACCGTTTGAGATATTGACTTGAAATTTGGTACACATATGTATTTTAACGAGATCTAGAACTGGATTATATTTTCATCTTGTTCCGTCGAAGGGTTGGGGGGTAAATTGGGGTAAATTTGGGGAAAATAGGTAAATCAAGCAGGTAAGAGTCCATAAAATTGGTATTTAGTATATACAAGAGAAGCTAAGGTCCCAAAAAAAGTTTTGGCATTAGCCACCCCCATTACCACCCCCACCCCATTATTAAAGGGGATGAAAAAAAATTGTGATTTAGTGTGTGTACAAGAACCAGAAACCTAAAAATATTTTTTTACTTCATCCACCCCCACTACCCCCCCATCTCCACCCCCACCCCGCTACCGATGTGGGGTATCGTTTTATGGGTTTTTGGGGTAGAGGATTTCAAATATTATATTATTAAAGTTCCATAAACAATTATTTCCACATACAAATTTTTTTCGTTGTGAGTGACTTGGATACAAAATTTGGATGTGGAAGTAGTGATTCCTTGGGCAGCGGTTTTTTTATATACTAATAAATATCAATAGCCATCAAAAATAGCAACACAAAAGAGTATTTTAAAACCCATTTTGATTTTTCTTCCTAGCTTGTATGGTTTTCGAGCAATTCAATTTTTTCTATAGGCCGCGCGCAATAAATTTCAAATAAACGAAAATTCGCGCGCATTAATACAAATTTTGCAATTTTTTTCAATATCGATTTTCTTTTCTCGAAAACCATGGCATATACAACAAAATTGCAATAGGACTTTTTTCTAGGAAATTAGCCAAGCTTTCTTTTTATGAGGAGCAATTTTTTTATATCTTCAACGGTTAACAAGTTATCAGTAAAATAAGGCTGTTAACACCGAATGGGTGGTTTTTTGGGGAGGGGGGTGGGGGGTAGGTTGCGCGGCACCCCCAGAACGGATTTTTGTGGTTTTGTGATATATATGTTAATTAACAAAAATTTTCAGGTGTTTTGAAAAGTAAATTCATTTTTTTTAGCTAATTTCAAAAATTCATTAAAAATAGCAATTAACAAATTTTTACTAGTCCGGCGGGCGTAACATGTTTAACGATTAACATTGTCCATAAATCAAATTTTGAATACGCTTCTTGACATTGGCTAAATTAAATGCATCCTACTTCAATCACTGATGATTCCAACTTGATTGACAAACAGCTTGTTTCGTATATCACGGCATTTCGGCGTCTCTTGTGAAATGTCCCAATTTCCTGCTGAATTATTTTATGTAGCCCTTTATATTGTAATTCAAGCCAACCCCTATTCACACTTCGTTATTTTATTGCTCTCATCCAGACCCATAAACCGCCTCTAGATTATAAAAGTCACCCAGAAAGCGGTGCCTGAAATCGTGGCGCAGACATAAAAATGGGGATGACTCCTGATAATGACACTGACGTAACCTGGTACAGTCCGGAGGGGCAAAGGCTAATGATTGAAAATATGAATGGTGGAACTCGCATGTCACAGCTGACATCGGCGGCAGCGTCTGGATTGGCGTCACGACGCTCCGTTTCTGTTCCCAGCCAACCTGCAAACTGTGTGCCGCGTGTTTAGTCCAAATTTTAATTTTGTTTATGGATTTTCTTTTGCTTTCTATCGCGGGAAATAGTAGAGTGACGAATTTCATATTATATTTGTGATAAATAACGAAGGTAGGTATATTAGCTCGTTATTGAAATTTTCGGCCTACTAGATATTTCTTCGCAACTTTTACTTTGAAAAATTCAGCTAAGTTTAGTTATGTTGTGTGAAACTTTAGTGATGATTAATTTAACATTTTATTTATACTGTTATACAGTGTCACCCATTTGAAATGAGAGCACATCCGTAATATCCATTTTTTCCAACCGATTCGATTTTTTTTAATACACAGCATTAAAAAGTTTAGTTCAGCACAAATTTTCATAAATTAATTTTTAGGCATTTTTCCATATTGAAAAGAGCCAAATTTCTTTTGCGATTTTTTTATTAACCACTGAATTCCTTAAATGGTTACCTAAAATTTGATCAAAATATGTTTAATAATAAAAAAGTTATAAGAGAATCAATTTATAAAAATGCACCTTACTTGAGTTAATCCGAAAAACGGCTTCCAGTAACACATAGTTATCGTTATCATGACATCCAAAAATCTTCAAATAATTATTACTTCCATAAAGAAAAAAAAAAGGAAAACAATTTCATTTATTTAAATTTCGTAAAACATATATTATTAAAAACCAAACAAAATGACATGAGGCAGTAAACCAAACAATTTAACTAATTAAATGAATTAGGTACATATAGTCGTGTCAATGAATGATTTCTAGAGGGAAATGCCGTGATCCCAATTTTTGACTTGAGAGCTGTGTTTGGACTATTTTGGTATGTTTACATACCAAACGTATGGGGGGTGCAGGGGGGGCACGAAGAAGGTTTCGGTTTTTGTTTTTTCGCTCATATCTCGAAAACGGTTAGCCCTAATCAAAAAGTGGCTATATGCAAAATTAAAGCTGACTAAATTTTCTACAATAATGTTTCTTTTATTTTTTTTCGTATCTGCTATGGTTCATTAATGAATTGTATATCTTTTGAGTGTATTCTAACTTTATTATAAATTGAAAATAAATTTTAATAATCATCGTAGAAAAAAATTTCTTGTACAGATATCCGTTTCACAACAGACTGAACTGAAATATCGAATAAAAAAAGGTCTTTGCATCTGTAAGTGTGTGTGTGTGCGTGTATATCTATGTGTGCGTGAATACCGCTTCTTGTAAACACGATAACTTCTGTTCTGTTAGATGATATATCAGTATTATCCTAAAATATGGAACATGGTATTTTTAATAACATTATTATGAAGTGAGAATCGTAGGCCTCTGGTTATCACCATGTATTACAGATATGGCCCAATTTCAATAGGGATTATGGTAATATGCTGTTTTATATATGTTCCAAATTGAAATCAAATATTTTAAGTCTAACAGAAGTTATCGTTTTTACAAGAAACGGTATACACGCACACATAGATATTGTATATACGCACACACACACTTACAGACGCAAAGACATTTTTTATTCGATATTTCAGTTCAGTCTGCTGTGAAACGAATATCTGGACAAGAAATTTTTTTCTACGATGATTATTAAAATTTATTTTCAATCTATAATAAATTTATAATTAAGTTAGAATACAGTCAAAAGATATACAATTCGTTACTGAACCATAACAGATACGAAAAAAATTAATAGAAACATTATTGTAGAAAACTTAGTCAGCTTTAATTTTGCATATAGCTACTTTTTGATTAGGACTAACCGTTTTCAAGATATGAGCGAAAAACCAAAAACCGGGACCTTCTTCGTGCTCCCCTGTATCCCCCCCACTTCCTACGTTCGGGGACTTTTGGTATGTTTACCTCCTAAATAGTCCAAACACGGCTCTCAAGTCAAAAATTGTGATCTCGGCATTTCCCTCTAGACCCCCTTATTGAACGTTCATTGACTGGGCTAAAATTTATTTACTAGTTTACCAAAGCACTGTTTTTTTTTTGAAATTGATCCGACTTTTCTCAATGCTGTTAATTTTGGTGTGTTTTTAATGCACAAAATATCCAAATATCCAATGATTTGCTTCTCGATTCAAAGCTTTTTAACTAATGTCTAAGGGAATTACAACTCTTTGAAGGAGTTGATATTTGGCATACATGCATTATATTTTAGGGGCTTTATTTATGGGAAGCTTGCAGGACATTTAGTTTTCAAAGAGTTTTTATAATTTACAGTTATAAGCAATGTTCAGCATCTGGTTGAAACTGGTTTTTTGATGTTTGCGTTACCGCAGACGAGGTATTAGCGGATTAAAATTCGTAATTAATTAATTAAGTAAATAGAGATAAGGACAATCGGTTAAGCGCGACTCCATTAACATAAAGAGGATTTTGTAGACAAAATAGTATAGTTTAATTTATATAAATAATCCAAAAAAATTGCAACAAAAAATGTTATTGTTTGAGATGCTCAATTTTTGGGGTCTGTACTTTAAGACATAAAACAGAGTGGACTGCTATCATAATTAAAAAAAAATTAAAATAAGCATTTTATTACTTCCACATCCAGTGGAAGTATAGTAACGACAAAAAAATTTTTAAAAATTTTTATTGTTCAAATAGGCTTAGAATGTCATGAAACGTCGAGATTTCAAGTTTGAGCGAAAAAAAAATTTCTGTCTGTCGGTCTGTCTGTCGGTCTGTAACTTTTTTTGTGCGCACGTTTACTCTGGAACCGTTTGAGATATTCACTTGAAATTTGGTACACATATGTACTTTAACGAGATCTAGAACTAGATTATATTTTCATCTTGTTCCGTCGAAGGGTTGGGGGGTAAATTGGGGTAAATTTGGAGTAAACAGGTAAATCAAGCAGGTAAGAGTTGATAAAATTGATATTTAGTATAAACAAGAGAAGCTAAGGTCTCAAAAAAATTTTGGCATTAGCCACCCCCATTACCACCCCCACCCCATTATTAAAGGGGATGAAATAAAAATGTGATTTAGTGTGTGTACAAGAACCAGAAACCTCAAAATATTTTTTCACTTTATCTACCCCCCCACTCCCACCCAACCACTCCCACCCCCTGTCACCACCCCCACCCCACTACCGATGTGGGGTATCGTTTTATGAGTTTTTGGGGTAGAGGATTTTAAATATCATATTATTAAAGTTCCATAAACAATTATTTCCAGATATAAATTTTTTTCTTTGTGTGACTTGGATAGAAAATCCGGATGTGGAAGTAGTGATTCCTTGGGCAGCGGTTTTTTTTTCAAGTACCAAGTACCCATTTGATCGCTTTAGAAGAATTATGTGTGGTAAAAAAACATCCCAAGATTCTACAGAAAAAAATTGGTAGTTGTGCCGAAACTTAGTAGGGGTTAAAGAAAATCCAGAAAAAATCATGAATTTTTTTTTTTTTTTCGATGTTCCCATTGTCAGATTCTGTTCCAATTCATTCCATGCCTATATTCTGGTAGTATCGACACTTTGTTAAAATTTTATTTGAATCGGTTATGCCGTTCAATAGATACAAATTATTTTCGAAAATGTTCGATTTTTTTTTTGTTCGAAAACGGTTAATATTAAGGGCAGAAATTTGGCAAAATATTATCCGACGATAGTCTTTTATTGATATATTTTTCACATCAAAGCAAAGATAAAAAAATATACGAAAAATTGTATGTAAGTATGTCTTTTCAATGGAATAAAATATAATCTAAATAAACAAAAAGAAAAAATATTTGTTTATCTATTTTTATAAGCACCATTATTACATAAAATGTCAACTAGAGAGAGAAGAAAGAACCGAACTTTTTGTTATTGATGGAGCAATAAAAATAAAATGTGTATTGTCCAGGAAAAATATATTTATTCACCATGAACTAAAAGTACAAGAAAATGTACTTATTATTATTATTATTTTAAAGAAGCCGTCATAAAGTATTATAATAAACTAAGCAATCAACTCTTACGAAACCTAATAAAGCCTGACGGCAAAAAGATGGGAAAGTGACACATTTTTAGAAACAAATCGGTATCTTATAAAATAAGAGACATATCAAAAATTTGACAAGTTGTTTTTTTCTTCATAAACCAGTGACTAAAGAAATGCTCATAGAGAATATATAAAATTATTTTTGTGGAATCTCGGTAGTTTAATTAAAAAAACATGTTTTTCTTTCTCACTCTATAGATAGTAACGTGCTTCAAAATAAAAGAATTGGGCAAAACTTCCTTAGTCCAGTGCAATTAGTCATTATAAATAAAAAACCGTTGCCCAAGGAATCACTACTTCCACATCCAAATTTTCTATCCAAGTCACTCACAACGAAAAAAATTTGTATGTGGAAATAATTGCTTATGGAACATTAATAATATAATATTTAAAATCCTCTACCCCAAAAACCTATAAAACGATACCCCACATCGGTAGTGAGGTGGGGGTGGTGATAGTTGGTAGTAGTGGGGGTGGATGAAATAAAAAAATATTTTGAGATTTCTGGTTCTTGTACACACACTAAATCACAATTTTTTTTCATCCTCTTTAATAATGGGGTGGGGGTGGTAATGGGGGTGGCTAATGCCAAACATTTTTTTGAGACCTTAGCTTCTCTTTAATATACTAAATACCAATTTTCTGGACTCTTACCTGCTTAATTTACCTATTTACTCCAAATTTACCCCAATTTACCCCCAACCCTTCGATGGAACAAGATGAAAATATAATCTAGTTCCAGATAACGTTAAAATACATAAGTGTATCAAATTTCAAGTCAATATCTTAAACGGTTTCAGAGTAAACGTGAGCACAAAAAAAGTTACAGACCGGCAGACAGACAGAAATTTTTTTCTCGCTCAAAATTAAAATCTCGACGTTTCATGACATTCTAAGCCTATTTGAACAATAAAAATTTAAAAAAAATTTTTTGTCGTTACTATACTTCCACTGGATGTGGAAGTAAAATGACGGAACCCAGCTATAGTGAATGGATTTGAATGATTTTTTTTTGTTGGATTTCTAATGCCATATACTAAAAAGTTTACCCATTGAAAATTACTGCAATTTCGAAAATTCGTATATTAAAAAATAATTTTACTTCCACGTCCTGTGGAAGTATAGTAACGACAAAAAAAATTTTTAAAAATGTCTGTCTGTAACTTTTTTTGTGCGCACGTTTACTCTGGAACCGTTTAAGATATTGACTTGAAATTTGGTACACATATGTACTTTAAAGAGATCTAGAACGGGATTATATTTTCATCTTGTTCCGTCGAAGGGTTGGGGGGTAATTTGGGGTAAATGGGTCAATCAAGCAGGTAAGAGTCCATAAAATTGGTATTTAGTATATACAAGAGAAGCTAAGGTCTCAAAAAAATTTTTGGCATTAGCCACCCCCATTACCACCCCCACCCTCTTATTAAAGGGGTTGAAAAAAAATTGTGATTTAGTGTATGTACAGGAACTAGAAACCTCAAAATATTTTTTTACTTGATCCACCCCCCACTATCACCCCCCTCTCCACTACCGATGTGGGGTATCGTTTTATGGGATTTTGGGATTTCAAATATTATATTATTAAAGTTCCATTAACAATTATTTTCACATACAAAGTTTTTTCGTTGTGAGTGTCTTGGATAGAGAATCTGGATGAGGAAGTAGTGATTCCTTTGGCAGCGGTTTATAATATTTCTTTTAAGACAATAATGATTTTTATAGTCTTCGAGGTTGTTTATAAAGAATTTGTAAAAAATGAAACTTTTTAAAATTAATTTGAAGGTGGCAGAAGCTCCAAAAAGCGAAATAAATGAATAGTACAGTAAGTGAAGCTTTTAAATCCTAGCACGAACACGATGTAATGAATTTCCAAATTTTTTCTTCAACATGCTTCATAAAGTATGTACTTAAGAATATATATTGTCGTTTTTCCTGCTTTTTGATTAGGGGTGGTTCTCCACCCTTTCTTGGGGGTGGAGACAAAAAATAAAAACAAAAAATACACATCTATCTTATAGAGAATCAAATTTTAAGAAAGAAAGGTCTTATACACTTTTTTCTAAAATGCATATTTTTCGAGATATTGCGAAAATTGCAATTTTCACCCCCTAAAAGTAAAATCAGTATTCCTAGACATTTTTTTTTAAATTACTCGAAAATTGTGGACTTTAAAAAAAATGCAAGGGTACAAAATTAAATCTTTTACGAAAACAAATCGAATGGTTTTTTCTTTTTTTTCTCCGATGTTTAGTTTTAGAAATATGGCATTTTCAAAATAGCGCCGAAACGTTCAGAAAAAATATACGACGTTAAAATCTAATTATTCAAAATCTACAACTATGAGAAAAATTATTATTCTTATAAAAATTAAAGGTATTAAAATTTTCTTTCGATTGAGACGTATTACGACCTTTTATACTGAAAACTAAAAAAGTTACAAACAAAAAAGTAGCGCATTTAAAAATTTAGGAGCCATTTTTTTAAGTCTTATTGCTCTAATCTTTTATTAATTCAATTTCTTTTCCTTCTATATATTGCTAATGCATATTATTACTAACGTGCTCAAATTTTTCAGAATTTTTAAAATAATTATTTTTCATTCTGTACTCATTTTAAATAATTAAAATTTTCATAACTTAAAAAAAAATCGGGTTTACGGTTTACAGAAACTGCTCAGAAAATATTTTTTTATAAAAAATGGTAAGAGTACAAAAATGAAGCTTATAAAAAAACGAATAGTTCGTTTTTTTTTACTTTCCCACGACAAACTGTTTTAGAGATATAAAGGTTTAAAGATGGCGCAAGAAAATTATGTAGGTATTTAAAATTGAAATATCTCAAAAACTATAAAATTGATAAAATCATAATATAAGAATGAAATGAAGCTTATGAGAAAACGAAGAGTTTGGGTTTTTATTTTTTTTTCCTACGACAAACTGTTCCAGAGATATGACAGTTTGAAATAATGTTGAAATTTTTCAGTTTGTACGCGCATTTTAAATGTCTATAGGTAGAAAAACGAATAGCCGTCTATTTTCCGAAGAATAAAGAAAAAGCGGGTTGCATTGCACTTTAGCATGTTTAGAGTTCAGATTAAAAATGTTATTTAATTAGTTTACTTAATTGTATTAATTTGATTTATTTATCTATATTTTTAATAAAATTAAACATATTACTATACTTAGAGAATATTATTTAGGTATTATGCAAATCACAACTTACACACTTTAATTGTAAAAATATTACTATACTCTTTTGTAATCCACCGTTTTTTTTTAAATTATAATAATATAAATAAAGTATATGGATTTTCGTGAATTATCAATTTTTCAGTATTTAAGGGTGATTTCGTCTCATAAGTTTTGATCTCACAGTCATATTCAGCGACCTCAAAAACTCAAGTCTATGGATTTTCGTTAATTTATTCGTAAAATTAGAAGGGTAATTAATTTTTCAGTTTTTAGGGTTGGTTTCCATCCTTAAAAATAAAAAGCTGGTAACAATATACAGTGTGTCCCAGGATAGATGTAACAATAGGTGTAATGGACCAAAAATTTTGGTATTTTGGAATGGTATTTGGGGATTGAGTCCTTCTTGTTGTAAAACTAAAGTATACCAAAAATGACTTGATTTGGTGTTCTACAGGGTGTTTTATAAGCAAAGTTGTAAAAATCACCACTAATAAAGTACCTTTATTTTTCAAAATATGAAAAAATTCCACTAAGAAAAGTTATTTAGAATGCAATTTTATCTCTATACCAAATTTCAGGAATATAAAATTATTTTTTTGAAGCTTCCCATTTTTTGCGAATTAAGAGTTGAATTCATATTTAAAGTTGTGTAGAAGCAAATGTTAATCATCCCAAAAAGTAGGCTATTGGTAAATAAAAAATTGTATATATGAGATGTAAGAAGGTATAATGTTAATCGAACTAATTGTAAAACAAAAAACAATTACTAACAGAAGATTAATGAGGTTTCAAAAAAATAATTTTATATTCCTGAAATTTGGTATAGAGGTATGAAATTAAATTCTAAATAACTTTTCTTAGTGGAATTTTTTCATATTTTGAAAAATAAAGGTACTTTATTAGTGGTGATTTTTACAACTTTGCTTATAAAACACTCTGTAGAACACCAAATCAAGTCATTTTTGGTATATTTTAGTTTTACAACAAGCAGGACTCAACCCCCAAATAATATTCCAAAATTCCAATTTTTTTGGTCCATTACACCTCTTGTTACATCTATCCTGGGACACACTGTAGATTTTAAAAATTAGAGATTAAAGTTTCATTTTTTTTACAAATTCTTTATAAACAACCTCGAAAACTGTAACAATTCCTATTTTCTTAAAATTCCTATTTTCTTAAAAGAAATATTTAAAAATTCCGATAATTGTATTTTTTGTTGAGATTTCAATTATTTTTTTTAATTTACGAATTTTCGAAATTGCGGTAATTTTCAATGGGTAAACTTAGTTTATGGCATTAAAAATCCAACAAAAAAAAGTCATTAAAATCCATTAACTATAGCTGGGTTCTCAGGTAGAGGTATAAACAAACCTAATTGCATTGGACTACCTGTTTCACAATCCTGAAAACCGCATATCTGTTTCTCAAGAAAATGTGGATTTAAATTCAACGTAAAAATTCGCTTGGTCCGTTTCAATTGACCAGCAGTTCAGTAAATATTGAAACGTTTTTTTTTTTTGTTTTCCAGTTAATCACTTCCTCAAAACTTCGAAGTACTCCTTCAAGAACAGGACTTGTCTTCGTTATAGTGAATCTTTTATTTATTGAACAGGGAAAAAGAATGTAAATTTTTACTACCGCTTGGCATGTTACATAAAAATAAGAAAAGTTCAACGTTCTGAGAAAGTTATCGATATAGTCATCTCTCTCTAATGAGTTTCCAATATTGTGGATTTCTTTTTATTTTACGTTACTACTTTTTTCTGTTGCGTGTTTCTTATACAGTCCGAGTATTAACGCGCCAAATTCGCCTTAAAAACGTGAAATCTTATATGAACTTTTGTCAAATTTATAGTATGTTTCACTATTTGTACATAATAGTTTTGGACGTCAAATTAAAAAAATATTTTCTTTCTACGACTGTTAGGAAAAACTGTACTTTTTTTCATTATTTTTAGTGCGTAAATAGTTATTTGTGTAACAAGTTTAAAAAGTGTATATTTGTTGTAATCGTGCGCAAAAAAAATGGGACAAGTTTTATAACGTATTTTTGCTAAAATCTAGTTATGTACATCTAACTTTAATTTTTGTGACATTGTCAGTTATTTGTCAAAATTCATTGCAAGTGTGCAAATAGAGACAGATTTACATTAGAAAAAAATAGTTGTATTTTTTTTGCTCACGACATTACGAAAGCATGAAATTCGCCGCTCGGACGAAGTCGAGTGCTGCAATCATGCTAAGTGCAGCAAATATACTTTTTCTAGGATCGTGCAAAAAGTTAATACTTTTAGGTACTTAAGTAGGTTAATTTTTGCACTACTTTGATGTTTGGCAGTGGCAATTTCCGGAATTAATTTTCAGTTGCCAGTTTGAAATCTGAATATTTAGTTATAAAACTGTTGAAAATGAGAAAAATTACTTAATTCGATCGTAGATGATAGCTATTACTCAAGAGGATGACGGCACGAGCCGAAGGAGAATGTCTTAATTCATCCGGGTGAATACGGAAGATGTGGGAGAGTTGGGACAATTTTCACAAATTAATTTTTAAAATTTTTATTTTTGAAAATTTAAAAAAATTAAAAACACAATAATATACCTTCATATATTGGACCACTTCTTGCAAATATTAGTTAAATATACTTGGTAACTAGCGGTATGGAATAGTATATTGTGTACTTAGGAGTGGAAGCAATACATTACCGGACGACGATGCAAATTGTTGGCCGAGGCGCTAGCCGAGGCCAACAAGCATCGAAGTCCGGGAATGTGCTTTCACACCGAAGTACACTTACTATTTTTTCTGAAAACATAATCAATATTATTATAAATTAATTTGTATTAATGCATAACATTTCTTCATTACAATCTAACTGCTTACTAATAAATGCAGTTTTAATGTGAGTTGGTTTGTCTGCGTGTATTTATTTACTGTCTAAAATAATACATAAAAAACCGTACGGGAATGTTACTTTCCCTTTCATGCTTTCGTAATGTCGTGAGCAAAAAAAAATACGACAACTATTTTTTTCTAATGGAAATCTGTTTCTATTTGCAATGAATTTTGACAAATAACTGACAATGTCACAATAATAATTTTGCATAGAATACTTTTTCTGTACGATGCATCGTTTCCGAGTTATAAACCAAGAATCTAAAAAAGCGACCTTCCCACGCCCCTTCCCCCTTGAAGCGGCGGGGCTAGGAGCGGGGAGTTTTAGTATGTTTACCTCCTAACTACTCCCAACACATTCCTGAGGATCCTGAAGAGGAAAATTCTCTCCCCCTTCCATGTCCTCTACCGGTCCTTCGTTGACTGGACTATTAGTACGAGACCCCACCGATAAAAATGGAACACATAAGCTGGAGAGTCAAAAATTGGTGGAGATGCTTATCAAGTCATTATCTGAACGTGTGTAGTCGGTCATAGCAATCCGGGTTGCAGCGGCGCAGGGGCGGTTGTTTTTCCGATCTCTCTTAAATATTTTTTTAAATAACCGAATCAGAAGTCTGAAAGAGAAAAGGTATATTCTACACAAAAAAAAGAAACTATTATTCTGTTTAGTGTTTTTTTCCAAAGCGCATCCTTTCACCGTAAAAAAATATTGAAATTTGAAAAATTTTGATTCCAATTTCTGGCAAAAATTGGCCTCGGAGTAAAATATTGCGGAGAACAAAAGATTGAATTTTTGAGCGTAAAATCGAAATCCACACTACATACGTTCAGAGAATGACTTGATAAGCATTAGTCCCTTGAGATAAAGTTTTTACCCTAAAAGCTCTGCGACCGGACCGCAAGACATAACCCCCCCCCCCCCGTTTTCGAGGACGGGGAACACGATGGTGACAATATTTTCCGACCTACCGTCCAACCACTACCCCCAGATCGAAAAACCACCCCCTTTTCCGATTTTTCGACGCTAGGCTTGCAAGGGCTTGTCGTATCGGGTTTTCCTTGGTCAATTTGAATAAAATGAGTAAACATTGACCACAGGTGACCTAACTCACCCCCAGGGATTGAAACTACCCCCACCCCCATTACCAAAGTGACACGAAAATAACGAAAATCAGCTGAAAACCGGCATAACCCCTACACTTCACCCACTACCTTTAAACCTGAAAACTTTTCCGATTTTCCTAGGCTTGCGAGGGCTTGTCTTATCGGATTTTTTTTGTGGTCAATTCGAATAAAACAGGTAAGTATTGACCAGAGGTGACCTGACCCACCCCCAGGGGTTGAAACTACCCCCAATAACGAAGTGCCACGGAAACAACGAAAATCAGCCGAAAAGAGGTATACCACCGTTTTCAAAACCGAGGAATACGATGGTGATAATATTTCCTAACCGACCTAAACGTGAGAACTAACCATTTTTCCGATTTCCCGGTGCTAGGCTTGCGAGATCTTGTCGGGTCGGTATTTTTTGGTCAATTTGAATAAAATAGGTAAATATTGACCACAGGTGATCTAAGCCATTCCGGGGGTTGAAACTACCCCCAACTCCAACAACGAAATACCACGAAAACAGCGGAAATTCAGCTGTAAAGCTGGTATACTCCCGTTTTCGAGAGCGGAGAATACGAAGGTGACAATATTTTCCAAACATGTCCTTCACTCACTACCCCAACCTGAATTCGATTTCCCGGTGCTAGGCTTGCAAGGGCTTGTCGGATCGCTTTTTTTATCAATTCGAATAAAATAAGTAAAGATTGACCACAGGTGACCTAATCCATCCCTGGGGGTTGAAACTACCCCCACCCTCAATAACGAAATACCACGACAACGAAAATATGCTCTTATATTTTATTAAAAACCGCTGCCCAAGGAATCGCTCCTTCCACATCCAGAATTTGACATCCATAAAACGATATGTCACATCGGTAGTGGGGTTTGGGGGGGGGGGGGGGGTGAGAAGTAAAAAAAATTGTTGGGGCCTTTGGTTCTTGTACACACACTAAATCATAATTTTATTTTTTTTTCACCTCCTTTAACAATGGGGTGGGGGTGTCTACTCAATATCTTAAACGATTCCAGAGTTATCGTGTGAACAAAAAAAAGGGGGTGAAGGATATGTTGGGAAATATTGTCACCATCGTGTTCTTCGCCCTCGAAAACGGGAACATACCGCTTTCAAGCTGATTTTCGTTGTTTTCGTGACATTTAGTTATTGGGGGTGGGGGGTAGTTTCAACCTGTGGTCAATATTTACCTATTTTATTCAAATCGGCAAAAAAAATCCGATCCGACAAGCCCTCGCAAACCTAGCACCGGAAAATCGAAAAAGAGGGTAGTTTTCAGGTTTAGGGGTAGTGGGTGAAGAGTAGGTCGGAAAATATCATCACCATCGTATTCCTCGCCCTCGAAAACGGGGGTATACCGGTTTTCAGCTGATTTTCGTTATTTTCGTGGTATTTTGGAATTGGGGGTAGTTTCATCCCCTGGGGATGAGTTAGGTCACCTCGGGTCAATATTTACTTATTTTATTCAAATTTACTAAGTCGGAAAATATTATCACCATCGTGTTCCCCGCCCTCGAAAACGGGAGGTACGGTCGCAGAACTTTTGGGTTTTTTGCCTTTTTCTGGCTAATCTCAAGGGACTACAGCCCCACCAATTTTTGACTCTCCAGCTTATGTGTTCCATTTTTATCGGTGGGCTCTCGTACTATATACGTATAACGTAATAATAATAGTAGTCTTTTATTTGCATGAGGATCAGGTCACTTCTGAGTTTAGTCACATAATTCAGCAGTTTGTCATATTTTATTTACAACTGATCTAAATTCAGAAGTAATCAGGTCAGATCCCCCCTTCCCGATGCTGCTCCACCCCGCAGAGGATACTCACTTCTGAACTTTTGGTTAGTTAATTGGTGGGGTAGAAATACCAACGTTTTTGGCAGTTTTTTCGTAGAAATTCTAACCTAAAAATATCGAAGAGTGAAATGCTACATACCAAGAATATTAAATTAACTTTTTAAGTTGTCAAAAATCAAAACAAAACTGTTTTATTTTATTTGCTTCAAGTCAGGTCAATTTTGACCCGGTCAGATGTGACCCAAGTGAACTAATCCTCATGCAAATAAAAGACTACTATCATTGTTTTCTACGTCGTTAATGTTAAGCTTACTTTATTAAGTTTAAGCTTTAAGTTTTAAGCTTAGTGAAAGCAATGATATTATTATTATATTATAGGTATTTCATTTTTACAAAGTTTAGGAATTAGATGAGTTGGTCAACATATGTGGTGACTTTTAGTGATTTTTGACATATGTCCCGAACAGTCAAAATACAATAAAGACAGTTTATTTAATTTAATAATTCTCACTTTCTTGCGGATCTAATATACACAAACTGGAGTTGTACTTTATGATATCTTTGACCCACCCTCACGCTGTTACAGTTGGTTTAAATCATCTGAAAATAAACCATTTTCAGAATATTACCGAATGAATCTCGTATATGAAATTCCGAAAGCTGCAAACGTAAATCTGTCAAAAGAAATACTTATTTTTTTGTTGCTTTTTTTTTCAGTTTCTCTAACGTTATTGATTCAAGGCATTTTTAGCTCCCCTGGTTCGTGAACTAAGTATGTTTGAAGAATGTTTCGGAAATGGACCATTTATATTCAGGATAAACGAAAACGGTTCTGGGCCGCTACTTCTCACGCAGGTAAAGTTATTTGCTAATCATGCTTCTTACTATTCACGCTAATGGCTGTGAGGTGTGCTTTCTCATTCATCACATTCATTCATAGTTAACGTTGTTAAGTAATTGAATGTTGACTGTTATTGCGTATTATTGAAAGTAGGTATAATTTAGCAATAAGTTTATAAAACACTTAAATCCGCAAAAATACATTAATAGGCGTCTGAATTTAAGATGCCAGCGCCAAAGTGGAGAACTCGTGAACTAATTATAGGCTTTTTGTTTGTTTGTATGGCGAATACTTATATTGATTTTGTTCTGTTTATTGTTGTTTTTGGCGTTAAAAATAATAACATTAATAATATATGACCTAAAGGTTTGCAAGATTTTGCTGTAAGTGATTTGCAAGATGTTAATGGCATTATTCAGCAAAATTCATATTTTTTTAGGTTATCCAGTTTTTCCCTTGAAAAGTACAGTTCTTCGACATAAACGGTGTCTGGCTAGTTAAATATTAATAAACTTAAATATTTCTCTAAATTTATATACAGTTGTAGTTTAAATTACTTTTTTTTCAGGAAACATGAGTGACATTTAGGTTAAACATATTGCAATGTATGGAACATTTATGAAGCACTAAAAATGTAAAAATTCTAAGTGTGTGTATGAAGGGGAATATGTTTTAAATGCAGGACATATTATTTTGTGTGGTACAACCCATATTCAACACAAAACTTAAAAATGTGTATGCTCTATGTTTACAAACAAGTGTCTCAGATTCAAATACCCATGAAATTAGTGGTACATTGAATATAAGTGAAAAGATATTTATTAATTCTTTAAGTAAAATAAATGAAACAGAGTATTTTGTAAAATATGAAACAGAAATATTCAGGGGTAAGACATAATAGTGCATGGTGCAATAGTATATATTACTTTTAAATATACTGGAATTACATATATTTACTTATTTCAAAAATTTCACTTACAATGTGTGATTGTCTAGGACATTATTATTGCTACTCGGGCCACGGTTATTTGCACCAGCTTTTCCCCTCTCAATGCCTGGTTAAAGGTGTCTACATTAAAGAGGGTATGCTTTGAACATTGCAGCATTTCACGAGTTGTCCCTGCAATCTACAAAGGATACCGACTAGGTTGGCTTCAGCCAATTGTAGCCTCTTTAAGTGCTATCATATTTTTAATAACTTAGCATCTCAGTTTATCATTTACTTATTGTTGATATCATCGTACACTAAAGAAACAATGACAGAAAAGCCCATAATTAGTTTGACTACAGACCACCAGGTGGCGTACTCCTTATTTTCAGACGCCTGATAGGCGTCTGAAAATGTGGTATTGAGAAAAGGGCTAATCATAAAACAGTTAGAAGTGATATCAATCAGTCAAGATTGCTCGAGAGAGCCACAAAATCATTAAATTGAAGTATACAGGGTGGACCAAATTAGATGGGATTTCTCTAAAACTATGGCAGATAGACAAAAATCAATATCGATCGTCTATCTTCTTCGACTACCGAGATACAGAGCGTTTTTGGAAAATTGGCATTTTTGGATGATCTCTAGAACTCAATTACCAAGACAGTATTGAATCAAAAAGAGTAACACTTTTTTGAGTAGAATCCGTTGCAAATAAGATGAAAATTATGCATGCCTCAGCTTTCAAGATATAGTCATAATTTATGTTTATTTTAAATGGTAGATTATTTCATTATTCGATCACAGTTTAAATTAGCTATTGATAAACTAGTCCTTAGTGATATATAGATACCTATCCAATCCTCCCCAAATTGAGCATTTAAATAATTTCGTGTTTCATTTGACGTATGACCTGCGGCGCCATCGTGTTGGTAAATTAATCTTTGAAATTGTCTTACAGGCATATTGTCTACAAAGGGCTCTATTTCTTGTCATAGAATGTTAATAAAATTTTCGGTATTCAAATTATCGTAAAATAAGAGAACTTATTATTTGGTAGGCAATAAAACCACATCATATACTAAATCCAAATCGTCCTTGACGATTAACTGTAGTGGTTACGTGCGGATTTTCATGAGCCCAATGATGGCTATTTTGCCGATTAAAAATTCCTGCCTGCTTATATGGGCATCGTTTGTCCATATACCCAAGGAACAATTTAAAAGTCATTTGGACTTGAGGAGGTTTTAAGAAAGGTTTGTCAGTCATGTGCTTTATTGATGTTGTAGTTAACTACTTTTAGGCTTCAAGTATACTTGCTCTTAATAGTAAGTTTTAAAGCATTCTGTAAGACCTAATTATAAAACTAATTTGCTTCTAGGATAATATGTATTTGTAATGGATTTATCATAACCTACATAAAACTCTCCATAAAGCTAGTTTTATGAACGTCTTAAATTCCATTTAGATTTAAAGAGGCTTTAAATTATTCTTTATGGTTTTAACATATTTGCAATAAATGCATTTTAAATCCTTTTTAAAACTAGACATTTTCAATGCCTATTAGTATTTATTAAAGGCCATTACAAAACTAGACTCTTAAAACATCCTTGATAAATGTTGTGATGAAACCGTTATGAAGAAAAAAATGCCTCTATAAATCTAAAAGGCAAATTTTAATTCCATAAAACACTTTTCAAAACCTCAATAACATATTTATTATAAAAATAATAAACAATATGTCTGCCTGAAGTATCGTTGATGCATTTGTGTGTGTGTGTGTGTGTGTGTGTGTTAATTAAAAGCATTTCACGACTTACTGATGTGTAATTAAGTCTTTTTTGGAAAGGTGGAAGAAAATAAAAAAGAGTGACCATTTTAAAAGAATTGTTAAAACACACACACATACAAATTATTTTGAGGTTAAGTTTTAAGTTTTTTGTATCAAATGTCAACGTCCCAAACGTTTTATTACAGCTTTTATCAAGTTCATGTGATCTTCGCCAAGTGCATTTGCATTTTTGTAAGGAAGATTAGATTAGATTATTTGTGATAGTATATACAAAAAGACTAAAAGGGCTTCATTTAGAGTAAATGTTCTAGGTCATTACCATTATTAGAATATATAGTTTAATGAGAGGACCAGTGTTGCCAGATCAAAATTTTAAAAGTTATCAGAAGTTGCAGTGTCTGTAGGACACGTAATTTTCTTGAGCTCTCTGAGCACAGCATAGCTTTGAGCGTCCTCTATCTGATTATTTCGTTGCCAGACTTCGTACTCTGTATTGTATTAAATGGTTTGTAACTAGAAAGTACTGCTTGTCTACGAGACGCTAGAGGGCAACGAGCCCAGGCTATTCGATTGTAGCGATTCGCGGTCAATAAACTATACGGTTACCTCAATTAGCAGCTTTTAGACGAGAGAGACGCGCGGAGCGGGGAATCGAATGAAAGATATTCTGTTAGGGTCTACAGCCTACGTCAGCTGTAGACACTACAGGCATCTTTGTCTGTGTTTTTTGCACGGAAATCAGATATGTCTGTCTCTTTCATTCGATTTCCCGCTCCGCGCGTCTCTCTCGTCTAAGAGCTGCTGATCGAGGTAACCGTAGAGTTTATTGACCGTGGTAGCGATTAACGTGAACAGTTTTGTATTAAATGGATCGCAACTTGAATTTAATGTTTGTCTACCTACCAGTAGAGGGCAATAAATTGGATGATTCAAAAATCATTAAAAATGGGCATTTTCATAAAAGTTTCCACTAAATCACTAGATTTAAAAAAAATCACAAGATCTAGTGAAATTTCACTAGATCTGGCAACACTGAAGAGGACTGTAAATGACAATTAGGTTTTTAGTTGGCCGGCCATGTTTTTCTTGTTATATAAAAATATTCAAGGTCAATCTCACAATTATAATTATCAATAATTATCACTTTTTCGTTAGCAAATTAAGGTAGAATTACAAGAAGCGACTGAAAATTACCGTGGGAACCGAGAAGCAGCCCACTTTTTAAATTTGCTGATTACGTGTGTCTATGCAAATTTTGTATGGATATTAAAATCATTATTATTTCTGAGGGGCTCTTGTTTTTTGGACCTTTCTTATGTAGTTTTAACGATAAACTGCCGTTGGTTTTAATTTTTTTGTCATACCTGATGGCTTTTTATTACCTTTTAAATCGGCCTTAGAGAGGTTATAGTGCTCTACGCTTTATACATTTCAAATTCCATTTTATCTTCAATAAGTCTGGTGGTGTATTTGCTTAAATCAGTTTAGAAAAAATAAATGCAATAATAAAATTAATTGGATTCCTTCGTGGACATTCTTATAGCTTCTCAGTTCTAATATGGACTTATAAGAGTTTTGAAAACCAGTTTTAAGGTAGCCTTCTAGGTGTTTTCTAGAAATGCAGGAAGCTAATAGAAAAGCTTCTGACAGCTTTAAAATAGGTTTTAAGAAAGGTTTTAAAACGGCCCGAACAAGGTTTCCAGGAGCAGCACTATGCCTCACTAAGGAGTTTTATGATGGAATTTAAAAAGGCCTTAACAACCTTCATAAGGGTGGGCCCTTTTAGTCTACAAGTCGCTTTATGAGGGTATTAAGAATATTGTTACAGCAAAATAGATTTTTCAAGGCATTTTATAAATAGTTTTATAGCAGCCTTGTATACATTTAAGAAACTAAAATTGTTCCTTGGGATAATTATTGTTCCTTCAAATCCTGGCACTTCGTTGCACTGACGCAAAAACCACTGGCAAAAATCGAGACCCTTTGAAAGTCGTTTGGGTATAGATGGTGACTAATTCCAATTTTGTAGGGTTTGAATTTTTTTTATTTTAAGCAACGCAACGCACTTTTTGGAATTCCTAAATTTCCCTGTATTTCGCGAGACGATATATTAGTAGAACTTTTTCTTACAGTTTTTAAAACAATATTTTTTACAGCTTCGCTACCTGCTTTATTATATATTTTTGCTAGAGGTTCTACAAATTATCCAAACTTTTAAATTTTGTTGTAGCCTTTTGAAAATGTTTATGTCTGGCTGTTTCTTTTCTGGATATCTAAAAATATTGTTTAGGTGGCACTTTTGTACAAAGTTTTGCTGTCTATAACTTACCTTAAAATAAATCTCGGAAACTAAATTTGAATCTTCTCCGCATTCTATAAAACACTTAATCATATCATATTTTTCACCATTACTAAATTGATCCATTTTTAACAATGCTTACTCACAATTAACTCACAAATTAGTTTTTGACATTTACGATTATTTCGATTTTCTTTTTTTTTTACCATGGCCTTCTCAATAAATATTAGAAATGCAATAAATATGCATAGATGTCAATGGAAGACAATCTGAATATTTATTGTAGTTTAGTTTTTCCTGTTTTTGGCCAAATTATGTTATATTATAATAAACTGGCGGTACATGACCAGTCAGGTGCAACGTTTTTAAAATGCATGCCATCATATATATGAATGAAATTACCATGAATATGCCAGAAACGCAGTCGTCGCGTGCAGAAGGGTGTGCAAATCGATTTTTTTTGTTTTTTTTTAATTAAAAAAAAAAATCGATTTTCACACCCTTTTGCACGCGACGACTGCCTAAAATTTGCGTTTCTGGCATATTCATGGCAATTTCATTCATATATATGACTGGCATGCATTTTAAAAACGTTGCACCTGACTGGTCATGTACCGCCAGTCTAATAAGAAGTGTTGTTGTTGTTGTTAATAGTTTTCCATGGTCTTTTCAAAAATATATTAAATTTTTCTCGAGATAAATATGACATATGTTATATCGTTGGGTAGCTAATTTAAGTTGTGATCGAATAATGAAATAATTTACAGGGTGTTCCATTTAAGAAAATACAATTTATGTCTATATCTCGAAAACTCAGGCATGCATAATTTTCTTCTTATCAGCAACTGATTCTACTCAAAAAAGTGTCTTGAGAATGTGTTCCTCGATTTTCGATTCGACACTTGATAATTGAAATATAGAGAACATTCCAAAATGCCAATTTTCCAAAAACGCTCTGTAGTTCGGTAGTCGAAAAAGATAGACAGTCGCGGTTTGCGCCATTGTTTGTTTCTCGAAAATTAAGCTCAGGACACCTATATTGAGTTTTGTCTATCTGCCATAGTTTTAGAGAACACCCCAAATCCCATCTCGTCCACTTACAATCATTTTTAATTTATCCCTAAAATCACAAACATTTCCTGATGTGTGGAAATATTCTCGTTTATGTTCAGTGTATAAAAAAGACAACAAAAATAATGCGAAGAACTATAGGCCAATAACAATCATCTGCCATTTTGCGAAAGTTTTTGAGTTTACCTTGAGTATGCCACTAACAAGGCACGTACAAAGTCAAATTGTAACAAATCATCATGGATTTGTATCTGGCAGATCCACTGACACTAACCTCACCTGTGTCACGCAATATGTTTCTGAAAAACTGGATGATAACAAACAGGTTGATATTATCTATACGGATTTTTCCAAGGCGTTTGATTGCCTGAACCATGGTATTCTGATACAAAAGCTTAGCAAATTCGGACTATCAGTGGCACTATTAGATTTAATTACCTCGTATTTAGAAAATAGGCGGCAGTATGTAGAATACCATGGTCTCAGGTCATTCGACGTCTTGGCTAGTTCAGGTGTCCTTCAAGGATCTGTACTGGGGCCACTTTTCTTTAACATTTTTATTAATGACATTATCACAAATATTGGCGTTGAAAGTCTGTTATATGCGGATGACTTAAAAATCTATTATGTAATTGAAACTGAGGAAGATTGTGACAAGGTTCAAAATAATTTGAATAATATAAATACTACTACTAAATCAATTACCTCTCAATGTATCTAAAAGTAGCGCATTTACATTTTGTAGAGCCCGCAATCATGGTTAATTTTAATTATCATTTAAATAACCAGGAGTTACAAAGACCTGATACACTTAAAAATCTGGGAGTGACCTTTGGCAGAAGTTTAAGTTTCAATGAACATGTAAATTTAACTATATAATCAGCTTTAATAAAAAGCCTAGGATTTGTAATAAGGTATTGTAGGGGTTTTAATAATACGGACATTATGAAATTACTGTACTATTCCTTTGTGCGATCAAAATTAGAAATTGCTCGCTGGTATGGTCCCCGGGATACGCTACCTATAAAAAAGTATTGAAGACATTCAGCGTCGTTTTGTTAAGTTTTCTGTTTTATTGAAGATGGCGATTATCCCACAACTGGTTGTTCACAAAACCTCATGTTTTGATATGTCGAATCTAGAAAATAGGAGAATAGCACACTATAATTTTCCTACATAAAATTATTTACAATATGGTTGATTGCCCGTCTATTTTGGAGCAACTGTGTCTTCGTGTACCTCGTATAGAAAGCAGAAATCGTGAAACATTTTATCTTGCTACCCCCCGAACCAGTTTATCTAAATTTTCACCTATACCTTTTATGTGTAAAAATTATAATTCGCTGCAAAATGAGCTTGATATATTTATTTGTAGTCCTGCCTCAATTAAAAGATTATCCGTATAAAACGAATATGCGTATAATCCCATTTCTCTTATTATCGTTTACATGTTTTTAGCATAATGTATATGTGTGTATATATCTCTTAAGATCGCCGGAGCGCATCACCAACCTTACAAATTTGAACAGATGGAACTACGTGTACCATTTGGCAATATTACATCGCGGATATCAACCAATAATTTCAGTGCAAATAGCAGTAGCAGCATTTTGTAATTCCTCTTCCAGGAGATAGATGGAGGCTGCAAAAACCAAACAAACGAAAATGGTAGTGACCTTGAATCAACAATGGGAAGCATGCAATCTAATTTGAACCGTTTCAAGATAGAGTAATAGTAGTTATGTATTATATTATCCGTCTCTGGACTTATAGTACAGTAACTAGAGGTTTTAACTTCGGAAGGATGTCATATTGAACGGATTTCGTCCATTTTTGGCAGTATAATAGTAAAAGTTTCTATATTGTGCAGGGGCTTGTTAATTTATAGGGGGTGGATGCCACCCCCTCTCAGGGAGTGGCACTTAAAAAATATATATGTTTATTGGAGCTGAAATAGAATCAAATTTTAAGAAGAAAAGGTTCTATGCAATTTTTCACATAAATTGATAGTTTTACTTCCACGTCCAGTGGAAGTATAGTAACGACAAAAAATTTTTTAAAAATTTTTATTGTCCAAATAGGCTTAAAATGTCATGAAACGTCGAGATTTTAAGTTTGAGCGAAAAAAAATTTCTATCTGTCTGTCGGTCTGTCTGTCGGTCTGTCTGTAACTTTTTTTTGTGCGCACGTTTACTCTGGAACCGTTTAAGATATTGACTTGAAATTTGGTACACATATGTCCTTCAACGAGATCTAGAACCAGATTATATTTTCATCTTGTTCCGTCGAAGAGTTGGGGGGTAAATTGCGGTAAATTTGTGGTAAATATAGATCAATCAAGCAGGTAAGAGTCCATAAAATTGGTATTTAGTATATACAAGAGAAGCTAAGGTCTCAAAAAAATGTTTGGCATTAGCCACCCTCATCCTTTTATTAAAGGGGATGAAAAAAAATTGTGATTTAGTGTACAGGAACCAGAAACCTCAAAATATTTTTTACTTCATCCACCCCCCACCCCACTACCGATGTGGGGTATCGTTTTATGGTTTTTTGGGGTAGAGGATTTCAAATATTCTATTATTAAAGTTCCATAAACAATTATTTTCACATACAGTTTTTTTCGTTGTGAGTGACTTGGATAGAGAATCTGGAAGTGGAAGTAGTGATTCCTTGGGCAGCGGTTTTTAAGTTATAACGACTTCAAAATTGCGATTTTAGCTTAAAAAAAAAGGTATTTCCAAACGGCTTTCGTCAAATATCTCGAAAAGTATTACTTTATCGAAAAAATGATAGACCAATTACAGAAAGTACAAACTGGAATTTAATTATATTTTTTGTTTATTGATGTAGGATTAATAGTTTCGGAGATATTTAAGTTTATATTTGGCATCCAAGTGTTTCAAAATTACCTTTAAAGTTTAAAATGCATTTTTTTTCTAAAGCAAGTTCTTTAAATGAGCAAAAAAATTTGAGCATCTAGATAATGCTACATCTTAACGAAAAACTGTATTTGAGATATTTTTTTTAAATTATTGGCTAATTAAAGTAATAAAATGGCGACCATTTTATATAAAAAAATATAAATACGCATATTTTTCCGTCATAACTTTTTTATTTCTAATGCTACAGGAACGAATAAAAAATAATTTGAAAGCACAACTAATTGTCTTTAATTTCATTTCTTAGCTTGCATGACATAGATGTCACAATTTCTGAGATATTTAACATTTAAACTGCATTTTTCGTCTTACAAACGTTGGGACGCCATTTTTAAACTTTCATATCTTCGAAACTATTAAATCTATGTAAATAAATAAACAAGCGAAATTCATTATCAGTTTATGAGCTTTATTTTTGGTCTCTACCCATTTTTCAATAAAACTAATATTTGGAAAAGGAAAAAAAAATTACGTTTTATCGAAAATATAGTTTAAACTGTATATTTTTTATAAGCAAGTGCTGTATACAAACCAACAAAATTGAGCATCTACGTCATGCTATATATTAACGAGAAACAGTGTTTGAAATTCCTTTTTTTTAATTACTGGCTAATTACAGTAACAAAATGGCGACGTTGTTATTCAAAAAATGTGTAGACGCACATTGCTTCGGCCATAACTTCTTTGTTTCTTATGCTACAGAAACAAATAAAAAAATAGTTGAAAGCATAATTAATAACCTATTATTCTACCTATTAGCATCCTTGACGTAGGTGTCACAGTTTCTGAGATATTTAACTCCCAGGCAGCAAGGTGCCGTCATTATGACGTCGTTTTTTCGGCATTAATTACGTCAATTTCACCTTCAGCATGACGTAAAAATGACGTGAAAAGACGGCACAATGTCACAGCCCAATGACGTCATATATATGA
The DNA here is from genome assembly GCA_936432065.2 of Rutpela maculata. Lineage (NCBI taxonomy): Eukaryota > Metazoa > Arthropoda > Insecta > Coleoptera > Cerambycidae > Rutpela > Rutpela maculata. Next base: position 7,323,441 of record OW386289.2, read on the forward strand.
CGCCAATATGACGTATTGGTAATCAGTGAATTTTGCGAAAAGGGATGCAAACCTCTCATTATAATATTTTTCCACAATTATTAATAAAGTTTTTGACGAAAAAAAAACCGGAATGTGCAGGGATCGAAACGCGGACCTAACCTAACACTTAACTCACTGAACCATTGAACATCTTTATTTAAATATGTTTAAAAGCTGTATACCCAGTTAGAAATAGTAAAACAATTATTATTACTATGTGGCAAAAATTGAACTAGTCACTAAATACTTCTATTTATTTTTATTTTATAATGATTTATTTCACGTCATTTTAATGACGTCAAAATAATGACCTAAAAAAACGTGTATTTGACGTCTTCATGATGACGTCAGAAGTACGTATTAAATATCACGTCTCTGGTACGTCATTTATTAATGACGTCAAAATAATGACCTAAAAGAAACTTGTATTTGACGTCTTCATGATGACATCAGAAGTACGTTATAAATATCACGTCTCTTGTACGTCATTTATTGGGACAATGACGTCGGCGACGAAAAATTCACCTTTAAAAGACGTCATAATGACGTCACCTTGCTACCTGGGCTCTGTAATATTTTTTCGATAAAGTAATACTTTTCGAGATACTTGACGAAAGCCGTTTGGAAATACCTTTTTTTTTAAACTAAAATCGCAATTTTGAAGTCGTTATAACTTAAAAAACTATCAATTTATGTGAAAAATTGCATAGAACCTTTTCTTCTTAAAATTTGATTCTACTTCCAATAAATATATATATTTTTTAAGTGCCACCGAGTGAGAATACCCCAATACAATAACAAAATTGTGACATTTTATAAAAAAAAAAATGTGAATAGGCACATTGTTTCGGCCATAATTTCTTTATGTTTATGATACAGAAACAAACAAAAAATCATTGCAAAGGTTGATTAATTATTTTTTATTCTGTTCCTTGGAAATTTTTATGGAAGTTTCATAGTTTCTAAGATATTCAACATTTAAACTAAATACTTCATCCAATAATCTTTCCGATACCATCTATAAACTAAAAAATCTCCGGAACGATTAATTCTACGTAAATATTAAATAAATACAAATTAATTTTCAGTTTATGGGCTTTATTTTTGATGTCTATCATTTTTTCGCTTAAACCAATATTTATTGAGAAAAAATACGTTTTCTGGAAAGTCCGTTTATAGTTTATAATACAATTTTTATTTGAAGAAAATGCTGTAAACGGACGAAAAAACAGTATATGATAATATATTTTTTTAATTACTGACTAAGTACTTACATTTAAAAAATGGCGACGTTTTTATTAAAAAAAAATGTAAGGAAGCTAATTGTTTCTGTCATAACTTCTTTGTTTTTTATGGTAAGTATAGAAATAGTCAAGAAATCATTTGAAAGCCTAATCGTTAGTATTTAATTACGGTTGTTAGCATTTTTGATGCAAGTGCTATATTCTGAGATAAATTTTTAATCAAATACTTCATTTTATAGGACGCCATCTTTATACTTCTATATTTCCGAAACCATTAATTTTACAGAAATTAGAACGATATTCATCTCCAATTTAGTAGCCTTCATATTTGTCTATGGCATGTTTTGGCTCAAAATGTAATACCTTGCGAATTATTTGACGAAAATCGTGTTGCAATACCTCTTTTTTTAAGTAAATGTCCCAATTTTCAAGTCGTTATAAACTTAAAGACTATCAATTTAAATAAGAAGTCCCATAGAACTTTTTCTTCTCAAAATTTGATTGTCTTTCAGCTCCAAATGGGGATGGCATCTCCCCCATAAATTAGCAAGCCTCCGCAAAATATAGAAACTTTTCTTTTGATGCATTTAATCAAATATAATTCAGGAAAAAAGTGAAAAATTTTTATTTTTAGAAAAGAACAACCAAATTTGATATCTGGATATAACTTCACATTATAAGCAACTTCTTTAAATAACATGTTTCGGTTGTTTACTCTTGAGGTAATTTCAATAAAATATATATTTTTCGACCTAAGCGCCAGGACTAACACACATTTCTGCAGTCCTTTTTTCGTTTGAGAACAGGCACGAACTTTTATCAAAAATAAAATTTTTCAAAAAGTCAATAACAATAGTCATATGGTGCAGACTTTTTGACGGACAGTGTATAAAATGCGCAAATTCATAGTTTTATAATTTTGTAATTTTTACATATTATGTGAATGGGATATAAAGACGATGAACAAAAAGACGCGTTTTCATTGCCTAGAGAGTTCGTCGCGGTATCCTAATATACTATATAAGAGTATGAATTACATAAAAAAAGTGACCTTCATAACGTATTGACAACATCGTGAAACGAAGCGATTTAATTGTAATTGTAGTCAGGCGCCACCTGCCAGCCAAGTGCTAAACTTCATTTATGACTTTTACATTATTTGTCTTACAAACCAACGCTTGCTTTATTGGCAATTTGTCTTATTTATTTTCAATGAATTGGTTCTAGTAGTTCGAGGATTTTTCAAAAACTACTGAATAAAAAATTGAAATTTAAATATCGATATGTTTCATATACTATAGCAGATGAGCTCAGACTAATATCAATAAGATAATATCTTTTTTATTATTTTAAAATTAGGTTCAAAGTTAGAGGATGTTTAAGAGCTTGACAAGAAAAAAATATTACTTTTCGTGAATTTGCAATAGTCCAGTACCATTCTATCGAGTTTTTTCTCAAAGCCTGTGAAATTTCTTTTTAATCAGTTCAGGGATTTAGAAGAAATCCTCGAACTACGAAGTCATGTTTTTAAGTAAATTTAACCTATAATTCCGGCGCCCTTAAGTCAGCTTCTCTTATAGTCTGGGGTCCAACAATAAGAAATCGCTCTAAATTCCAAGTAACCTGTTCCGACATGACGTACATTTTTCAACTTTAGATTTGCAAAAAGGGTTATATAGGACACCAGAAATGACTTGTCGGATTCTTATCAGCTCTTGCATAACTTCTTAAATGATAAGAAAAGAGACGAAATGATAATTCCTAAAAAAATGTTTTTTAATACATAACACGCCCTGTAAAAGAAACTATGAGTGCTATCCATCTAATTTTTTTACAGTATACACTAAAGACATAAGCGCTTGGATGAGGCTCGACGGCACTGTTTAAATATGTTTAGTTTTTTGGGAAAAAAATATGAAATCTGTAACTATAAAATATTGTAGTAAGAATTTCAACATACGAGCAAGTACTTCAATTTTAAATTTTTTATGTATAAACTATGCTAACAAACATACCCAATATATTGAAAATGTTTTTAAGACAAGAACTAAGTTGATATTGCAGATAGTATTCGAGTTGTGAATTTTTAAAATGGGTGCATGATGCGGCGCATGTAATAAAGGCGACAACTCTCCTAAAATTCATAAAGCGCATGAAAACAGTTTACAGTGGAATTAGCTGGTATGTTTATATTTATGTTTACTAGGCGTATGTACTTATGTATATAGTGTGAATTTAATTGTCTTAACATTGTAACAATAGAAAAACTATTTGTGTTTGATTGTTTAAATCGATTGATTATTGTTTGCGGTTCATATTTATTATTTACTAGCTATGCCCGCGGTTACGTTCGGGTGGAATTTTGAAATCGACTAAAAAGCTTCTTTATAAACGACGTTTGAGGTAGAATCACCATTCTGGAATATTTCAGAAAACTCACAAATTTTCTGGACTACTCTCGAATTTTCTGGAATATTACAGAAATTTAATCTTAAAAGTTTATGCCGTGCAAATACGCTTATTGTAGAGATCAAGCTGTATCTCCTGTTCTACTAGACCTATTTTCATAAAACTTGGCTTAGTCTGGGCCGATTTAGATGAAATAAGAACTAAATGTTACTACAAGCTTAGATGAACCTCATTGGTGCAGTAGTTTCTGCGAGATGCGCGTTCAAATAGACAAGCAGACAAACAGAGAAAAATTCCAAAATCTGTCTTAATGTATTCCATTACTTACTTATCTTACATCTCCCACATCAGTTTTTTTGCAAATATTTTCAATGTACATACACGTCAACTTTACAAATGTATTATATGTATACGTTTGAAAATTATTAAAAGGTAAAATAATTTAATAAAAGTGATTTACGCTCCCACCCACCGACGGAAGACGCTTTTCAACAACATGTTGCAAATATTACTTTTTTTTAAACAGTGTTGCGAACCGTCATTCAAATTACCTCTTGCACAAAATTTTGGATGCAGAATTGGAAATCAGGAGCTGGTACCGATAATGTCGACAAAAAAAAGTTTATCTGAACTTAAATTAAAAAGTGCAACTGTAAAATAAAATGCGACACAAAATATTCTTGTGAGTGGTATTCAGTTGCGTGCTCGTGTGCTGCTTTTCCTGAAAATTGTTTTAAGGGAAAAAGCAATATGCATCATTTTATAATGATAGTGATTCTGACTAAAATGTTAGAAGTTATACACAAAAATTATATAATATACAACATTAATGTTTTATTTAAAATATCTCCCTTTTCTGCTTTCTATTAAATATGCTAAATACCTAAAATAATATTTCTCACTAATGTTTTATTTCTTAAACAATATAAAAACGAGTAGAAGTTGTACTCGGGCATGGCCAATTGCGAATACCTATTTGATTAACATTTTGCTCGAACACACAATTCACTTTGTATCGATTATTATTTTTTTAAATAAGTGGCCGCAATCGGCAACGCCCGACTACTACTTTCATTCGTTTTGTTGTATTATTAACATGAAGTAATTCAAATTTGCAATTATATTGAACAATATAGTGCTTTTCACTGTTACACTGTACCAATTATCGTGTAGACTATTTTTATTTTAATGCTGAATAATTACGCGCCTCATAAAAAAATCATAAACAAAAAACTGTATACGTCATCGACAGGATCTTTTTTAAAAAAACTTTTTCAATATATGGACTATATTTGGTAAGCAATTGTATATAAGAATTTCATAAATTTAACATAGTTGTCCGCATATCGAAATTTTTAGTTTTTTCCAAAAAAAAATATTCTTTTCAAAAATACCAATAGCTTAGTTAGAATCACGTATATCTTTTGAGTATACATACCAAAAATCAGATCGGTAGGTTACATAGTTTTTGTTTTAATGGAGAATAACCATTGTAAAACATAATTTTGTAATTATCAATCCGCCATCTTTTTTGCGATTTCTGAAGTTGCGCAAGAGCAAAAGTTAATCCGACAAGTGTTTTCTAGTGCCCCAGGTAATGCTCTCTTCATTACTTATATCAACTTTTGTACGTCATGTCGGAACAGGTCATCTTGATTTTGGAGTACTTGGACCCCGGACTATTAGTATAATATTTGTATTTTGTTTCTTCTGTGACGTAGGTACTGTGCATTTAGTATATATAATATTTATTACTATTAGTGCTTACACCCTTTAATTGGTTGTCTTTTGGCTGGTTGTATCTCTATAAATAAATAAGTAAATAATTTGGTCCACCCTGTACTGTACAGTGTGCGTCCAAGTGAGGTGCCGCCACTCTTGTAAACTTTTTTATTTTTGATTTGCCGAGAAAAAGTTATTCTTTATAAAAAGTTGCTTGTCTTAGAATGCCATAAACAGTTGTCAAACTTAGGATAAATAGGATAAATTATACAGGATATTAAAAAAATTAGAAAATATGAAATCAACTTTAATCGAACTTACGAAAGCGTAGAATGGACATAGTCGAAAATATTTTATAATTGTCACTTTGAACTTACAATTATGTATAATTGCAACTTTAAACTTACAATTATAGATAATTGTCACTTTAAACTTGCAATTATATATAATTGCAAGTTTAAAGTTGCAATTATATATAAATGTAAGTTTGAACTTGCAATTATACATAATTGTCACTTTAAACTAACATTTATAAAAATATTTTGTACGAAAATATTTTTATAATTGTCACTTTAAACTTACAATTATGTATAATTGCAAGTTTAATCTTACAATTATATATAATTGTCAGTTTGAAGTTGCAATTATACATAATTGTAAGTTTAAAGTGACAATTATGGATAATTGTAAGTTTAAAGTTGCAATTATATATAATTGTAAGTTTAAACTGACAATTATAAAATATTTTATACATATCCTTTCTACGCTTTCGTACGAACTACCTTTTTTACATTTTTATTGAAAATTTTATTTAACAAAGTTTTTTCAATTATGAAGAAAAACTTAAATACGAAGTTTAGTTGCAAAATAAGGAAATAACAATTTCCAAAAAAAATAAAATTTTATTCAACCAAGTTGAAAATTATTCTACATGTAAACCTTCTACTGGTACACATTTTTCTAATCTTTTTCTAAATTCTTCATAGACAGATGAGATTACAAGTAATACTAAAGATTAATACCAATGTCAGTGTAATAGATATTTATTCGTATTTTGCATTTTGTATAAAAATATTAATTACTAATTATTGAATTATACTCTCTCTTTCTCCCCCTCCCTCACCCTCACTCTAATGGCTAAAACATTTTTTTAATAGCCGATTCCCAGATTTTTCCAGTTATGAAAATTTTGCGGTATATGACCCCCACTATTATCAGAAAGACAAGTTTCGACTCTCATTAGATAACAGCAGTCACGCGATCATATCTATTATGGCAATTTCCATATTACCGACCATCAACCGAAATAATAAATGAATAGGAACTGAAGGTAAACGTTAATAAAATATTGGATTCAGGATTCAGTCACATTCTATTTATATTAAATACAATAAATTCGACTGCTTTGCATGAAAGTGCAACAGTTGTAGTGGAAAACGTAGGGCCAGATATACGTTTTCTAAAATAGTCTTCACTGACTCATTACGCTATATTAAAGTGCATGGATAATCTTATCCGTTTAATTTATTATTTCTAATAACGAGCGTGCACTGCATCGAGAACGGAATGTTTAATTCGGAAAATCTATATATTTATAGATTTTTCTTTTACGGGGACAAGTTGTTTGAGTCATATTATATGCGCCACTAAATAATACGTCATTCTAATAACATATTCAGCGGCATTTAAATTTTAGCAAACTGAAGTACTTGTAGACACAAAAAAATAAAGTGAAACAAATTCTTCTTCTTGGCAGTCGTTTTGTAACCCATGCATTATTCTAGTCTGCCTCATTTTGCTGTATGGTGCGTCCGACAGCATCGTGCCATCTGTCGTTGTTGCCTGTGAAGCTTACAGCCTCAGCAAAGTTCTTTCCTATTAGTTACCGGCTTTTTAAATGTATTTATTCTTCATTTTCGGTTCGTACTTTGATTAGAGTTTCGGCTCTTATCTAGGGTTGTCTTTTGATTGATAGATTGATTGATTTGATTGATTTCTCACTCCCAGGGTTATACAGCTGAGCCTGCTGCGTCCACGTTGGGTTGGATTAGGGTCATGCTTGTTGCCAGCAGCGAGAGCCACATGGCGCATTGTAAATGAATCTGCTATGGGAGGTGTAGGTATTTGCGTTACCGCATTGTGTCGTGAGGGAGCGTTTAACCTCCCTTTTTTGTATTTTTGGTTCTATACTTCTGCCTCTTTTGAGTCTTCTTGTGAATTATGTTGTCGCGTTGTGTCGTGATATGGAGTGTTTATGCTCCTCTTTTTGTGTTTCTGTTTCTTCGAATCTTCTTTTTCTGAGTCTTCTGATTGCTCGGTTTCCGATTGTGGTACGGTAACCAAGGCAAAATTTTGGTTTCTTAAATATATACAAGGGTGCTATAAAACTATTTATAAAATACCTTGAAAAATCTATTTTGCTGTAACAATATCCTTAATACCACCATAAAGCGACTTGTAGACTAAAATGGCCCACTCTTATGAAGGTTGTTAAGGCCTTTTTAAATTCCATCATAAAACTCCTTAGTGAGGCATAGTGTCGCTCTTGAAAACCTTGTTGGAGCCGTTTTAAAACCTTTCTTAAAACCTATTTTAAAGCTGTCGGAAGCTTTTTTATTAGCTTCCTGCATTTCTAGAAAACACCTAGAAGGCTACCTTAAAACTGGTTTTTAAAACTCTCTTATAAGTCCATATTAGAACTGAGAAGCTATAAGCTGATTTAAACGTAGTGTGTGTAAAGTATAAACAATAACCTTCCTCCGAAGAAAATAGTAATAAATACAATTGTTTTCAGAGCAGTATAAATTATAATCATTTAGATACAATAGAATGTGTACCATTAACCTTTAATAATTACTTCCACATTCAGTGGAAGTATAGTAACGACAAAAAAATTTTGAAAAATTTTTATTGTTCAAATAGGTTTAGAATGTCATGAAACGTCGAGATTTTAAGTTTGAGCGAAAAAAATTTTCTGTCTGTCTCTCGGTCTGTCTAACTTTTTTTGTGCGCACGTTTACTCAGGAACCGTTTCAGATATTGACTTGAAATTTGGTACACGTATGTACTTTAACGAGATCTGGAACTAGATTTTATTTTTTTATCTAGTTCCGTCGAAGGGTTGGGGGGTAAATTGGGGTAAATTTGGGGTAAATAGGTAAATAAAGCAGGTAAGAGTCCATAAAATTGGTATTTAGTATATATAAGAGAAGCTAAGGTCTCAAAAAAAATTTCGGCATTAGCCACCCCCATTACCACCCACACCCTATTATTAAAGGGGATGAAAAAAAATTGTGATTTAGTGTGTGTACAAGAACCAGAAACCTCAAAATATTTTTTTAATTCATCCACCCCTACTACCACCCCTTATCGCCACCCCCACCCCACTACCGATGTGGGGTAGAGGATTTCAAATATTACATTATTAAAGTTCCATAAACAATTATTTCCACATACAAAATTTTTTCGTTGTGAGTGACTTGGATAGAAAATCTGGATGTGGAAGTAGTGATTCCTTGGGCAGCGGTTTTTTTAATAAGAATTATTATTATATGAAATGTCAAATAAAGAAAGGGGGAAATAACTAAACCTTTTATTATTAATGGAGCAATAAAAATTTGTATTAGCGGGGCAAAAAATATATATTCAGCACAAACTGAAAATACAAAGAAAATGCTCATTTTAATAATAATAATGATAATCTTCGTCTTCTTAGGGCACACGAATCTGGAATCTACAGTCACTAACCCTGCGGGATGCGAGGAGTAGCTGTGGATACTTCGCTGGCGCTTCTCCCGTAAGAATGTCGGAGACACGGGAGAACTGTCCAGCATCGCGCACGCGAAAAAAAGAAATAATAATAATGATAATAATAATAATAATAATAATAATAATAATAATAATAATAATAATAATAATAATAATAATAATAATAATAATCTTCGTAGAAGGGGCTACGTGAGGGCTGCTCCTGGACCGGTGAATGAGGTGGACGAAAGACCGCCGCATTCACCGGTTGAGGAAGTGGCTCTCTTTGTTCCACCAATACCAGAGGGCCTCAGTACCAGACGGGGGCTACACCACATAAAAGCCCCCGGGCCACAAGATCTGGCCAGAGTGGACGAAGAACTTCGTGAAGCGCTTCCAGAACGGGCTGACATCTGGCACATAAACTGTGCCGTGTATGTCGCTGCTCAACGCTTTTCTCGGCTGGAGAGGCGTAATACTGCCTCCCCACAGGAGAGAGCGGGGCGGCGCATACAAAAGATGGAAGCCAAGATCCGGTCGGCGAGGCAACACGCATCCCGTATCCAATGTGTGATGGACTATATGGCGGCCAATAGGCCGTTCACGCCTAAAGTGCGTCGAATAGCCGCCAATTTAAGACGCGTCCATCACACACTCAATGAGGCAGTGCTGCGAACCACCAAACAGCACTGTCTCGACAGGATACGGATGCTAGTGGTTTGTAAAAAATCACTAGTGAGGCGGGCGAGGGGGCTGGCGGAAAATAAACTCTTCCGCCAAAAGCCCTCGCGCCTTTTCGAACCGCCTCCACGTGTTGCAGAGAATCCGCCGACTGTAGATCAGGTGGAAAATTTCTGGAAAACACTTTACGAGGAGAAGCTTCCACTCAACCGAGACTCTCCAGCCCTGGCACACTTTGAAGCCTTCTGTCAAAGGCTTCAACAACCAAACGAGGTGTGCCAACCGATAACTCCAGAAGAGGTTCGAAGAGCTCTTGAGGGCTCTAAGAACTTTGCTGCTCCAGGTCCCGATGGGATAAACAACTACTGGTGGAAAAAATTACCCAGTACCCACCACCATTTGGCCAGAATTTTCAATTCATGGCTAAATGGGGAGCAGCAAATTCCTTCTTGGGTTGTCGAGGGGCGGACAGTGCTGATCCCGAAGAACGGAGATTTGTCTGACCCAAAGAACTACCGGCCGATAACCTGTTTAAACGCATGTTACAAGGTGTTTACGCGCATCCTGTACATGCGAGTGCTCCACGCAGTTGAACCGGTTTACGAACGGATATATGAGCAACGAGGGTCGAAGAGAGATGTCGCTGGCTGCAAGGAGAACCTGTTGATTGACAGATGTGTCACGCAGGACTCCGTGCAGTATAAGCGGAACCTCTCCATGGCCTGGATCGACTACCGCAAGGCATTTGATATGACATCACATGAGCTTATTGTTCACTTGCTCCGATGTCTTGCGGTACCCGGTCCCGTAGTGAGATGCATCGAAGAACTGATGCCGCTCTGGAGGACTCGCTTTACTATTACATCGGGTAACGATAGAGTCCAGACGGAGTCGGTAACATTCAGAAGGGGAGTATTTCAGGGAGACTCCCTCAGCCCCCTTCTCTTTTGCATCTCACTACTGCCATTATCCGTTTCGCTCCGGAAAACCCGTGGATACAATTGCGGTACCCCCGGCGATAGGAGGCATAAGGTCACCCATCTGTTTTACATGGATGACCTTAAACTTTATGCCTCCGGAGAGAGGGACCTACACCAGTCCCTCAGGGTGGTACAGGAGTACACGCAGGCTGTCGGTATGGAGTTCGGGCTGGACAAATGTGCACTGGTCCATCTCAAGAGAGGACGATGCGGGGACTACGGAGAGGACGCGCAGCTCGTGGACGGAAGCATCTTACACCATCTAGATGCCGGAGAGTCGTACACTTACTTGGGTGTCGAGCAACGCTCCACCCAAGAAGTGAGTGTAGTGAAAAACGCTCTCCGCGGCAAGTATCAGCACCGACTCCGACAGATCTGGTCTTCAGAGCTGTCGGGGAAGAACAAGGTGTCTGCTACCAACATGCTTGCCGTTCCGATCCTTCTCTACTCCTTTGGAGTAGTGAAATGGACTCAAGAAGAGTTGCGTCAACTCGACGTAGGAACCCGCAAGAAGATGCATCTCAATAGGAGTTTGCATCCTAAATCGTCCGTTCCGCGGCTATACCTCCCACGACATCGGGGAGGCCGTGGACTCTTGAGTTTGGAGAGTCTCCATAATAGGATGGCTCTGGATGGAGCCTGTAAGGTCATCAGGAGTTCGGATCCCCTCCTCTGCATGGTCCGGGACCATGAAAGTGCAGGAATAGGAGCCTTTTTGTTTAAGGCAGCACAAAGAGCAGCCGATGAACTTGGTCTCTCCTTCGACGTCGAGCGGATAAATCCCGACTCTGTCACCGAGTTGGAACCTGCTCGACGAAAAGCCCAAATTAAAGCTGCAGAACACAACATCTTTCTGCAGCTTCACACGGATAAGCCAATGCATGGAGTTTTCTATAAAAATATAGAGAACCTTGGCTTATCCGAAAGGCTGACCTTTGCCTTCTTAAGGTCAGCCGGGCTGAAGTCTGAGACCGAGGGATTCATAATGGCTTGCCAGGATGATGTATTTAATACCCTCGTCTATCGTAGTCGTGTCATGGGTATAGAGGTCCCTGATGTCAGCTGCAGGGCCTGCCGCAGGGCGCCAGAGACTTTAATGCACCTGTTGTCGGCTTGTCCGACATATGCAGTCTCGGCCTATATCCAGAGGCACGACGGAGCATTACGAGTGCTTTATTATCACCTAAGGCACTCGTATGGGATAGACGAGACACCAGTGCTGCCTTACGCTCCGGGGCATATTGAGTCCGTTGTGGGAAATGAGAAGTGTCTAATTTATTGGAACTACTCTTTTCCCACCGTCAGGCAAATACAAGCCAACAAGCCTGACGTAGTACTCCTCGACCATCAACTCAAGACAATGTTTGTCGTGGAGTTCTCGGCTCCCGCGGAGAACAACATTGTCTTGAAGGAGGAGGAAAAACGGACAAAATATCGAGATCTGCTCTTCGAACTCCGCAGACTGTATCCAGACCATACTGTTAAGATAGTGGTACTGATTATAGGAGCCCTCGGTGGAACGAGACACACACTGCTTTCAGAACTTAAGATCATACCGGCATGCCGAAATTCGGCAGAGGTCTTAGCCGGCAGAATGCAGAAGGCCGTCATCCTCGGTTCATTACGTCTGCTCAGGGCACACGAATCCCGGACCCAGTAGTCACTTACCCCACGGGTGTGAGGAGTGGCTGCCGGTACTACCAGCTCCCCTCTGTGAGGGTCGGAGCCACAGAGAAGGGTGACTGGTTTTTAACAAAAAAAAAAAAAAAAAAAAAAAATAATAATAATAATAATAATAATAATAATAATAATAATAATAATAATAATAATAATAATAATAATAATAATAATAATAATAAAGCAGGAGGGGCTCCCTTACATCCAACTAGCCTTTGGTGAGTAGCGACACCACTTACTCCAGCCACGGGTGCAAAATCCGGACCGACAGCGCTAGCGCACCCGGGAGGGGAAAGAGACTTCCCCTTTGGTGTCGGCCGTGGGTTTGTTAGGCTAACCACCTAACAAGCTGAAATCTTCTGGTTCCAGGCAACAGAAGACAGGGCCCCCACAATCGACCCCATCCGGATGGGGGTCACAGGCAAGGTGGTGGGGCCCAACCGGACGGATTGCCTGACAATGACGACCGCGAGACACATGGACGCTTTGAGTGGACAGATGAGCTGTGGAATGATCTTCTGCTATGCTACGAAAGCAGTGAGCCCGCACGAAGGGGGTACATGGCGCGAATGCATGCTCTGTGGTGTGAAAGACACCCGGAGCACAGCGCCTTCACACCGCAAAATCTGCGTGATTATGTATCCCACCTTCGTAGCAGGGGCTACGTGAGAGCTGTTCCTCAGCCGGTAAATGAGGCGGTTGAAGAGCCGCTGAATCAACTGGTTGAGGAGGCAATTCTAGACGTTCCACCAACACCAGAGGGCCTCAACACAAGAAGGGGGTTACACTACATCAGACCCCCCAGATCAGAAGACCTAGCCAGAGTGGATGCTGAACTTCGTGAAGCGATACCAGAAGGGGCTGACATCTGGCGCATAAACTGTGCCGTATACGCTGCTGCACAGCGCTTAACCCCGGGGGAGAGGCGTAACACTGCCTCCCCACAGGAGAGAGCGGAGCGGCGTATACATAAGATGGAAGCCAAGATCCGGTCGGCGAGGCAACATGCATCCCGTATCCAATGTGTGATGGACTATATGGCGGCCAATAAGACATTCACGCCTAAAGTTAGGCGCATAGCCGCCAATTTAAGACGCGTCCATCACACACTGAATGGGGCAGTGCTGCGAACCACCAAACAGCACTGCCTTGATCGGATACGGATGCTGGTGACTTGTAAAAAGTCACTAGTGAGGCGGGCGAGGGGGCTGGCGGAAAACAATCTATTCCGCAAAAAGCCCTCGCGCCTTTTCGAACCGCCTCAGCGTGTTGTGGAGAATCCGCCGACTGTAGATCAGGTGGAAAACTTCTGGAAAACGCTCTACGGACAGAAGCTCCCACTCAACAGAGACACTCCAGCCCTGGCACACTTTGAAGCCTTTTGCCAAAGGTTTCAACAACCAAACGAGGTGTGCCAACCGATAACCCCAGAAGAGGTTCGAAGAGCTCTTGAGGGCTCTAAGAACTTTGCTGCTCCAGGTCCCGATGGGATAAATAACTTTTGGTGGAAAAAGTTTTCCAGTACCCACCACCATTTGGCCAGAATTTTTAATTCATGGCTAAATGGGGAGCAGCCAATTCCTTCTTGGGTTGTCGAGGGGCGGACAGTGCTGATCCCGAAGAACGGAGATTTGTCTAACCCAAAAAATTACCGGCCGATAACTTGCTTAAACGCATGCTACAAGTTGTTTACACGCATCTTGTACATGCGGGTGCTCCAAGCAGTTGAACGGGTTTACGAACGGATATATGAGCAACGAGGGTCAAAGAGAGGTGTCGCTGGCTGCAAGGAGAACCTGCTGATCGACAGATGTATCACGCAGGACTCCGTGCAGTATAAGCGTAACCTCTCTATGGCCTGGATCGACTACCGCAAGGCATTTGATATGACATCCCATGAGCTTATTGTCCACTTGCTCAGATGTCTTGCGGTGCCCGGTCCCGTAGTGAGATGTATCGAAGAACTCATGCCGCTCTGGAGGACTCGCTTTACCATAACATCGGGTAATAGCAGAGTCCAGACAGAGCCGGTATTGTTCAGAAGGGGAGTATTTCAGGGAGACTCCCTAAGCCCCCTTCTGTTTTGCATCTCACTACTGCCATTATCCGTTTCACTGCGAAATACCCGTGGCTACAACTGCGGTACCCCCGGCGATAGGAGGCATAAGGTCACCCATCTGTTTTACATGGATGACCTTAAACTTTATGCCTCCGGTGAGAGGGATTTACGCCAGTCCCTCAGGGTGGTACAGGAGTATACGCAGGCTGTCGGCATGGAATTTGGGTTGGACAAGTGTGCACTAGTCCACCTCAAGAGAGGACGATGTGGTGACTACGGAGAGGATGCGCAGCTTGTGGACGGAAGCATCTTACATCATTTAGATGCCGGAGAGTCGTACACTTACTTGGGTGTCGAGCAAAGCTCCACCCAAGAAGTGAGTGTAGTAAAAAACGCTCTTCGCGGCAAGTATCAGCACCGACTCCGACAGATCTGGTCTTCAGAACTGTCAGGGAAGAACAAGGTGTCTGCTACCAATATGCTTGCCGTTCCGATCCTCCTCTACTCCTTCGGAGTAATTAAATGGAATCAAGAGGAGCTGCGTCAACTCGATGTAGGAACCCGAAAAAAGATGCATCTCTATAGGAGTTTGCACCCTAAATCGTCCGTTCCACGGTTATATCTCCCACGACATCGGGGAGGCCGTGGACTCTTGAGTTTGGAGAGTCTCCATAACAGAATGGTTCTGGATGGAGCCTGTAAGGTCATAAGGAGTTCGGATCCCCTCCTCTGCATGGTCCGAGACCATGAAAGTGCAGGAGTAGGAGCCTTTTTGTTTAAGGCAGCACGCAGAGCCGCCGATGAACTCGGTCTGGTCTTCGACGCTGAGCGGGTTAACCAAGACTCTGTCACCGAGTTGGAACCTGCTCGGCAAAAAGCCCAAGTCAAAGCTGCTGAAATTGATCTATTTCTGCAGCGACACTCGGATAAGCCATTGCACGGCGTCTTCTATAAAAATATAGAAGACCGCGGCTTATCCGAAAGGCTGACCTTTGCTTTCTTAAGGTCAGCGGGGCTGAAGTCTGAGACCGAGGGATTCATAATGGCGTGCCAGGATGGTGTATTCAACACACTCGTCTATCGAAGTCGTGTCATGGGTATAGAGGTCCCTGATGTCAGCTGCAGGACCTGCCACAGGGCACCGGAGACATTAATGCATTTGCTGTCGGCTTGTCCAGTATATGCAGTCTCGGCCTATATCCAGAGGCACGACGCAGCATTACGAGTGCTTTATTATCACTTAAGGCACTCGTATGGGATAGACGAGACACCAGTGCTGCCTTACGCTCCGGGGGATATTGAGTCCGTTGTGGGAAATGAGAAGTGTCTAATTTATTGGAACTACTCGTTTCCCACCGTCAGGCAAATACAAGCTAATAAGCCTGACATGGTACTTCTCGACCACCAACTCAAGACAATGTTTGTCGTGGAGTTCTCGGCTCCCGCGGAGAATAACATTGTCTTGAAGGAGGAGGAAAAACGGACGAAATATCGAGATTTGCTCTTCGAGCTCCGCAGGCTTTACCCTGGCCATACTGTTAAGCTAATGGTCCTGATCATAGGAGCCCTCGGTGAAACGAGACACACACTGCTTTCAGAACTAAAGATCATACCGGCATGCCGAAACTCGGCAGAGATCTTAGCCGGCAGGATGCAGAAGGCCATTATCCTCGGCTCATTACGTCTACTCAGGGCACACGATTCTCGGACCCAGTAGTCACTCACCCCACGGACGTGGGGAGTGGCTGCCGGTACTACCAGCTCCCCTCTGTGAGTGTCGGAGCCACAGAGTATAAAGGGTGACTGGCTTTTATAAACTATAAAAAATAATAATAATAATAATAATAATAAGTAGTGGGGAATGAGCGGTGCTTAATTTATTGGAACTACTCGTTTCCCACCCTCAGGCAAATACAGGCCAATAAACCTGATTTAGTCCTCCTCGACCACCAACTTAGGACAATGTTTGTCATTGAATTCTCCGCCCCAGGGGAAACAAACATTGTTCTGAAAGAGGAGGAAAAACGGACTAAATATCGAGATCTTCTCTTCGAACTCCGTAGACTCTATCCGGACCACACTGTTAAACTAGTGGTTCTTATCATAGGATGCCTAGGTGGGGTGAGGCGCACACTGCTTTCGGAATTGAAGACGATACCGGCATGCCGAAACTCGGCAGAAATCTTAGCCGGAAGAATGCAGAAGGCCGTTATCCTTGGTTATCGTTACGCCTGCTCAGAGCACACGATTCGCGGACCCAGTGACCACTGACCCTACGGCGTAAGGAGTGGTCTCTGGTATTACCAGCGTACCCTCTCTGGCATCGGAGACAGAGAGAAGGGCGACTGGCTTCACAAAAAAAAAAAAAAAAATAATAATAATAATAATTATTATTATTATTGGTTGCATCGTCCAGAACTACTACCTTTCCCCTTCAAAATGCTCATCTACGATTTTTGTTATCGGAGGCTTTTTAAAAATGAATAAATCTGAAGGATTGTAAGAGTTGCTAAATGAATATCAGACATTTTAAAGTCTCTCAGTCTCAAATAAAATATGGTGACCAGATTTTTGTGTTGGACACTTCTGCTGGGAAAAAAATTGATGAGCGGGGGGAGCAGAAATCCGAAAAATCATTTCTTGATCCCAACATTTTTTGATGACCGAGAGGAAAAATTTTTTGATCACAGATAGTACTCCAAAATGCTGGACTGTCCAGCGAAATTCCGGACGTATGGTCACCCTAAAATAAAAGCCATACCTATAGGCCCTTAATCCATAAACCATAAACCAGCATACTTTACAGAGAAATGGATGGACTCCGAATACCTCGAGGACAGATTTACCCAGAAAACAGTAAAGGCGGCGATAACAAATAAAATGATAGTATGAGTCCCTAATATCAGCGGCATACAGACTGATTACTCCAGTCGAATTAGACATAAAAAATTTTGCGTACTGCGGACTTTTTTTGTGGAAGTTGTTTAAGAGGGCATAATAAGCAAGCACAGAAAACAACACCCTGCTACACCATGTGCGTCCCCTATTTTTAGGGGTTGAAACTTTGAAATTGTATTTATGTGTCCATATCTTTTTCCCTATTACCCGTAGGGCTCTTTACCAAGTTACACTTCTTGAAGATTCATCCCTCCTCTACATAATATATATATATTACACATTTGCCGTAGGACAAACGGTTTTGGCTGTACAAGGCCGGAAAGGTCGCGCTGTCCGAATGTGGAGGTTTTCTGTACAGGACAAACGGCTATTATTTCCAATCTACAATACTACACATACTAATGCCCTTAAGGAGGGATGATGATTTGTGAAAAAACTTTCATCGAATACCGCGCGGTTTTCATGATACGGGATGTTGAAATTTAAAAAAAAAAGTGAACCTACTTTTTTTCGCTCATTTTTTTTTCGTGTATGTACGACCCTAATATAAGAAAATTTACGTTGGTTTCATTTTAATACATTCACTGGTTTAGGAGCTAGACAGCAAAATATGCAAAAAATGGCCATTTTGGTATTTTTGCATTAAAAAAACCAAAACCAGTATAACTCTGATAAATGTTTTTGTTTATCCTAAAAGTCCAATTCACTGAGCATAGAAAATATGTTTTTGTATTTAAATAGGATCAACACTTATTGTGTAATAACGATTTATGTCGTGTGTTCTCCAGTCTCCCTTTCCACAATTTTTTTTTGCGGCCTTATGGTTCATAGTAGGGCAGAAAGTAATATACACGTGGGCAGGGCACATAATAGGGCTCGTAATAGGGTGTTAAAATGGGTATCTTGTTAAAATGCGATAGGACGTACCGTTTTCGAGTAAAACGCACTTGTTTGCAAAAAATTACTTCAGATTACATTTTTCATCGACTGACTAGTAAATACTCACCGCTGACTACGAAAAAATACAACTATGTGTCGCTTCTTGCTTTTTCTGTTTATGAGGGACATTGCTAATGAAAAAATGAAGGGACTCGGATGGAATAGAGGTTCTCACCTCCCTATTTGAAGGTTCACGCTTGTCTGAAATCATCATTGCAACTTATTTTGTGTCTATAACAAAATCCACAGTAATTTTACCTTCCTCGAGAAACAGTTATTATATGTCCATTTCATCGAAAAATGATTTAAAAATACAAACTCCTAAGAAAGAAAACACCAAAATGTAAAATTTATTTATCAGATCACAATTCAGAACAATAAAAACTCAAAGCAAACATAACCAAACAAGTGCGTTTTACTCGAAAACGGTACGTCCTATCGCATTTTAACAAGAGACCCATTTTAACACCCTATTATGTGCCCTATCCACGTGTATAATGCTTTCTGCCATACTATGAACCATAAGGCCGCAAAAAAAAATTGTGAAAAAGGAGACTGGAGAACACACGACATAAATCGTTATTACACAATAGGTGTTGATCCTACTTAAATACAAAAACACATTTTCTATGCGCAATGAATTGGACTTTTAGGATAAACAAAAACACTTACCAGAATTGTACTGGTTTTGGTTTTTTTAATGCAACAATACCAAAATAGCCATTTTTTGCCTATTTTGCTGTCTAGCTCCTAAACCAGTGAATGTATTAAAATGAAACCAACGTAAATTTTCTTATATTAGGGTCGCACATACATGAAAAAAAAAATGGGGGAAAAAAAGTAGGTTCACTTTTTTTTTTAAAAAGGGGTTTTCAAAATTTCAACATCCCGTATCATGAAAACCGCGCGGTATTCGATGAAAGTTTTTTTACAAATCATCATCCCTCCTTAAGGGCAATAGTTTGTGTAGTATTGTAGATTGGAAATAATAGCCGTTTGTCCTATACAGAAGACCCCCAAATTCGGACAACGCGACCTTTCCGGCCTCGTACACCCAAAACCGTTTGTCCTACGGCAAATGTGTAATTGATATATTATGTAGAGGAGGGATGAATCTTCAAAAAGTGTAACTTGGTAAAGAGCCCTACGGGTAATAGGGAAACAGATATGGACAGATAAGTAAAATTTAATAAGTAAAATTTCAACCCCCCTAAAAAAGGTGTAGCAGGGTGTAGTTTTCTGTGCTTGCTTATTATGCCCTCTTAAACAACTTTCACAAAAAAAAGTCCGCATTACGTAAAATTTTTTATGATGTCTAATTCGACTGGACTAGATCGCTCCCAGAGAAATTGATCCGGGGTTATCAGCGCGCTAACCCTATGCCAACGATGTACCTCCAGAAAAATTGATGGACTATGGATACTTCGAGGGCGCAAGATTTACCCAGAAAGGAGTAAAGACGGCAAAACAAATAAAATGATAGTACGAGTTCCTAATATCAGCCAAGTCGCTACCTATTATTATTATGAAAGAGGTGGGTTCCGACAATTTGAGGGAGAAAGAAAGATCGAACCAACGTAAAATCACTTTTCCTTGATCAGCATCCTCGAAAATGGAGGCTAAACGTCTTTAACAAGAAAAAAGAGAAACAATTGTACACCCTCTGACAGGGTAGATTCCACCTTTGAGGGAGGTTGCGGTCTACTGCCTGACATCACCTTTCACTATCCATGAAAAAACAAAGATAGTCGATGCCAAGCTGTCATATGAAGAATAAGCAAATAAGGGTGGTTTTAGGCCGTTCCAGCGCATGACTAAAATCTTTTTTCACCCTGTTGTTCGTGTTCAGCACCCTCGAAAACGGGAGGAAGATGGGTTTCATAACTTTAACACGATTTTGCTTTTTTGGAGAAAATCCCGACTCCTTACTTCCACTAAAAAGAAATTTCGGATGTGGCACTATTTTCATTGAGCCTTCTGATTTGAGTCCACGTTTTGATGTGGAGACCTGCTAAACGAGTACATTTGCCAGCAGGCGCGCAGCCAGGGGGGGGCCATGGGGCCCGGGCCCCCCCCCAAGCAGTCTTCCATGAACCAAAAAATAAAGAAGCAGTTATGAAACCTGTAAAAAGTGAAGTGTTTGGGTTGTCTAAACATGATTTTCACCCCCCGCAGTTCTAAAAAAGGGTGGTTTTTGAGAAATATATACATATATACGAATTTTAGCGCTTTTTGTCTCTTTCTCTATTTTGAGGAAAAACTATGCATTTTGGTGAAAAATGTCAAGAGAGCAAAGTAGTAGACCATAAAATTTCCTACAAATTTTGTCTCTGCCTTTTTTTTCGAATTCCGCTTAGTTTCGCCGCTAGAGGGCGTGAAAGAAATAAATATACATATAGACTTTTGCGCCTTTTTTTAGATTTTGAGCCAAAATTATGCATTTTTATGAAAAATTACATGAGATCAAAGTTGTAGAACATAAAATTCACTATCTTTAGGTATTTTCTAGTTTTTTTTTTTTCATAAAAATATATATATATATATATATTTTATGTTCTACAACTTTGATCTCACGTAATTTTTCATAAAAATGCATAATTTTGGATCAAAATCTAAAAAAAGGGGCAAAAGTCCATATGTATATTTATTTCATTCGTGCCCTTTAGCGGCGAAATTAAGCGGAATTTGAAAAAAAAATGGTAAAGACAAAATTTATAGGAAATTTTATGCTCTACAACTTTGCTCTCTAGATATTTTTCACCAAAATGCATAGCTTTTCTTCAAAATAGAGAAAAAGACGAAAAAACGCTAAAATTCATATATATATATGTATATATTTCTCAAAAACCACCCTTTTTTTTAACTGCGGGGGGTGAAAATTATGATTAGACAACCCAAATACTTCTAGCAAAATGCACATATTATCTAGTAGAGGAGTCTATACACATCCGTTTTTAACCATTTTCTGAAAAGTTTTCCTCAACCTCTGGGGAGGCCGGTTCTATTGCCCCCCCCCCAGATGAATTTTCTGGCTGCGCCACTGTTTGCCAGTTAACTAAAATGACAAAATTTGTCGCAAGAAAACTTTAGCGACGTTTATATTTCCCATTTGTACACGCTAACAAATTAAAATAATTTCATATTAATTCCACCCTCAGACATTTAAAATGTCAAAAGGACACTACTGCATAACAATCTTCCAGGCAAAGCACGCCAGAGTAACACAATCTACCGTTCACAGCACGTAGAGACGTAAATGTCACAATAAACCTCATCGAGATACTGCACTGCTACATTTTTCCTCAGATCGAATAAGTTCCAGCCAGGAAGTCGTCCTCTAACCGGAAGTCCCATAATGTAAGACAGTTGACAACTGCAACGATAACATAGGTAGGCCAAGGTCGAGATAGTTGCGTTGCGTGTAAGTTTGAGATTCATAAAATACTAGTAGGTTATTTATTAGATGGAGTAACTCTAGGGTTCGCGTGCGACAATAATGATTCGGAAACTTTTTAAGAATGAAACTGATAATAATAGAAGCAATAAAACTAGCAAGGAATTTTATGACGCAGGTATTTATGTATATCCTTATTGTAGGTATGTGAGATGGTTTATCAGCGCGGGGTATCTCGGTGTTCTTGTTGCGGATGGGGTAAATAAGATGTCTCGTGAAATATTGTAGCCCAGGCTAAGATTAGTAATATAGTATAAATAAGACACTAGGGGTCAGGACCGGTTTTAAGCAGTTTTTATGGGATTGGTGCGAAATTGTTATAATGCCGAATGACTTCTCCTTTGCTCCTTTATTATACTCTTCGCAAAAACGAAGAGTATATTGTATTTGATCGGCACATTTCTAAAATCGTAAATATCGCTCGTAGAGAAAAAATTTTCATATCATTGTGTTAGTGAACGAATTCTGAACAACTTTCAAAATGTCCGTCTGTCCGTCCGTCACGTTTCTTGTAAGCACGATAACTTGAGAAAGAAAAATCCGATTGTATTGAAATTTAGAAAGTAAGTTAGTGTTAGCTAGAGAAAGAACCCTATTGTTTTTGAAGAAAATCGATCAGTAAATAAAAAAGTTATTAATTATTTAATTAAAAAAAAAATTCTCTTAATTTTTGTCGCTTGTACTAAAATGGAAATCTTGAGAAATATTATTTCCATAATATATTTTTTTTTGTTTATGAATTTTACTAATATACAGGGTGTCCCGAAACTCCCGCCTTTCCCTTTAGGTGCTAATTCTCCATGCAAAAATAGTAAGAAAAGTTCCTATAAACATGTGTCCGGAAATGCTTCCTAAGGGAGCTACGGCCCTCTAAGGATGGCACAAAAATAGGTGTACTAATTATCTCAGAAATGATTTGGGGCAACTTTATGAAACTTGGTTAACTTTTTTCGATTAATAAAAGTTATTGTTTTACGCCTACTTTAAAAAATAAATAATGCGCATTTAGCAAGCGAATACGCAATATTTCGTTTAGACCACTTTTACTCGAAAACGGCTTGCCATATGGCTAATTGTAAAGAGGCCTTTTTTATGCAGAATTAACCAGGAAATCATAATCAGGGATTAAAGTACTAAAAATGTCAAATGGAAAATTAATATGTAGAAACAAAGAACACCGACCTCTCGTTTCTCCGCCCCTGGATAAAATTAATTTTGGCTAATACTGTAAAACAATAACCTTTAATAATCAAAAAAACGTAACCAAGTTTCATAAAGTTGTCCCAAATAATTTCCGAGATAATTAGTAAAAACACCTATTTTTGCGCCATCCTTAGAGGGCCGTAGCTCCCTTAGGAAGCATTTCCGGACACATGTTTATAGGAACTTTTCTTACTATTTTTGCATGGAGAATTAGCACCTAAAGGGTAGGGTGGGAGTTTCGGGACACCCTGTATATTTCATAGAAGTACGAGTTGAAATACCTATGTATGATTGTCGAAAGATATATATCACAGACAATCAGTTTTTCTAGCAATAGCTGGTGGCGCAGCGGCTACAGCTTTGCGTATAACCGGCCCTTGAACGGGTTCACGGCGGGTTGTCTTGAGAATTTGCTGAACTCAAGCCCGCGCTGCTTGCTCATAGGCGACCTTAACGCGCGACATCACGCATGGAACTGTAATCGCAATAATGCAAACGGAAACATCCTGTACGATTACGTGAGTAATCATAACGTCGTGTTGCAGTATCCGGACGATCCCACACATTTTCCGGATAACGGTACAACACCTTCCACCCTCGACATAGTGGTCAATAAGGGTGTGAGGAACTCCACGCCATCCGTGACGCTGGAGGAACTCGCATCCGACCACAATCCAATTCTCCTAGAATTGGATAACATGTCGAGGGAAGACATGATACGCAAGATCACATCTTATAGAGACGCCAATTGGCGTCTCTATAAGACACACATAAACACTCACCTAACACTTGCAAACAATATCACTACAGCCGCCGAACTGGAAAATGTAGTGGGCGAGTTCACAAGGATGCTACAAGACGCCAAGCAGAGTGTTGCAACAACTATAACGATTAATCCGTACAAGGACCGACTCGACGCAGCGGTCATACAAGACATACGCGAGAAAAATCGACTGAGACGGCTTTGGCAGCGAAATCGCGATGTCGACGCTAAGGTCGAGATGGGTAGGCTGCAAAGACAGATCAGGACCGCCATCAATACCGCAAAAAACCGGAAATGGCGGGATAGGCTGGAAGCGTTGAATCCTCAAGACAACTCGCTGTGGAAGCTGTCGAGGGCCATGAAAAATACGCGAGAGGCCATACCCGCCTTAACAACACCAAACGGACAGACGTCAATGACAGACTCACGAAAAGCAAACGACTTAGCTGACCAATTCCAAAATATACATAACATACAAATACCAAACAATCCGGAACACGACCGCATCGAAAATGACGTAAACGAACTGATTGGCCATGACATCCAATTGACGAGACGCGAATTTCTAAAAGTCATGGCCAAGCCCTCGGAAGTTGCGAGCATTGTACGGACTCTACCAAACAACAAGGCCCCGGGTACAGACGGCATCGAGTATAGGCTACTCAAATATCTCCCGAGAAAAGGCATTGTACAATTGACATACATTGTCAACGCGATCCTGCGACGGCAACACTGGCCCAGCCAGTGGAAATGCGCCGTGGTCGTGCCAATTCTAAAGCCGAACAAGAACGCGAAGCTCGTCGGCAGCTATCGACCGATCTCGTTGCTGTCGGCGATCTCCAAGTTGGTGGAGAAGGTCATCCTGATCAGGATGAACTTCACATCGACGACGAGTGCCAGTTCGGCTTCAGACGGGGCAGGAGCACCGTGCAGCAGGTCGTCAGGATCGTGAACGACGTCAAGGTGCAATGCAACCTCGGGAAGAGCACCGTCATGGTGCTCCTCGATATTGAGAAAGCCTTCGATACCGTATGGATCCCGGGGTTACTCTACAAACTAAATTCATTGGACTTCCCAACGCACATCACAAAACTTATTCACTCCTTCCTGTCTGGTAGATCGTTGGAGGTCAGGGTGAATAATAAACTATCAACTCGGCGGGACATTCGCGCGGGCGTCCGGTCCCCCAAGGGTCGTGCCTGTCTCCAAAGTTGTTCAACTTGTACGTTTCCGACTTCCCGGAGTTCCCGAATTCGAACCTTGCCAAGTACGCCGACGACACAGCCATGTACGTGCATTCGCATAACGCGCAGGCGGCTAATATGCTGCTGAAAGCGCACATGGCCCGTGCCACGGCGTATTACAACAAGTGGAAAATTCGGATCAACGCCGAGAAGTCAGAGTCGATTCTGTTCACGCGCCGCTTCACAGAAAACCGGATTCTAACACCACTTTCGATCGAGGGTAGAGAAATTCCAATTAAGCGGTGCGTGAAGTATTTGGGGGTGAACCTGGACAAAAGACTGACGTTTAATACACACATTAACGAGACGATACGCAAAGTCTACTCCATGTCCAGGAGTCTGTATCCGCTCCTGGCACGGGGCAGCGGACTCAACAGGACTAATAAAAAGTTGTTGTACACGATGGTAATCAGGCCGGCCATCACATACGCGGCGCCGGTGTGGTGCAGTATCCCGGTCACGACAATGCGGAAGTTAAGAGTATTAGAACACAAATTTATGCGCCTCATTTCAGACTCAGGTAGGTACACCTCCCTCAGAAATCTCTATGCACGTTGCCACGACATAACCCCACTAGCGGACTACGTCCAAGAAACTTCGCAAAAATTCTACCAGTTTAAACTGGACGGTAGCCCGCTTACCCGCAACATTACCCGAATCAGACAGCATAATGCCATACTTTTCGATATAAGACACCCCCTACCGTACCAGGCATTGCCTATCTTCCGGCAGCTTCCCTAGCCACACTTCCTTCTACGAAAACCTAACCCTACTCTATTATTTATCTTTCCTCAACTTTAACTTTCCAACCCCTTCTTTATGTTTGTACAATTTTGTTCTTTTAACCTTTTTGTTCCCTTTTTGTCTTTCTAAATTCCATCTAGGCCGATAACATCCTGTAAATCCAAACTTTTTAAATTCAACCCTTTTAACTACCCCACCTTCCTTGACGGCGATCAGACCACAAGGACGCCATTTGCTCGAACGGGTTTTTTCGTTTAATTCTGTTTTCCCGTATCAGCAACCAAAAATTTGTAAGTGCAGTGCAAGTGTTAGTTTTAAGTATTTTATTCATTAGTTTTAGGCTCGTGCGAGCACATTCCCTAATTTTAACCTAGTTTTAAGTCTGCCTAAGGCGGACAGGTGTCCTAGCTGCAACAAGCATTATCGTTAAACCAAATCGGACCCGCCTCGTCCAACCACACATTTTCCACGACGCTACGCGCCGGGCCGGGATCCGAGGAGGTGCATTCTTGTAACAAGAAATGTCAAATAAATTTGTTTTGTTGTTGTTGTTGTTGCTTTGCGTTGCAATCCAAAGATCCCGTGTTCGAATCTCACACAGGTTGGATATTTTGTTTTCATTTTTTTTTTTTCATATAATTTTTTTCACAACAAAGATGGTACACAAAATTTAGGATGTCCAAAAACTAACATTTACAAGAAAACTGCGAAGAGTATCCTATAGAATGTGTAACAATTATATATAAAAAGCTCAGTAAATTGGCGAAGAGTACGTTTTTAGCTTGTTTTCTTTATATATGATTAGTCGCGTCAAGATAGATGTTTTCTGAGAAGTTTTCTGGCAAAGGATTAATCGGCCTAATTTTTTTTGCAAATTGTTTACTGAAGTCAAAGTTAAAAAAAAACAAGCCGCTGGGACCTTTTTCATTTTGTTATTAATAAAAACAAATTTAAGCACTAAACAAAGTAATTGAATTTGTTAATTTGCTATCTCGGAAACTATTTGAGAAAACCGATTGAAAATGTATACTCGGGGGATTTTGAGGTCGCGGATTACAATTTTGAAAATAGGAAAATTTAAGATGGCTGATCCAAAATGGCGGCTATGAAGTATAAAAATGAGATTTTCTATCTTAACTTTACATTTTTGAGAAAAATTACAATAAAAAAGTGTTTAGAATGCCATTTTGCACCTAAATATACGATTTATGAGTAACTCTCCTTCACTCTAATTGAGGGTTAACCTTAGTTTATTTAAATAAAGTAATAATTTTTTTAAATATTCGGGTAAATCACTCAATTTTTTTTTTGTAATTTAATTACCCGTTACTTAATTAATTTTACTGTTAATTAGTTCAAAGGGCATACAAATTTTAAATACAGCCCGCTTTCTTGATCCCGGGATTTACATACAGTAAAGACACTCTCCTTAGTACCTCCTTAATATTAGTAGTCCCAGCGCCAGCGGCCAGTTTTTTTCTTTTTGCCAATGTTCCTTAGACCTCGATAGACAATTTGGAAAAAAAAATATTCCGATTGGTCCTTTGTCAGAAAACATCTCAATTTTTAATCATTTAATTTTTGGGAAACAAAAAAAAATGTAAATCTGATTGCAGACTTTCGATGAATCGAAGTGTCCTGTTTATGTTTCCAGAAATTATGACAGGGCACTGTAGATATACATATACTCATATTCATAAAACGCTCAGGGCTAGTGGTTAGAACAAGCAGATTTGGCCATATTGTTGCCAGCCAGGATGATTAAGTCAAATACAGGTTGCCCGAAAAGTAATAATTATTCATGGTATTGAGTTTTCACTGTTTTGAGTTTTTTTGTGATTTTATGTATATAATTGCCAAATGCCGATTTGCCGAATCGGCTTCAAAGTTGGGGGCTGTGACACCCCTCCATACCCCCCTCTATATCCGGCCCTGACTAGCGTGGTCCTTAGCTACACTTGACGATATTTTTTCTTACAATTTTTTCGGCATCACACTCTAAGTTTTTCCAATTATTTAAAAAATGAAGTATACAAAATTTTAACTTGATCGGATAACGCTAACCCGTGCCTCAAGGCAATTAAAACTCACCATCAGACGCAATTTACATCGATATTTTTTTCTTACAATTTTTTTGGCCTCACCCCCTAAAGTGGTTCCAATTAAAATTCACCATCAGACGCAATTTTCTTTTATTTTCAAGTATCTCGTGCACTATTGATTAGATCGAAATGTTATACATACATAATTGGAAGAAAATTTATTTTTATAAAACGTCATTTCTTTGCATTTTTCTCATTTGGTTGCTATAAACAGGCACCAAAACATTCATGTTCTCGTTGAAATGACAGGATATACGTTTTGTGTCCCATGAATTAATCGAATTAGCTTCCCCTTATTGTAAGGAATGTCTTATAGCAACACGCGGTTGTCTGTTAAGCGTACGACTTCAACAAACTCTTTTTCATTATAGTACAGTCATTTGGTAGTTTGACTTGGAAAGTTTTCCGGAAGTTTTGAAAATTGGTGATTTTATAGATTTCGATGTGCTCTTTCCGAATTTCTACTTTGCCACCTCGTATCTTTGCCGCTCCCGCAGCCATATTGGAAAAATGGCGCCTAAAAACTGTTTTTTGACAATATATCCTTTCCGATTCGTTTTACGATAAAAACAGTTATATAATAAATTAAACTAGAGAAAATTTCCTATAATTTTTTTGACAACCTTTTTTTTTGTAAAATGAATAGTTTTAGCGTACGAGCGTCGCAAAATCTACTCCAACATGCGTTTTGGCCAAAAAACTCATTTCTACACCACCATGAGGTAAAGTAAGTGGCGCGTTTTTTTATCGTGGTATCCCCGGTAGGCCTAATCCACATGCAATGCACTATTCCAAAATTTAGTGCATTCTCCTTTGCTTCGCTGTTCTTGATGGACCAGGTGTTGCAAGTTCATCGTCTTCAGTACCGATCAAAACGTCACAGATAGAAATTTCATCCACATCATCCGCGATGGGATTATCAGTTTCATTGTAATCCTCTTCGTCCTCGATTTCATCATACGTTTGCTCGAGATCAGTCTCCGTTTCTTCCTCTTCGTCGCTATCTTGTGATGGAATTTGCAAATTATTACAGGTACCACTACAATTCGTGCATATAACGGAACACTTTAATCCAGCCCTTCTGCAACCGCAGGCTTCCTCACACCTTTTTGCATTTGCAAGAAATAAGTTTTAACAAGGTTTCCGGAGCTGGGGGCTCGAGTGTGGTGACAGGAATTATCCCATTATTATTTCTTTTCCATCCCCATTGCTCTGCATTTTCTTGATTCCCATACCACTGCTGAACCTGGTAATAGGTTCGGAACGAATGTTGTGCTGCTGCTTCTGTTGGCGGTAGCCATGCAATATTAAATTTATTTTTATATGCTGATTTTTTGAAGCATGCATATCTATAGTTTTTTTGACGACATATTTTTCATACTTTTCACACCACTGTAATCGTACAATGCAACAAGGAAGCGTTCTCCATCTTTAGCAATGATCTCTGGATCAGAATTTGGGTTTTTGATAACCTCATTTAAATCTGGATTTTTTCGCTAAAACTATTCATTTTACAAAAAAAAGGTTATTAAAAAAATTATAGGAAATTTTCTCTAGTTTAATTTACTATTAACTGTTTTTATCGTAAAATGAATCGGAAAGGAGATATTGTTAAAAAACAGTTTTTAGGAGCCATTTTTCCAATATGGCGGCGGGAGGGGCAAAGATACGAGGTGGCAAAGTAGACATTCGGAAAGAGCACATCGAAATCTATAAAATGACCAATTTTCAAAACTCCCGGAAAACTTTCCAGGTAACCTCTTTTTTGAGCACCAAATGACTGTATTATTAGTCGCTTTTTAACAAAAACGATTCCCTGCGATATTAATATTTTGCCAAAAAGTCTGGCTATTAACATGTAATAAAAACATTGTCCTGAGGTAGAGCCTTATATTCGAGATAGAGATGTCTATAAAAAACATTTGAAAGTACAGCTAAAAAAGAACAGAACTTTTGAGGAAAATTAGATAAACTCTCATTTTTTGGTCACGTCAACCAAAGAGTGGACAATATAAAACAGTTTCAGGAAAACTAGATAGCAAAAAGCGAAGAGACCGATCTGCTGAACGTTGTGCTGATATCAGCAAGGAGCTGATGGGAAAAGCTTTGGAAAGGTTGTGCGGCACTGACAATGTCCGGTGATGATCCCCTACTAAATTCATAAAGCTACTCTAGTGTAAGGTGAACAAAAGTTGGTAACATTTTTTTTAACCGACTTTATATTACGAGAATATTCGAACTGTAGCGGTTACGCGCGGATTTTCATGAGCCCAATGGTGGTTATTATGGCGATTAAAAATTCTGGCACTGCTTAATAATAATAATAATAATAATAATAATAATAATAATTCTTTATTCTCAATTAATTGTATAAAAGAAAAAATAATACAAGTAATTGTAGAGAGCGTCAGGTTAAGAACAAACAATACATGCACAAAGTTATATAATATACATACAAATATTACATACACAACGATTATTGTATATAACGTCATTGGACAACATATATGTGTATAATACACATAAAACAAAACAAACACAGTTAAAGGCAACTTAAGTTTAACGTTAATTAAAGAAAAATTCTTCAAGAGTGTAACAGTTTTTATCAATAAGTAAGGTTTTGAGCTTTTTCTTGAAAATAATAATGTTTTGAGAATTTTTTATCTCAGTTGGCAAAGCATTGAATATTTTGCAACCGTTAAAGTAGATACTTTTTTGATACCGTGCTGTCGAATGTTGATCAGGTATAAGATTATTTTTAAATCTTGTGGAGTAACTGTGGCCAGTCAGATATTTTTGAAATGTTTGCAAATTTTTATAAACAAAGCAGCCCAGTTCATAAATATATGTACCAATTAGTGTTAAAATTTTTAAATCTTTGAATGCTGTTCTGCAAGATTCTCTTTTTGACACCTTAGTTAATATTCGCAGTGCATATTTTTGTAGGATAAAGACACGTTGAGAGTAACTACTTATTCCCCAATTAATGATACCATATCGCATCTGAGAGTGAAAGTTTGCATAATAAAGACTAATTACAATATTTTGACTACAGTGGTTTACTAGTGATCGCAACGCATAGCAACAAGTGCGTAGTTTATTACACAATTCATCAATGTGAATATCCCATTTTAAGCCAGAGTCAAAAGTGACTCCTAAAATTTTACCTGAGTTATGCATGTTGAACAGGTTAGAATTTTGGATATTTAAATTAGCTTGCGAAATTTGTTGCTTGAAAAGTATCGAGGTGGTTTTTTGCTTATTTAAATTGATTAGGGTTTTTTCAGACCAGAGAATGCATTTTTTATATATTTTTTCTGCCAAATTTATTGCTTCCGTGCCGTTGCTTTTCGTGATTAGAAAATTTGTATCGTCAGCATAACATACTATTTGTAAACTCTCAATTGGCTTTAAAAAATAAACTAGATCATTAGCAAAAATAATGTATAATAGAGGGCCCAGGATGGAGCCTTGTGGGACACCCTGGGTTACCTTCCTGGGTTCACTTTTGACATCATTGATTTGAACAACCTGATCTCGATTGCTTAGGTATGATTTTATAAATTTTAATGGAGGCCCTCTAATTCCATACCTGCATAATTTTTCTAAAAGCAATTGATGATCTACGCAATCGAAAGCCCGGGAAAAATCAATGAATAGACCAAGTGGGCACATTTTTTTGTCAAGTCCATTTACAATTTCTATATAAAGACTACTTAAGGCCGTATCCACACCTCTGTTTTTTACAAAACCATGTTGTTCCGGTGAGATTATTTTATTACGTATGCAAAAGGTTGCTAGTTGACCATTTACGGCTGACTCGTATATCTTGGAGAAGCTTGATAGTAATGTAATAGCTCGATAATTTTCGTACAAGTTGTCGTCACCTTTCTTATATAAAGGACTAACCACTGAGAGCTTTAATTTTTCGGGGAATACTCCTTGTTCAAGTGATAAGTTTATCAGATACGATAAGGGCTGACAGATAAGATATTTACAATTTTTTAATAAATTATTTGATACATTATCGTAGCCACTAGAATTAGATGGTTTGAGATTGTTTATTATGGCTACTACATCCTGTTCATTTAAAGGTGAGAGAAAAAAGGAAACATTACCCAAAGGCACATTCGCATTCAAGAATTCAAAATCTCTTTTTTGATTATTAGCTACTAAATTGGTCGTAAAATGTTTATTGAAATTATTTGCAATTTCATTATTGTTTAACTTAACATTATTTTCCACAATATTTATTTCCCTTTTGGAGTTTTGTTTTCCCTGTATTTTTTTTATAATATGCCACATAGTTTTTGTTTTATTATTCGACTGATTAATTTTGTTATCGTAATATTCCTGTTTTGCTATACGTAGTTTTTCTTTGTACTGATTATTTAGGTGTTTACTATAGTTTTTTAGTTCAGGATGTTTTT
Source organism: Rutpela maculata (assembly GCA_936432065.2). Taxonomy (NCBI): domain Eukaryota; kingdom Metazoa; phylum Arthropoda; class Insecta; order Coleoptera; family Cerambycidae; genus Rutpela; species Rutpela maculata. The sequence goes on from OW386289.2 coordinate 7,355,758, forward strand.
GTGCTAAATCCGAAAATAGTTGAACTTTATTTTTTAAATCATTTACTGCATCTGTTATCCACTCTTGATTAGAATTTTTCTTTTTTTGTACAAAACGAATCATAGGAAATAACAATTCAAAATAGTAAGTGATTATATTACTAAAAATTTCAAATGCAGAATTCGAATTACTTCCCGAATAAACATCATTCCAAGTTTCCTGTTCTAAATAGTTGCAGAATTTAGATATATTATCGGAGTTAATTTTTCTTCTATACATATATGTTTTAGTTTTTATACTTTTACTTTTATGTGATTCTATAGAGAGAAATTGGGAATAATGATCAGATAAATGTAAATTGACATTATTTATCACATATTCTGTATCGTAAGGACCAATAAAAAAATTATCTAAGCAAGTATTTGTGATGGGGGTTACTCGAGTCGGACTATTTATTGTTATTTCAAGACCAAAGGAGGTCAATAAGTCAGTAAGTAAGGATACATTATTATTATGTACATTAAAATTAATATTAAAATCCCCTCCTATGACAACATATTTTTTAGACTTGAAAATTGCATGAAGTAAATCGCAAAATAATTCCAAAAAGGCATTAAAATTTCCTGTTGGTGCCCTATATATGACAACAATAATTATATTGCGGTTGACTAGCTCAATACAGGAACATTCCAAAATACCTTCCTTACAGTACTCACTTACGTTTATCATTTTTACATTAGTGAGGTCTCTTTTTAAATAAATGGCTGTTCCACCATGACTAGCAATCTCACGGCAATAGAAGGAGTGCAAGGTGTAATTACTGATAACAAACAGTGAGATTTGCTCCTTTGATTGCCAGTGTTCAGTGGCTAAAAATACATCAACATTGTAATTAGCTAAGATTACTTCGATCTGCAAAATTTTATTAGAGAGACACTGTACATTTTGATGCATAATATTTAAATTATATTTTATATCTGACTGATTATTCGAATTTTGAATATTTAATTTACCTACATTTGAATTATTTGATATTACAGTGGTAGCATCATTTGGGATAAACGAGGGTATAAAAAATTGTTTGTAATCCTGAAGTCACGTAGCATGTCAGTTTGTACAATATTATTGACCCTGATATCTACCGGGTCATCAGTTGCACTAATCTGAATAACCTGTGTTGAGTTTTCAGGATAATCCTGTTAAGTCCACTTGTGTGACCAAAGGAATGTTTTCACTGTAATTAGGGTTGATCTCCATTAACGCATCACTATTTATAAACACAAGATTTTTATGAACGTACTTTGCCGTTCTTATTATATTCATAATATTTTTACTTGTTTCACTTTTACTAAAATGGGTATAATGGTTTTTATTCACGTTTAATATACTTAGTTTTCCAGGTACACACTTGTTTAGTTTTGTGATCACTTCAAATAATTTGTTATTAAACTTATAGATAAATTTGTTTAAATATCGGTTTTTCCCTAATGGTACAGTAGCAATTGTGATATTTAATCTCGCGCATAATTTTATTTTACCACAAAGGTCTCTAAAAAGTGGGTATTTATTCTTTTTATTAAAATTGTTTGAGCCGGCTAAGATAACAACATGATCATTGGTCGAAAAGTTTTTGGTCAGAGGGTCAATATTTTCAATCACTTGTTGAAACGTTGCACCAGGTTTTACGACTGACTCCACTTGGAAATTGCGCATATCTGATTTTCTTGATAGTATTGCATTAATGTTATAACCAAAATCGTCACTTAATATTAAAATTTTATCTTTCTTGAGTTCACCTTGTAAGGGCATCTGTGGATGGATCTGTGGATATGGACCTCGTCTGTCCATATAATTGTTCCTTCAAATCCTGGCACTTCTAGTGATGCCGCCGAGATGAGACATTTCTCGGTCTCGTCTCGTCTCGTCTCGATTTGTCGAGACGAGGCCAAATTTTTTTCTCGTCTCGAAAAATCGAGACGAGACGAGAATTTTAAAGTCGAGGTCTCGCCGAGGCGAGACGATAAGAGATCGAGAATTTCTCGACTTTTTCTATTGTAAAATTGTTCTACATTTGACCTTCAAATGAATAATATAAACTTGAATTAATTTAAGAATATAAATATATACAAAAATTAATAATACAGACTCATCAATCACGTGTGTATCGTATTACGCCCTGCCATTTTTTACTGGTGGTACGTCTTGGAAATGAATATAATTTAGGCAAGTGTAATGTTGCCAACTTCCGTATTTCTTAGAAATGGTTGTTCGAAATTTTTTAATTAATCTTATTTTACTTACTTACTATAGAAACTAGCAACAACGTATATATTTTCAGTATAATATGAACTTGATTAATTTAAATTATTAAATCTTATATCTTCTTAGGGTATAGAGGCAAAAAAGAAATGTTAAAATATGGAGAAAATTAAAATTCACAATATTTCAAATAGTTCTTTTAGTTGTAAAACGTTTAAAAATTAAACAAAAGTCAAATATTCATATAAATTGAAGTGTAACTTTATAAACTAAATAACTAAATAGAGAATTCACTTGTAAAAAAAAGGAAAAAAATGAGAAATTTCACATTTGTCGGGACGAGACGAGATGGCTGAAAGATCTCGTCCCGACAATGTCGATACGAGACGAGAAAAACCAATTTCTCGTCGAGACGAGTCTCGCGGAAACACTAGGCACTTCATTGCATTAACGCAAAAACCACTGACAAAAATCGAGACGTTTTTGAAAGTCGTTTGGGTATAGATGGTGACTAATCCTAATTTTGAAGGGTTTGGATTTTTTTTAAGCAACGCAAAGCAGTTGTTTTTTGAGATTCCTAAATTTTCCTGTATTTTGAGAGGCGGTCTATTAGGATTTTCTCTTTCAGTTTCCAAAACAATATTTTCTACAGCTTCTCTACCTGCTTTATTATATATTTTTGCTCCAGGTTTTACAAATGATCCAAACTCTTTTAAATTTTGTTGTAGCCTTTTGAATATGTTTATGTCTGGCTGTCTCTTTTCTGGATATCTAAAAATATTGTTTAGACGGCACTTTTGGCACAAAGTTTTGCTGTCTATTACTTACCTATTAAAATAAAGCTCGGAAGCTAAATTTGAATCTTCTCCGCATTCTATAAAAACTTAATCATATCATATTTTTCACCATTACTAAATTGAACCATTTTTAACAATGCTCACTCACAATTAACTCACCAATTAGTTTTTGTAGTTTACTTTTTCCTATTTTTGGCAAAATTATCTTATATTATAAGAAGTGTTGTTGTTGTTAAGAGTTTTTCATGGCCTCCTCACAAATATATTAAATTTTTTGAAAATTAACCAAAAAAACAAAAGTTATCTCTATATCTCGAAAACTGAGGCTTGCATAATTTTCTTCTTATCAGCAACGGATTCTATTCAAAAAAGTGCCTCAATTTTCGATTCGACACATGGTATTTGAGATATAGAGGTCATCCAAAAATGCCAATTTTCCAAAAACGCTCTGTAGCTCGGTAGTCAAAAAAATAGACGATCGCGGTTTGCGCCATTGTTTGTTTCTCGAAAACCGAGCTCAGGAAACCTGATTTTTGTCTAACTGCCAAAATTTTAGAGAAAACCCCAAGTCCCATCTAATTTGGTCCACCCTATATATGTGGAATAGTTTTCAAATTAGTTGAATAAAATGTAATTCTTTTTTAATATTGTTATTTCTTTATTTTGTACGAAAGCTCTGAAGGGTCACATTATAATTTTTTTAAAAGTTGAAATTTCAACTTTTTTCTTGAAATTTCAACTTTTTTTCTTGAAATTTCAACTTTTTTCTTGAAATTTCAACATTTTAGAAAATCGAAATTTTAACTTTTTTCTTGAAATTTCATCTTTTTTACTGATGAGATTTCAACATTTGCTGCTGATACGGCAGTCTCAACTCAGTGTTGCCAGATCTACTGTTTTGTTTGCAACTTGGTCTACTGTTACACTGTTCTTGGGCGGATATTTACTTCATTTTTAAAATAATGGGAAGAGAAAAAATTTTAAATGCGCTAGTATAAAATTAAATAACCATAACCCTGAGCTCTGTCTTCATGCGATCTAATTTGCTGACAATAGTGGTAATCATGACCTTCAAACACAAATAAAATATGGTTAGTTGATTAAGTGCTTTTATACATTATTAAAAATGAAACTGAAATTTTAAGAGTAGATATGCCAAGTGCGGACAATTTTCAGAAAATCGGGGCAGCTACTTTACATTTTAATTTTTATCATTATATTTTCTAGTTAAGTAAGTTACAGACATACAATAAACTTCAATTAGTTAATAGTTATTAATTATATAAGGGGATTAACATTAACAAGCCTTTAATCTATGAGAAAAAATGTGCACTCGAGGCGCAGCCGAGAGTCACATTTTTTCGAGTAGATTGAAAGGCTGTTAATCCCCTACCACGTTTTATCCACGACCACGACCAAATTAGGCTCGTGAAAGCCGTATGAGAACAGGTGAAAAAATCTGATTTTGAAAAACGTCAGATTTGACAAGTTTATTTTGATTAAGAATCTTTTGATTTTGAGAAAAAAACAGAAGGTCTTTGAATCGTTTCTGTGACATGAGTTTGTTTATTAGTTGACAAAAGCGAAAAAATTTGCAAAGTCGACAGAAAAAATGTGTGGATAAAGTAAAAAAATATTTTGAGGTTTCTGGTTCTTGTACACACACTAAATCACATTTTTTTTCATCCCCTTTAATAATGGGGTGGGGGTGGTAATGGGGGTGGCTAATTCCAACATTTTTTTTGAGACCTTAGCTTCTCTTGTCTATATTAAATATCAATTTTATGAACTCTTACTTGCTTGATTTACCTATTTACTCCAAATTTACCCCAATTTATCCCCCAACCCTTCGACGGAACAAGATGAAAATATAATCTAGTTCTAGATCTCGTTAAAGTACATATGTGTACCAAATTTCAAGTCAATATCTCAAACGGTTCCAGAGTAAACGTGCACACAAAAAAAGTTACAGACCGACAGACAGAAATTTTTTTTTCGCTCAAACTTGAAATCTCGACGTTTCATGACATTCTAAGCCTATTTGAACAATAAAAATTTTTAAAAATTTTTTTGTCGTTACTATACTTCCACTGGATGTGGAAGTAAAATAAGAAAGTTTACAGGAATTTACAGGAGTCTGATACCCCATTCGGGGATACACTGTATAATGATATTATAATATATAATTTGTTCACTGAAAAAACCGCTGTCCAAGGAATCAATACTTCCACATCCAGATTTTCTATCCAAGTCACTTACAACGAAAAAATTTTGTATGTGGAAATAATTGTTTATGGAACTTTAATAATATAGTATTTGAAATCCTCTACCCAAAAAACCCATAAAACGGTACCCCACATCAGTAGTGGGGTGGGGGTGGTGATAGGGGGGTGGTAGTGGGTGTGGATCACAGTCATTAAACCATACGGTTGTCTCAATCAGCAGCTTGAAGGCGAGAGAGACGCGGGGGGCGGGAAATAGAATGAAAGAGACAGACATATCTGATTTCCGTGCAAAAGACAGAGACAAAGATGCTTGTAGTGTCTACAGGTGACGTAGGCTGTAGACCCTACCGTAATCTCTGTCTCTGTCTTCTGCACGGAAATCAGATATGTCTGTCTCTTTCATTCGATTTCCCTCCCCCCGCGTCTCTCTCGTCCTAAAGCTGCTGATTGATGTAACCGTATCGTTTATTGACCGTGGGTGTGGATGAAGTAAAAAAATATTTTGAGGATTCTGGTTCTTGTACACACACTAATTCACAATTTTTTTTCATCCCCTTTAATAATGGGGTGGTAATGGGGGTGGCTAATGTCAAAATTTTTTTTGAAACCTTAGCTTCTCTTGTATATACTAAATACCAATTTTATGGACTCCTACCTACTTGATTTATGTATTTACCCCAAATTACGCCCCAACCCTTCGACGGAACAAGAAGAAAATATAATCTAGTTCCAGATCTCGTTAAAGTACATATGTGTACCAAATTTCAAGTCATTATCTTAAACGGTTCCAGAGTAAACGTGAGCACAAAAAAAAAGTTACAGACAGACCGACAGACAGACAGACATTTTTTTTTCGCTCAAACTTAAAATCTCGACGTTTCATGACATTCTAAGCCCATTTGAACAATAAAAATTAAAAAAAAATTTTTGTCATTACTTCCACTGGATGTGGAAGTAATAATGCCACAGGGTTAATCGCGATAAATTTTTTATATATTTCTACATTTCTACCCCTTTTAAACGAACGGGGAACTTTTCCGGAGTTAAAACCTGTTCCAGTAGACTAATCTTCACAAATGGATAAAAAATGGTAAAAACGTCACTTTTGAAATATGTTTTAAAACACCGCTGTGCTCTATAAAAAAATAGGCATTGTCATCAAGCCCATTGTCACAAAAAAAAATTAAATTAACCTGATTGTATAAAGTACAACGATAAGAAACAAGCTATAATAAGCAACAGAACCTTCTAATTGCATTAATCTCTTTCACGCGTATCTGTATTCAATTGGCCCAATTTTTGGCGCTATAATTATAATAAAATTAATGTTACGGTGATACTGGCAAGCTACCAACTTTACAAAATCGTCTGACTCGAACTTGTTAAAGTTTATACATTGTTTACATAAAATTATGCCATAATTCGCGAAAACTCTGTCGTAATGCAATTCCATATCAACATAAATAATACATGTCATGGTATTAAAGTTTAAAGTTTTATTCCTCGTTAACCACATTGCATGACGGTGGGCTATTTGTAAGGATGAATTAGTTATATTGTAATTTTCATTAATGTAACGAGTTCCAAGCCACAGCGGTAGTTAGTGGGTAAATATAGATAATTCGGTTTATGAAGTTCGGGCAAACTAAAATAACCACCTTATTTGAGGCCGTAAATCTAAACGTAAATTAGACATGAAATGATAATTTAATTACCTGCATTGTTATTAAATAATTTGTAATTTTTATACATGACAATTTAGTTAAAAACTACCAAAGCTTAGATAGTCCAGGAAGTTTAGCATTTCACATCGGAAAAATTTTTAGTGAGACATAAATTGGTGTACACGTACCTTTCAGCTCCCCAGACAATCTGTGAAAAGTCCCAAAGATTCCGGTGTATGCATAACTTTTGACAGCGAAAACGGTCAAAAAATTTCGGTTATTTGCCAATATCTTCGTTTCCATCGGTCCTACGGCTATGAAGTGTACTTATAAAAAAGAAAGACCGGAAAATTCTCTACAAAAAAGGTTTTATGAAGTTTATTGATAACACTAATAGTTTTTACGTAATCGGGCATTGAAACTCCGGTAAAAGTTTTTGTATGGATATTTTAATGCATGTAATGGGTCAAAATACAGTTTTCTGTGTAATCCAATTAAATAAGTCGACAAATCAAAATTTTGAGGTAAATACTTGAATTGTTGATATAAGTTACTTTGATGTATTAGAACACGATTAATGAAAGAAATTTTTTTCTGAACCCCCGGGAAGGGGTGAAAAAAAATAAAATAAAGTGTTTTTTCAAAATTACTCAGAATGTGTAAAAGCTAGTAAAAAAAGTTTCAAACAAAAATTGTAAAGCATGAAATTTTATATAAAAACGATCTCTAGACTTTTTTTGGTATTACTAAAATTAACGGAGTTAGGCTGGTGAGAAATTAAGGGATGATATGTACAACTTTAAAAAATCATAGCGTGCTAAAAAGTTAATGAATTTAAAAAATTTTTTTTTCTATTTACTCAGAAAAATATAAACATTCGTTTCACAGAAATGGATTTTTTTTAAAATTTTTAATAAAAAAGTTATAAAAATTTTAATTTTTTAATTTTCAATTAAAACCACGTTGAACGGTGAAACGAATTTTTTTTTACACCATTCTGTTCATCATTCAATATATTGAACATTTGCTTTTGAAATTTTTTTTTTACCCATCATTTTCGAGCAGGTATGAATTTATTTACGTGTTTAATTTTTTTCCAAACGTAAGACACTGCTCGTGTGACGTCACGATAACTGAAAAGAAATAAAGAATGCGTACGACAAAGATAAACTGGTTTCGTAGCTGCTGCGTTGCCTACAAGACGCGTATACGTCACATCTACTGCCGTTATAAGTCATAAGGAGAATAGCCCATCTGTAAATTGTCGGTTTGCGAGGAAAGTAACAAAGGCGTTTGTTTTTTTCCCAACTAGTAAATATTAATTAAGAAAATCATGTAGCTGCTTTTTATCCACTTATGTTTTTGTACTTTATAATTTTTTAATAATATTTTTAACTGCAGAACTCTCATATATTATTAGAATCTCATTTATGACAAATATCTAGATGCGGCTTTTCACCTTATGACGGCAGTAAGGGCATCCGCGCGTGATGTCACAACTAACCTCAAAAATATGTTTCTTAAGATTTAAGAGTATTACGCAACTATTATTAAAATTTCTGCCGGGTTCCCGTATTTTCAATTAAAATCTAGTTCAGTGTAATGTTCATGAAGTTCTAAATACTTTGTCCCAATAAAATAGGACTCTTTTTGTAGGTTGGAAATCTAACCTGTAATTAGCAGTCTATTTTTATTAATCAACAATGTTGAAAAATTATTTACGCGAATTTTTAAATATTTGCTTAGAGCCAATACCGGCTCCAAGCTAAAAATGCGTATACAAACATTAAAAATGAGAATAAACTTGAAAAACTTAAAATTTAAGGTTATGTTGGTTACATAATGCAGAGGCCCGATATCTCAATGCAGCGGTTCTGAATGTTTTGGTGAATAAATGCTCCTACAAATTGTTAACAAAATTTTTAATTGTGGTCAAGTATAATAAGATTGTTTTGCGAAATCTACATACTTTACACGCTTCGTTTTATGTACATTTTGGTTATAGGTATTAGACACGTGGAATTTTGTTTACGTGATCTAAATATTTTTAAAATTAATCTTTGAATTGTAGTGAAAGAAATTATTATTACTGTCAATACTTTCTGATTTCTACTAAATTTAGAATTATTTGTTTGACATTATTGATATAAATTAAAAATGAAGTACACAATATAATTTTTTTTGCGAGAAAATTTTGCAGACGAATTATTGGAGTATTGGAAATAATTGTTTGAAACATCGTTTTAAATTAGTCGAAATTCGCGTATTTTAACCAAGGTTGCAAAAAATGGTTTTTTTATGCATTTTCGATTAAATTAATAAACTAATCCATAATGTAGAAGTAAGAAATTATTTGCAAAAATGAATATTTGCAATAGTGAAAATTATTTTTTTTTCCACATTAACAATTGAAATAATTTTTCTTCTTAATTTCAAAAACATACACCACCGCTGCATTGAGATATATAGACTAGTTCACAAGTTCAAAGCCGTGTTAATGCTTAATAAAGCTCGTGAAAATATGAGTGACGGCTCATTGGATTCGGAATGACACCTAAAAAAATGTGCAAAAGTTTCAATCCCGCATATAAACAATTGCAAAAGTTATAAACAAATGAAGATTGAAAAAATAACGAGTTTCGTTTTTTGCAAATAACTCGAAAACTAATAACATTTAAGAAAATTTAAAGGAGGATTTTTAAAGAGGAAAGAACTTCAAATAAAAAAATCCGAACTCCCGAAACTCTATGTCTATTATTAATAATTTCAATTTAATGTTGAAAATGGAGCCCTTCGCGGCGAACACTAAGCCGTTACGATGCTCTGAAACCGGCCGTAATAAGTAAAAATATTTTTTTTGTTATTAAATATTAATTTAAAAATTTTTAAAAATTATGGTATTATTTAGACACTTAAAGGGACAATATCCCGTTGGAAAAAAATTGTTTCACCGATTTTTCATAAAATGAGCCTATTGTTGTTTTGAGTTTTGCTCGAAAACTATGCATTTTTCCTATAAACACGTCAATAAAAAAGTTGTTGAGAATTAAATTTCCAATCGAAATGACACCTTCAGAAGTCAATTTTTTTTTTACAAAAATACACCCAGAAAACAAAACAAAAAAAAACGAAAAAATGCAATTTTTTTTTTTAATTTTAGCCTGTAACTTTTTTCGGTTACATTTAGGCATAGACATTGCTGCATAAAAAAAAAGCTAGCGTTTTACCGTTAAAATGATTATTAACGGGTAAAACATCAGCTTTTTTTATGCTCTATGCCTAAATGTACCCAAAAAAAGTTACAGGCTTAAATTAAAAAAAAAGATGCATTTTTCCGATTTTTTTTGTTTTGTTTTCTGGGCGTATTTTTGTAAAAAAAAATTGACTTCTGAAGGTACCATTTCGATTGGAAATTTAATTCTCTACAACTTTTCTATTGGCGTGTTTATAGGAAAAATGCATAGTTTTCCAGTAAAACTCAAAAATGTGAAAAGTGGACCGTTTTACTTCGATCTCAAAAACGCACCCCTTTAAATGGTAGCACTCAGCGGTTTTCTCATATTTTGGGATCAATTGAACGTAAGAAACAATAAAAACCCTTTAACGTTTTAGTTCCTCTCAACCCTCTTTTTTGGACATAGACAATAGCCTAAAAATATTGTGATTAAAAATTAAAAAATTTTCTTTAAAAATTCTTTTTAATTGTTTATAATATTTCGTTCCATTGTTTCATTATTTAAATAAATTATTAAGAAAAAAATTATTCTTAAACTTTATTATTTGCAATTCTCTACAAGATGGAAAAAAGAAAAAAAAAATTTTTTATTTAATAAACAATCGCCGAATGTGTTTATATTCTTCTTAGATAGAAAAAAAAATAATAAAAACAACCGTATACATAAACATGTTAAATTTATTTTTCTTTTTACATGTTTATGTATACGGTTGTTTTTGTTTTTGTTTTCTATCTAAAAACATTCGGCGATTGTTAACAAATTGTTAATTAAATAAACAAATAAATTAACAACAAAAATGTTTCTGTTTTTCGTCTTGTAGAGAATTGCAAATAATAAATTTTTAGAATACATTTTTTTCTTAAAAAATTTGTTTAAATAATGAAAAAAAGAAAAACATTATTATAAACAATTAAAAAAAAATTTAAGAAATTTCTTTAATTTTTAATCACAATATTTTATAATAAAATGGCAAAAAAATTTTTATAAGGTCTCCATGAAGCGAAATCATTTTAGTGGCTTTTGTTTAGCAATTATCCGACTTGAAATATAAACGTAAACTCTAAAAAAATTTGTTAATTAACAATAGGCTCATTTTATGAAAAATCGCTGAAACAATTTTTTTCAACGGGATATTGTTCCGTTAAGTATCTAAATAATACCATAATTTTTAAAAAATTTTAAATTAATATTTAATAACATAAAAAAATATTTTTACTTATTACGGCCGATTTCAGAGCATCGTAACGGCTTAGTGTTCGCCGCGCAGAGCGCTGAGAGACAGAGTTTCGAGAGTTCGGCTTTTTTATTGGAAATTCATTCCTCCTTAAAAATCGTTTTTTCAATTTTCTTAAATATTAATAGTTTTCGAGTTATTTGCAAAAGACGAAACTCGTTATATTTTCAATCTTCATTTGTTTATAACTTTTGCAACTTTTATGTGCGGGAGTGAAACTTTGATTGATTAATAGAAATAGACTGCTAATTAGAGGTTAGATTTCCAACCTACAAAAAGAGGCCTATTTTATTAGGACAAAGTGTTTAGAACTTCATAAACATTACACTGAACTAGATTTTAGTTGAAAATACGGGAACCAGGCAGAAATTTTAATAATAGCTGCGTAATACTCTTAAATCTTAAGAAACACATATTTTTGAGGTTAGCTGTGACGTCACGTGCAGATGCCCTATAGATGTGATGCACGCAACTTTTCAGCACGCTATGATTTTTTAAAGTTGTACATATCATCCCTTAATTTCTAACCAGCTTAACTCCGTTAATTTTAGTAATACCAAAAAAAGTCTAGAGACCATTTTTATATAAAATTTCATGCTTTATAATTTTTATTTGAAACTTTTTTTACTAGCTTTTACACATTTTGAGTAATTTTGAAAAAACACTTTATTTTATTTTTTTTCACCCCTTCCCGGGGGTTCAGAAAAAAATTTCTTTCATTAATCGTGTTCTAATACATCAAAGTAACTTACATCAAAAATTCAAGTATTTACCTCAAAATTTTGATTTACCGACTTATTTAATTGGACTATGTGCGTTATCTTCTAATTTTTACATTTTTACATTCTTCTGATTTTTACATTTTTACATTTTTTATAGGAATTGGGGTATGAAAAATGGTATATTTCAGTGAACAAAATTTATTTATTTAGATTATTGATTATTAACTTAATATTAATAATAACTACAAAAATTATGTTTGCTAATGGAACTCAGTTTTGACTTATTTTTTAACATTTTCTTCTTATCCATCCTCGATTTATTTTGCATTTTACCACTGGACTGGTGGAGAATACCAGGATTCGGAATCATCAATAGAGGTTGTTTCTGGATCGTCGATGTCAATTCTTTTTTCGAGATTATGGTCTTCGATTGGGGCAGCATTCAGGCAAGATGTCCCATGACAGTTGCCACAAACTGCTGATCATTGCAGTCCCAACTTTCGACAGCCGCACAAAGCGCCACAGCCTTTCAAACAATTACAAAAAATCATGTTCAAAAGACAATCCGGGGCAGGAGGAAGTTGCGAGGTTTTTATTTGCTCCAATAAGCCGTTTTTGAATACCCATCCCCAATCTTGAGGTTCAGCTCGTTTCCTAACCACTTCTGCACCTGGTAGTAGACACGATATAGGTGCTCCTTAGCCGCATCGACTGTGGGGTAACATACTCAATTGGACCGACTTGCTTCTGTCTACAGCTTTCATAAAGTACTGGTAACGGTATTCTTCCAAGTCATCTTGGTTAACCGGAGCGCCATACACAGCTAGGAAGATGCGTATTCCATCCGAAGAAACTGACTCTCGAGAAGCATCACTGTGGTTGAAAATTTGAGCTGCAGTGACGTTTCGTGAAAAGCTGCAGTTTTCCCTTTATGAAAAAGAGCAGATGTCGTGTCACATCCAGTGAAAGCGTTTAGAAAGAGAAGATTATCCATGATATCTTCGTATTTATTGAAACTCCGAAAAGAGTATAGCTTTCGCTGGACTTTTCCTTTGCCTGGCTTGAGAAAGAAGATTTCTTCATCAATCGGAGCGCGACCAACCAAAATTACCAAAAGATCTACATCTTCACCAACTCTTTTAATATAAAATAATTTTGCCAAAAATAGGAAAAACTAAACTACAATAAATGTTCGAATTGTATTCCATTGGCATCTATGCATTTTTCACACCTTCTCCTTACAGCATTTGTTGCATTTCCAATCATGACAGGATTTATTGCCCGAAACCCAGCTAATGTTTTGTTTTCCAATTCTCTTATGTTATTGGAACGTTCTATATATACAGGGCGTTTGGTACATCGATAGAAAGTTTTCACCAGGTGATAGTTGGGGTCGTTTGAAACCTATATGACCATATTTACCCTTATGCAAAGTCTCACCGTTTTTAAAAATTTTTGAATCTCTTGAAGTAGTGCTTTTGAGAAAATTTTGCTTAAAATAAAAAAATAATTCGAACCAATGTATTTCAACACATGAATTGTCCTACATAATTTTTATACCAATACTTCGGCATTTCTTTTTGTGCTGTTTCGACAAAGTGCATATTAAGAGAATCTAAAAAAAATATTTAAGAAAGCTGAAAGTATTTAGTATCATAAAAATTAACATGTATTAATAACAACTCAAATATCTAAAAATGCCGACTTTGCATCCGGGTAAGTTTGGTCATATAGGTTCCAAACCACCCCAACTATCACCCAGTGAAAACTTTGTATCGATATACCAAACACCCTGTATAATATTTTTTAAATAACCCCAAAGCCAAAAGTCGGCAGGGGTTATATCTGGAGATCTAGCTGACCACAAATTAGGACCATTATTTCCTAAAAATTAAACAATATTTAAACCACTTTTTTGTTTATTAATGTCCAGTTAGCTAAATGAGTTGTTAGTTATCAATTTAGTTAACTTAGCTAACTAGACATTGATAAACTAGTTCTGACTGATATATATCCAGTCCTCCCCAAATTGAGCATTTAAATAATTTCGTGTTTTATTTGATGCATGATCTGGGGCACCATCGTGTTGGTAAATTAATCTTTGAAATTGTCTTACAGGCATATTGTCTACAATGGGTTCTATTTCTTGTCGTGGAATGTTAATAAAATTTTCGGAATTCAAATTACCGTAAAAATAAGAGGACCTATTATTTGGTATCCAATAAAACCACACCATACACCAAATCCAAAACGTCCTTGACTGTAGCGGTTACATGCGATTTAGATGAGCCCAATGATGGTTATTATGACGATTAAAAATTCCGGCACTGCTTATATGGACCTCGTCTGTCCATATAATTGTTCGTTCAAACCCTGGCACTTCATTGCACTAACGCAAAAACCACTGAAAGTCGTTTGGGTATAGTTGGTGATTAATCCTAATTTTGTAGGGTTTGAATTTTTTTTTTGTTAAGCAACGCAACGCAGTTGTTTTTGGGATTTCTAAATTTTCCTGTATTTCGCGGAACGGTATATTAGGATTTTCTCTTACAGTTTCTAAAACAATATTTTCTACAGTTTCTCTGCTTGCTTTATTTTATATTTTTGCTCGAGGTTTTACAAATGATACAAACTCTTTTAAATTTTGTAGTAGCTTTTTGAACATTTTTATGTCTGGCTGTCTCTTTTCTGAATATCTAAAAATATTGTTTAGGCGGCACTTTTGGCACAAAGTCTTGCTTTCTATAACTTACCTATTAAAATAAAGCTCGGAAGCTAAATTTGAATTTTCTCCGCATTCTATAAAACACTTAATCATATTTTTCACCATTACTAAATTGAACCATTTTTAACAATGCTCACTCACAATGAACTCACAAATTAGTTTTTGACATTTACGATTATTTCGGTTTTCTTTTCTTTACCATGGCTTTCTCAATAAATATTAGAAATACTAGTTCAGGAATATTACGTTTTTATTCCGACAAAATTCATAAAGATTTGAAAATTGGTGGGTATGTTGGGAATAGCATAAGGATTACTAAACCAAAAAGTTTCCATCCCTAAATAGTGTGCTTCATCCCCCAGGACGTCCTTTCTACCCCCATTTTGAGTTTTTATAGATTATCTCGGCAACGGTGTAATTTTCGACAAAAATACCTATATACAAAATTGTTCCTTGGAAAATTCTCTATCAAAAAGGTTTTTACCACTTTTTTCCTAAAATTAATAATAACGTGGGAAATATGGCGCAAACATGTTGTACTTATTTCCACACCACCCTAGAGGTAAAGTACTTGGCCCCTTTTTTTTTAAAGTGGTATCCCCTGTAGGCCTAATCCACTAATTATCAAATGTTAATTATAAATCTTGGTCGTCTTCCACAGATTCAACATTCAAGCATGATTGTCCATGGCAATGATAACACATTGTAGAGCAACGCAAGCCTGCTCTTCTGCAACTATACCTGTATTCGCACCCTAATTTACATGAACATGAAATAAGCGTTAAAACAGATTCGGGAGCTGGTTCTTTTATAGTCATTATTGGGATTAATATACCGCCAACTTTTTTGCACCCCCAATCGGTAGCTTTGAGCGTCACGTTTTTCCATGTTTGAATTTGGTGAAAAACTCGATAACAGTGTTGCCGAGCGGCAGCAGAAGTTGGTGGAAGTTTTGACAACATAACAGTGTTGCTGGCTTTACCAACTAGTCTGTTAAAAGACATAAATCTGTATTCATCTAGACTTTTTTCTGCCGAGGTACAGTTGTATAAAGCTAAAATAAATCGCTCTCCCATGTTTGCAATTTCTTCATGAGTAGCTTCCTCATTGTTGAAAGTTTGTACAATATGTTGTAAATCACTTCTTCACAGCCTACTGAGGGGGTAGGTAATACAGCAAGCGCTAAAATAATATACTATTGCATCTGCGATGAAGTACCAACCCGTAAAGGGCAATGACCTATGGAAGTGCGGAATGATGTGCTGCATAGTAACACCGAACATTTCGGTGATGGTAAATAGATAACGAATTATATGACTTGCGCTAATTACGGCCCTGATTTACCAACGTACTATTCGTTTGAGGAGAAATGGTCTAAAAACCTTTTTTGTAGAGAATTTCCTGTAGAACACTTTTGTACATAGGTATTTTTGTCGTAAAATGCACCATTTCATGGATAATTTTAAAAAAGCGAAAATTGGGGTGAATACTATGTCGTAGGGGATGAAGCACACAATTTAGGGGTGGGAACTTTTCGGTTTATTATTAAATATGCTGTCCTGATTATTTCCACCAATTTTCAAAACTTTATGAATTTTGTCGGATATATCGCAATTTGAACCGTAACATTACTGAATTATACGATAAATATGCATAGACGTCAATGGAAGACAATTCGAACATTTATTGTAGTTTAGTTTTTCCTATTTTCGGCAAAATTATTTTATATTATAAGAAATGTTGTTGTTGTTAATAGTTTTCCATGGCCTCCTCACAGATATATTAAATTTTTCGAAAATTAACCACTTCTTCTAGAGATAAATATGCCATATCATAATATATCGTTGGGTAGCTAATTTAAGTTGCAGTCGAATAATGAAATAATTTACATGGTGTTCCATTAAAAAAAAACACAAGTTATACCTATATCTCGAAAACCGAGGCATGCATAATTTTCTTCTATCAGCAACGAATTTTACTTAAAAAAGTGCCTTAAGAGTGTGTTGCACGATTTTCAATTCGACATTTGGTAATTGAGATATAAGGTCATCCAAAAATGCCAATTTTCTAAAAACGCTCTGTAGCTCGGTAGTCGAAAAAGGTAGGCGATCGCGGTTTGCCCCATTGTTTGTTTCTCAAAAATCGAACGGTTTTTGTCTATCTACCGTAGTTTTAGAGAAAACCTCAAATCCCATCTAATTTGGTCCACCCTGTACGTATTTTCAATAACAATTTTAGAACTTTTTCTGCCTTATTAGCATACATATTGTTTTTATAAAGGAACCGTTATCATTTTCCAGGTTTGCTTGGAAAGAGGCTGGAGAGAGTATAATTATGAAACCGATGGCTGGAATCTTTGGTGGAGGACAACCGGATTTCCTGCGAATCATCACAAAACTCTTTACGGATGGCAGGTAAATCCTAGCATATGTTATGCTATAAATACTGTGTAGTTTCCACAAACACTGAAACATCCCACACTAGATTCGATGCATCTTTCGCCAACCAAGTTGGTAACATCTGGATCAAAGCTAGTGAGTACTAGCTTCGGTGCTAGTGCAAACTACTCTAAATGTTGCTGCTTACACAAGAATGCTGATATTCTATGTTAATACAAATTTATTTTTTTTAGTATCTGAACCACATTCCAAAAGGATCTACAATATGTAGGAAGGATAACTTAGTTAGATATTTAAGATGTATGAGGAAAGTGTATGGATCTATATACGATTTTAGGTGAGGACGTTTTTGCAGATGATTTTAGATGTTTTCCACCAATTTCAAATTGATATTAGGTAATAAGATACAGTTCCTTGCTACTTTCCACTAATAACTAGACAGATATTTGCAACCCCGAGTGAAATTTTATTTCTTACTTTTTAGAGATATTTTTGAAGATTAAAAAAAAATTCAACCTTTTTAGTAACTTCTATTATTTATTTAACTTCTACATAGTGAGCTGAAATTCTCTTTATGTTATGTGAATGTTATCAGGAAAATAATACCCTGTTGTTTGTGAATTAATTGAAATTATCGGCAACTCCGCCAAATTTTCGAATATGGAAAATTCACTAAACGATTCCTATATAGAGACACACTGATACAGGTGACACGACAGAAAGCAAAATTGTTTCTGACTAACCCGCATCGGCCGTGTCCCGCGATGCACTCGAGAATACACCTTGGAATTAGTAAATGTACAAAATATCAGGTTTGTTTTTCAGCTGCTTCTCCCTCAAAATAAGCGCGCGAAAACGCAGTGTGACGTCACACCACTATTGGCGGTCGACCGCTCGCCTGTTCCCATATAGTTTCATACGGCACACATGACGGACATGCTAATTTCGTTCATATTTTTTAAGTGTTCTGTATTTTGTTATTAACATGGATAAAGAAAGGGGTTATATAAATATTGTATAGTTCCAGATTGTGAAAGTACATCAGTGTCCACTCCCAATAAAATATTTATTTCAATACCAAGTGATGATAGGCCAGGCTAGATAAGGGTTGAACAACAAAATAATTCGTTACAGCAAACTAATAGCAGAATATTTTAGAACATATCACAACTAAAGAAGAAAAAATAATCCGAACCACCTGCGGTTATCTGGGGTGAAATGGGGTGGGTTTTTAGGGGTGAAAAACGGTTTTTTGCGATTTCTGGGTTAATGACGCATCCTATCGAAAAAAGTTGATTATAAAAGTTGTAGGTAATAAAGAGATCTACAACTTGTGTGGACAGCATTTTTATGCTCAAAATTTTTCGAGATACACGCAAAAACCCCCTTTTCGGTTTTTTACTTTTTTCTTTCCCAAAAATAATTCGATTTAGCTCAAACTTGGTGAGAGTATACCTTTTGATGTCCCACATAAGCATTATTTTTTTGAAGCAAAATATTTAACGGTTGTTGTTTAATTCAATTAAAAAAAAAAAAGTGAAATTTTCAACTGCGATTCCTCATAAAAGTACTTGTCCGATAGAGTTCGGACAGGGCTCATTTTTTTTGTTTTTATGTCTACTTTCAACAAATAAAAAATATATATATATAGTGCAAAGGAAAAAGTTGCCGGAAAATCCAAAATTCTGAAAAAATGCCTTTTTTGTTGTATGTTTTTTAACTATTGTCAAAAATTTGTTATTATTTATTACAATTAATATAATTTTGTAATATCAATATATGCTACAAACAATAAGTAAAATAATTAATAATTAATTTCATTCCTCAACCACGTTTGAATTATTAAACAAACAAAAAAGTATGATCTTGATTTCTATGCCTTCTATTGTAACGGTATTGGTACGGCATATAAATGACCACATTTTTATTTATTTAATAATCTAAATATATTTACTTTTAATTTTGATTGTTAGTAACTTTTAAATTGCAATAATTGACAAAAATTGCTTTGTTAATTTTAATTATTAAACATAATATAAATATTTTTTTGTAAAAATAATAAATGTACTTTTTAATACATGATTCTAATATATTTATGTTTTGTAGTAAACATACAATTAATAATAATAATAATAATAATAATTAAATTTACAGCATATTTCTAAACTAAGGCGAAGTCTAGCTATAGCTACTCAACTTAACCTTTTACATTATAATAATTTATGTGCGTAGAGTTAATGTCAATTAATAAATGTGTATCTTATTAAAAAAAAAATTAAAATTAACAAAGTCCTAACAATATCAATTATGGTAAAATTCAATGTTATGCCGATGATACTCAATTGTTTTATAAATTTCCTTCCGAAAACACAATAAATATTCGTAATTTAATTAATTCGGACTTAGACTCTATTCATAATTATGCTAATCAAAACAGTATTAAACTAAATGCCACCAATTTACTTTTAATAAAACACAGGAATACACGAAGGCAAATCTAAAGATCGCTATCAATGGGCGATACTTGCCCATTCTAAATGAAGCAAAAAATTTAGGTCTTATTTTACTTCCACGTCCAGTGGAAGTATAGTAACGACAAAAAAATTTTAAAAAATTTTTATTGTCCAAATAGGCTTAAAATGTCATGAAACGTCGAGATTTTAACTTTTTTTTGTGCGCACGTTTACTCTGAAACCGTTTAAGATATTGACTTGAAATTTGGTACACATATGTACTTTAACGAGATCTAGAACTGGATTATATTTTCATCTTGTTCCGTCGAAGGGTTGGGGGGTAAATTGGGGTAAATTTGGGGTAAATGGGTAAATTAAGCAGGTAGGAGTCCATGAAATTGGTATTTAGTATATTCAAGAGAAGCTGAGGTCTCAAAAAAATTTTTGGCATTAGCCACCCCCATTACCACCCCCACCTCCTTATTAAAGGGGATGAAAAAAAAATGTGATTTAGTGCATGTACAGGAATCAGAAACCTCAAAATAATTTTTTACTTCATCCACCCCCCACTACCACCCCCCTATCACCACCCCCACCCCACTACCGATGTGGGGTATCGTTTTATGGGTTTTTGGGGTAGAGGATTTCAAATATTATATTATTAAAGTTCCATAAACAATTATTTTCACATACAAAGTTTTTTCGTTGTGAGTGACTCGGATAGAGAATCTGGATGTGGAAGTAGTGATTCCTTAGGCAGCGGTTTTTGACTATAAGATGCGTTTCACGGAGTACGTGGCAGTTTTATTAAAAAAAGCATATTACTCATTGAAAATGTTATATTTTAATATAAGTATTTTAAATTTTAAAGTAAGAAAATAATTGTGTGAAAATCTTGTGCCCATTTTAAATTATTGCAATATAGTATACTTTCCATGTCTTGATAAGATTACGCAATATCGTTTGCAACATATGCAAAGTAGCTGTTGCAGATTTGTATCTAAACTCAAAAAGTACAGTCATTTGTATATAACGCAATCTCGATCTACAATAATATAGATGACCAACTGAAAACAACTTCTGTAAATAAATTTCGCAAAACGATAAAATCTCATTTCCTCTCTCTCCAAATTTTATAAGATAGCAATTGGTTTTATATGTGCAGATGTATGTATATGTGGATATATATACACATATTTACCTTTTCTGAGTCTTTAGTTTTAAAAAGTACATTTATTATTTTTACAAAAAAATATTTATATTATGTTTAATAATAAAAATTAACAAAGCAATTTTTATCAATTTTTACAATTTAAAAGTTGTTAACAATCAAAATTAAAGATAAATATATGTAGATTATCAAATAAATAAAAATGCGGTCATTTATACGCCGTACCAATACTGTTACAATAGAAGGCATAGAAATCAGGATCATACTTTTTTGTTTGTTTAATAATTCAAACGTGGTTGAGGAATGTAATTAATTATTAATTATTTTACTTATTGTTTGTAGCATACATTGATATTACAAAATTATATTAATTGTAATAAATAATAACAAATTTTTGACAATAATTGAAAAGCATACAACGAAAAAGGGCATTTTTTCGGAATTTTCGATTTTCCGGCAATTTTTTCCATTGTACTATATAAATTTTTTTTATTTATTGAAAGTAGACATGAAAACAAAAAAAATGAGCCCTGTCCGAACTCTATCGGACAAGTACTTTTATGAGGAATCGCAGTTGAAAATTTCATTTTTTTTTTCTTAAATTGAATTAAACAACAACCGTTAAATATTTTGCTCCAAAAAAAGTAGTGCTTATGTGCGACACCAAAAGGTATACTTTCACCAAGTTTGAGCTAAATCGAATTATTTTTGTGGAAGAAAAAAATAAAAAACCGAAAAGGGGGTTTTTTGCATGTATCTCGAAAAATTTTGAGGTTAGGATAAAAATGCTCTCCACACAAATTATAGATCTTTTTATTACCTACAACTTTTATATTTAACTTTTTTTGATAGGATGCGTAGTTAAGCCATAAATCGCAAAAAACCGTTTTCCACCCCTAACAACCCACCCCATTTCACCCCAGATAACCGCAGGTGGTTCGGATTATTTTTCCTTCTTTAGTTGTGATCTGTTCTAAAATATTCTGCTATCAGCTTGCTGTAACGAATTATTATTTTTTTTTAATTCTGGCACTTATCTAGCCTGGCCTATGAATGTATTAGGAATCTGTAGCAGCAAGCTATTCACAGGAATAAATTTGTTAATAATAAAAGGACGAAATATTGTTGTGAGGATAAAATCTAGTGTAATAGGTTATTATTAAAAATGGTATGATAATAAAATTTGTAGCACGAAGAGGATATGGAAAATTATTTGTATTATAAAATACCTTTTATTTCCACATAACCAACAGGGTTATCGCCGTAATTTTGTCATAAAAATCAGATAAATTCGCTAGACTTTATTAAAGTAGATATCTCTCTAGTTAACCTATCACTGTAATCAGCCTTAACGTATCCATTTTCTAGAGAATACATATTTTTATGTCTTGAAAACAACAGAATGAAATAAGTTAAATAACGAAAAATAACACCACAACCGCACAGTGTACAACGAAATCTCCTAAACCGTTGAGTGATAATTCCTACCACTCAATGCTTAAACTGAATAAACCGCATAACTCATAGAACCAATCGAGTGGTGTGACATAATGCAAAAATAAATTGTAAAATAAAAATCACTAAATGAGCCCATTGCCTGTGTCCCTGTGTTGTTTACATATTGCAACGTATCATTTAGATATCAAAGCAGTGTATTATTTCAATTTGTTAATTATTTTAGAAATAAAAATTTTGATATAACGAAGAAAAATCAAAATGAGACAAAATGAAATTTTTTTTCTACCTATTGGTTCTATGAGCTTTACCATTGTATGTCAGATTTCTAGAAATATAGGGTGTATATAAGTGGAAGTACAGACACTACGCGTTGGCAGACATTTTGCCATCCACACATTACTCTAGTTGGCCTTCCTTCGCTGTATGGAACGTCTAACAGGGATGCGACAACTCGGTATAGAAATAAGTTAGATTAGACACTCTCTCGCTCATACTGATTTATACGCGGTTTCTCTATTTCCACTTATGAGACATGCTGCAAAATAAAACGTTAATATTCTAGCCCACATGGATACAATCTGCCACTGGAATATACCAAACTGGCAGCAGAATGTAGTAAAGGTCGGCTTCATGGTGATAGCCATAAATGTTTTGATGAAAAGCCAATTTGGATATGCAAGCCGGTTGCCCAAAGCCAGGGGAAAGGGATCTTCCTATTTAGGGTAAGATTTTTTTAAAATTTATTGCTTTGTCTGTCTTTGTAACGTAATTGATTCTGAGCAAAAAAAATAAATTAACATACAAGGGTGTCCACTAGGGTGGTCCAAAAATGACTTAATTTTTTATAGAAGGTCTCGATCCCCCCAATTTGTTTCCAAATCCGAAAAAAGTAAGTACGTATTTTTTTGTTTTTCAAAATTTTGATTTTAAATGTTGCATATGGAGATATGAAGTTTCCCATTTAAATTGCATGGGGAAAAATCACTTTTTGGGATTTTTTTGAATAATTGTTCAGGGTTAGGGCAAATCTTGCATTAAATTTATAGGCCTTGGAGAGGACTATCCAAGAATTTGATGTATATACATATGGGTTTGTCGCCCCACGGTGCCCCGAAAACTATTTGAAGAATTTACATTTTTTAATTTAAGGGTAGATTTCGGAGCACCGAGTAGGTGTGTTAGGGGCGACGAACCTATATTAGTCGAGCCAATGAAGCATAAAAATCGACAAAACCTTTTAATTCTCAGCAACTCCTCCGATTTTGATCATTCTCTTTTTAAAATGTGTCTTTTTTAATATTATTCAAAATCAGAAACCCCACGTGGCACAAATGATTATTCATATTGTTTAAACAATAATAACAATATTTACAAAAAAATATATTAAAAAAATTTTTTCGCGATATTTATAAAACATTAAGTTACTTTTATTGAAAATTTAAGTTAAAACATGTTTCTCACAGTCGGGGTTGATAAATATTTATATTGTTTAAACAATAATAACAACTTTTACAGGAAAAATCTGTTTTTTTATGTTTTTTTTTCCGATATTCATGAAGGAGTTAATTTAGTCCAGTGTTTGAAGGTTTTTCGCTCAGAATATTTTCGGATAAAACCGATTGACGTGAAATTTGAACAGTAATTAGGGAATGGCTCAAGGAACAAGAGATATATAGTGCCGATGTCTGCTTTTACCCTGGGGGGTGGATGCCACCCCGAGAAGGGGTGGCATCTACTAATTTTCACTAATAACTCTAAAATTTTACGTTTTACATTAATTTTTAAGTTATTCAATCGCTCCAAATATTATTTTACAAGGAACTTTAAGGGCTACAAGGCATGTAAAGTTGAACTTCCTTGAACCTTTCGTTTTTGAGATTTTTTAGTTTAAAGGAGGAGGTGTCATCGCACTCAAATGCAAACTATAACGGTGATCTCAATTAATTACTTCCACGTTCAGGGGAAGTATAGTAACGACAAAAATTTTTTTAAAAATTTTTATTGTTCAAATAGGCTTAGAATGTCACGAAACGTCGAGATTTTAAGTTTGAGAGAAAAAAAAATTTCTGTCTGTCGGTCTGTCTGTAACTTTTTTTGTGCGCACGTTTACTCTGGAACCGTTTGAGATATTGACTTGAAATTTGGTACACATATGTACTTTAACGAGATCTAGAACTAGATTATATTTTCATCTTGTTCCGTCGAAGGGTTGGGGGGTAAATTAGGGTAAATATGGGGAAAATAGGTAAATCAAGCAGGTAAGAGTCCATAAAATTGGTATTTAGTATATAACAGAGGTCTCAAAAAAAATTTTGGCATTAGCCACCCCCATTACCACCCCCACCCCATTATTAAAGGGGATGAAGAAAAAATGTGATTTAGGGTGTGTACAAGAACCAGAAACCTCAAAATGTTTTTTTACTTCATCCATCCCCACTACCACCCCCTATCACCACCCCCACCCCGCTACCGATGTGGGGTATCGTTTTATGGGTTTTTGGGGTAGAGGATTTCAAATATTATATTATTAAAGTTCCATAAACAATTATTTCCTCATATAAAATTTTTTCGTTGTGAGTGACTTAGATAAAAAATCTGGATGTGGAAGTAGTGATTCCTTGGGCAGCGGTTTTTTTATCCTAGAGAAGTAAAAAAAAAAATAAAATTTTCAGTAAAAAAAACCTAAATTTTTTTACGTATTTTCTTTAATTTTTGAGTTATTGTGAAAAATGAAAATTTTTTTAAGAAATTTCAAAAATCACTTCAAATTTGAATCAAACTTTTTTTCAAATATAGGCATCCTAAACCGGTCAAGCTTCTAGAACATATTGGTTTCATTGCTGATTTTTTTCTCCGAAAAAAAGAGACAACCATTTTATTTTTATCATAACTCCGTTAGTTTTTATCCCAACGACTTTCACACAGTTCATTTTAAAGGTCTTTTCAATTAAATTTAAAAATATCTTATGTTTTGCTCCAAAAATTTTCCGTTTTTCCGTTTTTCCGTTATTTAACGTTGAAAGGATCGAATTCCGTTTTCGGCGAACAAAAAGTCACCTTGAACGAGCCATAACTCGGTTCGTATTGCATCTACAGAAAAAAAACCATTCGATTTGCTATTTTACAGGCTTCATTTTTGCTTATAATAATTTTTTTGGTAAAACGTAAAGTTTTCGAGTTATTAGTGAAAAATCGTTCTAAAACATGCATTTTTTAGATGAAAAATCTACATTTTCAATCAAGAAAAACTCATCGAAAAAACTTCTTAGAGCATTTATTGCTTAGAATTCATTTCTCTATCGATTTCTGCAGTTACTTTGAACATAATAATTTCCACCCCCGAGAAGGTATCCACCCCTAGGATAAAAGTACACATCGGCGCTGTATAATTTTTGTTCCTTGATCCATTTCCTAATTACTGTCCAAATTTCCGGTCAATCGGTTTTATCCGAAAAAATTCTGAGCGAAAAACCTTCAAACACTAAATTTCATGAATATCGGGAAAAAGAACATAATAAAATAAATTTTTCCTATAAAATTTGTTATTATTTTTTAAACAATATAAATAATTATCAACCCCGACTGTGAGAAACATTTTTTAACTTAAATTTTCAATAAAAACAACTCATGTGTTATAAATATCCCGAAAAAAAATTTTTCAGCTATATTTTTTGTAAATATTGTTATTACTGTTTAAACAATATAAATAATTATTTGCGCCACTTAGGATGTTTCTGATTTTTGATAATATTAAAAAAGACACATTTTAAAAAAAAGAATAATCAAAATCGCTGAGAATTAAAAAGTGAAAACCTTCATTGACTCGACTATATGTATACACATCAAATTATTCGTTGGATAGTGCTCTCCAAGTCCTATAAGTTTAATGCAAGATTTTCTCTAACCCTGAACAATTATCCAATAAATCCCAAAAACTGATTTTTCCCCATGCAATTTAAATGGGAAACTTCAAAATTTTGAAAAGCAAAAAAATACGCACTTACTTTTTTCGGATTTGAAAACAAATTGAGGGATCGAGACAATCTATAAAAAAATAAGTCATTTTTGGACCATCTTAGTGTCCACGGATCGAGTTCGGAAGAGGAGATTTACGAAGAAAAGTCTAAATGCTGATTCAAATTTTACTTTGTATACCGGTTGACCACTGAATATTTTTTTTGTTACAAAAGAATGATCTCATTATAACACTTTTTTCTTTCAGCAAAGCTAAATATCAAATACAATTTAAAGTTATTTATAAAACAAGCAACTAGAGTAAACATTAAACTTTTCACCAATTTATCGAACTTTGTATGTAAATGTTGCACATTCTTTATGATACACTTCGCGTTTTTTTTTGTAAATAATCTTAGTTTTAGACATTTGTAATTTTATAATACGAACTTAGTTGGTGAAACACTCGTCAGTTTAAAATAAAGTAGAAAAAAAGCAATATTCAGCCGATGTACCTTTTGAACCCGGGACCCTTCGATTTCTAGTCAAAAACGTAACCACTACACCACCGTTTTCCACCAAAAAAACTAAATATCTACATTATAAGCAGTGATCGAAACTTGGATTTAATTTTCAGGTGCGCCGTTACAAG
This sequence comes from Rutpela maculata, assembly GCA_936432065.2. Classification (NCBI taxonomy): domain Eukaryota; kingdom Metazoa; phylum Arthropoda; class Insecta; order Coleoptera; family Cerambycidae; genus Rutpela; species Rutpela maculata. The sequence goes on from OW386289.2 coordinate 7,382,687, forward strand.
GATTTATTAAAATATTGTAACGTGTTTCCACCCTTAGGAAACCACCCTCGCAAAATCCGTGGGTTCCAAAAATTATAACAACACTTTAACACATTTTATTAAATATTTACTGGATACTTCACAATACTATTATTAATTTAAATACACTTTACTGACTAAAATCACAATGTTTATCACTTTGTTTATCTTTGAAGTCTTAACCTCACTTTCTATACTTTCTGAACTTTCTGAACTACTCGCAGAGAATGCGGTCGGTCTTTTATACCTAAAAATGACAGATCTCGATTTTTCTGTGATGACGCCACCATTCTCTAGATAATTCCAGATGTCACCAGAACTAACTTCTGGTAGGTTCTTTTTCGAGTAGGTGCAAATACACCATTCTAGGGGTTGTAACATCACACTGCCCCCTCCTTAAGCCTGAACGTCCCGGTCAGGCAATTCAGCCTCTTTCACATACTTCGCCAGTCTATCCAAGTGTACGATCTTCATCTTGGACTTTTTGTTTCGTTGAATCCGATAGACGACATCATTAATTCGGGTAATAACAGTATAAGGTCCTTCCCAAGGAGGTTGAAGTTTCGGTGACTTCCCTTACTTTCGCTGTGGGTTGTACAGCCAAACCAGATCTCCTGCCTTGAACCCTTCTGAACTACCCTCATTCGGTCACTGGCTATGGTGATTTGGTCTCTAACCAGCTCATGAACATTTCTTAGCCGTTCACTCATTTCATCCACATAGCTGTTCACAGGAAGCTGTTCTCCGCCTGGTGTTCCGAAAATCAAATCACACGGCAGTCTGATCTCATGTCCAAATACTACACGGGCTGGTGTTTGTTTCGTAGACTCGTGGATAGCAGCTCTGTATGCCATGAGGAAGAACGGTATGTGGAGATCCCAATCGCGTTGATTCTTATGAACCACTTTAGAGAGATGTTCTTTCATGGTCTTGTTATGTCGTTCCACCATTCCATCTGATTGCGGGTGAAGGGCTGTTGTCCGTGTTTTGTGTATCCCCAATAACTTGCAGATTTGCTGAAACACCCCTGACTCAAAGTTCCTCCCTTGATCTGAGTGCAGCTCCAGGGGTACACCAAACCGACATATCAAATTATCTACCAAGACTTTGGCGACAGTGACTGCTTCTTGGTTTGGAATTGCATAGGCCTCTGGCCACTTACTAAAATAGTCCATGGCAACCAGTATATACTTGTTACCATCCTTGGTTACTGGGAATGGGCCGGCTATATCGATCGCAATCCTCTCGAAAGGAGCTCCGACGTTATATTGTTTCATTGCACCCCTACTTCTAGTCTGCGGTCCCTTACTCGCTGCACAAATTTTGCAATTGCGACACCAAGCTTCCACATCCTGACGACTATTTACCCAATAAAATCGTTCTCGTACTTTATTCAGGGTCTTGTTAACGCCGAAGTGTCCACCGGATGCTCCATTATGCACTTCCTGAAGTACTTTCGGTACTCGACACCTGGGAATCACTAGGCGCATAACAACTTCCTTGCCATCCGGGCTTTCCCAAGCTCTCTTTAGCAGCCCGTTCATAACTTTAAGTGAATCCCATTGGGCCCACAAAGCCTTCAATCCAACTGCCTTGTCTGAAACATCCTTCCACGCTGGTCGAATTCCTTTCTCCTTTGCTCTCAATATAGCCCCAATCTCTGTGTCATTCAGTTGTTCTTGTCTGAGGGCTTCGGTTGTCCAATCATCCGGAACCTCTATTTTAATAGTGTTGACGGCCACCGTACCATGCAATTTCTCAACGTGGCGGCAGTGCTTGCAATCTTCCTTGCACGGTCTTCTAGATAAAGCGTCTGCGTTCTTATGAGATCTTCCAGGTCGATGTTCGATTTTGAAATCATACTGTTGCAGCCGTTCTATCCAACGAGCCAGTTGACCTTCAGGAGTTTTCAACTGCAACAGCCATTTTAATGCAGCATGGTCGGTCCGGATCTTGAAATGTCGTCCATAAAGATATTTATGAAAATGGTCCACTGATTTAACGATGGCCAGTAACTCTTTCCGAGTTACACAATAATTTCTTTCCGGTTTGGACAGCACCTTGCTGAAGTACTCGATCACTCTTTCCTGCCCATTCTGGATTTGGGACAGTACACAACAGACCGAAGAATTGCTGGCATCCGTGTCTAAAATAAAAAGTCCTTCCCGTTGTGGGTATGCTAGCACAGGACCAGTACATAGAGCTGCCTTCAATTTTCTCCATGCCGTTTCACATTCCGGTGTCCACTGGTACTGCACTTTCTCTTCTGTCAGCCGGTGTAGTGGCTTCGCAATTTCGGCAAACCCTTCCACAAAGCGCCAATAATAAGTGCAGAGGCCAAGGAAGCTCCGTACTTCATGAACGTTAGATGGTCTTGGCCAATCTCGTACAGCAGAAATTTTGTCGGGGTCTGTTTGTATTCCATCCGAAGACACCACGTGGCCAAGAAATTTGACTTCTTTCTGGAATAGCAGGCACTTCTTCGGGTTCAACTTCAGATGGGCATTCCTGACTCGCCCAAATACTTCTTGAAGATTTTTCAAATGTTCTGTAAAGTCCTGTCCCATAACAAGCACGTCGTCAAGGTAAACCAGGCACGTCCTCCAGGTTAGCCCTCGCAGTACGAATTCCATCAATCTTTCAAAGGTAGCTGGCGTATTGCAAAGTCCAAAAGGCATCACGGTAAATTGATAAAGACCACTGCCTGCTGAAAACGCTGTCTTCTCCTTATCATCTGGATGAAGCCCCACTTGCCAGTATCCACTCCTAAGGTCTAACGTAGAAAACCATCGTGAGCCTGCCAACGTGCTTAACGTGTCGTCAATTCGTGGTAATGGGTAACTGTCTTTCTTCGTGACATCGTTTAATTTTCGATAATCGACACAAAATCTTAATGTTCCATCCTTCTTGGCAACCAAAACTACTGGCGATGACCAGGGACTCGTCGACTCCTCAATGACTCCATCTTGTAGCATCTTGTCTATCATTGCCGAGGCATCTTCTTGTTTTGCTAATGGAAGCCTCCTAGGTGGTTGTCGAATAGCGGGTGAGTCGCCAGTATTTATCCGATGCTGGACTATGTCTGTTTTTGTAAGGGCCTCTGTATTCTTGGCAAATACTGAACTTTCCTTTTCTAGGAACTTGATTGCCTCCCTTTGTTCATCATCAGATAAATGCTCTAACTGAGTACTCAGCAAGGTCAAAACTTCCTGGTCTATTTTTGCAGACGAACTTCCCTCTGTTTGTTCCTCGCACCTCGCTACCCATGTGACCGGTTCATACGAGCCAATCGGTTTGCCTTCCTTAATTGTCACAGAGTGGGAATTTAAATTAACGACTCTAATTGGGATGTTGTCTTTAGTCTGGGTTAAAGTTCTCGCCACAATAATATTGGGTAGGGACTTAATCGATTCGTCATCTTCAACTAGGCCAACACGGTACCCTCCAGGATTTCCTTCTAAGGCAGCATCCATCATTTGTTCTGAATGAGCAGGAATCTTGATCGTCTGTGTTGTTAACAATCTCGTTTTATGGAATTGGTCGTCTGCGGTTGCCAGAATAAATTCCTCATTTCCAATTTTTAAGACTCGCTCCCCTACGTCAACAATGAATCCCTGCTCTCCCATGATGTCTAGACCCAAAATGAAATCATCTATAATGTCAGCCGCAATGACCTTGTAATTGAACCTCAACCGTCCAACCTGCAGTTCCAAGTTGACCTCTCCATGGACCGCAGCCCTGTCCCCCGTGGCTGTCCGAATGATTACTCCATTTTGTTTCTTGTTAATCTGCAAGCCTGATATAAACCCTGGCCGCACTATTGATGACGTAGCACCGGTGTCAATCGTAAACACGCATTTTCTTCCATTCACATATCCTTGCAACAACAGACTACTTGGAATTCTTTGGAGCTGGGAAATCTTTACTTCTCTGGGGGCACTGCATTCCCTAGCCAGCACAGCCCCCTTGGTGCTGGCTATCTTTAGTTTTCCTGCTTCTCTTCTACATTCACAGCATTTACTCGACTCTCCGAGTTCTGCTGTCGACAGTCCCGTTTCATATGTCCTACCTTGCCGCAGTTGAAACATTTAATACCTCCGCTCGGCTTTCCTCTATTTTGTTGTTTTTCTTGCTTCCCGAGGCCATCCAATTTATCACATAATTTGGTGAACATTTTCTGTATCTCTGTCAACATGGGGTTCTGGTCCATTTCTGGTTGCGATTCTTCGAGAGTCACAGCTCGCACTCTTGACCTTGGCGTATCCCTGTAAGCTGCTTCTACTTCGAGTGCATGCACCAAAGCTTCGCTACTACTTTGGTGTCTCGTCAGCCTCAAAACTCGCCTGACCTCTTCGTCCCTTATACCATCTAAAAAGGCCCCCACGGCTAATTGTTCCTGGAATTCTTTAGGTGCACTTGGATACGCCAGGTGTGCCAGTCTCTCTATCGCAGCTTCAAATTCTTGTAAACTTTCCCCAGCTTTTTGCATCCGGGATTTCAGCTGAGCCTGGTATAATTGGGCAAGGTGTTGATCGCCATACCTCAAGTCCAATGCAGCTTCCAAGACTTTGAAGTCCCTTTGTTTCTCCACTGGGATAGTCTGAAGTAATTCTGAGGCCTGGCCCCTTAACGCCAGAACTAATGCCATAGCCTTTTCCTCGTTATCCCAGTTGTTCGCACATGCTGCTGCCTCAAACTGCCTCTTGTACGTCGTCCAGGAACTTTGGCCGTCAAAAGAAGGAGGTTTTAGTCGCTGACCTGATGATACCACCTGCTGGCTTCCTCTATCTCTCAACTGTCGTTTAAGCCGGTCTATTTCTACTTCAAACTCAGTTACTTTTTCTTCTACCTTATCTACTTTTCCTTCAACCTTATCTACTTTTTCTTCGACCTTGTTTATCTCTTCTTTAACTTCTTCCTTGACAGAAATGATTGCGTCCTGTTGTATTTTTATTTGATCGCTCAGGATTTTCCTTAATTCCTCCTGGCGTCTTTCTTCCAAGTCTTCCATTATTTTTCTGAGTTCGTCTTTTTCCTCTTGACGTTGTCTTTCTTGTTCCTCTTTCTCCTCTTGACGTCGTCTTTCTTGTTCCTCTTTCTCCTCTTGACGTTGTCTTTCTTGCTCTCCCTTTTCTTCTTGGCGTCTTCTTTCTTCATCCTGACGTCGTTTTTCTCGCTCTTTCTTTTCTTCTTGACGTCTTATTTCCTGGTCTTCCATAATTTTCTTTAATTCATCTCGCTCTTCTTGACGTTTTCTCTCCTGTTCTTCTTTGACTTCCTGACGCCGTTTTTCCTCCTCCTGGCGCTGCTGTGCCATCATTTTTTGGAATTGTTCGAATAAGTCCTGTATTTGTTTATCGGATGCCATACTTCTTGTTGTTACGGGCATACGATGAAATTAAAATAAAATAAATTTAACTGTCACGTCAATATCGGTAATGGAACTTTCCAGAAAATCTCGAAATAGCACGAAAAAATCTTATCCAGAGTCTTTTGTCACTATCCAGTTCAGAGAATTTAATAATCTCCACTAATGTCCAAATAGAAAAGTTCTAGAATGTCTCAAAAATGCACTTAACACTATTTTCCTGTTCGAAAATAACCCTCGAACAAATGTCCAGTAAATGAGTCCTCCGTGTTAGCACTAAACCTCGAGAATACTTCTCGAACACTCCAGCACAACTTCAGAGCTCCTCTTGTCATAAAATTCCGCTTTCTGACACCAATTTGTAACGTGTTTCCACCCTTAGGAAACCACCCTCGCAAAATCCGTGGGTTCCAAAAATTATAACAAGAGATGTCCACTAACACACTTTATTAAATATTTACTGGATACTTCACAATACTATTATTAATTTAAATACACTTTACTGACTAAAATCACAATGTTTATCACTTTGTTTATCTTTGAAGTCTTAACCTCACTTTCTATACTTTCTAAACTTTCTGAACTACTCGCAGAGAATGCGGTCGGTCTTTTATACCTAAAAATGACAGATCTCGATTTTTCTGTGATGACGCCACCATTCTCTAGATAATTCCAGATGTCACCAGAACTAACTTCTGGTAGATTCTTTTTCGAGTAGGTGCAAATACACCATTCTAGGGGTTGTAACATCACAATATGTATACATTTTTAGTTGTACATATGTATACATGTATTCTATTATTCCAAAATAAATGAAAAATTCATAAGGTGTGTTCAGATTACATTTAATTTCGATTTATTTTGTAAGAAAGAACCAAAATACATTTAATTTCTTGATCTAAAATTTTATGTAGGTGTGCGCTACTGAAATTAAACCCAAATTCCGATCATTGATTATAAGCGACGAATTGAAAATAATATTTCACGTTGGATATTACATTATGAAATAATGTAAAATATACAGGGTGTTCCTTAATGACATGCTAATATTTCAGGGTGTGATTCCTTGGGTCATTTTATGAAAAAAAGTTCATATGAAGATATGTCCGCAACGGGTTATTTTTTTTTTAATTGTTATGTTTTAATATCTCAGAAAGTTCTTTAGTAGGCCAGTCGGAATAGCTTTTTTGTGCGAAATGTCGTTTACCCGCAATTTTTTTTCTTAAAGTATAGTTTCGGATGTAGAGAAACATATGCCAACTATCCGCACGCGTGACGGGTGGGGCAACACACTTTAAAATTCAAAAATCGTCAATTTTTTGCCGTTTTTCGCTTTATTTGCCATATACCTCGTATATGAAGCATTTTTTGAAAAATATATCAAGAAACAGAAAAGTTGAGAAAATCGATTTTGAACATTTTATTATTCTTGACATTTTCCCAGAAAATTCTTGGTTTAAGAGCTACAGACGAAAGAAAAATGCTACTTTTCTGTTTTTTTTCTTTTTAAGTGATTATAATAAATATTAATGCGAAATATATCATCGGTATAATGTAAGTTATGTTTAAATGTCCAATTTACAGTTTAAATAAAATATATTTACAGAATTATTTATAATCTACATGTTAAACAGAAAACGAAAATAATAAAACTTTTCGGATATTGAGGTGTTAAAATGATGGGAAAATAAATACACAAATATATATTTTCACAAATAGATTATTTATTTTATGCATAGTACAAGGTACATGCGTTTCATGTATAACTTAATAGAATATAATATAATATAATAATAATAATAATAATTTATATAGATTCTCATTTCAAGTGGGTTATTCATATAAATACATTGGTTAGTAAATTAAAAAGTACGCTCTTTAATAATATTCCATATACTAAATATTGATCGACTTAGAACAACTTATCTTGCTTTAATTGAATCTCAACTGCGATATTGCATAATAAGGTAGGAAGGGTTATTAAAAACTAACCTTAGTAGTCTAGAAAAAAAAATCTAAATATAAAAAGAACAATAATTTAACCATCAGATATAGTACAGTACCTAGAGGTAAAAAATATGCAAAACTTCGGAATAATGTCATATTGAACGGATTTCGTTCATTTTTGGCAGCATAATAGTAAATGATTCACAGAAAAGTTTCTATATTATGCGGGGTCTTGCTAATTTATAGGGGGTGGGTTGCCACCCCCCTCTCAAGGGGTGGCACTTAAAAAATATATATATTTATTGGAGCTGAAGTAGAATCGAATTTTAAGAAGAAAAGGTTTTATGCAATTTTCCACATAAATTGATAGTTTTTAAGTTATAACGACTTGAAAATTGCGATTTTAGCTTAAAAAAAAAAGGTATTTCCAAACGGCTTTCGTCAAGTATCTCGAAAAGTATTACTTTTTCGAAAAAATGTTGCAGACCAATTACAGAAAGTAAAAACTGGGAATTAATTATATTTTTTGTTTATTGATGTAGGATTAATAATTTCGGATTTTTAAGTTTTCATTTGGCATCCAAGTGTTCATAAGATAATTATTTAGAGTGAGAGTTAAATATCTCAGAAACTGTGACACCTACGTCAAGGATGCTAATAGGTAGAATAATAGGTTATTAATTAAGCTTTCAACTGTTTTTTATTTGTTTCTGTAGCATACAAAACAAAGAAGTTATGACCGAAGCAATGTGCGTCTACACATTTTTTTAATAACAACGTCGCCATTTTGTTACTGTAATTAGCTAGTAATTAAAAAAAAAGGAGTTTCTCATTAATGTATAGCATGACGTAGATGCTCAAATTTTTTGGTTTGTATACAGCACTTGCTTTAGAAAAAAATACAGTTTAAACTATAAAGGTATTTTCGATAAACCGTAATTTTTTTTTCCTTTTCCAAATATCTCAATAAATATTAATTTTATTGAAAATAAAGCTCATAAACTGATCATGAATTTCGCTTGTTTATTTATTTACATAGATTTAATAGTTTCGGAGATATGAAAGTTTACAAATGGCGTCCGAATGTTTATAAGACGAAAAATGCAGTTTAAATATTAAATATCTCAAAAATTGTGACACCTACGTCACGCATGCTAAGAAATGAAATTAAAGACAATTAATTGCGCTTTCAAATTATTTTTTACTCGTTCCTGTAGCATAAGAAATAAAGAAGCTATGACGGAAAAATATGCGCATTTATATTTTTTTAGAAAAAAAAGGTCGCCATTTTGTTACTCTAATTAGCCAGTAATTTAAAAAAATTATCTCAAATGCAGTTTTTCGTTAAGATATAGCGTTACCTAGATGCTTCTAGTTTTCTTGCTCATTTAAAGCACTTGCTTTAGAAAAAAATGCATTTTAAACTTTAAAGGTAATTTCGAAACACTTGGATACCAAATATAAACTTAAATATCTCCGAAATTATTAATCCTATATCAATAAACAAAAAATAGAATGAATTCCCAGTTTGTACTTTGTGGTCTATAACATTTTTTCGATAAAGTAATACTTTTCGAGATACTTGACGAAAACCGTTTGGAAATACCTTTTTTTTAAATCTAAAATCGCAATTTTGAAGTCGTTATAACTTAAAAACTATCAATTTATGTGACAAATTGCATAGAACCTTTTCTTCATAAAATTTGATTCTATTTCAGTTCAATAAATATGTATATTATATATATAAGTGCGACCCCCTGAGAGGAGGTAGCTTCCACCCCCTATAAATTAGCAAGCCCCCGCACAATATAGAAACTTTTCTGTGCAGCATTTATTATTACACTGCCAAAAATGAACGAAATCCGTTCAATATGACATTATTCCGAAGTTAAAACCTCTAGTTACTGTACTAATATGTTATACAACGATGCCAGAATAATGGACATCCGCCAATTATACTTTCACTCTTTAGTAGTAAAAACATACTCCGAAGAAAAGAACTTGGTAAATCGCAAACACCAAACCAGATATAAAAAAGAATGTCAAAAACCATCGGCCAGAAAAGCCATAACTTCCTTGCTCCGAAAGCATATAATCTTTTACCCACTGAAATTAAGAACATAAAATCAGTTCATAAATTTAAAATAGTTTCCACCAAACAATACCTGAAAAGTTTTATTATTATTTTTTTCTGTTTAACATGTAAATTATAAATAATTTTGTGAATATATTGGACATTTAAACATAATTCACATTATACCGATGATATATTTCGTATTAATATTTATTATAATCACTTAAAAGAAAAAAAATAAAAAAAGAGAAAAGTAGCATTTTTCTTTCGCCTGTGGGTCTTAAACGAAGAAATTTCTGGGAAAATATCAAGAATAATACAATGTTTGAAATCGAACTCGAACTTTTCTATCTCTTGATATATTTTCAAAAAATGCTTCATATACGAGGTATATTGCAAATAAAGCGAAAAACTGCAAAAAAATTGACGATTTTTTAATTTTAAAGTGTGTTGCCCCACCTGTCACGCGTGCGGATAGTTGGCATATGTTTCTCTAAATCCCAAACTATACTTTAAGAAAAAAAAATTGCGGGTAAACGACATTTCGCAAAATGATCCTTTTTCAATCTATTCAGACTGGCCTATAGATATTATTCTCAATTTTGGTATGTGTTAATGGGATATAAAAGCACATATTTTAGTTAGAAAAGTTATTTTATCGCTCCACCAGTGGTGTACCTGCAAATATGTCCTCTGATATTTTTTACCAAAAAAGTGGTACGCCACTGACATTTTCCTATGTGGGTATTTTTTCTGATTAGTCTGGTCAATCTACATGAAAGTTGTCTCTTGCGATTTTATAAAACAATTAAATTCAAATTGAAACTAATTATTATTAACATTGATAATGATAAATTTTGTTTTATAAAAATTGTTGGAAATGGCCACCTTCACTTACAAGGAATTCTTCGGCCCGTCTTCTCATCGAATTGCGTACTCGTTCAAATATTCCACTCGTATTCCGTATTGTTTCACACGAAGCAACTATTCGCTTTATTAAATCTTCTAAAGTGTTAATGGAAGTTATATGCACCAGGGTTGACCCCACAAAAAAATCCCAAGTATTGAGATCGGGGGATCTTGCTGGCCATTGCTGAGGTTCTCTGCGACCTATCCAACGATTAGGATAAACCACATGTAAATGGTCGCGAACAATTACACTAAAATAAACAGGAGCTTCATCGTGCATGTACTACAGTTGATTCCTTAACGCAATTGGTACATCTTCAAGCAACACAGGTAGTTCTTCTTGGAGAAAATGCAGGTAAAATTGTTCATTATGGCGTCTTAACAGAAAAAAGGGCCTATAAGATTATTATCAATAATTCTTACCCACACATTAACCGAAAATTGCTCTTGGAAATGATGCCATAACCGAAACCGAAACTCATGGCGTGGGGTTTTCGTCCACCCACACATAGTGCAGGCAAATCCAGTTTTGAGTATGAACTATCTGGGGACAGCTATTTCTTTATCGAAATGGATAGCTCTATTCATGTAGAATGAAGATATAAAAGTCCCGAAAAATCCCGATGTGAGCTAACGCCACCATTTAGAGAAAATGGCCGCCAGAACCGTTTCTTTTAGAAGGACATATCTCAGTAAACATTGCTCCGATTTTAGATTTCTTTTTTTTGTTCTCTTCCCCTTTTAATGTACAATCGAAAGTGTTATTACATCTTTGGACATAAAATAGAAGATAACTGAAGAAAATAAGACTTGAGTTCTTGGAAATATACAAGGTGTCCAGTTAGTGCTTCCTCGGAAGATTGTGCAAAAACGGGTAACTTTATAAAAAAACTTTTTTAACAAAACTTTCAATGTTTCATCTCTACTATAACGTGAAATTATATTTTCAATTATACAAGGTGTCACAAAAAGGAGTTACACAAGAATGTATAATTTTTTTAATGGAATACTCTCTATTTTTTTAGCGCCAGTTAAGCGTCTAAGGGTTCTCAATTACACCCTGAAATTTTTTGCCAATCGGATGCAGCGTTGCCAAGTTATAATTTGTTTCCTGTTTTTTTGGAAAATTACAAACATTTTTTTGACTACCGTGATTTATTAATTGTTTTTTTCTAAAAATGTGGGGTGTTATTCGATAATGATGCATTTACTGAAAAACATTTTTGAAATAAATTATTATTATACCGGGTGTCCAAAATATTTGTTTACATTTCTTGTTATTTAATTATTATTTTTCTCAAATTTTTTAAATGGAATGCCTATATTTTTTTACATGGATGAATAAAGCATACAATTCCCCACATTCTAATATTATACACTTAATTTTTTTATTTCAAACCGTTTTTGAGATATGATTATTTCAAATAAGTTTTGCGTAAATTGAGGTGCTTTTTATTTTAGCATTAAAATCTAGTATGGCTTTGGTCTTTTGTTTTGCGCTTGTTTTTCACTCTATTCTATGACATTTCTCTAATGTGTTTAAGATTATTGTGATTAAGTTGAATTAATATTGTTAATATTTAAAAATACGAATTATAATTATTGTCAATAAGATTTAATATCTATGGTAAATGTTATGTTATTGGTGAATATGATGGAAATTGTTTATTGGCATCAAGAATGTATGGTCAGAAATATCCCTATAGGAGATGTCCTGATGTGAGGTCTCTAGAAGATTTGAACGTACTAGAAATTTTGCATATGAAAAGAAGGCGAGACGACGAAATGTATTGTAATGAAGAAAATGAGCTGGCTATAACTTTAGCGGTAATCGAAAATTCTACGGCAAGTGTTCGGAAGTTAAGTAGGGATTTAGAGGTCTGTGAATCTAGTGTTTCCCTATGTCTTCGTAAAAATATGTTTCACCCCCATCGAGCTCAGCTGCATCAAGAGCTTTGGGATGTGGATTTAAATCGTGGACTAAATTTTTGCCAGTGGGCTCAAAACCAAATTGGAGAAAATGAAGAATTTTTCAAATTTGTATTGTTCACGGATGAATCAACGTTTCATCGCAACGGATTTGTGAATAGGCACAATTTCCATTATTATGCCAGAGAAAACCCTCATATTTCACAGAAAAATCAGAACCAGAGTTTAAATGTAAGGGAAGGAGTTGTACATGATTATGTTATTCATACTCGCTTTTTTGAGGGAAATGTGAATGGAGCAGTCTTCTTAGATTTTACGCAAAATACGTTTCCACAAATAATCGAGCATATTCCTGATTACATTACAAATAATATGTGGTTACAACTTGAAGATGCACCACCACATTTTAGTAGAAATGTTCGTCAGGCCATTAGTAATCAGTTTCCTGAAAGGTGGATATGAAGAGGAGGTCCAATATTTTAATAAACTGTTGATTAATATCTAATTTATTATTTTATTAAATTATGTTAGGTCTCGTTACATGGCCGCCTAAGTCACCCGACCTGACTTCAGTGGGTTTTTTCTTTGGGGATTTGTGAAGTCAGACGTTTATAAAGTAGAACCAACGACTCGAGAAAATATGATGGAAAGGATTCGTCGGTGTTTCAATCGTATAAATATTGATATGTTACACTGTGTAAGGCGCTCATTTATCAAGAGACCTCAGTTTTACCTGAATCAAAATGGTGGACATTTTGAGCAGTTGTTAGGTTAGTTTCAATATCGTGAAAAAAAATGATTGCTCAAGAACCGTTCATAAAAGTGTACGACATCAAAATGTGAGAAATTGTAAGCGTTACTCATCCATTTAAAAGAATTATAAGCATTCCATTTAAAAAAATGGAAAAAAATGTAAAACAAAATATAGATTTTAATGCTAAAATAAAGAGCACCTTAATTTACGCCAAAATTATTGATATAATCATATCTCAAAAAACGTTTGAAATAGAAACAAAGAGATATTAAAATGTGAGGAATTGTATGTTTTATTCATTCATGTAAAAAGTATACTTAGGCATTCCATTTAAAAAAAAAATAGAAAAATAATAATTAAATATCAAGAAATATACGCAAATATTTTGGACACCTGATATACTAAAGATTTATTTCAAAAATGTTTTTTAGTAAATACATCGTTGTCAAACAACATCCCACATTTTTAGAAATAACGACTAATAAATCGCGGAGATATGCCAGTCAAAAATGTTTGTAAACTGCCCAAAAAAACAGAAAAATATTTTAGGGTGTAATACAGGGCCCTCGGAGGCTTAACTGGCGTTAAGGAAATGCAGGCTGTTCTATTTAAAAAAATTATACTTTCTTGTGTGACTCGTTTTTGTGACACCTTGTATAATTGAAAATAATTTTAAGTTGTAGTAGAGACGAAACATTGAAAGTTTTGTTAAGAAAGTTTATTTATAAAGTTAGCCGTTTTGCATAATCTTCCGAGAGAATACTGACTAGATACCCTTTATACCTTAATGTACATTATTAAAAATGATTACAATTTTATATATAAATAACTATTACTCCCTTAATATTTGAGTTAGTATCATCGGCCAAAAAACAAATGAAAGCTAATTGTGTGCTCTAGAACTTTTATTAAAATTATTTTTTCAAAAATTGACTAGAAATTTCAGTACAAACGTCTCGAGTTTACAAAAGTTTAAATTTCCGCAATATTTAAATTATTTTTAAATTTCCAAAGTTTATTGTTTAATTTATCGTAAAATATGTAATCATACTTTCTGTAAAATGTGAAGTGAGGAATGGAACAAAAAAAAGAAATCTAAAATCGGAGCAACGGTTACTAAGATATATGATTTAAAGAAAATGTCTCTGGCGGTCATTTTTTCTAAATGGCAGCTTTAGCTCACGTCGGGATTTTTTGCCACTTTATGTACTTATTCTATATTAATATAGCTATCCATTGCAATAAACAAATAACTGTCCTCAAATAGTTCACACCAAACCCATTTTACACTGAGATTTGCCTGGTCTAACATGATTATTATTGAAATTTTGAATAGCATTCCGTCATCTGTGAACATAATTTGTGACTCAAACTGATTTAGTGTAACATTCTGACGGTACCACTGACGGAAGTTCACACGCTGTGTGTATCCTAGAATATGGTACGGAAACAACAAAATCAACCAAAATTCGCCAAACAATTTGATGACAAATATTCAAATCTCTAGCAATATTCCTCGTACTCGTTTCAGGATGTTCGTCGATTTCCTGCAGCACTGCTTCCTCAATTTGGGGTGTTTTGACAGTTCGAGGTCTATCTTCTGAAGTACCTTTTTAGAAACTACCAGTTTCACAAAGACGACGATGAATAGTCGAAGAGAATCGGCTATGTGACAGGGCACGATTAGGATATCTTTCCTGATACAGACTTCTGGTTTTTGTTCCATTACTATCTGTGAGACCATATGCGTAATACGTTGTCACCATTTCCGCATTCGTTCACCATATTTAAACAGCGAAAAAATAAAGTAAATTCAATGAAACACTAAAAATCGAAGAAATAATAATACGATGAGATGGTTTTGAACAACTTACTTTATATCAGCAAATATTGTTTCGAAAATTATGTTTGTAAAGCACGCCATTAAGGAGTACCCCGTCTAAATAAATAATGATAAGAAATAACGTTTCAAAGGATTTCTATTCTGTTACAAAACATATAGACCAGTGCCAAACCGGTTTTCAAAGGCCAAAAATCTAAAAAATTCTTAGCAGTATATAGGTGGTGAGAAAATTTAGGATTAATGGCATATAAATGGGGAAAACTCAATTGGACCGCAACAGATAACCGGAAGTGGGGTGGGGTGCTAAAAGGTGTGTTTTTAGGGGTTCAACGTGGTTTTTTACGATTTCTGGCAAAAGTATCGAAAAAAGTTTAATGTAAAAGTTGTAGGTAATTGAGAGATCTACAACTTTTATTTGAACAATTTTCTTACATAACCTCAAAAATATTGAGAAAAACCAAAACCAATTTTTTGGTTTTTTATTTTTATCTTCCACAATAATTCGATTTTGATGAAATTAGGTGAAAATGTACATTTTTATGCCTCAAAAAAGCTGTAATTTTTTTGAGGCGTAATATTCATTTTTTGATTTTTTTGCGAATTTAATTTGAGAAAAAGGCCTAATTTTCAATAAAAAAAGTTGATTAAGAAAGTTTTGATTTTTGTAAATTTGAGGACAGTATTTTTTTCGTTGAAACCTCTACTTTAAGATGATGTAAAAAAATCATACTGTTACTATGGAAAAACATTGTCAAAAATGGAAAAAACCAAAAAAACACTTTTTTCAAGATCGATTTTTCCGTAAATGTCACTAATTCTTCATTGTAAAATGAAGTGTTGAAAGTGGTGCAAAACGATAATTTCAATGTAATATGTAATAAGGGAGCTTTAATTAACCGTTTAAGGTTCGGACTGCTGAAAACCGAAATGTTTAAACAATAATTTTACCTAAGAAATTGCTAGAAATGACCATTTTTAGGCAAGAAAAAAACTTTTTTACGCTTTATGGGCACACATACATTGAAACAATGTTATTAGCATACATATTTCAAATTATTCAAAGTTGTAAAATTGAATTATGGCGGGGCAGTTTTTCTACTACGCGCTCTCGAGTGCGCGCGCACTTCTTTTTCGTTCTTTTCTTCCAGCTCGCTTGCAACCCACCTGTCCTTGCCTTTTCACGCGTTCACAACTGGCACGTCGTTTTTTACACCGTTATTCATCGTAATTTTCAATACTAACTTCTGTGTTTCTCCTCACATATAATTTGCTGAATTTCCATGGTACGTATCAAATGTCCCTTTTATGTTAATGCATGTAATGGTGTATTTGTTGTAAGCTAATAACCTAATAAAACGATTTTTTGATGACTTGTTCAACGGCGAAGTTTAGAGCACTACAGTCGCCATGGGCTGAATTATTTAATTAATTCCTGAAAGTTTGCTGAAATCTATCTGCTGCAGCTGTGAAACTGGTTGTGATAGTAAAAGATGAGGCTGTCGAAAGCATGGAGTAAAATGCTCCATTCTAAGCTCGAATTATCACAGGGCCGAAAACTGTTCTAACTCTGAAATACAACCATTAGAAGAAATTAGCGATTCGGAGGAGATGTATGACGAAGCAACAACAAATGTTCAAAATATTATTGAAAATTAAGATCTTAATGAACTTGAGGACCTTGACGAAGTCGAAGACCTTATCGAAGATCCTGAAGAAACCGAACAATGTATTGAATCTGATGATGTAGAGCAGTTTCCCAAAAAAATGAGATTATTATAAATTTTGATTATGTATTTCTACTTTGTAAATTGATTTAATGTAAAATACGTAATAAACTTTTAATGAGAGTGCCCATAAAGCATAAAAAAGTTTTTTTATTGCCTAAAAATGGTAATTTCTAGCAATTTCTTAGGTAAAATTATTGTTTAAACATTTCGGTTTTCAGCAGTCCGAACCTTAAACGGTTAATTAAAGCTCCCTTATTATATATTACATTGAAATTACCGTTTTGCACCACTTTCAACACTTCATTTACAATGAAGAATTAGTGACATTTACAGAAAAATCGATCTTGAAAAAAGTGTTTTTTGGTTTTTTCCATTTTTGTTTTTCCACAGTAACAGTATGATTTTCTTACACCATCTTTAAGTAGAGATTTCAATGAAAGAAATACCGTCCTGAAATTTTCAAAAATCGAAACTTTGTTAATCAACTTTTTTGATTGGAAATTAGGCCTTTTTTTCAAATTAAATTCGCAAAAAAATCAAAAAATGAATATTACACCTCAAAAAATTACAGCTTTTTTGTGGCATAAAAATGTACATTTTCACCTAATTTCATCAAAATCGAATTATTTTTGTGGAAGATAAAAATAAAAACCCAAAAAATTGGGTTTTGGCGTTTTTCTCAATATTTTTGAGGTTATGTAAAAAAAATGGTTCAAATAAAAGTTGTAGATCTCTCAATTATCTACAACTTTTATATTAAACTTTTTTCAGAAATCGTAAAAAACATGTTTTACCTCTAAAAACACAAATTTTCGCACCCCCACCCCACTTCCGGTTATCTGTAGCGGTCCCATCGATTTTTCCCAATTTGTATACCACTAATCTTAAATTTTCCCACCATTCATATATTGCTAAGAATTTTATTTTTTTCAAAAATTATTGGCACTGGTCTAATAAGAATCAAAAGACATTAATAGCTTTTAATATTTTCATCGATTTTGTTAAAAAATAAGGTTCTTCCTTCAATACTAACGTACCGCCCAAATTTCAATACAGTTGGAGTTTTCTTTCTTTAGTTATCGTGCTTACAAAAACATGACGGACGGACATACGGACATTTTGAAAGTTGTTGAACAATATGTCCATATATATCTATGTATCTGTTTCATTTGTTCGCAGAAACTAAGCGAACTGAATTATGATACGAATACAATAGTACAGAGGTACATAGAGAAGCCGCTGCTCATTGGAGGATACAAATTCGACTTGAGATTGTACGTGTGCATACCGTCTTATTACCCTTTAACCATATACATGTACAGGGAAGGCCTGGCGCGTTTTGGGACCGACAAATTTAGTTTGAACGACCTGAGAAATCCATTTCGGCATTTGACGAATTGTTCCATAAATAAGCTGGGACCAGGTTATACAGAGATGAAAGACAGAGTAGGGTCAGGTGAGTAAGACAAAGTTTTGGTAACTTTTTACTGCTGAAGTTGTTAGCGAAAATGTAAAAGGCGCATTTCTTGGCATTTTAGTTCCTCGGGCCTAGTTTTGTTCAATATTTTATTGCGAACAATTTGTTACTTTTATTTTTGCGATACGATTACTACACGGAAAAAACACTATTGTATAAAATTTGTATTCTGAACCATATACCCGTTCAGCCAATGGTACACTCTGTTCAGTATTCCTCGGATATAGTTATAATTAATGCAAACAAAGACTTATTATTGGTAAACAAGATGCTTATCTTATTACCTTAAATATAAACTTCTTTTGGTAACCAAACAATGATTTAATGACAAGGACTCTTTCATTGCAATAATACTCTGTTACTATTTCTACATTATATTATTTTTCATAGTACAAGATAACTTTTTGGAAGGATAATATAACAATTTAAAACAATAAATTATTTCATTGTCCTAGTATTACTCATGTTAATTTCAAGTATAGGTATCATTGAATGTATATATTTTTATCGTAATTTTATTCTGGTATGTTTTTCTACCTAAAGTAGATATAATTATTTCAATAAGGATATATTACCTCAAAAATATATCGATATAGAGTCAATTTTGAGATATAATTATTGGTAGATTATTACTTTAATTGATTGCTAGTATATAATTATTCATTTAATATAGTGTTAGTATTGACTGAAAATATCAATTAAAATTTATTGTATTGTTGGTTATAGTTGGGTATAATCTGAAATGGGTTTGGTATGTGATATGTGTCGCACACAAAGTTATTATAATAAGAAACGGCATATATGAAATAGTAAGCAAATTATCAACACTTATGTGTTATTTAAAAACGTTACCTTAATGATTTCATCGCATGCGATGATGATGGAAATCACTAAGTTAACGTTTTAAATAACACATGTCTAGATGATTCGCTTATTATTTCATATACCTATGTCGCTCATAAAATTATTGCAATAATACCGAAACATGTCACTTATATCGTATACGTTTTTCTTATTATAGTAGCTTTGTGTGCAACACATATGGAATCTTAGGTGAATTATCAACTCATGCCAAACCCAACTATAATCAAAAATATAATAAATATTAATTGATATTTTCAGTCGATACTATCACTATATCACTAATAATTATATAAGATTATCAATTATAACATTGTTTTCTACTGAACTTTCAATGGCAAGATTTAATGATGAACTTGACTGTTCTTTGTGTAATTTTGTACATATTTATGCATGCGTCTAAGAAATGGTATACAGGATATCAAGAAATAAAATAATTTTTATATAGCAAAAATATATTTTCTTTATAGTAAAACATTCTTGAACAAACAGTTTAACAAATCAATAATAATATTACTGAATTCAATCAGAACAAATCTAAAAAGATTTTCTTTAGTAAAATATTCGTGAACAAACTGTTTAACAGATCAATAAAAAATATTAGTAGTTATGTTAGTCCAAACATAAAAAAAAATTATATGGCACAAGCCACAATTAGGATATTTAAATGCTAAATTCATATGAACAAAAATAAAAGTCAAAGAGAAAATATTATTATATATTCCCAAGAGTTTGGTTACACTGTGTAGCCAGAAATTTTCACTTCGAAAAAAAAACACTCGTTTTCAGCTGAATACTATTGTTTCCCATCTAAACAATTTAAAACTTGTAGCACTGTAGCACATCGGGATTCACAAGTTTTTGGTAACTGTTCTGTAAAGGAGGAAGTTTGATTATTGTAATTTTTTATTATACCAGTGCCAGTATATGTTTTCCAATAAAATACTTATTTATTTAAAATAATATACAAAAATTCTAATACGTACAGGTTGTAACAGATATTTTTGTTAACAAATCATATTCAATAAAGACCAAAGTAAGTCCTGAAAACAAAAGTTACTGCAATTTATTGTCAAATGTATCTAAGTCACTTTTTGTTAGTATTTTAGCATTATCAAATAAATAAGGATTTTGTTGTAAAACCAAATCAAACTAGTAAAATACATTGTACAGGGTTATCGTGTATATATGTAATATAATTTATATGTATGCAATGTATTATATATGTAATCTTACACGAAGGGGGGAGAAGGCTGATTGAGAATATCGCACTAGATTTTTCTAAAAAAAATTGCTAATATAAATTTTGAGAAAATACACTCTTACTCACTAAATGCACGCCTATGGTGATCTCTCAAATTTTATTCTTTAAATAAATTCGAACGAGGGGCAGTAGCTATCAACCTCAAATAAAAAAAAAACGCATATGAAATTTGCATGGGACACGTATTAGGTATACCATATCAAACTAATACTTTCAACTTTTCAAAGATAACAACTGTGCATGGGCACATGCAATCAGTTAAAAATGATTTTAAACATCCGTACCTCAACGGAGACTATACACAGAAAATCGACAACCCAATTTTAACAAAAGTATACAAACAAGTTTGCCATACTTGCGTTGGTTTACCAACAGATCGCAATAACAATTGATATACCCTACCCATGCACTGCATATTTCCACGTTGTTTCCTAGATATAGTGTATTTATTATATTATATAAATAGGTACTTACCATCAAATACAGGGAAAACTCCTGCAACTCCCAGGATTCCAACATTTTTTCCATGTCTACACTAGCTATTATTGTACACAACCAAATTAGAGTGTGTTAGTTGGATGCCGAAAACTTTCTCCCCACCTATGGCCTTTTTTCTTAGCGACAATGGGACTTCAATTTTTTTCATTTATAAAAGGTTCGCTTCAACGATAAGGATTAATGAAGCTAATACTGGATATAGTTCTTATAAAAGGAGCAACATTTAATTTATTAATATCATGGATAGCTAAGAAAATATAAAACATTGTACCCATTATTTATTATAATTTAAGCAAATGATAAGTATTTTAGATCGATGACGTTCTTTATTAATTAAAGAGAAACAGACTATTGCTGAATACCCATTATTTTTATTGGACAAATTTGAGAGGTCTGCTTCAATAAAGCTAACTATTTCTGAAATAACTATATACTTCAGATCGTTATTAACAGTGGTTTTAGGATTCATGTGATTATTTATTTTTTTTAAGCAAATTTAAATATGATCGATTTTCAATTAAAAATTTGTGCTTAAAAGAAATTTTACACTAGCTATTATTGTACACAACCAAATTAGAGTGTGTTAGTTGGATGCCGAAAACTTTCTCCCCACCTATGGCCTTTTTTCTTAGCGACAATGGGACTTCAATTTTTTTCATTTATAAAAGGTTCGCTTCAACGATAAGGATTAATGAAGCTAATACTGGATATAGTTCTTATAAAAGGAGCAACATTTAATTTATTAATATCATGGATAGCTAAGAAAATATAAAACATTGTACCCATTATTTATTATAATTTAAGCAAATGATAAGTATTTTAGATCGATGACGTTCTTTATTAATTAAAGAGAAACAGACTATTGCTGAATACCCATTATTTTTATTGGACAAATTTGAGAGGTCTGCTTCAATAAAGCTAACTATTTCTGAAATAACTATATACTTCAGATCGTTATTAACAGTGGTTTTAGGATTCATGTGATTATTTATTTTTTTTAAAGCAAATTTAAATATGATCGATTTTCAATTAAAAATTTGTGCTTAAAAGAAATTTTACACTAGCTATTATTGTACACAACCAAATTAGAGTGTGTTAGTTGGATGCCGAAAACTTTCTCCCCACCTATGGCCTTTTTTCTTAGCGACAATGGGACTTCAATTTTTTTCATTTATAAAAGGTTCGCTTCAACGATAAGGATTAATGAAGCTAATACTGGATATAGTTCTTATAAAAGGAGCAACATTTAATTTATTAATATCATGGATAGCTAAGAAAATATAAAACATTGTACCCATTATTTATTATAATTTAAGCAAATGATAAGTATTTTAGATCGATGACGTTCTTTATTAATTAAAGAGAAACAGACTATTGCTGAATACCCATTATTTTTATTGGACAAATTTGAGAGGTCTGCTTCAATAAAGCTAACTATTTCTGAAATAACTATATACTTCAGATCGTTATTAACAGTGGTTTTAGGATTCATGTGATTATTTATTTTTTTTAAAGCAAATTTAAATATGATCGATTTTCAATTAAAAATTTGTGCTTAAAAGAAATTTTGATATTTCATTGTTTAGATAACACTGTTTTAGATCAATGCTAAGTAATATTAATTTAAACGAAAGATCATCAAACATAGGACTGTCATCGGAAATACAATAACAGTTTTTTCCGTGTAGGACCAAAAATAATAAGGAAAAGAGCAAAAAATTTCAGTGGTGAAAAATAAATTGTTAAAATATCACAAGAAGCAATGGACCGATTTAATACAAAATTGCTCATAGCACTTGTTATTAGACCTTACAACAAATTAAAACAATAAAATTGCTGTAGCCAGTTAATTCCGTATTCACCTATTTTGATAGGTGAATTTGACTCCACTACTAGTGGTATTGCTTATGACAATTTCCATCGTCTTCCGCATTTTTCCCTTCAAACTGGCGTCTATTCTTGAGTCTCCGTCTTCAGTTGTTTTAATTTTTTATCATTATATTTTTCAAACTCCTTTGATCTCATTCTCCAATCTCATGATCTGTATGTATTTTAGGTTGTAAATGGACGCTAAGACAGTTGAGGAGATATTTTCGCCAAGCTGGTATATCAGATTGGCTACTATGGCAAAGAATAACCTCACTGGTCATTCTGACAGTGTTAAGTAATGTCAGTCAGATCCCGCCAACCGTCAATTGTTTCGAATTTTTTGGATTTGATGTTCTTATTGATAGTTCCCTACGCCCTTGGCTTTTAGAAGTAAGTAAAAACACAGATTTAAATTTAAAACCGCCTGCGAAGAAAACTGAAAACATATTGGATAATTTTCCAAATATTTTAATATAGCGATCCAAAAGATTTTTTGACTCGATATCCGTGCTGCTTTAAATATTAAATTACAATAGTACATGGTGGACCAAATTAGATGAGATAGACAAAAACCAATATAGGTGGCCTGGGCTCGATTTTCGAGTTCTTATCACTTTGCGAAACTTTTGATATAAGGTACACCGATAATAAAATTACTTCATTTTTAGTATATCATAAATTAATAAAAAAAACACAGGCACATAGATTTCAGCCGACTGCATTTATATCAATGTCAAACGATGGCGCAAACCGCAATCGTCTATTTTTTTTGACTACCGAGCTACAGAGCGTTTTTGGAAAACTGACATTTTTGGATGACCTCTATATCTTAATACCAAGTGTCGAATCAAAAATCGAGTAACATATTCTTAAGGCATTTTTTTGAGTAGAATCCGTTGCTGATAAGAAGAAAATTATACATGCCTCAGTTTTCAAGTTATAGACATAACTTATGTTTTTTAAAATGGAAAACCCTGTAACTTATTTAATTATTCGATCACTTAAATTAGCTATCCAACAATATATCATATGTCATATTTATCTCTAGAAAAAGTGGTTAATTTTCGAAAAATTTAATATATTTTTAAGGTGATGGAAAACTATTAACAACAACAACACCTTCTTATAATATAAAATAATTTTGCCAAAAATAGGAAAAACTAAACGACAATAAATGTTCGAATTGTCTTCCATTGATATATATGCATATTTATCGCATTTCTAATATTTATTGAGAAGGCCATGGTAAAAAAAAAAACAAAATCGAAATAATCGTATATGTCAAAAACTAATTTGCTAGTTAATTGTGAGTGAGCATTGTTAACAATGTTTCAATTTAGTAATGGTGAAAAACATAACATGATCAAGTGTTTTATAGAATGCGGAAAAGATTCAAATTTAGCTTCCGAGCTTTATTTTAATAAGTAAGTTACAGACAGCAAAACTTTGTGCCAAAAGTGCCGCCTATACAATATCTTTAGATATCCAGAAAAGAGACAGCCGGACATAAAAATATTCAAAAGGCTACAACAAAATTTAAAAGAGTTTGGATCATTTGTAAAACCTCGAGCAAAAATCTATAATAAAGCAGGTAGAGAAGCTGTAGAAAATATTGTTTTAGAAACTGTAAGAGGAAATCCTAATATATCGTCTCGAGAAATACAGGAAAATTTAGAAATCCCAAAAACAACTGCGTTGTATTGCTTAAAAAAAGTAAATTCAAAGCCTACAAAATTAGAATTAGTCACCATCTATACCCAAACGACTTTCAAAGGCGACTCGATTTTTGCCAGTTTTTTTTTGCGTCAGTGCAATAGTCCCAGGATTTGAATGAACAATTATATGGACAGACGAGGCCCATTTAAGCAGTGCCGGAATTTTTAATCGGCATAATAACCACCATTGGGCTCATGAAAATCCGTACGTAACCGCTACAGTTAATCGTCAAGAACGATTTGGATTTGGTGTATTGGATACCATATAATAGATCCTCATTTTTTTCACGGTAATTTGAATACCGAAAATTTTATGAACATTCTACGACAATAAGCCTATAAGACAATTTTAAAGATTAATTTGCCAACATGATGGCGTCCCAGGTCATACGTCAAATGGAATACGAAATTATTTAAATGCTCAATTTGGGGAGGATTTGATATGTATCTATATATCTCTCAGGACTAGTTTCTCAATGTCTAGTGTAATGAAGCATATTTTAAACCCCAATAAACCATTTATATTTACCAAAAATAAATATGTTTCTGTGAATTATTTAATAAAAGTTACCAGGCTGTGAAAAATAATTATATCACCGCATAAACTAGTAGGCCCCACCAGGCCCAACCGAAACTGAAAATGCATACTAAACCGTGATCTCCGCAGAAAGCATTCAGTTGCTACCAGTGAACAACAGCGAGCAGAAGTGCCTTCTCCAGGGAAACCGCCAGCAGACGTAAGTTAATATTTGAATTATATTTCCGCGACACTGTACTAAGTTGCGCCTACGTCAATCAATATCCACGCGCACTGTTCCCCCGTCATTACCGCGAATAGAGGGGATAGTGGACTAGATACCCGATGCGCTGAGAGCAGACAGTCAGTTCCTCACGAGCTCCAACAGCGACCAGACGTGCCCACTGCAGCCAGCTCCGGAAATAAGAGTAAGTGAAATTTTTCTAAGACCGGGAGACAGAAAATTATGGTAAAGTCCGCGATTTCTGACTTGTAAAATATTTTTCATTTAACCGTTTCACCGGAAAATAATACAAGTATTCATTTACCGCTACGCACCGTGTCTGCACATTTTCCCCCTCTACCGGCTTGTGGAAAGAGGAAAGTCTTTATTAAAACTCGTGATGTCAAACAGTCGTGGTCGGCCGCTCCACGACTCTAGACGCGTCCAGCAGTAAGCAGGAGCCCCACCAACTGTGCAAGTACCGATCCTTAAAGATTGCTCCTACCGCGACTACGTCATTACCGCTGCCTATCAGTGCCTGCTGTCAAACTGTACGTCACCGTCATTTTTTCCGTCATATCGCTGCTTCACTCCTGCCTACCTTAGTAACGTCACCGTATCGCATGGTAGCACTTACCGTAATCATCAGCACGTCACAGCCTGGGTTTGCTCTTTTGTGCATTATGAATGTACTGTATATATTAAACTAGTTAAGCTGTAAATAGTTTCGTTATCACTGTAACTTATAGGAAATAAATAGATATTTTGTTTTACCGAATTCTGTGTTTTACTGCTGTTTGTGTAACAGTCCAATTTTCCCAAATTGACCCACTGGAAGTTACTGTTTTCTCCACTGTAGCTATCCCAGCCCTACTGTAACAGGCTGTGTTAAGAGGCTAGTGTGGGACCTTTGCCCCACGTAAAAAATTGTAAAGGTGGCGCCCGAGTAACCGAACCGTTGCTAAGGTGCCAAAAGTGACCACTTTCCGGCCTCACCGGAAAGTATACGTCACACTAGTTAACTAAGTTAACTAAATTGATAACTAACAATTAATTTAGCTAACTGGGCATTAATAAACAACAAAGTAGTTTAGATATTGTTTAATTTTTAGGAAATAATGGTTCTATTTTGTGGCCAGCTAGAACTCCCGATATAACCCCTGCCGGCTTTTTTTTGTATGTAGAGAACGTTCTAATGTCATAGAAGAATTGGAAAACAAAACATTAGCTGCGTTTCGGACAATAACTCCTGTCATGATTGAAAATGCAACAAATTCTGTAAGGAGAAGGTGTCAAAAATGCATATATGTCAATGGAAGACAATTCGAACATTTATTGTAGTTTAGTTTTCCTATTTTTGGAAAAATTATTTTATATTATAAAATGTGTTGTTGTTAATAGTTGTCCATGGCCTCCTCACAAATGTATTAAATTATTCGAAAATTAACCACTTTTACCACATATATATGTTGTTGGATAGCTAATTTAAGTTGTAATCGAATAATGAAATAATTTACAGGGTGTTCCATTTAAAAAGCACAAGTTATGTCTATATCTCGAAAACTGAGGCATGCATAATTTTCTTCTTGTCAACAAAGCATTCTACTTAAAAAAGTACCTTAAGAATGTGTTACTCAATGTTCGATTCGACACTTAGTAATTGGGATATAGAGAAAACACCAAACACTATTTAATTTGGTCCACCCTGTACATTGAAACAAAAGATAAAAACTTCCCTTCTCAAACGTATCTTTAAAAAAAATATTTCTATTCCGCTTAAATAGAAACATTTGAAATTTTAGGTAAATTTAAGTCCCGCTCTGAGCAACGATTGTGATGCTGATAGACTAGTCAAGAAGCCGATGCTGCACGATATGTTTGATCTTCTAGGCTTACCTTTATATAATACTGGGCTCTCGGTGTTCGATATATTCTCTGAACCACAGGAGGAGATTCCGTAAGTATGAGAAAATACGTCTAGTAGCTTGCAAAACCGAATAGATCAAATAAATCCAGTCAATGTGTTCACTGAAACTTTATAGTCTAGGTGCCTGCGTACATAAATGCAATTTATACATATCCTCGTATAACTTCTTGTGCGGCATAATTGCGCCTAGTTTATCACTTTTTTCCTCTGCGAAAATTTTCGTAAACGCGGCGGCGTTCCTCCTCGGCATGAAAAAGACGATTTCCACGCGTCGGACTGGAAAATCAGCAAATATATTTTGTCGGACAATTTGAGAATTGAATTCTACATATATATCCTGTATATTTCTACAAACTGTCCGACAAAAAACATAACTTTAAAACATTTTTTGATAACCAGCTGATTTTTTCAAGATTGCTTAATAAAAATATGTAGAATCCAATTTTCGAATTGTGGGACAAAATATATTTGCCGATTTTCCAGTCCGACGTGTGGAAATCGTCTTTTTCATGCTGAGGAGGAACGCCGCGTTTACGAAAATTTTCGCAGAGGAAAAAAGTGATAGACTAGGCGTAATTGCCGTACAAGAAGTTATACGAGGATATGTATAAATTGCATTTATGTACGCGGGCACCTAGACTATTAGAAATAGTTCAAATTTTGCCTGTTAAGAAAAACGTTTTCTTAGATGTCCAAGTCTATACCATACAGTGTGTTTTGAGATGGGGTACCGCACTCTAGTAAACTTTCTTATTTTTGATTTGCCAAGAAAAAGTCATTCTTTATAAAAAGTTTTACTTGTCTAACAGCCATATGCACCATTCCTTAGTTTACCGTTATCAGAGAGTTAACTTTGTAACAGTCTGTTAAGTGTAAGGTTTGATATGCACCATACATAAAAGATACTTAACAAACTGTTAAAGTGTCTGATAGTTTAACAAACCAAATTTGGCCAATTAAAATCGTATCAGTCAAGAAATTAACAACGAAAAGAGGTTATATCAGCTTAATGCATATAGATTGAAGCAACGATATTCTATACAAGACAAATACTTCAGAATAGTTAATAATTAGATAATGGAGAGATTGAATTTTAAATTGTTTTTTTTATTCTCTATTATGTGAATATTGCTTTTAACCAGTGCAATGATGACCTCTTCTTCCCGGTCGGTAAAACGGTAACGTTTCTTGTTATACTCTTCGCAAAAACGAAGAGTATATTGTATTTGATCGGCACATTTCTAAAATCGTAAATATCGCTCGTAGAGTTAGTGAACGAATTCTGAACAACTTTCAAAATGTCCGTCTGTCCGTCTGTCTGTCCGTCTGTCCGTCTGTCCGTCTGTCCGTCTGTCCGTCCGTCACGTTTCTTGTAAGCACGATAACTTAAGAAAGAAAAGTCCGATTGTATTGAAATTTAGAAAATAAGTTAGTGTTAACTAGAGGAAGAACCCTATTGTTTTTAAAGAAAATCGATCAGTAAATAAAAAAGTTATTAATTATTTAATTTAAAAAAAAAATTTTTTGTTAATTTTTGTGGCTTGTACTAAAATGGAAATCGCGAGATATTATTTCCATCACAAATTTTTTTTTGTGTATGAAGTTACTAATATTTCTTAGAAGTGAAATATGTATGAATGTCGAAAGATTTATATCACAGACAATCAATTTTCCTAGCAACAGGTGGTGGCGTAGCGGCTAAAGCTTTCCGTTGCAATCCAAGGGTCCCGTGTTCGAATCCCACAGGTTGGATTTTTTTTTTCATTTTTTTTTTCATACAATTTTTTTCACAACAAAGTTTATATCACAAAATTTAGGATGTCCAAAAACTAACATTATTTACAAGAAAACTGCGAAGAGTATCCTATAGAATGTGTAACAATTATATACAAAAAGCTCAGTAAATTGGCGAAGAGTACGTTTTTAGCTTGTTTTCCTCTATATTTGTTTTAAACTAAAAGCAAAAAGCTTTGGCAGATAACAAGTATTTTTAAGGTTAAATGAAAATTTAAATCTGAGTGAAGTTAGTCACATCAGTATAGCCCACCTAATATTACTAGTAACTTTTAATAATCCAACTGTTTACTAACTGAAACCGTCAAACACATGGTGCATACGAATAGGGTTTTCCCAGAAAAAAAAATTATTGCTGAAATACTTAATTCACGTAAAAAAATGATTTATGGCATATTTATTATCTTTTTAATTTTACTAATAGTGACAAAAAAAAACTTAAAGTTTAAAAAATATTGAGTTCATTTTAAACAGCCATAAATTAGCGCGTTGTGACGTCAACGCCCTGAAATCCAATAAAAAGTCGGCATAAGATAGCCGTGAAAAATCAAGGAGGTTGAATAAATTATATTCTACTTCCATGTGAAAAATATAAAACATAACCTCTATTTATTGACAGCACTTTTTAATTATTATGAGTTGTAATGGATCATCAAAATGCCTAAAAAAGCTTGTTTTGTACCTTTGTGTAATAATACTAGTGAAAATGCTCCCTCAATATTATTTTTGATATTACCACTCAATATTGAAAGACGAAAAGTGGTTTTCTGCTGTAAAATCTAAACAAATATTTCATCTGGGAAAAGATTTGTTTTGTTGTGAGAATCAGCAGCACCTTTAACATATCCCTCTTCCACTTTACTCATTTTGATCGTAGAATTGATAAAACATAAACCAGAAACTGATAAAACGATAATATTTTCACTCCAAACAATCCAAACATCAAAATATAAATA
Source organism: Rutpela maculata (assembly GCA_936432065.2). Lineage (NCBI taxonomy): Eukaryota > Metazoa > Arthropoda > Insecta > Coleoptera > Cerambycidae > Rutpela > Rutpela maculata. Next base: position 7,412,357 of record OW386289.2, read on the forward strand.
AAGTTTTAGGTTAATCATCTGATGTGAACTGTCAATGCAGAAGCGGGTGAAGGTTAAGCCTAAACTACAAAATATCAACGTCCGACGCTTTTACGAATAACTTGTGTGGTATTTATCTGTATTCTGATTGGCCAATATTTACAAGTCCACTGCTTTAGACCAATCACAGTACAAACAATAAAAGAGGAAATTCTGAGGAGTTTTAGAGGAAAGCTTCCTTTAACACACAGTTAGAACCTATTATCAACTAATTATATCCATAATCTCATTGGTTTTCCGGGCAGATACGTCATTCTGGCGCGTAAAAATGCCCGTTTTAAAAAGCCCTGAAATTATCAGCAAGTTGTTTAACTATATTTTCTTAGAAGTAATTCTTATTAGAAAAGTAAATTGTTGTAAATTAATAGAATGTTTTATTATATCATTTTCACGACATAAAGTGTTAAAATAAAATTAGTGGGAAAACCCTATTATGCTTAGCTGACTGATAAATTTTACCAGTTTGGTAGTTAACAACGGATTTAACTGAGTAATGGTGCATATGGCTGTTAGGCCCGGTGCTTTCATCTCCAGTTAAGTCTATTCTATATATAGATCCCATGGAAACAATTATTGACACGATTGTATCCAAGGAAATTATCTGGAGAATAGACTTAACTGGAGATGAAAGTACCGGGCCTCAGGAAGTCATAAACAATTGTGAAACTTGAGATGAATTTTTCAGGGTATTTTAAAAATTAGTAAATATGAAATAGATTTAAAGCAAACTACCTTTTTTTTTACATTTTTATTGAAAATTTTATTTAACAAAGTTTTTTCAGTTATGAAGAAAAGCTTGAAAATATTTTCATCTCTAGAAGTGAAAATGAAAATGTCAAATTTTACATAATTTGACATAATAACCAACTATCAGTTTGGCGTCAGACATGTATGATCCACAATGCACCCCCTAATAGTGTTAACCAATAATATCCAAACCAACAATAAGCTAGGAAACAAGTCAGCTGCCACCTTTCTTGATATAAACAAAGCTTTCGATTGGCACCACGGACTTCTGTATAAATTAGGTACATCAAATTCGGTGCCCCATCAGTTTGAAAGATAGTGTTTTAAAATTCATATAATGAAAATATTTTAATCTCTTGAGTAAAAAATGTCACTTTCATATATAGTAGACAGTGGAAAAAAATGATATGTATATAATATGTATGAGTAGAAAAAATAGCATTTCCCACTCGAGATGAAATACGTGTTTTTCGTTCGTGAGATTGCCCAACTCGCTTCACTCGTGGGCAAATTCTCATCTCACGAAAAAAAGCAGTATTTTTATCTCTTGTTGTAAAATATAAGTATTATTTTTCGAACTAAAAACGCTGGTTTTGGTTAACCCATTAACGGCCAAGACAATAAGAAGTTGCCATTTTAGAGATATTTTTATTAAAGTACATTGAGAATACATAAATTAAGACTAATTTGGCATTAAAAAAAAATGTAAATATTTAAAATAAAAACACGTAGGTGCGTATACGCACCTTTGGCGGAAACCGACATGTAAATTATTAAACAAAGAAAAATGAAATGCATAAGAATAATTTTTTTTTCCGAAAAATCTCGAAGCAATCTGAGTGCAGATGCATTTTGCACTTCTTACATAAATATTATTTGACGTTTCGTATTTAGCCGTTGCTCAATTCGTCATTTCCTCATTTCATTTTTTCATCGTGAGACATTTCTTCCTACGTGGCTCGTTTTTCCCCTTTGTCGTGATTTTCTTATTTCGTCCTTATTAATTATATCGTCAGGTGGACTTTTTGCTGGACGACCTTAGGATATGCTATTCTGGTCTTCTGTTCAAGTTTCCATCGTGACGGTTTTCGTTGATTTTTCGAAAACGGAAGAAGATATCGACTTGTGAATATGAAAGCGATATCGTCGTACTATTTTGTGCTTGAGGCAAAATAAGTTGAAAATGGCGGTTTCGCTCTTATTGTTTCCATCATCGGGTGTTTTTTTTTTTCGATTTTTCCTAAAAGGAACGTTGATATCTACTTGCAGTTCACGTTGTAATAAAGTAGGTGCTTTGTATATGACGCATATGCGAAAGCGAAATGTCGCCATATCAAAGTAGATTTTATTATATTTCTGTTGCGTGAGGCGGAAGGCGATAGTATTTGACAAAATAATTTGGGACAAAAAATAAATAGTGGCAGGGCCGTGGAGAGAAATACGGGCCGGGGTATTTTTTTGAAAATTGATGAGCGAGGGAGGGAAAATGCGAAAAATTTTATTTTTATTTTGGTCCGAAAAAATTTTTTGGTGGGCGAGGGGGGAAAATCCAAAAAAAAAATTGTTTACTCCGAAAAATTTTTTGATGAGCGGGTGGGGCAGAAATTCGAAGAAATTTATTTTGGCTCGATTTTTTTTTTGATGGGGGGGGGGGAATCATCCTCGCACGCCCTCCCCCCTCTCGACAGGATTGAATAGTGGACCAGTGTCTGCTTCCATGCACGATGTTGACATACCGAGATTTTCGTCTTTTCCACACTTGAAATAAAGTACATAAAAATGTTAACTGTTATTGGCCAAAGGTGCGTATACGCCCCCATTATATATATATGGCAATATGGACGTCATTTTTAAAATATGAGTGAATACAAAAATATAGTTATCACAATGTATGTATTTTATTTATGTATAGCATGAAAGAATTGCTGTTATTTTATAATTGCTAACTCAAAAAAATAATTTGATGGTGATGTACATAACCGGTTAAATTGTGGCATGTTCAAAAAAGGTTTAAAATATGAAAGAACGATATTTTTAATAAAACAAAAATATTCGTACACTCTCTGAACTGTTGATATACATTCTGTAAAACTTAGAAGTGTAAAATATTGGTCACGAACTTGAAAACAAAATTTGGTTGAAAGGGTGCGTTTACGCACCTTTGGCCGTTAATGGGTTAATAGAGAGCATCACCTATATGCTCATTTTTTTCCGTTTAGAACACTTGCTTTAGAAAAAGTTTATATCCGCCATATTGGAGCCGCCTGAAGATGATACCTTTTACTACAATAATCCATAAAGAAAAATTATCATTAGATAATATATTAGTCTAAGATCCGGCATCTGTTATTCAGATAAGAAATGGTTTATATAAAAGATAACATGTAGGTTTATTAACCTCGCGACTACGTTGCTTAGCCATATCTTGACCCGATGGCATTTAATTTAAAAATTGTTGTCAGGCGAAATCGAAATTTTGTCTTTAAACGTATATAGTAGCGAAACCATTAATCCTACAGGAATTTTTCACAGAAGCAAATTCATCATCATTTTATAATCTTTCTAATAGATTCTCACCAGTTTTTTCCTAGAACCAACGTTTATCTAGATATTCGCAAGAGATGAGGAAAAAACGCGTTTCCTTGGAAAATGTATATTTCCGGTTGTATCGCTCCTAGCGTCTAGTTCACTCAAATTAGGAAAAAAACGCTGTTTTAGAGAAAAATTTTGAACAGCAGTTTCTCTGCATAGATAGTAAGTACTCAACTTTTAGAACAATTTTTTGCTTATGCGTAGAAAAAAAAGATATGATTTTTGAGATATATATATATATATACATATATATATACGTTTTTTCGTGTTCTTCTTCATTTAGACTTTTACATCTGGAAAAGTACGCGTTTTTAAGTCTAAACGAACATAGGTAAACGTGTTCAGAATACGATTTTCTATAAAAAAGGTTTTATACATTTTTCCGATTATCCCACTGGCTTTTCCGGAAAAGCGACTTGAAAAATATTTATATGGGTTTTTCCGTGTTTTTTTAATTTTAAATGCAAATATCTCGAAAAGCACGCGATTCTAGACCTAAATGAACATAAATAAACTTGTTCAGAATGAGATGTTCTACAAAGAAGCTCCTATACATTTTTCGATTATACCATTGGTTCTTCCGGTAAAGCTTCTTGAAGAATATACATGTTTGCTTTTTTGTTTTTTTTTTTTTCATTTGGACGTATATATCTCGAAAAGTAGGCATTTTTAAGGCTAAATGAATATCAATAATCTTCTAAAAAGGTTTTATATATTTGAGAGATATATACGTCAAAACGAAAAAAAAAAAAAAACGAAAAAGCAAATTAATAAGAAGCTCTTCAAGAAGCTTTTCCGGAAAAACCAATGGGATAATCTGAAAAATGTATACGTGCATTTTTGTAGGAAATCTTATGCTGAACAAGTTTACTTATGTTCATTTAGCCCTAAAATCGAGCACTTTTTGAGATATTTGCATTCAAAATAAAAAAAAAACACGAAAAAAACACATACATATATTGTTCAAGTCGCTTTTCCCGTAAAGCCAATGGGATAATAGGAAAAATGTATAGAACCTTTTTTGTAGGACATCGTATTCTGAACACACAACTATATTCGTTTAGCCTTAAAAACCCGTACTTTTCGAGTTATATACGCCTAAATGAAAAAAAAACACGAAACGTATATACATATATGTTAGATCACGGTTTACATGAGTGACTTTTTAAAAAGATTTATTTACTTAAATGGAGCCAACGTTGGCTCTTGGAGAAGGAATAATACAATAATTAGAAGTGTTTCATTCTAAGTGAGTTTAATAACTGATTCAACAAAGCGTGTTTAGTCATATTTATAACATACAGAACCTGAGTAAGCAAAATATATAACAAAGGAATTGCAGTTCTGCAGTCTGCACAAGTTATGAGAAACAAAGGTGTAATATGATATCTTGAAGATAAGCAATTAATAAGAGAAGCTGTTATCGTGAAATACGATATACCTGTGAAGGTTTATTATGGCTAAGTCGCAATAAGATAGCGTGTAATATTATATAACAACTTCCCCCTTAATAAAAAAGTTGATGTTATGCAGCAACTTTTGAAAATTGTTAAAACGTTAAATGAATATAATGCAAAAATAAATTGAAACAATGTTGAATGAATACAAAGCAAAATAATAAAATAATGTAAAAGTTAAAATTGGTAAGCGATAATAAAACATTATATAACGTTATAAGGATAAAATACAATAGTCTAAATTAATAGACAAGGGTAAAACTCCACATGAAAGTCTATGTTAACTCGATGTCCTCTTCTTCTTGAGGTCTAATACCGGGTCGCTTTCTTGGAGGGATCAGTCTAGGAAATTTGGTAAATACTCTGCTTCGCTCTGAAGGAGGTGAAGGAGGGTTATCCGTTGAGGGTTGGATTCGCAATGCTCCACATCTTCTTCTTCTGCATTTACAAGTTATGTAAAGTAGAACTAATAGGATGATGAGAGTGATTATGAAGTATGTGAACCAAGATACATGTTTGGTCACAAAAGGTTCGTTTATGAGGTCGTCTAGGTCTTTGGAATATTGCTCTAGTTTGTTTTTAGCAATATCTAAATCTTCTACGTCGAGACTGTTTAATTTAAGCGGTTTTAATTTTGGGATTTCGATTTTGTCGGGCATGTGATTGCAGCATTCAAAAGGAATTTGGATTGGATGTGAATTGTCCTTAATTTCGGAAAAGTCTTTAGCACTGGCTTGTATTCGAGTAATGCCTGCATAGGCGTAACATCCTGGTTGTAGTTTTATGATGGAATTTTTGTTAATTAGCTCTGTTATGGATTCTCTCTTCGGGCAGTTGATGGTAATGTGAAGTGGTTCGGAATTAATTACTAGCCATGTGTTGTCTTCAAGTTCTTGGACGTTGTATCCTTGACTAATGATGAAGGAAGTTTGACAATTTTCTGGGAGTTTCGGCAATGGTTTTAATATTCTAGCTTCACAAATGGCATTTTGGTCGATAGGATAAGCAAACAGGTTCGAACATAGTTTGGTTCCAAAATAAAGTGGTTTGCATTCTTTCAAATTTTGTATAGGTATGTACATTAAAGAATCATCGTCTCTCGCGATAAACTTTTGTGAAATAGATAAAAAGTGATGTAGACCAGTTCTGTTATCAAGTATAGGTATAGGGTACAGACGAAAGGTGTTGTAATTTTGAGGTTCAATGAGAGGTATTGTTAAAACAAATATTAAGTTAGAATCTAGTTGAAAAGCTTTTAGTTCAATAATATCCAGATATTGAGCAACTGCTGATAGTTTAATTGGAAGAGGTAAATTGTTCCTTCGCAAACTCTGTGAAATCTCTTGTAACGCCGTTACTAAGTGATCAGGTGTTATGATTGATGAATGAATAATTCCTAATCTGGCGAATGTTATTGAATTTAAAATATCGTTTAGATTGTCTTCGATGTACAAATAGCTGGCCATTAGTTGTTCGGAAATGTATAGAAATTTTAGTTTTATTTCGGCAGCTTGGATCGTTTGAGTCATAGTTTGAATTGTGTGCTCGATTTCTTTGATATCTTTGTTAAATGTTTCCTCATTAATTTGTAATTTTTGTATAGTTGAGTTGAAATTTTTGATAACAGAAGTTGTAACTGAGATTTGATTTTTGATTAAGTTTTCTAATTGATGTTCGTCATTATTTAATTTATTTATACAGTTAGTGTAGTACTCGCCATCTTCGGCGTCTAAGTTTCCGGTAATTGATTTGAATATTGTTCCGAAACCGTTAAGTATTCCGCGTTTATATCTCTTTGTGTCTGAAAAGATTTCGTCAAATTTCGTTTTTATTGAACTAGCTATTTGCATTAAAAGTTTAAACTCTGTTTTAACTTCGCTTCTAAACAGGATTGATTTTTGATCAGCACCATCGAGGGTGTTCAAGATTCTGTCTAAATTATTTTGATTCTTGTCAAAAGCTAGTTTGAGGGATGAAATATTTTTATGCACTAGTAGAGTCCATTTGTCATTTGTCACCACGATGTCCGTGTCTTGGTGATAGTATACACCAACAGTGTTATTGATCGGGGTAATTTTGTATTGACAGAGTGCTGATCCGAACAGCAGGAGAAACCTGAAAATAAATTTAATTTTCAGTATATGGTTTCATTCTATCAAAATTTACTTTAGTCTCTTGTTTTATTTCGAGATTTAATAGGGTAGCAGAATTTTGAAAAATTTCTTTTATTTTAAAGGGACCGTTAAATTTGTTTTGTAGTTTGTTCTTAATTTGTGATTCTTTTACATAAACTAAGTCACCTATTTTGTATTCAGGTCGTTTTTGGGGAATATTTCTGTCGAAGCGAACTTTTGCTTTCTCTTTTTGAGATTGTGTTCGACTACGGGCTATTTTATAGTAGTGGGATATTCTATTGTTTAAATCTCTAACGTATTTAGTTATTAATTCTTTTTGGTTGTACAAAGTTTCGGGTGGTCTGTTAGATGTATGACCAAAGATAAGTTCATATGGGGTAAAACCGTGTGTTTTATTTACCGAATTGTTATAGCATATTACTGCATATGGTAAAATCGTGAAAGGATGTTCGTTTGGGTTTTCAGTTTTGTGGATTCTTATCATTTCGGCTAAAGTAGCATGAAATCTTTCTATGGATCCGTTCGATTGGGGATGTCCTACGCTTGAATAAGTTAATTTTATGTCGTAGAGGGTGCAGAGATCTTTGAGCAAGCGGTTGTCAAATTCGCCACCGTAATCGCAATGGATTCTTAATGGGGTACCATAATGTTGGAAATATAACAACAAAGTGTTTACGACAGATTTTGCGGATTTATCCGGGACTGCATATGCTTGCGTGAATTTAGTTAATTCGTCGCGAATGGTTAAAGCGTAATTTCGAGTAGGGAATTCAAATAAATCAATATTGATTCTTTCGAATGGTGTTCTTGGGGTTTCTGTGACTACCAGAGGGTTATTAAGGTTTTTCCGGCATACTTTAGTCTTTTGGCAAGTTTCGCAATTTTTTATAAAATTTTCAACGTCTTTAGTTAGACCTTGCCAAGTGTATTTTTCTCTAATTCTTCGAATCGTTTCATTTATTCCGCGGTGTAGATTATTTTTACCAAAATGATTTTGCTCCAATATAATTGGAATTTCATCTTCGTCGGCAGTTCTGACGATATCTTGACAAATTACTACTTTTAAGTCTTTTTCCGCAAAAATGAATGATAGAATTTCGAGTATGGGGAGGTCTAGGTTATTTTCGACAAAGTATGTCTTAGAAAGGTCTAAAACATCTTGATTTTTAAATAATACCAAAAATAGATGTTCAATTACAGATTCGATATCAAAAGGTAGAGGGATGATAAAATATCTCCTATGTCTGACTGTTTTGCTCGATACAATATTGATTTTATCGTTATGAAATTCGGGGTTTTCTTCGAATATGTCCTCGATAATTTTGTGATGTAAGCCTTGTAAGTTATTTTGTTGGAAGAAGGTTATAATATCTTTATGTTCTCGGTATAAGAGTTGTTTGTTCGAGGCTTTGATTTTCGAATAGTCAATTAAAGATGTTGTCTTATATAAGTTGGCGAAAGTTTCGAATTCTTGGGAAATTTGTTCGTCAGTGATCTCGTTATTGTCTGGGTTTTCGTCGTCGTCTGACTCTTCGTCATTCGCGGCTAGAACCTTTGAATAGAATTTGGAACATTCAGAAAAATGATTAATTTTGATTCTGGAAAGTGCATCCGCGTTCTTATTGATTTTGCCGGGTTTATAAATTATTTCGTAATCGTACTCTTCTAATTTGAGTCGCCAACGAGCAAGTCTACTTCCTGGATCTTTTATAGAGAATAGCCAGGTGAGTGGTCTGTGGTCGGTGACAAGTTTGAACTTTCTGCCGTACAGGTATGGTCTAAAGTGCTTTACACTCCATACTATCGATAAAAGCTCGCGTTCAATCGTTGAATATTTAGTTCCTGCACTGCACAAGGTTCTAGAAGCATAGGCAATGGGTAAATCTTTGCCAATAGGCCCCTGGCTCAGCACCGAGCCGACGGCAAATGCGCTTGCATCAGTGGTTAGAACGAAAGGTTCATCAAAGTTGGGGTAGATTAATATCGGAGTTGTCGTTAATGTTTGTTTCAAATTTTGAAAGGAATTTATACAATCATTGTTGAAGAGAAATGGTACGTCTTTTTGTAGTAGTTTTGTTAAAGGCTTGGTTATCTTGGAGAAATTTGGGATAAAGCGCCTGTAATATCCGGCTAAGCCTAGAAATGATTTAATTTCTTTTGGATTTTTCGGTTGAGGAAAATTTAAAATAGCGTCAACGAAGGGTTCGGTTTTACGCCGTCTTTTGTAATGAGATGTCCTAAATAAGCGACTTCCTTGCGGAGAAACTCGCATTTGTCTGGTTGAATTTTGAGGTTGGCTTTTTGAAGGCGTTTAAAGACTTCAGTTAGACGAGAAATGTGTTCGTGAATTGTAGGAGAGTAAATAATGATATCGTCCATGTAGACGAGACATCGTTCATTTTGAATACCTAACAGGATGTTATCCATAACTCTTTGAAAAGTTGATGGAGCGTTTTTGAGTCCAAATGGCATTTGCACGAATTCATAATGACCGTTCTCAACTGTGAAAGCAGTTTTTTGAATATCTGCGGGATTAATTTCAATTTGGTGGAAACCAGAAGCCAAGTCTAAGGTTGTGAAATATTGGCATTTGCCAAGTTGGTCTAAAAGATCGGAAATGTTGGGCAGAGGATATTTGTCACCAATTGTAACCTCGTTGAGTTTGCGGTAGTCGACTACGACGCGCCATTTCTGTTTACCAGAAGCGTCCAGTTTTTTGGGAACTACCCAGACAGGAGAGGACCAAGGTGAGATTGAGGGTTGAATAATACCTTGACTTAACATTTTCGATACTTGGGACTTAACTTCTTCTTTATGGACCTGAGGATATCGATACGATTTAGTGAATATCGGTCGGGAATTTTCGGTGTCAATAGGGTGTTTGATTTCATTAGTAAAGGTCAAATTGTCTCCTTCTAAATAGAATATATCTTGAAAGTCTAAACAAAGCTGCGTTACTATTTCGGCCTCTTCTTCGTTTAGATGATCCAAGCGCAATTCGTTCCTGATTTCGAAGGATCTGTCCGTCATTAGTTGTTGGTCAGAGTTTTGCGCGTTTAAGTTAAAAATTGACTTGAATTTTTGTACTGGCTCTAGGTTAAGATTTGAAAAGTTTATGGTTTTTGGAATAGCGTTTGCGTTTATTATTGAAGTTAAGAATTCTCCATTGTGATCGATTTTGACAATGGCATTTGGTAAGCGTACTTTCTCGTTTTCCTGGGCTAACAGTATAGCCTCGGTATTTCGCAGGTTGCATTTTAGTTTACAGATTTTTTCCATGCGAGGTTCAATAGAAATTAAATTTTTGATGTTGTTTAAATTTGAATTTTTTGTATCAGAATTAATAGTCGGTTGTAAAGGTAAATTTACTGTAGTTTCTTCCGTAACTTTAAATAGTGGTACGGTATTGAAATTTGTGACTAGTTGTTTATTTTTAAAGTCTACTTTGCATTCGTAATGTTCTAGGAAGTCTGCGCCTAATAATCCATCGAAATCTATATCTAGATTATAGATATAAACTTTGTGTGACTCATTTGAAAAGGGGATGAGAACAGATTCGTTGATATAAATTTTTTGATCAGTGATACCCTGTATGATTACATTTTCAGGAGATCTACGTCTGTAATTTTCAGCTGTTTTAGGTTTAAAAATTGATATACCTGCACCTGTGTCAATTAGAATTTTAAATTTACCAGTTGCATCTTTGAAGTAATAAAGATTTTTTGAATTTACGGTTAATAAGGTGTGAGAAAGCGTATTTACATGAACGTTTGTTCTGGGAAGTTCAGCATTGGATCGAAACTGTCGTTGAGATTCATTGTTTGTATTTGGTTTGATATTTGGTCGAATTGGTCTATTTGTTCTGTTGGAGTATCCGTGGGGTACTCCGGATCTAAGCGAAAATCCTGAGGATTAGCAGTATAATCCTCCTGTAGTGTTTGAGAATTAGCAGTATAATTCTCGTACTGCTCATATTGAGAATTAGCCGCATAGTTATCTGAAAAGTTTTGAGCGTTGCCTGAATCGTAATTTTCATAACTATCACTTACGTTTTGATAATCGGATGAGTAGTCGTGAAATTGATTATAGTTACATTGATTGTCATAATTGTCATAAGGTTCGTAATTCAAATGATGAGCTTTTTGCTGGTTAAAGCGATTAAAATTTGGGTTAGGTTGGATAGCTGACGGTCGCTGTTGCATAAAATTAGGGTTCGGCCTTATGGCTGAGGGCCTGTTTTGCTGTGATTGATTTGGCTGATTATTTTGAGGGAATGTCCTCTGACCAAATTGATTACTCGGTTGTGCGAAGTTTTGATGCGAAAAATTTTGGGAGTTTGGGTTTCCTTGGAAACTTGGTCTCTGGAAGTTTTGAGACTGTTGCCTCGTGCGGCATTCGCTTATTACATGTCCATTCCGTTTACAGAAGGAACAGAACTTTTGTTGCAAATTGGGACCCTGTGGTCGCTTTTGTTGAATTACTGGGTTTTTGACCGGACTATTTTTTGGGAATTTTTGTTGTTCAAAATAAGAGAGTTGTAGCTCTCTACGGATTCTAATAATTGCGTTCATTATAGTTGGAGGGTTACTGGCACGTATTATTCTGCCTAGATTTGGTTCTAGACCCGTTAACAAATTATTTAATGTCATAGTTTCGATCAAGTTTGTTTGCGCGGTTCTTTGCTCTGAAGTTAAATTTTGTTTTTGCACTGCAGCGTGCATTTTCGCATTGTGCGTTTGTAGACGCGAAACAAATGTTAGTGCAGATTCACCAGGCAATTGGTGAATTCGTTGTAGGTCTTGGATAAGAGCTGTTAAATCTCTAGAGTCACCGAAGTGGGTTTCTAGGAGTGCCTTAATTTCTGGCCATGTGGCAGGGTTACGAGAATTGATTAGTTCGGCAGCTTTGCCTTTCAATTTATTTTTAATATGAACAGTTAATAAGATTTTTTGGTCATGAATTGCCATGCGTTGGGCACTCTGACATGAGTTTAGGAAAGTTTGGAGGTTGATGGCGTTACCATCGAACTCCGGAATTAACGAGAAAATTTCTGAGAGTTTGTAAGGCTCTACCTCGTGCTCGACTTGCTCTGGTTGCTCGGCTGTCGTCGGCACTACTGGTTGAACTGGTTGAACCGGCTCTGGTTGAGCTCTGTCTGGCATTTTGCTTTTTTGTTTGGAAATTTTTGAACTAAAATTGGTTGCGTATCAGCAGTATGATACGGAAATTAAATTGAAATAGTTTGTTATGTTGCGTACGTTAATAAATTGTGTATTAACTGTATAATACACAGTTGTTTCGTGAATACGAAAATAAATAACTTAAAATTAAAATTGTTGCGTTGTAGCTTGTATAGGATTTGTTTGACAACAGAATTGGCTTTGTTTGCCGAGTGTATTAGCGGTATAATACACGTAAATAATTGTGATAAATAATAATTGTAAAATGAAATAAAATAACGAGATGATTCTTAAAATGACTTACATTAATTTCATCTCCATGGGTAGGTTCTTCGTCCGTCAAGGGATTGGGATCCGCCACCACCAGTGAGGAAGGTCTCCTTGTTCTCGTAGATGTACACGCACTAGTTAGGCACCTTTTGCAGATGTTCCCCTTGTTCTCTTACGCTTCACTACCAGTTAGGCTTCTTGTTCTGATTATGTTTACGGATCCTATCGACTGCGCCAATGTTAGATCACGGTTTACATGAGTGACTTTTTAAAAAGATTTATTTACTTAAATGGAGCTAACGTTGGCTCTTGGAGAAGGAATAATACAATAATTAGAAGTGTTTCATTCTAAGTGAGTGTGTTAGTGTTTAGTCATATTTATAACATACAGAACCTGAGTAAGCAAAATATATAACAAAGGAATTGCAGTTCTGCAGTCTGCACAAGTTATGAGAAACAAAGGTGTAATATGATATCTTGAAGATAAGCAATTAATAAGAGAAGCTGTTATCGTGAAATGCGATATACCTGTGAAGGTTTATTATGGCTAAGTCGCAATAAGATAGCGTGTAATATTATATAACATATATGTATATGAAGAGTTGGTGTACTTCCGGGTGTTTTCCTACGTAGTTGATAGGCTCCTGCTGGAGCCATTGTTGTCTAAACGACGTTTCGGCAGAATCCCATCTGCCATCTTCAGGTTCTCGCTGAAAGCTGCCTACTGCTGCTCCTCGTTGCTCGAACTGGACTGACGTTCTCCGCGCTGTGCGGTTCCTTATATATGCTTGGGCCTAGAGCGCGCATGCGCGACTGGCTACGTGTTATCGGTCCTCGACTGTATGTGGACCGATAACACGTAGCCAGTCGCGCATGCGCGCTCTAGGCCCAAGCCGGATCTTGTACTATATGGGATTATTCCTAAATTTTACAAATTTTGCGCATCTACGTATTGTACAATATCTCACCAAAATTCAAACACTTTGATGGTATGTATCATTATCACTTACACTTTTCTAGGGAGAAAGAATTTGAAACTACTAAGTTATCCTTGAAAAACACCATTACAGTACTAAACGCGGCCGGTCGTTGGAGGAGAAAACATAAGAAGATGTCAGCAAACCAAAGTTCCAGATCTAATTCGGCTGCTCGCTCAAAGAGTAGAACGACTTCGTCTACTAACCAAAGTAAGAAATTTTCTTGTTATTTACCGTTTTGATTAAATCACTTTTAATTTTTAGAGACTTATATGAATCTGCCAAAAGTACAAGTTGATGCTCGTCCTATAGCCTCCCCTTTGCATAACATAAGATCGGTAAGTAATAGTATATTGTTTTATTAGGAGTAAAAGAGATAGTTTTGTGACGAGTTTGGCAATTACAGACGAGTCACAAGTGGCTTTTACTCCGAATAGAACATGCTTTTTAACCCCCGACCCCAAGAGAGGTGTTATAAGTTTGACGCGTACGTTTGTCTGTGGCTTCATATCTCTTCAACGGGTGATCCGATTTTGATGCACTTTTTCTTCAAACGTCGATTAGCTAGGAAAAAATAAAGATAAGGAATCTCGAATTTCGCCACCAAAAACGTATTGTGTTAATATCGCATGGCCGGCGAATTTAAAAAAATACGTGTTGCTGTGGATTTGTTGCAGAGTGAAATTGCTTAGAGAAGATAACTAACATACGCCACGGCCTTGCGCATTGCTTATAACAGTTGGCATGATATCAGTGCCGTGCCATCCATTTTTTATTTAAATATTAATGGTAGTAGGCAGTGTGACGCACTGTGGGAAAATTCCGCATTTTAGAGACCTTAATATCCGGATCGGGATATATTTTTTTAAAATTAAAGGTAATTAAATTCTCTACACATCTGTCGAGACAAGTTTTTAAATGACTCGGTCAACTTTTATTAATTCCATAATAAACTATAAAAAAATATATTAAAAGTTCAAACTAGTGGAAGCATTATACTCTTCGCCGATTTACTGAGCTTTTTATATAATTGTTACACATTCTATAGGATACTTTTCGCATTTTTCTTGTAAATAATGTTAATTTTTGGACATTCTAAATTTTGTGATACCAACTTTGTTGTGAAAAAAAAATATATGAAAAAAAAATCACGATGTGAGGGATCGAACCCTGGACCTTTGGATTGCGAGACGAGAGAGAGAGAGAGAGAGAGAGAGAGAGAAAACAAATTTATTTGACATTTCTTGTTACAAGAATGCACCTCATCGGATCCCGGCCCGGAGCCAACCAGACAACCACGGCGCGTAGCGTCGTGGAAAATATGTGGTTGGACGAGGCGGGTCCGATTTGGTTTAACGATAATGCTTGTTGCAGCTAGGACACCTGTCCGCCTTAGGCAGACTTAAAACTAGGTTAAAATTAGGGAATGTGCTCGCACGAGCCTAAAACTAATGAATAAAAAACTTAAAACTCACACTTGCACTGCACTTACAAATTTTTGGTTGCTGATACGGGAAAACAGAATTAAACGAAAAAACCCGTTCGAGCAAATGACGTCCTTGTGGTCTGATCGCCGTCAAGGAAGGTAGGGTAGTTAAAAGGGTTGAATTTAAAAAGTTTGGATTTACAGGATGTTATCGGCCTAGAGGGAATTTAGAAAGACAGAAAGGGGACAAAAAGGTGAAAAGAACAAAATTGTACAAACATAAAGAAGGGGTTGGAAAGTTAAAGTTGAGGAAAGATAAATAATAGAGTAGGGTTAGGTTTTCGTAGAGGGAAGTGTGGCTAAGGAAGTTGCCGGAAGATAGGCAACGCCTGGTATGGTAGGGGGTGTCTTATATCGAAAAGTATTGCGTTATGCTGTCTGATTCGAGTAATGTTGCGGGTTAGCGGACTACCGTCCAGCTTAAACTGATAGAATTCTTGCGATGATTCTCGGACGTAGTCCAATCTATTTTGTTGAAAAACAATAGGGTTCTTCCTCTAGCTAACACTAAGTTACTCTCCAAATTTCAATACAATCGGATTTTTCTTTCTTGAGTTATCGTGCTTACAAGAAACGTGACGGACGGACGGACAGACGGACGGACGGACGGACGGACGGACGGACGGACGGACTGACGGACGGACGGACGGACGGACGGACGGACGGACGGACGGACGGACGGACGGACGGACGGACGGACGGACGGACGGACGGACAGACGGACGGACAGACGGACATTTTGAAAGTTGTTTAGAATTCGTTCACTAACATAACGATATAAATTTTTTTTCTCTACGAGCGATATTTACTGATTTAGAAATGTGCCGATCAAATACAATATACTCTTCGTTTTTGCGAAGAGTATAATAACACAGCCCCACAAAAAAAAGTGTTCTGTTCACCATACTAGACCAACATATCTATATGTTTTTGGGGTCGCTGAATCCGAATCCGGGGTCTGTTTGACCCCATCAGGTCAGAGTCAAGGTCAATCCAAGGTTAAATTGGGAGAAAAACGATTAAGCGAAGGAAACCACGATTTCTGTACGTTTTTGGGGTCACTGAATCCGAATTCGGGATCTGCTTGACCCCATCAAGTCAAGGTGGTGGTCAATCCAAGGTCAAATTGGGAAAAAACCTTTTAAGCGCAGAAAACCACCGTTTTTATACGTTTTTGGGGTAACTAAATCCCAACTCCTGGTCTGTTTGACCCATCAGGTCAGGGTCAAGGCCATTTCAAGGTCAAATTGGGAAAAACATTTAAGCTAGAAAACCACGATTCTTATACGTTTTTGGGGTTGGTGAATCCGAATCCGAGGTCTGTTCAACCCCATCAGGTCATTCCAAGGCCTACTTTTGTTTATCAAATGGAAACGCGTTTTTGACCACGGATTCTGAAAGAGTGGGATGTTTTACGTTCGCATATGGTTTGACCTATGATCAAAGTGACGTTTGGTCATCAGAAGGTCGAATTACTCTCTGAAATTAATTTATCTAGGATCAAAGATGATTCGTATTGAGAAATCTTAGTTACAAATCTTTATCAAGCATGGTTTAGCCTCGTGATATTTCTCCGAGGGGGATTGGAGAACCAAGACAGCAGGACACCTATATCCACACGCAACCAACGAGTGGCGTCTTCCAATCCTCTGGGAAAAACGAAACGACTATGTTATATACTGATTGCCCAAACATGTCGGTGATAGGGACTGATGAAGATACTGGAGCATCACTGATGAGGCTAACGTCAGTATCCGAGCGATACGTTTAATCTCTGTGGGAATCCTCTGATCCTGTTATTAAAATTAAAAATCCTGCTTCTCAGAGGATACTAGAAATGGTGACAACTGCCTTAATCAAGGATGTGTAGAATGATCAATTTTCCGATCCTTCGAGGTAATGAAGCCAGTAAAGGCATACTGCCCTGCAGTGGGGCGTTGAAGGATCAAGCCATAGTGTGTCCGACGATGAGTTGACTTTGTCCTCGTCAAAGTCGGAAAGCCCTCATACTTAGACCTGGACAAAGTCAACTCGTCGTCGGACACACTATGGCTTCATCCTCACACCCTAATGCCCCTGCAAGACAGTACTGGTTTTATTACCTGCTTCTCAGAGGATACTAGAAATGGTGACAACTGCCTTAATCAAGGATGTGTAGAATGATCAATTTTCCGATCCTTCGAGGTAATGAAGCCAGTAAAGGCATACTGCCCTGCAGTGGGGCGTTGAAGGATCAAGCCATAGTGTGTCCGACGATGAGTTGACTTTGTCCTCGTCAAAGTCGGAAAGCCCTCATACTTAGACCTGGACAAAGTCAACTCGTCGTCGGACACACTATGGCTTCATCCTCACACCCTAATGCCCCTGCAAGACAGTACTGGTTTCATTACCTTGAAGGATCGGAAAATTGGTCATTCTACACATCCTCGATTAAGGCAGTTGTCACCATTTTCAGCATCCTCTGAGCAGCAGGATTTTTCATTTTAATAACAGGATCAGAGGATTCCCACAGAAATTAAACGCATTGCTCGGATATTGATGTTGGCCTCATCAGTGATGCTCCAGCAACTTCATCAGTCCCTATCACCGAGATGTTTGGGCAGTCAGTATATGACAGGACGTTTCGTTTTTCCCAGAGGATTGGAAGACGCCACTCGTTGTTTGCGTGTGGATATAGGTGTCTGCTATCTTGGTTCTCCAATCCCCCTCGGAGAAATATCACGAGGCTAAACCATGCTCGATAAAGATTTGTAACTGAGATTTCTCAATACGAATCATCTTTGATCTTAGATAAATTCATTTGAGAGAGTGATTTGACCTTCTGATGGCCAAACGTCACTTTGATCATAGGTCAAACCATATGTGTACGTAAAACATCCCGCTCTTTCAGAATCCGTGGTCAAAAACGCGTTTCCATTTGATAAACAAAAGTTGACCTTGGAATGACCTTGAACTTGACCTGATGGGGTTGAACAGACCTCGGATTTGGATGCAGCAACCCCAAAAACGTATAAGAATCGTGGTTTTCTAGTTTAAATGTTTTTCCCAATTTGACCTTGGAATGACCTTGACCCTGACCTGATGAGGGAGTTGGATTTAGTTACCCCAAAAACGTATGCAAATGGTGGTTTTCTGCTCTCAAAAGGTTTTTTCCCAATTTGACCTTGAATTGACCATCACCCTGACCTGATGTGGTCAAGCAGCTCCCGAATTCGGATTCAGTGACCCCAAAAGCGTACAGAAATCGTGGTTTCCTTCGCTTAATCGTTTTTTTCCCCAATTTAACCTTGGATTGACCTTGACCTTGACCTGATGGGGTCAAACAGACCCCGGATTCGCATTTAGCGACCTCAAAAACGTATAGATAATGTTGGTCTAGTTTGGTGAACAGAACACTTTTTTTTTGTGGGGCTGTGTAATGAACCAATATCGCTATATTCATATGAAAATTAAATTTGTTCGTCTACACGTAATAGTTTGGGGGCAAGTGTCTTTCCGTGGGCTACGTAATTTTAGAAGTATGGGAGAGGTGTCAATCGCTTCGTTTTAATTTGTAGAATAAGAATATCAATGGTGATAAGGTGCAATATTGCTCAGAGACCCAAAATTAAGATGGCGGCTAAAATGGCTACCAAAATATATAAATCATTTATAGTTGGACTATATTAAGAAAATTAGTGTCAAATTATATGTATTTCAGTTCACAGAATAAATGTGAAATATTGGGAAAACCTACTTACACAAACATGCGGAGATATTCAACATGGCGTCCAAGATGGCCGCCTCTGCAAAGGACATTACGAATTCCTTCTATTTTGGTATTATGATGTGTCAAATTGTATGTTTTTTGGGACGTAAAATTAAAAAAAGTGAACTGAATTGTTGAAAAAATCAAACTTTATTATTTTAAATGGTGGATTCAGATGTGTGTGGGGGGTATTACAAAATAAAAAAAAACAGTACACAAAAATATGTTTCAATAATAGCACTCCAGCACATAGAAATAGGTTTCAAAAACTACAGTCATCATTGTGATCGACACTGTGATCATCGTCATTACTTTGAAAAAAAGTTTCATCGTCATCCTCATCATCAGTAAGGGAAGCATTATTGTCACACAATTCCGGATCACCACTGCATTTTCACATTTCTATGCATCTTAATTGATTTACAACACAAATGCTCGACTGGTTACATCTTCTCTATGTACATCCTACTGACTTCCAGAAGAAATGATGGAGCCCAAGGTTTTGTACACATAATGGGCTAGAACTTATCCTCTACTTTCTTCCTGCCATTTTCTTCTGGAGATGGTAATACTGGGTATTGTGTTTAATCTTGATGCCATATCATTGCCTGCAGATTTGCTCTTTCAATTGCCGGTTGAAGTGCTTCTCTTGTTGGTGGTAAACGTTCATCATAAAATTACTTTTTGCTAAAAAGCCACCATCTGGCCTCAGCAATATCCACAATCAAAGTGTTAGGTATATATACTTGACAAATGAACTTCTTTAAGATGGCCCTGGTTTCCGCTGAAATATCTGGTGACTTACCAAGATTAGCTAAACATTCAACAACATCAGTAGTAGCAAAATATCTGATACGGCATATGTCATTTGTATGCATCTGCACAGCTTTACTTAAATTAAGTCCGGCATTGTCAGTGGCAACTTTACTAAGTTTCTCTCTATATAAATCTCCTTCATCGCAGAAAAAGCATTTGGATTTTTCTTAGATTGATGCCTTGCCACGTGTAAGTACACTACTACTTTCTCGTTCGGAAGGTCCTGGCTCCTGTGATGACTCAACAATTTTTTCGTAGCTTCTCACAAACTTGTTTATGGGTAAGTAACTGGTAACAACTTCTATGTCATTTTCATTCTTAGACTTCAGAATGTTAGTAGAGAAATTGTCATCACCAAAAGAACGCTTAATTGCACTACATTTTCCATCACCCCAAACAGACCGATTTAAGATGCACGTCACAAGTTTTTCATAGCTACTATCAGCTGGATTTAATAAAAGTGCTTCTGTAGACTTAGTACCACAAAGAAAACACACAACCTCAACTGACAGTTTTCTTTTCTTCACTTCTACTGAAAACTCAGAATTCAGACGATCCATCTTCTAGACACACTCTTTAATCACAACTGAAAGAAAAAATTAAAATTATATATTATTTTTGTTACAAGCGGTGTAATTTATACTGAATACAAGTGTTCCAATATCAAATTCAGCTGAGAATTTCAAGGACATTTTATAGTTTGATCTTTTCAACAATCCAGTTCACTTTTTTTAATTGTACGTCCCAAAAAACATACAATTTGATATATCATAAGACTCAAGTAGAAGGAATTCGTAATGTCCTTTGCAGAGGCGGCTATCTTGGATGCCATGTTGAATATCTCCGCATGTTTGTGTAAGTAGGTTTTCCCAATATTTCACTTTCATTCTGTGAACTGAAATTCATATAATTTGACACTAATTTTCTTAATATAGTTCAACTATATCATATTTCATCTTATCACCATTGATAATCTTATTGCGCCATCAACCACGAATCGAAAAAAGTATTTCAGACAAATCCTACGTATTTTTAGCCATAGAATCTGAATCTGCAATAAAAATAAGGGTTACAATTTTAAGATTTCAAAGTTACCTCCGCCCGACCTACAAGGAGGGGGAGGGTGACTAATTTGAACAGTAGTGCATTTCCTCCGAGGAATGATCAAATTTTGATTATGGACATTTTTTTTCGTGGAGTGCTAATTATTAGAGATATTTGAAAGTTTCAGGAAAAAAAAATCAACCGGTAATAGATTATTGTACTTTTAGATGGACGAAGAATGTAAGAAAACAGAACAGAGGTCTTGGGGTAATGGAAGGAATTGGAATCTTGCAATTCCCAGGGAAGGTGGATGGATAAGGATATGGCCAATATCTAAGGATGCTTCGAATAACAAGAATAATAGTAATAATAGTGGATACGTTAAGAATATGGTTAATAAGGTATTGGATATAGGATTAATATTAATTTCATTGTTTTAGTAATGCTCTACTAGTAATGCTGTATAATAAGTCTTGCCAATATTACATCGTATACAAGTCTTATAGCTATGTCTCAAAAATCTCCTGAGATATAAGTAATAGTATAGAGTTTTTAATTTCGGAAAAATGTCATATGAATTAGATTTCGTTCATTTTTGGCAACTTAATAGTAAATGCATCAAAGAAAAGTTTCTATATTATGCGGAGGCCTGCTAGTTTATAGGGGGATAGATGCCACTAGTTTTCAGGGGGTGGTACCTAAAACAAAAACATACAACATGTCCAAACACGCCTAAACACATCACAACATGTCCAAACATGCCTAAACACGTCAAAACGTGCCTTACCAAGATATGCCAAATCATGTTCATATATGCCTAAACATGTCCAAACACGCCTATGCACGTCAAAACATGTCCAGGCATGACTAAACATGTCAGAACATGTCCAAACATGGCATGTTTTAACTTATAATTATTACAGTATTTAGTGGTTACCAAGACATGTACAAACATGCCAAAACATGTCCAGACACGCCTAAACACGTCACAACATACCAAGACATGTCAAAACATGTCCAAACATGGCATGTTCGTTGCCAAAACATGTCCAAACATATCCGAAATACGTCAAAACATGCCAAAACATGTCAAAACTCATCAAGACATGTCCATGTGGCATGTCTTGACATGTTTTGTATTACAATGATATTTACTGCATATGTAAAATTATTGCATTCCTTTGTTTCTCCGCTGGAGAAGTTTAATAGGTTTGTTTCTACAAGTCGGCAAACGGTTTGCAAACAATACTGAGTTTGCGCACAATGATTTTCGATGCTGTAAAATCGTTGTACGCAAATTCAGTATTCAGTATGGTTTGCCAACCGTTTGCTGACTTCTAGAAACAAACCTAATATTACAGTCATATACTAGTTACTATGTATACGATTAGAACTCAGTAGTTTTAGTACAATTTCTCACTAGTTGGCAGTACATTTCTACTGAGGTGAACGGGCACACTTAGGGTTGCCCATCTCTATAGGGGGTGAATTTTTTTTGCGTATTTTTTAAGTCTCACCCCACGAAAATATACTATTATACTAGGAATAATTTATGTCAAAGTTTCAGATAATTCGGTGAACGGTAACCCGCGCCGAATTCAAGTAGAAATTTGTAGATAAGATTTTATTACGGTAATACACTTAAATTTTACTTAAAATACAAATATCTACCTCTTTTCTCATAATGTTTTATTGGTGTAATTATTTCCTAGAAATTATTTGTTTTGGAAGTTTGGAAATATAATGCACCTACGGTAGGTTTTTATGTCAGTTTGCAATTGTGTTTTACAGTGGTGACATTATAAATTCTAGCATACGTTCCTTTTTGAAAAAACATTTAACGATAGCTGATGTTAGATCCTTACGAAAGGATACTTTCATTTACTTAGTTGGACACTATTCGTCACAAATCATTGGCAATCAATTGCCGTCTAATAGACAAGTATTACAAGTGCTCTTTTATAATATTCGTGAAGTGAAGCTAAGTGTACATGAAAGTGCTAAATTAACAATAAAAGAGGTGTCAGTTTTCTGGGATAAAGCTCGCATTCCGACACGTCAGGATTTTCAGTGTGTTAAACAACTAGATAAACTTTATGCAGAGTGGAGGAACTTACAAAAATCGGCTAAAAGGGCCAGTGCGGGAGGTAAAGAAAAAAATTTCGTTGAAAAATTGGACGATCTTTTTAACATTTCTCATGCAAATGCATTGGAGTTGATGAAAATAGATGAAGATAAGCAGTTTTTAATTAACCAAAGAAAAAAGGGACGTCCTGGATTTATGCATGGTATTGATTACCAACTTGCTTCTCAAGAAAAATCAGCTGAGGAGAAATTACAGAAATTATCCGAACGAATGCAACGAAGTCAACAAGAAAAAGCTAGATTAGAGGAAACAGTCACCTGTCCATCATCAAGTAGTAATTCAGCCGACTCCAACGAAAATGAAGATGAAATAATCGAAGCCCAAGAAGAGTTGTTACAAGACCAGCCTGGCTCGTCACAGCCAAAAAAGAGGAGATTGTATGGAACATGTAACATCATCACACCAAAAATAGCCGCTGCATTTGATGCTTGCAAAATAAGCGACAGGTATGGAGTCCATATTTTGACGGCAGTAGCAGAAGCACTAGGACATGACACCACATCTTTGTCCATCAGCAGAACCACACTTCAGCGCTCTAGACAACGCATCCGCGAAGAAAGAGCTGAAATATTAAAAACTGCCTTCGGTAATTCTGAATTGCCGGCCCCAGTCATCCATTGGGATGGAAAACTTTTACCTTCTCTCACTGGAATGGGAAATATCGATAGACTTGCTATCTTAGTTACTAGTGGAGATATTGAACAACTACTTGGCGTACCAGCTTTGCCCAATTCAACTGGAAGAGAACAGACTGAAGCAGTTTATGATGTGCTTTGTGAATGGAATTTGGACGAAAAGGTAATAGCTTTGTGTTGTGATACAACAGCATCAAATATGGGTTATATAAATGGGGCAGCCACACTATTGCAACAAAAATTAGAAAGAGATATTCTATATTTTCCTTGTAGACATCATATTTTTGAAGTGGTTTTGAGAAGTGTGTTTGACACAAAAATGCCTTCCTCATCTGGTCCAAATGTGCCACTATTTAAACGTTTTAGGGAATTTTGGCGTAAAATAGATCAAAATAAATTAAAAACTGGATTTCAAGTATCAAAAATTAAACACATTTTACAACCAGTTAAAGCCGAAATTGTAAAGTTTCTAAATGCAGCTTTAACTTTGCAACAGCCTCGTGATGATTATAAAGAATTTTTAATGCTTTCTAAACTTTTTGTTGAAGAAGAGCCCACTCACACGACATTCTATCAACCAGGGGCATTTCATCATGCACGTTGGATGGCCAAAGCCATTTACTGTCTAAAAATATTTTTTTTCCAAGATCAGTTCCAACTAACTAAAAAAGAAAAAATAGGTATTGAAGATATATGTCTCTTTATTGTAAAGGTTTATGTAAAGGCCTGGTTTACAGCGTCATTTGCTAGTAAAGCACCGCTTCATGACTTAGACTTTTGTAAAGAACTCATTAATTATCAAAATATTGACAAAGAAATATCTCAAGCCGCAAGTAGGAAAATAGTGAACCATTTGTGGCACCTTAATTCAGTAAATGTTGGCTTATCTTTCTTTGATGACGATATTTCAGTTACCACTAAAAGAGAAATGGTTAAAGCTTTGAATAGGAAAGCACCAAATCAAGAGGGTATTAAACGACTTATGATTAGTAACATTACTGACGTTGAAAACAAGGAAATTCAGGACTTCATATGCGAGAACACTAAACAGTTTTTTCAAAAATTAGGTTTGTCTATGGAATTTTTGGAAAATGATCCAACAACATGGAGGGAAAATGAAAGTTATACCCGATGTTTCAATATTGTAAACAAAATTAAAGTTGTAAATGATGCCGCTGAGAGAGGAATCAAACTTATTACTGACTATAATGACATTTTAACAAAAAATGAAGACCAAAAACAGTTTTTACTCCAAGTTGTAAATGATTATAAATCACAGTTTCCAAATGTAAAAAAAAAAACCCTGTCGCATGCTTTGGCCTAGTGCAAAAAATATTGTTTTTATTACTATATGTCTTGTAGATTTAGGATAATATTTGGTACTATGTATGAAAAAACGTTTCATAATAAAATACACAAAGATAAAACGAGAGTTTTATTTCAAAAACTTCTAGTCTAGTTTTCTTAGACTACGAATTTACAGTAGTATGACACATGTCATAGTCACAACAGATAATGTCTTTGACATGTGTATGACTTGATTAGTCATTCTAAAGATAAATGTTGCTGATTAAAAAAAAAAAAACAATGCATCAACCAAAGAATGTAAATAATTCCATTTACTTATATTATTGCATAATAATGCATTCTGCCTTCAATTTGCCTCAATAATATTTTGAGGGGACTGTTTTTTCTTCAAATGGAACCATTTGCAGGGGTGAGAAATAAAAAATTTCGATTTCGAAAAAGATGGGCCACCCTAGGGCACTCTGTATTTATAAGTAGATACCCACACCTGTATTTCATTCTTTTTGAATCATTGTATGATAATGCAGTCACAACTTTGTGCAAATAAACATAGTTGTAGGGGGCGAGTGTAGAGGCGACTTCAATGTGAATATCAGTCGATATTCCGTTGAAGCAACGTCGAGCGCGGTTAGTACTTGGATGGGAAATACAGCGTTCTCGTCCCACCTTCTAGCGGCTTGTATATCAGTGTATACCCGGAAGCTACGTAATTTCAGACGAGGATTACGTAGTGGATATACCATCTTTCGGAGGGGATGTAAAGCAGGCGGACCCTTGTCTATTAAATGTTAGGCAAGTAAAAGATCCCTACTCTTCTTAAGGGAAGAGGTTCGGCAAAATTTTCAGGTTGGGGGTAGCTCGTCTCCTGACGTCGGTGATGGGCCCTGGTAGCGGAAACAGACCGACGTTAAATAAATAGTTAAAAAAAAAACAGAGTGGTAAGAAACATAGTGTTTTCCTCATGTCTGAAATTTAAACGATTTTAAAACTGTTACTTGGAATGTTTATACAAACTTTATTCATATTTTTGTAAAGGGAGTTAGCGTCCAAAGTTTGTTCCCCTATTTTGTATATACAATCATGTTTAAAACCTCTAAGACACCTTTTTTATGACTGAAAAAATGACTGATTATCATATTTTTTAGGTGATAAAATTTACCAAAACTGCGAAGGATTTAGCAAGGAAGCATCCACTAGCCTCCGAGAGTCAGCTGAGTGAATACCTGCAGGACCAAATGGACATTACGGGAGACATTTGGATACCGCCAGTCTGAAGCATTCAAACAAATCGCTACCGATAATAAATAAAACTGCCATCGCATTGCCAAATTATCGTGATTTTCTTAATTTTACCTTAGGATTTATTTGCGTGAAGCTGCCAGCCATGTTGTGATGTTTCAACTTTTAAAATTCGTGTTAGAACATTTATCCTTATTTTTATTAATAAACGAATCTAAATCAAATTTGTTTCATTCTACAATCACTGCAATTCGATTTTCATATTGTAAAAATGTTTTTTTTTGCATGATTGAGCTTTCTTGTTTATTTACAATATCTGTTGTCAAGACGGTAGTTTATGTTTACTGATTGCTAGGATAGTTATGCAAACAATATCTCTGATACCTACGACTGGTTGACTTCAGATTTGGCATTTCTTTAACTTTTTGCAGAAATCAGTATTATAGAGGTCTTAAATACCATCTTAGTAGTTGTAACCGGCAAAGGTGTTCTACTTTCATGCGATTAGATGTGAACACGGCTCCTTTCAGTAATGGTTTCAGAAATTTTCGGAAAGCCAAACACAAAATTTGTGTTGCTTGTCACTTCACCTGTCCAAATAAGATCAGGTGTTTAATTGGGATCAGTTTCGCCATCCAAGTTGGCATCATCTGCAGATATGATAATCTCTCGAGGGTGTCATCTGAGTAGGCGAAATTCGCATCTACTGTAACATTCATCTGTTTTGATGTTTGTGAGAAGTATTTCAATAATTCATTATAAATGCACCATTAAAACATAGGTTTTAAAGGGTTGAAACGTTGTAACACATCATAAATTATATTCCATGATATGAAATAATGTTTATTCTACATATTTAAACATGATTTCAATCTATGTAACGCTTAAATCTATGTTTATAATTTTTTTCTCAGAAGGGGTAGTTTTGACCCCCAATAAACAGAAAGCACACATCAAGAATATATAACTTTTGAAGAGGAGAGTAAGATAAGCTTAATTACAAATTTTCATCAAAATCGATGTTGTACGAAAGAATTCTGAGGTAATACCCTATTTTTACCGTCAAACACTACTAGATGGAAATAAAATCATCAAAATTACAACTAAAATATTTATTTATACAATATAATGTGCTGGCAAACAATCCATCTACATACATATAATTTTTTAAATGGCACAAATCGTAAAGTCATAAAATAACCTCAAAAATATATAACATATCTACAGTTTCCCTCTGAAAACAATACGGAATTTAAAATCTAGCCTATAAACAAATTTACACTGTCCTAAATAAATAGTTTTTTGGTGTGTATTTATCAATTTTTCATTATACATATATCATAAATAAATAAATAAAGTACATATTAAAGTTATTACTGAATTAGGTAGGTATTTAAAATAAAACATAAAAATAAAATATTAATTTTCACTTACACTTACAGTACACTTTAAAATTTAACGCGGTGTTTTTAATTAATAATAAATATTTATTTTTAAAGCAAGAAAATGGTAACATAAATAATTTAAAAACAGTATTGTCTAACGTGCGTGGTTCTTGCAGAAGGGACGTCCTCCCTTAGCGAAGAAGCTCTGTCCTTCCAAATTCTTCTTGCACATCTGCAAAATGATAAATGGAATTAGATTCATAACTTCAGTCAGCCACAAAGAAAACAGAAAAGTCTAAATATAACACGAAATATAAAAGTAAATCCTCCAAAAAACATTAAAAATGTTAAATTTGAGGGTTTCGAAAGAGGCAAATGGGCGTCAAAAATCGGTAACCTAGCCAATTCTCGATACAAATTTACGAAACTTGTATTGGTAGGGTACTCCAGTCGGTAAAGTAAAAAATACACCAAAAGCTCGCAAACAATGTTATATGAGATTTTCCTTCAGTAACTGTTAGTGGGGCGGTTATATAACATAAAATCACAAAAATCCGTTCTGGGGGTGCCAAAAAACCACCCCTTCGGTGAAAGAAGCCTTATTTTACTAATAACTCGTTAACCGTTGAAGATATAAAAAAATTGCTCATCATAAAAAAGAAATATTGGCTAATTTCCTAAAAAAAAGTCCTATTGTAATTTTGTTGTATATGCCATGGTTTTCGAGAAAATTGATATTGAAAAAAAATACAAAATTTGTATTTCTAATGCGCGCGAATTTTCGTTTATTTGAAATTGATTGCGCGCGGCTTACAGAAAAAATTGAATTGCTCGAAACCAGACACAAGCTAGGAAGAAAAATCAAAATGGATTTTAAAGGCGATATAAAATACTCTCTTGTGTTGCCATTTTTCATGGCTATTGATATTTATTGGTATATAAAAATAACAATATAATATAGTTATCTCTTAATTTTTTGCCTCTCTAACTATTCACAGGCCCATAAAAAATAACTGACTTTAATATAAGTTATGAATGCATTATCTTTTAGTTCATGGTAGTCTTCAATGCAGAAAAAGTTAGGAATAAAAATATTCACATTTACAAATTTGCCAGCATGTTGAAGTTAGCCAAATTTTTGCCTATTTTTTATTTTGATTTTGCCAATATAACCATTTTCATATAGGTAATCCAAAGTTTGGCCGTTTTTCCTCTCTTTTCAATTTCCTCTATTTTATTGAATAATTTTTTAAGCTAAATTTTCAAGATGTTGGGTCTTTTTTCTTACTTTTAGGAAGCAATAAAAAATTGGCCAAAATTTGGCTAACTTCAACATTGCTGGTAAATTTGTAAATGTGAATATTTTTATTCCCAACTTTTTCTGCATTGAAGTACTACCTTGAACTAAAAGATAATGCATTTATAACTTATGTTAAAGTCAGTTGTTTTTTATGGGCCTGTGAATAGTTAGAGGCGCAAATAATTATATTGTTATTTTTATATACTAATAAATATCAATAGCCGTCAAAAATAGCAACACAAGAGAGTATTTTATACCCCCTCTAAAACTCATTTTGATTTTTATTCTTAGCTTGTATGGTTTTCGAGGAATTCAATTTTTTCAATAGGCCGCGCGTAAAAAATACAAATTTTAGAATTTTTTTCAATATCGATTTTCTCGAAAACAAAATTACGATAGGACTTTCTTTTAGGAAATTAGTCAAGCTTTCTTTTTTATAATGAGCAATTTTTTTATATCTTCAACGGTTAACGAGTTATCAGTAAAATAAGGCTTATTTCACGGAAGGGGTGGTTTTTTCAGTTACTGAAGGAAAATCTCAGATAACATTTTTTGTGATGGAAATTTTTATAATTATTAGACTAAGTTAAGTATTTGGATATGCTAAATTCAGTTTTGCTGCAGACATTTTTTTTTTCAATATGGCGGCTTCAAAATTTGGGTCAGAAGAAGCAAAAAAGATGAAAAATTCAATAAAATAATCCAGCCACAAAAACAGTCCTGATCCTGGAACTTGACCCGAGAAGTTTAATGTATTTTTCGACACTGAATTCGAATCAGACCCCGGAAAAGCCCAAACACCCTCAAAATTTTGAGTTGGAGCGAAAAAACACCGTAAGAATAAAGTAAAATAGACCCTGATGGATAATTCTGGGGTTTTTGACATTGCTGATTTCAAATTTCAACATGCCAAAAGCGAAAACTTGATTCTTAGGGTGAAAATCGAGTAAAATAAGGGTTGAAAGGAATATAAAAATGAAAATGCGTGATTTTCATTCTACAAGTTTATTTCTAGGGATTTTTTGAGGTTGCTGATTTTAAATTTCAGCATACCAAAAGCCAAAAATTGATTCTTAGCGTGAAAATCAAGGAGCTGAAATAAGTGTAAAAATGAAAATTTTACAAAATACGTAATTTTCATTCTAAACTTATATTTCTAGGGAATTTTGAGGTTGATGATATCAAATTTCAACATGCCAGAAGCCAAAAATCGAAAAGCCGAAAATCGAGTAAAATAAGAGTTGAAAATTTGACAAAATACGTAACTTTAATTCCAAAAGTATATTTATAGGGGTTTTTGAGTTTGCTGATTCCAAATTTCAAATCTATATTCAAATACAAAACTGTTGCGCTTGTTAACTACTTTGTATTTATTGTTACCACAAATCAACCCTATTTTAGGGTTTGTTTATTCGCTAAAGGCTCAAAATTTTGAGGGCACACGGGCTTTTCTGAGATCAGATTCGAACTTGAAGTCAACAAGTTCAAAACCCCTAAAAGTATAATTTCAGAATCTAAATTACGTATTTCTTCAACTTTCTATTTCTACCTCCCTTCCAACTACTAATTTACTCTATTTTCAACTGAGGCGCTCGCGCGCAAACCCCGATAAATCCACAAAAAGTCAATTTTGAGTTTGTAATAGTTTCATGTATGTTAGACTAAACTCTACAAGCCTATATAATCTTTGGTAACCAAAACGCGATAAATCCCATATAAATCTAATGTTAAAGTTGACCCGATAAATCCATAAAAAGTCAATTTTGAGTTTGTAATAGTTTCATGTATGTTAAACTAAACTCTACAAGCCTATAAGTAATCTTTGGTAACCAAAACGTGATAAATCCCATATAAATTTAATGTTAAAGTTGACCGTTTCGAACAAAACCAGATAAATCCAATATAGTTTTTTGTAATTTCCCACAACTTTGTGTGTGTGGATTTATCGGGGTTTGCACGCGAGCGCCTCAACTAGTGATGCAGATATTCGGATGATTTCAGTACTCGGATTACACGGAATCGGATGACAAAAATATTCGGATTAATCATTCGTTGTCGAATTAACGACAATTTTTTGACGAGCGGGGGTAAAAAATCCAAAAAAAAATTTTTATCCACAAATTTTTTTGATGAACGGGGGAGAGGAAGGAACTCACCTTCTGTTCTTACTGTTTACTAAACTTTTTACTTTCCAGAGAAGCAAGATTGACATTTGTTTTTTATTTTGTACTTAAAATTAATCCGAGTATATTATTCGGATGAAATTTTAATACTCGGAATCCAGCGAGTATTTTGATACTCAGATTAACCGAGTATTTTAATTCGAATTCGCCCAACACTATTTTCAACCTAAGAATAAATTCTAGGCTTTTGGTATGCTGAAATTTGAAATCAGCAACCTCAAAAACCCCTAGAAATATATTTTAGGAATTAAAATTACGTATTTTGTCAAATTTTCATTTTTTACACCTTTCAACCCTTATTTTACTCGATTTTCACCCTAAGAATAAATTTTTGGCTTCTGGCATGTTGAAATTTGAAATCATCAACCTTAAGAACCGCTAGAAATATAAGTTTAGAATAAAAATTACGTATTTTGTCAAATTTTCATTTTTACACCCCTTTCAACCCCCATTTTACTCGATTTTCACTCTAAGAATCAATTTTTGGCTTTTGGCATGTTGAAATTTGAAACCAGCAACCTCAAAAACCCTGAGGTTGTGCATCATACATGAGGGTCGATTTGACCCTATTCTGAGGGTGTTTTTTCGCTCCAGATAAAAATTTTGAGGGTGTTTGGGCTTTTATGACATAGGATTAAAATTCAGCGTCGAAAAATACATTACTCGGGTCAAGTTTCAGGGTCAGGACTTTTTTTTGTGTCATTTTATTGAATTTTTCATATTTTTTGCTTCTTTTGACTCTAATTTTGAAAAAAAAAATTCTGCAGCAAAACTGGTTACCGATTTTTGACGGCTGTTTTCAATAAAAGCACTACTGTGCGTCGTAGTTAGACGCTTTGGCGCCCAGGGTAAGCATCTGATTTTTTTGAAATAAAAACTGATGAGCGGGAGGGAGAAAATTGGAAAATTACGCCCCTTCAAAACGATTGGCCCGTTTATCTGGCCACTCGCCGCCGCCACTAAAAATAGAATGGTGTGCAACACACCTCGCACACCTTGCCCTACACGGTCCTGTGTGGTAAACAGTCTGTCCACGTTTCATGGAGTCAACTATTCTGAAATTTTGATGAGTCTTTAGACGTAACCACATTAGATATTAGCTAGAGGCATCCGATTCTAGAATGGAAAAAGTGGGTCGATTTTAAAAAAGTATTAGCGACTAAAAAAAAAACTAGTAAGATATTTTTAATCAGCGCGTATAGAAACCCCTTTGTACAAGATTGCATCGTAGTGCAGGTATACTTTCTGGAAAACGGAAAACTTGGAAAAGCCGGGGAATTTGATCTTGGTCAGGGAAATCATGGAAAAGTCTGAGAATTTATAGATTTATAAAAAAAAAGTCAGGGAAAATTTATTAATACTACTTATATCAAAAGATGTTCCAATCTTGCGCCCCCCGGTTGTCAAAAAATGTTTACATTTCCTTTCCTGCGCTCATCAATTTTCAGATCAGAAAAAATTTCTGATTTTTATTGAAGTCCTGGAAACCCCGGAAAAGTCAAAGAATCGCAAAATTGTGAAATGGTATATACCCTGATAGTGGGTTCAGAGGTGTTTGAGATAGAGCCCGTCAAAAAAAAAAAAATCTGTAAAAAGGATTCTCAAATGAACAAAAATTTTTGTTCAGAATTATGTATTGAACTAGTTTAAATTGATATTACAACAAAATAATTATTTATTTAATAAGGCAACAATTCTAATTCGTAAGGGGGAACCAAATTAGATGGGATTTGGGGATTTCTCTAAAACTATGGCAGATAGACAAAAACCAATATAGGTGTCCTGAGCTCGATTTTAGAGAAACAAACAATGACGCAAACCGCGATCGTCTCTCTTTTTTGACTACCGAGCTACAGAGCTTTTTTGGAAAATTCTCATTTTTGGATGACCTCTGTATCTCAATTACCAAGTGTCGAATCGAAAATCGAGTAACACATTCTTAAGGCACTTTTTTGAGTATAATCTGTTGCTGATAAGAAGAAAATTATGCATGCCTCAGTTTTCAATAGAGCACCCTGTAAATTATTTCACTATTCGATCACAACTTAAAGTAGCTATTCAACGATATATCATGTCATATTTGTCTCTAGAAAAAGTGGTTAATTTTCGAAAAATTTAATATATTTGTAAGGAGGCCATGGAAAACTATTAACAACAACACTTCTAATAATATAAAATAATTTTGCCAAAAATAGGAAAAACGAAACTACAATAAATATTCGAATTGTCTTCCATTGATATCTATGCATATTTATCGCACTTCTAATATTTATTGAGAAGGCCATGGTAAAAAAAAAAGAAAATTGAAATAATCATAAATATCAAAAACTAATTTGTGAGTTAATTGTGAGTGAGCAATGTTAAAAATGGTTCAATTTAGTAATGGTGAAATATATGATATGATTAAGTGTTCTATAGAATGCGGAGAAGAATCAAATTTATCTTCCGAGCTTTATTTTAATAGGCAAGTTATACACAGCAAAACGGAAAAGAAAAGAAAAGAAAAGAGTCAGCCAGACATAAAAATATTCAAAATAATAGGTCCACATTTTGTTCACGGTAATTTGATTACCGAAAATTTTATTAACATTCTACGACAAGAAACAGAGCCCTTTGTAGAAAATTTGCCTCTAAGACAATTAAGGGCGACTTAAGGGCCGGTTGCCCGGGGGGCGCCAAATTGAGCGTAAAGGAGGGGCGTCAGGGGGCAAAAAGTATTCGTTATTTTTTTAAGGTGACAATTTTTTTTCCCTCCGCATGAGGTGATAAAAAAATGTTTTCGGATTTCTAATAGCACCCTCCCCCATGAGGCGAAAAAATTTTTTTTCAGATTTGTAAATAGCACACCCCCACGAGGCGATAAAAAGTAAGTGATCGCGGAGTCCGAAGGGATATCTTTGTACTTTAATATGAAGTACGTCCGTACGCTGTACCAAACATTCTGTATGTCGCTACTGCGTGAACTTCTTAAATTCTGACTTTAAATAGGGAATTTAGTAATATTCCGACTTTAAACTCGAAATATTGTGAAATTCCGAGTATAAAGTCGGAAATTAAGAAAAAATTATTTAAAATTTATTGTGGCCCTTTAGTCCACTCAAATTAGGACAAAAAAACGCCGTTTTAGAGAAAAATTTTGAACAGCAGTTTCTTTGCATAGATAGTAAGTACTCAACTTTTAGAACAATTTTTTGCTTATGCGCAGAAAAAAATACATGATTTTTAAGATATATACGTATTATTATATAAACGTTTTTTCGTGTTTTTTTTTTTCATTTAGACTTTTATATCTCGAAAAGTACGCGTTTTTAAGACTAAACGAACATAGGTAAACGTGTTCAGAATACGATTTTTTCCAAAAAAGGTTCTATACATTTTTCCGATCATTCCATTGGCTTTCCCGGAAAAGCGATTTGAAAAATATATTTGTTTTTTCATGTTTTTTTTATTTTGATTGCAAATATCTCAAAAATCACGTGATTTTAGGGCTAAATGAACATAAATAAACTTGTTCAGAACGAGATTTTCTACGAAAAAGCTCTTATACGTTTTTCGATTATCCCCTTGGTTTTTCCGGAAAAGCTTCTTGAAGAATATATATATTTGCTTTTTCGTGTTTTTTTTTTTTTTCATTTGAACGTATATATCTCAGAAAGAATGCATTTTTAAGGCTAAATGAACTTTAGTAAACTTGTTCGTAATGTGATTTCCTACAAAAAAAAAAAAAAGGTGCTGTCCAGGGGCGAACTGACAACAGTTTAGCGGCGCTGGATCCTAGAAGTCGCAGGTCACTTATTACTTTATTAGCCGGTCATCTTGCCAAGCAGCCGGCGCCAGCGGCGCACCATTGGAGCGGGCCACCGGGATTCGTTCCGGTGGGCCAGTCCGCCCCTGGTGCTGTCTATATATTTGAGAGATATATACTTCAAAATGAAAAAAGGACACGAAAAAGCAAATATCTTCAAGAAGCTTTTCCGGAAAAACCAATAGGATAGCAAGTTTACTTATGTTCATTTGGCCCTAAAATCGCGCACATTTTGAGATATTTGCATTCAAAATAAAAAAAAAACACGAAAAAAACATATATTTTTTAAGTCACTTTTCCGGAAAAGCCAATAGGATAATCAGAAAAGTGTATAGAACCTTTTTTGTAGGAAGTCGTATTCTGAACACGTTTACCTATTTTCGTTTAGCCTTAAAAA
Source organism: Rutpela maculata (assembly GCA_936432065.2). Classification (NCBI taxonomy): domain Eukaryota; kingdom Metazoa; phylum Arthropoda; class Insecta; order Coleoptera; family Cerambycidae; genus Rutpela; species Rutpela maculata. The sequence goes on from OW386289.2 coordinate 7,447,246, forward strand.
TGCGTACTTTTCGAGATATACACGTCTAAATGAAAAAAACCACGAAAAAACGTATATATATATATGTATATATCTCAAAAATCGTTTCTTTTTTTTTCTACGCATAAGCAAAACCTTGTTCTAAAAGTTGAATTCTTACTTCTTATGCAGAGAAACTGCTGTTCAGACTTTTTTTTCGCTTTTTTCCTAATTTGAGTGGACTACTTCTACGCTTTCGTAGATCGGCGTATTTATAAAACCGTATATATATCGCTCGTAAAAAAAATTGATATAATTATGTTACTGCGAATTTCTTGTAAGCACAATAACTAAGACGAAAAAGTCCGATCGAATTGAAATTTGGACAGTAGGTTAATGTTAGCTAGAAGAACCTCATTGTTTTTGAAAAAAATCGATCAGTAAATATAAAATTAAGAAACATGTTAAAAAAAAATCACATCAAGATAGTCCTAACCTTTGATAAGATTCTGCAGACACAAAGATACTGCATAGTATACCGATGAACGTTTCGCCATATGGTATCATTAGGTGATGATTAATAGTATATTATTATATGAGCGATTATGATAGCCATTTCACGAAGATGACGTTTGAGCCCACGAGCCGTAGGCGAGCATCGCAAATTATCTGAGTGAATAATGGCCATAATCGCGAATGTAATACTATGCTTTTTCTACACCTATTAAACAAATAAATTAGACTGAAATTTGATAACGTTAATCGGTACCTATTCGTAATAAGTCGAAAACGTAAACAAACAATATGACGGTACACTTGTCACTGTCACGCGAGTTGATTGTTAGCCGCAGCAGCAACAGTTGATCGCGGTCGATTTAAAGATTTAATACACCCTGATTTAAAGTATCATTGAATCAGCGAAACAATGATTTTTGAATTTATATTTGTGATTGGCCGGATGCAGTGAATTATAGGCACGATTTTTCACCAAAAAAATGCTAATAATTGTCATATAATTAAATAGGTGTAGAAAAAATTATAAGAATAGCAATTAGACCTAAAAAGTTAACTTATTTTCAAAACATTGCGATAATGTTTTATTTTGTTTTCCCTATACTACACTGTGTGTTACGAACTGTTCCAACAAACCATATCTTAAGAAAACTAAGTCATCGTTTAATAAACGGTTCTTCTTTGCAATTTATAAATAAAACAAATTATATTTATATAAGAGTTTTCATGCCAAATAAATTAGAATGCTCGTTGAAAACATTAATCACTAGTTCAAGGTTCTGTTCCTCTATTTAAATAAATCAAATGGAAATGAATTTTGAGGAATTTCACATTCTTTATGGTAGATTTAAATTCGTATCAGGGAATATGGATGGACTACGTTTCTATTATTTTGTCAAATATTCGATTGTATTCCAGATTTGCTTCTATTATTATAATATCGATTGACAAGCAATAATAGCTAGGCAAATCAATTGGCCCTTTGCATGTGCCATATATTTTAAATTAATTTATATACATTAATATAGTGTTACTAAACATTAGCAATTATCAAATCTGTTTTCATAATTTCTAACTGGAAAATATTAAAATCACCGACTAATATCCGGGAGGAGGAGCGTGTCTAAGAACATACTCATATTGAACGTGACGTTATCTAACAGTATATCTCTGCGAGTGCATATCCGGACATATAATTCGGTGTTTTCACAATTTTTAAAATCTCATTGACTGTGAAGGTAATACTTAATTATAACTAAAAACATTTGAATTTCCACAACCAGTTGAGTAATATCCAAAAAAAAAGTATTTTTAAATTTGAATTAAAATTTTACCGTCCAAAACACTACGCTATATTGTTGACGTCATCGGTCATATTGATTGGTAAACACCTAACCTCAAAAAGACATATCTTTTAAAAATTTCCGAGTAATATTATGAAAATTTCCGCTTGGTTCTCGTACTTTCAATTAAAATCTTGTTCAATGTAATGTTCACAAAGTTTTAAATATCTTCTCCTAATAAAATAAGGCGTTTTTTGTAGGTTGGAAATCCAACCTATAATTAGAAGCCCATTTTTAGTAATCAACAATATTGAGACATCATTTGCGTCAATTTTTAAATATTTGCTTGGAGCCATACTGGTTTTAAATAACAAGTGCGGATACAATCATTAAAAATGACAGTATTAAAAAACCTAAAAGTTGAGGTTATGTTGGTTATATTAATGCAACTGATGATGTCTCAACCCGTTTTGTATAATACTTATTCAGTTTTGCTATTTATTTGTTGAAATTTTACATTGATAGATGAAAGAATGGTGTTTAAATATTGGTAAGTGCTTTAATGTATGGAGTACTTCATTTTAATAATATCAAAAAAGCAAATTTGCATACAGTGAAAGCACCTAATTCGTGCAGCTTGTGGTTATTTCCTAAAATTACTTAGTTGTATTCGATCTGTGACATTAAATTATAATGTGTATTTAAGTGTACCATATTTAAAAGGGTTTAAACTGTTTTAGGGACCATCCATAAATGACGTCACGCTCCAGGGGGGGGAGGGGGTCCGTAATTACGTGACTAAGTGTGATAAGGGAAAAGGAGGGGGGTCTGACTCAGTGTGACGTAACGAATGGTGATTTAATATCTAATAAATATATTTCCATATTTTATTGTTTTATATTTCATACTATGAACAACTATGCGGTTACAAATGTTTTAGTATAATGAAAATATCGTGAATAATAAATAACGGAATCGAAACAAACATAAGCGTGACGTAATTTTTTTTGGAGGTGACAAAACGTGACAATGGGGGGAGGGGGTCTAGAATCTCAAAAATTGGCGTGACGTCATTTATGGATGGCCCCTTAAACTTGACTGAAAAAGGTTGTTTCAAAGATCAATCGGATAATTTACGGTGTACGCCTGCCGGGTGTATACCATATGCTACTGCGTCACAAAAGTATTCATAAAGAAAAAACCATGAGCCCTAGTAAAATCTCGGTACGTCCGCATGGTGATTTCATAGCGCAATTGTTAATGCTCCTAATAAATTAGTTTGTTTGGATCTGGTAGGTCCTCTACCTGTTTCGAGGCTTGGGGCAACGCAATTATTAGTGGTCGTTGATGCTTTCACGAAATTAGTATCATTATACCCGTTACGAAAGGCTACGACGAAATCCATATTTCATAAAATAAAACAAGACTATTTTAGTCCTATTGGAAAACCGGAAGCTATTTTATCAGACAATGGGACACAATTTACTAAGAAATGGCAAGAAATGTTACAGATAGAGGGTATTCGAAGTTATCACACTACTTATTATTATCCCCAAGGGAACTTAACAGAACGTGTAAATAGAGAAGTAAGTCGTTTACTTAGGCATTTATGCCATGAAAATCATTCGAAATGGGCACACGTCACCAAACAAACTGAAATTTGGTTGAATAAAGCGGTACATGAAGGAACCGGTTTTACACCACATGAGTTACATTTTGGTAAATCTCGTGTTGAGCCTTTGGTGGACAAACTGGGTTTACCACTTAAAGAATATCCGAGTAGAACAAGGGTTTTGACGTTAGCTCACGAGAGACTGTTAGGGAAGGCGGAAAATCGTAAACTAAAATATCAGGAAAAGCACTCAGCTACTGTATTCAACGTTGGGGATCAAGTATGGATCAAAACCCACCCAAAATCATCAGCCGAAGATGCAAAAATAAAGAAATTTTTCTTATTGTATGAGGGTCCGTATACGATAACTCAACAGGTTGGACCTAACGCTTTCGAGGTGTCAAATGATGTTGGTGTTATGGAAAGATTTAACATTTTCAATCTAAAGAGATATATTGCTCCTTGTTTAAGTGCAGCTGTGTTGGTTTAATGATTTTTTTTTTATGTTCTTTGGTTGAACTTTTGATGTTACTTTGCTGAATTACCTTATAGGATGCTTCGTAACTACAGGTGTTATTTATTTTAAGTTTTGTATTGCGTTAGAATTAAATATGTTATATTGATGGATATTTTTCTTAAAAAAAAAAACTAAAAGGGAGGTAATGTAACGTGCCTCATCTATAATGAATGAGTATATCTAAGGTAACGGCCGAGAGATTCATTATAGATGGGAGTAGTCTTAAAAAAATTGGACAGAAGGGAAACAATAAATTAGAAATGTCAAAATAATAGAGAAGATAATAAAATATGAAAATGTAAGGTGTAAAATAAGAAGATATTTGCATTTGATTAAAACATAGAATAAAAGCTGTAAAACAATTGTTGGAGTTGTTAATGGAAAGTCTCACAGCAAGAACCTGCAAGGCGACCCTGGAAAAGAGAAGCATCACATTTATGAAATTTTTTTTTCAAAGACTTCTCTTGTATCTTGGCTTCAATTGCTTCGCTGCATATATATGAAAATTTGCAAAAATAAAAAAGTTTGTCGCTTAGTCAAAATATGGGTACATTCTTAGCGAAGTAATAAGTTCATTGTTGTTTAAAGAAAATAATAAACAATAATCGAGAAACAAAAAGACCATTGGAAGCGCTTGCCTGTGTACTTGAATTCAAAAAAAATCGGATCGATAGCTTAATTAGATTTGAAGATGTAAATGTTAAAAAACACGATTTTTATAATCAATCAAATTTCTCAAGTTTTTCGAAATAAAAAATATTTATATCACAAAAAAATATCAAATAGCCATTTCTTGTGTAGAATTATTCACTTTATAAAAACTATATAGTCTGGTCTGGTTCTACGCTGATTTTTTTTCTCGAGAACGGAGAGATTTTTATGGTCTATTTTGCTGCACTATCAAGCTATTACAAGGGCAACGTCCATAAATGGAATTAATTTAAAATGTACGCCAGCGTTGTTGCGTCTCCTGTTACATGACGACACGCGTTGTTTGCGCGACTAACGGATTTATTCAAACTTTAATGTCGAATACCGTACATTTTTTACAAGGGGCCTATTTTTATACCTACTACATACAGAGCTCTTTGTAAGTTGAGCATATTCACGAAACGTATAAAATCTGTAGATTTATTCCAGTTCATTTAGATTTTTGTTTCGGAAATTCTCAGAACTCGCTAACATTTTTCAAGTCGAAAATCGTAAGGGCTAAAGTATTTTCCTTGCAGTACGTAAAAATTTCATTGGGGATTTTTGTTGAATTTTCTATTGGCAACACTGATTCTATATCCTCCACTACTGTTATTTACGAAAGAAGAATTAATTGTCTGTTGGTTTTGACGGTCTAACTGCGATCTTACTGAAACAGGTTAAAGATAACGTGATTGAGCATCTCACTTTTTTATTCAATCTATCAATAAATGAGGGATACTTTCCGGACATACTCAAACAGGCACTGATAACACCTCTCCATAAAAATGGTCCAACTTGAAAATTATAGACAAATCTCTATTTTAAGCGCCATTGCAAAAATATTCGAAAGAACTATATATAATAGAATAAACCTGTTTGTGGAAAAAAATAATATATTAACTGTAGCTCAACATGGTTTCCGTGAAAATAGATCCACGGAAACAGCAAAGTGTCATTTGCTAGACTATGTGTACGTAAATCTAGATAAAGGTAGATACCTTATTTCTTTACATTTTGATTTATCGAAAGCCTTTGATACCATTAATAAATATCTGCTAAAGCATAAACTTTACAGCATGGGGATTTTAAATTGGATAATGTCCTACATGGAAGGCAGAACTTTGAGGGTAAAACTAGGGGAGGATCTGTCAGAAGTACAAGAACTAGTATTGGAGTTCCTCAAGGATCTGTCTTGGGACCTTTATTGTTGATGATATATATTAATAATTTACCTGAGCAAATAACGAATGGCCACCTTACTATGTTTGCAGATGGCTTTATAGTCACTATAGCTTCTGACACATTTGAGGAGCTCCAAGTACAAGTAAGAAAAACCCTAGAAGAAGTTTATATCTTGTCTCAAAGAGATAAATTAATTTTAAATGAGTCAAAGACAGTTTTCATAAATTTTTATATTCAAAAACTATTACCCGACAATACAACACAATGTAGTGACATAACATTAACTCGGTGTACCAAACTTCTTGGTACGTAAATCGACTCTAAATTAACATTTGATACCCATGTAGAACATGTTTATAAACAGTTAAATAAAGCATATTTTGCTATTATGCAAATGAAAAATACATTGAATGAAGAATGCCTATTAACGTATTATGCTCTTGCATATTCACATATAGCGCACAACATTCTTTGCTGAGGAAGTCCTACACAACTTGATAGAGTTTTTCTATGTGAGAAAAGAATTATTAGATTAATTTTTAAGCTGAGTTATAGAGAAAGCTGTAAAAATACTTTCAGAAAAAAGAAAGTATTAACTGCACCTTGTATATACATATTAAAATGTATGTGAAGAAAAATATGAACTTATTTGAGACGTTAAATACTAATCATGATTATAATACTACACACGGCAACTTTTTAAGTATTCCAAGACATTCAACGACTTGTTTTAAGCGATCACCAAAATACAACTACTGTATTTCTTTTTACAATAATTTACCTGTGGAAATAAAAAATATTGAAAATGATGACAAGTACAAAAAAAGCAATAAAACAGATATTAGTCGAAGGAGAGTATTATAGTGTAAAAGAGTTTTTACAACGGTGAACTCTACTTTACTTAACTATTTCTTATTTTAATTCTGTATATGTAGTACATGTTTTTGTTTTTATATTTTTTTATGATGTGACTATGTTTGTGGATTGTCCATAAGTAACGTTATATACAAATTATTCCTATTGTTGACTTGCCATATATACTGTATTGTATCGACATGGTTAATAAAGTATTATTGTTATCATTATTATAACTAATTTGCAGACACAGGATTTTTGGGCGTCATGACGTAAATAACGGTGGTCTAGTATAAGGAAATAATAAACTTTTTCGTGGTTTATTAGAAAGGGGTTGGGGGACGCAAATAAAAAGTTTACCAATTGAAAACTACCGCAATTTCGAAAATCCGTAAATTAAAAAAAATTAACATTTTTAGAAATCTCAACGAAAAATACAATTATTGGAATTTTTAAATATTTCTTTTAAGAAAATAATGATTGTTATAATTTTCGAGGTTGTTTATAAAGAATTTGTAAAAAAATTAAACTTTTTAAAATTAATTTGAAGATGGCACAAGCTCCAAAAAGCGAAATAAATGAAAGAAACGTTAAATAATGCAAATATATCAACTTTTTATAGAAAATAATTTATTAACAACTTATGCTAAATAATAATTATTATAAATTTTTATTACGAGGATAATCATGTAAACTAAATGTCTCCGACGTTTTCGTTTTCCATGTCATGCATTAATATCATTGGTAGAGCATTTAAGTAGTTAACTCCTTCACAAGTAAACATGCTCTAGAACAATTTAAGCCACTTTTTCTACATTCACAAACAGAGCCACACCCACTTTTACATGAACAAAAAATAATTTTCAATAAATTTTTAATAATCATGGAAACAATGTTTTTGTCGTTTTTGACGCAACAGCACCTGCACTAAATCAGCTGAAAGATTTCGTCGATCATTGAAAAATGCTTCAACAGATTTAATTTTTGATGAAAATATGCCTTTAAAAATTAGCTAAGAAAAGTTCATTGCAAACAGCAATAACAAAAGCGGATTCATCAAAACGTTAAGGAAGAAACTAGCTGATAACAATATTTTCTCGTGTCAAGCGGAAGGTGATGCTGATACATTAATCATACAAAGGGCATATAATATTGAATAAGAAAATGTTGTTGTTGCTAAAGATATTGATGTGTGTTTAACAGCTTTAACACCTCTTCATAGAGAAATATATTTTCTTAAACCAGCAAAAGGCATGGTATCCGCAAAAATTTATTCTAATAAAAGCTTTGAACAAACATTACCAATGTGTAAGAAGCATATTTTGTTTTTACATGTATTAACTGGATGTGATACAACTTCAGCGTTTTACAAGAAGGGTAAAAATAAATTTGCTAAATTACTCGAAAATCGTACAAATTTACAAGATGCTGTTATTATCTTTACTGTTGAAAATGCAGGCGTCAATATTTTGCAATAGGGTATTTTATGCATTTTAGTATTTTAAAGTGCTCCTAAAAATCAAGAAAATATAAATAATTTTCGATTCCAATCGTTTCTTAAAGCTACAAGTAAAAATATCTGTGTCAACTTGGCTTCATTGATACCTGCACTTGATGCTAGTTCAAAACATATAAAAAGAGTATATTTACAAGTACAGTTGTGAACGGGACATGATAAGTTGCCAAAAGAATGGGGATGGAAAAAAAAAAGATAATTCACTAGTACCAGTTATAATGAACTAACCACCAGCTTCTGAAAATTTATTGAAAATGATTTTTTGTTCATGTAAAATTGGACGTGGCTCTGCTTGTGAATGTAGAAAAAGTGGCCTAAATTGTTCTATAATAGCATGTTTACTATGTGAAGGAGTTAGCTGCCTAAATGCTCCACCAATGATATTTTAATGAATGACATCGAAAACGTCGGAGACAATTAGTTTACATGATTATCCTTGTAATATAAATTTATAACTATGTATGTCATTAAAATTTATAACAATTATTATTGTTTTCTATAAAAAAATTATGTATTTGTATTATTTAACGTTTCTTTCATTTATTTCGTTTTTTGGAGATTCTGCCATCTTAATATTAATTTTAAAAAGTTTCATTTTTTTACAAATTCTTTCAATGAGTAAACTTTTTAGTTTATGGCATTAGAAATAAAAAAATATAATTCAAATTCATCCATTATAGCTGGGTTCCGTAATTTTTCTTTTATAATGACTAATTGCACTGGACTAATTGGAAATCAGTATGTCCATTTTGAGATAACACTCCTTCACTGTTTCTGCCATTCAATGTAAGGTGCGCGCTGGACAAGTTACATGAAAAAAATTGTATGTTCCTTATAAGATTGGTATATTCAACTTCATATATGATACGGCGCACTATAAAAATTATCTAAAAAATCTAAAAAAATAATGATTCAAATCTCCTTAATTAAGAATCTGATACTTATTATAATTTTAAAATATAAAGTGGCTACTTCAATATTGCAAATTCTCTTCCTTGCAACAAAGTTTTAGCATATCCTTCCACAGTAGTATTAATAGCAGTCACTTACCGTGCAGTTGAAACACTGGCTGTGATAGTTGTTATTGAGAGCTTCTACCCAACGATCACCAGCCTCCACGGGGAAACCACAGGCAAAACATTTCGTAGTGAAAAGCTCGTTCCAGTCTGAAATAAAATTACACGAATCGTTACAAATCGTCTTTTTATGAATATAAAGTAGATTCGACTGAGTTCCTCAATCACCAAAAAAATACAAAGAGAAGGATCCCAATATTGTTCAATTAATCTTGTGATTAGGTCATACATTTTTATAGCACAGTCTGCATGGCCTTAAAAAATTAGAGTGGTAATGAAAACGAATTTGGCATCATGCCTTTTGTGGACTTGTAGTGGACGAGGAAAAAAGATTTACTAAGTGAAATATTTGGCGTACTTTTGAATTGTGCGCCTTGTTGTGCCTTACTTTTCTGTGAGCGTGTATGAGTCCTTTTGTGCCAATCTTCGGCGCTGATGCCTTAAATATGTTATGCTCTAAATTAGTTGTCTTTTGATAAATTTTTTCTTAAGTCTTATGTTTTTATTTATTCTTCAACTTGACAAACGCTGATAAAACGGTATTTTACAAAACACTAAAATCTGCAATTTAGGTGAAACTTCTATTTAAACTTTAGTTTAATCTGAACCTACAAGACGACTTATTTGTAAATATTTCGTGCAAAGACGAGATTACCTTCCCTCCCCGTTTTCGAGGGTTCCGAACACCACGGAAGTGGTGGGAGAAGTTTTTGACCGCCGCAACCCTCTGAAACGGCCAAAAGCCATCCCTTTTATGGATCCCTTTATGTTTTCTTCATACATAAACGAGTAGGGGGAGGATTTATCGACGGATTATACTTGAAATAACATGGAAAGGGGTTATAGAGTAAGTGGAATTCAGACAGCAGGCCTGTGTTGATTAAACTCTCCCGAGGGATGGAAAATAATTTTTTGTCAAATTATTTGGTTAAAACACGTATCCCCCCTTTTTCGGTGTCGCTGATAACGAAAAAAATATTTTCACTTTTTTTTTTCAGCTCCAATCTCTTGCTAGAATATTATACTACCTATATTTCACGTCCAAAAATGTTTCATCGACTAATATAAGATAACTAATATAAAATAAAATATCTCGTAAAATATTAAAAAAATAATAAAAAAAAATTAGAATATTTATTTTAATTTTAGATATTTTTTAGATATTAAATTCACAGATTTCTTTGGAGAATCATCCGTTTATCATAAATTTAAAGATTTGCACATTGTTTCAAGGAAAAGTATTATTAAATCGGCATTAAATCAATTTAAATCAAGTTTTCGTCCACCCCTTGGAAGGGTTGAAGCGATCCCCGAGGTCGCTACCACCTTCTCTATTGTGAAAAATGAAGAAATATGCACAGAAATAACGATCATGTGTCGAAAATCCTATAAATCCTGGATAGCATGCTTTCTGGTGAGTGAGGGGTGGTTTCTGCCCGTTTGAGGGATGAGGATAGGTTGGAGCTAAAATTAACATTTATCCCGTAATCTGCGACACTGAAAACGGGGGGATAAGCGTTTGAACCGAATAATTTGAAAAAAATTATTTTCCACCCCTCGGGAGGGTTTGATCAACTCCTTAAGCCTGTTGTCTGGATTCTACTTACTCTATAACCACTTTCCATGTTATTTCAAGTATAACCCGTCGATAAATCACTACCCAGACCCGACTGTATATGATGAAAACATAACGGGATCATAAAAGGGGTGGTTTTTGGCCGTTTTAGGGGGTTGCGGCGGTCAAAAACTTCTCCCACCACATCCATCGTATTCAGCACCCTCGAAAACGGGGAGGGGAGGTAATCTCGTCTTTGCACGAAATATTTACACTATTTTTGCCTTCATTACATAGATTAATATATATAGATTGGAGTCATGGGCGCAGCCATGCCCCCCCCCCCCCCCCTCCCCTCAAAGCCGTCTTCCATGAGCCAAAAAATAAAGAAGCAGTACAAAGCAGTATCTAAATTATCCCCTGAAATAAATATTTTGTAATTAATGCCAATATTATCTAATAGAGGAATCTACATACACATCCGTTTTCAACCATTTTCTGAAAAATTTTCCTCATCCTCTGGGGAGGCCGGTTCTATTGCCCCCCTCAGACGAATTTTCTGGCTGCGCCACTGATTGGAGTATTATTTTATACACAGATTTAATGTTCTTAAGCCCGAAATATCTCTCTTGTTGGTCTCAAATTAATCTTTGGGAAATTCTAAGGAGAGCATATCTTTTCGTGTTGCGAAAAAAGGGAAAACCACACCTATAAGGGTTGAAAATATTTAAATAATGCCAATATAATACAATGAATATTTAAACAATAAAATAATTATAACAGTAATAATAATTGCATACTTGAGTGACAAACGTGAACCCCACTGCACTATGCGCAATAGAAAACCACCCCCCAACGAGAGGGTCGAAAATCAATAATTACGAGAACCAGTGAAAATAAGCATTTGGACTATAAATATTTTTTTTTAAATGTTTTTCGTAATTATTCATCTTCAACCCCCCTCGCTAGGGGTGGTTTTCTATTGCGCATAGTGCAGTGGGGTTCATACTCGTTACTCAAGCATTCTTTTGTTCCAACTACTATTTAAATCAGAGTTATAATAATAAAACGAAAAGATATGCTCTCCTTAGAATCTCCCAAAATTCATTCGAGACCAACGCGCAACGGGATCAATATTGCACCTTCACTTGCAATATACTACCCAAAAAGAGTCGAATTTTGCGATCACTTTTCATCATCAACATTTAATGACATTGGACACCATTTCCATCAACTTACCAGCGTCGCAGTAAGGGCTGCCATCCTCAAGGAAGAATGGAGAGTTTCCAAAGAGTTTTCCACAGTAAACGCAGTTGAAGCATTCGGGATGGAAATTCTTTCCGATGGCTTTCAAACAATCCTACACAACAACGAAGAGTATGAGTAATTACTCAACTATTAATTTTCAATAATAACTATCTAGTAAGTTCACTAAAGCACAAGTTCACAAGTTTGAGTGAACTCTTGTTTTATAATGTGAGAAATTGCTGTATTTCATTTTACAATGGCATAATAATATTTAGTGAATTGAGAATTACAATTTATGTTTGAATAACAATAGTGCTCATATTGAGCAATTGCTAAAATAATTAAGCATCTTTTGATTTATTAACACTTGCCTTACCATGTTTAATGATTAATATATTCATGGTTCTTTTTGTTGTTTTTATGTTCTAGTTTAACGACATTTTTTTTCAAAGTCTACTAGACTTTATAGAATATTTGGTTTAGCTTCTTATAAGAGAAGCGACACCTACCAATAAAAATATTTTAAAAAGTAGTACGTATAATATGTAACGGTCATTTTTATTTATAGTCATAAAAGCCCTTAAATTACATTATTTTGTATTTTCCGTGCATAAATTACCTATTTTGTTACCTCTTAAAAAATAAATTACCGCCGCTACTGTCGGATATTTGTTTATCTTATTTTAACCGTTTTGTGAGGATGATGTCATACAATAGCGCGACGTCTGCTTCCATATAAGGTAGCATTTTGAAAACTAGACAAATGATTGGTCCCTTCAAATGTTATGCTATGTCATAATGTTGCTCCCCACCCACCCTTATAAATATCGCGAAAAGCGTCGACCATGACACTTCCACGGCCGCTCTAAGCGTGCCCACAGTCATCACATTTTAACTTGAATTTGAGGAACTAAAGTAATAGTTCCAGTGTTAAAATGTTTAGTCTTTCTAAACTTTTATTATACTACGTTTATTGTCTTTTGTCTCGAGAATTTAACCATATCTTGTTAACAAGAATTAGTCAAGTGGTTGGTTATGTTTGTTTTTTTTTTTCGAGAAATAGAATATAAAAATATTCTTGTTTATGTAAAAACTACGTAAAAATGATTTAATAGTGTTGTAACCCTACGTACAATTTGGTGCCCAATTATAATAGAGGTGTACTGTATTCCAGTGAAAGTGTTTTCTGTTCATCGGGAGCTTGTAAGTAGAATAAACAGTTTATTTCCCGTCCAACGATTCAACAATTAACTCTTTAGTGCAGTGTTTTCGGTTGCACTTACCTTTTTACGCGACAAAGTGAAAACTACCTTTTACGTCTGTTTCGTTTTCGCATAAATAGACACACTATTCTCGTGTGATGCGATTTTAACTGCTTGTTATAAATATTTGTTATTCATTATGAAAATATGTAATTAATCACTGGTGTGTATACACCATATTTGTTTTTTAGTTAAGTTTTATTGTACTATCTTTGGATTGATCATTTGATAAATATTTTATTATTCATTTGAAAACGGTTTGTTTTAAATTTTCGTTTAGTAAGCGAGTGAACAATTTTATAACTGTTTTTCCTTTGAATAATTACTGAATTGGCCAATATCCACTATAGTGCTTTTAGTATTTTGTTACCTTTTAAATGTGTATATAATTTATTTGTGTACAGTTATGTCTGTCTCTCCGTACATCTGCATTTGTTTGATTATTTGTTTGTACTTCTTTATTCGTTAGCACAAATTTATTCGCCCATACCCTGGATTGTTCTCATTACTCTACCATTTTGTCAATAAATTAGTTTATTGTTAATTTCGTATTTTTATTTATTTAGAATTCATTTTAAATAACCCCAAGAGAGACAGGGCGTTATAATTTGGCTTCAAAGCGGGGCTTTCTTTAAATAGCTTGTTTTTTTGTCTATATTAAATGTAGCAAAAAGGCGAAGTTATAAATATTAACATACATCATCATCACTTTGAAAAAATAAAAATAAAAAAAAATGGTATTTACAAAAAGACTGGAAATTAAAAGACCTTTTTAATGATGAATAAAACTGGTATGTTGCCAGTGACAAAAGTGTCTTAAGCATGGCGACGCGACGCCCACCGTCATGCATATTTTTTAAATTTGTATGCCTTAATTTAGAGTGGCAGGTGGTAGGAATATAACACTTTATACAGTTACAAAATGTCACTTTCTTCAGTAGTTTACAAGAAATACACTTGATAAAAGAGTCACCTTGTACACGAAATTAAATGTAGAAATTGTGATGCTGTCTATATTGGCCAGAATGGTAGAAATATAGAACAAAGGATCAAAGAGCACACACATCAAATTTAAATAACAATAAAAATACGAGAATGTCATCATATTACACTGAAATAATCATTTTATAGACACAGATAATATAAATGTAATTCATATTGTGATGTGTTGCAACCCCTGGAATGTATTTGCACCTACTCGAGAAAGAACCTACCAGAAGTTCTAGAGTTATCTAGAGAATCTTGGCGTCAACGCAGAAAAATCTAGATCTGTCATTTTTAAGTATAAAATACCGCATTCTCGGCGGGTAGTTCAGAATAGAGATGGTACCGAGTGGATTTTTCTCGGAACAGGTCGGAACTGTTCCGGGTAAAAAAGTATACCTGTTCCAAAAACCTGTTCCGATTCCGACCTGCTCCGAGTCCGACATTAGTGAATGATTGCCCGTTCTTTCACACTCGCAGCTCCATATGCTCCATAATGACACCGCTTTCTTTTCAAGTGCTTGGAGTCCTGATTTTTTTGAAACAAGAATGCTGATTGGTTGATGAAAGTTGAAAACTGACATGTCAATTATGCTCCATTCACAGTTTTGCGCTCTTGAAAAGAAAGCGGTCAATACAAAATACGTCCTGTATACCAAAACCGATATGAACTAGTATTTGAACTCTGAATAAGAGTAGAGGGTGTCAATGATGTGTCTTATAAATTAGTATACTTTTAATTTGTTTTGTAATGCGATTTAGAACTGTGAGTATTTCATTTCTAAGTTTTTCCATTTCTTCAATTCATTTTATTGTTACATGCATGGAAATAAGTCAAAATATTCACCTAACGCTTCACCTCGAATTAAAAAATGCTATAGCTACATTTTTGTAATACTTAACACTAATTAAACAGAATTTATTATTATTATATACATCCCACACAAGTACTACCACTACCACCAATACCAAAAAGTCCGCAAGTCTGATCTGCTCACTCCACTCCGGTTCGGTGTCCGAAGGTACAACGTTATCATGTGCTCAGTGCTCCGCTCAAACGCATGACAGTCCAGCGGAGTCGGAACTGGTATTTTCTAAATCTGAGAACTGTTCCGCGGAATTGTTGGCTCGGACCTGTTCCGAAAGAACAGGTTCGGTTCTTTCGTACCATCTCTATTTCAGAATGTAAAGAAAGTAGAGAAGTCTTGGATTTGACAAGTGAGGTTAAGACTCCAAAGTGAAAACAAAGTGATAAACATTGTTATTTTTAGTCAGTAAAGTTCATTCAAGTTAATAATCAGTATTGTGAAGTATCCAGTAAACTATTTAAGAAAGTGTGTTAGTGGACAATCTCTTGTTATAATTTTTGGAACCCAAGGAATTTACAAGGGTGGATTCCTAGGGGTGGAAACACGTCACAATATAAAGGTAAAGGTAAAGGTGAACGTTTAAACTAATTGCCTTGCCTGTAGATAGGCACCTTAGGGCCAACCTGACCTAACTGAAGGTATTAATAAATACTCGTTTATTATAACATTCAGTCAGTGAGTTGGTTTAAGAGCTAGAGAAAAACACGAGAATTACCGAAAATTAGATACCATACTATTACAGTGTACAGGGTGGACCAAATTAGATGGGATTTGAGGTTTTCTCTAAAACTATGGCAGATAAACAAAAGCCAATAAAAGTGTGCTGAGCACGATTTTCGATAAATAATCTCGAACAGTGAGGCATGCATAATTTTGTTCTTATCAGCAACGAATTCTACTCAAAAAGTGCCTTAAGAATGTGTTACTCGATTTTCGATTCGACACTAATTGAGATATAGAGATCATCAAAAAATGCCAATTTTCCAAAAACGCTCTGTAGCTTGGTAGTCGAAAAAAAATAGACGATCGCGGATTACGCCATTGTTTGTTTCTCGAAAATCGAGCTCAGGACACCTATATTGGTTTTTGTCTATCTGCCATAGTTTTAGAGAAAGCCCCAAATCCCATCTAATTTGGTCCATTCTGTATCGAAGTGTTCGTTACACAAAGCCAAACATGTAATTTTCATACTGAAATATTGAATAACAGTTTTCACGTAAGACGTTAAGTCTATTTCGTCAATGTCCAAAAATGACATTTTTCAAGGGCTTCGGTGGACTTGAATTTTCGATTTCGCGCATACGATATACAAAGCGTTTAAAATGTCATTCTTGTTCTTTTGATATCGATATCATACGGGTTTCCCGCTTATATATTAAAGAAGATATCGTTTCAAATTTTTTTGCAATTTTTTTTCATCCCTGTGAGGGTGAGGGGTTTCTATTTCCGATCGCGCTCGGTTGTGCGAATAGCCATTCTCTAATCCTTTGCGAGGGTCTTTCTACTTATTTTCAAACTGGCTGGAATACCTTAACTAAATCCATCGTTAGCTCTTAGTCTAGTCCATTCAAATTAACCGACAATTTCTCAAAACCGATTAATTACAATTAATAATTTTCTTACTCCTTTAATTTTGGCGCCACACTTGGAACACGGTGGAGCGAGATATTGCTCGAAACAGTATTCACAGTACAGTTGCCCATGTTCCTCCACGAATCCCAGGTCTTGCAGTGGCCTTCGGCAAGAGGGAGTGGTGCAGATGAAGTGATTTGGACACCAAATCTTTCCAAGAGCGGTAATGAAAGGTCCTCTAAAAGATTGGTAATAGAATATAATCAAAATTACAAACTAGCGGATAGCCCAGTACTGTCATTTTTGAATGAAAATAGATCGAGTGTAAGGTTTTATTGCTGGAATAAATCACAACAGAAAGCTGCAACAAAACGGTTTTTTGCAAGTATTTCGAAAACTGTTGATTATAGTGAAAAATATCTACACAGAGAATGTAAATCTTACTACTAGTACTAGTACTAGTAAGCGTAAGCGAAGCAGTAAAAATGGTAAAATTCCCGGCCCGAAAACGATGAAAGGAATTTCCTTCATTTTTTTTGCAATATGCTTTATAAAATGTGTACATCAAAATCTATATTGTCGAATTACCTGCTTTTTATTTTTAAAATCTGAAAAATTAATAACTTCTAATTTTAAGAATAAATTAATGAAGATCCATATACTTATGTGTTTGAGGTCGCTGAATATGACTGTGAGGTCAAAACTTATTACACGAAAATATTAAAGGTTGAAATTACCCTTAAATACTGAAAAATTAATGTCTTCTAATTTTACGAATAAAATCACGAAAATCCATATACTAAGTGCAATGCAACTCGCTTTTTCTGCGTATTCTTCGAAAAATAGATGGCTATTGCTCGTTTCTCTACCTACTACAGACATTGAAAATGCGCGTACAAACTGAAAAGTTTCAACATTATTTCAAACTGTCATATCTCTGGAACAGTTTGTCGTAGGAAAAAAAATAAAAACCCAAACTCTTCGTTTTCTTATAAGCTTCATTCCATTCTTATATCATGTTTTTATCAATCTTATAGTTTTTGAGTTATTTAAACTTTAAATACGTATTTTTTTGCGTATGGGCTCAAGCGCTATCTTTAAACCTTTTTATCACTGGAACAGTTTGTCGTAGGAAAATAAAAAAAAAACTAAACTATGCGTTTTCTTTATAAGCTTCATTTTTGTACTCTTACCATTTTTTATAAAAAAATATTTTCTGTGCAATTTCCAAAAACCCGATTGTTTAAAAAAAAATATGAAAATTTTTATTATTGAAAATGGGTACCTACAGAATGAAAAACAATTATTTTGAAAATTCTAAAAAAATTAAGCATGTTAGTAATAATATGCGTTAACAATATCTAGAAGGATTAAAAAAAATAATTAACAAAAAATTAGAGCAATAAGACTAAAAAAAAATGGCGCCTAAATTTTTAAATGCGCTACTTTCTTGTTTGTAACTTTTTTAGTTTTCATTATAAAAGGTTGTAATACATCTCAATCGGGAGAAAATTTTAATACCTTTAATTTTTACAAGAAAAAAATTTTTCACATAGTTGTAAATTTTGAGTAATTTTAGATTATAACATCGTATATTATTCTGAACGTTTCGGCGCCATTTTGAAAATTCCATATTTCCAAAATTAAACATCGGAAAAAAAAAAGAAAAAACCGTTCGATTTGTTTTCGTAAAAGCTTTAATTTTGTACCCTTGCACTTTTTTATTAAAGTCCACATTCTTCGAGTAATTTAAAAAAAACGTCTAGGAACACTGATTTTAGGAGGTGAAAATTACAATTTTCAGTTCGCAGTATCTCGAAAAATATGCATTTTAGCAAAAAAGTGTATTAGGCCTTTCTTTCTTATAATTTGATTCTCTATCAGATTATGTGTATTTTTTGTTTTTTTTGCGACAACCCCTAAGAAGAGGTGGTAACCAACCCCTAAACAAAAAGCAGTCCAAATGACAATATAGATTCTTATGTACATACTTTATGAAGCAAGTTGAAGAAAAAAATTTGAAAATTCATTATATCGTTTTCGGGCTTTGATTTAAAAGTTTCACTTACTGTACTATACATTATCCTGTATAATATTTAATATACACAGCACATATAGTCTAGTGCAATTAGTCAAATTAGTACAAATGAAACATGACGGAACCCAGTTATAATGAATGGATTTTAATGATTTTTTTTTGGATTTCTAATGCCATACACTAAAAAGTTTACCCATTGAAAATTACTGTAATTTCGAAAATCCGTGAATTAAAAAAAAAATTAAAATTTTTAGAAATCTCAACGAAAAATACACTTAAGTATCGGAATTTTCAAATACTTCTTTTAAGAAAATAATGCTCGTTAGAGTTTTCAAGGTTGTTCATAAAGAATTTGTATAAAATTGAAACTTTTTAAAATTAATTAATTTGAAGATAGCAGAAGCTTCAAAAAGCGAAGTAAATGAAAGAAACGTTAAATATTACAAATACATCAATTTTTTTTAGAAAATAATTTATTAACAACTACATCCACAAGCAGAGCCACAGCCAGTTCTACATGAACAAAAAATCATTTTCAATAAATTTTCAGATGCTGGTGGTTGGTTCATTGTAACTGGTAATAGCGAATTATTTCTTTTTCTCCATCCCCATTCTTTTGGCAACTTATCATGTTCCATCCACAACTGTACTTGTAAATGCACTATTTTTATATGTCCTGAACTAGCATCGAGTGTAGGTATCAATGAAGCCAAGTTGACACAGATTTTATTTTTGATGAAAATATGCCTCTAAAAATTCGCCAAGAAAAGTTCCTTGCAAACAGTAATAACAGAAGCAGATTCATCTAAATGTTAAGGAAGAAACTAGCTGATAACAATATTTTCTCGTGTCAAGCAGAAGGTGATGCTGATACATTAATCATACAAACAGCAATTAATATTGAATAAGAAAATGTTGTTATTGTTGCTGAAGATATTGATGTGTTAGTTTTATTAACAGCTTTAACATAGAGAAATATATTTTCTCAAATCAGCAAAAGGCACGGTATCCACAAAAATTTATTCTAATAAAAGCCTTGAATAAACATTACCATGTGTAAGAAGCATAACATGCATTAACTTGATGTGATACAATTTCAGCGTTTTACAAAAAAGGTAAAAATAAATTTGCTAAATTATTCGAAAATTGTACTGATTTACAAGATGCTGCTATTATCTTTACTGATGACAATTTCGACGTCATTAATATTTTGCAATCGGGTATTTTATGCATTTTAGCATTATATGGTGCTCCTAAAAATCAAGAAAATATAAATAATTTTTGATACCAATCGTTTCTTAAAGCTAGCAGTAAAAATACCTGTACATCTTGACTTCATTTATACTTACACTCGATGCTAGTTCAGAACATATAAAAAGAGTGTATTTATAAGTACAGTTGTGGATGGGATATGATAAGTTGCCAAAAGAATGGGGATGGAAAAAAAGATAATTCACTAGTACCAGTTACAACGAACCAACCACCAGCTTCTGAAAATTTATTGAAAATGATTTTTTGAACTTGTAAACCTGGATGTGGCTCTGCTTGTGGATTAAAACAAGCGGCTTAAATGCTCCACCAATGATATTAATGAATGACATCGAAAGCGAAAACGTCGGAGTCAATTAGTTTACATGATTATTGTAATACAAATTTGTAATTATTTATGTCATTAAAATTTATAATTATTATTATTTAGCATAAATTATTTTCTATAAAAAATTTATGTATTTGTATTATTTAACGTTTCTTTTATTTATTTCGCTTTTGGAGCTTCTGCCATCTTCAAATTAATTTTAAAAAGTTTCATTTCTTAAAAAATTATTTATTAACAACCTCGAAAACTATAACAATCATTATATTGTTTATAATTTATTATTTGTGGCATATTCATGATTTCTTAGTTTGTTGGGTATTTTGCCACTGTAAAAATATTTAAAAATTTTGATGAAATAAACCTCTGCGCCAAAGGGATCAGACAGAGGCTGGTTTTTATACTATTATTACAAAATGTCTCACACACAAAAATATATAAACTGAAACAAAATTGTTAATGATAAATTGAAAAATTAAAACGAAGGCAGTTGACGTTTCGGAAAATAGTTCTTTTTCCGTTATCAAAACTTTCACTTTTGAGAATGTCAAACCAGACAGTTTGTTGTTTATGTATTTCCATAGTCACGGGAGACATTAAATTATATTTATTTTATTTTTACTTACTTCGTCTCTGAGGATCGGCAACCAGCTGGTACAGAAATCTACAGAATAATTAGAAACACATTTATGCTCATTTAACAAAATAATAGCAGATTCCTTAAGTTTTCTCTTAGTTGAGTTGCTTTCTTTTTCTAAAATTTTCGCGGAGAAACTGGACCCTATGATTGTTATCCCACGCATGTTCACAAATTTTTGATTTTTGAAATTGTCCCTTTCTAGCATAATCTCGGTGTTCACCAAGCCTTACGTTGAAAGGTCTAGATGACTCACCTACATAATGCTTACCGCACTCACATGGGACACTATAAATACAATCCTTGGAATTTTGAATAATATTCACCGGTTTAGTCTTTGATAAAACAGATCTTAATGTGGTTCCTGTTTAAAAAACTGTTCGTACAGAAAATCTATTTCCGATTTTTCTCAATTTATCCGATAAACCTTGTAAACCTCCTCATTTTTATGGTTTACCAAAAATACATAAACCTCAAATTCCTCTTAGACCGATTGTGAGCTCAATTCATTCTCCATTTAGTAATCTCTCCAAATTTTTATTAAAAATCTTAAATCCTTTATCAGGTTCTTCTGAGTCTTATATTAAAAATAGCAAACATTTTTTGGAAAAACTATTTGAAAACAATTTTAATAAGAATCATCTAATGGTGAGTTTTGATGTGTTTTTACAAATGTTCCGGTAGATAAAACATTAACAATAATTAAAAGTAAATTGCAACATGATGGGAATTTTGCGAATAGAACTAAATTAAGCATAGAAACTATAATGGAATTACTTACTCTTTGCATTAAAAGGACATACTTTCAATTAAATAATGACTTCTATCAACAAAACTTTGGTATGGCCATGGGTTCTTCTTTATCTCCAATATTAAGCAATATTTTTATGGAAAATTTTGAAGAAAATAATATTAATAACTTAATTTATAAACCTATAGTGTGGTGGAGATATGTTGATGATATTTTTGCGTTATGGCCTCATAGCAAAGAACATTTAAATTATTTTTTAAATCAAATTAACGAAAAGGAACCTTCAATTAATTTTACAATAGAAGTAGAGAATAATAATGAATTACCTTTCTTAGATATTTTAATTAAAAAGTTAGATAATAAATATGAAACCAGTGTTTATCGAAAACAAACACACAGATATTTGAATTTCAATTCAAATCAACATATTAGCGTTAAGAAAGGTGTCGTAAAATGTTTGTATGATAGGGCTAAAGTAATTTCTTCAAATGATGAAAGTTTAAGTAATGAGAAAAAATTTATTAAAACCGTTCTATTGAATAATCAATACCCCGAGGGTTTTGTTGATAGCCAGATGGCAAACATTGAAAGTAGAGTAACCACTCAACATTTACAACCTGAATTTAGATCTTTAGCAGTAATTCCATACATACAAGGTTTATCGGATAAATTGAGAAAAATCGAAAATAGATTTTCTGTACGATCAATTTTTCAAACAGGAACCACATTAAGATCTGTTTTATCAAAGACTAAACCGGTGAATATTATTCAAAATTCCAAGGATTGTATTTATAGTGTCCCATGTGAGTGCGGTAAGCATTATGTAG
This sequence comes from Rutpela maculata, assembly GCA_936432065.2. Taxonomy (NCBI): domain Eukaryota; kingdom Metazoa; phylum Arthropoda; class Insecta; order Coleoptera; family Cerambycidae; genus Rutpela; species Rutpela maculata. Next base: position 7,469,788 of record OW386289.2, read on the forward strand.
GTGAGTCATCTAGACCTTTCAACGTATGGCTTGGTGAACACCGAGATTATGCTAGAAAGGGAGAATTTCAAAAATCAAAAATTTGTGAACATGCGTGGGATAACAATCATAGGATCCAGTGGGACTCCGCGAAAATTTTAGAAAAAGAAAGTAACTCAACTAAGAGAAAACTTAAGGAATCTGCTATTATTTTGTTAAATGAGGATAAATGTGTTTCTAATTATTCTGTAGATTTCTGTACCGGTGGTTGCCGATCCTCAGAGACGAAGTAAGTAAAAATAAAATAAATATAATTTAATGTCTCACGTGACTATGGAAATACATAAACAACAAACTGTCTGGTTTGACATTCTCAAAAGTGAAAGTTTTGATAACGGAAAAAGAACTATTTTCCGAAACGTCAACTGCCTTCGTTTTAATTTTTCAATTTATCATTTAACAATTTTGTTTCAGTTTATATATTTTTAGGTGTGAGACATTTTGTAATAGAAGTATAAAAACCAGCCTCTGTCTGATCCCTTTGGCGCAGAGGTTTATTTCATCAAAATTTTTAAATATTTTTACAGTGGCAAAATACCCAACAAACTAAGAAATTATAACAATCATTATTTTCTTAAAAGAAATATTTAAAAATTCCGATAATTGAATCTTTTGTTAAGATTTCCAAATATTTTAATATATTTTTTTAAATCTACGGATTTTCCAAATTGTGGTAATTTTCCATGAGTAAACTTTTAGTTTATGGCATTAGAAATAAAAAAAAAAATCATTCAAATCCATTCATTATAGCTGGGTTCCGAGGTATAAACCTAATTGCACTGGTCTATCTATAAACCTTTCTCCCCTACCATAGGCCATGAGGCTTAAAATCCAAATCGGAAATAATTGCTACAAAAGATTTTATTGTTTTAATGGCTTCATTTGTTGCCTAATATACTATCCTAGGTTTTCCTCCCCGGCGGAGTTGTGTTTAAGTGGTGGGGGGTAAAAATATACCCCCAAAAGGGGTATTTTTGCGGATTTACGGTTACATCTCGTAAAGGACTCACAATATTGAAAACATAATCCTATTACAAGTTGTAGGACATTAAATTTTGTATTGAATGAGACCCGATGCATATTTTCTGGACCACCCGTTCCCATACTAGTGCTCATCAAAGTTGGACAAATTTTACATATTTATGAAAAATTTCTTATTTACACTATATTAAATATAGTACCATAGCACTCCATTGTACTAGTCTTGTACTTAGTAAATATATAGAATATTAAAATTGTAGAATATATAAAAAGATAATATTAAAAAATGGTTTGATATAGAATATTATGAGATCCATTCAACTGATATAAAGATGGAGGCAAGATAAGAAACACAATTTTTGAAATCAATTAGTGATGATTATATTTCATAATAACAAAAATTGTAGTTAAAGGTATGAAGATGAAAAGGGGAAAAATAGGTAGGTACACAAATTTCACAGACGTCGACGTTTGATTCTCGTTGGGCCACTCGGCTCCTCAAAGTTTGTAATTTCCGATACGGAGTCCGTCGCTCCATCACTCGGCTCCTGAAAGTTTGTAATTTTCGTCGTCCCATTTATGCAGTCCAGGTCTTTGTCAACATCTGGTTCGTCAATTGCATCTGATTGGAGGGAGTTAGTGCAGGAGTTCCCCTTGCAGTTGGCACAAATCAATGAGCAATTAATCCCACAACCACCTGCCCTTGTTGCATTTGCAGAAAATTGTGGAGAGAAGAGACTGTGGAGCTGGTTCCTTGGAGGTAGGAGCGGGGATAACACCAAACTTTGAAGCCTGCCATTCCCAGAGGAGCGGATCCATCTAACCACATTTGTACTTGTAGGTAAGTTCTCAAGCAATGTTGGCAGGCTGCTTCGGATGTTGGTGGTAGGGATGCCAGGTTGAATTTGCATTTCACTAGGGCTTTGGAAAACAAGTCGAATCACAATTTATCTAAAGTATCTCCTGCCCTACCTCCGTAGAGGATTGTTAAAAATCGTAGGCTAGCTTTGGCAATAGCTTCAGCTTGAGTGTCATGCTCGAAGAAAGGTTTGATTTCTTCGAGAAGACATTTATTTTCGACCAACAGCTTGACCACCCTCTTCTTACCCTGCCTGAAGAGTGCTGAAGTTGTGTCACGTCCACTTATGGCGTGGAGAAATATGAAACGGGTGGTCCAAAAAATACACTTTTCATCTCATCGAACGCAGAATTTATTCCTCTATAATTTCTGTATGGACCACTTTATTGATAGATGGGTTAGTTTAGATTATATTACCAAAAAGTAGAAATTAAAACAAAAATTTTTCATAAATATGTAAAATTTGTCCAACTTTGATCAGGACTAGTATGGGAACGAGTGGTCCAAAAAATATGCGTCTGGTCTCATTCAATGCAGAATTTAATGTCCTACAACGTCTAATGAGTCCTTTACGAGATATAACCGTAAAACCGCAAAAATACCTCTTTTGGGGGTACATTTTCACCCCCCACCATTAAACACAACTCCGCCGGGGGGACCTAGGATAGTCATATTAGGCAACAATTGAAGCCATTAAAACAATAAAACCTTTTGTAGCAATTATTTTCGATTCGTCTAATTTTTTGGCCTACCAAATATTTTTGCTCGAACTTTCATGGCTTGGTCTAGCAACAAAACATTACACTCGAACTATTTTTACAAAAATCCTTACAAAATGAAGCTAATGTCACTGAGCTCCGAAGACATGCCACATAGAAATGTTAATAGTTACCTAGCAATTTCACTCTTGCACGTGCAACAAACAGGCACCTCGGGTGCGTTATCTTTATTTTTATAATCCGTTGCGTCCTTGAGAACACCACTGCTAAAAAGCGCTTTGCTAGTTTCGCTTTTGCTCGTGTCAGGATGTTTGCTTGGGTAAATAATTTCGTCGAGGGGAACACAACAAGCAAGGGGGGAAGTGTCTAAATTCGAGTAATCCTCCACAGGAACGAGCAGCTCCGACTTCATCCTGGGACTCTGGGCGTCAGACAAGGTCACTTTTTTAAGTTTCGGAGTGAGGATCTTTAACTCCGACACGATTTTTTCTCGGGCTTGCTCCGTGCTTTGGTGGGGATTCTTGCTACTAGAGGATGAGTGAGAGGAGTGATCTGACCTTGGGCTTGACCCGCGAGAGTCTAGTGGGGGGGAAGTGCTTTGGTGTGGAATGGTTATTTTTATTTGGCTGTAAAGAGGATCGGCGGTGGGTTTGGGTGGGTGTTGCAAACTGACCTCGCGTTTTATTAAGTTTTCTATTCGGTGAGTGGGTTGAATTGGATTCATATCGTCTAAAATACGACAAAAAACAAGATAAAACATGCTAAATCAAAGTAAAAAGATGCACTATTGTATTAGCTACGAGGTTATTATAATCTAGTACGAGGTGACTCATATATGTTAGGCAATTTCTAGTATTGTGCAGCACTCTCTAAAGTAAAGAAAATGTCATCAGCTGCTGCCACAAAATATCATCGGTATTTACACTTCTCAAAACCTTGACACAGAGGAACTACCAGAAGCGACACTCTCCGCACCGCCTTTGATGTTTCTTTATCAATTATTGTGACCTTCATCATCTTTTTGTAGGTATTTCCCTCAGTTCATGTTCACATCCTGTGACATAATTTTCATCAATTATATTTTTACCTCGTGTTAGGACTATTGCATGTGCTGTGCATAGATAAGCATAGTCTAGGTGCCCGCCTACATAAATTGCAATTTATACATATCCTCTTATAACTTGTATGGCTTAATTGCGCCTACTCTACCACTTTTTTCCTCTGCGAAAATTTTCGTAAACGCGACTTTCCACCTCCAATTTTTCCGTAAGACGTGTATTTCCCGTTGTATGAAAAATTTATAGATACTGTACTTTTACAAAATGTAATCGCAAGAAAACTTGATGAAACGCGCGAGAAAGAAATTGTCCGACAAAAATTTTGGAACGTTAAGGGTGTCTACCACCCTAAAGATGGCGAAATAACGACTTTAAAAATTTTTGTGATAACCAGCTGATTTTTTCAAGATTGCTTAATAAAAATATGTATAATCCAATTTTCGAATTGTCCGACAAAATATATTTTCCGATTGTGCAGTCCGACGTGTGGAAATCATCGGTTTCATGACGACCAAAAATTTATGAATAACATTTCTTTTTTTAAATTTTTTGTTTTTTAATGAAGTATAGAACACAATAAATAAGTTGGCCGACAGTAAAATATTGCCTTTTACATGAAAAATTTAAAAAAAATGTAGGTATTTAGTTATCTAGGAAAGCTTGGAGTGTGTACGTTTGTAAATGTATGTACATCCCACTTTTAAATAACCAGTTGATTTTTTCAAGATTGCTGAATAAAAATATGTAGATGTAGAATCCAATTTTTGAATTGTCCGACAAAATATATTTTCCGATTTTCCAGTCCGACGCGTGGAAATCGTCGGTTTCATGAAGACTCAATATTTGTTGATAAAGTAGGTTTTTTAATTGTTTCTTTTTAAAACGAGTATACAATCCAGTAAATAAGCCGGAAAAACTTGTAAAATGTGGAAAAGTGGTGGAACGGCACCAATTTGAAAAACTCCTTTTCTCACGTGTTCCCTAGACCTCCAGGAACATTCATCAACATTGTCCCCTGCAGTACCTACGAAAATGAGAAACTTAGGTGGGTTTGAAGTGCCCCATAGAAAAAATTATAAAATTAATATTTCGCCTCGGAAATGGGCTCTAGGAAAGTTTCTTAGGTCGCTGATCACGAATCCGAGGTCCAAAATGAGGAATTCCATATTCCAGTATGGAATTCGTGCCATTTTTGATGAAAATTCCACTTTTTCGGGCGGAAATTTAAATATGAATATTGTGCTGCGGAAATATGCTCTAGGGGGGTTTTGGGTTGCTGATCACGATTCCGAGGTCCAAATTGAGTAATTCCATATTCCAGACTGGAATATGTGCCATGGAAAATTCCATTTTTTCAGAAAAACATTAAATATTAACGTTTTTCCACAAAATTGTGCTGTAGGAGGTTTTTTTGGTCGCTGATCATGATTTTGAGGTCCAAATTTAAGAATTCCATATTCCAGACTGGAATATGTGCCATGGAAAATTCCATTTTTTCAGAAAAAGTTTAATAAAAATTAATTGATTTTATTTACCATTTTTTGTTTAAAATGGTTCAAAAAACTTAAAAAAAATTGTTCAGGACTAAAAAAAAATTTTGCAATTTGTTATAAGGGGATTTTTTATAAGAGGACTAGTTGAAGTAACATTTTGCAAAAAAAAACGGAACCAGAATATTTTTCCCAGCGGGGACACCGAAACTACCCGGGCTATATATAAATGTTGTGAAAAATTGCTGTTTTTTTGTCCGACGGTAGATTCGCCGCGATATATTTGTCCGCCATTTGTGCCACACATTAGGTACTGGTCTTAGAGCCATATTTTTTTTTTGTCCGACAATTATTAATACATTTTTGGTCGTTATGAAACCGACGATTTCCACGCGTCGGACTAGACAATCGGAAAATATATTTTGTCGGACAATTCGAAAATTGGATTATACATATTTTTATTAAGAAATCTTGAAAAGATTAGCTGGTTATCACGAAAAATTTTAAAGTCGTTATTTCGGCATGTTTAGGGTGGTAGACACGTTCCAAAATTTTTGTCGGACAATTTTTTTCTCGCGCGTTCATCAAGTTTTCTTGCGATTACATTTTGTAAAAGTACAGCATCTATAAATTATTCATATAACGGGAAATACACGTCATTTGGAAAAATGGGAGGTGGAAAGCCGCGTTTACGAAAATTTTCGCAGAGGAAAAAAGTGGTAGACCAGGTGCAATTAAGCGATACAACAACTTATAAGAAGATATGTATAAATTGCAATTTATGTAGGCGGGCACCTAAACTAATAGTATTAACGAGTAACTTTTATTAGCGATGTGATGAGTAACCGAGGTGGAACTATTTTGCTGTACAGGGATCTTCAAGCAGAACAACAGGAAAAGACATTACTTTATTTGTTTATTTACGTTTTCTGAGGCTCCCCAAAGGTAATTTATTATTGCTGTAAATTATAAGCATTATCAAGTAATTGAATGAGGTCCGAATCGTGGTTAACAGGAAGCAATTGTGAGGTAAGAAAAAATTTAGCCCATCTTTACAATAACTTTAAATTGTGTGCACATCATTTTAAAACCCACCAGCGCCTATAGTTACCACACGGTCACGCAATAAGCGCCCCCTTTTAACCAGCTGATGTATCACGTAACCTTAAAAACTGGCATTGAATTGTGTTGTTGCTTTCTAGATGAATCATTTGGTGTAACTAAACTATTTGTTTTCGCTTTTGTTGCGAATTCTGGGCTGCTTAAATGACCTCCCCTTTCGATTCACTTCGTTTGATCGATCACATCTGTATATACCTAAATCATAATAAATCTTATGAGCCACCTCGCATACCTAAAGCTAAAACAGAAGTAAACCAAAGCTGCAAAAATAAAATATTGTCTAACAAAAACATTTACGGCAAGCCTAACAAACAAAAAACACTCCAGCAAACAAAAAAGACACTAAAAACAAAGAAACACTCCACCAAAAACACCAATTCACCTTATCTGCATATTACAGTGACCACAAAGTGCTATCCTTGCTCCTCCGATAGCGGCAGCGTTTAGAACACCTCGCCCACGTTTGGGAGCGACGCTGATGCCTCCAGCTTGGCGACCGCCGCTAGTACCTGAATTGGGTTGGGAAACATTGGGTCGAATTACATTTTGGTTAGGTTTCTTAGCGGAACACGGCGGGACAACGTGCTTTACAGGAGCAAGGGAGCTAGGAGCGAATACGTGTTTGGTAGGAGCTGAACCCAATTGAGTTTTGGGAGGATCGACGGAAAGCTGAGCAAGTTGAGAAGAGCCTTGGCACGTGCGTTGAGCGTCAGTTTGTTGGCAAGATTTTTGGCAAGATCGTTGACAAGATTGTTGGCAAGATTTCTCACAGGACTGTTGCGCTGATGATTGCTGTTGTGCCGATGAGTACTGCTGCGATAATGACTGCTGTTGCGCCGATGACTGCTGTTGCGCTAATGACTGTTGTAGCGCTGATGATTGTTGTTGGGCTTGAGATTGCTGTATTTTTTGTTGATTAATTTGCTCTAAAGTCTTCGCCATCGAGCATGTAAGGGGTTGAGGATTGGTGCGGTGCAGGTTATTCGCGGTTGGGCCTTCAATAGATGGAGCATTGACATCATGAAACGGGTACTTTTTTGTACTTGTAACATTCTTTTCGATCTGCATATTTACTTCCTTCTGCGTCCGTTCATATTCCTCGGTTACAATTTTCTTCCTCTGTACCTGAGTCAATCCGTCAGCAGATTTTTCGACGCTTTGGCTCTGGGACTTCTTCATTTGCTCTAAATGAGCCTGGCGAGACTGCTCAGCTACGGATGTTGTTACATTACCTTCAGAGTACTTTTGGGCTCTTTGAGCTTCTTGAACCTCCAGCTTCTTAGACTCGTATGATTGTTGTTGGTGCCGCAAATCCTGTTTTTCAGAAACAATACTCTCGTACTGGGTTAATTGTTGCTGAATAGGAAAAGATTGCGTTTGTACCTGCGATACGTACATCTGGGTCTGTTGGGTTTGCGGAAGGACTCCCTGTTGACACTGGTACTGTTGAGCCTGACTCTGCCTTGCCTGACATTGCTGAATTTGATTCTGCTGAGTGTGACTGCTTTCTTGCAGTTGACACTGTTGACTGTCCTCAGACTTTCTATAAAACTCCATTCCTTGGACTTTCTCTATTAATTCCCTCTTCCTTTGGTACTCCGGGATGTAAGTAGTCAAGTTTTCCCGAGCCTGCGTCAATTTAGTGTCTGCTGGAGTCGGAAGACGCTGCGAAGAAGTCAGCGGGTTCGGTGGTGGTCCTGGCGCGGGAGATACAGCTCTTTCACGACCAGCAGCGGCAGCAGAAGATGGAAAAGGTGACGGACTACGACTTCTGTCTCTTCTCCCTCCAGGACAAGGGCTTGGAGATCGAGATACAGCCGGACTTTTCGGATCCAAGAGGTTTACCGATGGTGGTCTCATCCGCTGGGGAACTAAATTCGCTTGGTAGTATGGCAACACCGGGGGTGGTTTGTTGATCATACTAGGAGTAATAGATCCTGGACGAGGCGAGAACGTGGTGTTGGAAGGCCTATCTTCCACGACAGGTTTAAAAGTGGTCTGCGGTTGCCGAGTAGTGGCATCATCCGGATTAATCGTTATTATAGGTTTTCTAACAGCTTCTACTTGCTGGCGCTGCTGTATTTGTTGCTGCCTTTCCTGATATATCTGTTCCTGACAGATTTCCTGCTGTTGAATGATCTGTCTCTGCTGTTGCAAGCTCTGTTGCTCCTGTCTGATTTGCGCTTGCCTACTGATTTCCTGTTGCTGCGCAACTTGTTTTTGTTGCTGTTCTGACTGCCGCAAGCACTGCTGCTGACTGACCTGTTGAGTTTGTGAGAGTTTCTGCTGCTCAAGCCGACTTTGAGCTTTTTGCATCTTTTCCATGAGCTGTAAATCAGCCTCGGCGGTCTCTGACAGTTGGACTTGGTACGATGGCAAGCCCTCAGGCTTATGTAATATGACAGGCGGAACGGCTTTCTTCAGTACAACTTCTTCGGCTTGCTTAAAAGCCTGGATCTCTCCTTTTATTTCCTCCTTAACTTGCCCCTGTTTGGTTTTCGTTTGCTGACGTGCACGTTTCTCCTCCGTGATGGTTTCCTTCTCTATGTACCCAGGTTGAGTTTCTATGGTTTTTACAACTGGAGTAGTTGACTTTGGAGGGGGTGTTAAAACGGGAGGCGTTGTGGATATTTCTATGGAAATATTATTCTTCTTATTTTGGTACAAACATGAGATTGCTTGGAACGTGGGTGCTATGTGGGTATCTGACGGTGCTTCATCCACGATTATTTGAGCCACCTGCGGGTTGTGAATCGTTTGCCTTTCAATTGTTCTAGTGTTGCTAGTGTCCGTTTCTTCCGTGTGTTCCTCGGTCTTGCTTTCTTCAGTTCGTTGGTACAGAACCGAAGGAGAGTAATAGCTGGGTGGTTTGGGCTCCTTCTTGTTCATTTGAAATGACACCGGCAGAACATCCGGCTTCAGTGGTTTCTGCAACTGAGAACGATCAATGTTCTTCGTAGTAGTGCAATGACTTTGTTCACTGGCATGTGCTGCTTCTATACCGACACTTTCCACGATCAACGGTGAATAAGGCCTTTCCGGAGCTGTCGTCAGAGCAGCCCGCATAGACAACTGTTCATGTGGTTTTGGAATATCCTCAAAGTATTTATCGGTGGGGTCTTTAGGCTTCTTCTTTAACGGCGGGGCGCCGCCAATTGGAGTAAATGGGCGTTCCGGTGCTGTCTCTAACGCTTTCACAAATTTACTTTTAGGTCTTTCCGGTTTCGGGTTAGATTCCTTCGGCCCAGCCGGGATGACCGGACGTTCGGGTGGAAAATAAGGTACGGTTTCTTCGGGTAATGGTACAGGTTTTCCAGCGTCCACAGTAGGAGAGAACTCTTTAGCAGGCGCAATGGCTAAAGCAGACGCTAAAGCACTAGAAGAATGCTTGGTGGGTATCTGGGCAAATGTATCTGCGTCTGGCGCTGTGGTGCGGAGAGCTTGTATTAGAGGTGATTCCCACTTCTGTGGAGTAGCATTCTCAACTCTACTAGGCAATTGGCACTCTACCGTGTTCGGAGTGAATTGAGTGGGTCTCTTCAGGTCGCAGCTGTCTTTTCTTTGACAACAAACATTTTCCGGAAAAGATACGGTGCACGATAGTTCCGGCTCGGGCTTAGGCTTTGGTTTTGGGAGTTCTGTAGGTTGTATGTCGGCTTCTATGGGAGGGGGAGACTGCGGTCTCGTCTTAAGAATATTTTCCACCAACTTTTGTGTCTCTAGCGTCTCTGATATAGTTTCTATGCAGTCCATGGCGCTTTTATGCTCAGTTAAGCTCATCACTTCTTCCGAGCATATCGACATTTTTGGATAAAACTGCGCCATCGTATTGATCTCCTCTACTTCTTGGCACTCCGACCAATTACTTTCGAGCTCCGCTTCCTTCTCTGCTCTTTTCGTAAGTATCGTTTGCTCAACTTGTGAAGGAGGAGGATAAAATAGAGGACAGGCGGTAGGGACGTCGGGTTGCTCTTGAGGGGGAGGCCAAACTATCCCCTGGACGCTAGGTCCTTAATTTAAGGCAACACAATACACACCACAAATGTTAGACAAACAAAAGGAATGACACAAGGTTGTAGAAAAAATAAAAACAGTTAATAAGCGTCAAGCGTCTATGAGTATTATAAAATAGTATAACACTGCGGTCATAAGCCACTTCCGTAGAAAATATTCAAAAAATTTAAATACTACTTCGAAATGATACAAAAATTATGTTAGGTGAGGCAGGGAGGAGCTGAGAAGGAAGATATTTCTGGTTGTGGTGGGATGCTAAGGCCCAGTACTTTCATTTAAGTGTAAATAAACTTTATCCGGCGAATAGCAATTCGATGGATAACAAAACCAGCGTTTGCTAGGTGTAGAAACTTACATCCGTACTTTCATTTAAAATATACCCTCAGTTAACAATTCGATAGATATAACTTTGGATACATTCCAAGGAAAGAGTTGCCAACTTAAGATATGTTAAACTAAGGAACTTAGATGCTTCAAATAGATCTCTCTACTGTGGTTTGTTGCCGGTTTATGACATTTGCGTCATGATTATTTATAGTACTGTTTGAAATAGTAGCCCTAACATAACCTGAAATTTTAAGTTTTTTAAGTTTCATCTCATTTTTAACGTTTGTATCACATTTTTAGCTTGGAGCCAATCGTCTTCATGCGAAAATATTTTTTAAAATATTGTTGATTAATAAAACAGACTGCTAATAACAAGTTGGGTTTCCAACCTACAAAAATAGTCTCATTTTATTAGAACAAAATGTTTAAAATATGTATATTACAATATAAGTACAGTCTATGGTATCATTTTACTAATATTATTTTAGTAAATATGATTATCTATATATACTCAATTATTAACAAATACAGTTCAAACCAAACTTGGGTTAGAAGATAAAATGCGTAGGCGTGGCCTCTGTTGTCGCGTAGACGCCGAATAGTTATTCTAGGAATACAGCATATTTATCTGGTGGATATAAATATTTGTACGTAGAAATGCCGACTTTTTTCTTATCTCCGGGTTAAAATTTATTCTGCAGAATAAATGCCTCTATTTATAGATGAAAGTACTAAGCCTTAGAGGTCTAGCTGGATCAGAACAATTCCTTCTGAGTCCCTCTTAAGCAAAATGCTGTGATACAATATATATAAGCTGTTAGCCAATTTAACTAAAATGCGCATTAATCTTATTATTCTAGTACAAGGGAGAAGGGGCGGGGTTTGGCATTAAATGATTGATCTGAAAGAAGATACCAAAATACATAATATTAATATCAAATAATCCAGTAAAATTAAGCCTAACATCGCCATGTATCCGACAGAATTCAAAAAAATTTTGAATCTTGGCAGAAATATCAAGGAAGGCACCAAAATCACAGTATAGAAACGTTCCCACCCCTAAAATTTCAAAAACCACTCCCATATTCGATATTGCTCGCTACTCTACCAAACCACTTGCACCTCATTTCAACGTCCCTAGGATCAAATAATTTCTTTGCATCGCAAAGCCATCTATACCTTAATTTGTAAAATGACCGTTTTTACTCAAAACTGATATTTATATATTCTAGTGAACACCTTTTACGGAATTCAAATATCTCTTTTATTATCGAGAAAATGGCATCGGGAGTTTTAAGTGGGACACTCTGTATACAACTGTATACGTATTTTTAGATACAATATGATTGATGTGTTTATACAGGGTATCTCACCAGGAACTGCATCGATCGATATAAGAAAAAGTACGCATCAGAAAATGTTGAAAATTTAGGGAGCTACTAATGGCAGTGTGGCCAATCCAACTAAAATAATTACAAACATCTGGCACTTCCGGTTATACCGGAAGTCGATACCAACTTGCTTATTTTAAATTGAATACCTTATATTAGGGTGGTCCTTGAAAACTAACTTTTAAAATTTACCCGGGGCACCCTCTTATTTTGTTCTATGATATAAAAAAAGACTTCCATAAAAATTTCAGATTTTTAAATAATGTTTTAAGGGTCGCTACCGAGTCTTGAATTTTCAAGATAATCTAGAATTTTTGCAACATTTTTTTCAAAATAAATCAAATGAACATCAAAATGACATTGATCAGCAATTGAATTAATAAAATAGGACAGTACATTTTCCCCATTTTCCCGTCAAAACATGTAGGATACCCACTTTCATCTCAACTCAACTGTATTTTATTAACAACTTTTTCATTTATATTATTTTATATATATATATATATATATATATATATATATATATATATATATATATAACATTGTAATTGCTGTACAGTTGTACATATTAATTACATGTTTAATGAACATAATTTCTTTTGTAACTGAATTTAATTATTAACTCCTAACAATTTTTTTTTTAATTTTGAAACTTTACGGGGCGGTAGCGACCCCTAAAACTGAGTTAAAAAATCCTTAAAAATTCTTTTTAATAGAGTAGATCAAAATGGCAAGGTGCCCCAAAGAAAATTAAGAAAAAAAATGTTTACCCTAATTTAAGGACCACCCTACCCTATATATTTTAGTGTTTTCGAAAATAGCATAATATTCTGAGTCAAAAACATGTAGGATACCCTATGCCTAAACCCAGCCGTTTCAGAGATATTTGACATTTAAAGAAAAATTTGACAGGTGTCATAGTTTACAATAACCTTTATAACTTTCTTCGTGTAAAAGATACTCATTTGCTTTTATTTACATCATGTTATGTAAAATTAAATTCATTTTTTTCTGATATAAGCATTGGGGGAGTATAAGTTACAACTTTTTGAAATATTTGCGATTTCCTTAGAAATTCAAGAAATGTAAACATTTTATCAAATTAGCTATGATTGGAAACAATCATCATCAATCATCAATGTCATCATTCTCTTATATCAAAAAATGTCACCGCATTTATCCTAAACAAATTTTCGCGGTTTGAAGTTTACAAAATGTAACGTCAAAAATGGAACACTTGGTGTACTATTATGAATGTAATTGAATTGTAGAGTGCAGCTCCGCTTGTGTTCTTTTTACATGCTAAAAAGCAAATAAGTATCTTTTACACGAAGAAAGATATAAAGGTTATTGTAAACCATGTTAAATTTTTCTTTAAATGTCACATATCTGTGAAACGGCTGAGTTTAGGTATGAAGTATCTTACAAGTTGGTATCGACTTCCGGTATAACCGGAAGTGCCAGATGCTTGTAATTATTTTAGTTGGATTGACCACACTGCCATTAGTAGCTTCCTAAATTTTCAAAATTTTCTGGTGCGTACGTTTCCCTATATCGATCGATGCAGTTCCTGGTGAGACACCCTGTATAGTTGTTCTTTAGGGTCATGAGTTTTTTAGGGAATTTTAGAAATCAAAATTTCGGCTGGTGAAATCTTTTTAAAATCAATTTCGAGTATTTAAAGAAAAATTTTCTTATTTGGTTAAAAATTGCCATCGGAAAGTTGAAATGTCCAAAGAAGGTCCATTTGGCACCATTGTGGGTCGTCGACCAATGTTACCAAAAAATGACGTCAGTGGTTTTTGCAACTTTAAGGTATGATGCAGCCACGGCCAGGAGTGGGATCCTTTTTTATTGTGATTTTGGTGCCTTTCCTGATATTTCTGCCAAGTTTGAAAACCTTATGAATTTTGTCCGATTTGGGCTACTTTTGGCTTATTTTTAATGAATTAAAAGTGAAATGGCAGCAACTCTTGATATTTACAAGATAATGGTGGGTGCGTTATACTATTTTACTAACTATATATGATATGTCTACATAGTAGTAAGCAAAGGGCAAAATAAGCGATTTTGTGTTAAACTGCAAATGTACCTTTGAAGAGGCCACCCACTGGTTTAACAGAAGAAAATCGCCCTAAGAAACAACAATCTATCATCTACATTCATAGTCAACTTAACTAACACTAAAAACTAAAAGCTGTGGTTTTGCATTATAACTTAACGATTACTGTTTACATATTGCTCGGGGTGGAAAAATCTAGGGATGTTTGACGTGCATTTCGCCAAAAAAATTGGCATCTTTGGAAGGTGATTAAAACTTAAAGGTTAATTTTTGTTACATAGATGTGAAACATCTCGGTAAAAATAACTCAGACTAGAATTTCATTTCGGTGAACGGCGATGACCGTATGAGTCGAAACATGTCTCAAAACTGCAGCCAAAGTCTTGTAACACTCTCGCAGTCAATTTGAGGACAGTTAGCACCAGAAAATGATCACATTTTCCTGACATATTGTAAGATCTCTGAAAATTGTTTTCGATGCTCACCGGTGAGCAGCCATTGTTATATCTTATTTTAAATAATTTACTTTCAAAATTATGATGCTTTCAAAACTACACGTTCCCAGAGACCACCCAGTATTTTCTAACGTAATATTTTGTCGAAATCTATACATTTCCTTAAATATACAGTGTGACTCACTTAAAATGATGACACCCTCATAACTTTTTTATTTTGTTTCCGATTTGAATCAAATTTTACTCAAGTATAGAACAAATTAGGATCTACTTATGACCAGAAAAACATTCGATTGCTACAAATGCAAAGCCACCTGCGGTACCAAAATATGCGGAAAAAATAAAAAATCATATTAGGCATTTTTTTATCGCAGTGATGTCTACTGCAATATTTTATTCATAAAACCTGGCAGAGGAAAAGTTCAAACCAATGTTTACTCCACCCACCAAATGCAGCAGCTAGGACTAAAAGAAATTCTGGGCCTAGATGCTTTTACTGGCTGCTATTCAACATATGCAACATTCCGGAAGGATAAACTTGGATTTATAAAAGTTTACATCAGGTGACTTTGCATTTGTAGCAAGCGAAAGTTTTTCTGGTCATAAGTAGATCCTAATTTGTTCTAAATTTGAGTCAAATTTGATTCAAATCGGAAACAAAATAAAAAAGTTATAAGGGTGTCTTCATTTTAACTGAGTCACATTGTATATTTAAGGAAATATATAGATTTCGGCAAAATATTACGTTAGTAAATACATCGAGTGTTTTAAAATAAATATTGTTTTGTGACTGTGATTTATTAGCAGACCACGATAAACCGTTTTGATAGATACATAACACAGCCCCACAAAAAAAAAAAAGTTCAGACCAGCGAACCAGACCCATGTATTCCTATGTATTTTCGATCGCTGAATCTGAATCCGAGGTCAAAAAAATTCGTACACCCCAAAATCTTTAGCTAGAGCCAAAAAAACACCCCTGGACTGGGGTAAAGAGAATATTAAGCTACGATAATAGTTGCTACATCCTAATCGATCGAATTATACAAATTAAGGTTAAACAGCAGCGTACATACAATAGATATGAAACACACCCCTAGTGAGGGGCGAAAACTAGCCCCCATTTATAAAAATCGATCCAAAACAGTAATGACTGCTGAAAAAGCTCAAAATGTATCAGTTTTGTTAAAGTGATAAAAAACTGCATCAGATCTTCCTAAACTGCCCCTATAGGGTTGAGAACAACCACCCTTAAATTTAAAGGACACAAAACAAGAGAAAACGTAAAATCCAACAGGATTTCTATTTTTGAGAACAACCACCCTTAAATTTAAAGGACACAAAACAAGAGAAAACGTAAAATCCAACAGGACTTCCATTTTGCGTAGTACTCTAAAATAGAACTAGAAACTTACGTACCATCAACGTACTACAGTATCAACCCTCAGATGGTGTGAAAACCACCCCCTATGTAAGATTTATCCATAAAAAGTTACAGTGACTTCTTTAAAAATTCGAAACACCTGTGTTGTGGGGATGTGAGACCATGTTCGACGCTGTGCTTGAAAACCACCCCCACGGGGTTGCGAGATGCCATCCCTATATCCGTAGGATGCTGGAAAAACAGAGAGAAACTAACCGGATTTACATTTTTATGGATGCTATGATTAGCACAAATCGTGATGCACACTTCCAGCGTCCTACGGATATAGGGGTAGCATCTCGCAACCCCATGGGGGTGGTTTTCAAGCACAGCGTCGAACATAGTCTAGTTTCTTCTCACTTCCACACAACGCAGGTGTTTCGAATTTTTATAGCAGTCACTGTAACTTTTTATAGATAAATCTTACATAGGGTGTAGTTTTCACACCATCTGAGGGTTGATACTGTAGGACGTTGATGGTACGTAAGTTTCTAGTTCTATTTTAGAGTACTACGCAAAATATAAATTCTGTTGGATTTTACGTTTTCTCTTGTTTTATGTCCTTTAAACTTGAGGGTGGTTGTTCTCAACCCTATAGGGTCAGTTTATGAAGATTACGTCAGATTTGATGCAGTTTCTTATCACTTTAACAAAACTTGATATTTCGAGCTTTTCAGCAGTCATTACTGTTTTGGATCTATTTTTTTTTTAAATGGGGCTAGTTTTCGCCCCTCACTGGGGGTGTGTTTCATATCTATTGTATGTACGCTGCTGTTTAAGGTTAATTTGTATAATTTGATTGATTAGGATGTAACAACTATTCTCGTAGCTTAATATTCTTTTTACCCCAGTCCGGGGGTGTTTTTTGGCTCTAGACCAAGATTTTGGGGGTGTACGATTTTTTTTGACCCCGGATTCGGATTCAGCGACCGAAAATACATAGGAATACATGGGTCTGGTTCGCTGGTCTGAAATTTTTTTTGTGGGGCTGTGTAATTTATTTATTTATTAATTATTGATTTTCGCTGGCGAATATCTCGGAAACTATAACA
Organism: Rutpela maculata; assembly: GCA_936432065.2. Taxonomy (NCBI): domain Eukaryota; kingdom Metazoa; phylum Arthropoda; class Insecta; order Coleoptera; family Cerambycidae; genus Rutpela; species Rutpela maculata. Next base: position 7,486,780 of record OW386289.2, read on the forward strand.
CATAGGAAGAAAATGAATATAGAAATTCTTGTAGGAAATTTAATATAATTTAATTTTGCATAGAAAAATTTTTCCCGAACGACGCATCGTTTCCGAGTTATAAGCGAAGAATCGAAAAAAGGGACCTTTCCCACCTGAAGCGGCAGCGCTAGATGCGGGGACTTTTAACATGTTTACTTTCTAACTATCAACGCATTCCTGAAGATGAAAATCATCCCCCCCCCCCTCTCAAAGTTCTCCACAACCCCCTTTTGGGCATTCATTGATTGGACTATAGTTTTGTTACAAAAATAAATAATAGGCTTCAGAACAAGAAGCGTGTGTTTTTTCTCCATTGTTTATCTTCAAAATAATTTTTTTTAGGACAGCCGTTGACTGTATGGCTAGTAGCCAAATTCCAAAAAAAAAATCTCCCAAAGAGACCTTAATCAAACATCCTTAGATTATTTAACTATGTATTTAGATCCAAATCATATACATTTTTCAGAAAAAACTAACTCTAGAATAACTTTAAAAGTTACATGTTTCATATTACCTGCAGGAGAAGGGGAACTGTAAGACTTTATTGGTGATAGCGGTGCTCCTCCCTTGGGTGGGGCTGGGACTACACTTGAGAACGGTTTGGGTCCAAAGTTCGTGGTCGACTGCAAACAGGTCCAACATTAGCATTATTTCATCATTGTTTATTCATACAGTCCTTCCCTTGCCAAGGTGTTCATTGACCCATGGAGTGTAGAGTTTGACTTCGAAACTTAATTGGGGGCATACACCCAATGGGCACCCATACATTTGTAAAACATTAAAAGAGGATTGAAAACCACACGTTGTTACAGAGTTTTTATAGGAGGAGGTAGCGAGAGTTTTCGTGAAATCATTTCTATAAAGCTAGATTTTTTTCCCATGATAGCTTAGACAGTATTAATGATGGAGGTGCAATTCTACCAATCTACAAGTTTTGCAAAAATTAGTAAAGAAATTAAACTTGTTGCAAAAAGTTGCATAAATGTATTATATCTACAAGATTGAAATTTTACATACTCATAGATGATATAAAAACATACCGCAAAATAATATTCTATCGCGTCGAAAGCGTTGCCATGCCAGATATACCACCCACGCAAAGTGTGAAAAAACGGACATTTTTGTCTTATATCTGCTAGGCTGAATTTTTTTTCTAGAATAGTTTATTGAATAAGACACCAAAAAAAATACAGTCTACTGATCGTCTCATGTTGCTAAAGCCTTGATACACGCAATGGAATGCAAGCGCGTGACCGCGGCCGCTGCGCTCCAGACCATTGCAGTTCGCGGAGAAGTTTTGCATCTTCCGCCGAGGAATATTAATCTACAGAGCTGATTTTTTGTCTACAAGCAGTTTATGCACTATTTCGATTAAAAATCACATTCTACCTCCGCTGAAAGGTGGTTAAATCTTTAGTAGACGTTGCTGAAATTACAGGGCATAAAAAAAGTTGAACGATTTGTAACGTTCTGAATTTCTTTCCCGAATCAGGGCCGTACCGAAGCCTACTACTTTGGGGGGGGGGAGATGAAAAAAGGCCAACTCATATACCTTTACATTGCGTAATTTCAATAAAATAAAAACTTTTTATGGGAAAAGCTACTAAAACTAAAAAATTTAAATCGAATTCAAATTCACTATGTACAATGTACAGGGTGCCCTAACCAAAGACGGAACAAGGACATTTTTCCGGCGATAGAAACGCTTATAACAAAAACCAAAATTACCATTTGATGTATTTTTTCCGCCTAATTCAAAAGTTATAATAAAAAAACGAATATAAAATATGCTATTTCAGGGTTCAGACTTCACATAGCTGAAAAAAATCCCTGAATTTTCCAGGCTTTCCATGACAAAAAAATGTTTTTCAATGACAAATAATAATAATTATTAATATGTTGAAGGTGATTTTTATTTTAATTTTCGATTTTATAACATATTCGATTTCATACAATCGTCAGAAAGTTGCAATTTAAAAATAATTTAAAACAAGCTAAAAACGTACTCTTCGCCTGTTCACTGAACTTTTTATATAATTCTTACACATTCTATAGGATACTCTTCGCAGTTGTTTGTAAATAATGTTAGTTTTAGACATTTTTAATTTTATAGTACTAACTTAGTTGGTAAAAGACTCAATGTAAAATAAAGTAAAAATAAAAAAAACTATACCATACCCCATTTGCGTTTCGAACCCGGGACCCTTGGATTCCGAGTTAAAAGCGTAAGAAAAGGTAAAAAAACGTAAATTTTTACATTATAAGAGACGAGCCAAAATCATATTTCCACGGTTGTATATTACATTATGAAATGTATATTTGTAAAATGTATAAATATTTAAATATTAATCATTTCACCAGATTTGTGTTCAATTAAAAAGACACAAAAAACTAAAAAATAAAAAAAATTCAAATTTTTAACATTAACATTTTTTTTACTGATTGATTTTGTTCAAAAACAATAGAGTTCTTCCTCTAGCTAACACTAACTTACTGTTCAAATTTCAGTACTATCGGATTGTTCTTTCTCGAGTTATCGTGCTTACAAGAAACGTGACGGACGGACGGACGAACATTTTGAAAGTCGTTCAGAATTCGTTCACTAACACAATGATATGAAACATTTTTGTCTGCGGGCGATATTTACGGTTTTAGAAATGTGCCGATCAAATACAATATACTCTTCGTTTTCGTATTTGCGAAGAGTAGAAGAACTCGTAAGTAGTTTATTGTTTTTCATATTCTGACTCAAAATTCCATGATTTTTGCGAAATATTTAAAATTCACTGAGATTTCACTGAGATGATTTTTTTAGGAATTTTAAAATTTCCTGAATTTTCCACGCTCTGCAGGTTTTCCATACGAGCCCGAACCCTGTATTTTTGTATCATAAATCTTTTGTTTTCAATTTATTTGTTTTCATTTATGATCATTTTTGGTTTCTGCGAAAAAAAATACATTGAATGCCTTTTCCGGTTTTCGACATAAATATTTGTATCATTTGAAAAATGGCCTTGTTCAATCATCGTTGGATCATCATGTAGGTACCTAAACCTAAATACTTACTACTTAAAAGAAATTTAAAAAATCCTTGGTTTAATCAAATAAAAAAATAAGAACTGTTAAACAAAAATAGGTCTTTGATCATATTAAAAATTAAAAAAAAATTAGCCTAAATAAAGTAAAGAAAAAGAATAATAATAATAATAATAATGAACTTTATTGTCCAAAAGACCATACAGTAACATGGTGTTGGACACGTCGAAATGATTGACCAAAGTCGTCAATACAATAAAAAATTATTACAATAGGTGGAAACAGGAAAAAGTTCCGTAAATACCAAGTTAGACTTTGTTGTCTAATATCACAATATCAAAACACTACCAAACAAAACTAATAGGTATGTAGACCAGATAATATTATATTAGATCAGTAGTAGAAACATATAGATTCTATTTAAAAATCATTGCTAGTTCTAGTATCTTTAGTAAATGAATTTATGTATAATAAATTAATATTAAAAATAGGGATTCCGTGTCGTGTAAGGAAAGCTTTGCTTCCTTAGCTTCAATGAAAAACACACTACTGATAAAATAAAATATTTACAGGGTTGCCAATCGCTTAATAATAATTACTGTGTTAATTTCGCGATTGTGGGAGTTAGTGTAAAATTCAAATTATATATTTGTATGTGATGATTAGTTAGATTTTGCGTACGCCAACCGCGTTTGGAACCAACTGCCCGAACTTTGGGGGGGAGGCTCCCCCCCTACCCCCCCTTGGGCCCGGCCCTGTCCCGAATGCATAAAAATTTTAGTTTCCATCATTTCAATTCCTTCTTTTTATTCAATTTTCAATAGTAAAAACCATATATAAAAATTTCAGATGGTGCAGAAATGTTGTGGATAGAAATGTGAGAGATAAAGTAAACTTATTTTCAGTGAATCGAAAGTAATTTTTTGTACTTGCACCCATATTATATATTATTATAGGTTCATATGATATTTTTTATATAAATTAATAACACACAATATTTTAATAAAATTTAATTATCGTGCTTGAATTAGGGTACACATAATATTTTATAATCAAATTCTTTCTGTCGAATTCTTTGCTACTCATATCTGAATCTCCACATTCGATCTCGTAGCTTATTTCAGAATAATTTTAGTATTTAATTGACAGTAACATTGGTAAATAATAATAGACTTTTAAAGAATAATTTTTTTGAATAAGTTATAAAAAACAATCATTTCTTACAATGAAATTTATATAGGATCGTGAATTTATTATTTATTAATATGCTGAATATATTTTCTTTGAGAAAAAAATTTAAATTGAAAGATAAATTTCCTTATCGAAATATAGATAGATCATAATGAAATAAATAAAAGTGATTATTATCATATCTATAAGAAAACTGTCTGTTCGTTAATATTAATGAAGAATATAATTATGATTTGACTATGTATGCCATTTTGGCAACGTCTATCAAGGATTTAGCCACCTTTCAGCGGAGGCAGAATGTGATTTTTACTCTGAATAGTGCATAAACTGCTTGTAGACAAAAAATCAGCTTTGTAGATTAATATTTCGCGGCGGGAAAATGCAAAACTTCTCCGCGAACTGCAATGGTCTGGAGCGCAGCGACCGCTGTCACGCGCTTGCATTCCATTACGTCTACCGAGGCTTTAGCAAAATGAGACGATCGGTAGACTGTATTTTTTGGATGTCTTATTAAATAAACTATTCCAGAAAATAATTTCAGCCTTGTAGATATAACTAAGAAATGTTTGTTTTTTCCACACTGCGTGGCTGGTAGACGCGGCAGAATATTATTTTATGTCATTGTGAGTCTGCAAAACTTCAATCTTGTAGATATAATACATTTATGCAACTTTTTGTAACATGTTGTTTAATTTTTTACTTATTTTTGCAGGACTTATAGATTAGTAGAATTGCACTTTCATCATTGATACTGTCTAAGTTATCATCGGAAAAAATTAGCTTTATAGGTATTAATGCGAAAAATCTGTCACTACCTCCCTGGCTATTAGAAACTCGTTAATTCAACGAAAAAATGTTACGCTTTTATAACAAATCCGTAAACAACTGTACATATTAAGATAACGTAGTAAAATTGATATAAAAAGTAATCAAAATTAACAATCAACATTTTTTTATCACAACCTTTGGTCAACGTAATTTTTAAAAATATTTCTTTAATATATGATGTAGTCCAATATTTTGGTTAGAAAATCACGTTTTGCTCACCTCAATGTCTCTAAAAATAAGAAAAGAGTATTTTTCTGAAATCGATCGGCAATGTCTACATTTTCGGAGCGATTTCAGATCGAAAAATGCACAATTCCAGTATTTTAGTCCGTTGCTAAGAAACTATCAGAAAACAGACCGGAAAAATCCATTGCCAAGCAACGACCAACAAAACCGTACGGGAATGTTACTTTCCCGGCCTAGGCCGGGAAAGTAACATTCCCGTATGGTTTTTTATGTATACTTTAGACAGTAAATAAATACACGCTGAGAAACCAGCTCACATTAAAATTGCATTTATTAGTAAGCAGGTAGATTGTAACGAAGAAATGTTATGCATTAATACAAATTCTTTAATTTATAATAATATTGATTGTAATTTCAGAAAAAATAGTATGTGTACTTCGGTGTGAAAACACATTCCCGGACTTCGACGCATCCCGAACAATTTGCATCGTCGTCCGGGAATGTATTGCTTTCACACCTAAATACACAATATACTATTTTTTCTTGGACTGCCTTCGAAAACGACAAATAAAGCACAGTAACCATGTCTCTTTTCACACGATGCAAAAATCCAAAAAACACAGTACTGTCATGTTTTTGACACAATCCTGTCGAAAACACCTATTATTTGTATTTTTTGAAGTAGGCTAACTTATTCAGGCTCATACCAACCGACTAACATAACAACTAAACATCAGTTTTGAAGTCTTCAAATCACATCACTTTTAAAGAAGTTTCTTGAAAGTGGCTGATCTGTTTAGTCGAAAAAATATTGCAAACAACACATTTGAAAACATCTTTTCACACTCATTCGACATGTAGAACTCGCCTTCGACTCGTTCTACCAAACTGTCTCACTCTTTGAAAAGATTCGTTTTCGTATTTTTTTAGTAGATTCATTTAAGAGTATTTTAAACAACAAGTTTCAAAAACGAATCTTTTCACACGAGTGAGACAGTTTGGTAGAACGAGCCGAGTTGAGTGTGAAAAGATGTTTTTCTACAACTGTCAAAAAAATGCTATGTTTGCGCATTAATTTCAGTGTCTAAAATGAGACATTTTTTCATTGACATTATTTTTTTTGCGTTACCATGACACCGTGCGCAAAATATTTTGCGCATTAGGGTGCAAAATATTTTGCACATCACATACTATTGTTGCCTATTTTTTATAATTTTTAATGTATACACGAGAATTAACAAACATCTAGTTCAAAAATATTTATTGTTTTATCAAATAAATCACCTGAAAGTAGAATTTTTTAAATTATTTGATTTTAAAAACGGTATGATTTTTTTAACTAATGGTTTTGGTTTAATCAAATGAAAGTTGTAGAAAAAATATTGTTTGTATCTCGAGTGCAAAATACTTTGGTGATCTCGAACGATTTTTTGACTCGCCTGCGCCTCGTCAAAAAACTTTGGTTCTCGATCAATAAAGTAGTATTTTGCACCCTAGATACAAAAATAACTATTTTATTATACTTCTTTGAAAACACCTTATTTTCATCTGTATTAGTAATAATGTAAGATGGGCTTTTTTGGACTAGCGCATGGAAACAGCGCACGTGAAAAGTTTTCCCGATCTCCGATTTTTTCCGTGCGCTGAAAAAAAAACGGAATTTATGGCTTTAAAATAGAAATATACAGCAAAGCAAACTAAATTTAAGAAAATCTATATGCTATCTGATATTTAACATGTACCTATTTTGTATTTTAATTCTAAATGTTTGAATATTTGGATGAACTTCTGTAATATTTTTTGATGTTTTGTCAACCTTATCTGACAGACTAGTAGTCCAGTCAACGGAGCGCTAAAATAACCAAAATCTCTAACTCGAGTGCTAATGAATGGATTTTGATGAAACCTTGTGCAATGTGTTTGTAATGACGTTATAGTCGGAGAGCAGCCAATCTGTAGGAAGCATTTTAAAAGTAGTCTATACAACTCGCGAACACCCACCTAAAAAACAGATGATATTATGTAAAATGACCTTCTGGATTTGATTTTTGAGTTCGCCCATTAATTTGAGATTGCCAAATCGGTCAATTCGCAAATTTTTTGAAAAATTTTAAAATTATGTGTTAATTTTTGTTTTGCACATAACACATTATATCTTTTTTATTTTAATTCAGATTTTGACCAATATTTTACAAATTATCCCTCCAATATTCTTGGACAGGCTGACGGCAAAGAATATAGTGTAACTAATAATATAGTGCCTAAAAAAAATATAATTACCCTCTATTGTCGCGGTTTTTTAAAATTTGCGTTGAAAAATACCCGATCGAGGTAACTTTTTTATTTTTAAAGAGAGAGTTATAGTATAAACGAGAAAAATGTTCCATATACTTTAAACAAACTTTTTTATAAAGAGATTTTTTGGAAATTCGGCTCATGTAACGAGATGACGCTGTTGGAAGCGGCCGCGCAACTCGTCCGCATTAATTTAAAGCATAACTTCTGTTAACGTCGCCCATCTGTGGTGTCGTTTAAGCGATCAAGTGAGTCTACAGATTATTTAGTTTCTATTTGCAATTAAATGTTATAAAATTATGTAGATAATCTCGAAACATACACATTAAAAAATATATTTTCATTAATTATAACAGCAAGTGGGTACTAAAGATTACATTTTCCTTCGCATAAACAACTTATGTTACATTGCGCGTTTGCTTTGCTACACTTGCAGCTTGTAGTACAGTTATATAATTTACATTTACAAAATGGAGTTAACTCAATAAAATTGGGTTTTGGGCTTTTTGAAATCATCTTTGGAAATAAGATTTCCTCCTTTAAGTACTATCCAAAATCTAAAATATTTGGAATTCTGGGCTTAATTTGGTAGGCTGTCTTGTAAATAGCACATTGCAGAAATGCCCTTTTTACTTGTATTCTCTGTACTAGGATTTACAATTTCTGATTTTCTTTTATAAGCAGTTCGGGTATACGATCTTCTACATTGTGCATGGTAAACTGGATTTAGTGATAAAAATAAATTTTTCTGTTCTAAATATTGTTTTAGAGCCACAGAAATGTCATCGGATTTTGCATTTGATCGGTACATTTCTAAAGCCGTAAATATCGCTCGCAGACAAAAAATTTTCATACCATTGTGTTAGTGAACAAATTCTGAACAACTTTCAAAATGTCCGTCTGTCTGCCCGTCCGTCACGTTTCTTGTAAGCACGATAACTGAAGAAAGAAAATTCCGATTGTACTGAAATTTGGACAGTAAATTAGTGTTAGCTAGAAGAAGAACCCTATTTGAACAAAATCGATCGATAAATAAAAATGTTATTACTTAATGATTTAAATTTGATAAATTAACTCCTATATAAAAAAGTCTATTTGACAGTCACATTTTGTCACTTTGACAGCGATAAAAAAGGTGCATCGTTTCTTATCACGATAAAAATACCTGTTCCTCAAAAGCAGAGTATATCTAGTAGTCGCACGTCATTTTAAAATCTGTACTGTCGGCTATAACTTTTAAGTCTTGTGGAAATTATACTGTACGATATGAGTCGTTTTGAGAAAATTATAATTATTTTTAATTGTTGTTCGTTCACATATTCTGTCGTTAATTTATCTTGCCAAAAATCACTCGAGCTTTTCTTTTATGAATAAATTTCTTTTTAACTCAATATTTTGTCAATCAGTAATTTTGCTCGAAAAACTGACATTTGACAAAATCGCTCGATCTCCGGTCTCGCGATTTTTTCATGTCAGTTTTTCTCATAAAAGCACTGATTGGCAAAATTATTTCGTTACAAAGAGAAATTTATCCGATAAAAAAAAGCTCTTGTGATTTTACTGTTGAAAAATTTTTTTTTTAATTTTTATGTTTTTGTAATTGAATAGAAATCTAGTGAAATATTTCATTTTAATATTTCTAATTATTTATATATTTTACAAATATACATTTCATAATGTAATATACAACCGTGAAAATATGATTTTATAGCTCGTGTCTTATAATGTAAAAATTTACATTCTTCTACGTGTAAGGTGGTGGTGTAGTTCTTTTGACTCGGAATCGAAACCCAAATGGGGTTTGGTATAGTTTTTTTACCAAGTCTTTTACCAACTAAGATCGTACTATAAAATTAAAAATGTCTAAAAGTAACATTATTTACAAAAAACTGCGAAAAGTATCCTATTGAATGTATAACAATTATATAAAAATCCAGTTAACAGGCGAAGAGTACGTTTTTAGCTTGTTTCCTTTGATTTCCTATCCGAGTAATTATAATTTATTATGCCAAACTATGTGTTTATAACGCACTAAATATAAGGACTGAGACAAAAAGCACTTTCAACTTAACATAAATGGATACTGGAAAATAATAATCACCCGGCGACCCGGCACGTGTCTGCGTTTAGCTCTAGATGCGATTGCGGCCGATTCATAGTAGCGCGCATTCATTCGGACGCTGAAACAATTAATGAATATTTCGATAAGGGAGCAAAATTTCAAAAAAAACTTCTTATAAAAGATTTTATTTAGTTCATTCGGAACATTTTCTTCGATTATAGTAGGCACCTAACTTTAAAAATAAAAAAGATACCTCGATCGGACATTTTACTCTGCAAATTTTAAAGATTTTGCGTCAAAGAAAAGTTGTTATTTTTTTTTTGCCAACTAATTATTTTTTAGGTAAAGTTTTTTACTTTCAACATATCAAAGAATAGTTAGAGAATATTATGTAAAAAAATTAAAAAATTCACATGGAGTGCTTTGGAATAGATTTGACAATTCTTATTATTTCAATTTTATCAGCAATAATTAATTGTTGTGCAGCCATGTTTAAGTTTAATTTGGCATTCGATGCAATTGTCAATCCTATTCCAAACCTATTCCAAAGATATTGGTATGCCGAGTTCTAAGTATTTTAAAAAATAGCTACCATTTTTCAAATATTCATTTCATAATAGTGTTTTGGATAAAAAATGTGTCCTAATACTTAATTAGCGTCTTTATTACACGACTACCAAGTTATGTAAATATCCGACAATAAATAACTCGAATAATTGAAATCTTAGATATGATTTTTTTTATAAAGGAATGAATATTTCTTAACGAAATTTGGTATACAGAGGTTTTAGGTCATGCCGAACAAGATTCTGTAAAAACAGCCGCTAATATAAATTCCTAATTTTTGCTAATTTTTTTTGATCATAATAGGCGTATTTAATTTCGAAAAAAATTTTTTTTTAATAACTTTTTAATCACAATCTGAAGCAAAAGAAGTATACCAAATTTGATCTAAATCGATAAACAAATGGCCGAGATATTAGGGTGTAGTGGTGAAAAGTAAGACACACTGTATATATTATTATAAAAAAAATATGAAACCTATATAATTATACCATTTTTAAAGGTTCAATATAACCATGGAAACGCATCATATATACCAAACACTGCATTGTCAGCGTTGTTTATTTTCTTTCAATTAAATTTATGCCGATAAAATGTACTCAGAAGAAAATCTTGAAATTCCCGATAACATCCTAGAGCAAGCGGCACAAGCGAGCGCGAATTTATTACCAGTAAAATCCAGGTCAAGATATGAACACGAATATCAACTTTTTACTGAATTGCGAAATCTGAACAAAATCAAAACTGTAAGTGACGATATTCTTCTAGTTTACTTTGTCGAAAAAGCAAAGTCTATGATATCTTCCACGTTATGGAGTCAATTCTCAATGCTAAAAAGTTGTTTGACCATGAAAGAAAATGCTGCATCAACAAGTATCCAAAAACTATTGCTTTCTTGAAGCGTCAAGCTGTAGAATATATACCGAAAAAGTCCAGAGTTTTAACAACAGAACAAGTAACCAAATTTCTATGTGAAGCTCCGATGAAAAATATCTACTAACAAAAGCAATGTTAGTGTTTGGGATCTTTGGTGCGTGTCGAAAAGATGATTAAATACGTTTAAATTTAGACGATGTGGTAGATAATGAGCGCTTTCTTGTTGTGTTCTTACGAGATGGAAAAACTCATACATCAAGAAGTTTCATCATTACCAATGAAGGATGTACATTTTGAGCCCTGCATACTTCATGGTAAATATACAGCTCTACGATCTAAAAATATGAACAGCAGAAGATTATTTGTTGCATATCGAAACGGCAGGTGTTACGCTCAACATGTTGAATGCCATACCATCAGTGGTGTTCCGAAAATTGTTTCAGAATACCTAAAACTAGTAAATCCCAGAGAATATACCGGGCATGGACTAAGGCGTTCTTCAGCAAGCATGTTGGTGGAAAGCGGCGGTGATTTACTCACTCTGAAAAGGCACGGAGGATGGCGTTCTTCCAATGTAGCAGAAGGATATAATGAAGAATCCATACAAAGAAAAATTGAGGTATCACGAAAACTGTTTAACACTTCTCACTCGCAAAATACAAGTGTATCATTCGTTCAAGAAAATCAAAACATTTGCGAAGAGTCTGCTTCAGTAATTGGGTTGTTGACGAATTTTCAAAAATGGTGAAATATGGTAGTGGAGGACTTAATTTAGTTATATATTTAATTTGGAAGAAAAATTCTTAGCGCAACATATTTTAAAAAATTGTTAAACTTTGACTATTTGAATGTGCCGCGAAAACGGTAGTGACATCATAACGGCAGTTAGATGTGAACTTATAAGCAGAACACATGAAGACGAATAAGTTGACATTGCTGACAAGAAAGAAAATAATCTCATATGTCAAAAGTAAATTTGACGTTTAGCTAGCAGTGATTGATGTTTGCAGTTATTGTTAATATTTTTTTACAAAACGACTAAGGCAGTATATCTGTAAAAGCTAATTCTGACATTCTACTTGCGGTAGATATATTTATGGTCAGCGAATTTTTAAAAAGAGACGATCGTTTTCACATTGCAATGGTTGGAAGTGCAAAAGCTGCAAGGTACTTACGTTACAGCTGCTACCCTGTCAAAAAAATCTCATTAATCCGTATTGAAAATTATCAAAAATTCATAAGTATCTATGAGAACCTATATGGTCAATAAGTTTCTATAAGAGTTAGGTAAAGTTGCTGTTGAAATTGTTATCAGTTTATATCCGCATTGACCAGCAAAATGAGTCAAGCCATATCCATTTGTTAATCCAAACATTTACTTATACCATATCAATGAGAATTTATGAGCACAGTATCTAATGTAATTCGTGCGGCTTTCCGTGATTAAAAGACAAGTGTTTCTTTAAGAAACGAGCTGCATTAGGTTAGAACAGTTTGGATTTGCAATTGAAGATTACAAATTATAATGTTTGAATAGGGATTTATGAGATCAGTTTCTATGAGTATTAATGTTTTTTTTCAGTAATATATTAAATGTGTTTTCATTTGTTTGAATGGGTAAAAAGAAAGGTCAGTTTTCAACTGCAATTACAAATACAAGTTTAATCGCTTCGAATGGGATTATATGCGATCAATTTCTAAAAGTATTTATGCTGTTTTCCGAATATAGTTATGATGAGGTTTAATCAGTAACAAATTGTTAACTAATTGTTATGATATGGTCGGAAATTCCAAGTACACATTTAGTATTCCTTCAAGAGGATTGATGAGAGCAGTTTCTACGAGTATCTATTTGTTCCTATAGTAAATTATATAAGTCTTTATGAGTACAGATTCGGATTTAATTTAAATATGAAAATTATATCAGAATAAAGCAATCAAATATTTTAAACAGTATCTATTTGTAAATCCAAACATTTACTTATATTATCTCAATGAGAATTTATGAGAACAGTATCTAATGTAAAACGTGCGGCTTTCCGTGGTTAAATGGCAAGAGTTTCTATAAGAAACGAGCTGCATTAGGTTAGAACAGTTTTGATTTGCAATTGAAGATTCAAAATTATAATGTTTGAATAGGGATTTATGAGATCAGTTTCTATGAGTATTAATGTTTTTTTTTTTTCAGTAATATATTAAATGTGTTTTCATTTGTTTGAATAGGTAAAAAGAAAGGTCAGTTTTCAACTGCAATTACAAATACAAGTTTAATCACTTCGAATGGGATTAGATGCGATCAATTTCTCAAAGTATTTATGCTGTTTTCCGGATATAATTGTGAAGAGGTTTAATCAGTAACAAATTGTTCACTACATGTTAGGATATGGTCGGAAATTCCAAGTACACATTTGGTATTCCTTCAAGAGGATTGATGAGAGCAGTTTCTATGAGTATCTATTTGTTGTTCCTCTAGTAAATTATATAAGTCTTTATCAGTAAAGATTCGGATCTAATTTAAATATGAAAATTATATCAGAATAAAGCAACCAAATATTTTAAACAGTATCTATTTGTAAATCCAGACATTTACTTATAGTATCTCAATGAGAATTTATGAGAACAGTATCTAATGTAAAACGTGCGGCTTTTCGTGGTTAAATGGCAAGTGTTTCTATAAGAAACGAGCTGCATTAGGTTAGAACAGTTTTGATTTGCAATTGAAGATTACAAATTATAATGTTTGAATAGGGATTTATGAGATCAGTTCTATGAGTATTAAGGTTTTTTTCAGTAATATATTAAATGTGTTTTCATTTGTTTGAATGGGTAAAAAGAAAGGTCAGTTTTCAACTGCAATTACAAATACAAGTTTAATCACTTCGAATGGGATTATATGCGATCAATTTCTAAAAGTATTTATGCTGTTTTCCGAATATAGTTATGATGAGGTTTAATCAGTAACAAATTGTTAACTAGTTGTTATGATATGGTCGGAAATTCCAAGTACACATTTAGTATTCCTTCAAGAGGATTGATGAGAGCAGTTTCTACGAGTATCTATTTGTTGTTCCTATAGTAAATTATATAAGTCTTTATCAGTACAGATTCGGATCTAATTTAAATATGAAAATTATATCAGAATAAAGCAACCAAATATTTTAAACAGTATCTATTTGTAAATCCAAACATTTACTTATACTATCTCAATGAGAATTTATGAGAACAGTATCTAATGTAAAACGTGCAGCTTTCCGTGGTTAAATGGCAAGAGTTTCTATAAGAAACGAGCTGCATTAGGTTAGAACAGTTTTGATTTGCAATTGAAGATTCAAAATTATAATGTTTGAATAGGGATTTATGAGATCAGTTTCTATGAGTATTAATGTTTTTTTTCAGTAATATATTAAATGTGTTTTCATTTGTTTGAATGGGTAAAAAGAAAGGTCAGTTTTCAACTGCAATTACAAATACAAGTTTAATCACTTCGAATGGGGTTATATGCGATCAATTTCTAAAAGTATTTATGCTGTTTTCCAGATATAATTGTGAAGAGGTTTAATCAGTAACAAATTGTTCACTACATGTTATGATATGGTCGGAAATTCCAAGTACACATTTGGTATTCCTTCAAGAGGATTGATGAGAGCAGTTTCTACGAGTATCTATTTGTTGTTCCTCTAGTAAATTATATAAGTCTTTATCAGTAAAGATTCGGATCTAATTTAAATATGAAAATTTATATCAGAATAAAGCAACCAAATATTTTAAACAGTATCTATTTGTAAATCCAGACATTTACTTATACTATCTCAATAAGAATTTATGAGAACAGTATCTAATGTAAAACGTGCGGCTTTTCGTGGTTAAATGGCAAGTGTTTCTATAAGAAACGAGCTGCATTAGGTTAGAACAGTTTTGATTTGCAATTGAAGATTACAAATTATAATGTTTAAATAGGGATTTATGAGATCAGTTTCTATGAGTATTAATGTTTTTTTTCAGTAATATATTAAATGTGTTTTCATTTGTTTGAATCGGTAAAAAGGAAGGTCAGTTTTGAACTGCAATTACAAATATAAGTTTAATTACTTCGAATGGGGTTATATGCGATCAATTTCTAACAGTATTTATGCTGTTTTCCGAATATAATTGTGATGAGGTTTGATCCGTAACAAATTGTTCACTACATGTTACGATATGGTCGGAAATTCCAGGTACATATTTAGTATTCCTTCAAGAGGATTAATGAGAGCAGTTTCTACGAGTATTTATTTGTTGTTCCTACAGTAAATTATATAAGTCTTTATCAGTATGCATTCGGATCTAATTTAAATACAAAAATCATATCAGAATGAAACCCCAAATATTTTAAACAGTGTCCACCTGTAAATCCAAGATAATATTATAATGAGAATCCATCACAACAGTATCTAATGTAACGTGTGCGGTTTTCCGTGGCTAAATTTTAAAATTATTTGCAATAAATAAGCTTTAACGGATTCGAACAGTTTTGCATTTCCAGATGAATAGTTTTAATTGTTAGGGATTTATGAGGTCAGTGTAATGTTTTTTTTTTCAATAAAATGTGTTTTTATTGGAAAATAAACATTACACAAAGACACTGATCTCATAGATCCCTATTTAACAATTAAAACTATTCATCTGGAATTGCAAATTAAAACTGTTCAAATCCGTTAAAGCTATTTATTAAAAATACTTTTTAAATTTAGCCACGGAAAGCCGCACGCGTTACATTAGATACTGTTCTGATTGGTTCTCATTAAAATATATCTTTAAATGTTTGGATTTACAAGTGGATACTGTTTAAAATATTTGGTTGTGTCATTCTGATATAATTTTTGTATTTAAAGTAGATCCGAATGCATACTGATAAAGACAAATTTTCTATTGGAACAACAAATACATACTCATAGAAACTGCTATCATCAATCCTTTCGAAGGAATACTAAATATGTACCTGGAATTTCCGACCATATCGTAACATGTGGTGAACAATTTGTTACTGATCAAACCTCATCACAATTATATTCGGAAAACAGCATAAATACTGTTAGAAACTGATCGCATATAACCCCATTCGAAGTGATTAAACTTGTATTTGTAATTACTGTTGAAAACTGACCTTTCTTTTTACCCATTCAAACAAATGAAAACACATTTAATATACTTATTACTGAAAAAAAAACATTAATACTCATAGAAACTGATCTCATAAATCCCTATTCAAACATTATAATTTGTAATCTTCAATTGCAAATCAAAACTGTTCTAACCTAATGCAGCTCGTTTCTTATAGAAACTCTTGCCATTTAACCACGGAAAGCCGCACGTTTTACATTAAATACTGTTCTCATAAATTCTCATTGAGATAGTATAAGTAAATGTCTGGATTTACATATAGATACTATTTAAAATATTTAGTTGCTTTATTCTGATATAATTTTCATATTTAAATTAGATCCGAATGCATACTGATTAAGACTTATATAATTTACTATTGGCACAACAAATACATACTCGTAGAAATTGCTATCATCAATCCTTTCGAAGTAATACTAAATATGTACCTGGAATTTCCACACATAACATGTAGTGAACAATTTGTTACTGATCAAACCTCATCACAATTATATTCGGAAAACAGCATAAATACTGTTAGAAATTGATCGCATATAATCCCATTCGAAGCGGTTAAACTTGTATTTGTAATTGCAGTTGAAAACTGACCTTTCTTTTTACCCATTCAAACAAATGAAAACCCATTTAATATATTACTGAAAAAAAAAACATTAATACTCATAGAAACTGATCTCATAAATCCCTATTCAAACATTATAATTTGTAATCTTCAATTGCAAATCAAAACTGTTCTAACCAAATGCAGCTCGTTTCATATAGAAACTCTTGCCATTTAACCACGGAAAGCCGCACGTTTTACATTAGATACTGTCCTCATAAATTCTCATTGAGATAGTATAAGTAAATGTCTGGATTTAGAAATAGATTCTGTTTAAAATATTTGGTTGCTTTATTCTGATATAATTTTCATATTTAAATTAGATCCGAATGCATACTGATAAAGACTTATATAATATACTATTGGTACAACAAATACATACTCGTAGAAGCTGCTATCATCAATCCTTTCGAAGTAATACTAAATATGTACCTGGAATTTCCGACCATATCGTAACATGTAGTGAACAATTTGTTACTGATCAAACCTCATCACAATTATAATCGGAAAACAGTATAAATACTGTTAGAAATTGATCGCATATAACCCCATTCGAAGTGATTAAATTTGTATTTGTAATTTCAGTTGAAAACTGACCTTTCTTTTTACCCATTCAAACATATGAAAACACATTTAATATATTACTGAAAAAAAAACATTAATACTCATAGAAGCTGATCTCATAAATCCCTATTTAAACATTATAATTTGTAATCTTCAGTTGCAAATCAAAACTGTTCTAACCTAATGCAGCTCGTTTCTTATAGAAACACTTGCCATTTAACCATGGAAAGCCGTACGTTTTACATTAGATACTGTTCTCATAAATTCTCATTGAGATAGTATAAGTAAATGTAAAGACTTATATAATTTACTAGAGGAACAAAAAATAGATACTCGTAGAAACTGCTCTCATCAATCCTTTTGAAGGAATACTAAATGTGTACTTGGAATTTCCGACCATATCATAACAAGTAGTGAACAATTTGTTACTGATTAAACCTCATCACAATTATATTCGGAAAACAGTATAAATACTTTTAGAAATTAATCGCATATAACCCCATTCAAAGTGATTAAACTTGTATTTGTAATTGCAGTTGAAAACTGACCTTTCTTTTTACCCATTCAAACAAATGAAAACACATTTAATATATTACTGAAAAAAAAACATTAATACTCATAGAAACTGATCTCATAAATCCCTATTCAAACATTATAATTAGTAATCTTCAATTGCAAGTCAACCTAATGCAGCTCGTTTCTTATAGAAACACTTGCCATTTAACCACGGAAAGCCGCACGTTTTACCTTAGATACTGTTCTCATAAATTCTCATTGATGTGGTATAAGTAAATGTTTGCTGCTCCATTCTGGTAGAAACTGATAGAAATTTCAGCAGCAACTTTACTCCAGGCTCCAGTAGAGGGAGCTGTATACGTGTAGCTAGTTCATATCTAATCTAATGTGACCTAAGGAACTGAAGTGTGTTTGTTAAATTAAAAACAAAGCAGTCTCTTTCACTGCTAACCCATTCATTGCTTCTAGGCTAGAACAAGAACACCCGAGGAAATAAGGACTTTGCAGAATTTTGTGTTTACCACAATATTAGTATTTCTATTTGAAATATGCAATTTAAACTGTACATTTGTCGGCATGCATATCCAAATTAATACTAATAAAAAAGCAAAATGGAAGTTTACAATAAAAATACATCTGTAAAATATACAATTGAAACTGACAAGCGTCTAGGGAGACCAGGATACTTTGGCTTCGAGACTTCCGCATGCGCACTGAAATGCGACATTTGAACAGTGTAATGCTTATGCGGAAGTCCTGAAGCCTATACAAAACAAAAAAAAAACATACCTAAGAAAAAGAAACCATTTGCCAAAGAGGTGAATAATATAGCTTTAAATCTCTTGTATCCTCCCAAACCATCTTCATCTTCTGTATAATGACTTTGTGTATTAAAAATATATATATCTAACTTTTAGAAAGTTGTATTATTTTTTACGATTTACCAAGAAAAATATCAAATCAGGTGTTAGCATTTATGTGTAAAAATTAATTTCAAATCCAAATTATTTCGCAAAACAGTAATATTATTTATAAAGATGCATCTTTATACCTAAACTTGCCAACTCCTTATGCAAATCTACCCATGGCAGTTTCTGGAAACATAAGTTCAACAAATTTGATTTATTTGTTTATTTGCAAACTAAAAATTTCTTATTTTTTTTTAGATTAGGGTAAGTGATGTAATAGGTAATAGGCTAATTTGCAATTCGGCATTAATAAAGTGTGTATTTTAAATTTTTGTGCTCAAAACTACTGTCTAGGTTTTACTTATTATTCTTTTTATATTACATACATTGAAGTAGGAAATATAACTTAATAAACAATTTGGCTGTTATATGAAATAGACATAAATTTCTTTTCAAGTTAACTAATATATTGTGTATTACCGGCTACGGCTGTGTTAATATGATACTAATATAAACTAAATCACAAAACATCTGTTCAATTTCGAGCAATGTAAGAGTTACTTTCATGTTACAGCTTAACTTTTCTGGAGAATAATTTTGTACATTCAAAGCGAAACACACCCATTTTTATTATTAAAATACAAGAGAGAGTTAAACAAATAAACTACAAACTAATAAAACAACAAGTTGCAGTCAAAGATGTTTGAGGTTAGAAACAGAAGCACGTCACGGCACGAGATCACACGAGATGCTCAATTTACCGCCTTCTACTTTTTAACAGTGTGTAATGCGCATGCGGAAGTCTCGAAGCCAAAGTATCCTGGTCTCCCTAGACGCTTGTTTGAAACTGTACCTTTGTTGACATGTATATCCACATTAATACTAATAAAAAACAATGTTGAAATTTACAATAAAAACATGTTGATAAATGGTGTGTTACATACGATAGATACTGGAGAAAGGACGGACTGGAACTCTTATGATATTTCTTATAGAAAAGTTTAGAATCTCTTTAAAGTTGTATCTGTAATTCCATATGTTTACAGATATAAGGGCAAGGGTGCATTTGCAGACACTAAACTGTAGATTTGTTGATGTATATTTCATATAGGTACTCATGAAAGGGCAACATGATAATTCCAAATAGCTCATTCGGAATTACTGTTTCATAACCGATTTAAAACTTAATAAAACAGATAAAATCCTGTCTGTATAATACTAATATAACTTATAGGAACGATAAAACCGCATCACTTTTTTTTTATAAGTTTCTATGTGGAATTTTTGGCAGGGTATAGACAGTACAAACTATTGTAATTTCTGCAAGAACTTCCTTTATCTTATTAATATTACATAATATGTCTAATATGTATTTTATTATTTAATTTAGATGAATTTTTTAACTATATACTTTGTATTTTATTAAATATTTCCTTTTCATTGTTTTATTTCCTATTAACTATATACATGCGTATCTAACTGAAAACAACAAAATAAGTTTATCTACTAAAGAAATTATTTATTATCCATTGATACTCACTTCTAAGAAGAGTCAGAATGAGACTTACGAAGATATCAAGAAAGGTCTGTATTATAACAAAAAATAATAAATAGGTAAGTACTTTATGCTAGTATCTATCTAAGCAATAAACAATGATATGTATTTATAACACACATAATTCAAAGGGCATTTATAACTACAATCCAACGCATTCGTAGCCATTTCCGACTGATTGTGTTCACCGACTTTAGACGACTTTCACAGTTTGTTTCATATAGTTTTTCAACGAAGAGTTTTTAAATTTCCTTTCTTAATTTATTGATTATCCTAGTACTATGGGGCGTCTAGGAAGCTTTATAAATAATCAATAGCTAACAAAAACAACTGCACTTTATTCCAACATAAACTAGATAAAATACATAAAAGCAAATTAAAGCCATTTCCCTCCTTTTAGGAAGTCAAAGCATGAATAGCATTCTAATCTAGAGCCGTTAAGAATACACCCTGTTTTATCCACCAGTTTGGCGGGTAATTTAAATTTGTAACAGCTAGAACGCCACACAAGTCTTGTAATGCGGCCGTTTTGCCTACAACATAAACCCATATTAAAAATCAAATTCCTACATTAAGATACAACTTACCACAAATAAAACGCTTAGAATACATTGTAATTTGTTACTTTACTTGACATTGAAATGGTGTCCACAATAAGAAGACTTGGTCCTTCTCTGGTGGCTTTGAATCATTCATTATTACGTTCAGCGTTTATTAGTGGAACACAACAGTTTTTCTGGTGAATTGGTGGTATTATTTACACAGTACGGCAGAAAACACTATCTGTACTTATATTTATCCATAACTATAGATGCTGTTAAACTATACCGAATTGTAACCTATGAACGTCAGTTGACTTTGACGTTAAATATAATGTCAGATTAAACTGTCGTGATTGTCTTTTTTCTCCATAAACCCATCGTTTTATAACTAACTTCTCTACAGACTGCCGTTATTATGTCATCTCCGTTTTAAATGCATGTATTTTTGTAATTAATATTATAATATTATAAGACTTTCTTTTCAACTTCTACATGTTTCTAATGATTTTTTATGAATAATTGTTATTGTTTAATATAGATTCTCCTCAAATTTTAACTTAGTGCAACAACCCAATTGCAGCTTCACAAAATGAAACTCCAAAAGGACTTAACCTGTGCAATAATTAATATCAATTGCACAATAAACATAACCATTAATAATAATAATTCACACTAACAACATTATTAGTTGTTAATTAATTTTCAATATTCTTACTCTAGTAGTTACGTGTTTTTTTATTCATATAACTTATAAAAATAAAAATGTTCTTTCGTATGTCTTTTTTTGTTGTATCTTGTTTTTATGTTATCGTTTTCAAAGAAGTATAATAAAAAATATCGTTCATTACACGTCCAGAAATAGATTTTTCCGTGCTTGCATGACTTTCCGTGTTCGGCTTCTCCTCACATGAGAATTTGTCACACGCGCACGGAAGAAATCCTTATTTCCAGACTCCTAATGAAATATACTATTTCAATATTTTTTCTATGACTGCAAGGAAAACAAACAAATTCATAAGTAAACAGATCAACCATTTTTAATAAACTTCTTTAAAAATGATGTGGTTTGAAGACTTCAAAACTGATGTTTAGTTGTTTAATAAGCCAGTTGCTGTGAACCTGAATAGGCTAGCCTACTTCAAAAAATACAAAGAAAAGGTGTTAATTCTGTTTTTGACAGGACTGCGCGAAAAACATTGCAGTACTGTTGTGTTTTTTGGATTTTTGCACACATCGTGTGAAAAAAGACAGTTTAGAGTCATGGTTACTGTGCGTCATTTGCCGTTTTCGAAGGTAGTTGTAGAAAAACATCTTTTCACACTCATTCGACTTGTGAAACTCGCCTTCGGTTCGTTCCACCAAACTGTCTCACTTGTGTGAAATGATCCGTTTTTGAAACTTGTTGTTTAAAATACTATTAAACAATAAGTTGTTGAAAAAAGTTGGACGGTTGTGATTAAAAAAATGTCGACTGTTAATTTTTATAGCAAATTTAGTCCGTTATTTTGAGGTTTTATTTCTATACTCATAATTTGTAGTCGAACTAGAAAAACAAAAATATAATCGACTACCGATTGCATAAAATCCAAGATGGCGGATTCCTCCTATTTCCGAGATGCCTACCTCATGGATTCCTGACCTATGTATGTCCCGAATTTAGATTCTGAGGTCAAAATCTCTACATTCCATAAATCAATGGAAACCTCGTAAGGAGAAAGACTAACACTGATAAGTCAGAGGTCAAACTACTGCAATTGTTAGGATAGAAGAGACTCACCTTGTTCAAGTAATTGGTGAACGATAGAGGAGTCGCATTGTTATATAGAGAAGATTTGCTACTGTTAGCGTCAGTTGTTACATTAGTATTTGGTAAAATTGGCGATGAAGAAACATTGAAATTCTCCGTTTCCTGTGGCTAAAAGTATTAAGTTGTGTGTTTAGAGTGGTGCAGCATGCAGACGGCACTGTGCAAGGTTATTGGTGCAAAGGTACAGCAACAATAAAACTCATTTTTTTCAAAAGTATTTTTCCTTGATTTAATTTGGACGTATTTTTGATCCTTCCCCAGCTCGAAAATCGTACTTAAAACGATACTTAATAATGCCCATATTGCACATGGATCAAATTTTCGGTACTTCTCAGGGCATGACCTTCGATCTGGGAAGGTTAATTCCTGTATACACGGTGTGTCAAAAGTAAGTCCCGTTTTCTTTGGTATCGAGTCAAAAAGTAAAAATAAACATGACAAACTATTTTTTCATGTACATCAACTGTTCTGGTATAAACTTGCTCTTTAATAAATCCAGAGGATTGAGATAGGGAGGTCAGGCAGGCTAATATGTGAATTATCTCCCAAGTAGCACAGTCTGAACTATTTAGTTTTTAAAGATATTGTATTTATTACTTTATTTATTATTATTACTACAGTCTTTGCCGTCAACTTTCGTCTCTTTAATGTTTTTCGTATCTCCTCAAATAAGCGATTGAGATTTTCCTATCTTTACTGATTTTGTACCATGTCTCACAAAGTAGGCTATGGATTTCGAATTTCTTTTTACTGAAATAAACCTCACAAAAATTTGGGGTAACTATTACTACAACTTTTTTCTTCTATAATAAATATTAGGCGAGATATTTGGAGTGGCCCTGATAAAATAGACAGACTACATACAGGGTGTTTCAGGTATCTGATCATTAATTTCTAGTGGTAATTCTGCATAAAAAAATATGAAAAAAAAGTTCATATAAACATGGGTCCGAAAATCCCTCCTAAGGGCGCTGCGGACCTCTGAGGGGGGCACCCAAAATGAACATTTTATTTAATATCTCAGGAGCCCTTTGTGCTAGAGTGACTAATTTTTGCACGTGATTCGATATCAATAAAGATCACTATCTGATGTTATCCACCAAGGGTAAATTCAATCAATGGTGCACAAAATTGGAAAGGGAGGACTTGCTTCTCCCCTCAATTTTTTTAATGTGAATTTTATGTGATTATCTCATCGGAATATGATTCCTTGGCTATAAATTCACAAAAAAGGGTTATCTTGTCGTAACGATAAAACTCTAGAAGTGTCGTCTGCATATATAAATACATTTCCATTAGTGATGTAATTGGATAGGTTATTTATATATAATTAAAACATGAATGGACCAAGAACGCTGCCTTGCGGAGTACCAGTAAGCATCGTGAATATTTCTAATTTTACATTGCCTTGCTTTACATCTGTTAGTAAGATAAGAGACCAAAAGTTGGTTTATGTTTCCACGTAAGCCCAAGTTTGAGAGATTTTTAGACATAAAGTCGATATTGAGTATGTCAAAAGCTCGGGTTAGGTCAAAGAAAATTCCAATGACAATTTTTCCACCGTCGGTTAGATTGTGTATATGTGGAGTGATTTTTTCTGAAGCCATGTTGGCTGTCCGTAAGGAGATGGAAAGCTTTAAGATAATTATTTTATTTTTTGGGCTAATATAGTTTCAATGATTTTGGAGAAGATACTTATTAACGTACGACCAACCGGATTCGAGAAATTTGAACCTAAAGGAATTTTTCCACTCTTCTTGCGTAAACAAATTTTTTTCAATAAATTCATCATTTTCTTCACATTTCCGCAAGTGCCATGGACAGAAGGTTATCTTTCGATCTGCACTTGCAAAAATTCACACCATATTTTTTTATTTGTAAAAATTTCTTACCACTGATCAACTTACTATTGGTTTCCAATATTGAATTGTCATTAAAGACATAAAAGTTAAGGTTTTCATTACTCAGTCCTTAATAAGAGAATTAAATTTTTTATTTTATATGAGTTACACTTTCGAAGAACAGGTCGATATTCATTTATTCTATACGATCGAGCCTGGGATAATGCTGCTGAAGCAAGAAGATTGTATGAAGAAGCTTTCCCAAATAGAAAATTTTTTGTAAGTGTAAATCATTCGTTATGAGGCAGAGAAAATTCTGGCTCAGATCCTTTATGTTAGGACCCCAGAAACAGAAGAAGTAATATTAAATGCAGTAAATGCGAATCCCCAAATCAGTACGAGAAGGCTAGCGATACAGCATCGTCAGTTTGGAGGGTGTTACATGAACAATTACTGTAACCCTACCACATGCAAAGCGCTCAAACCAGAAGATCTGCCAAGAAGGTAGGCCTTCTGCCGATGGCTTAAGCAAAAATGTGAAAGAAATGCTGAATTTATTCAAAAAATTTTGTTTACTGACGAAGCGGGTTTACGCGGGATGGTGTTGTTAGCTTTCACAACAATCACATATGGACATAAGAAAATTCTCATGATCTCTTCGAGTCCAGGCACCAAGAAAAATTTTCCATCAACGTTTGGGCAGGTATACTTGGCAACAGATTATTAGGACCATTTGTTTTGTCTAATAGATCGGATGGGTTAAATTATCTAGATTTTTTAGAAACAATGTAGGAGATCTCCTGGAGGATGAGACTAGAAGGACAATGTGGTTCTTGCACGATGGTGCACCTCCCCTTTTTAGAATAGTTGTTCGAAGTTATTTAAATGCAGCTTATCCCAATAGATGGATTGGCAGAAACGGACCAGTAGCTTGCCCCCCCAACGATCCCCCGACCTAAATCCTCTTGACTATTGGGGTTATTTAAAAAGCCTTACCTACTCAACTCCTGTGACAAATCTTGAAGAGTTAGGTGAACGTGTAGCAATGGAGTGTGAAATTATCAGGAACATGCCAGGAATTTTTCAACGGGTCTTTGCTTCAATGAATCTCGTCTAGAAGCTTGTGTGGAAATGAATGGCGCCCATTTTGAACATTTAATTTAATTTGTTAATCTTTAAAACCTGTTGAGTCCTTTAATTTAGAAATAATTAGTTATTTTTCCTTGGTTTATTCAAGAGAATAATGAATGCAATTTCACTAACTTGTTCTCTTTTATTGACACGTTGTCAGCCAACCCTATTGGTACTTCTCTGTGTCACGTAAAACAGATTTGTTATTTTAGAAAACTGACTGCCCACGGTTTTTATTCTTATTAAATTATGCAGAAGAGTGAGAAATCATTATCCTTATTTTTGAATCCTAGGCAATGCATGCGTTTCTTCAGGTTCAAATTTCTCGAAACCAGTTGGTCGTACGGTTGTAAAGATAACCTTTTTTGTGTATTTATAGCCAGGGAATATTCCGATGAGACAATCACAGAAAATTCACATTAAAAAATTTGGGGGAGAGTAAGTCCCCTCTTTCCAATTTTGTGTACCCCTGATTGAATTTACCCTTGGCGGAATCAGATACAATCAATACAATACAATCTTTATTACTCCTCTTAATGTTACAGCATACAGAGTTGAACATTGTAGGATCGTCAGGTGGTGTATATATATATTACAGATAGATAATAGACAATTAAAAACAAATAATATATAAATTATAGTAGTCACAGAGTCCACATAAATAAGTACAATAAACAATATTAAATATTTTGACATGTAGCATTATCATTATAAAAATCTTCTACAGAATAGTAGCACGGATTAAAAATATTTTTAATTCTGCTTTAAATTTAGATATTTTTACATTACTATCGATTTTTTTCAGTTTTGTGAATTTATAGATAATGACCTTTATTGATATCCAATCACTTGCAAAAACTAGTCACTGTAGCTCAAAGGATTCCTGAGATATTAAATAAAATGTTAATTTTGGGTGCCCCCTTCAGAGGTCCGTAGCGCCCGTAGCAGGGATTTCCGGACCCATGTTTATATGAACTTTTTTTAAATATTTCTTTTATGTAGAATCACCATTAGAAATTAATGACCGCATACCTGAATCACCCTGTATATTAAAGTATATGCATCCATTTTCATATTAGTATCCAATAACGCCTATTAAAGGAAATAGTATAGCCAAATAGTTTATCATATGTAGGGCCAGAAATATAGATCTCAATGTCTGTAATCTGGTTCTAACGTCAGCCAAATGGTTGTAGCTAAAAGGCTGTAACAACATTTTGAAAGCGAAAAAATGTTGTACCACTTTAACTAATACAGCGTTGTGGCAACCCTATTATAAGGTTACCGCGATAGCTGTCGTAGTTGAATAACTAACCAGTTCTTGCTGCTGCTTTGTACAGCCTGTGCTACTTGGACAACTTCTTCCAATTCAAAGAGCAAGAAAATTTTCTGCTTCTATGATCAATATCTCGAAGGCACAAAGTTTTATAGCTCTACAATGAGCACAATGATTTATTTTTACATGTTGAATCGATCACCAAGGAAAAAGGCGTTACTGTATATTAAAACGGCTTATTGTATTGGCAACTGGGTTTCAGGCAACTTACGCAATTTTTGCATTGCTTGAATTCAAGTGTGTTTACCAGGCCCCTACCTAATTTTAAGCAGATAACCAGAAAATATTGAAACTTTTTCGTAACAATCTAAAAACTGACATGTCGTGCAAAACGTATTTTTGAAATTAGTAAGTTATTTTTGCATCGACTTCAAATTGATATTTGGTAATAATAGAATTTCTTGAAATTTTAGTATGTTGTTGGGGCTGTCAAAAGAGAGCATTTTGTTCAATTGGACCGACCCAGCTATAGAGGGTGATATAGAAAATGAATTATCATTTGTGAGATCTCATATTCTAAATTCAATAAGCGTCATACTTCTCCGGAAAAAACAATACTATTATTATTTTGTGTTCAAAAAATGTGTATATATTATTTTAGACAGTGGCGTTTTCTTTGGGGGGGGGGGGGGGTAGCGGTGTAAATCACTTTTCCAGTGGTCCACCGACAATGATAAAAATTAATGGAAATTCCGAACTATCTGTATGATTATATGTTATTGTCTTAAAAATAAGCATTTTAAAATAATAAATACGCAGTATTTATAACAAGAACATTAACTACCAATTATTTACGTTTCGTGCCGGTTGTCCTCTAAAATGTTTTATTTTGACAAAACTATGGTCCAAAACGACAACTTTGAAACAAAATAATAATTATTACGGTATTATTTGAGGCTCTTCAGCCCTATTTGCAGCATCTCAGCATCTAATACACAAGTTAATAAACCATATGATGGATATGTATTGTTAATTGAATTTAGAATAATATGAGATCTCACAACTGATATAATTCATACTTTGAACCGAATTTTCTATATCACCCTGTATAGCTAGGTAGGTCCAATTGAACAAAATGCTCTCTTTTGACAGTCCCAACAACATACTAAAATTTCAAGAAATTCTATCGGTGTTTGAAAGGGTGTGAGATGTCCTTTAGCTTCCGAGCTTTATTTTAATAGGTAAGTATAGACAGCAAAACTTTGGGCCAAAAGTGCTGCCTAAACAATATCTTTAGATATTCAGAAAAGAGACAGGCAATAAAGATATTCAAAAGGCTACAACAAAATTTATAAGAGCTTGGATCATTTGTAAAACCTCGAGCAAAAATATATAATATAGCAGGTAGAGAAGCTGTAGAAAATATTGTTTTAGAAACTGTAAGAGAAAATCCTAATATATCGTCTCGCGAAATACAGGAAAATTTAAGAATCTCAAAATTTAAGAATTTCAAAGGCGTTTCGATTTGCAAGTGCAATGAAGTGCTGGGATTTGAAGGGACAATTATATGTACAGGCCAGTGGCGGCTGGTGAAATTTCAATATTTTTTTCCTCGTCTGTGGCGCATGGGACCCATACGAAATATGGGAAATAACATTTAGAGAAGCACTTCTCTCATGACCCCTAAAAAATTTTGAAAAAGCAGTTTGCGAAAAAAATTTTGAAAATTCGGTAGCCTCCCCGGGGTCTAGGGACTTCTGTTTATTTTTATTTTTTTTTGTCATATGCATTTGACTTTTCATAAAAATACAACAATAGATTTTGGAGTTTATGAAAATATTTTCATTACTAACTGAGATACAACGAATTGAAATATTGTAATTTGTTAAATTGTAAATTACAAAATTTCAGTTCATTGTATTTCAGTTCGTAATGAAAATATTTTCACAAACTGCAAAATATATTGTTGTATTTTTATGAAAAGTCAACGGCATATGACAAAAAAAAAATAAAAATAAACAGGAGTCCCTAGACCCAGGGGAGGCTACCGAATTTTCAAAATTTTTTTCGCAAACTGCTTTTTGAAAATTTTTTAGGAGTCATTAGAGAAGTGCTTCTCTAGATGTTATTTCCCATATTTCGTATGGGTCCCATGCGCCACGGACGAGAAAAAAAATATTGAAATTTCACCAGCCGCCACTGGTACAGACGAGGCCCATATAAGCAGTCCCGGAATTTTTAATCGGCATAATAACCACCATTGGGTTCATGAAAATCCGGTCATAACCGCTACAGTTAATCGTCAAGGACGATTTGGATTTAGTGCATGGTGTGGTTTTATTAGATACCAAGTAATAGGTCCTCGTTTTTTCACGGTAATTTGAAAATCGAAAATTCTATTGACATTCTATAATAAGAAATAGAACCCTTTGTAGACAATATGCCTGTAAGACAATTTCAAAGATTAATTTACCAACACGATGACGCCCTAGGCCATACGTCAAATGAAATACGAAATTATTTAAATGCTCAATTTGGAGAGGATTGGATAGGTATCTATATATCACTCAGGACTAGTTTATCAATGTCTAGTTAGCTAAGTTAACTAAATTGATAACTAAAAATTAATTTAGCTAACTGGAAATTAATAAACAACAAAGTAGTTTAGATATTGTTTAATTTTTAGGAAATATTCGTCCTATTCTGTAGCCAGCTATATCTCCCGATATGACTCCTGCCGACTTTTGGCTTTGGGGTTTAAAAAATATTATATAGAGAGAACGTACTAATAACATAGAAGAATTGGAAAACAAAACATTAGCTGCGTTTCGGTCAATAACTCCTGTCATGATTGGAAATGCAACAAATGCTGTAAGGAGATGGTGTCAAAATGCATAGATGTCAGTGGAAGACAATTCGAACATTTATTATAGTTTCATTTTTCCTATTTTTGACAAAATTATTTTATATTATACGAAGTGTTGTTGTTAATAGTTTTCCATGGCCTCCTGAAAAATACATTAAAATTTTTCGAAAATTAACCACTTCCTCTAGAGATAGATATAACACATGATGTATCGTTGGAGAGCTAATTTAAGTTGTAATCGAATAATGAAATAATTTACAGGGTGTTCCATTTAAAAAAACAAAAGTTATGTCTATATCTCGAAAACTAAGCATGCATAATTTTCTTCTTATCAGCACCGGATTCTACTAAAAAAAGTATCTTAAGAATGTGTCACTCGATTTTCAATTCCGAGGTAATTGGTAATTGAGATTAGAGGTCATCCAAAAATGTCGATTTTCTAAAAACGCTCTGTAGCTCGGTAATCGAAAAAGATCGCGGTTTGCGCTATTGTTTGTTTTTCGAAAATCGAGCTCAGGACACCTATATTGGTTTTTGTCTATCTGCCATAGTTTTAGAGAAAACCCCAAATCTCACCTAATTTGGTCCAACTTGTACATACGGGTCGAATTGAAAACCTCCTCCTTTTTTAAATTGTATGAAATGAAAAATGTTCTTATCCACACCTGCCCCCCCCCCTTAAATTTGCTTAAATCTACATCTAGTAAAAACGGAAATGCGAGTCGCGAAACTCAGTTGCCAACCCAATAAGCATAATATACCGATTCGAAAGCCGATGCAGTTTTATTGTTGCTGTGTGACAACCAACGAAATTCCAATTGGTACCTGGTAGGGGGAAGCAAAGCTATTGTTTAACTTCGGTGATAGTGGTGATGGTGATGGTAGCGAATGCGAAGAAAGGGCCGAAGAGATAGCGAGGGCTGACGCTTTACCAGCTCTGAAAAGAAAAATGCATTAAACCTTTATTATTATGCAGGGTGTCTGATGTATACGTACAAATATTTTGCATGATAATATACTGACCCAAAAGAAGCAAAAAAGTCTTATACATTTTTTGCTTTACTCCAATGATTTTGATTAAATTAATTATTTTCTAAAGAAACGATATTTTCAGGCCAGGTAGTATTCGGGTAATAATATATAAAATATTTAGTGGAGTCAAATTAGGATTAAAAAATTCGCAATGTGAATTGTCTGGCCAGGGCAGTTTTTTTGTTTTAACGTGTTCAGGGGGTGAACTTAAGTTCACAGCTCAGTTTTGCAGATTCTGCAAGGTCGGCGTATTGTTTATTTAAACAATTTAATTTTTTAGACTGTGTTTTCCATGGGTTGTCTTTGAATATTTCGAAATCTATAGGTCCTATGGAAAATAATAAAAAGAAGGAAAATGTTCGTTCTGATCTGTACAATAAAAAAAAGTACATAAACTATATTTCATTCCAATTGCTAATCTTATTTTAAAAAAATTGAACATTGGAAATTATGCGTTTTTAAACAAATCACTGTTATTTCAAAAATAATGGACAATATTCAATGAAATGCTGGAAAAATATAGCTCTTATAAAGTACAATCATCAATTAATTTCAAACCAAAATGATTACTGAAACGCTCAAATATATAATTGTTGCTAGAATTTTGCTCCCTTGTGAAATTCTGTCATCAAGATCAAGAAATGTGTACGATGGCTCAAATTATAGCATTCTATAAGTACTTTTTTTTCAAAAATTTAAACTCGTTTTATTGCAGTTGTTTTTAGTTTTCGTAATTCGTAATTTTAGTTATGAACAAATTCAAGTAACTCTGTTTTTTTATGAAATCAAAAACGGTAAACGAGTAATGCAAGTAGATTAAAAAAGCTCACTTTTGAAAAAAAAATTAATGTTCTACTTGCATTCGGAGCTGAGATACGTTAGTTTTTACGTTTAGGTCACTTATAAATGAACAAATCGATATTTCTTATTGAAATTTGTACTGATAATTCTCCAATATCTATTATTTTGTCTCTGCTACTTGAAAATAATCCAAAGCTACAATTGTTAAAATAACATCGAATAAAGCGGCTTGAGAACATAATGCACATTTTCAATTTTTTTTATGACTTTCTTAATTTTTGCAACGAAAATGGTAAACCAACCTAACTTGAACAACCCTCATGTTCATGTATACAGCTTTGTAAAACTTTTAACATTACTGATACAATAAAAAAAAATCGCGAACAGGATTTGAACCCGAGACGTCCTCATCCTGAATAAAAGTGCTACATTTAGACATATTTGGTGATTTTCAGATCTCTAACAAATTCGGGCCTCTATACAGTATCTTTTAACAATTGTAGCTTTTGATTATTTTCAAGTAGCACAGACAAAATAATAAACATTGGAGAAATACTAGTCCAAATTTTAATAAGAAATATCGATTTGTGTATTTACAATTTTTTAAGTTGGCTTTTTTAATCTACTTTCATTATAGACCAAGATCCCGTGAACGCCAGACCTACGTTATTTTATAAAATCTGAAATTTTTTTTACGGAAGTACACTACTACAGGTAAGAAGAATTGGCTACTATGAACAGTCGGTCGCGGTGGCTTTGACAGGTAACAGGTAGCAAAGGTGTATAGAATTGCTGCTCAAAATCGTCATACTATAAAGCGTAATTTTTTGATATTGTTTACGAGATGCTATAATAATTCACGTCCTCCACTGCCAGACACTTTCTATGGTGGTAACCCCCCGCCAGACCCCTTTACGTTATTTTATAAAATCTGAATTTTATATATGTTACTTCGGCAACTATTTTAAGGTGTTTCCCAAGCAGCCAGACAGTTTCGAAAGTTCCAACTCCCTACCAGACATAGTTGAAAGTCAGCTGTATAGTCCACGCAAATTAGACTTTTTAGGAGAAAAAATTCATATACATATTATATTTGGGCTATCATTTTGATTTGAAATTTTAAGTGGTAGTGATACTTTATAAGAGTTCCCACCTTATCCGTTGATGGAAACACCTTTTTGGGGCGAAGTACCACCCCCAGACGGGACTTAGTTACGGTTATTCTCATTTTTCTTCGGATCCGTCATTACCACGAAAAACAGCTATAGGAACAAAAATATTCTTCATTAAATTCTACATAAAAAAAATTCTATGGTCGATTTGCGTACTCCCAACCGTTTTTTCGCTCTCGACTTCAGAGTAGGGGGTAGTTTGAAGCGCTCGGCGAAAAATCGGTGGTACGCGATTTTTCACAACGAATATCTCCGAAACGGCTACTTTGACGTCAAAAATGGTTATAATGGTTATAATAAATATACGGGCTCTGATTATAAATAAACAATTTTTCCATCAGACATTTTATCATCAAACTATTTTTTATTAATAATAATAATAATAATAATTTATTAGTCAAAAAGAAATTACACCGTGGTGCTTTGACATGTCAGATAGAAAAATATAAACTAATATAAATAAAAACACTAACAAATAATACTAGGATAGAGTCCTAGTATAGTCAGACTTAGATAGTACGAAACATATAGATATAAATATATGCATACATAATCACAAGTATATAACAAACATTGAATGTGACCAAAATATAGTCAGCACAATCACAAGCAACATATTACATATAAACATAAATTTACAGATAATTAAAATTTGATGGATCATAGTAAGCATTGGCCAAAAGGTGCAGTTTTAATTTTGTTTTAAATTTTTTGATGGGCAATTACTTAGTACTATCTGGAAGTGAATTAAATAAATCAATTCCGAAGTTGATTCTCTTTGTATAAGCCAATCTCTGGCGTGGTGTCTGTATTTTATCCCGATTACGAGTGTTGTATTCATGAGTTTCACCATTCTTGCTGTATTCGCTCAGATGTAATTTTATGTGAATTAAGTGACAGTAGATTATTTCCGATGGTAAAGTCATTATATTAAATTTAATGAACCAAGGTTTACAACTCTCAAGTTGATTCACACCCGCTAAAGTTCTTATGGCTCTTTTTTGCACAACGAAAACGTCTGAAATTTGATTGGATGTACCCCAGTTAATCAAACCATATACCATAGCACTATGGAATAGTGCATGATATGCAATGAGTGCTGCGTCTAGGTTTGCCTTGTTTTTAATCTGTCTAATTGCATATATCTTCTTAGACAATTTTGCAGTTAAATTATTGATATGTGAATGCCAATTCAATTTACCATCCAAGGTCAGGCCTAGAAATTTCACGGTCTCCGAGGTATTATTCTTCGTAGAGAAAAGTAGTGTGTTTGTTTTATTTGTATTTAAGCATAACTTGTTTGCATTGAACCAGTCAGAGGCTCGAAGTATAATATTATTTGTAATATCAGTAACATTACTGCCAGTATCTTTTAACTGTCTCGCAAAAGTAGTATCGTCCGCAAAAAGGACAGTAAAAATTGACATAACGTCAGGTAAATCATTTATATATGTTAGAAATAGTAGCGGTCCCAATACACTACCTTGCGGAACACCGTGTTGTACTGGCAGCATGTTACTTAGTGTGTCTTTACAATACACACACTGGTATCTATCTGATAAATAAGATTTAATAAGATCAAGTGCTACACCTCTAAAACCATAAAATTCTAGCTTATCAAGTAAAATCTCTTTGGAAACACAATCAAATGCTTTACTCAAATCTAGAAAAAGCGCCAGCGTGGAGTTTCCATTTTCAAAGCCCTCACTAATAAAACTGACTAGTTCCGGCACTGCCATTGACGTATTTTTACCCTTCCTGAACCCAAATTGCCTGTTAGTAAAAATATTGCAAGATTCCAAATAATTAATTATTCTTATAGCTATAATTTTTTCACAAATTTTAGCTAAAATAGGAAGTAGTGCTATTGGCCTATAATTGGATAAATCCTCAAGATCTCCTGATTTAAACAAGGGAATAATTTTTGCTATTTTTAACTTGTTTGGAAATGTACCTGTTTCAAGAATAAGGTTAACAGTATGGGTCAGTGGGGTAGATAAAGATAATAAGTTGTCTTTGTACATATCAATTGAGTGATTGTACAAGTCAGTAGCTTGAGAATTTTTTAGAGACCTTAACACATTTTGTACTTCTAATTCCTCGGCGGGATAAAGAAAAATTGACAAGTCACTTGTTTTTCTATTATTATGTAAGTATTCCATGTATGTTGAATTTGATTTAGGTACTTGACTTATTAATCTGTCTGCTATTTGGGTAAAAAAGGTATTGTATCCATCAGGAGAAATTGATATTGCTTCCTTTTTATTATTGTTTTTACCGGTATTTTTGTTGATAATATTCCAAATAGTTTTCTGTCTGTTATCTGAATCTAATATTTCCTTATTTACTTGGTCTTTTCTTAATTTAATAATAAGTTGTTCATATTCATATTTTTTTTGTTTTATTTCTGCTCTTATTTTTTCACAACTGGGAAAAAGTTTTATTATATTACTAAGGCGATTAATGTCTTCTTTTTTTGATATTACTTCTGGATTTGAAAAAACTGCATTTTTACTGTAACTTGATTTGATTTTAACAGAAATTTGAGGGAAGGATAAATCATGATAATAATTTATTATATTATAAAAGATGTCAATAGCTTTATCCGGTGTACTTTCATCATATAGTTCTTCCCAGTCTTCAGAAATTAGGTCATTAGAAAATTTTATTTTATTTTCCGAACTTTTATTTAATACAGTTTTATACAATGAGTTTTCTGTTTTTGATTCATCTGTAAATTTAACTATTTGTGCCTTGTGATCGGAAAGCTGATAATCTACAACAGTGGCTTCTGAAATTTCAAAATTAACAAATATGTTGTCTATGCATGTATGAGAATTTTTTTGGACTCTTGTGGGCTCTGAAATGCATTTTTCTAGACCGAAAGCCTGGAATATATCAATAATCTCTTTAGACGTTTTTGAATCAACTTGAAAGTTTACATTGAAATCACCACCTATGAGCAATCTACAGTTCTTATGTGTTTCACACAAAAGTTGAAGAGCATAATATAAATTATCCTTGAAAATATTTATATCACCACTTGGTGAACGGTATAGAGTAACAACAATACAGTTTAAGTTTAATATTTTTATACAACAACTCTCAAAGTGTTTGTCATTGTTGAATTCATTTATTGAATCTATTTTTGCGCAATTTATATCATTTTGTGCAAAAATACACACACCTCCACAGATATGTTTAAGTCTACAGTAACTAGACACTAAATTGAACTTAGTTAAGTGATATAAATCTTGTTCTCCATCTTTTAACCAATGCTCACTGATCATTACAACATTAAAACCATTGCTTAATAAAATCGACTCCAGAAAATTATACTTATTTTTTAAACATTGTATATTTATGTGCATTAACTTAAATTGTTTTTTATTTACTCCACAATTTTCAGTTGTGAGAGTCTGGGGTATAAAAAATGTCGATTGCTGTTTTGTTGATTTGGCTGGACTTCATCATGTTGTAATGGAAGGGTACTTACAATTTCTTGTTCCAGTGATAAACTGTTTCTCGTAACACTTAATTTGTTTTGAGCTAACACATCCATAGCAGGATTTTCACTATCTATTACTGAATCACTTAAGTTTATAACTGAGATATCTTCGTTAGGTATTACTCCTTCTTCGCATCTAATATGAATAAATTTTAAATTATTCTTTGGCATGTACTTTGCACGACAAATAGAGCCGTCAAGTCAGGGTTATATTTCTGCAAGTTTGTAGGATTTATTTCCAGATTATTATTATTAGGTTTATAGTAAACAATAAAAATTTAATAAAATATTGAAATTTGGTTCATAATTACTTTTAAATATATTTTAAAAAACCACGTTTATAAACGGAAATTGATTTGCTATTGATTTATTAAATTTATTTTTTAACAATTTATTAACTGTAAAATTATGGTAATAACCAAAGGAGGAGGGACAATTTGGGCGGTTTCTGCCCCAAATTATTTTTGGACGAAAAAAAATCAGAAAACATTTTTTTAATGTCTGCTAACAATAATAAGTCGATTTTACCCTAAACGGACGATCCCCCCCTCAATCCTGAACATGCCATCACGTGCTAACAGCGTTCTTGGGGAGATATATCGTTTTCAAACTTATATTTGCTTGATAAAATACCACACTACCACACTAATTCCCTTTTAACTGTATCCGCTTTCATTTATCATTTTTTCCCTTTTTACAAAAGGGGGGGTGGAGAGGGTGGTTTTACTATTTATTCGTTTGCGGGAAATATAACAAAATATCTAAGCTTGCTCACCAGACTTGACCAGGGTATCCTGGGATTTTTGGGGTCGCTGATTTCGAACCCGAAGTTCGTTAACCTGTATCACATCAAGTTTATAAGGTCATTTGAAGGTAAAATTGAAAAAAAAAGGTGACAAAAAATCCATAAAAATAGATAAATACGTTTTTGGCGTCTCTGAAGTGTTGGCGTATTCAGGATTGAGGGGGGGCTAGGGGAATGGGGGTGTCGTCCTTTTAGGGTAAAATCGACTTATTATTGTTAGTAGAAATTAAAACAAACGTTTTCTGATTTTTTCAACTAAAAATAATTTGGGGCAAATCGACCCTCTTCCTTTATTTTTAATTTATAAATAATTTCTACATAAGTGAATTATCCGATAAACCTAACTGACTGTCTCATTCGTACTCGCTTTTATATACATTTGCCTTCCTTTGCGCTCATACCTACAGCTGACCTTCAACTATGTCTGGTAGGGGGTTGGAACCTTCGAAACTGTCTGGCTGCTTGAGAAACACCTTAAAATAGTTGCCGAAGTAACATACATAAAATTCAGATTGTATAAAATAACATAAGTACAATTACATTTTTTTATACTTTAAAGGGGTCTGGCGGGGGGTTTCCACCATAGAAAGTGTCTGGCAGTGGAGGACGTGAATTATTATAGCATCTCGTAAACAATATCAAAAAAATTACGCTTTATAGTATGACGATTTTGAGCAGCAATTCTATACAACTTTGCTACCTGTTACCTGTCAAAGCCACCGCGACCGACTGTTCATAGTAGCCAATTCTTCTTACCTGTAGTAGTGTACTTCCGTAGAAAAATTTTCAGATTTTATAAAATAACGTAGGTCTGGCGTTCACGGGATCTTGCTCTATTACTCCTTTGCCGTTTTTAATTTCATAAAAAAACAGAGAGTTATTTGAATTTGTTTATAACTACAGTTTCGAAAATTATAAACAACTGCAATAAAAAGGATTAAAATTTTGAAAAAAAAAATTATCTCTACATGATCTTAATGTACTTATAAAAAAACTACAATTTGAGCCATCGTACACATTTCTTGGTTTTGATGACAGGATTTCACAAGGGTGCAAAGTTTTAGCAACTATTGTAAATTTGAGTCGTTCTAATAATCATTTTGATTTGAAATTTTAAGTGGTAGTTATACTTTATAAGAGCTATATTCCTTCAAAATTTCATTGAATATTATTCATTATTTTTGAAAGAACAGTGATTTTTTTAGAAACGCATAATTTTGCAATATTCAATTTTTTCAAATAATAATAACAATTGGTATGGCCATTTTGTTTTTCGCGTGCAGCACTCAAACGCACCATTTTTGAGGGTGCCAACATCGAAAGTATGTTTCTCCAAGGTCAAACAAAGAGATTGGGACCACTACCACACTTGCATCATCAAAGATCCCACGGATGTACATTTGATAGGGGACTATGGAATGAATTATAGTTTATGTGCTTTTATTGTACATCTCATAACGAACATTTTCCTTTTTTTTTTTTGTTGCTTTCCATAGGACTTATAGATTTCGAGATATACAAAGAAAACCGATGGAAAACACGGTATAAAAAATTAAATTGTTTAAATAAACAATACGCCGACCTCGTAGAGGAAGACGTTAAAACCAAAAAGTGCCCTGACCAGACAATTCACATTGCGAATTTTTTAGTCCTAATTTGACTCCACTAAACCAACTAAACAAATATTGTTTTGTACTATATTCAAATTTTGTCAATGAGAATTATTTCTTTCTCTCTACCTATTACTATTCTTTTCAGAAAAATTTAAAATAATTACCAATCAATAACTGTATATTTTTGATATTTTCCGTTTACGTATCTCTAAAATCCAGAAAAATCATTAAGGGCCGGTTTTATAGGTTCAGATTAAACTAGAGTTTAACTAGAAGTTTCACCTAGAGGTCTAAATTGTAGTTTTAGTGTTTTGTAACACACCGTTTTATAAGCGTTTGTCAAGATCGTCAGTGTTATAGCACCCCCCAGAATCAACCTAAGTCGAAGAATAAATAAAAATTTCGACTTAGGAAAAAGTTTTTCAAAAGACAATTAATTTCGAGCATAACATATTTAAGGCATCAGCGCCGAAGACTGGCACAAAAGGACTATTACACGCTCTTAGAAAAGTAAGGCACAACAAGGCGCACAATTCAAAATTACGCCAAAAATTTCACTTTGTAAATATTTTTTTTTGTGTAGGTATTTTTGAATTGTGCACCTTGTTGTGCCTTACTTTTCTATGAGCGTGTATGAGTCCTTTTGTGCCACCCTCCGGCGCTGACGCCTTAAATATGTTATGCTCTAAATTAATTGTCTTTTGATAAATTTTTTCCTATGTCGAAGTTTTTATTTATTCCTCGACTTAGGTCAATTCTGAGAGGTTCTATAAGAATAACACTGGCGACCTTGACAAACGCTTATAAAACGGTATTTTACAAAACACTAAAATCTACAATTAAACCTCTAGGTGAAACTTCTAGTTAAGCTCTAGTTTAATCTATAGAACCGGCCCTCTAAGTCTTCTGTAGGAATTAGTTCTAGGTTTAGGTTCTTTTCGTCGCATGACTACTAGAATTATAGAATATGACAAACCAAATACTTACGGTTGTTTAGCGGTTGATATCAAACCGCCGG
The DNA here is from genome assembly GCA_936432065.2 of Rutpela maculata. Classification (NCBI taxonomy): domain Eukaryota; kingdom Metazoa; phylum Arthropoda; class Insecta; order Coleoptera; family Cerambycidae; genus Rutpela; species Rutpela maculata. Next base: position 7,526,552 of record OW386289.2, read on the forward strand.
GAGAAGCGTTGCTTCTGATTGCCGCCGCCTTGGCGTGAATGTCGCAGTAAAGTTTATTGTCAATGTTGTAGTAACTGAAACAAAATAATATTCTTGTATTTAGCTCAACTTTATCTGGCATGCTGTCTTACCCGACGTTCTTAAGGGATGTACCGCAAGTGGAACACTTGAAACACTCTACGTGTAAATTCTTGTCCTTGATCCTGACGAAGACACCACTGGAAGATCAAAGATAATTCAGTGCTTATAAAAATTTAATTTGATTTTATTGAGAATATACATTATACAGTGTTTCCGTATACAACTGGATGAATTCGATCAAGAGTGTACAATTATTTTTTTAAAACGTTCGTCAAAATGTTAAAATGTTCATAATGAATGCCATCTTTTGATATATTTTTTAAATTCTTTGGAAAGTTTTTACAAAGCTATAAAGTCATAAATATTTTTTTTAAATGGCAATCCCCATTTTTTGTTACGCAGCTTGAAAGAGCGTATTTTTTTACATACAAAACGAGGGTCAATAGATGGTACTAAATCTGCTGTATAATTTTTTTTCTGCAAATAGGATTATTATGACAGTTGACAGCTGTCATAACGTTGTCAATGCCACGAGCAAAACCGTAAGAAGGTATATACAGGTCATTTAGCTGACAGAAGCATAGGGCTTACTGATACCATGAATTCTGCTGTATTAGAAGTATTTTTTCATGAATAAATTATATTATTTTGACAGTTTACAACACCCAACTACATATAAACTCCAATGACGAGTAAAAAAGCCTAAAACAACATGGTCATCTGAAGGGATGAGAAATGCGGGCGCTCTCCATAAAATTAATGCCCTAATGGTCTTTTTTCAAACTTCAAGTGAATTTTATAAGAAGGTGGGGGTGCGAGGGAATAAATATCAGAGACATCGCAATCGCTGTATTACATTAGCGAAAATCCTACAACAAGGGTTTTCAAGAGTGCTCTTTAGGAATGTCATGGCCTCGTAATTCTTTCTCATCGCTCTAGAGAAATTCACGGGGGTTAGAGGGTGGAAATCTGAGCAATATTACAATTATGTCGGGGCCTCTTGATTCCTTTTCATCCCCCAAATGAGGAGATGGTAGGAGATGTATTTGACTATTCTGAATTAATCAATAAAACATAAAACATAAACACACCACAGATAACCCCCAAATCCGTAGCCAAGACTGTGCGGAAGGGGTTACACATTTGGAAAAACGCAGACATACATCCACACCCGGTGTTGTCAATACCGGAGCTGGGGGTCGAACCCAGAGCGCGGTAGGCAGTCCATCAGCATATTCGCCACTCAATACGCCTTAACTGATTCAGCTACCGCACCGGTATATGGATATACGTATTTTGTGATTTTAGATTTGAATTCTGCGTGAAAAAATTCTAAGAATATCTTGATTTGCTCTGCCATAGCTGATGAGTATTCATTGTTTGTGGGGCTGTATATTTTTTGATATGCTCCTATATTGCATCACGCATATCACAACTTCAATACCTCATATCTCAAAAACGAAACATACAGGGTGTAATCAGTTTCATGTCATTAAAAAAACTGGTGGTGGGGAACAACTAAACGAACAAAAAAACCTTATATAACATGGGGTTAAAAACTCATAGTTTTAGGAAAAAAAAAAAAAAAAAAAAATTTCGAAAATTTTCAGTAAAATTGTTTGAGAACTGCTGGAATGTTGGAATAGGCTTTTATATTCGTGTATGTCGGCGCCTCTAACCATCAAGTACGCTAATATTGTTGTTTCAAAGTGCCGCGTTCCTTTGTTAGAGACCGCGCGTCGACGAGGACACGAGTTGATAGTCACACTTTTTTATGGATTTTTAAAATTAGGTAAGGTAAGGTCTTTAGTGGTGCGGTATTTTAGTTTCTGTGAACTTTTCGTTAAGTACACACGTGGAAGCCGTTCCTTGTTTTGTATGTTACTTTGTTCTTTTGAATTTTGGACCACGTATTTACAGTTAAGATTTATTTTATTGACTTACCGTTCAAGTCGTTAAGTTATTGATTACGTACAGACACTACTCACTTGTTCGTTCTTTTTGTGTTTGTTGTGGATTTTGGACCAAGTTTTTATTTTTATTTTCTTTATTGACAACGTTAGTTAATAGTTTATTGTGATATTTCAATGTGCATAGAAACCATAAAAAATGATGATCCTAATTTACCAAATGTGTTGAACGGAGTGCGTATGTGACGAAAAGTGTATTGATGCAGACGGAAGCCATTTCGAACAATTTATGTAAATCAACAAATTTATTGGTTCTAAAGTACTAAATTTACCGAATATTTTAGTTTTCGATACCTGATTGGCAATTCGTTAAATAAATCAGATTTTTTCCTAACTTAAAATACACATAATTGTTTTCTGTTATCGTATCTCAGACGTCTAACTCTTTATTTCTCAATGTTATGCAATAATTACTCATTTTTAAGCTTTTAACCCAGAACACCCATTTAGGTTACACATGTTAATAAACCACATTTAAATCTGATAAATTATAAACAACAATAAAAGCTCCAATATTTTGTTCTAAATTAAAAAAACACGCATGTTAAGAAATGCTGTATTTAACTTCTACACCCACCATTTGCTTTTGCAGTTTTGCAAAAAGAGATAACGAATTATTTACATTTTTATTTGAGGCACTCATCAAAGGTGCCGCCCTCCTTTGCTTTGAACCGCCGCGCCGCGCCGCGCCGGCCGGCGGAACGAGTCGGTCGGCTTTATGGCAATTTAAAAGTTGTATAATTGGGAACTACTACACGTCCATTGACCCAGAAAGGTAGTGATTCTCAAATGTTTCCTACCCCAATATTCAAATTATTGACCTAGGTCAGTGCCCCAAAGTGCCCCTAGGGGGAAAAGTCATAAAGATTTTTTGTTTGTCTAGTCGGTCCCCATTACCAGTTTTTTTTAATGACATGAAATTGATTACACCCTGTATACTCATCTTGAAATTTTGTACTCGGGATGTTCTCAGTATTAATAATAATTTAGCACTTAGTTTAAAACAAAATTTGAGGGCGAGAAAATGGTCGATTTTTGGTCCATTTTTGGGGTCACTTTTTGTGTTCGTTATTTGTTAGCCTCATTTAAATTTCAGAGTTTTTCTGAAAAATTTCCTCATGTAATCTACATAGGTATTTACCCAATTTTATGTTTATAAATTGCGCTTTAAATTTCTTAACAATAAATTGGGTTTGCCATTTAAAAAAAATTAAAAAATATGTCAAAAGATGACATATTTCTTATGAACATTTTGAAATGTCTAATCGATTTTACAAAAAAAAAAAATGTGTACACTTTTTATTCAGTATTTTACGAAAACACTATTCAGGGAGACCAATAAGTTTACAAAAATTCTATCATATCAATAATTAAATTTTTTTAAAAATATTACTCTACGATGCTTTGTCCAAAAATGATCGATAAATCAAAATTCTTACGAAAAAGCAATTTTTGTAATATTTCAAAACCAAATTTGGTATGCGTATTTATGACCATTCAAAGAATATTCTCTAAATTTTCTGTCAAAATATAACGCATTCAAACCAAAGTATTTAAGAAAAAACGAAAAATCATCAATGGCAGCGGCTTTAATTTTTTTTTGAGGTTATTTAGGTAGTTATAGACTCTCTCTGAGAGCTAAAATATATTTAAAAAAGTGTTCCTAACTCATAAACATTTTCCGGTATGTAACTCCATTATAAATCATTTTTGGCTCATACCATTGAATTGAATTGAATTTTAAACAAACTTATTCATCACCCTACGCTGTTATTAATGGAAACTACGAGGCTACAATAACAGATTGTTCATTTTAGAACTTCAAAATGTTTCTCTCGTTAAGGAATAAAATTTATTTCAGCATTCTAAACAGATTAGTAAAAAAGTGAACAATCTGCTACAAAAAATGCAAAGTGTCAAACATTATTTTCAAAGGAATTCGGAGTAAGAAAAAAAAAAACAGTAAGATTAAGTAAAAACGCATAAAATTAACAAAGGAACAACACTATACGATTCAATAAATGTGAAGAAAATAAGGTGGGTGGGAGTATTTGTTATGTGTACAATGTACATGCACATTTTTATAAAACCTAATCAGTACAAAATAGAGATTCATATCTATGTCTAACGTAAAAAATAAACATTGTGAAAAACATGCTGTAGAAGAGGATGTTCCGAAATAATGAGGGCAGATGTCTGATTCGTAAGTTAAGCCAAAATAACTCCACTCACTGAACTTTTTATTTCTAATTAATTTTAAATTAAAAAAATAGGTTTGAGTTAGAAAAAAAATGTAAGGAATTTTTACTTCTTTTGGGCCAATGGGTGCAATATATTTGTATGTATATATAGATGACCCTCTGTATAGCAATTGAAGAAAGAGTATGAGCAAGTAGCAATGTAAAAAGTGCCCCCGCATCTACCGAACTAAAATGGCTTCCATAAGATGTCTCGTATGCTGACTGTCTTGTGTACAAAGTTTTAATCTCGTAGACTCTGCATGGGGTGGGAAAAAAAATAATTTAGCCCTAAATGTTTTATTTTTTTTCTCACCTCCTATTTGACGGATTGCTTTGTAATTTGGCACAAATAATATTAGTGTTAGGGTAGTTTATTTTAAAAAATATTACTCTTCTACGATGATTTTATGCATTAAAAAATAATTAATAATACGTTGTCCATGAGCTTTGGCCGTCAAATGAGGGAGGTTTTAAACGAGGACCTGATGATGCTACTAGCTGGCTTCCATTCTCTCTCAATTGTCGTTTAAAGCGCTCCACTTCTCCTTCGACATCACTCATCTTTTCTTTGATGTCGCTTACTTCCCCTTTGACTTGACTGACTTCAGTCTTGACCACACCTACTATCTTCGACCTTGTTTATCTCTTCTTTGATTTCGTTAGTGATTGAATTCATAGCGCCTTGTTGGATTTTAATTTGATCGCTCAGGATTTTCCTCAGTTCTTCCTGGCGTCTTTCTTGTTCCTCTTTTTGTTTTTGGCGTTGTCTTTCTTGTTCTTGTTTCTCCTCTTGACGCTTTATTTCCAGGTCTTCCATTATTTCCTTCAATTCGTGTCTTTCTTCTTGACGCCGCCTTTCTTCCTCTTGACGTCTTCTTTTTTGCTCTTCTTTTTCCTCTTGACGTCGCTTTTCTTGTTCTTCTTTTTCTTTGCGATGTCTTATCTGAAGTGAAATAACTAAACACGAATGAATTATATGATTACTTATCTAAATATTAAATAATATATCGTAATATTGCAAGTTCAGATAATTTTTATTTATTTTTATCCTGTTCCACCTCATTAATAAAACTGTAACTGTTATATGTTATAATTTAAATACATATTATATCAAAATATGGTAATAGTGCCAAACAGGGTAGTCACCCTTCCGGCCATTGAAAAAATATATTAATTTTTTTTTAATGCATGAAATCATCGTAGAAGAGTAATATTTTTTAAAATAAGCTATCCTAACACTAGTATTATTTGTGCCAAATTACAAAGCGATCCGTCAAATAGGAGGTGAGAAAAAAAATAAAACATTTGGGGGTAAATTATTTTTTTTTCCACCCCATGCAAAGTCCACGAGCTTAAAACTTTGTACAGAAGACAGTCAGCATACGAGACATCTTATGGAAGCCATTTAGTTCGATAGGTGTGGGGGCACTTTTTACATTGCTACCCACTCATACTCTTTAAATAATTTTTAGTTCACAATGGAGTTGGACGACTATTCATAATAAATTCAGTGAATTTCAAACAAAAAAGTAAAACTCCATTTAGAGAATTAGAGTAGTTTTTTTAAGGGAGGGGGGAATCTTTATTTTAATATCGTTAAAAATAATAGCTTTAGTGAAGAGTTTGTGTTGGCCCTTTCTAAAGCTCATGCAATTCCCTATAATTAATTACAACTTTGTTTTTTCAACTTCCTGGTACAATAAATCTTATATTAACCGAGTTGTGACGGTTTGAAAATTTTGCGTTTCCCCGTCAGACCAGACACTGCATTTTCAAGAATATTTTTTTACAATATACTGGATAATAGTGAATTTATGTAAAGATATACTTCCTTTAAATTGATTTATCAAAGACGTGAGTTGAGTTATTTCATCCCGGCAATTTTCAGCCCCTGATATTCCAGTTCCTCTCTATAGTTAGGAAAAGAAGTAAGACAAGGACGGACACATAGATCAAGTTCTATCTACAAGGTATAGACAACATTAATCCAACATTACGTCGGACTTACACAATAACCCTTTCACAGTCCGTACAGATCGTAACGCCTTCTGTGGGGTTATTAGACTTTGGGGGATCCCCTTGTCTACTGCTAGACCGACTATGATCGTCTAGGGGGTGGTTAAAACTTGGAGTGACGGTCTTTTGACCACCGATCGCGTGGCTTTGGGTTGAATAAAATTCAGAGCGGACTACTGTGGGGGAAAAATAAAATTTATCAAAAAAACAGAAAAAATTTATTTGAAAAAAAAAAATGCCTCGATGCCCGCGTCCTCCGTTATTAAAGCTGCAATGGTAAGGCTGAAAAGGATACTTACACGATCAGGCGTTCGCACTCGGCGCAAATGTTCTGACCTGGAGGTAGCTGAGGGTTGGATGGGGCGGGCCGTGTTTCGGGGGCCTTGACGGGCCTGAGTCCTGCTATGCGGATGCCGGGGCTCGTCACAACTCCTGAGTCCGGTTCTAAGGATCGGGTGTAAAGTATTGTGTGTTTGAATAAGGTCAAAATCATTTAAATGTATTCAGAACTTCTAATGATCCTGTTTCGATATACGCGGAATAACATAATTTATTTATTTATTTAATTATTTATTTATTTATTTTATTTATTTACTTATTCATTCATGTTCTACAAAAAAGATTTTATTATTTTTTTTACAGCTACAATTTCAGCCATCGTACACATCTTGGTTTTGATTGCAAGATTTCACAAGGGTGCAAAGTTTTAGAAACAGTTGCATATTTAAGCAATTTGATTGATTTGAAATTTCAAGTGGCATTGAATATTATCCATTATTTTTTAAAGAAGATTTGCTTAAAAACGCATAATTTTGCAATGTTCAATTTCAAATAATAATAACAATTGGAATGAATTATAGTTAATGTACATTCATTGTACAGCTCAAAACGAATGTTTTCCTTCTTTTTATTGTTTTCCATATTTTCCGAGATATTCAAAGAAAACCGATGGGAAATACGCCCTAAAAAATTAAATTGTTTAAATAAACAATACGCCGACTTCGCAGAAACTGCGAAACTGAGCTGTGAACTTAAGTTGACCCCATTAACCATTAACACGTTAAAACAGAAAAACTGCCCTGACCAGACAATGCACATTAAAATCCTAATTTGACTCCACTATTTGGGGAATAATGATGATGAGTGCAAGAAAAACGTCTCAACATAATGCTCCTTCTCCCCCCAATATGAAATAATATTCAGACGAGTACTTAAATAATACATTTCCTTTTCGCCGACTTGAGAAAAGAGGTGATGTTGAACGGCTACACATTCGCCGCACCTATATCCACTTGATTTTTTCTTCGGTGACAAATGAAACTTAAACTTTTTCTGGCAAAATTAAAAAAACGAATAAGAGGTAAAATTGCACATACACCAGAACATTTCCTGGTATGTTAATGTTACTTTCTAGGTAAAATTATTTCTCGGACAATAATTTCAAAAATACCATCATATTAAAATTAAATCGTTAGTAGCTAGAGTTGTGCAAGCTACGGATCGGAAGTCTGAACAATAAATCACAGATATAGAGAAGCAATCAATATTGTTCGAAATAGTTATCTGACGAGTTGTTGTGGTGTCATATTATTGCACCATGTGAAAAATGTTTTAATCGCCCTTTAATTTAGTTAGCATAATAACAAATACACCAACTTTAAGTGTAGTATGTTGAAACATAAACATTTAAATGATTTTGTACCTTTGCAAAAATATAAATGTGATTTTTACGTGTACAAACATGACATAATTTTAAAATACTATATCTTCAGAAAAAAAAAAGAAGCAAATATAGTTCGATATTGTTTGACATACCTTCTTCGTGGACTTTTGGTTCGTTTTCGTCTTCCTTCAGCATGCGCAGTACCGCACTGTTGGATGCATCGTAGTTCTTTTCGTTTTTCTTAAAATTAACACTAAAACAAAAATAAACTATATTAAACTTCGATAAATTTTGAGTGTTACATGTGCGGGCAATATTCAATTGTTAACTGAAGGTTTATAGAAATATTTTTATTGTCCACTAACAGACAACTAGATTAAGTCGGTAAAAGTATTCGTTATTAGAGGAATAGGCATGACGTTTTCATTCTACAGTGTGTCCTCGTATGGGGTACTGTGTAAAGTTTATTATTTTTGATTTGCCGAAAAAATGTCATTCTTTATAAAATGTTTTGCTTATCTTGGGAAGCCATAAACAGTTGTCAAACTTAAGATAAATTATACAGGGTATTCTAAAAATTAGAAAATATGAAATCGACTTTAAGCAAACTAGCTTTTTTTAAACATTTTTATTGAAAATTTCATTTAACAAAGTCTTTTCAATTATGAAGACACGTTTAAATACAGAGTTTAGTTGCAAAGGAAGGAAATAACAATTTTGAATAACTTCTTCTCTTTCGTTTCTTTATTTCTTTACATAGGATTAGTCGCGCCAAGATAGATATTTTCTGAGAAGTTTTCTGGCAAAGGATTAATGGGCCTAATTTTTTTTTGCAAATTGTTTATTGGAGTCTAGGGAACGAGGGGGCAACCGCTGAGGGGAAATAGTGTACAAATCGGAGGAATTAAGAAGGAATTAGGAAGGAATTGAAGGTATTACGGAAGGAATTATTAGGTATTAAGGGAATTACAGGGGAATTTGGAGGAAATAAATATTATTTCAAGGTATTAGAAGGGAATTAAGAGGAAATAAAAGGTATTAGGAGGGAATTAGAGCGTAAAAATATTGAAATGGGATGTTTATCTTGAAGAATTACATACCAATTCTTGTATAAAGGACGTCAGTGTTGTAAAAACATTAGCGCCGAGGTTAGCGCTAAAAATATCTAGTAAAGAAAAAATATTTAATTTAATTAAACTACCGATGATACTATGGACTTCTAGTTCAGTAATATAACGATTTATATCGGACAAAATTCATAAAGTTTTGAAAATTGGTAGAAATGTTAAGGATAGCATAAGAATTACTAAAAAAAGTTCCCACCCCTAAATAGTGTGCTTCATCCCCTAGGACGCCGTTTCCACCCCCCAATTTGAGGTTTTCTAGATTATCTCGGGAACGGATCACTTTTTGATCAATTATTCTTTATAAAATTTTCTATAAAAAACGTCTCCATACTTTTTTTCCTAAAATTAATAGTACCGTAGGAAATAAGGCGCACACATAAGGGTTGGTTCCGGTCAACACAATAAATTGTAATCTTTACTATAATCTACTTTAAAGTTCAATGCTTAACGCTAAAGCAGTAGCTACTAAACTCCACCTAAAATTATAATAAATGTACCACTTCCACCCTCTCACCTCTATAAAATAACGCGATTTTTAAAGAAGCGAGAATATTGTATAGTGTACTTGTTTCCACGCCACCCTAGAGGTAAAGTACTTGACGTGTGGTGTCCCCTGTAGGCCGAATCCACTAATTATCACTATTACGTTAATTAATCTTCATCGTCTTCCATAGACTCGACATTCATGCATGCCTGTCCGTGGTAATGGTAACACATTGTGGAGCAACGTAAGCCTGTTCATATACCGCCAACTTTTTTCCATCCCCAATCAGTAGCTTCTAGCGCAACGTTTTTCCATGTTTGAATTTGGTAAAAAACGCTATATCAGTGTTGCCGAGCAGCAACAGAAGTTGTTGGTAGTTTTGGTAATATTACAGTATTGTTCGTTTTACCAACAAGTTTGTTAAAAGTCATGAATCTGTATACATCTAGACTTTCTGCGGAGGTAGAGTTGTATAAAGCTAGAACAAATCGCTCTCCTACGTCTACAATTTCTCCATGACTAGCTTTTTCATTATTAAAACTTTGCATGATGTCTTGTAATACTTCAGTAATATAACAGTTAAAATTGTAATATATTGGACAAAATTCATAAAGTTTCAAAAATTGCGTGCTTCATCCCCTAGAGGACGTCGTTTCCACTCCCATTTTGAGGTTTTCTAGATTATTTCTGGAACGGTGCATTTTTTTTATATAAAAACCTATATACAGAATTATTCCTTATAAAATTCTCTATAAAAAACTTCTCTAAACTTTTTTCCTAAAATTAATAATACATTGGTAAATAAGACGCAAAGGTCATATAATTCGCTGAATATCCGTATGTCTATTTCCAAAGCTGTCTTTACGCGAAAAAAGTATAAATAACTGTACACCACCACAATGTAAAAAATTTCAATTTCTCCCATTACATCTCAGACGACCCAAGGTAACTGCATTATTTTAAAGCTTGCTGTAAACGCTGTTACTGTTCAGGGCTGCCAATGTGCGGGATTTTACGCAAAAACCGGGTATTTTAAACCCACTTTCGGGTAAAATCGAAACCGGAAGTCGGCCATTTTGGTTCTTTACTTATATAATTGGAAATTATATCCCACATCACTACATCAAATTTGAAAAACAATCCATTCTCCCATTCAAAAGTTACAACAGTGTCCCTATCGGCTGAGCGACCCGGTATACCAATATTCTCGCTTCATCAAAAATCGCGTTATTTTATAGTGAGAGGAATTTATTATAATTTTAGGCGGACTTTATTAGCTACTGATTTAGCGTTAAGTATTGAACTTTAATCAAAAAGTGCACCGTTCCCGAGATAATCTAGAAAATATTAAGGTATTAGGAGGATATAAAGGTATTTGAGGAATTAGGGGAATTACAGGGAATTAAAGGGGAAATAAAGGGTATTTTTCTAGAATAGGTATTAGGTGTACAAAATTTCGCCAGCGGTTGCCCCCTCGCTAGGGAATATTGGTAAAAAGAAAAACAGGCCACTGGGACCTTTTTCATTTTTTTTATTAATAAACAAACAATTTTAAACAAGTTAATTAAATTTGTTAATTTGCTATATTAATTCAATCAATAAAGGAAATGTAGAATGCGTGAGCAGGGACCTAAGCGATTCCTTTAGAAAGTTGTTCAGGGTGCTTAGGGAGTGAACATACTGAAAGTCCTGACGTGAGGAGGTGATCCGGAGGGAGAGGGGCACAAAGAAAGTCCCACTTTTGGTTTCTTCGCTTATATCTCGAAAACGGTGCGTCGCAGGGAATACCAAATGAAAGCTCATGAAATTCTCTACAACTTTCGTTTTATATATTTTTTTCGAATTCGCAACCGTTTTCGAGCTACACGCTCCTAGGCCAGTGGAATTAGCAAATATGCATATTGTAATTCGTTTCAGGATGCCACGCGGATTAAACGATAGTTTTATTGATTACGAATATGACCCTGAATTTGGTCCACTTTTTGACCGCCGGAACATTGTTTATTTAACGATGTCTTTTATCACCCCAAAGTTACCTCTAAAATTTCATCAAAAAATTTTAATTAGTTTAAGAGATATTCAAATTGTTTATTAAAAACATGAATAATGTAAAATGCAAATTCACCCAGTTCCCGTTGTCGTAGAGGGTTGATCTGGACATAATTTTTTTTTGTTGAGACTTAAACTTTATGTTTTCATTAATGGTAAATCAAATTTGCATTATTTTCAACTTCAAAATGGCGTTTGAAAAAGTGACACATTTTGAGGTTAGGTTTTTTGCTAATAACTTTTAAACAAATGAAGATTTTGCAATATCGTTCTGATATCTTTGTTGCTGGGGTTTTTTCACACATTTTCAAAAAAAAATGACTCTGTAGCCTTACTAGAAGCCGAGATGATTTTTTTTTTAATAAATTCGTAATTTGTTTATTAATAAACATTAACAGCCGAAACTTGGCGAACAACTAGTTTAATAGTCTATCTTTGTAATAGAGCTGAGTTTGAGGGAAAAAGTTCAATTTGCAACGATAACAATAATTAACTCTAAATCAGCGTCAGAACAGAAGTGAGAAGCATGAGTCATATCTGTAACACGTTCATAAAATGATCGAGACGAGTTTAAATCCGTCAGCCAAAAATATACCGTTTCTTCGATTTGGACTTTTTTTTTTAATTTGGGGTAGCGTGATGAAATAATATCTGTCATGTCGTTTTTTTCCTAATTAAATAATAATTTGTTATAAACAATTATTTTTTGTAAAAAATTTTTTTACGAATTTATTAAAAAAAAAATCATCTCGGCTTCTAATAAGGCTACAGAGTCATTTTTTTTTTGAAAATGTGTGAAAAGACCCCAGCAATAAAGATATGAGAACGATATTGCAAACTCTTCATTTGTTTAAAAGTTGTTAGCAAAAAACCTAACTTCAAAATGTGACACTTTTTCAAACGCCATTTTGAAGTTGAAAATAATGCAAATTTGATTTGCCATTAATGAAAACATAAAGTTTAAGTCTCAGCAAAAAAAGGATGTCCAGATTAACCCTCTACGACAACGGAAACTGGGTGAATTTGCATTTTACATTATTTATGTTTTTAATAAACAAATTAAATATCTCTTAAACTAATTAAAATTTTTTGATGAAATTTTAGGGATAACTTAGGGGTAATAAAAGACATATTTCTTCAAACTTTCAAGCACTAAAGTGCTTTTGTTAAAGAATGAAAAATATTTGCAAATTGCTAAAATTTTTGCGGTTTTTTGCAATTATTTAAACAAATATTCAAGCGTTTCAAACGAAACATATCTCAAATTAACCGTTTTCCAAAGTTCTAACAGTATCTATAAATTGAAAAACAGATCGTCAAAGGTCTTTGAGTTATTTTTAAAAAAGTCGATTTTTTTGAATTTTTTAACAATAAATCGTTAAATAAACAATGTTCCGGCGGTCAAAAAGTGGACCGAATTCAGGGTCATGTTCGTAATCAATAAAACTATCGTTTAATCCACGTGGCATCCTGAAACGAATTACAATAAATTTCAGTCTTTTTTTTTACTAATTCTACTGGATTATCCGGAAAAGTGAAAATTTTCGAAAAACAGATTTTTACCTGAAAAATAGAAAATTGTATTTTAAAGATGATAAAAAAAAAGTAGGACCTCCGGTGCTTGTAATTTGCACCAGGGTGTCTCCTACATGTTTCCACCCCCACTCTTGAGGGGGCAGCTCATTCCCGAGTCACTGTTGCACTGGGTGGTAGGTATAGTGGTTGATATTATTTCACATTTTCTATAATTAAATAAAAATAAGATTCTGATAAATGTATATATATATATATTAAGCTTTTTGATTAGATCTTCTTTTTAACATTTTATTTTTAAGATATGTATATTCAAAAATGATATTATATTCTCTTCTTTTTTGTTTTCCTTGAATCCTTGGTTACCGGAAATCTTATTCAAGAGTAAGTAAACTGCCACAGTAGGTGCGCCGGGAATGCTGTTTAGCTGCGCTCTCAGTTGGTGGGAGGGAGCTGATGTCAGGCTTAATATTGCCACTGACCTCATGAACAACTGGAAGCGGTTGAGGGAGGTTTGTCTTGCTGGTGCCCCATACCATTTGAAGAAGCAAATCGTCCCAGCCTCTTCAACCTCGCCTTGAGTTCACTGCCGCTTCCTTGATGATTTCTGACTTAAGTACAATTTTGAGAAGCCCACCTTGTTTTTCATTAAAGTTGAAGAGGTAAAAATCTGTTTTTCAAAAATTTTCACTTTTCCGGACCGTGTAGCTCGAAAACGGTTGCGAATTCGAAAAAAGTATATAAAATGGAAGTTGTAGAGAATTTTATGAGCTTTCTTTTTGTATTAGGCATTTTTTTCCCTACGACCCACCATTTTAGAGATATAAGTGAAAAAACCAAAAGTGGGACTTTCTTTGTGCCCCCCTCTGGCTCACCTCCTAGACGTCAGGACTTTCAGTATGTTCACTCCCTAAACACCCTGAAAAACTTTCTAAAGTAATTGCTTAGGTCCCTGCTCACGCACTCTACACTACCCTTTAGGTCATTCGTTGACTGGCCTATATCTCAGAAACTATTTGAGAAAACCGATTGAGTGCATACTCGGGGGATTTTGAGGTCGCTGATTACAATTTTGAAAATTGGAAAATTCAAGAGGGCTGACCCAAAATGGCGGCTATGCAGTACAAAAATGAGATTTTCTGACTTAAGTTAACATTTTTGAGAAGAATTATTGGAATGCCACTTTGCACCTAAATATACGATTTATGAGTAACTCTCCTTCACCCTGGTTAACCTTAGTTTATTTAAATGAAGTAACCATTTTTTAAAATATTCGGGTAAATCACTCAAAATTTTTTTAGTAAAAATATTGTAAATAGATGTAATTTAATTACCCGTTACTGAATTAATTTTACTGTTAATTAGTTCAAAGGGTATACAAATTTTAAATACAACGCGCTTTCTTGATCCCGGGATTTACATATGGTAAATCCTTAGTACCTCCTTAATATTAGTACCAAACTAAAATGTATTTTTTTTTTTTGAAAATTGTTATTTCCTTATATTGCAACTAAACTCCATATTTAAGCTTTTCTTCATAACTAAAAAAAACTTTGTTAAATAACATTTTTAATAAAAAAATCGGCAGCTACTGGAAGCGGCTGGAACCTCCCCACCCGGTGAATCTTTGAAGCCGAAAAGAGCACTAAACAACATGAACGATCTCATTTAATTATATTTATTAAGTTGAAATATTGTTTTTCGTATTAAATCAGAAAAAAAGTCATGCTTTCGGTGGGATTTGGACCTAAGAACTTGAGTGTTAAATTTATAGTCTGCACAACATTAATATTGTATTCAATGTTTTTAATACAAATATATGCTTCATCGGATCCTAGCCCGGGGCCAGCCAGACAACCACGGTGAACACCGCCGTGGCGAGTGTGAGGCTGGATGGGGTAGGTCCGGTTTCGCTTGGAGAAAAATAGAAAACTAGCTCCTGTCTTCTGTAGGCAGGCTTAAAGACTAGGTTAAAATTATGTGTCCACATGGACCTAAAATTAATATAAAAATAAACACAATTCTATAAAAACGTTCGTAGGCAAGAGCACTTAATAATTTTGATTATTGATACGGGAAACAACTAAACGAAAACACCTGTTCGTTGATAATGGGATGGATGGCAGGGATGGCCATCTTTGGAAAAACCATGTAACTCTTGGTGGACAGCTTCCCTGCCAGATGTAGCCAGGGTAGTGTTCATGGTGGATCGTTTAAGTTTGAGTTGGTATATTTTGTTTTATCTTTTGGCCTCGACCAATTTTTCACTAAATCGGTCGGGGAAGTGATAGCTGTCAAATTTTTGGTTCCAATGTTTCTCTGGGGAATTTGGTTTTTGAAAAACGTTTAGGTTGGTACCAATGTCTTAAATTGTTTTTAGGTTATGTAGTACTATTTTTAGGTTATGTTGCCGGAAGAATTTCCGGCGGGATGCCGGAAGTAGCGGAAATAGTTTTTAAAATATAATGTCACTGTCACTTTTTAAAGTTTTATTGGAAAAAAACTCACCGAAAGCGTTCCGGTGGGGTTGCTTACACTTGTAGGGCTTGTAAGTGGTTCAGGATGGCCTCTCACACCATCCGTGGGCTTTATAAACGTCGAAAAAACTTGTAATCTCTCGATGCACCTGACATGTCAAAAATACTCAGCATACAGTCTGTACGCCTTAACACACTAGCACAGAACTTATACCACAAATGAACCCGAAGTATTTTTTGGGAATTTTCCTTTGAGTCCATTTAATAATATTTGACATTTTTCTGAAAATTTAACATTTTTCTGAAGTGACATTTTTCCGAAAATTTGACATTTTCCTGAATTTTTGACATTTTTCTGAAAAGTGACATTTCTCCGAAAATTTGACATTTTTTCGAAAATTTGACATTTTTCTGAAGTGACTACTACGAAAATTTGACAATTTTCAAACATTTGACATTTTTCTGAAAGGTGACATTTCTTCGAAAATTTGACGTTTTTTCGAAAATTTGACATTTTTCTGAAAAGTGACATTTTTCCGAAAATTTGACATTTTCCTGAATTTTTAACATTTTTCTGAAAAGTGACATTTCTCCGAAAATTTGACATTTTTTTCGAAAATTTGACAATTTTCAAACATTTGACATTTTTCTGAAAGGTGACATTTCTACGAAAATTTGACGTTTTTTCGAAAATTTGGCATTTTTCTGAAAAGTGACATTTTTCCGAAAATTTGACATATTTCTGAAAAGTGACATTTGTCATTCAATGTGTATTCAATGTTTTTAATACAAATATATGCTTCATCGGATCCTAGCCCGGGGCCAGCCAGACAACCACGGTGAACACCGCCGTGGCGAGTGTGAGGCTGGATGGGGTAGGTCCGGTTTCGCTTGGAGAAAAATAGAAAACTAGCTCCTGTCTTCTGTAGGCAGGCTTAAAGACTAGGTTAAAATTATGTGTCCACATGGACCTAAAATTAATATAAAAATAAACACAATTCTATAAAAACGTTCGTAGGCAAGAGCACTTAATAATTTTGATTATTGATACGGGAAACAACTAAACGAAAACACCTGTTCGTTGATAATGGGATGGATGGCAGGGATGGCCATCTTTGGAAAAACCATGTAACTCTTGGTGGACAGCTTCCCTGCCAGATGTAGCCAGGGTAGTGTTCATGGTGGATCGTTTAAGTTTGAGTTGGTATATTTTGTTTTATCTTTTGGCCTCGACCAATTTTTCACTAAATCGGTCGGGGAAGTGATAGCTGTCAAATTTTTGGTTCCAATGTTTCTCTGGGGAATTTGGTTTTTGAAAAACGTTTAGGTTGGTACCAATGTCTTAAATTGTTTTTAGGTTATGTAGTACTATTTTTAGGTTATGTTGCCGGAAGAATTTCCGGCGGGATGCCGGAAGTAGCGGAAATAGTTTTTAAAATATAATGTCACTGTCACTTTTTAAAGTTTTATTGGAAAAAAACTCACCGAAAGCGTTCCGGTGGGGTTGCTTACACTTGTAGGGCTTGTAAGTGGTTCAGGATGGCCTCTCACACCATCCGTGGGCTTTATAAACGTCGAAAAAACTTGTAATCTCTCGATGCACCTGACATGTCAAAAATACTCAGCATACAGTCTGTACGCCTTAACACACTAGCACAGAACTTATACCACAAATGAACCCGAAGTATTTTTTGGGAATTTTCCTTTGAGTCCATTTAATAATATTTGACATTTTTCTGAAAATTTAACATTTTTCTGAAGTGACATTTTTCCGAAAATTTGACATTTTCCTGAATTTTTGACATTTTTCTGAAAAGTGACATTTCTCCGAAAATTTGACATTTTTTCGAAAATTTGACATTTTTCTGAAGTGACTACTACGAAAATTTGACAATTTTCAAACATTTGACATTTTTCTGAAAGGTGACATTTCTTCGAAAATTTGACGTTTTTTCGAAAATTTGACATTTTTCTGAAAAGTGACATTTTTCCGAAAATTTGACATTTTCCTGAATTTTTAACATTTTTCTGAAAAGTGACATTTCTCCGAAAATTTGACATTTTTTTCGAAAATTTGACAATTTTCAAACATTTGACATTTTTCTGAAAGGTGACATTTCTACGAAAATTTGACGTTTTTTCGAAAATTTGGCATTTTTCTGAAAAGTGACATTTTTCCGAAAATTTGACATATTTCTGAAAAGTGACATTTCCCTGAAAATTTAACATTTTTTCGAAAATTTGACATTTTTCTGAAGTGACTACTCCGAAAATTTGACATTTTTCTGAAAAGTGACATTTTTCTGAAAGGTGACATTTCTTCGAAAATTTGACGTTTTTTCGAAAATTTGACATTTTTCTGAAAAGTGACATTTCTCTGAAAATTTGACGTTTTTTCGAAAATTTGACATTTTTCTGAAAAGTGACATTTTTCTGAAAATTTGACATATTTCTGAAAGGTGACATTTCCCTGAAAATTTAACATTTTTTCGAAAATTTGACATTTTTCTGAAAAGTGACATTTCTCCGAAAATTTGACGTTTTCCTGAAAATTTGACATTTTTTAAAAATCTGACATTTTTCTGAAAAGTGACATTTCTCCGAAAATTTGATATTTCTTGGAAATTAAAAAAAAAAATTTCGTGACTCGTCTTGTAGAAATATTTTTTTGATATCATCATCAGTTCGCCTGCTATAAGATTTTTATGCTTTTACGACGTCATCAGAACGTAGATGTATTTTTAATTCACTCGTATTCCATCCATCTATAATATTTCCATCTACGTTTCAAACTTTAATTGGATGTTTCCAATAGTTAAGTCGATATCTGCACCAGTTTCTAAGAATTTTTCTTATTTTGACGTCATGTGACGTAGGTGTATTATTAATTCACTCGTAATCCGTCCGTCTACAATATTTATACCTACGTTTCAAATTTCAGTTCGATATCTTCAACCGTTCCCGAGTTATCAGCCGAAATCACTGAACACCTCTGTCATTATTAGAATATCACCCTGTACATGGCACTGCTTTGAGGCAAAACAAGTGAAATTTTTGTTTTTTAATTTTTTTCACGGAAACCAAATCGAAAAAGTGCAAGTGTGATATATCGTTGAAATCGGAATTTTTACTGCTTTTCAATGGTTCAATTACAAATTGTAAGTAATCATAAAATAAACAACTTGTTGTGCCAAAACGGCACTAAACGTAATCCGATCTCAACCAAAACCTTTTCAGATCTTCTGGAGCACTAAAGAAACCCTCATGCAAAGTTTCATCCAAATCCGTTTAGTAGCTTCGCCGCTATCGTGCTAACATACACACACACACACACACACATACACACACACAGACATTTTTCAAAAACAACTTTTTTGGGTTCCTGGGACCTCAAAACGTAAAGATTTGATGTTATCTCAATTTGCGATTTTGGACTAATTGTAGTAACCTCCCACAATTTTATTGTGGGGAGGTTAAAAGGTAGTTTGGTTAAAGTCGATTCCATATATTCTAATTTTTTGAATGCCATGTATAATTTATTTTAAGTTTGACGACTGCTTATGGGTTCCTAAGACAAGCAATACTTTTTATAAAGAATGGCTTTTTCCCGGCAAATCAAAAATAAGAAAGTTTACAAGAAATAGTGCGGTACCCCAACCTGGGACACACTGTAGCTATGGTAGGAAATGTTTGTTGAACTAATCAAAAAGTGATAAATATATATAATAATCCAGGTGGAACTGCTTTTTCAATGCTTGATAATGTAAAAAAAATGTAAAGAAATATTTTTAGGATGAACAATGGCAATATTACCTAATAGTCCATTAAATAAGTCGGCAAATCAAAATTTTGAGGTAAATACTTGAATTTTTGATATAACTTACTTTGATGTATCAGAACACGATTAATGAAAGAAATTTTTTTCTGAACCCCCGGGAAGGGGTGAAAAAAAATAAAATAAAGTGTTTTTTCAAAATTACTCAAAATGTGTAAAAGCTAGTAAAAAAAGTTTCAAACAAAAATTGTAAAGCATGAAATTTTATATAAAAATGATATCTAGACTTTTTTTGGTATTACTAAAATTAACGGAGTTAGGCTGGTTAGAAATTAAGGGATGGTATCTACAACTTTAAAAAATCATAGCGTGCTGAAAAGTTAATGAATTTAAAAATTTTTTTTTCTATTTACTCAGAAAAATATAAACATTCGTTTCAGAGAAATGGATTTTTTTTTAAATTGTTAATAAAAAAGTTATAAAAATTTTAATTTTTTTATTTTCAATTAAAACCACTTTGATCGGTGAAACGAAATTTTTTTTATACCATTTTGTTCATTATTTAATATATTGAACATTTGCTTTTGAAATTTTTTTTTACCCATCATTTTCGAGCAGGTATGAATTTATTTACCTGTTTAATTTTTTTCCAAACGTAAGACACTGCTCTTGTGACGTCACGATAACTGAAAAGAAATAAAGAATGCGTACGACAAAGATAAAATGGTTTCGTAGCTGCTGCGTTGCCTACAAGACGCGTATACGTCACATCTATACTGCCGTCATAAGTCATAAGGAGAATAGCCCATCTGTAAATTGTCGGTTGGCGAGGAAAGTAACAAAGGCGTTTGTTTTTTTCCTAACTAGTAAATATTAATTAAGAAAATCATGTAGCTGCTTTTTATCCACTTATGTTTTTGTACTTTATAATTTTTTAATAATATTTTTAACTGCAGAACTCTTGGGTGCTCATATATTATTAGAATCTCATTTATGACAAATATCTAGATGCTGCTTTTCACCTTATGACGGCAGTAAGGGTTATCTGCGAGTGACGTCACAACTAACCTCAAAAATATGTGTTTCTTAAGATTTAAGAGTATTACGCAACTATTATTAAAATTTCTGCCTGGTTCCCATATTTTCAATTAAATCTAGTTCAGTGTAATGTTTATGAAGTTCTAAATACTTTGTCCCAATAAAATAGGACTCTTTTTGTAGGTTGGAAATCTAACCTGTAATTAGTAGTCTATTTCTATTAATCAACAATATTGAAAAATTATTTACGCGAATTTTTAAATATTTGCTTAGAGCCAGTACCGCCTCCAAGCTAAAAATGCGTATACAAACATTAAAAATGGGAATAAACTTGAAAAACTTAAAATTTAAGGTTATGTTGTTACATGATGCAGATGCCCGATATCTCAATGCAGCGGTTGTGAATGTTTTGGTGAATAAATGCTCCTACAAATTGTTAGCAAAATTTTTAATTGTGGTCAAGTATAATAAGAGTGTATTGCGAAATCTACATACTTGTACACGCTTCGTTTTATGTACATTTTGGTTATAAGTATTAGACACGTGGAATTTTGTTTACGTGATCTAAATATTTTTAAAATTAATCTTTGAATTGTAGTGAAAGAAATTATTATTACTGTCAACACTTGCTGATTTCTACTAAATTTAGAATTATTTGTTTGACATTATTGATATAAATTAAAAATAAAGTACAAAATATAAATTTTTTTTGCGAGAAAATTTTGCAGAGGAATTATTGGAGTATTGGAAATAATTGTTTGACACATCGTTTTAAATTAGTCGAAATTCGCGTACTTTAACCAAGGTTGCAAAAAATGGTTTTTTTATGCATTTTCGATTAAATTAATAAACTAATCCGTAATGTAGAAGTAAAAATTATTTGCAAAAATGAATATTTGCAATAGTGAAAATTATTTTTTTTCCACATTAACAATTGAAATAATTTTTCTTCTTAATTTCAAAAAAATTGGCAATTACAAATATTTACATTACTTATTTTTTTAACTTACAAAATATCAATTATTTTAATTTATTATTTTTTAAGACCATAAGAAATTATTATAAAAATTATTATAATTGTATACATATTTTAAAAATTGTGTACTCAGAAATATATTAATCAACACATTTTTTTTTGGATAATTAATTTCAATTTTGAATGAAAAAAAAATGACATTAAAAAAAATGATCGATACATTTCCATTAAAATAGATCATTGATATTATTCTATTCCTAATCTAAATAAAAATAAACAGTTTAAAAAATAAAATTGGATAAATTAAATAATAAATAATTGAACCATTTTTTGGATGGATGGATGGATGGATGACAATTGGAAGAAAATAATTCATTCTTAAAACAAAATGTATGATCCATTCTATATTAAATTAATCTTATGAAAAGTTAAAATAGGAATTACTAAAAATAAATTTGTTAACAATTTTTAGGAGCATTTGTTCACCAAAACATACACCACCGCTGCATTGAGATATATAGACTAGTTCACAAGTTCGAAGCCGTGTTAATGCTTAATAAAGCTCGTGAACATATGAGTGAGGGCTCATTGGATTCGGAATGACACCTAGAAAAATGTGCAAAAGTTTCAAACCCGCATATAAACAATTGCAAAAGTTACAAACAAATGAAGATTGAAAAAATAACGAGTTTCGTTTTTTGCAAATAACTCGAAAACTATTAATATTTAAGAAAATTTAAAGGAAGATTTTTAAAGAGGAATGAATTTCAAATAAAAAAGTCCGAACTCCCGAAACTCTATGTCTATTATTAATAATTTCAATTTAATGTTGAAAATGGAGCTCTGCGCGGCGAACACTAAGCCGTTACGATGCTCTGAAACCGGCCGTAATAAGTAAAAATATCTTTTATGTTATTAAATATTAATTTAAAAAATGTTAAAAAATTATGGTATTATTTGGACACTTAAAGGAACAATATCCCGTTGGAAAAAAATTGTTTCACCGATTTTTCATAAAATGAGCCTATTGTTGTTTTGAGTTTTGCTCGAAAACTATGCATTTTTCATATAAACACGTCAACAGAAAAGTTGTTGAGAATTAAATTTCCAATCGAAATGGCACCTTTAGAAGTCAAATTTTTTTTTTTACAAAAACGCCCAGAAAACAAAACAAAAAAAAACCGAAAAAATGCAAAAATTTTTTTTAATTGTTTATAATAAATTATTAAGAAAAAAATTCATTCTTAAACTGTATTATTTGCAATTCTCTACAAGATGGAGAAAAGAAAAAAAATTGTTGTTAATGTATTTGTTTATTTAATAAACAATTTGTTATTAACAATCGCCGAATGTGTTTATATTCTTTTTAGATAAAAAAAAAAATAACAAAAACAACCGTATACATAAACACGTTAAATTTATTTTTCTTTTTACATGTTTATGTATACGGTAGTTTTTGTTTTTTTTTTTCTATTTAAAAATATTCGGCGATTGTTAATAACAAATTGTTTATGAAATAAACAAATAAATTAACAACAAAAATTTTTCTGTTTTTCGTCTTGTAGAGAATTGCAAATAATAAATTTTAAGAATACATTTTTTTCTTAATAATTTGCTTAAATAATGAAAAAAAGAAAAACGTTATGATAAACAATTTAAAAAATAATTTTAAGACATTTTTTTAATTTTTAATCACAATACTGTATTCGCGAAAATCAAACAAATGAACCCAGTAGGAATTTACCTTCGATACACACAAATTCACCAATATGTGACAGCGATTTATATATCATGACAAATTTCCGCTGTTACTTTACTATATAAACTTTTCCTTATACGTGAATTCCTTTGTATCGAAGGTAAATCCCTACTGGGTTTATTTGTTTGATTTTCGCCAATAATAAAATGGCAAAAAATTTTTTATAGGGTCTCCATGAAGCGAAATAATTTTAGTGGCTTTTGTTTAACAATTATCCGACTTGATAAACGTAAACTCTAAAAAAATTTGTTAATTAACAATAGGCTCATTTTATGAAAAATCGGTGAAACAATTTTTTTTCAACGGGATATTGTTCCGTTAAGTGTCTAAATAATACCATAATTTTAAAAAAAATTTAAATTAATATTTGATAACATAAAAAAATATTTTTACTTATTACGGCCGATTTCAGAGCATCGTAACGGCTTAGTGTTCGCCGCGCAGAGCGCTGAGAGATAGAGTTTCGGGAGTTCGGCTTTTTTATTGGAAATTCATTCTTCTTTAAGAATCGTTCTTTCAATTTTTTTAAATATTAATAGTTTTCGAGTTAATTGCAAAAGACGAAATTGTTATATTTTCAATCTTCATTTGTTTATAACTTTTGCAACTGTTTATGTGTGGGTGTGAAACTTTTACACTTTTTCTAGACGTCATTCCGAATTCAATGAGCCCTCACTAATATTTTTACGAGCTTTATCAAGCACTAACACAGCCTTGAACTTGTAAACTAGTCTGCATCTGCATCATGTACCTAACATAACCTTAAATTTTAAGTTTTTCAAGTTTATTCTCATTTTTAATGTTTGTGTACGCATTTTTAGCTTGGAGCCGGTACTGGCTCCAAGCAAATATTTAAAAATTCACGAAAATAATTTTTCAATATTCATGATTAATAGAAATAGACTGCTAATTACAGGTTAAATTTCCAACCTACAAAAAGAGGCCTATTTTATTAGGACAAAGTGTTTAGAACTTCATAAACATTACACTGAACTAGATTTTAGTTAAAAATACGGGAACCAGGCAGAAATTTTAATAATAGCTGCGTAATACTCGTAAATCTTAAGAAACACATATTTTTGAGGTTAGCTGTGACGTCACGTGCAGATACCCTATAGATGTGACGCATGCGCGTCTTGTAGGCAACGCAGCAGCTACGAAACAATTTTATCTTTGTCGTATACATTCTTTATTTCTTTTCAGTTAACATGACGTCATAAGAGCAGTTTCTTACGTTTGGAAAAAACTAAGCAAGTAAATAAATTCATACCTTCTTGAAAATGAAAGGTAAAAAAAAAATTTCAAAAGTAAATGTTCAATATATTAAATAATGAACAAAATGGTATAAAAAAAAATTTCGTTTCACCGTTCAAAGTGGTTTTAATTGAAAATAAAAAAATTAAAATTTTTATAACTTTTTTATTAACAATTTAAAAAAAAATTCATTTCTCTGAAACGAATGTTTATATTTTTCTGAGTAAATAGAAAAAAAAAATTTTTAAATTCATTAACTTTTCAGCACGCTATGATTTTTTAAAGTTGTACATATCATCCCTTAATTTCTAACCAGCCTAACTCCGTTAATTTTAGTAATACCAAAAAAAGTCTAGAGATCATTTTTATACAAAATTTCATGCTTTACAATTTTTGTTTGAAACTTTTTTTACTAGCTTTTACATATTTTGAGTAATTTTGAAAAAACACTTTATTTTATTTTTTTTCACCCCTTCCCGGGGGTTCAGAAAAAAATTTCTTTCATTAATCGTGTTCTAATACATCAAAGTAAGTTATATCAAAAATTCAAGTATTTACCTCAAAATTTTGATTTGCCGACTTATTTAATTGGACTATAAAAGACAGTTTAGAAGTATTTAGGAGTAAATTTTCTTTTTTCTTTATTGCAATATATTTAAATGTAATCTGGTAGTACAATACCTAGCGGTAGTCGGTAGTACAGTTCGGCACTTGGATGAGTGATCATATCTGATCTCACGGTCCTGGTTAAGAGGTGGAGTAGCATTAGATAAACTTCTCCAGGACGTTAATATAGATAAGGCAATAAAAAAAAACGTAAATTTTAGGAATAATCTCATATGTAATGACATTTTTTTTACAAGTAATTATTGTAGTAAAAGATGTCATCTTCAGTTTCTATAGGGTCCCGACACTTTCTCGTACCCCGAAGGAGTGAAAATCATTCCCAAATTTAGATAATTAATATTTGAAAAACTATTATTGATTTATTTTTTAAACGTAGGATATTTATGTTTTTGGTATAGCTGATTATGAATCTGATGTCAAAGTTGAAAAATTCAAAATGGCGGCTTCAATATGGCGATGGGATTTTTTCTAAAGTAAGTGTTTTAAACGGACAAAAAAAAATGTGAATCTATGTTATATTATATATTAATAAAAAAGATATGTGTTTTTAATTACTAGACAATTACAGTAACAACAAGTAAACCTAACATATAATATTACGCATACACGTGAAAATATTTATTAAATAATAATAGAAAACAAAACAAAATTTTGCACTACCCAACAGACTATTATACGTATACGTATCTTTGGGTGCTTAAACTGAATCTGAGGTCAGCATCACGTTAGAATTTTTACATAACCTGAAAAAAAGCTTTGTACATTACGTTACAATCTTCTATTGTAGCGTACCCTCTTACTTTCGAGAGTCTCGTGCAATGGCGTTCTTCTTCTTTTCTTTTATTTCTTTGTATTTTCCCGTTTCAACATCCAATCGTATTCTCATCCCATCTGCCTTGATATCGATGCTCCATCTCGCGTATATCTTGGTGAAACCGTTCCCACTGATCTTCACTATAAATTCCTAGATTTTCAGGAAAGAAATTTAAATGGGAATGCAAGAAGTTCAATTTTAGGTTCATTAGGCAACCCAGGTTCTCGAAATTCTTAAAAATCTCGGCCATTACGTTTCTATAGTGTGGGTTTTTCGATTTTCTAAGAAATCCTTTAATGCAGTTTCTAAAACTTACCCATACTGTTCTCTCAAGGTCATCCATTGTGTTCTCAAAATTTTCATCTCTTAAGAGTTTTCGATTTTGAGGTCTTTTATTTTCACATTAGATAACTGAGGAAATTTCTCTTCCAAGTATTTGAAACATGTACTTTTTTTATACATACATACAGCGAGTGGTTTACAGCTAATTGGGCCGTGTCTCGCATCCTAAGCGCCACGCTTTCTTGTTCATTCATTAATTTCCATCCATATCTGTTCTTTCTATCGTCAACTTTTTAAAAGTCTTAATTGAGTTTACAATGACGTCACGGAAAAAGGCACTTCGCCATTATTGCAATTTACCGGAAGTTTTAATAACCGGTAAATCGGTAAATAAAAATGTAAATAACCGGTTAACCGGTATTTACCGGTAATTTTTAGAATGAATGATTAGGGTGGCGAAAATGGAAATTGTCTTTTTCCATGTACAAAATTATCTAAATTTAACAAAAAAAAATTATATACGTATAATTAATATATAGTCTTGGGGCATAATGTATTCCGTGGGATTTTTTGTGAAGGGGAGGTGCGACTATGTGGAATCTCTTTATTATATATGCTAGATAATGGTGTAGTATCGGGTGTTTACCTTAGAATTGCGCTGTTTGGTTTTTATGGCGTTATACATCCAAGATGGCCGCCATGCGAGACATTTATTCTTTACATCAAGAATAACTCCTTCCAGAGTGCTCATACGTAAAATCTGCATAAAACATTTTCTGTTCTACATAAGCCAAAGAACAAATTTAGTTCTTATCAATTTTTTCGTATCTTTTACCATTTAAGAGTTACACGCCAGTTTTACCACATAACACAAATTTATTAGTATGCATTTATTGCCTAGCCTATCCGACTTTCAATAGATTATAAACTGTGTATTTTGTGTCAAGGTAAAAGTAAATTACCTCTTGTTAATATATTGAAGGTTGAATAACTTCTACAGTGTTTGAAACAAAGAGAAGAATGGTTGGATCCAGAATATATGCATATTAGTAGTAGAATCGGGAATTTAAGTGTACAACAGCTACAAGACTCCAATGCGAAATGGCATAAATAATGGTTACAAAAAACTGACTCATACGACAAACATGGATAGAAGCAAAAAACTTTTCGAAAAAGGAAAGTGCTGTAAGACTGCGGATGATTTAGAAGCGAGTATCAGCAGTGACAAGGCAACATACACATTACGATCTAAAACACCCGCATGTAACAAAAAAAACTGTTTTTTTTTGTGATGAAGGAGAGAAAAGCAAAGAGAAACTGTATTGCATAACAACAGACCAAAGTGGCGAGCGTCTTAAGTTAGCTGTCCAACGCTCTAATAGTGAAATATTGAAAGTGCGCTTGAGTGACTGCACAGATCTTGGAGATGCCCATGCAAGAGACATACATACACTATCACGTTATGATGAAACTCACTTAGTCTTCGACACATACAGAGAAAATTCACTAAAATCTTCTATGCGTAAGAAAAGAACTGGCAACACACAACCAGTCCACTACAAGATCAGTGATACAACGTACATTGGGAACACATCTATGAAGTCATTGTTATCTCATGTCGAGACTAATGATGAGTTAACAGCTTACTTGTTCGAGAGAGCAATACAATATGCAACTGGAAGAAACAAGTGTTTATTTGTATCTTGGAGGGAAACAGCAAAGTGTTCAATGGGGATTGAAACAGATGAACTGAAAAGCAGTCATGAGGAGGCAGATACAAAAATAATTTTGCATTCCATGTTCGCCTGTCGTCGCGGTGCTACACAGCTTCATATTTACTCACCTGATACAGATGTCTTCATACTTACTTTATGGTGGTATAAGTTCCTTCTACTGAACATGTTTGTAACTGGAGTTGGCCAAAATCAAAGAATGATCAATCTCAGCAAAGTAACCGATTCCCTGGGCTCAAAGAAAACTTCAGCATTATTAGGTCTGCATGCATTATCCAGAAGTGACACCTCAGGGACTTTGGCAAAGAAAGCGAAAACCTCCTTTTGGAAAGTCTTCAGTAAAGCAGATGATGACATTCTCGAAGCTGTAAGCAAACTTGGAAGCTTGGAAAATTTTCTTGATACAGATAGACTATTAATAGAAAAATTCATATGTCAAGTCTATGTTCCTGCCACAAATATATCAGACATTGGATAACTGAGGTGGTGGATGTTCACAAAGAAAGAAACTCAAGGAGAAAACTTGCCACCAACAAGAGCATTACTGATACCATATGTTGAAAGAGTTCGTTATCAAACCATAGAATGGTGTCATGCTGCCCAGCCCTACCCTAATCTGCCTTCGCCATTAAACTTCGGCTGGGAACTGAAAAACGACCATTATGCTCCTGTTATGTGTGTGCTACCATGTGCTCCAGAGACAGTTCTTCAACTTATTCGGTGCTCTTAAGAGAAAATGTGCTCCACCATGTAAATGTATTTCCCACGATCTGAAGTGCACAGAGCTATGTGTGTGTGTGGAAGAGACGAAGATATGTGTGACAACTGTGATGAGAATACAAGGCATGAAGATTCATCGGATGACTTAGATGGTGATGATTTTTTTGAAGAGAATAATAATATAGAAGAGAATAGTAATATAGTATCATTAAATATTGTTTTCTGTCAATACATAATTTATTTTAAGAACCAATTTTATAATACAACTACTACATCCTACTACAAATTTATTAAAGTTTTTGTGAGTAAATAGCAGCAGAAGCATTATTTTTCTTCCCTTAATAAATAACCGATGCGATGGCTAAATTATATTTTAAACCGATAGCGTAATGAATCATAACTCTTAATTGGTAAAACATACGAAAAAAGTTGATAAGAACTTGTTCTTTGGCTCGTGTAGAACAGAAAATGTCATATGCAAATTTTGCGTATGAGCACACTGGAAGGAGTTATTCTTGATGTAAAGAATAAATGTTTCGCATAGCGGCCAACTTGGATGTATAACGCCATAAAAACCAAACAGGGCAATTTTGAGGTAAACACCCGGTACTACACCATTATCTAGCATATAATAGATTCCACATAGTCGCACCTTCCCTTCACAAAAAATCCCACGAAGTAGGTAAATTCGCATTATGCTCCTCAATTAATAATGAACAAACAAAAGGTTTTTTATCAAAAGAAAAAAATATAAATGAAATAAATTTAAATAAATAATTATTCTGTAAATAACAAAAATTATAAACATAAACTCAAATAGGGCATTTACTGAATACCTAATCTAAAGATACAATATTTTTTAAAAATAGCCCGTTAAAAGGGTTAGTTTTCAAAGCTGTATCTGTTAGTCGTATGATATTTGTGCATAAAATACCACCAGCTGAAGATGCCCTTCCTCAATCGATACTGGTAGGTCGATAAATTAATAAGAATTGGTGATAACATACTTCTAAATGTTTTCCACGGATATTTGCGGCAGTGAAATATTCAATTTTCTGTCGTAAGATATTGTCAATGTCTCTCTTACTTGTATTTCTTAGGGCTTGGTGTTTTGGTTTTACTTTTACTTCCACGTCCAGTGGAAGTATAGTAACGACAAAAAATTTTTTTAAAATTTTTATTGTCCAAATAGGCTTAAAATGTCATGAAACGTCGAGATTTTAAGTTTGAGCGAAAAAAAATTTTCTGTCTGTCTGTCGGCCTGTCTGTAACTTTTTTTTGTGCGCACGTTTACTCTGGAACCGTTTAAGATATTGACTTGAAATTTGGTACACATATGTACTTTAAAGAGATATAGAACTAGATTATATTTTCATCTTGTTCCGTCGAAGGGTTGGGGGGTAAATTGGGGTAAATTTGGGGTAAATAGGTCAATCAAGCAGGTAAGAGTCCATAAAATTGGTATTTAGTATATACAAGAGAAGCTAAGGTCTCAAAAAAATTTTTGGCATTAGCCACCCCCATTACCACCCCCACCCCCTTATTAAAGGGAATGAAAAAAAAAGTGATTTAGTGTATGTACAGGAACCAGAAACCTCAAAATATTTTTTTACTTCATCCACCTCCCACTATCACCCCCCCCCCCACCCCACCCCACTACCGATGTGGGGTATCGTTTTATGGGTTTTTGGGGTAGAGGATTTCAAATATTATATTATTAAAGTTCCATAAAAAATTATTTTCACATACAAAGTTTTTTCATTGTGAGTGACTTGGATAGAGAATCTGGATGTGGAAGTAGTGATTCCTTGGGCAGCGGTTTTTATAATATTATTTATTTGTTGTTAAAAGTCCTCAGTGTTGGGACAGTCACTCTGTATTTAGTGAATACTAGTCACTGACAGAAATAGAAACGTTGACATATCGTAAGTTCAGAATTTACTGAAATAACCGGTAAAAAATTAAAATAATCGGTAATTATCGTCATGTGTTTTTTGTATTGTTAACCGGTTACCAGGTTAGTATTTTCGAGTTTTATTATTTTGTGATTTTTTTATTTATTATTTCTATTCCATATATGAAGTGAGCAGCATTCTGCTACTGCTTTAAGTAATCTTGATGGATAAGATTCATCTTGAATTATATATATCTTATAGCGTACCAAGAATTTCAATAATTCTCGGTGCGCAGACTCGCCTATCTGCTATGACCAAAATCCTAAGCCCATTATCAATGAATTGTAGACTCTCCTTCAAATATGAAAGCAGTACGTGAAGTTTGAGAGGTTCAGACAATTTTTCAATACTACTTAAAGGTTTCTGAAACTCTTCTATGTATCGGTCTAATGACTCACCAATTCTACCTGACGTAAAACAACACTTAACCACTGTATTCATTGCTTTATACTTAGCGATGTATGGCACAATTTTAAAGTAAACAACTTCATTATACATTTTCGGACTATACAGTTTATCAGCTCCGTTCGGCATTGTCCTACAAGCATTCCCTTCAAAGCAATATTCATGGTAGTTCTTTGCGATAACATTCAATTTTTGTAGCCATATCAAGGCTATTGCTTTACCTCAGAGGGGGACTAAGTCATGCCAAAACAGGTGATTTACAAATCTCTGGAGAATATGAAGTTCTGAAATTACACATTTTTGTAGAACGTAAGTATCGTCATCTTCAATAAATAAAGGGAGATTAATAATACTATGACATTCTTTACGTAAAGAACGGTAAGGGCTTATAGGATTTTGGTCTGAGCAGGTAAATCAATAGTTTCGTATATGTCAGTTTATTGCTTAGAGTCAGTTTACCAAGTTCTTGTCTGTGGCGTTATTGTATTATTATTTGGTTAATGAGCTAGTGAACAACATTATTATGTCTTATGAGTTACAAATATTGCATTGTGCCTAAATGTAAAACTAAAAGTATCACTACAAATATGGTAATTTTACATTCAAGATTCTCCAAAATTAGTTCGTGGACAGACGTCAGCAAGAGGTTAGGACACTGCGTCTACTTTGGACAAATTATCCGACTAACGGATGTCGTCATTGACTTCACACCAATAAGAAACCGTTTGCAGTCACGTGGTTTTGTTTACAAATTATGACATAATCTAAATATTAATTTTACGAAAAATAAATTTTATTTTGAATTCTTTTGTTATAATCGTTTTCTGCGTAATGGAAATTAAGAGCAAATCACTTTTTCAAGCATTTTAAAATTTCATGCTTCTTCCCTATTCAAGATTAATCTTATCCATCAAGATTACTTAAAGCAGTAGTAAAATGCCTCACTTCATTTATGATTTTCAAAAATTTTACATTCCAAGCTCATAGCATTTTCTCAACTATAGAATAGAAAGAATAAAAAAAATTACAAAATTGGAAAATACAGCAAAAATATTCCAAAAAAATTTTTAAAAATTACAAAATAAAAAAGATTAAAATGGGACCAGATAGCTACAAGGTCTCCGTCATTGGTCCTGGTAAAGCAAAAAGTGTTTAATATATAGGTTGAAAAATAATAAGAAATTGAATACCTCGCGAAGGGGATCACCTAGGATTTTCCGATTTGTATATTTTTTACCCTAGAGATATATTGAAAACATTATGTGAAACCGTTTTTGGATCCATTTCGGTCAAACCTGCAGCTTGAAGACCACTGTGTGAATACGCTTTGTGATAAAAAAAATATAAATTGTGTGTTAAAACTGAAAAACGCACTTTTTAGTAGACCATACCATATTATTATACAGGGTGATCTACCATTACATGCGGAAAATTTATCAGTAGGTTGTCTCCACCGAAAGGAGTTAAACAAATGAAAAATAAAAAAAAATATGACTAAAAATATTACCTTATTTTTTGTAGAACTGCCCCGCCAATGACGTTAACCAATCTGACGTAACTCGGTACAACCATATCGCTTCCCCTCTCCCTTTATCAGGCTTGGGATTGATAGCAAAGCTGGAGAGGGTAGAAGTGACTTTTTTGTTTTAATCAAATCACACTACAAAAATAGCAAAATACGTCGGAAAGACATTGACCCTATGCTAGTGAACTGTACAACAAGTAAATATAAGAGATATTTACTTAAACCCGTCGATAACACAAAAACACCAAACTTTGGCGGCACTTTGTACCGGCCGGTGTCCTGATCGTTCGACCGAAAGCAAAAAACGCGACACTTTGACCGCACGCGCCCGCTTAACTTTTTATGCAAATTAAGGAAATGTAAACATCTTCGAATATGTTCTTTCCCAAGTAAGTTCATTGCTCTATACTGACCACATACAAGTAACAGGAGCGTAACTTTGTCAGTTTTAATGCAAGTATAATTACTAAATTACCTCGGATCACTCTAAAATTTTACAGGGGCTTTCCCACATAGAAGACTAGTACACCATTTTATTTTCCGCACATCATGATAAGTCGCCCTGTATAGTCACCAGAACCAAAGCTGTGTGCAAAATTTCAGTTCGATCGGATAACGGGAAGTGGGTGAAATTTCAACTAAATTTGATACATACATAATACATACATCCATAGATACATACAGATTTCCAAGTATAATAAAACCATTGAATAATAAAAAATCCAGTAATTCGGCGAAGAGTATAATGTTACATCTAATTTTTATTTATCGAACTGAGATTCTTAACAAAAGGTCCTATCCAGTAATACATCGAAAATAACTGTTCTTTTCCTTAACAATGAAAAATAATTTCGGAACAATTTCCTTCCATAAATATTTATCAGCTCTCAATTTTTTAACGCACGCATCGATGGAATTCTAAACAGTCTTCAAGGGTACCACATCACGTCATCGCCATCTTTATTCCCGTTAATTTACAATATGACTAAATTAGATCGGTGGCTCATCTCCAACAATTTCACGGTAATCCGTACGAATTCCTTAAAAAACGCATGATTCAATAATGCGTGTTTACCTAATACTCTGCAGTTAGTTAGATAACTGAAACTACAGTATGATACATCCAGTGACGTAGCATCCTCGCTATTTTCGGCTCGACTTGCTGATATTTAACATGATCGCTTTTAAAATAAAACAAATTGGCACCTAGTTAACCATTCTAGAAGAAAAACTGTAAACATCCGTTATAGTACAATCAATAGGTATTTTTTCTTGCAAAAATAGCGTGTCAAGGAAGCGCTACGCTCGCCCAAATTTGAAAAGAAAGTCAGATAAAAAAAATTATAAGTTTATGAATGGCAATCAGGAACCTGGTAAGTGCGAAAAGACATTCGCCATCTTTGAAAAATGGTGCGAACGTCTTGCTTTTCACGATAATTGACGGCGTATCGTAGCTTCCTACCGCATGTACTAGTTACCCTTGTGATTCGATGAGTATCACAAATTTACGACTGGCAATCAGATACTTGGTAAGTATGAACCCCCCGCGTGCGAAAATATATTCTCCATCTTTGAAAAGTGTTGCGAAGGTATTGCCTTTCACGGTAATTGACGGCGTATCGGCTCTTTCTACCGCAAGTACTGCCTATGAACCTCCTCATTGCGAAAATACGTGCGCCATCTTTGAAAAGTGGTACAAGGGCCAGCTAGAGAGGGTTGAAACGCCTAAGCGCCTTGTTCCACTATAATTATTTATTTTCATTCTAATAAAGTTTGTTTTTTTCTGATTAGTTTCTCTTCTAGTTTTAATTATTCTCTCTTTAAGTACCCTCTCGTACATGTGACACACACACACACGAACACGCACGCGCGCACACAAGTTTCTAATTGAATTACACGGATAACCAGTACATGCGGTAGGAAGCTACGATACGCCGTCAATTATCGTGAAAGGCAAGACGTTCGCACCACTTCTCAAAGATGGAGAATGTCTTTTCGCACTCAGGAGGTTCATACTTACCAGGTTCCTGATTGCCATTCATAAATTTATTATTTTTTTATCTGTTTTTTTTCAAATTTGGGCGAGCGTAGCGCTTCCTTGTACCGCCCAAAATGAATGGGAGTCTGGATCCATGATTTTTGGGAGGTAAATTAAGGAATCAACAGATAGGAGGCATACGAAGTTCAGAAGCCTGGAAAACAATAAAATCAATGAGAACAAATAACAAACAAGGAACTAGTCTAAATGGTATAACAAATTCACAGTGGACACAACATTTTAAACACCTGTTGGAAGAGCGGAGACCACAGTATATGAGAGAAGATCAAGAACTGCTCAATGCTGACCGCATACATCTTGAGATAACACAAGTGCAAGAGGCAATAAAATCCACAAAAATAAAAAAATTCCCTGGACCTAGTGGAATATATCCCGAATTTATAAGATACGGACCATCGGAACTAACACAAATGTTAAAAAACCTATATGAAAGATGCCTAAATGGAGAAGAAACCCCAAAGGAATGGAGAACCTCTTATATTACAGCTATATATAAGAAGGGTCCTAAAGATGTTCCAAAAAATTACAGGGGTATAGCGGTGATACCAACAATAGGAAGAATATATTCACGAATTCTTAAAAACTTGATAGAAGAAGACATAAAGGATAAACAACCGGAAGAACAGTCAGGATTTAAGCGGGTAGATCGACAATTGATAATCTCTTCACACTGAAACTTGCCATTGAAAAACATACCCAACATAACAGAGAAACACATATAGCTCTAATAGACTTAGAGAAAGACTATGACAGT
This sequence comes from Rutpela maculata, assembly GCA_936432065.2. Classification (NCBI taxonomy): domain Eukaryota; kingdom Metazoa; phylum Arthropoda; class Insecta; order Coleoptera; family Cerambycidae; genus Rutpela; species Rutpela maculata. The sequence goes on from OW386289.2 coordinate 7,561,868, forward strand.
GTCCCCACATCACAACTATGGACAGAAATGCGAAACCTGGAAATAAACCAATCTCTAATCAATGCTACACGACTCTACTATAAAGATAATTTGGCCACCGTAAAAGCTGGTAACAACACGCATACAGAATATTTCCGAACATCGAAAGGTTGTTGTCTGTCTCCCACTCTATTTAAAATATATCTGGACCGATCCCTATAAGGGTGGATAAGAAAATGCGGAAATATGGTGGTCTTAACGTAGGAGACGACACATTTTACAGCCTCTTTTTTACAGATGACCAGGTAGTGATAGCGGAGGACGAAAGAAATCTGAGCTACATGACAAGAAAGCTAAAAGAAGAGTATAAACGAGCGGGACTTAAATAAATTTAAACAAGTGTGAATATTTAGCAGCCGGCTATGGCGAATGTAATGATCTGGAACTAGAAAACGGTGTGATTAGGGGAGTGCAATTGTACAAGTATTTAGGAGTAATCTTTAATAAACAGGAAAATAGCAATGATGAAGTGAGAGAAAGAATCAATAAAGGTAGGAAAGCTATTGGAGCGTTAAACTCAATACTGTGGGAAAAAAATATAAGGAAAGACAAGCTACGCATCTACAAAAGTATCGTACAAAGTGTAATTATGTATGGAGCGGAAGTGTAGGATTTAAACAAAGCAAACAAAAGAAAAATGTTGGCCACAGAAAGGGACTATTTAAGAAGTTGTAGGATATCCAGAACAGAAAGAATCAGAAATGAAATAATCAGGCAAAATTCTGGCATAGAAAAAGATATTATGATGAGGTCGAAAAGAAACAGTTGATATGGTTCGGACATACAAAAAGAATGGGGCAACATAGGTGGCCAAGAAAAATACTAGAATGGACTCCGCCAGAAAAAAGGAAGAGTGGAAGACCTAGAAGAAGTTGGAGGGGTGACGTGGATGATGCAATGAGATCAAGGAACTTAAACGAGGAAATGAGTCATGAAAGAAAACCGTGGAAACTTGGGACGGAGAGACGGCGACAGCGACAGCCGTAGATAGATAAAAATTAAGGAATCCCTCCAACCCCCGTGCGTAAACCTGTGACTTATTTGTGACTTTCTTTTTACTTTTACAAGTCATATTTCTTACACCTTTGGGGGCCTGCCGTACGCCCAAAAAGGGCTGGCATGATTATTTCTGTGCTCTACTGCCCCAAATTAACAACAATTCACATATTTTGGGAGTAAACCTATGCACCCAATTAGTGGTCGGCAGGCTCCTGGTCCAGTTGATGCTACGACGAAAATGGTAAAAACCATTGTTGTTCAGTACCAAATTCTTTAAAGTACTTGTATACTGATGAATGCATACTTGTATAGAGGTGGATTTAATAAATTAAAATGCAAGAGAGAGAGAGAGAGAGTAAAAAGAGTTGGCAACACTGTTTTAAATACGACTGTCATATACTAATCTGCTTGTCACTGTATTTTCAATTTTAGACTGGTGCCAATACCTTTTTGAAAAAAAAAATTAACAGGCAAGGACCAGTCGAAATATTTAGTTAAGGTTATAACTAAGGGAAAACAAAAATTAAACACGAGATAAAGTGAAATTGATAAATTATTTTAAATAAATTCATTATGCACATGTGCATCTTTCTCTTTGTACGCCACTGACGGCTTTATATAAACAAATAACATATACAAATAATATACCAATCGATAGAAAAAATAATGGTCTTTATTTTTTATATCTTGTAGAATTGATTGATTTATTGGGCCGTTTTAGAGGTATAGCCAAACATGTGTCGTTGTTGGAAGGCTCCTCCCCCTTTTTTTTGCTGTGGGGCCTTAAAAAAAAGAAAATAGCAAAAAGCAAATGGAGGGTCTTATGCAAAATTTCATACTCTATCGAATGGCGCCAAGATCATTCCTCTAGCTCCTACCGTTTTTGAGAAAAAAAATATATATATAGGCAGATACAGGCAGCCCCTTTGAGGGGGGGCAGGGGGAGCAGGCATGATTTCTCGAGGTGGGTCTGTTCGAAAATCTACTTATTTTGACTAGTTCTATTCATGGTTAAAAGGATTTGCTATTACTCAAAAGTAGAAATATTAAAACACCTAATTCACTAAGAAATGACTCGTTTTTTGATTATAATGACCTTTTGAGTAGGACATTTTTTGACGGCTTTGAGATTTTGAAACATCAGTATATCATCATTAATTTTATATCAAATTCAGCTTGTAACAACGAAACCCCCGCGGAAGTCGCAATAAGCGTATTAATACACTCTACTAATATAGACCATTTTAAAGTAGACACTTCAGGAGTTAAAATGAACCCAGATAAAGTATTTAAATCGAAAAAAAAAAAAACACCAACAAAGTTTTCCGTGGAAGATTTTGTTTTTTTTTTTCGAAAAATGTAAATATCTCGGAAGCTACTTGTTTCCCAGATTCCAAAAAAATATGCTTAATCAATGCAAAAAAAGTATATTTTCACAAAATTTCATGTAAATTGAATTATTTTTACGAGAAAAAAATTTAAAAACCGAGAAATCGGTTTTCCGCGATTTTCTCGGAAAATTTGAGGTTATGTTGAAAAATGCCTTATATGAGAGTTTTAGATTATTTTATTATCTACAACTTTTGTTTTGTTTTCTTAAAATGTTTTCTTAACCGCTTCTCAAGTCACCGAAGTAACTCCTTGAAAATCCAGAATGATTTTGTGTTAGGTAAAGAGAAACGAGGCCCTACAGCTTATAGTGGAGTCCGAACCACTTCTTGGGGATAATTTTATAATTAAAATTATTTCGCGATGAGCAGGGATTGAACCTGCTTCGCTAGGTACGCAAAAAAACACTTTCAACTCCCTAAACAACACTCCCATTTCACAATTTCACTTTATCTCGTGTTTAATTTTTGTTCTTTCTCTTAGGCATAACCTTAACTATATTTTCCGGCCGGTCCTTGCCTGTTAATAATTTTTTTTTTTTAGCCTTCAAAATCCGTTTTGGCATCAGGCTATTTAGATTAAGTTAGAAATAGATAATAACCTTTATTAATAATACAGCCATGTTTAAAAATGTTAAAACAACTAAAATATAAAGTTTATTAAAAAAGTGCTCTGAAAAACAATTAATTAGGTATTAGAAATAACAAATCCGATTCGAACCTTTGATAAGATCATGTTCGTGAAGAAAATCGGATGATTAACGTAAAGCAGCTTGGTAAAAATCTAAAATGTTTAGAATGCTCATTAATTATTTCTTTCGAAGACATAAAAAGTGAAAGACATTCAATTTGGAATGTTTTTTTGCAAAAATGGCACATTGGTTTCGGTTGTACAACGTACAAGAAAAGTGCATGAAGTAAACTAATAAAAACAAAATTATGCAACTCCAAAAACAAATAAAAAAATACAACACAATGATATTACTACAATTAATTTTATACTTTTTGAAAATTTCAATATTCGCGCGTGGCCTTCAAATATGCGGCGCTGCAAATCAATTTCAATAGCTGCCTTATTCATACTAATACCTAAAATTTATTAAACTTCTAATAAATTTTATACTAGAAGGACGATTTTTTGTTAATAAGCAACTACCTAATGTTATGCTAGTTTTTAAAGCATATTTTTAAAAAATGGTAAAGTGAAATTACTTAGAGAAGATAACATCCGCACAAACCGTATCGCTAGCGAGTGCCGATTGTCTAGGTCATGTTCGGTATTTATTATATATTTATAGTGAATATTCAACCGTTTCTATGAATAAAACAAATAAAATGAAATTTATTTTAATTGCGACTGTCCAATATTAGTAATAAACGAAAATAGTAAACTTAGTAATTTTAGTATGTTATCTTCTCTCAGTAATTTCACTCTAGTATTAAGAGCGAAAATTAACTTTAATCCAGGGAAATGAGGTTTTGGCCGGGACTGTGACTCATCCAGGCAGAGACCACGATTTTTAGGTAGTATGGGTGTCAATAAATGAAACCTGTATAAAATCTGCGGTCGATTTTCTGCATGTTTATTTACAGCCATTTTAATACAAAAAAATGGAAAAAACGTGTTTTTTCACACTTTTTCACCTGCCAGTAAAAAGTAAACTATCTTACAGATAAATCAAATGAATCGATATAATTTACATTTTTAAGATATTTTTCAAATGCAAAATTACCATACAATTTATGAAAAGTGCTCTTATTAATTTGCGTATTATTAATTATTAATAAATAATAAAACAAACCATTACTTCCTTCGTAGAAGTATACAACACGCGTGTGAATGTACATGTAGTGACAGCGTTTGTCATGTATAATGGTTTGTATGATACAGTAGAAACTTTCTATGGTTCAACTCATCTGCTCCAAAATAATAAGAGAGTAATAATTACCTGTAATTTGTTTAAACATTTTACAAAAAAATATTTTTATACATTATCAAAATTTTTGTATTATTCTTATTAAAAATTATAGGAAAGGTTTGTGTACAATTAAATATATAAATTACTGTTATATTAAGTTATAAACAATAGAATTTGTAAAGTGTGAAAAGAAACACATTGTTCGATATAAATAACGCTGTAATTTATAATAATACAGAATATTTGTCGATTCACATATAAATTTACTTAATAATATACCTATACACATAAGGTAAAATCAATCAACTCGTATTTTTTTTAGGATCGGCTCGTTATCATCAACATTAGAATGATCAAAGTTATCTAACATTAAATTAACATTCTCAATATCATCATCGTCGTCATTACAATTAATTTCACAATCACTTTCAAATTTTTTACACTAAAAGTTGAACTCTTCCCCTTTAAAATGGCGCTTGTTACGTTTCTTAATTATTATAAACAAAGGAGCTATGAATTTTTGAAAAAAAATTGCTAACTTTGCCCCAAATTGACCTAGGACCATCTTTTTTTTTCAAAATTCGTGTAAAAATATCAGCTTTTCAAATATCGAAAAACCGATGCTCTACAATCAATTGTTAAAAAATTATTCTATTTGTTTATAAGGTAAAAATCTGAGTTCTTTTGCAACGTCATTTTGCAGGTCTGAAAATTATTTTTTTCGATATCTAACAAAGCATTTTGGTAAATCAAGTCTTTCCCTTTCAGGTGGAGGCCGTAGAATCATTGTATTTTGATTTCTCTGGACGTGGTGGGGTTGCAAAAAAAAGGTCTCTGGGATAAATTAATGCAATTTTGTAAAAACTATTTGACGAATCGATTTGAAATTTTTACCAGATATTAAGCACTATGAGAGTCAACTATTTACGCAAGGACAAAACAGTAGATTGTTTTTTACACAAGATATTGTTTATTGAATACAATTCCGCATTTTGCAATTATCTTAGCAACAATTAACTATATCGACATTTAACAACCGCCTTTTTAAAGCTTTTTTAATTTCCTGCAAGGTGATTTATTTGATTTATCTGTAAGATAGTTTACTTTTTACTGGCAGGTGAAAGAGTGTGAAAAAACACATTTTTTCCATTTTTTTGCATTAAAATGGCTGTAAATAAACATATGCAGAAAATCGACCGCAGATTTTATATAGGTTTCATTTATTGACACCAATACTACCTAAAAATCGTGGTCTCTGCCTGGATGAGTCACAGTCCCGAACATGGTACTTTTTTTACTCATTTCCCTGGACTACTTAGCCTAGCGTGCATCTGAGCTCTACTATATCAAGTAAGGTATGTTTATCAAACCTTCCGAATCGATTACTCCGAAACTAAACGGACGCTTTTATTTTGATTGAAAATTCAAGTGTAAAATCACTTTATTAATACACCAAATTATATTTAAAACTGTTAAAGTTCATTTTAGTATACTTAATAGGATTATTTTCGTAGAATTAAACGTTTACAAGCTACAGCACGTCATAGTTTTCAAAAAATATGTAATTGCGAACTTATACAAAATACTCAGGAGATACCCCCGAACATATTAAAAAAGAAAAATTGACTCACGTTCTATTTGCATTACCAACACACTTTTTTTACCTATTTGATTGGACTATTATGCTAGATGCAATATTGGGCCGCAAGTAGGAAATTGAAGTTCATTAGAAAAGGTGAACGATGAACGAGGCAATAAAATTAGTGAAAAAGGAAGCATATTTTTGAATTTCGATTGTCAGACACTTACCCTAAAGCACCTGTGGATAAAACTTCGGTTTGAGCGGATAAAGTTTCGGCAATACTTTGCTCGGAATATAGCTTCACTGGGCTGTTGTATTGTTTGTTGACTAATTTCGGGCCTCCATTTATACCATTTACCTTGAAACAACAAACAATTTAATAGACAAGACAAGAGACAAGAGGATCTACCTAATTAATGGTAATAATGTTTTGAGCATTCCTCTATACATAGCAATACACTTCTGGCATAATTTCATGTAACTGATCCTTCATAACCAGATGATAGTACAGTAACTGGAGGTTTTAACTTTGGAATAATGTCGTATGAATTAGATTTCGTTCATTTTTGGCAACTTAATAGTAAATGCATCAAAGAAAAGTTTCTTTATTATGCGGGGACTTGCTAATTTATATTTATAGGGGGGGGGGGGGGGTGCCATCCCTTTTCAGGGAGTGGCAACTAAAAAAAAAACAGAAACATTGGAGCTGAAAAAGAAGTAAATTTTGAGAAGAAAATAAATAAATAAAATAAACTGAATAAATTGATAGTCTTTAAGTTACAACGACTAAAGAGATTGGGACTTTAGCTAGGAAAAAAAGTATTTCACACTGGGTTTTGTCAAATTACTCGAAAGGTATTACATTGAGCGAAAACATGCTAGAGATAAATAAAAAGCTACTAAATTGAAGATGAATTTCATTTTTTACTAATTTCTGTAGAGTTAATGGTTTCGGAGATCTGGAAGTATAAAAGTGGCGTCCGAACGTCTATAAGACGAAGTACATAGTTTGAATGTTAAATATCTTAGAAACTATAGCATTTACGGTAAAAATGCTGCAATCAAAATGAAAGTAATTAATTAGGCATTCAAATGATTTTTTGGTTATTTCTATAGCATAAAAAACTAAAAAGTTGACAGAAAAAATGCACTTTTTCAAAATTTTTAATAAAAACGTCGCCATTTTGTTAATGTAAGTAGTCAGTAATTAAAAAAATATATTCCCATATCCTGTTTTTCGTTAATATATAGTATGACCTAGATGCTCAATTTTTTCGTCCTTTTATAGCGCTTACTTCAGAAAAAAAATTCCATTTTAATCTGTAAAGGGATTTTGGAATAAACGTAATATTTTTGTTTCTCTACAAATATCTCCATAAATATTAGTTTTAGAGAAAATATGGCGGACATCAAAAATGAACCTTATAAACTGGGAATTAATTTGTTATTTTTTAACAATTCTAAGGAACAAAATTAAAGATAATTAATCAGTCTTTAAAATAATTTTTTGTTTGTTTCTACATCACAAAAAATAAGAAAGTTATGCCCGATACAATGTGCGTTTTCACATTTTTCACAAGAAGCTCGAGAATATTGTAACCCATGAAAATTGCAAATTAAAATCAAAGAACTTTGCGAACCAGCTGTTACCCCATACCATTTACTAGCATTTATGATCAGTCTAAAATATATGAATAATAGTCCCAACCCCAACAGCCAGCAGAAAGTGGGACAAATAATGTTAACTTCAGAAGAAAAACGTAAAGCACTATGTTGTGCAGAAGAAAATTTTTCTTTGGGATTTTTTCAACTCGTTTTGAAGTTTCTATTCCAAATCCCAGCCGTTTGTTGGCTCGTTAATGTCCAAACCCGCAGTAGAAGGACTGCAAAATGATTCTGCATGGTGGATTTGTCATTTCAAAGTCCACAATCCTGAAAAATGAATAATAAAACAAGAAGTTATGCAATTAACCACCGTTATTCCATCTTCACCTCGGTAGACATTTGGTCGACATTTGGCTTGATCCACAGCGACTTAAGAAATAAATTGGGGGTGGACAAGGCAGCGAAAATGACCTTTTTAATGAAACAATTGAATAGAAATTAGTGTTCTGAATATTTTTGTGGAATGTATTATCTACTGTACTCACTCACATTATATTTAGTATACATGCTGTTCTGTCTAGTAGAAATTAATTTTGTTTTCGATATTTCCACATTGCTTATTACCATTTATAATGAAGTTTTCATGACATTTATGGTTTATTAAAAAGATTTAATTAAATAAAATTTTAAAAATCAGAAAAATCTGATTTAAATTACCTCACGATTTTTTTTAATTAAAAAAAAAATCATGATGTTTTTCCACTCTGATCCGAACCATATGGAAGCTGAAGATGATACATTTTACTACAATAATAACCCACACAGAAAAATTATCATTACATATGAAATTATTCCGAAATTTTACATATTTTTTACCTCTAGGTACTGTACTATATACCGTTTATCGTTAATATATAGCAGGGATTCCCAACAAGATTTTTTCAAGGACCCCCTCATCGGTCGCTATACTGACCTTAAAAGCTTAAATTCTTCTTAAAAGGAAGATTATGTAGAATCTACCACTGCAAGTCAAGTAAAATACAAAACAATTGAATATCTCAGTGACATTTCGCGGACCCGGACCCCTAGGGGTCCGCGGACCACCTGTTGGGAATCCCTGATATATAGTATCACCTAGACGCTCACATTTTTTCGTCAACTTACAGCGCTTGCTTTAGAAAAAAAATTGCATTTTAAACTGTAAAGGGATTTTAGTTTTTGGTTTTCCTACAAATATTTCAATAAATATTAGTTTTAGCGAAAAAATGGTGGACATCAAAAATGAGAATGAATTTGTTTTTTTTATATATATTCGCGTAGGATTTATACTTTCGGTTAATTTTATAGTTTTTAGTATGAGGTATTTAGTTTAAATATTAAATATATTAGAAACTGTGACATTTCCATAAAACATTCTAAGAAACAAAATTAAAGATATACCTAATTAAATAGTCTTTTATTACATCACATTGTTACACAATATTGGCTAAAAATACATTAATTTAGTAAAATGATTTTTTGTTTATTTCTACATCACAAAAAATAAGGAAGTTAAGGCAGATGCAATTTGCGTTTTCTCTATTTCTTTTAACAAGATGTCGCCATTTTGTTATTGTAATTGCTCAGTAATTTTTTTTTTTTTCAAAAATGCTAATTACCTCCCAACTCCATGACTCGTAATTGGCATATTTTAAAAAATCGGTTAGGAATCGATGTGCGAACGCCAACATTATCATCATCATCATCAACGATGACTCAAAACATTTAAAAATTTCAGTCTTATAAGAAAGGGGGAGGGGCCTAAGTCCTGTTTTCGGCCCTTTTTATTTTTGGTCAAAAAATTTCGAAAAATTTTTTTATCATATATATTTAATATCTAATCTATTCCACCCCAAACAGAACTTCCCCCAACCCTCCCCCCTCCATGCATCCCCCTTAAATTATTTAAGAACCAGTTTGCATTAGTACACATATTTAGATGTTTTTGAACTTGAAAATCTTATTTCCTTTGAACAAACTGCACGCTAAGCTCCCCGAACTATTATACAACACCCCAACACCTACTCTCCCGAACCATTCCCACCATCATCATACTGCTACAGGCTTGAAAATGGTATAATGAAGACTTTTCTTATATATTTTTTTATCGGCAGAAAGATATAACCATGCGCCCGTTTTACTATACGTCTAAGTAATACATATGCTATAAACTCTAAATCAACAAACAAACTAAATTCTAACTTAAACCTCTCTACACAACAGAATGGTTCAGGAGAGAGGGTGTTGTGGGGGGGGGGGGGGGGTATAAAAACAACAATCTGCTGAACCGAGCTCCATTCATAAAAACGAAGAAACTGACGTAGAAAAGACCATTAAGGGACAAGAAACAGCTGCAAAAGTTCCTTTTGAGGAGGAAAAAATATCAAGACAACTTAGGCCTAGACATCCCAGTAATGTAAGTGTTAATGAATCCAACGACCAAGATGGTTTCCAACTGGTACACCAGAAGAAACGAAAGCCCCGAAGGGTCAACTCCATAAAACAACTAGGTACGGGAGAGATTTCAGAAGACGAAAAGAAGAATGGGTTCTGCGGCATCGAGAAAAAGGTCTGGATTTATCTTTACCGAGTACCAAGGCGTGTTAATACAGAACATATACAGAGCTATATCTCAAAGAAACCAGCATTCAAAGACGTGGATTTCGATGTAAAGGAACTCCCAACTAATGAGGTGAACCAAAATAAATGTTATGTGGTGAGTGCTCCCTTTGACAGGAAGGATGTACTCTACGACATGTCCTTTTGGCCTAAGGGCGTGGGCATCAAACGCTTCGACTTTCAAAAAGAACGAAATAAAAATCAAGGGCTCCCTTTTTTATAGACAACAGGGCGACATCTAGAAAGCAGACCACTGAGAAACATCAAGTAGGAAAATGTATATTTCGACTTATGCATATAAATATCCAGTGCTTTAGAAATAAAACCAATGAACTAGAAGCAGTTATTTGCGACGAGATCATACCTTTTCACGTTATATGTGTTAACGAACACTGGTTACACCGTAACGAGTTAGATTCCTTTAAAAATATTAGTAACTATCAATTAGCCAGTATATTTTGTAGAGCTGAATTTATTCATGGTGGAACCTTGATACTAGTCAAAAACGATTTAAATTATAAACCTCTATGTCATTTAAGTAATCTCTCGTCCGAAAAAGATTGTGAAATATCAGCCATAATGGTAGAAAATTTTGATATCATTGTTGTTAACATCTATCGGTCCCCAAATGGAAGTCTCATTAGATTCTTTGATATCCTGGAAAAGTTATTGAACAAAATAGATATAAAAAAAAAGGTAATACTCTGCGGTGACTTTAACATAAGATTTAATACATCCGACTCTGCTAATTTGACTTTAACAGATTTACTAAAAATATTCGGATTAGAACAAACAATCTTTGAAAATACCCGAGTAACAAATTGCATTGATAATATCTTTACAAACTTTTCAATAGACGATTACAACGCGTTTAACCATGAACCACTATTGTCGGATCACCTAAGTCAGATTTTGGAGGTACAGATAGAAGTTAATAAAAAATTGTATGAGCACGAGAAATTAATTAGACCTATTACAGAAACAGGTAAAAATAAATTTCATGGAATTATGTCTAGCTGCTCGTGGGAGTTCATCACCGACCATACTCTCAACATCAATGAAAAATTTCAAGTATTTTTAAATACTACTCTACAGGCCTACAATATCTCTTTTCCTGAAAGGTTAGTACGCTTTGAAAACATAAACTCGTCGAAAGTTGCATGGTATACAGACGATCTAAGGCAAATGCGAAATCATTTACAATTTCTAAATGAAGTTTGCAAACGGCACAATACTGAGCAAAATAAAAAAATTAGAAATGATTTCAAACTAACATATAAAAATGCTTTAAAAAATAAACGAATCCAGTCAAATGATAGCTACATAAAGAAATCTGGAAACCCGGCAAAAACTGTATGGGAAATAATAAACTCCTCGAGGAAACAAAAAATGTCGCAATCGGAATTAACTATTAAACCGAAAGATTTCAATAACTTTTTCGTCAGTGTTGCGGGACGGGTTACTGGTGGTCTCCCGCTACTAGATATTGATCCATTACAATATGTTAAACAGATAGACACACCTGAACCTTTTGCATTTCGCGAGGTCACGTACATTGAGGTAAGACACATTTTAAATTCTCTGAAAAATAGTAACAGTAAGGATATATACGGCTTAAATATAGCTCTAATCAAAACTATAAAAAACCATATTATAATTCCATTAACAAAATTAATTAATGAAAGCTTACGGACCGGAGTATTCCCAGATTTACTCAAGATCGCGTCGGTTATCCCAGTTTTCAAAAAAGGTGATCCAGAGGACATTAATAATTATAGACCGATTTCTCTTCTCCCTATTTTTGCAAAAATTTTCGAAAAAATTATGAAAATTCAGATCACTGAATATCTAGAGAAAAATAAAATATTATATAAATTCCAATTTGGTTTCCGTAAAAATCTATCTACAACAGATGCTATCATTAAGTTTACCGATTATACCTTAGACTGCTTTGAAAAAGGATATTATTCTGCCTCCTTGTTTTGTGACCTCAGCAAAGCATTTGATTGTGTATCTCATGTCTTGCTGATCCAGAAATTAAACAAATACAACTTTAACAGGACAAGTATCCAACTTATCAAATCCTATCTAGAAAATCGTATGCAATCAGTCAGATTAAATGGAATATCTTCTGAGGTGTTACATATAAATTCGGGAGTTCCACAGGGTTCAATTTTGGGCCCAGTTTTATTCCTGATTTATATTAATGATGTGCCAAATGCCTTCGAGAATGTCAATTGCATCTTTTATGCAGATGACTCGACTTTACAAATCTCTGACCCTAACTTAGAGAACTTAATATTAAAATGTGACAATGTATTATCTAATGCAAAAAAATGGTTTACACCTAATGCTCTTGCACTTAACGAAGAGAAAACTGTAAAACTTATTTCAAGTACTCGCGATTTGAGAAATGTACCAAATAACCCCACTTGTACAAAGTTTCTAGGTGTCCTTATTGATCCATGTTTACGATGGAATGACCATGTTGATTATCTTGCTGAACAACTATCTAAAGGTATATATGCTCTTAGACAATTGTCAAATACAGTTTCGTCGGATGTATTAAAAACTGCGTATTATGCATTATGTCACTCTCGACTATCTTATGCCATTCTCGCCTGGGGGCATTCTTCTGGTAGACATAGAATTTTTGGTCTCCAGAGGAGGGCAATCAGGATTGTGGGTGGTTTGGGATACCGGGATGACACCAAACAACTCTTTATTTCACTTAAAATACTCACCTTACCTAGCATTTACGCGTTACAATGTATTACACATGTCCATGATAACTTACCTACTTTTAACACCCATGCTGACTTCCATCACTATGAAACACGTCGTAGAGATAACATAAGAACTGAGTACACAAGGCTAACTAGAGGGCAGACTGGTGTTAATTACCATGGTATTAAATTATACAACTTATTAGATGACCGTATTAGAGTTTTACCTAAACAAAAATTTAGATCCACAATAAAAGGTTTTCTGTTAAAAAATGCATTCTTCTCAAATGAAGATATAGTGAGAGAAATTGTAAATTGTAATTTTACTTAAACTTATGTTCTGTGATATGACAAACACTATATTTTTTTTTCTGTTTGATTTTATATAGCTTTTTATTCCATTTATTACAATTTCGGCCATTTTTACATAATTTTAAATCTATTGTATTGTGTTTTACCTATTTGTAAGTGTAACTGTTTGACGTGTGTACAATTTTTTATAAATTTTTAACATGAATAAATCTATCTATCTATCTATCTATCTATCTATAAGAGAATAATTTGATTAATGGAGGGGGGATGGGTTGGAGGAAGTTCTGTTTGGGGTGGAATAGATTAGATATTAAATATATATGATAAAAAAAAATTTTCGAAATTTTTTGACCAAATATCGAACTATATCGAAGAAGGTGTTAAATAAAAGTTGTTTTGTTTTTCTTTTTCTTTTGACGTAAGGTTTTCGAAATAATTGAGAAACTGTTTTAAATAGTGATTTCCTCAGAGGAAAAAGTGATTTGAAATTACTTTTTGAAAAACCTGATGTTTGAGACTTAGACCAACTTACTTTGACAATACTTTGACAACTGATTACCGTAACAATCGTTATTGTAGTAAAACCTTCCGGTATAAACAAAACTTTATTGCATATTTATCATTGTGGTATAAACTATAAAGCCAGAATAATTAAATTTAAATGATTACTGCACCATTAAATCCGTTGCATATCCACGCCATAAAAGGGGTAAGAGATAATATGGCTACATAGTATTTGTTTTGAATAGAATAAAGAATAATTTATTGTACACCAAAGACAAAATTTTATGCGTCGAACGTGGGCTCATGGCGTTATTGCCATTGCCATTATCGCTCACATAACAATCGTAATTGATAACATCGTTGACGTATTTGTTTGGTCGATAGACGTGATGTTTTCATTTGTTGCTCGTTCATTATGTTTTTTCATTGGGAGCGTCGTGTTGATGCTATTCCTAAACGGGAATAACAATTCTAACCGTTCTGTTGACATTTTACTCGCGCCGATCTAACTACTCAGTGCTCACAGACTAAATATCTTTTGCAATGACACATGAACTCACGTTTCATATTTATGCGACAGACATTTTAGACGAAGTTTTACCAAAACTTAGAAAAATATTGTCTCTAAATTAGTAGAAATGTTGTATTTGATGTGCCAAAAAACGAAGTTAAAATCCTAGGGTCTCCGTCAGCCTGGTGTTTCGCGTGCAAGAACGACGTATATAAGTGTAGGTATTATGTCAGGTTTGAAAAATAAGGACTAAAAACAAAATAAAACGTATTACAAATTCAAGAATTATTATTTTTAAAAGCTTTTATTTAACTTGCAATGTTTGTATGTTTGTTTGTTTAGGTCAAATCTTGCAAGCTGAATTTCGACTAGTTCTAATTAAGCTAGAGCTTTGAAATTTGGCACACGTGTATAAGTCCGGTGATAATGCAATATAGTATAGCCATTATCGGTCTAAATCCAATATGGCGGACGTCCCAAGATGGCGGATCGCCTTTCTCTTCACAACACCCTTGATATAAGTATCAAATGAAGGTGTTTGACGAGTAAAATACGATAAACTATGTGATGTCATTCTAAATTCAATATAGTGTACGTCCCAAGATGGCGGATCGCCTTTTTCTTCACAACCCCCTTGATATGGTTATCAAATGAAAGGGTTTGGCGAGTAAAATACGATAAACTATGTGACGTCATTCTAAATTCAATATGGCGAACGCCCCAAGATGGCGGAGTATCTTTTACTTCACAACCCCCTAGATATCGGTATCAAATGAAAGGGTTTGGTGAGTAAAATACGATAAACTATGTAACGTCATTATAAATTCAATACGGCGGACGCCCCAAGATGGCGGAGTATCTTTTACTTCATAACCCCCTTGATATGGGTATCAAATGAAAGGGTTTGACGAGTAAAATACGATAAACCATGTGACGTCATTATAAATTCAATATGGCGGACGCCCCAAGATGGCGGAGTATCTTTTACTTCACAACCCCCTTGCCATCCTAAGGCGTCCGCCATATTGGATTTAGAATGACGTCACATAGTGTATCGTATTTCACTCGTCAAACACATGATAGGGTTTGACGAGTGAAATACGATACACTATGTGACGTCATTCTAAATCCAATATGGCGGACGCCTTAGGATGGCAAATTATCTTTTTCTTCACGACTCCCTCGCCATGGGTATCAAATGAAAGGGTTTTGTCTGTCTGTTTGTCTGTAAAATAAGTAGACTAAAAAGTAAAAAATAAAATTATATAAAAAAAATATTTTTAAGAAAAAGCTGTTATTTGAAAAAAACTACAAAAAAGTAAAAATAATTTTTTTAAAATTCATACACCTGGAAACCAAAAGCGTTGGGGGCGGTCAATTGAGCAAAGTAACTATACAATAGCGCTATATGACCGTTCCCAAAGCTTTTGGTTTCCAGGTGTATGAATTTAAAAAAAAATATGTTTACTTTTTAGTAGTTTTTTCAAATAAAAGTTTTTTCTTAAAAATATGTTTTTATATAATTTTATTGTTTATAATTTCTATGTACCAACGGTGTATTTATACAATTTTACAAAAAGTTGCCACAAACTATTAGATTTACAATCACGATCGCGTGACAAAAGTCAAACAAGCTAAAAACGTACTCTTCGCCAATTTACTGAGCTTTTTATATAATTGTTACACATTCCATAGGATACCCCGCAGTTTTCTTGTAAATAATGTTAGTTTTTAGATATCCTAAATTTTGTGATACTAACTTTGTTTGGAAAAAAATATATGAAAAAAATTTGAAAAAAAAACTTGTCTGGGATTTGAATACACGATCTTTGGATTGCAAGGCTCAAGCTCAATCTCAACAAGTATTTATTTATGTTTACAATACAGCAGTCCGCCATTCCAGAGTCCGGCCCGGAGCCAGTCAGACAACCACGGCGTACATCGCCGAGGTGGGTGTGAGGCTGGGCGGGACGGGTCTGGTTTGGCTATGACGATAATTAAAAAATAAGTTCAAACTCCTGCCTAATAGAAAAAAAAAGGTTTAAAATTAACAATATTGTGTAACGCAATACAGGGGTGCTTAAAAATAATTAAAAACTAGAAACCTCCGATTAAAGAACTTATATCTAGATACATAACAGGCTATCTTTTCACTATATACCTTGTTTGCTCCTAACATAGTCACACTATATGTCCATTAAAATGGATAGATGAACATCACATCCCATAGGCAACAGTGGCGTTGTGTGTGTAGAAAATGTGTAGAATGGTAAATATTTTCATTAAAATGAATTATTGCAATTCCTGCATTACCGGCTCTTTATATAACGTGATGTAGGCATACGATATTACAGTAAGATAAAACAGTAAGATAAATATGTATTGAAAGGATATTAAAATTTAATTGCTATTTACTTTATAACTGTAAACTGAACTTCATCATGTTACGACTATGGAACGATCGATTTTCTTCTTTTCTAAACTGCTTTCTGCAAACGGCACAGCACTACACTATTTATTTGCACAAAATATATTGTCACTAAACTGTGTAAATATGAATAGAGAATATTATTTAGGTATTAAGCAAATCACAACTTAAAATAAAATTACTTTTTCACCAGTTTTTGGTCGGAGAACACGAAAAACATTTATTGACATTAATGGCTGAACTGTCAACTGATATTATGATAATCGAACTGAAGCCGATCGTGCACGAGCGGCCGCGAATACGCCGATGGGCCAATCAGCAACTTATGGGAAGAAGTGCCTTAGAATGGGAGTCTTTCAGCGACAAATAAATCAATGCCATTATGTATCTAGATATAAGTTCTTTAATCGGAGCTAGAAACTTTAAAAACTAGCGATTTCACATACAACGCGAACACTTAGAAATTTTGCTTGTTGGCACGGGAACACAGAACTCAACGAAAAAAACCGTTCGAAACAATTCCACCCTGGTGGTCTTCCTGACGCCAGGAAAATGTCATGGATAGTTAAAGGTATGATGTTATGTGAAATATTTTAGTTTGTTAAGAATTGATTGGTCAAGACTGAATTAGAGACAAAAAGGAACAAAAGAACAAACAGGTAAAAACAGATAGCGGGGATAGAAAGGGGTTGGTTGTAGGAAAGTGTGGTTAGAGAGGTGTCGAAAGATAGACAACGCCTGGTATGGTAGGTAGTGTCGGATATCGAAAATCGCATTAAGCTGTCTGATTCGTGTTATGTTGCGGGTTAACGGACCATCGCCCAGTTTGAATTGGTAGAATTTTTGGGAGATTTCTTGGACATAGTCCGCTAGTGCCGGAATCAGAAATGAGGCGCATAAATTTATGTGCGAGAACTCGAAATTTTTTCATTGTCGTGGCCGGTATGCTGCATCACACCGGCGCCGCGTATGTGATGGATTGTAAGGCAAAACTTTAGCCACTGGACCATCATACATTACTACAAAAATTTAATGTCTGTACTATATATCTCTTTCGAGAAGCATATTTCAACGCATTAGATATATTATTATGAAATGTATGTTAGTAAAATGTATAAACAAAAAAATATATAACATAGAGATAACATTTAGCAAGATTTCTATTTAAGTACAAGTGACAAAAATTAAGAAAATAATTTTTTTAAATTAAGTGATTAATAACATTTTTATTTACTGATTGATTTTCAAAAACAATAGGGTTCTTCCTTTAGCTAACACAACACTTACTTTCCAAATTTCAATACAATCAGACTTTTCTTTCTTAGGTTACCGTGCTTACAAGAAACGCGACCGACGAACAGACGGACAGACAGATGGACATTTTGAAAGCTGTTTAGAATTTGTTACAACACAATTAATTGTATGAAATTTTTTTCTCTACGAGCGATATTTACGGTTTTACAAATTTGCCGATCAAATGCAATATATTCTTCGTTTTTGCGAAGAGTATCACCACGTTTATGCAGAGTTAAGCTAACGTTAAAACTATTAAGAACGGTCTTAATATTGAAGTTCTTGCGCGTAAACGCGCCTTAATATTACTTGGCTTAGTGTTGTTAATCCTTACTAAATGTGTTCATCTAACTAAGCAAAACCGAATTAAAGACTACACTGTAAAAGATGAAAGTAAATTTACCGTCATTGGGTGTAAAATTTCCATGTAATTTTCCCGCAAAGAGACAGGAAAATTCCATTTACCAGGGAGGATTACCCAAAATATAAGGTAAATGGAAATTTTCCATTTTCTTTGCGGGTAAAATTTCATTACAATTGGGGGTAATTTTACACGCAACGACAGTAAATTTACTATGGAAAGAAAATTCTGTCTGGATAAGGGGCAATTTTGTTGTAACAATTTTGTTACAACAAAATTGGGATAAGGGGCAATTTTGTTACAACAAAATTGCCTCTTATATAGACAGGATTTTCTTTCCTTAGTAAATTTACCGTCGTTGCGTGTAAAATTACCCCCAATTGTAATGAAATTTTACCCGCAAAGAGAGTAGAAAATTGTATTTTGGGTAATCCTCCCTGGTAAATGGAATTTTCCTGTCTCTTTGTGGGTAAAATTACATGGAAATTTTACAAGTAACGATGGTAAATTTACCCTCATTTTTTATAGTGTACGCGTTTAAACGCTTTAGCCGGCTTTAGTGTACGCTACGGCGTATGTCAGGTCTGCCACAACAGAAAACTTAACCTCTGATTGATTGATTGTAAACAATTTAAAATCAAATCAAAAATTCAACTAACAACCTTGGTAATGGACTGACACCTGGTGGATGAATCTATAATTAATCTTAATGCGCATAAACGCTTTTAAAAACTACTACTAACATCGACGTTAGAAGTGTTAACATCTTCACGTGGTATATAATAAGCATCTAGCGCGTCCATTTCCATGGCTACGAAACAAAAGTCATTTAAAGAACTCGTCGCCGTCAATTAATTAATAAGAAAGTATGTTTTCCAAATCAAAAATGAATCGTTTTGGGAAGATAGAATTTGTTAAAATTAATAAAGACAAAAAGTACGTAAGGAATTTGTTCATTTGGGAAATAGTCTTGACATATACCTCTCGAGCTCTAAATCGTATCACTCAAGCTGCGGGTAGCTATATTTTTTGTAAAATTTTGCTTTTAAGCAAATGTTCTCGACTTAATAATTTACACAAAAAAACCCTCGACCTTCGGTTTAAGGTGAATTATTAAGTCTCGAACATTTTTTAAGCAAAATTTTACAAAAAAAAAGCTACCCGCAGCTTATCCGATAAAATTCAGAGCACTCGGGATCTGTGATAATTATAAGTTTTTGAATCGTTAATGTTGACGTGACAGCTGGTTGGCAGCTGTCAACTCTCAAAATCGTCAATTTACCATTAGATTAGAATTGATAGATTTCAGAAACATATATCCGGACTCCTTTCCAAGTTTTACAAAAAAATTAAGGCACAAAAAATAGTTATCAGAGTGATTTTTGATCGTTTGGCCACATTGGGCACCATATTGGATTTGTTATTTTAAATTTAGAAAATATTTGTACTAAAATTACTTATAATGGGTGTCTCAACAAGAGCGCCGGATTTAATGTTAAAAAAAACACGTGACGGGGAATAGTTGCGATTATACATGAAACACGACATCCGGCAAATGGCCACCATGGGACCTCTGGCACACGGTCATTCTCTTCATAAAGTTCTGGAAGACTTTTTCGCATACCTGTGGCGTTATTTCCGCAACAACGCGCTGTATCTCTTCATTAAGGCGTTCAATAGTTTGTGGCTTTTTCTGATACACCTTGTCTTTCAGATAACCCCAAAGAAAGTAGTCCATCGGCGTTAAATCGCACGACCTTGGTGGCCAATGTTGATCGCCAAACCGAGAAATGATACGGTGTGGAAACCTGGTCCGCAGTAACGCCATTGTTTCGAGAGCTGTGTGGCAGGTCGCACCGTCTTTTTGGAAAAACATATCATCCACATCAATTCGATCCAATTCGGGCCACAAAAACTCGGTTAACATTTCGCGATACCCCACACCATTAACAGTTAGAGCATTTCCAGCCGCATTTTGGAAGAAATACGGTCCAATCATTCCGTCAGCCATAAATGCGCACCAAACACGCGCGTACTCGCGTTGGATGCATTGGTTCCTCCAGTATTACACGAGGATTTTCAGCATCCCAAATTGGACAGTTCTGCTTATTTACATACCCGTTTATTTGAAAATGTGCCTCATCGGAGAAAATGATTTTCTTACAGAAATCCGCATCAATTTCGTAGTGCTCCAGCACCCAATCAACGAATCCACGTCGCTGCGCATGGTCCCTTGGCTTGATTTTTTGCGTCAATTGAATGTTATATGCGTGCAAATGAAGATCTTTTGTTAAAATTCGTTGTAGAGTGGGTCTAGTAATGTTCAATTCTTGACTACGATGCCGAATGGAAGTGTCTGGATTCTCGGCCACACTTTCCCTCACTGCGGCTATGTTTTAGAGCGACCGACAAGGACGGCGACGCACAGTGGTCTTCTCATCCATCAACGTGAATTTTGTCTCAAATTTGTTAATTAAACGGCGAACTGTCGACTCATTTGGTGCATTGTTGCGACCGAAAATTGCACGTAATCTGCGAACTGTTTCTGCAAAACTTTCACCACATTTGTAGTGAGTTTTCACAATAATTAAACGTTGCTCGTTTGAATAGTGCTGCATGACTTCTAATCGTGTGGTTTGTACATGACAACTGTCAACAAATGAACACGGAACTAATCGCACAAACCAAATGGCGGCAAATTCAAATCCGGCGCTCTTGTTGAGACACCCGTTATATGAATGTATATATCCAAACACAACATTTTAACACAAATTGGATATTATTTTTACTGAACTCCAAACTTAGGCAATGATTTTATTGAATTATTCACCTTTTTCCCTTATTCTGACCGAAATTTTGAAGATGCAATTTTGAAAAACAAAATTTAGGCAGTAAAACTGAATTTTCCAAACACATTATAAATTTTGTTAATTCTCATCAAAAATTGGCGATCGACGCCTAATTTTTATAAAAGGCATCGCTGTGCGTCGGCTTAATGAAGTCATCCAAAGTGATGGCTCTATGATAAAATATTAAGGTGGCAATATTTCAGTTTAATTGTTAATTAAAATGTTAATGATATTTGGGAATAAAAATATTTAAACACTGCTATTTATTCAATAGGGTGTTTCAACTAATTTTAACCTCCCATAACTTTGATCCTTTCTCGATTCTAGGGCACAATATTTTTGTGTTGTATTGCAAATATGCTGAAACAATGGGTTATGAACAGATTAGGGTTAAAAGTGCTGATAGTGACATCTTTTGGATTCTGCTAGCTCATTCCAATAAAATTAAATGTCAATTACTCTTTGATACCGGATTTGGCAATAAAAAATGGCTTATTAACATATACGCATTAGCAGAAGAATATAGTGAAACTTTTTTAAAACTCAGAAGAGCACACTTAAATAAAATCAATTCGTTATGTAATTCTGCGTAGTAGTATACATACCATGGGAAATTTTTGATATACTTATAGACACGTACCAATAGTCAAGGAACCCAATATTATAAGACTGCACAACAAATTTGTATAAACATACTCCAACAACAAACTGAATGTTGAAAGTCAATGCTTCTTCTATGCAACCTTCTAGCATTGAAAACGCGGGGCGTAAACAATCCACATCTTTTATTAATGATGTTGAATTATCATATTATTGATATGTATATTAATTTTAAGTGGCAGAGTTTTTTAAATTTTTGAATCTTGTCCTCCTAATATTAAAAGATTGACCACTGCGTGACGCATTCTGCAGCAACTGCCAATATGATTAAAAAATGTTTAAAAAATTACAAAAAAATGAACACACTACGAGATTACGTAAGTAAGAACAGCGCTAAAGTAATTTTCTTAACACTACATTCCTAACACTACTCAAATTATTTTTTCCACCTCACACTTATATAACTATTCGCACAGTCTAAAAATCAAACAAGAAAAAAACTCACCTGTGGACTAAATGGCTTGGCAGCTAAGTTATGGCCAGTTCCGATAGCGCCGATATTTTCTGTCCTTTGTGCGGCCAACGAGGTCCTTGTAACCGGACTGATGTTGTTGATGACAGGAGACGGTGTTGGGAATGATCCTGTGGGTACAACTGAAGGTTTCCATGTTGAACCTCCTCTAAAAATTGAAAGGGTAAAGTTGGCATTAAAAATAAACAGAGACTGGTCATCATGTGGGCAAAGGATCAATAATTCTAATCAAGGTTGCGAGCCGAGAGTATTTGTTTATCAAATGATTCTTTACTTGTCTACGCGATGTAGTTGTTAAATGCGAAGTCGTTTATTTGAAAGTGGGTGGGTGTGTACAGTGTAGGGCTGCAGGATTAATTAACAATCAAAATGTAGAGTCAACTGAGATTGTGAATTTCGATCAATACACTTTATTGAATATGAGTTAATTCAAAAACAGATTTTGGAAAATAAGATCTCTTCTCTTATTCTTAGTTTTCTTATTCCCTATTTTCTCTCTACTTATTGTCTGCGATAATGATACTTTGACAACTCTACTGGAAGTCACAAAATTATATCAATTACCTAATTTTTTTGTCTATAAGTATGGAGGCATTGTTGATATACTGCGTCAAAACTGAATTCTCACAGCACTTCAACAGAGGTATGCGTGGTGCAGGCTTCTTTCAGAAAAATGGTATTTTCTAAGAAAACACACACATACTTAATCGCCGCAGGACACATCTGGACTGAAAATAAACTCCAAAAAGAGATTAATAATGGAGCGAGACCCGTCAACAAAAGAACAATGAACACATTGCAGTACCTAGGAACGGACATGACGAACCAACTGGAACGGAGAGAAACGATAAAGGAGATAATCAAAATGGCATTCAGAGTCACAAGGGCAATCATTCCGCTTACTGAGAAAAATAAACTATCATGGGACCTTACCAAACTTATGTACATAGTCGTCAAACGGCCAACGATGACATATGGAGTCAAAAAACGCGGCAACAGCAAAAGCCAACAGAAGAAGCTTTTGAGAAGAGCAGAAAGGGACATCGTCCAAGTACTTGCAGAAACAGACGAAAACAACTACATAAAACATCAACACTATTAGGAGGAAAGACAATTAAAAAAAGGATAGAAATATACGCAATGAAGTACTGGGGACATACCCAAGGAAGGGACCCAACACATCTACTGAAGAAAGCGCAAATGCCAAACATCAACAAACTAAAAATAGGGAGATCATGCTACAGCGGAGAACAACAACTGAGAGGATCAGGATAAAAAATGAACACCACCAAGAAATCGTAACGATATATCGCCACAATCGGAAACCGAGGAACCAGAAGACTCGGAAAAAGAAAATTCGAAGAAGCAGAAACACAAAATGAGGATCATAAACACTCCATATTACGACACAACTCGGCAACATATTTCACAAGAAGACTCAGAAGAGGCAGAAGAAGTTCAAAAACACGAAAAGGGAGCCTCAACGCTCCCTCACGACATAATGCGGCAATGCATATCACAAATACCTACACCTCCCATCCCACATTCCTTTACCATGCGCCATGTGACTCTCGCTGCTGACAACAAGCATGACCTTAGTTCAACCCAGCGTGGACGTAGTAGGCCCAGCTGAATAACCCTGGGAGTGGCAGCAATACCTACCACACGCTGGTAAATCAATCAATCAAGTATTGTTTGTTATTGTTTGTTATATTTACCATATACTGTATGTGTAAATTTTGTTAATCCCTATTCATAAACTGTATAGTTAGTTTCTTGGGAATAAAGTTATTATTATTATTATTAAAATACAGGGTGTCCAAAATCAGCGGAGGAACTCGTAATGACAGATTATTTACAACATTGTGAGACAAAAATCTTAATACAATTATGTCGAGTCTCGAACCGTTTTCGAGCTAGACTCTTCTGAAGTTTCTGTATATGTAGGCGCTGTAAACAAAATGAATTATGACAACCGTACTGAATTTATTAGTAATATCTGTCAGTTACGTACATTTTCTATTATTAAGTTTCTTAATATCAAAATGAATTACGCTTCAGAATAATATTGCAAAATGATAATAATTCATGGTGATTGTGAACGTAATTCTGAAGCTGCTGCGCGAGAATATGCGCCTTGGTTTCCAGAAAGAAGACATCCGAATGGAAATGTTTTTTTAGGACTGATAAATCGTGCAAGAAACACAGGTACTTTGGTCCCTTCGTATAAAAATGTAGCTGGTCACCCACGAAAGGCACGAAGATACTGTGATTCATGCAACTGAAGTAGAACCAACGGATTATGTACGAAACGTAGCGCGAATGTTGGATATTTCAAGAAGCTCAACACAAAAAATTTTGAAGGACGACAGATATCATGCCTATCATCATACGCATGTACAAAATCTTATGTCGCAAGATTACCAGGCCCGTATTGATTTCTGCACTTGGATTTTAGAACAGGAACGAATGGATCCAAATTTTTTGCTTAAGATACTTTTCACCGATGAATCCAATTTCTCGCGTGAAGGAATCTTTAATACACACAACTGCCATATTTGGACCAATGAGAATCCACATGCTTTCAGACCCAGAAGTTTTCAAAATAGGTTCAGTGTACATTTACGGGCGGGTATTTTTGGAAATTTTTTGGTAAGTAAATGATTTAAAAAAAAAAAGGGAGGCAATGTTAAAATTGTTTCTACAGATTGGACCCTTTGAACTTCCTGCTCGCTTGAACTGACAAACCTACGGGACGTGCCATTATTACAACGTCGTGACATGTGGTTTGCTGCACCACATTATGCATTGCTCGTATGAGGAATATTATACAGAACGTGTCCAAATAAGTGTATAAGACGTGGTGGCCCTATAAACTAGCCTGCTCGATCGCCTGACAAACCCATTGGATTACTTTCTTTGGGGTCATTTAAAATAATATGCAGTAGGGAAGTTATTCACACCCTAGACGACCTGTGCAAAATTTAAGGAGACGAGTATGTCTTTGTTTGCGAATGGAAGACAGCCATTTTGAACATTTCAATAGCTCAATAGCTCCAGTCAATGTACTATCAAAGAAATGTGGCCTCTGTGAATTATTGGAGAACATGGAGAACTCGAACTATCGAAGTCCGACGCACTAATATAACAATATATAGTCGAGTCAATGAAGCCTAAAAATCGTCAAAACCTCTTAATTCTCAGCAACAGCTCCGATTTTGATCATTCTTTTTTTTTAAATGTGTCTTTTTTAATATTATTCAAAATTGGGAACATCCCAAGTGGCGCAAATAATTATTTATATTGTTTAACAATAATAACAATATTTACAAAAAAATATATTTAAAAATTTTTTTTCGCGGTATTTATAAAACACTGAGTTGTTTTTATTGATAATTTAAGTTCAATAATGTTTCTCACAGTCGGGGTTGATAATTATTTATATTGTTTAAACAATATAAACAACTTTTATAGGAAAAATCTATTTTTTTATGTTTTTTTTCCCGATATTCATGAAAAAGTTAATTTAGTCCAGTGTTGGAAGGTTTCTCGCTCAGAATTCTTTCGGATAAAACTGATTGACGTGAAATTTGGACTGTAACTAGGGAATGGCTCAACGAACCAAAGTTATATAGTGCCGATGTGTGCTTTTACCCCTTCTCCGGGGGGTGGAAATTATTATGTTCAAAGTAACTGCAGAAATCGATAGAGGAATGAATCCTAAGCAATAAATGTTCTATGCAATTTTTTCGGTGAGTCAATACTTCTTGAGTTATTCTTGATTGAAAATGTTGATTTTTCATCTAAAAAATGCATGTTTTAAAACGATTTTTCACTAATAACTTTCCGTTTTACCAAAATGAATTAAGTATTGTGAAAAAACGAAAATTTTTAAAGAAATTTCAAAAATCATTTCAAATTTGGATCAAACTTTTTTTCAAATATAGGCATCCTAAACCGGTCAAACTTCTAGAACATATTGTTAGTACTTAAACAAAGTAAATTGTAAATGGATTACGTTCAATTTCAATTCTTGCGGTGAAGCCATTAGTTTCATTGCTGATTTTTTCTCCGTAAAAAAGAGACAACCATTTTATTTTCATAACTCCGTTAGTTGTTATGCTAATGACTTTTACCCATTTTAAAGGTCTTTTCAAGTACTTTTAAAAATGTCTTATATGTTTTCCTTCAAAAATTTTTCGTTTTTCCATTATTTAATGTTGAAAGGATCGAATTCAGTTCTCGGTGAACAAAAAGTCACCTTCAACGAGCCATAACTCGGTTCGCAATGCATCTACAGAAATTTAAATAAAAATCAATCGATTTGTTATTTTATAGGCTTTATTTCTGCTTATAATAAAGTTTTTGGTAAAACTTAAAGTTTTCGAGTTATTAGTGAAAAATCGTTCTAAAACATGCATTTTTAGATGAAAAATCAACATTTTCAATCAGGAATACCTCAAAAAGTATCGACTCATGGAAAAAACTTCATAGAACATTTTATACTTAGAATGTATTCCTCTATCGACGTCTGCGGTTATTTTGAATGTAATAATTTCCACCCCGAGAAGGGGTGGCACTCACCCCCGGGTATTTGCGCCACTTGGGATGTTTCTGATTTTGAATAGTATTAAAATACACACATTAAAAAAATGATCAAAATCGGAGCTGTTGCTGAGAATTAAGAAGTGCAAACCTTCATTGATTCGACTACTAATTAGGGATTGCAATATCGGTTAACCGGTTAACCGGTTATTAAGACAAAAAACACATGATGATAATTACCGGTTATTTTAATTTTTTACCGGTTATTTCGGTAAATTCTAAACTTACGATATGTCACGTATTCAACGTTTCTATTTATGTCAGTGACTAGTATTCACTAAATACAGAGAGACTGTCCCAACACTGAGCATTTTTAACAATAAATAAATAATATTATAAAAAGTAAAACCCAGACACCAAGCTCTAAGAAATACAAGAGAGACATTGACAATATCGTGCGATAGGAAATTGAATATTTCACTGCCGCAAATACATTTAGAAGTATGTTATTACCAATTCTTTTTAACTTATGGACTCACCAATATCGATTGAGGAAGGACATCTTCAGCTGGTGGTATTCTATGCACAAATATCAGACGACTAACAGATACAGCTTTGAAAAACTAACCCTTTAACAGGCCGTTTTTAAAAAATATTGTATTTTTAGATTAGGTATTCAGTAAATGCCCTATTTGAGTTTATGTTTATAATTTTTGTTATTTAAGTTGATATTTTTGTTATTTACAGAATAATTATTTATTTAAATTTATTTCATTTATATTTTTTCCTTTTGATAAAAAACCTTTGGCTTGTTAATTATATTAAATATACGTATATAATAGTATATTATTCAACGAATATATAATGATGGCTATTATTCACGAGGGTGAAGTTTAAGACACGAGCCGTAGGCGAATGTCGTAAATCACCAGAGTAGCCATTATATGCGAATACTATACTTTGTCCACGACTATTAGATATTTTTGTTAAATTGTTTACTGAAGAAATTAATTAATGAATTATTTATATTATTCTTTTTGAGTAATATGTAAAATTATTGTAAATAACGTTGACGTTTAAATTTAATTTGACACATAACGGCCTACTCAATCAAATTTAAAAACGAAATTGTATGATAAAAGAGGGTTTGTTTCTGAAACGCTAAATAGTTATCTATTCATAAATTTGATAATAACAGTAAAATTGTTCACACAATTGTAGCTATGACAGTTAACGAATAATTATATTTAAGGTTTCAGAAACTAGCCTTAAATTCTATTAAAAAGTTGCGAGATTGCACTCGAATTGAAAAAATACCTGCCAGTGACTTCTTATAAACAACTGACTGTCCTTATTATTCACTAGTGAATACTGAAATCATTATTCACTGCAGGGAATAATGGATAGCATTATCCTTGAGGAAACACATACATAATGAGTACATTATTTAATAGTCGTGGGCAAAAAATTTTTGTCAAATTTAGATAATTTTGTACATGGAAAAAGATAATTGCCATTTTCGCCACCCTAATCATTCATTCTAAAAATTACCGGTAAATACCGGTTAACCGGTTATTTCCATTTTTATTTACCGATTTACCGGTTATTAAAACTTTCGGTAAATTGCAATCCCTACTACTAATACAGTCTGCAGAGCAAAAAAGATAAGATTACTCGTGAATAATTCCTAGTAGGAATTGTTTTCTTTTATAATGTAGGAAGGGTAGCCACAATCATTAATTAAAAAAAAATATGACGTCATTAATGATTGTGGCACCCTCTAAATATAAAAAAAAATGACATCGATTGTACTGACCTTTTGAGGGAACATACGAAATTTCTCAATTTCCAGGTCATCCAGTCAAAGGCGAGTAATGCCGCGATTCTAATCAATAAGTATCTCCTAACAGATACATTTTAAGCTATTGGGTGTCTCTTTTAAACAGATCGTAATATTTTCAAAATTTGGCGGAGGCGCCAGCACTACCCATACCCATATATAGACTATCCTACTACTACCCTCTATATGAAATTGCTATATAATAGAAACCATTC
Source organism: Rutpela maculata (assembly GCA_936432065.2). NCBI lineage: Eukaryota > Metazoa > Arthropoda > Insecta > Coleoptera > Cerambycidae > Rutpela > Rutpela maculata. The sequence continues at coordinate 7,590,774 of OW386289.2, forward strand.
TAGATGATATACTAAAGAAGAGATATAAAAGAACATGCAAACAAATTTACAAACTGAGAACCTTTCTTTTAAGTCGGTTCAGGGCCGGGCCCAAGGGGGGGTAGGGGTGGAGCCTCCCCCCCCCAAAGTTCGGGCAGTTGGTTCCAAGCACGGTTGGCATTGGCGAAATCTAACTAATCATCACATACAAATATATAATCTGAATTTTACACTAACTCCCACAATCGCGAAATTAACACAATAATTATTATTAAGGATTGACAACTGTAAATATTTTATTTTATCAGTAGTGTGTTTTCCATTGAAGCTAGGGAAGCAAAGCTTCCCTTACACGACATGGAATCCCTATTTTTAATATTAATTTATTATACATAAATTCATTTACTATAAATACTACAACTAGCAATGATTTTTAAATAGAATCTATATGTTTCTACTACTGATCTAATATAATATTATCAGATCTACATACCTATTAGTTTTGTTTGGTAGTGTGATATTAGACAGCAAAGTCTAACTTGGTATTTACGGAACTTTTTCCTGTTTCCACCTATTGTAATAATTTTTTATTGTATTGACGACTTTGGTCAATCATTTCGACGTGTCCCACGCCATGTTACTGTATGGTCTTTTGGACAATAAAGTTTATTATTATTATTATTCTTTTTCTTTACTTTATTTAGGCTAATTTTTGTTTTCATTTTTAATATGATCAAAGACATATTTTTGTTTAACAGTTCTTATTTTTTTATTTTATTAAACCAAGGATTTCTTTAATTTCTTTTAAGTAATAAGTATTAGGTTTAGGTACATGATGATCCAACAATGATTGAACAAGGCCATTTTTCAAACGATACAAATGTTTATGTCGAAAACCAAAAAAGCCATTCGATATATTTTTTTCAGCAGAAACCAAAAATTATCATAAACGAAAACAAATAAATTGAAAACAAAAGATTTATGACACAAAAATACAGGGTTCGGGCTCATATGGAAAACCTGAAGAGTGTGGAAAATTCAGGGAATTTTAAAAATCCTAAGAAAATCATGGAAATCTCAGTGAATTTTAAATATTTTGCAAAAATCATGGAATTTTGAGTCACAATATGAAAAACAATAAACCATATATGAGTTCCTACTGTTATTATACTCTTCGCAAATACGAAAACGAACAGTATATTGCATTTGATCGGCACATTTCTAAAACTGTAAATATCGCCCGCAGACAAAAAATTTTCATACCATTGTGTTAGTGAACGAATTCTGAACAACTTTCAAAATGTCCGTCTGTCCGTCCGTCCGTCACGTTTCTTGTAAGCACGATAACTCAAGAAAGAAAAATCCGATTGTACTGAAATTTGGACAGTAAAAGTTAGTGCTAGCTATCTGTTGTTTTTGAACAAAATCGATCAGTAAAAAAAATGTTATTAATGATTAAAATTTGAATTTTTTTTTAATTTTTATATTTTTGTAATTGAATAGAAATCTGGTGAAATGATATTTTATTTTAGTATTTAAATATTTATATATTTTACAAATATACGTTTCATAATGTAATATACAACCGTGGAAATATGATTTTAGCTCGTCTCTTATAATGTAAAAATTTACGTTTTTTTACGTGTTAAGAGGTGGTGTAGTTCTTACGCTTTTGACTCGGAATCCAAGGGTCCCGGGTTCGAAACCCAAATGAGGTACGGTATAGTTTTTTTTAATTTTTCCTTTATTTTACATTGAATCTTTTACCAACTAAGTTAGTACTATAAAATTAAAAATGTCTAAAGCTGACATTATTTACAAACAACTGCGAAGAGTATCCTACAGAATGTGTAACAATTATATAAAAAGTTCAGTGAACAGACGAAGAGTACGTTTTAAGCTTAAATTATTTTTAAATTGCAGACTTCTATTATATTCGCTGACGATTTTATGAAACAAATTATTTTTTTTTATATAAAATCGAAAATTAAAGTAAAAATCACCTTTACCATATTAATAATTATTATTATTTGTCATTGAAAAACATTTTTTTTGTCATGGAAAGCCTGTAAAATTCAGAGATTTTTTTCAACTATGTGAATTCTGAACCATGAAATAGCATATTTTATATTCGTTTTTTTATTATAACTTTTGGATTCGGCGGAAAAAATACATCAAATGGTAATTTTAGTTTTTGTTATAAACGTTTCTATCGCCGGAAAAATGTCCTTGTTCCGTCTTTGGTTGGTGCACCCTGTACATTGTACATAGTAAATTTGAATTCGATTTAAATTTTTTAGTTTGAGTACCTTTTCCCATACTTACAAAGTTTTTATTTTATTGAAATTATGCAATGTAAGGTATATGAGTTGGCTTTTTTTTCATCTTCTACCCCCCCAAAGTAGTAGGCTTCGGTACGGCCTTGAGTCGGTTTAAAGATATATAATAGTATATTATAGTGAGTTGTATACTATACTTCATATTACATTTAAGAGGGGCCGGACGAAAAGAAAGCAACCGAGGTCGTTTTGGAGTAGTACCTATTCAGTCATCTAGTTGTGTGAAAGCATTTGGGCTAGCATCTTTTAGAAGACCACGTGGTGATTAAGTATTTTACGAGGTATTTTAATTAAAAAATATAACAAAAAAAATGTACCAATTTATGCAGTAATTGTCATGAAAACTGCTCAAATAAAGATAAAGAAATATTTGAAAACGTAAGTGATTCAGAAGAGATTATTGATGAAGAGCCAGTAAAGAGTCTTGATATTGAAATTGAAGAGCTCGAAGACGTCGGTTATCTCGAAGATTCTTCGAAATTTGAAAGTTTTATTGATGAAGAAATACAACCACAATTCAAAAGATCTAACGTTCATTAGAATTTTATTATTTTTCATAAATTTTTTATTTTTATTAAAAAAATGACAAAACAATATTTTTCTGAAGACGAAACGAGTCAAAATTTGTAAAAAAAAATCAATAAATTAATTGTTCTACTTAATAATTATGTACCTATTCAAATTATTTTATTCAAATATACCTAAAACAGATTACTCATCGTTATACTATTTTTATTTAGTGAAAAAATAGTAAAATATACGTTAACAAAGATGCACACTGTACGGTACGGTGCATTGCCATGAAAAACTTAAGTTTCAGAATGTTTTCCTCACTTTCTTCAATTAAATTCATTCAACTTTAGTAATATTACATTAAAGTAAATTCTGTCGTGGAAATTTAATCTATTATTTACATGAGTAATAAAAAAATATTGAAAATAATTTGTAATATTGAAAAATTCGTGATCCGAAGAGTAATTTGTTTGGTTTTCTCAATTTTAAACGGCTTCATGAAAAATAAACCATGAACTATATATAGACCATTTTAAAGTAGATATTTCAACGGTTAAAATGAGCCCAGATAGAATATTTGAATTGAAAAAAAACACCAATAAAGCATACTTTCACAAAATTTCATGTAAATTGAATTATTTTTACGAGAAAAAAATAAAAAACCGAAAAATCGTTTTCCGCCATTTTCTCGGAAAATTTGAGGTTATGTTGAAAAATGCCTTATATGAAAGTTTTAGATTTTTTTATTATCTACAACTTTCGTGAAGGACATGTTCCGCTAGTAGGTCACGTTTCGCTGAAAATCACAAAAAAACACTTTCAACCCCTAAACAGCACCCCCATTTCACAATTTCACTTTATCTCGTGTTTAATTTTTGTTTTTCTCCTAGTTATAATTTTGACTAATTTTTTCGGCTGGTCCTTGCCTGTCAATAATTTTTTTTAAAAGGCATTGGCACCAGCCAGCCTAATAGTTTTAGATGTGGCTACGTTAATTTTTACTACTTATTAAAATTTGCTCTGTTACCTTTGAAGCGTGATTTCGAAGGCGGGTCCAGCTCTAACTACCACATCTTGAGCATCCTTGTGTCTTAAATTAAATACGTCTGTGCTATTGATTTTGATTACGGAATCTCCAGCGATGAGACCAGCTCTCTCTGCAGGCGAACCAACATTAACCTGAAAGAAGGAAACAAACGTAAAATGCCAAGTTTGAATACTCAAATATAAAATACATGTCTACTAGAGGTAAGTTAGAGATAGGAAGTATAAAACGTTGGTGTTGCGTAGGGTATAATAGTATCTTGCTTATAAATCATTTAAGTGTGTATATTTACACATATTTTTTTAATTTCTCTTTCTATAAAATAATCCCGATAAATAAAGTCATTGGACTTACAACAATAGTAAAAGCTTTAAAAAAAATGTGATAGGTTAATCTAAGTACCCACTATACAGGATGATGTTTCAATAATTCTGCTTGGGTCCTTGGATGAAAAAAGTTTATGTGAATATATTTCCAAAAATAAAAGTTTGTCCAGTTACAGGTCACGTGAAATAAATTTTCTGGAATTTTGACCTTCGTCGGAAAATAGAACTAGAGAGAGTTGTAATTATCGTAGACCCAGTAACAAATTAGCAGTTTCATTGCTGATATTCAGTTCAGAAGTAATAATAACGGCAATTGTTTCAGAACATTTTTCAGTTAGATTCAGAATATCTTTTCTGCTTTTTCTCTGGCGTCATGTCATAACTGCTACTAGTTTTCTTATAATTGTTTCATCTCTCACAAAATTACCTGTTTCATGTAATACATGGATATTTTGGTGGTTAGAAGGTAGATGCTGCTCCATAGAAACTTTTATTGATCTTTTATTGACAGGTTCATATACAGAGAGCAATCTGCATTATCGAGAAAATTTTCATTCCAAAAATCACTTGGAATATAATTCTTTCAACAATTATTCATCCGAAATGAAATTAAACTATCAAACTGTGGTAACAAACTACTGATTCCATGGTAAGATAATTCGGAAGTGAACCATTTTCAGACTCTACGTTTTGTTTATCTTGATGTATTTTGCCAAGATTCAGCATTGCTTACAATGGAACTATTCAACTATAGTCCGTTAAACTCTAAGGTGGCGTATGTATGAGTGGGAACACGACGTACGATTTGATATGCGATGCGCGTAAAGCTATCGCAATGACATAGAGATGAACTAGTTGCGTATGTCTTATTCTCTTAGTTTATATGATGAAGCGACCTTTGGACGTGCCAGCTTAGAGTTTGCTCGACTATATCAATGGACTGGAATTCAGAAAAAAGTTCATCATGAAAATTTCGACATGATCTTGGAATCTCGTTTTAACGTCTCTGGTAATGTTCCAAAAGTTTAATAATAAAAAAATGTACTCCACAGTTCACTAGTGCACCAAAATCTAGATGGTGCCAAATCTTGAATTCATCTCTCTGCTTACTTTGTAATTTGAGGGTTGTGTCAATTTAGTCCAGAGTAATTTCTAATGAGTACTTTGATTTTTGTGAAAACTACTTCATTATTTTGAGATCCTAATTTGATTTCTATTATGTAAAAGAAATTCAAGCAACATTAGCAATTTGCTAATCATGTCTTGCGAGAGCAAATTCAGTTGTCCCCTGGTTAATTATTTAAACGTCTGTCGGCCTTATGTTTTGGAGAATGTCTGTGATTCTTTATTTTAGACCAAACTTTCTTTTGTGATACTAATACAGTCTGTAACCTAAAAAAAATGAGTGAACAATTCATATAAGGCCTTTTTAATTATGTTTTCTGTGAAAATACCGTTGCTGCTACGGCCGCCATGTTGGAAAAATGGCGACCAAAACATTATTTCTATTATGTAATGTTAGTTCTACCTTAAAATTAGGCATTACCAGTAATACAGGGAATCAGAAAGCTACAAATTATATTTACATAACTTGTCTCTATCAGAAAAATGAACATTTTTGCTTCACTGTAGATTTTTGCATTTATCTCTGTCACCGTTGTTCTACGTAATAATTAGTGGTATCACTATTAGTACAGGAAAAGATTGAAAAAAATGACTGTAACTCGAAAAAAAATGTACAGACTTTAAACTTTGGTTATAAGTTTAAAATAGGCCCAAGTTCAAGAAACACAAAAGTTTAGGAGTTTTACGGATCCGTGAGAACCTATAGGGGGTAAAAAGGGGTATTTTTATTAAAAAAAAATTTCGATTTTTCTCTATTTTCTCGGGAAATATGGCATTTACAAAAAAAATAGTTCAAACAAAAGTTGTTTCTGGCAAAATTATCTTTAATTTGATATTTTTAATTTATTTCTATAGCAGTAATTAACCAAAATGCGGCCATTTTCGATGGGGGGATGGCGGATGGAATTTTCTAAAACAACTGTTTTAAATGGACAAAATAAATTGAGCATCTAGGTGATGCTATATATTAACGAAAAACAGCATTTTTGAAAGACAAATTAATTACTGAGCAATTACAATAACAAAATGCCGACATTTTGTTAACAAAAATGTGAAAACGCACATTGAATCGGCCATAGCTTCTTTATCTTTTGTGATGTAGAAACGAACAAAAAATCATTTCAAATATTGATTAATTACCTTTAATTTTGTTTCCTAGAACTGTTGATGGAAGTGTCACAGTTTCTAAGATATTTAACATTTTAAACCTAATACTTCATATACGTCATCCTACAAACGGTCGGATGCCATCTATAAAATTAAATATCTCCGAAACAATCAACTCTACAAAAATATATAAACAAATTAAATTTATTCTCAGTTTATAAACTTCATTTTTGATGTCCATCAGATTTTCTCTTAAACTAATATTTATTGACATATTTTCGGAGAAACAAGAATGTTACGTTTTTTCTAAAATCCCTTACAGTTTAAAATGCAATTTTTTTCTAAAGCAAGCGCTGTAAACCGATGAAACAATCTGAGCGTCTAGGTCATACTATATATTAACGAAAAACAGTATATGAGAACATATTTTTTAATTACTGACTACTTACATTAACAAAATTGCGACGTTTTTATTAAAAAAAAATAATGTGAAAAAGCACATTGTTTCTGTCATAACTTCTTTGTTTTTTATGCTATAAAAATAGGAAAAAAATCAAGCCTAATTAATAATTTTTCATTTTGGTTATTAGCGTTTTTGGCCTAAGTGCCATAGTTTCTGACATATTTAACATTTAAACTAAATACTTCGTCTAATAAACGTTCGGACGCCACTTTTAGACTTCCAACTCTACAAAAATTAGAAAAAAACGAAACTCATTCTTTATTTAGTAGCTTTCTTATTTGTCTCTAGCATGTTTTTACTCAGTGTAATACCTTTCGAGTTATTTGACGAAAATCTATCAATTTATATGAAAAGTGGCATAAAACCTTTTCTTCTTAAAATTTTATTCTCTCTCAGCTCCAATGTTTTTGTGTTTTTTTTTTTAGGTGCCACCCCTTAAAAAGGCGAGGCATCCACCCCCCTATAAATATGACATTATTCCGAAGTTAAAACCTCTAGTATCTCGGTTAATTATTGCTATAAAATTAAATTTAAAAACACCAAATCAAAGATAATTCTGTCACAAACAACTTTTATTTGAACTATTTTTTTATAAATGCCATATTTGCCAAGAAAATAGAGAGTCGATTTTTTAAATAAAAATACCCCTCTTCACCCCCTATATGTTGCCGCGGATCGGTAAAACTTCTAAACTTTTTTGTTTCGTGAACTTTGGCCTATTTTGAACCTACAACCAAAGTTTAAGATCTGCACAAATTTTTTAAGAGTCAAACTAAAGTTTTCCTGTACTATTATATATTGTATATCATAATATTTCCTAAAGCTTTTTTTAAATTTTCTTATCTGCCAACTGTTTTAAAATTACAGCAGGTCGAAACTTGAAAAATGATGACATTTTTTTTGCAAATTAACATTTCTTCGTTGGTCCAAGGTACTCGACAGATCAGTGAAAATTTTTTATAAATTTTGTTGTTTTAAAGAAGCAACACCACTTTAAGTTCATTTTATTGATTGCAAAATTTATAATGAGTAATAATGATCTGGGAACAACAAAGACAGATAAGTTTCCAAAATTCGAGAAAATTTTCAAATTTCGAGCTGCTATAATTTTTAAACAATTGTCCGTGGAAGAAAAATGTTTACAAAAGGGTTTTAGAAAATTTTATTATTTACAGTATTAGTAATAACTAATTACTGCGCAGAAATAACGGCGACAAAGATAATTACAAAAAACTGGAGTAGAGCACAAATTTTCCCTTTAGTACGTCGGGTACATGGCTATACAGGGTGTTTGGAAAAGATTGGGACAACGCTTAGCCGTAGATACTTGACATCAAAACAAGTCGATTTAACTCGAAAAGTAGTGGTCTAACTCTTTTCGTTTTCAAGATAAAGGGTGGCAAAGTAAAAAAATTGTATTCGTAATTTGTCTCTATCTTGGAGACCATTATACGTATCTACTTCAAAGTTGGTAACGACATATTTTTCAGATCGCTAATTACAATGGTGATATTGCCGATGCCATATTTTATAGATGCCGCTAGTTACAGGACTTTTACATGACACTTTAAGCCATAACTTTTTTGAGGTTAGGTTTTGGACATCGTCTTCTATTATAATCGAAACGAAATTTAGTTTCCTAAAGAAAAAGGTGTACTTGTTTAAACGCGATAAAATGCACCCTTTCAGAGAAATACGCGATTTACAACTTTGTCATACACCAGTTTGAAGAAATTCAACACCCCAGGTGTTTTGAAAAGATTGGAACAACGCTTAGCGTAGACTGTTGACATCAAAACGAGTCGATTTAACCCAAAAAGTAACTCTTGCCGTTTTCAAGATACAGGGTGGTATAATAAAAAAATTGTTTTCGTATTTTGTCTCTATCTTGGAGAATATTATACGTATCTACAACAAGCACTATTGACGATTTCAAGACATCATAGTTGACGTGCACCTACTAGGTAAGAAACCGCTTTTGGGTGCAATTGAATTTCCTCGAACTGGTTTGTGATAAAGTTGAAAATCGCGTATTTCTCCGAAAGCGTACATTTTATCGCGTTTAAACAAGTACACCTTTTCTTTAGGAAACCAAATTGCGTTTCGATTATACTAGAAGACGATGTCCAAAACCTAACCTCAAAAAAGTTATGGCATAAAGTGTCGCGTAAAAGTCCTGTTACTACCGTCATCTATAAAATATGGCATCGGCAATATCACCGTTGTAATTATCGACCTGAAAAACATGTCATTACCAACTTTGAAGTAGATACGTATAATAGTCTCCAAGATAGAGACAAATTACGAATACAATTTTTTTACTTTGTCACCCTGTATCTTGAAAACAAGAAGAGTTAGACCACTACTTATTGAGTTAAATCGACTTGTTTTGATGTCAAGAATCTACGACTAAGCGTTGTCCCAATCTTTTCGAAACACTCTGTATAAGCCAAAAAGCTGCACTTTTCGATTGGGATATGCCACTTTCTGTGGTCATAGTTGATGCCAAAAGGTAACTTTCCAGATAGGGAGCCACTTTAAAATCCGTGCAGAACACCAAAATGGCGGCGAAGGTTGGAGATGGACCATGGTTTATGGGGAGTGGACGCCGATCTGGTCTTCTCTTCCTTCTTTTATGGCAGCCTGCAGAGAGTTAGTTAAGTGTAGTTGCTTTGGATGCCCTACACGATGCTTTTGCTCAATGGCGAAGGTTCCATGCTCGTTACTTCGCACGAACGGCACTGGGGGTCGACAATACAGCAATAAATACAATAAGAAGTATGCGTTTAATTGATTATTTTTAAATTCGTTTCACAATTTCAAGATCATAAAGGTGCGAGTGATCTAGAGTCGTAAAAGCTCTATAGAAGCAGTTCATTTATTATATGAATATTTCTTAGTATTTAGTAGTTTTTTGTTTGTAACATTTTTTTTACTTAATGTGATAAATGTTTTCAAAATAATTAAAATCATTATTGTTTATGAAAACAAGCTCTATTGACATGTACGGAACATCATATACATAAGTCTTCTTTTGTGGGGAAAAAATGAATATGGAGCATAATTAAAACTTACTTGAAATTTGTGAGAAAAGTGAAATTTTCAGGTTTTTGAAAATTGCGCAGAACCCTCGAGGTGTAGAGATAAATGTATAGGGACAAGAAAGTGTCCTCTTTATAAGCTTTCAAACAAAAAACAGAAAATAAAAATCAGACCATTAGGAGCTGTGATAAAATTGTATGGCTAATGGCGGCCATTTTTAATGGCCGCTATTCTTAATGGCCGCCATTTTGGTGACCTGCACTGATTTTCAAGTGGCTCCCTATCTCAAAAGTTACTTTTTGACATCAGCTATGACGACAAAGTGGCACATGCCAATCAAAAAGAGCAGCTTTCTTTGGTGTACCCGACATACTACCTTTCTAGCGGCTGTAAATCGTAAAATACTAACAATAGAGAAAAATTGTTTTAATAAAAGTTGTAGCTTCTTCTAATCTAATTTTAATATAGAACTAACATTAAGGAGATAATTGAAAAAATTTATTTCGACCGCCATTTTTTCAACATGGCGGCCGTATTGACAACTAGATATTCCATCTATGCAAATGTTTTACTTCGCTTATAAGCCTACTCACGTGTGAAATTTCCACTTTTTTTGTTTTAATGAAAAACCAAACACTGGGCTATTAGAAAAAATGATTGACTGCTCACAAATTTTATTAAACAATTATATTATGGACAATTTAAATAAATCTTAGAGAACTATACCATGTTCAATCTTAAATTTCTCTTTTCTTGCAGCCGCCTCCGCAGCTCGATTATATCGGGGTTCTGTTCTAATTTAACCGTATAAGTTGGCACCGGTTTCGGCTTTGACATTCGTCGAGATGTTGCCACAAAATTCTTTAAATTCTCCACCATTTTCTGTTGCTCCTCTTTCTTTTTTAGAATACAAGCCCGCTTCTCCTCTAACTCCTCCTGCATCCGGATCTTTGTCAACGACAGCCTCTCCTGCAGCTCCGCTATGGACATCTCACAAAGGAGTCCAAAGTTCGGGCATTCCGTCGGGTCAAACTCTTTCACGTTCATACTGCAGTGAATTTCATGAAGGGCGCGTATTTCTTGAATAAGGTCGATCTTCCTAGCTAGCTCTTTCTTTTTCTCTTCATAGGACTTCTTCAGAAGCTCCCTGGTTTCGTATTGCTGCAATCGGACTTGACTCTGCTTTTCCTCTTGCAGCTTTTTCTCGGACTCTTTGGCGTCTTGTTTGATTTTCTGTGATTTTTCCACCAGCGCCTTTATTTTCAGTTGTTCCTCCTGCCTCCACTTTTCCAACTTCTCCATCATTTCCACTTTGGCCTCCTTAAACTCTATCATCTTCTGCTTGTTAACTTCTAGTAGCTTCTTCTTGGCCAGGATGGCTTCTTCGTACGTTAAGAGGCCTTGCAAATGTTTTCTCTCTATGTCCTCCATTTCTTTCCTACTCTGCTCTCTTCTATGCTCCTCCTCTAGTTGCCCGACCCCATCTCCGGCGTGGCCACCTTTAATTATCTCCTCTATGTTCTTTATTTCATTCTCTTGTTCTTTTATAACCCGAGACGCCTCTCTTAAAGTACTAGTTATATTCCCTTTAATTTCCACTTCTTTCTTAGTTGGTGCTTTGCCAGCTCTAAACGGCCTAGGTTCAAATCGCACTTCTGTGACGACAAGTCTCTTGGGTTCTGCTAACCTTTTGGGTACCTTTTCTGCCTCCTCCAGCAGTTGTCTGGCTCTCTCCCGATTTCTCGCACGTTCCTCCTCAAGTTTTCTTGGAATTACTAAGTCGACATAATTAAGAGATTTTGGAACTTTCTTGACATCTCTTCTAAGTTCTTCGGGAGTGTTTACAGGAGGGGGAGGTGATTTCGAATGGCGCTTGGTGAGGCCCTTAAACGCCTCTGGTACGGTGACCTTCCCCTTAGGAATCTTGTTATCCTGCTCTTCTTGAATTTTATAGGACAATTCTTTTATCAAATTAACTTTATCTAACAGTAAGTACATTATTTTCTCGAGGACGTAGTCGTTTTCAAACAACTTGCAAGCGACGCTTGTTAAAAAAAAGTGTTTGGACTCATCCACGAGATACTCCAGCAGGAGTTTCAGATAAAAGATGTTCATACTTAACATGTCCTGGTAGTTGTTCTCATCGAATTCAAAGATTATAAAGTAAAGTAGAACCTGAACGGTATTGGGGTTGATTCGTCGTAAGTTGTAGCTCATGATGAAGTTCTGGGAAACTTTTTCCAAAAATTCCCTGTGTCTTACTAGGTTTAGAAAGAGTTCTGCTTCAGTTTTCGAAGAAGGACTTTCCTGCAGAACATTTTCTACGAAGTCCAGAGGTGTTAAATACTTCGAGCTTTTGTAGGTGGATAGTAATTTTATTAAAACTTTCAAAATATTCCTTGGCATATTGACAACACCGACTTTTCATTGACACCAATAAAACTGACGTAAAACATCAGTACCAATTTTGATAAATTGCAGTTATTATGTAACTATTAACTTTAGAACTGAATTTTCATAATAAAAAAAAACGGAACCGCTGTTTATGTGTGCGAATGTAATACTTTGAAAACAAGATGCCACTGCCAAAAATGTATTGTGACGTCTCGCATTTCGTCATGAAACTCGAAGCCTCTACGCAAATGCTACATAATTATTCTGGGTACACAAAAATAAGTCGGTTATTTCGTAACAGATCATTAAAAATTGACAGGGATATACAGAAATAGATTTCATTAAATTATTTATTATATGTTATGTACATTTTATGCACCAAATAATTTTAATTTTGTGTTTATGGACATTCAAGTTTTAATAACATGAGATCTTCTTATGAAGTCAACCGAATATTTTAGCTAAATAGAACCATGATACAACTATGATAATAAAACTGAGTTGTCATGAATTCTATTTCCGTGGTACGGTGATCCGAAACTTCTCCATTTCATGAAAGAAAGTTTGGTGAAAAGTGTCCTGATGAAACTGGATTTTTATTACTAAGGGGGGGTTTATCAATACTGGGTTAGGGTTAAGCACCAACTCCAGGATAGTCTTTATTTTGGTAGAGTTAAAAGTAACCCTGGGTTAAAGTCGGAGATAATTTAGATCGAGTTTCAATGTGGGGTTATGCCAGTTAGCCCGAGGTTAACTTAAAAATGTTATGATTGTAGTTGACAGTAGGGTGAAAAGTCAAATTTGTGTTTTGCTTAAATTAGGAAGCCTACAGTAATATTTATTTTTGAACAAAACGAGGCACTATTTTGTGTTTCCAACCGATGATAGGTAGAGAAAACAAGGAAAAACAGAGGTAAAACAATCTGGTGGAACAAACATCTAGAAGGCCTCAGAACAGAAGTGAGAGAACTGTTCAACAATGCCAAATCCAACCAAGATGGCCATATGTCTGGCCTACATCAGAGACGAAATACTAAGTGAAAACCTTCTTAGAGAGCGTCAATATGCATACCAGCCGGTAAAGACAACAGACCTCGCGCCGGATGATTTAAATAGGCTACTAACAAAGTCATTAGATGACAAAGAAATGACAGTAGCAACATTTCTAGATACAGAAGGAGCGTTCAATAACGTGACAACGCAATCTCTAACGAATGCTTTTTTAAATAGAGTCCCAACAGTACTGTGCCAGTGGATTAAAGCCAGCTTAGAAAAGAGGGTAATAGTATACAATCTAGGCGAGGCTACCAATGGGGCGAAGGTGAGTACAGGCCCCCCTCAAGGAGGGGAGGAGTACTATCTGCACTGCTGTGGGCAAACCTTGTTGATGAACTCCTCCGAAAGGCTTTTACTGCCTAGGATACACTGACGATCTTGCGATAGTAGTCAAGGGGCGATTTGAGAACACGATATGAGAGCGTTCACAAAGGGCCCTAAACTTTGTCGACAGGTGGTATAGTGGGGAAGCACTTTCCATAAATCCTCACAAAACTAGACGTCACTTTTACACAAAAAGAGCCCTGGTAGGAGTGGAAATTCCATTTACCAACGAGGTTAAATACCTAAGAGTCATATTCATAAAAACTGACATGGAATTCCTGCATACAAAAAGTCACACAGAAAGCAACCATTGCCCTGGGAAAATGCAGGCAAATATGTGGAAAAAACTGAGGATTAAACTCCATATTATGGGTTGTAAGACACATGACAACCTATGGATCGGTGGTATGGTGGACTAAGACACTGCAACTGGGAGAAATAAGGTTATTAAGTGGCGTAGAAAGGTTTGCTTGCCTGTGCACCACTGGGGCCTTAAAAACTGCTCCACGGCTGCATTGGAAATCCTTTTGGACCTGACACCACTACACATATTTATCCAAGGGGTGGCTCGTTCAGTGGTACATAAGCTAATACAAGGCACAACGCTCATAAAGTAACAACACGGAACAGAGTACCAAAAGTTGTACTCAGAACTGCAGGCAGATCCTATTCTGAGAATGCTGGAGGACATCATGGTCCTAAAGTATAACTTAAAATCAAGATACCAGACAGAGAGGACTGGAAAAACGGCCTTTCACTATCGACACAAACGGTCTGGTATACAGACAGCTCCAAGACAGAACAGGAAGTCGGAGCTGGGATTTACGAGATAAGGTCGAAAACGAAAATCCCGATAAGTCTAGGAGTACATGCCACAGTATTTCCGGCTGAAATAGCTGCTATACAGTGGGGTGCAAAGGAAATAATGAGGCAAGGACCTGTTAAACAGTCAACTGCCATTTTTTCCGACAGCCAAGCAACGCTAAAGGCACTCGACTCCATAAATGCCCACATAAGAGTCAGAACAAAGTGACCGTGGCATGGACACCAGGACACGAAGGACACCGGGGAAATGAGAAGGCTGATGAACCCTTTTGTGGTGTGGCTAAGCCATGCATATGAACAACCAATAATGAATGGGTACAAAATAAATCTCCAGAGTGGTGGAAGAATTTCCCACGGAGACAGCCCAAAAAGTTCATTAGAGAAGAGAACGATCGGTCAAGTTCATGGAAGACCTACACGCCAAAACAGACAGATCATTAGGATTATGGTGGGTCTTCTCACTGGATAATAGACCTAATAGGCCTAATAGACATATGAGTCTCCATTTTTCAAAGCTACAATCTAACCGATAGGTAAAAAAGTTTTCTAATGTAGCAAAAAAGCAAACATTAAAATCTGTTTTATTGTATTATAGAAATCGTGCAGTTTCACCAATAAAGCAATTGCTTTTAACATTGAGATATTAATGCAACTGTTATTTTTTTATCTTCTGGATATTCATAAATGCCAACAAATCTTAATTTTGCGCCAAAAAACTTCTTTGCCCCTCCAGGATACTGCATCAGTTTTTTTTATTCTACGACGTGTTTATGTTTATTTGCTATTTTAATTGATAGCAACTGCTGATGAAATTCAAATTAAATCATCAAATCATTCTTTTAATCTAGATATAGGTTACCGAGTTTAAAAGTACGCCCAAGAATAATACAGTTTAATAAATTCTAAGAAGAGGAATACCTCGCCAAGTTTGGCGGAAATCCGTTCATGCTCCGTGGTTTCCTATAATTATTATTTATGTCTGTATAGCATGATTTACATCTGTCAGTAGACGTGACGTAGATGGGGAAAAAGTTCGCTGTTGCATGGCATATTTCTTTGCAAAGCGAAATGAATAAATGATTGTATGTTCGTTTCATAATTTCGTTTTAACGTTCTACTAATTTCATTATTATTAATTCTACTATTCTCTTCATACATTATTCATAAAAAAAGGCAGGCGGATGATGGATCAATTACGTTTTATCCTTTCATATTTGTAGGTTATTTTTAATTCCACATCCAGTGCAAGTATAGTAACGACAAAAAATTTTTTAAAAATTTGTATTGTTCAGATAGGCCTAGAATGTCATGAAACGTCGAGATTTTAAGTTTGAGCGAAACAAAAATTTCTGTCTGTCGGTCTGTAACTTTTTTTGTGCGCACGTTTACTCTGGAACCGTTTGAGATATTGACTTGAAATTTGGTACACATATGTACTTTAACGAGATCTAGAACTAGATTATGTTTTCATTTTGTTCCGTCGAAGGGTTGGGGGGGTAAATTGGGGTAAATTTGGGGTAAATAGGTAAATCAAGCAGGTAAGAGTTCATAAAATTGGTATTTAGTATATACAAGAGAAGCGAAGGTCTCAAAAAAAAAATTGGCATTAGTCACCCCCATTACCACCCCCACCCCATTAAAGGGGATGAAAAAAAATGTGGTTCAGTGTGTGTACAAGAACCAGAAACCTCAAAATATTTTAACCACCCCCACTACCGATGTGCGGTGGGGTATCGTTTTATGGGTTTTTGGGGTAGAGAATTACAAATATTATATTATTAAAGTTCCATAAACAATTATTTCCACATACAAAATTTTTCATTGTGAGTGACTTGGATAGACAATCTGGATGTGGAAGTAGTGATTCCTTGGGCAGCGGTTTTATACATAATGTCTAGCAGAGCTTAGAGGAACTTGTTCAGAATATAGAATCTCACACAAGATTAAAGAAAATAACCCTAAATTGGTGGCAGTGTTGATATTTATAATTAAAAAAAAATCAAAATCGCTGACTTATTTAAAAAAAATCGTGATTATTATGTTTTTAAACAAAAACGTTTATTTGGTTTATTTGACTTCTCAACTTTCCGTGTTCTATTTTCTTGTAAATCCCGGTCGACTCTATAAGAAAAGGAGAGGCTTTTCAACTTCATTTAATATTTAGTACTGACTGAACGTTGACGCGCGACGTATACTAAAAAAACCGCTGCCCAAGGAATCACTACATACTTCCATATCCAAATTTTCTATCCAAGTCTCTCACAACGAAAAAATTTTGTATGTGGAAATAATTGTTTATGGAAGTTTAATAATATAATATTTGAAATCCTCTACCGCAAAAACCCATAAAACGATACCCCACATCGGTAGCGGGGTGGGGTTGGTGATAGGAGGTAGTAGAAGTAAAAAAAATATTTTGAGGTTTTTGGTTCGTGTACACAGTACACACACTAAATCATAATCTTTTCTCATCCCCTTTAATAATGGAGTGGGGGTGGTAATGGGGGTGGCTAATGCCAATAAATTTTTTGAGACCTTAGCTTCTCTTGTATATACTAAATACAATTTTATGGACTCTTACCTGCTTCATTTACCTATTTACCCCCATTTACCCTAATTTACCCCTCAACCCTTCGACGGAACAAGATGAAAATATAATCTAGTTTCAGATCTCGTTAAAATACATACGTGTACCAAATTTCAAGTGAATATCTTAAACGGTTCCAGAGTAAACGTGCGCACAAAAAAAAAGTTACAGACAGAAATTTTTTTTCACTCAAACTTAAAATCTCGACATTTTAAGCCTATTTGAACAATACAATTTTTTTTTTTTAATTTTGTCGTTACTATACTTCCACTGGACGTGGAAGTAATAAATGTCTACTCGAGGCAGGAAAGGAGATAGTGTTTGCAACATTTTGTAAAAAAAAAGTTATAGACACGCTTGGATGCTGTGCAATATGTAAAAAGTGTAATAAGGAAATTCAGGGGCGTGCCGACAGACTTAAAAACCACTGGGCAACCTGTAAAAATCACTCAAGTGAAGGTGAAAAAATTAATAAGTGTCAAGTCAGTTCAAGCCAAAGTGAAAATTCCCAATAAACAGCTAGTGGTAATTCAATCAATTAATCAATCAATTTATTGGTGCTATATACAAAAATGGTATTTGCACAAGTCAATATTTAGATTTACAAATATATACATATCTCGTTAACATATAAGGTATAAAAACAAACAGGAATTTAACAATCGCAACATTTTCTTATATACTATTTAAATTATATGATAAGAATTAATCATATGAATAAAAAGTTTTTTTCCAGCAAGATGGCCCTTATTTTTTTCTTGAATGCCAAATCTGGTAGTCTTGTTATATTCATTGGCAATTTATTATGAAATTTGGGCGCTAAAAATTAAATCTTTGACTTTTAGTTAATCTGACATACGGTGTTGTTAACATATTTTTGTGTCTTGTACTATAATGGTAGTCACATTCTGTGTTTACATTTTGAGGACCCAAATTCTCTCTAGCATACAAAAGCAACTCACAAATATATATTGAGGGTAAAGTGAGTATCTTTAATCTACGAAACTGTTCTCTACAGTCTTCTTTATAATTTAACTCATATAGTGCAAAATAAGCATTTTTCAAAGCTTCTTCGCCTACTTCGTTTGCTAGATTTCTCAAGATAAATGTATTTTTTGCTAGCTTTTTTGACAAGTTTTCTACATGTACTTGCCAGGTCAATTTGTCATCTAGATAAACTCCCAAGAATTTTGTTGACTCCTGGGGGGGCCCCACCTTATTACGCAATGAGAAGATCATATGCACTGGTTTTTTTTTCTATTTAAAGTAAGTTTATTTGACTTGAACCACTGTTCTGCCTTTGACTTCGCCTCACACGCCATTGCAGAAGTTGTTCTATATTCTTGTTTTGAACCGTAATAGTCGTATCGTCTGGAAGCTGTATGTCACTAGAGTGTTCTCTTGAATATGGGAAATCATTCACATATATTAAAAATAGGAGGGGGCCAAGTACTGAACCTTGGGGTACCTCGTGTATTATTTTTGTTTTATTTGAATGTGCATTGTTTACTTAAGTCGTTTGATAATCTATTTGTTAAATATGATCTTAATAATGACATACGGTTATCGCAGAACTTATACCTCTTTAGCTTTTCTAGCAGTACTTTGAGACGCAGTCAAACGCTTTACTTTAGTCGCAAAATATAGTGCACATATCTCTCGACCCTCGAAAGCCCCCGAAACCTGTTCTATCAAATCAATTGCAGATTTTTTGATTTCCTAAAACCAAATTGCTTATTATAAAAAATATTGTTGGTCTCAAAGTAGTTTGCTATTTGCTCTAACAAGCATTTTTCCACTATTTTTGAAAAGGTTGGTAGTAGTGACACAGGCCTACAGTTATTTGCATCATTTGCATCTCCTTTTTTAAATATAGGAATTACAATAGCCTCTTTAAGACAGTCTGGAAAGCATGATTCTTTAATGCACAAGTTTATAAGTTTGGATAATGGTGATACGATCAAATTTTTAATAGTTTTAATTAAAATTATATTTAGGCCATAGATATCTTTATTGTTTTTGTTTTTTATTGAGTTTATGGCTTCTCTGATATTATGAGTTACTGGTTTAAAATCAAATGAGTTTATATTGGGTAATTCAGTATGATGCATTTCATCCACAGGATCTATTTCACTATTACCTAAATTCTCTAAAAGAGAAGAGAAGAAAAATTTAGGACCCAGCCAAATGAAAAGGTTGCTATTTAAAAATGAAAAGTTGTTGCTACTTCCGATTGGACCGAAAGTGATATTTTTCACAAAATGTGGCTTTTTGTGTTACAAATGATATGCCAAAATTTCAAAATTGTATTCCTAAAATCAATCTAGAAATTGGAACGGGACTAATCTCGTTGTCACCCGGTATAGTGGTTGTATATAATATGTTGAGAGAACGTACTTAGACCTTTTTTTTTTCCTTATGGGTTGCGGTGCCAAAAGCCCCGCCGCGCCGTACTGAAGCTTAAGCTTATTGAACCTCATGGTCTCATTATCCCATTAATCCCGTTCCTCTCCAAAAAGAGAGTATACGGTTAATGGGAGCTCTGGCTATTTCTTCCGGGATCACGGTTAGTCCCCCGAAGTATGAAAACCTCCCAGCCATCAAGGCTGGGCATTCACATAGTATGTGGTGAGTTTTTTTCATCCTCACCACACCTCCTGCATTCTGGATTATCCTTCACACGTATGTTGGTTAGGTGTCTGTTCAGTGTGCAGTGTCCTGTTAGGATTCCCACTGCACATCTCAGCTCTTTTCTGCTCAGCTTTAGGAATTCGTTAGTCTTTGTCTTGGATGGCCCGCCAGTAATGAACACACGTGACTGTCTCATCCCCGGCGCGCCAGTCCAATACAAGTGATGTTTCTGACTCAATAGTTTCTTTACCATTCCCCTTGCGGTATTGTATGATATCCCGCAGGATGGCTCGGGTCCCATCAAGGCTGTTTTTGCGCCTTCTTTGGCTTTTTCATTGCCTTCATTACCTTGGTGTCCTCGCGTCCACTCCAGTTGTATGCTGTTGTGTTCCGCAAGTTTCTCCAGGGATTCAAGGCAGTCTTTTACCGTTTTGGAACGTATCTCTACTGCATTCAGAGCTTTGAGAGCTGCTTGACTGTCAGTGATGATGTGGTCAGTGTATGACCTCCTTGGGCACAGATTTCTATGGCTGTGACTTCTGCTTGGAACACCGTTGCGTTTTTAAACCTTAATTATAAAGCTTTCATTCTTAGACAATGGTGATATAGATGTTCTTATACTTATAGCTATTATAACATAATTAGCGTTGGTTGGGCTGTCTTCGTCTTCGTAGTTTATTCACAATGTAAACTTAATTCGAGTGGCACCATTCATGCGAGATCCGTCCCTGAACAAGACAACGCTAGCCAACGGCTACTACACCGCCGCTGCACACGACACGAGCAAAGTTGTGTTGTGCATGAAGGTGTGTGTATTTTTAGCAAATCGCCGACTGGGACGACTGGGCCTGTTCAGGAAAACAGGACGCAGATGATTTTTGCACATTATCGTCTGTTACATTTGAATACATGTGTGCGGGATATCGCATAGCCGGATAATTATCAACTTTTATTAATTGAACCGTGTAATAAGTTGGGCATTCCGGTGCCAGGATGTGCAATAGATGCAAAATGCTTTTTAATGATGCCATTATTATTATTGGAATTCTCTTAAGTCACTGGCGGTACAACGGGGGGTATTTTACATTATGTATTCGTTTTGTAACGTGAATTTTTTAAACGTGTTAAACATATTTTCAAAATGTCAATATTTACCATAACTGTTTCTATAAATAGTCTTTGCATAGACCTCAATAATAATAAGTAATTGTTTTTATACATGCTTTTATTAAAACTACACCAAAAAGAAAACATAGTTTTAGTTCTGCCATCTCAGAGTTTTGCAGGCTTACATGACTAAAAGTTTTTGAGAAAGAGTGAATCGCGTTAAAAAAAATGATTGAAAATTGAAATTTTATTACATAATTTTTAGTCTTTGTATTGAAGGTGGTCCAATTTTTGCCAAAATTTGTTTTAGCTCTTTTTCATGACCTCCTATTTAGCTTCTACATAGTAAAAAGAATATCCGTAGTTTTCAATTTTTAAACTTATCATCAGACTCATTGTTAGAGAATTCTGAAATCTTCCTGTACCAAATCAAATCAAATAAACTTTGTTTTAAATTAAATAGTAAATAACATTTTCCTCCCAAAGCACACACACCGGAACGGAGCTAGCCAGATATCTACGATGCGAGGCGCCGCACAGTGAAAATAGGCGTCAAAAATCGGTAACCTAGCCAATTTTCGATACAAATTTACGAAACTTGGTAGAGTTAAGTATTTGGATACGCTAAATTCAGTTTTGTTGCAGAATTTTTTTTTCAATATGGCGACTTCAGAATTTGGGTCAGAAGAAGCAAAAAAAGATGAAAAATTCTATAAAATCACCCAGCCACAAAAAAAGTCCTGATCCTGGAACTTGACCCGAGTAGGTCAATGTATTTTTCAACGCTGAATTTAAATCAAATATGGTGACAATAAGTACATGCAAAAAGTACCCCCAATGTACAATCCTAGGGTTTTTGAGGTTGCTTATTTCAAATTTCAACATGCCAGAAGCCAAAAATTTATTCTTAGGGTGAAAATCGAGTAAAACGGGGGTTGAAAGGGGTGAAAAATGAAAATTTGACAAAACACGTAATTTTCATTCCAAAAGTATATTTTTAGGTGTTTTTGAGGTTGCTGATTTCAAATTTCAGCATGCCAAAAGCCTAGAAATTGTTCTTAAGTTGAAAATAGAGTAAATTAGTGGTTGAAAGGGGTGTAGAAATAAAAAGTCGTTTTTAGGGGTTTTGAACTTGTTGAGTTCAAGTTCGAATCCGATCTCAAAAAAGCCAATGTGCCCTCAAAATTTTGAGTCTTCAGCGAATAAACAATCCTAAAATAAGGTAAATTATCCCTGATTTGTGATAACTATAAATACATGCAAAAAGTAGTTAACAAGCGCAAATGTATTGTATTTAAATATAGATTTTTGGTATATCGTAAAGGATTTTCTACTCTGAGGTGATTAAGCAACCTCCAAAATAGAAGGAAGCCACCCTAAAACGAAACAAAACTAACCCACATTTCAGGATTTATTGATTGATGTGGATGAATGGTATAGAATATCAAAACAAGGGAGAGGGTTATGTTTTATATTTAGCAGTCATCTCCCTAAATAATGGCGAAACAACTACTCTTAGATTAGGCTAAAAAATACCCCTGTTCTTGCAAAGAATATACACCATCATACCATCACAGAGTATATAAATGCTAAAGAATGACATACAAAAGGAAGTTTGGACTTATGTAGAGCTAGAGTGACTTAAAGTTCACCCCTTTTATCAAAGTATATATGAGTGTAAAAACTACCCTTATATAAAAATAAAATACATGATTACCATTAAAATATGGAAAATGTGGAAGTTTTTGATTTATAAATTTTTGAATAGAAACTTTATTTTTATATTAAGGTGGTTTTCCTCTATCTAGGAGTTGCTTAACCATTTGGGTCAGAAGAAGCAAAAAAGATGAAAAATTCTATAAAATCACCCAGCCACAAAAAAAGTCCTGATCCTGGAACTTGACCCGAGTAGGTCAATGTATTTTTCAACGCTGAATTTGAATCAAATATGGTGACAATAAGTACATGCAAAAAGTACCCTAATGTACAATCCTAGGGTTTTTGAGGTTGCTTATTTCAAATTTCAACATGCCAGAAGCCAAAAATTTATTCTTGGGGTGAAAATCGAGTAAAATGGGGGTTGAAAGGGGTGAAAAATGAAAATTTGACAAAATACGTAATACGTCCTTTGTCATATACCAAAAATCTATATTTAAATAAATACAATACGTTTGCGCTTGTTAACTACTTTTTGCAAAACTCCTAAAAATATAATTTCAGAATCTAAATTACGTATTTTTTCAACTTCTTATTTCTATACACCTTTCAACCACTAATTTACTCTTATTTTCAACCTGAGAATAAATTCTAGGCTTTTGGCATGCTGAAATTTGAAATCAGCAACTTCAAAAACCCCTAGAAATATACTTTTGGAATGAAAATTACGGGTTTTATCAAATTTTCATTTTTCACCACTTTCAACCCCCATTTTACTCGATTTTCACCCTAAGAATAAATTTTTGGTTTCTAGCATGTTGAAATTTGAAATCATCAACCTCAAAAACCCCTAGAAATATAAATTTATAATGAATATTACGTATTTTGACAAATTTTTATTGTTACACCCCTTTCAACCTCCATTTTACTCGAGGAATGAAATTTGAAGTCAGCAACCTCAAAAATCCTAGGATTGTACATTAGCAGTACTTTTTGCATGTACTTATTGTCACCATATATGAGGGTCGATTTTATCTTATTCTAAGGGTGTTTTTTCGCTCAAAATTTTGAGGGTGTTTGGGTTTTTCTGAGGTCGAATTCGAGTTCAGCGACGAAAAATACATTGGACTACTCGGGTCAACTTCCAGGATCAGGACTTTTATTTATGGCTGGGTTATTATATTGAATTTTTCATCTTTTTTGCTTCTTCTGACCCAAAATCTGAAGCCGCCATATTGAAAAAAAAAAATTCTGCAGCAAAACTGAATTTAACATATCCAAATACTTAACTTTACCAAGTTTCGTACATTTTCATAAAAAATTGGCTAGGTTACCGATTTTTCAATAAATTCACCACTATTATTTACGTACAATTTCATTAGTTTGACATTTTGACAAAACTAAGACCCCAGCAAACTTTTCAATAAATACAATTTCTCTTTTTCAAATTGGGTTTGCTTTCAAAGAATTTTTGAGATCTATGCGGCAGTTTTCTCGAATATGGTTAGAACTATCTAGTTCTATCAAGTGTACCTTTTTTACGTAGAAATAACTCCTGCATGAGATTTTCTACTCAAAAATGCCACTACGTTTCGTAAAAAAAAAGAGAAAAAATATTCATCATCAGGTATAGCTCATGAGGCGCCCTCCACGGGCTAGCGTGATGAAAACATAAATTATTGTTTCTTATCTTAAAAACCGCTGCCCAAGGAATCACTACTTCCACATCCAAAAATACTATATTTGCACTCCACTATGTGGAAATAATTGTTTATGGAATTTTAATAGTATAATATCTGAAATCATGTACTCCAAATACCCATAAAATTGTATGCCACATCGGTAACAGGTGGTGGAGGTGAATGAAGTGAAAAATTTTTTTAATGACTTTGGCTCGTGTACACACACCAAATGACACTATTTTTTAGTGTTTTTAGTGTTTTAATAATGGGGTGGGGGTGGTAATAGGTGTGGCTAATGCCAAATTTTTTTTTAAACCTTAGCTCCTCTTATATTTACTAAATACCAATTTCATGGACTCTTACTTGCTTGATACCACGTGTGCCATATTTTATGTCAATATCTTAAACAGTTCCAGAGTAATCTTTAGCACCAAAAAAAAGGTTAAGACTAACAGACAGACCGACGCGACAGACAAATTTATTTTGCTCAGACTTAAAATATTGACGTTTCATGACATTCTAAGCCTTTAAACAATGAAAATTTCCAAAAATTTTTTTTGCGTTAATATACTTCAACTGGATGAAGTAAAAAAAAAATTTGAGGCCTTAGTTTCTTGTATACACGCTAAATTACAATTTTATTTTTTTCACCCCCTTTAATAATGGGGTGGGGGTAGTAATGGGGGTGGCTAATGCGAAAAAAATGTTTGAGACCTTAACTTCTTTTATATATACTAAATATCAATTTTATGGACTCCTACCTGCTTGATTTACCTATTTACCCCTATTTACCCCCCAACTCTCCAACGAAATAAGATGAAAATATAATCTAGTTCCAGATCTCATTAAAATACATACGTGTACCAAATTTCAAGTCAATATCTTGAACGGTTCCAGAGTAATCGTGCGCACAAAAAAAGTTACAGACAGACAGACCGACAGACAGACCGACGGACAGACAGATTTTTTTTGTTCAAACTTAAAATCTCGACATTTCATGACATTCTAAGCCTATTTGAGCAATAAAAATTTTTAAAAAATTTTTGTCGTTACTATACTTCCACTGGATGTGGAAGTAAAAATGTTTCCTTACCAAATTGGGAGAAGATCGGTCAAGAAGTAGATGAGATTTTGCAAAAAAAGAAAAAAAAATTACAATTTTGACACCCTGTATCTTAAACCACAGCAACAATTTGCTAAAGCCTGTTTGGTTATATCCTCATATTTTAGTCCGAAGAATCTACCCTGGAACTATTATGGCCTATTATTAATAGTCAATCCTGTATAAACGTTACATAAAAAACGTATGTTTTGCTGTTGTTTGTCACGTAGGTTTTTCTTAGAATAGGTACATTGAAAGTAATGACATACTTAATAATAATGACATTCCTTTTGAGCATTTTTAAAAAAGTATACAAAATAAGTCTGCATCTATGTCTGCTTTTTTGCAATTCTCAGCCTCCGACTCCATTTAAATACGTGCGGATTTATAAATTTCGACCTTGGACTGAGTTTCAGGAGCTTTGGTATAATAATTATATGTCAGTGTGTGAAACCTTGCAACACATCGAGTTGATATTTAAATTCGCAAAGGCTTATATGGTTTTATGTGGTCTAAATACAAGAAAGGAGAGTCAATAACTTCATCAAGTGAATTAACAAATTCCCAGCGGTAATAAAAGACCCATCAAATGTTAAAGCAATTATTTAAATGTGAAAAAGCAACCAAGCAGGTGCTGACGGTCGTAGCAAATTAGGAAAATTAATGATAATATGTGGCAATCAAGTTCCACGTATTAGGTTTTTCTCGAAATACCGTACACTGTAAAAAGTCAGGGTAAATTCACAATGCAATTATTATAAAATATTGATGTAAATTTGACGGATATTTTTACATAAAATCTGTAAATAAAATAATTTTGGAAAATATAGTGTAAAAACACTGGAATGTGTATTTTTACATACGTATTACAGAAATAAATGTAATTATACTCATAAAATTCACATAATTTCTTTTTACAGGTAATTTTACATTAAATAATCGTGCTTTTTACAGTACTCTCCTTACAAATATTCTACAATGTACTCGTGAATTCACATTTCACTTGTAATTTCACAACCTATATTGCTGGTAACAGGTAACCCATTTTAACTACCGGAATATTGTAGTATTCCTTTTTACTGTGTAGATTTAAACTGCCGCAGCAGTTAATCTATTTTGCTGCTGAGTTGAATATATAATTTTTTCGCCGATTATTTATATATTTTAATATATTTAAATTACTACAATTAGGCGAGTCTGCCTGGGATTTTTTCCAAAAATGTTCTATACCATTTGAGTTAGCTGCGGATTCTTATAGGAAAAATTCCGCTGAACAAGATTTTCTTATGAACAATTTTCCTAAACCGCGAGCTTCATGGTCAAATAATTGTTTAAACAATTTTTTTTTCGTTTTTATTTAATAAAATGAAAACGGTTTGACGGATCCGAGAAAATCTTGATTTAATCGAAAGATATTTTCAATACGCGTCGTTTGGCGCCAGGCACAACTCATTTTGTCAACCCGTTCATTTGTTATAGCCAAAACAAAATTCTTAATTAACAAATTGATTACTCCGAAACTAATGAGGTCAGGATATTATTTTTTTCAAAAAACATGCATTTTATACCAAAGAATATACCATATTTTTTTTGGCCCGATATCTCCAATACTTTTTGATTGTTTAAACAATTGGCATAATTTGTTAATTAGCAAATAACTTTTTTTTCGAAAGTTTGATCGACTTCACACCAACTTTAAACGATAAATATTGATGTCAGGCACAACTCCTATAGAAGTCTGCACGAATGCAACTTTTTGCTTTTGTTTATTTAAAGTTTAAATTAATTTTGCAAATTACCAAATGGAATATCTCGGCTCTGGTTAAGCGTATCGAAATGGGGTTTTGGGCATATGAAAGTGCTTGGAAAAAGGAACATTTTGAGACCAGAAAGAACTTGATCGGATAACCGGAACCGGAAATATAAGTGATATTGCCTTAGAGGCTCTAATTTGTTTATTAACAACTTTTTTGACACCAAGTTTGGTGCAAATGAAAGCTAACAAATTTTTCCATCAACCACAAAAAGTTCTGCAAAAAATATTCAATCCTTGAAGAGTTATACGCGATTTTGACCCTTAAAAAAAATCTCACCCGCAACGTCAAAATAGTAAGATTTGACGCGCAATGGGGTGGCGGGTTCAATCCTCGGTGTGGGCAAATTTTCTTTTCGTCAAATTTGCTTGTTTTTCATGTAATCAAGTATCTTTTATGATAATGAATCTTTTTATTTTCTGAGATATTTTTAAGGACGACGTAAATAATTTTTTTTTTTGCAATTTTCATTAAATAAATGGCTATCGTCAACAAACATATATTGTCCAACGAGGGTTTGTCGGTAGTTTTTGTTTTTTTTTTTACTACTTTTTGTGAAAGAGAAGGCTTGTTTTACTTTATTTGAGGGAGGTGCCTGTCGAAGAAAGACCAAAAATTAAAAGGCAACAATTTTTTTTTTTTTCACTTTTTAAAACAATAAAATAATAATGCCATTAAAATTGTTAAATCTTTTGATTATTTCTCATTTACAAATAACAAAGTGTGTGTTTTTTCATGAGACGTGAACTTTTTTTCATTATAAGAATATAAGAAAAAAGTGAAAAAAATTTGTTGCCTTTTTATTTTTGGTCTTTTTTCGACAGGCACTCCCCTCAAATAAAGTAACACAAGCCTTCTTTTCCACAAAAAGTAGTAAAAAAAAACAAAAACAATCGACAAGCCATTTATTTAATGAAAATTGCAAAAAAAAATATTTGTTTTTAAAAATTTCTCAGAAAGTAAAAAGATTTATTATCATGAAAAATACTTGGTTACATGAAAAAAAGCAAATTTGACGAAAAAAATTTGCCCACACCGAGCATCGAACCCGCCACCCCATTGCGCGTCAAATTTTGCTATTTTCACGTTGCGGGAGAGATTTTTTTAAGGGTCAAAAACGCGTCTAACTCTTCAGGAATTGAATATTTCTATGTATAACTTTTTGTGGTTGATGGAAAGACTTGTTAGCTTTCATTTGCACCAAACCTCGTGTCAAAAAAATTGTTAATAAAGAAATTAGAGCCTCTAACGCAATATCACTTATATTTCCGGTTCCGGTTTTCCGATCAAGTTCTTTCTGGTCTCAAAATTTTCCTTCTTCCAAGCACTTTCATATGCACAAAACCACATTTCGATACGCTTACCCAGAGCCGAGATATTCCATTTGTTAATTTTCAAAATTAATTTAAACTTTAAATAAACAAAAGCAAACAGTTGCATTCGTGCAGATTTCTATGGGGGTTATGCCTGACATCAACATTTATCGTTTAAAGTTGGTTTGAAGTCGATCAAACTTTCGAAAAAAAAAGTTATTTGCTAATTAACAAATATGCCAATTGTTTAAACAATCAAAAAGTATTGAAGATATCGGGCCAAAAAATATGGTATATTCTTTGGAATAAAAGGCATGTTTTTTGAAAAAAAACAATATCCTGACCTCTTTAGTTTCGGAGTAAGAAATTTGTTAATTAAGAAATTTATTTTGGCTATAACAAATGAACGGGTTAACAAAATGAGTTGTGCCTGGCGCCAAACGACGCGTATTGAAAATATCTTTCGACTGAATCCAGATTTTTTCGGATCCGTCAAACCATTTTCATTTTATTAAATAAAAACGAAAAAAAATTTGTTTAAACAATTATTTGACCATGAAGCTCGCGATTTAGGAACATTTTTCATAAGAAAATCTTGTTCAGCGGAATTTTTCCTATAAGAATCCGTTTGCTAACTCAAATGGTATACAAAATTTGTAAAATCACCTCTTTTTTACCCCAGGCAGACTCGCCTAAATTCCCATGTAATAAGTTCAATAAAAACTCATTAAAAATCGCAGTTGTTGCGTGTTGGTTACTATTGACATATGTCAATAGTCACCGTAATAATCAAAGTTTAACAGGTTACAAAAGTTCTTGCGAGTTTCGAAATAGTTGTTTTTGTAACTTTGTATCTAAAATCATGTTATTTGGGACGAATCGTAGCTGTTTTCGGATGAGGCGAAACCGAGTCCGGAAGAGCCGATTAGTCCCAAAAAACAACATTTTTTTGTTAAATGTCCCTAAAACATATTTAAATTTTTGATCAGAGCAAATTTTTCTCGAAAATAGTAAGCTTCGAATTTTAATTATCATGCGACCATAGTAACCAGACTGTTTAATGTAAACAAAAAAAATTGACGCGTTCTTTTTATACGGTATAAAATACATAATCCACAAATTATATCTGAAAAAGCGAAGGAAATTGTGTTAGATTTACTTCCGATGAAATCTCGTCAAAATGAAAAGGAATATGAAGCATTCATTCGATGGAAAGAAATGAACAACATTGTAATTGTAAACGAAGATGCAATGTTGAACTATTTACATGAAAAGGTAAGTGCCGCTATTCTTTGCATTCAATATTAATAACATATGTAAATTATTATTGTGACTATTTTCGTATTTTCCTATTACAGTCGCAAGAAGTAAAACCATCTACTCTTTGGTCAAAATATTCGATGATAAAAGCTGTTTTGTCTATCAAAGAAAATATAGAAATAAACAAATTCGTCAGTCATAGCTTTTTTGAAGCGAAATTTAGTAAGCTACTAGCCCACAAAGTCAACAGTTTTGACGTGCCAAGAAATTAATATATTTTTGATAAGTGCAGACGACGAGAAGTATTTATTAATCAAAGTAAATTTAAAATCATACTTTAATGACATGCATCAGTTTCATATTTAATTTCGCAGGTTGTCCTTCTCATTGGCGTGTGTGGTGCATGCAGGGGCGGACTAAAGGGGGGGCTTTAGGGGCTTAAGCCCAGGGCCCCGGATACTGAAGGGGCCCCCGAATTCTGAAAACGGACCAAATATGATATGCTCTGTACTGGTGATCTCATTGACAGCATAAATAATAAATATAAAAGCAGAGATGTGCCGAGGAAACTTTCCATATTTGATAAAAGTCTGTAAAAGTCATGTAAATAATATAATTGTATGCACTTATTTGATATCAAAATGAAGCTTGCATAATCACGAATCAGATTTCACCATTAAATAGCTTATCAATATACCCAATGGAAAGTTAGAAGGAAAACTTCCTCAAAACTTTCCGTTTTGAAAACTCCGAAAGTTTCCAGGAAGTTTTCCTTCTAACTTTCCATTGGGTATATTAATAGTCTATTTTATGGTGAAATCTGATTCGTGATGATGCAAGCTTCATTTTGATACTTTCTTGTCTGCTTCCGCATCGCAATCCATAGTCTTTGTGCCACTGTATGCATCTGGATTTGATCAGTCCCAACCAGGGTGTATTAAATAGGTGGTCCGACGTACGGCACTTTCCTATTATAATAATGGCTTCATAAGTGCATGGTACTTTAGTAGGACGGCGCGAGTAATAAAGGCGAATTTAGATTATGCATTTTAAATGTACACTGATTCATCGTTAGTGATGGTGAATGGTGAAAGATTTTCAATTTACACTTGTATAACTTTCAGTTCATTATAAATTGGCTACAAGTGAATTAGCGTGTGCAGTTATTCTGGAGATAACTGTTACCATTGCAGAGGAAGCCAGAAAGATAGTCGAAGAAAAGAAAAATCGCCATCGACTTCATGGGTGGGTAAGGCCATGGATTCAACGAAGAAATAAATTTATTTGGAACATCTAATCAATTATTAGATGAATTAGCAGAACAAGATCCTGATACGTATCAAAAACATTTAAGAATGAGTGAAGCTTAATTTTCTGATATTTAAACACCAAAACACCATCAAACAACTATTCACTGTTCACCAAATCAAGTTTACACTTTTCAAAATGGATGAATTCATCCAACTATTTCATCGAAAGTAGGAATCGGTTCTACCTTGTTCACTGCTCACTGTCACATTCATCCTGGATGAAATACCAGTGAACGTGCAATTTACACTATTCAATAGTGATGAATCATCCGCAGTGTACATTTAAAGTGCATAATCTAAATTTACCTTAAGGTCCTACAATTACCTGGACATGTGCATCGTATAACTAACATAACTTCAAATTTTAAGGTTTTTTCGTTTATTCTCATTTTTAATGTTTGTATAGGCATTTTTAGCTTGGAGCCATACTGGCTCCAAGCAAATATTTAAAAATTCAACCAAATAATTTTTCAACATTGTTGATTAATAGAAATAGACTGCTAATTATAGGTTAGATTCCTAACCTGCTAAAAGTGTCTTATTTTATTGTGACAAACTATTTAAAACTTCATACACATTGCGTTGAACTTGATTTTGGTTGAAAGTACAGGAACCAGGTAGAAATTTTAATAATAGCTACGTAATACTTGTAAATCTTAAGAAATATATATTTTTGAGGTTAGCTGTGGCGACATGTGCAATGCTGCATGTAGTGTTGCATATATTCTTTCAATGTTTTAATTTAGCTACTTAATGTCAGATGTCACTGGACTCTCGTTTCACTAAACAAAAACAAAAAGTTGGGAATGTATGCAACACTGTATGCACGTATGCACAGAACCTGTAAAATTATCTATCTATGCGTAAGTAATGAGAGAACTTATTGGTCTTGCCATCTATTACATTATGTACAAAGTAAGCACTTGTGAAGCCACTGTGAGGGTTGTCGTGGTTGTCGTCGCACCACCTATTTAATACACCCTGGTCCCAACAAAGGCCCAGTGTAATGCGGCTACTCGCTACTCGCTATTATTATCATAGTTTAGTTCGGTATTTAGCCAAAACACAGTGAAACATGTCTTGGTGGTGCGTGATCTGAAATGATCTCAAAAAAATGTTATCTTATGAAATGGGAAGGGCCCCAAAGCAATTAATAGCCCAGGGCCCCGCACCCGGTTAGTCCGCCCATGGGTGCATGCAGGCGCGAATACAAGACATTGTCCTAAAAATACAAGATATTGTCCAAAAAGACAACACGATGTCTTCTTATAACAATTCCCGATACGAAGACCAACATTAAGAGAGTGTTTCCCGTGGTAGCTGAAGCTGTTAATCCCATGGAAGTGTACCAGAAATATGTTCGACTACGACCAGCGAATGTTAAACACGATTGTTTTTTTATTTCCTATCGTAAGGGAAAATGTAGAACAACGTGTAGGTATCCATTCTTTTGGGAAAATGCCCTCTACCTTTGCTGAATTTCTTAAACTACCGAACCCGACAGAGTATACAGGGCATTGCTTCCGGAGAAGTTCTGCGTCTCTTGTGGCAAATGCTGACGTCGATTTGATCTCGTTGAAACGGCTAGGAGGATGGAAGCAAGTTTTTTCACAATATTATTGTCTTTTTATTCTAAATAATAACTAATTCCGTCTTCAGTGGCAGAGTCATATACAGAAGAATCAATTGAGAAGAAGAAAAAAGTGTGCAGAATGTTAATGAGGGAGAAGAAAATCGAACCACCGAGTAACATAATATCTGTTACCACCGAAGCTACTACCACAACATCAAAAGAAATTAATACGATACCCTCGGGTTCGGGTATTTCGTTTGGGGGTAATAGCTTATTTAATTTTCATTTTGGGCCATAATCATTCAATTATTATTAATTAAACTTATAAACCTAATAATTAAGTCATATTGTTGTACCTATTAGATTAAATAAAGTTGTTTAATTGTTGAACCATTTTGCATTATTTACCTAAATGATTCTCAAAAGTTACCATGACAACTTTTTGGGATTGAGTCCGGAAAAAGCTCATTTTATGGACTCAACTGAGGGGAAAGGGACCAAATATAAAAAAATGTATCTTGACAGTATCTTGAGAGACATTTGAATTTTAAGTGACATTAAGAAATGTCAATTATTTAAATATCAAATCTGAATTATATTTTTTTAAGAAAACCATTATTTTTAGCAATATTAATAGTCCAGTGTTTGAAGGTTTTTCGCTCAGAATTCTTTCGTACAAAACCGATTGACGTAAAATTTGGACAGTAATTAGGGAATGGCACAAGGAACAAAAGTTATATAGTGCCGATGTGTGCTTTTATCCTGGAGGTGGATACCACCCCTTCTCGGGGGTGAAAATTATTACATTCAAAAATAACCGCAGAAATCGATAGGGAAATAAATTCTAAGCAAAAAATTTCCTATAAAGTTTTTTTGATGAGAATACTTTTTGAGTTAATCGTGATTGAAAATGTTGATTTTTCATCTAAAAAATTCATGTTTTAGAACGATTTTTCGCGAATAACTCGAATACCTTACGTTTTATCAAAAAAATATAAGCAAAAATGAAGCCTATAAAATATAATAAATCGATTGGCTATTTTTCTAATTTCTGTAGATGTAATACGAACTGAGTTATGGTTCGTTGAAAGTGACTTTTTGTTCGCCGAAAACTGAATTCGAACCTTTCAACCTATAGGGAAAACGGAAAATTTTTTGGAGGAAAACATAAGACATTTTTAAAAGTACGTGAGCTTTGGTAAAAGTCGTTAACATAGAAACTAACGGAGTTGTGATGAAAATAAAATAGTTGTCTCGTTTTTTCGGAGAAAATATCAGCAATAAAACCAATCGCTTCACCGCAAGAATTGAAATTGAACGTAATCCATCTACAATTTATTTTATATTGAAGTACTAACAATATGTTCTAGAAGTTTGACCAGTTTAGGATGCTTATATTTGAAAAAAAGTTTGATTTAAATTTGAAATGATTTTTGAAATTTCTTAAAAAATATTCGTTTTTTCACGATAATACAAAAAATAAAGAAGATACGCAAAAATGCTAGAGTACAAAAATTTAGGTTTTTTTTACAGAAAATGTTTTTTATTTATTTCTCTAGGATAAAAATTAATTGAGATATCACTGTTATAAATTTGCATTTGAGTACAATGACCACCTTCCCCGAGCCCTTTAAATTCAAAAATCACAAACACGAAATGTTCAAGGAAGTTCTGTAAAATAATTTTTGGAGCGATTGAATAGCTTAAAAATTGCGGTGAAACCATTGGTTTCATTGCTGATTTTTTCTCCGAAAAAAAAGAGACAATCAATTTGTTTTCATCATAACTCCATTAGTTTTTATGCCAACGACTTTTACCAAAGGTCAGTTTAAAGGTCTTTTCAAGTACTTTTAAAAATGTCTTATATGTTTTCCTCCAAAAATTTTCAGTTTTTCCGTTATTTAACGTTGAAAGGATTGAATTCAGTTTTCGGCGAACAAAAAGTCACCTTCAACGAGCCATAACTCAGTTCGTATTGAATCTTCAGAAACAAAAAAAAAAACAATCGATTTGTTATTTTATAGGCTTCATTTTTGCTTATAATGATATTTTAATAAAACGTAAAGTTTTCGAGTTATTACTGAAAAATCGTTCTAAAATATGAATTTTTTAGATGAAAAATCAACATTTCTAATCAAGAAAAACTCAAAAAGTATTGACTCATCGAAACAATTTCATAAAACATTTATTGCTTAGAATTCATTCCTCTATCGATTTCTGCAGTTACTTTGATCAGAATAATTCCCCCCCGAGAAGGGGTGGCATCCACCCCCCAGGGTAAAAGCACACATCGGCACTATATAACATTTGAAGAGAAGGGTTCGATGAGCTTAATTACAAATTTTCATCAAAATCGATGTTGTACGAAAGAATTCACCGCCAACCACTGGACTATAATAGCAATGTTATATTTTAGTTTAATGATTCATGGGTAGGTATGACGAAAAATATAATATGCACCGAGGATCGTACAGTGCGATTTTTTGGTCTCGAATACTTGAAAAAAGTGCACTTACGACCCTTGGTACATAAATAACTATAGGAAGTGCCTTAGTGTATCAAGTAGTTCATTTTAATAATATCAGAAAAGCAAATTTGCATATAGTGAAAACACCTGATTAGTGGTTTTTATGACTCGTTATATAAATTCTAATGTAAAATGTAAAAAATAAAACAATGAACAAACACTACATATATTTATTTTATGAATTTCCAAAGCACTTGGGTAAAAATAACTATTACAACTATAGCGATATATCAACAGCAAAACTTCCTACTGCGGGTGGCCTCTGATAAGTTATCAGTATTTTATCAACCGTGACTGGATTCAAGGTGAGACCGTGTATAAAATGCATTGTTAATCTTATGTTGAGGCACCACATGTGCGCGTAGGTATTTATTGAGGCTAAATATTCTTTATGCTTTTATTTATAAGCAATGCAATGTAACAACGAGCTTTTATTTATGATTTATGTCTGTTGACGGAATTAATTTTCATCACTTAATAGTTGTCCAGTTGATGAATATTTGAAATTTTAACAAATATTCAGACATTATTTAGTAATTTCGGATCAGTCTCGATTTTTAAATGCAGTCACGTGATCAAAAACGGCATCACTTGGCAGCCATGTTGCTACTTTTCCATCAAATAGTGACAGTTTGTTTTCCGTGCAATTTATTGTGATTTTTATTGATTGTTTTTTAAATTTTGGACAATAAACATTAAAAGGACTTTGGTGTCATGTGCCAAAAGAAGTTGCTCTTCTAGAGATGTTATTGACTAGCGCCGTATTAAAAAAAAACAGCTAATTAAATGTAATAAAATTTTATTATTTAGAGGTCAATAAATATATATTAATTTGTTTATTTTATGTTTTATTGGAATATGTTTATTCTAATTCTTTTTGCTAAAAATCTTGCATTTATTGAAATCAACATTTTTTTTTTCGTTATTCAGATAGGCCGTCTCGTCGGGGTACAAAGTTCTTATAATTTTAAATAGTCCGGGTCTGGCAACACCACCATTT
Source organism: Rutpela maculata (assembly GCA_936432065.2). Classification (NCBI taxonomy): domain Eukaryota; kingdom Metazoa; phylum Arthropoda; class Insecta; order Coleoptera; family Cerambycidae; genus Rutpela; species Rutpela maculata. The sequence goes on from OW386289.2 coordinate 7,626,874, forward strand.
TGTTTCAACCTTTAGCCTCGCCTATCGGTGCCGTTTCTGTATAGGAAATATGTACAGCATGGCATCTCCTTATATTCTAACTCAATGTTTTAATTAAAATTGACCCAAAACGATAACGCAATAATTACACAGGCACACATAAAAAAGTCAATTTTCTGAAGTTTCATATACAGGGTGTTTCATCTAAAAGTCCCCGGGTCATTATTTCGTAAAATAATAAAGATACTTAAAATTTGTAAATCGCAGATAATTGACACCAAAAAAGGTCTTAAATAACTGCAGTTAGAATTGTTCCTTCGCAGTGCACAGAGATGGCGCTGCGGTGAGAAATTATTTTTCGATAGCTGGAACCTTGAAACATGATTCATACGATTAATGAATAAATTGTGAATAATTTTGACTATGTAAAAAATTTTGTAAATACGAGCCGTTTTGGAGCTACACGAATTTTTCTCTCCATTTTTTTGTCTCTGTAATTTTTGAAAACTTCTGTAACTCTTCTGTTTATCATTTTAGAATACCAATTATTTAGAACGTTTATCTTATTATATTCTATACTTCTTATATTACTTCCACGTCCAGTGGAAGTATAGTAACGACAAAAAAATTTTAAAAATTTTTTATTGTCCAAATAGGCTTAAAATGTCATGAAACGTCGAGATTTTAAGTTTGAGCGAAAAAAAATTTTCTGTCTGTCGGTCTGTCTGTAACTTTTTTTTGTGCGCACATTTACTCTGGAACCGTTTAAGATATTGACTTGAAATTTGATACACATATGTACTTTAACGAGATCTAGAACTAGATTACATTTTCATCTTGTTCCGTCGAAGGGTTGGGGTGTAAATTGGGGTATATTTGGGGTAAATAGGTAAATCAAGCAGGTAAGAGTCCACGAAATTGGTATTTAGTATATACAAGAGAAGCTAATGTCTCAAAAAAAATGTTGGCATTAGCCACCCCCATTACCACCCCTACCCCCTTATTAAAGGGGATAAAAAAAAATTGTGATTTAGTGTATGTACAGGAACCAGAAACCTCAAAATATTTTTTACTTCATCCACCCCCCCCACTACCAACCCCCTATCACCACCCCCACCCCACTACCGATGTGGGGTATCGTTTTATGGGTTTTTGGGGTAGAAGATTTCAAATATTATATTATTAAAGTTCCATAAACAATTATTTTCACATACAAAGTTTTTTCGTTGTGAGTGACTTGGATAGAGAATCTGGATGTGGAAGTAGTGATTCCTTGGGCAGCGGTTTTATTACATATTTTGAAAATTGCTCGCATTTTTCTTGATATGGGTAATTCCCACGAAAAAATTATTCTATATGAAATTTGTAGAGCAGGAAAAAACCTAGAGGCATGTTTTCTGAATTTTTGATTTCGAACAATAGTTTGCACTACAGCGCGCCGCAAACGTCGGCAGTCAGCTCGTAACTGTACCGTAAAAAACCGCTGCCCAAGGAATCACTTATCACTACTTCCATATCCAGATTCTCTATCCAAGTTACTCACAACGAAAAAACTTTGTATGTGAAAATAATTGTTTGTGGAACTTTAATAGCATAATATTTGAAATACTCTACCCCAAAAACCCATACAACGATACCCCACATTGGTAGTGAGGTGGCGGTGGTGATAGGGAGTGACAGTGGGGGGTGGATGAAGTAAAAAAATATTTTGAGGTTTCTGGTTCCTGTACATACACTAAATCACAATTTTTTTTCATCCCTTTTAATAAGGAGGTGGGGGTGGTAATGGGGGTGGTAATGGGGGTGGCTAATGCCAAAAATTTTTTTGAGACCTTAGCATCTCTTGTATATACTAAATACCAATTTCATGGACTCTTAGCTGCTTGATTTACATTTACCCCAAATTTACCCCAATTTACCTCCCAACCTTTCGACGGAACAAGATGAAAATATAATCCAGTTCTAGATCTCGTTAAAGTACATATGTGTACCAAATTTCAAGTCAATATCTTAAACGGTTCCAGAGTAAACGTGCGCACAAAAAAAAGTTACAGACAGACAGAAATTTTTTTTTTCGCTCAAACTTAAAATCTCGACGTTTCATGACATTTTAAGCCTATCTGGACAATAAAAATGTTTTTGCCGTTACTATACTTCCACTGGACGTGGAAGTAAAAGAAATGCTTTGCATTAATTGTACGCTCACTGTACAATACAATTGGTATGGAATGCGGCATATTTTTTTTATATTTTACTTAGGCCATAGCTACTTTTCGATGTGAACGGCAGAATTTTCGTTGCTGTCTTTTTGGGTCATGGAAATCGATCAAAAAAAATCTTCCGAACCACTATAAAGGGTGAGAAAACAACATTGTAGAGATTACACATTTAATGAAGCCTTTGTGGTCTCGACGACTCAAGAATAGTTTTTAACTAACGAAAAAAACAAAGATAAATTTATAAAAATGCTTCTGAAATACTTGAACAGAACAACGTAAGAGCCACACAGATTGAAGAAGACGCCGATACCGAGATAGTAAACACCGCTATTAGGCATGCTTCAAATTATGTTTCCGTAATACTCGTAGGCGAGGACATCGATCTTCTCGTGTTACTGACAGGACTGGCCCGTGACAAATCGAACGTGTTTTTCAAAAAACCCACAAAATGAAAAATTGACAAGAAACTGCACTCAATATCAAGCCTTCGATACGATGATGTCATAAGCGACAACATCCTGTTTCTACCAGCCTGCAGCGGGAGCGACACGACTACCTCTGTTTTTGGATTTAGCAAATCGAAATTCGTCACCACTTTGAAGCACAACGATCATATGGAAGCATCTCTGAAAATTTTTAAAGAAAAAAGATTTCCCCGAACTTCTCGCTACCGGAGAAGAAACATTCTCTCATGCTTTGTACAAAGAAAACGGAGCCCAAGAAAAATTAAATTAATGAGTAAAAATCTCACACTACTCTGCCGCACAACATCTAGGCGAGTGTCTTTTGAAGATTTCCCCTCAAATCTATTTCCTTTGAATTCATTTCCGACTTGATTTATTCTTTGAAGTAATTCTTCTCGTGTATTAACTTTAATGACATAAACAAAGCTAGTCCATATGATCCTTAAGTAATAATCCAGAGAGTTCAGATCAGGTGTACGAGGTGGCCAAGATATGGGACCAACTTGGCCTACCCCACCTCTTTGAGAAATTTTGGTGCAACGAGTATTTTTCGAATACGCGCTTTTACAATGAATTACGAAGTTTTTACATCAGGTCTTCATATAGACTTATGAACTTTGTTGAGAGCATTGGCATCAAATTAAATCACAGTGACGCGCCTTCTGTTAATCAAAGATTATTTTTAATTCCCGATACGTCATACCATATAGTCAAATTTTAAAAGAAGAAGCATTTTAAGTGAAAAATATACAGGGTGAACACCCTAAAAAATAATTAATGAATAAAATGTGATAATATTTAGCATGTAGTTAACACAATTATCAGAGAACAAAGCTGCTATACTTTTAGCAAAAAATGTACAGGGTGGTTTGTCTAAAAATAATGAATTAAGGAACGATGGAGAAGAATGATATTTGAAATGTAGTTGAGATTATTACTGAAGAGAAAGCCAGATACATATTTTTAACGAGAAATACAAACAGATAAACAAAGAAACACAACAAACTTGAATACATTATTAGCTGAAAAAAATATACAGAGTGGTTTTCTAACAGAGAAAAATAATAAATAAATAAAAAGTGTCATGTAATTGTAGAAGAACGCACTACCGGACGTCAAAATGACGCGACACCAATTTATTTCTCAGGGGGCGCCAGTCGCGTATTACCCCGTTCTTCTACCTCCCAGGCGGGTTCGAGATAAGATGCACTTCGATAGCCGAATAATGGACCAAGGCTGCACTACCACAGATCGGAAATGACGCTCTCTCTGGACCTGAATTCCCTCGTTAGGGGTTTAATTTCCTGAATTTTTGCATAAAAAAATCCCAACCGAAGAATTTCTCTGCGGAGGGATTAATTTTTGTACGTGGAAACCACGTTTTGGTTTGTTAATGACGGAATCTATTTCTCAAAAACCGCATAAAAAAATCCCTATCAAACCTCCGTAAAGCAACCAGAAGGTCGAACGTTAATGTGAATTAACTCGACGCATCCGGCTTTCTGTACGAAAGTTCCAGGGATTGTAGACCGTCAACAGGCCTCACGATCAATTAAGAAACAATAGTTCAAAAAGTCCGTTTATTTAACAGAATTGGTTATACAAAATTCTCAAGATAAGAATCGTGCCTTTCCCAATCAAGGTAATGACTTTCAGACCATACAAGCGAGAGCGCTCACGCTAACGATCGATTAGGTAGAAAAGATTCATGCATACCTTCTCAGAATCAAAATGCGAGCTTTTTAGAGAAGTGTGAGACTATTTGTAATTTATAATTACGGCTGACTGATATTAACTTAAAAAAGTTTTACTAAATGAATTTAGTTTCGCTAGAGACTACTTAGCTTTAAAGTTCTTGTATCGCGGAGATTCACGTACTCAAACACATTCATGAGGACTTATAACTGCATAAGTTTAATGGCGTTCGATCAGTCCACGATTTACTTGCTCCTATGCAGTTGTTCAATATTATCGATATGGCAGCAACCCACCTTCGAGCGACTTTTAGGCAAAATTGAATTTTTGGTTTTTTATGTACAAGGCGTTTTCCTCTATAACTTTGTCATTTGAAAAGCCCTGCTATTGGCTTTTCTACCATTGCTTTGTCTGGACCAGTCAACGCGCTCGACCAAATTGTGAGCCACTGAGTCAATCCAAACTCTTTCTATGCGAGAAACCGGCCTTGTACATGTGCATTGATTTTTATCAATTTTTGCTTATCGGCACTACGCCGGCCTTGTCAAAATCTTCTATTTTGCCTTTTGGATGCAGTGCATCGCTAAAATTTTATGCTCATACTTTAGAATTGGGCTTTCAATGACCGCGCATCAAAGGTCAATGTCTTTGGTGGAGGAATAAAAAATAAAAAATATTTCTAAGTATATTTTCGTGGTACTTTTTAAACTGACTTTGTGGTACTTTTGAAAAATCTATTTTAAGACCAATTTCGGCGTACTTTTGAAAAATGGATTTTCAAGCCAAATTTCAAGGTACTTTTGAAAAACTAATTTGCGGGTGAAATTTTGGCGTACTTTTGAAAAATCGATTTTCAAGACAAATTTCAAGGCAGTTTTGAAAAATTAATCTGCGGGTGAAATTTTGGCGTACTTTTGAAAAATCGATCTTCAAGCCAAATTTCAACGCAGTTTTGAAAAATTAGTCTGCAAGTGAAATTTTGGCGTACTTTCGATAAATCGATTCTTGAGCCAAATTTTGACGCCCTTCCAAAAATATTATTTTTCAAAGTCCAATTTGTAGTACCTTTGAAAAAGTTTATTATTCATAAATCTTTGTCATTATATACTTCTGCTCTCATATTCTGAACCAAAAACATTTTTCCTAAGTGAAAATTCGGTGTTTCTTCGAATTTTCACCTGGTCATTTCCAACGCCTTATAGAACCCAAAACGGTCCTTATGGACTGATCTGTGCCTCTGCAGACTCTTGAAAATGTCTTTAAATGAAATTTTTTGCCAAAGTCGAATTTTGATTCTGTCTTCAACTTAGGACGATTTTGGAGAGTTCTACGACATAATAACAGTCCAGTCAACGAAAGAGTTGTAGAGAACATGGAGGAGGGGAGAATTTTCCTCTTCAGGAATGTGTTGGTGGTAGTTAGGTAAATATACTAAAAATTCCCGCCCCTAGCACCGCCGCTTCAGGAGGGTGGGAGGTGGAAAGGTTCCTTTTTTCGATTATTCGCTTATAACTCGGAAACGATGCGTCGTACGGAAAAAGGTAATCTATGCAAAATTAAACATTAAACAAAATTAAACACGATTAAATTTCCTACAAGAATGTTCATTTTCTTTCTATGTGTGTTTACGAGATATTCGCCAGCCAAAATAGATAATTAATAAATTAATTAACTAAGTTCCTTGAATATTTCTATCAAAGCGATTTACCGTGGTCTTCTAAAAAATCACAGTTAAAAACAATACTTATTTTACAACATTCGACGTATTTATTACCGTAATACTTTGTCCAAATCTATACATTTCCTTAAATATACAGTGTGACTCACTTAAAATGAAGACACCCTTATATCTTTTTTTTATTTTGTTTCCGATTTGAATCAAAGTTTACTCAAGTATAGAACAAATTAGGCTTTACTTATGACCAGAAAAATACGCGCCTGCTACAAAGGCAAAGCCACCTGCGGTACCAAAATATGCTGAAAAAAAAATAAAAATCATATTAGTGGGTCTTGACGAATTTCACATATCCACCATAAATTGCGGAAACTGAGGATCCCTTTGCCAGATGAGCTTATATATGAGAAATCTTCCATCAAATCAAATTTTGATGTACGTACTTTTGTGGCGCCGAGCCGATGCATTTTTTAGAATTTTCAACATTCAAAATGTTTTTATTTTTTTTCAGCATATTTTGGTACCTCAGGTGGCTTTGCCTTTGTAGCAGGCGAATGTCTTTCTGGTCATAAGTAGATCCTAATTTGTTCTATACTTGAGTAAAATTTGATTCAAATCGGAAACAAAATAAAAAAGTTATAAGGGCGTCTTCATTTTAAGTGGGTCACACTGTATATTTAAGGAAATGTATAGATTTCGACAAAATATTATGTTAGTAAATACGTCGAGTGTCGTGAAATAAAAGATTGTTTTGTGACTGTGATTTATTAGTAGACCACGGTAAACCGCTTTAATAGAAATAGTCAAGGTACCTAATCAATTTATTTATTAATTATCTATTTTGGCTGGCGAATATCTCGTAAACTATAACACAGGAAGAAAATGAATATAGACGTTCTTGTAGGAAATTTGATTGTTCAATTTTGCATAGATTATCTTTTTCCGCACGACGCATCATTTCCGAGTTATAAGCGAGGAATCGAAAAAAGGAACCTTTCCACCCCCCACCCTCCTAAAGCAGCAGGGCTAGGGACGGGGATTTTTAGTATATTTACCTAACTACCACCAACACATTCCTGGAGAGGAAAATTCTCCCCTTCTCCATGTTCTCTACAATCCCCTTTTGGGCATTCATTGATTGGACTATAAGGGAAGTTTGTGTAATTACCTTTACAGATTATTTTCGTAAGAAATTGTTATTAACAATTTGCAGATTTGAGAAAATTGCCACTAAAATTAGAAAATAAAAACATTTCTTTTCAACCTAAAAGAATATTCATTCATTGAAGAAACCCCGAGAGTCACATTGTTTGATCATTCCCAGTCCAATCATTTAAATTACCAAGAAACTAACGCTCTGCATTACAATGACATTCAATTATCATTTTCTTGAAAAACTCAACTTGATACTGCACCAAAGCAATGAATAAGTTTATTTATAAACACTTTTACGTACGCTGGCTGTTAATAAGCATAAATTTATCACTCCACCGGTTGTACAAGTGGCTTCGTTGAATAGGTCTTTTGTTGCATGGCATCTTGCTGCAGAAAAAAGAAGGAATCAGCTGCTGGTTTAAAAAATGTCTATCAATTGCGCTTTTATTAGAGGTTATTTATAAAATAATCAGTAGTCGCAGCATCTAAACGATGAATCACTTTTATTAATGCTGCTGTGATTTAATACGTCTTGTCAAATGTGTTGTATACATAAATAATGATATTAAATGTTTATTGAAATGTTATGTTTATTCTTTTGGGAAGGAGATAATTTTCGTTTATTCTGAGGTTAAATAAATATTTAGTTAATTATGTATAAATGTTTTATGAACATTGTTTTTAGAGAAAACACATTAGATTTGTAAATGTAAAATACAAGTTCGATAAATAATAGTTTATTACTTTAGTATGAAATATCCTCGAAGTTTTCGACATTTATATGAAAATCACATACTTGGGCTATTACCGATAATTACACAGGCACATACAAAAAAAGTTAATTTTCTGAGACTTCGCATATACAGGGTATCCCACTTAAAATTTCCGGTGCCATTTTATCGATAACCAAAAGCGATATTTGAATTCTACGAAGGCGTAGAAGGGCCACTGAAATATATTTTTTTTAATTCCGAGTTTAATCTCGGAATTCCGACTTTAACCTCGGAATTCTGATTTTAAACTCGGAATTCAGACTGTAATCTCGGAATTCCGATTTTAATCTCGGAATTTTGACTTTAAACACGGAATTCCGACTTTAATCTCGGAATTCCGACTTTAATCTCGTAATTCCGACTTTAATCTCGGAATTCTGACTTTAATCTCAAGTTCGTAGATTAGAGGTGGAAACATGAGACTAATGTTTGAAATGCGTCGGTGTAAAAATCTATCCTGTTTTTCTTAATAAAAATGCACGTCAATGACTGACATACATTTTGTTTTACTCAAGAAAGACATAGTAGAGATCTTTGATACCGGTCCACATTTGGTTGAAATTGGATGAGTAATAACTTAGCTACGAATGTGTTACCGTGGAAAATGGGACACATTGTACATCGATCATTGAAATTTTCCATTTTATTTAAAACAAAGTAAAATTAATTACCAACACATGTCTTGACAGAACTAACGTATTGTTTATTTTAAATGACACACTTTTGTTTTCCATTTTAAACAATAAACTTATTTTCAGTGCCATTTTACCAATTTGATAGATTGTAAATATAGAGTAAATAGACAAATAGACAAACAGTTTGTGATATAAATATTGTTTTATATATTATTGAAAAGCTTTTTTTCCGGCCTTTCAGATGATGTAAAAATATAAGGGGTGTTAAATTACATAAAACCCAAGTAAAACTCATATCTCGAAAATGAGATATTCAGTAGTTTTTCTGACAAGATTTTTGGAAAATATAAGTGATTTTCTACTTTAACTTTTATTTATAAACTTCTTCACCCAACTTCAAAAACAATGAAGTTAAATGGAGTTTTAATGTTAGCGAGACCACTCTGTACTTTTCCAAATAGTTTTTCAAATAAAAATCTGAATAACTGCGTATACACAGACGGATTACCAGGATACAGTGATTCAAAAAATAAATTAACAATAAAAACAAAATAAATTTCTTTGAACTGTTAAACGGTAAATTATGTTTCCTTATTTGGATTTTGATATTTATTTTTTAAAAATTTAAAACTGGAGTTAGTTATAGAAAATTTGATTCTCATCTACATCTTTTATATTAACCAAGTTTCGTCTAGGAGGTAATAGAAACTAAATACAGAAAATAAACTTATTTTCAGTGCCATTTTGTTAGTATGAAGGTAGGGACGATAATGTAATCACCAGAAATAAATTATTTTATTGTTATTGATGTGTTCAAGAACCGCTGCCTGGAAAAAAAAATGATACTAAATTTGCACTCCAGTATGCGAAAATTATAGTTCCTAGAACTTTAATAATATAATATTTGAAATCGTCTACCCCAAAAACCAATAAAACGATATGCCACGTTGGTGGTGGAGAAGGGGGTGGTGATGGTATTGGCTTCAGATCGTGGCTTCATCGCTTCATGAACGTTTTTCAAATGAAATCATAAATCCGACTTTAATCTCGGAATTCTGAGATTAAAGTCGGAATTCCGAGTTTAAAGTCGGAATTCCGAGTTTACAGTCAGAATTCCGAGATTAAACCCAGAATTAAAAAAAATATATCAGTGGCCCTTCTACGCCTCCGTAGAATTCTGTAGAAGGTATCCACTAGAATATATAAATGATGGTTATTTTATACTTTGAGGTATAGATGGCGTTGCGATGCAAAGAAATTGTTCGATCGAACGTTAAAACGAGGTGCATGAGATAGACGATATATTCTAAGCAACTTTTTTAATATGAACAATTTTCGATAAATCACTGGTTTTCGAGATATTTGAACTTCAATGTAATTTTTCAAGTAACAAAAATCGCATTTTTTTTCCATGTTTACAAAAATTTAGTCGAACATACAACATAAACATGACGCAAAAATTAGACAAAACACAATAAACAGAAATGTCAAAACCTTTAATTTCCAACTAGCAGTTGCAAGCAACCCCACTTTGGTTTTACGTGAAAAAAAAGTTATTTTGTGTTTTGAAATAAATATGTTTCATTACCATCTAAATCAGCCTGATTCATTATGATAAATGTCCCAAAGGACTTATCGTCTAAAATACATTTTGAAAAAAATATGACAATTTTTATATTTAAAAAAAATATATTGAAGTTCAAGTATCTCCAAAATCAGGGATTTTTCGAAAATTGTTCATATTATAAAAGTTGCTCAGAATGTAATGTTCCACCACTTGCACCTCATTTCAACGTTCCTAGGATCAGATAATTTCTTTGCGTTGCAACGCCATCTATACCTCAATTTTTAAAATGACCGTTTTTACTGAAAACTGATATCATTTATATATTCTAGTGAACACCTTTACAGAATTCAAATATCTCATTTTTTTATTGAGAAAATGGCACCGGGAGTTTTAAGTGTGACACCCTGTATACTCTTATGTATTTTTAACCGCTGAACACGATTCCGATGTCAGTTTTACAAGATTAGGTCAGAATTTTTTGTTAACCACGAAAAAAACAGGCCAGAATAGAGTTTAAAATATAAATTAAAGATTTTAAACTAGTGGAAGCATTATCCTCTTCGCTGATTTACTGAGCTTTTCATATAATTGTTACACATTCTACAGGATACTCTTCGCAATTTTCTTGTAAATAATGTTAGTTTTTGGACATTTCTAAATTTTGTGATACCAACTTTGTTGTGAAAAAAAATATATGAAAAAAAAACACCCTGTCAGGGATTCGAACGCAAAACCTTTGGATTGGCAGACAACAACAACAACAACAACAACAATAACAATTTATTAAAGGTTTTATATACATTTATGCGCCTCGCCGGAACCTGTCACGGAGCCAGCCAGACAACCACGGCGCTCAGTGCCGTGGTGATTGCAGGGCTGGGCGAGGCAGGTCCGGTGTGGCTTAACGACGGATGTCTTATGAGTTAGTACTCCTGTCTGTCACAGGCAGACTTAAAAACTAAAATAAAATTAAAAATGTGTCCACACGGACCTAAAGCTAATTAAAAGAAAACTGTAAAAAATTATCACTAGACTAGGAAATAGCGTGCAAATTCGACGACGAGTGGTTACCGTCCACCAGTCGGTAATCGAAGAGACCATATTTTTTTCTCTCTGGAACTTTTTGTTATGGTGGGGGGATAGGGAGGGGGGGGGGGGCATTTATTTTTAAATCGAATGATTATCGATATCTATCCGCATAGGTAGTTAGTATATGTACTTCACATACTCCAATTATGCTGGCAGACGAAACTTCCGATCGGCGCGCGCGTTAACCGAAAATAGAAAAAAAATTTTAGTTTCTATTATTAAGCGCGAGGGGCCCGTAGCGGCAAATTTTTTTTCAGATTTCTCCGCCCCGCTCATCAATTATTATAGGCCAGGAAACGAAAACATTAATTCGGAAATAAGTAGTGCTCAACGAATTATTGTTTTCAGTTAACGAATGGAGCAACAGAATGGTCTTTGCAAATGGCTCCATTCTTTTAGTGGTTGTGATACTACCCCCGCTATTTACAAAAACAAGGGAGGTGTGGTGACAGTATTTTTGAAAGCCGAGGAGCAGGTCACAGACATCTACAAAGTCTTCTGTAATCCCCCAGCAACACAGGACATGGTAGCTGATGCAGGAGAGCAGCTTTTTTTGGCATCGTACCAGACCCCACAAGGAGCAGACCAGAACTGGGTACGACACCAGGCCTTTGTTAAGGCCTCGACAAAACCAAAACCTGATTTTGTGGCACTTCCACCCACCAGAGGGGCTGCTCGCCAACACTCCCTTAGAGTTCATTTGCAGGTTTGTATCAATATATGCTTGTTTACATTAACTTATGTTTTGTATTCTGCTTAGACAAGATTGTGTCACATTTTTTTAAAATACAAAGGACGAATTATTGTTTGCAGATTCAGCAATGGCTATATGGAGATCAGCAGCAGGAGCCAACTTCTTGGGGATTGATGAGGGGGTCGGATGGCTTCCTTACCCCTGTCACAAGCACGGACCCAGTTGCGCCAGAATCCGTCCTAAATAACATATTTTGCGGGTGCACAAACGGTTGCGGGGGCCGTTGCGGGTGCCGCAAAGCAGGCATACCCTGCTTGCTTGTGCACAGCAGTTGCCGCGCTTCGTGTACCAACCGCCCTCCAATCGTCAGCATCAACGGCGACGACGATGATGATGATGATCTTGATGATGATGATGATCTTGATGATGAACTCGACCAATTATTTAATATGGCCATGTAAATACTTGTAATATAAAATTGTCTACTTCTTAAGCATTACCTCCTGCAATACACAGTTTTTCCAACTATTCGCATTTTCAAACTCACGTACACCCTTAACTACTGCCCCTAGTGAAAAAATAAGTAGACAATTTAATTTACTTTCATTTTGTATAGAATGACCTTTTCGCTAGGATGCTTAGTTTTCGAGATAATAACGAAAAACCTACAAACCGGCCCTTCCCACCTCCCTGCCGCCTAACGCATGAGGCCCACGGCTGGGGACTTTTGGTATGTTACCCCACAACTTAAAACAATAATCCCTTGAGCACTATTTATTTCCGAATTGGGGTATTTTTCGGTCTTCGTTTCCTGTACTATTAAGCACGGGGGCCCGCCAGAGATTTTGACAATTTTTTTTTTCAAATTTCTCCCCCTCGCTCATCAATTATTAAGCACGGGGGCCCGTTGGCTTCCGAGAGGCCCGCCAGTGAATTTAGTACCGGGGCCCATGATTTGATGCGGGGGGCCTGCCTACAAAAAAGTTATTGAATTAGTTTTCCTTGTGAAGGACATGGCATTACATTTCGATATATTTAACGGTAACTTATTAGTATTAAACCAATTATTAATTTTTGTGAGATCTTGCTGTAATTTATCACAATCACTTATTGACCTAATCGAGGTAAATAGCTTTGAGGTCATCGTCATATAGGAAAGCATTAGATGTCTCAATGTCCTGACAAATATTAATGAATAATATGAAGAATAGGGATCCAAGAACTGAGATCCGGGGTACTCCCGATGTTGCCGACACTTGAACAGATGTGAAACCACGACAATGTTCATTTAATAGCCTATTAGACAGATATGAACAGAAAAAATGACGAAGTGCGTGGTTAGTCCATAGGTTGATAATTCTTTCAATAGACACCATGATCTAGCCTATCAAAAACTTTGGAGAGGTCAATATAAATTGCATCGACCTGACCATCTTGATCAAGTGATGTAGCAAGATAAATTGATATTACTTAGAAGATTAGTGGTTGTTGATCTACCAGCTAAGAGACTTAAGAGCTAAGAAACCATGCTGATGAACTGATATTTGAGATTTCGTATGAAAAGATAAGATGTCATATAAGATAACCTCAAAGAGCTTGCCAAAGTTACAGAGGATTAACTATAGGTCTATAGTTCTCAACTGCATTGTTACCTTTTTTGAATATAGCACAAATTTTTGTCCTACACCAAATTTATGGAAATATTTCTGTTTGAAGAGCTAGATTAAAGATAGCAATCAGCCGTAAAGCGACGATAATGGCGCAGTCTCTTAGTAGAAAAGATAGAATTCCATCAGGACCAGTAGTTAATTTGTTTTTAGATTTCTTTAAGGCTATGAAAACTTCTTCCATTTTGATAATTGGAGTGTTAAAGTGTGGGATATCGAAAGTGTCATCCTTATCTACTTTAACGTAATTAGATGAGGATATAAAAGCAGACTGAAAGTAAATAGCAAACGCATTGACTATGCTTTGAGGATCATTAAGCTGGCTGTTGTCGTAGGACATTAATTGAGGAATTGTAGATGAATTACGCGTTATTAAGAAAAGACCAAAAACAAGTAGGATTAGATTTAATTTCCGATTCCGAACTTTCGATATATTTTTTATGTGCAGAGTCGACATCTCTAAATTAATTGGTATTGTACTTTCCCCCCTTTCTATATATAAGTGTCATAAACGAGATTTTTCTTAATCTCTCTAATGTAGTATGTATAACATAACGTGTTATTTCGCTAGAAGGTACGCCTGTGCTTTTTCGCACGTGTATTCATTATAACCACATTATAACCACAAATGTCTTCAAAGTCAAGTTCGTTTATTGTTTCGTCTAAAAATAGTTTTTTTTTGTATATGTTCAGCAGTCAAATATCGATTAGTAATAGTGACTAAGTGACAAGTGTTTAGGAGGGCATAATTATTGGAAATGGAAAATGGAATGGAAACTGCGATCAAGGTAAACGTAAATATAACAAATATTAGAAACACACGCGATATTGTCGACTTTTTAATAAATAAACGTGTCTTTTCCAGTCTCATGATGATAAATTATACGTAGTTAAAGAATTGAAGCGTCCAGCTCCAGATTTAAGTAAATCGCTAATTAATAACGTAGATGTAGTTGGGAAATCAAATCGGGCTTTCTGTAAAACTTGGTACGAAAAATACGACCGGCTCGGCTTACCGGGAGCGTAAAGTCAAGTATATTATTTTGTTGGCCATGTATTTTGTTCGCAAATAATAGTGAGAAAGTATGGTGTAAAAATGGATATTCTGATTTGAATAACACAACCCCACAAAAAAAAAGAGTTCATACCAGCGAAGCAGACCCATGCATCCCTATGTATTTTCGGTCGCTGAATCCGAATCCGAGGTCAAAAAATTCGTACACCCCCAAAATCTTTAGCTAGAGCCAAGAAACACCCCTGGACTGGAGTAAAAAGAATATTAAGCTACGAGAATAGTTGTTACATCCTAATCGATCGAATTATACAAATTAAGGTTAAACAGCAGCATACATACAATAGACATGAAACACACCCCCAGTGAGGGGCGAAAACTAGCCTCCATTTATAAAAAAAATCGATCCAAAACAGTAATGACTGCTGAAAAAGTTTTGTTAAAGTGATAAGAAACTGCATCAGATCCGACGTAATCTTCATAAACTGCCCCTATAGGGTTGAGGACACCACCTCTAAGTTTAAAGGACACAAAACAAGAGAAAAGATGGTGTGAAAACTACCCCCTATGTAAGATTTATCTATAAAAAGTAACAGTGACTTCTATAAAAATTTGAAACACCTGCGTTGTGTGGAAGTGAGAAGAATCTAGACTATGTTCGACACTGTGCTTGAAAACCACCCACATGGGGTTCCGTAGGACGCTGGAAGTGTGCATCACGAATTTTCCTAATCATAGCATCCATAAAAATGTAAATCCGGTTAGTTTCTCTCTGTTTTTCCAGCATCCTACGGTTATAGGGATGGCATCTCGCAACCTCGTGGGGGTGGTTTTCAAGCACAGCGTCGAACATAGTCTCACTTCCACACAACGCAGGTGTTTCGAAGTTTTATAGAAGTCACTGTAACTTTTTATGGATAAATCTTACATAGGGGGTAGTTTTCACACCATCTGAGGGTTGACACGATAGGGCGTTGATGGTACGTAAGTTTCTAGTTCTATTTTAGAGTACTACGCAAAATAGAAATCCTGTTGGATTTTACGTTTTCTCTTGTTTTGTGTCCTTTAAACTTGAGGGTGGTTGTTCTCAACCCTATAGAGGCAGTTTATGAAGATTACGTTGGACCTGATGCAGCATTTTATCACTTTAACAAAACTTAGACATTTTGAGCTTTTTCAGCAGTCATTATTGTTTTGGATCGATTTTTATAAATGGGGGCTAGTTTTCGCCCCTCACTGGGGGTGTGTTTCATATCTATTGTATGTACGCTGCTGTTTAACCTTAATTTGTATAATTCGATCGATTAGGATGTAACAACTATTCTCGTAGCTTAATATTCTTTTTACCCCAGTCCAGGGGTGTTTTTTGGCTCTAGCTAAAGATTTTGGGGGTGTACGAATTTTTTGACCTCTTATTCGGATTCAGCGACCGAAAATACATGGGGATACATGGGTCTGGTTCGCTGGTCTGAACTTTTTTTTTGTGGGTCTGTGTAATTTATCACGTGGTTTAGCATTGCATAACAAAAAAACCGCTGCCCAAGGAATCACTACTTCCACATCCAGATTCTCTATCCAAGTCACTCACAACGAAAAAACTTTGTATGTGAAAATAATTGTTTACGGAACTTTAATAATGTAATATTTGAAATCTTCTACCCCAAAAACCCATAAAACGATACCCCACATCGGTAGTGTGGTGGGGGGGGTGGTAGTGGGGGGTGGACGAAGTAAAAAAATATTTTGAGGTTTCTGGTTCCTGTACATACACTAAATCACAATTTCTTTTCATTCCCTTTAATAAGGGGGTGGGGGTGGTAATGGGGGTGGGTAATGCCAATTTTTTTTTTGAGACCTTAGCTTCTCTTGTATATACTAAATACAAATTTTGTGGACTCTTACCTGCTTGATTTACCCATTTACCCCAAATTTACCCCAATTTACACCCCAACCTTTCGACGGAACAAGATGAAAATATAATCTAGTTCTAGATCTCGTTAAAGTACATATGTGTACCAAATTTCAAGTTAATATCTTAAACGGTTCCAGAGTAAATGTGCGCACAAAAAAAAGTTACAGACAGACAGACCGACAGACAGAAATTTTTTTTCGCTCAAACTTAAAATCTCGACGTTTCATGATATTTTAAGCCTATTTGGACAATAAAAATTTTAAAAAATTTTTTTGTCGTTACTATACTTCCACTGGACGTGGAAGTAATAGCCAATATATTTTATCTATACCTATCTGAGTATCTAGAGCCATACCTCATCAGCTTATTATGCCACAAGCCGCCATTGGTAATTATAAAGGGAGAAGCATGTTCAAGATACCCCTACATACATACTAATCTCACAGGGTTCTTTGTAGTATATTTTATGCTTGCTCGATTAAGTTAAAATCGGGGATTAGACTTTTTTTCCAAATTTGATACATATAAAATAATTGCTACTAAAATTAGGCCATATCCGTTATACATGATGATCGCTAGAGGCGTGTATACTGTATTGTTTCACATAAACTTTTACTAAACACAAAATAAAAAAAATATTTTTTGTGCCTGTGTAATTTAAATTTTAATGAGCAACATAAATATACCATACGTTGACGTGAGAATTTCCATACCACTATCTTTATAATAAGTTTTACATTAAAAAGCTCCAAAATGTGTATATCTAATTACATGACATCTAATTAGCTCGACAAACACTGTTTCATTTTCTGCAAATAGTATTTTTTTATTTCTAATGCTTATGAAAGGTATTAAGAGTCGAAAAACATTAACAGAAGTAGAACAAACAGATTTGTATGGTAATAAGAATCATTGAATCGCAATTACTAATTAAGGATAAGCACTTAGCATATTCATTTTTTAAGCAAGACCTAGATCTTCTCTATCAGTCACCACTCATACAGAAATTCCATATACGTACTAATGATTCAGTAAAACATTTCCATAAAAGCGTAATATTTATTTTTCTTAATGATATATAACGATGACGATACTTGTTTAAAATAACTAATCCTTTTTGGTCTAATAGGGGCAATTATTTGAATAACAACAGGGAGGTCTCCAAGATGATAAACTTGTCAAACACTTATTCGATTATTTAAATAGGTCAATTTTTGTCCTTGAAACAAACCCTGGTGACAACTAAGTTTATGAAAATATGTTAAAAAAATACTAAATATAACCATTATACTTTTAGTATACAGGGTGCGCCAGTTAAAATTCCCCAGGCTTGTAACTTTCTTATTTTTTAAGCGACGATCATGTTGGCCACATCAAATTGTAGATATTTTTAAGGAATTTAAACATGTGTACAGAGTGATAAAAAATTTTTTTTTGGAAAAATTGTTAAGACAACTTAATTTCCTTGAATATTTTTTTACCTCACCTTGTACATGAACTGCGTTAATGTTTTCTTATAAAGATTTTAATTAGCTTCAATTTATGTTATTACGTCATATTTTTTTTTTGTTTTAGAGAAAGAAATTAAAAACACTCTTTCCGATTCCAAACTGATTTTTTTTAAAATAACTGTGAAAAGAATGTAAATAATAATTTTATGCTTTATTTGTAAAAGACATATCACAAACAATATTCAACGTAACAAAACAGTAACAAGAAACAAAAGAAATAAATACTCAGGTCTGCGAGATTTTGTTGTTGGGCAAATGGGGGTCATTTTCAGCTATAATATCCTAAGGACGTTGATAATACGAAATAATTTTATCACAGTTTCCGAAAGCACTTGCTTGGTAATATCCCGACGCCGTAGGCGGAGGGATATTACCTAAAAGCAACGTGCTTGAGGAAGTTGTGATAAAATTATGAGCAATTTATCAACGTTCGAGGGGTATTCGCATAGAAAATGCAATTTATTTTATTTATTTGTTCAAAACTATTTATTAAAAACACAATTATTAAAAGATCAATTTGTAAAACTAAATGTAGATTATGTATTATCCCTAAGGGATCTTTTCAGTGTAATTCTGTTGTGATTGGTTGTTTCTGTACACGTGATTAGAAATGTACGAATTTAATAGGACTGCTATCTGAGCTAAAAATTTTCACTTATAATATCACAAGAGCTTAAATTATTTCCGAAAATTTTCTTGAGGGCACGAATATTTTGAAAATTAGGATAATTTTCTTAAAATATTCGTGCCCGAAAGAAAATTTCCCGGAATAATTTAAGCTTGCGTGGTATTCGGTAAGAAAATTTCACACCACTTAACACGATAATTTGGAAAAAAATTATTAATCCAACCTGACATTTTAAATTAATTTCACTGCTTGTCAAGTTGGCCAGGGTATTGTTGCTTTTGACATATTATGTTGATTTGTCATTTTTGTTTAACCGGTTCTGTCACAAAGCTTAATAATTACTAGTTTAAAAGGTCTGTCGTTGAGTTTAATAAGTGTATAGCGAAATGTCGCGATTTGGTAAAGAAAATCAACAAGTAATTAGACAAGAAATTCAAAATATAACACCAGATAACACCCGAAAATCAAAATCAAGTGTATGGAAACAGTTTGTTGAATTTTGTGACGAAAAGTTGTATAATATTCATGAGTGTATGAGTGTCGTACAGGTGGCTACTATACTGGAGGACTACGCATTTAATAGGAAAAAGAAAAATTTTGAAGATTATAAGGAAAGTGTGGTCAAAGTGATGTGGAACTCTACTGCTAAGCAGTTACAAGAAATTTATTACGAAAAATATAAAATAAAATTTAATCCGTTTTCTCATGTGGAATTTGCGACCGCCAGAGCTGCACGCGATGCTAAGCGCAAAAAATTACAGAGAGACCCATTATAGATTTGCCAATGAAGATATTAGTTCAACATGAAATAAATTCTAAAAAAATCATATAGGTATATCCACCATATTTCGTTAAATAAAAAAAAATTACCAACTTTAGTTACACCAAATACTAAAACTCAGATGGGTATTAGTTCAGTCTATCGCCCTTTCATAATTTTAGGTTACTAAAGGTGGTAGAAATGTATTTTTTATTAAAGTAATCCATAACACTTCTAATATAAAAAATATAATATTAACATGGTTTGTTGCAGTAGGTGGCCGTGATATAGGCGGCCATGCTTTTGACAGATGAGGTTTATATTGGTAAATTACATTAAGTTACTGTATAGTAAACCAGCAAACAAAGATATTTTTATGTAAAACATTTCTTGTAAGCGTTTGCGTTAAACAATTTGAGAAAAATGGAATGCTTTGAAAAGTACAATTTATGTAAATACTGCAAAGAGTTGAGTAAAGCGCAAATATGTCATCCAAGATTAATATATTTAACGAATTTAATGGAAGATTGCGATCAGGAATAGAGTCGAATGGTTTGTTTACGAAAATCCAAGAAAGTCTGCTGCAGATGTCAAGTAAATATGGCCTTTTGCGTAAAAGAGATTTGAACAAAATTGTTTCAAAATATTACATATATGTCTTAAAACACAGACATCTAATTAATTCGTCACCTTCCTATTCACCATTAAGAAGAGAGGATGGGTTAGAATTCAAGCAACATTTAAATCTTACTATGTTTGTACATCCTACGTTTTTTGAATTATAAATTGTTAATGCATAATAATTTAACAAATTTGTGTTTTCTGTTTAATGAAACTTTATAGCGAATAATAAATAAAAATGTTAATTCAGAAATTTTGCATTATTCATAGGTATATCTACATTATTTAATGGTTGTAGATCATATGTTTACCTTTTCAACTGTCAAAAAATTTTCACTTATATATCGTGGCGCCTCGAAAAAATTTCCGGAAATTTTTTTAATTGCCATGGTAACTAGTCAAAATTAAGGTATCTTATTGGTTAAAAAGTAGAGGTGTGAAATTTTCGAAGTAATTTTTTGCGCTGAATCCGAATCTGGCCTCAGAATTGGCCCACCACGTCAGGATTTTGAAATATTTGAGGTTAAGTACTTAAAAAATGGCTTCTTTAGCAACTTTTGAAGTTATGTATAGAACTCAAAAAATGTTCAGCTTATTTTTAATAAATACATCATTTAGTGCCACCCTTCCTCTTTCAAATAAGCTTTCGAATGGTCACCTACGATGTTTCCTTGCAAAGTTATAGCCATTTAAGATGACAGGAATTTGAGGCCATGTTCCCTACAACCCAACAATCTTGGTTGGATGTTTTATTTTTAATTTTTTTTTTTATATATATATATATTTTTTCACAACAAAGTTGGTATCACAAAGATGTCCAAAAACTAACAATATTTACCAGAAAACTGCGAAGAGTACGATTTTAGCTTGTTTTTCTATTTGCGGAGAGTATAATAATATAAAAAAAATCAAGGGATGGAAGTTATAAAATAATAGACATAGACATAGATCAGCAGTACACTTTGCAATCTGCTATTGTTCATTTTACAAAAGCGGTTTATTCCTAACATAACTAACTTCCTTATCGTGTGTGGTGTGCTATATGTATCAGCTGTAGCTGTAAACACTGTAGCATTATTACTGCAATTACAAGAAACCTATCTCAAATTAAATACATCAAACTACTCAACAGCCAGACACTTATGTAAGTGAATCATAATATCCATAATTCAAATCCAATAAATAAATATTGTATGAGAAAAATAACAAATCTTACAATACCACAACATTGTTATCAGTGAGCTGATAAGGTGTTCATGTAAAAAGTATCTAAAGGATTCCATACACTCCACAGCTAAACGTCCAACATTCATAACAAATAATAAAATGGTGACTACTCGAAAAACCGGTAACCCTGAGGAAAATATGATAATAAGTTTTCTGGATAGTAAAGCATTTTCCGATATAATAGACAAACATTTGACTAAACACACAAATGAGCTGTTAAGTAAGATAAACACTCTAGAAGTCGAAGTTAAAAATCTTAGAGAGTCCAATATTGATTTAGTAAGATTACTAACAAATTATGAAAAATCAAATAAATTTGTAAATACGGAGGCAGAGATATTATTTAATAATTCAACGGACTCCATAAAATCTAATGACACTATAATTGAACAGAATACACAAAACAAAATCAATTTTACATCAACAGATAATGCCAAAGATGACAATGAATTTACTTTAGTGTATAAGAATAGGCAGCAAAGGCGTTATGCGGAACAAAAAAATGAAAACAAAAACAAAGTCAATGAAAAGAAAATTATAATTGGTTCGTCGACAGAACATAATGAGAAAATTTCATTTGGAGGCAGAGAAAAGAAAATCTGGCTCCATGTCAGTCGTTGTGAACCAGACGTAGAAGCTGAACATATAAAATGTTATCTCGAAGAAAAATGTCCTGGAAAATACTTTGTAGTGGAGCCCCTACAGAAACGTGGATATCCTTCTCACTCATTTAAAATTGGAGCGTCGCCGGACCTAGAATCCACGCTTTACTCAGCTTCGTTTTGGCCAAAGAACATACTAATTAAAAAATTTGAATTTTTTCGTCCACAGACAAGTAGAAGAGGATACAACGACAGAAAACCTTATGGGAACAGAAGATATTCCTCCAAGGGACATTTTTAAAATAACACTTCTCCATCAAAATGTGCAATCTTTAGGAAACTCCGTTAACCAAATTGAGGTTTTACTACATGAAACAAGGAGACCACTTTTTTTATGCTTGACGGAACACTGGCAGTGTAGTGAACAGTTGAGTGTCCTACAACTAGACGGTTATGTGCTTGCTTCAAGTTATTGCAGGGAAGCTGGAGAACATGGAGGAGCTGCCGTATACGTCCGCAGAGATACAGTGGCAAGCAAACCCAGAGACGACATTAACAAACTATCAGTGAGTAGAAAATTTGAATGTGCGGCTACAGAAGTTCACATAAACAACATAAATATTATAATTATAAGCATTTATCGAACTCCAGGATATGACTCCACAATATTTCTCAATCAAATGAGTGTAATGTTAGATCTAATATCAAAAGAAAATAAAATAATAATAATGGCAGGAGATTTTAATATTCACTTTGAAAGGGACTGTAAACAGACAAACGAATTTCTTGACCTATTGTGGTCATTTAATCTTCAACCTTCAATAAGTGATTACACTAGAACAACTCAGTTAACGAAAAGCTGTGTTGACAATATTTTATTTGATACTTCATTGTTTAATTATTCTGCACAAATAATACATTCAGGTGTTTCTGATCATACAGCTCAGTTTCTGTGTTTAGATGTTCATATTATTAAACCCACATACCGCAGAATATACAGCGAAAATAATATTGCAACATTTCTTAATGATCTTTCAAATGTCTCTTGGCAATTCGTATCTGAGAGCTTAGATGTAAATGACACGTGGAATAAGTTTGAAAAAATTATAACAAATTGTTTCAACTTTAATTTTCCTCTCAAAAAGGAGTCTATCAAAGAAAACAAATTGCCTTGGTTTACACCAGAAATTAAATATCTCAAAGAAAAAGTCTCAACGCTGCAAATATTATCAAATAGAAATGATCACTTCAAACAGTTATATAAAGAATACAACAGAGCATATGTCAAATTGTTAAAAGAAACAAAACAAAACTACTTCGTAGAAAAAATGAATAACACCGACAACAAGTCTAAAACAATTTGGAATATAGTCAATAATCTAACGAATAGAACAAAAAGTAATTTAAAGACATTACCGGTTAATGTGAATATAGAAAATATGGCGGACGATTTTAATAATCATTTTATTAACGCAGCCCCTAAACTTATATTGAACAATCAATTCTATAATAATGAGTCATATGTATGTAAATTCCAGAAAAATCCGAATTCCTTCTACTTTAATCCTACAAATGAGGATGAAATTATCAGCTTATCTAGTCAACTCAAAAATAAATATAGTGCAGGAAATGACGGAATACCAACAACAATATTAAAAAAATGTATTAAAGTAATCGCTGGTCCTTTAGCTCAAATCATAAATATGTCGATGCTAACAGGAATTGTACCTGAAAATTTAAAATTAGCACTCATTCTGCCACTTTATAAGAAAGGGGACATAAATAACTACGACAACTATAGGCCCATAAATATTCTCTCATCTTTTTCGAAGCTCCTTGAATTAGTTATAAACAATAGATTAATAAACTTTTTCTACAAACACTCGCTTCTTAATAAATCACAACATGGATTTTTAAAAAACAAATCAACAGAGACAGCCCTAATTGAATTGACGGAATCGATAGCGGCAATACTTGAGGCAAAGAACCAGGCCTGCGGAGTGTTTCTGGACCTTTCCAAGGCATTTGACACCTTAAACCACGAGATTCTTCTACAAAAATTGGAGACTTACGGGGTGAGAGGTGTTGCCTTGGATTGGTTCAGATCATATCTCTGTAATCGCCAACAAAAAGTTCTCATTGAAGAAAATCATGCCAAATATTTTTCAACATGTTTAAATGTCAATACAGGTATCCCCCAAGGAAGTATACTAGGTCCAATATTGTTCGTTATTTATATCAACGACATATCTTCCGCCATTCCAGAGACAAACTCACTAGTAAATTATGCAGATGACTGTTCAATTCTCATCCCCATTAATAAGAGTGACAGTGTGAATGATAAATGTTTAGAAGTTATAAGACATATTCATTTATACCTCATTGAAAATCAATTAGTGCTCAATTTTGAAAAATCTATGTGCATACTGTTTAATGCATCCACACTGTCTTTCCCTAAAGTAAATCCAATTGTAATAAATAATAAAGAAATTCAATTTGCTGAGAGCACTAAATTATTGGGACTATATCTAGACGGAAATCTAAAGTACAATATGCACATTCAATCCTTATGCACAATTCTAAGCAAATCATGCTATGCCATAAGAGTTTTAGCTAAATCTCTTAACTATATTGCCCTTAAAACAGCTTATTATGGTTTAGTATACTCACGCATTAAATATGCTATCTTATTATGGGGCGGCAGTTCGGGTTTGTCGAAAGTTTTTATATGGCAAAAGAAAATTTTAAGGGTTATATTTAATTTAAAATCTACTGATAGCTGTAGAAATTTATTCAAAACAAATGGGTATCTTACAGTGGCTGGGCTGTATATTTTTGAATGTATTATTTATCTTAGAAAAAACCAAAATCAATTCATAGACAATAAATTTGGACATAACTTTAATACAAGATATAGAGACAATATTTTCAGATTTACAAAACATAGACTAACACTTACCGAAAAAAGTTTACACTATTCAGCAATAAAGTTTTATAATAACTTACCATTAGACATAAAAGAAATTGAAACATTTAGCCAATTTAAAAATAAATTATTTAACTATATCTGTGTCATAGAGCCCTATACAATAGGTGAATATTTGAATTATTCATTAAGCAACAATTGAGATTTCTTGTATATAATATAATTTTAAAGTGTTTAAATTTTAAATTTGTATGTCATAAATTTTACTATTTTACTGTTTGTGAAAATATACAAATATTTTTATTACTGGCAGGTATTTCATGTATTTTTTTTAAGCTTGTAATTTGACGATACCATGTATAATCTGTATGTGTGTGTACGTATATGTGCGTATGTATATATGACATCTATACTTTGGTAAATAAAGAACTATTCTATTCTATTCTATTCTATCAAAGAAGTATACAAAAAAAAATTGATGTGATAGCCAATATAACTACTCACAAATCAAGTGTCGTTTGATGGGTTTAAACGTCGAATTTGTAGAATGGTGAATGCGCCAGTATTAGAAGATATACTAAAATGAAGTCATCTCGCTTCTATGGTTAAAATTTTCTATAAGCATAAACCATGTATGCATTTTTACATGTATTAAATTTTTGTATTGGGATAAGCGTTATTACCTGTACCTAATATTAAAAAACCGCGTTTTAAAATCAAGAGAGAATGGAAAATCATAAAATTTCTTTCTCGCATAATAAATTAACCTGTACAATAAATCAAAATCACTCACAGCAAATATTGTTTCGTACTTAATAAAGTTACCGGTTTATTTACCTCGGTGTTTTATTATTTTTTATGGCAAATATTTGCCGAAGGTAAATGAGTTTTGCATCCAGACAAGGTTCAAAATAAATAAAAATAAGGGAATGAAACAAAAGGACAATGTGGTATTTGAGAAATGCAACGAGTTGCAAGTAAGAGTATTTATTTGTATGCTCTTTATGTTTACCTGAGATTATAAAATGTAAGTTGAACAAACTATGGATGCTAATTAAATGTTTATAATTAAAATGTGTAATATGTTGTCCCTTTGTTCAGACTCCTCGGTTCGCGAGGGAAACTGTTCAGAATTATGATTACAACTCGCGTTGTTCTAATTAAAGTGCAGTTTAATAATAACTAGCCTCAAGAATTATAATAAAAGGATTGAAAAATTCATATATATCTAATGTTAAGTTGTAAATAGAGAAGATGGTCTATAATTTGAGTTGGAGATATTGAATAAATTCAAAACCAACTACAGTAAACATTATACTCAGCGTTGCCAGATTTTTTCGTGCGAATCTTCTAATTTTCTTTGTCTGATCTACTAAAATCTACTAAAGCAATTTTTAAGATGTTATTGAATTGTTTTATGTAATTATTAGTCCAGTGCAATTAGGTTTATACCTCGGAACCCAGCTCCAATGAATGGATTTGAATGTTTTTTTTTTTAATTGGATTTCTAATGCAATGAACAAAAATGTTTCCTCATTGAAAATTACCACAATTTCGAAAATCCGTAAATTAAAAAAAAAATTAAAATTTTTAGAAATCTCAACAAAAAATACAATTATCGGAATTTTTAAATATTTATTTTGACAAAATAATGATTGTTGTAATTTTCTAGGTTGTTTATAAAGAATCTGTAAAAAAATGAAACATTTTAAAATTAATTTGAAGATGGCAGAAGATCCAAATAGCAAAATAAATGAAAGAAATGTTAAATAATACAAATACATCAATTTTTTATATAAAATTATTAACAACTTATGCTAAATAATAATTATTGTAAATTTTAATGATTTATTAATATACCATTGATGGCGCATTTAAGCAGCTAACTCCTTTACATAGTAAATATGGTATAGAACAACTTAAGCCACTTTTTCTACATCCACAATCAGGATCACGCCCAGTTTTACAAGAATAAAAAATCATTTTCAATAAATTTTCAGAAGCTGGTGGTTAGTTCATTGTAACTACACTGTAAAAAATGAGGGTAAATTTATCGTCGTTGCGTGTAAAATTTCCATGTAATTTTACCCGCAAAGAGAGCGGAAAATTCAATTTACCAGGGAAGATTACCGGTAAATAGAAATTTTCCACTCTCTTTGCGGGTAAAATACGATTACAATTGGGGGTAATTTTACACGCAACGACGATAAATTTACTTTGGAAGGAAAATCCTTTTTGGATAAGGGGCAATTTTACTACATCACGGTGGTGTAATAAAATTGCCCCTTATCCAGACAGGATTTTCTTTCCTTAGTAAATTTACCGTCGTTGCCTGTAAAATTACCCCCAATTGTAATGAAATTTTACCCGCAAAGAGAGTGGAAAATTTCTATTTACCGGTATATCTTAAATGGTTCCAGAGCAAACGTGCGCACAAAAAAAATTACAGACAGACAGTCAGACAGACAGAAATTTGCTTTTCGCTCAAACTTAGAATCTCGACGTTTCATGACAGTCTAAGCCTATATGAACAATAAAAATTTTTTTAATTTTTTTTGTCATTACTATACTTTCACTGAATGTGGAAGTAAAATATCTGTGTCAACTTGGCTTCATTGATACCTACACTCGATGCTAGTTCAGAACATATAAAAAGAGTGTATTTACAAGGAAAGTTCTGAATGGTACATGATAAGTTGCCAAATGAATGGGGATGGAAAAAAAGAGATAGTTCACTAGTACAAGTTACAATGAACCAACCACCAGCTTCTGAAAATTTATTGAAAATGATTTTTTGTTCATGTAAAAATGGGCGTGGCCCTGCTTGTAGAATGTGGCTTAAATTGTTCTATAACACGTTTACTATCTGAAGGAGTTACCTGCTTAAATGCTCCACCATTAATATTAATAAATGACATCGAAAACGAAAACGTCGGAGATAATTAGTTTACATGATTATCCTTGTAATAAAAATTTATAATTATTTATGATATCAAAATTTATATATATTAATGAAAGAAAAACTGAAGAAGAGATAAAACGAAGCTAATAGATGCTACTACACCTGATGCAGTCTCTTGAGCATTTGAAAAGAGTGAACTTACAAGTACAATTGTGGTTGGGAAATGACATTTCGCCAATAGAATGGGGATGGAAATGTTATCGTGGGATGTTGAGACCGATAACAATGAATAAGCCACCAGCCCCTGAGAATCTACTTAAAATTATTTTTTGTACATGTAAGACAGGATGCGGAGCTGCTTGTGGATATAGAAAGTATGGATTACCTTGCACCGCAGCTTATCACGAATGCAATGGTGATAGTTGCTCGACCCCTTCTCCTATTAGAGAAAGAGGCGAAGTTGAAAATGAAGATATCGAAGATAAATAGTATATTTTGTTAAAATTATTATGAATTATGTGATTTAACAATAACTTTATTTCTACAGAAATTCTAATGGTTTTTGTATTAATTATGTCTTATTTTAAAGTTTTTTGGCCGGCATTTTGGCTCCCACATTTTGAATTTGTAATTTTTTACCTTAAATTTGTAATCACAAACTATTCAGATACTATTAAAACTTATGTATATTGGGTATGTTTTCAAAGAATTTGTAGAAGATCTCGATAAACTTTTAAATAAAAAAAAACATCAATTTCTAATCCATAAACATTTTAGTATTAGCTTTTAGCAACACAATGCAAAAAGTTTCATTAAAGTTGATTCATAGGAACTGGGTTCCAAGGTTTTTTTAGTTTTCACGCCTAACGGCACTCCACTATATATATTTGATTTGATTTTAAATAGATAACAAGAAGATAAGAAATTAGGGGGGGAAAAAACGACACAGGAAGGGAAAAGTGCACTTCGGGAATCCGGGATAGTCAGAAAATTGATTTATTCATGTCAAAACTTAACATAATATATTACAAAATATAATTATTCCCTAGGTAAGTATCTTAAAACTAGCACAGAAAAAAAACAGAAGGAACCGATTCTGATATTAAGTACTTAATCATTAATAACATGTTTAACAAAACATATTTAAATGTTAAGCAAAACTCTTAACCATAATAATATACCAAAAATCTATCAGAAATTTACCAGCAAAAATTCTTAAAATTCTACTAAACAAGTAGAAATCTACCAAATGTGGCAAAGCTGATTGTACTCCTCGCCGATTTATTGAACTATTTATACAGGGTGAGAACATTAAGGTGATCTTAAATCCCCATACAGTAATGGCTAAAGCGGCCTCGTTTTCGAAATACAGGGTGTTTTATATTTTTTGGAAGAATTTTCTTTTAGCCATATATTAGTAATGCGTATACGGTATCCAATGAAATTTTGTATTTTGGTTACATTCGCCATAAAAGGCCGGAGATCTTAATAAAATATCAGGGCCGGACCCAGAATAAAAATATTTTTAAATTATTCCTAGAAAATAACACTCTGTATACTTACTGTTTATAACATTTTTGATATTGAAATATTAATTTACACCTAGAAAGATGCAAAACCCCATAAAAAAAATTTGGCACCATTTCATTGTTTAAATAAGTAAATTAAATTGTTGAGGATTCATTTTTCAGATTTTTCTTTCAACTAAATCATAAGAGTACGAGCAACTCCAGCATCTTAAAACCGTTATATTTTTTCGGCATGTCTTTTTAACGGTTTTCTACAAGATTGTCGGTTTAAAAGAATTGCTTTCAAGTAAAAAAAAATGATATTTTCATTATACATTCAGTTTGCCAATTAGATTAATTTTTTGGAGACCCTACGATAATAAATAGAAATGAGGACTGTTAGTTAGACAGGGCAGTTGGTCGTCTTCTTTCTTTCCCCCTCCGTAGTATTCTATTTCTGCTCCAAAGTATTAGACCGGGCTTTGCTTATTTGTATCTTATTAAATTTGCATTTTAGGATATTTATGCAGTTTTGATTTCATAACTTACCTCAAAAACTATTTAAATTTTTATTAAACGTTAAAAGAATATTTTGTCAAATTAGAAGGGACTCAAAAATTTCATCTAATTGGCAAACTGAATATATAAGAAAAAATCTTTTTTTTTTGAAAAAAAATTTTTTTTTAATGTTTAAAATTTGAAAACGACAATCTTGTGGAAAACCGTTAAAAACACATGCCAAATATAATGGCTTTTAAGATACTGGAGTTGCGCGCTCCTGAAATTACCGTTATGATTTGGTGAAAAAAAAAATCCGGAAAATTTTGTTGACAACCTTCAGAATTTCATTCTCTACATCTTTCTGAACGTCTGAATGTAAATCATCAACCAGAATGAATCCTACCAGTTTTTCAAATGGATTGTTTCTTGACGCCTGCACTATAAGTATGTGCAAGCATATCTTCTGCCTTAAGTGGAGAGTAAGTCCAAAGACTACTCTCTGGACGTACACCGTCATAACATATGCTGCACTTGTGTGTTGGCGCTCACAGGACCGCTCCACAATTAGAGCTGGCCTATGTCAACGTCAAAGGCTAGCTTGCCTAGGAATGCAAACAGAACCATTCCAACGTCTGCAATGGAGACCACGGACAAGGACTGGGGCACACAAATCCCTTGGCTCCAATTATAAGGGACCAGGTCTTTGCTCTAGGCTTGCTAACTACATGGTTCAATTACATTATTAGGATACTGTGTAGAGGTTGGAGGTAGACATTTTGAAGGAAAATTGTAGTTAGTTTTTTTTGTAAAATTTTTGTTCAGTACATTTTAGGTGTGTTATCTTAATTTTGTGAATTTTTTTATGTTTGTTGACATTTTTACTTTTTACTATTTTGGCAAACGATATAATATCGTTGTGACAAATTCTAAGAGTAAAATTCAATTTTTTACCTCAAAATTAAAGTGACCCACACTGTAAATGTAATTACTGACGTTTTTGTAACCGGGAGGCCTCCAAATATTTTTGAAATTGATTTATTATGAAACTCGGTTATTAGTTCTCGGAGCATTAAAAAAGTGTGCCAAATACACTAATTACATAGTTTAAATACACGTCGTTAGAGCATGTGGTAGTGAAACATGTCTAGTAAATTTGGTTTGATTTGGTGAAACCAAAAATATGGCCGATCGAAATTTTGACAAAATATAGAAAACACACTGTATACCAGGGACGAGGGGCACTAGGGATATAATAAAGGCCATTTGAAATCGTCTCAGGGTACAATACTCCTCACTAGCGTATGGCCAGTCTCTCACGAAACACCCTGTATAGTGGTAGAAAACATAGTAGTGCGTTTTATTTATTAAAAACTTGTAATGAGGCCGTGCGCCTAACATGCAACCACGACAGATGGCATGCTGCTGTCGGGCACGGACCACAAAACGTCTGAAAATACGTTGCGAATAAGAAGAAGAAGAGGTCAAGGTGTTATGAAATATATTTTTCTTCACAATTGTTTCCTGTTATGATTATTACATATTTTCTCTAATTATGTGCACCTATTATTTATTTAAGTCAAATAGTCATTCGTGAAAAGAGAAATAATAAATTTTGTTACTTTTATGAAATTATTGCGCTATTTCAAGCAAACCTCATTTATTTTAAAGTTCATTATCAAGGGTACTTTTAATATATTCTGACTTTCAACACTCGAGGCCACCGTTGCCGTCCTGAATACCCAGATTTCAACGAATTTATGAACAAGAGGCTGTCTCTTGCTGTCATTGTAATGTAACAGATAATTTTTATGCCGATGATTTTACAGCACTAAGAATTCAATTTATGAAATCGAAGGAGACAAATCACTAAAATAATTTTGAAGATCAGCAATACTAGGTACCTTGAAAATAAGAGGGACTTAAAAGTATAGAAAAATTCACCGAGTCGCCACAGAAAACTACAAAAACTATGGTATGAATGATTAAATAATTTTTAAATAATTACGTATATTCATGCATGAAAATTCGTTGTTTGCTCTTCAGCGACAACTCCTCCGTTACTTTCAATTTCAGTCAAAGTATGCGCGTATATAAATAAGTAACATGAGAAACACGACGTCGACAGCATGAAGAGCTGCATCAGCGGACATCCTAAAATATTGCTCATACATTGGCGTCATCCAAAGAACGTGAACTATGAATAAGAAAGAAAGTCTTTCACGATTCTCTTGACCACACAGGAACTTTCGTGGAACCGTAAACTTCCTGGAATGGACAGGTGCGGACTAGCACCGCAGAAAAAATCCGAAAACATTATTTAAGACACATAGGTATGCTTGAACAGAGACTACCTATGTTTTCTAATTTGATACTGTCATTGCAAATGGAACAAATTAACTTTAGTACCTTGTACTAGCGATTACTTGTGGCAGGAATTAAGAGAAGGAATTAAATAATAAATGTGACTTTTAGAAATGAAGGATAATGAAATATCAAAAAGAAAGACGACTTGCAATTTTTTATTTCGTTTAATAGTTTCCAGGAAAACCTATTTGCATTTCTAACCAATTATTACACTCAGTAACATGAAAGTTAATAAAAGCCCTTGTTTTGAGACCGTTACACCAATCAAATATAATTATTGGTAGTGAGACAACTATCGGGTGACACAGGCTAGTGGCTCACGCCTATATTTCCTTTATTTTTTAACTTATCCATTTGAAATTTGGGGAGCATAAACTACCTGTAAAAATGGATTTTTTGGACTTAAAAACGATATGAGACTATTTCCGGTTTACCCGGAAATGACTGCAAATTCTGATTTTTAAATGGAACATCCTGTATATTTTTACATATATGGATTCAAGACAGCATTTTGAGTATACCATGAGACTTTCGCGAATTTTTGAGTCGATGTTCAGTTTTTTTTAACATTTTAAGACATTCGTCTAGAGTGCTTTGGAATACCAACATGTGTTCTACGGCAGGTAAAGTCCAAGGGAAAAATATAATTTTTCGTTTAATTTCATTAATAACTATTTACGAAGCCTCCAAAGTTGAACATATCACTTTTCTATCGATTTTTTTTTCAAATGGGAAGGTGGTGGCTCATAGTGTTCAATAAATTATAGATTTTTTTCTGAATTCATTGATATCCATGTCAAATCTATGCTATTTGGTTTTCTATTTTATTGAATTTATTTAAAAATAAAAAATCACTTTAAAAATAATTTTTATTGATAGTTTGCACTAGTACTTATACGTATTAAGAAACAAAAGAGGGAACTAAAAGGCTATTATTCACAAAAAGGTAGTTATTCACATTAAGCGGAACTTACATTTACGAGTACTCGGATCCGAGTTACACTACTTGTAACTCGGACATGTAAACGCCTACTTTGCTTACGAGTAGGCGTTTACATGTCCGAGTTTTCATACAAGTAGTGCGACTCGGATCCGAGTACTCGTAAATGTAAGTTCCGCTTTAGACATATGATTTTTTTTCAGTTATACAAGTGCAAATTGCACAATTATATGTTGAAATTTTAGCGAAAAAATTCAAAGCACTAGTGACATTACATAAGAAAAAACACCTCTCTCAATAGGGTTTTAAGTAATAACATAAAAACCATTGTCAGAAATAATGTAGAGATCAAGAATAAAACTTAAAAAAACAGTGAAAATTATTATTTTTTGTCTATGTAGAATAAATAGGATAAGTTTAAATATGACGTATCAATGTAGGACGTAAAATATAAAATGTTTCAAAAACAATAACACTCACGTCATCAACGTTTGTTAAAAAAATAGAAACATTTATTTTTCCTTTTCAATATATTTGTGTATTTCTATAGCGTTGAAAGCAACGTAAATATTGCCGAAATAATAGGTACGTATGTTAAAATTCTGTAACAAAATATGTTTATTACACAGATTCGACAAATGTAGTTTCATATATCCTGAGGTAAGCGAGTCGAAAAAGAGAACAGAGAAATTAGGAAAAGAACGACAGATGTACTGCTCCCAGCACGTTCCACACGTGAAATTTTATTTTTACCATTAGAGGAGCGAAAAAGAAGTTTCGTTTTTTTTTATTAGCTTAGAACAAGATCAGATACAGTGGGTATTACCGACAACATCATTTTACACATAAAAACAAGAAATACGACATTTTTTAGTGGTCACAGATATTCTTATTTAAAAAAAAGTGTAAAATTAAATTTTTTTTTAAATCATGTTTTTTTGTACATCTATTGCAATATCTCAAAAATGAATTGAGCTATCGATGTGAACTTTTTTTGTTATAAAACACACACTTAAGCGGTTCTTTCTATGCATAGGATTGCTAATAAAAAAAAATGAGAACATGCCAAAAACGTAGATGACCCTGAAAGTTTAGAGAATACGCCATCAAATTTTCACTAAGCGAGGGACTTTTTTGTTTTTGAAAATTTTGTGTAACATGCTATGAAGAAAATGAAATCAATAGACTAAAAAAGTTTTTAGAAAAAAAATATTTTCATTATTAGCAACAGTTTGCTAGTTACGAATATTTTAGTATGGAGGAATTGTCGAAGCGTACGCGCGCGGCACTTAAAAATAATAATGATTATGTATTGTGTGTAACGGAACTTTTCATTATTATTTTTTTATGTTTAGGACTGTTTTATCACGTTTTAGGATCTGAAAGGATAACTTATTTTTTCCAGTGGCGCATTAAGGACCAAGGTTGAAGGCAAAAAGGAATTAAAAATCTCAAATAGAGTATCTGGGATAAAAATGCATTGCATGGGGATCTCGAAAACGGTAAAAAATAATATTATAGTAAATGGGAAAAAAGTTGCGCAACTAGGAGGCTAATAAAATTCCATAAACAGAAGTTTAGGAAAAGTAATAATTTTGGAGTGTTTTGATAAAAAGTAAACTATCGAGTTTTCCTTTTTTTTGCGTTATTATTGGAGCTAAATAGAAAAGACAGTTTCTTAAAGCACTTTTTTTTGAACGTGGCAATCTTAATATTTGTATCCGACATTTCCTGTGTCCCTATCCGAAACTCCCATGCATAGCATTTTTACCCTAGATCCACACAATAATTGAGTAATCATGTTATTTTCGCCTAAATTAGATAACAAAAAGAAAAAATATCCTTTTCATTTCCGCAGCCCCAATTATAAAAACCCTGTTTCCATGGCTTGTGCACAAGTTTATCGTTCTCCTCTATTACTACGCCACATAAAATCCACTCCATTTTACAATGAAATTTAAATTGCTTTTTTATCTTAAATATTTTTTTAGCAGATAATCCACGCACAATTCGCACAATGACCATACGTTCTACAATATAATACAAGTGGTAATAAGGGAAAGAATATCGTTACACATTTTACTTCCACATCCAGTGTAAATATAGTATCGACGAAAATATTTTTGAAAATTTTTATTGCCCAAATAGGCTTAGAATGTCATGAAACGTCGAGATTTTAAGTTTGAGCAAAAAAAATTCTGTCTGTCGGTCTGTGCGCACAATTACTCCGGAACCGTTTAAGATATTGACTTGAAATTTAGTACACATACCCTATGTATTTTAACGAGATCTTGAACTAGATTATTCCGTTAAAGGGTTGGAGGGTAAATGGGGGTAAATAGGCAAATCAAGCAAGTAAGAGTCCATACAATTGGTATTTAGTATATATAAGAGACGCTAAGGTCTCAAAATTTTTTTGGCATTAACCACCCCCATTAACAACTCCCACCCCATTATTCAAGGGGATGAAAAAAATAATATTGTCATTTAGTGTGTGTACAAAAACCAAAGTCCTCAATTTTTTTTTTACTTTATCCACCACTACTACCACCTCCCTTCCACCACCCTCAGTCCTACTACCGATGTGGCATATCATTTTATAAGTTTTTGAGACGATTTCAAATATTTTATTATTAAAGTTCCATAAACAATTATTTCCACATTCAAATTTTTTTCGTTGTGAGAGACTTGGATAGAAGATCTGGATGTGGAAGTAGTGATTCCTTGGGCAACGGTTTTATAATTTGACCTTCGACGAAAACGAATAACATTGATCGTACACCGCCCTGAGACTAGTTAGTTTTAGTGGACTCGGGCGTATTAATACTTAATTTCTGCAATTCGCGCGCTCCAAAAAAATTACTGTACCTAAACTATCAAAGACACAATAAGAATTATGCCATCAAAAACTTTTTTGGTCTTTTGGCTTTATTTTCTTCGCAGCATGTTATACAAAATTTCCAAAAACAAAAAAGTTTGTAGCTTAGTGAAAATTTGACTGCGTATTTTCTGAACTTTCAAGGTTATCTAAGTTTTTAACATGCTTAAAAATGTTTTAATTAACAATACTATACACAGATAGAAGCGCTTAAGTGTGTGTTTTATAATAAAAAAAGTTCATGTGGATATCTCCATTCGTTTTTGACATATGCCATGATTAAAAAAAAACTAAATTTCACACCTTTTTAAAAATAACAATATCCGTGACCACTAAAAAATGTCTTATTTCATGATTTCTAATGAACATCGACCTACTTAACGAAATTTGTTCTAAGATTAAAAAAAAACTCGAGAAGCAAGCGACTTTTCCCCTGTTTTTTACTCCACTACATCTTGTCGTGTATCAACGCAGGGCATCGGTACCTATCGCTTGTAACCGCGAACGCATTGTAGTGGGATAATATACCCCTTTCTTTTTCTAGTTTCTTTGTTTTCTTTCTTGCACTCGTTGAACTCAGGATGCATATACAAAAACTGAATTTTACTCTGAGTCACTCAGAGTAAAATTCAGTTTTTAAAAAATCAATCTTCATTTGTTTATAACTTTTGCAATTGTTTATGTGCGGATTTGAAAATTTTGAACATTTTTCTAGACGTCATGCCGAATCCAATGAGCCCTCACTCATATTTTTACGAGCTTTATCAAGAATTAACACGGCTTTGAACTTGTGAACTAGTGTATAAAGAACCTCGCACTTTTCTTATGGAAAATGTGGTTTCCGTTAAATTGGCTGAATTTTGTATATGTTATGTATCTCGGCGTCCTGATCATTTGTCTTAATGAGCACAAAGTCCCAAAGAAAAGTGCGGGGTCCTTTTCATGAAAATTTCTAAGAATAAAAAAGTTTCAGATTTTTGTAAATTAATGGATTGATGAAATTTCAGGAGTAACCCAACCTCGATATTTTTTAGGGGGCTATATCTCCACAGAGGAGCAACTTGTAACAAACAGTTAAGTTAACTCATATCGCCTTATTTTGACATGATTTACATGATTGCTCCATATCTACTTATTTATGAGCAGGGGCGGACTGACAACAGTTTAGCGGCGCTGGATCTTAGAACTCGCAGGCCACTTATTGCTTTATTAGCTGGTCATCTTGCCAAGCACCCGGCGCCTGCGGCGCACTATTGGGGCGGGCCACCGGGAATCGTCCCGGTGTCCCGGTGGGCCAGTCCGCCCCTGCTTATGAGAGGTGGTCATGTATATTTCTTTGAGAAAAATTAAATACGACAAAATATAACATTTTTATTTGATTAAATCCCATTGATGAAAGTAACTATAAACATTTTCCCATCCATTGAATAACTAAATTGAGCAAATAATAGGCAAATATATCCATTCAATTGCTTGTCTGCCACTGTGCAAGTTGAAATCACGACTGCACCGTAAACAACGACAGTTGGAATCATTCTCCACTGATGACTAACGATCTGACGTGTTTCAAATAACTCATTAATGATTTTAGTGGTGCCAGGTGAGCTGGGTTTATTTTTTCTTTATTACCGTGTTATTGACTGTACCACTTTTGAACTATTATACACTTATCTATCCTTAGAAATATGATTTTTTCTTTATTCATTGTTTATTTAAGTCATCCGAAGCGTCATATCAGTCGATAATCGTTGTTAATTGAGAGGATATGGTATGGCACGAATACAGAAGAAATCTTGTTAGTAATGCATCAATAATATATTTCTTGGATTTTAACATTCATAATTAAAGCTACAAAATTCTGGTAGTTCTTTCTTGTTGGTGCAGTGAGTCACTTCTTAATCTTTTTATTTGCAACTCTTGGCAGAAATATTGTGGTTCATAAATTATCCTAGTTGGCCTCCCTTTGCTGTACAGGGTGGACCAAATTAGATGGGATTTGGGGTTTTCTCTAAAACTATGGCAGATAGACAAAAACCAATGTAGGTGCCCTGAGCTAGATTTTCGAGAAGCAAACAATGGCGCAAACCGCGATCGTCTATCTTTTTCGACTACCGAGCTACACAGCCGTTTTTGGAAAATTGGCATTTTTGGGTGGCTCAAGTGTCGAATCGAAAATCGAGTAACACATTCTTAGGGCACTTTTTTGAGTAGAATTCGTAGCTGATAAGAAGAAAATTATGCATGCCTCAGTTTTCGAAATAGACATAACTTATGTTTTTATAAATGAAAATGTAAATTATTTCATTATTTGATCATAACTTAAATTAGCTATTCAACGATATATCATAAGTCATATTTATCTCTAAAAGAAGTTACCTTTCGAAAAATTTAATATTTAGTAGACGCAAAAGTTATAAGAGAAGTCCTATTATCAAAAATCAAAACGCCGGCTATACCGACAAAGGAATAAGTCGGCGCGTACAAACGGTCGACAATAAAACAATTATCTTATATCGTTTGCGTTTACTATAGTGTGAGTTGTGAGGAGGCCATGGAAAACTATTAACAACTCTTCTTGTAATGTAAAATAATTTTGCCAAAAATAGGAAAAACTAAACTACAATAAATGTTCGAATTATCTTCCATTGACATCTATGCATATTTATCGCATTTCTAATATTTACTGAGAAGGTCATGGTAAGAAGAAGAAAATCGAAATAATCGTAAATATCAAAAACTAATTTGTGAGTTAATTGTGAGTGAGCATTGTTAAAAATGGTTCAATTTAGTAATGGTGAAAAATATGATATGATCAAATGTTTTACAGAATGCGGAAAAGATTTAAGTTTAGCTTCCGAGCTTTATTTTAACAGGTAAGTTATAGACAGCAAAACTTTGTGCTAAAAGTGCCGCCTAAATAATATTTTTAGATATCCAGAAAAGAGACAGCTAGACCTAAAAATATTCAAAAGCAGAGCCGGCCTTAGTTCCTCAAGCGCCCTCGTGCGAAATTTTAAAAGTCAAGTCAGAAAAAAATTATTTTGAGCGGGGGGAGGTGTTAAAACTCAAAACAAAATGTTTTCGTCCTCATAAATTTTACTCGAAAAAAAAAAAAGTTGCCCCCCCCCTAAAGGCGGGCCCTATTCAAAAGGTTTCAACAAAATTTAAAAGAGTTTGAACCACTTGTGAAACCTCGAGTAAAAATATATAATAAAGCAGGTAGAGAAGCTGTAGAAAATATTGTTTTAAAAAGTGCAAGAGAAAATCCTAATATATCGTCTCGCGAAATACAGGAAAATTTAGGAATCCCAAAAACAACTGCGTTGCGTTGCTTAAAAAAAAATTCAAACCCTGAAAAATTAGGATTAGTTACCATCTATACCCAAACGACTTTCAAAGGCGTCATGATTTTTGCGTTAGAGCAATGAAGTGACAGGATTTGAAGTAACAATTGTATGGACAGACGAGGCCCATATAAGCAGTGCCGGAATTTTTAATCGGCATAGCAACCACCATTGGGCTCATTTTTTTTACGTAAGTAAGTTGAATACTGACAATTTTATTAACATTCTACGACAAGAAATATACCTCTAAGATAATTTCAAAGATTAATTTACCAACAGGATGGCGCCCCACCCAAGCAGCACAATTAGTTTATTTTAAAGCCACATTAACCTAAGATAGTTGATATAACGTAATTGCAACCATTGCTTTCAACTTTGAAGGTATATGGACTTAATAGTAATTTAGTAAGCAATATTTGGGTAATATTTTCTTATGAAATGCCTGATAAAGTCACATTGATTTTAGTGTAATTTACAAGAAATATTTACGTTACTGTTCCTTAAAATTTAACTCTAAAGTTAAAGTGCATATTGAGGTCTATGTGTAAGAAAATATTATATAATTTTAGACTAAATTATTAACTTTGGAGTCGCTGTCTTTTGTCTGAATAAAAACAGGGAAATTTTACCAATTTTTTACGTAAGTATAACCTGAGTTTTGTCTTGTCCTTGTAGTCAGATTTAGGTTATAACTTTAACCTCATGGTCACAACTAGTTCCAATTTTAGGTATAATTTATCCTAATTTTACTTCTCCACTAACCTAGCATGTCTTTAATCTAAAAGCAAATATTACTTCATAAAATGTCCTGATAGTTATTTTTGCTTAAAAAATAGAATTAGGTTCCTTCCCTGGAAAGCAAAATTACGTTTTCATTGTCTAAATTACTTCAAAGAACTATAATGAATGCTTTATGTTGATGCGCTTCCCAGTGTCAACTGTACTTTATTAGTGGGATAATGTCCTAATTTGTAGCAATTTATTTTGTTGTTGTTTGGGTTTTCTGTTTTCGTATTTTTAAAAATAAAATTGGAGGTGTTTTGTTTTAAACGCGAGAAAGTATTCTACAGCGAGTCAACCT
Organism: Rutpela maculata; assembly: GCA_936432065.2. Taxonomy (NCBI): domain Eukaryota; kingdom Metazoa; phylum Arthropoda; class Insecta; order Coleoptera; family Cerambycidae; genus Rutpela; species Rutpela maculata. The sequence goes on from OW386289.2 coordinate 7,667,203, forward strand.
TTAGTCGGCAACTGAAAAGTGCATAAGCAAATAGGACATAATTATAATTATATCGAATATGCGGTGTACTTAAAGATACTTGTAATTGTATTTCAACTTTTCTATTACCGACTTGTTTGCATTCGAAGTAATGACTACATTATATCAGGTAAAACAGTTGTTAATCTTTCAGAGAGTTTAGTACAATATAACTATTTTTTTCTCTCTAAATTTCAGTACTTCGTTTGCAGAATGAAAAGCTAAGTGAAGTTCAGTAGTGTTAGTAGTGTAACTGAGTGACTTTATTTGGATTGTATTCAGTGTTCCTGAATGTACTCACTGAAGAGAAGTTCTAAAAATGATGGCCCTATAGAAGGATTAAACCTATACCTATGAACAAATTTAAGTTGATAGATGGGGAAGTAGTAATTAAGAATTAAAAAACAAGTTTCATATGATGTGTTTTCTGTTAAATAAAAAATAAAGTATTAAAGTAACCAACTAACAAAAGATTAATTATTTTACCTGAAATATTTTTAAATTCCAAATTCACCGAATCCGTGATGTGATCATATTTTTCTATCAAATGCAAACAAGTCGTTATTAAAGTTAAAACACAATTTGCACTCTAAGCACAGGTATCTTTTGGGCACCGTAGATTTGATATAAATACGTCGGATTTGTTTATTTATACACAATTCTGTTGTGCCGATTTAACGCTGACTGGCTGGAGAATACTTTCTCACATTCAAAACAAAACACATCCATTTTTATTGACAAAATACAACAGAAAATTGAAGGAATAAACCACAAACTCACAAAACAACAATTGCAGCCAAAGAAGTTTGAGGTTAGAAACAGAAGTGACGTCACTCAATTTACCGCCTTCTCTAACCTAATTGGGAAATATGACCAATTTAGTTCTGCATGAATTTTAAAGACTACAATTTTGACGACTACAAAATTATTTTAACCTATATTGGTCCCATTTAACTTTAAAGTAAATAATATAAGTTTTAACACTTCGTCTCAAGGAAAAACGTCAATGAGGCCTAAAATATTGGGAGAGAATACTTTGAAGTCGCATGGCACTATGTTCGCCATATTTTTCAACCAGCTGTAAGAGGCCATTTTACAATGAAATTTTGATGAGTATTTAATTGAAAAAAATCATTAATATAAGGTTATTTAACAAATACAAAGTACAATATTATAATATTTTATGCTCCAGGAAAGTCCTGCCGGGCAATTGAATAGGCTTTTACAAATATTTTTAAAATACATTTAAGCTAAAAAAATTTTTTTTTCTTTAAAAACGTAAAATACTTGAGGCCCCTTTAATAATCCGAGGTAGAATGGATATATTTACAATGAAAATTGATTGGCAGTAAAAAACACACACAGAGGGGAAGTGGACACATTATTTCACAACTACGAATGACATATGATGCACTCCTACTCCATCATTATAATAGAGATGTCTGATGGTTTCTAGTTATGTCTTTGTTGCTTATGCCTCGTGACTTATAAGTAAATCATTATTGTTGTATATAAAATCTTATCAGTTATTTCTGAGAAAGAAAGATTGCAGTTGAAAGAGGATAACTGGTTTGGTAAATATTACCTATTAACAACCACAATTAAACAAAATTTTAACGTTTAAATTACCTGTTCAGGGAAATATGTTCTATAACCAATAGGTCATTATAACTGAGCAGCCTTATTTAAGAGGTATTCATGACGTCGTCTCATTCCCCATTTACTTATATTTTACGTAAATTTTAAGTCAATTAGGTTAGGTTAAACGGGAAAACGGGACCAAAACGAGGGCTACATTACGTAATTCTGACTTAAGGTGCTACTTGGGCAGGTCATACGTCAAATGAAACACGAAATTATTTAAATGCTCAATTTGGGGAGGATTGGGTAGGTATCTATATATAGCTAAGTTAACTAAATTGATAACTAACAATTAATTTAGCTAACTGGACATTAATAAATAACAAATTAGTTTAGATATTGTTTAATTACTTCCACATCCAGTGGAAGTATAGTAACGACAAAAAAAATTAAAATTTTTATTGTTCAAATAGGCTTAGAATGTCATGAAACGTCGAGATTTCAAGTTTGAGAGAAAAAAAAATTTTCTGTCTGTCTGTCGGTCTGTCTGTCGGTCTGTCAGTTGGTCTGTAACTTTTTTTGTGCGCACGTTTACTCTGGAACCGTTTGAGATATTGACTTGAAATTTGGTACACATATGTACTTTAACGAGATCTAGAACTAGATTATTTTCATCTTGTTCCGTCGAAGGGTTGGAGGGTAAATTGGGGTAAATTTGGAGTAAATAGGTAAATCCAGCAGGTAAGAGTTCATAAAATTGATATTTAGTATAGACAAGAGAAGCTAAGGTCTCAAAAAAAATTTTGGCATTAGCCACCCCCATTACCACCCCCACCCCATTATTAAAGGGGATGAAAAAAAATGTGATTTAGTGTGTGTACAAGAACCAGAAACCTCAAAATATTTTTTTACTTTATATAGTTTTTCATGGCCTCCTCACAAATATATTAAATTTTTAGAAAATTAACCACTTTTTTGGACAGCTAATTTAAGTTGTGATCGAATAATGAAATAATTTACAGAAATTTGAAGGAACATAAGTTGTCTATGTCTCGAAAACTGAGGCATGCATAATTTTCTTCTTATCAGCAACGGATTCTACTCAAAAAAGCGCCTTAAGAATGTGTTACTCGATTTTCGATTCGACACTTCTTGGTAATTGAGATATAGGTAATAAGGTAATCCATAAACGCCAATTTTCTAAAAACGGTCTATAGCTTGGTAGTCGAAAAAGATAGACGATCGCGGTTTGCACCATTGTTTGTTTCTCGAAAGTCGAGCTCAGGACACCTATATTGGTTATTGTCTATCTAGCATAGTTTTAGAGAAGATCCCATCTAATTTGGTTCAGCTTGTACTTTATGGTGATATATTTTAAATCACACTAAACATTTCATCAATAGCATCTTTACTAAGTCGTGGATTTTAAGCTTTCTAGGCACCTTGCAAAAAATATATTTTTGAACACACGGTATAAATCTAATATCTCCTATGTTTACATTTATGAAGTCCGTCGACGATTATAGATCACTAATATTTAATGTAATATTCAATGACATAAAAACTACTGACATCCAGCCTAGGTTGTAATTAATCTTGTCCAGGGAACGTCAAAGGTGATTGCGTAATTAATTCAACAAACAAATAAAAATGCGGATCTGTGTTATAGATGTATGATAGGCGCCTGCAGTAGGGAGTTGGCCCACTCTAAATTTGAATTTTGGCAAGCACACATCGCGTAGAAACAACAATACGCCTACACTCTGGTAATACGATATAGACAGCCAGGACCTTACCAGAGAAGTTTTTCGAATTGGTAATCGGTGAATATTAACAAGTCCATATGTTAACATAGTTTTACGATAAATTGTTACATAATTTATTTCTTAGGGATTCTGGTGTTCCATTCACTGTGGCAATAGATATAAGGAAATATGAAACTAAATGTAAGCATGATACCCTGAACGCTGGATTATTGATATTGTATATAATTGTTGAACATTCAACATTCTATAGTATACTCTTCGCAGTTATTTGAAACTAAGTTAATTTCTTAGGTATTAAGGTGGACCAGACCGTTGCTCAGTCAAAGGACGTAAAACGCTGTTATTTTCTACAAGAGAATTTTATTGAAGCCTCTAAAAAGGGACGACAAATATAGCCCGGATATTTTATGACAAACTCTTTTTTAAAGGTAAAATCGGAACAAAAGTGAATCTACTAATTAAATCAAAAACTTTAGCTTATACTTGAAAGGAAGAGAAAAATCCCTGTTCCGAATATACAAAGATAAAATTCTTAAATAAACTAAGGGACTTTTGAAATAAAAAATATCTAGTTGACAATAACAAAATTTATCACAAAGATAAGGTACCGGTAGAGCAAAGAGATATCTACAGGGTGTAGGCAAATAAAATGTGCTAACGATAAAAATATTCAACATTCAAGATACATACAATGAATGGTGCACAGTGACAGGCATACGAAAAAGGTAACAATATACGGCAATTTACAAAAATAACTCGGTAATTCTCTGCAGAAGGCCACAATACATAAAAACTACTGTATATTCTCTAAAAAAGATAAAAATGATTAGTTGCCCAACGTAATATTACTAAATGAGAAGATTAAATAACATTTTACTTATAACAAATTTTGATATTTTATATCCTAAACAAATCGTAAACGAAGGTAACGACAAAGGAAATTAAATACAAGTAGCATTTTAAGCTACAAGTTACATGCAAAAAAATATAAAGTGCTCTGCACAGTAAATTAGTTACAGGTATTAAACAAGAGATCTCTTTAGTCTATAACAGAAAATACAAACACTCAAAAAGTAGTTTGTCGAATCAAACCATGAAATACCGCACAAAACTCAGGAAGATAGAAGCACTGTATCTTCTTTGGCCACAATGTAAAACAAAGTTACCGGAATTTAACCACGGACTATTATCAGTTACCGGTACACACAAGGGAGAAATGTAAATGTTTCTGTACTTACGGAACTGCAGCAAAATGGACGAAGATACTGTTATTGGTTACAAACTCAAATTTATATAGCAGTTGTTAATAGTTTTCGAAATTTTAGTTATAAACAAATTCAAGTAACTCTCTGGTCTTTTTATGAAATAAAAAGCGGTAAACGAGTAATGAAAGTAGATTAAAAAAGAGAACATTTGGAAAAAATGCTCTACTTGCATTTGGAGCTGAGATACGTTAGTTTTTACGTTTAGGTCACTTGTAAATAAACTAATCGATATCTCTTCTTGAAATTTGGGCTGCTTATTCTCCAATGATTATTATTTTGTTTCTGCTATTTCAAGATAATCCAAAGCTACAATTGTTAAAATAATATCGAATAAAGCGGCTTTGAGAACATAATGCATATTTTTAATTTTTGTCACGAAAATGGTAAACCAACCAAACTTGGAAAACTACCCTCATGTTCATGTATACAGCTTTGTAAAACTTTTAATATTACTGATACAATGAAAAAATATATTTTGGGAGCAGAATTTGAACCCGCATCCTGAATAAAAAGTGCCTTACCCACTGGGCTATCTAGCGACTAAAGTCCGGTTTGTCAAAACATAATATAACAATTAGACACATTTGGTGATTTTCGGATCTCTAACAAAATCGCTAAAGACTCCACTTTCGGGCCTATATACAGTATCTTTTAACAATTGTAGCTTTAAGTTTTATTTTCAAGTAGCGAAAATACAAAATAATAGACATGGAGAATTATCAGTCCAAATTTCAATAAGAAATATCGATTTGTTTATTTATAAGTAAGAACGTAAGAACTAACGTATCTCAGCTTCAAATGTAAGTAGAGCATCATTTTTTTTTAAGTTGGCTTTTTTAATCTACTTCCATTACTCCTTTACCGTTTTTTTATTTCATAAAAAAAAACAGAGAGTTATTTGAATTTGTTTATAACTACAATTTCGAAAATAAAAAACAACTGCAATAAAAAGGGTTTAAATTCTGAAGAAAAAAAAATACTCTCTCCGTGATCTTAAAGTACTTATAAAAAAATACAATTTGAGCCATCGTACACATTTCTTGTTTTTGATGGCAATATTTCACAAGGGTGCAAAATTTTAGCAACAATTGTATATTTGAGCCGTTTTAATAATTATTTTGATTTGAAATTTTTAGCGACGATTGTACTTTATAAGAGCTATATTTTTCCAAAATTTCATTGAATATTATCCATTATTTTTGAAGGAAAAGTGATTTGTTTAGAAACGCAAAATTTTTCCACATTCAATATTTTTTAAATAATAATAACCCTTGGAATGAATTATAGTTTATGTACTTTTATTGTACAGCTCATAACGAACATTTTTCTTCTTTTTTTTTTGTTTTCCATAGGACTTATAGATTTCGAGATATTCAAAGAAAACCGATGGAAAACACGGTCTAAAAAATTAAATTGTTTAAATAAACAATACGCCGACCTCGCAGAAACTGCAAAACTAAACTGTGAACTTAAGTTGATCTCCTGAACACGTTAAAACAAAAAAATTGCCCTGACCAGACAATTCACATTGCGAATTTCTTAGTCCTAATTTGACTCCACTATGAGAGTTGTTATTCGTTTAATTTAGTCACCCTAACTAATCTGCAATGAATCACAGGCATTTTTTTAGAATTTCATAAATTTACTACAACTACATTGTTTCAGAATAAGAATCATCAATCATCATGTGGCTTTTACTGCATATCTTTCCGCGCTACCACTTCGCGCGTCTCCCTATTTATATGAGTTGAACTTGCAAGCAGCACATTTGTAGCAGCTAATTGCTACGTATCGTTCCACAGAAAACGTCAGGAATCTTTATGAGCTGATGCATTCCTGAGTCAAACTAGTTTTCGCGTAAATAGGCAAAAATGGCAAATAACACAAAAAAAATGTAACGTTTTTGTGGTTGTTTATGGATAATGCTAGTGTGTCGGGGACATATCTAGATACGTGAGCTGATGAGAATGTTGGTAGGTATTTAAACAGCTGCAGGTGGTTGCACAACCGGAATAACTCCAGTATTTATGTGGTTATTAGCGATTTCAGCTACATCTGCCAAGGATACTGTCTTCGGCACTAGCCGGATCCGGGGGACTATACCGGGCGTTAAAGAGATAACTTTCGGCCGTCGTTTCTTTATTACTTTCACATTCAGTGGAAGTATAGTAACGACATTTTTTTTAAAAATTTTACTTCCACATCCAGTGGAAGTATAGTAACGACAAAAAAATTTTTAAAAATTTTTATTGTTCAAATAGGCTTGGAGTGTCATCTTATTCCGTTGAAGGGTTGGGGGGTAAATTCGCATAAATGGGGGTAAGAGTTTATAAAATTGCTATTAAGTATATACAAGAGAAGTTAATGTCTCAAAAAATTTTTGGCATTGGCCCCCATTAAAAAAGGGAGTGAAAAAAAATGTGATTTAGTGTGTGTACAAGAACCAAAGGCCTCAAAATATATTTTTACTTCATTCATCCCCATTACCAACCCCTAACACTACCCCTACTCCACTACCGATGTGGGATATCGTTCTATGGGTTTTTGGGGTAGACTTTTTCAAATATTATATTATTAAAGTTCCATAAACAATTATTTCCACATACAAAATTTTTTCGTTGTGAGTGACTTGGATAGAAAATCTGGATGTGGAAGTAGTGAATCCTTGGGCAGCGTTATTTTTTTTAATGGATCGATATGAAACAAAGCACGTGTCACGTGTTGCCAAAACGACATTTTTTTATCCAACTGTCAAGTTTTTACGACTTCCGGTTTCACCGGACGTGATTTCTACTTTTGATTTTTAAATGGAACATCATGTATATTTTAGTATATTTGGAATCTAGGAGTTATTCTGCATATGACTGTGCTAACTTTATTACACTTCCCTCCATTTTGAATTTCTTGCAGCCAATTTCCATTTTCAATCTAGTTTGCCATGACCACCCAGCATTTTTTATGTATTTGTATTTGACTCTCAATTCTCTATTGTAAATTTGATCCATCTGTCACTTTAAATGTTAGTCAAGATCATGTACACTTCTGTGCAATGAATTGCATTTTTTATTTATTTGTCAGTGTCAATGTCATATTTTCGCAATGCCAAAATTAACTGAACATAAAAAAATTTTAATTCTCTCTAAAATTGAAGAGGGATGGTCTATCAGAGCAGTTACTAACCATTATCAATTGAATAAAAGTACTGTTATGAGTGTGAAGAAAAGGTGGGCGGAGGATGGTAGCGTAAAGAGGAAAGGTTCAGGCCGATTAAGAAGTTCAGGAATATAAAATTATTTTTTTGAAACTTCCCATTTTTTGCGAATTAAGAGTTGAATTCATATTTAAAGTTGTGTAGGAGCAAATGTTAATCATCTCAAAAAGTAGGCTATTGGTAAATAGAAAATGGAATATACGAGATGTAATATACTTTTTGAGATGATTAACATTTGCTCCTACACAACTTTAAATATGAATTCAACTCTTAATTCGCAAAAAATGGGAAGTTTCAAACAAATAATTTTATATTCCTGAACTTTGGTATAGAGGTATAAAATTGCATTCTAAATAACTGTTCTTAGTGGAATTTTTTCATATTTTGAAAAATAAAGGTACTTTATTAGTGGTGATTTTCACAACTGCTTATAAAACATCCTGTAGAACACCAAATCAAGTCATTTTTGGTATACTTTAGTTTTACAACAAGCAGGACTCAATCCCCAAATACCATTCCAAAATTCCAAAATTTTTGGTCCATTACACCTCTTGTTACATCTATCCTGGGACACACTGTATATGATAATAAAAAATCTAAATTCCAAAAAGACTGATTCACACTACTCAATATTAGTAAAAACTGGATTATTTTATTTTTCAAGTGTACATTGCACAGAAGTGTACTAATTTACAAGACCATAAATTTACAGGGTGTTCTACACGACGATTCAAACTTTTATATATTTAAACTGCTACAACTCATTTTTTTTAAATGGAACACTCTGTATATTCTTGTTTAAAATGTTACAGCGTCAATTACCTACATGCTGATACCTCATAGTAATTGTTTTCTTTACTGTTTCAAAAGTTTTCAAGCTTATTAAAAAAACATGTACAATTTCTCATAAAACCAAAATTACCCTCAATATTGCGTTTAGCAGAGGGCTGGTTTAATTTTTTCGCCCCAGAAAAACCATCCCACTTCATCAAATGAATTTTTTCACTATCTTTCCGTTGATTTTAAGGTCGAATTTTATATGAATCCGCTGTTTTACAATTCACATAGACAGGTCTATTTGGTACCAACAAGATGGGAGCTCCACCGCATTACTCATGTAGAGTGAGAAATTATTCAAACGAAGTTTTCCCTAACAGGTGGATTGGAAGACGTGGAACTATTGAATGGCCACCTCGGTCTCCCGACTTCACCCTTCTTGATTACTTTTTATGGGGCTATTTAAAATCAAAAGTGTATGTTAATCGTCCAGTCAACATTGCAGATTTAAAAAATAGGTTAACCGAAGAAAATAATATCAAGTATTAATCTGTTCACTGGAGAAAAATTTGTACCTATGCATTTTTATCTCATAAATAGATTATTAATCATTCAATATCTAACCTGAGCATGAAAGTTGTTTTAGTAATTCTTTAATTTATACGGACGCTCCAAGACAGAACAGGGATAAGGTCGAAAACGAAAATCCCGATAAGTCTAGGAATACACGCCGCAATATTTCAGGCTGAAATGGCCGCTATACAGTATGCAAAGGAAATAATGAGGCAAGGAACTGTAAACCAGTCAATTGCCATTTTTTCTGATAGGCAAACAGCGCTAAAGGCACTCGATTCCATGCAGGTTGATTCAAGACTAGTATGGGATTGTATAAATGCCCATACAGACCTAGGAAGTCAGAACAAATTGACCGTGGCATGGGCACCAGGACACGAGGGACACAGGGAAAATGAGAATGCTGATGATCTGACCCGGGAAGGCGCATCTAAGGCTCTGGTAGGGCCCGAACCCTTTTGCGGTGTGGCTAAGCCGCGCATACGAACATCCATTAACGAATAGGTACAAAATAATTCTCTAGAGTGGTGGAAGAATTTCCCACAACAGAGACAGGCCAAAAAGTTCATTAAAGACCGATTCACGGAAGACCTACTACGTCAATAGAAAGGCCATTAGGATAATGGTAGGTCTTCTAACTGGACATTGTAGACTTAATAGACATATTAGTCTAATGAGCCTGGCAGAGGATGCAGATTCTGTCAAGAGGAAGAGGAAACCTCAGTACATGTGCTGTGCCTTTGCGAAGGCCTAGCCAGACTGAGAATCCAACTACTTGGTGAAGAGAAACCAAGGAGCCCTTATCAAGGCTATGGAGTCTGATACAAAAGACAAAGCTAGATAAGGAGCTTTAAGTAAAATTAGACAAGGAGTGCCATAGATCCATTGACCAAGGGCAATCAGTCAGTTCCTTTTTCAAATCTAATCTAGTGGCCTGTATTTCGAGATATAATATAAAGTATTCAAGATTTTACACATTTCGAAAAAAAATACTTAATTTCTTTCCTACTTAAAATATAATTATGATAGATAAAAATATAATTAAGATGTAATGGAACTATTTCACTATATTTTATTATTTATATTAATTAAGTAAATATTATTGAACGGATGTCTGACATGAATAATATTTATAAATATAATATATTAAATAGTAAATAATCAAGGTTTTTCATACTTATAATATTTTTAATAAATAATTAACTTTATAAACCGTATTATTTATTGGATTCCACAGTTGACCTTGCGCTAAGATATATACGGCTAAGCGCTCCCCACTCTTCGTGCTCTATCTCAAGAACGGTTGAATGTATAAAATATTGCTTGAAGCATTTGTAGAGAATGTTATGCTCTACAACTTTTATAATAAATCAAAATGTCATTTAAAGCATAGAAAACGAGATATTTACAAAAAAACCGATTCTTGCGACCTTTGACCTTGAATATCTTGACTCGCGTACACGAGATTCTATGAGACTTTTGAGCCAACCTGCCTATAAAATGCTAAAACAAAGATTTATACAAGTTTATAATCTTTCATTCCGAGGTGGATCTGACTGGATATGACTGGATTATGTATTAACATGATCCGAAGAAGAACGTCAATGAGATTAAAAAGCTAGATAATCTCTTAGCAGTAAGGAGGTATTTAGGTATTACTCAAAATAATGCATATAAGGGTATGCACATTTACTGACGTAAAATAGAAAGAAGTGGTATTCCCAAAAAAACATTAAAAATGTTAGATGTCGTTCATTCATTTTTCGATATAAATTAAATAGTTGTGAAGATATTGCGAAAACAAATAATCAATATCAACATTCTATCAGTACCTCCCTATTCAAGATAACATTATTTGCCACATCAATCGATGGATTTAAAATGCAAAAAGTTGAAATGATTGATATTAATATTTATTTATTGATAGAAACAAAGTAAATATACATAATATATCGATTTAATTTTAAGCTACAAACTAGCGTATTATGTGTGAGAATAATGCTCATTCAAATAACAAGCAACGCTTATCATACTTAAGTAGGAGAGGAACAATCATAATATTGCATAACACGTTTTCGTTCACATAACTTTGATAAATAAAATTAACCGAAATACGTATAAAAAGGAAGTACTTATGCAAAATATAATTATATACTACAATAAATAACTGTTATTTGGTATTTCTATTATTAGTGAAAGCAGATATTTTAACTAACAATGTTATCTGCTTATTTAAGGAAATGTTCTTACCACAAACAAACCAAAATAAAAAATGTACTATTGATATTTATATCGCATTAAATTTTTATCCTATAAGAAATGTTATTAACAAGAAAATGTCTCGTGTTAACAAGTCTTAGTTCATCACCCTGTAAATTCACATGAAAAAAGAGAAATGATGCAGAGAGAGAATATTATAAGAAATATAAAAAAAATTACAAGAAAGTCATTCCGACAGAAAAAAGTTGCAAAATGAAAAAACTGTTTTAAACGCTATAAATAAAGATGAAGAAGTTTGGAAAGTAATTAGTAATTCAGTAGGAAAAAATCAAGATAGAGCCCTACGAAATAAAATCTAATGATTCACTGATAAAAGAACCTCACTTAACTGCTAATGGTTTTAATGACTTTTTTGTGGATTTGCCACTAAAAATAAATGCCAAATATGAAACACAAGAAAATATAATATTTCGTCCAGTAAAAGATTATCCCAGTATGTTTATTGAACCTGTCACCGAAAATACTGTGTACAATAGTGGGTTTAAAAAATTCAAATGCATACATTTAAGTATAATATTTTGAGCAACCGTCAGTATGGAAAGGCAAAGGCAATGATACACATTCTGCAATTATACATTAATCATGAATTTATATGAAAATCTAAATAATAATAAAAAAATCATTGGTCTTTTTATGGACCTAAGCAAAGCTTTCGATTTAGTTAATCATGATTTACTTAGTGAAAAACTCTTCAAATATGGATTGAGAGGTAAAATTCATGCTTGGTTACTATCTTTTCTGTCTGATCGGAAGCAAATAGTTGAAATTGTTGGTGTAAAGTCAAATGTTAAGAATATAGACATGGATGTACCACAAGGATCTGTATTAGGACCTTTATTATTTTTAATATTTGTCAACGATTTACCTTGCATTGATACACACAACAATTTAACAATGCTTGCCGATGATAATACTTACTTAATGTCAGGTCCTTCCTACTACAAAGTCACTGCAAAATATGATCGATAGATTTGTAAAATGAATAAAAAATTATAGACTACATTTGAATACATCAAAAACAGTTTTCATTAATTTTACTCCAAGAACAAATTCTATAAACACTAGTTACCTATTAAGAATCAAAAATAAATCCATTGAGCATGTAGAAAACACGTAATTTCTGGGAATATACATATATTGATAACATGCATAGCTGGAAAAACATGCTGACATCAATATAACAAAATGTCATCTCTGTTTTGCATTACGCAGACTGAAACAAGTTACAAACAGGTCAATAGTTCTAACATTTTATTTTGCTCACATCTACGTTTACGTTATGGTATTATATTTTGGGGAAATTCAAGTCACTTTAATGTAGCATTTAACTATAGCAGTACATAATTTGGCACTATATGAAAAATTTCCCAAATACATAGGTATAAAATGTTATAATAAATTACCTAATGATGTAAAATCTATAAATAATATTAAAGTATTTCAGAACAAAAATATTCGACTTGTTAAATAATAGTTTCCACACTATTTCAGAATATTTAAATTTATAATATCTATTACTTCCACATCCTGTGAAAGTATAGTATTGACAAAAAAAAAATTTGAAAATTTTTATTGTTCAGATAGGCTTAGAATGTCATGAAACGTCGAGATTTTAAGTTTGAGCAAAAAAAATTTTCTGCCTATAACTTTTTTTTTGTGCGCACAATTACTCTAGAACCGTTTAAAATATTGACTTGAAATTTGGTACACTTATGTATTTTAAAGAGATCTAGAACTAGATTATATTTTGATCTTATTCCGTTGAAGGGTTGGGGGGTAAATGAGGGTAAAAGGGTAAATCAAGCAAGTAAGAGTCCATAAAATTGGTATTTAGTATACATAAGAGAAACTAAGGTGTCAAAAAAGTTTTGGGCATTAGCCACTCCCATTATCACCCCGATCCTATTATTAAAAGGGGTGAAAAAAATAAAATTGTCATTTAGTGAGCGTATGAGAACCAAAGGCCTCAAAAATTTGTATTTTAATCACCAGGATTGGAGAGTAGTTGAATGCTATCCCATTATCGATCTTTCCTTAATTAATTTTCTTCGCTGTTATAACTTCTTTCTAATTTGTAACAATGTTACGTATGTTAAGAAAATCTGGTCACAAAATATTTAATTTCTTTTTACAGTACTATTTTAAAATTGCTTATTTTTCACCGCATTATTGTTAAAATTTTGTTTATTTAAAATTTGATTTATATTTACAAGTTTCGGCAGCCAAATTAGCATAACTAGTAATATTTTATTTGGCAGTAATCGAAATAATGTGCTAAATATTTTAAATTGTTTAAAGGTTATTGATTTTTTAAGCATACTAATACCAAATTTGTAGAAGTTGTTTATTTTACTTCCATAAAATAATAAAAGTTTAAACAAACAAAGGCGAGAGGCACAGAAGCCATTAGCTAAACGAAAATCAATTAATATTTCATTAAAGCAGAAATGTGAAAATAATTATCAACATCTACAAAATTGGAAATGTACTAAATTAAAGAGAAAGGGTTCATAAAATTTCCAGAATTACATTTATATTATAAAAAAGTTCCCCCTCTACCTCTCCCATTCCATTATAAAAAATTTTTGATGCCTTCAACGAAATAAGATTAAAATGTAATCTAAGTATTATGGTCCATTTGCTGACAACGCTTCTGTATGTCATCCATTTACCAGAGATTCACCCATTTGGGTGTTGTTGGTAATCGTGTAGTGATTGAAAAAAAATCGGGTGATGCTCTGTGCGAGTGGCCATTTTGGAAAATCGACGCCATCTTTGATGCTTATTGAAAATGCTCTGCGTAAGCATGTGAGGTGTCATTTTACATGTTTTTAAGGGTGCTGAACACGTTGAAGACATTAAAAAAACATTTTAACAAACATTGTCATATGTCATATAATTATTAGTGGATATGGAAATTATTTCTGCTTGCATTGATTAACACCTATTGTAGTCAAGAGTGATTAAAGACGAGTGGTTACAATATGGAGCCAGAAGGTATGTCATTAATAAGGAGAAAAATTTCAGTTGATTCTGAACTATGTGTAATATGCCAAAAATTGTTGAAGTTGAGCCAGTATCAACAGAAAATGGTCGAAAACGAGTCTGTGAGGCTGGTGATATTCGTCAAGATGAAACTTTCAACAGACTCACGCAAATGGGTCGAGGTAGCACCTTTAATTACCATGTAACTAATGCATGCTATAAAAACTACACTCACAAGGGTTAGCTAGAGAGGATCATCGCTAAGCGTAGAAAACTTGTTAATCAAGAACCATTGCAAACAGATGATATTACAGTAACAAGCGAAGTAAGACAAACTCATTCTTCAATAAATCGTGTTCCTGTACCAATATATAATCCCGATGTGCGATAAGTAAACTGTGTTATATGCGGAAGCAATAAACATCAAGGAGATTATACAGTGTGTGTAATGGCGGGCTAGGCATAGGGTGTAAGAATTACAACATCGCGTGTGCCAGCTGGCTGAAATGAAATAACTGAGAGCTGGGATGCTTCGCCGACGGGCGAGTTTGCTCTGCTGTGTTGTCATATCTCTCGCGCTACGTGAATGTACATGCCTAATGGGCAATTACACGCACTGTAGTAAATACAAGATTTGCGAAACCGAGAGTCTCGCGCTTCTTCAAAGATGATGTGTTCACTCGCACTGCTGACCTTAGTGATTATAAGAATGTTCTGGCGAAGGACCTTTTCTATCACCCTGCTTGTATACGTACATATTTTAATCATTATGAAAGTCAAATGAAAAAATTATCAGGATCTAGTGACGGAGAAGCAACAAAGTTATCTAAAGAAGAAGCAATTGCGCTTGTTATAAATGAGATCACTCCACAGTTGAAATGTGGAACTGGTTTTACTTAAACTGAAATTAGTGCAAAACATAAATGAAATTTATGATGACAAACTTTTCACAAACAGGAATGTTAAGAGTTGCCTTGAAAAAAACTTCAGCAAGGACCTTCAATTGTCTATTCCAAAAGAGGCAAACCAGCCAACCATAGTTTTTCATTCTTCTGTTAGTATTGAAGAGGTAGTCGACATGGTGCGACCAAAAATACTATTCGTGATTGTGCAAAACTGCTTAGGCAATCATTAGAGTCTCTTCAGTTAATAATATAATAATAATAATTAATAATTAATTTAATACAATCCCACGAAGAACTACAATTTGCCTTGTTAGAGGAGGCAGATCTCCGTATTATGTTCCATAAACATGCAACAAACAGAGGATACCAGAGAGTAATGGTATTATCGAATGATACAGATGTTCTGGTTCTTATATTATGTCATTGGACTTCCTTCAAGAATCTTGGATTGAAGAAATTGTGGATTCGTCTAGGTGTTGGAGCTACGACGCGCAAGTTCTCGTTCATATAATGGCTGAACGAATTGCAATATGCAGGGACGGCGCCAGACTGGCCAGGCCGGGGGGGCAATAGAGGGCACAGAGGGGGGGGCAACAGAGGGCACAGAGGGGGCAACAGCGGGCACAGAAACATAAATTTTACTTAATAACATAACAAAGAACAAAAACATGATGATTGGTTCCCCAGTCCGAAAATTATTAAAAATCTAGGAATCCAGGGGGGCACTTGGGGGGCACAGTTAGTTTTGAAGGGGCACGGGCCCCTACAGCCCCCCCTTGGCGCCGTCCCTAGCAATATGCCATGCATTTCCTGCTTTACACTTCCTAACTGCGCTAGCAAAGTAGGTACAAAACATGCTGGAATTACAAGTACACCCGAAGCATTTCTTACAAACATCGGAATTCCTGCGAGTGAAGTAATGGTGCAGTTGAAACAATTGGCAGAAAAATATCTCGTTCAAGTTTTGAAAAAGTTTGTAAAAAAATGGACGAATTACGAATGTTTATTCACACACATGGGAAAACATTTCCATAGAAGACCTTCCACCAACCAGTGCATCAATTAGATCACACATTTCAAGGGCCTACTACAACACACATTTATACATAACATGTTTAAATGATGACATCACGCAACTTGATTCTATACAGTTTGGTTATGAAGATGTAGGTGATTGTCTACAGCTTCACTGTTTCCTCCCAGCAACTAACTTGTGCCTAAATGCTCATGTTTAAAGTGTGCAAGAGATTCATGTTTATGTTTTTCAAATGGAATATCTTGTTGCATTTACTGTTATTGCAGTAGTGTAGCCATTATTGATTGTCGTAATAAGTTTTCTAATATTGCAACGTAAATTAATAAGTCTGCTTTTTAAAATTATGGATATAAGGAGTCATATATTGTTTTTTGTTATATATTAGTCATGTCATATACTTAAACTAGTGATATCATTCATTTTATGTTTCTTCGTGTTTTATAATACAATGTAAATCTGTTTAGTATAGAAATAAAAGATGTTGTCTTACTAAATAATGATTAGTAACCACTTTTCAGTATTTATGTTATTGGGAACGTGTTTAGCATCCAAAAAAACATGTAAAATGACACCTCACATGCAGTGTATGCAGTGTATTTTCAATAGGCATCAAAGATGACGTCGATTCTCCCAAATGGCCACTCGCACAGACCATCACCCAATTTTTTTTTAATGACTGGACAATTACCAACGCTATACAAGTGGGAGAATCTCTGGTAAATTAATGACATACAGAAGTATGTTCAGCGGTTGTATCAATACTCCCGTCGAATTAGAACAAATTTCAACGTTCGACGAAAAAAAACTGATAAAGTTTTGAAACTTGGCAAAGATGTTAATTAAGGTTTACTATTAAACATACTGAAAGTCCTGAACTCAATCTGTTGCGCTCGAGCCGCCATATTGAAAAGATGGCGCTCTGATTGAGTTTTTTGCTTATAACTCTCTAACCATTAGCGATATCGAAATTATGTTTATATAAAAAATGAAGCTTAAAAAATTCTCTGCAAAGTGTTATATGCATTTTTTTCGTATCTATTATTATACTCTTTGGAAATACGAGAGAAAAAGAGTAAATTGCATTTCATCGACACATTTCAAAAATTGTAAATATCGCTTGTAGAGAAAAATGTTATGATATCACTGTGTTAGTCATAGAATTCAAAATGTCCATCATGGTCCGTCTTTCAGTCAGTCTGTTCGTCTGTCTGTCTGCCCCTCCGTCCGTCACGTGTTTTTTAAGCTGAATAACTTAAGAGAGAAAAGTCTGATTTTATTGAAATATGGACAACATGTTAGTGTTAGCTAGAGGAAGAATCACAGCTCTTTTGTATCAGTTTTTCTCCCTAATTTTTCCTATTTGACTAGATTACTAGTTTCATATTTCGTTAGATAGATTTTAAGTCAGTATCATAAACCATTCTAGTGATTGTACGCACAAAAAAAAGTTACACTCCACTACGTTGATGTGGAAGGAAAATGCTGTCATTTCCTTAGGTACAAGCTATCTATTAAATTAAATAGCAGCATTGAACCTTGTATTAATTACATAATGATAAAAAAAAACGTCCTAGTAAAAAAAACATACCTTAGAAAGAATACGGTGTGTCAAAACATTTTACATTTTCCATTTGTGATTTGTTTTGATATATATAGTTTCAAATATGGCACAGTTAACTTCATTCAAATGGCAAAATGTCGACCAGCGTTAAATATTAAGATTTATTAGCAGATGCATATCATTAAGGTCATTTTAATCTCAGTAACAACTGTATATTATATTAATGCCTTACATTATTTAACGATATTTTACAACATATACAAGAAGTGGATCAGTCACTAATAGGCTATTGTCTATGTCCAAAAAAAAGGGGGTTTGAAAGGAACTAAAACGTTAAAGGGTTTTCATTGTTTTTTATATTCAATTGACCCCAAAATATGAGAAAACCGCGGAGTGCTACAATTTAAAGGGCTAGTAAAAAGGTCCACTTTTCACATTTTTGAGTTTTGCTCGAAAACTATGCATTTTTTTTTTTACAAAAATACGTCCAAAAAACAAAACAATTCCTAGATTTTTATGAGCCTTCCAGGTAGAGGAGACAATTTTACTTCGAAAACGACACTTTTCAGCTGTATGTATGACAGGTACTTTGGTTTCAAAAAAAAACTAATAGTCCAGTCAACGGAGTGCTAAAATGACCAAAATCTCTAATTTGAGTGCTAATGAATGGATTTTGATAAAACCTTGTGCAATGTGTTCGTAATGACGTTAATAAAAAAGTTGAAAAAGAGATTAGAATAGTAGGAAATGATCGGAAGGGGTAGAAAAGCTCTTTTATCACGGCTTCCGTAACTTGTAGAATTAAGTCAAAAATGAAAAAAATATTATCTTTTTTAACCCAAAATAAGATGTTTTCACTCTTGTGAAATTTTTGGAAAAACGCATTTTTCGAGATATGGCTACTCGAAAATTTCTAAAATTAGGAGAGGAGAAACGTAAAAGTTGAAAAAATTCAGGTGAATGTATTGTGACGTGCTTACACCCTTAGGAAACTACCCCTGGCAAATTCCGTGGGTTCCAAAAATTATAACAAGAGATGTCCACTAACACACTTTATTAAATATTTACTGGATACTTCACAATACTATTATTAATTTAAATACACTTTACTGACTAAAATCAGAATGTTTATCACTTTTTTATCCTTGAAGTCTTAACCTCACTTTCTATACTTTTTGAACTTTCTGAACTTCTTGCCGAGAATGCGGTCGGTCTTTTATACCTAAAAATGACAGATCTCGATTGTTCTGTGATGACGCCACCATTCTCTAGAGAATTCCAGATGTCACTTTGGAATCTTCTGGTAGGTTCTTTTTCGAGTAGGTGCAAATACACTACATTCATTCTAAGGGTTGTAACACATTACACTGCCCCCTCCTTAAGCCTGAACGTCCCGGTCAGGCAATTCAGCCTCTTTCACATACTTCGCTAGTCTATCCAAGTGTACGATCTTCATCTTGGACTTTTTGTTTCGTTGAATACGATAGACGACATCATTAATTCGGGTAATAACAGTATACGGTCCATCCCAAGGAAGTTGAAGTTTCGGGGATCTCCATTCCTTCCGCTGTGGGTTGTACAGCCAAACCAGATCCCCCACCTTGAATCCCCCTGTACTGGCATTCTGATCATAACGAGCCTTCAAGCGGTTACTAGTTCTGTTCATCTGCTCTCGATCATTCTTCGGCTGTTCTCGGCTTCCATTTCTGTAGTTGCTCATCGAAAATGGTTCTCCACGGGCAGCACAATTTTTACACTTGCGACACCAGGCCTCCACATCCTGGCGACTATTAACCCAATAGAACTGTTCCCGTGCTCTACTCAATGTCTTGTTTATGCCGAAGTGTCTGCTGGATGTTTCATTATGTGTTTCCTGGAGTACTTCTGGTACACGACACCTGGGAATCACTAGACGCATGGCAACCTGCTTCCCATCTGGGCTTTCCCATGCTCTCCTCAAAAGCCCATCTACGACCATAAGTGAATCCCATTGTGACCATAAAGCCTTCAGCCCCACTGCTTTGTTGGAAACATCCTTCCATGCTGGACGCGTTCCCTCTTCTTTTGCTCTCAACATGGGTCCGATTTCTACATCGCGCAATTGCTCTTGCCTCAGAGTGTTCTTTGTCCAATTGTCTGGAAGATCGACCTTGACAATGTTGACTTCAACCATGTTCGGCAATTTTCCCACCTGAGGGTAGCGCTTGCAATCTTCCTTGCCTGGTTTTCTGGATAATGCAGGAGTTTTGCCTGCCTGCGTTGTCAACAGCCTGGTTTTCTCGCATTGGTCGTTCTCTTTTGACAGAATAAATTGTTCGTTTCCAATCCTTAGGACTCGCTTTCCTACGTCAACAATAAATCCATACTGTTCCATGATGTCTAGCCCCAAAATGAAGTCATCCGTGATGTCAGCCACGATGACCCTGTGGTCGAACCTCAAATGCCCAATCTGCAAACCCAGGTCTACTTCTCCATGAACCATAGCCCTGTTCCCCATAGCTGTCCGGACGATCACTTCTTCATTTTGCCTCTTGGTAATCTTTATGCCCGATATAAATCCTGGCCGTACTATTGATGACGTAGTACCTGTGTCGATGGTAAACAAACATTTTCTTCCGTTCACATATCCATGCAACAACAGACTGCTTGCGATTCTTCGAAGCTGGGAAATCTTAATTTCTCTGGGGGCACTGCATTCCCTAGCCAGAACAACCCCCCTGGTACTGTTTTCCTGCTTCTCTTCAACATTCACAGCATTCACTCGACTCTCCGAGTTCTGCTGTCGACAGTCTCGTTTCATATGGCCCACCTTGCCGCAGTTGTAACATTTAATACCACCACTCGGCTTTCCTTTATTTTGCTGTTTTTCCTGCTTTCCGAGGCCATCCAATTTATCGCATAATTTGGTGAATATTTTCTGCATCTCAGTCAGCAAGGGGCTCTGGTTCATTTCTGGTTGCGATTCTTCCAGAGTCACAGCTCTCACTCTCGACCTTGGAGTATCCCTGTAAGCGGCTTCTATTTCGAGTGCACGCACCAAAGCTTCGCTACTACTTTGGTGTCTCGTCATCCTCAGAACTCGCCTGACCTCTTCGTCCCTTATACCATCTAAAAAGGCCCCCACGGCTAATTGTTCCTGGAATTCTTTAGGTGCATTTGGATACGCCAGGTGTGCCAGTCTCTCTATCGCAGCTTCAAATTCTTGTAAACTTTCCCCAGCTTTTTGCATCCGGGATTTCAGCTGAGTCTGGTATAATTGGGCAAGGTGTTGATCGCCATACCTCAAGTCTAATGCAGCCTCCAAGACTTTAAAGTCCCTTTGTTTCTCAACTGGGATGGTTTGGAGCAACTCTGAAGCTTGGCCCCTTAATGCTAGAACTAATGCCATGGCCTTTTCCTCATTATCCCAATTGTTCGCACACGCTGCTGCCTCAAACTGCCTCTTGTACGTCGTCCAGGAACTTTGGCCATCAAAAGAAGGAGGTTTTAGTCGCTGTCCTGATGATACCACTTGCTGGCTTCCTCTATCTCTCAACTGTCGTTTAAGCCGGTCTATTTCTCCTTTGACTTCTTCTTCGAACTTGTTTACTTTCTCTTTAACTTCAGTTACTTCTCCTTTTACTTGACTGACTTCTGTCTCGACTTCACCTACTTTTTCTTCTACCTTGTTTATCTCTTCTTTGACTTGACTCTTTAATTCTTCGTTGGCAGAAATGATCACGTCCTGCTGTATTTTCATTTGTTCATTCAGAATTTTCTTTAATTCTTCTTGGCGTCTTTCTTGTTCCTCTTTTTCCTCTTGACGTCTTCTTTCTTGTTCCTCCTTCTCCTTGTAACGGTCATTTTTATTTCCAGGCATAAAAGCCCTTAAATTACATTATTTCGTATTTTCCGTACATAAATTACCTATTTTGTTACCTCTTAAAAAATAAATTATCGCCGCTACTGGTAAGCATTTGAAAATAATGCCTTTCCTCCAATGAGAAACCATAGTTTAAATTCGCGGGTTTAAGGAGTGAGGTATTTCGACTACTAGTGGGGGAAGAGATAAATACCGAGCCGAGCGGTAGCCATGACACTTTTCCACGGCCGCTTTAAGCGAGCCCACAGTCAATCTTTTAACCAAATTTGAGTGAAGATATTAAAAGTTCCAGAATTTAAATGGTTTAGTTAAACCATAAAAATTATAAATTAATTATTTATTTAGTCTCTTTCCTTCGTTTAAGCTGGTTAAGGAATTTGACAGCCAGATTATGTGTGCTTTTGCGAGCTGTATATTCGAAATAAGTTTTGATATGTGTAATATCCACCTAAAAGTGGCTAAATAATAGTGCGTTCAATCTACGTTTTCAACTTTAAATAGGATTGCAGTTTTATTGGTAATGTCCAAAATGAACTTATGTAAGTACCTATCTGAACTTTATATTTTCCTGTTTATGCACGAGTCATCAATTTGGGAAGATTTGAGCCAGTAGTTTATCAAGTTGATCACAGTGTAGTGCGTGTTCGTTACATTTACGTTTTCATGAACACTTCAAGCAAGCTTAATTTGTACTTGCTAATTTTTTATCTCGACTAAACACTCAAATTTACTTTTGGAGTGCTATATGTTTAATATTAAAATTTATCTTTATGTATTTCGTTCGAGGAATTATGTAAATTTTTGTGGGTGTATAAATACTCCCATTTGTACCTTTTAGTTAAGTCTTCTAGCTTGTTTTTGCATTTAAACTTAAATAAATATTTAATTGCTCATTCTTGGATAATTTGCTCGGAAAATAATTCTGATAAGTGAATGAACAATCATTTATTTATTATTAATAGTTTTTTTCTTGCGGAATTGGCCAATCTCCCTTTATTACGCTTTATCTATTTATCTTTTGTATTTTATACCATTATGTCTGTCTCTCCGTATATCTGTGAATTTGTTTGTACTTCTTTATTCGTTAGCACAAATTTATTCGCCCATACCCTGTAGTGTTATTCTCATTTGCTCTACCACTTTGTTAATAAATTAGTTTATTGTTAATTTCGTATTTTTATTTATTTAGAATTCATTTTAAATAACCCCAAGAGAGACAGGGCGTTATATCCTCTTGACGTCGTCTTTCTTGTTCCTCTTTTTCTTTCTGACGTCTTATTTCCTGATCTTCCATCATTTTCTTTAATTCGTTCCTTTCTTCTTTTTCTTCATGACGTTTTTTCTCCTGTTCTTCTTTGTCTTCCTGGCGTTGCTGCGCCATCATTTTTTGGAATTGTTCGAATAAGTCCTGTATTTGTTTATCGGATGCCATACTTCTAGTTTTTATAGGCATAAGATAAAATAAATTTAACTGTCACGTCAATATCGGTAATGGAACTTTCCAGACAAATCTCGAAATAGCACGAAAAAGTCTTATCCAGAGTCTTTTGTCACTATCCAGTTCAGAGAATTTAATAATCTCCACTAATGTCCAAATAGAAAAGTTCTAGTAATTTCCACGCACTAAAACAAAAAATGAGTCTTTTTCAGTGTCTCTATCACTACTCAGTTTAAAGGATTTAATTATTACACTAGTGTCCTAATAAAATGTTCTACAATGTCTTAAAAATGCACTTAAACACTATTTTCCTGTTCGAAAATAACCCTCGAACAATGTCCAGTAAATGAGTCCTGTGTTAGCACTAACTCTCGAGAATACTTCTCGAACACTCCAACACAACTTCAGAGCTCCTCTTGTCATAAAATCCCGCTTTCTGACACCAATTTGTCGCGTGTTTCCACCCTTAGGAAACTACCCCTGGCAAATTCCGTGGGTTCCAAAAATTATAACAAGAGATGTCCACTAACACACTTTATTAAATATTTACTGGATACTTCACAATACTATTATTAATTTAAATACACTTTACTGACTAAAATCACAATGTTTATCACTTTTTTATCCTTGAAGTCTTAACCTCACTTTCTATACTTTTTGAACTTTCTGAACTTCTTGCCGAGAATGCGGTCGGTCTTTTATACCTAAAAATGACAGATCTCGATTGTTCTGTGATGACGCCACCATTCTCTAGAGAATTCCAGATGTCACTTTGGAATCTTCTGGTAGGTTCTTTTTCGAGTAGGTGCAAATACACTACATTCATTCTAAGGGTTGTAACACATTACAGTATCATTGAAATACAAGACTTTTTTTATTTTCAACTTTTCGGTAAAGTTTTCACCGGAAAAACATGAAAAACTACCCCTTTCTTTGAAATTGTAGCGTTTTAAAAATATGTAAATTAAAAATTTGAAAAAATTCAGACGCATGCTATGAGGCTTTCTAAACATTTTTTGTCTCTTGGAATTTTTTTGTAACTTGTTAATTTTCCGAGTTACAAGATCCCTAGAGCAAAATAGGCCATCCCGGCCTGATTGCCTAGTAAAACAAGAGTACTACTACTACTACAGGCAGTTTTTGTACTACATTTTTTGCACATTGAAAAATCCATAAAAATTCGACAAATGAACGCGATTTACATATATTATTATAAAAAAATATAAAACCTATATAATTATACCATTTAATAATTATTCCTTAAGAAAAAAATTACATGATATATTTTTTAAAAATTTTACGATTTTTAATACTTATTTAAATATAATGAAATAACGCACTTTTATGCAGTGTTTGTTTACTTCATTCTATTCTTAAGTGGCATCCGAAAAGGTACATCACAAATTTTATCTTCCTTATTGTTACGAAATAATTTTTTTTTTTGAAAAAAAGTCTTATTTTGAATCAGTTCTCCCACTTTTATCATTAACAAATAAAAACTGAGAAAAAAAAATTTCCGGAAAACTTTTTCAGATTTTCAATTAAAAAAAACCCCTGCCCAAGGAATCACTACTTCCACATCCAAGTCTCTTACAACAAAATACTATATTTGCACTCCACTATGTGGAAATAATTGTTTATGGAACTTTAATGGTATAATATTTGAAATCATGTACCCCAAAACCCCATAAAATTATATGCCACATCTGTAATAGAGGTGGGGGTGAAAAAGTTACAGACAGACAGACAGAAAAATTTTTTTCGCTCAAACTTAAAATCTCGACGTTTCATGACATTTTAAACCTATTTGAACAATAAAAATTTTTAAACAAATTTTTGTCGTTACTATACTTCCACTGGATGTGGAAGTAATTATATTGAACCTTTAAAAATGGTATAACCATATAGGTTTTATATTTTTACTTCCACGTCCAGTGGAAGTATAGTAACGACAAAAAAATTTTTAAAAATTTTTATTGTCCAAATAGGCTTAAAATGTCATGAAACGTCGAGATTTTAAGTTTGAGCGAAAAAAAAATTTCTGTCTGTCTGTCGGTCTGTCTGTAACTTTTTTTTGTGCGCACGTTTACTCTGGAACCGTTTAAGATATTGACTTGAAATTTGGTACACATATGTACTTTAACGAGATCTAGAACTAGATTATATTTTCATCTTGTTCCGTCGAAGGGTTGGGGGGTAAATTGGGGTAAATTTGGGGTAAATAGGTCAATCAAGCAGGTAAGAGTCCATAAAATTGGTATTTAGTATATACAAGAGAAGCTAAGGTCTCAAAAAAATTTTTGGCATTAGCCACCCCCATTACCACCCCCAACCCCTTATTAAAGGGGATGCAAAAAAATTGTGATTTAGTCTATGTACAGGAACCAGAAACCTCAAAATATTTTTTTACTTCATCCACCCCCCACTATCACCCCCATCACCACCCCCCACCCCACTACCGATGTGGGGTATCGTTTTATGGGTTTTTGGGGTAGAGGATTTCAAATATTATATTATTAAAGTTCCATAAACAATTATTTTCACATATAAAGTTTTTTCGTTGTGAGTGACTTGGATAGAGAATCTGGATGTGGAAGTAGTGATTCCTTGGGCAGCGGTTTTTTTAGAATTTTCATGGATTTCTTAATGTGCAAAAAATGTAGTACATTATTTATCGTGAAAAACTCCCTGTAACTCGGAAAATTAGCAAGTTACAAAAAAATTCCAAGAGACAAAATATGTTTAGAAGGCCTCAATGCATACGTCTGAATTTTTTCAAATTTTTAAATTACACATTTTTAAAGCGCTACAATTTCAAAGAAAGGGGTAGTTTTTCGTTTTTCCGGAAAAACGTTGCAAATAAAAAATTTCTTATATTTCGCTGATACATTCACCTGAATTTTTTCAGATTTTTTTTTCAACTTTTACATTTCCCCCCTCACTTTTAGGAATTTTCGAGTGGTCATATCTCGAAAAATATGCATTTTTCGAAAAAATTCACAAGAGAAAAAACGTTTCTTTCATTTTTGACCTAATTCTACAAGTTACGGAACCTGTGATCATATCCTACTCTTTTTTTTTTTCAACTTTTTATTAACGCCAGTACAAACACATTGCATAAGGTTTCATCAAAATCCATTCATTAGCACTCAAATTGGAGGTGAAACCCATTGACTAGCCTATAAGCCTTTAATTGAAGCCCAGATTCCCGACTAACAAGAGATTTTGTTTATTTTTACTCTCCATTTGCAAAGTCGGCACCTTGGAACACCCGGTATAACTGGCTTCGCCATGTGCCTTATTCAATCGAGGTAGCGGTTTACCTTTTCGCTAATAGCTAACAAATTTCAAGTTAGCTCTCTTTATCCCCGATGGAATTTCCGTTAAAAATAGCCAACGCTCGTATTTACCGATTTGATGCGCCCACGCGAGGTTTTGCACGCATTGCTTTTTCTTTTTTTAAATAGTTTAGTTTAGCCCAAACAGTTTACTTAGTCGTGACCTCTGCCTTCTTGAAAGATACAGTCACATCGGTCTGTTCTGTTGTTATCGTTTTTGTGATGTTGTTATTGAATACTTTGGACTTGTGACAAATTACAATGTTAACTAGACTGGTCGAGATTAATGTAGTCGATATAGTTGTCAATGAATTCAATTATTGTAATTGCCTGTGCAAATTATTATGGCATTGAATTTTTTGATTTATTGTCGATGATTGATACACATTTTTATGATACTGGTGGCACAAAAACAGTTTTGTTAATATTTCGACCACAGATCAGTGGCGGATTTACGGGGGTTAATGGGGGTAATTTCCCCTCCCATGAATTACAAAGATATAAAAAAAATGTTTTGCTATTAACAAAAGAAGAGTAACGGATTTTGTTATTTAATTAATGTATTTTACTAAGCATAAATTAAAATTTGCACTGTTTTTAATTAGTTGTTTTCCAAATATGATTGTTTTTATATTTTATGTATATAAACTGTATTTACTTTTCATAATTTTGCAATTTCTCTCATTTTACTTCCACATCCAGTGGTAGTAACGACAAAAAAATTTAAAAAATTTCTTTTGTTCTTATAGGCTTAGAATGTCATGAAACGTCGAGATTTTAAGTTTGAGCGAAAAAAAAATTTCTGTCTGTCTGTCGGTCTGTCTGTAACTTTTTTTGTGCGCACGTTTACTCTGGAACCGTTTAAGATATTGATTTGGAATTTGGTACCCATATGTACTTTAACGAGATCTGGAACTAGATTATATTTTCATCTTGTTCCGTCGAAGGGGTAAATTGGGGTAAATTTGGGGTAAATAGCTAAATCAAGCAGGTGAGAGTCCAGAAAATTGGTATTTAGTATATACCAGAGAAGCTAGTCTTAAACAAAATTTATGGCATTAGCCACCCTCATTACCACCCCCCCCATTATTAAAGGGAATGAAAAAAAAATGTGATTTAATGTGTGTACAAGAACCAGAAACCTCAAAATATTTTTTTGCTTCATTTACCCCCATCCCACTACCGATGTGGGGTATCGTTTTTTAGGTTTTTGGGTATAGGATTTCCAATATTATATTATTAGCGTTCCATAAGCAATTATTTCCACATACCAAATTTTTTCGTTGAGAGTAATTTGGATAGAAAATCTGGATGTGGAAGTAGTGATTCCTTGGGCAGCGGTTTTAAAAATGCATTGAAAATTATTTTCCCAAAATTCCGCAACTTAGAAATACCTGAAATGCCTACTTTTACAGAAAACAAACTATAGCCCACGGAAATTAGCATTTGACCTGAACAAAATTAGTAAAAATCTGAATTTTTGCACAGACGTTCTTTGAGGTATCCCAAATCCAAAAATTACAAAAATCCCAACATGGCTACCCAAGATATTGAAGGTCAAAGTTTTTTGCAAATATCTCGCGTTATATGCATCGGATGGCCATGAGGTCAATACGAAAGTTGTAGAGAATTAAATTATCTACAGGGGTTGTCCTTTTTATTCATTACCAAACCGCCCCCCTTTTTTCGAAATATTCAAGGTCAAAATTTCAAAAACATGGTTTTTCGCGAATATCTCGAGCCAAAGAAATCGGGCAGCAATAAAGTTAACACAAAAGTTATAAAGAATTCAATTATCTACAAGATTAGTATTTTATATTTTTTCCCAAAACCTCGCCCTTTTCGAGATATTCAAGGTCGAAGTTAAAAAAAACGGTTTTTTGCATGTAGATAGACTTCGCCGCGGTCTAATGCAGAGGAGAACCGTTTTTGAAATATGAATTCATTATTAGGAAATAACTGTGACACAGAAAGAAGCATAATATTGTCTAAAATCCTAATATTCGTTTCACTATTAAATCGTTCCTTGATATGCCACAAAACACCAGGACCACGTGCAGATATCCAAGCCCACATATTTACTGAGTAAAATGGATTTTCTACTAATGTATTTATCAATTGCAAATCTTGTTGAGTTGATATCCTTCATCGCCCTGATCCAGGATTTCTACTAATCGTACCGTTTATTCTCCACTTTTTTAAAATGTTACACACCGAATTTTTGTTAATATTATAACACAGTGCAATTTGTCTCCTTGACCACCCATCTTCTGCTTTAGCAATAACTAAATCGCTTATATGGTGCATACCTATTAGTTTTTGCACACTTGCAATGAATTTTGACAAGTAACTGACAATGTCACAAAAATTAAAGTTAGATGTACACAACTAGATTTTAGCAAAAATACGTTATAAGGCTTGTTCCATTTTCTTTGCGCACGACAGTACAACGTGTAGGAATCCATTCTTTTGGAAAAAATGGCTATCGTTGCTGAATTTCTTAAACTACCGAACCCGACAGAGTATACAGGGCATTGCTTCCGGCGAAGCTCTGCGTCTCTTGCGGCAGATGCTGACGTCGATTTTATCTCGTTGAAACGGCAAGGAGGATGGAAGCAAGTTTTTCCACAATATTATTGTCTTTTTATTCTAAATAATAACTAATTCCAGGTCGTCTTCAGTGGCAGAAGAATCAATTGAGAAGAAGAAAAAAGTGTGCAGAATGTTAATGGGGGAGAAGAAAATCGAACCATCGAGTAACATAATATCGGTTACTACCGAAGCTACTACCACAACATCAAAAGAAATTAACTCGGGTTCAGGTATTTCGTTTGGGATAATAGTTAGTTTTGAAAATGCTCAAAATTGTTCATTTAGTTTTCATTTTGGGCCATAATCATTTAATTATTATTGATTTAACTTACAAACCTAATAATTAAGTCATATTGTTGAACCTATTCATTAAATAAAGTTGTTTAATTGTTGTATGAACCATTTTGCCTTATTTACCTAAATGATCCTCAAAAGTTGCTTGGCAACTTTTTGGGTTTGACTCGGGAAAACCCATTTTACGGACTCAAACGAGTCCATAAAATAGCTATTTCAACCAAATATAAAAAAGTAGTTTTTTCAACGGTCGGAGAAAAAAGTAATTTTTGTACGACTGTTAGAAAAACTGTGCTTTTTTAGTTATTTTTAATGCGTTAAACATATGTTTATGGGGCTTCATGATAAAAATTTCGTTATTATGCCAGGTCATATCAGTGAAAAATTAATTTTTGTAAATTATAAAAATTAAAATTAATTTTAAAATTTTTCTTTAACTTTTTTAATAAAATTATTATATGATACTACTTTAATATATAAAAGCGTCAAAATATATTTAAAGAGAAACATTTTTTTTTTCAATTTTCTTATTTTGCGTATATCTCAAAAACTACTCACGACTGGGCTTTTTACAGGAAAACACTTTTAGTGAGACCGTCCTAGCCCCCAGACTCTTTTACTTAAGTAAGCTTTGATTGTTTCCTAAGAACCTTCTCTTCTAGGCTTCAGTTTTTATTAAAGCAACACTATATACAAAATTTATGATAAAAATTGTATATGGTTGTGTACCTTAGAGCAATAGGCAGTATCTGAACTATTTTAAACAATATACCATTCACGATTTTTTAAATAAATAAATGCATATTTCCTTCTCACTCTGCAAAATCCTATCCTTAATGGTTAATTTTATCGTCAAACACTACTAAATATGTATATTTTTTTGAACTGTAGTGGCAAATTTGCCGTAAATTATTTCAATCGCTTTAAACATCGTTGTTGGCAATAAACTATGCGAAATATTACCAATTACAACCGTCTAATACAGATTGTACTTTGCACTAAAACCGTTATAATAATTTTCCCTGTTTATTTGTTTAATCGCGAGATATCCAAAGCAAATACGAATCAGGTAATAAAATCAGTCAAAAAATGTGGACACGACCCATAAAATATCCATATCACAAATTTATTCGACTTTAATTATGTTTATCACGCTTCAAATAAAAATTTCTAAACTCATAATGTATTCCCCTCGAGATAAACTAGTTCTATTTAATAATTAGCGTTTAATTAACAAATTAATTATAAATTCACATATTTTATCTCTTCTATTAGCCGTTACATAAAAAATTATTAATAAATATATACATCGTATGAAACAAACAATAATATATGAATTTGTATTATTATTTGGTGATATTTTAATTGTGTAATAATAACACACTCATGAAAAAAAAATTATGTCCACCAGACTAGATCAGATTCTTATACAAATATTTTGGGGGTCGCTAAATCCGAGACCGATGTCAGTTTCCTTCCTAACCTCGAAAAATAGTCAAAAAACCGCTAAAATGGCACTATTAAATGTTGAACTGCAACTCTTACCATCGAAGCCGTACGTTTGTAAAAAATATTACTTTATGTTTTTTCTGTTTTTTCTGTTTTTTCTGTTTTTGGAGAATGGTAAGTATAATTAATATAATATATATGTTATTTAACAAAAATAAGGACAAAAAACCGCTGCCCATGGAATCACTACTGCCACATCCAGATTTTCTGTTTAAGTCTCTTACAACGAAAAAAATTTTGTATGTGGAAATAATTGGTTTGGAACTTTAACAATATAATATATACAATATTTGAAATCACCCACCCCAAAAATCCATAAAACGATATACCACATCGGTAGTGAGGGGCGGGGGTGGTGACAGAGGTGGTCCACTGCGTAGATTTCGAGTAAATCCCAGTTTTTATTGTCAAAATACGGTTTTTTGACAATAAAAACCGGGATTTACTTGAAAGTGAAGAAAGTGGTAGAAAGTTTTTTAAATTGAACATTCGGTTTCAGCACACAAAAATACCTAAGGCAAGATAGGTTTAGTCCTTGGAGCAGATTTTTTTTTGTAGATTTGTGTAATTTCTGCATCATCAGCATAAGCGATATTTTTGGTGACATAAAGTGAAAAAAATCATTGACATATAAAATAAAGAGTAGGGTCCCCAAAATAGAGCCTTGAGGCACCCCCTGTTTAACCGGAAGAAGTTCTGAGTTTATATTATCTATAAAGACACACTGACGTCTGTGTTAACATGGGAATAGAAAAGGTTCAATGGCAAATATCACTCTTCCAGATATATTTCCTGTGAGATACAGTCAAAGGTCTTAGACTAATAGCTACATGATCGCTCTGCTCAAGGCCTCCAACCATGGTCACACACTAATTTAAAAACTGCCGTAGTAGTGGAACATTTATTTCTAAAACCGAATCTTATTATTCCCTGTCGAATTGATTGAATATAATTTTCCACCTGAAACTATTGTTGATTGTTATCTATTATGACCTCCTGATTACGAAAAAAATATTTGCGCCCAAAAATTCCTTGTGCGTCAAAAGTTATATGCACTTTTTGACACGCTTTAACGAATTTTCAACTTTTCTGCCTAATATATCTGGTACTAGTATTCGGATGCGAAGTTTAAAAATACTGGCTAATTTGAAATAAAATTCATAAAAAATGTCCGATATGTATTGGTCAATCCGCCATCTTGGAAAAAAAATAGAAAACATAAAAAATAGCTGAAAAAATTAAAATTGAATATATTTTTTATAACAAGGAGTAATTTCACCAAAGTTGGTAAAAATAAAACTCATTTATGTTCAAATATAACGCACCAGTCCCGGACACCGTATGTCAAACAGAACGGTCAAAGATGGCGGACGAAATAAAATTTTTAATTTCCATTGTATGCTATTTTATAAACTGGCGGTACATGACCAGTCAGATGCAACGTTTTTAAAATGCATGCCAATCATATGAATGAAATTACCATGAATATGCCAGAAACGCAAATTTTAGGCAATCGTCGCGTGCAGAAGGGTGTGCAAATCGATTTTTTTTTGTTTTTTTTTTTAATTTTATTTTAAAATGGATGCCAATAGTGGCAAACGAAAAGCCGTGAAAAAACATCCAGCGGAAATTCATTGGCATGCAGTTTCCGCGCGCAAAACAACTTTTGATGCGCACATTAAATCGTAAAATTTATTTGGTGTTCTTGATTTTGGATGATTTTGATTTTGGATTTTTTTTCAAGGCTTTTCGTTTGGTACTATTGGCATCCATTTTAAAATTAAAAAAAACACAAAAAAAAAACAAAAAAAATCGATTTGCACACCCTTTTGCACGCGACGACTGCCTAAAATTTGTAGTCTGGAAGGTAGTGTCAAATGTTAATGGAACATTTTGGCAAAGCTGATTTTTTTAACATAGCTTGTTGTTCTATAGCTTATTAAGGAACGAAGTGTCAGCTGGCGCAAAACCGTGACTTAAGATGAGAAGAGGCTGAAAAACTTGGAGAAAATAAATATTTTCGGACCATTTTGACAAAGCTGAAAAAGAAAGGATTATTAATTTACGAAACGTTGATCTTGAAAGAATGTGTCAGGTGCATGGGATCTATGGAAAAACGTGTTAGTTGACCATGTAAACATGTCGGAAAATTCAGGAAAATCGGAACATTTTGGCAAAGCTGAAAATTTCATATATTGAAGTTTATAAATTCAATAAGAGTATTAATTGGTGTCAGTTGGTATTCCGATGTGGGAAAACCTGTAATCATTCATACTTTTTTCATCTTTGCCAAAATGGTCCAAAAAAATTTTTTTCTACAAGTTTCGCAACCTCCCACGCCCAAAAGTCACGGAGTCGCGTCAGCTAACATCAATTTTAGTTCTTCAACTATCATCATAAACTCACAGAAATCGTGCCAAAATCACCTCTAAAATTTGACACTACCTCCCAGTCTATTGCGTTTCTGGCATATTCATGGTAATTTCATTCATGACTGGTCATGTACCGCCAGTCTATTATGTACTTTTAGGGGATAGAGTTAATTTTTTTTTATTTTTCAAAAGAAGTGCATTTTTACAATTTTCAAAAATGTATTTTCTTTGACCTTCCTTTTTTTCACCCAATTTTCAACGAAGCAAAATGAAATAAAATGAAATATACTATATAAGTCTCGTATAACTTCAAAAAATTAGTACAAAATGAAACTTCATTAATTTGAAAAGGAAATTTATTAAACATACGCATGGTAATAATAATAATAATAATATGTGAATATATGATCAATAATCATGACATGGAATCATCATAAAAGAATCTATTTTTACAAACCTAAGATTAATAAAATAATTGACAAACATGATGAAAATAGAATTGTCTGCAATTCCACCTACTGAAGTGGTAATAGAAAAACACTGTTTATGAGTATATATCCAAGTCCAAAAATGGTTAAGTTCTGAGAAAGACCCGTTACAATTCGGGTGGCTTTAAACTGAGAATGACTTAATGCCTGATGGTATGAGTGAAAGTAATGCTTTTCCTAAAAATTTACTAAGTGATATTTCTTATAAATGTAAGAAAGGCTGTAAAAATAGTCAGTGTAGCTGTAGAAAACTGAATATATAATGTTCTATTCTATGTGTCTATTGTAAAGGAAACAAGCTAAAAACGTAGTCTTCGCCAATTTACTGAGATTTTTATATAATTGTTACACATTCTATAGGATACTCTTCGCAGTTTTCTTGTAAATAATGTTAGTTGTTGGACATTCTAAATTTTGTGATACCATCTTTGTTGTGAAAAAAATTATATGAAAAAAAAATATCCAACCTCTGTGGGATTCGAACACATGATCTTTGGATTGCAACAACAACAACAACAACAACAACAACAACAACAACAACAACAACAAAAACAACAACAACAACAACAACAACAACAACAACAATAATGTTTTATTTTAAGTTTAAGTACAATATATGTGCCTCACCGGATCCTAGCCCGGAGCCAGCCAGACAACCACGGCGAACATCGCCGAGGTGGGTGTGAGGCTGGGCGGGGTAGATCCGGTTCGGTTTGGAAATAAATTTGAGCGGGGGTGCTAGAAGCTCCTGTCTGCCACGGATAGACTTAAAAACTAGATTAGATGTGTCCACATGGACCTAAAAGTAACTTAAAAATAAACAACACTGAGAACACTAAAATCGTAGGCGGGCGCACTTCGTAATTTTGATTGTTGATACGGGAAACACAACTCAACGAAAAAACCCGTTCGAACAAATGACGACCTTGTGGTCTGATCGCCGACAAGGAAGGTAGGGTGGAAATAAAACTGTGGTTTAAAAAATTAAGGTTTAGGTAAGTTTTCGGCCTAGAGGGGATTCAGAGAGACAAAAAAATGAACAAAAATAACAAAATTGTATAAACATAAATGGGGAGAAAGGGAGATTGGAAATATGTTAAGTTGAGGAAAGATAAGAGTAAGGGGGTAGGGGACTTTTCTTTCTTAAGTTATCGTGTTTACAAGAAATGTGACGGACGGATAGACAGATAGACGGACAGACGGACATTTTGAAAGTTGTTCAGAATTCGTTCACTAACACAATGATATGAACATTTTTTCTCTGGGAGCGATATTTACGATTTTAGAAATGTGCCGATCAAATACAATATACTCTTCGTTTTTGCGAAGAGTATAATAATTGCGCCAATGCTTCTTCAACCTTTGATGAATCGGCTGTCGATGAGGAATGCGGTAAAATTATGGCATATGACGGCAATGAAACTAATATAGTATATTTTATTTTGTTTCGACGAAAACTGGGTGGATCAAAGAAAATACATTTTTTAAATTGTAATAATGCACTTAATTTTTTTTTTTTTTTAAATAAAAGAAAACGCACTTTTTTGTAAATTAAAAAAAATGAACTCTGTCCCCTCGAGTTCGAATTGTGCTTTCCGAGCGAACGGACGCGTCCGAAAAACGCTGCCATTAAAACGTGAAAACGCCCGCTAAAAGTCCGCTAAATTTGATAAAAATTAGGTGAATTTGTAGAGTAAAGAATTCCGCGCAAATCGATATATCATAACAAAAGAACAAAATTGAAATAGAATTAATATTTGAAAATAACTAATACAGAGTATTTAGTGGCAGAACCGATAGTGCAGTGCTATACATAAAGAAACAAGCTTAAAGGACCAGGCAATACACAAGAGGAATAGATAAGCTAAGTATCTTCTCATTTTTAAAGTACCACCCAAGTTTATTTATCTAAGTTTATTTATGTTTTAATAATTAACAAGTGTCTGCCGGATAAAACCATTGCAATGCTTTTTAGGTCCAAGCCCTAGCTAAATACAAAGTGTAAAAAATATAAATTTTGAATCAAGTGAATAAATAGATAATTTCGTACATAATTTATATTTGTATCAAAAAGAATGTGTTTTGTGGTGTATGTTTTTTATGTAAATTTTTAAGGTGTCAAAAGTGAGTGATAGATTTGGGGGATAATACATACCTGGGACGTGAGATTAGTGATTAATTTCGTACATAATTTGTGTTTGTATCAAAAAGAGTGTGATTTTGTGGTGTTGCATATTTTTTTGTCAAGTAAGTGATAGGTTTGAGGAATAATACATATCATGGGAGGTGCAATTAGTGATTAATTACGTACATAATTTGTATTTGTATTAAAAAGAGTGTGTTTCTGTGGTGTTGCATTCTGCATCATAAATGCTGTAATAAACTGGTGAGGGGCTGATTCAAACGACTTTCTTCGAAAATATGAGAAGTGATTATGAAACCATCGACAGCTGTCACCGTAAATTTATAGCAAGGCAATAATACTGTTATTCCTTAAGAAAAACAGAGTTTCTCAGACAAACAAGCGTTGACTTGGGTAATAAATGGACAATCTTATCAGTGGCGTACTATTGGCTTAACACGCCGGGGGCAGAATTTCTTGCAGTTCAATGGAAATGCATAGTTTTTCTCAGGAAATGGTATCTATACACAAGAATGATGAATCGAATACAGAACATAAGACCACAAAATCAAAGAAACGGGGGAACGAGTTAGGGGCAGTAAACCGGCGGCAGGGGGGCATAGAGAAACAATGATAACACATACACGAGAAGAGGTATACCACGGCAACAGTGGAGATAAGCTGGAGGAAGAAGAGAAAGCAAAAATGAATGAATCAAATTAATACAAGAAGGCCCTTCAATAAGCCACCATCCAAGGAATAAATGCTAGAAATCACGGTAGTGATAATAATTAAAATTAAACTCGAAATAGTCAATGAGGTATTGTTGATATACTGCGTCAGGGCTGAGTTCGCACATCACTTCAGCGGAGGTATGCCTAGTGAAGGTTTCTTTCAGAAAAATGGTGTTCTCTAAGAAAACACACACATACGTCGATAATCTCCTAATCGATGCAGAAGAAGAGTTGGACCAGCGGAGAGGAACACAAGATAGATGAATATTCCCTAAGAATACCGAACAAATTGAAGTACCTAGGAACAGACCGGACGAACCAGCTGGAGCGAAGAGAAACGATGATATATGGAGTCAAAACGCGGCAACAACAAAAGCCAACAGAAGAAGTTTTTGAGAAGAGCAGAAAGGGCATCGTCCAACTAAAACAACAAGACGAAAACAGCGATACAAAACATCAACATAATAGAAATATACGCAATGAAGTATTGGGGATATACCCAAGGAAGAGACCCAACAGATTTACTGAAGAAAGCGCTAGCATCGCACAGCAACAAACTAAAAAAACCGCTGCCCAAGGAATCACTACTTCCACATCCGGATTTTCTATCCAAGTCACACAACGAAAAAATTTTGAATCTGGAAATAATTGTTTATGGAACTTTAATAATATAATATTTGAAATCCTCTACCCCAAAAACCCATAAAACGATACCCCACATCGGTAGTGGGGTGGGGGTGGTGACAGGGGGTGGGAGTGGGGGGGTGGATAAAGTAAAAAAATATTTTGAGGTTTCTGGTTCTTGTACACACACACTAAATCACATTTTTTTTTTCATCCCCTTTAATAATGGGCTAATGCCAAAATTTTTTTTGAGATCTTAGCTTCTCTTGTCTATACTAAATATCAATTTTATGAACTCTTACCTGCTTGATTTACCTATTTACTCCAAATTTACCCCAATTTACCCCCCAACCCTTCGACGGAACAAGATGAAAATATAATCTAGTTCTAGATCTCGTTAAAGTACATATGTGTACTAAATTTCAAGTCAATATCTCAAACGGTTCCAGAGTAAACGTGCGCACAAAAAAAGTTACAGACCGACAGACAGACCGACAGACCGACAGACAGAAATTTTTTTTTTCGCTCAAACTTGAAATCTCGACGTTTCATGACATTCTAAGCCTATTTGGACAATAAAAATTTTTAAAAAATTTTTTGTCGTTACTATACTTCCACTGTGGAAGTAATAAGGAGACCATGCTACAGTGGAGAACGACAATTGAAAGGATCAGGACCAACAAATGAACACCACTAACAAATCGCAAGGATATATACTCTATCACAATCGGAAACCGAGGAATCAGAAGACTCAGAAAAAAGAAGATTCGAAGAAGCAAAAACGCAAAAAGAGGAGCAAAAACACTCCATATTACGACACAACACGGCAACATATTTCACAAGAAGAGTCAGAATAGGCAGACGTCCAGAACCAAACTCACAAAAAAGGGAACTTAAACGCTCCCTCACGACACAATGCGGTAACACATCTCAAAATACCTACACCTCCCATCCCACATTCCTTTACCATGCGCCATGTGGCTCTCGCTGCTGGCAACAAGTATCACCTTAGTCCAACCCAGCGTGGACGTAGCAGGCCCAGTTGTATACCTGGGAGTGGCAGCAATGCCTACCACACGCTGGTAAATCAATCAATCAATCAATTAAAAAAAATGAACTCTATCCCCTAAAAATACATAAAATAACGTAAAATCTAAAAAAATTTAAAATTTTATTTCGTCCTCCATCTTTGACCGTTCTATTTGACCGGGATTGGTGCATTATATTTGACCATAAATGAGTTTTAATTTTGTCAACTTTGGTGAAATTACTCCTTCTTATAGAAAAGGTATTCAATTTTGATTTTCTCGGCTATTTTTGGTGTTTTCTATTCTTTTTCAAGATGGCGGATTGACCAATACATATTGGAGAGGTCTATATTTTTTAAGAATCTTATTTCAAATAAGCCAGTATTTTTTAAATTCCCAGTCGATTACTAGTACAAGATATATTAAGCTGATAAGTTGAAAATCCGCAAAAGCGCGTCAAAAAGTGCGTATAACTTTTGACGCACACGAAATTTTTGGATACAAATATTTTTTTCGTAATCAGGTCATAATACATAAGAATCAACAATAAAATTTCAGGTGGAATGTTGTCGCCGAAAAAAATTAAATTAAATCAATTCGACTGTACCGTACCTACTATAAGTAAGTTGCAAGCCTTTTTTGAAAATAATTTCTACGAGTTTTTCAAAGATGGGGATGATAAAAATAGAACGTTAGCCGGTAGATGTCGATAACAGTAATATTTTCTTTCTTAAAAAGAGGAAAAACTTTGGTAACTTTTAATGCGTCAGGGAAGTGCCCTTGTTTAATGCGGGCATGGATAAGAAGAGTAAATAATGGCATCTTTAAAAATTAAACTATTTATATCATATTCATCAGTGCAACTAGAATTTTTTAAGCTATTAACTACTTTCCTAACCTCAATAGAGGTTACCGTTCAAGGAAAAAATCAACATTTCAGTACTGCAAAACTGAATCAGACACATCACGAGAAAAAGAGCTCAGCTAAAAATACAACACAGTAATTTGGAGCAAACCTGCCGCACTACAGAAATAGTGGCCACCAAACATTAAAATGTACGACCCACCTGCGCCGAGTGTTCATGAAAATGCATAATTTGCATTTAACATTCAACCTAGGTAGCAAATAATATAAAAAAGAAATTAAATTCAGTTGGTATTCCACAAGACAGTCATCTTACGTGATTGAAGAGGCATTTATTTTGTTGTGGAGAAAGTGTCGAGACGACTACTGTTTGAAAATAATAAACACGACGATAATTATATGCAAAATAAACACATTAAGTATAACGCGATATGAACAATGGTAATTATGACTTATTTAGACGCACTTGGAGTTGTTTTCTATATGCGTGAGCTACTGGGTAACTAGGAATAGTTTGTTATATTTAATATCGAGGTGTGCCAGAGTGTTTATTTTCAAACAATTACATTACCGAAAAAAGGATAATTTCACAATTAAATCTGCTCCACCCTAAAGATAACAGTAACAGTAATAATAGTGACTCCCTCCTATATTTCCTTTATTCTTTAACTCATCCATTTGAAATTTGGGGTGCATAAACTACCTGTAAAAATGGATTTTTGAACATAAAAACGGTATGAGACCATTTCCGGTTTACCCGGAAATGACAGCAACTTTCGATTTTTAAATGGAACACCCTGTATATTTTTACATATTTAGATTTAAGACAACATTCTGAGTACACCATGAAATTTTCACGGATTTTTTAATCGATGTTCAGTTTTTTAAAGCATTTTAAGACATTCGTCTGGAGTACTTTGGAATACCAAAAAACCGCTGCCCGAGGAATCACTACTTCCACATCCAGATTTTCTACCCAAGTCACTCACAACGAAAAAAATTTATATGTGGAAATAATTGTTTATGGAAGTTTAATAATATAATATTTGAAATCCTCTACCTCAAAAACCCATAAAACGGTACCCCACATCGGTAGTGGGGTGGGGGTGGTGATAGGGTGGTAGTAGGGGTGGAAGAAGTAAAAAAATATTTTAAGGTTTCTGGTTTTGTACACACACTAAATCAATTTTTTTTTCATCCCCTTTAATAATGAGGTGGGGGTGGTAATGGGGGGTGGCTAATGCCAAACATTTTTTGAGACCTTAGCTTCTCTTGTATGTACTAAATACCAATTTTATGGACTCTTACCTGCTTGATTTACCTATTTACCCTAAATTTACCCCAATTTATCTCCCAACCCTTTGACGGAACAAGATGAAAATATAATCTAGTTCTAGATCTCGTTAAAGTACATATATGCACCAAATTTCAAGTCAATATCTTAAACGGTTCCAGAGTAAACGTGCGCACAAAAAAAAGTTACAGACAGACAGGCCGACAGACAGACAGAATTTTTTTTCGCTCAACTTAAAATCTCGACGTTTCATGACTTTCCAAGCATATTTGAACAATAAAAATTTTTAAACATTTTTTTGTCGTTACTATACTTCCACTAGATGTGGAAGTAATTTGTTCTACGGCGGGTAAAGTCCAAGAAAAAATTATAATTTTTACGAAGCCTCCAAAATTGAACAAATCACTTTTTTATCTCCTAGTGTTCAATAAATTATAGATTTTTTCTGAATTCATTGATATCCATTTCAAATTTATGCTATTTCTTTTTCTATTTTATTAAATTTATCTAGAAATAAAAAAATCACTTTGAATAAGTATAATTTTTCTTGAACTTCAACGTAGTAGCCTTTGACAAAATCATATATCTAATAATGAAATGTGAATATAGTATATTAAAGTATAAGTGGATATTAAAGTCTTTAAAACACGCGCGATTTTTCGAGCACGACGGCGCAGCCGGAGTGCTCGAAATAGAGCAAGTGTTTTAAAGACCAGTTATCCACGAATACTTTACGCTATTTTTTTTATTGGTATACTTTGAAATCATAAATACTGGTATTATTACTACAAAAAATGGAAATAAGAATTAAGAATGTAAAATAGTTGAATTCGTGATGTGACATCAGGATACCTGTCTGTGTCATGAAAATGAGAGAACAAAAATTAATTTGCAATCTGTCACATAGGATTCATTATTGTCACTACAGTTGTCACTGACTGTATATTGTTTTAAAATGAGTTCTAACATTGATTACTTAAATAGCAAAGCAGAATCGCGGTTAATACCGCAAAAATCGGAAGACGCTTATAAAAAAGAATACAAGTTCATCAAATGGATGGAAGAGCAAAAGGTAACAGATACAGATGAACGAGTTGTACTTGCTTACTTTTGATGTTGCCATGGTAACTTTAAAACACGCGCGTTTTTAAAACTTGGATTTAAACACTCTGAGGCGTACTTCAAATAAGCAAAATAGGGTACCAATAAAAAAAAATTACCTTTTTGTGAATAATAGCCTATCGGTTCTCTCTTTTGTTTCTTAATAATTATAAGTACTAGTAGTCTCTTGAAGTAAACCAGAAAAGGGCAAGAAGCCCAAAAGTTCTGCGACCGGACCTCAAGACATCTTCCACCCCCCGTTTTCGAGGGCGGGAAACACGATGGTGACAATATTTTCCGACCTACCCCCAAATCGGAAAAACCACCCCTTAGGCATTTTTTTATCGGAAAATTTTATTAACATAAGTTGTTCAGAATTGTCCAAAAACCGTAAATCCATAATTTAATCAAAATTTAAAAAATATTAAAATTTTTTTAAAAATAATATCCAAGTCCAAAAGTGTCGTTTAAATGGTTTTTTTTTTGGTTAAAAAATTTATGACAATTTTGTTTGAAATTAAACCAAGCTGTCAGGTAGTTGTCAAGTAATTATTAGCTTTTTTCATATTTTTTAAATCTATCATTTTTTTTCACCTTTTCATTTTTTTATTTTGATGAAATATTGGGCTTAAGGTTTTTGGACTATTCTGAACAACTTTCATTAATAAAATTTCCCGCTAAAAAAATGCCGAGCACCGAAAATTCGGTTTAGGGGTAGTGGTTGGAGGGTAGGTCTGAAAATATTATCACCGTCGTGTTCCCCACCCTCAAAAACATGGGCGGTCCGATCGCAGAACTTTTGGGTTAAAAGCGTTACCTCAAGGGACTAGAGTGCAAACTATAAGGATCAATAAAAATTATTTTGAAAGTGATTTTTTTTTAAATAAATTTAATAAAATAAAAAACAAATAGCATAGATTTGAAATGGATATCAATGAATTCAGAAAAAAATCTATAATTTATTGAACACTATGAGCCATCACCTTCCCATTAAAAAAAACGTTTTCGATAAAAAAGTAATTTGTTCAATTTCGGAGGCTTCGTAAATACTTATTAATGAAATTAAACGAAGAATTATATTTTTCCCTTGGACTTTACCTGCCGTAGAACAAATTTTGGTATTCCAAAGTACTCTAGGCGAATGTCTTAAAATGGTTAAAAAACCTGAACATCGACTCAAAAATTCGCGAAAGTCTCATAGTATACTCGGAATGTTGTCTTGTATCCAAATATGTAAAAATATACAGGGTGTTTCATTTAAAAATCGAAAGTTGCGGTCATTTCCGGGTAAACCGGAAATGGTCTCATACCGTTTTTACGTCCAAAAATCCATTTTTACGGGTAGTTTATGCACCCCAAATTTCAAATGGGTAAGTTAAAAAATAAAGGAAACATAGGGAGAGCCACTTACCTGTGGCACCGGTATATCAATAGTACGATTTTGAAACTATTTTTAAACATCAAATTACTAATCACTTTTAAAAACATAATATGCGGAGTGTAGAATAAAAGCGGTATATAAGTGCATGTTTTTATATTTGCGTTAAGTACAATTTAAATATATACGATTTTTTTTAACAAGTAATGAATTGTTATTCAACATTGAATGCCAATATCTCAAAAACGTAAAAATTACACTTATACCAGACCCCTCATATTTCTATAAAAATAAGTAAATTTTTTTTGGAAATTTCAAGGTCTTCGTATTTTTTTGGCAATCTAAATTCTTGTAATGCTACATCCACAACGAATTTTCTCGAGAAAAAGTAAACAAAACGAGCAAAATGATTTATATCTTATATTTAGACCTAACTTGCTGGAGAGAACATTATCGGTACGCTTTGAAGATTACTGGAATTCCAGCAGACCAGCTCAGCTCAGTTTTACGAGTTGGCATGGATTTTCAAAATGTAGCGAGAAGGTTAGTTGGTTGGTTGGTCGGTTTGTTTGGATCGATTGTAGACCTCTTTACCCGGCTACCAAAAACGTTTGTTATACCAGCTTACGTCAAATGCCCGATTTTGCTTTACAGTAGAACATATTAGGGACATTAAACTTGGCAGCGGTTTATCTAAACTTCCTAAAAATAATTTGTTATCGCAATTTAATGTACTAAAAGGAACTTTTGATAAAAAAATCTACTTTGTCAGCACAATATATTGATTCACATTCACTGTAATTATTATTTTCCATTTTGTATGTAGTGTAAGTACATATATGATATTTAATTAATTTATAATACGTAGCTATACTAACACATAACATCCGTCACCTGTTGCCCCTGTTTTGACAACCTGCCTGCACTCCAATGATAAAAGGGTGATGTTCAACTTCTATAATTGAGAGTGCGCTTGTGTAGGTAGAATGAATCAGTCATTTAACCAGCGTTGCCACATTTGGTAGAAATCTACTTTTTTAGTAGAATTTTAAGGATTTTTTGTAAAATTTGGTACCTAGGTAAAATTTGCTGGTAGATTTCTGGTAGATTTTTGGTATTATTATTACGGTTAAATTTTTTTTCGGACTTCTCCCCCCTCTGCTTATGAAAAAATTTTTCGGACAAAAAAAAATGTTTTTTGGCTTTCTCCCCCACCCCCACTCATCAAAAAATTGGCCTAAAAAAATACCCCGCTTATCAAAAAATGACCTAAAAATTTTTTTTCCGCCCCCCCCCGCTTTTCAAAAAACTTTTCGACCCAAAAAAAAATCTTTTTCGTGCCAGTCTACTAGTTTTACTAGTTTTTTCATTTGAATCTACTAAAAAATTACTAAAAAAAATTTTTTAGTAGATTTTAGTAGATTCAAACAAGAAAACTAGTAGATTGGCACGAAAAAAATGTGGCAACGCTACATTTAACGCGCCAGAATATCATTGGCCAATCAGCCGACGATGAGGCTAGACTGCGTCACGTGATACATTTGCTGACTAGTGACTAGGTACAGACACAGTAAAGTGTATTTGAGATTTCTATTCTCTTTCTACTATGACAATATTGCAGTGCTGACGGTGGACGCTTGAGGCAAATATTTCCAGTCCAATATAACGCTTCTTGTCTGAATTGTTATTTGCGTTTGCATTCTGCTGGCGCATTTTGGCGCTAGTCTATAATGCGCCTATTTAAAATTAATTAAAACACGTATGGGATAGATTAGCGCCAGAACGTAAATAAATAATTTAATTTAAGTTATTTATCCATGATTTGTTAGTCGATTAGACAAAATTAAAAAAAATTGTCTTTTTCTGCTACTCCATTGGGTAACCCATATGTATTTTGACGTGCTGAACACGAATCAGTTAGTTCCATTACACAC
The DNA here is from genome assembly GCA_936432065.2 of Rutpela maculata. Lineage (NCBI taxonomy): Eukaryota > Metazoa > Arthropoda > Insecta > Coleoptera > Cerambycidae > Rutpela > Rutpela maculata. The sequence goes on from OW386289.2 coordinate 7,712,134, forward strand.
CATTTTTTTTGTAAATCGCGAAAATAACCTAGAAAAAACTCATAATTTAGGTTATTTTCGCGATTTACTAAAAACTAGTGGGTAACGGAGATAAACGGATGCCGGATTCGTATTCAGCATGTTGAAATACACGGAGGTTACCCAATGGAGTCCCAGGAACTTTTCGTTTGTGTCTGTGTAATATACAGGGTGACAATCGGGAAGCGAATGTTTTTGGAACGCATAGTACGGAGCATAGCGCGGTTAGAGGAGGGCAAATGCGATGTTACTACCTTTGTAATGTTATGCCATTTCAGTAGATACTAACAGCCACACGAATATATTGGACGATTTTGAAATAAGTGTTACACAAAGAATTTGCAAGACAATAATAATGAATCTTACACAATGCCATTTACGATGTGTATCAAGTATGGAAGATAATGTCATCGAGATGGTGTTCATCGCGTTGGATGAAGTTTTCGACCCTCTTCATGAAATCGTCCATAACACGCTCCAACATCGCTCCATCAATAGTCATAATTTCCTGGCAAATGGCATTCTTCAAGTCGGCCAAATTACGGAGCTTGTGAGCATATACACGACTCTTCAAATACCCCCACAGAAAAAAATCACAAATTGACAGGATTGGAGATCTTGGGAGCCACGGAACATCTTCAAAACGTGAAATGAGTGTTCCTGGGAACATGTTGCAGACAACATTCATTGATGCGTGTGCAGTGTGTGCCGTAGCACCATCTTGCTGGAACTACACATTCCTTGGATTTATCCGTTTTATGAGTAGTTCTAGCATAAAAAAATCTTGGATCACCTGAACGTAGCGGTTAGAATTAACGGTGACGGTACGCTCGGCTTCTTCAAAAAAATAGGGACCAATAATGCAAGTAGGGCTAATGGCACACCACACTGTGACTTTTTCAGAATGAAGAGGTCGTTCGTGGATTTTCAAGAGCCCAGTTCCCAGTTCTCAGAGCCCAGCCTGAAGTTCTGTTTATTAACTGCTCCATCTAAATGAACTTCGTCACTCATTGGAAGCTGCAGACCTAAATTATCTTCCAAAATCACTTGCATTCTCGTAGCGAAATCCTCACGAGTTTCAAAATCTCTTTGTTTTAATTTCTGAACAATCTGTAGTTTGTGGTGGTGGAATTTAAAATAATAATAATAATAATTTCTACCAAAAATCTTAAATTTTTATTTAGAGTACGTTCATTGTTATGAAGCATTTTTCGTGTGGCTGTCAGTAGTTAGTGAAATGGCATAACATTACAAAGGTAATAACAACGCATTTACCCTCCTCTAACCGCGCTAAGCTCCGTACTATACGTTCAAAAAACATCCGGTTCCCGGTTGTCACCCTGTATTTGCATATACGATTTTCTAGAAAATGGGGGAGGATCCGGTGATATTCCTATACAGGGTGATCTACCTACCATGACATGCGGAAAATTTGTCAGTAGGTTGTCCCCACCGAAAGGAATTAAAAAAATGAAATATTAAAAAAATATTACCAAAAAAATTACTTCATTTTTTTTTTTTAGAAATGCACCGCCAATGACTTTAACCAATCCGACGTAACGCGGTACAGCCATATCGCTTTATCAGACTTGGGATTGACACTATTGACAGCAAAGCTGGAGAGGGTAGAAGTGACTTTTTGGTTTTAATCAAATCACCTTATAAAAATAGCGAATTAAATTGAAAAGACATTGACCCTATGCTAGTGTCATGATTGTTCGACCGAAAGCAAAAAATAACGCGGCACTTTGACCGCACCCGCCGACTTCACTTTTTATGCCAAATAGGCCTCTTGCATGTGCCGTATATTTTAAATTAATTAAACATTAGCAATTTTCAAATCTGTTTTCATAATTTCTAACTGGAAAGTATTTAAATCACCCACTAATGTCCGAGAGAAGTGGCAAATCTCAGAAAGTACTCATATTGGACTTGACGTCATAAAATAGAAAAAAGTGACAACAGTGTATCTCTGCGAATGCAATGGTTCGGATATATAGTGAAGCGAAATCGACCTAGGAATATGTCGTTTACTTTTTTTACGTAGAACCAGAGGACACCTTGTAGATCTTGTACAGTAGGTTATTTAGGACCTATAATAGACAATTACGATATTTTTCTGTGGTACAGGACTTTTTTATTCCGAAAAAACTTCAGAAATCGACTGAATATTCGTGTTTTCTTAAATTTACATTCGCCATATCTTGAAATCTAATTGAGCTATCGATCTGATTTTTTTTTAAACTTCTCCTGTATCTTGGCTTCAATCGCCTCGCTGCATGTATATAAAAATTTTCAAAAATAAAAGTTAAATTGGTCAAATTGGTCAAATTATGAATATATTTTTTGTTTTGAATAAGTTCATTGTTGTTTAAAGAAAATAATAAACAATTATCGTATGTAATATCACTAGTGCTTGAAATTTTATCGGTAAAACTTTTTCGAAAGCGTTGTTGCCTGGTAATATAAAGAGTGCAAATTGACAGTTTATTATCTGATTAAATCCCGACCGCTTTAGCGGGAGGGATTTAATCTTTGATAATAAACTGTCAATTTGCACGAGTTATATTAACCTTATGGCAACTTAGCTTGAGAAAAAATTTATAGATAAAATTTAGAAGCACGAGTGGTATTTGTGGAGAATATTTCACGAATAAATAATTCATTAAGTACATCTTCAATATTATGTTCAGTAATTAATTGCCTTCAGACGTTTCCTTGTTACTTTTTAGAGATTACTCACCTTTATGTTCAATTTCATCATTTACGTCACATAAAAATGCATTTCCAAAGCGACTCATCTAATAAAAAACAAAGTAGGTTTAAATTATGACAATCAAGAAAAACAATATACGTTAAACCATAGGTACTGTAACTTATAAGACTAGCCATCCCAACAAAGTACGCTTCGACCAATCACATTACGGGATAAACGACACAAATTGCATATTACCAAGCTATCGCTTTTACGTTCTAAGGCTGCCGACTCAGATGGTATGGTACCGCCATCTAGTAACGCTAGCTTAACTTGCTGGCCTAAACAGTGAATTGAATTATTATATTAAAGTGTTTATTAATATATATTTATGTATTTAATCCTTGTTTCTAATTTGAGAAGTTTACTAGTTAAGTTAAGGTTTGCTTGTTTAAGTAGAGAGACTTTAAGTACAACGAATTATAATATATATAGTGATAGTGATACTGCAGAGTTTTGATTTTCCGAATAAGTGTTAGCTGCTTTGTGATGATTCATGAATTACCATACGTGAGTACCTACATTTGTGTATTTATTATGAAATAACTGATTTGTCTGCTTCGTGGATATTTATATTTAATTTTAGTTGTGAAAATTAATTTGTAATTACGTTAGGTATTAACCCATTGAAAGCTGTGTATAACTTGTCCCCAACCTATATAAGTTCCACAGAGCATTGGCTTTTTAAGTTATTAATATAATACTACAATTTACAATTTACGTTAACAATTAGTAATAATAATAATTAGTAATAAGCTATTCAACACGTCGAAATACGTTACCCAACGGAGTACCAGAAAAAGATCACTTTTTTTACAAGCTTTTATTTAACTTGCAATGTTTTTGTATGTTAGTTTGTTTGTTTAGGTCAAATCCTGCAACTGAATTTTAAAACAGTTATCTCCAACCGATTGAGGTGAAATTTTGCATACACATTTAGTTTGCATGACAATGCATGGTTAGCTAAGTGACGTAATTCCAAATCCAATATGACGGACTCCCAAAGATGGCGGACTAGTTATTTTTTATGCACCCCCATGATATGGGTATCAAATGAAAGGGTTTGCTGAAAAGAATACGAAAATAAAATGACGTCACACTAAATTCAATATAGCGGATGCCCCAAGATGGCGGACAAAATTTTTTAGTTTTAGCACTATAATTTGATCGTATAGTGTATTCGCTCATACGTTGCATTCTAAGAAATGGTGAAGGATTCGGTTTAAACTACGCAATGAATATATAAAACTAATTAAGGCGTAACTAAAAATTTAAAAATTAAGTTAAATGAAAAATAACTCTTTTAAAAACAAGCTTTTATTATTTAGGTGTAGTAAAACGAAAAAAAAAACAATTGTCTTAAAAGCTTATCGCAAGAATAGAAATAAAAAAAAATTACTTAGGTACTTACAATCTCTGTCAAAAAAATTAATACCTGTATGAACTTCTCGCGCGCAACAAGCGTTTAAGACAATCAATTTTTTTCTTTTTCGTTTTAGTACACCTAAACAATAAAAGCTTGTTATCAAAAAAGTTTTTTTTCATTTAATTTTATTATATTGCGTGCCTGTGATTAACCTTATTATTAACAATACATAAAATATGAAATCTGAATACTGAATATTTTTACCTAATATTTTATTTTGAGAAGGCTCAGCCTCCATTGCCGCCATTGATAAACCGCCACTGCCTCTAACCTAGCATAGATTATTGCTGACATAAGTTGACCGTTAGTAAATAATAAACTGAAAAGCTGGTGTGAAGATATAAAATTGAAGCTCTGGCACTATAGAAAATAAGCTATGATGTGTACATGTTGTCATAAATAATTTTATTAATTTTCTAATTAAATAGTTATTTACCTGCTTAACACCTTAACATAACTTTTACCGTCTCGTTTTATTACGTTATGTATCTTCTTATTACGAGGATAAAAATTAACTCCCAGCATCAGTTTATAATCCTACTAGTTTTTAACTATTTTAAATTAAAGAAAAAACATAATTAACTAATTTACTAGACAAAGAAGCCCAACCGTTTTATTGACGTTTGAACTAACTATATCAACTCTTTCACAAATTTTGGACAAAACAACAATCTTTTTGACAATATTACAAGCCCCTCAAAAATAAAATGTGATTTGAATCCCACTTTTTTGAATTTTGAATCAATTTTGAATCATTTGAATCAACTTCCGTTCTAAGAAAAGAAAAGAAGAGAAAAGAAAAGACAAAAGAAAGGATGTAGCCGGATAAGCATATGAAAAATGCCCATAGAGGAAGTTACATGAAATGGGCATCAAAATATTCCCTTGACTGTAAAAAATATTTGTTACAGTATTATTCCAGAAATCCAAGGGAAGCTGAATTTTTGCAAAAAAAGCAATTGTTAATTAAACATTTGTTGCAACTTACCTACCTAATAGACGAAATTTTTTAAAAAAATTAACCACCATAAAGATCTTCCAGATGAACTCAGAAAAAAATATTACGTCCGTATTTGGAGCGAAATTCAAATTTAAAAAAAGTAAATAAAAATCCAAAGTGCCCAAAAGTGCATTTCTTGAAAAGGTGCTATCATGATATTTTTCAGACAGACGCAGACTTGTGTTATTAATACCCTCAATTTTTTTCAGATTTTTTATTTGGTGGCACAAAAAATAAAAACTTCAAAACAAATATTTATTACATTTTTTAATAACCTTTTAATTAATCCTCGTTACCTTCCTCATCTATCACCATCTGCACGTTTGCGGTATCAAAACTAGGTGTCAGAATTTCAGCTGGATTAATAAATTCATGATAGATATCTTCTTCATTTTGTTATTCACAACTCTTAGCAAACACTTTGAGATCCATTAATTGTTGTAGTTGTCTTCTCTTTGTTATATGGCACGTCTGACAACATTACACCACCTGTCGCGGTTGTCTGTTAGGCGCACAGCCCCGCCTTTTCCAACAGCTCTTTGGTAATATCAGCCCAATGTTAAGAAGGGCGTTCTATATTGTCCTCTCACCGGTTGATGTGACCAACAAATGAGAAAATTCGGGAAAATAGATTGCTGGAGAGTCGCTTTGTGGGACGTACTTCTTAGAGCATTGAGATGGTTCGATGGGTTGTCCACGGAATTCGTAACAAGCGCCTTCAGGCGTACATATCGAAAGAATCAATACGTCGTCTGTCTGTCTCCCTAACAGTCCACGTCTCAGAGGTGTACAGAAAGATCTGATCTTTGTGCGTTTCGTGATATTTCTGCCAAATTTTGCCCAACTTGTTGCAGATCCAGATAGATAGCTACCATGTGATAAATAATAAACAGCAACCGCAACCTGTGAGCAACATGCAGCTGTTCGTAGTCTCTTGGTACAATTACAAAAATGACGTGTTTCAGTGTATCCATCAGAATTTGGCCTGTACTCTATGTAGCATTTGCGGGTTCTTCTGTTAATGTGTCAAGACCTTATCACATTTCACTACATGTAGATTTTCAAACTTGCTATATAGCAACTAACATTGTTCATGAAGTAATGCACAACTTTGTTGTCATGGTAATATCATAGGCTACATCCCCACCTTTGTGATGCCAGATTTATGATTACAGTTACATGTTTATGCCCGTTTACGTCACACAGTAGCCGCATCGTAACAATATTTTCGTCACTTCCATGCAATAGAGAGAAACTGAAAGAAAACGTGAACTCCCAAAAACACAGATCGTACTGTATTATATTAGTAGAAATCAGTGATTGTAGAAACTAATAAATAGTTTTGGGCGAGGTTTTTATTTTCTTTCAGCATGTGCCACCAAATCAAAAAATCTGAGAAAAATTAAGTACATTAGCAATGCAGAGGCGCGTCTGACAGACAAATATCATGATAGCACCTTTTCAAAAAAAAGGGTGAAAACGCCTGAAGGCGCTAGTTACGAATTCCGTGAACAGCCTATCGTACAATCTCAATGCTCTAAGACGTACGTCCCACAAAGTGACTCTCCAGCATTGTATTTTCCCGAATTCTTTCATTTTTTGGTCACATCAACCGGTGAGAGGACACTATAGAGCGCCCTTCTTAACATTGGGTTGATATTACCAAAATGTCTGCCAAGACGTTGTGAATAACAAGAGGAAGAAGATATGTATCATGAATTTATTAATCCAGCTGAAATTCTGGCCCCTATTTTTGATACCGCAAACGTGCAGCTGGTGATAGACGAGGAAAGTAACGAGGATTAATTATCTTTTTGATGTTTAGTTAAAAATTATGTTATTAAAAAATGTAATAAATATTTGTTTTGAAGTTCTTATTTTTTTTTTCAAGATGTGCCACCAAATAAAAAAATCCGAAACAAATTGAGGGTATTAATAACACAAATGCGCGTCTATCTGAAAAATATCATGATACTACCTTTTCAAAAAATGCACTTTTGGGCACTTTGTATTTTTTTTTATTTATTTTTTTTAATTTGAATTTCGCTCCAAATACGACGTAATATTTTTTCTGAGTTCATCTGGAAGATCTTCATGTTCGATAATTCTTTCAAATTGTTTCAACAAATTTTTAATTAACAATTGCTTTTTTTGCAAAAATTCAGCTCCCTCTTGGATTTCTGGAATAATACTGTAACAAATATTTTTTTACAGTCAAGGGAATATTTTGATGCCCATTTCATGTAATTTCATTTATGGGCATTTTTCATATGCTTATCCGGCTACACCCTTTTCAATAAGTATAAGTACTCAACTGTTTTTCAGATAACAGTGTAATTTTTTCTTTAATGTCTTTAAACTAGCAGGTCAACAAAGAGAAGAATTCCTTTATAAAATGCTGGAAATATTTGGAGGCCCTTGTCTCTACATGTTTTATGATGCATTTTTTTTTGTTCTGCATCGGCCGCCCCATAAATATAGTAGCATATGAACCACACTGTGATTCATTGACCGAACGTCAGAACGTTGATGAATCGTGTGGAGCCTACTATAATTTCAAGGGTAAGGACACCTTAAAGATGAAGTGAAAGCGAGAACAAAAATTTTTTTGTCGTTACCATACTTTCACTGGACGTGGAAGTAAAAAAAGTGCATAAAATTTTCTACAATTTTGTTCCTATACAATATTTTCATTGGAGTTGAAAAATGCACTTTTGGGCACTTTGTATTTTTCTTTATTTTTTTTTTTATTTGAATTTCGCTCCAAATACAACGTAATATTTTTTCTGAGTTCATCTGGATAATCTTTATGGTCGATAATTTTTTCAAATTGTTTCAACAAATTTTTAATTAACAATTGCTTTTTTTGCAAAAATTCAGCTCCCTCTTGGATTTCTGAAATAATACTGTAACAAATATTTTTTTACAGTCAAGGGAATATTTTGATGCCCATTTCATGTAATTTCATTTATGGGCATTTTTCATATGCTTATCCGACTACACCTTTTTCAATAAGTATAAGTACACAACTGTTTTTCAGATAACAGTTTAATTTTTTCTTTAATGTCTTTAAACTAGCAGGTCAACAAAGAGAAGAATTCCTTTATAAAATGCTGGAAATATTTGGAGGCCCTTGTCTCTACATGTTTTATGATGCATTTTTTTGTTCTGCATCGGCCGCCCCATAAATATAGTAGCCTATGAACCGCACTGTGATTCACTGACCGAACGTCAGAACGTTGATGAATCGTGTGGAGCCTACTATAATTTCAAGGGCAAGGGCACCTTAAAGATGAAGTGAAAGCGAAAACAGCAACCCCAATAGCTCATTACGTTAATTACTGTTATGCTAATTACTTTCAGACATTAATTTTTACATTCTACATATTAACACTATTTAACTAGTTGTCCATTGTACAAAATAAAACGTTGAAAATATATAAATATTATTGTTTTTTTATTACCTAATTATTTTCCGCTGAAAAGTGCATTTTAATTTTTAATGTACTTGCTAAGCTGTAGTACTCTCCAGCTTTTTGACCTGTGTCGATTTAAAGTTTGAAAGATTGTTAAACTGACATATTTTTCCCAATGAATTGAGGTCGTAGCCGTTTTGGAGCACCTTTTATTAGTCGCTTTTAATTATTTTTATTTATATCTACAGTCCATCGTGTTATATTTAGTTCTAATGTAGGTTAGTTACATTTTGGGCCAATTTGATACTGTAATGTAATGAGTTTTTCAGTGCGTATATTGGTACAAGTTCTGGTAGTTTTGTAATTTGTGCCACGTAGTTGGCCACTACAAATAAATGCAGTTTTTTTCTAAAAATAAAGAGCCAAGAAATTGTTACTCTTAAATATTATTACAGCAGACATATAATATGTGAAATGAAATAAAGGAAATTGTTTAGGAAAATTTTCATAGACGTTATTTTTTTTCAATGGTTTTCTTATATTCGGAAATGCGCTGCACGAGGACTACAGGGGCCATCATGAGCTTAATGAGCTTAATATAAGTCGTTTTTCGAGTAAAATTTATGAGGAAGAAAAAAAATTGTTTTGGGACTGGGACTTTTTTCATTTTGTTATTAATAAACAAACAATTTTAAGCACTAAACAAATTAATTAAATTTTTTAATTTGCTATCTCGGAAACTATTTGAGAAAACTGACTGAAAATGTATACTCGGGGGATTTTGAGATCGCTGATTACAATTTTGAAAACTAGAAAATTCAAGATGGCTGACCAAAAAGTATAAAAATTAGATTTTCTGGCTTAAGTTAATATTTCTGAGAAAAATTACAAGAATAAAAAAGTGTTTAGAATGCCATTTTGCACAATATACGATTTATGAGTAACTCTCCTTCACCCCAATTGTGGTTAACCTTAGTTTATTTAAATAAAATAACCATTTTTTAAAATATTCGGATAAATCACTCAAAATCTTTTTAGTAAAAATATTTTAAATAGATGTAATTGAATTAATTTTACTGTTAATTAGTTCAAAGAGCATACAAATTTTAAATACGGCGCGCTTTCTTGATCCCGGGATTTATGATGTACATACGGTAAAAACACCCTCCTTAGTACCTCCTTAACATTAGTACCAAACTTTTAATAGGAAGAGATGAGATTTATCTCAATAATATATTGAATACATTATTTTACGATAATGAAATCGACGATGTTCAAGAAGAAAAAAGAAATGAAGATGAAGAACAAGAGGAGCATTGTTTTCATTTATAAACAACTCAACTGAAATTCAAAAAAATGATTTTAATGAATGGTGTTTAATTAAATTTATATTTTTATAAATTTTTTAAAACAATTTTTATAATTGTATAGAAATAAATAATGAACAAAAATTGTACTTCATTTTTTAACAACTCTTTCCTTACAATATTAAAACTCTTTTTACTTCTGTAATTTCCACGTAAAATGCAAGTAAACAAAGTTTAAATTATATACTAAATATTTACTATTTTAAGACCATTATTTTCAATTTTAAAAATTATATATTAAATTAAAATAAGATGAAAATATAATCTAGTTCCAGTTAAAGTACATATGTGTACCAAATTTCAAGTCAATATCTTAAACGGTTCCAGAGTAAACGTGCACACAAAAAAGTTACAGACTGACAGACCGACAGACAGACAGAAAATTTTTTTTTCTCTCAAATTTAAAATCTCGACGTTTCATGACATTCTAAACCTATTTGAACAACATTTTTTTATCGTTACTATACTTCCACTGGATGTGGAAGTAATTATAATAATAAGTATATTTTTTGCATGGTAATCAGTGGAGTAGGTACCCAAAATCGGTATACGTTAACGGTTTGGTTTTGGGGAACCTTTTTTGTGTTTTGTACATTAAAATACAAAAAATAAAAACCGACTTATCTCCGGAACGGTTAAAGATATCGAGTTGAAATTTGGCACAGATGTAATGGGACTAAATGGCTTTACTTGTGGATACAAACAGTTTTTTTCCAAATTTTGTTGACGTATTTTTCACACCATATATACGGAAATATACAAAAAATTGTATGTCTGTCTTTTTAATGGAATAAAATAGAATCTAAATAAACAATAAGAAATAGTATTTTATATAACAAGTGTCTAAAGTGGTGTGTTTTTTTTTACAAGTGGGGCTATAAACTACACGAGTAAAAAAAGTCTCGAGTTATATACAAAATTTTTTGTATTGCCATTCGAAATTAGAAAACAATATAATTTTGTAAGAATAGACTAAATTCTATTGCTGTTTCCATAGAAACCAATAAGTTTTATTTCACGCTGTGAAATAAAATTTCTTTATTTCACTCTTTTCTTTATCAAGGGTGGATCCAGAAAGGTTACTGGGGGCACTGCGGCCGTCTACCGATCAATTATATCGACATTTTCAATATTTAATAAAGTGTCAAAACGTCCTACTTTACGTAACCAGTTATAGTCCAAGATCCCAGAGCTGCCAGACCTACGTCATTTTAGCAAAGCTAATATTTTGACAACAAATAGTGTAATATCTAGTTAAGAACGTATGAGTATTTGCTAGTTTGAAAGCGGGGCCCTTTTACAGAAAACAGGTACAAAAGGTACAGAAAAATTTTACTCAGTACGTTAAAGTATGATAGTTGGTTTATTTTCCATGTGACACACTAACGACGTGGTGTAAACATCAACCTCCGAATCTTAAGGTCCGAGGTTCGATCCTGAGCGTTCCCAGCTTTTTTTTTTCAACAAATATTAACTTATGATGGCGATTACCAAGAAAGAGACAACCGATAAGGCAATATTTATTATTTTTGGCCATAACTTTTTTTTTAGTACGTATATTTGAAAAAAAAACTGAGAATACTCAGAGATCGAACCTCGGACCTTAAGATTCGGAGGTTGACGCTTACACCATGTAGTTAGCGTGTTACTTGTAAAATAATCCAGCTATCATACTTTAACGTGCGGAGTAAAATTTTTATGTACCTTTTGTACCTGTTTTCCGCTTTCAAACTAGCAAATACGCATACGTTCTTAACTAGATAATACACTATTTGTTGTCAAAATATTAGCTTTGCTAAAATGACGTAGGTCTGGCGGCTCTGGGATCTCACACTATTATGAAAAGTAAAATTTTACGTAATTGGTGAGGAACAGTTTGTTATGTCATCAATTAGGAAAGATAAATAACTCCCAAAAAGAAAAAGAAATAATGTTTATTCAACACAAAATGGAATACTGAGTCCATAAAGTGGAAGCTTCTAAATTCTTCTTTCCTTCAAAATATGCTAACTTTTTCATTAATACGATTTACCTTATGTTATCAAATTAGGATTTCAAATAATATTGTAACTAGACTAAATAACGTCTGTCAATTTTGACATTAAAATATAATGTGTGGTAGCAGCAGAGGTACCTATGAAAAAGATTACTTAATTTTTAAGATCTTTAAATACACCTATTTCATTTATGTTTTAAGGGTTTTTAGACTTTTAAAATTAGAAAAAATCATGTATGTAACACGTTTCGAAAGACAATCTTGTGTAACTCGTGTTATTTTGCGGGACCTCGCTTCGCTCGTCCCGCAAATTCCACTCGTTACACAAAATAACGTCTTTCGTAACTGGTTAAATAGCTATTATTTATCTATTTATTTATAAGCACTATTATTATATAAAATGCCAACTAAAGAAGCAGAGATGAAACAAACATTTTATTATTAATAGAGCAATAAAAATAAAATGTGTATTTGCGTTAGCGAGGAAGAAGATATTTATTCACCATGAACTTAAAGTGCTAAAAAATGTACTTATTATTATTATTATTATTATTATTATTATTATTTTAAAGGAGCCGTCATAAGGTATTATAATAACCTACAACGATCGGCTCTTATGAAACCCAATAAGGTCTAACAGCAAAATATGGGAAAATTAAGTATAGGGTTTTAGAAAAAAAATTCGGTATCTTATGAAATAAGAGAGATATCAAACATTTAAGAAAGGATCCTGCACATTTCTTATGTAAATTGGCTGAATTTTTAATATGTAGATTTCTTTCTGATTAAAAGCTCTCATGGGCTCAACTCGAATTTTGTATCTTGTTAAACTTTTTATTTATTGATGAGGTATTAAAGGTCATAGGGTGCAATTTCCGAAAGTTTTTCAATTAAAGTTTTTTGATTAGGAAGACACATACTTGTAAAAAATGTTTTAGCCAATTTGACCGAATGTTTTTTTCACTTATTATTTTTATACAGATTTCCCGGCGCCTTCACCAAAATTTTTCAAACTTTAATTTTTTTCTATACTATTTTATTAAAACAACAAATATTTCTAGTGCAAAATAGTATAACGGGCTATTAGAACGTATCACAATATAAAATGTATGAAAAAAATCATGAATTCGAAATTTTTTTAATTGTACAAGAGGTAATTCTTGTGCATTTCTTAAGCTGTATCTCGGAAACTAGGCATAGGATCGAGTTGGGCCCATGAGAGTTTTTGATCAGAAAGTCGAAATCTACAACTAATTTGACTGTAAGCCAATTTACATAAGAAATGTGTTTGTTTTTTCTCCATAAACCAGTGACAACAAAAATGCGCATCAAAAAAATATACAACAATTTTTGTGGAATCTAGGTAGTTATAAAATTTGATAAAAAAAACGTTCTTCTTTCTCACCTTGTAGATAGTAACGTGCTTTAAAATAAAATAAATGGGCAAAACTCGTTGTTTCACAAATAAATTATCTCTTTAATCCTGAAAACCGTATATCGACATCTATTCTCTTTCTCAAAAAAAAAAATGTGGATTTAAATTCAACCTAAACCCAAAAATTCGCTTAGTCTGTTTCAGATGGCCAGAAGTTTAGATCAATTTTCATTGCACAAAGTCATACCAAAACAAATTGCAGAGAATTTTCTAATAAATTTTTCGTTAAAATCATTATTTTTTTACATTTTTTTATAAAAAACGTTATTATTGCTCCCTCACCCTTCTAAAAAAGTTCCACCTAGCTTAACGGTTTTAAAAAGAATTTGTTCTACTGACATGACGTTTGGAAATATTCTACATTTCAGTGCCAATTTGAGTTAGGAAAAGTCGAACTTTTCTTAACTAGAGCAGAAAAGATATTTCCACACTAAAGAAGTTGTAACTTTGGTTATATTTACTCTTTTCTAAGTCAACATTCCTTACTAACGAAATTAGATTTCTTGATCCAACTTTTTATTTTATAATTATTCCAAAAAAAGTAATACGTATATACTTAAACGTCAAGTATAAAATTCAAAAAATATCTCGGTTTAATCATTTTTTCCAAAAATCAGTAGAAAAAATCATGTGTAAAAATGCAAAAAATCACACGTAGTAAAAGTGTTTTTTTCCGTATGCGGCGTATTTTTGATCTCGGCTATTCTGCCCTGCTATGACAAGAAGTCGTATCTGAGAAAATGTAATTTTAGAGAAATCAACTATTTTCTGAATTTATGTTATGCCATCTACATTTCATAATTCATTATTTTCATTTTTGGCAAATAAATATGTGTCCCTTTTATCAGTGTAACCATATAACAAAACATTGTATATATGTTGAGTTACGACAAATAAATCTGGTAATGATCGAATATGACTTTTGAGCTTAGTAAATAGGTCTATTTTGTAGATATGACACATATTCGTTATGTATATTCACTAGTTTTGCTTTAGACACGACTTCTAAATTTTGTATAGTGGTGAGGATCACTAATACGGTGCAAATGCAATTAAAATCTCAAAAATTATTTTTTTGCAGTTACGACATTTTATCTTAGCAGGGCAGTATTAGTGGAGTCAAATTAGGATTTTAATGTGAATTGTCTGGTCAGGGTAGTTTTTCTGTTTCAACGTGTTCAGGGGGTCAACTTAAGTTCATAGCTCAGTTTTGCAATTTCTGCAAGGTCGGCGTATTGCTTATTTAAACAATTTAATTTTGTAGACCGTGTTTTCCATCGGTTTTCTTTGAATATCACGAAATCTATAAGTCCTATGGAAAACAATAAAAAGGAGGAAAATGCTCGTTTTGAGCTGTACAATAAAAGTGCATAAACTATAATTCATTCCAATTGTTATTATTGTTTAAAGAACATTGAACATTGCAAAATTATGCGTTTTTAAACAAATCACTGTTCTTTCAAAAATAATGGATAATATTCAATGAAATTTTGGAAAAATAAAGCTCTTATAAAGTACAGTCACCACTTAAAATTTCAAATCATAATGATTACTAAAACGACTCAAATATACAATTGTTGCTAAAATTTTACACCCTTGTGAAATCCTGCCATCAAGACCAAGAAATGTGTACTATGGCTCAAATTGTAACATTATATAAGTACTTTGAGATCACGGAGAAAAAATTTTTTTTTTTCAAAATTTAAGCCCGTTTTATTGCAGTTGTTTATAGTTTTCGAAATTTTAGTTATAAACAAATTCAAGTAACTTTGGTTTTTCTAAAAAATCAAAAACGGTAAACGAATAATGAAAGTGGATTAAGAAAGACAACTTTTCAAAAAAATTAATGCTCTACTTGCATTTGGAGCTGAGATACGTTAGTTTTTACGTTTAGGTCACTTATAAATAAACAAATCGATATTTCTTCTTGAAATTTGGGTTGGTTATTTTCCAATGCTTATTATTTTGTTTCTGCTATTTGAAGGCAATCCAAAGCTAAAATTGTTAAAATAATATCGAATAAAGCAGCTTTGAGAACATAATGCACATTTTCAATTTTTTTATAATTTCTTGAATTTTTGTTACGAAAATGGTAACCCAACTTGAACACTACCCTTATGTTCATGTATACAGCTTTGTAAAACTTTTAATATTACCGATACAATAAAAAGAAATATTTCGTGAGCAGGATTTGAACCCGAGACGTCCACACCCTGAATAAAAAGTGCTAGTCGCCTTAACCACTGGACTATCCAGCGACTAAAGTCTGGTTTGTAAAAAAATAATATTAAATGTTATATTTGGTCATTTTTCGGATCTCTCACAAAATCACTAAAGAATCCACTTTCGGGCCTCTATACAGTATCTGTTAACAATTGTAGCTTTGGATTATTTTCAAGTAGCAGAGACAAAATAATAGATATTGGAGAATTACAAATTTCAATAAGAAATATCGATTTGTTTATTTATAAGTGACCTAAACGTAAAAACTAACGTATTTCAGCTCCAAATGCATGTACAGCATTAATTTTTTTTTAAGTTGGCTTTTTTAATTCATAAATAACCAGAGAGTTAATTGAATTTGTTTATAACTACAGTTACGAAAATTATAAACAACTGCAATAAAAAGGGTTTAAATTTTGAAAAAAAAAAAAATTCTCTCCGTGACCTTAAAGTACTTACAAAAAGCAATATTCAGTTTTTTTTAAATAATAATAACAATTGAAATGAATGACAGTTTATGTACTTTTTTTGTACAGCTCATAACGAACATTTTCCTTCTTTTTGTTGTTTTCCATAGGACTTACAGATTTCGAAGTATTCAAAGAAAACCGATGGAAAACACACGGTATAAAAAATTAAACAGTTTAAATAAACAATACGCTGACCTCGCAGAAACTACCAAACTGAACTGTGAACTTAAGTCGATCCCCTGAACACGTTAAAACAAAAAAACTTCCCTGACCAGACAATTCACATTGTGAATTTTTTAGTCCTAATTTGACTCCACGGTAATTCTTTAGGATACGGCCTTCTGGTTTTTTGACGGTTTTTTTATAGCAACATGTAGTAGACACTATTAGAAGCAATTTGTGTATAATGAAATGTTGTGCAAATTAATATTAACCCCACAATCTTACGGGACCGTGGAGCGAATGGGGGGTGCTGGGTGGGTAAAACAACGTAAAAAAAGAGACAGCAAATTTTGATTTTGTACTGTCATATTGGCATGAAAAACGGAATAATTTATCGCAAATCCAACTGTTCGGGATTGTGATGCGTATAGGGGTGTGGGGTGGGTTGAAATAGGGGAGTAGTAAAATCGTTTGTCATTAGTTTGACGTGGTTTTATGTCTTGCTTGCAAGAAGGGCAAGGAACATTTTCTTTCCTTTTCCATTGTGTTCAGCATTTTTTTTTTTTTTTATTAAATTTTATTAATTTACACATTTCATTATACACAAATTGCTTCTAATAGTGTCTACTACAAGTAGCTATAAAAAAAACCGTCAAAAAACCAGAAAGCCGTATCCTAAAGAATGACCGACTCCACTATATTGCATATATCAAAAAAAAGTATGCCTAACACGAAAAAAAAAACACTTTTCCTAACTTGTTGCACAAATAGCTATTTTCAAATTTTCATTAAACTCTCATTTTGTTTCCTTTATATGCGAAATTTACTAAGTACCAATTTCACTGTACTATCTACTTTAAATATTGCGCTGTAAATAATTCAAAATTAAAGAAAAAACAACACGGTGTTAAATTACCGAGCTTCACACCCGAAAACCTAAAATTAGCATTTATATGTCACCGCTGAAACACCGTTTAAAAATTCGCGAGAGCAGAAGCAGATTTTCGTCTAAAAATAAAATAACTAAACTTACAAAATAATTATGTAACTTATTTTTTCAAATACCCGCACTCAGCGGTTGAAATTTGCAAATGAAAATCCACTGACAATGCAAATATCGGCAATTAACTATAAATAAACAACGACTGCACTAATTAGTGTAATTCAATACCTAATTAAACCGCGCTCCTCTGCGTAAAAACAGCAAAAACGGCGAAAGTACGAGCACTAGTGCCCAAAACAAAAACACCCAAGGGTTGGGGGACATGATTAAACTAGAAAATGCACAAAATTCCTACCTTTTGGACAACCAGTGGCGTTCCAAAGTCCTTCCCGCCTTGCAAACGGAACCCCAAATTTGGGGAATCCCCTTTGTTGATGCGCACAGTTATCAATGAAGCCATCTCACTTTTTTTTTACGTAAAATAATCCACCAAAAAGACCACTAGCACTATATTATTTACAAGCGAGACTTTAAAATGATGTTATACTATTTGAAATGTAGTATGTGGACGTCCTTTGAACGATACTCAGCGAACGTGAGACAGAGAATGGGAGTGGGAGACTTGGCGGTATTATTAATAGTATGCTGGACGAAATTTTATGTGTATTTGTGAATATAAGCTGCTATTTGCAAATTGACTAAAAGATTTTTAGTTATATAGGTCAGATTTATTGGTTTCGTTTTTAAGAACTTTTATTATGGATCGGTTATATTTAGCAGCGGTTTTGAAACGACTGGTTTTTATATTTTATTTATTATCACTATATCGGTTATCGCAAAATTTAAAAAAACTACAGCGGTGCTTATTTATGGCAAAATAAATGACAATTGAACAAACACACGGCTGATTATATTAATTTTGCGAATTAATAATGATAAGAAAGTTATTATGATAATTTCCATTTTTCAACTATATACAGGGTGTTACAAAAGTAGATGATCGTGTGAAGTGACATGAAGGGGGATGTCATTTCCAATTAATTCATATACTGGGAGCATTAATAATAGGCCATAGTTTAAAGGTAGATTCTTTGGATCAAAATATGAGGATATAACTAAACATGCTTTAGTAAATTGTGGATGTGGAAAATATCCAGGGTGTCAAAATTGTAATTTTTATTTCTTTTTTTTTGCAACATCTCAACTACCTCTTGACCGATCTTCTCCCCACTTGGTAAGGAAACATTTTTTAAGCTAA
This sequence comes from Rutpela maculata, assembly GCA_936432065.2. Classification (NCBI taxonomy): domain Eukaryota; kingdom Metazoa; phylum Arthropoda; class Insecta; order Coleoptera; family Cerambycidae; genus Rutpela; species Rutpela maculata. The sequence continues at coordinate 7,730,603 of OW386289.2, forward strand.
GAAACAATAATTTATGTATCACATTACTCTAGCCCATGGAGGGCGTTTCATGAGCTATACCTGATGATGAATATTTCCTTTCTTTTTTTTCGAAACGTTTTGGCACTTTTGACTAGAAAATCTCATGCAGGAGTCATTTCTACGTAAAAAAGGTACACTTGATAGAACCTGATAATTCCAACCGTTGTTTTCAAGATAACTGCCGCATAGATCTCAAGAATTCTTTAAAAACAAACTCAATTGGAAAAGGACAAATTGTATTTATTGAAAAGTGTGCTTTCGTGACATCTTTGTTCTGTCAAAATGTCAAACTAATGAAAATGTACGTAAATGGCAGAACTAAGACGTCACCAAAGCACATTTTTCAATAAATAAAATTTTTATTACATACACGGATCTCTACGGCTGTCGCCGCCTCTCCGTCCTCAAAATACAATTTGTCCTTTTCAAATTGAGTTTGTTTTCAAAGAATTCATGAAATCTATGCTGCAGTTTTCTTGAAAACGGTTGAAATTATCAAGTTCTATTAAGTGTACCTATTTTACGTAAAATGACTCCTGCATGAGGTTTTCTAGTCAAAAGTGCCACTACGTTTCGTAAAAGAAAGAGAAAAAATATGCATCATCAGGTATAGCTCATAAGGCGCCTTCCATTGGCTAGCGTGAAGTAATACATAAGTTATTATTTCCGAGATTAAAAAATGTTTCCTTACAATACAATACGTTTATTCATGTTAATATACATATACAAGTATTTACATAAGTCAAAATATGGATGAAAAGAATAAAATTATTACAGTACAACATATATTATTAATAAATAGATAAAAGCAATTAAGTTGCAATATAAAACATTAAAATAGCTATTGAACAGAACATATTTGCAAACATAGTTAGGTACAGTGTTTAATTTCCTCACAAATGTCCTCAACTGTGAAGAAAGTCTTACTGATGAAAAACATTTTAATTGTAGTTCTGAATTTGTCCATGGGTTGCCCTCTGATTTTGGGGGAAGACTATTAAAAAGTTTAACTCCGAAATGATTTATGCCTGTTTGTCCTTTTGTTAACCGTGTGAAGATCGTTCTTAAATGATCTTTGGTCCTGGTCTCATAATTATGGACTTCTTTATTTGATATGTATTCTTTAATATGTTTTTTAATGTATGTTAAGCATTCCAAGGCATATATACAGGGAAATGTTAAAATTTTAAATTTTATAAAAAGATTCTGCGTTTCGCTTCTATAATCTACCCCAGCCATAACTCTAACAGCTCTTCTTTGTAAACTAAAAACTCTGTGCCTGCAAGCGAATGACCCCATGCGATAATAGCATACGACATACGAGATTGGCAGGGTGCAAAATATGCTGTCCTAAGAACTTGTATTGAGACAGTTTGGGATAACTGTCGAAGACAATATATATTTTTAGTGAGGGTAATGGCCAGATGCTCACCCTGAGTGTCCCATTGCTGTTTTGGGTCTAGGAATACTCCTAGAAACTTTACAGAAGCTGGGTTACTATCTATACCACTTAGATCACGAAGGGAAGAAGTCATGACTATCGTTTTATCTGGGTTTAAGCGCAGTCGATTTATTGCGAATCAGTTTTCTGCCCTTGACTGTGCCAATATACTTTCAAATTAGGAGAAGATCGGTCAAGAGGTAGTTGACATATTGCAAGAGAAGAAAAAAAAAAGAAAATTTTGACACCATGTATCTTTTTCCATAGCAACAATTTACTAAAGCATGTTTGGTTATATCCTCATATTTTGGTCCAAACAATCTACCCTTGAACTATGGCTTATTATTAATGGTCCACCCTGTATGTGCTTATCCAATTGTTGGCGGTTCAAAAATTATTATAATTTTTATATTTTTGTTCAAAAATTATAATCCAAAGAACAATTTACATCGCCTTAAGCAACTTCTAGTTGTTATAAGGGTTTTATTAGTTATGAGTTTATATTTAAGGTCATTAATTTGCTGCGAAATTTTATATTGGGTACCTATGTAAAATATCCAAAAGTCCGAGCCCACTGGGCACAGAAATATTTAAGCAATATTCTAATAATCTTAGCTTGGGCACTGCGACATTCTAACAATTAATATTTAGTTTGCTGTAATTTGATGAAATGGCCCTAAAGTCCACACCACAATATTGCATCTTGCAATGTCACATATCGCAAAGTATTGTCAAGGTTCATGAGCTTTGATAACAACGCTGAGCAACTTTTCAGGAACAAATCATTAATTACTTCCACATCCAGTGAAAATAGTAACGGAAAAAATTTTTATTTTTATATTCATTGTTCAAATAGGCTTAGAATGTCATGAAACGTAGAGATTTCAAGTTTGACGAAAAAAAAAATTTCTGTTTGTCGTTCTGTTGGTCTGTAACTTTTTTGTGCACACTATTACTCTGGAACCGTTTAAGATATTAACTTGAAATTTGGCACATGCATGTATTTCGACGAGATCTGGAACTAGATTATATTTTGATCGTATTCTGTTGAAGGGGCGTAAATAGGTAAGTTAAGCAAGCAAGAGTCCATTAAATTGGTATTTAGTATACAGTGTGTCCCACTTTTCATGGTAACACCTTTGTAGCTCAGTTATTAGTCACCCAATTTTAACCAAGTCTGGATGGGTATCAAAGACCTTTGTTATATCTTTTGTAAGTAAAACAAAACTTATTTCAGTCATTGGCGTGCATTTTTATTATGAAAAAAGGGGTCGATTTTTCGAGAAATTATATTAGGCATTTTTTTGTTGAAAAACAAATGCAATATTATTGATCAGCATGCTGTAGAACCGCTATATCCAGAATTTAACAACATTTTTATTTTTGGTTTTTGAATTACGGCCCACTTAAAATTACCCATTTTAGACATTAAATAATCAATAAATTGGTAACGAAATATTTTGCAAAAAAAAATCGTTCTTCATGTTCTCTTTAAATTCACTTTTTTTACTATCCCATATCATCGAAACTTTTTTGAGACCTTAGCTTCTCTTATAAATACTAAATACCAATTTTATGGACTTTTACTTGCTCGATTTACCAATTTACCCCCATTTACCCCATTTAACCCCCAGCCATTCAAAGGAATAAGATAAAAATATAATCCATTTCCAGATTCGTTAAAATACATACCTGTACCAAATTTCAAGTCAATATTTAAAACGGTTCCAGAGTAATCGTGCGCAAAAAAAAGTTACAGACAGAACGACATACATTTTTTTGCTCAAACTTAAAATCTCTACGTTTCATGACATTGTAAGCCTATAAACAATAAAAATGAATTATGAATTTAAATATTTGAATGAATTTAAATATTTCGTTTTACTGTTCGGATTTATTTACAATATTAAATTGTTGTTAATACTCAATTACAGTTGCCATTACTGAGGTGAGTAGGTATATGAACTAGTTCGAAAGAAAATATATTTTAGGAATTATTTGAATGAAACAATAACTAGAAATAAAAATGTTAAAATTGTTAATACTAAATAATTTATATTTTCCAAGAACCTGTGAATGCATTATCACTCTTAGTCGGGGAGTCCTCCCTAGCTGTACGAGCTTAGCCTAATTGCCATTAGACCGAAATGTGGTGACAAAGGCTTGTCTTTATCAATTGACACTAAAGTTGATTTTTCTTCGATTCCACCATCAAGAGCTTGTCTTATCGAGCATATTAAAAGGAGTGTTTACCAAACGCGTTTTTGGCGATTAGCCGACGAAGGTATTCACAATATTCCAAATCCTTGGAATGATTATGGATGGCAAGAAAATGGAGAACCTCTTTGGTGTTCAGCAGATAAAATACTGAAAGCGAATGAGGTGCTACTTACGTTTTATATTGAAATTTATATTTTATTTTAAGAACTAAATCATTTATCTGCAAAACGGCCACTCCTATCCAAATATTGTATAGAAACAAAATTGTGGAAAATTTTATGCACTTTGTTTTTTTATGCAGAAAGTTTTTCTTCATCTTTTTTTAGTTTTTGTGTTAAATCACAAAAACAACATTTGCACCAGTTTTTTTAACATGTGGCTGCCATTTTGAAAGTACAGCCAATTTTTTTGGGGGGACATGTCTAGAATTGTTCCTTAGGCCTTTGTGAAAAATATTGTTCCCAAGGATCGGGGGGGGGATGTGCACGTACAGTTAGGGTGGGCTCCCGTAGTATCTGCTTATATCGATATTCTAATTAGGGTAAGTACAACTAGTAGAAGTACCTGTTTAATTGATTTTGTAAATATTTTTCTACATAACCTTATATTCTATTTTTCACCTCGACATTCACACAAGATTAACTCATTATTTACTAGTCCAGACGTTAGATGCAACTGAAGGAAACAATACCAAACAACCTACAAAAAACCTTTCCTACACATCCAAACCAGTAAGTGAAAATGTATGCTACGATATGCTATGATAAGTTTCGGGGTGAAATGGTCATGGACAAGATGAGATGCTAGCAGAGCAGACAGGTAAGTAAATATAAGCAATTTAAGTTATTTAACTTATATAAATATATTTTATAGGGTGTTACCAGAAAAATTGTTAATTTGTGCAGAAAAATTACATATACTTTCCTACAAAAGTTAATTAGCAGTGATATGCTTAGTATATTATTGTTGTTAACTTGCATCTAGTTATGTAGCATTGTATATGTAAAGAAATTAGGCTAAATAGATTGTCAAAAATAATGTATTTGTTTAATAAATTATTTCTAAGGAAAAATCTTACTGCTACAGTATTTCATTCCTATTTCAGAACATCATTTGTGGCTTCATGATTGTATTGCCTGTGATGGGTATTTCATATTATAAAAACCGTTGTATGCTGATAAAAATTTTCAACTTAATTTTACACTAAGCTCCTACCTTCGCTCCTACCGTTTATTTAATTTAGTTATTATTTCCTAATTTTGTACAGTGACTATAATATATTGACTATAATATATTGACTATAATAGGAAACAAGTTCAACGTAAAAAATTATACAATTTAAGAAATATTGAAGAACTAAAAAAAATTTCTTTGTCTCATTCTAATGCTTCACAGGTTATCTGATTTTATTCTCGCAAAAAAATCTCTACCAGGCCGTCCTTAACAGGGCTAAAAAATATTGAGTACTGTCCTGTCCTGAAGTTCCCGGAACTTCAATATGGCGGACGTTTGCTATAAAAGATCAAAGGATTTTTGCCGACTTTCAATTCTGATTATTTCTTCTTCTGTTCTTTGGATACCTCGGTCTTCGGGTATAGCATCTTCTTTTAGAGCTTGACGTGTCAATGACTTTGAGGGCGAGATGTCCAGTTTGTCACCTTGAAATCTAATTGTCTTCTAGATCACGTCGCGGTCACCAATTTATGGAGTTTTATCCATAATTAAAAACCGCTGCCCAAGGAATCACTACTTCCACATCCAGATTCTCTATCCAAGTCACTCACAACGAAAAAACTTTGTATGTGAAAATAATTGTTTATGGAACTTTAATAATATAATATTTGAAATCCTCTACCCCATAAAACCCATAAAACGATACCCCACATCGGTAGTTAGGTGGGGGTGGTAGTGGGGGGTGGATGAAGTAAAAAAATATTTTGAGGTTTCTGGTTCCTGTACATACAATAAATCACAATTTTTTTCATCCCCTTTAATAAGGGGGTGGGGTGGGGGTGGTAATGGGGGTGACTAATGCCAAAATTTTTTTTTAGGACCTTAGCTTCTCTTTGTGTATCAAATTTCAAGTCAATATCTTAAACGGTTCCAGAGTAAACGTGCGCACAAAAAAAAAGTTACAGACAGACAGACAGACCGACAGACTGACAGACATACAGAAATTTTTTTTTTCGCTCAAATTTAAAATCTCAACGTTTCATGACATTTTAAGCCTATTTGGACAATAAAAATTTTTAAAAATATGTTTATTTTACACGAATTTTTGTTAATTTAAAATGGTAAATTTCTTTTTTAATGTTATTTTTTTGTTGTTTTATAATATATAAGGATGTTTTTTAAAAATGTTTTCATTTGCTTATTGTCGAATTCCATATTTTTATTCATATTTCATGCCGAAACGTAAATGGTCAATATTTGCAATAAAGTCGCTAGTATATTCAATCATATAAAATATTTTTTTCTACACCTATTTAATTATATGACAATTATTAGCATTTTTTTTGGTGAAAAATCATACTCATAATTCACTGTAGTGAATTATCGATTCATAATTCACTGCATACGGCCAATCACAACTACAAATTCAAAAATCATTGTTTCGCTGATTCAATGATATTCGAAATCGACCGCGGTCAACTCTTGCTGCTGCGGCTGACAATCAACTCTCGTGACAGTGACAAGTGTACCGACATACCGCCATATTGTTTGTTTACGTTTTCGACTTATTACGAATAGGTACCGATTAATGCTATCAATTTTCAGTCTAATTTATTTGTTTAATAGGTGTAGAAAAAGCATAGTATTACATTCGCGATTATGGCCATTATTCACTCAGATGATTTGCGCCACTCGCCTACGGCTCGTGGACTCAAACGTCATCTTCGTCAATAATGGCTATCATAATCGCTCATATAATAATATACTATTTACGCATAGTTTTAGCAGATAGTTACTTCAGGTGTTATAACAAAAATGTTCCGTCACGACCCTGCCTCGAATCGTCACATCACATCGCCAGTCAAAAAAAAAACAAAGATATTTATATAAATATCTATTAGTGTGAAATGCGTATCTAATAACACTAATGCACGGAATCGCTTGCTTTACGTGTTAATACATACGGCCGCAAACAATAATCGACTCAAAGTAAATATCGTGAAAGATATGTTGGTCTTGGTTGAATCTTAATAGACCACGGCAAGGGAACGAAATACAGAAAGTTGTGATCACGTCACGCTTTTCTGCTAACTTTACTAACCGTCGTTACCTGTGATTTCTTAATACCGTGCGTGTAATTTCCCATTAGGCATGTACATTCACGTAGCGCGAGAGATTTGACAACACCGGCAGCCGTAAATTCGTTCGTTGGTGGAGCATTCCAGCTCTGTTATTTCATTGCAGCCAGCTGGCACGCGCGATGTTGTAATTCTTCTCCCCATGCCTAGCCCGGGACTACACACACGGTATCAGTGATTAAATCACAGTTCGTGATATATCGCCCATCACTAGCAAGTTTATTTGGTACCAAAAATAGATATTTATCCCACAGTTTTTAACTGCATTGAAACTAAAATATCTTTGAAAACACTGTAAATTATCAATTTATTTATCTATATAATGGGCCTTTCCCGCATAACTGAATTTTACTATTTCACCACGACCAAACCATATAACAAACTGTAATATAATTTTATATTAATTTAGTTTCTTGCAATTTTGCATGTTCTACCAAATATTTACTTTACAAAATCAGTTTTATTTCACTTAATTTGAAATATGAGTTCTAAGGCGCGAGCTTGCAACGTCAGTCTGATTAGACCAATAAAAAGCCGTATTTTTAAAGGGAGTGGTCTATTGCCAGGTGTATGTCTTTTTATGTGAACATCGTATTTCCGATATCAACAACTGTCTACTTTGAATGGTACATTTTTTTCATTACAAAACGTACTCTTCGTTAACCTGATGCTAAATAAAAGCAAAAATTCTGTCAACCTTTCACTGTCTCAGTCTAAAATCCATATATCATGTTTATATTCTCTATTTTTGATCGTTTTGGTTCACATATGGTATAATATCAGTGTTATCTGGCAACGCTGTACTGAAATGCTCAAATCATATTCGATAACCTCACTTTCTATTGTTTATGTTTGATACGATATTTACGTAATTTTATTTTATAATTAAAAAATGCCGCTTACAAGGGTTTGTTTTGTACCAGTGTGTCCAAACACTAGTGAAAATACTATCGTTATTTTTGCGCGTCCCAACAAATTTGGAAATTCGAAAATTGTGGTGGAAATTTGCAAAAGTTCCTGGTGTTGTTTATACTGCTCCTGGATTTTTCTGTTGTGAAGATCATTTTAACGTATGTGTATATTGTTACTAACTTCCTTTTAGTGGGCTTGATTTTATACTTTATTTGTCTCTTTAGATTGAAATCAGAACATTTACGTTTACGCAATGTCAATCGGGATTATAAACGGACGTTCTCAATTAAACGTTAGCACTTACTTTACTTTACGAGATTCTATTGGTGGTTCCTCATAAATGTACTTCAGACACCAATAGAATTGCAAGATATGGAAAACAGAACGCAAGTGAGATTGTTTGGGAATGCACCTTTATAGCTAATTCTGGCAGCGGTTTAAGATCATATTTGATTGGTGTGGTTATGATGACGTCACATTGCCGCCCGAATGCTATCGTTTAAATCTGCTGTTGATTTGGGTAATATTTGAATATTTTCTGTAGTATTTTATGCGTTCAGAAAAAAAATTAAAATTCATTTTTAGTAACATTTTGATAGGATCTTTCCAATAACACAATAAAAAAAAAATAGCGGGAAAGGCCCATTAGGATTAAGTGTAAGAATAGCCATTAGGCTAAACTTTGCCCTAGTAATTGTATGTTCAAGTATTAATAAAGACGTTTATTATTATTAAACATTTTTCTTTAACATCATACATAACCTAGAAAGCAATATATTAAGCACGACGGTTAAATACGTATTCGGCTTTGCTTTTTGATTTAACCCAGGTTAAAACAACTAATCTAAAATTAACCAACACAACGTACGTACACATGAATATTAAGATAAAAATTAGGATCGCTTCAAAACAAAGAAACACTTAAAGGAACTCACCATTGTTACTGCTGGATAAATCAGCTTCGTAGTCATCCTGGGTTAAATATATTCTACACAAACTTTAGCACAACGCATAACATAACAAACTCACTCGAACATATTATAATTAGTTAGGTTTGTACAAAAACCACCCGCAACTGAGCAGTAAACAATAACACTATACAACAAAATCAAGTCGCCCGCCTATAGAACGCACAGCCGCATATATCACGATTGTTGACGATTCTAGGAAGCTGTGACGGAGCTAAAACAATGCAATGGAATCAGTATTCTGCATACAGAGTTGCGGACCTTTCGGTAGAAATAAATCAAGTTAGTTCTGTAATTCGATGTTATTATACCTCAGATCTATATTAACTCATTGATCTTATAAAGGCACAGGTGTGCATAATTAGCGGTGGTGCCACGTTTCAAAATGCCAGTTTTTGTTTATAACTTTATTAGTCATCAACAATGATGGACTTATCTGTGTTAAGAAGTATGTTTTTGTTTTAATTATCATTTAAGGGTCGTACGTATGAAAGTGTTCAGGGAGACATTCAGTTATTATCCTTATTTTGTACTAATACAGTAGAAGTAGGGGGTGCTCACAAATAATTCCCGCCAAGCTGATTTTTTCACCTATTGCAACCCCCTTGGGGGGGGGGGGGGGGGTTGCAATAGGGGTGGTTTCTTATTTTTTTTTTTTGAAATTTTATTTTTCCAGTTTGTACATAATAATATTCTCTACAACTTTGCCTAATAACATTTTTTTGTAACTTTCATTTTTGACGGTCCAGCGCCCATTATATGGGAAAACATTCACCATATTTATTTATTATGGTTCAGGAAATATGCAAACAACACTGACACTGCTTGACTCATCGCAATTATAGAAAAACATCCCGAACTACAAAAATTTGTTTCGTTCTTCTACAATAAACGCAATGATACTCAGACAGTGACTTTTGCAGGAGAACGCATTATGATCTCATTGTATGGTGGTGATGGTAAGGACGATTCCTTGAACGCTTTGCGTTACAAATGTTTCGTCCGATCAACGGCTAAACTTAAAAGCAATCTTTCCACGCTCCCACCGACTACAGACGCAGCCAAACAACATTCCCTCAGAACGTACCACCAAGTGCAAATGTGGCTTGGCCAGTACCTAGATGCAGATGAATGGGGCTGGGAAAAGCAAGCACGCGGTTGGATGCCGTGCATGACTACAAGAGACCCTGCTCCAGCAGAGCTTTTGAAGCTCATATCATGCAAATGCACAGGACCTTGCCGAGCAGCCTGCGGTTATCGCAAAGCCGGTCTGAAGTACACAGGAATCTGCAAACACTGTGCGGGTGAGACCTGTGAGAACGTGCAAGTTTTACCAACAATTTCATATGACGATAATGTCAGCGATGATGAAGATCTTTACGATTACAACAAGCAAACAAGTGCCCAGGAACCACTCGTCGACGAAGAGGACATTTTAAACTTCACTGACGATGATCATGCACAAGCCATAAGCGAACCCGGCCCCTCCTCAAAGAGAGGACGGTTCGAATGATGGGAAAACTGTCTTTGTAATTGTCTTTGTACGATCGTGAATTATGCCTTCTGGGGAAATCACGTAAAAAAAAACGCGCCCAGAAATGTACCTCAGGGGTGGTGCGGAAATGAATTCAATTGCCAAATAACATTTACATAGAGAGCACATCACTGAAAACACAAAGTTACTTGGACTTTACATCCTATTTGTTTCAATAGAGACTACCCCTATTGCGCTAAATCCCAAAGGGGTTGGATTGCGATTTTTTGGTTGGAGACTCAGGAGATAGTTCTCAATCAACCCTGCAAAAACCAGCTGTTCAGCCTTTTGTTTGTATATTTCCTGAACCATAATAAATAAATATGGTGAATGTTTTCCCATATAATGGACGCTGGACAGTCAAAAATCAAAGTTACCAAAAAATTTTATTAGGCAAAGTTGTAGAGAATATTATTATGTACAAGCTGGAAAAAGAAAATGAAAAAAAATAAATATATAAGAAACCACCCCTATTGCAAAAAAGGGGGGTGCATTTATCGATATATTATATTTATAATAAGGAACATGAAATTCTTCTTTTTGTCTTGTATCTTTAGCATGAAACTTTTTATTCGTGATAAATTTAGCCTTATTACTGTAAACATATATACACAAATCATAAATTAAAATACTAACAAGGGTTAAAACTTTATAATTTCTAAAAACATCTCTGCAAGAACAGGTACTGGAAATCTCTGCCATGTTTCTTAAAATCCGTTTTTGTACAATAAAAACATCCGCTGATAAGGTGGAGTTACCCCCAAAAAGCGATGCCATACCTTAGTCTAGACCCTACTTGTGCACGATATAAATTTAATAATTGATCTTTTAATAGAACAGATTTTAAACTTCTTATTAAATAAGAGATCGAATTCAGTTTTGATATTAATTGCTTACAATGTGCCTTCCAGTTGAGACACTCATCTAATGTTATTCCCAGAAATTTAACATTTCTACTATTTGGAAAACTGTTGCCATTAATTTTAATATCCATGCAACTTTTTTGTCGGTTGTGAAATCTTATATGTTGGGTCTTATCAACATTTAAAAATTATTTATAAAAACAGTACCAGTTATAAAATTCATTTCAAGAAACGTTGCATTTATGCTCCAATAAATTACCATATCTATCTGATATCAGCAGAGACTGGTCATCTGCATACATTGTCAAGTCGGCCTCAGATGTCAAAGTATCAAGTTTGTTGGTATAAAGTAAAAACAGAATCGGCCCCAAAGCTGAGCCCTGGGGGACTCCCAAATTATTCACCTTGTACCCTGAGCTGACACTTTCGGCATTTCCATCGGAGGAGTATGTCACAGATACGTACAGTTGTCTATTTTTCAGGAAAGAGGCTATCCAATCCCAAGCCACACCACGAATACCATAGGCATAAAGTTTTATTAATAATTCGTCATGATCGACACAGTCAAATGCCCTGCTGAGATCACAAAAAATCCCAACAGGGCACTCGCCACCCTCGATATAATCAATGAGCCTCTCAAAGAAAGCATAAATAGCAGTATGTGTGGATTTAATAGAACGAAAACCATGTTGATTTTCCGTCAAAATATTATTATTTTCACACAATAAAGGCAGTAGGCCGTTTTGCTAATAACAAAAAGACGAGTAACGGATTTTGTATGAATTAAAATGTTTACTGTTTTAATTAGTTGTTTTCCAAATATGATTTTGTTTTTATATTTTATGTATGTTTCATTTGATAAACTGTATTTACTTTTCATAATAAATTTGTAGTTAATCCCGCAACTTAGAAATGAATGAAAACCTACATTTACGGAAAACAAACTAGTAAAAAATATATCTACTCGTCTACTCCTACTACTTTAAAAAGTAATAAAAAACCGCTGCCCAAGGAATCACTACTTCCACATCCAGATTCTCTATCCAAGTCACTCACAACGAAAAAAGTTTGCATGTGGAAATAATTGTTTATGGAACTTTAATACTATAATATTTGAAATCCTCTACCCCAAAAACCCATAAAACGATACACCACATCGGTAGTGGAGTGGGGGTGGTGATAGGGGGGTGGTAGTGGGGGTGGATGAAGTAAAAAAATATTTTGAGGTTTCTGGTTCTTGTACATACGCTAAATCACAATTTTTTTTCATCGCCTTTAATAAGGGGGTGGGGGTGGTAAGGGGAGTGGCTAATGCCAAAAATTTTTTTGAGCCCCTAGCTTCTCTTGTATATACTAGATACCAATTTTATCGACTCCTACCTGCTTGATTTACCCATTTGCCCCAAATTTACCCCAATTTACCCCCCAACCCTTCTTCGGAACAACATGAAAATATAATCTAGTTTCAGATGTCGTTAAAGTACATACGTATACCAAATTTCAAGTCAATATCTTAAACGGTTCCAGAGTAAACGTGCGCACAAAAAAAAGTTACAGACAGACCGACAGACCGACAGACCGACAGACAGACAGACAGAAATTTTTTTTTCGCTCAAACTTATAATCTCGACGTTTCATGACATTTTAAGCCTATTTGAACAACTATACTTCCACTGGATGTGGAAGTAATAAACGCTCGATAAAAAGAAAATGTTTTAAATTTTATTTATTGCTTAATTCTAATGCTGCATTTGTTCAAAAATCGTACTCGTCCGGGAGTTTACCCCCCCCATGACGAAAAGCTAAATCCGCCCTTGTGAACAACAAAATGATTTTGAGATACCTAATTGATCTCAAAGTTTTTTAGTACACGGAAATTAGCAAAAATAGAAGAAAAAAATTATAATAATCTGATATTTTCTGAATCGACAGTTGACGGGGGTAGGAATACAGGATCAAAAAGTTCCCATCCCTAACTGATGAGCTTCATCTCTTTTTCACCTTTATAATGACACCGTGCTGGTTTCTCCATAATATTTTGGAAATGTGATGTTCTACGACAAAACTAGAGGTGTTGAAAAATATTGAGAATTAAAATTTCTATAAAACATGTCTTATAGGTCGTTTGCAGATTATTAAGGGTGTTTACGTTAATCGACGACAAACTTGGGGTTAGGTAACAAAAACGCTTTTGGATGGAAACAATATTTATCCAGCCTTTTAATATTCTGTTTTGTAGCATTCGGTTTCAACAACTTTTCATAAATTATATTATGATATATATATATCCAAGTCACTACATCGAAAAAACTTTGTATGTGGAAATAATTGTAGTGGGGTGCGGGTGGTGGGGGTGGATGAAGTAAAAAATATTTTGAGGTTTCTGGTTCTTGTACATACACTAAATTACAATTTTTTTCATCCCCTTTAATAATGGGATGGGGGTGGTAATGGGGGTGGCTAATGCCAAACATTTTTTTGCGACCTTAGCTTCTCTTGTATATACTAAATACCAATTTTATGGACTCTTACCTGCTTGATTTACCCATTTACACCAAGTTTACCCCAATTTCCCCCCAACCCTTCGGCGAAACAAGATGAAAATATAATATAATTTCAGATTTCATTAAAATACATATATGTACCAAATTTCAAGTCAATATCTTAAACGGTTCCAGAGTAAACGTGCGCACAAAAAAAGTTACAGACAGACCGACAGACAGACAGAAATTTTTTTTCTCTCAAACTTAAAATCTCGACGTTTTATGACATTTTAAGCCTGTTTGAACAATAAAAAATTTTAAAAAATTTTTGTCGTTACTATACTTCCATTGGATGTGGAAGTAAAAGTAATAGAAATATCGATACATAACACAACCTTTTTTGTAGAGAATTTTGTGACAAACCTTTTCCCATACTTGTTTTTCCCTAAGATAAAGCGTTTAAAAGATATTGTAAAAAAACTAGTGCGGTGTCCCTAAAGGGGGTGAGATGGGGATGAAGCGTCCGCAACTCTGTATGCCTTAGGGGTGGGAACTTTTTTTATATGTATTCTTACACTCATAAGTTAACTATTATAGACATTTCAGCTTGCTATAATTTTTTTCTTCTATTCGACATACGTTTACCTAATTTCCGTGTACTATTTAACAATCTACCAACTTCAACAGTACATAGTTCCTTTATCAATTTATAAATCAGATATTTAGTATTAAAATCAAATGTAATGTACCTGGGGAAATTTTGCAAACTTACTTAAACCTTGATTCATATGAGAAACTCGTTTTTTTTTCGGAAATATCACACTCAATATCACTTGTGTCTTCAATTATAGTTATCATTATAATCGAATAAATTTTTGGGTAAATTACTGAATGTCTCCTGAACACTTTCATACGTACGACCCTTAATTGTTAATTAAAACAAAAACATACTTCTTAACACAGATAAGTCTATCATAATTGGTGACTAATAAAGTTATAAACAAAATCTGGCAATTTGAAACGTGGCACCACCGCTAAATTATGTATGAAATCAAACTTACACCTGTATTACAGAACTAACTTGATTTATTTCTATCGCAACGTCCGCAACTCAGGATGCACCGTACTGATTCCATTTGCATTGTTTTAGCTCCGTCACAGCTCCCTAGAATCGTCAGCAGTCGTCATATATGCGGTTGTGCGTTCTATAGACGGGCGACTTGATTTTGTTGTATAATGTTATTATTTACTTTTCAGATGCGGGTAGTATTTGTACAAACCTTAAGGCGGCTACAGACGTAACTGCATACTTGAACGGTATGCATGCACAAGTTTATTGTACAAGTAAACTGGAACGTGTGTTTGATAACACTTGCACAAGTATTGTGATTGTACAAGTGACATGAGACTTGATGAAATTCTATATTGTATACTTGTACATGTTGGGTTTGCACAAGTATACTTGAGCGTGTGTACGGCAGGTGGCAGATTTGTGTAAACATGTGCCGTTATTGCTGGTTTTATTATTGTATTTCTTCTTTGAATCAACGAGGTGACAAGTGATAGAAGGTTCAAGTAAGTTTCTTCATCAATTCGTAAGTAATTGTGCCAATCACACACTAAAAAAAAAATTGTTTGGAGAGAACAAAAATTCTGTTGCGTATATACAAAGCAATTTCTTGGTTGATGTTAATACATTTGTGTTGCTCCAAACAGTTTTTATTAGTGTAACAAAAAATTATTAACATCAACCAAGAAATTGCTTTGTATATATGCAACAGAATTTTTGTTCGCTCCAAACAATTTTTTTTTAGTGTGCACGGTGAAATTTTATCACCTCATTTAAGAGATTAATGTGGGAATACTCCTTCCTTTATTTTAACCATTCCTTACACCACATACTATGTTTTTTTCGTTGGTTTTTGAGAATCCCCCCCCCCCTGGTCTAGGGACTCCTGTTTAAAAATATTCTTTTTTGTCATATACATTTTACTTTTCATCAAAATGCAACAATAGGTTTTGGAGTTTATGAAAATATTTTCATTATTAACTGAAATACAATGAACTGAAATTTTGTAATTTACAATTTAACAAATTACCAAATTTCAATTCGTTGTATCTCAGTTAGTAATGAAAATATTTTCATAAACTCCAAAACTTATTGTTGCATTTTTATGAAAAGTAAAATGTATATGACAAAAAAGAATAATTTTAAACGGTAGTCCCTAGACCAGCGGGGGGACACTCGAATTTTGAAAAATTTTTTCGCAAACTGCTTGTTCAAAATTTTTTAGGGTCGTTAGAGGAGTGCTTCTGTAGATGTTATTTCCCATATTTCGTATGGGTCCCATGCGCCACAAACGAGAAAAAGCACAACTGTTCAAGTATACTTTTGCGTGTGGCGGCGACGCAAATTTCAGTATACTTGTACAATAAACTTGCGCATGCATACCGTTCAAGTATGCAGTTACGTCTGTAGCCGCCTTTAGTAATTAAAATATGTTCGAGTGAGTTTGTTATGTTACGTGTTGTGCTAAAGTTTGTGTGAAATATATTTAACCCAGGATGACCAAAGAAGCTGATTTATCCAGCAGCAACAATGGTGAGTTACTTTGAGTGTTTCTTTGTTTTAAAGCGATCCTAATTTTTATCTTATTATTCATGTGTACGTACGTTGTATTAGTTAATTTTAGATCAGTTGTTTAAACCTGGGTTAAATCAGAAAGCAAAAGCAAATATATGTATTTAACCGTCGTGCATAACATATTGTTTTCTAGGTTATGTATGATGTTAAAGAAAAATGTTTAATAATAATAAACGTCTTTATTAATGTATAAACATACAATTATTAGGGCAAAATTTGGCCTAATGGCTATTCTTACACTTAACCTTAATTATATAAATGAATTGATAATTTACAGGGTTTTTGAAGGTATTCTAGTTTTAATGAAATTGAAAACAGTGGGATATTTTTGGTACGAAATAAACTTGCTCCGAATTCAAAATTTTAAGGGTATGTTTTAAAGAATTTCCTGTTTCATGGGTGTTGTTTTCCAAATAGGTAAACGTTATCTGTTACGTATAATTTTACAGGGATACAAGAAAAAATGTTTCTTGTTTTATTTTTGCCAACTTTGGGGAAATTACTCCTTATCGAAATGATATTCAATTTTGATTTTTTCGGCCATTTTTGGTGTTTTCTATTTTTTTTCCGAGATGGCGGATTGACCTATTCATTTCGAACAGGTCTTTATGTTTGTGTTTGCCCGTAGATATTATATCTTCTGCGGTTTAACGCCTCGAAGTCATGTATAATATGTTCTACAGTTTCTGGTACTTTACCGCACAGTCTGCAGTTAAGGTCGCCAGCAAACTTTTCGATTAAATAATGCAGGTACTTCTTAACGGGAAAGTGTCCCGTCAGAAGACCTGTTACGGTTCCCAACTGTATCCTGTTCTTTGTGAGTAGTTTCTCGGTTTACTTTGAACATGGTTCATTGATAATTGTTTTCCCATGTCGATTTCGTGGAATGTCCCTCCAGTAGTGGTTATGTTTACTCTTGATTTTGATTACTCTTCTGACTGAGCCTTTTGTGATGCCCCGCACGGGTTCTGGGCCATAGTATATATCAGCTGCTCCTTGTCTAGTTCGTCAGCTTTTTCGTTGCCGTCTATAATACTGGTATGTCTCCGCATCCAGATTAGTCTTGCTCTGTTCCGCTCACCCAGAATTTTGAGCTCTTCGTGTCAGTCCCAGTCTGGAAGACACTTCTAAAGTATTACTACAATTTAGGTAATAAGTGTTTTTGTGATAAAGCTAATCCTGTCCGACATATTTGCAAGAAACAGGTTTTTTTACCTTTGACTTCTTGTAACATTTAAAACTCCAGAGGTGTCTATAAGGACTTTTGTCGTTTTATTTAAAACTAGCTGTGCCCGAGACTACGTTCGCGTGGAATTTTGAAATGAACTAAAATGCTTCTTTATAAACGACGCTTGAGGTAGAATCACCATTCTGGAATATTTCAAAAAGCTCACACATTTTCTGGAATGTTCCAGAATACTCTCGAATTTTCTGAAAGATTACAAATGTTTAATCATGGAAGTTTATGCCGTGCTAATACGCTTACTGTAGAGATCAAGATGTATCTCTGATTCTACTAAACCGATTTTCACAAAACTTGGCTTAGAGTAGGCCGATTTCGATGTAATAAAAACTAAATGTTACTCCAAGCTTAGATGAATTTACCCGTGAAAACCCTATTCAAAATGGTTCAGTAGTTTCTGCGTTCAAATAAAGAAACTACTATTATCGTAACCCAGAAACAGGCGTTCTTTTTGGGATACTTGGTCAACGCGATTTCCTTCGCTTATGACTTGTCGGAGTGCTTGATTAAATCTGCCCTTAAATTAATGTACTTTTTTGTAGTTTGTTTTAAAAACACCATTTCTTATATTAAAAATACTTTTAATAAAAATGCTTTATTATGTTTATATTTAACGTTTGTGTTATTTCTTCTCTTCGTGTTTTTATGTGTTTGCTTTTTTTGTAAATAAACGTAGAAAAGAAAGAAATAACTTTAAGAAACTACTCAGTTCGAAGATTATTTCGCAAACAGAAAGACCTGTTTCCGTTAGGCTGTTGATGCACTTCAGAATGAAGTATTTAACTTTACAAGAGAAAATTTAAATGGTTCTGGTCTATGGAGAAGCTGGCAGGAATATTGATGATGCTGTCGATCTCTACGCTCAGCGTTTTCCGGATAGAATTCGGTCACGTGCTTCATTTTATCGTACTGTAAAATAATTTACTATCAACGTAAATGTTGAACAAAAAAAAAAAGAACCCGTCTAGCAACAGTCACTGGAGAAAATAATGAAATTGCAGTATTAGCTGCTGTGGCTGTTAATTCTCATGTTAGTACACGAAAAATAGCTCGCGATTCCGGATTGTCCCAGAACAGTGTTTGGAAAATTTTAAAACGTTATAGATATCATTCGTATCATGTGTCTTTACACCAAGATCTTCATGGCGTTGATTTCCAAAATCGGGTAACTTTTTGTCAGGGGGCACGTGAACAAATACAACAAAACTCCAATTTTTTTTGGTTACATATTGTTCTCCGACGAGTCGTCTAGTACAAACCACGGAACGGTTAATCGACACAACATGCATTACTGGAGTGTTGAAAATCCGTACTGACTTTGCCAAGTTGAATATCAGCGAATTTTAGCACTAATGTATTTACTCCGGGGAATGATTAAATCTTGATTATGAATTTTTTTTTTTGTAGAGTGCCGAGTAGAGTGCTTATTATTCGAGATATTTCAAAGTTTCAGGTTAAAAAAATCTCCCGGTATATTGAGAACACGCTTCATTCAAAAATTCAGCTGGATGGAAATTTTTATTCAAGCAAAATCTAATTTGATTAGAGTAATCATATTATAACTTCTCAACTTCTGTAAAGAATTATCTGAAAATTAAAGAAATTATAGAATAATGTAATTGAATAAACTGTCTGTGACGTCATCTATCATTCATTATCAATTTATTGCCTTACAGCAAACAAAGAATCATCTATGGAATATAAATATCCACACTCTTTATCTGTATTGCAATTTTATGTGTACTACTGTGCTTATTCTTATATTAATAATAACATATTAACTAAAAAAAAACAAAGGATATATTACAACATCTACATCGTTGAATCGCTCGACACGAGCCATTAATTTATCATTTTATGTAAACAGGAAGGAACTAAAGATATGTATTTTATGCCTGATTTTTCCATATATATTATTAAATGCTTCTGACTTGAAATATGTATGTAAACAATAAATGTTAAAACAGTAACGGAATCATTGATATAAGTGTTCTATTGCATGATATAAAAAAGGTGACTAATCATTTAAAGTTACCTCACATTATAATGCATTATTTTTAGAAGGCCTTTGTAAGTAGCTTGATAAGAAAGTGCTTTGTTTGGAAAACACAAAATGAATTATCGCAAAATTTTTTAAATTAATATTTTTACCGATAGAAAATAGATACAGCAGATGCCTTTGTTGATTTTAGCAAAATAGTTGATTGCGTCTAACAACTTGATAATAATAATAGGTATATTTATTTCCCAACAGAATAATTCAATTAAAGGGGCAATTTAAATGACAAAATAATGATGGAAGATACAAATGCAAAAATAAAAAACTGTAATAAACGTAAGTACTGCATGTGCAGTAGCTATTGTGTAAAGAAAATAAAAAAGTACCACATTAATAGGCTATCCGTCTGTCCGTCCGCCACGTTTCTTGTAAGCACGATAACTTAAGAAAGAAAAGTACGATTGTTTTGAAATTTGGAAAGTAAGTTAGCGTTAACTAGAAGAAGAACCCTTTTGTCTTTGAAAGAAATCAATCAGTAAATAAAAAAGTTATTAATCATTCAAATTAAAAAATATATATTTTCTTATAGTCCAGATTCTGGAGACGTTTATCTTAGAATCTCCAAAAACTATTATTATTTACAAGAAAAATGCGAAGAGTATCCTATAGAATGTGTAACAATTATATGAAAAGCTCAGTAAATTGGCGAAGAGTATAATGCTTCCACTAGTTTCATTTTACAAAGAAAACAGAGGTTATTAATAATATTATTATAAAAACGTTAAAAAACAACAAAGCTCCAGAAATAGACATGATCACGTCTGAAACGTTAGAAAAAAATCACCGAAGAAATAGCACTTCCCTTGACACATTTAATGAATAAAATAATTGAAACAGGTATATATATGTCCATAAGAATTTAAAATAGCAAAAATAAAACCTTTATATAAAAATGGAGACAAAAATGTAAAATCCAATTATCGACCGATATCAATTATTACTAATCCGGCACAAATTTTCGAAAAAATCATAAAATCAAGAATTGTGAAATATACAAAAATTAACAATTTAATATCAGAAAATCAGTTTGGATTTCAAGAGAGTAAATCAACACAACAGGCAATTACTGCATTAACGAATAAAACCCTTGACAGTAATCAGGAATGTTTGTGTCTATTCCTAGATCTTGCAAAGGCTTTCGACACACTTTCGAACACTTGTTGGAAGCTTTGCAAGATATGGGCTTTATCGGGAATGCATTTAAACTAATGGCAAGCTATTTAACTAACTGTAAACAATCCGTTGAAATAAACTCAACAATTGATGACGAGAGAACAGTAATGTGTGGTGTACCACAGGGAACTGATCTAGGTCCTATTCATTTTACTATCCATATAAATAACAATTTATTATCAATTGATTGTGAAAGAAAAGCAATTCGTTTTTCCGACGACACCGTCGTTTTCTGTACATATGCAACATGGGAGGGCCTTAAACAAAACGTTGAAAATAATGTAAATAATCTCATTGCTTAGTTTAACCACAAAATTTTAACAATTCATTTCGAAAAAACTCTGTTTATACCATTTGGACGCTACAAAAATTCTCTACCTAGTTACAACAAATTAACCATCAAAAACCATGGAAAAATAATAGAGGTTAACTCAGCAGAGAAATCTACATAACTTGGAGTAATCCTCGATAATCGAGTTTGTAACTCAAACTCTAAGAAGTATTTTATATGAATTTAAACATTTTAAATCATTTTTAGATATACTACATTTAAAAATATTATGTAATGCGTTATGAATTAACATGCTGTACAAGATCTCCAGTCTAGAGTCGAATAGTATACCCAAGTTTTTAGTGCCTGGGCTCTTGACAACACTGTTATCACAGGTATACAAAAAATCTATGGAACTTATTAAAATATTTTGAGATTATCGGCAAATAAAAATTTCTCGCAATCCAATATATCACAAAAATCGTGTATACATATAATAAACAAAAATGGCCCCCAAGTTTAAACCTTGAGGTACTCCTGTTGTTGCATGAAAAGTATTTAACTTTAAACCATTATATTCAAGTTTGAATATTTTACGTTTCGTTGAGCAAAAAAATTTAAAACGTTTTTTTTTGCCCTTTTTATACTTGCTTTCATGTCACTACATGAATGTGGAAGTAAAAGTAGTTAATTTTCAGCTTGCTAACTTAATAGGGAACTTGCCAAAAAAATAAAATTGAATTAAAATATTCAAAATCGTAAACTAACATCATTAAAAACCCCATAGAGAACAAAAAAATTAAAAAAAAAATCTCTTCCAGTATAAGCGATTAAAATCTGCCGGATATTACCCACTCCTGAAACGTGACGTCAGAGGGAGAAAGTCGGATGACAATTCTGCATGCGTTTGCACATTTGTCAGAAACAACTAGCAGTGAACACAACCTAACCTAAAATTTAAATACTACTCCATGTAGAAGCCCATAGCTAGACACGTATTCGTTGGAAAAACATTTTCAATATTCTGATATGTCACAAAATGCTACTTCTGATTCGTTCGTGCCGAGTCGAATTTTCGAATTTCGTCATGCAATTTACGATCAGTTTATCTGGAAGACTTCCTCGTTACGTCGCGACATCGTACGGCCGCTGCTATTTTTCGCAGATATCTCCGAAACGGTGGGAGTTAGCCCGAAATAAAAAAATAAGGCCAAACGAGTAATTTCCTCTGCGAATTTTTTGCTGCCATCAGAATTTTGATTTTTTTTTTTTTTTTTCGTTTCGGAGATTACTGAAATGTCGGCCATGTACGGCAAAAAAACACAAATTTTAAGCTTCTACAGTTGGGAACTTTTTAAAACACTCTTTTTTATTTTTTGAATTCCGACAAAAATGAAGGAATTAGAGGGGGCGTGATTTGGGACTTTTTTTTTCTCGGTAAAATTTCTCCATTTTGTCATCGTAATTAATCGATAATTAACTGAAATCGATCTCATATACGATATTCACTTAATATCATGTACTACTTTGACGCTCCGTTAATCTCGTCCCTTCGAAACAAAGGTTTCTGAGAAAAATTATTTTTTTAAGATTTACGTACACTCTATAGGAAAACGTGTAATTTCCTAAATTTCCTCGAATATCTCGATAATTATTGTTTTTTTCGAAAAATTTGTAGACAGCTTATGTAAAGAGAATTGATTGAGCTTTCCGACACTTTTATTTTTTCTCTAACATAAAAAAACAAAAGACTTATGACCGAATATGCGGACGTCTCAAAGCCAACCGTCGCCCAGTCTATTAATTAGGGTGAAGACGTACCGCTCGGCCAAAGTACGCCATCTGGCGTAGGATTTCAACTTTAATTATTTATTACAAAGTAAGTACTGTGATTAAGAGCTGATATTTGGTGTGGCGTGTTTTTATACATAAACACACACTTTAATGAAATTTAAAAAATGGGCAAGTTCCCCATTGGCACAAAATCAAATATATGCAAAGAATTTTAGTTTATATTTCGACTTAAAAAAATCCATGATATAATATGAGACCTTCCCGAATTGGCTACTTTCGAAGTTTCGAAAGCTGTAAAGCTTTCAGAAGCTTTGAATCAAAATTATAAATTTGAACGCACTTACGTTTTGAGTTAAATAATGCTACAGGTTTCAACAAAATACTGTACATGAAGTCAACACATCGTCGAGTATTTTGTTTTTCACTGGTAATCTATATTCATAACATCGCAATAACAATGCTAAATATACTTAAGGTTTCAACATTACCGCTCTATATTACTTAGTAAATATCACACATATGCCTACACAATGCCTAATAACAAAGTTATTTTGGAGTAAATCCAAACGAACCCGATATTTATCTCACATTTATCTGCTGTTTGTAAGATATTTTTCTTAATGTAGAGAGAATATGAGCACCTCAAAGTAAAATGCGTTCTCATACAGAGTCTATTTTTCCTAGGTCTTTCTTAAAATAATGTATTGATAGTACTGTAAAAATCTAATTATATTAGTAGTATACCGGGTGTCAACGCAATCATTAGACAAGCCATAGTTTTCAGAGTTTTCAAGACATGTGTTAAATTGGATGGGGGTAATATATGCCAAAATCGGCAAATTTTTCATAATTTTACACTTTTCCATCAGTTCCGGTTTCCCCGGAAATGACCCCAACTTTGAAATTATAAGTGGAACACCCTGAATATTTTTACATTTTTATTCAGGATCTTTGTTGATACAAGTGTGGTAGTGGTCCCAATCTCTTTGTTTGACCTTGGAGAAACATACTTTCGATGTTGGCACTCTCAAAAATGGTGCGTTTGAGTGCTGCGCGCGAAAAACAAAATAGCCGTCGTCGCAAACACTTTTTCCCATTTATCTAAGTAACCATTGGGATTACGAAAAACAGTTTTATATAAAAAATATTGCTAAATGAATTATACAGAGAAAAGGTTACTGCATTTTTTTATGTAGACTAACCGTTCTCTCAAAAAGTTTCATTTTATAGTTTCCAATAATAAAAATTAATATGTCCAATGATGAGAGATTTGCCAGTGCATATTAACATATTTGACACTATTTCTCGAGCCACTGAAAACAATAATTATAACTAAAACATTACAAACATAAATAAATTAACAAATAAGGAAATTGAAAGAAAAAGTACCTATATAATTTTAACGTTTTCCTTTTTACTTCCTTCTTTTTCCCCATCTGTGTAGCTGGATGATGGAACCCATCCAAGGCCAGAAAAGGGAAAAAAAATATTTAACGTTTAATGAAGAAACTTATAGAAATACAGTAGTTACAGATTTATATAGACAAAGTACAGACAAGCAATACTTTTCACTTCTACAATGACATTTTTAATTAAAATCATCGTCACTTTCAATGCAAATCTCAGTTAGCCCCAAATCTTCATCATCGCCTTGCTCGCACTCTCCCAAATTATCACATCGGTTGAGGTTACCTTCTCACTTACACATTTCAGTACACCAGTTCAATTCAAAAAGATTTTATTCAACAATTTGGAACATGAAATGTGCCTAGTCGGAACCCGCCCCGGGGCCAGCCAGACAGCCACGACGTGTAGGATCGTGGTGGACGTGTGGATGGGCGGGGTGGGTACGCTTTGGCTTAGAGGCAGTGGTTTGTTGACCAAAGCTCCTATCCACCGCAGGTGAATTTAAAAACTGGACTAAAATTAAGGAAATGTGCTCACATGAGCCTAAAACTAATGGATGTAGCACAATAAAAACTAAAACTCGTTGGCAAGCGCACTATGAAAAATTTTGGTCTCGTGATCTGACCGCCGTCGAGGAAGATAGGGTATTAAAACGATGTGGTTTTAAAAGGTTGGGATTTATGAGATGTAATTGGTCTAAAGGGAATTTGGATTGACAAAAAGGGACAAAAGAACAAAAAGGATGAAACAAAAGATGCGTAAAAATAGAAACAAAGGAGGAGAATGGTTGAAGATGTAAAGTTGGCGAAAGGTAGAGAGTAGGGGTAGATATAGGTTATCGTAGAGGTTTCAGTACACCGGAGTCCATTCGACTGACAAGTACATGGAGGAGAGCAACGCCTTTGGGAGCATGAGCAGCGACAAAGTTCCAAGATAAGCTCTGGAGCACAAGGTTTGGTACAAGCAACTGGCTCGTATGTGCTCCCTACTTTCTTCCATCCAAAATCTGAGGGTGGTGGGTTATTGGGATGCTGAATGAGGTCCTGATTCCACTCAAAACACTAAAGGTGGGCCCTTAGCAAAGCCGGATCCAGTGCAGATCTTGTTGGAGGAAGGTTCTCATCTTGACTTTGTTTGTGGATGAACAACAACCATCTCACAGCTCCTATGTCGGTCAGTGTTGTTTTGAGGACATAAAGCTGACAAATGAACGCTTCCAAGTTAGCTCTGACATCGTATGTGAGAGACAGTGTAGTTTCCAATGTAGCCAAAGTTTCTAGCAGCTTATCACTTGCAGAATTAAAAGTTTTCCGCCACTTTATTTTACCTTTGCCAGCAAATGATCCTGTTACATCTGCTCCTGAAAGTGCGTGTAATTTAGGAAGTGCAGAGGCTTTCAGAGGCCCAAGTGGTCTATAAATTGAAAAAATGCAAACTCTTTCGAAAGTTGGGGATATCGTCTTAGTGCCAAAATTAGGACATCAGTATCGGGAGAGAATACATGAGTAGTTTTAATTCCTTTCTGTGCTAAATATACTGCATGTAATATGATCTTTGTGTCCGCCTCCTCCTGCGTACTTGAAAGAATGGATACATCATCGCCATATGATGAAGCTGCTTTGTCCCTCCAACTGATTACAAAACTTTTATTATTGGTAACGCCAAATTGAAGAATCTGACCGGAAAGGAACTCTGTCAGTTCATCCTTCGTGTTATCGTGGGACAAGAATTTGTTCATTGCTATACTTCCAATTTTTGTTTCTGGTCCGATTTTGTACTGGATTGGATCTGAGCCTTTTTGCCGAATCACTCTCATGGCTTTCTTCAACGAGCTTTCTTTGTAAGAGTCGAAAACAACAGGGACCTCACTGTATTGCTGAATTTTTGCCCGATCCATTTGCTGAAGCTTAAACCGACGTCACGGCATGTCTTCACTGTGCTAGGTTTGTGGTAGATGTGAAGAAGCGCCATGCCATTTATTATTGCAGCTTTTTCCTGTAGCTCCTAATTTTCTTCTAAAACTGCAGGTGTGGTGGAAGCATGATCATCATCGTTTTCTTCGGCAGGTATACCTTGCATTGATTCAAGAGCATCCATAAGTTTGTACTTAGCTAGACAATGGTGCATACTCCTGTCAACTGCAAATAATGACTTCGGTAGTGCTGAGAACTCGTAGTTGCTCAAATAGTATCTCAAATCTACGTCATGTCTGCTTCTGGATGCTATCAATAATCTTTAAATAAAAGATAAATCTGTCTTTATGGCTATAGATTTGTCTTTGAGGGTAATTTTAACTTTTTCGCTGCCGTTTTACACGTTTTAATGAATTAAAGATAATTTCAAACAAATAAATATTAATAAGTATAAAGCCATGAAATCATTTTAAAAGTTAAGTTTCTGGGAAAATGGTTAGTCCTGCATAAAAACTTATAATAACCATTTAAATTTATTTCGCAATATTTTTTGTATAAAACTTTTTTTCGTAATCCCAATGGTTACTTAGATAAATTGGAAATAGTGTGCGACGGCGGCCATTTTGTTTTTCGCGCGCAGTACTCATGCGCATTATTTTTGAGAGTGCTAACATCGAAATTATGTTTCTTCAAGGCCCAACAAAGAGATTCAGATTACTACCACACTTGCATCATCAAGGAGCCCACGGGAGCCTATTTTTGCACACTTGGCAGAGGACTATAAGTACGACGGCGTAGTTTTAAACATTTTTTGAGATTAATTGATTTCCTTGGGGCTATAACGCACTCAAATCAATAAAATGGACCAAAACAATACAAGAACAATGTAAACATGAGATTTCTTAAATTAGTTTAGTAGCTACGATAAACCAAAATTTCGGAAATCACTAATTTGTAAATATGTAAACTTTTCCAAATGGCAGCATCTTTTAGACACCCAGTAGTTGAATACTAATTTTCACGACAAAATAACGACATTGATACCTTCAAATCGAAAATTGGTTTGATATTCTTGTTTTTCTAACAGTTCGTTTAGTTTATCTTTTCGTTTCATGGCTTCCTTTAAGATTAATATATTGCTATCTTTTAATTCCTTTATGTCTTCACTGAGGTCGCCAATTGTTTTTTCCAAAATGCTTTTTTCATCTTCAGCTTAACTTAACTCTCATCTTCGCAACAAATTATCTTGTTTTGTTTAATAAAGTGGATTTGGTTTTTAAATTTCGGAACACAACACTTATGATGATATATTTTATAACATTTTATGTATATGCGATGTAAAAACCGCTGCCCAAGGAATCACTATTTCCACATCCAAGTCTCTTACAACAAAATACTATATTTGCACTCCACTATGTGGAAATAATTGTTTATGGAACCTTAATAGTATAATATTTGAAATCATGTACCCCAAACACCCATAAAATTATATGCCACATCGGTAATAGGTGGGGTGGTGGGGATGAATGAAGTGAAAAAAATTCTTGATGACTTTGGCTATTGTACCCACACTAAATCACACTATATTTTCACCACCCTTAATAATGGTGGGGGGTGGTAAGAGAGATGGCTAATGCCAATTTCTTTTTGAAACCTTAGCTCCTCTTATGTTTACTAAATACCGATTTCTTACTTGCTTGATTTACCTATTTACCCCCATTTACCCCAATTTACCCATCAACTCTGCAACGAAATAAGATCAAAATATAATCTAGTTCCAGATCTCATTGAAATACATACGTGTGCCATATTTTAAGTGAATATCAGAAACGGTTCCAGAGTAATCGTGAGCACCAAAAAGATACAAAACTAACAGACAGACCGATGCGACAAGCAAATTTATTTGGCTCATACTTAAAATATTGACGTCTCATGATATTCTAAGCCTATTTAAACAATGAAAATTTCCAAATTTTTTCAACTGAATGTGGAAGTAATACGCAGAAAACGGCATGACAAAGATATGAAAAATCGTTGTGTGCCTTAAACTACACGATAGAACTAAAGCCTCTACTTCCAGACTACTCAAGGTAACCCACTGTGCATCCAATTTACTCGAGGAAAGCCACTGCATATCCATTACACTTGAGGTAACCTACTGCGCATCTATAGCACTCGAGAAAAGCCACTGCGCATCCATACTACTTAAAGTAACCCACTGCGCACCCATACTACTTGAGGTAACCTATTGCGATCTATATTACTCGAGAAAAGTCACTGCGCATCCAAAATACTCGAAGAAAGCCACTGCGCATCCATAATACTTGGGGAAACCTACTGGGCATCCATAGTAGTCGAGGAAAACCACTACGCATCCATACTACTCGAGGTAACTTTAACAACATAATATTTGAAATCGTCTACCCCAAAAACCTATAAAACGATATGCCACAACGGTAGTGGGGGTAGAGGTGGTGGTAGAAGGTTGGTAGTGGGGGTGGAAGAGTAAAAAAGTATTTTGAGGCTTTTGGTTCTTGTACACACAGTAAATCACATTTTTCTTTCATCCCCTTTAATAATGGGGTAATGGTAATGGGGGTAGCTAATGCCAAAATTTTTTTTGAAACCTTATCTTCTCTTGTATACACTAAATACCAATTTTATGGACTCTTACCTGCTTGATTTACCTGTTTACCCCCCATTTACCCCATTTTACCCCCCAACCCTTCGACGGAATAAGATGAAAATATAATCTAGTTCCAGATCCCTTTAAAGTACATACGTGTACCAAATTTCAAGTCAATATCTTAAACGATTCCAGAGTAAACGTGTGCACAAAAAAAGTTACAGACCGCCAGACAAACAGAAATTTTTTTTCGCTCAAACTTAAAATCTCGACGTTTCATGACATTCTAAGCCTATTTGAACAATACAAATTTTCAAAAATTTTTTTGTCGTGGAAGTAAAATGGTTTGTTTTTACATCGTTTGTAAAACCGCTGCCCAAGGAATCACTACTTCCACATCCAGTTTTTGTATCCAACTTTCTCATAACGAAAAAATTTTGTATGTGGAAATAATTGTTTATAGAACTTTAATAAGATAATATTTGAAATCGTCTATCCCAAAAACCCATAAAACGATATCCCACCCGGTAGTGCGGTGGGGGTGGTGATAGGGGAGGTGGATGAATTAAAAAAATATTTTGAGGCTTTTGGTTCTTGTTCACGCATTAAATCACTTTTTTTTTTCATCCCTTCCCCCCACCCCTTTTATAATGGGGTGGGGGGATAGGGTGGTTAATGCCAAATTTTTTTTTGAAACCCTAGCTCCTCTTGTATATACTAAATACCAATTTTATCGACTCTTACCTGCTTGATTTACCTATTTACCCCCCATTTACCCCCCCAACTCTTCGAAGTAATAAGATGAAAATATAATCTAGTTCCAGATCTCGTTAAAGTACATATGTGTACCAAATTTCAAGTCAATATCTTAAACGGTTCCAGAGTAAACCTGCGCACAAAAAAAGTTACAGACCGACAGACAGATTTTTTTTTTTCGCTCAAATTTAAAATCTCGACGTTTCATGATATTATTCTAAACTGGATGTGGAAGTAATAATTTAAGCAGGAGCTATGCGTGCTGATGGTGTTAGTCGGCGTCAGATAGAGACTTATTATACAGTGTCCCAAAAGTAAAATGACCTCTTTAAAAGTTGTCCATGGACATAAATTGGACGACCACCGAACGTCTATCATCGGATTTACTTTGAAACTGTACGGAATGGACGTCCTCTGAATGTCCATTTTATGTACGGAAGTATGTACATGTTATGCCCATAGGGACAGGAGATGGACGTCCATTTCATGTCCGTTGATTTAAGACGTCATAATTACACGATGTTAATGTTAATAACAAAACTGTTTTATCAATTTTACAATGTTTTTGTTTAATTTCAACCTTTTTTGTAAATTATTAATGATATTATTTGATACTAAACATTTATTAAACACTGAAATCCTTTCTACACTTTGAAATAAATAGCTATTATTAGTCTAAGATCCGGCAGCTTATTTGTGCAGGTATCGAGTTCTTTTAATAAAATTAGATTAAAATGAAAGCTTAATGACAATAAATTAGAGCCGCAAGCAAAATCTACTCGTTGCCTACTTCCAACTATAGTCTTTAAGTAAATAGTAGCATAAAAGTTCAGTGGCCGAGTGAGTTAAAGCGTTGACTCACAAATCAGGAGATCCGGCGGTTCGATCCCTACTCATTCCGTTTTTTTTTATATCCCTCAGCGATGTACAAATATTATTGAAGGTTGTGACATTTGGACGTCCCTCGGCTGCCTGTCGGATGTACTTTGAACCAAAAACGAATGTCCATCTGATGTCCTGTATGTCCGTCGAGGACGTCGATAGGACAATGTTGTGCTATTAGGGAGTCGATCTTGAAATGACTTCGATTTGACATTAAAATCTATCTGTAAGGTCATCACGGTCACCACTGCCTGCCTTCAGTCAAGATCTATTTGATCCCTTACAACCCTAATGCAAAATCTTTCGTTCTTTCAAAATCCGGGGTCAAAAACGAAAGATGGTCTTCAAATGACATTGAATATGACATTCAAGGTCAAATCCAATATCACCAAATTATGCCCCCCGATGACCTCAACAACTTTTATAGAAGTCATTTTCCTCATATCTCGCTAAACTAACGAGTTATTCAAGCGTATCTATACTTTTGGGTCATTGTACAGATGAAAAAATTTTGGAAAAGAAAAATTCAAAAAAGGTCACTGAAAATTATGGAATAAAATTTCACCGTCGCTCAATTTACTGAACCTAAAGTACTTACCTAATTACCAATTTTGACGGAATTTGAATTCTTTGTCACAAAATTAAATTTAGTGAAATTAAATTATTACTACTTAGCGAGTCCATCAAATTCTCGACAAAAAATTTTTTTTCCAATTTTTGCTC
Source organism: Rutpela maculata (assembly GCA_936432065.2). NCBI lineage: Eukaryota > Metazoa > Arthropoda > Insecta > Coleoptera > Cerambycidae > Rutpela > Rutpela maculata. The sequence continues at coordinate 7,761,847 of OW386289.2, forward strand.
GCCTTATACTAGACGTAGTACCAGCTTGATGAAATAAGTATGGGCTCATCGCCTAAGTCAATCTCGAATAATGTTTGAATAAATATAAAAAAAAACATACATTTTTTTAATTAAGAACCTGCTCCCATTTTATTTAAATTTTATGAAGTCGTTTCAAAATGATGAAATGTTTAAATTTAAATTTTAAAATATAATACTTGTTCCTATTATCTCTGCTACCACAGTTAGGCGGCAACCGAATATACACATACATGTATTGTGGTTTGCAAACAAATCTACAATTCTAGCAGCTCCCAGATAAAAGAAACAAAAGATCTACTTTCAAACTATACTTACTACCTATCTCTTGATTATATTTTACAGGAAATGCAAAAAAAACGTATTTAAATCGAAACTTGTTTTCCCCTTCTTTTCTTGTTACTAATCTAATAATATAATAAAGCTGAATATTGTTTAAATGCTGATTGTGGCATTTCCTTAATTACTTCCACATCCAGTGGAAGTATAGTAACGACAAAAAAATTTTTAAAAATTTTTATTGTTCAAATAGGCTTAAAATGTCATGAAACGTCGCGATTTTAAGTTTGAGCGAAAAAAAAATTTCTGTCTGTCGGTCTGTCTGTAACTTTTTTTTGTGCGCACGTTTACTCTGGAACCGTTTAAGATATTGACTTGAAATTTGGTACACATATGTACTTTAACGAGATCTGGAACTAGATTTTATTTTCATCTTGTTCCGTCGAAGGGTTGGGGGGTAAATTGGGGTAAATTTGGGGTAAATGGGTAAATCAAGCAGGTAAGAGTCCATAAAATTGGTATTTAGTATATACAAGAGAAGCTAAGGTCTCAAAATATTTTTGGCATTAGCCACCCCCATTAACACCCCCACCTCATTATTAAAGGGGATGAAAAAAAAATGCAATTTAGTGTATGTACAAGAACCAGAAACCGCAAAATATTTATTTACTTCATCCACCCTCACTACCACCCCCTATCACCACCTGTACCCCACTACCGATGTGGGGTATCGTTTTATGGGTTTTTGGGGTAGAGGATTTCAAACATTATATTTTTAAAGTTCCATAAACAATTATTTCCACATACAAAGTTAGTGAGTGACTTGGATGGAGAATCTGTCTGTGGAAGTAGTGATTCCTTGGGCAGCGGTTTTTTTGTCTGTGTTTCTTTTTGGGATCCTTTGACATGAATGAGATTCAGAAATCGAAGATTTGCGAACACGCTTTAGAAAGCGGACATAGAATAAACTGGGACGGCAAAAATTTTAACAAAACAAACAGATAGCAAGAAAAGAACAATTAAACAATCAGCTATCGAATGAAGATAAATATGGGTGTGTAATTGTTCCGTAGATATTTGCACAACGTGGTTACCAATGGAGTGGTAGAATAGCTATAGCTAAACTCCACGGTACAAGGAAGGCCCAAGGGGGGGGGGGGGGGCAATTGCACCCATTGTATCCACGCCTGACATAAACTAAATTGTTGGTGTTCAAAACCATCCCGTCGTATTATTTCTTCGATTTTTATAGTCCAGTTAATGAATGGTTTCTAGAGGGAAATGCCGAGATCACAATTTTTGACTAGAGGGCTGTGTTTGGACTATTTTGGAGGTAAACATATCAAAAATCTCCGAACGTAGGAGGTGGGGGGATACAGGGGGCACGAAGAAGGTCCCGATTTTTGGTTTTTCGCTCATATCTCGAAAACGGTTAGCCCTAATCAAAAAGTGGTTATATGCAAAATTAGAACTGACTAAATTTTCTACAATAAAGTTTCTATTAATTTTTTTCGTATCTGTTATGGTTCAGTAATGAATTGTAAATCTTTTGACTGTATTCTAACTTTATTATAAATTGAAAATAAATGTTAATAATCGTAGAAAAAAAATTCTTGTACAGATATCCGCTTCACAGCAGACTGAACTCAAATATCGAATAAAAAATGTCTTTGCGTCTGTAAGTGTGTGTGCGTGTATACCGTTTCTTGTAAATACGATAACTTCTGTTAAACTTCCCTCTAAACCCATTTATTGAACTTTCATTGACAGGGCTATTAGTGTTTCATTAAATTTATTTTATTTCTTCGCTGTTTCTATTCGAAAATCTCAGTAAATATGGTGAATTATATGAATGCAGAAATGGCGTCAATGCATTACGTATCTGGTCTCGCAGATGGTAATGCAATAAAAGCCAGAAGTATGTATCAGGAAAGATATCCTAATCGTGCCTTGCCAGATAGCCGATTCTTTTCATTTATTCATCGTCGTCTTTGTGAAACCGGCAGTTTCCAAAAAGGTACTTCGGAAGATAGACCTCGAACTGTCAGAACACCCGAAATTGAGGAAACAGTGCTGCAGGAAATCGACGAGCATCCTGAGACTGAGTTAAACATAAATATTTTTAGTCCATTGACTGATTCGAACCACAGAAGAAGACTCCGAAAAGCATGTTTCTGAGCATACCAAAAATGAAACACAAGCTTCAGTGTTATATAATTTATTTATCACTAGTTAAATATGTATCAGTAACAATTTATAACATAATAATACTGTTTCATATTTCCATTTTATTTACAAAAACACATAAATTAAAAATAACATAGTGGGGACATAACAATTATTTATTCAACATATCACAATTTAAAACTTACAGAAAGTACAATTGGTCGAAGTATTTGATGTTTGGTAGTTACAAAAATGCAAATACATTTATAAAGTAAACTTTGTGTATAAAAATATAAAACATATGACTTACTTACGGAAAAATGTGACTTTTACGTTAAATAATACAGAGCATTTGATATGCCGCGTCCCATCTTTCTGAATTTGGCTTCGAGGTCAAAATAAGTCAAACGTAATTTTCTCATTCTTAATTATTTATTTATTTTGACTTCCAAAATCAAATTCCAGGAGATGCGACGGCATCTATGAAACACCGTGTATAAAAGATAATATTAATATGTATTTATTAATTAAATTTTTTACCTTATTGATTTATACCCGTAGTATTTTGTTTCGCAAATTCCACTTGTTTAAAAATTTTCGACATTTATCGATATTTTGTACTTTAATTTAATTTTATTTATTTCATGCTATGTATTAAAATATTGGTATTTTAATTACCTAATCGATAGTCATAAGCCAATAAAATATGCCTATATCAGAAAATATACAGGATGGAGAGATAAAGCACTATAACTTAGTACCTAAACATTATTAGAAAAGTCCAGCTAACGAAAGAGTTGTAAAGAACATGGTGGATGAGAGAGTTTTCCTCTTCAGGAATATGTTGGGGGTAGTTAGGAGGTAAACATACTAAAAGTCCCCGCCCCTATCCTCCCGCTTCAGGGGGTTGGGGGGGTGGAAAGGTTCCTTTTTTCGATTCTTCGCTTATAACTGGGAAACGATGCGTCGCGCCGTACCGAAAAAGGTAATCTATGCAAAATTAAGCATACTTAAATTTCCTACAAGAATGTTTATGTTCATTTTCTTCCTATGTGGTATCATTTACGAGACATTCACCCGCTGAAATAAATAATTAATAAAAAAATTAATTAGGTACCTTAAATATTTCTATCAAAGCGGCTTACCGTGGTCTCCTAATAAATCACAGTCACAAAACAATCTTTATTTTACAACACTCGACATATTTACTAACGTAATATTTTGTCGAAATCTATACATTTCCTTAATTATACAGTGTGACTCACTTAAAATTAAGACGCCCTTATAACTTTTTTCTTTTGCTTCCGATTTGAATCAAATTTTACTCAAGTATAGAACAAATTAGGATCTACTTATGACCAGAAAAACATTCGCCTGCTACAAAGGCAAAGCCATCTTCGGTACCAAAATATGCTGAAAAAAATTAAAAATCATATTAGTGCGTCTTGACGAATTTCACGTATCCACCACAAATTGCTTATGTATGAGAAATCCCCCATCAACAAACAAATCAAATTTTGGTGTATGTACGACACGTTTGTGGCGCCGATCCGATGTATTTTTTAGAATTTTTAACATCCAAAATGTTTTTATTTTTTTTTCGCATATTTTGGTACCGCAGGTGGCTTTGCCTTTGTAGCAGGCGAATGTTTATCTGGTTATAAGTAGATCCTAATTTGTTCTATACTTGAGTAAAATTTGATTCAAATCGGAAACAAAATAAAAAGTTATAAGGCTGTCTTCATTTTAAGTGAGTAGCACTGTTTATTTAAGAAAATGTATAGGTTTCGACAAAATATTAAATTAGTAAATACGTCGAGTGTTGTAAAATAAAGATAGTTTTGTGACTGTGATTTATTAGGAGACCACGGTAAATCGCTTTGATAGAAATATTCAATTCATATTCAATTAATATTCTAATTAATTATCTATTTTGGCTGGCGAATATCTCGTAATATTCTTGCAGGAAATTTAATTATGTTTAATTTTGCATAGATTACCTTTTCCCGTACAACGCATCGTTTCCGAGTTATAAGCGAAGAATCGAAAAAAGGAACCTTTTCATCTCCCTCCCCCACCTGAAGCGGCGGGGCTAGGGGCGGGGACTTTTAGTATGTTTACTTCCTAACTACCCCCACACATTCCTGAAGAGGAAAATTCTCCCCTCCCCTATGTTCTCTACAATTTTAGGCATTCATTGATTGGACTGTCAACAAATGTACAATTACAGGACAAATTTTACTATCATTTTTTGAATACCTACGCAACGTTATAGGCACTATTTTGTCATTCTCTCCACACTGAATAGTAGGCCTTCTCATTTGAGATGTACGAAGGTACTCACAATGCACCGCAGGTGTTCCGTGAGATATATAACTCAATGGGAGGTAGAGGATATGTAGCTGATTTCATAATACTTCTACACAGTATCGGAAAGTCTTTCGTTTGGCACTGTGGTATTAACCGACCGCCCACAATACCAGTACTCTAGCAGAAGTAAACAGTGACACGCCCCTTCAAGAGTTGCTGCTCTCGCTTGCTCTTATTGCCGTACCCAAAAGAAACACTTTCCGATACTGTATGTACTCCTTCATTACTGACATACAACGGATTTTCTAATTTCTGTCAATTTTTTTAACTCTGTGCTTTTACTGTGATTTTTGCCGTTTTATACAATCATTTAAAATTTGGCACATACATTTGTGGTGATCACATCTACCTATAAAAATACTGTGTTTAAAAAATCCAGGATCGGAGTGGGAAAAACTCTTTCTTGTTAGGGTATTCAATGATCAGAGCTCGGGAATTTTATCTCTGTTACGTCAAAATCAGGATTGGCTCTAGGTCAGCGCGGAAAGATTTTTATGCAAGCAAGACACAATATATCTTACCTTGTACTTTTTGTAGGTAATTCCGTAATATCCAAAGTTTTACAATTTCTGCGGCGTCGTCTAATTAAAGGAGATAATAAAACCTCATTAGTAAAAAACATATAAAAGTATCGCCGTACACTGGAATCTAATGTTGACACTCGAATGCCTTCAACTTTGCAATTGTAAAAGAATCAACTACGTCTTTAGGTAATGGGGAACTTGCCCATTTTTTAAATTTCATTAAAGTGTGCGTTTATGTATAAAAACCAGTGATGTTAAATTACGTGTAATTTGTGAAAATGTAATTATGCGCGGAACATTTCACGAAAGTTACAAATTTGCTTGTAATTTATGTAATTTATGAAATTTAAAATTTACTGCTCGTTATTGTGTACTATTAAAAAAAACAATACAGGTCATTACAATCATTAATATTATTATAAATTTAATTTAGTAAATAAAGTTAAAACGTTGTTTTTACAGCTTAGCTAACTGGTCTGGGTATCTGGTTCACTTTTTGACAACTAAATTGTCTAATAAAAAGGACACTAACCACACGGTACATGTTAACCGCCTTAAGACTCAAAGTAAGAATAAAAGTGAGGATATGAAATATTAACTGCCAGAGTAAAATTGGCGCGATATTTAAAATTAGGTGTGAATTAACAATAATTACAGGAACTTTCGTAATTTACGTAGTTACAGAGGTTTCATAAATGACATAAATTGCATCACAATTCATGTGGTATGTAATATTACGGTAATTTTACAGTAATTTATGTAAGTGACAAATTGTCATTTTACCATTCACATCACTGATAAAAACACGCCACACCAAATATCAGCTCTTAAATCGCAGTACTTTGCAATAAATAATTAATGTTGAAATCCTCGCGAAAAGCACTGTGACGTCACTTCGTGAAAACTAGTCTCGCGTGGTGTCCCTCAGATGGCGCACTTTAGCCAAGCGGTATGTCTTCACCCTAATCAACAGACTGGGCGGCAGTTGGCTTTGAGACGTCCGCATGCGCATTTGCGTTTTAGTTTTGTCACAAAGTAACACCTCTTAATATAACTTTTGTGTTTACGTTTGCTTGTGTGAAAACCTTATGTTATTCACGTGTGTATTCACGTGTGCTATTCGGCGTATTTTGAAGATTTTGTTTAGTTTATGATTCTGTTTTGTGTTGAGAAATGGAAAATACTTATTATAAACAATATATAGTGTCACTGTGTAATAATAATAATAATGCAACTATTAAATCAGTAATGAAATTTTTATTCGCGTGCCTAACGATAGAAATCGCCAATTGAAAATGCTAATAGCATGCAGAAGAAACAATATAGGGGATATTTCTGAAAAGAACAACGCTATTAGTATTTATGTATGTGAAGATCATTTTAATGTAAGTGTATTAAGTATAGCCAAAATACCAAGAATTGAATTTTTAGATAAGATATTATATTACAAGTTACAGGTCGGTGTTGAAGCTTATTTTATTTTACCATTGAATAGAGTGTCATAAACTTTAATTCCTTTAAATAAAACTCTTTAATGCATGAAGCCACCATAAACATATCTACACTAGGTAAATTGTTTGATTGTCCTTTTGAAAAACCTGCATCAGTCATTTTTAACTAAAATGTTTACCACACAAGTTTACATAAAAATAACAAATATTCAAAATCAACGAATATTGATGTTTTTCCAACGAATACTTATCTGGCTATGGGTAGTATTTAAATTTTAGGTTAGGTTGTGTTCACTGCTAGTTGTATCTGACAAATGCGCATGCGCTTGCGGAATTATCAAAGCCAAAGCAGATTCGGTGTCGCTATACGCCGTCGCGTCGTCCTACTTTCTCTCTCTGACGTCAGGTTTCAAGACTGGGTAAAATCAGGCATACTTTAATCGCTTATATTTCTGGAAGAGATTTTTTTTTAAATTGTTGTCTATGGGGTTTTTAATGATGTTAGTTTACGATTTTGAGTATTTTAATTCAATTTTATTTTTTGGGCAAGTTCCCTATTGTCGGTACGTTTCACAAATTTCCGATAAAAGTAGATTACGTATTAATATTTTAAAATGAAATAAAATTCACTTTATCACATTGTGTACATTTGTGATGCGCACGGAACATGGCAGTTTCATGCCATTAATTCTTAACTTTGCTAGGTATGATTCAATATTATTTATTGGGAAAAAAATGTTTTATGTTGCTAACAGCTTATTGGGTTTTTATATTTAATTATCATGAAAATAAACATAATAAACACGCCACGCATGTTAAATAGAACAGGAAAGTATGTATTTGATTCAAAATTGTTTTTTTATTTGATAGACATATATTACATGTTTTTGTAAGAACCATTACCGTTTTTAGGTTAAATCTATTACCAAAAATACATTGTAGCTGGCAATGATAAATATTTCATCATTTCGTCGTTTTCCTCAATGTTTCAGTAGATGTTTGCGATACAATATTATATCTATATAAAAGCCGTCTCTGGCGCGAGATAAAATTTCCGAGTCCTGAATTGATCACTGTGTATAGAAAAATATCAACGGATTTATGTAATAACGAGTAGTCAAAATATGTTGGAATTATATAATATATGCAGGACGACCTCTAGATTCAAAAAATGCAAAAATATACAGGGTGACTCATTTAAAAATCAAAAGTCGTAGAAACTTGACAGATGAACTAAAATATGTTGTTTTGGTAATATGTGACACGTGCCTAGGTTCATCCCGATCCGTTGCAAAAACAAAGAAATATCTGCCGGAATGCGATCTGGTTGACACCCGGTATATTTAAAATTAATTTATAAAACTGCAATGATGATGGTTTAATGATGTTTTAAATAACGAAATATTAAAAATTGAAATGTACAGGGTCATTCATTTAAAGAATCTTAAAAAATACACATTCTAAACGTGCGGCCCCACATTAAAAAAATTGACCCAGGCCTTGGAATTACCTTGTAGTCCAGTCAACGGGGCGCTAAAATAACCAATATCTCTAATTTGAGTGCTAATGAATGGATTTTGATGAAACCTTGTGCCTTGTGTTTGTAGTGACGTTAATAAAAAAGTTGAAAAAAGATTGGGTGCTGTAAAAATATATTTACTTTTTTGGTCAAAAATAAAATGTTTTTACTCTTGTGAATTTTTTCAAAAAATGCATATTTTTTGAGATTATGCCACTCTAAAATTCCTAAATGTGGGAAATGTAAAAGTTGAGAAAAAAAAATTTGAAAAAATTCAAGTGAATGTTTCATCGAAATACAAGACTTTTTTTTATTTTCAACTTTTCTGCAATATGCGTTTTCACCGAGTTTTTCTGGAAAAACATGAAAACTGCCTTTCTTTGAAATTGTAACGCTTGAAAAAATATTTAAAAATTTGATAAATTCAGTAGTACGCATTGAGGCCTTCTAAATATTTTTTGTTTCTTGGAATTTTTTTGTAACTTGCTAATTTTCCAAGTAACAGGCAGTTTTTCACGATAAATAATGTACTACATTTTTTTGAAAACTTTTTTAAATTTTCAATTTAAAAATTATATTGAACCTTTAAAAATGGTATAACTATATAGGTTTCATATTTTTTTATAATAATATATATAAATCAAGCTCCTTTTTCGAATTTTCATGTATTTTTTAATGTGCAAAAATGTGGTACATTATTTATTGGAAAATTAGCAAGTCACAAAAAAATCCAAGAGACAAAAAATGTTTAGAAGGCCTCAATGCATACGTCTGAATTTTTTCAAATTTTTAAATTGTATATTTTTAAAGCATTACAATTTCAAAGAAAGGAGTAGTTTTTCATGTTTTTCCGGAAAATCTCGGTGAAAACGCACTTTACAAAAAAACTTTTATATTTCCCCTCCCCTACTTTTAGGAATTTTAGAGTGGCCATATCTCGAAAAATATGCATTTTTCGAAACAAATCACAAGAGTAGAAACATTTTATTTTGGGCCAAAAAAGGTAAATATTGTTTCTGTTTTAATTTTTGACCTAACTTTACAAATTACGGAACCCGTAATAAAAGGGGTGTTTTCTACCCCTTCCGATCATTTCATACTCTAATTTTTTTTTTCAACTTCTTTATTAACGTCATTACAAATACATTGCACTAGGTTTCATCAAAATCAATTCATTAGCACTCAAATTAGAGGTGAAATTCCCCGTTGACTGGACTATTGATGGCCTCCATTTCCCATTAAGCTAAGTACCATTATCCACAGAACACCCTGCATGGACAGACTTTCTAATCAGCAATGTCAATTTAGTTAAAATACCTTATCATTCTTCCTCAAACTAGTATTTATTCCTACCTGATTGTTTGAGAGTACTTATTCTCTAAACCGATATAAAAATAATTATAAATAATTTGAATATATTATATTAATATGGCATTATTGTCGCTAGCAAATGTTCTTGCCTGATTGGAATCAGTACATTTTAAAATTTTGAGAATTTAACAAAGAATATACGTTAAATAGGTACATATGTATATGCATGTATATAGATATATATTTTCTAAGTAGTATATCTAATCTACCTCACTATAACACAGTTAATATTAATCACATCGATATTATGCTAATATCACAGCAAAGAAAGTCTTTCTTATGCTGTGCGATACTAATAGCAACATGTTTATAGCAGATATACAGGGTGGACCATTAATAGTAGGCCATAGTTCAATTTGGATCAAAACATGAGGATATAACCAAACATCTTTAGTAAATTGTTGTTGTGGAAAAAGATACAGGGTGTCAAAATTGTGATTTTTTTCTTTTTTTTGTTGCAATATCTCAACTACCTCTTGACCGATCTTTTCCTAAGTTGGTAAGGAAACATTTTTTAAGCTAAGAAACAGAGCTGGGCAAATATGTACTTACAAATACCTCATAAGTATTTAAATACCTAGTATTTAAATACTTCTTGCAGCAAGTATTTGTATTTATACTTGCAAATATTTTATCTGAAATATTTACTACTTAGTATTTGTGTGTTATACTTAAACTGGGAAGTATTTGAATACCGTTTAAGTTTTTGAATCTCAAAAGCATTAAATAAATACAACAAATATAATCAAATACGTGAAGAATCAAGACATGTACTATACTATGTAGTTAATAAATACATTGCATTCAGTCTTCAGTTATTCACGTCTTAATTCCCAGAAAGTTGGTTGAGAGCAGACATAGACAGTAAGTATTAACTGTTAATGTATAGGTTTTTTTTATTGTGACAGAGAACAGTTGAACAGAATAGTGGTATTCTAGTGCCATAGTCTCTGTGCTTTATTTGTGTATTTGCAGAAGACGCAAAGGTCTCTACGGATAAGTAAAAGTCCAATACCCATCTAAAACTGATTAAGTCTGGAGGTATTAAAATAGTGTTGTAGAAGTTCATGAAAGTCATGAAACCTAAAATTTTGACACCTCAAATAGCAAATGGTATTTAATATAATTAGTTCAATAACGGGGTACTTTATAGTTACAATAAACGAGGTAGTAGGTTTTTTTTATCTTGTATATGTTGTAGAGAGTATGTAGAATCTAAGTTTTAGACCTCCAAACCCTTGGCAAATTTTTTTGTGGACGAAAAAACACGAATTTTTAGCACCTTTTTCAATTTGTGGCCTATAACTTAAAAACAATGCATCCAATCGAAAAGTCATTTATTATCAAAATTAAAGAGCATTTCGCTTCGAATGAGTACCTCAAAGTTGAAATTTCATCAAGAGGCATGGGCGTATTTTTTTAAATTTTATTATTTTTATTTTATTTTTTTTTAGGTAATCTATGAATTTGAAATTACATGCTCTACAATTTTCATTCTACGGATTTTTTCATTTAGATTAGCCGTTTCAGAGCTGAAGACGTTTAAAAAATTACCCAGCGTGAATTTTTTACAAGTTGGTAAAAATTGTTGTTATTCGACTGCCAATTACGCCAATTGTAGAGCGTGTAATTTCAAGTTCATAGATTACCTAAAAAAAAAAGAAATAAAAAAAATAAAAATAATAAAATTAAAAAAATACGTCCATACCTCTTGATGAAATTTCAACTTTGAGATGCTCATTCGAAGTGAAATTTAATGCTCTTTAATTTTGATAATAGATGACTTTTCGATTGGATGCATTGTTTTTCAATTATAGGCCACAAACTGAAAAAAGTGCCAAAAATTCGTGGTTTTTTCCTCCACATAAAAATTTGCCAACGGTTTGGAGGTCTAAAACTTGGATTCTACAATATATACAAGATAAAAATCTACTACCTTGTTTAAAGTACCTATAACTCCCTTTCGATGACGCTGTTCCTGAACTAAATAGTAATAATGATAATAATAAGTCTTTATTAATATCTACAATAATAAAAAATACAATTTGACGAAGTTTAGCCATTACAGGCTATTTTTACACCTCGTTTTACACTTAACCATGTTTCAAAATATTTAAATATTCAGAAAGTATTTAAATACCAAGTGTAAACTATTTAATTGCTTTTGTTATTTATTATTTAAATACTTTTGTCTTTTGAAAATACTTAATATTTAAATACTTTCTATTTTCTGAAAGTATTTAGTATTTAATATTTAAATACTTTTCAAAGCATTTGCCCAGCTCTGCTAAGAAACAATAATTTATGTATTACATCACGCTAGCTCGTGGAGGGCGCCTCACGAGCTATACCTGATGATGAATATTTTTTCTCTCTTTTTTTTTGCGAAATATAGTGGCACTTTTGACTAGAAAATCTCATGCAGGAGTCATTTTTACGTAAAAAAAGTACACTTGATAGAACTTGATTCCAACCGTTTTCGAGAAAACTGCCGCAAAGATTTCAACAATGGGCCTTTTCAGTCGTATTTTTTTAGCATGATTTCTATCGAAAAAAAAAATCAAAAGTGTGGAAATACAGCGAGCGCTTTGAACGTGACGTCACGCACTCACCTTAGTGACGTCGACGAGCCTACGACATTCATAAAGTTGGTTCCTGCTTTTTGACGTTGAAATTGACACTTTGACAGTCGTTTCTCTTCAGTTTGGATTTTTGTGTTTAGAAAATGTTTAAAGAGTGATTTGTACCAACATGTACAAATAACAACATAAATTGTCCAATCAACTTTCGGCAGATTTTCTGCACTTCCTTTAGAAATCCTGGCCCCATTTTCTTCCACTATGGTACAGAAACAAAGCAAAACACAATTCGTAAAGGAACACACAGAACATAACCCCAAAACAAAGCGTAAACAATAAACATGTGTCAGTTGTGGTGTGATGTTAGTGGCTATTAGGCGTTCTGGTAAATGCTGCCAACATAAGTCCGGGATGTGTGACGTCACTCAGCCTCAAGGTCAAATGAGTGTTCAAATTGCCATAATGAATGTTTATTTTTTTATTAAACACTGTGAGATTTATGTTTGAAAGAGAGTTGCACAAGGTGAATATCTATCAGTTAGCTTTCAAATAAACATATTTGTTTTGAGATTTAAGAGTCTAGTGAAAAGGCCCATTCTTTGAAAACAAACTCAATTTGAAAAGGACCAATTGCACTTATTGAAAAGTGTGCTTTGGTGACGTCTTAGATCTGTCATTTACGTACAATTTCATTAGTTAGACATTTTGACAGAACCAAGACGTCACCAAAGCACACTTTTCAATAAATAAAATTTGTCCTTTTCAAATTGAGTTTGTTTCCAAAGAATTGTTGAAATCTTTGCGGCAGCTTTCTCAAAAACGGTTGGAATCAAGTTATATCAAGTGTACCTTTTTTTACGTAGAAAACGTTTCGTAAAAAAAGAGAAAAATATTCATCATCAGGTATAGCTCATGAGGCGCCCTCCATGAGCTAGCGTGATGTGATACATAAATTATTGTTTCCTAGCTTAAAAAATGTTTCCTTACCAAATTGGGAGAAGAATGGTCAAGAGGTAGTTGAGAAAAAATTACAATATTGACATCCTGTATCTTTTTCCGCAGCAACAATTTACTAAAGCATGTTTGGTTATATCCTCATATTTTAATCCAAAGAATCAACCCTTGAGCTATGGCCTATTATTAATGGTCCACCCTGTATGTGATATAAACAAGGGTATCTAGAATGTTACCTTAAACATGTTTCCTCTTTGTTTACTTTTGTATATATGATTATCTAAAAATGCCAGGGAGTGTTATTAATGCGTTCGTCCACTTTTCTTACTCAAACATACAAACAGTTTATTGGGTGATTCAGACCTTATTCAAGAACCACTAGTCCAGAAAAATTAGACATGGACCTTTGGAAAAATTCCCGGAAAGTTGAATTTTGGTATGAACTTTGATATTGTGGATCGATGAAGACTTTCGACATTTTGTTTAGATCCGAGTGCCGCTAAAAATTTTACGCGGGGTCAAAGGTCACAAAAAGGGTTTTTCGTGAATATCTCGTTAACTTTGACAGAAAAAAAGGTCAATTATCAAAAATAAATTTGTTTGAATTTGAAAATATTTGAATTTGACTCGGAATCCAAAGATCCCGGGTTCAAATCCCACGGAGGTTTTAGATATAGTTGTTTTTTTTTAATTTCTACTTTATTTTACACTGAGTTTTCACCAACTTCGTGCTATAAAATTAAAAATGTCTAAAACCAACATTATTTACAAAAAAACTGAGAAGAGTATCCTATAGAATGTGCAACAATTATATAAAAAGTTCAGTAAATCGGCGCAGAGTATGTTTTTAGCTTGTTTTGTCTAATTTCTCTGGCTTATAAGGAAATATGCATCGTTAAAAGTGAGTTGATAACTGCAAGAAAATGTATTTCTTAGTATTCTATTGGACCCTCATTGATGTGTGGTACGAATGACTGCATAAAGCTACCTGTGGCTGCTGTCTGATAGACGCAGGTGTCGCTGAAGCTATTTTTACCATCTTGTCATCAAAAAGCTGATATCATTATCAACCCAACGCTTTGGAGGATTAAGGAAAATGCGATGCTAGAAAGTCGCCTTCATGGATATATTTCTCGAAAGACGTCTGTCGATCAACTTTGGAGATAATTTTTTCAACTGGTTCTGACATGTTTTTTTTTTTCGTTTTTTGCGTTATCGTATTTGTATGTATCCGTTGTATATTCTCTAAACCTATTTTTGATAAAATCTGAATCACCATGTATAAGTCTAAAGCGCATCCATTAGTATACGCTTTAAATAAATGGTTTAAAATTCTCAAAAACTCATTTAATATTTATCAGAAATGATATGTATGTAAACACTAATGGTCTTAACTTTGGAAGTCCAATATAAATTTTCATAATTTTTTTGTCAGGGTCACACGTTTTCAGGTACTGTTTATTTATTTCATTTTGAAATAAACTTCTAACATTATTGAAAATGCTACCTTTCAATGTTTCAAAATATATGAATAACTACTTGATAATTTTGTAAATGTTGTAAGAACGAATTTATATGATCGAAAATGATTGACCGATTCGCTTCACACGTTTCGTTATGAAGCTATGTGAAACAAAGGATTATAAACTTTCAAGTGATTGATTTTAATAGGACAATGTAGTGATTGATTCAAGGTAGAGTCAGAAATGTATTACTTTATTTACCAATATATTACATCTTTCAGCGCATGAACTGAGTGATTCTTACAGTCAATCATTTTTGATCGCGATAGTTACATCGAGTTTAAAATATACTTTTAGAATATTATACTCGTGACTTTGCAAAACTTATAATAAATAGTGATGTAGGCAATACATTTTTTAATATCCTATTCTATGTTCTACTCTACTCTTATATATCTATGTATACTATAGAACTTGTTATTGTCTAACTATTGTCTAATTTGTTAAAGCTCTAGATGAGAAAAATGGTTTGCGTGACTCAAGAACTGTAAACAGGGGAAGGGTAGCCAGTTCCCTATGCTGGAACGTTGGCCACTTGCCGGCAAAGCTGTTGTTTTCGTTTCTGACGGCGTTGTCTCTCTGTTTGGTGGCGTAATGATTAAGTTTTGTCTACTTATTTGCTGGTTTTTCTTTGTAAACCTCATATGTACATCTTCGTGTGTGTTTTATGCGTTTCTTTAAGTTACAGAAACATTATTGATTAGTTAAATTGTATGCAGAAACAAGGACGTACTATTGCTTGCACTATTTTGGACCTTTATAGGATTTAAAAGATAATTATTATTACTAGTGTTCTATATATTTTGTGTATATTATTATCGAAGGTAAAAGAAGCTTAATAATAATTCATGTTTTAGATTTACACATTGTTATTATTCAGATAGAAGTAAAGAAAATTGCCGGGAACAAGGTGTGCAGTGTATGACTGTAATAACATGTATAGGACAAGAAATCTACTGGTCAAAATATTGTTTTCCACGTTTTTCCAAAAAGTCAAAGATCTGGTGTCCAAAACCATGAGAGGTGATTGGATAAACATGTGCAAAAGATTTAAACCAGATACAAGTGATTTTTTCGGTTTATATTGTGGAGACTGGAGACCGATAGTGAACGAGACGAGTTTTTTTTTATTATGTGTCTTTTCCGAGATGCCTTGTTATACAGGGTGTTAAGTTTTATAATACATGTTTTTCATAATTTAATATTTTGTTTAGATCATTTCTATCAGATTTTTCTGTTTTTTTTTTATTATGTGTACCTAATTTTCCGAGATGTCTTGACATACTGGGTGTTAATTTTTATAATACATATTTCTCATAATTTAATATTTTGTTTAGATCATTTTTATCAGATTTTCTTGTGAATCAAGGATCAATATCCGCCGTATAGAAAAACAAAAATGTATGTTTCCTTGAAACCGGCATTTTCATTTCCATAACTTGGTTTTAATAAATTTGACATGGTTTTGTCAATTTTTGTCAGAAAATTCCACGCTTTGCATGCTTGCACTGTAATTCGCATGAATTTCAGGAAAATACAGATTCTAATCCAAGCAGAAAAAAAATCGAAAATTAAGTAAAATAACAGACTAAATAATCAACAATATATTATAATTTGATATTGAGTGGAAAAGTAAAAAATTGCTACATTCTTAAAACTTGCCACACACGTTTAGTTCACGATATTTATATACAAATAATACTGAAAATGTCGATTACCTCAATAATTTCAACACATTCTGTGTGTGCATTAATATTATTAAAGTAATATGCTCCTCACAATGCATTCTAAACGGCAGCGCGTTGAAATATAACGTGCGGCTACGTCATAGTAATGGCGGCATCGTGCGGACAGATTTGCTTGATATGGCTATCCTTGACGTTTACGGTTCTTGTGCGATACAAACTAACTAAACAACTGAAACACCTAGCATGCTCTCATATGTATATCATACCTCTCTTTAACTCACAATTCCCTCACGCAGCTTTTGGGTAATACTGATCGTTTCTCTACATTAAACTTTTTTCTCCTAGAATTTTGGAATATCGAAAATAATAAGTTTTATAGGATTTACCAAACGGTTGGAAAACGGTAATTTTTATTGGGATACAAAATCAAATGCGATTTTCGACGCCATTTTTCCAAAATGGTTGCCAACGCTTCGCCCATTTTGTCAAAAAAATATTCGATGTTGATTAGGAATCTAAAATATACGTCTACTTTTTACAATTAATGCGACCAAGTCGAAGCGTTTTAGTTCTCTACCGACTGCGCCAAAAATGGAAAGAAAGCTACAGATACAATCGCTAGTATGTCGTTTCTGAGGACTGGGATTCGTAATAAAATGAATCAATAACAAGAACTAAACCAGTACTAGACAGTATTAATTTTAAGTTCTTTATCCGTTTGCTAGATCCTACTGAAACATGTCTTCAATAGAAATAGGCAGTAAATTTACCTCGCCTTTATGATTTCATAATTGAAGCACCTCCTGACCAGTATTAAATAATCGCGAAATTATCAATTGAACTACTTTTTGAAGAGAAATGTTGTATTTGCTCGCAAAAAACCTTATAAAACCATATATATTTATATATAAAACCGTATATATTTTCCAATTAAACACACACTATCATAAAAATACAATATTCCGAGATACATTTAACTAAAATTAAAGCATCACCATATTGAGCTGCGTGGCAGTTTAAAATAGTACCTAATAAATAATTGTCTAAAATTAAAATTGTCAAGACTTGGTAATATCATTACTTGTATACAAAATAACTGTTATTCTTTCCTGTAACCCCTCGACAGTTTGTTTCCTAGGTGGAGGATTGGAAGGCAAGGACCTCATAGGACTGGCTAGTTGGACCACAGGACACGAATCCTCTTGATTTTTTCTTGTGGAGGTATTTTACTCTACAGTTTTGTGGATATGCCTATAAATAATGGAAGAGTTACAAGAGAGAATAACACAGACTTGTAGGTAGGTAAAAATGAGGAGGGAATTCCACAATAGATATTTGCTATTAATCCAATAAATATGCCGGAAAAAAGTGTAAAATGTGGAAAAGTGGTGGAGCAGCACCGATTTGAAAAATTCCTTTTTCGCGTGTTTCCTAGACCCCTAGAAACATTCATCAGCATTGACCTCCGCATTACCTCCGAAAATGGGAAAGTTAGAGTGACCCAAAAAGTAGCTATCATAAAATAAATTATAAAATTAATATTTCGCTTCAGAAATGGGCTCTAGGAGGATTTTTCGGGTCGCTAATCACGAATCCGAAGTCAGGAATTCCATATTCCAGAATGGAATTCGTGCCATTTTTTAATGAAAATTCCATTTTTCCGGCCGGAAATTTAAATATGAATATTGTGATGCGGAAGTGTGCTCCAGGAGATTTTTTGGGTCGCTGATCACGATTCTGAGGTCTAAATTAAGCAATTCCATATTCCAGACTGGAATACGTGCCGTGGAGAATTCCATTTTTTCAGAAAAAATTTAAATATTAACGTTTTCCTACGAAAATGTGCTCCAGGAGGTTTTTTTCGTTCCTGATCATGATTTTGAGGTCCAAATTTAAGAATTCGATATTCCAGACTGGAATGGAATGGAAAATTCTATTTTTTCAGAAAAAAATTATATATTAACGTTTTTCCACGAAAATGTGCTCTAGGGTTTTTTTTGGTCGCTGATCATGATTTTGAGGTCCAAATTTAAGAATTCCATATTCCAGACTGGAATACTTGCCATGGAAAATTCCATTTTTTATGGATGTTATATGTGGCTGCCAAACTGGATGCAGAGCAGCTTGTAGTTGTCGCAAGAATGGCGTATATTACTCTCAAACTTGTAAATTTTGTCACGGAAACAACTGCAATAATTGCGAGGCACCTGGAGCTGTAGACGTAACGGAAAATGAATCGATTTGTCTGGCTGAAATATCGGATGAACAGGAAGATGAAAGTGACATTGAAGAAGTGTAGCATGCATATTGCTGCTTCATAAATTATAACATAATTTAACTCAAACGTGAAAAACCGCGGAAGTCTCAAATATCGTTTCTTAAATTTACTTCATAAACAAACACAACGGTATGCAACCAGAGTCACGTCTAACTTAGCTCTAAGAATAGAGAGAGGGTAAACTAGCGACACAATTTGCACACTACGAGTAAGCGAACAAAACTAAAATTTCTCCGTTACTTGAAGCTTAGTACTTCGATTTGTTTGCTTTTTTGAATAGTGATGTGTCTTCATTAAGTTTTTTTTTACGACTTCAACATCGAAAGGGTTGATAGTCCCTCTTCTTGAACATGAAGCAGGCCTAATTGTTTTCACCGGTTTAATCCGTAAGTAATTTATAAAGAAATAATTTTTTTTTGTAACTTAAATTTGGCGACGGCCATTTTGCAGCAAGTCACGCTTACACTTCATTTCTTTCCAGGGTTTTAAATTTGGATGCAAGTCTTTTCAATTCAGATGCACATTGTAGATATGCATTCTAGATAAGTTTTTTAATATCACATTAAAGTTTGGGTTGGAAACTTTATTTTTTTAATCATCTAATGGGGTTGTCTTTCTTCTCCTCTACGTAATTGGAAGAAGGAATGTATATTAGTCTAGGACAACTTTTTACGGAGATCGCGACGATAGTATGGTAGGATAGATGTGATTTATCCTTATGGAATTTCTGGAAGCGTCGAATATAGTACTGGGAACTCCTTGACTTAATATTGGGCTCATCTAGAAATCAATGATTACATCACTGGAGGTTGGATTTCACCATCATCATCCCTCACTTGGAGTCACTACTTTTATTCACTGAGAATTCCAGATAAGTGTCGCAAATAAAATTTTTATCTGATTTTCTTTTATATATATCTCATATTTTTATGTTTTAACGTTTTTAGAGTTCTTTAAAGAATCAAATTGCAAATGTTTTTTTGGAATTATTTCAACTTTCAATTTTATCTTTAATATGTTTTCAACGAACAGTTAGTATTTTCAATTATTATTTAGGTATAAATTATCGGCGTAACATCTAACTGAAAATAAATATATAAAAAGCTCTGTAAAGACTTTGTGATCACAATTTCTACGAAACGCTTATATTTAAGTAATAAATTTTGACTTTTAAACACCATATTGTCGGTTCATGTTTAAGACAATATTTTAAATAATATCTACATAACATATTATCGTCCATTCGTTTTCTCCTTTGTACATAAATTTGTTTAATTTTTAAGGCCTCAGTTTAGTTGTTTTCTAACAAAAACACATCTAGTTTGATTGGTTTATAATAAAATCAATTTTATAATCATATTGTCCACTTATTTCAGGTATTTTGATACAAACCAAACTATGCAAACCATACAAACTATACAAATCATTTAGATAATACCTACTGAATTAATTAATTAATCTTTTTGTAAAAGAAAAGTTGAATATCTTTTAGAAATATTTACAAGTATTAATCTAATCTTGATTTTTGCTAAATTTGGAATATTAATTTACACATTTTTTTAAATCAACAATTTATACTTTCTTTATAATTTGATTAGTTTATCTTTCTTGTAATCAAACTTCACTCTTAGTGTAAATTATGAATATAGAAAGATTGGCGCCCCGCCCTTCTCTGGGAAAATTATCTTTATATAAGTCAAATTAACATCTCTTTAAGAAAAATTATAAAAACATCTGTCATATATTAATTACAATCAAACACGTAAAACCATTTGTAAAGTGTTTTCTGACCCACGACTCATCTGCCGAGTCTCTGAGCTACTGGGGTAGTAACATTTTTTTCTCTAAATAACATAAAGTTCAGTCTAAATCTCGAACACGTTACAAAAAAAATAAATATTTTATTGAACAGCGAAGAATTAATGTTACAGAAGAACCAACAATTCCTGAATTACCAATTGTCGAATATTCGAATATGATTCAGATTATGACTGATGTAAATGGTGTGAAATATATATATATATATATATATATATATATATATATATATATATATATATATATATATAAAAATGATAAATTAATAATTATTTTATCACACAGAATACCACCCTGGGCAAAAAATTTTCGATTTTTTTTTTCATATTTGGAGGGTCACCCCTGCTTACCTAAAAAGTAATTTTGGGTGTACTTTTGTTTTTTTTAAAATCATGTAGGCCATGATAGTTAAGCAAAAACGAATTTCATGTTAGGTAAAGTACCTTTTCTGTAAAAGATACAGCAAAATGTCATTATGGAAAGTTATTCAGATTAAAAAGTTATAGTCCTATGCAAAATTTCAAGAACATACGCCTACTTTGATGATTTTGATTTTTTCACTTGTAATCTCCCTAGTGCTTGAATTATTTCCGGAAATTTTTTTGAGGTCCGAATTTTTTGAAAATTTTCTTTAAAAATTCGTGGGCGAGAAGAAATTTCCGGACTTTTAATTCAAGAGCGTGGGAGATTCGGTAAGAAAATTTTAGACCAAAATTACTTGACAAAAAAAAAACTTTAGAAATATTTGCAAAATCTTGTAGGCTGGTGCCGGTGTTAGATTAATTTTTTTGGTTTTAATTTTTTTATGTGGTTTCCTCATGTCTTGGTAAAATGAAATATTTAATAGTAGATAAAATATGGTAAAAAATATATTGATTGTTTATATTTTTCATACTAGGATTTAGGGGAACGCTAATATAAGGTAAGAAATAATGAAAGTGAAGTAAAATTAAAACAAGTTTAGTATACTTATTTCTTATATTCCCTCCGCTCTAGTCGCATAAAAATAATATAGCGAATTAATATTAGTCATAATAATTTATTTCGTATACAATCTTTATACTACTGCAAAGGGAAACCAATATCAAATGATATTTGCTGTGATTTAAAGTGGTGACAAATAATATCCCCTAAAAAAATCGCTAATAGTTAGCCATGGAATCACAAGTGTCTTGGAATATGACATAAAACGGCTTTGTGCTTTATTTTCTGAGGAAAGAAGATGTACAAGTGGAATTTTTAAAGCATTTGGAATTAGTTAATGAAGTAAGGAAACATAGTAAGTCAGAATTGTAATAATTTAATTTAAAATAAATATAAAAATATTTTTCATAATATAAACGCTATTGTCTAATCATTGCTATCAAACCAGGGAAATTTCCACTTAATAGCTCATGGGTAAGTAAGATTTCCAAAAAATTTGATGCAACACGACAAAATAAACGTGTCCGATTGGCTAATAATGATTGGTATAAAATTTTCAATATAATTGCATTTTACGATTTTTTTTACTAAAGTGTTTACTCCATTACGTATTAGATCAAACACGTTAGTAAACTGACATTGTATTTTTTTTTCGTAAAATGCAATTATATTGAAAAAATCAAAATCATCAAAGTAGGCGTATGTTTGTGAAATTTTGCATAGGACTATGACTTTTTAATCTGAATAAATTTCCTTAGTGACATTTTGCTGTATATTTTACAGAAAAGGTACTTTACCTAACATGAAATTCGTTTTTGCTTAACTGTCATGGCCTACATGATTTAAAAAAAAACAAAAGTACACCCAAAATTATTTTTTAGATAAGCAGGGGTGAACCTCCAAATATGAAAAAAAAATCGAAAATTTTTTGTCCATTTCACCTATAGCGAGGGAACTCAATCGTAGGACACGCTGTATATATTTTTTTCTTCAAAGTGAAATTCGATACGAAAAATGGCACAAAATCCAGTACAGAATATGGAATTCTCGAATTTGGACCTCAAAATCATGATCGGCGACCCAGAAACCCCCTAGAGCACAGTTCCGCAGCACAATATTCATATTTAAATTTCCGCCCGAAAAAGTAGAATTTTCATCAAAAAATGGCACAAATTCCATACTGGAACATGGAATTCCTCAATTTGGACCTCGGAATCGTGATCAGCGACCCAAAAAACCTCCTAGAGCCCATTTTCGAGGCGAGATATTAATTTTATAAATTGTTTTACGACACCTACTTTTTGGGACACTTCAAACCCCCCTAACTTTCTCATTTTTGGAGGTAATGCAGGGGTAAATGCTGATGAATGTTCCTGGGGGTCTAGGGAACACGTGAAAAAAGGAATTTTTCAAATCGTTGCTACCAATTTTCCACATTTTCCGGCTTATTTAGTGGACTATATGTCAACAAATTTTGAATGTATATTGAATATTTTCCTATAAAATCTTCTTTCTAAATTCTTTACGACTATGAGATACAAAAAAATATATTAACCTTTAGGTTAGGCTCATTTATATAACAAAATGTACTTTCAATTTTTTTAAATATATTGATACTGTAGCGATATAAACAAAAATCTTGTATGATCATTGTTACCGCGAATTCCACGTGAGAAATTGCTTGGTTTATATTTTCGGAAACTGCCACATCATTTTTCGTTACTTTACTGGGCAAGCGTAGCTTGAAACTCTATAAGTTAATAGGGAGAGTGTTACTCCATTTAACTCCTCCACATCGTCGTTTTTTAATCAATCATCTGTCACAATGTTCACTTCTATGGAGTTCTTCCTTAAAGTTAAAGACAGCTATGATTCAAACCACATCAAATCAACGTATTCAACATCAACAGTAACAATAAATGATAAAGTAAAACGACAAATTTGTAAATACAAATAAAAACAACATTTGAGGCCCATTCAATAAAGACGTCAGCAAAAGAAGGGTTATTTTAACTCTTCCTTTCCCTCCTCTGTAATGCCTTGTAACATTTAGACAAATTATCGTTTACAAACTCCTCCTTATTATACCTTTTTTTTTTTTAATATTCTGTTGATTAGTTGACCATGAGAGAACGAACCTAAAATATTATATATTATATAAATATACAGGGTGTCCCGAAACTCCCGCCTTCCCCTTTAGGTGCTAATTCTCCATGCAAAAATAGTAAGAAAAGTTCCTATAAACATGTGTCCGGAAATGCTTCCTAAGGGAGCTACGGCCCTCTAAGGATGGCGCAAAAATAGGTGTTTTTACTAATTATCTCGGAAATGATTTGGGACAACTTTATGAAACTTGGTTACGTTTTTTTGATTATTAAAGGTTATTGTTTTACAGTATTAGCCAAAATTAATTTTATCCAGGGGCGGAGAAACGAGAGGTCGGTGTTCTTTGTTTCTACATATTAATTTTCCATTTGACATTTTTAGTACTTTAATCCCTGATTATGATTCCCTGGTTAATTCTGCATAAAAAAAGGCCTCTTTACAATTAGCCATATGGCAAGCCGTTTTCGAGTAAAAGCGGTCTAAACGAAATATTGCGTATTCGTTTGCTAAATGCGCATTATTTATTTTTTAAAGTAGGCGTAAAACAATAACTTTTATTAATCGAAAAAAGTTAACCAAGTTTCATAAAGTTGTCCCAAATCATTTCCGAGATAATTAGTACACCTATTTTTGTGCCATCCTTAGAGGGCCGTAGCTCCCTTAGGAAGCATTTCCGGACACATGTTTATAGGAACTTTTCTTACTATTTTTGCATGGAGAATTAGCACCTAAAGGGAAAGGCGGGAGTTTCGGGACACCCTGTATTCCTAATCAAAAAATTTGTTGTCATAACGTTCATTTTGTCACACTGTACGGAACACCCCGCCCCCCTTAAAAGCGGACGTATTTGTTGAATGGTTCCTTAAAGTATAAAATTCTACTCCGGCAGATTCACAGTCCACCAAAATAATGTCTTAAAATTAGACTAGATGAGTAAATACTGGGTGTCAACGTCAACGGAACCATTAGATAAGCCACACTTTTCAAAGTTTTCAGAGTAGACTCCAACTTGGCAGGGGTATTATATACCAAAAAGGGCCAATTTTCCATTATTTGACAATTTTCTATCGCCTCCGGTTTCTCCGGAAATGACCAACTTTGAAATTTTAAATAGAACACCTTAGTGGAGCAGAACTTCGAGCGTAGCACGCTTATTTAAGGACACATTTTTTTTCGGAGTAGAGTGGGACCTAGACCAGGCGATAGAGAAATAAATAATGTATTATATTCCCGATTGACGACCTTTTCCCTTGGTCCAGACAAAATTCGTGAGTATTCAATTTCAGAGATCACAATTTTTTTACGGTGCGCCTACAAGTAAAAAGCATATTACTCGGAAACTGCTGCATTTAGGTGAATGATTCTAGATTTGATTGATAGATTTTATTCCATATAATAATTCTACATTAGAAAAGTGTCGTAATTCGACTTATTACATTTTTAAAAACAATATATGTTTTGCAATAATTGATAAAAATGCTAATGTATTGCTTTGACATAGGCTTAACTTTTTATTTCAAGATGTCGATTTCAAATTTTCTTATACCAACCTCTTCCCTAATGTTTCAGCAACATTTTCTGTCATATAACATATTGTCGCGTTTGACAAATAAAGGCTATAGAGATATTTGAACACGCGCGTGTCGCATTAGTCAAATAGCGCATTGAGAGTGGAATAACGAGGATCTTTTTGCTCAAGGTTACGCAGATGACCTAGCTATTATCATCTCGGGAAAATTCCCAAATACGGTTAGCGGGCTCTTGCAAAGGGCCTTGCAGATCGTACAGAGATGGTGTAACGACCAGGGCCTTAGAGTTAACCTCTCTAAGGCAGAACTGGTAATTTCCACTAGAAGGCGCAAGCTAGACGGTTTCGTCGAACGAGTACTCTATGACACGACTCTAACGATCTCCAGGACAGTGAAGTATCTGGGCGTCATCCTGGACTCCAAGCTGACCTGGAAAGATCATATAGAGAGACAAATAAAAAGGGCCACTACAACCCTCTGGGTATGTAGAAGGACCTTTGGTAAAACATGGGGCTTAAATCCCAGGGTAACAATGTGGTACTATACTGTGATAGTAAGACCAACGATTACTTATGCTTCTGTTGTGTGGTGGCCTGCTACAACCAGGCTATACATTCAGCAGAAGCTAACTCAACTCCAAAGACTCGCCTGTTTGGGAGACATAGGAGCGATACGCACGACCCCCATAGCAGCTCTGGAGGTCCTTCTGGACTTCGTGCCCCTTCATTTGGTGATTGAGGCCGAGTCTCGGAAAGCGGCCTACAGGCTGAGGTGTGGTGGTCAATGGAAAACCGGAGGAGAACAATCAGGGCACACAAGGGCCCTTTCCGAAGCGATAGGGACTCACTCACTTCTGGAGGCCAAGAGTGATGATATAGTGGCTTTCTTCTCCTTCTCAGGGGGCGAGCGTAGAGGCGACTTCTATGTGAATATCAGTCGATATTCCGTTGAAGCAACATCGAGCGCGGTTAGTACTTGGATGGGCTCCCATCTTGGGAAATACAGCGTTCTCATCCCACCTTCTAGAGGCTTGTATATCAGTGTATACTCGGAAGTTACGTAATTTCAGACGAGGATTACGTAGTGGATATACCATCCTTCGGAGGGGATGTAAAGCAGGTGGTCCCTTGTCTATTAAATGTTAGGCAAGTAAAAGATCCCTACTCTTCTTAAGGGAAGAGGTTCGGCAAAATTTCCAGGTTGGGGGTAGCTCGTCTCCTGGCGTCGGTGATAGGCCCTGGTAGCGGAAATAGGCCGACGTTAAATAGTTAAAAAAAAAAATTCTCCTTCTCAGAACCCTTTGAGGTTGTCATCCCCAAAAGGGAAGACTGGAACCCACTCGAGGACATACTCAGACCTGCCGATATCGTCTGGTTCACGGACGGATCGAGGTTTGAGGAAAGTGCTGGAGCGGGGATATACGGTGAAAGGCCCAGGGCTGAACTTTCTTATGCCCTGGGCAAATTCGTCACGGTATTCCAGACCGAGATCTTTGCTATTTTGGTCTGCGCACAGGCGAATATCCAAAGGAAATATTCCAACAAGCACATATATATATGTAGCGACAGTCAAGCGGCCCTCAAGGCCCTTGCATCAGTCCGGACCAAGTCAATCCTCGTTCAAAACTGTAAACAGGCTCTCTGCGAACTTGGCTCATCGAACTGGGTCAAGCTTCTCTGGGTGCCTGGACACAGCAACATCGAGGGCAACGAGCGGGCAGACGCTCTGGCCAGAGAGGGTTCTCAAAGGCCCCTACTGGGTCCGGAGCCGGCTCTCGGCTACCCTAGATCAAATGCCAGGAAGTTAGTAGAGAACTGGACACAGTCCCAGTTCCTTGACTTCTGGGCCTCTTACCCAGGACTCCGGCAAGCGAAGCTCCTGCTCACAGGGCCCTTGCCGAAGCGAGCAGAACAAATCCTGCGACTAAGCAGAAAACAGGTCAGAATCGTGGTAGGTCTTTTGACTGGACACGGCTCTTTCAGAAAACACCTGCATACCATAGGGGTGATCGACAACCCCGACTGCAGGTTCTGCGGGGACGAGGAGGAAACTTACATCCACGTCCTCACTTCCTGCTCTAGTCTCATGAACTTGAGGCACAAACACTTCGGCATTGGATTTCCGGTGCTGGAGGAAATAAGGAACGCCCCTATAGGAAGGATTTTGGCCTTTGGGTTAGAATCCGGCCTGAATGGGGGCATCCAGTAAATACGTAGCGGTAGCACAATGGGCCACAAGGCCTGAGTGCGGCGACCCTTCGTCGCCCCGCTAAAAGAAGAAGAAGAAGAAGAGAGTGGGATAAAGATCGATAGATACGTGAACCAGCGCGTCGAAAAAGGAGGAACTGACATAACACAATAATACTATGCAGTATTATCATTGTGACGCCTACCCGCTACTATGAAATAAAACAGTTAAAAAAATTTAGATTTTAATTATCAATGAATGAATTATTTTAAAATATATAATCGTTAATTTTGAAAAAATTAAATAAAAATGTTCAAAAATCAAGTTCTTCATTAACTGGTTCAATTTGAATCGTAACATTACGGCATTCTTTGCACCTGCAGGCCGAGGAATATTTTGGATTTTCTCGAAGCCATGGACATTTTACCGAAATGCAATTTTTATCTCGACAGGAAATATTTAACATATCTCTCATTTCGTCAGGTATTGGTACTTTTGTGGAGAGAACTGGTCGGATACCTTACCTTCTTCATGTGATTCCCATTCAAAATGAAAAATATCAAACTCCCAACATTAAGTTTATGTTTACCATATTTTGCTCAGTAATTAACACCAATAAAAATAAAATTGAACCAACCTGAGCACATGCTGCCTGAAAGCATCTTCTGTTGGAGGATGTTCGGTTGGCCATTTCAGCGGCTGTAATACTATTAGTTTTCTAAGATCATCTGTACTCACAACAATATCTTCCTTTATCTTCTAGGCAACACTGAATGCAGTTTTTGCCAACTTTGAAAAATGTACTAGTTGTATTACAACCAGTAAATAAATGTATAGCTGGCAAACAAGAACAGAAATCTAACCCCAGTTCCGATAATATAGAAGTTATATTAATGTATCTTAGTTTATTAGTCGTCTGATTGGAATGATCCGTTTGAATATAAATGTTTTTATCTCGAAATAATTCAGAGAATACTGTAACATAACCAAAACGAGAAATCAGTATCATCTGACTGAATGACAATATTTTCAAAAGATCTCAAAAAACTAATAACATTATAGTCGTCAAAATGGTCAGCAGAACTTCCTACAACACAAGATGCTTTCAGGTAGCATGTGCTTAGGTTGGTTCAATTTTATTTTTATTTATTTTGTATTAAATGAATATTTCGAATTTCAGGTGTTTATTACAAAGCAAAATATGGTGCAGCATAAACTTAATATTGAGGAGTTTGATATTTTTCAATTTGGATCACATGAAGAAGGTATCCGATCAGTTCTCTCCACAAAACCAACAATAACTGACGTAATGAGAGATATGTTAAATATTTCTTGCCGAAATAAAAATTGCATTTCGGTAAAATGTCCATGTCTTCGAGAAAATCTAAAATGTACATTGGCCTGCAGGCGCAAAAAATGCCGTAATGTCACGATTCAAATTGAACCAATTAATGAAGAACTTGATTTTTGAACACTTTTAATTTTTTTATGATCAAAATTCAAATAAAATCAAACCAAACCAAATGCTTTATTTCCTTTTTTGCCATATGCATAGATACTTTAGTCCACTCAAATTAGGAAAATAGCGGAGAAAAATTCTGAACAGCAGTTTCTCTGCATAGGAAGTAAGTATTCAACTTTTAGAACAAGGTTTTGCTTATGCGCAGAAAAAAAAAGAAATGATTTTTGAGATATATACATATACAGTGTGTCCCACTTCGTACTAAGCCACCCCTATAACTTGGCTATTTGTATTTGGATTTGTATATATTTTTTATAGCACGTAATACCCATAATAAGCTACCTTTGGAAGGTAGAACTGTTACTCAATCTCTATTGCAAAGCCAACTGTGATGTTTTTAAAAGGGGAATTTTGCAAAAGTAACATTAGCGATTGAGATAGAGGAAAAATGTATTTGGAAAAGTCGTTCAGAAAAATTAAGTAAGTTCAAATATGAATTTTCATTTAAAAATATTGATTTTTTTTTTTTTAAATATTGCAAGTCAGAAAAATTCGAGGTTTGGGTTAGTTTCCATCCAGATTGCTATGAATTCCAGAAAATAGTTGGAAATTTTTAATTTAATAAACCATTTTACATAATGTTGATAATTTCATTAATTAAAAGAAAACATTTCTGACGCAATATTTTTCAAAAAAAAAAATCAATATTTTTAAATGAAAATTCATATTTGAACTTACTTAATTTTTCTGAACGACTTTTCCAAATACATTTTTTCTCTATCTCAATCGCTAATGTTACTTTTGCAAAATTTCCATTTTAAAAACATCACAGTTGGCTTTGAAATAGAGATGAGTAACAGTTCTATCTTCCAAAGGTAGTTCATTATGGGTATTATGTGCTATAAAAAATATATACAAATCCAAATACAAATAGCCAAGTTATAGGGGTGACTTAGTATATACGGTTTTTCGTGTTTTTCTTCATTTAGACGTATATATATCGAAAAGTACGCGTTTTCAAGGCTAAACGAACATAGGTAAACATGTTCAGATTACGACTTCCAATAAAAAAGGTTCTATACATTTTTCCGATGACCCCACTGGTTTTTCCGGAAAAGCGACTTGAAAAATATGTATATGTGTTTTTTTCGTGTATTTTTTATTTTGAATGCAAATATCTCAAAAAGTGCGCGATTTTAGGGCCAAATGGACATAAGTAAACTTGTTCTGAATGCGATTTCCTGAAAAAAAGCCCCTATACATTTTTCCGGTTATCCCATTGGTTTTTCAGGAAAAACTTCATGAAGATATTCTTCAAGAAGTGAAATGTGTAAATGAAAATTCATATTTGCTTTTTCGTGTTTTTTTTTTCATTTTGAAATATATATCTCTCAAATACATAGAACCTTTTTTGTAAAAAATCACATTCTGAACAGTTTAGTAATGTTCATTAGCCTTAAAAATGCATACTTTCTGAGATATATACGTCCAAATGAAAAAAAAAATAATTACGAAAAGCAAGTATATATATTCTTCAAGAAGCTTTTCCGGAAACACCAGTGGGATAATCGAAAAATGTATAAGAGCTTTTTTGTAGAAAATCTCTAAGTTTATTTAGGTTCATTTAGCCCTAAAATCGTGTCCTTTTCGAGATATTTGCATTCAAAATAAAAAAAAACACGAAAAAACACATAGATATATTTTTCAAGTCGCTTTTCCGGAAAAACCAATGGGATAATCGGGGACATGTATAGAACCTTTTTTGTAAGAAATCGTATTCTGAACATGTTTACTTATGTTCGTTTAGCCTCAAAAACATGTGCTTTTCGAGATTGAAAGTCTAAATGAAAAAAAAAAAAACACGAAAAAACGTATATATATGTATATATCTCAAAAATCATGTCTTTTTTTTCTTGCGCATAAGCAAAAAATTGTTCTAAAAGTTGAGTACTTACTATCTATGCAAAGAAACTGCTGTTCAAAATCTTTCTTAAAAACGGAGTTTTCTTTCCTAATTTGAGTGTACTACTTGGTGGAAAACTACCAAGTGAAGCACTTAATTAATTGATTAATTTACTACAAGTTAATAGTAATAATAAAAAGTGTAAACATATAAAAAGTGCAAGTAACATATAAAAAACATCAAATGAGGTAGTAAAAGTTTTTGGACGTAGAGGACAAAAATATAAAAACGATTAAATATTTTTAAAATAATTCATTCATTGGTAATTAAAATTTAATTTTTTTTAACTGTGTTTTATTTCATAGCAGCAGGTAGGCACAACAATAATAATACTCCATCAGTATTATTATATCATGTCAGTCCCTCCTTTTTCGACGCGCTAGTTCACGTATCTTTATCCCACTCGCAATGCGCTGTTTGACTAATGCGACACGCGCGTGTTCAAATATCTCTATAGCCTTTATTTGTGAAATACGACCATATATTATATGACAAAAAATGTTCCTTAGACATTAAGGAAGAGGTTGGTATACAAAATTTGAAATCTATATCGTGAAATAAAAAGTTATGCCTGTGTGAAAGCAATATACAGGACGTTCCGTTTAAAATTCAAATTTACGTAGAAGCTGGAAGCTATGGAAAACTGTAAAATAAAGAAAAAGTAGCCATTTTGGGCATATATTACCCCTACCAAGTTTAAGTCTTGAAAATTCTGTAAACTATGACTTGTCTCAAGATTCCGTCGCCACCCAGTAGATGGCTGGTGATCATGTGAAACGAAATAAATTACTAAAACTACCACATTCAATATTTAATACCATCTGCGGAGTTCTGAGCATTCTGCCTTCTTAAATCTGAGCTTATGCACGCGGTCATAATTGCGCCGACTACCAGCATGATGCACATCGTTATGTTGGCCCATGTGTCTCCCACGTTGTAGAAAATTACGGAATAGATGTTCGTAAAGGCGATTCCGAACACTTGAGAGGCCGCGTTCAGGAGGCCGGTAGACGTCCCCTCGGGTAACGGATACGTCAGCTCTGCAGCGAGTTCGAATCCGACTGGCAGCAAACCGGTCATGAAAAATCTGAAAAATAAAAGTACTCTTTTAGATGCGGGGCTTCTTTATACTTTCTCATTTAGTCGTGACAAGGTACCTAGTGACCTGGAAAACATTGAAATATCAAGAAATTCGGAAATTATTTCAGAAGTCTTGAAAAAGATGAAAAAAAGTTTTTGAAAACATAGTCATGTTTTTGTTGAAAAACCCCACATATTTAATTTTCCATTGAATAGGCTTTTTCATCATAGTTGCGCGCATGTGTCGCCGCCATGTTTGTTTGCGGGAACTATGAAATGGCAAAATGGCTGGGCTGGTATCATTTTTTCACTTTAATTTAGACGAAAATGTGATTGACGGTGCAAAATTAGTGCACAAAGCTATGGAAAAACACACTTGCGCTCAATTAAGGCGCTGGCTCGAGTGTCATGGCCGTAAAGTGACTGGAAGCAAGAAAGAACTGGTCACAAGGTTAGAATTCAACTATCAACATGTCAATTTTTGTACTCTTTGTACACTTTTGTAAGTGCATTAAGAGAAAACAAACGTGTTTAGTCTACAATATTAGTACAGTCACTGAAGGTTTTCACCTCCGATTTCGTTGAACCTCCATCGATTTTCATGAAAATTTGTGAGTAGTTAGAGGATACATCAAGAAACAAAAGTGACATAGTGCCAACTTGCGCTTTTACCCTGGGGGTGGATGCCACCCCTTCTCGGGGGTGGAAATTATTTTATGAAAAATAACCCCAGGAATCGATAGAGCGACCAATTCTAAGCAAAATTTGTTATATAAGGTTATTAAAAATAAATCAATACTTTTTGAGTTATTAAAGATCAAAGATTTTGATTTTTCGTGAAAAAAATGCATGTTTTAAAGCGGTTTTTCATAAATAACTCAAAAACTATAAGTTTTTACAAAAAAGTTGTCATTACCAAAATTGAAGCTAATAAAAAAACGAATAAATTCCTTCCTTAAAAAACCTTTTAATATTAATTCAAAGTGAGCTATAGGTAATTGAATGTATATTTTTTTTCGGCGAGTACTCAAATCTAAGTATTCAAGCTTAAATAACGGGAAAGCGATGCATTTTATAAAATATACTTACTGAACACTTTTCAAAGTACTCAGAAATACCTATCAAATGAGCTGTAGAAGAAATTGATAGCATCAAAATTAAGCAAGTTATTATGAAAATAAGAGGACCCTTTCGAATTTTTTAGGAAAAAGTGAAAAATAAAACCTACGCCATTTCCACAAAAATTAAAATTTATAGTAATCCCTATAAGACTTTCTTTATTTTAGCATAAAGTAATGACTTTAAAAATTTTGACCGGTTTAGAATGCATATTTTTGAAAAAAAATATGATTTAAAAAAATTAGAATTTTCAAATTTTCGTAAATTTCATTTTCTTTTGATAATAACTCCAAAAATACTCGATTATATGTAAAAAATAATAGAGAACGAAATTTGAGTTTTTTTTTTAACAATGATTTTAGTTTTTGTTTTATTTTTGTAGGATAAAAAATAACCAAGATAGAAACGTTTAAAGCCTAAATTTTACTACGAGAACCATGTAACCGGGGCCCTTTAACCTTTTATCTTTTAAAAAATAAGAGTTTTAAAAGATTAATACGATCTTATAGCCCTTGAAATTACCTTTCAAATGGTTTTTGGATGAACCTGATATCATAAAAATTAACGGAGTTATTGTAAAAAAACCAATAACATTTTTTTGGAAAAATTTTTTGAGCAGAGATTTTGTATGCATATATAGGAAAAAGATAGATAGTAAGAAGTAGACGTGTCGTTAGGTACATGCTCACAAAATATACATGTGTGAGTGTATGTATGTTTCTTTTGAAGATAGAAAAAGTGAAAGGAATTCTGAACATCTGCTCGAAAACATAGTGGGGCTTTCTAGTATGCTGTGTGTCTATTGAATATTTCAGTATATTTCCAAAAGCGGAGTAAAATACACGTGGTACTCTTTATTAGTGGTTAGCACTTAAAAATTATTTAATTTGTGTTATTTTGCAATGCAACCTGCGGATCATGCAGTGGGGACAATTGCCAAAATAGCCCTCCAATTAATGAAGAAGGAGAAGTTGGTGAAGAGAGCTCTGATGAAGAGTGAAAAATTAAATTTAATGTACTATTAATATTTGATTAATTTATGAAACATTATTTAAATAAAAAATGAATAAACTTTTCATATATTTTAATATTTATTTTAATACATTTTCCTCTTAATTAATAAATTAAATTTTTATAAGTCACATAAGCACTGAAAAAATTGTTTCCAACGTTAAATTATGCTTTTTCATAAATTTGTGCACGAAGGGTAGTTTGGGGAATGTGGAAAGAATAATATTAATAAAGTTTGAAATATATTAATAAAGTTTATCATAAGTAATAAAAAAGATTCTAAATAATTAAAGCTATTAAAACTGATAAAAAAAAATTCCATTATTTTTATGACAAGCGGTAGTTTTTAAGGGTGGAAAATTTCGCAATAAATAAATAATTACTTTAATACTCAGTAAATGAGATTTCAATTCAGTAATGTATTATTCAAATGATTAAAGTTTCTTGAAACCAATTTTTTCAATGATTCTGCATTAAGGGGGTGGTTTTTAAGGGTTGAAATTTCACCGTCAACCAAAAATTATATCATAAACATTAAACAAACCGTTTGTGTAATGTTAATATGCGATTTCATATTTCAGAAATACAAAAAATGATTTTTTCATGATTTTCGATTTGAGGGGTGGTTGCTAAAAGGGTTGAAAAATTAATTAAAATCATAAATCATGCATATAAGTGTTGAAAAATATTTATTTTATCTAATTAAACGAGATTACTTACGCCAGAATGGTTAAATCTGCATTTTTTCCCATTTTTAACAAAAGGGGTGGATTTCACCTCTAAAATGCAAAAAGCGCAAGTCGAGCATATATCACTTTTCAAGTTGAGGGTAAAATATACTCAATCCCAAATTTTCATGCAAATCGATGGAGGTTCACCGAAATGGGAGGTAATAGTTGATTTTTACCTTCATTCACTGTACTATATGTGAATGTTGAAGACTTGACAATTTTTTTCGTACATTAATTGATAATGCAGTAATAATATTCTCAGTTTTTTTACGAAAATGTAGGGTCAAAATCCAATTGAAAATGATCGTCGATCCTTCTGTGGATTTGCTCCTTTGCCCATTCGACGATATGTGAACTTTTTTTCATTTTTTTTTTTTTTCAAATAGGTAAACTATACGATATCGCACTACCTATTCTTAGAAAATTGGCAACAGATTCATCATTATTTGTTTAAAAAACGTAATGTTTATATCACGTGCAATATTGACATGCGGAAACTGTCCGAACAAACATGGCGAAACTCGACGATGCGCACAAAATTCTCTATGATGAAAAAGTCTATAAGATATTATTGTCAATTGATATTCTTTTGTCTTTTTTTAGTAACTCAAAAAACAAAAGAGGACAAAATAGAGAAGCTTTCAAAATAATTGTAACATCTAGACGACTTTTTAAAAAAATGTTATAAGACTTTGAAATTCGACATCTTAAGTTACCATTATTTTTTCCCATAAATGTGTTTTTTTTCTAACTAACTTTTAAATTACAGATACTTTTAAATTACACATAGTCCAATCAATGAATGCCCAAAAGGGGATTGTAGAGAACATTTTGGAGGGGAGAATTTTTCTCTTGAGGGATGTGTTGGGGGTAGTCAGGAGGTAAACATACTAAAAGTCCCCGACCCTAGCCCCGCCGCTTCAGGTGGGAGGGGGGGTGGAAAGGTTCCTTTTTTCAAGGTACACAATTGATTGTTTTTTTATTAATTATCGATTTTCTTCGCTTATAACTCGGAAACGATGCGTCGCGTCGTATGGAAAAAGGTAATGTATGCAAAATTAAACGTAATTAAATTTTCCACAAGAATGTTTATATTCATTTTCTTCCTATTTTTATAGTTTACGAGATGTTCGCCAGCGAAAATCGATAATTAATAAAAAAAAAATCATTCATCAAAAAAGTATCTTCATTTTAAGTTAGTCACACTGTATATTTAAGGAAATGTATAGATTTTGACAAAATATTACGTTAGTAAATACGTCCAGTGTTATAAAATAAAGATTGTTTTGTGACTGTGATTTATTAGAAGACCACGGTAAACCGCTTTGATAGAAATATTCAAGGTACACAATTGATTGTTTTTTTATTAATTATCGATTTTCGCTGGCGAATATCTCGTAAAATATAACACATAGGAAGAAAATGAATATAAACATTCTTGTGGGAAATTTAATTACGTTTAATTTTGAATAGATTACCTTTTTTCGTACGACGCATCGTTTCCGAGTTTTAAGCGAAGAATCGAAAAAAGGAACCTTTCCACCCCCCTCTCCCCCTGAAGCGGCGGGGCTAGAGGCCGGGACTTTTAATATGTTTACCTCCTGACTACTCCCAACATATTCCTGAAGAGAAAAATTCTTCCCTCCAAAATGTTCTCTACAACTCTTTCATTGACTGGACTAACAAGCCTACAAAATTTTAAACCAGAAACCAGCCTATACTTCTCCGTTGAATCCGAATCCGACCTCAGAATTGCTCCATCACATCAAGTTTTCAAGGGAATTCTAACCTAAAAGTGGAAAAAAAACCGTATTTCGCTATATTTGAGGTTATGTTACATCACGAAGTAATTTTTCTCAGCAAAACTCGTTACGGCATCTGAAAATACTAATCTTCTCCTTCAAAACTCATGTAGAATTTTTCCAATATCTTTTTTCCTCTCCGAGATATCATTGGTTTAAATTTATCAGTTTGGCATATTAGTGGGTATTCGGAAATTAAGTAGGATCAGGTGGAAAATTATGCGTTTGTAATTTGAGTCTTCTAAAGTCTTCACCTGATGCTACTCAATTTCCGAATACCCACTAATATGCCAAACTCATAAATTTTAACTAACGATTTCTTGGAGAGGAAAAAAATATTGGAAGAATTCAAAAAAGATTTTGAAGGAGAATAGTAGTACTTTCAAATACCGTAACGAGCTCTGTGGAGAAAAGTTACCTCATGATGTAACATAACCTCAAGTCCAGGATGGAAACAGGAGCTGAAGCAGAAATACATGGTGAAAGGCCAAGAGCCAGTATAAGTCTCTCTCTTGGACAGCACTCCACTGTATTCCAGACTAAAATTCTGGCTATACTCGATTGTGTACGCGAGAATGTCAAACGAAGATATGTGAACCAGCAGATCTCAATTGCATCAGACTGTCAGGTGGCACTTAAGGCACTAGTGGTGCCAAGACATATCAGTATAGAAGGCAATGAAAAATCTAACGAACTTGCTAGACAAGGAGCAGCTGATAAATTCTATGACCCAGAACCCGCGCTGGGTATCACTAAAGGCTCAGCCAGAAAGGTAATTAAAGACTAGGTCAAGAGTAAACACAACCACTACTGGAGGGATATTCCAGGAAATTGACATGGGAAAACACTTATTAATGGACCATGTTCAAAACAAACTGGAGAACTGCTCAAAGAACATAGGCTAGGCCCATACGTAGGAAATCCATCTCTATAAAGTGCAAGAAGCATTTCATGTAACAATTGGGGAAACAACGTTTTTAGGGTATTTCGACCCCGCTGAATACGAATTTGCTTGTTGCCAAAGCGAAATTTGGACCGGAAGTCCGGTATTCAAGATGGCGACCAAAACTCTGTTGCCCTATATCTCCATTGTCCGTTGGCTTAAAATAATGATCTAAACGTCTGCTTCTCGGATGCCAAACACATTACAATGCTCAAAATTTACTTACCTTAAGTTTGGAGAGCATGGGTTCCAAAATGGCGCCCAGATGGCCGCCGAAACTTTGTTGTGTTTACGTGCGCTCCGTGCGTTTTGTTGTATTTGGAGTGTAAAATCTGTCAGATATATAGTTTTTAGTGGTTGAATATGTACTACTGTGTGTGTGCTACGTGTTTTTAAGTAATATTTTACACCTTCCGAAATACAATTTGACAATAAAATTGTTATTGAAGATAGGGGAAACGCGTGTAATAGTGGAAGGGGGAATAGTGGACGAACCTTATAAGAATTTCAAATTTGGCGCTAAGAAGCTGTTTTATGGTGAAAGTCATACTTTAACCTTTCATTTATGATATACAAGCAGCGTTAAGCCGGTAAGTGAATTTATTTATATAAATAGCATAATTTGAAAAATGCTTTACATATGAATTGAAGTGTTGAGTTCAACGGCTTATGAACGACCTAGGGCACTCTCCACTGATTCCTTCATCAAAGGTCAATGCAGAGAAATTCCTGGTACAGCTCTACAAGGTTGGTACATTTTTTTTTAGGTGTTTCAGCAAGTCCAACTTCGCTTTATTTAATGTTAAAACGTTTCTGCTTGTTTGAACGGGTAAGCAAAGACGTATCCAGTGGGGATGAAGCCAGACATCAGCTTTTCGGTGTTGTGAAAAATCTGGAAGCCTTACCTCCAACAAACGATTCGCTGCGACTACACCTAAGATGCCATTACCAGGTGAAGACATGATGGCAAGTGGCGGCATACTGTGAGTAAAACCAGTTGCTTTTCGGCACTGACAATTTAAAAAACGTTTCAGGTAAACGTGTGGGAAAATGCTCATCATACCCGACCGGTGGTGATGGATCCTGAGTCATGTGGGTGGAGGCTTCACCATGACCAGTACATTCTCATCCTTATGACCGTTGAGCTCGTCCTCAAAGCCTGTACGGATATCCTAGCCTATGATTGTGCCCAGTGCCTGAGTAGAATAATGTGCACGTGCAAGAAGAATATATTG
The DNA here is from genome assembly GCA_936432065.2 of Rutpela maculata. Taxonomy (NCBI): domain Eukaryota; kingdom Metazoa; phylum Arthropoda; class Insecta; order Coleoptera; family Cerambycidae; genus Rutpela; species Rutpela maculata. The sequence goes on from OW386289.2 coordinate 7,800,477, forward strand.
ACTTGCACCAAGTTGTGTCATCGCTCTCGACAATGTTTGAACTCTTTAAATGGTTGATTTCTTATCTTCCTTGCAACCTTGCCATAAGCTAAAAACACTTGAATGATTGTTTTATCTCCTTTGCAATCATGCAATAAACAATGTTTGAACTTTGAAATGGACGTTTTCTTATCTTCCTTGATTCCTTGCTTACTTCTGAGCAACAAAGTTTCGGCGGCCATCTTGGGCGCCATCTTGGAACCCATGCACTCCAAACTTAATGTAAGTAAATTTTGAGCATTGGAATGTGTTTGGCATCCGAGAAAACCCCTGAGCAGACGTTTAGATCATTATTTTAAGCCAACGAACAAGGGAGATAGATATAGGGCAGAGAGTTTTGATCGCCATCTTGGATACCGGACTTCCGGTCCAAATTTCGCTTTGGCAACAGGCAGATTCGTATTCAGCGGGGTCTAAATACCCTAAAAACGTTGTTTCCCCAATTGTTACAAGAAATGCTTCTTGCATTGTTCTTTTTTGAAAACGTGCCTAGTCTAACAGGATCCAGTCGAGAACCATAACAGGTCTTCTAATGGGACACTTCCCGTTTAGAAATACCTGCATTTAATCGGAAAGTTCGCTGGATACCTTAACTGCAGATTGTGCGGTAATGTACCAGAAACTGTGGAACATATTATACATAACTGCGAGGCGTTAGACCGTAGAAGATATAATATCTACGGGCAACAAACAGACCCAGAAATCATCAAAACTCACCCATTTTCAGACCTGTATCACCTTGTCAGTGACACAGGAATAATAAAATGGACAGTGTAAACTAAGACAGGGGAAGCACACTAAGCCCAGGAGGCTGCAGTACCCTCGGAGTATTCTTGTCTATACAAGAATACTGTCTATACTAGCCCCAGTAGGAGGGGTTTTAGTCAGTTAGAGTCTGACACTCAAACCCATTCTTGTGATGGGCAGCTCGTGTGGGTTTCCCCTTCTCGACAAAAAAAACAACCTCAAATTTAGCGAAAAACTGGATTATCTCCACTTTTAGGTTAGAATCTCTTAAAAACCTGACGCGATGGAGCAATTTTGAATTTGGATTTGGATTCATCGCGTCAAAGAACCTTTCTAAAAAGTATAGTCTGGTTTCTATTTAGAAGGTCGGTAAAATTTTGTCGACCTGTGTTATTTTTGTTTTGGAAGTTTATGTATTTAGGACAAAAAATAACAATATTTCAGAATATCAAAAGGTAAACTAAGTGCGTAATAATTACCTAATCGAAGCAAAATGGCGATTTTTTAAAAAAGTACGAAATCGGCATTAAGGAAAAAAACCGTAGCATCTTTCGTATAGGTGTGTTTGGTCATATAGATGCCAAATGACCTACTATATTATTATCTCCCTATTCAGGATCTGCATCGCTCTACCAAACACCTTGTATATTATAATTGGTATTAGTTCATTGAAATGTTACATTTAACTTTGCATTTTGAGGACAAGGTTTTTTTTCGTTGTGTGGGGAGGGGAAGTGTAAGTTTAGAATTGAATTTTCGGCGTTGAAGGCCACCCCATTTGGGGGTTATCTTGAAAAAGAGGGTGCTAACAGTTTTTGCCTTATATCTCCATAACGGTACATCTTACAAAAAATGTGGTGAGGTTTTTTATTTAGAATCGAATTTTCTACAACTTTACTAGAGAAATTTTTTGTCGGAAATTGAATAATTAAAAAGTCATAAATAACCCTTAGAAGATAGAAATTTGTCACATTTTTTTAAGCGCTAAAACTTTTTTCTTTTCTTTTTTAACAAAAAAATACATCACATATTTTTTGTAGAGGATTTCATAAGGAATCATTTTCATTTAATTCTGAAGGGTTTTGTAATACTGCAAAGGTATCAAAGTGAAAGATCATGGCTTACAAATCGAAAGATCGACAGTTCGATTCCTACACACTCCGGATTTTTTTCGTTAAAACTTTATTAATAATTGCAGAAAAATACAGTGTGTCCCAGGTTGGAGTTGACAAGAGGAAAAACATCTCTATTATTGATTTTACGACGAACAGTCATTCTTTATCAAAAATTGTGCTTGTCGAAAAAATGAATTTACCATAAAAAAATCTTAGATCAGATGTACAGGGTGTTAATAAATTAAGAAAACATCAAAATGCCTCAACAGAGAAGTACCTTTATTTATTATTTTGGACAAAATGTTTATAAAACAAAGTTGTTTATAATCCAAAATAAAGCCTAAATACAAATTATGAAGTATAAATTTTGACTTTTACATTTATGTCAACTTACATTTTTTTTTCAAACATTAACATAACATAATAACATTAACTTCAACCATTGTGGAAAAACAATTTATTCCACAAAGCCTCCTCCAACCTCAACACATTTCTCTATCCTTTTAATAAATTCACCATAGACCTTACGAATGGTTGAGGGTATATTCACTTCATTCACCGCGTCTTGTATTCTTGCTTTTAGTGTTTCTAAATCATGCGGCAGGTCATCTGTATAAACTTTCTGTTTTAAAATACCCCACAGAAAAAGGAGGAGGAGGAGGCTATGTAGAATAAATTGTTTTTCCACAATCATTGAAGTTAATGTTATTATGTTATGTTAATGTTTAAAAAAAATGTCAGTTGACATAAATGTAAAAGTCAAAATTTAGACTTCATAATTTGTATTTAGGTTTTATTTTGGATTATAAACAACTTTGTTCTATAAACATTTTGTCCAAAATAATAAATAAAGGTACTTCTCTCTTGAGGCATTTTGATGTTTTCTTAATTTATTAACACCCTGTACATCTGATATAAGATTTTTATATGGTAAGTCCATTTCTTCGACAAGCAGAATTTTTTATAAAGAAGGACTTTTCGTCGTAAAATCAATAATAGGTATGTTTTTCCTCTTGTCAACTCCACAGTGTACATATAAACATTTTTACAAGATTAAATTACATTATATATTAGGTGCTTATAATTATTCATAGTTTGAGGATTGCTCACTAGATGACGCTAGGGATGTCTCATCGGCTATAGGAGAGAAATAGGTTGACGCAAAGTGAGGTTATGTTGGTTCCACTGTAAAAGGGTCCTTGAGTAAAACTAAAATGGGGCCCGAGAAGGGAACCGCGATGGAGCCCTAGGGGACCATTTCGGAGCCCTACCGAAGCCCCATTTTGGGGGCGAAGCATCTGGTAACAATATTTATATTTTTCCGCAAGTTTTTAACGTGTAGGGATCGAACCGCCGATCTCTCAATTTGTAAACAATGATCTGTCACTTTGATCCGTTCGCAGCGCTGCAAAACCCTTAAGGAATTAAGGAAATTAAAAAAGTACAAATGAAAATTATTCCTTATGAAATCCTCTACAACAAACGTGATGTATTTTTTTGTTAAAATTGAAGAAAAAAAGTTTTAGCACTTAAAAGAAAATTTTGTGGCAAATTTCTATCTTCCAAGGGTTATAACTTTTCTATTATTCAATTTACGACAAAAAGTTTCTCCAGTGGAGAATTCGATTCTAAACAAAAAACCTCTTGTAAGGTTACCGCTACGGAGATATAGGGCAAAAACTGTTGGCACCCTTTTTCTCAAGATGGCGGCCAAATGGGAAGGCTCCGACCTCGATAACTCAATTTTAAACTTACACCGCCCCCCTCTCCCATACACAATGAAAAAAAAACATTTGTCCTACGTAAAATGCAAGGTTAACCTCAAAAAATTTAACATTTTAATGGGCTATATTAACTTCAGGTGTTTTGAACTTGATGACATCTCAAATAAAACATTCTATTAGTTTCTAATTTGTGGAAAATCCCGTCTACTGTCTGGACCGGCTAACTTCAGACACATTCGTATAAAATCGTCCGTTTTGAACTTTTATCAAATATTATAAGTGTAAAAACTTTCCAATGTTTTTATTCAATAGATTGTCATGCATTCAAGTATCTGGTCCTTTCCCTCTTGTAACTCTTATATCTTGTATCAAATTGGTGTCCACTCGAGATATTATGTACAATGTAGTGCCTAGTGCTATAAAAAGACTGTAAACATGAAGTCACTTTTATAATTAAATACTTGGCTACTTGTTTATTATTTCAAGTCATTACCTTCCTTGGACAGTCTACAGCAGTAACTCAATATACTGTCTGTCTACGTAAAAAACCGTACAGTTATTTTGAGTAATTTTAAAACTTTTGTATGATAGAAGTGAACTTTGACGTGAAATTACAAGTAGGTAGTGCAAATTATGCTTAGTGCAATCAACGATTTTCCATCTAATGTCCGAAACTCCTCAATCTCCCTAAATTTCGGACACATTATAATTTCTAGCTTAATTTAACTCAACCCATTATCTCGAATATGCAGGAGATTATCCAGATTTGTATGTTATTATATTATTATCAATAATGATAATATGATTTTAAATTATCACTACAAAGGAAATATGAGTGCCTATCCGAGATTTATTTGTTTATTAAGATATTATCAAATCGTAGATTTAATATCTTCATGTCAGTTTATGACATTTTTATCAGTACAATTATTACAGAAAATTATGTTAATCATCATTACATCTACTACAATGTGTTTGGCTTCTCTTCTTCACACCTCTGCACAGTGGTCCCAAATTGAGTTTTTTGGTTCAAAAATGGCTAGAGAGCGCAAATCTTGTTGGAAATGAACATTTTTTTTTTAAATTGAAGCTTACCGAAATTCCAACAAATCCTCGGAGCCCGAATTTTGAAAAAAAATTCCTTTTTTTACATTAAGTTAAAGGCCAAAAAAATGTTCTTGAATAATTTTTGATATAATAAACTGAGTAATCATAACTCGAGTACTGGTGATGCCAATAGGTCAAAATTTAATGCTTAAAGGGGCATGACACATTTATTGACAGCTTGAAAGCTGTCAAGTAACATATGACCTGTACTTTACAATTTTCAGACAAAAATAATTGCTTCGAAGTTTTTTTGAATAATTAAAGCTAGTTAGAAAGTAAGGTAAAGCAAAATCAGATGTCAAATTAGACAAAAAAAGTGTCAATTGACAGCTGCCAAATTGACATTTGACTTATATTCCAAAATTATTTTACAAAACTTGTTGCTCTCAGGTTTTTGGGGTCACTAAATTCGAACAAGATGTCAAATTTGACAAAAGATTATGTCACTGGAGAACTCAGCTAGGCTGTCAGATTTCCAAATGGCCGTTATTTTTTAATTTAAATGTAGAAAAATTTTTGACGTAAAGGTTTTTAGGCTTCCTCGAACCAAATTCAACATTCTATGGCTTTTATTGTTGCTGGATTCAAATCAGATGTCAAATTAAACTAATAGTGTAAATTGACAGTTTAGTTAAGTTGTCAAATTGGCATTTGACTTATATGTGTATGTTCCGCGGCGGAAAATGCAAAACTTCTCCGCGAACTGCAATAGCCCGGAGCGCATATTCGGTCAAAAGTCTTGTTTTTTATGTTGGAGAAAAAATTGAAAAAAGCGTCGGAAAGCTCAATCAATTCTCTTTACATAAGCTGTCTACAAGTTCGAAAAAAATGATAATTATCGAGATATTCGAGGAAATGTAGGAAATTACACGTTCTCCTATAGAGTGTATGTAAATCTAAAAAAAATAATTTTTCTCAGAAACCTTTGTTTCGAAGGGACAAGATTAACGGAGCGTCAAAGTAGTACATGATATTAAGTGAATATCGTATATGAGATCCGATTAATTACGGTGACAAAATGGAGAAATTTTACCGAAAAAAAAAAGTCCCAAATCCCGCCCCCTCTAATTCCTTCATTTTTGTCGGAATTCAAAAAATTTAAAAAAGGCTTTTAGCAAATGTACTTCTATTTAAATTAACTAGAGTAGTCTTTTGGCGTAGGAGCCAAGATTAAAAAGTTGCCAACTGTAGAAGCTCAAAATCTGCGATTTTTTGCCGTAATCAAAATTCTGATGGTAGCAAAAGATTCGTAGTGGAAAATACTCGTTTGACCTTGTTTTTTATTTCGAACTAACTCCCACCGTTTCGGAGATACATGCGAAAAATAACAAAAAACAGCTTACATTTCGGAGTCGAAAAAATTGCAAAAACATGCAATCTTGACACGTTCATATTTTTCGAAAAACACCATTGGGACGGCCGTACGATGTCGCGACATAAAGAGGAAGTCTTCCAGATCTTTCAGAAAATCGATCTTTTTTGTAACATGTTTAATTTTTTACTCATTTTTGCAACACTAAAAGTTTGGTAGACTTGCACCTTCATCATTGATACTGTCTAAGCTATCATGGGAAAAAAATCCAGCTTAAAAGATAAAGGTGATTGGCTCCGTACCTAGTGAGTTATAATAACTCACGCATTATAACTCACACTGTTTGCTTATAGATACTATTAATTGTTCAAAAGCAGTACATTAATTAGTATATAACCTAATAAGAGTAGATAAAACCTGTTTATCTACTCTTATTTGGTTATATACTAATTAATGAACTGTTTTTGATCAATTAATAGTATCCATTAACAAACAGCGTGAGTTACTGTAACTCACTAGGTACAGAGCCAATCACCTTTATCTTCATACCTAACCTGTCCAATCGACGTAACGCACAACACACGAAGGTGGAGCCAGGGAGGTAGTGACAGATTATTCGCGTTAATATCTATAAAGATTTTCTGAAATGGCACAAAATGCTACTTTTGATTCGTTCGTGCCGAGCTGAATTTTCGAATTTCGCCGTGCAATTTACGATCAGGTTTATCTGGAAGACTTCCTCTTTACGTCGTGACACCGTAGGGCCGTCCCAATGGTGTTTTTCGAAAAATATGAACATGTCAAGATTGCATGTTTTTGCAATTTTTTCGACTCCGAAATGTAAGCTGTTTTTTGTTATTTTTTACAGATATCTCCGAAACGGTGGGAGTTAACTCGAAATAAAAACCAAGGTCAAACGAGTATTTTCTATTACGAATCTTTTGCTACTAGATTTTTGATTTTTTTTTTCGTTTCGGAGATAACTACTGAAATGTTGGCCATGTACGGCAAAAAATCGCAAATTTTGAGCTTCTACAGTTGGCAACATTTTAATCTTGGGTCCTACGCCAAAAGACTGCTCTAGTTAACTTAAATAGAATTAAATTTGCTAAAACCATTTTTTTTTATTTTGTGAATTCCGACAAAAATGAAGGAATTAGAAGGGGCGGGATTTGGGACATTTTTTCGGTAGAATTTCTCCATTTTGTCGCCGTAATTAATCGGTAATTAACTGAAATCGATCTAATATACGATGTTCACTTAATATCATGTACTACTTTGACGCTTCGTTAATCTTGACCCTTCGAAACAAAGGTTTCTGAGAAAAATAATTTTTTTAAGATTTACATACACTCTATACAAAAACGTGTAATTTCTCGATCTCGATCATCATTTTTTTCCAAAAATTTGTACACTTATGTAAAGAGAATTGATTGAGCTTTCCGACGCTTTTTTAATTTTTCTCCAACATAAAAAACAAGACTTTTGACCGAATATGCGCTCCGGGGTATTGCAGTTCGAGGAGAAATTTTGCATTTTCCGCCGCGTAATATTAATCTACAAAGCTGATTTTTTTGTCTACAAGCAGTTTATGCACTATTTCGATTAAAAATCACGTTCTACCTCCGCTTAAAGGTGGCTAAATCTTTGAAGACAACAAATATAAAAGGGAGAAAACAAATTAAATTTTACAGTTAATTTTATTAATAAACAAACTGAGTAATTTAAACAAAATTTTCTCAATTTAATATTTATTGTTATAATCGTAGATAAAGTATTCATTCAACTTGCGTTAATGGTAATAACACACTTCATCTGCGTGGAGTTATTACTTACATTACCGCTTGTTGAACTATTATGTTGTATTTATGTAGAAATAAAATATAGCAATTGTAAAGTCGTACTTACCCTAAGAGAGCAGAAACTACGTAGACTATGTAAATGCCCCTGGATATCGTAAATGTAAAAACAATCATCCCAATTAACGAAAGGGCATACACCACCAGAGTTGTCTCTCTGAAAAATAGTTAAGGGTGAAAAATCGATAAAATGAATGGTTGGATCCAACTTACTTAAACTTATGGTATCGGTCTAAAATAATTCCGCAACAAACAGACCCCACCATTCCTGCAACAACTATTACTAAACCTATTCGTCCTGCATCCGCGCTTGCTGTCTGCAACACAAATTAAATATGTAAATGCCACGTTTTAATAATTTGAGACAAAAACAAACATTTGATCCTTTTTTTGTTTAGATTTGTGTCAAAATTGACTGCTGTTTCAATTTCATGAAGTCTCATCAGTACAAAATAGTGATCATGTTTACTCACAGAATATTGTCGTTCCTTTACTTTAATATGTCATTAAGGCAATCGTCAAAAAATGATTATCATCTAATCGGTTGGTATATTGAACATACAGAAAAAATTTCATTTTGCAAAAGTTTGTGGAGCATGCGCATGTAGTTCGAAGTGAAAATAATTAAAAGACAATTCTTCTAATGTTCTATTGTTTTGTACGCAGCTCTGTAATATGGTGTCATTCGTTGCTAAATAAAATAAATAGACTAGTCATATCCTAGAATACCAAATGTTAAAACAGTACCTATGCCAATGAAATATTAGTTATCTCTCAAATATTTTAAAGAATTTAAATGTTTGCTATTCTTGCTGATAAATGTTGTCTGATATTTGGTGTAAACAAAATTCTTTATTAATATTGATTGATATAATATAAGCGTATAATGCAAATAGTGTGGTGGTAAAACTGTTAATTTCAGAAACTAAATTCTTGCACTTATCTGTTTTAAGTATCTGACTTTAATTCATAGTCCAGTCAACGAAAGAGTTGTAGAGGACATCGAATTTTTCTTTTCAGGAATGTGTTGGGGGTAGTTAGAAGGTAAACATACTAAAAGTCCCCGCCCCTAGCCCCACCGCTTCAGGGTGGAGGGGGTAGAAAGGTCCCTTTTTTTGATTCTTCGGTTATAACTCGGAAACGATGCGTCGTACGGAAAAAGGTAATCTATGCAAAATGAAACGTAATTAAATTTTCCACAAGAATGTCTATATTCATTTTCTTCCTATGTGTTATAGTTTCCGGGATATTCGCCAGTGAAAATCGATAATTAATAAATTAATTAATTAGGTACATGGATTTTTCTATCAAAGCGGTTTACCGTGGTCTGCTAATAAATCACAGTGACAAAACAATCTTTATTTTACAACACTCGACGTATTTACCAGAGTAATATTTTGTCGAAATCTATACATTTCCTTAAATATACAGTGTGACTCACTTAAAATGAATACACCCTTATAACTTTTTTATTTTGTTTCCGATTTGAAGTATAGAACAAATTAGGATTTACTTATGACCAGAAAAACATTCGCCTGCTACAAGGTCAAAACCACCTGCGGTACCAAAAAATGCAGAAAGAAATAAAAACATTTTGAATGTTAAAAATTCTAAAAAATGCATCCGATCGGCATCACAAACGTACATACACCAAAATTTGATTCGGTTATTGATGGGGGGTTTCTCATACATCTCATCTGGCAAAGGGGATTCTCAGTTTCCGCAATTTTTGGTGGATACGTGAAATTCGTCAAGACTCACTATGATTTTTAATTTTTACTTAACTTTAACTTTACCTTTTTCCGTACGACGCATCGATTCCGAGTTATAAGCGAAAACTCGAAAAAAAAGGAATCTTTCTACCGCCCCCTCCCCACCCCGAAGCGGCGGGGCTAGGGGAAGGGACTTTTAGTATGTTTACCTCCAAATTACCCCCAACACATTCCCGCAGAGAAAATTCTTCCCCCCTCCATGTCCTCTACAACTCATTCGTTGACTGGACTATGTTGAAGTCAAAATAAGCATCAAAATAGGTGAATAAGCAATTTTTTGTCTGGCGCAATTTTATTGTTTCAGTTTGTTGAAGGGATATAACTCTCCGCAACATCGAATAATACGCTTACAAAGAAGAAGACTTGTAAGCTTTTTTAAATGCTCAAAATACGCTTACAAGACCTTCTCGTTAGTAATATTATTTGCGTTTCTCGTAGCGGCAATACGTCAATTCATATTTAGTTCTTGATTTATCAGGCATTTATACTACAGAAAGGCAATCATTAATTGATGTTTTGCGCAAAACTATGTCCGCTACGGCCGCCATCGAGGCTTTTGTGTGGCCATATGGCCACCTGAGATTACCTCTTTGATAAAAAAAATTTTTTTAAAAGCTGGGGCGAAATCCAAAAAAAAAAGATTTCCTGAGATTTCCTCCAGATCAGATTTCCTTCTGAGTGTACACCTGATTTCCTTCGCAGTATGTTCCTCGACCGCCATGTTGAAAAAATGACACTCAAAACAGGTTTCTCGCAATTATCTCCTTTCCCATTAGTTCTACCCTAACATTAGGTATTACCAATATTGTAGAAAATGAAAAAAGCTAAACCTTTATGTAAACTATTTTTCTCTATTTTTAATATTCTACGATTTTTACAGCCATCAGATTAACGAAAATTTGTGCTTCGCTGCACATTTTTGAAATTATCTCTCTTCGTTGCTTCTCTGTAGTAATTGGCTATTACCAATATTGAAGATGTGAGGTGAGGTACGGTACTAGTTTCAGTGACTGGAGGTGCTGGAGGAACTCACATCTGACCACAACCCTATCCTTTTACAATTGGATAACATGTCGAGGGAAGATATTACACGTAAAATTACTTCTTATAGAGACGCCGACTGGCGTCTCTATAAAGCACACATAAACACAAACTTAACACTAACAAATAACATCACTACAGCCGCCGACCTGGAAAGTGCGGTGGAGGAGCTCACAAGGGTACTGCAGGACGCCAAACAGAGTGTTGCAACAACGATAACGATAAATCCGTACAAAGACCGACTCGACGAAGCTATCAAACGAGACATTCGGGAAAAGAATAGACTGAGACGGCTTTGGCAGCGAAATCGCGATGTCGACACTAAGGCCGCGATGGGCAGGCTGCAACGGCAGATCAGGACCGCCATCAACACCGCAAAAAACCGGAAATGGAGGGATAGGCTGGAAGCGCTGAATCCTCAAGACAACTCGCTGTGGAAGCTGTCGAGGGCCATGAAAAATACGCGGGAGGCCATACCCGCCTTGACAAAACCAAACGGACAGACAGCTATGACGGACTCGCAGAAGGCGAACGACTTAGCTAATCACTTTGCAGACATACACAACGTACAAGTGCCGAACAACGTTGAGCACGACCGCATAGAAAACAACATCAACGAACTGATTGGCCATGACGTCCAATTGACAAGACGAGAATTTTTAAAGGTCATGGGCAAGCCCTCGGAAATTGCGGGCATTGTCCGGACTTTACCGAACAACAAAGCTCCGGGGAAAGACGGTATCGAATATAGACTACTCAAATATCTCCCGAGGAAAGTATTGTACAGTTGACGTACATTGTCAACGCGATTCTGCGACTGCAACATTGGCCCAGCCAGTGGAAATGCGCAGTGGGCATGCCAATTCTCAAGCCGAATAAGAACGCGAAGCTCGTCGGCAGTTATAGACCAATCTTGTTACTGTCGGCGATCTCCAAGTTGATAGAGAAGGTCATCCTGATCAGATTAGACTCTGCTCCACATCAACGACGAGTGCCAGTTCGGCTTCAGGGGCACTGTGCAGCAGATCGTCAGGATAGTGAATGATGTCAAGGTGCAATGCAACCTCGGGAAGAGTACCGTCATGGTGCTCCTCGATGTTGAGAAGGCCTTCGATACGGTATGGATCCCGGGGCTTCTTCACAAAATGAACGCACTGGACTTCCCCATGCACATAACGAAACTTATTCACTCTTTTCTGACAGGTAGATAATTGCAGGTCAGGGTGAATAACAAACTATCAACACGGTGGGACATTCGCGCGGGCGGTAGTGCCTGTCACCAAAGCTGTACAACTTATACGTCTCTGACTTTCCGGAGTTCCCGAATTCCAACCTTGCCAAGTACGCCGACGACACGGCCATGTACGCGCATTCACACAACGCTCAAGCGGCTAATATGCTGCTGAAGGCGCACATGGCCCGTGCCACGGCGTATTACGATAAGTGAAAGATTCGGATCAACGCCGAGAAGTCTGAGTCGATCCTCTTCACGCGCCGGTTCACAGAGAACCGCATATTGACGCCAATTTAGATCGGGGGACAGCAAATTCCAATCAAACGCTGCGTGAAGTATCTGGGGGTTAACTTAGACAAACAGTTGACGTTTAACATACATATTAACGAAACAATACGCAAGGTCTACTCATATGTCCAGGAGTCTGTACCCACTCCTGGCTAGGGGTAGCGGACTCAACAGGACAAATAAGAAACTGTTGTACACAATGGTTATCAGGCCGGCCATCACATACGCGGCGCCGGTGTGGTGCAGCATTCCGGTTACGACAATGCGAAAACTCAAAGTTCTTGAACACAAATTTATGCGCCTCATTTCTGATTCTGGCAGGTACACCTCCCTCAGAGATCTATACGCACGTTTTCACGACATAACCCCCACTACCGGACTACGTTCAAGAAATCTCCCAAAAATTTTACACCTTCAAACTGAGTGATAGTCCGCTAACCAGCATCATAACTCAAATCAGAATGCATAATGCCCCATTCCAGATCAAACACCCCCTACCATACCAAGCGTTGCCTATCTTCCGGCAACCTCTTCCCTAGTCATACTTTCTTATACCACAACCTACCATTTCCCCATCTTTGATCTTTCCTCAACTGTATCTTTCCAATCCTTTCTATTCTCTTTCTGTATGTTCTATTTTTGTTCCTTTTTTTAATTCTGTTTGTTCTTTTTGCCATCAAAAATTCCATTTTGGCCGATAAATCTCTAAAAAATTCAAACATTTTAAACCCTATCCTTTTCCACCACATTTTCCTGGCGTCAGGGAGACCACCAGGTCGGCAGTTCTCATACGGGTTTTTTCGGTCAGCAGCCAAAATTTATTTAGTGTTATAACCAGTTACTAGTTCTAAGTTTTATATGTATTAGTTTTAGGCCTATGTGGGCAGCATTATTTTCAAAGGTATTATTAATTTTAAACCCACGCTAGGTGGGTAGGAATTTTAATTGTTCTTTTTACCATTGTCGCCAAGCCGAACCGAACCTGACCCGCCTAGCCCTACAATCACCACGGCGCTACGCGCCGTGGTTGTCTGGCTGGCTCCGGGCCAGGTTTCGGGGAGGCGCATATGTATATATAAATATTAATAAATTTGATTTGCTTTGCTTTGCTTTGTGACTGGACCTCGATTGGCGAAGTTAAGCACGGCCAGGCGAGTCCGTCACTTGGACTGGTGACCGTATCTCATCTCGCCGTCTTGGTTAATTGGTAGAGTAGCATTAGCTAAACTTCGCCAGGACGGTAGCTCAGTGGTTTAGCGCGTCTAGCTTGCATACTGGCGTACCTAGCGAAGCAGGTTCAATCCCTGCTCATCGCGAAATAATTTTAATTATAAAATTATCCCCAAGAAGTGGTTCGGACTCCACTATAAGCTGTAGGGCCTCGTTTCTTTTTACCTAACACAAAATCATTCTGGATTTTCAAGGAGTTACTTCGGTGACTTGAGAAGCGGTTAAGAAAACATTTTAAGGACGTTAATATAAACAAAGGCATTAAAAAAAAAGATAAAATTTCCCAAAATTTTTCTTCCATGGTGAACTGTTTTAAAATGACAGCAACTCGAAATTAAAACAATTATGAAACTTTCGAGCTGCTGTACCTTTTAGTATGTTTATCTCCTAACTACCCCCAAAAACTCTACAAGTCTTCCGTTCGCTGGACTATATGCAGTTTACGATGAGGTTAAAACGCCATTCTTGTTATTAATTAAATATCAGGTATATAACATAACTTGTGTCATGTTAAGATCATAATATATCAATTTGTGCAGAATTTTTAAGGTTTAAATTCAAAACAATTGTGATTAATTTAGAACAGTTTTAACCGAATATATGCACAAATTCACCGGTGCGTCTCGAAGCACATCTGTCTCCTAACTTACAACTCGACCAGATAAGCATAATATTTTGTACAGGATAGGATATGCCTTTTTTTGACAAATACAATAAAGAAGTATGGAAGCAAAGGATGTTTTCTTTTAAAGTTATCTGCTAGCCCAGACGACAGAGAACATTTTATAATGAAACCTCCAAAAATTTGCAAAACGATTAATTTTTTTTAGTCAGTTCGAGAAAGTGTATAGAATAATATCCTGAAAAGTTTGCATTTCACTCGTGTGTAGAACATAAAAAATTAGTGAAAACAAAATTTTTTTTCTACGATTGTGCTGAAAGTCAAATTTTCTAACTTCAAAATGAATGCAGAAAATATCACTGCCGCACGCCGTGCGGCAAAGAATTTGCCACACGCCTTGATTACATCTTGACACACCGGAATAAAATAGTGTGTTTACCTTAAAGAATTTTATATTACTTGCTGGTAATAACAATTAAATTCTATAAATGTACATTAATTACACATGAATTGCAATTACAAAGTCAAATTTTCTAACTTCAGAATGACTGCGGAAGATGTCACTTTAAATAAAATCTGACAGGCAGCAAATTTAAAATTTTGGAAAGACTTTAAAAAAGGGAAATAACTTCACAACCGTAGAAAAAATCGTATGTAACACACATGTGGCAAGCTTCATTGCAAAACTCGTATGATAGCTTTCATACATCGTTTTGCAATTAAGCCCTTGCCACACTTGTATTACAATCTACTATTTTCATCCATTTTTTCAAAATTTTGAAATTATGTTAGATTAGAAAAAAATAAAATACAGGTGGATAGACCACGTGTTTCTGAACAAAAAATGTCCTAATAAAATTTATCGCTAAAGCCACGGTATTTCTGGAAAAAATTGTGAAGTATGGAGGATAAATGGTGAGTATGGAGGGAAAATATATAATTATGAACGCATACATAGACACCACACATAGCCGCAGGATCAAAGCAGATCTGCCGCGCCGTAACTCTCATAAATTTTTACCTACATTTACTGTATTGTATTTATTACAGGCACACCTATCCACATTTCAAATATATAAAATGGATTCCTTATACATTTGTTATTGTATTGGAGACGTTCCAAAATTTATATTCAAAACAATAGACAGTTATGAGGATAAGATCATAAAAATCGTTATTTCTGAACATGATGGGATTGATCATATTTTCGGAAAAATGCATACAAGTAAACGAACTTGTAGTCCACTCAAATTAGGAAAAAAAACGCCGTTTTAGAGAAAAATTCTGAACAGCAGTTTCTCTGCATAGGAAGTAAGTATTCAACTTTTAGAACAAGGTTATGCTTATGCGCAGAAAAAAAAGACATTATTTTTGAAATATATACGTTTTTTCGTGTTTTTTTTTTCATTTGGACGTATATATCTCGAAAAGTAAGCGTTTTTAAGGCTAAACGAACATAGGTAAACGCATTCAGAATACGATTTCCTACAAAAAAAAAAGGTGCTATACATTTTTCTGATTATCCCTTTGGCTTTTCCGGAAAAGCGACTTGAAAAATATATATATATATATGTATTTTTTCGTGTTTCTTTTATTTTGAATGCAAATATCTCAAAAAGTACGCGTTTTTATGGCTAAATGAACATAGGCAAACGTGTTCAGAATGAGATTTCATCCAAAAAAGGTTCTATACATTTTTCTGATTATCCCATTGGTTTTTCCGGAAAAGCTTCTTGAAAAATATATATATTTGTCTTATAGAATTTTTACTATGTGTGTACGTCATCAAGACATTTTTTGTGGCAATCATTATGTGTGGATGCGTATTTACATTTTAACAGAAAACCAATGGGACAATTGGAAAAATATATAGGACCTTTTTTTTGTAGGAAATCTCATTCTGAGCACGTTTACCTATATCTGTTTAGCCATAAAATTGCGTACTTTTCGAGATATTTGCATTCAAAATAAAAAAAACACGAAAAAACACATAATATATTTTTCAAGTCGCTTTTCCGGAAAAGCCAATGGGATAATCAGAAAAATGGATAGCACCTCTTTTTGTAGGAAATCGTATTCTGAATGCGTTTACCTAAGTTCGTTTAGTCTTAAAAACGCGTACTTTTCGAGATATATACGTCCAAATGAAAAAAAAAAAACACGAAAAAACGTATATATTTCAAAAATCATGTCTTTTTTTTCTGCGCATAAGCAAAACCTTGTTCTAAAAGTTGAATACTTACTTCCTATGTAGAGAAACTGCTGTTCAGAATTTTTCTCGACTTTTTTTCTAATTTGAGTAGACTATTGTGTTTGAACATTCGAAAAGTATACATTTTTTACGAAATAGTGATATTTTATTTTTTCAGTTACAGCCTCCAATATACATATTTATCAAAAAAACCGCTGCCCAAGGAATCACTACTTCCACATCCAGATTCTCTATCCAAGTCACTCACAATGAAAAAACTTTGTATATGAAAATAATTGTTTATGGAACTTTAATAATATAATATTTGAAATCCTCTACCCCAAAAACCCATAAAACGATACCCCACATCGGTAGTGGGGTGGGGGTGATAGTGGGGGGTGGATGAAGTAAAAAAATATTTTGAGGTTTCAGGTTCCTGTACATACACAAAATAACTTTTTTTTTCATTCCCTTTAATAAGGGGATGGGGGTGGCTAATGCCAAAAATTTTTTTGAGACCTTAGCTTCTCTTGTATATACTAAATACCAATTTTATGGACTCTTACCTGCTTGATTGACCTATTTACCCCAAATTTACCCCAATTTACCCCCCAACCCTTCGACGGAACAAGATGAAAATATAATCTAGTTCTAGATCTCGTTAAAATACATATGTGTACCAAATTTCAAGTCAATATCTTAAACGGTTCCAGAGTAAACGTGCGCACAAAAAAAAGTTACAGACAGACCGACAGACCGACAGACAGACCGACAGACCGACAGACAGACCGACAGACAGACAGAAATTTTTTTTTCGCTCAAAGTTAAAATCTCGACGTTTCATGACATTTTAAGCCTATTTGGACAATAAAAATTTTTAAAAATTTTTTTGTCGTTACTATACTTCCACTGGACGTGGAAGTAAAATCATCAAGCAAGGAAATTAAAATGATTTGAGATGTACTTTTTTTTTAATCTACGTTACTACAACTTAATAAACTACAATAATCATGAAGTGTACATACTTTTTAACAGTTCTCAATGAAGAAAGAATTTTTTTGAAGGGCTTTTATTTTTTTCTATATTTTTTTATTGGGACGATTGAGTTCGGGCGTGATAATATATATAAGTATATTTTTCCCACCCATCCTTTGCTTGTAGTGTTTAAAACAAAAAAGCATCGGAAAGCTACAATTTCCATCTTTTAAATGAACCAACATTCATGTAGATCGAACAAATTCTGATTTAGTGACATGGAATTCAGTGCGTCGGTGTCACAGTCATGCGTATTCAAGCGCGTGCACGCATGGATCTCGCTCCGAATTATAACGTTATTTGACTATTTTTTCCGGGAATACCGTGACTTTAGCGATAAATTTTTGTTCATAAATACGTAATGGATGAAGAAAAAAAATTTTCACTTTTTTGTTCTGCATCCGAGCGAAATGTAAACATTTCAGGATATTATTCTCTACACTTTCACGAACTCATTAAAACAAAAATTATTCATTTTGCAAGTTTTTGGAGGTAAATACCTTCATCGACTGGGATATAAACAAGATTTTTTAATAATTCTGTAAGCAGAAATAAGAGATATTATTTTTAAATACATGACACATTAATTTCTTCTATAAAATTCATTACTTACAGGGTAGTATTGTAGAATGATTTGATTCAGAAGCGTGGAAATGGCGTAGAAGATTCCAACGTTTATGCCATAGGCGCTTAGTAGGAACATATAGGACCGATTTCTAACCAAGCTCTTCAGGGTACCAACAAAATCAATATCTTCTTCGCTTTGCTGAGCAGCTGCGTAAGACGGAGGAACATCGGGGGCATTTTTAAAGACTGAAAGAAGATAGAGGAAACATGTTTTAAATAGCCTCTAATAATAGGCCCGTTTTTTTAAATTTTAGAAACCGAAAGTAGAACACTTTTTAAGGCAATTTCCAAATTTTTAGGTTTATTAGGACGTTTAAGCCCTTAAATAAATTACCAAAGTTGGAACGCGCGAAAACGAGGCGGAGCTTCGCGTGACGTCACTTTGCAGATGCTGATCAGGCGGCAGTCGAGATTTAATGTGACTTCACAGCTAACCTCAAAAATATATATATTTTAAGATTTACAAGTATTACGTAGCTATTATTAAAATTTCTGCCTGGCTCCTGTACTTTCAACCAAAATCTACTTCAATGTAATGTTTATGAAGTTTTAAATAGTTTGTCACAATAAAATAAGACACTTTTTGCAGGTTAAGAATCTAACCTATAATTAGTAGTCTATTTGTATCAATCAACAATATTGAAAAATTGTTTGCGTGAATTTTTAAATATTTGCTTGGAGCCAGTTTGGCTCCAAGCTAAAAATGAGTATACAAACATTAAAAATGAGAATAAACCTAAAAAACATAACAATTGAGGTTATGTTGAATATATGATGCACATGCCCCAAGCGTGTCGCGGGTGTTATTGTGTTTTTCTACGGAAACGGCGTTAAATTATATCTGTTTTATCTTCTTGCTGGCTTAAAATGAGTAGTGTTTATGCAGAATGACGTCACGAATCGGCGAAGCGCTTTGTACTGGAACTCAATCTTTAACATTGAATATCTAATGATTGGATATACTTATGAAGCTGAAATTTTAACAGCTTATCTAGATGATCGAATTCTATTGAATGCCATAAAAAAATAACGAAAAAATTATTATCGGTAACAAGCCCATTATGGCAATAGTCTAGGAGATAGTTACATATATGGGGCCTGGGATATAACATGTATTTTATCTTATGTGAGTCAGACCTCCCCTCCTGGCCGTTTTGGCGCTAGCCACCCCAGAAAATATTCAATTATGGAACAGAGTATAACACTTGGACTTGGAGTTAGTTGAAGAAGATATCTTGGCGATCAACATTCGAGTGCCAACATTTTTTTCCTCAATGCTGCCAATTGTACGGAGAAAAAATGTTGGCATATACCAAATATTGATGGCCAAGATACCCTCTTCAACTAACACCAAACCCCAAAGTGTTATTCTCTGTTCCACAATTAAATATTATCTGGGACGGCTAGCGCCAAAACGGTCAGGGGGAGGTCTGACCCACATAAGATAAAATACCCAGAAAAATATTTGCTAAAACATAACAGCAATGCCAACATGTTACATCCAAGGGCCCGAAGCTATCTCCTAGACTACAACCAAATTCGGGACATGGTGTATTAGTACACGCAAATTAGACTAAAAAAAGGACGATTAGGAGAAATACTTTATAAAGTGTTTAGGGACAGGAATGAAGATCCGGAGAGTTCCTATCTGCCCAATCGATTTGGTAATATCTCCTTTGCAATTAATTACCGCTAAAAATCATCAAAAAAATGCATTTTGAAGGTATTTTAATCCTCTTTAATGTCGGATAGGTACAAAGGTTGTCAGTTTTTCTATATTCATTTTAAAAGCGTCAATTAAAAAAAAACGTAAAGAGTTAACTTCAAACACTTCTCTCTCCTAAGGTATTATCTTAATCAAAAAAAAATAAAATAAAATAAAAATAACACCGTTTCCTTAGTTTATTGCCATAATTTTTTATCTCCAGTAACATTCAGCTAAGATGCTTCCCCACTAAAAGTTAAAAAAAATTAATTTTTTCAAAAATTTCAATATACAGTGTGTCCCAGGATAGATGTAACAAGAGGTGTAATGGACCAAAAATTTTGGAATTTTGGAATGGTATTTGGGGATTGAGTCCTGCTTGTTGTAAAACTAAAATATACCAAAAATGACTTGATTTGGTGTTCTACAGGGTGTTTTATAAGCAAAGCTGTAAAAATCACCACTAATAAAGTACCTTTATTTTTCAAAATATGAAAAAATTCCACTAAGAAAAGTTATTTAGAATGCAATTTTATACCTCTATACCAAATTTCAGGAATATAAAATTATTTTTTTCCCATTTTTTCAATAAATTAGTATTTTACTTTGAACCATTCAATTAAAACTGCATAGAAATTATTTTTTGTGAATTAATATTTAAAGTTATGTAGAAGCTAAAAGTAGGCTATGACAAAAGCAGTGCATACACATTTATCATTTATTATTGATATATCTGTCAAACGTAGTCAATATTATCCTTAATTTTTGTTTCAAATCAACGAACCAAGCATAAAAAATTAAGTGAAAATGGTACTCGCAGTGCGTGAAAAAATTTATATTTTGCAATGCTACGGAATTGGCGGTGAAAACTCGCTAAGAGAAGTGTGGTAAGCCAATTTAATTTGAAATTTCCAAACACTGCTATGTCACGTACTCAGGCTATGAGAATAATTAAAAAGTTTCTGGCTACTGGTAGTGTTCTTAACATGAAAAGAAAAATAAAAGCATATGATGAAGACAATGTTGGGGCTATTATAGCTCATGCCTCTGTTATAGAAAATCCTTGGATGCCACTAAGAGAGAGATCAGCTCTTATTAATATTAGCAAGTCTGAACTCCAAAGAATTTACAAGGCAAAGAAAATTAGGGCATATAAAGCAAATTATAAACATACGCTTGAAGAGGGAGATGACGGCCGTAGGTTGGATTTTTGTTTGACCATTGGAGAAAAAATCATGGAGAGATTTTTTCATCATTTCATAATTTTCTCAGATGAATCCACATTCACAACCAATGGTGTTGTTTCATCTCAGAATTGTCGGTTTTGGGCTTCTGAAAATCCAAATTTTAGAATTCATTGTAGAAGACAATATCATAAAAAAGTGAATGTGTGGTGTACTGTTTCTTATCACGTTGGAGTTATTGGACCTTATTTCATTGAGGGAAGGTTAAACCAGCACACTTATTTACAGCTTCTTGAAAGATTTTCTGAAGAACATTTAAATATTTTAAGGGATATGTCTTTAGTTCATTTTCAACATGATGGTTGCCCTGGCCACTCCACAGAAATGGACCGATCAAGTAGCCGGCGAGATCTCCAGACCTATCAATATTAGATTTCTTTTTATGGGGTCGCCTCAAGCAGTTGGTTTACGCTGAACCACTTCCTAACGATGTAGCAGTATTGAAGCAGAGAATTATAAATGCCGTAAACTCCATACCGTTAGATCATATTCGAAACAGTTTTAAGGACTTCAGGCGAAGGATTGAAATGTGTGTGGATGTGGGTGGTAGCTACGTCGAATAATAAAAAAATTGTAAACGTTGGTTTGTATTGGTCAATAATTAATTTGTTTGTGAATCTGTTATGTTTTTGACATTTATTGCTTGTTATAATTTTTAAACCTCATTAATCTTCTGTTAGTAATTGTTTCTTGTTTTACAATTAGTTCGATTAACATTATATTTTTTTACATCTCGTATATTCAATTTTTTATTTACCAATAGACTACTTTTTGAGATGATTAACATTTGTTCCTACACAACTTTAAATATGAATTCAACTCTTAATTCGCAAAAAATGGGAAGTTTCAAAAAAATAATTTTATATTCCTGAAATTTGGTATAGAGGTATAAAATTGCATTCTAAATAATTTTTCATAGTGGAATTTTTTCATATTTTGAAAAATAAATGTACTTTATTAGTGGTGATTTTTACAACTTTGCTTATAAAACACCCTGTAGAACACTAAATCAAGTCATTTTTGGTACACTTTAGTTTTACAACAAGCAGGACTCAGTCCACAAATACCATTCCAAAATTTCAAAATTTTTGGTCCATTACACCTCTTGTTACATCTATCCTGGGACACACATTAAGTGTAAATTTTTTTAAATAGGTAATGCATCCATCATGGTCAAACAAATTTGAACGTATACATAATAGTTAGGACTAACAAAAAACGCGATTTAGATTTTTTTTTTAATTTGCAGTTTACTGGAACCAAAAAAAACGGGCACTTTTTTGTGTAGAAAATCAAAATTTTGCCTTCATCTTCCTTGTATCATTTTTGATTTTGCAGATATTAAAATTTGTCAAAAGAAAATTTTAAGCTACTGTAATAAGCTTTAATTTGGTTCAAGTACGCGTCAAAAGGTTTTTTAAACCAGAGTTATGACTGTTTGAAGAGCGTGACCTTTTTAGGGCTACGTTCAAATGCACCTAACATTTTAACTGTATCTCGGCAACGATAAGCCTAAACAAATTTTTATTTCATGGATTATTTTTGTTATTTCATAAGGTAACTGGCGCCATGAGCAATATACTTTTTTTTTTTTCGAGTAAAATTTATGATGATAAAATTTTGTTTTGGATTTTACCCCCGCCCAACAATTTTGATATGAGAATGACAAAATTTTTTTTCCGACTTGACCAAGAAAAGGGGCCTTTTAAAATTTCGTACGAGGGCGCTTGAGGAACTAAGGCCGGCCCTGCTTAAAAACGTAAATTTATAAAACAAAGACTTACTTTATCGGATTATAAAAGTCACGTATTTGCATTTTCGTCTGGGTATATCGAGAAATAATTGTTACGATAATTTTGTTCAACTTAATTGTCTTTAAACAGGAGCTGTGTTTAACCAAAACAATAGTGTCGTAAAATGGAATCCGTCTGAATGCACGTAAATTATCTTAAGTCTAGGCACTAAATAATACCAGACAATTATGTCTTCTTACTTTTATGGTTGCTTGCTTTGATTTAAATTCACGTGCTGGTTTTAAAAATATTACCTACAATGGAAACAAAATAGACAGTATCGGCCTTCAGTAAAAATTAATCGCCCTCTTAGTCACTTTTTTGCAGCCTACATAATACAATCAATCTGTCATTTGACCCGTGAATAATTCCTACCAGAAATGTTCTCTTTTTATAAGAGATGTACATGGGGTTGCTATAATCACTAAATGAAGTTTTCCACAAAAATATCGATGCCGCTAAACCCACGTTAGAAAGAAGAGAAAAAACGTTTTTCTCAATGATCTCCTTTCCTGTTAGTTCTACCCGAAAATAAGTAATGACCAATACTGAATGGTATGGTCCTAATGGTCCCCTTTGTATGTACATTCACGAAAAAACATGTCAAAATATTACCGCGATAAATCTGTTGATGCGTCGATAGAGACGTGTTGGTAGTGCCAAAAGCCGATTCAGGTTAGTTTATAGCTAGGGAGCTGTAATGGTAAAAAGTCCGAGATGCCGTGGACGTCTGTCCGCTTGATAGATGATGCGGAAGGTCCCCCTGAACCACTCCGTACCCTTAGTTTAGCTATTGATCGTGATTTGTAGAATTTATGACCCCAAGAAGGTCACTCCGAATGGACGAAATGTGAAACCTGTCCGTCGACTAAATAATTACATTCTAGGAGTCATCAGAAACCCAGTGCTAATTTTTTTTTGCATTTGTGTATCCCACTTTTCACGATAACATCTACGTAGCTCAGTTATTAATAAATCGATTTATTTTAAACTTGGTTAAGGTATACACCTCTTGAAGGTAACTAAAAGCGCATATACCTATTTAATTTATTCCATAGACGTGCGGACTAAGGGGGTGAAAATGGGGTAAATTTTCAGGTAAATTGTATTAGGGATTTTTTTTTTAAGGATTACCACCATCTCAAAGGGCATCCTTTAAAACCCCTTTGTGCCAAGGGGATGCAGAATTGTATTTTTTCTTTTTTAGGTTTTTCTGGTTTTCCTAGTTTCCGGTCAACATATTAAAGGACACTGTAGGTAAATAGACACTTTATTCCGCTTTTTTATAAATTGGCACATTTTGGAAATTTTTGAAGAGTGGCCAAAAATTGTGTAAGATGAAATTGCCTGTCAATTGTCTTTTACCTCTGTTTATGGGTCCAATTAGCAGGAAAAATGGTTGACAGACATTTCCCCCCATAATTCCGGAAATTAGGTGGAAAAACATCAAATTTTGGAATTTTCCTAATTTTCAGTCGCCCAAAAAAAATTCTGGTGAATAGTTTTGTCTGTCGATTGGATTTTGGTGCTTTTTCCATCTGGGAAAGCAGGTTGGAAAAGGTTTTAAAGGGTCTTCACATCTCGGACAGAAAAATTTAAAAAAAAAATTCGGTTATTTGCCCATAATTTTGGACCTCGTGGACCGAGTGCAAAAAAAATTTAGCACTGGGTTTCTGATGACTCCTAGAATCTAATTTTTTAGTCGACGGACAGGTTTCACATTTCGTCCATTCGGAGTGACCTTCTCGGGGTCATAAATTCTACAGATCACGACCAATAGCTAAACTAAGGGTACGGAGTGGTCCAGGGGGACTTTCCGTACCATCTATCAAGCCGACAGACGTCCACGGCATCTCGGACTTTTTACCATTACAGCTCCTACCACTAACGATAAGATTTGTTTGGTGCAATGTTGTCAAACGACGGGCTTTCATTGGCTATCATGTTAATGAGTGAAATAATTAGTAGGAAATATGTTTAAAATGGTTGAAAATGTACTTACATAGCAAAATTAAAACCAGCAAAAATGTTGTTAATGATACGAAGACAATAAACAGAATATATAGCTGCGTAGCAATTTCCTCGTGCGTTCCATTGGATTTAACAATAATAGGTGGTAACAAAAATCCAATCGCAATTCCAAGCTGAAACAAGAAAAACAAAGATTAATTCGTAGTGGTCGTATTGACTAATAAACGGTTTTTAGTCGTTCTAAGATCAGCCTATTTACTAGTTTAAAATCTATTATTACTAAGGAATACTGAAGATGACGTCAAATATAACTATTAAACCTTTAAATCGCATATATTCATCTATAATTTTTACTGTAGGCATTTGGGCCCTTGCAAGAACTTATAAGTAACACGCGACTAATATTAATTTCTACCAGGAAGTAAACGGAGCGAAAATAAATTATCGGAAGAAAATGATTCAAGAAAGAAAAATATTTGCAAACTGCCTTAAGATGGAAACCTTATTGTAACCACGGCTGTACACCCACCTCAAGTTTCACCACGTTCGGCACCTAGTACAGTAACTAGACGTTTTAACTTCGGAATAATGTCATATGAATTGGATTTCATTCATTTTTGGTAACTTAAATAGTAAATAGTAAATGCAAAGAAAAGTTTCTATACTATGCGGAGGCTTGTTAATTTATAGGGGGTGGTTGCCACCCCTTTTCAGATAAAAAAAAAAGAGAATTAAATTTTGAGAAGAAAAGGTTCTATTAGGACGAGGGGGCAACCGCTGGCGAAATTTTGTACACCTAATACCTATTCTAGAAAAATACCCTTTATTTCCCCTTTAATTCCTTGTAATTCCCCTAATTCCTCAAATACCTTTATTTCCTTCTAATACCTTAATATTTTCTAGATTATCTCGGGAACGGTGCACTTTTTGATAAAAATACTTATATACAAAATTGTAAAATATAAAATTCTCTATCAAAAATGTCTTTATACTTTTTTCCTAAAATTAATAGTACCGTGGGAAATAAGGCGCACACATACGGGTTGGTTCCGGTCAACACAATAAATTGTAATCTTTATTATAATCTACTTTAAAGTTCAATATTTAACGCTAAAGCAGTAGCTACTAAAGTCCGCCTAAAATTATAATAAATTCCTCTCACCCCTATAAAATAACGCGATTTTTGATGAAGCGAGAATATTGTATACCGGGTCGTTCAGCAGATAGGGACACTGTTGTAACTTTTGAATGGGCGAATGGATTTTTTTCAAATTTGGTGTAGTGATATGGGATATAATTTCCAATTACATAATGTAAAGAACCAAAATGACCGACTTCCGGTTTCGATTTTACCCGAAAGTTAAAATACCCGGTTTTTGCGTAAAATCCCGCACATTGGCAACCCTGAACAGTAATAGCGTTTACAGCAAGCTCTAAAATAATGCAGTGACCTTGGGTCTTCTGAGATGTAGTTGGAGAAATTGAAATTTTTTACATTGTGGTGGTGTATAGATATTTATACTTTTTTCGCGTAAAGACAGCTTTGGAAATAGCCATACGGATATTCAGTGAATTATATGACGTGTGCAGATTACATTTGCGTTTCATTTACCAAAGTACTATTAATTTTAGTAAAAAAGTTTAGAGAAGTTTTTTATAGAGAATTTTATAAGGAATAATTCTGTATATGAATGAATGAACTGTACATCTGCAATCAAGTTTTCTTTCGCGGATGGCAGTTTACTCCAACTTAACAACGAATGTGTAGGTATACGTAATATATAATATATAATGTATTTTTATATCTTAGACAAGATTTTGTAGTAATAATATAGTTATCATACCTATCTACAAGTCTCTGACTTTGTAGATCAATTATATTTATTTTCCGGCAAATTTTTATGTTATTTGTAATTATATTTTACGTCAATAAATATTATCAAAACTACCAACAACTTCTGCTGCTGCTCGGCAACACTCATATCGCGTTTTTTACCAAATTCAAACATGGAAGAATGTTGCGCTAGAAGCTACTGATTGGGGATGGAAAAAAGTTGGCGGTATATTAACCCGAACTATGACAACAAAAGAACCGGCTCCCGAATCTGTTATAACACTAATTTCTTGTTCATGCAAATTAGGGTGTGAAAACAGGTGCAGCTGCAGAAGAGCAGGCTTACGTTGCTCCACAATATGTTACCATTACCACGGACAAGCATGCATGAATGTCGAATCTATGGAAGACGATGAAGATTAATTAACGTTAACCTTTTGATAATTAGTGGATTCGGCCTACAGGGGACACCACACGCCAAGTACTTTACCTCTAGGGTGGCGTGGAAACAAGTACAATATACAATATTCTAGCTTCTTTAAAAATCGCGTGATTTTATATAGTAGGGTGACCAGATTTTTGTTAGGTGAATGCTGGACACTTCTGGTGGGAAAAAAATTAATGAGCGGGGGGGGGGGGGGGGCAGAAAAAATCCGAAAAATCATTCCTTTATCCCAACATTTTTTGATGACGGGAGGGGGGGGGGAGATTTTTTTTATCACAAAATTTTTTGATGGGCGGGGGAAGTATCCAAAAACAAAACAAAGCCAATCAGCTTCGAATTTTATCTACCAATACGTCCAGCGGTGAATTTAGAAAAGTGCGGATTTATAGGTTGACAATAATACCACCGACAAGATGGCCGATTTACCAATGAAACATCAAACGTTCCGCCGTCAGTGACGCTTCTGTGGCATGACCATTGTATTATTATTGTTACATTTAATTGTAATGATTTCGTTGGATTACAAGGATGTAGAAACCTTTATTTTCTTGGAATTTTAACAATTTAAAGGTTTAAATCCCTTTGTGTGTACATACCAAATGGATTCATGGACATGAACACATATAGAGGGCTAGATATATAACACGTACTTTAGTAAAATTTCGAAAATTTTGCTAAAATTTTTTTGAATTTACTCCTGACCTAATAAAGCTATCTTAACGTTCGGGAGCTCATTTTATAGGTCTTTTAATACCTATAACTTTCTCATTTGAACTTTTCCTCTCTTTTTTTGATCACAAAATTTTTTGATGAGCGGGGGAAGTATCCAAAAAAAAATTTTTACCAAGCAAAACTTCACTATAACCTGATTGCTGGACTTTTGCTTACTTCCAGCGAAATTCCGGACATATGGTCTGAATGCTGGACTTTTGCTGGACACTTGTAAATGCTGGACAGTACTCCAAAATGCTGGACTTTCCAGCGAAATTCCGGACGTATGGTCACCCTATTATAGAGATGAGAGGGTGGAAGTGGTACATTTATTATAATTTTAGGTGGAGTTTAGTAGCTACTGCTTTAGCGTTAAGCATTGAACTTTAAAGTAGATTATAGTAAAGATTACAATTTATTGTGTTGACCGGAACCAACCCTTATGTGCCTTATTTCCTACGGTACTATTAATTTTAGGAAAAAAAGTGTAGAGATGTTTTTTATAAAGAATTTTATAAGGAATAATTGATCAAAATGTGCACCGTTCCCGAGATAATCTAGAAAATCTCAAAATGGGGGGTGGAAACAGCGTCCTAGGGGATGAAGCACACTATTTGGGGGTGGGAACTTTTCGGTTTAGTAATTCTTATGCTATCCTTAACATTTCTACCGATTTTCAAAACTTTATGAATTTTGTCCGATATAAATCGTTATATTACTGAACTAGAAGTCCATAGTATCATCGGTAGTTTAATTAAATTAAATATTTTTTCTAGATACTAGATATTTTTAGCGCTAATCTCGGCGCTAATGTTTTTACAACACTGACGTCCTTTATATAAGAATTGGTATGTAATTCTTCAAGATAAACATTCCATTTCAATATTTTTACGCTCTAATTCCCTCCTAATACCTTTTTTTCCTCTTAATTCTCTTCTAATACCTCTCAATAACATTTATTTCCTCCAAATTCCCCTGTAATTCCCTTAATACCTAATAATTCCTTCCGAAATACCTTCAATTCCCTCCTAATTTCTTCCTAATTCCTCCGATTTGTACACTATTTACCCTCAATGGTTGCCCCCTCGTATTAGGATTTTAGCTTGAAATACAGATACTTCAAATAGGTTTTCGTCAAATAACTCGAAAGATATTACATTGAGCGAAAACATGCCAGAGACAAATAAGAAAGCTGCTAAATTGACAATTAATTTTGTTCTTTTCTAATTTCTGTCAAATGAATGGTTTATCTGAAAGTATAAGGGCCGTTACTTTCGATCCCGATTAAACGTTAATAGTGGGTCAAACCAATTCAGTTACCATGGAAACAATTGTACTTTCAATGATTTGGCCGACGGGTAAAGTTTAATCGGGACCGAAAGTAACGGCCTCAAAGATGGCGTCCAAGCGTCTATTAGACGAAGTTTAAATGTAAAATATCTTAGAAATTACCACAATTGTTAAAAATGAATATATATTAATTAGGCTTTCAAATGATTTTTTGATTATTTCTATAGCATAAAAAACAAAAAAGTTATAACAGAGAACAATGCGTTTCTTCACATTTTATTTAATAAAAATATAGCCATTTTTTCTGTAAGTAGTCAGTAATTAAAGAAATACCGAGTGTAACATAGCAACTTGTATAGCGACCCTTTTCTCTTTCAGTTTTGCAGATAATTGACTGAAATTTGGGATGTCCTATATACATAAAAAGCGGCACTTTTTGACATACAAGTGATTTGTTTTTCACTACCGGTTTCGCCGGAATAATTTTCTGAATCCAACGATACCAAATAAATGACAAACTTTTTTTATAATATAATTTTTAGTTTTCCATTTAAGTGTGCCATAATGGTTCCGATTTCTTCTAAATGACACGTGGAATGCTAGAAAAATCGAAATCCCGTCAAAAATACTAAATTACGTGATTTATGAGCAAATAAAGTTCATCAAAATGGTTTTTGGAGCAAAACCCAATTTTTTCAAATGGAACCATATTGGTACCGTGGTATCATTTATTAGTACTATTAATAAGGCATTTATTCATGTCGTATTAAAAATGTGCGATAAAACGAGGGTCCATTTTTGAAAAATTTGGACATTACCATAGTGATCGGCACATTTTTTACATTTAAATACATATTTACCCCAAACGAAAATGATAAAATTTTCCAACCTGTACTCCAGCTCTTCCTTCATCTACTCTAATATTGTATATTTTAAATTTTACCATCAATCCCGCCAACCGCCGCGCGCCGTTTGCTTTTTCTTACAACCACCAGAGGCGCGTCGGTTCTAGACCCAGTAGAATGAGTTAAATCCTGAAGACGGGATGGAAGATCATCAACAATAGACTGGAATAGTCCCCAGTACAGCGACCTTTTTTGAAAATGATTACAAAAGTGGTAAAAATGGTCTTAGCGGCTCCATTTTACCACACTGTAACATTTTCAGAGTACGGGATGGGCGCTTTTCCACACGCGCCTAAACCTGTCGTTCTAGCCCGATTACGATTTTTTATTACAAAACTCAAATTTTTTATTTTAATTGAAAGATTATGTGTCAAACCAAGAGAAAATTTTTTTGTCCGAAAAAAGACGTGAAAAAGACGTGAAAAAGGGCGTGATTGTCGAGTCCGACAGCTGCAACATATCACTCTAGCGCGGTACCGTTTTGTTATTTTCAATTGCAATTGCTCATAATTGCCTAAAAGAAATACTTCATAAGTTGTCCGACAAATTTTCAGCCTCGTTTTTTCAGTCCGACAACCTGAAGTTATGTTTTATGGCAGGTTACGTTTTGCGATTGCAAAATTTCGGACAAAAATCACACGTGATAGATTGGTACGTTTTTGAACTAAATATAGCACTGTCCGACAAAAATAGTGGATCTTATTACCAGTCCGACAAAAAAAAAAGGTTAATACGGTGCATCCTTAATCGTACGCTCAACAAGCAATCACGATAAAATATAGGATACTATTAGACGTGCCAAACAATAAAGAGAAACTTTTTAAAATATAAGTTCAAGTAGCCATCGTGCATAACGATATATCTCTGTAAACTTAACAGGTAACCACGACAAAAGATGTAATGCTGTTAGGCGTATCATGCAGCAAAAGGAGACCTACCAAAAGTACATACGTATACACGTAACGTCTATTATGACTTGCGGTACCTATTCTCATATGTAAAACAACGCTCTGTATAATGATTGTTTATATCATAGAGTTGACTAAACTCACTTAACTAATACTCTATTTATTTTCAAATAAATATTAGTCAGTTATAACAACATAAAAATATTAAATTTTAGTGAGATCGTACGCTCAATAAGCAACCACGATAAAATACGGGACACTGTTAGACGTACCAATCAGTAAAGGAAAACTTTTAAAAATATAAGTTCAAATAGCCATCGTGCATAATGCTATGTCTCTGTAAACTTAACAGGTAACCACGATAAAAGAAGTAATGCTGTTAGGCGTGTCATGCAGCAAAGGGAGACCGACCAAAAGTATACACGAAACGTCTGTTATGACTTGTGGTATCTATTCTCATATGTAAAACAACGCTCTGTGTAATGATTGTTTATCGCATACATGGGTGATAGGTAGAGTTCAAGAACGAAGCCGGCAAAGCAAAGTGTATACCTATATAAAAATGGAGCCTGGCGGACCATGAGGCGATGAATTCATCAGCTGCTCTTCCCGCGTACACTCTTTAGTATAGTTTAGTGCGCGCGTTTTGGCACTATTTACAAAAATTAACAATTTTTTTTTTAATTTTTTTAATTAGTTTATATAAGTTTGCGTCATTTATTTTTGTCGGACACCTATTTTTTTAATATACATATTTTATTTGAAAGTGAAAAAAATTAAGATTATAACTTTTGTAATCGCAAAACGTAACCTGCCATAACTGACATATTCAGGTTGTCGGACTGAAAAAACGAGGCTGAAAACTTGTCGGGCACGTTATGGATTATCTTTTTTAGGCAATTATGAGCAATTGGAATTGAAATAACAAAACGGTACCGCCCTAGAGTGATATGTTGCAGGTGTCGGACTCGACAATCACGCCCTCTTTTTTTTCGGACAAAAAAATTTTTTCTTTTGATTTGACGCATAATCTTTCAATTAAAGTAAAAAAAAATGAGTTTTGTAATAAAAAATCCTAACCGCGCTAGAACGACAGGTTTAGGTGCTGCGCGTGCGGAAAAGCGCCCATCCCGTACTCTGAAAATTTTACAGTGTGGTAGACTCGTTAAAATGAAGCCGCTAGGACCATTTTTACCACTTTTGTAATCATTTTCAAAAACGGACGCTGTACTGGGGACTAGAACCTATTCAAAACCTCTTGTCACCGGCTCCCGATCAGTTGATCAATACTATATTTTGCAACTGTACCAAAGGCTGTAACGCTAGTTGTAGCTGTAAAAAAACTAGGTCTCCGCTATTCTGTATGCGGGCATTGTCGTGGGCAATCTTGTTTGAGCCGCGACGAAACAAATAGATAGTAACAACGGAGCTAGATGAATGTATAGTTGAACATACGATACCATCAACTGATCAGCCAATTGTCGAAGCTCTTTATGAAGAGGACGATGAAGTTGACACGGAATTAGATCTGCTAGAAGAAAACGAATGATTTATGCAAAGGGTTGTTTTGAGTGTCAGATCTGGATTAGGCCTACTCTTTGTTACTGTTAAAAAAATACAGACATTGTATCTTTCCGTAACTTTTACTCAAAAACGATTGATCCTACGAAAAAAAGTGTAATGACCTTTTTTGTGTAGAATTTTACAATAAATATTTTTGCTCATAACTATTTTTGTCTAAAAAGTGATTACTTTTCGAGATAACGGGAAAGAACTGAAAATTTCCCCTTTAACGCCCCTCCAAAAAAAAACCCATGGCTCAACGAACTTCTCAGGATGTATTAAGGGCACCTCAATGAAGGTCTCCACAAAAAACTAGCTTTCTCGTAATTTTTTCCAGTCGAAATGTCTTCATTTACTGGGATATTAGAATGTCATAAAACGTCGAGATTTTAAGTTTGAGCGAAAGAAATTTTTCTGTCTGTCTGTCGGTCTGTAACTTTTTTGTGCGCACGTTTACTCTGGAACCGTTTGAGACACAAGAGAAGCTAAGGTCTCAAAAAAAAATTTGGCATTAGCCATCCCCACCCCATTATTAAAAGGGATGAAACAAAAATGTGATTTAGTGTGTGTACAAGAACCAGAAACCTCAAAATATTTTTTTGCTTCATCCAACCCCACTACCACCCCCACCCCACTACCGATGTGGGGTATCGTTTTATGGGTTTTTGAGGTAAAGGAATTCAAATATTATATTTAGGCCAGTGGAATTAGCAAATATGCATATTGTAATTCGTTTCAGGATGCTACGTGGATTAAACGATAGTTTTATTGATTACAAACATGACCCTGAATTTGGTCCACTTTTTGACCGCCGGAACATTGTTTATTTAACGATTTATTGTTGAAAAATTCCAAAAAATCGACTTTTTTAAACATAACTCAAAGACCTTTGACGATAGGTTTTTCAATTTGTAGATACTGTTAGAAGTTTGAAAAACGGTTAATTTGAGAGGTGTTTCGTTTAAAACGCTTGAAAATTTGTTCAAATAGTTGCAAAAAACCGCGAAAATTTTCGCAATTTGCAAATAGTTTTCATTCTTTAACAAAAGCACTTTAGTGCTTGAAACTTTGACAAAATATGTTTTTTATCACCCCAAAGTTACTAAAATTTCATCAAAAAATTTTAATTAGTATAATAGAGATATTCAATTTGTTTATTAAAAACATGAATAATGTAAAATGCAAATTCACCCAGTTCCCGTTGACGTAGAGGGTTAATCTGGACATCATTTTTTTTGTTGAGACTTAAACTTTATGTTTTCATTAATGGTAAATCAAATCTGTATTATTTTCAACTTCAAAATGGCGTTTGAAAAAGTGTCACATTTTGAGGTTAGGTTTTTTGCTAATAACTTTTAAACAAATGAAGATTTTGCAATATCGTTCTGATATCTTTATTGCTGAGGTTTTTTCACACATTTTCAAAAAAAAAAAATGACTGTAGCCTTACTAGAAGCCGAGATGATTTTTTTTTTAATAAATTCGTAATTTGTTTATTAATAAACATTAACAGCTGAAACTTGGCGAACAACTAGTTTAATAGTCTATCTTTGTAATAGAGCTGAGTTTGGGGGAAAAAATTCAATTTGCAACGATAACAATAATTAATTTTAAATCAGCGTCAGAACAGAAGTGAGAAGCATGAGTCATATCTGTAACACGTTCATAAAATGATCGAGACGAGTTCGAATCCATCAACCAAAGATTTACGGTTTCTCCGATTTTGATTTTTTTTTTAATTTGGGGTAGCGTGATAATATCTGTCATGTCGATTTTTTCCTAATTAAACAATAATTTGTTATAAACAATTATTTTTTGTTAAAATTTTTTTTACGAATTTATTAAAAAAAAAAATCATCTCGGCTTCTAATAAGGCTACAGTCATTTTTTTTTTTTTTTTTTTTTGAAAATGTGTGAAAAGACCGCAGCAACAAAGATATGAGAACGATATTGCAAAATCTTCATTTGTTTAAAAGTTATTAGCAAAAAACCTAACCTCAAAATGTGACACTTTTTCAAACGCCAGTTTGAAGTTGAAAATAGGGGCGAGCGTAGAGGCGACTTCAACGTGAATATCAGTCGATATTCCGTTGAAGCAACGTCGAGTGCGGTTAGTACTTGGATGGGTTCCCATCTTGGGAAATACAGCGTTCTCGTCCCACCTTCTAGAGGCTTGTATATCAGTGTATACTCGGAAGTTACGTAATTTCAGACGAGGATTACGTA
This sequence comes from Rutpela maculata, assembly GCA_936432065.2. NCBI lineage: Eukaryota > Metazoa > Arthropoda > Insecta > Coleoptera > Cerambycidae > Rutpela > Rutpela maculata. The sequence goes on from OW386289.2 coordinate 7,835,015, forward strand.
GTGGATATACCATCCTTCGGAGGGGATGTAAAGCAGGCGGTCCCTTGTCTATTAAATGTTAGGCAAGTAAAAGATCCCTACTCTTCTTAAGGGAAGAGGTTCGGCAAAATTTCCAGGTTGGGGGTAGCTCGTCTCCTGGCGTCGGTGATAGGCCCTGGTAGCGGAAATAGGCCGACGTTAAATAGTTAAAAAAAAAAAAAAGTTGAAAATAATGCAAATTTGATTTGCCATTAATGAAAACATAAAGTTTAAGTCTCAACAAAAAAAAAGGATGTCCAGATCAACCCTCTACGACAACGGGAACTGTGTGAATTTGCATTTTACATTATTTATGTTTTTAATAAACAAATTGAATATCTCTTAAACTAATTAAAATCTTTTGGTGAAATTTTAGGGATAACTTTGGGGTAATAAAAGACATATTTCTTCAAAGTTTCAAGCACTAAAGTATTTTTGTTAAAGAATGAAAAATATTTGCAAATTGCTAAAATTTTCGCGGTTTTTTGCAATTATTTAAACAAATTTTCAAACGTTTCAAACGAAACATCTCTCAAATTAACCGTTTTTCAAAGTTCTAACAGTATCTACAAATTGAAAAACCTATCGTCAAAGGTCTTTGGGTTATCTTTAAAAAAGTCGATTTTTTTGAATTTTTCAACAATAAATCGTTAAATAAACAATGTTCCGGCGGTCAAAAAGTGGACCAAATTCAGGGTCATGTTCGTAATCAATAAAACTATCGTTTAATCCACGTGGCATCCTGAAACGAATTACAATAAATTTCAGTCTTTTTATTACTAATTCTACTGGACTAATTATTAAAGTTCCATAAACAATTATTTCCAAATACAAAATTTTTTCGTTGTAAGTGACTTGGATAGAAAATCTGGATGTGGAAGTAGTGATTCCTTGGGCAGCGGTTTTTTTTACAAAGATGCCGTTTTTCGTTCATATAAAGCATCATTTGGATGCTAAATTTTTTTTGACCGTTTAAAACACTTGTTAAAAAAAAAAATTGTCCGCCATATTAGAGCCGCTATTTTGAATTTTTTAATTTTGACTTCAGATTCGTAATCAACGATCCCAAAAACATAACTATCCTACGTTTCAAAAATAAGTCAGTAGTACTTTTTCAAATATTGAATATTTAAAAGGAGTGGTTTTCACCCATTGAAGGTAAGATCAAGTTTTCGGACCATATAGAAACTGAAAACGATACCTTTTACTACAATAATAACCCATAAAGATAAATTATCTTTACATATGAGATTATTCCCAAATTTTACATATTTTTTTACCTCTAGGTACTAGGCTAACCTGTAACGTAATACATTTGAATGCCATTTGAACAAGTTCATTGCCACGCAAATTAATTAATTGATCATGTTATATAACAATCGCGTGTTGATCGCCTCAGGCTGTTTGTTCGGTAAAGCGAACATTACTCTTAGCGAGTTTTATTAATAAATTATAGTTTGCATAGGGACACGAATGATACGAACGTGTAGATGAATGTAAAACAAAGCGGTAATGATCCCTCCGCGGCGGAAATCCTCATAGATTTGACCTATTGCGAGTTACAAGCAATGAATATTATGGTGGTGTAATAATAGTAATAACAGATAATTTACAATAACAAGCAGTCTTGACCTTATGTCTATATTTATTTCATTTGCATATAATATGCGTTGATTTATTTGGAGGGATACAGTCTTTAAGTTCGCCTACGACCATTTATATAGCAGGAGAGCGAAACAAACCAAATATGCAAAATAAAAGTGGCCTATTCAACTCGCGAACATACAAAAACTAAAGACATATTTTTATGTAAAATGGCCTGCTGAATTAGATTATGGATGTCGCGATTCGCTTTGGAATTACAAAATGAAATATCTGGTAGAATGAAAATATTTTCATTCTAGATCACAAAAATTTTTCAGTACCTAGCGGTATTGAAAAGTCTGTATCGAGGAAACTTTTTTATTATAGAAGGTAGACTAGTACAAGCGAGTCAAATGTAATTTGAGGTATGAATTAAATTTTGAAAAACAAAAAATCGGTGTTTATAGCAGTTTGGTGGTCATAGATGCGTTGCATTAAATCCTGAATTACCGATGTAGCAGATCCTTATTTTAACTGCTAATATCTCGAAAACGGAGGAACCAAAAAATTTTACAAAATTACGCGTTCATCTACCTTCATATTTTCAGTAATACATTACATAACTATTACGCAACTGATACAGTGGGTCCCATTTTGCATGGGACCCCCATAAAAACTTTATTTTAGGCCCGATTTTTTTTATAATGTAGGTCTTTGAAAGTGCCTTGTGATATTTAATTTTATAAAACATGAACGGTCGACCTCCTATTTTCGTTTCTATGGATGGAGAATGAAATCTTATTAGCGAATTTTTTATTTCAAATCTGAGTTCTGGATTTTCACGAAAAAATACCTATTTCTGGATTTTTTCCAGGGGAAATAAAAATTCTGAAATTGCCAATGAAAATCCATTATTCCACGGGATTGTGTATTTAAAAGAGTTCCTCGACTCAAACAGCTGACGAAGGAATGTTTAATTTACACAAGTCTACAAAAAGGAAGGTCCTGTAGTGGAAGTAAAGAGTCGGGATTTTCCCTAAAAAGTGCAAAATTGTGCTAAAGTTATGAAACCTATTCCCTCCCCCGTTTTCGAGGGTGCTCAACACGAATAACAGGTAGTCCACTCAAATTAGGAAAAAAAACGCCGTTTTAGAGAAAAATTCCGAACAGCAGTTTCTCTGCATAGGAAGTTAGTATTCAGCTTTTAGAACAAGGTTTTGCTTCTGCTCAGAAAAAAAAAAGACATGATTTTATATACACGTTTTTTCGTGTATTTTTTCATTTGGACGTATATATCTCGAAAAGTACACGTTTTTTCGTGTTTTTTATATTTTGAATGCAAATATCTCAAAAAGTACGCGTTTTCATGGCTTAACGAATATAAGCAAGGGTATTCAGAATGAGATTTCCTATAAAAAAGGCCCTATACATTTTTCTGATTATCCCATTGGTTTTCCGGAAAAGCTTCTTGAAAAATATATATATTTGTCGTATAGAATTTTTACTATATGTATACGTCATTAAGACATTTTTTGTGGCAATCATTATGTGCGGATGCGTATTTACATTTTAACGGAAAACCAATGGGATAGTCGGAAAAATGTATAGGATTTTTTTTTATAGGAAATCTTATTCTGAACACGTTTACTTATATTGGTTTAGCCATAAAAATGCGCACTTTTCGAGATATTTGCATTAAAAATAAAAAAAACACGAAAAAACACATATATATTTTTCAAGTCGCTTTTCCGGAAAAGCCAATGGGGTAATTAGAAAAATGTTTAGCACCTTTTTTATAGGAAATCGTATTCTGAACGCATTTACCTATTGTTCGCTTAGCTTTAAAAACGCGTACTTTTCGAGATATATACATCCAAATGAAAAAAAAAAAACTCGAAAAACGTATATATATATACATATATATATATATATATATATATATATATATATATATATATATATATATATATATATATATATATATATATATATACATATATATATATATATATATGTATATATCTCAAAAATCATTTTTTTTTCTGCACATAAGCAAATTTGAGTGGACTCAGGGTGAAAAAAGTTTTTAGTCACGCGCACCCCCTGAAACGGCCAAAAACCTCTTGCATATTTCTCATATAACAGCTTGGCATCGACTAATTTTGCAGGGATTCTTTATTTTTTCATGGAGATATAACAGATGGTGAAAGTTGATGTCAGGTAGTAGACCGCAATCGCCCTCGGGGGTGAAATCTACCCTGTCAGGGGGGTGTAAAATTGCTTCTTCTTTTTTGTTAAAGACGTTTACTCCCCGTTTTTGAAGATACTGATCAAGGACAATGGTAAGAGTGTATTGTGACAACCTCACCCCCCCTCCTAGGAGGTGGTTTTCTTTTTTATTTTCAAATTTGTATATTGAGTGGGAGTGGTTTCAAAGTCACCATTTGTCCATTTTAATCCTCATCAAAAATGAACATATCTTCGAAAGGATTTGAAATTCATGTTCCTTAGATGAAAACCTTAGGACAAGACCTCTTTTCTTTTGTAGACCTGTGTTAGTATTACAAGCAGCAATTTAAGTAAGTAAAACCTAATCATATTGACAATTAAATATTTCTTCGTCAATTGTTTGAGTGACGGCACTCTTCTAATTATACAATCTCGTGCCACAGTGAGTATTTGTTGGTAATTTCCAAATTATTATTTTTTTCGGGAAAACCCCAAAAATATGTATTTTTTCTCGAAATTTCGTTCAAACCCATTTGAGGGGTTGCCGAATACAACAGTATTTGGAACAGATTTGAAATAAAAAATTCGCTAATAAGATTTCATCATTTTCCACCCACCAAAACAAAAACAGTAAGTTGACCGTCTATGTTTTATAAAATATAATATATCACAAAAATTAACATTTCAAGACCTGTATTATAGAAAAACCCAATTTAAATTGGATCTAAAATAAACTTTTTATGGGGGTGGTTCCGAGCAAAATGGGACACACTGTATATAAACTATCAAGCTATATCCTAGTAATTTAATACACAATACTACATAAATATATGTTAACATGTCTGAGAGATGCAATTATTACCTGATTTCCAAATACACCAATACTGCAAGCAGAAGACACCTGTGATGGTCCAAACCAAATCGCAGCCAGCCTAGCCGGTACGGATAGAACAAAAACTTGAGACAGGGCTACTACAGACTGTCCTAAAAATGCTATCCAAAACCTGTCTGGATCCACAGAAGCTATTTTTATCCAGGAGCCAGCGCACGTTCCAAGTATTCCAATTATAATGGCTTTTCTGAGACCCTGAAAACAGAAAGAAATATTTTTAAATAGCTAATATAACTGCCTAGTTATCAGAAATAAGCACAAACGACCCTTAACTGGAGGTTTCAGTTTCACTAATAATTTCATAATAAAGATATCAAAAAGCAGTGATCTTAAAATGGAGCCTTGAGGAACTCCGAATATTACGAATTTTCATTTTTCCATTTTCTACAGTTCAGAAGTCTAGAGACATTTTTCCACATTTAAAAAATATCAATTTCGCTTTTAGAGGACCTTTCTAAAAATGTTACTACAAGCTCATTACGAGCCTTAAAACAACTACCCCATCTTCCAGAAATAAATAGCGAGAAACCAGCTTATAGTCTATTTCATATTATAAACAATTTCATTCCAGGCATTATCCCTTTTCCACTTTAGACTTTTCTACGCTGCGGCCTTATGGGGTGACACCTACCACGCATCAAACGTTTTTCGAGAACAAAAGAAAGTAATGAGAATATTCGTTAGTGCTAAATTTGCAGAACACCAATTTTCATTAAACTGCCCCTCCCTTCAGTGGCGGATCCAGAGTAGGCTTTCGGGGGGCGTCAATTTACAAATAAGTAAAAGTAGAAATAACCTTTATTCAATACATACAAAACAAAAATAAAAAAAAAATGTTCATATGATTCGAATGTTTTGAAAAGTACTGTGTAAAGATAAGAAAAGCACCATTAACTAAAAGAAATAAAACGTGAGAAAATGCATTCTTAATAAAAAGAAAAAACAATGTATCAAAGAACCAAAAATACTTAAGGTAAAACTTTTAATTTTGTTTTTTGTTTTGGCCTTTTATTTATTACTATATTACTTAATAACCACAACATTTTGCTTGATTTAGAAAAATATTTATAAATTCGGGTTGGGTAGAAGTAAAATTTGAAGTACTTGTCTATTTGTTTTAGATTTATTACGCTGCGGGAGACGACACAGACACATGTTCTTTAGAAAGAGTTTGCCGGGGACCACTAGAATTCGTCTATTCCTAGAAACAGACGCTTAGGGGAGACAGTTACCTACCAGTTACAAATAAATAACCAGATTAATTATTAAGCTTCGAAAATTCGTTAGGAGTCATAAGATAGTTTGAGATTTTTAAGCATTACGGGAATGCTATGAAAGGAAGTCACGTCTCGGTTTAGCTGTTAGCTAATCGAATACATTATATTCAAAATTATACTCTCAAAGCTGTGTTCATTATTAATTATTATTTACGAGTGGTGACAGGTAAAATCCTCCGAATGTCCGGGGGGGGGGGGGCGATGGTCCACAGCGCCCCTCACTGGATCCGTCACTGCCTCCCTTCAGTTTTTATTCACTATCGTCTTGTCACAAATATCATGATTAGGAATAGACCAGCAATACATGGGAATGGGAGGCATGCGCATTTCGTATTTACCAGAACAGCTGATCTGTTTTTCGTCTGGAGATACGGAGATCATATTTAGTACACGCAAATTAGATTAAAAAACAGCGAATAGAAGAAATAATTTATAAAGTAATAATATTTGAGATGCGTACTCTAGATAGAGTTAGAAATAGATACTCGAAAAGTCCCCCCCCCCCCCCATTTAGGAGTGGAACGTCCCTTTTTTGCAAAGAACCACTTAAAGCTGGCTTTTCACTTTTATCTTGTAAACCGTTCGTCGGAAGAGAAAAAAGTATAGGAAATAAAACATTTTTCGTTATATTCTGCATAAAACACCTTGTAGCTTATCCTCACCTATTTCGTGCTAACATCGTCCGAACAGAGGAATAGTTTGGAGCGCACAGGTAAAAATCAATCCTATTCGAAGTTTTACAGCGAATATCTTAAAACCGGTTACTCAGGAACGAATTCATAGAGCGGAATTAACCCTATAAGATTCATGTATAGCGGGTTTTGACGCAAGTGATATTTATTTATTTTCCCCCTTTTTTCACACAGATGCGTTTATAATTATACGTATAGTTCTCGTCCCATCTTGTAGCGGCTTGTATATCAGTGTATACGCGGAAGTTACGTAATTTCAGATGAGGATTACGTAGTGGATATACCATCCTTCGGAGGGGATGTAAAGCAGGCGGTCTCTTGTCTATTAAATGTTAGGCAAGTAAAAGATCCCTACTCTTCTTAAGGGAAGAGGTTCGGCAAAATTTCCAGGTTAGGGGTAGCTCCTGGCGTCGGTGATAGGCCCTGGTAGCGGAAATAGGCCGACGTTAAATAGTTAAAAAAAAAAAATTATACGTATAGTAGATTGTAATACAAGTGTGGCAAGGGATTCATTGCAAGACGATGTATGAAAGTAGGAACACGAACGCAGCGAGTGTTCCTATCATACGAGTTTTGCAATGAAGCTTGCCACACGTGTGTTACATACTATTTTTTCTACGGTTGTGAAGTTATTTTCCTTTTCAAAGTCTTTCCAAAATTTTAAATTTGCTGCTTGTCAGATTTTATTTAAAGTGACATTTTCCGCTGTCATTCTGAAGTAAGAAAATTTGACTTTGTAATTGCAACTCATGTGTAATTAATGTACATTTATAGAATTTAATTGTTATTACCAGTAAGTAATATAAAATTCTTTAAGGTAAACACACTATTTTATTCCGCTGCGTGAATATGTAATCAAGGCGTGTGGCAAATTCTTTGCCGCACGGCGTGCGGCAAAGTGATATTTTCTGCACTCATTTTGAAGTTAGAAAATTTGACTTTCAGCACAATCGTAGAAAAAAATATGTAAAGTACCAACGTAGATATAATAGTAGAGTTGAAATCAAGATCTTTGTTGACTTCCGTGGAACATGAAAGGTAAAAATGTGCTGATTACGCCATTATGTAATACTTGACGTGTATATACACCCCCTAAATTCGTCTGGCGATATCGGTATCCAAACAACCCCCAGGGGTGAAAAACAGAAAAAAGCAGAAAATTAGATATTTGCTTCATCTTTCTAGCAGTTTTTTAATTTTTGATGAATTATCCATAATAACAAAGTTATGGCTATTTATATGCAAAAGAACTGTATTATTTAAAGCGTAAAATATTTCCTAAAACCTTGCGTGGCTCTCTTATTATGCGAATATTTATTTTGTTATTTTGGCAAATTCGTTCCACTCGTGATTGTGGACAGACCAACTAAAATTTTAAAAATTTAATAAGAATAAAAGTTGTAGCGTATACTATCAAGATTCGATTACTTTTTTCAGTTTTAAATTTCGATCATAAATAAGCGAGTTATGAATTAAATAGTTAGTTGTTGTCAAAATTATGCCACAACCCCAGTCGCATCTATCTCTACTTCAACCGTTTCCCGTCGCATTCTAAGATGCCTGCCCATCCGTCACGCGGCCCGCGGAGCTCTATATACTCGCGCGCGAATGCATATTTATAATAGGTACTGGCATGTAGAAAATTGTTAATTACATCTTTTTAGTGTTTTTTTGATTAAGTACTCATATATTTATACAATTATTGTAAAATATGGAGTCTTCATCTAACAATACGGATTAAACGACAAATGTTTGTATATCAAATTGTATAATTTAATAATTTGTAACTAAACTGGTAAATTATGTGAAAGTACTACTGACTAAAACTGTTTAAAAATAATAATTTTAGTAAACAATGTGGACTGTGCAAAATATTTGCCATTGAAAACTCAAAGGTAATGTGGCATAAAACTCTCACAAGCAAAAAAATATTTCTCTTTGAAATAATAGGAAGGTGGATATTATTATACTATATTAGAGAGACTGAAATCAGAACCAGCGGGAATAAATTACGGAATTATTGTAAACCAGACAAAAATACCGTAATTCGAGTATATTTTTTAAATAAATGTCATTTCAGTAAAGATTAGTGAATTTTCTCTATTTGATTTCAAGATGTGCAATAGGGGGCGGGTAATTCAAATTTGTAGTGAAAAGAAAGAAATTAGAGCAAAATCGGCTGAACACGTGCCTCCGAGATCATCTATATTATTTCCATGAATGAACCTCCATAAGATCCTTTTATTGAGTTCTAGAAATGACCGTAAGGGCAAACAGAGTATCGCGTACTTTTAATTTTAATTTTTGTTTATTTGTAATTTTTTTGTACAACCTATTATTATATTATTAATTAGTGTTTGAGTTTTTCTTAATATTTTCAAGCATTTGAAATTGTTTAAACAATTATATTTTGATATACATTAAATTTATAGCAAAATAAAATTGTTAAATAAATTATTATTGTTTGAACAATATCATAAACATTAAAACATAGTGTATAGTGTACGTAAAAATAATAATAATAATTTTATTTATATTAAGTCCTGGCGGAGTTTAATATAGCTACTCCACCAGTCAACCAGGGAATTCGCGATACTCTATTTGTGGACTTACGAGGTGACCTTTGGGACCCTATAAAAGAGTCTTATGGGGGTTAAATTTAAAGAGGAACGGTTAATTTTCGAATATATCTGGCGGTAAGACAGAAAAAATCGAACCTATTTTTTCTCTGGTATAAATTTGAACTACCCTATTGCGCATCCTGAAATGATTTAGTTGTATCGATTTACGGCAGTATTATCTGCTTTACAACAATTCCTTAATTTTTTCCACTGTTTCTGATTGCTGCAACGTTGCGTCGTTTTACAGAGCACCTTCCCATTATTTAAAAGATAAATATTTTTTTGCTTGTGAAAACAGAGTAAAAGGTTTTATGCACTTTGAGTTTTTAATATCCATAATAATGTTACACATCCCTCATTGTTTAATAAAATTGTTATTTTTAAACAGTTTTAGTCAGTAGTACTTTCACATAATTTACCAGTTTAGTTACAAATTATTAAATTATGCAATTTGATTTACAAACATTTGTCGTTTAATCCATATTGCTAAATGAAGACTCTATATTTTACAATAATTGTATAAATATATAAGAGTAGTTAATCAAAAAAACACTAAAAAGATGTAATTAACAATTTTCTACATGCTAGTACCTATTACAAATATGCATTCGCGCGTGAGTATATAGAGCTCCGCGGGCCGCGTAACGGGTGGGCAGGCATCTTAGAATGCGACGGGAAACGGTTGAAGTAGAGATAGATGCGACTGGGGTTGTGGCATAATTTTGACAACAACTAACTATTTAATTCATAACTCCCTTATTTATGACCGAAATTCAAAACTGAAAAAAGTAATCGAATCTTGATAGTATACGCTACAACTTTTATTCTTATTAAGAGTATAATCTGCGGTCAGTGAAATGAAGAAACGAATTATTCGGCTTATTTTTGAAGATAGAAACTTCAAATTTTGTACGTATGTATTAAAATATATATTCTAGTTCGTCACGTTTTTATTTTTTTGTTTTAGTCAAAAACACGTGATCAACGAAAAAATGGACGTCGAAAAATTGGAATTTACAAAAAACGAAATCGTGACGACCTAGATAGTCCATAATTAATTACGTGGATAAAATATAACCTCTTAATTTTCAAACATAGATTCAATAAATAGTTTCCAATTTTGCCGTCAATAGATGGCACTCGCCTCGGCATTCGCATAGCTTTACACGCTCTCAGACTTTAGGGAGGAACTTGTTGTCATGGAGACCTGACGCGAATGAATGCTTGCCAGGGAAGCATTTAGGAGTTCTGGTAATATCTTAAATTTATTTATAAATTATTTTATCTTACAGGAATTACTTAATAGATGAAATTCTTGAAAATGTTAATACATAAATAAAAGGTGCCAAATAGAGAGGACCGGTTTTGTATAAACACTCCTACAAATTTTATTATGAAAATTTGAATGCGGTTTTTAGTTAGGTCAGAAATCAATTTATTCGAAATTATTACCAAGCAAAATGTACAGGGTGTCCCAGTCAACGCGCTATGCTGGGTTTTCTCGGTAGTTTCTGAGATAAGTTTATGGTTCAAAATCCAATCTGACGTAGGTTTTCCGAGGAATCTCATACTGCTAAGATATTTAGGAATCCAAAATGACGGACGAATTTCGTCATCTACGATCCTATTCGACTGAAAATCGATATCTGGGGGTTTTCGGGGATGCGGTTTACGAATTTTTGGTCAAAATTTAGGAATCCAAGATGGCGGACGAATTTCGTCATCTATGGACCTATTCGACTGAAAATCGATATCTGGGGGTTTTCGGGGATGCGGGTTATGAATTTTTGATCAAAATTTAGGACTCCAAGATGGCGGACGAATTTCGTCATCTATGGTCCTATTTGACTAAAAATCGATATCGGATGGTTTTTGGGGATGCGGGTTACGAATTTTTGGTCAAAATTTAGGAATCCAAGATGGCGGACGAATTTCGTCATCTATGGACCTATTCGACTGAAAATCGATATCTGGGGGTTTTCGGGGATGCGGGTTATGAATTTTTGATCAAAATTTAGGACTCCAAGATGGCGGACGAATTTCGTCATCTATGGTCCTATTTGACTAAAAATCGATATCGGAGGGTTTTTCGGGGATGCGGGTTACGAATTTTTGGTCAAAATTTAGGAATCTAAGATGGCGGACGAATTTCGTGATCTATAGTCCTATTCGACTGAAAATCGATATCTGGGGGTTTTCGGGGATGCGGGTTACGAATTTTTGATCAAAATTTAGGACTCCAAGATGGCGGACGAATTTCGTCATCTATGGTCCTATTTGGCTGAAAATCGATATCTGGGGGTTTTCGGGGATGCGGGTTACGAATTTTTGATCAAAATTTAGGACTCCAAGATGGCGGACGAATTTCGTCATCTATGGTCCTATTTGGCTGAAAATCGATATCTGGGGGTTTTCGGGGATGCGGGTTACGAATTTTTTATCAAAATTTAGGACTCCAAGATGGCGGACGAATTTCGTCATCTATGGTCCTATTTGGCTGAAAATCGATGTCTGGGGGTTTTCGGGGATGCGGGTTACGAATTTTCGGTCAAAATTTAGAAAACCAAGATGGCGGATGAATTTTGTCATCTGTGATCCTATTCGAATGAAAATCGATATCTGGGGATTTTCGGGATGCGGGTTACGAATTTTTGGTAAAAATTTAGGAATCCAAGACAGCGGACGAATTATAACTATATTTTGACCCCCTTTATTTATGTTATTATTGGAGACAAAAAAAAGTTTCGTATAAGAGTTGTAAGGTTGTATACATATTTTTTTAAATGCAATTAAAAAACAATTGCTTGGATATGTCACGTGATATAACAATGAAGGTTGCTTTTTAAATGAAAAACCCTGTATATTTTTACATATTCTTTTAGATCCTTTATCCCTGATTTCAAACATATAAGGATCTAGCTGTAATATTTTTTGATATATCGGACATTAAATATGCTCCAAACATGCTTATAGGTATTTTAGGGTTTCTGACGGAGCGCAGTCAGTGGCGGATTTAGGGGGGGGGGGGGCTATAGGGTAAAATCCAAGCGCGGCAATTTTTTTGAAAAACACCAAAGACATAAAAACAAAAAATTATTATTATTAATATGTTCTATCAGAACATGTTTAATTTATTTGAGAACGTGTTTTTTATAATAACTAGACTAAAGTTCCTTATTATAGTCAACAGTACAGGGTGGTTGTGCAAACGTTAAAACCTCATTTAACTTCTTTATTTTTGGAGTTACGTAAATACGTTCAAAAATAAAAGTTATGAGATATCACATGTATTTTCCAAACATCATTTCAGCAAAACAATTCAAACAAGTCGAATTTCGGAGATATGAGCTTTACCTTGGTTTTACTTCCACATCCAGTGGAAGTATAGTAACGACAAAAAAATGTTTTTAAATTTTTATTGTTCAAATAGGCTCAGAATGTCATGAAACGTCGAGATTTTAAGTTTGAGCGAAAAAAAAATTTCTGTCTGTCGGTCTGTAACTTTTTTGTGCGCACGTTTACTCTGTAACCGTTTAAGATATTGACTTGAAATTTGGTACACAAATGTACTTTAACGAGGTCTGGAACTAGATTATATTTTCATTTTGTTCCGTCAGAGGGTTGGGGGGTAAATTGGGGTAAATTTGGGGTAACCAGCTAAATCAAGCAGCTAATAGTCCAGAAAATTGGTATTTAGTATATACAAGAGAAGCTAAGGTCTCAAAAAATGTTTGGCATTAGCCACCCCCACCCCATTACTAAATTTTTTCGTTGTGAATGAGTTGGATCGAAAATCTGGATGCGGAAGTAATGATTCCTTGGGCAGCGGTTTTTTTAAATAGAACACCCCCATATATTTTTACACTATTTGAAAGGCCATAGAAAAATCTTTTCAATGATATATGACCCAGTCTGTTCACTTTTTAAATTTTTTTTCCGATTTGAATCTAATTTTACTTATGGAACAAATTAGGATCTACTTATTACCAGAAAAAAATTCACGTCCTACAAATGCAAAGCCACCTGCGGTACCAAAATATGCGGATAAAATCAAAAAATCATATTAGGCATATTTTTATTGGAAAATTTTGTTAATGAAAGAATTGTTCAGAAACCTTAAGTCCAAAATTTAATCAAAAAAAATATATAAATTTTTATTAAAATAATGTCCAAGTCCGAAAATATCATTTGAATGGGTTTTTTCGTTTAGAAAACTGTACTATGACAATTTTGTTTGAAATTAAACCCAAGCTGCAGGTAGTTGTAAAACAGTTTTTTTTTAAATACCTAATTATTTTCAAAATTTTTTAAATTTCAAGTTTTTCATTTTTTAATTTTGATTAAATTTTGGCCATTTTGGACAATTCTTAACAAGTTTTATTAACAAAATTTTCCGATAAAAAAATGCCTAATATGATTTTCCGATTTTCTCCACATATTTTGGTACCGCAGGTGGCTTTGGTACCGTAGGAGGCGAATGTTTTTCTGATCATAAGTAGATACTAGTTTGTTCTATACTTAAGTAAAATGCGATTCAAATCGGAAAAAAAATAAAGTTATTGGGGTGTTACCATTTCAAGTGAAACACACTGTATCAATTATTGAAATTCTCCATTTTATTTAAAATAAAGTGAAATTAGACAGAACTAACATATTGTTTATTTTAATTTACATACTTTTGTTTTCCATGGCTAATTTGATAAATTGTAAATTTATAGTAAATTAGACAAAATTTGTTTAAGATAAGTACCATGTATTATATTATAAATACAAAGCTTTTTTTATGGCGTTTCAAATGGTACATATATGGAGTGTTCCTTTAAAAAAAAGCAAAGTAAAGTTCATATCTCCGAAATGCGACTTTCAATAGGCATGTCCACAAAATTTTAATTTCAATTGGGAATGATAGAATTATCGATATTGTACACTAATTTAACAATAAAAAAAACCGCTGCCCAACTTCCACATCCAGATTTTCTATCCAAGTCACTCACAACGAAAAAATGTTGTATGTGGAAATAATTGTTTAATAATATAATATTTGAAATTATCTACCTCAAAAACCCATAAAACGATACCCCACATCGGTGAGGGGTGAGGGTGGTGATAGAGGGTGGTAATGGGGGTGGATAAGGTAAAAAAATATTTTGAGGTTTCTAGTTCTTGTACACACACTAAATTAAATTTTTTTTCATCCCCTTTAATAATGGGGTGGGGGCTAATGCCAAAATTTTTTTTGAGACCTTAGCTTCTCTTGTATATAGTAAATACCAATTTTATGAACTCTTACCTGCTTGATTTACCTATTTACCCCAAATTTACCCCAATTTACCCCCAACTCTTCGACGGAACAAGATGAAAATATAATCTAGTTCTAGATCTCGTTAAAGTACATAAGTGTACTAAATTTCAAGTGAGTATCTCAAACGGTTCCAGAGTAAACGTGCGCACAAAAAAAAAGTTAGACCGACAGACAGACAGAATTTTTTTTGCTCAAACTTAAAATCTCGACGTTTCATGACATTCTAAGCCTATTTGAACAATAAAAATTTTTAAAAAATTTTTTTGTCGTTACTATACTTCCACTGGATGTTGAAGTAATATATGTATCCTTATTTTGCCAGTTATTCGTAATAGGCATCGCCCCAACATAACGAGGATTTTTGGTAATTTTTCAATAAAAATTCTTGGCCTATGGTAAAAAAATATTTTGAGGTTTTTGGTTCTTGTACATACACTAAATCACACTTTTTTTTCGTCCCCTTAAAAAGTGGGGTAGGGGTGCTTCTCTTATATATACTAAATACCAATTTTACGGACTCTTACCTGCTTGATTTACCTGTTTACCTCCCCATTTACCCCAATTTACAACCCAACCCTTCGATGGAATAAGATGAAAATATAATCTAGTTCCAGATCCCGTTAAAGTACATAAGTGCACCAAATTTCAAGTCAATATCTTAAACGGTTCCAGAGTAATCGTGCGCACAAAAAAGTTAGACAGACAGGCAGAATTTTTTTTTTGCTCAAACTTAAAATGTCGACCTTTCATGACAGTCTAAGCCTATTTGAACAATAAAAACATTCAAAAATTTTTTGTTACTATACTACCACTGGATGTGGAAGTAATCAATATTCTATTTTCAAGAAAAAGAACGCCATTGCCATGTAAACCGGAAGTGATATTTAAAATTTACATGCCTTTTTTTACTTTCCTTTAATGCTTTAATAGTCAATTAAGAACATAAATAATCCGATCAATTCTTCTTTGATGTTCAATTATATGTTTCTTAGCGGCATAGATTCCCCGAAAAAAAAAAATACTTATCTCAAAAACTACCGAGAAAATCGGACATAACACGTTAACTAGGACACCCTGTACACTGTAAATATACATTATGTACCCACAGATAGTTTTTTCTTTTAATTAAAAACCACTGCCTAAGGAATCACTACAACCGCATTCAGTTTTCCTACTCAAATTATTTTAAATAAAAATTCTTGTGCACCCAACGCGAAATTCGACTCTGTACGACAGAAATATATTTGAACTATTTCTCTTATATATTACACAATATGTTATTCTCCGCCTTTTTACTTGGTCGGCATATTTCATTGGTCAAAGGTGCACGCCCACCCGTATATACCTTTTTCATATATATCAATGAAAATATGTTTTGTCTTACTGCAGATTGTCCTCTTAAATTTTTGAAAATTTAGTTGATCTGTCCACAATCACGAGTGGAACGAATTTGCCAAAATAACAAAATAAATATTCGCATAATAAGAGAGCCACGCAAGGTTTTAGGAAATATTTTACGCTTTAAACAATACAGTTCCTTTGCATATATATAGCCATAACTTTGTTATTATGGATAATTCATCAAAAATTAAAAAACTGCTAGAAAGATAAAGCAAAAATCTAATTTTCCGTTTTTTTCGGTTTTTCTCCTCTGGGGATTGTTTGGACACCCACCGATATCGCCAGACGAATTTAGGGGGTATATATACATATCAAGTACTATATAATAGCGCAATCAGTACATTTTTACCTTTCAATGTTCCACGGGACACGTTTCTAAACGACTTTTTCGAATTCTGAACCTTTACTATAAGGACGGCCTCAGGCTATACCCGGAAGGATAAAAACTTCAGACATAAACTTTAAACGTATATGTGGTATACTTAAAATTATATAGCATTTTCTGTATTTTATTTACTTCTCTCTCAGATTTTGATACTTTTAAAATTAAATATACGTAAATAAACAGTCAGGTATTTATAATTTTTGAGCTTGCTTCAATTCCCCTTCCTCTCTTCGATGAAAAAGGGTTAATAAGAAAAACCAAGAATTTGTCTCTGTATGATATTTTCAATGCTGTACGAAAGAGGCCATTATTGATGGCGGCAATTTGATTCATCGAGTAGTATGGTCAAAGGAAAAAAATAAAAATAAATAAAAAATAAAGCGTACAGTTCTCGTGACTTGCAATCCTCGGAAGTTTTAAAAAGCTGTAAGGAGACAGTTTTGTTTGTCCACGCGTTCAGATGCGATACCATTTCAGCTTCCTTTGGTAGCGGAAAAGTGCAAACGGTGGAATGTGTCAATAAAGAAAAGATCTCGAAGAGGTTGTCCGTATATTCAACAACCGCGGCTCAACGAAACAAGAAATTACAAGTGCAGGAGAGCAATTCGCGCTTGAATTATACAAGATCCCAAAAAAAGAGACATCTTTGAATCATCAAAGGTTCATTATTTTCAATAAGTTGGTCGGTCAATCTAGTACTGGCGGGATTCTTCCAAGACTGCCACCAACATGAGGCATTACGTCAACATTCTTCCAGAGTATTTCTCCAAATTCAATTTTGGCGAGGAGAAAACTTGGAACCAACGGATTGGGGTTGGAAGAAAGTAGGCAACATCTTAGCACCCATTTATACCACCGAGTTACCAGCACCAATTTCCACTCTGCAACTAATGTCCTGCAGCTGCAAAAAGGATTGCGGAAAACGATGCAGCAGTGTTAAGGTTGGATTGCGCTGCTCAACAATGTGCTCTAATTGCCAAGGTCAAGGATAAATATCCTCTTCTTCAAATTCGGAATTTAAACAAATTCCGAATTTGAAGAAGAGTTCGTCGATGAAGAACCCCTTAATGAATAAAATTGGACAGAATTTTAGTGGAATAGGTCTACAGGGGAAACCACTTAAAAAAACGCACCAAGAAGCTCTACCTCGAGGGTGGTGTGGAAACGAGCTCAAATTAAAAAATACAGCTTTGTGGAAAAAAGGGAAAATTAATAAAAATCATTTGCGTCAAAAACCGCTGTACATGCATCTTAGAGTGAATTTCGCTCCATACATTTATTTTTGAGCACTTTTCTCGTTAAAGTAACAGGTTTTAAGATGTGTTCGCTGTGAAACTTCGAATAGGATCGATTTTTACCTGTGCGCTCCAAACTCCTTCGGAGGCTGTTAGCGCGAGATAGATGAGGATAAGCTACAAGGTTAATAGGACATTTTTATGCAGAACTTAACGACAAGTTTTTTATTTCCTGTACTTTTTTCTTCTTCCGACGAACGGTTTACAAGATAAAAGCGAAAAACCAGCTTTAAGTCCCCGTTAGTGGTGGTTTTTTGCAAAAAAAGGGACGTTCCACTCCTAAATGAGGGGAGGGGGGACTTTTCGGGTATCTATTTCTAACCCTATCTAGAGTACGCATCTCAAATATTATTGCTTTATAAATTATTTCTTCTAAAATGTCTAATTTGCGTGGACTAAATGTAATGACTACTTTTTGTAGTACACACTTTTCTTTTAAAACCAGTAATTTTCGAGATAAAGCCAAAAAAATTATTAATTAACACGGAAATTAAAATTCGCTAAAAGGTGATCACTAGATACAATAGGTAGCTTTAACTTTAAGTGAGCATAGCATACGCGATAGGATATCAAATAGTAACAGGGTGTCCCAAAATCACCGGAAGAGCTCATAATGACAGATTCTTTACAACGTTCTCAGACAAACACCTTAATAAAATTATGTCGAGTCTCTAACCTTTTTCGAGCTAGACTCTATTGAAGTTTCGCAAAAAGTTTCCTACGAAAACGTTCCGGATGATTTATTAAATTTGTGGGTAGGCGCTCTAATCAAAATGAATTAAGGCAAAATAATATTTTGGACATAACTAAGAGTTTTAATTAGTGAGTTAAATGTTCAAAATGGCCCCATTCCATTTGCAAACAAAGACGTACTCGTCTGCTTACATCCTGCACAGCTCTTTGCACCATTTCCAGTATAACCGTCATAGTCCGGTGATATTAGGAAAATGTCTCGGAAAGTTTGGGACAAGCCAAAAATTAGTCTATCCCCTACAGAATTTCCTCAGAAATCCGAAAAAAATAGTATTGACCACTCAAAATGCCGGCTTTAATTGTCATTCAACTTCTTGCAAACATAATGAATTTTGCAACTTACTTGTTTGCTTATATCTTCGCTTCTAAAAGTCATAGACAAACGTTCGACCCGTCAATTTCTTCGCCATGGGTTCCCCTATAAGGTAGGTATAAGCAAAGAACTAATTTTTGATTGTTAATAACATTTTATGGCAAAGAACTGAAATAATTGGATTTTTCGATCCTCGAACTTTGAAGTATTGTAGAAACAAATACAAAATCTGCATGTTAACGATATTATGAGAAATAGTACATATTTTTACCCTTAATGAAATGCACTTTGTTCCGTTGCAAAATATTAATTATTTTTTTTGCAATTAATTTATAAAAAAAAAAAATTCAAACTGTTATACTAAAAGATCATATTAATATTTTACAGTTCTGTTTCAGTAGAAACATTGTATTTGACATACATTTATATAATCAAAAAGAATATTGCAAAAAAATTTTAATTTGCGACTTTTTTACGCAAAAAACCAATTTTGCAACTTAAACAAATGTAGATATCTCAGTGGATTTTGCATAAAATTTATTGCAACTAACGGCATTTTAATTGTCATAAAAAAACACGAATTTAAGAAAAACAAAATTTTTGCTCCGATGCTTTGGAGCCGAGATATGAAGATTTCACGTTTTTTGTGATTACGGCGAAATTTGAATATATTTCTACTTGAAAATTTAACTGAATATACCTCAGAGTGTGTGTTATCACTTACATAAAGTGCCATGTCTATATATCTAGGTGGGCCATGGAAAAAAAATCGAGAAAATTGCATCCTTGGCGCTCGCGCTCACACTAGAAGCCAGATCCCCCTCCCCTTTACTGCTAGTGGCGTACTTGGACAGTTTTACCGCGGCGGCAGCTTCATTTCTCTTTTTCTCGGCTTCAGGAGTGGCTAGATGGACGTTTTTTTTTAATTTAACTTATTTTTTTTTCTCAGCTTTCCGATTATTCGATTATTTTTCAATCATTCAATTACGTTGCTTCATAAAATAAATATGTAAAGATTACATACAATTTATTTGATAAGACATTGATGAGTGACTAGTTTTTATTCTTATTGTGGATAAAAAAGGTATACATTTTGTATTTAAAAATTAATTTATTGAATGTACAAACTAAAGCTTATTTTTCTGTCCTCGTTTATTTCAGGGTGATTTTCTGTGTCGGACTCGCTGTCCGTTTCGTCTCACATTTCTGCATACAGACAATCATTGTCATCATCGTCAATATTTATATCAACATTTCCAATAACTTCCTCATTTTCTTGCATTTAATTTAATTTAAACTGACAGACATCAATATTGATTTAATTTGTTTTAAACAGCGAAATAAATATCTAATTCATAACATAACAATAATGCGTGATTGCTTAAATTATAGAATGATTGTAAAATTGTAAAAAAACGCTGCCCAAGGAATCACTACTTCCACATCCAGATTTTCTATCCAAGTCTCTCACAACGAAAAAAAAAACCAATAAAACGATATGTCACATCGGTAGTGGGGGTAGGAACGGTGGTAGTGGGGGTGGATGAATTAAAAAACAAAGTTGAGGCCATTGCTTCTTGTATACACACTAAATCATAATTTTATTTTTGTCACCCCCTTTAATAATGGGGTGGGGGTGGTAACGGGGGTGGCTAATACCAAAACATTTTTTGGGACCCTAGCTTCTCTTATTTATAGTAAATGCCAATTTTATGGACTCTTACTTGCTTAATTTACCCATTTACACCCTTTCCCCCCCAAGCCTTCAACGGAATAAGATCAAAATATAATCTTCCCGTTCTCGTTAAAATACGTACATGTAGCAAATTTCAAGTCAATATATTAAACGGTTCCAGAGTAATCGTGCGCACAAAAAAGTTACAGACGGACCGACCGACAGAGCGACAGACTTTTTTGCTCAAACTTACAATCTCGACATTTCATAACATTCTAAGCCTATTTAAAAAATAAAAAATTTTACAATTTTGTTTTTGCGTTACTATACTTCCACTGGATTTGGAAATAATTATAAGATGTTTGATTATAAACTACTGAAATGATTTTATCTATGATATAAAATAATAAAGCCGATGTATTACAAATTCTTTTTGCGGAGCAACGGAATTGAATAATTGAAAAATAATCGAATAATGGGAAAGCTGAGAAAAAAATAAGTTGAATTAAAAAAAAAACGTCCATCTAGCCACTCTCGAAGCCGAGAAAAAGAGAAATAAAGCTGCCGCCGGGGTAAAACTGTCCAAGTACGCAATTAGCAGTGAAGGGGGAGGGAAATCTGGCGTCTAGCGTGAACGCGAGCGTCAAGGATGCAATTTTCTCGATTTTTTTTTCATGGCCCATCTAGATATATAGACATGGCACTTTTTGTAAGTGATAACACACACTCTGAGGGATATTCAGTTAAATTTTCAAGTAAGAATATTTTCAAATTTCGCCGTAATCACAAAAAACGTGAAATCTTCATATCTCAAAGCATCGGAGCAAAAATTTTTTTTTTCTTAAATTCGTGTTTTTTTATGACAATTAAAATGCCGTTAGTTGCAATAAATTTTATTCAAAATCTACTGAGATATTTACATTTGTTTAAGTTGCAAAATTGATTTTTTGCGTAAAAAAGTCGCAAATTAAAATTTTTTTGAAATATTCTTTTTGATTATGTAAATGTAAGTCAAATACAATGTTTCTACCGAAACAGAACTGTAAAATATTAATATGATCTTTTAGTATAACAGTTTGAATTTTTTTTTTTTGTAAATTAATTGCAAAAAAAATAATTAATATTTTACAACGGGACAAAGTGCATTTCATTAAGGGTAAAAATATGTACTACCTCTCATAATATCGTTAACATTCAGATTTTATATTTGTTTCTACAGTGCTTCAAAGTTCGAGGATCGAGAAATTCAATTTTTTTAGTTTCTTGTCATAAAATGTTATTAACAATCAAAAATTCGTTCTTTGCATATACTTTCCTTATAGGGGAACCCGTAACGAAGAAATTGACGGACCGAACGTTTTTCTACGACCTTTAGAAGCGAAGATATAAGCAAACAAGTAAGTTGCAAAATTCATTTTGTTTACAAAAAGTTGAATAACAATTAAAGCCGCCATTTTGAGTGGTCAACACTATTTTTTTCGGATTCCTGAGGAAATTCTGTAGGGGATAGGCTAATTTTTGGCTTGTCCCAAAACTTTCCGAGAAATCGTTATTTTTGATTCTAAAATCACCGTACTAATGTTTCGGTTATTTTGTCCTCTAGGTCGTCTAGGGTATGAATAACCTCCCTACTGTAAACATATTGTTTTAAATGACCCCAAAGAAAATAGTTCAATGGGTTTAAGTCAGGATCGGACAGACAAGTTTATAGGGCCACTGCGTCTTATCCATTTATTTGCATAGGTTCTGTTTAATATTCGTCGTACGTGCAACGCATAATGTAGTGGAGCCCCATCGCGTTGAAACCACATGTTACAACGTTGTAATAATGGCACTTCTTCCAACAATTCCGGTAGGTCTTCGGTTAAAAATGTCCCGTAGGTTTATCCGTTCAAGCGAGCAGGAAGTTCAAAGGGTTCAATCTGTAGAAACAATTTTAACATTACCTACTTTTTTTTATCATTTACTTACCAAAGAATTCCCAAAAATAACCATCCATAAATTTACACTGAACCTATTCTGAAAACTTCTGCGTCTGAAAGCAAATGGATTCTCATTGATCCAAATATGGCAGTTGTGTGTATTAAAAATTTCTTCACGAGAGAAATTGGATTCATCGGTGAAAAGCACGTTAAGCAAAAAATTTGGATTCATTTGTTCCTGTTCTAAAATCCAAGTTCAGAAATCAATGCGGGCCTGGTAATCTTGCGGCATAAGATTTTATACACGCGTGTAACGATAGGCATGATATCTGATGTCCTTCAAAATTTTTTGTGTTGAGCTTCTTAAAATATTCAACATTCGCGCTACGAATCGTACAGAATCCATTAGTTTTACTTCAATTTTACACCAATTTCGATCGAGGGCGGCCAAATTCCAATTAAAAGGTGCGTGAAGTATTTGTGGGTAAACTTGGACAAACGACTGAAGTTTAACATACACATAAACGAAACTGTACGCAAGGTCTACTCCATGTCCAGAAGTCTGTATCCATTCCTGGCTAGGGGTAGCGGAGGTAGGGGACTAAACAGGACGAATAAGAAATTACTGTATACAATGGTGATCAGGCCGGCTATCACATACGCGGCGCCGGTGTGGTGCAGCATCCCGGCCACGACAATGCGGAAACTTAGTGTCTTAGAACACAAATTTATGCGCCTCATTTCGAACTCTGGTAGGTACACCTCCCTCAGAGATCTATACGCACGTTGTCACGACATAATCCCACTAGCGGACTTCGTCCAGGAAATATCACAAAAATTCTACCAATTCAAACTGGGCGATAGTCCACTAACCCGCGATATAACACGAATCAGACAGCATAATGCCATACTTTTCAACCTGAAACACCCATTACCATACCAGGCGTTGCCTACCTTTCGGCAACCTCCCTAGCCACACTTTTCTATATCATAATTCTTCCTTTTCACCAGATTTTACCCCAAAATTTTTTGTGTTGAGCTTCTTAAAATATTCAACATTCGCGCTACGTTTCGTACAGAATCCATTGGTTCTATTTCAGTTGCATGAATCACAGCATCTTCATTTTCCGGGGTTCGTGCCGTTCGTGGATGACCAGCTACATTTTTATACGAAGGAACCAAAGTAGGTACCTTTGTTTCTTTCACGATTTATCAGTCTTAAAAGAACATCTCCATTTGGATGTCTTCTTTCTGGAAACCGAAGCGCATATTCTCGCGCAGCAGCTTAAGAATTACGTTCACATTCACCATAAATTATTATCATTTCGCAATATTCTTCTGAAGTGTAATTCATTTTGTTATAAAGAAACTTACTATTAGCAAATATACGCAACTGGCAGATATTACTAATAAATTCAGTACAGTTGTCATAATTCATTTTGTTTACAGTGCCTACATATACAGAAACTTCAATAAAGTCTAACTCGAAAGCGGTTGGAGACTCGACATAATTATATTAATGTTTTTGTCTCAGAATATTGCAAAGAATCTGTCATTACGAGCTCCTCCGGTGATTTTGGAACATCCTGTATAATTACTTTTTTTGTAAAACCATTCGCTTTCAAATTATCTGATATTTTCTATAGACACATTTTCACCAATGCAATCGCTACTTAGGAATGCAATAATACAAAATGATCTATAATAGGTATGCCTTATCTATATAAATTCTCATTAAGCAAGCTATGACGATAACCGCATCTCTCCCGACATTTTTATCTGTTTATGGTTAGTAAATATTAACTATTAGATAATACAAATAATGCAAGTTAATAAAACCGTGTTAAAATTTGGTAAAAACCAGTTTTAAAACAATAGATTACAGTTCAAAAACCAATAAATTCACTTGCAATCAGTTTATAAACGAAATTATCAGATAAAGGAAGTATTTTAATCCGGTTCAATATCTTCGAAATTGAATATATTTTTGCTCTCGTAACTGAATAAAATAAATGAGTTTTAATATTCTCCTAATGATGTCGACTTAGCTGGTGAAAGCCGTGTCGGAATTAAACTGTAAGACGGTACCTCACGTAGAAAGAAATGATATCAACATTCAAAAGTAATATTGATTATTATTATAATTCTCCAAGAAACACTCTCCCCAAAGGCGACTCTCCAGCATCGTACTTTCCCGAATCCATTCATTTGTTCGCAACATCAACCCGATAGACCTATCGATATACCTGGAAAATTTTCCTCTAGTCAACTCCTTGCAACGTTATGGGCTTGGGCACCTTCAAGTTGATAATACAAGTAAGTCTCTTCTGACATCTTGCACGAGATTACCTTTCTCTCCCTCGACGATCCAAAGTGTAAATAATGAATTTTACACCGCTTGGAAGGGTTGAAGCAACCCCCCGAGGTCGCTACCACCTTCTCTTCCGTGAAAAATGAAGGGATATGCACAGGAATAACGATCATGTGCCGAAAAACCTATAAATCCTGGATAGCATGCTTTCTGATGAGTGAGGGGTGATTTCTGCCCGTTTGAGGGATGAGGAGGGGTTGGAGCTAAAAATGAATATTTTCCTGTAATCAGCGACGCCGAAAACGGGGGATAAGCGTTTGAACCGAATCATTAAAAAAAAAAGATTTTCCACCCCTGGGGTGGGAAATCAACCCTCTAGGCCAACTTTCTGGATTCCACTTACTCTATAACCCCCTTCCATGTTATTTCAAGTATAACCCGTCGATAAATCACTCCCCAGATCCGTTTATATATGAAAACATAAAGGGATCCCCATAAAAGAGGCGGTTTCTTGCCGTTTCAGGGGGTTGCGGCGGTCAAAAACTTCTCCCACCACTTCCATCGTATTCAGCAACCTCGAAAACGGGAGAGAAAAGGCAATCTCGTCTTTGCAGGAAATATTTACAAAAAACTCGTCAAATAATGGTTCATTACATAGACTAAAAGGGTTGAATTTCATTTTGCAACAAAGAATATGCTTCCCCATTCAATCTCGGAATGAAAAAAGGACCAATAATCTAGTCATTCCATAGACCACACAAAGTGTTACCTTTTGACACATATTACTTTTTGGTACTTAAACCAGTGGGGATTTTCGTCAGCCCAAAAACGGCAATTCTAAGACGATAATGTCCCATTGGTGGCAAATATTGCCTCATCAGTAAATATATATGACGTTATTTAAAAAATTTATATTGTTTAAAAATTCCCCTTGGATCTAAAAACAGAAATCCAATCTTCTGTCTGTATCATCATATTCTAGGGTATGTAAAAATGTTGGTTTAAATAAGTACTCTTTTTCTGTTTTCTTTGTTTTCAATTTTCCGATTTTGTAAATTATAATTTTTTGGTCTAACTTACATACATTGCCTGTATTATTAAAACTGTTATTAATGGTTGCTACCAAACCATATTTATTACACAAAAATTTACACTTCACTTATTATCTGACATTAACCAGCATTCACATGGATTCTTGACTGGTTAACATATTTAAGTTCAACAATAAAATGACATTTGCAATAACTTTTGTTTTCATGGCTTACTTAGGTCACTATTGAAGATTATTTGTTAGAAAAATTGTAGGAATGTACGAATTAGAATTTTTGCATTTTTAAATAAATAATTATTTTGTTGTAAAATCAAAACTAGTACAATACATTATTCTGAACAAAAAATGAAGAATACATTTTTTTCATTTGAGAATCCGTTTTACAGATATAAATTATTTTTAGTTGAAATAATTGTTTTTTTGACGGCCCATATCTCAAACACCTTTGAACCCACTACGATGTAACCTTGTGCAAAGGGATTTCAAAAGGTGCTGATTAAGAATATCTTACTAGTTTTTTTCTAAAAAAAATCGCTAATACTTTCCTTTTTAAAAATCGACCCCCCTTTTCCATCCTAGAATAGAACGCCTCTAACTAAAACAAATGTAGCTACGTCTAAAGACTCACTTTAAAGGTATACATGTTATATAATATTACAAGCTATCTTATTGCGACTTAGCCATAATAAACCTTCACAGGTATATCGTATTTCACGATAACAGCTTCTCTTATTAATTGCTTATCTTCAAGGTATCATATTACACCTTTGTTTCTCATAACTTGTGCAGACTGCAGAACTGCAATTCCTTTGTTATATATTTTGCTTACTCAGGTTCTGTATGTTATAAATATGACTAAACACGCTTTGTTGAATCAGTTATTAAACTCAGTTAGAATGCAACACTTCTAATTTATTACTATATTCCTTCTCCAAGAGCCAACGTTGGCTCCACTTAAGTAAATAAAAGTTTTTAAAAAGTTATTCATGTGAACCGTGATCTAACATTGGCGCAGTCGGTAGGATCCGTAAACATCATCAGAACAAGAAGCCTAACTGGTAGTGAAGCGTAAGAGAACAAGGAGAACATCTGCAGAAGGTGCCTAACTAGTACGTGTACATCTACGAGAACAAGGAGACCTTCCTCACTGGTGGTGGCGGATCCCAATCCCTTGACGGACGAAGAACCTACCCATGGAAACAAAACTAACGTAAGTCATTTAAGAATCATCTCGTACCATTTTTACCATTTTATTATTTTTCGCAACTTATTTTATTAAAAGTGTATTATACTGCTAATACACTCGGCACACAAAGCCAGTTCTATTGTCAAAGTGAAATCCATTCCTTTACAAACGCAACGAAACAAGTTCATTTAATTTTAAGTTTATTTATTTTCGTATTATACTGCTAATACGAAACATTGTGTATTATACAGCTAATATACAATCCATTTACGCACGCAACGTAACAAGCTAATTTTAATTTAATTTAAGATCGTATCATACTGCTGATACGCAACCAATTTCTGTCCAAATAATATTTAAATACAAAAAGCAAAATGCCAGATAGAGCTCAACCAGAGCCAGTTCAACCAGTGCCACCGGCACCAACCGAACAACAACTACAACAGCAACAACTACAACAACAACAACAACAACCTCAACCAGAGCAAATTGAGCCTTACAAGCTCTCTGAGATATTTTCTCTAATACCTGAATTCGATGGCAATGCCATAAATTTACAAACATTCTTAAATTCCTGTCATTGCGCCCAAAGCATGGCAATTGGAGATCAAAAAATTCTTTTGACCGTCCACATAAAAAATAAATTAAAAGGCAAAGCTGCCGAATTAATAAATTCGCGTAACCCTGGCACATGGCCAGAAATAAAAGCACTTTTAGAAACTCATTTTGGAGATTCTCGAGATTTAACGGCCCTAATTCAGGACCTGCAGCGCATTCACCAATTGCCAGGTGAATCCGCTCTAACATTTATTTCGCGTTTACAAACGCACAATGCTAAAATGCACGCCGCAGTGCAAAAGCAAAATTTAACCACAACGCAAAGAGCTGCACAATCAGATCTCATCGAAACGATGACCTTAAACAATTTATTAACAGGCTTAGAACCGAATTTAGGCCGCATCATACGTGCTAGCAATCCTCCTAGCATACTGAAAGCCGTAAGCAGAATTCGTAGAGAGCTACAACTCTCCTATTTCGAACAACAGAAATTTCCGAAAAATAGTCCGGTCAAAAATCCCACTTTACAACAAAAACGACCCATTTCAAATTTCCAACAAAAATTCTGTTCATTTTGCAAACGCAATGGACATGTCATAAGCGAATGCCGCACAAGGCAACAATCGCAAACAATGCCGTCAACTTCGCAAAATTTCCAACGACCAAATTACCCAGGAAATTCAAGTTTCCAAAACTTTTCACAAAACAATCAATTTATCCAGAGGACATTCCCTCAAAACGGCCAACCAAATCAACCACAGCAAAACAGGCCCTCAGCCATAAGGCCGAACCCTAACTTCACACAACACGACCATCCGCTATTCAGCCTAACCCGAATTTCAACCGTTTCAATCAACAAAAGGCTCATCACCTAAATTATGAACCTTACGAAAACCAATGTGATTATAACCAATACGACGACTACTCTTTCGACAATTATCAAAATTGCCAAAGTCAAAATGAATCGTATGAAAATTATAATTTTGAAACCAATCAAAATATCCAGGAGAATTATACCGCTAATTCTCAGAAAGAGCAATACGAGGATTATACTGCTAACCCTCAGGATTTTTACCAAGGTTTGGACCAACCAACAGATCCTCCCAACGAGGAATTCGAACCAATTACGAAGCTAGAAACTCAAATTCAAACTATGAACCTCAGCGACAATATCGACCCCATGCTGAACTTCCCAGAACAAAAGTTCATATAAATACGCTTTCTCGTACCTTGTTAACCGTAAACTCAAAAAATCTTTATTATACGAAAGACGCAACAGGGAAATTTAAAATCTTAATAGACACAGGTGCAGGTATATCAATTTTTAAACCCAAGACAGCTGAAAATTATAGACGTAGATCCCCTGAAAATGTAACTATACAGGGTATTACTGATCAAAAATTTTATATCAACGAATCCGTTCTCATCCCCTTTTCAGATGAGTCACACAAGGTTTATATCTATAATCTAGATATAGATTTTGATGGATTATTAGGCGCAGACTTTCTAGAACATTATGAATGTCGAATAGATTTTAAAAATAAACAGCTAGTCACAAATTTTAAAACTTTACCGTTATTTAAAGTTACGGAAGATATAGCTACAGAAAATTTACCTCTACAACCAACTACAAATTTTACTATAAGAAATCAAAATTTGGACATCACAAAAAATCAAAATTTAAACATCTTAAAAAATCAAAATGTAGACAACGAAAAAAATGTAATCCCTATCGAATCACGTATGAACAAGATTTTCAAATTAAAATGTAACTTGCAAAACACCGAAGCTATACTGTTAACCCAGGAAAATGAAAAGGTACGCCTACCAAATGCTCTTGAAAAAATCGATAACAACGGAAAATTTCTAACATCAATATTTAACGCTAACGCGATACCGAAAACTGTAAACTTTTCTAACCTTAATCTGGAACCAGTAGAAAAATTCAAGGCAATTTTTAATGCAAACTATCAAGAGCCGGATTCCCAACATAAGAACAGAAATTTCGAAATTAAAAATCAAAATTTAGGCAACGAAAATAATTTAATTCCTTATGAACCACATACCGAAAAAATAACTAAACTAAAACGTAATTTGGCTAACACTAATGCCAAACCAGAAATACAGGAAAAAGCAAAAATCCCAGATTTAACCTCCACTGTTGTTAACCTACAAAGAATTAACATTTCTGATACAAAATCTTACTCTATAGACAAACCCAAGCTGACAATTTCAATTTTTAACATTTCAAAAAACGATTTGAAATCACAACTGAAAATAAAAACACCTAACATAGTTTCAAAACCTTCATTTCAAATCGGCAACGAAATATCTCGCAAACCGAAAATTCGGAAAATGAATAAAATTCTAAGAAACATTCGAACTATTTCTTGCAATCAGAATAAAAATAAAGTTCATATACCACACATACACATGAACATAAGAGAACAAAATTTATTTTTAGCATCTATGAAAGCAATAGCAAAAATTGTAGAATTTTCAAACCTAAAATTCGAGCCTATTCAAAAATTCAAATCTATATTTAAGCTTTATTAGCGATACCAGGATTTGTCTCAATCGGATTTCGACACTATGAAAAAATATGCTAGCAAATAATAAATTAAGTTTTACAAACATAAACAATTTTTCAAAATTATTTAACAAACATTTTTTTTCCACCCAAATAAAATCTTTCCAGTAAAATAGTTACTCAAAACAGATTATCTTACATTAAAGTCATTTACTATCGTTTTTCAAAAACTTTCCTATACCTATTAAAATAAAGTATTTTAAAATTATATGATTTATATCATCTCAAATGATTTCTAACATCACCCTGTAAATTAATACTTTTATTTTTTCGATTCACTTCTACGAAAAAATCTTTCCTCTAATTGAATTGTAACAATAATGGAAATAGGAAATAAAATACCCTAACTCTTAATCTTATCGATTAAACAAAAGGTGACTTAAAGAAAATGTATAAATTAAATTCGAAGAAATTCTAACAAGCACATTTATACTTCCCACAGAAGCACGTCTTGTATGTTTATCAATTAAACATTTTATCAAGAATTGCAGGACATCTAATACTCTAGTTTTGTATTATATTCGCTATGTTTCATTACACGCGTTTTACATGTAAACAACATTCAAGATAAGATTAAAAAACGCATCAGAAACTTTCCACGATTAAACTGTAACCTAAAGCTAGAATGCATGATTTAAATTAGTAAATCCTTCACAAAAATAAAAAAATAACAAATATACAGTACGTTGTTTAGAAGAAGAAAAAATTAACAATTTTCAGAATGTTCAAATTCCATCATAAATCATACACGAATTTAACACCTTTTAAGAAAAAATGTATTAATTAATAAACTAGTCAAACAAGCAACTTTTGTATCGAGAATACAAAGATATTATGACTTTCTTTCATCAAAATAATTTATAAGACCTCCGTCACAAAATTTTAAGGACATATGTTAACCTGAATTTTACAACGAAAAAATCAATATTATATCGAACAAAACAGTCAGACATAGGAGATATTTCATCATCCCTCTATCTCTTGATATTGAATCTGTAATTGAACATCTATTTTTGGTATTATTTAAAAATCAATATATTTTAGATCTTTCTAAGAATACTTTGTGGAAAATAATCTAGACCTCCCTATACTTGAAATTTTATCATTCATTTTTGCAGAAAAAAGACTTAAAGGTAATAATTTGTCAAAACATTGTTCAAACTCCTGACGAAGACCAAATCCCAATAATCCTAGAACAATATCATAGTGAAAAAAATTATCTACACTGCGGAATAAACGAAACGATTCGGAGAATTAAAGAAAAATACACTTGGCAAGGTCTAACTAAAGATGTCGAAAATTTTATAAAAATTGCGAAACTTGTCAAAAGACTAAAGTATGCCAGAAAAATCTAATAACCCTCTAGTAATCACGGAAACTCCAAGAACACCTTTCGAAAGAATTAACATCGATTTATTTGAATTCCCCACTCGAAATTACGCTTTAACCATTCGCGAAGAATTAATTAAATTCACGCAAGCCTATGCAGTCCCGGATAAATCCGCAAAATCCGTCGTAAACACTTTGTTGTTATCTTTTAACATTATGGTACCCCATTAAGAATCCATTGCGATTACGGTGGCGAATTTGACAACCATTTGATCAAAGACCTCTATACCCCCTACGACATAAAACTGACGTATTCAAGCATAGGACATTCCCAATCCAACGGATCCCTAGGAAGATTTCATGCTACTTTAGCTGAAATGATAAGAATTCATAAAACTGAAAATCCGAACGAACATCCTTTCACAATTTCACCATATGCAAAAATAAGCTATAAAAATTCGGTAAATAAAACACACGGTTTCACCCCATATGAACTTATCTTTGGTCATACATCTAATAGACCACCTGAAACTTTTCACAACCAAAAAAGAGCTAATTACA
The DNA here is from genome assembly GCA_936432065.2 of Rutpela maculata. Classification (NCBI taxonomy): domain Eukaryota; kingdom Metazoa; phylum Arthropoda; class Insecta; order Coleoptera; family Cerambycidae; genus Rutpela; species Rutpela maculata. The sequence goes on from OW386289.2 coordinate 7,866,960, forward strand.
AAATATGTCAGAGATTTAAACAATAGAACATCTCACTATTTTGAAATTGCCCGCAATAGAACACAAGCTCAAAAAGAGAAAAGCGAAAGTTCGCTTTGACAGAAATGTTCCCCAAAAACGACCTGAGTACAAACTAGGTGACTTATTTTATGTAAAAGAATCACAAATTAAGAACAAACTACAAAACAAATTTAACGGTCCCTTTAAAACAAAAGAAATTTTTCAAAATTCTGCTACCTTAATTAAACCTCGAAACAAAACAGGAAACTAAAGTTAATTTGCCGCTGACCAGAAATCAATTCTGTTTAGAAGCGAAGTCAAAACAGAGTTTAACCTTTTAACCGAGATATCTAGTTCTGTAAAAATTAAATTTGACGAAGTCTTCTCAGACACAAAGAGATATAAACGCGGAACACTCAACGGTATTGGAACAATATTCAAATCAATAACTGGAAACTTAGATGCTGAAGATGGCCAGTACTATACTAATTGTATAAATAAACTAAATAACGACGAACATCAATTGGAAAACTTAATCAAAAATCAAATTTCAGTTACAACTTCTGTTATTAAAAACTTCAACTCGACTATACAAAAATTACAAATTGACGAGGAAACGTTTAACAAAGATCTCGAAGAAATCGAACACACAATTCAAACCATGACTCAAGCTATCGAGGCTGCTCACATAAAACTAAAATTTATATACATTTCCGAACAACTAATGGCAAGCTATTTGTATATCGAAGATAATTTGAACGACATTTTGAATTCAATAACATTTGCCAGATTAGGAATAATTCACACTTCAATCATAACCCCTAATCATTTGGTAACAGCATTACAAGAAATTTCGCAGAGCTTACGAAGGAACAATTTGCCTCTCCCCATTAAATTATCGGCAGTTGCTAAGTATTTGGATATTATTGAATTACAAGCGTTTCAAATGGATTCTAACTTAGTATTTGTTTTAACAATACCACTTGTTGAACCCCAAAATTATAACACCTATCGCCTATATCCTATCCCGATACTTGATAACAGAACTGGTCTGCATCACATTTTATCTATTTCACAAAAGTATATCGCGAGAGACGATGATTCTTTAATGTACATACCTACACAAAATTTGAAAGAATGCAAACCACTCTATTTTGGAACCAAACTATGTTCGAACCTGTTTGCATATCCTATCGACCAAAATGCCATTTGTGAAGCTAGAATATTAAAACCATTGCCGAAACTCCCAGAAAATTGTCAAACTTCCTTCATCATTAGTCAAGGATACAACGTCCAAGACAACACATGGCTAGTAATTAATTCCGAACCACTTCACATTACCATCAACTGCCCGAAGAGAGAATCCATAACAGAGCTAATTAACAAAAATTCCATCATAAAACTACAACCAGGATGTTACGCCTATGCAGGCATTACTCGAATACAAGCCAGTGCTAAAGACTTTTCCGAAATTAAGGACAATTCACATCCAATCCAAATTCCTTTTGAATGCTGCAATCACATGCCCGACAAAATCGAAATCCCAAAATTAAAACCGCTTAAATTAAACAGTCTCGACGTAGAAGATTTAGATATTGCTAAAAACAAACTGGAGCAATATTCCAAAGACCTAGACGACCTCATAAACGAACCTTTTGTGACCAAACATGTATCTTGGTTCACATACTTCATAATCACTCTCATCATCCTATTAGTTCTACTTTACATAACTTGTAAATGCAGAAGAAGAAGATGTGGAGCATTGCGAATCCAACCCTCAACGGATAACCCTCCTTCACCTCCTTCAGAGCGAAGCAGAGTATTTACCAAATTTCCTGGACTGATCCCTCCAAGAAAGCGACCCGGTATTAGACCTCAAGAAGAAGAGGACATCGAGTTAACATAGACTTTCATGTGGAGTTTTACCCTTGTCTATTAATTTAGACTATTGTATTTTATCCTTATTACGTTATGTAATGTTTTATTATCGCTTACCAATTTTAACTTTTACATTATTTTATTATTTTGCTTTGTATTCATTCAACATTGTTTCAATTTATTTTTGCATTATATTCATTTAACGTTTTAACAATTTTCAAAAGTTGCTGCATAACATCAACTTTTTTTATTAAGGGGGAAGTTGTTATATAATATTACAAGCTATCTTATTGCGACTTAGCCATAATAAACCTTCACAGGTATATCGTATTTCACGATAACAGCTTCTCTTATTAATTGCTTATCTTCAAGATATCATATTACACCTTTGTTTCTCATAACTTGTGCAGACTGCAGAACTGCAATTCCTTTGTTATATATTTTGCTTACTCAGGTTCTGTATGTTATAAATATGACTAAACACGCTTTGTTGAATCAGTTATTAAACTCAGTTAGAATGCAACACTTCTAATTTATTACTATATTCCTTCTCCAAGAGCCAACGTTGGCTCCACTTAAGTAAATAAAAGTTTTTAAAAAGTTATTCATGTGAACCGTGATCTAACATACATTCACCACCAAAATTTCAAAAAATTCGGATATCAGATGAGCGAGATATGAAAAGTGGGGCACACTGTATACAAAACGATATTTAAGAGGCTCAAAAACTACCTTTCAACCCTTTCAGCGTTGAGAAAAATGTCCGTCAATAACACTTTAGCCTAATATAGACCACATTTAAGCCGTTGCACCGAATTTCAAGTCAATATCTCAAACGGTTCCAGAGTAATCGTGCGCACAATGAAAGTTACGGACAGACATACCGACAAACTGACAGAGAGACAGAATTTTTTTTCGCTCAAACTTAAAATCTCGACGTTTCATGACATTCTAAGACTATTTGATACAAATTTTCAATTTTTTTTTGTCGTTCTAGCCTCCCACTGGATGTGGAAGTAAAATTAAATTTCTGAACTACCTATTGCAAACGTTTTGAAAATAATCAAAATTCGCAAATCTTGATGAAATTCGGTATCTAGGGGTATATTTTTTGTTCTGAACAACTTTTCTCAATAAATCTTTGCTGCATCTCTAACGCTAAGTAAAATACCGTCGCCCAGTAAATTGAACTTTATTATCTTATATCGATATTGAGATTGATATAAAAAAACCGCTGCACAAGGAATCACTACTTCCACATCCAGATTTTCTATCCAAGTCACTCACAACGAAAAAAATTTGTATGTGGAAATAATTGTTTATGGAACTTTAATAATATAATATTTGAAATCCCTACCCCAAAAACCCATAAAACGATACCCCACATCGGTAATGGGGTGGGGGTGGTGATAGGGGGTGGTAGTGGGGGTGGATGAAGTAAAAAAATATTTTTAGGTTTCTGGTTCTTGTACACACACTAAATCACAAATTTTTTTTCATCCCCTTTAATAATGGGGTGGGGGTGGTAATGGGGGTGGCTTATGCCAAAATTTTTTTTGAGACCTTAGCTTCTCTTGTATATACTAAATATCAATTTTATGGACTCTTACCTGCTTGATTTACCTGTTTACTCCAAATTTACCCCCATTTATCCCCCAACCCTTCGACGGAACAAGATGAAAATATAATCTAGTTCTAGATCTCGTTAAAGTACATATGTGTACCAAATTTCAAGTCAATATCTCAAATGGTTCCACAGTAAACGTGCGCACAAAAAAAAGTTACAGACCGACAGACCGACAGACAGAAATTTTTTTTTCGCTCAAACTTAAAATCTCGACGTTTCATGACATTTTAAGCCTATTTGAACAATAAAAATTTTTTAAAATTTTTCTGTCGTTACTATACTTCCACCGGATGTGGAAGTAATAAACAAATAACGAATTCAATATCGATATGAGGTCATAAAGCTCAACTAACTAAAATTTTATTTCAAGCGACCTTTTTTGAAAGCAATGTTTTTTCAAAAATTATTTTTTTAATAACTATTCTGGATGTCGCACAGTGGCACGAATTGTGATTTTTTCGTTCAAAATTATCTAGAGCACTTGTTTCGCAACCGATTGGGATAATTTTTTTTTAAATACTCGTTATTTAATTTCCAAAAAACGTAAGAGGGCCGATTTTTGAATTATGCTAACCAAAATTATTGAGCTTAGTCAAAATGGCCATTTTTTTATTCAAATCTTAATAAAACTACAAATAAAATTTTTTGTTCCTCGAGGGTTTTTGAGGTCGCTAATTACGAATCTGATATCCAAATTGTCATAAACCAACCTGCAAGATGGCAGAATCAATAGCGGCTGTAAAATGCTAAAAAATAATGAAAAATGAAGTATTTTTTTAAAGTTTATGCCGAGTAGTTTTGAATATTTATGATAAGTACTTTTAAGTTAAAATTGACTAAATTTTAAATTCCTGGAAGAAATTCAAAATGGCAGATCCAATATGGCGGCAATGAGATAAACAAAAATAAATAAAAAGCATTAAACTAAATTACTATTAAAAAATTGAAAAAGGTACAATTTTTTTGAAATTTTAAGATATATCCAATAAGGCTGCCATACAACATAACCTTAAGTAGGTCATATTAATATTTCTGTTTTTATCTGATAATAATATAATAAATACGTAACACCAAGAACTCTAAAACAATAATATTAAACCTAACATAACCTCAGGCAAGAGTTTTACACCATGAACTTTAAACCTAACTTTGTGTAAAAATTGTTCGTCATTTTTATACTCTTCGCAAAAACGAAGAGTATATTGTATTTGATCAGCACATTTCTAAAATCGTAAATATTGCTCGTAGAGAAAAAATTTTCATATCATTGTGTTAGCGAACGAATTCTGAACAACTTTCAAAATGTCCGTCTGTCCGTCCGTCCGTCCGTCCGTCCGTCCGTCCGTCCGTCACGTTTCTTGTAAGCACGATAACTCAAGAAAGAAAAATCCGATTGTATTGAAATTTGGACAGTAAGTTAGTGTTAGCTAGAGGAAGAACCCTATTGTTTTTGAACAAAATCGATCGGTAAATAAAAATGTTATTAATGATTTAAATTTGAAAAAAAAAAATTTTTGATTTTTATGTTTTTGTAATTGAATAGAAATTTGGTGGATTGATATTTCATTTTAATATCTAAATATTTATATATTTTACAAATATACATTTCACAATGTAATATACAACCGTGAAAATATGATTTTAGCTCGTGTCTTATAATGTAAAAATTTACATTTTTTTACGTGTAAGGTGGTGGTGTAGTTCTTACGCTTTTAATTGAAATTGACTCGGAATCCAAGGGTCCCGGGTTCGAAACCAAATGGGGTTTGGTATGTTTTTTTTTGTTTTTACTTTATTTTACACTGACTCTTTTACCAACTAAGTTCGTACTATAATATTAAAAATGTCTAAAACTAACATTATTTACAAAAAACTGCGAAGAGTATCCTATAGAATGTGTAACAATTATATAAAAAGTTCAGTGAACAGGCGAAGAGTACGTTTTTAGCTTGTTTAAATCTCAAATTTCTCTATTTAATTTGTGTTGTTTAAATAATACTAATACTCCAATTGAGTTGATAATTTTTTTTAATTGTTGATTATCCTAAATACATTTAAATAATGTAACTAACAGATAAAAAAAATAAATATTAATACGACTAACTTAAGGTTGTGTTGAAAATTAATGGAGGACTGAATGACATAGTTATGATTGACAATTAATGTATGCCAGCCATATTGGATATATTTGAAAATTTCAAAAAATTTCTTCCTTTTTAAATTTTTTAATGATTCTTAGGAATGGCCTATTTAGTTTAATGCATTTAATTTATTTTTAAGTTAGTTTTACCATCTTATTGCCGCCATATTGGATCCGCCATCTTGAATTTCTTCCTGGAACTTAAAATTTAGTCTATTTTAACTTAAAAGTACTTATCAGAAATATTCAAAATTTCTCGGCATAAACTTTAACAAAAATATTTCATTTTTCATCATTTTTTAGCCGCCATTGATTCCGCCATCTTGCAGGTTGGTTTATGACAATTTGGATATCAGATTCGTAATTAGCAACCTCAAAGACTCCCGAGTAACAAGATTTATGTAAACTGGATAAGAAAAAAGTTTTTATTTATAAGCTTTATTAAGATTTAAATAAAAAATGGCCATTTTGGCTAAGCTCAATAATTTTGGTTAGCGTAATTAAAAAATCGGCTCTTTTACGTTTTTTGGAAATTAAATAACGAGTATTTTTTAAAAAATGATCCCAATCGATTGCGAAACAAGTGCTCTAGAAAATATTAAATGAAAAAATCACGATTCGTGCCACTGTGCGTCGGGCTTCTAGAAAAGGTGTGCTTCACAGTGTTGTTGATATTATCATATTAATTATTCTCACAAGTACGTATTTAAAAGATAACTAGAATTGTAAGTATAAAAAAAATGTTTTGATTTTTGGAATTAACATCACTTGTCATTTAATACATTTATCCACGGAGTCTATCTCAGATAATACAAAATCAAATCAGGTATTAAGCTGTTTACTAAACATTTCTGAAGTGGCTAATTATCAGGTGCAAAATCTGTAGTAGTTTTTATTCCTTGTAATTATCATTAGTGGATATCGCAGAAACTATGATTTGATTTTATAGGTATCCGGTGCATTTACTGTACTCTAAGATGCAAAAATAAAAATAGCCCCAAAAGGATCAAGTAGTCTCAAAAAATTTTTAAAACTACGCAGTCGTACATAAAATCGTCTCCGAGATCCAAAAATGTAAAATATACAGGGTGTTCCATTTAAAATTTCAAAGTTGGGGTAATTTCCGGGGTAACCGGAAGTAATGGAAAAGTGTCAAATAATGAAAAGTTTGCCGTTTTTGGTATATATTACCCCCGCCAAATTTAAGACATAAGTCTTTCAAGATGTAAATCTTGAAAAGACTATGGCTTGTCTAATGGTACCGTTGACACCCGGTATATATTTGTGTAGGATTGATAGATTTTTTGATATTTAAGTTTATAAATGGCATCCGACTGTTTATAGGAAGAAGTATTTAGTTTAAATGTTGAATATCTTAGAAACTGTGACACTTTCATAAAAACTTGTAAGGAACAAAATTAAAGATAATTAATCAATCTTAAAATTGATGTTTGTTCCTAAGCCATAAAAAATAAAGGAAGTATGGCCGATAAAATGTGCGTTTTCACATTTTTTTTTACAAAATGCGCCATTTTGTAATTGTAATCACCCAGATTAATTTACTTTTTGTTAAATGCTGTTTTTCGTTAATATAAAGCATCACTTAGATGCTCAATTTTTTTGCCCGTTTAAAACGCTTGTTTAAGAAAAAAATTCCATCCGCCGTATTCCATTTTGATATTTTTTATTTTAACTTCAGATTTGTATTCAGCGATCCCAAAAATATAACTATCCTACGATTCAAAAATAAATCAGTAATTATTTCAAATATTGAATGTTTAAATTTAGGGGTGGTTTTCACCTCTTAAGGGTAAGATCAAGTGTCCGGATCATAGAAACTGAAGAAGGTTACCTTTTTCTACAATAATAACCCATACAGAAATTTTTTTATTACATATGTAGAGTAGCATTAGCTAAACTTCGCCAGGAAGTTAATCTAAAATAAGGCATTAAAATAAAAATAAAAAAAATATAAGATTATTCCGAAATTTTAAATATTTTTTACCTGTAGGTAATGTACTATCTATCATGTTACCTACATTGTTTAATAGTACAGTACCTAGAGGTAAAAAATATGCCAAACTTCGGAATAATGTCATATTGAACGGATTTCATTCATTTTTGGCAGTAAATGCTTCACAGAAAAGTTTCTATATTGTGTGGGGGCTTGCTAATTTATAGGGGGTGGCACTTAAAAAATATATATATTTATTGGAGCTGAAGTATAATCAAATTTTAAGAAGAAAAGGTTCTATGCAATTTTTCACATAAATTGATAGTTTTTAAATTATAACGACTTCAAAATTGCGATTTCAGCTTAAAAAAAAGGTATTTCCAGACGGTTTTCGTCAAGTATCTCAAGAAGTATTACTTTATCGAAAAAATGTTACAGACCAATTATCGAAAGTACAAACTGTGAAATAATTATATTTTTTGTTTATTGATGTAAGATTAATAATTTCGGAGATATTTTAGTTTACATTTGGCATCAAAGTTCATAAGATAATTATTTAGAGTGAGAGTTAAATATCTCAGAAACTGTGACACCTACATCAAAGATGCTAATAGGTAGAATAATAGGTTATTAAGCTTTCAACTATTTTTTTATTTGTTTCTGTAGCATAAAAAACAAAGAAGTTATGACCGAAGCAATGTGCGTCTACACATTTTTTTAATAACAAACACTGTTACTCATAATATATAGCATGACGTAGATGATCAAGTTTTTTGGTTTGTATACAGCACTTGCTTTAGAAAAAAATACAGTTTAAACTATAAAGGTATTTTCTATAAAACGTAATTTTTTTTCCTTTTCCAAATATCTCAATAAATATTAGTTTTATTAAAAAATGGGTAGAGACCAAAAATAAAGCTCATAAACTGATAATGAAGTTGGCTTGTTTATTTATTTACATAGATTCAATAGTTTTGGAGATATGAAAGTTTACAAATGGCGTCCGAACGTTTATAAGAAGAAACATGCAGTTTAATGTTAAATATTTCAGAAATTGTGACACCTACGTCACACATGCTAAGAAGTGAAATTAAAGACAATTAATTGCGCTTTCAAAATCATTTTTTACTCGTTCTTGTAGCATAAGAAATAAAGAAGTTATGACGGAAAAATATGCGTATTTATATTTTTTTATATAAAAACGTCGCCATTTTGTTACTTTAATTAGCAAGTAATTTAAAAAAATTATCTCAAATACAGTTTTTCGTTAAGATGTAGCATTACCTAGATGCTCATTTAAAGCACTTGCTTTAGAAAAAAATGCATTTTAAACTTTAAAGGTAATTTCGAAACATTTGGATACCAAATATAAACTTAAATATCTCCGAAATTATTAATCCTACATCAATAAACAAAAAAAAAGAATTAATTTCCAGTTTGTACTTTCTGTAATTGGTATGTAACATTTTTTTGATAAAGTAATACTTTTCGAGATACTTGACGAAAGCCGTTTGGAAATACCTCTTTTTAAAGCTAAAATCGCAATTCTGAAGTCGTTATAACTTAAAAACTATCAATTTATGTGAAAAATTGCATATAACCTTTTCTTCTTAAAATTTGATTCTACTTCAGCTCCAATAAATATATATATTTTTAAGTGCCACCCCCTGAGAGGGGGTGGAATCCACTAAATTAGCAAGCCCCCGCACAATATAGAAACTTTTCTGCGAAGCATTTACTATAATACCGCCAAAAATGAACGAAATCCGTTCAATATGACATTATTCCGAAGTTAAAACCTCTAGTTACTGTACTATAACAAATCGCGAGCTCTTCGTAGCCCTTCATATAAGACACAAATAAATATAGCTTATAACTAAGTTAGTTTTACTGTTTTAGTTTTTATGGAACTAACAGTACAGTTGAAAATATCAAATTTATCACAAGTTTTGTTGAAATTTTGACACACTGAAAAGAGAGGACAAAATTTAAATATGTTGGTGAGTGATACAGACTTCGCATGAGTCGAGTGTTTAAGCCTGGGACATAAAACTGTAAATTATTTAAAGATTCTTGGCAATTTACCTTGTTATGTATTAGGTTATACCGTGCGTGTAATTTCCCATTAGGCATGTACATTCACGTAGCGCGATAGATATGACAACACAGCTGCCGTAAATTCCTTCGTCGAGCGGAGCACTGAGCTCTGTTATTTCATTTCAGCCAGCTGGCACGCGCGATGTTGTAATTTTACTCCCTATGCCTAGCGTTCCGCTACACGCACGGTATAAGAATCTTTGAAGGTAACAATCCCGCCCCTTTCCAATGTGGCCATAGAACATTTACCTAAAATCAGTGGCGGTTTTACCACTGGGCACACTGGGCACACTGGGCGGGTGCCCAGGGCGGCAAAATTTCAAGAACGGCAAAAATTTTTTCTTTTGAATATTTTTTTAGTCGTTTTTATGAATTCGCTGATACGACAGTTCCATTGAAGCCAAAACAACGCATCGAGCGGCCAGAAGCGGCTTAATTTCATACCTAATTTGTGGTGGTAGTCCTTAGAAGACACATACTTTTTTATTCATTGTTTCATTTAAGCAAGTACACCGTAAACCGTTAACGAAATACAAAATAAATTATATCGTGTTTGATAATTGATAAATAATAGTACAACTCGCTCATTTTTTTATATCATCTAAGTGAACTAAAGAAAATTGTAATAAATAAGCCACTGAACAAAATAAGTAAAATAACTCTCTGTAGTACTTAGTACAGTAGTTAGAATTTAGAACAGATATTATTTATTATGTCCTGCTCGCCTGCTCCTGTGTTCAATGTTTTTATCAAAGGCAGCCTTTCGGCTTTGTTTTTTGATGAGAGCGACAATGCACGTAGAAGTTGCGGCAAACATTTTTTGAGTAGTTTATATATGTTATATTTTTTAAGAGTAGGGGCGGCATCTTAAAATAGTGCCGGGGGCGGCAAGCACGTTAAAACCGCCCCTGCCTAAAATATCTGGTTGTAGTAAACCAACTGATAGGAATACTACATCACTTTTAACCATAATAATTTGAAAATCGTCTTTGCACTTTTTCTAGGTTATTAATATGAGTTATACATACATGGTGGACCATTAATAATAGGCCATATTTCGAGGGTAGATTCTTTGGACCAAAATATGAAGATGTAACCAAAAATGCTTTAGTAAAGTCTTGCTGTGGAAAAAGATATAGGGTGTCAAAATTGTATTTCTTTTCTTTTTTTGCATTATCTCAACTACCTCTTGGCCGATCTTCTCCCAATTTGGTAAGGAAACATTTTTTAAGCTAAGAAACAATAATTTATGTATTACATCATTACATACGTAAAAAAAGCTACACTTGATAGAACTTGATAATTCCAACCGTTTTCGAGAAAACTGTCGCATAGATCTCAAGAATTCTTTGAAAACAAACTCAATTTTAAAAGGACAAATTTTATTTATTGAAAAATGTGCTTTAGTGACGTCTTAGTTCTGTCATTTACGTACAATTTCATTAGTTTGACATTTTGACAAAACTAAGACGTCACCAAGGCACACTTTTCAATAAATACAATTTGTCCTTTTCAAACTGAGTTTGTTTTCAAAGAATTCTTAAAATCTTTGCGGCAGTTTTCTCGAAAACGGTTGGAATTTTCAAGTTCTATCAAGTGTACCTTCTTTTACGTAGAAATGACTCCTGCATGAGTTTTTCTAGTTAAAAGTGCCACAACGTTTCGTAAAAAAAAAGAAAAAATATTCATCATCAGGTACAGTTCATGAGGCGTCCTCTATGGTCTAGCGTGATGTATTACATAAATTATTGTTTCTTAGCTTAAAAATGTTTCCTTACCAAATTTGGAGAAGATCGGTCAAGATGTGGTTGAGATAAGGCAAAAAAAATTACAATTTTAAGTATCTTTTTCCACAGCAACAATTTACTAAAGCATGTTTGGTTATATCCTCATATTTTGGTCCAAAGAATCTACCCTTGAACTACGGACTATTATCAATGGTCCACCCTATATAATAAAGGTTCGAGACGAAGGACGCGTATTCAAGTTTAGCAAAATAAAGTATCTTTAAAGAATCAGTATTAGGAAACTCCGATCTGAATAGAAATCCCAAAGTCTTAAAGGTTTCTAAATGTATGTTAAGTATTGATGTGAGGTACAAAAGAAAATTCAGAATCAAAAATTACTCCAAGATCCTTGAGAGTCTTGAGTCTTAGAAGAACCACGTTATCTATTCCATAATTAAATTTACCAGGTGCTAGTTTGGTTGTGTAGGAAATAGCGTTGCATTTGAGCACATTTAAAATTAACTTATGTTAGATATGTTGGAGAGGCTATTCTGTAATAGATTTCAATTCTTAATGAAGCTATAGTCATAAAGAGCTTAAGGTCATCAGCGTAGAGTAAGCAGTCAACTTGAATAACTTCCGCAATAACATTTATATATAGGTTAAAATGCAAAGGCCCAAGAATTGATCCTTGCGGAATACCAGACGTTGCCAAGTATTCGACAAACTAAACCCACTATAAACTACATATTATTTTCTACCTAGAAGATAAAATTGAAAAAATACCAACAGAGAATGGAAATCGGAATAAGACATCTTTTGAAGCATTATATTGTGATCGAAGGTGTCGAAACACAGAAAAATCTGTGTATTACATCCATTTGTTCACGTTGATCTATTAACTCAGAGATGGTTATCACAGACATACGTTCCTCCCTTCTTATATATAAATTACAAAACTTATCCGCTATTTTGACACCACCATTTTGAATTATTAAATATGGACCGGATAATTGTAATCTGCAACCTCGATAACCCACAGATACCGATTTTCAGTCGAATCCGACGATAACTGATAAAACTTATCCGCCATGTTGACGCCGCCATTTTGAATTTTTAAGTTTTGATCACATATTGGTTTTCTACTTATCAAGCCCTGTCTTTTGATTCCCATATCAAGGGAGTTGTAAAGAAAATGATAATCTGTCATCTTGGCGGCTGGCGGCCATTCTGGACATATAATATTGAGTATACTATATTGTATTGTTATCAGAGCTACACACAATTGCCAAATTTCATGATGATATAACAATTAGAAGTGGGTGAAATTCAGCTCCTTAGATATTTTATTTACATACATACATAAATAGATAGTTACAGATCGACCTAATAAAAGCGTGTTAATTAGGCTAATGTATCGGAATAAAACTCATGTTTTAAATATTAGATAACGTTTTTTTCCAAGGCGAAATCGCACGTCCAGTATAGTGTCCTGTGTCTTGATATTGGTGATAACTACTTCAATAGTACTTACAAATATCATAAAATCTGTCCGAATATTTGGATTAGCTGATTAAATCATTATTTGTTATCGTCAAATACTTATATAATTAAATCAAGACATCAATTCAATATAATGACAATTTATTAGTTATAGACCAGGCTAGATAAAGATTGGACAACAACATAATTCGTTACAGCAAACTGATAGTGGAATATTGTAGAACATATCATAACTAATGAAGGAAAAATAATCCGAACCACCTGCGATTATCTGGGGAGAAATAGGGTGGGCTTTTGGGGGGGGGGGCGGTTTTTTGCGATTTCTGGCTTAACTACGCATCCTAGCGAGAAAAGTTAAATATAAAAGTTGTAAGTAATAAAGAGATCTACAACTTTTGTGGAGAGCATTTTTATCCTAACCTCAAAATTTTTCGAGATACACGCAAAAAAACCCATTTTTCGGTTTCTCATTTTTTTTCTTCCACAAAAATAATTCGATTTAGCTCAAACTTGGTGAAAGTATACCTTTTGGTGTCCCACATAAGCACTATTTTTGGAGCAAAATATTTAGCGGTTGTTGTTTAATTCAATTTAAAAAAAAAGTGAAATTTTCCACTGCGATTCTTCATAAAAGTACTTGTCCGATAGAGTTCGGACAGGGCTCATTTTTTTTGTTTTTACTTCTACTTTCAAAAAATAAAAATATATATATATATATATATATATATATATATATATATATATATATATATATATATATATATATAGTGCAATGGAAAAAATTGCCGGAAAATCGAAAATTCCGAAAAAATGCCTTCTTTCGTTGTGTGTTTTTTAATTATTGTCAAATATTTGTTAATATTTATTAAAATTAATATAATTTTGTAATGTCAATGTATGCTACAAACAATAAGTAAAATAATTAATAGTTAATTACATTCCTCAACCACGTTTGAATTATTAAACAAACAAAAAACTATGATCTTGATTTCTATGCCTTCTATTGTAACGATATTGGTACGGCGTATAAATGACCACATTTTTATTTATTTGATAATCTAAATATATTTACTTTTAATTTTGATTGTTAATAACTTTTAAATTGTAAAAATTGGTAAAAATTGCTTTGTTAATTTTAATTATTAAACCTAATATAAATAATTTTTTGCAAAAATAATAAATGTACTTTTTAATACATGATTTTAATACATTTACATTTTATAGTAAACATACAATTAATAATAATAATAATAATGATAATAATAATAAAATAACAGCATATTCCTAAACTAAGGCGAAGTCTAGCTTAATAATTACTCAACTTAATCTTTTACATTATAATAATTTAAGTGTGTAGAGTTTATGTCAATTAATAAATGTGTATATTATTTAAAAAAACGTCAAATAACATTTATATATTTAAATTTTAATTGTTTGGGAGACAATTTTAGAACGGCAACATCTTTCCATTATTACTTCCACATCCAGTGGAAGTATAGTAACGACAAAATTTTTTTTAAAAATCTTTATTGTTTAAATAGGCTTAGAATGTCATGAAACGTCGAGATTTCAAGTTTGAGCGAAAAAAAATTTTCTGTCTGTCGGTCTGTAACTTTTTTTTGTGCGCACGTTTACTCTGGAACCGTTTGAGATATTGACTTGAAATTTGGTACACGTATGTACTTTAATGAGATCTAGAATTAAATTATATTTTCATCTTGTTCCGTCGAAGGGTTGGGGGGTAAATTGGGGTAAATTTGGAGTAAATAGGTAAATCAAGCAGGTAAGAGTTCATAAAATTGGTATTTAGTATAGATAAGAGAAGCTAGGGTCTCAAAAAAAATTTGGAATTAGCCACCCCCATTACCACCCCCATTATTAAAGGGGAGGAAAAAAAAATGTCATTTAGTGTGTGTACAAGAACCAGAAACCTCAATAGTAGTTTGTGCAACAAGAGTGGATATGATATCCATATCGCACGATAAAGAAGTTTGAGCACGACGCCGTAGGCGGAGTGCTTCATATCTTTTGAGTGCGATATGGTTAATCCACTCGAGTTGTACAGTATATTTTTTCTACGACCAGCTTAAAAAAACTACAAAATTTATTAAACATTAATATATTACACAAATACACACTGACAGTACACACTGACAGTTACTTTGACAGCTTACGCACTAATTTGATTTTAAAACGAATAGTTGTCTATGTACTTAATACACGAACTGTGATTGGCCGGTTTCATTTCATATCCATCCTAGAACTGATATGAAATATATTCGTTCAGTTAACTGGAATTGCCTACTTATCCATTCTACAGACTGTACAGAAAACAGCAAATTTACATAAGGGAGTAGAAAAAATGTTTTTTTACTTTATCCACCCCCCACCCCGCCCCACTACCGATGTGGGGTATCGTTTTATGGGTTTTTGGGGTAGAGGATTTCAAATATTATATTATTAAAGTTCCATAAACAATTATTTCCAGATACAAAATTTTTTCGTTGTGTGACTTGGATAGAAAATCCGGATGTGGAAGTAGTGATTCCTTGGGCAGCGGTTTTTTTATTAGCTGTCAAATATTTGCCCAATCACATCAGGTGTGCCGCAAGGATCGGTTTTAGGACCTGTTTTGTTCTTAATCTATACTGCCGATATTGTCCAACATATCAATTATTATGGTAAAGTCCAATGTTATGCTGATAATACTCAATTGTTTTATAAATTTCCTTCTGAAAACACAATAAATATTTGTGATTTAATTAATTTGGACTTAGACTCTATTCATAATTATGCTAATCAAAACAGTCTTAAGCTAAATGCCACCAAAAGTGCAGTATTGTGCTTTACTTCTAATAAAACACGGGAATACACGAAGGCAAATCTAAAGATCGCTATCAATGGGCAATACTTGCCCATTCTAAATGAAGCAAAACATTTAGGTCTTATTTTTGACTATAAGATGCGTTTCACGGAGCACGCGGCAGTTTTATTAAAAAAAGCATATTACGCATTAAAAATGTTATATTCTAATATAAGTATTTTAAATTTCGCAAAACGATAAAATCTCATTTCCCCTCTCTCCAAATTTTATAAGATAGCAATTGGTTTTATATATGCGGATGTATGTGTGTGTGGGTATATATACACATATTTGCCTTTTCTTAGTCTTTATTTTTTATGTTTAATTCTATACTATATGTTTAGTTTTGTTTTACTCAAAGTTAGATTAGACTTAGATTAGATTTAAATTATTATAATGTAAAAGGTTAAGTTGAGTAGCTATTAAGCTAGACTTCGCCTTAGTCTAGGAATATGCTGTAATTTTATTCCTAAATAAAGCCATTTTATTATTATTATTATCATTATTATGATTTATTTTATCTCAGCTAAGCTGGTATATCCTTAGAATCAGGTAAGAACTTCATCCGATCCTGTACCGTTTAAGAATTTTCTCGTTATGTGGCACATTTGGAGGATTGCTATTTTTTGTATGACAGCGTAATGGAATCTTGGTAGACCCAGTTTTTCTATGTTTTTCTTTAACTGTTTTGTCATAACTCCTTCCACTGAGATCACAATAGGGACTATTTCTAACTATTTCTACTCTGTCAAGGTTCATTATTATTATTATTATTATTATTATTATTATTATTATTATTATTATTATTATTATTTGTATATTTACTACAAAATGTAAATATATTAAAATCATGTATTAAAGAGTACATTTATTATTTTTACAAAAAATTATTTATACTCTGTTTAATAATTAAAATTAACAAAGCAATTTTTATCAATTTTTACATTTTAAAAGTTACTAACAATCAAAATTAAAAGTATATATATTTAGATTATCAAATAAAATAAAAATGCGGTCATTTATACGCCGTACCAATACCGTTACAATAGAAGGCATAGAAATCAAGATCATACTTTTTTGTTTGTTTAATAATTCAAACGTGGTTGAGGAATTTAATTAACTATTAATTATTTTACTTATTGTTTGTAGCATACATTGACATTACAAAATTATATTAATTTTAATAAATAATAACAAATTTTTGACAATAATTATAAAACATACAACGAAAAAAGGCATTTTTTCGGAATTTTCGACTTTTCGGCAATTTTTTCCATTACACTATATATATATTTTTTATTTTTTGAAAGTAGAAGTAAAAACAAAAAAAATGAGCCCTGCCGAACTCTATCGGACAAGTAGTTTTATGAGGAATCGCAGTTGAAAATTTCACTTTCTTTTTTAAATTGAATTAAACAACAACCGCTAAATATTTTGTTCCAAAAAAATAGTGCTTATGTGGGACACCAAAAGGTATACTTTTACCAAGTTTGAGCTAAATCGAATTATTTTTGTGGAAGAAAAAAATAAAAAACCGAAAAAAGTGTTTTTTGCGTGTATCTCGAAAAATTTTGAGGTTAGGATAAAAATGCTCTCCACAAAAGTTGTAGATCTCTTTATTACTTACAACTTTTATATTTAACTTTTTTCGATAGGATGCGTAGTTAAGCCAAAAATCGCAAAAAACCGTTTTCCCCCCATTTCCCCCCCAGATAATCGCAGGTAGTTCAGATTATTTTTCCTTCATTAGTTATGATATGTTCTACAATATTCCACTATCAGTTTGCTGTAACGACATATGTTTTTTTTTTTTTTAATTCTGACAGTTATCTGGCCTGGCCTATTAATGAAAATTTGCTTAATGACTGAAACTTGGATCACATTAAGCTGTTTTATCAGCTGCTAGTTATAGTTCTGCAAGCAGCAAGAGCAACAGGCGGATGTCACATTTCAGATATTACCCACATTACCGAAATTTCATTGTTTTTAAACTGAACTAAAAACTGACTTTTGCAAAAGCGTTATAGTAATAATAATAATAATAAGCTTTATTTTCATGATACTCGCTTAAACAAGTACAGAATATTGTCAATAGTAAGAAATATAAAATCACTTTATCAGCAGTAAAGGACTTAAAATATAGAAAAATAAAATAACCACACATACAACAGTGAAGTAAAATACAAGTTAAAAAAAAAATACAGCAGTAAAATATTCTGTAACAGAGTAGAAACTAAACCTTATTAATAAATTCCTTACAGCGGCTTTAAATTCATTTAATCTTTTCAGCTTTTTAATATTAGCAGGGAGCTTATTAAAAAACTTTATACCCATAACAGTGAAGCCATTAGCAACCACAGACAATCGGTGGTGCGGAATACTTATATTGAAATTACCCTAAGCCCATAACGGGAACTTCCATCTCGAGCTTGTATGAAGTTCTCTGGATTTGATTTCACAAAAACTAGTGTGTTATATATATAAAGGGAAGATACGGTTAGTATATTTAATTGCTTAGATAGTTCTCTACAAGATGCAGTGATGCAGCATCATACGAATAATTTTTTTTCTGGATTACCAAGATTTCATTAACTTCCGAGCAATTTCCCCAGAAATAATAATAATAGGCGAGTGTATATGTGCAAAATAATATGAATTTAAAATGTCTAAGTTAACTCTACTTCTCACTTGCCATAATCCGAAGCAATGTGTAGCTATTTTTTTTCAACAAAAAATCAATTTGAATGTTCCAGGTTAAATGGGCGTCTAGATGTAATCCTAGAAACTTAACCAAGTTATTTTACTGAATGCTGATATTATTAATTTTTACATTTGATATTTTTACATAAAATGAATACACGAATAACCCTAATAGCATACTACGTCCGCCGGATGTCCGTTTCATGTCCATTTAATGTACTGACGTCCACCAGCCCTCTATCATCGCATATACTTTAAAATTGTGCGGAATGGACATCCTTTGAATGTCTATTTATGTACGAGAAATATGTACATTTTATGCCCACATAGGGATAGAAGATCAACGTCCATTTCGTGTCCGTTGATTTAAATATTATACTTTTGTAATAAATAATAATATCTCCATACCGCTTTCTCTCCAACACGTTTCCGAGATATGTATACATACCAGCGAATACCACACTGAACGTCCAACACATGTGCCGCAACGGGCGTCCTCTGGATGACCAATTTATATACGGCAACTGCAAACATTTTAGTCCCTATGGGGACGTCTATTTAATATATATTCGTTGATGTAAATATTCTATTTATGTTGCAGATGACGATATTATTCCTTTACCGTTTTTTCTCCAACACGTTTCCCAGGTTTGTATAAGTACTGTCTTTTTGCGCACGACAAATGGGACAAGTCTTATAACGCATTTTTTCTAAAATCTCGTGTACATCTAACTTTAATTTTTGTGACATTGTCAGTTATTTGTCAAAATTCATTGCAAACTAATATGCCCCATATAAGCGATTTAGTTAAAGCTGGAGTTATTGTTAAAGCAGAATATGGATGGTCAATGAGACAAATTGTACTGCGTTATAATGTTAACAAAAATTCTATGTGTAACAGTTTAAAAAAGTGGAGAATAAACGATACGATTAGTAGAAATCCTGGACCAGGGCGACGGAGGATATCAACTCAATAACAAGATTTGCAATAATTGGTAAATACATTAGTAGAAAATCCTCAGTTATTCAGGCTGCTGAAGAAACGAATTTTCCTGGATCGAGTAGTACTGGTCGCCGGAGAGTAAGAGAATCGGAGCTACGCTATCATCCAGCAGAACAGAAATACTTGCTGAGCATAAAGAAGCTCCACTAGGATTTGCGCTTGAATTTTTAGTGCATGATGTAAATTTTTGGACCAATATAGTTTTTACAGACGAAAAAACTTTCCAGTCAACACACAGCCGTCGTATTCGTGTTTACCGATCTCCGAATACTCGATTCGATGAGAAATATATATCTAACAACAGAGATGGGCATTCTTTAGTCGACTAACCAATTATGACTAATGATTAATTGATAATATATTAGTTGTGGCTAATGACTGATTGGTTAGTCATTAGCCGCAACTAATATATTATTAATTAGTAGTTAGTTATTATTGATTAGTCGACTAAAGAATGCCCATCTCTGTCTAACAATGAGAAAAGTGGTAGATTTTCCGGTAATATGTGGGCTTGGATATCTGCACGTTGTCCTGGTGTTTTGTGGCATATCGAGGAACAATTTAATAGTGAAACGTGTATTAGGATTTTAGACAATATTATGCTCCCTTCTCTGTCACAATCATTTCCTAATAATGAATTCATATTTCAACAAGATAATTAGTAGATATGCTTCTAGAGGGCAGAATATTTACTAGTGAAATATTTTGTCGAACTCCTCTATATGTTTCCTTAAATATATAAGGAATAAGAAACCAGACTGCAACCAACAGCTATTCTCCGGACTAATGTCCCGCCGAGCGCTGAATTACGAGTTACAAGCCTGGCCGCGTTAAGTACAATAACTATGTATTGCCACAAAACGCTAAGTTTCGATTGTAATAGACACCAGCCGAAAGACTTATTCCCATTCAAAGGAGGGCGGTTTCCTAGGGGTGGAAACACGTCACAAATTGGTGTCAGAAAGCGGAATTTTATGACAAGAGGAGCTCTGAAGTTGTGCTGAAGTGTTCGAGAAGTATTCTCGAGGGTTAGTGCTAACACAGAGGACTAATTTACTGGACATTATTCGAGGGTTATTTTCGAACAGGAAAATAGTGTTAAGTGCATTTTTGAGACATTGTAGAACATTTTATTAGGACACTAGTGTGATAATTAAATCGTTTAAACTGACTAGTGATAGAGACACTGAAAAAGACTCATTTGTGTTAGTGCGTGAAAATTACTAGAACTTTTCTATTTGGACATTAGTGGAGATTATTAAATTCTCTGAACTGTATAGCGACAAAAGACTCTGGATAAGACTTTTTCGTGCTGTTTCGAGATTTTTCTGGAAAGTTGCATTGCCGATATTGACGTGACAGTAAATTTATTTTATTTTAATTTAATCTCATGCCCATTACAACAAGAAGCATGGCTACGGAGAAACAAATTAAGGACCTATTTGCAGAATTTACAAGGATGATGGAGCAGCGACGTCAAGAAGACAAAGAAGAGGAAAGAAGACGTCAGAAAGAAACAGAGATGAAGAAAGAAGATGTCAAGAAGAGAAAGAAGAACAAGAAACAAGACGTTAAGAAGAAAGAGATGAATTGAAGAAAATGATGGAGGACCTGAAGATAAGACAGCAAGAGGAGAAAGAAGAGCAAGAAAGACAACGTCAAGAGGAAAAAGACGAACTCAGAAAAATAATGGAAGACTTGGAAGAAAGACGCCAGGAGGAATTAAGGAAAATCTTGAGCAATCAAATAAAAATACAAGAAGTTAAAGAGGAGATAAACAAGGTCGAAAACAAAGTAGGTGTGGTCGACACAGAAGTTAGTCAAATCAAAGGAAAAATGAGTGAGGTCGAAGGAGGGGTAGAGCGCCTTAAATGTCAGTTGAGAGAAAAAGGAGGCCAGTTAGTAACATCATCGGGTCCTCGGTTAAAACCTCCCTCCTCTGACGGCGAAAGCTCATGGAAGACGTACAAAAGACAATTCGAGGCGGCGGCATCTGCAAATAACTGGGATAATGAGAAAAAGGCCATGGTATTAGTTCTAGCGCTAAGGGGCCAAGCTTCAGAGTTACTCCAAACCATCCCAGTTGAGAAACAAAGGGACTTCAAAGTCTTGGAAGCAGCATTAGACTTGAGGTATGGCGATCAACACCTTGCCCAATTATACCAGGCTCAGCTGAAATCCCGCATGCAAAAATCTGGGGAAAGTTTACAAGAATTCGAAGCTGCGATAGAGAGACTACCTGGCGTATCCGAGTGCACCTAAAGAATTCCAGGAATAATTAGCCGTGGGGGCCTTTTTAGATGGTAAAAGGGACGAAGAGGTCAGGCGAGTTCTGAGGCTGACGAGACACCAAAGTAGTAGCGAAGCTTTGGTGCGTGCACTTGAAGTAGAGCCGCCTATAGAGATACTCCAAGGTCGAGAGTGCGAGCTATGACTCTCGAAGAATCACAACCAGAAATAAACCAGAACCCCATGTTGACCGAGATGCAGAAAATGTTTACCAAATTATTCGATAAACTGGATGACCTCGGAAAGCAGGAAAAACAGCAAAACAAAGGAAAGCCGAGTGGTGGTACTAAATGTTACAACTGCGGCAAGGTGGGACATATGAAACGAGACTGTCGACGGCAGAACTCGGAGAGTCGAGTAAATGCTGTGAATCTTGAAGAGAAGCAGAAGAACAGTACCAGAGGGGTTGTTCTGGCTAGGGAATGCAGTGACCCCAGAGAAATAACGATTTCCCAGCTTCGAGGAATTTTGAATTGTCTATTGTTACAAGGCCATGGAATGGAAGAAAATGTTTGTTTACCATCGACACAGGTACTACGTCATCAATAGTACGTCCAAGATTTATATCGGGTATAAAGATTACCAAGAGGCAAAATGAAGTGATCGTCCGGACAGCTACGGGAGACAGGGCTACGGTTCATGGAGAAGTAGACCTGGGTTTGCAGATTGGACATTTAAGGTTCGACCACAGGGTCATCGTGGCTGACATCACGGATGACTTCATTTTGGGGCTAGACATCATGGAACAGTATGGATTTATTGTTGACGTAGGAAAGCGAGTCTTGAGGATTGGGAACGAACAATTTATTCTGTCAAAAGTGAACGACCAATGCGAGAAAACCAGGCTGTTGACAATGCAAGCAGTCAAAACTCCTGCATTATCCAGAAAACCAGACAAGGAAGATTGCAAGAGCTACCCTCAGGTGGGAAAATTGCCGAACATGGTTGAAGTCAACACTGTCAAGGTCGATCTTCCAGACAGTTGGACAAAGAAAACTCTGAGGCAAGAGCAATTGCGCGATGTAGAAATCGGACCCATGTTGAGAGCAAAAGAAGGGGGAACGCGTCCAGTATGGGAGGATGTTTCCAACAAAGAAGTGGGACTGAAGGCTTTATGGTCACAATGGGATTCACTTACGGTCGTAGATGGGCTTTTGAGGAGAACATGGGAAAGCCCAGTCGGGAAGCAGGTTGCCATGCGTCTAGTGATTCCCAGGTGTCGTGTACCAGAAGTAGTCCAGGAAGCGCATGATGAAACGTCCAGCAGACACTTCGACATAAACAAGACATTGAGTAGAGCACGGGAACAGTTATATTGGGTTAATAGTCGCCAGGATGTGGAGGCTTGGTGTCGCAAGTGAAAGAATTGTGCTGCCCGTGGGGAACCATTTTCCATGAGCAACTACAGAAATGGAAGTCGAGAACAGCCGAAGAATGACCGAGAGCAGATAAACAAAACTAGTAACCGATTGAAGGCTCGTTATGATCAGAATGCCAGTACAGGTGGATTAAAGGCGGGAGATCTGGTTTGTACAACCCACAGCGGAAGGAATGGAGACCCCCGAAACTTCAACCTCCTTGGGATGGACAGTATACTGCTATTACCCGAATTAATGATGTCGTTTATCAGATTCAACGAAGCAAAAAGTCCAAGATGAAGATCGTACATTTGGATAGACTGGCAAAATACACCGATGATTCCAAATTGCCTGACCGGGACGTTCAGGCTTAAGGAGGGGGCAGTGTGATGTGTTGCAACCCCTTCAATTAATTCATATGTATTTGCACCTACTCGAGAAAGTATAGAAGTAGTTTTGAAGTTTGATTGACAAGAGAGGTTAAGAGTACAAAGTGATAAACATTGTTATTTTTAGTCAGTAAAGTGCATTTAAGTAAAAATAGAATTGTGAAGTATCCAGTATGTTAATTAATAAAGTGTGTTAGTGGACATCTCTTGTTATAATTTTTGGAACCCACGGATTTTGCAAGGGCGGTTTCCTAGGGGTGGAAACACGTCACAATATGATTGGCATGCATTTTAAAAACGTTGCACCTGACTGGTCATGTACCGCCAGTCTAATAGCAATAACTACAGCATTACAATAAAAAATAAAATAAAAGTGCTAACTGTTTTATTTCGGCTACTCATTACATGTTCAAATAGAGACAGATTTACATTAGAAAAAAATAGTTCTAGTCCTATTTTTTTTTGCTCACGGCAGTACCTCAATCATAAAACTTTATATCTTAAAATAGTCAACTATTTGACACCCCCCCCCCCCCCCACCGCTCATCAAATTTGAGATGAAGAAGTCAGTGACAGTTTTAAAATCCTCCTCTACCTTGCTTTTTAATGATATAAACACACATTGCCACTTTTTAACCGACTTCCTAAAATTTTAAAAAGGAGGTGGTGCTCAATTCGCATGTGTTTCTTTTTTTATATTTGTTCAATCATTAAGCGATTTTTATGAAATATTTATCAAATTGCAAGGTATGGCTCGGCGATGATCTCATATTAATTTCAGCAAGCTACGTCTAGTACAAGGTGAGTATACAAGGGGAGCCAAAATTGGAGACAAGATTTTTATAGTCGAGAATTTGGTGAAGTCGCTAGTGATAATTTAATTAAATTAAATTTAATTTTGTGACAAAAAATTCAAATTCCGTCGGGATTGCATTAAAATTGGTAGGTAAGATTTTAGGAGTAGCTGATAATGAATCTGATGCCAAAAGTTAAGAAATCGGCGAATCCAATATGGCTGCGACAATTGCAATATTTCTGCAGATTTACGTGAAATTTGATACATTTGATTCTCTGATACCGAGCCTGATTTTAAAACTTAAAAAGTCAAAACGACTTACTGTGTAAAAGCTAAAGAAAGAGACCACTAACAAGGGTGAAGAAAAAACTGACCCCCTTCAAAAATGGTCAATAGAAATTATCAAATGAAATTTCACCGTCGTCCAGTTAATTGAACTTTATATATTACCTAATATCGATATTGAGGGCGGTATAAAAATGAACAAATAACGAATTTAAATAGTGTGGGCGGATATGTATATGTTGATCTGCTTGTTTTGCAAGGTAGAGTATCGATTCAAATAAAACTGTGTGAATGACTGAATTTAAACAAATGATTTAAGTATTTCCAATATATATCTTTTTCTTTAAGCTGCTAGGAATCCTATCATGTAATTTAGTAGCAATACTTCGTCAGTATTAGCTAGAAGAGTAGTTGTTTTGATTGGTCCTCCAATAATGAGTGTTTTCCTAACTAGTATATTAGCGTGACCAGATTAGGGCAACGATATACAGTAGGTAATTTCAAACTGAATTAAAAAAAAAAGTGTGTAAGTTGTGATTTGCATAATACCTAAATAACATTTTCTAAGCGAATATAATTTGTTTTATACATAATTAATTAGGCAAGTGTTTTTCAAGGAAATTGAAAGAAAAAAGTTTTGCTCCTAACCCAGAGAATGCAGTACGCACACAATAGTTATTGTGATAATTATTATTACGTATTGAATATAATTAACTCAAGGGTAAATGATAAAATTTTATAAAAACTGTTATCAATATATTATAGAAAAATGGCTAATTTATGTCGAATGCAGTAAAAAGTAATTTGACAGGAAGTGCGATAACACGTTATAGTTAAAAGTAATTAATATTTATTATTACATTGTATTGACTCCTCCTTGAGTGGTGGAATAACTATGGCTAAACTCTGCTTGGACATTAATAGAAATGAGGAAAAAATAAAATAAAATCTTTTTGAAACTGCCAGTAGGTATAGTTCACTCTATTTTTATACTGCACATAAAGAACTAAAAGCATAGTACAGTCAGTGAAGCTTTTAAATCCCAGCCCGAAAACGATGTAATTAACTTCCAATTCTTTTTCTTCAACATAAACTATGTACATAAGAATCTATATTGTCATTTTTCCTGCTTTTTGGTTAGTGGTGGTTCCCAGAGCTGGGCAGTACTCGAGTAAATTGTACTCGTAATTGTACTGAGCACCCAAAGTACTCAGTAACAAGTACTCGCGAGTACTTTTATTTGGATGGCACTCTGTACTCGAAATGTTCAAGTACTTTACATTATTAGGTACTCGAGTACTTTTGGTGGCCACAATTAATTTTACTTCCACATCCAGTGGAAGTATAGTAACGATAAAAAATTTTTTTTAAATTTTTATTGTTCAAATAGGCTTAGAATGTCATGAAACGTCGAGATTTTAAGTTTGAGTGAAAAAAATTTTCTGTCTGTCGGTCTGTCTGTCGGTCTGTAACTTTTTTGTGCGCACGTTTACTCTGGAACCGTTTGAGATATTGACTTGAAATTTGGTACACATATGTACTTTAACGAGATCTAGAACTAGATTATATTTTCATCTTGTTCCGTCGAAGGGTTGGGGGGTAAATTGGGGTAAATTTGGAGTAAATAGGTAAATCAAGCAGGTAAGAGTTCATAAAATTGATATTTAGTATAGACAAGAGAAGCTAAGGTCTCAAAAAAAAATTTGGCATTAGCCACCCCCATTACCACCCCCACCCCATTATTAAAGGGGATGAAAAAAAAATGTGATTTAGTGTGTGTACAAGAACCAGAAACCTCACAATATTTTTTTACTTTAGGTACTTTATTAGCGGTGATTTTTACAACTTTGCTTATAAAACACCCTGTAGAACACCAAATCAAGTCATTTTTGGTATACTTTAGTTATACAACAAGCAGGACTCAACCCCCAAATACCATTCCAAAATTCCAAAATTTTGGTTCATTACACCTCTTGTTACATCTATCCTGGGACACACTGTATATAACATTTCTGTCCGATAGTTTTTGTTGCTTTTGAATTTTGATATCGATTTTCTTTGTTTCTTGTTGTGTATTTGTGCTGAATAGGTTTGTATATTTTTTTATTTTTAAAGTTGAACAATAGAATTTTGAGGGAAAATAATTGCCTCAAATCGAATATTTCACTAGCTTTGTATAACTCGTCCGAGGGGTAACTACGATTCTTACTATAAATTATCCTTAATATCCATTTTTGTAGATTGTTTATGTTTTTTAAGTAAGAATCGCAGACACCTCCTCAGCCGATAATACCATATGCTAAGTGTGATTCTACGAAGGAATAATAGAGCGTTTTTAGATGTTTTATATCTAGGTATGGTTTTAGGTACTTAAATCGATATAATAGTCCTCGAATTTTTTGTGTAACATGTTTTACTTGCAGATCCCATCTAAAATGTTTGTCAATGATAATACCTAGATATTTTACTGAATCTGCTTCTGGAATGTTTAGCTGATTTTCAATATTTAATGGTCCAAAATTAGGTAGATTATTTATGTATGAGGTAAATGGTAAGTAACTAGGTTTTTTAAAGTTTACTGTGAGTAAGTTGTAGTCTAACCATTTTTTTAATTCTCTGAATTCTTTTTCTGCAGTTTGTTTCAGGCTTTAAAAAGTATTGCCGTATCGTCAGCAAAACTCAATATTTTAGCTGTGACAGTTCGCATCGAAAGTAGGTTGTTTATGTATACGGCGAACAGAAGCGGTCCTAGGACTGTTCCTTGTGGAACACCGTAGCTGACAATTTTTGCGTCACTGATGGTTTCATTTATTTTTACATATTGTGTTCTTTCAGACAAATAACTTTTTATCAAATTAAATGCATTTCCTCTCAAACTGTTTCTAGTTCTAGTTTCTTTAAGAGATTGGTGTGTGATACCGTATCAAATGCTTTTGCAAGATCCACAAATATACATAAACAATAAACATGGTGATTTTTCATCTAAGGCATCATAAACATAACTTGTTAGGCATGCTATGGCATCTTCAGTGGATTTACCTTTCTGAAAACCGATATAATATTAAATTTATTAAAAAATAACGTTAGTCTAATCTTCAGGATTTTTTCAAAGATTTTGGTGACACTGGAAATTACTGATATTGGTCTATAATTAATAGGTTCAGTTATATCGCCGCCTTTATGGAGAGGTTTTATTACACCTATTTTTAAGATTTTTGGGAATTGTCCTATGTCGAAACTTCGGTTTATTAAAAATACTAGTGGTTCTGCAATTTCTTCTTGAATTTATTTTAGTGTTTCTGCGCGTATATTGTCTAGTCCAGGAGATTTTTTTGTCTTTAAACTATTTATTACGTCTTTAACTTCTGTCGGATTTGTGTGATATAAATATATTGAATTTTCTACTGCGTTATAGTTTTCTTTAAAATTTTTTGGTATTTTTATTTTTTTTGCATATTTTTTTCCTAGCTCTGTATAATAGTTTACAAATGTGTTTACCATTTTCTGTTTTTATTTTATTTATTACCTTTTCAGAGTTTTTATTTTTATTGCATAGTTTATTCACTGCATTCCATAGATTTTTACTAGAGTTAATATTTTTGTCTATTTGCAGTCTATTGTGTTTTATTCTAGCAGTTCTTATCAGTTGTGTCAGTTTGTTTTTATACCTTTTATACTCTGTTAGCAAATTTGCGTCATTTGGATTTTTTAAAACATTTTATTTTTTGTGTTAATTGATTTAATTAACCCAATCTGTTTTCGGTTTTTCTTTATTTTTTAGTTTAACAGTTATTATTTTACGAGAAATATAATATTTTATTTTATATAAAGAATGACTTTTTCGATAAATCAAAACTAAGAAAGTTTACAACAGTGCGGTACCCCATCCGGGGACACACTGTATGTAAATGGATAAAGTAACGTGTCAGAATACGCACTTACCAACTTCTCCAATAAATAACTACCAGGGAAAATAAACGGAATATACAGAACCATGTAAATCATCGACGTCCAGTCCACCCACGTCGTCGAAACACCATAATACTTAACAATCACGTCAGCTATTATAGAAAATTGGATCCATTGCATCGCGTTCGATGCAGAGAATGCCACAAATAGTCCCAAAATTAGCCATCTTATCTTGTATACTCTGATCTTTTGAATGTCTGGTAGTTGTCCAACGTTAGTTTCAACTTTGGTTTCTACACTATTGCCGTTCATTTTTCAAAGACGTCAGCACAAGATCCTGCAACAAACGATTTTAAATTACTTCGTTGAATAGCACGCATTTAAACTGTTACGAAATGCGGATTTTCTCGGTTTATTTGTTGTTTCCAATGTCAACATCAATTATCAAATGGTAGTGGAATAAAAATAAATTTTTTAAGAAAATATTTGGGAAGGGGATTTTTTGCTGGAATCTGAATTTATACATACAGGATGATTCACCACAATACGCGGTAAATGCATCAGTAGGTTGTCCCCACCGAAAGGAGTTTAAAAAAATTAAAAATTTAAAAAATGTGATAAAAAAAATGACCTTATTTTTTTGTAGGAATGCGCCGCCTATGATTTTAACTAATCTGATGTAACGCGGCCCAACCGTATCACTTCTCGTCTCCCCTCATCAGACTTGGGACTGACAGCAAAGCTGGAGAGGGTAGAAGTGACTTTTTGGTTTTAATCACAGTACAAAAATAGCAAAAATGAAAATAATTTTTGTAGAATACAGCACAACAAAAAACTTAAAAGTAATGGAAAATCAAAGAAAATGTTACATTAAATGCACTGTTCTAAGCGCCGAATGGCGTATTGAACATAGATCTACGAATACAAATTAAAATTTAATTTTAATAGGGTCAATGTCCTTCCGACACATTGACCCTATGCCAGTGAACTCTACAACAACAAGTAGGACATTTACTTAAACCGTCGATAACAAAAAACACGAAACTTCGGCCGTACTTTCTACCTGTCGGCGTTCGACCGGAAGCAAAAAATGCGGCACTTTGAGCGCCAGCTTAACTTTTTATGCCAATTAAGAAAATGTAAACATCTCTGATACGTTCCTTCCCAAGTAAGTTCACTGCCCTGTTACTAACCACAGACAAATAACAGTAGCATATCTTTGCAAGTTTTAATGCAACGAATATTACTAAATTACCTCGGATCACTCTAAAATTTTGCATGGACTTTCCCACATACACTCCTGGCAAGCTTATCGTTTCCTATAGCAATTACAGTGCAAGTCGAGGACAAACGTATATTGACGCGCCAATATTCTTGGCTAAAGATGTCGGTCTCGGATGTCTGGGGCCGGGCAGGACTATTGCCCTTTACCCCAGTACATCGCTGTAGACCGGGGACCAGCCTCGTGCAGGGCGGGCGAACTTACTTTACGTCGGCCCCACTCACAATTGTGAGCGGTGCAGACGATTTCGGTCCACCTCCCTGGGTCCTGGCTCGTTGGACCTTGCTGGCTAAGGCCTCTTCTGGCGTTCTTCTTTCTTCGTCTTCTGTTCTTCGCCAGCTTGTTTGCCCCCCGGGGGGTAGTCATCGGTCTGTTGGGTGTTTTGGGTTTGTGGCGGGAGTGACTGCCGGTACACAAGATGCCAAGAGGCATCCTGTCATCCGGATCATCGGTAGGGTAAGGATGAGCTGTGTAGCTCGAGGAAGGGCAGACCTAACTGCTTTGGTAGCATTTTTGGTCTGCCCGGAGCTAGGGGGACTACAGGTACTGGACGGTTGCTTGTCCGGTACCCGCAGGGTCTTGGGTGGGTGGTTGGGTATCGTCATGTCTCTTCCGTGGGGGTGGATCGTCGGTTGGTGGTATGCTTCTCATACTCACCCGTTATCCAGGAGCTGCACCTTCGGCCGCTTGTGCCTCGGAGCATCTGCTGGGTCATAGTCAGTTGCCTCCCTGACTAGTGGGTTCCCATGCTCCTCGGCAAGGGCGTACATCTTTCTGGCTCTCTGCTTGATGATCTCAGTGACCGGGGTGTAGTCCAGGTCCCTGTAGATGTCCTCGTTGCGGATGAACCAGGGTGCGTCGACTGCCGTTCTGAGGGCGACGTTCTCCACTCTCTGGATCTGCTGGAGGTAGCTCTTTGCTTGGTAGCCCCAAGCTACCGAAGCGTACGTCAGCTGAGGCCGGATGAGGTTGGTGGTATGCTTCTCATACTCACCCGTTATCCAGGAGCTGCACCTTCGGCCGCTTGTGCCTCGGAGCATCTGCTGGGTCATAGTCAGTTGCCTCCCTGACTAGTGGGTTCCCATGCTCCTCGGCAAGGGCGTACATCTTTCTGGCTCTCTGCTTGATGATCTCAGTGACCGGGGTGTAGTCCAGGTCCCTGTAGATGTCCTCGTTGCGGATGAACCAGGGTGCGTCGACTGCCGTTCTGAGGGCGACGTTCTCCACTCTCTGGATCTGCTGGAGGTAGCTCTTTGCTTGGTAGCCCCAAGCTACCGAAGCGTACGTCAGCTGAGGCCGGATGAGGGACCTGATAAGCGTGAGCTTGTTCCTCAGGTTGAGTCTGCTCTGTCTACCCGTCATCGGGTAGATTAGGGCTCTCGTCCTCCTGGCCTTCTTGACGATGGCCTCCATGTTCAGTCTCCATGTTAGGCCTTTGTCCATGACCACGCCAAGGTAGTTGGCGGAGTCTTGCCATTGGATGTCCTCACCAAACATGGAAACGTGACCTGTGGGGTTTTGTTTTCTTACCTTCTTGAAGAGTACCGCCTTGCTCTTCTCGGCGTTGACGGCTACCTTCCATCTGTTGCACCAGTCCTCTAGGAGGGTGGCCGCCTCCTGGAGGTTTCTGGTGGCTAGCCTGGCACTCCAGGATCTGGCAGTCAGGGCTGTGTCATCGGCGTAGAGGGCCATGGAGGTCCTCTCCGTCCGGGGTAGATCGGATGTGAAGATGGAGAACAAGTGGGGGGACAGCACTGAGCCTTGGGGGACTCCTGCCTCCATTGTTCTGTACGTGGACACCTTGTCCACGATCTTCACCCTCATCTGTCTCCTGTGGAGGTACGATCTCACTAGCTTGACGAGTGCAATGGGGTAACCCATACTCATCATTTTGGCTAGGAGACCGTCGTGCCAGACCCTGTCGAAGGCTTTGGCAACGTCCAGGAACAGCGCTGCCGTGACCTGTCGTTGGTTGAACCCCTTCGTGACCTCCTCGGTGAGGCGGAGCACTTGGAGTTCGGTGGAGTACCCTGTCCTGAAGGCGAACTGCTCGTCTGGGAGGACTTCCAGCTCTTCTGTCTTCTCGGCTATCCTCTTGAGTATAACTCGTTCGGCTACCTTACTCATCGCTGGGAGTAGACTGATTGGCCTGTAAGAGGAAGGAAACATTAGGTTCTTACCTGGCTTTGGGATGACGATGACGTCGGCCTTTTTCCACCTGGAAGGGAAGTGTCTCAACCTCAACATTGCGTTGATGATGTTGACCATCGCCGCTACTCCTTTCCGGGGCAGCTTCTTGAGGGCGATGTTCCCAATGCCATCACATCCTGGAGCTTTCCTGGGTTTTAGGCTCCTTAGGATCTCCTTGACCTCCTCGGGGGTGGTAGGGGGGATGTGGTTTTCATCTGGCAGACGGTTCATCCTACGTACCCTGCGCCTCACGTCGTCCTCCCAGTCCTCGTCCTCATCATCGAGTTGGTTTTCCCTACACTGCAGTTCCAAGCTGTCAGCAAAAGCCTCGGCTTTTTCCTGGCGAGTGTAGACAACACCATTCTCTCCGTGGATCGGGGGCATGGGAGTCCGCCGGTTTCGCAGGGCCCGTTGGGTGGTCCAGATGCTCCTGTCCTGTGTGTCCAGGGATTCCAGGTGGCGTTGCCACCGTTCTTGTCTGTGTTCCTGAAGGGCGGCCTTGACTCTCCGGCTCAGGGTGTTGTAGTGTCTTCTGTCCTCCGGGAGTCGGGTTCTCTGGGCCCGTCTCTTGGCACTTCGTCTGTCCCGTATCAGCTGCCTGGTTTCCTCTGGGAGGTTGGCCAGGGGAGCTGGTGCTCGCCTTGTTTCCGTCTCGGTGGTACTTACCCTTAGTGCCGCCTGGATCTGGTCCTCCAGGGAGGTGATGGCCCTCTCCACGTCTGCCTCGGTTTCGAGTCTGGAATGTGTGCTATGTTCCTCTGCAGTTCTGTACGGAACACTTCCCAGTCCGTCCTCCTTTTGATGAATGTTGTCGTGTTCTCACCGTCCTTTTCTCCTAGTTCTAGGAGAATGGGGCTGTGATCGGTGGAACCATCCATCATGGCGGTGATTTCGGCTTCGAGGGGGATCTCCTTCAGCATCGCAATGTCCAGGACGTCCGGCCTCCCAACACCATTGTCATGGGTCGGTCCCTCCGGGCCAAGGACCAGCAGGTTGCCATCGTGTCGTCCCAGGAATCGCAGTAGCTCTCGTCCTCGAGTGTTTGTAATCCTACTGTGCCATTCCGGGGACTTGGCGTTGAAGTCGCCGATGGCAACCGTCTGGGTCCCTGGGGAAAGAACCAAGTCAAGGTCTGCGTCTAGCAGCATGTTGTTGGGTGGCTGGTAGCAGGAGACCACTCTGATGTCGCCATTTCGTGCCGTGGACACTACTATGGCTGTGGCCTGCAGGGTCTCCGTCTCTGGGAGTAGGATCGGGTGGTGTGCGATGCTCGTCTTCACTAGCAGGGCTACTCCTCTCATCACTCGTCTGTATGGCCCGGTCCAGTCCTTCCTGTATACGTGGTAGCCTGGGAAGTTGATAGCCTGGTCTGGTCGCAGCTTCGTTTCCTGCAGTGCCATGATGTCTATGTCACCCCTGGCGAGGAGTTCCTCTACCTCGAGTTTTCTCTCTCGCAGTCCGTTGACATTCCACGATGCGACCTGCAGGAACCCTGGTTTGACCTGAAACAACATTATACATTAGTAAATGCTGGCATTTGTGCAAAAAATGCGCTCATTGCTGAGCACATTTGTTGCATCTGTGCAAGCACCGCGGTGAGGTTTTGGGCCTCAGCGGGTGCCTGCTGCCTGGGGGCTGGGCCTGGGTTCTGTCCCTTCCCTGCCTTGCCCTGAGCTACCCTGGCGTAGCTCAGGCCTCCAGTTGTGGGTGTTGCCTTTTTAGGGGCAGCACCGGTCTGGGTTGGCTTGGCTGCGGGGGCTGATTTCGTCGCCGCCGTCTTCTTGGGGTACTTGGGGCACCCTCTGTAACTGGCTGGGTGTGCCCCCTGGCAGTTGGCACACTTCGCCGGTACATTTCCGGGCTTCTCGCAGTCCCCGGAGTGGTGTGGCTCTGCGCACTTCACGCACTTGGCCTGTGCGGTGCAGTGTCCTTGGGCATGGCCGAACCTTTGGCAGCGGTGACACTGCGCAATTGCCAGGGCGGCTTTCTGCCTCTCGGTCCTAACTACCAGTGAACAGCAGCGGTTCACCGATAGTATGCTCTCCTCGTTGAGGGGGACCTGGACGAGCATCAGGGGGATCTCTTTCTTGGTCCTCCTTGACGTCATCCTATGGACGGCCACGGGGTTGAAGCCCTGGGTCTGGAGGTCCTCCTTGACCTCCTCCCCGGTGACTCCAGTTGGGACTCCTCGGATCACTACTCGGAGTAGTCTGTCCTCGGGCAGGGCGTAGGTATGATATTCGCGCTTTTCCTGCGCGAACATCCTAGTCATCCTCCTGTAGTCCTCGGGCGTTTGGGGCTCGATGGCGATCCCCTCTCGCACGGTCCTAGCCTTGGAGAATTTGATTCCTGTCTCATCCAGCCTCTGCCGGACAGCCGACCATGTCTCCGCCTTGCGGAGTATCACCGGTGGGATCTTTGGCGTCTTGTTTTCCAGGGTAGTTTCTGGCCTGGGGGCCCTTTGGTTGGCCTGGCTGGTGCTTGGGGCCTCCTGGGTGCTGGTTTGCACCTGGGACTCCTGGTTGGCCTGCTTTTTCGCCCTTGTCCTGGTGACAAGGGTGAAGTCACTGTCGCTGTCCGTGTCAGCGTCAGCTTTTCGCTTGGGGGCCTCTTTTTGTGCGGGTTGCACCACCGGGGTCGGGGGCTGGTCCTGGACCATGGGCTGGGCCTGGGGCTGGACCTGGGCCTGGGACGGGACCTGGGCCTGGGGCTGCGAGGCCTGGAGGGCTCGCATGGCTATTACCAGTTCCGTTAACTGGGCACCTTGGACCTCGTTTTTAGCTTTCTGCTCCTCGTACTGGGTACGTTGAGCTTCCAGCTGCTTGGCCATTTCTGCTCTAAGCTGGGCCATCCTCTGCGTGACATCTGTCAGCTGAGCTCGCAGGGCTGCGTTTTCGGCCCTGAGGCTGGCGATCAGGCCCTCTTGGGTCTCGTACTCCATGTTTGTTGGAGTTGGCCCTCTGGGGTCCATACCGTCCTCCACGGTATGTTCCTGGCTATCTGAAAGAAAGTTTATATTAATATCTGGCACTAAGTTATTATTAGTCCTGAAAGAAAAATTGTTATTAGTTAAAATGGTTGGGAAGGGGAAAAAGGTAAAAACAAAGTGTCCCCAGGCGGGGGACTTTATTTATCTTTTTCTATTAGTGTCCTAAAAAGGACATCTAATAGTTCTCCTCTTCTTATACTTCCTTGTCTCCTCTCTCTACTCTCATTGTGGGGATGCCACTTCACTGTTCGCCTGGCTCCGAAGCGTCGACACAACACTACACCACTGCACTACTGTACTGCACTGCACTATTGATGTTCTCTCTTCGGCTGCTGGTTGAACTGTGCTGACTGTGTATATTGACGGGTGTTAGACAGAGAAGTTATACATCCGTTGATGCCACGTGTTGTGTTTGCTCGAGTTTGTTGACCACGCCCCGCGCGCACAAGTACGCATGCCTAGAAACAAAGAAAGGTAGCGGAGCGGAATTCTGTGAATTATAATATTAGACTAGTATTACTATTACTATGAGAAGATGCCAGGGCGGAGCCAAAATGCGCGAATATTTTTACCAATGGCATAGCTTTATCTGGGGTATAGAGATGTGTAATTGCAATAAAAGTTTCGCGGTCAAGGAACTGTGAAAATGGAGTAGATTAAAACTTGCCAACTGTTACGAATAACCTTTGTTCAGGAGAAGTGTAAGAATAGTTAGTTCGACTAAACTTTGCCTAATAAAGTTGTTTTATTATTATTATTACAGTTGCCGCCGCTCTACTGCAGGGCACCGCCACCACTGGTGTTGACATTGAATGTCACGTAATTCTTTCTCATAGGCTTAGAATTATGGAGCGCACAAACTCGTTTCTGCGCATATTTTTTGCTGGCATCTTCTCATAGTAATACTACTTTACTCATTTATTTATTGATCATCGATCCTCCTCTGTGTCTGTCTGAAAATACAACTGAAAACTTAAATTACACGATGTCTGTTTACACGGTAGAGGAGAAAGTACAAATTATTAAATGGTATTTATTATCCCAAAGTGCGGAAGAAGTCGTTGGGCGATTTGTATTTACTTTCGAAAATCGACCAGTACTCACTACGAAAACAGTCTTAAATATTTTTCATCGATTTGAAACGTCGGGTTGTATTACTGGGTGTAGAAAGTGTTGCTCGGATCAAAATCAACCCGAGAGACAACCTGATGAGCGTAGGGTAAAAAAAGAAATAGCCATTTGTGCGGCGGTGGAAGTAAGTGAACCTTGTTCTAGTAGACAAATCGCGGAACAAGTTAATGTGCCTCCGCGTACAGTTCAGCATTGAGAAAAAATGGATATTCGTGCTACAGGTTAAAACGTACTCAAGAATTATTTCCCGACGATCATTACAGACATCTTGAGTTTTGTGAATCCATGAAGAAAAAAGCAGATGCGAACCCAAATTTTCTAAGCAATGTTTTATTTAGTGATGAAACATCCTTTTCCCTTCATGGGGCCCACAATTCTGCTAAAGTTTGTTACTGGTCAACGGAAAACAAACACTTGAGTGTGTCTTTACGTACACAGTATCCACAGAAAGTGAATGTTTGGGCTGGCATTTTAGGGTCTTCCATTATTGGGCCATTTTTTGTAAATGGAACTCTAAACGCCGGCAAATATTTAACGATGCTCGAAAATCAAATTATTCCGGCTGTTCGGGCATTGCCCATTAATTTTGAGGAAGTGTGGTTTCAAAAAGACGGTTGTCCGGCTCATAATTCTCTACGAGTAATAACTTTCTTGGAAGCTACATTTCCTTAGCGGCGTATTGTACAAGGGGCACAATCAAATGGCCACCCAGATCTCCCGATTTATCGCCCAGTGACTTTTTTCTGTGGGGACATACAAAAGACACCATTTATGGACACGCACATGAAAGGCCACGTAATTTAGACGATTTACGGGCCAGAATTGTGGAAGTCCTACAGAACATTTCCCCTGAAGTACTGACAAACGTAAAAACAGAATTTTCTCATAGGTTGGGTTATTGCGAAGCACAAGGGGGATCAATTTTTGAACCTGAATTAAGATAATTTTTTTATTTCATTTTATTATTTTAGTTTTTATTTGTTTTTTGTACAGAATATGCTTTACTTCGAATTAGGATTTCTTTTAGTTTTCATATAGAATATCAGTCTTATTTTTATCAGACCGACGAACTAACTGACCACAATTTTAAAAACAATGTAATTAATTTCATACATTGACCTAATGATGATATGTATGAAATAATTTCAAAATATCGGGAATACATTCGAATTTATTACGAAATCTACTAATAACGATGTGCACCCTGCGCTCTGATAATGTGTAGTGTACTCTGATAGTATTAATCGCTACGAAAATAGTAAGTTTAATGACACTTTAGATTTTCACTTTAATATGGTAACTGAGCAACAGGTACATGATATCTTATTTAGCTTAAAATCAAATGCTTGTGGAACAGATAATATATCGGCAACAATGTTACAATATTCTAGTCCTTTTATTGATATCTATTTGACCTACATCATTAATTATGCTATAGAAATCAGTCCATTTCCTGAACTATGGAAAGTTGCGATAGGTTGTCCTTTACCAAAAAAAAAAAATCCATTGGACATGTCAGATATTAGAATAATCAGCATACTCCCATGCATATCTAAAATTTTAGAAAAAGTCATGTTTATCCAAATGTATGAGTTTTTAAATTCAAATGATATTTTACCGGCCTTTCAAACAGGTTTTAGAAAATTCTATAGTACTAGTATGGCATTGGCTCAAGTTACTGATGATTTGTTATTTGCTACGGATAGAAACAAAGTTAGTGTGTTGGTGTTGCTTGATTTCTCGAAAGCTTTTGACACTATTAATCATAAGCTTATTTGTGCCAAATTGAAATATTATGGTTTTGATTATGAATCAGTGGCTTTTTAAAAATCATATTTAACAAACAGGCAACAGCAAATTAGAATTAACAATAAAACTTCAGATCTGGCCAACATAGAAGCTGGAGTTCCATAGGGATCAGTTATTGGTCCTCTACTCTTTATCTTATATACTGCAGACATTTTAAAGTCTATAAGATTTTCCAGAGTTCAAGCATATGCTGATGATTCTCAAATTTATATTAGTTTTTTAACTGAGAATATGGTCGCAGCAGAGGCTAGCATCAACAGCGATTTAGAGATGTTATACAATAAGTGTGAAAAGCACAATCTAAAAATGAATGCTAAAAAATCACATGTTATGATATTTGGTGCTAAGTCAAAAGTCAACATTGTTAAGAATTCTATTTCAATCAGAATTAATAATTACCCTTTGCCCGTTGTATCAACTTCTAAAAATTTAGGCTTAATTATAGATGATGATTTCAGATTCGAATCTCACGTAGATAATCTGTTAAAAAAATCTTATTGCTCCATGAAACTTTTATACTCTAACAGGTTCATATTGAATGGTGATTTAAAAAAGGTTCTATGTGAGTCCCTTGTTTTATCTGCGTTTAACTATTGTGATTTTATTTATGGTCCCTGTCTTACTCTGATTTATAAAAAACGTATTCAAAAGGTTCAAAATTTCTGTGTTCGCTATATTTTTGGATTACGTAAATTTGATCACATATCACACAAAATTAATGAACTTAAATGGCTAACCATGGAGAACAGAAGATTACTTCACTTAAACACATTTGTTCAAAAATTATTAAACGTAAATATTGATTGCTCGTTGAAGTCAAAGCTAATTATGAGATCTCATGTTCATAATGTTAATATTAGACAAACCAATATGTTTACTCTCCCTCATCATTCTACAGCTATATTTCAAAGAAGTTTCACATATAATGCTGTTAAGTCATTTAATAAACTTCCCTCTTCTATAAAAACTCTAAAAACTCCTAATTTTAAATATCAGTTGAAACAGAATATACTACTGACGCAATGAGTCTGCGTGTGGGAGTGCTTGTGCTGGGGTCCGCTTCTTTTGGAGATGTTGTCTAGCCTGATTTTGGACTTGAAATGTGTTTTGAGTTCATGATCGGCGCGGGCAGCGTTTTTTCTCGGAGGGAGCGGGCCTCTGCCCAGCTGCTTCTCACTTGCAGAGTTATAGTTTAACATTTATATTTATATTTAAGATAATATATGTTATATAGTGCGCTGCAAGGTACCTTTATATCTTTAATTGTATGTATTTAAATAAATAATTATTTTCTGCTAGCATGCTACCTGCAGCATGTTAAGTGTAAGAATAGCCATAAGCTAAACTTCGCATGTAGCAGGTAGTCATACCCCGATAAATTGTATTATATAATGCGAGCATATGTGTTTGTTTGTTTATTTATTTACTTCTGTATCTTTTGCTTTAGAATATTATTTGTTAGTGTTATTTATTGGGGAAAAAATAAAGACGATTTATTATTATTATTATTATTATTATTATTATTATTATTATTACTGTAGTGATGGGCGATATATCACGAACTGTGATTTAATCACTGATATTAACGACTGTTAGTAAAGTTGGCAGAAAAGCGTGACGTGATCACGACTTTCCTTCTGTATTTCGTTCCCTTGCCGTGGTTCAACCAAGACCAATATAATAATAATTAACAATTTCTCCCGTACGTCGTATTATGAAAGTGGTGATCACATCACGTTTTAAATTCACTGATAGAAGAAAATCACAGTAACGATTTACGTTGTGATTGAAAAATCACGATATCGCCCATCACTAGTGTACTGGCTGGTCATGTCACGAACGTACGCGCCGCGCCGAGTCGATGGTGGGGACACCGTCTGCCCGAGTCGACGTAGGGGGAAGTAAACGAACATTGGTCATCACAAGTTTTTGTTTTGTGACGGTATTAACTTGACATCGCTGCAAATTATATCTATCGTTGTTTATCTTAAAGCTTAGCATAAATCCATCTCTTTATTCACATTGTAACCCCCTATGTAATGCTGGGCTTGCCAGAAGT
Source organism: Rutpela maculata (assembly GCA_936432065.2). Classification (NCBI taxonomy): domain Eukaryota; kingdom Metazoa; phylum Arthropoda; class Insecta; order Coleoptera; family Cerambycidae; genus Rutpela; species Rutpela maculata. Next base: position 7,906,938 of record OW386289.2, read on the forward strand.
GTATAAGATAAGACTAGAACGCCATTTTATTTTCCGCATGTTGTGGTGGTAAATCACCCTGTATAATGAAGTTTCACTGTAAGTTTTGAACTTCGGGTGAGATCTGCGAATTCTTTTTAACAATTGAAATCGCAGAACATCTTTTTCTTGAGTTTGTTTGCAAATATCTTCTATCGAATTGGTCGTATTGCAGACACTAAAATGGTGATAGTCACAATAAAATTTCGAACAGATCCAGATCTTCGAACATATAGAGGAAACAGAGGTCGACAAAAAGCTGTTTGTTTGTTCGGGCCACAACTGTAAACAAGCAAATTATTAATCCCCGATTCTCTTAGCTGGTGCAAAATAATGACGTGTCCCGTAGGGGATGCTTTCTAATATGGCGTTCAGATCATTTGCGTTTTGTTTACTTTCGTTTTCTATTGTGTTTTCTGGGTGTTTACTACAATGCTTACTACGCCTCTCGCGTCCCTTGCCCATATGTGATGAGAACAAACCATACGCATTGTTGTAAAATAGAAAAGGCACCTCCATTTTCCCTTATAAGCTCGAAGATCTAGATAACAAGACCTCTATTGAGTATGTACTCAACCTAAAAAAAAAGAGGAAAGCCAGTATATTTGGGCAAACCACAAAGAGTGAGACATCTCTTATGGATAAATAGGAACTAGTGAACTGACGGTATTAGATGGATTACGTTTACAACTTCAAAAACTCACTCGTATTTGAGGAGTGTCATATATATCAAAATGCATCTTGTCCACTAGACGAAAATTACATAACAGCAAATCGAAAAAAACCGTGTTCCGTTATTAACACATATTTTTGTTCCTAATTAGATTTCGCCATAATAGATTATTATTAATAGATCAGAAAAACGAAAGTCTTTTAAATCATTTATGCTCTGTATTCCTAAAAATTTAAAATTAAATTTGGATAAGAAGCATTTTGGAGCAACAGACTGGATAAGGTGCATTTTGAAAAAACTATTTCGGTAAGTATAGAAACAAAGTTTGTCAAAATAAAACATGTTTGAAACCCTTATGCAACTACACTACATCGTAAAAATGATATGAAGAGCAATATAATAAAAATAAAAGGTTTTAAATTCTAAAATCTTCGGATTCTCTAAATCAGACTCATGAAAATCTCGATTTCTTCTGCCAGAAAATTACATTAATTCGAATCATTCGTATCTTTAAAGTTCTCCATCAGTCCAAAATAAGTCTAACGAAGTTTTTAGATTTAAAACTAATTAATTTTCACTGCCTGCATATACTGAATCACATGATCAAAATACGTCCTTACGATTGGTCCAATAGGATCAGATTCACTTTGAAATAGCACAGTTGATGGATAAGGATGATGGCAGAGCAAAACATGCAAACATGACTAAAGCAATGTAAATAATTAATTCGCGTCTCTATCTAGAATATGACTAAAAGTGGATAAGACTCATTTTGTACTGACCCTCCTCATTTCTTAAATGATCATTAATAGAGAAAATGCCACACAATTTAAATTCTATCTTTGACGTGTTAGAAAATGTTCACAAAACTAATTATATAAGGAAATCCAACTACTATGGGAGCCCACCCTAAGTGTCCGTGCCCCCCCCCCCCCCCGATCTTTTAGGACAATGTTTCTCATAAAGATTGAAGCCTAAGGAACAATTTAAGACATGTCCTAAAAAAAAAGCTGATGGAGAAAAACTGTCTGTACAAGAAATAAAGTGCATGAAATTTTCTACAATTTTGTTCCTATACAATATTTGCATTGGAGTTACCATTTTCCAGATAAATGATTAATCTCTTAAAATAAATATAAAATTCAATATAAAACGTAACACTACGGAAGCCCACCCTAACTGTCCGTGCACCCCCTCGATCCTTGGGGACAATGTTTTTCATAAAGATTAAAGCCTAAAGAACAATTTAAGACATGTCCTAAAAAAAAAGCTGGCTGTACTTTCAAAATGGTGTGCGTTTAAAAAAAAATGCAAATATTGTTTATGTCATTTAACACAAAAACTAAAAAGATGGAGAAAAACTTTCTGCACAAAAAACAAAATGCATAAAATTTTCTACAATTTTGTTGCTATACAATATTTGGATAGGAGTTACCGTTTTTCAGATACCACTGTTACCGTTTTCGAGATAAATGTCTGCAAATTATAATATTATTATTATTAATTTTTTTCAGTTTATTTTATTTAATTTTTAGGTTAATAATATAAAGTTATATTATACGCCTTACAATAATTGTCACAGTTATTTCCTCTAAGTGATTTACCGATATATGAATTTCCATGTTTTCTTAATTTTGGAATCATTTATCTGGAAAATGATAACTCCTATCAGAATATTGTATAGGTACAAAATTGTAGAAAATTTTATGCATGTTGTTTTTTGTGAACAAAGTTTTTGTTCATCTTTTTTAGTTTTTGTGTTAAATGACAAAAACAACATTGGCGACAGTTTTCTTAACATATGGCCGCCATTTTGAAAGTACAGCCAGTTTTTTTTTTTTAGAATACGTCTTAAATTGTTCCTTAAGCTTCAATCTTTATGAAAAACATTGTCCCCAACGATCGGGAGGGGGGTGCACGTACAGCTAGGGAGGGCTTCCCGACTAAACTAACACAAATCATGATGTAAGTAAATAGGATGTGTGCAAATGTGGGTCTAATTTTCGTCCTTTACTGCGCCTTCTCAAACGCCGCCATATTTAATAATATGTCTGTCATTTATTTATGTTGATAAATTAGTTGAAAATGTCAGATTGTTTAGTAAAAAGTCGCAAAAACTGGAACGAGAAAATCAAAAATAGTAATATTACTTACCTACTTTCGATTCCCGAAGGATAAAAATATAGCGAAAAGGAGGATTAATTTTTGTGACCGCGACATAGTTAACCTCAACAACAGTAAGCTATAATAACTAGAAAAAAATTAGCAAATATTTTTCAGGCAAGATAGTTTTTGCATCGATGAAGTAAGAATTGAGAATACTAAATTACGAGCTGAAAATCTTCAAGTGAACGCCGAAATTTCGGAACTGAAGCTTGAAAATGTGAAACTAAAGGATGAAAATCTTAAATTAAAAGCTGAATTGAGGAAAGCAACTGGAAAAATTGCGAAAGAAGTACAACAAAGAGAATATGAATTTTGAAACCTATTTTCATATTTGGACAAATTAACAAAAAATCAACGGCCCAATCAGAAATGTGTAAAGTGGTCGTCCGAAGACATTACTTCTGTAATAACACTACAAAGCGTCACCGTAGGGTTATAGGTTTTTAAGAAATAAAAATGATCATAATAATGATCATAAGATTATTATACAAAATTACATAACAGTGTAACAATTATCTACTTAATATAAATATTAAATAAGTAATATAATAATGGGAAATTGCTATTTTAGTTAATAGCAACCGCTCTGCTAATGAAAAATTGGGGCCTCTGCCTACGTTTGTTGGGGTTTCACTTATTTTCTTAAAATGATAATATAACTATCAACCAGAAAATATTCCAGTTTATACTATAATAATTGTTGCTCGTTGCTGTCACTGTCAGGTGATTTTTCGACAAAAACAAACACATGCTTTCAACTTAGCAGCAAAACATAAAAAAACTGACAAACAAAGAATCACTCATTGTTCAGCCAATCATAATCAACCTAGAGTTGGCAACTCTGTAGAAAGCGTTATCAACCTCAGGGTTTTCTAATAGACTACAAGCCCATCGTAATTTTTAAGGGGTCAAGTGACCCAGCATGAATTATATTCAGTACGATGCTGGTATATGAAACTTTAGGCACTATGCCATCACTTTTGGGCGGTACAGGTGAGTACACAGGTAAATTGAATTTTTGATTCGAAAATGCGCTCTTCAGTCAAAATATTCTTGTATGGTATTCCTTACGTTGATAGTTCATAAAAGAAATAATCACCTAGAACCCATTGCCGTACAAAAATAATGGGACCGAAAACCAGAAGAATTTTTGATTTTCCGAAAATTTTTTCCAGGCATATAGGTAATTTATTACTGTACGGCGTTTGTACAATTAGATTTATATGCTTTCATAGATTCATTATTCAGCAACGCCGTACATATTTGGTGGTTACACGGTTGAGAAACCCCGTACATTTTGCAATGATCTTGTACCCTAATGGTCTGGGGAAGGGGTTGCGCCCGGTATTTCTCACCCTGTAACCACCAAATATGTACGGCGTTGCTGAATAATGAATCCATGAACGCATACAAATCTAATTGTACCTACAAACGCCGTACAGTATTAAATTACCTATATGCTTGGACAATTTTTCGGTAAATCAAAAATTCTTATGGTTATTTTTGTACGGCAGTTCTACGTGATTATTTTTTTATGAACTATCAACATGAAACATGAGGAATGCCGTACAAGAATATTTTGCCTGAAGAGCGCATTTTTGGATGGAAAATTCAATTTACCTATGGACTCACCTGTACCGCCCAGAAGTGACGGCATAGTGCCTAAAGTTATGGTTTTATATATCAGCATCGTATTGAATATAATTCATGCTGGGTCACTTGACCTCTTAAAAATTACGATGGGCTTGTTGTCTATAACCCACACCATAAAAGGTAGTAGGCAAACGGATGCGAGTTTAGCACTCACTTTGGCCTGGGGCTTAAATTAGCCCAGGCCCAGGGTTAGTTAAACACGCAAAGACAGTACATTGATAAACCGGTCCCAAGTGATTCAAATATGGAGAATGTAACTAACTACTAACCTTAGATATGGAAGTTACACACAGTATATAGTAAAGTTACGACCCATATATCACACCGACCGTATTTTATATGCAGTTTGATAATGAATAACAGACATAACATAATAGAAAAAAAACAGGTGTTCAGCTAACAGACAGAAACTCGTTTGGAATCTATTGAGATAAACAAACCACATACCTGCGGGAAGAATCATAAATAAATTAATATTAATAATAATCGATAACATTTTGATATATATTTTTTAAGACAATCAGGTATCAGTTACTTCAATTACGTGTTTTTGTCATTTTAATTAGAGGTAAATAAATAAATTAAGTACTATTAACTTTCCTTTTAAAATTTGCACACAATACAAGACATCGAAATTTATGCTCTGAATTTTATTTGTAGCTTTTTTTGTAAAATTTTGCTTAGAAAATGTTCAAGACTAAATAATTTACCTTAAAAGCCTGAGACCGAAGATCGAGGGCTTTCTGTGTAAATTATTAAGCCGAGAACATTTGCTTAATAGCAAAATTTTGCAAAAAATATAGCTACCCGCAGTTTGTCACATAAGATTTGGAGCTCAAGAGGTATATATCAAGATTGTTTCCCAAATGAACAAATTCCTTATGTACTTTTTTCTTTGTTAATTTTAACAAATTCTATCTTCCCAAAACGATTCATTTTTGATTTGAAAAACACTTCCTTATTAATTAATTGACGGCGACGCGTTCTATATACGACTTTTGTTTCGTAGCCATGGAAACGGACGCGCTAGATGCTTATTTGACTTTTGTTACGCGATCGTGATTGTAAATCTGACATTTTGATATTAAAAATATTTTTCTAAAATTGCATAAATACACCATTGGTACTTAGTAATTATAAACAAAAATAATAATTCTTGAATTTGTAATATGTTTTAATTTGTTTTCAGTCCAACTGAGAGTAAATTAAATCAATTATGTGCATTTATAAGCTAGAGGCAATTTATTCGCTGGCAATTTTAAAAAAGCTAGCTTGCGTTTATTCAGTGTAAAACTGTTGTCACTGGCTGAAATTTAAAAATTCACGAAATGTCATTGATCTATAGTTTATGAGGGAAATAATCATAGGTTATATCCTGAGAGCTCTGAATTTTATCGGATAAACTACGGGTAGCTATTTTTTTTGTAAAATTTTGCTTAGAAAATGTTCCAGACTAAATAATTTGCCTTAAAAGCCTGAGACCGAAGGTCGAGGGCTTTTTGTGTAAATTATTAAGTCGAGAACATTTGCTTAAAAGCAAAATTTTGCAATTTGTCAGATAAGATTTAGAGCTCGACTCACCAAAATAAAGCACCCTGATGGTCAAGCATCGTTCGTTCTTTGCAGACGGTTTACTAAAAAATTCATAGTGTTTTAGCCTGTCCTGTTGAATGAAAAGTGAACAAATTTTATTTTCACCTTCGCCCTTGAATAATTTTGCGAGCAGAGAGCGCGTAGTTCAAAATTTTAAATTTATTTTCAAGAAAATTGCCGTTTTCACGAATTTGTCTGATGATAAGTTATGTATTTTTTTAGATTATGTCGAAATGCTGACAATGTGGGTGAAATTTGATCAGGAAGTCGATAACAACGCCCCAAAATATATATAGATACAGTAGTATGCACGCTTAAATTTTAAATGTATTTATAAACGTATTTTCTCATCTCTGATAAGTTTTTTGAGGTTATGTCGAAATCCTTGGGTGATGGGTCAATTCTTATGATTCCGGATTTCCGGATTCGTTTTCAACTACAAGACCTTTTTTTTGTGGGTCTGTGTTATTTCCCAAATGAACAAATTCCTTACTTAGGTTTTTATTTATGAATACAGACACTTTTTTTATATGTTAGATTTTTTTTTTTAGATTACTCTGAAGGAGCGGGCGATTGGCCTTCCCCCACTGCGACCTATAAAGTCTATTGTAGTACTCCTTTTTTTGTGCCTCTATCCAAACATGGTCCTTCCTAGACTTCGAGTTTGTTGATAAGGAACCCCAGGTACGGTTATCAGCCCCTGTCTTTCTCTCGCCGAGCCACCTCAGTCCAGTCAGGCTTTTGCAGCTCAGCATTTGTACTGAGATCTCCAACGAGAACTTGGGTCACCAATCCAAGTTCTCGTTATACAAGTTAAGTAATAATCATTATTATTTTATTATATTACAACCAAATATAAACAATAGAGCATTTACTATAACTCATCATTAAAATCCGACAGAGGTGCTAGCGTCAATGTTAGGTATTGCTATCCTTATTTTACATTTTTTTGTGTGGTGATTTGCCACAACTTGATGCTTGAATTGATTGAATTTTTGAAACATCATGTCTTTGTTTTTGTTAGCAACATATGAACATTGGTGCACACAACAATTATACGGCATGCCCTTTAGTAACATGCGAAATAAAACTGCAGACACGAATGCCAGAATTTAGAGAACTTGTGAGGTTATGTATGGTTCATACCATAAACGTATCTTTCTAGACTGAGCAGAACCAACGACACAGATCATCTTGTCGTCATTAGGAGTTGCTGGTAAGTCTCAAGAATAGTACGCTATAAGTCTCAGGTCTTGATACCTAACATTGACTGCAGCGCCTCTACATGTAAATGCCCAATTATTACGGGCAGCGACATAAAGGAGAGACTGGAAAAGTAGGCGTGGCACACGGCCAGGACATATTCGACCTTGGCAAGCAACTAGTCCACCATGGACGTCACTTGAACTTAACGTTATAGAATTTGCCTAATAGATTTAAGCTCAACTAATAATGGAACAGCAATAAAAAAACAATATGCATTCATTAATTTTATCCCTCAAAGCAGTACTCCACTGCAACTAGAGCCAACAAATTCACCCCCACTGCGTCCCTCGAGCGTTTATTGTATGACGAAACAAAGCGTACGTATACTGAATTGGAATTGCCCCTCTTAGGCCAATAGTGTAAAACCAAAAAATTAGACGAATCGAAAATAATTGCTAAAGGTTTTATTGTTTTAATGGCTTCATTTGTTGCCTAATATGACTATCCTAGCTCCCCCCCCCCCCGGCGGAGTTGTGTTTAAGTGGTGGGGGGTAAAAATGTACCCCCAAAAGGGACATTTTTGTGGTTTTACGGTTATATCTCGTAAAGGACTCACAAAATCGAAAAACGTAGTCCTGTTAAAAGTTGTAGGGCATTAAATTCTGCATTTAATGAGATGCATATTTTTTGGATCACCCGTCCCCATACTAGTGCTCATCAAAGTTGAACAAATTTTACATATTTATGAAAAATGTTCGTTTTAACTTCTGCTTTTTGGTAATATCATCCAAACTAACCCATCTATCAATAAAGTGGCCCATGCAAAAGTTATAGAGGAATAAATTCTGCGTTCGATTAGATCAAAAGTGTTTCCGTAAAATTCCACCTTAAAGTTTGACCAACTCACATTGATTGTGTATGTTATTTTTAACTGAAATTTGAAATTTACAATTTATCATGCTCAATGTCCTAGCCACACCATCAGCAAACATATATTTCTCAAAACCTGGAAGAGGAATGACCCCATCAAAAGTATTTGGTCCCAACAGCTTCAAACTGGTAGACAACATCAGAAGGCCACTCATATTTCTCCACGCCATAAGTGGATGTGACACAACTTCAGCACTCTTCAGGAAGGGTAAGAAGAAGGTGGTCAAGCTGTTGGTCGAAAATAAATGTCTTCTCGAAGAAATCAAACCTTTCTTCGAGCATAACACTCAAGCTGAAGCTGTTGCCGAAGCTGGCCTACGATTTTTAACAACTCTCTGCGGAGGTGGAGAGGAGATACTTGAGATAAATTGTGATTCGACCTGTTTTTCAAAGCCCTAGTGAAATCCAAATTCAACCTGGCAACTCTACCACCAACATCCGAAACAGCCCGCCAGCATTGCTTGAGAACTTACCTACAAGTACAAATGTGGTTAGAACACCAGATGGATCCGCTCCTCTGAGGATCGCAGGCTTCAAAGTTTGGTCTTGATCCCGTTCCTACCGCCAAGGAACCAGCTCCACAGTCTCTTCTCTCCACAATTTTCTACAAATGCAACAAGGGGCGTGCAGGTGGTTGTGGGTGTCGGAAAGCTGGGATTAATTGCTCATTGAGTTGTGCCAACTGCAAGGGGAACTCCTGCATTAACTCCCTCCAACCAGATGCAATTGACGAACCATAAAGATGGCGTCGCCTGATGCAGACACGATTGATCCGTCTGCACCAAAGTGTTGTAAAAAGTGTAAAAAAGTAGCCCAAAGTGGTCCAAAATGTTGCGTATGCGGTACAGTGTCTCATAACCGTTGTGCAGCATATTTGAAACATGTTAAATTTGTGGATGAAAACACTATTATTTGTTGTGAATCTGAAAGCAAATCAGCAGACCTTGACATGACCCTCAGCAGCGCAAAGGATGAATTCAGTGAAGCAAATGAGGTATTCTATTTGAAAGATATTATCAGTCAAAAGGACTTAATTATAAAAAATCAAGTTGATGTGATATGCTCTTTGAAAGATCAAATCGATCTATTAAATAAGTTACATAAATTAAAAGAGTCAGTTCCAATAAAAGCATATGACAGGTGTAATACAATACCATCTGTGGATCATACAGCAAGTGCTTCGATCTGTAAAAATTCCAAGGAACCTGTAATACCAAATCATATTGTAGATAAGAAAGTGACCACGCAGAAATCAAAGGAAATTAATAAACCTAAAAGGACGACTCGCCAGCATGCCAATAGAGGGGACAAAGAGTGTGTTAGCAATCAAAATAAAATCATTCAACCGACCACCGCCGTAAACAGCAAAATCACCAGTCTCTATTTGCCAGGCACCGACAATAAGCGGTGTTGCCGTGTCTAATGCTGTTTCCCTGGCTGTCGCTCAAGCGAAATGTAACGAATTAATTCATTTAAATGACGAACCTTTTACAGAGGTAATAAATAAAAGAAAACAGAATAAACGTCAAAATAAACCCATAATTGGCGACAACGAAAATCTAACTACGAAACTAATTTTGAGAAAGTCATTTCTTCATGTCTACAAGCTTCATCCAGATTTCAAACCTGAGGAGCTTTTGGATATTCTGAAGCCAGTATTTCCGGAAGTTGTCTGTGAGAAAATGAATTCAAGATATCCACAATATTATTCATCGTTTAAAGTCACTATTGATGAATGCAACCTAGTGACTGCTTGGAATCCTAAAATATGGCCGAAGGGAGCGATGGTTAACCAGTTTTTTCACCCGAGGATACCAAGAATCCCTGTGAAATAATAAATTCTTGTCCAGACATAGGAGAACCTGAGTATGGGGAAATGGGGTAAGTGCGTACCATGTCAACATCCAATGTCTTTCGAATAAAGTGGACCAGCTGTCACTTTTTCTTCAAAACAACAAATATGATGTCTTGTGCCTTTCAGAACATTGGTTAACAGAGGCAGATTTAAAACAAATTAATCTACCGGGGTATAAATTAACTAGCTATTTCTGTAGAAGTAATTACATACACGGTGGTGTAGCAATATTTATTAAAAAAAAGCACAACGTTAAATATGTGTCACTAGACTCATCTAGCTGTGAAAAAGATGCCGAATTTTGTGCAGTCGAACTAACTGATATAAAAACGATAATCATTACTTTGTACAGATCCCCTATTGGGAATTTTGATAATTTCCTAATGTTGTTAGAAAATCTTTTTATCAAATGCCTGTCGAAGCAAAAACGTGTAATATTATTAGGCGACTTTAATGTTGATTTTAGAGGTCGCTCATCAAATTTAACCGACTTAGCCTGTTTAGTTGAATCGTTTGGTCTTGAAACGTGTATCTCTGACTTTACAAGGATAACAAAAAATACAGCTACGTGTATCGATAACATCATCACAAATTGGGGGGATGGTTTTGTGGCCGGTGTTTCGGATCCATGTCTCTCGGACCACCTCGGCCAATTTATTGTAGTGGAAGGTCATATGGCACCTCCTAAAGCTATATGGAGAAGGAATATTACTAGTCACGGCATAGAAAAAATTAAATGTTCTTTGTCTCAAATAAATTGGAATATTTTTGGCAGTCATAATTATAGTCCAGAAGTGTTGTCAAATTTTTTGGTCAACACCTATAAAAGTCTCATTGAAACACATTTCCCGTTAAAAAAGGTTGTTGATCAATCTAACCCACCAGTAAAGTGGTTTAACGAAACTCTTAAAGGTAAACGGGACACATTATCCAGTGTCAAAACAATTTGTAATTCTACTCAGGATCCTGCCGATTGGGCAGTATATAATATTTTACGTAAAGAGTACAGGCAATGTATTAATGATTCTAAGAAGTGTGCTTACAATAATTTTATTAACGGCTCAGACAATAAAATCAGGGACAGCTGGAAATTAATCAACTTTGAACGTAACAAAGCGAGTTCTGACAATACTGAGTATGCATTTACACAAAAAGCCTTTAACGATTTTTTTACTTCGATAGCTGAGAATATAATAAATTCTTTACCAACTGCAGATCAGATTGCACTGGATTTTTTAAGTGACTTGCCACCCACAAATAACTCTTTTTTTCTGTACCCCGTATCAGAACTGGAAGTTTCCAACACCATTAAAGCTTTAAAAGATTCTAACTGTACAGATATTTATGGAATGAATTCTAGAATTTTAAAAGAAACAGTAGACATTATTGTTCAACCTTTAACTTTATTAATTAACAGCTGCCTTGGTGAGGGTGTTTTCACAGAAGCTTTTAAGATCACGAAAGTTATACCACTTCTTAAAAAGGGTAATTCCGATGACTTGGACAACTACCGGCCAATTTCCATCATACCAATTTTTGCAAAGGTTTTAGAAATAATTTTGAAAAACCGACTATTAAACTTTTTTGAATCTAATGACGTTCTAAATAACTGTCAATTTGGTTTTCGTAGCAAGTGCTCTACTACACGAGCTGTGTTTACTGTGATGCGGGACATTGTTGAGGGCCTTGAGCGGGGCAGGCATGTAGAAATTACACTGCTTGACTTGTCCAAGGCCTTTGACTGTGTCTCGCATGAATTACTCATAGAAAAGTTGAAATTTTATGGGGTTCGTGGGAGTCCATTGGAACTACTACGCTCCTATTTATGTAACAGAAAACAGTGCGTCAGTGTAAATAATATCAATTCGGATCTTAATCCAGTTAAGCACGGAGTGCCTCAGGGCTCTGTATTGGGGCCACTCCTCTTTATTATATATGTCAATGATATATTTCATTTTATGTTGCCCCATAGGTGTATTGCTTACGCTGATGACACCACATTGCTGACTTCCCATAGTAACCTTCAAGTTTTACATCAACAGACTTCTTTAATTTCTGATCAAGCCAAAACCTGGTTCATCACTAATAAAATGAAAATGAATGAGGAAAAAACTCAGAAGCTTGTCTTTTCCACGAGTAACACAGTGACAAAGGGTGACGGTATGAAACTCCTAGGTGTCACACTGGACGATAAACTAAACTGGTTTAGTCATATCGATCAGCTAAGCCACAAACTTGCCAGCACAATATTTTTGCTCCGCCAGCTATGAAGGCATTTGGTTTTGGAAACCTTGAAAGCGAGCTATTTTTCACTGTTTCATTCACATAATAGTTATGGCATCACTTTATGGGGTAATTCTTGTCATACTATAAAAATATTTCGTCTACAAAAGAAAGCAATTAGAATCATTGCCAATGCAGGGTATAGAGATCACTGTAGGCCTCTATTTATTTCACTGGGCATTATGCCGTTACCTTCTTTATATATTTATCTTAGTTTACTGGATATACACAAAAACTTAAATTCTTTTGAAAGGAATTCAAATTTTCATAATTACAGCACTAGACAAGCCGATTTACTAAGGCCAGCTAGGTATCGACTGACAAGATCGTCTAAAAATTCGCCGCACCTCAGGCTATATAATTTTCTTCCAAATCCACTAAAATTATTGACCTATAACCATTTTAAGGGCATATTGAAAAAATTATTTTTAATCCACGGTTTTTACTCTACTGACGAGTTCGTGGCGTTTTTGACAAACCCCGAAAACATTGCTGGTTTAGTGGCATCCATTTGACGTGGTATGCACCACTTCCTTGCTCCTTCAGTTTCTTGCTATTGTTTGAACATACAACAATAATGTTGCACGGCCACTTATTTTTATATTGTATTTCGTTACGTATTTCTCTGTCCTCTTTTAATATGTTGTTTTGTATTGTATAGGATACAACAACATAATGTGTTGATGTTTTTTTTTTTTACTTTTGTTAATGTTGTTCACTTATAGGTTTATGCCTATATTTTATATACTATTTTTTATATTTTTTAATTGACGTGCCATATATATATGTTTTGTATTTTAATTGGTGAAATAAATGATATGATATGATATGATATGATATGATATGATATGATATGATGTTGACGAAGACCTGGGCTGCATATATGGGGCGACGAAAATTACAAACTTTCTGGAGCCGAGTGATGGGGCGACGGAATCCGTATCGAAAATTACCGAAGAGGAGTCGAGTGGCCCAACGAGAATCAAACGTCGACGTCTGTGAAATTTGTGTACCTACCTATTTTTTAACCTTTAACTACAATTTTTGTTATTATGAAATATAATCATCACTAATTGATTTCAAGAATTGTGTTTCTTATCCTGCCTCCATCTTTATACCAATTGAATGGATCTCGTAATATTCTATATCAAACCATCTTTTAATATTATCTTTTTATATATTCTACAATTTTAATATTTTATATATTTACTAAGTACAAGATTAGTACAATGGAGTGCTATAGTACTATGTTTAATATAGTATAAATAACACATTTTTCATAAATATGTAAAATTTGTCTAACTTTGATGAGGACTAGTATGGGAACGGGTGGTCTAAAAAATATCTCATTCAATGCAGAATTTAATGCCCAACAACTTTTAATAGGACTGTTTTCGATATTGTGAGTCCTTTACGAGATATAACAGTAAAACCCTTTTGGGGGAACATTTTTACCCCCCACCACTTAAACACAACTCCGCCGAGGGGGGAAACCTAGGATAGTCATATTAAGCAACAAATGAAGCTATTAAAACAATAAAACCTTTTGTAGCAATTATTTCCGATTTGGATTTTGAGCCTACTGGCCTATCTATACTTTAGACCTCGTTGATTATGGACATTTAAAAGCTAGACGTAATTTAATCGTATGTAATATCACTAGTACTTATTGTTATTTAAATAATTATGAATAAAATACATTAAGGAAACGCAACAATTATAGAGATAACTAAGTGATAATATTGTAATTTGAAGTTTGTTTCAAATTCGATATGACAAGATTTTTTTTTAGTTTTATTTGGTTCCTGACGAAACGATACAATTATACAGCTAATCGAACTTCAATCAGTTTACATGAATTTTTAGTAGGAACTACTTCAAGTGCATTACACATATTATCGATAACTTTAGGATAATTTGCATGAGGAAATTCCTCTAAAACGATCATGATTCAGTCAAATAAGGCGAAATAAAGGCTAAACCTCGGAATGAAGATTGAAAAGATGAAAAATTTACATAGACCATAGACCCCAACAAGCAAAATTTAAATGTTATACAACTATTTTGTTTTATTGCAATTTTATAAATGTAATAAAATAGCAATAAAATAAAATTGTTGTGGAAATGACAATTATAAAACAAATTTGATTATTAGGACCATTGTTTTGACATTCTAAAGACGGGTTGAAAAGTCTCATAAGATCACATGCCCGTTAGTCAAGATATTAAAGGTCAAAGGTCACGAAAATCTTTTTTTGTGCAAATATCTCACATCTTATGCGTCGCATGTCGTTAGAGGTTACAGAACTCACTACAAAATTCTCCACAAGTTTTGTTGTATGCATTTTTTCGTATGATTAACCATTTTGGAGATACAGCGCTGAGAGTGGGAAAGGTGCTTCCGTTTCTAGAATAACGCCATATAAACTGTGGAGCCAGATGCATAGTATACTTTACAAAGTTAATTATATAAAAAAATGTTATCACTATTATTTATTTTTATTATTAATAAACTTAACAAAAAAGATATTTATAAAAAATATTTATAAATATTATTTATAAGTAAGAAATTTATGAGACAATATAAACTAAAATTATATAAATTGTAACTTATTTAAGTTAAATATTTTAAATATATAAGTAATAAATAAATTTTGAAGATTCTGTTTCAAACGATGAAAGTGCTGGTTTAGACCGTCGCAAGACAGGTTAGTTTTACCCCACGGATTAGGGATTGCATTACCGGTTAACCGGTTAACCGGTAAACAGGACAAAAAACACATGACGATAATTACCGGTTATTTTAATTTTTTACCGGTTATTTCGGTAAAGTCTGAACTTACGATATGTCACATATTCAACGTTTCTATTTATGTCAGTGACTAGTATTCTCTAAATATAGAGTGACTGTCCCAACACTGAGCATTTTTAACAATAAATAAATAATATTATATTATTATTATTAAGTAAGCCCTAAGAAATACAAGTAAGAGAGACATTGACAATATCTTGCGACAGGAAATTGAATATTTCACTGCCTTAAATATCCGTGGAAAACATTTAGAAGAATGTTATTACCAATTCTTATTAACTTATCGACCTACCAATACCGATAGAGGAAGAGCATTTTCAGTTGGTGGTATTCTATGTACAAATATCAGACGACTAACAGAAACAGCTTTGAAAAACTAACCCTTTTAATGGGCTATTTTTAAAAATATTGTATTTTTAGATGAGGTATTCAGTAAATGCCCTATTTGAGTTTATGTTTGTAATTTTTGTTATTTACAGAATAATTATTTATTTAAATTTATTTCATTTATATTTTTTCCTTTTGATAAAAAAACCTTTTGTTTGTTCATTATAATAATAATAAAAATAATACATTTATTTTACTCAAAGTAAAAATGGTACAAATTGAACTGTAGAGCTCTTCTTCCATTTGCCCAAATACAAATAACCTAAATCTAAGATTATAAAAAGAGTATAAAAAAATATTAATACATATAAATCTAAAACTTCAAGAAAAAAATAATTATTATTTTATTTGTTAATATTCAGTAATGAATTGTAATAATCTAACAAATGTTATGTTTTATAATAATAATAATAACTGTTCAGAAAACAATGCTAGCATTTTTTGTTTCTATAACTCAATTTGTTTTTGATTTCCATATCAACAAAAATAATAACGCTACAAAAAAAATATAAAAGGTCATTTTTCGGTCAACTTAAAAAATAATAAAACCGCTATTTATCACCACGCGAGTGTCTTGTGTACCTTGCCATATTCCCATACTGGAGACCTGGAGTTTGTTGGGCCCAACTAGAAGAGAACAACACCAGGAAGTGCCGCTAATACACGAGGTCACAAGGTATTTCAAATTCAATTATTAATATT
This sequence comes from Rutpela maculata, assembly GCA_936432065.2. Lineage (NCBI taxonomy): Eukaryota > Metazoa > Arthropoda > Insecta > Coleoptera > Cerambycidae > Rutpela > Rutpela maculata. The sequence goes on from OW386289.2 coordinate 7,923,216, forward strand.
AGTTCAGTTTGTCAGCATTACGCTGAATGGTCCTTCGTCCGATTTATTTCCGCGTTAATAAACAATAACAATAATAACAACAGCAGCACTCAGACATGCGAGCAGACAAGGGGAACGGGCAGACCTACGAAACGAAACAAAAAGGTTAAAAGTAAATAAAATTATATCGGAAAAAGAAAAAGAAATATACGCGCATCCACAACGCAGTATCAAGTCTCCTGCTTCTGATCAGCCAAAATGTAATTTTTGACAACTTTAATAAAAATTTTTTTTGATTTATATTGTTTATATTCATTTGGAAGTTCATTCCAAAGATGAGATGCAAAATACGTAAATGATCTTTGAAAAATCGCAGTTTCATGCTGAGGCACCAAAAAATTTTGTATGTATCTTGTATTATGCAAGTGATCTCGTGAAATTAACTTATTTCTTAAGTACTGACGTTCGTCATTATGAATTATTCGCCAAATAAGTGTGAGCATGTGTAAACGTCTACGGTTTTCTATGTTTAATATGGTGTGTTTATTTAGATGTGGTGATATATGTTGTCTATATGGGATACTGTAAATATAACGCATACATGAATTTTGAGGTTTTTGAATTTTCTTTTTTGCTGTCGCCGATAATAACTTTGCATATACAACATCACCACAATCAACTAAAGATAATACGAGTGAATCACAAAATTTTGATTTACACTCTCTAGATATGTCTTTTGGAAAACTGTATAATTTTTTCAATCAACTGTAAGCGAATTTCAATTTGGAAAAAATATGTTTCTCAAAGCCTAATTATATTAATTATACGTATATAAAAATGTTTTTTGTTAAATTTAGATAATTTTGTACATGGAAAAAGACAATTGCCATTTTCGCCACCTTAACCATTCATTCTAAAAATTACCGGTAAATACCGGTTAACCGGTTATTTACATTTTTATTTACCGATTTACCGGTTATTAAAACTTCCGGTAAATTGCAATTCCTACCACGGATGACTCGTCGTTGCGATAGTAATCCTGCTCAGTACGAGAGGAATCGCAGGATCGGACATTTGGCTCACGCACTCGTTCGAACGGGCTGTGGAACGAAGCTACCATCCGTGGGATTATGCCTGAACGCCTCTAAGGCCGTATCCTTTCGAGTCGAAGGTGGCAACGATATCTCTTGGAGTTCCGAGAGTGGAATTATCATCTCTTCCTCCTATAAGTGTGGCAGCTCGTCAGCTTATCTAGTGAGTCTGCTTCTAGATCCAAACTTGGCTAGGAAAGGATTTACAACCTAAGAAATGGGGGTGGGTTGTACAGAACGAGATTCTGAAGATGACAAGAACAGTATTGCCACCAGCACCGGATGAACTATTGAATAGAATCTTCTGCAATTACAGAACTGGCGCGAACTGTGAATGTAAGAAAATAGGGTGGCAATGCTCCACAGTTTGTCACCAGTGTCACGAATAAGTATGCCTCAGCGCTTATCCCAACCGAGGGGTAAACACCTGACGAAATTTGTACAAAAGATTACCCCTTTGGGGTTGAGTTCCTCTGAGTTCCTCCAGAGTTCCTTGGAGTTCCCTGAGTTCCTCGGAATTCCTCCTGAGTTCCTCGGAATTCCTCCTGAGTTCTTCGGAATTCCTCCTGAGTTCCTCGGAGTTCCCCAGAGTTCCTTCAGAGTTCACCGGAGTTCCCTGAGTTCCTCCCTTTTAACTTTCCTTGATCTGACCACTCTTTACCTATAGTTTTTTAAAAATAAATTCAAGTTGAGATAATAATTTAGGAAGTCATAAAATAAAAGAAATAATCTGGTCAATAAATAAAAAAGTCAGCGATTTGATCGTGCCTCAACCCCACAACTGTACGCTAACCGCTATAGATTAGATCGTCGGTTTCCAAAAAGCATTGAAAAGATGAATCAAACTTTCGCTTAACGAGTTCCTAATAACCAAAATACAGAACACTTAAAATATATGATCGAAATTAGCACGTTCGTCGTACTTGCCATGTGAAACTATATGGGAACAGATGAGCGGTCGACCGCCGAGTGATGTGACGTCACACTGCGTTTTCGCGCGCTCTATTTTCTATAAGGAGTTGAAAAAAAAATGTAATATTTTGCACATTTACTAATTACAAGGTACACTTTCGAAATATAAATTTAAAAAAAAAATGCTAAATGAGCCCATTGTGTTCGCCACACCGTAGGCTTCAAAATACCTCAAGTAGAGAAGTAATTATTATTGAATAGAATAAACTATCCCGGAAAATTATATCCAAAGTCACTAATTAATAATAAAAAACCGCTGCCCAAAAAGAATCACTACTTCCACATCCAGATTTTATCCAAGTTTCTCACAACGAAAAAAATATTGATATTATATTTGCACTCCACTATGTGTCGGCGCGCTTAAAAACGCTCGGGATAACATGTAGTCGAGTTGTGACGTCAGATGGCTGAACCGCCCAGTGAACACGGCTGCGAATGCAAGTTAGTAGAGTAAAATCTGGAAGTAAAGTCGCTTAGTTTTCGAGAAAAAAAACCGGCGTAGAACCAAACCAGACTTAGTGGGATTCTTTAGTAAGATAATCGTGTACACGAAAAAAATAGATTTTTAATGAAATATGTTTTTTAACGTCTCCACCGCTATATCTCTGAAAATATTTGTGCTGTCAAGCTATTTTTTTTAGATTAAAGTAGACACAATAGCGCTTCGAACAACGTCCCACGTGAACCAGATTTATTTTTTTTTAAGTTGGAAAAATAATAGGAAACTCAAACTTGTTATTTTCAGTAGCGTAATTTCGAGACAATCGAGAAAAAAATTTATTTATGAAAATTTGTATATACACGCTGCGTACAAATTGAAGCCAATAGTTGAAAAAAGTAACTACCCACCTAATTAGTAAGTTTATTAGACATTTTTAAATTAATAAAAGTAAAAACGTACGCATAAAATGAGTTTTATTGTTGAAATAAATTTTCTATTTGGATAGATAAATATGTAGTATGTAGTTTATGTAGGCCCTACATTAATAGCATTCTAATTCGTTCATATCTGCCTCGAAATTTTTAATAATGTTGTTACAGGAACGACATTTGCACTCGTTGCAACATTTTAGGCCTTCCTTAAAACAAGCACATTTTCGATTGTCACAATTTTTATCCGAACAATGAATACTTTTCGACAACCGCCACTTCTACGCGACTAATCTGACCAACCCTGCATGCGAGGTGTATTAATTGCGTCCCAATGTCGCATTTAGCGCTGATAAAAAAATCGCTGTTTCCACACGGTACATTTTAGGAAAAAATATATTGTTTCAAAAACTTTTGTGATTATTAGGCTTTATTTTCTTCGCTGCATGTATGTAAATATTTGCAAAAATAAAAAAGTTTATCGATTGGTGAAGATTTCAATACATAAAATATATGTTTTTAGTTTATCTGATTTTTAGAGAAATGAAAGTGCGAATTGTGCCCAAACCGTTTATATTGGTAAAAGCGCTACAGTGTGTGCTTTAATTTGACACAAAACAAATTTCGGTACCTTTAATAGTTTTAAAAATATGGCGGTGGAAACAAAAAAAAACAATTTTGTTTAAAAATACGTTTTTTTCACTTTTTATTGATTTAAAAAGTTCGAGACCACAAAAAAAAATGTTGTAAAATATGATTTCATATGCCCAGTGACATACTCAAAGGAACCTAACATGTTTGACCTGGTTTTACGCCAAAAAAAAAAACGACACGATAGACTTACGAAATCGCTGCTCTAATATAGGTATCGGCGCACGTCAAGTGACGTCACTCTACGGACTGTTGGCCGGCCGAGCGTGTTTCTACTCAAATGCGAATATCTCTGTGGCTATTGATTCAATCGAGCTGAAATTTTTTTCTGAGGCTATTGGTTTGTTATACTTTAAAATGAGGAAGAAAAAGTAGGAAACTGCCATATCACTAAATGTTGGTTATGGAACTTCAATAACATACCCTAAAAACCTAAAAAACGATATGCCACATCGGTAGTGACAGTAAGAGCTGGTACTGGGGTGGGTGAAGTAAAAAAAAAAATTGAGGAATTTGGTTCTTATATACAGTTAATCACAACTTCAATTTTTCCACCCCCTTTAATAATGGAAGGAGGAATGGTGGAGGTGCGGTAATGGAAGTGGCTAATACCAAAAAATTTGTTGAGACCTTAGCTTCTCTTATATGTTCTAAATACCAATTTCGTTGACTCTTACTTGCTTGATTTACCTATTTACACCAATTTACCCCCAAACCCTTTAACGGAATAAGATCAAAATGTAATCTAGTTCCTGATCTTGTTAAATACATACGCGTACCAAATTTCAAGTCAATATCTTAAACGGTATCAGAGTAATCGTGCACACAAAAAAAAAGTTACAGACAGAGAGACAGTCAGAATTTTTGAATTTTTTTTTTGTGTACAACCTTAAAATCTCGACGTTTCATTCTAAGGCTATTTGAACAATAAAAATTTTCAATTTTTTTGCGTTACTATAATAATATTCCACTAGATGTAGAAGTAAATGTAGCAAAATCTCGTACAAAATAGAATGTCTAAATGGGTACTTTTGTAATTTGACTTTCAAAACGAGTAGGTTCAAAAGATATTGAGAAAACTACAGATAATTTTTTTTAGAACTGGAGACGGGCATGGAAATTTCCTTTGAAAAATGTTATTATACGGTTATTAATGCGAGAGAATTGATAGTTTTCATGCTAAAGTTGGAAATTGTTGTTTCCTCATCATTTTACGGAGTTATGTTTTCGACTTTAAATATCGATCGAGATATCAATTAATTTCTAGTAATGTTTTCAATTTTAACCCGACAACGACATTCAAAAGATTTCCGCTGCCTTCGAGGCTGCGTTCTTTCAATATAATATCAAAATGGATTTCAACGTTTTCCGAGACGTTTTCTCATTTTTAGTTTATTTTTCAGTTAGAATTTTGTTAATTATTCACTCTCGTATTCACTTATTTCGTCGTAATTTTTTTACTACTTATTACTACTATTAAATAATTAAAACGGCTTATACTACACGTATGTTATTCGAGTTTGTTTTGATTTTAACCATTGTACATGCTATGTAGTGATTTTATTGAGTAATAACTAGACGCGCATGCAAGCACGCATGAGTTCCTTGGAGTTCCTCAAGAGTTCCTAGAGTTCTCCCAGAGTTCCTCCAGAGTTCCTAGAGTTCCTCCAGAGTTCCTTCAGAGTTCCCCTGAGTTCCTCAGAGCTCCTCGGAGTTCCTCTGATTTCCTCTGAGTTCCCTTAGAGTTCCTGTAACTTGTACAAAAGATTTCCCCTCGATCCCAACTAATCCATCAAATCCAATCAAATCCATTCATCCAATTCAATTCAATTAAAATCAATCAAATGATTTTTACGGAGAAAGTGAATTTGTTCCTGATGTGACGGAAAACGAGGAAGACGGTAATGATCCGGAAATTGAATTTAGGTGACCAGAAGAAGAGGACGACGACGAAAAAGAGGAATCTTGAGACGCACGCCTACTCGTAATGGTATTCAGAGGTGGACCGAGTAGCTTCTGATACCATTCACTAGTAGGTTGTGCAACCAGTTACATCGGTACAACATGGCCTAGGCCTATCGGAGATACCATGTCTAAAAAAACGCACCTTGCATTCATCTTCAAATCTGTGTGGAAATAAATTTATTATTTTGTTATTTATTCTTTATAAACCATATTTATTACTTATAATGCTAATACTAATTTCAATAACTTACAATTTATATAATTATATTTTATATTATCTCATAAATTTCTTATTTATAAATAATACTTATAAATACTTTTTATAGATATATTTTTTTAAGTGTATTAACAATAATAATATTTTTATCATATAATTAACTTTGTACAGTGTACTATGCATCTGGGTCCGCAGTTTACATGGCTTATCTTATAAACCGATGCGCGCTTCCTACTCTCCGCAGTATATTTCGAAAACGGTTAATTATACGAAAAAATGTATATAACCACTATTGTAGAGAATTTGACACTTTTCTGGTTTTGTAATAACCTCTAACGACATGCGACGCACAGGAAGCGAGATATTTGCAAAAAAACGATCTTCGTGACCGTTGACCTTTGATATATTGACTAGCGGACACGAGATCTTATAAGATTTTTTAATCCGTCTTTAGAATGTCAAAACAAAGGTCTATAGATCATTTTCGGTCAGCTGATTTTGACGCAGCTGTCTGAAGCGCACACAAAACCTCATCCAATGACAGGCAATGAAAATGAAACAATTCATTAGAGATGAGTTGCTATTTAACACCCTACCATTTTATTAAAAAATAACAGCTTGCACCCATCTCTAGAAAACAAAACGAGTTGTGTGCCCTCCAGCGACGTCAACCGAAAATGATCAATAGGCCAGTCCAACACGCTGTCACTTTGCTTTGTTTATACTACAGCAGCCATCTTTTGTTGGTAAGTTAGGGTTTTCGACAGGCCTAAAGGGCACCATACACGTTCAGTAATCTCATTACCTGAATTTTCGCGTTTTTTCAATCATACTTAATTCAATAATTATAGCTAGATATGCTTTTTTCTTAAACAATGGACATGTAAGGTGTGAAAAATAATGACAGGGAATGACGGGGAAATTTTTAGTAATGGTGTTTCTGTAATGACCTTATTGCTGAACGTGTATGGTGCCCTTTAGGCCTCACAAAAACCCTAACTTACCAACAAAAGATGGCTGCTGTAGTACAAACAAAGCAAAGTGACAGCGTGTTGGACTGGCCTATACAAATTTTCAGCTTTCCTTATTTGATTGGACTATCAAATTTCCCAAACAGCACGTCCAATTGTAATTACGTCTCTACAAGATATATACATGAGAAACAAAATATGTTAAGGTAGATCTAATTGTTAAACTAGTACTGACGTACACATATGAGATACACTTATGTTTATATTGACAGATTTATGTGATACAACGTTTAATAATTGTATACTGTATGCACTCAAGATTCTAAACATTTTTATATAACGTAAAGAAGGATCATTAGAATGTTGCAATTTGACGTCCGTAGAAGATGCCTACAAGGTTTAAGTCATATGTATGTGTGATGCTGTGATGCTTTATATAATACTTGTGCCTACTGCATACACCACATAAAAGTGCGATATATATACATGATACAAATAACTATATATACACTTTTTAGTTGTGTCTTGTCGTGTCTACATTCGACTATTCGAGCATGGAACAGTGTGCGCGCGCAAAGCGTCAGCGTGAGCATACCAGCCATGTGTATCTCATGTGTCCTCTTTCCTCTATAAGAGTGGTCATAGCCACACATACAGCAGGCATTTTTGTTTTTTAACAATATCCAAAACAATTTATATTCGAAAGAGTTTGTAAAGATTCGGCAGTTTTAAAGATATCGAGTTCTTTTAATAATAAAATTAGATTAAAATGCATTAAAAAGCAAAATCTAGTCGTTGCTTGTTCTACTATAAAGTCTTTAAGCAGGTATTGAAACAGAAGTCAGTGGTTGAGTGAGTTAAACATTAGGCGGCGAGGCAAGAGGTACGCGGTTCGATCCGTGCTCATTCTGTCTTTTTTTTTTTTTTTGTTAAAATAGTTGCGAAAAAACTTTCAGTTGTTTTTTTCAAGGTAATAATTGCTTATAAAACCGATGTACGAATATACTTCTTTTCAATTTTAGGTCTGTTTTAGACCATTAAATATTCTATTTATGTTGTAAATGATATATTATACCTGACCGTTTTTTCTCCAACACGTTTCCCAGGTTTGTATAAGTACTTCAACTTAAAACTTTAATTCTTAACTCAGGTGACACTGGTGACAGTTTAATTAAATTAAATAAGTTCTTAATAATTATAAATAAATAAAAATACTAGTAACTCGAAAAATTCAGGTTTGGGAACAAGTAAAAAATAGAAAAAAAAAGAGAACTTGAAAGATTTTCATATATTTTAAATAAGGCTAGAAATTCAATTTCACACATAATAAAGACTTCATACACATCATAAATACTGCTTTTAGCATCCGAAATAACAATCACCACAATAGCTCAGTTGGTAGAAGCGTCAGTACTGTAATACGGACAACAGAAACGTGTAGGTTCGATCCCTACCAGGGTGTATTAAATAGGTGATGCGACGACAGCCCTCACAATGGCTTCATAAGTGCTTACTTTGTAGATAATGTAATAGATGGCAGGACCAATAAGTTCTCTCATTACTTACACATAGATAGATAATTTTACAGGTTCTATGAATACGTGCATACAGTGTTGCATACATTCCCAGGATTTTGTTTTTTGTTTAGTGAAACAAGAGTCCAGTGACATCTGACATTAAGTAGCTAAATTAAAACATTGAAAGAATATACGCAACACTACATGCAGCATTGCACGTGTCACCACAGCTAACCTCAAAAATATATATTTCTTAAGATTTACAAGTATTACGTAGCTATTATTAAATTTTCTGCCTGGTTCCTGCACTTTCAACCAAAATCAAGTTGAACATAATGTGTATGAAGTTTTATATAGTTTGTCACAATAAAATAAGACACTTTTTGCAGGTTAGGAATCTAATCTATAATTAGCAGTCTATTTTTATTAATCAACAATATTGAAAAATTATTTGCGTGAATTTTTAAACATTTGCTTGGAGCCAGTATAGCTCCAAGCTAAAAATCGCTATACAAACATTAAAAGTGAGAATAAGAGAAAAAACCTTAAAATTTGAGGTTATGTTAGTTATACGATGCACATGCCCAGGTAATTGTAGGACCTTATTGCTCGTGCCATCTACTAAAGTAAATAGAAACCATGCACTTATGAAGCCATTATTTTAATAGGAAAGTGCCGTGCGTCGGACCACCTATTTAATACACCGTGATCCCTACCCACCGCAATTGGCAAAGGTAAGTAAAAATGAATTTAATAACTTAATAAACATTATAATTTACAGGCAACCCTTGTGAGAAGGGAGGATGGTAAACAATATTAGATAGTTAATGTAAATAAAATATACGGATGGCTAACAAATAAATTCATAGGACAAAACGTATATGCATTAATTACTTTATTTTTATCAAGTAGACTTACTAACTAGTATGTAGTTTTATATGTTCCCATTGCTAAAAACCTGTGGGGGATTACCAAATATAACCTGAAAAAATTAACGTCTAGCATAAGACGTCATTCGTCTGACACATTAGGAAGTCAATCACTGTGCATCCGATAACACACTGTGGATCAAATTATTTGTGTGTATGTAAATGGTATACTGTGGCTACATTGTGAGGCGGACGTTTAACCTTTGTGCATACGTGTTTGCCTACAATGTGTAAACGTAGCACATTTACATCGTAGAATTGTGTAACCTTGTGTCTGCATCTAGATACATCGTCACAATGCGAACACTTCGTAATCGTTATTTGGTGTGCTGTATGGGTTGTAATAGGCCAGTCCAACACGCTGTCACTTTGCTTTGTTTGTACTACAGCAGCCATCTTTTGTTGGTAAGTTAGGGTTTTCCACAGGCCTAAAGGGCACCATACACGTTCAGTAATCTCCATTACCTGAATTTTCGCGTTTTTTCAATCATACTTAATTCAATAATTATAGCTAGATATGCGTTTTTCAAATAATGGACATGTAAGGTGTGAAAAATAATGACAGGGAATGACGGGGAAATTTTTAGTAATGATGTTTCTGTAATGATCTGCTGGAATGAGATTATGGCTGAACGTGTATGGTGCCCTTTAGGCCTGACAAAAACCCTAACTTACCAACAAAAGATGGCTGCTGTAGTACAAACAAAGCAAAGTGACAGCGTGTTGGACTGACCTATAGGCGTCTGAAAATAAGGAGTACGCCACCTAGTGGTCTATAGTCAAACTAATTATGGGCTTTTCTGTCATTGTCTCTTTAGTGTACGATGATATCCAACAATAAGTAAATGATAAACTGAGATACTAGGTTATTAAAAATATGATAGCGTTTAAAGGGGCTACAATTTGCTGGAGCCAACCTAGTCGGTATCCTTTGTAGATTGCAGGGAAAACTCGTGAAAGTTGAGTTGGCACGGCAATGTTCAAATCATACCCTCTTTGATGTAGACACCTTTTACCAGGCATTGAGAGGGAAAAAGCTGGTACAAATAACCGTGGCCCGAGTAGCAATAATAATGTCTTAGACAATCACACATTGTAAGTGAAATTTTTGAAATAAGTAAATATATGTAATTCCAGTATATTTAAAAGTAATATATACTATTTCACCATGCACTATTATGTTTTACCCCTGAATGTTTCTATATCATATTTTACAAAATACTGTTTCATTTATTTTACTTAAAGAATTAATAAATATATTTTCAGTTATATTCAATGTACCACTAATTTCATGGGTATTTGAATCTGAGACACTTGTTTGTATACATATAGAGCATACACATTTGTTAAGTTTTTTGTTGAATATAGGTTGTACCACACAAAATATGTCCTGCATTTAAAACATATTCCCCTTCATACACACACTTAGAAGTTTTTCATTTTTAGTGCTTCCCAAATGTTTCATACATTGCAATATGCTTAATCTAAAAATGTCCCTCATGTTTCCTGAAAGCAAAGTGATTTAAACTACAACTGTACATAAATTTAAAGAAATATTTAAGTTTATTAATATTTAACTAGCCAGACACCGTTTATGTCGAAGAAACTGTACTTTTCAAGGGAAAAACTAGATAACCTAAAAAAGATATGAATTTTGCTGAATAATGCCATTAACATCTTGAAAATCACTTACAACAAAATCTTGCAAACCTTTAGGTCATATATTATTAATGTTATTATTTTTAACGCCAAAAATAACAGTAAACAGAAAAAAATCAATATAAGTATTCACCGCACAAACAAACAAAAAGCCTATAATTAGTTCACGAGTTCTCCACTTTGGCGCTGGCATCTTAAATTCAGACGCCTATAGACGACTACGTATTTTACTTTAAAATGTCACTATCAAATAATGACAAATTTTGACGTGTTATTGACAACTCTGAATACACCCAATTAGTTTTTTTTGATTCATTTGGTTCCTATCTCAAATTAAAAACGAACTTTTTTGCTCTCGTAAACGATATCGCGTTTTGGTGACTAATCCACGGAAAATATAGCAACCCAAGCGCGAAAAATAATCCAGCAGTATTCATTCATCGCCAATATGCCAAAATTCTAGAATTGTGGCACGAAAATCGCATATAGTATAAAAAAAATGATGGACTTATATATTCCTTATGAGGTATTGATTTTGATTTTGTCTTTCTTTTACAAATATTTAAATAGCTTTTTTTCTATTTCAGATTGTATAATAAACATATTTCTAGGGGACTCATATAAAAATGAACCGTTTTTTTCACAGCGAGTTCTGAATGGAAAAAAGGTAAAATTTGGTATAAAATGACCGAAAATATTACTCACTAATTAAATTCAGAAAATTACAAACCATTCCTAGTTCAACCATCGCTAACCATTTAACCAATGGCATCCGTCAATATACAGGTCATTGAAACATAGAAACTCAAATAAACTACCCGCAACTAGATGCATCGTTCCTTAATAAACAAAAGACGTGATGGGGATTCAGGCAATATAGTGGAAGTAAGGAGTCGGAAAGTATGTAAAATCGTGCTAATGATGAAACCTATTCCTCCCCCCCCCCCCGTTTTCGATTGTGCTGAACACGAATAACAGGGTAAAAAAGTGTTTAGTCATGCGCACCACCTGAAACGGCCAAAAACCAACCCTTTTTGCTCATTTCTCATATGACATCGACTATTTTTGCAGGAATTCTTTGTTTCTTCATGGGGATAAAACAGATGGTGAAAGGCGATAATAGGTGGTAGACCGCAACCGCCCTTAGAGGTGGAATCTACTCTGTCAGGGGGTGTAAAATTGTTTCTTATTACTTCCACATCCAGTGGAAGTATAGTAACGACAAAAAAATTTTTAAAAATTTTTATTGTTCAAATAGGCTTAGAATGTCATGAAACGTCGAGATTTCAAGTTTGAGCGAAAAAAAGTTCTGTCTGTCTGTCGGTCTGTAACTTTTTTTGTGCGCACGTTTACTCTGGAACCGTTTGAGATATTGTCTTGAAATTTGGTACACATATGTACTTTAACGAGATCTAGAGCTAGATTATATTTTCATCTTGTTCTGTCGAAGGGTTGGGGGGTAAATTGGGGTAAACTTGGAGTAAATAGGTAAATCAAGCAGGTAAGAGTTCATAAAATTGATATCTAGTATAGACAAGAGAAGCTAAGGTCTCAAAAAAAATTTCGGCATTAGCCACCCCCATTACCACCCCCACCCCATTATTAAAGGGGATAAAAAAAAATGTGATTTAGTGTGTGTACAAGAACCAGAAATCTCAAAATATTTTTTTACTTTGTCCGCATCGTGCGTTTCCGATTCACTTCGTCTATAAAATTTTGAAAGTTTACAGCATTATCACAACAATTATCATTGGATTCGTTCATTTCTATGCTTGGTTCATCATCTTCTGGCCCACAATTCTCACAAAATTTACCTTGACAAGTCTTACAAAAAACCTAATTTTATACATCTGCATCGTTTCGCACATCCGCCCTTACATTTACAATTATAGTCTCTAAGAAAGAAGTCAGGAACCAATTGACCTTCTGAAAATTTGAAATTGATGGACTACGGATACCTTGAGGACACAAGATTTACCCAGAAAACAGTAAAGGCGACAAAAACAAATAAAATGACAATACGAGTCCCTAATATCAACCAAGTTGCTACCTATTATTATTATGAAAGGGGTGGTTTCCGACAGTTTAAAGGGTCGAACCAGCGTAAAACTATTTTTTTCTTGATCAGCATCCTCGAAAACGGGGATAAACGTTTTTATCAAGAAAAAAAAGAAACAATTTTACACCCCCCCTGACAGACGGGTAGATTCCACCCCTGAGGGCGGTTGCGGTCTACTACCTGATATCACCTTCCACCATCTGTTTTATCCCCATGAAAAAACAAAGAATCCCTGCAAAAATAGTCGACGCCAACCTGTCATATGAGAAATAAACAAAAAAGGGTGGTTTTTGAGCATTTCGGGGGGTGCGCATTACTAAAAATTTTTTTCACTCTGTTACCGCGTTCAGCACCCTCGAAAATGGGGGGAGGAATAGGTTTCATAACTTTAGCACGATTTGGCCTTTTTTTTGAGAAAATCCCGACTCCTTACTTCCACTAATATAGATAAACAGCAAGATAATATCCAATACTTACAAATGATTTGTGTATTTAATATCAGTCATGCGATTTGTTTTATTTCATAACACATTATTATGGATGAGAACCTGGTCTACCTCTCCTTATAGCCGGAGAGCCGGCCGTCGAATATCCTATGAATAAGATACATGAAAAACTTTTTGTGAGTGACTAGTACTTCCACAGACCTAAAGGGAGACACCTTTTATACCTTTGCCCGCGTCATGGATTTTTGACCTGACTTCCGGTTACGATTTTTAATGTTTCCTTAAGTCATCAATAGTCCCTTAGGGTAAAGCTTTTACCCCAGCGGACCCAAGACATATGCCCCTCGTTTTAGAGAGCGCGGAACACGATGGTGACAATATTTTCCGACCTAGAGTCCAACCGCTACCCCCAAATCGAAAAAATCACCCCTTTTTTCCGATTTTCTGGTGTTACGCTTGCGAGGGCTTGTCGGATCGGATTTTTTTTTGATCAATTTGAATAAAATAAATAAATATTGACCACGGGGGTGAAAAAAAAAATTGAATTGTGATTTAGTGTGTACTGTCATGAGCAAAATTAAATAAGACAACTATTTTTTTCTAATGTAAATCTCTCTCTATTTGCACACTTCCAATGAATTATGACAACTAACTGACAATGTCACAAAAATTAAAGTTAGATGTACACAACTAGATTTTAGCAAAAATACGTTATAAGACTTGTCCTATTTAATTTTGCTCACGACAGTACAAGAACCAAAGTCGCAAAAGGGGATGGGTTTTTTCGATTTGGGGGTAGTGGGTGAAAGGTAGGCGGGAAATATTGTCACCATCGTATTCCCCGCCTTCGGAAACGCTTTCCAGCTGATTTTCGTTGTTTTCGTGGCATTTACTTATTGGGAGTGAGGGTAGTTTGAACCCCCGGGGGTTGGTTAGGTCACCTGTGATAAATATTTAATTATTTTATTCTAACTGACCCAAAGAAAAAACGATACGACAGGCCCTCGCAAGCCTAGCACCGGAAAATCGGAAAGGAGGTGGTATTCAGGTTTAGGGGTAGTAGGTGAAGGGTAGGTCGGGAAATTGTATTACCATCGTATTCCTCGCCCTCGAAAACGGTATACAGTTTTTCAGCTGATTTTCGCTGTTTTCGTAGCATTTAGTTATTGGGGGTGAGGGTAGTTTCAACCCCTGGGAGTGGGTTAGGTCAACGGTGGTCAATATTTACTTATTTTATTCAATCTGACCAAGAAAAACCAGATCTGGCAAGCCCTCCCAAGCGTAGCACCGGAAAATCGGTGTCGATTTAGGCTGAACGCTAGGTCGGAAAATATTGTCATCATCGTGTTCTCCGCCCTTGAAAACAAGGGGTACATATCTTGCGGTCCGGTGGGGTAAAAGTTTTACCCCAAGGGACTATTGATGACTTAACCCTTTCCGTACCATCGCCGTATATTTTAGTCAATACCTAAATGGTCCATCAGGACCACTGCCGTATATATGTGTTCAGGGTTATATGGCATATTTAGACCGTTGTCGTATATATGTGACAATATTAAGTTCATACCCTTTAGCAGGACCACAGCCGCATAATTGTGTCGCTTCGTGTTGTGGCCGTTGGCCCAATGCCGAAGAAATACGGTACCTAAGACAGGACCACCTGGCTCACTATCGTATAAATACGGCATATTTACTCGACGTCATGAATCTCGTTATTCTGATTGAAATAAGTGAGGGTATTCGTGCTCGAGTTGAAACATGCTTTTAGTGTAGTAATAGTATTATGTAAATTGCTGTATAAAGCTCTACAGAATGCGTTAGAAAAACTGTAAAATGGTACAGAAAGCTATTTTTTCATATGGTGGACCTAGCCATGCTCAACGCACATGCACTGTACCAAACATAAAATGCAGGAAGAGAACCTCTAGCAGATTTTCAGTTGAAAATCAACTTATTGAGCGGTAAGTTTTAGTTAGTGAGAAAACTTTTGCCTATCGATTTCTTTGTCTAATTCAGGTACAAAACACCAGTCTAACCAAAGCCGAGTAAAACTTATGATCAAAAATCTTGAGAGACTTATAGGCCGACATTTTCCCACCCTGGTACCCAATAATAAGGTTCGATGATGTACTGTTTGTAACCAAAGCAAGCTTCAGACAAAAAAAGAAGAGAGTCTAGATACATGTGTGCAAAGTGTAACGTTGATCTGTGTGTACAGCCCTGTTTTGAAGTGTAGCATATAAAACAAACCTTTTAAATATATACTTTTTAACATAATACATTACAAATACTTTAATATAATAAAATATTATTATAAATAAATGAATTTCCTGCATCTGTTCTATTTTTTATAGCTGGCGCATATATTCGGCACAGGTCCTGGTAGCTTGCAAAAAATACCGGTTCTAGTAACATGAATCGCTATTTCACGTCCGGTACAGAAAGGGTTAAGGAAACATTAAAAATCGTAACCGGAAGTGAGGTCAAAAATCCATGACGCGGGAAAAATTAGCTCGTATAAAAGGTGGCTCCACTGTGGTAGTACTAATCACTTACAAAAAGTTTTTCGTGTATTTTATTCATAGGATATTCGACGACCGGCTCTCCGTCTATTTCGCAAAAAATCCTTGAAAAGAAAGTTATAAGTTGAGAATCTATTTTTCATTAAGATATACATAAGTGATAATCTGTTATTGAACAAATTATCAATAATTTACACTGGTGCAAAATTATTGCCTTATTAGATGTTAATTGGTTAAAATTATGACGAATGGAAAATGTCATTGTCCTAGTTAAAAAATGCAAATATGGGACTCAGATTGATAACTTGGAATAGTTGTCTACTTTTTAGTGCGAATAAAAAAGGCCATAAAAACAGGTCATAAAAATATCAAAGTCGGCGTTATTACATGCTGACAGGAGTACTATAGAACCGCACTTCAAATTTTTGCGTATTAGAATGAACATAAAATTAAATTACAAATTTAAAAAACCCCGACACAAAAATATCGACTAAATAATATAAAAAAAATAAATTAACACAACTTTAAAAATTATGAAATAATTTTTAAAGTTGTGATAATTTATTTTTTTTTATATTAGTTATTTAGTCGATATTTTTGTGTCGGGGTTTTTTTTTTAAATTTGTAATTTAATTTTATTTTATACTTTTTAAACTAAACATATACATACAACATAACGTATTATTATATTACGAGTTCCACACAGAACATTTTAACCTTTAAGCCGATGCGGTCCAATTTTGTATTCTACTAGTCGCACACGGTCTACAAGACCGGTTCTATTATAAATATATTTATGTGTTATATTTAATTTTAATAAAAACTGCATCAAAATCGGATCTCTTGTTGAAGAGATATAAAGCCACAGACAGATAGACAGCCAGACAGACAGACAAACATACAAACATACGAGTCAAACTTATAACACCCTTCTCTTGGGTCGGGGGTTAAAAAATTGAAAATTTTTAAAAACACCCGATCAATGTATCTAATTGTACCAGTTTCATATGACCGAATCAAAATGGGGCCGAAATCATATTCGGCTACCATAATTGTCTGCACATTTTCAATTTTACTTCAATCGGACAATTTCTAGAGAAGTTCAACATGGCGAATTCAAGATGGCGACCAAACATCAAAATCTAATATGGCCTAAAACCTTCTCGACAAAATAGTCTTTTGAACAAAAAAAAGTGCATCAAAATCGGATCACCCGTTGAAGAGAGACAAACAAACATACAAACATACGCGTCAAACTTATAACCCTCTTTTTTGTCGGGGTGTTAAAAATTAACTAACTTCAAACTTTTGGTTATTTTTTGGTGGTGCGTTAATTTCTTGGAGAAGTGTATATTCATTGCGTCGTTCCTATCCGATATAAAACTTATAGTTTAAACCGAATCCTTCACCATTTCTTAGAATGCAACGTATCAGCGAATACACTATACGATCAAATTATAGCGTTAAAACTAAAAAATGTTGTCCGCCATCTTGGAACGTCCGCCATATTGAATTTAGTGTGACGTCATTTTATTTTCGTATTCTTCTTAGCAAACCCTTTCATTTGATACCCATATCATGGGGGTGCATAAAAAATAACTGGTCCGCCATATTAGGGAGTCCGCCATATTGGATTTGGAATGACGTCACTTAGCTAACCATGCATTGTCATCCAAACTAAACGTGTATGCAAAATTTCAGCTCAATCGGTTGGGGATAACTATTTTATTTTAAAATTCAGTTGCAAGATTTGACCCACAAGAACAAGGCAAGTTAAATAAAAGCTAGTAATCAAGATGGCGACCAACATGAAAATCTAATATGGCAAAAACCTTCTCGACAAAACACTCTTTCAAATAAAAAAAGTGCATCAAAATCGGATCACCCGCTGAAGAGATATGAAGCCACAGACAGACAGACATACAAACATACGCGTCAAACTTATAACACCTAATCTAATATGGCAAAAACTTTCTCGACAAAACACTCTTTCAAATAAAAAAAGTGCATCAAAATCGGATCACCCGCTGAAGAGATATGAAGCCACAGACAGACAGACATACAAACATACGCGTCAAACTTATAACACCTAATCTAATATGGCAAAAACTTTCTCGACAAAACACTCTTTCAAATAAAAAAAGTGCATCAAAATCGGATCACCCGCTGAAGAGATATGAAGCCACAGACAGACAGACAGGCAGACAGACATACAAACATACGCGTCAAACTAATCTCTTTTTGGGTCGGGGGTTAAAAGTGATACTCGAGATTTAAAAATCGTATTTTCGGTAGAAACTTAATGACGTTTCTGGTAAATTAAAAAATCTTACTCTGTTTTGCGTCAAGATAGGAATATCTTATGCATTGGTTGACGCATTGCCCATCCTTCGCCACATTGACAGGCAGTATTAACGCCGACAATAAACTCTGCGCCATTCTAGTTAGGGATAATTCCCGTAAATTATCACAAATCTTAGAAATTTTAATTAAAAGAGGCGTGTTTCCGTTTATTTCCTATCTTAATCATGCCAGAACTTACTTTAAATAAGAATAATTATGTTTTATGTATTAAGTAATACATTATATTTATTATTTAATATAGTGTGGAAAAATAAAGCATGCCCGGTCTCCCCTATTATTAACTCCGTCGGCAGCTTTGAGTTTTTATGTGCAGTACAAAAATGCAGTGAATTATATTCTGCAATATTCACTGGCGAGTATGTTGTAGAATCGAAGTCGAAAATTAGTAAAAAGATTGACTTACAAAAAGATTTATTAAAAATGTCGTTTTAGAGCACAACTAACGCGCCGAAAACTGGCACAAAAAGACTTTTGTCCACGACTATTAAATAATGTACTCATTATGTATGTGTTTCCTCAAGGATAATGCTATCCATTATTTCTTGCAGTGAATAATGATTTCATTATTCACTAGTGAATGATGAGAAGAGTCAGTTGTTTATAAGAAGTCACGGGCAGGTACTTCTTTAATTCGAATGCAATCCCGCAACTTTTTAGTAGAATTTATGGCCAGTTTCTGCAAGGGCGGATCTGGACCTTGAGCTTGGGGGGGTAACACTGAACCCAAAATTTTTTGATGAGCGAAGGGGAGAGAAATCCGAAAAAAAATTTTTGAAGAGCGGAGGGGGGGAGAAATCCAAAAAAATTTTTCACTAAAATTTTTTTGAAGAGCGGGGGGAAAATAAAAAAAAATTTTCATCCCAAAATTTTTTTAAAGAGCAGAAGGCAAAAATCCGAATGAAAATTTCTTGGGGGGGGTAATTACCCTGTTAAAATTTTTTTCTTCCCAAAATTAACAAAAATCATACCATTTTAAAACAAAAGTTGATGATTTACAGAATCTTGGGGGGAGGGAGGTATTACCCCCCCATAAATCCGCCCCTGAGTTTCTGAAACGTTAAATGGAATTATTCACTAACTGACATAGCTACTACCATTATGTGAATAATTCTACTGTTATTTATGAATAGATAACTTTATTTAGCGTTTCAAAAACAGACCCTTTTTTATCATACAATTTGTTTTTAAATTTGATCGGGTAGGCCGTTATGTGTCAAAGTAACGGCTTGTCAAATTAAATTTAAACGTCAACGTTATTTACAATAATTTTACATATTACTCAAAAAGAATAATTAATTAATTCATTAATTAATTTCTTCAGTAAACAATTCAATAAAAAATATTTAATAGTCATGGACAAAGTATATAATAGCCATCATTATATGCACGTTGAATAATATACTACATTCTTTTCTTTTGAACTAAATAAACGCAAAAAAAATCATTAAAAAAATGTCTTTAATTTTGAATGCTCTATCTTATTATTGCCTCATGCAGTCTATTGAACTTAAAATAAGTGAAATAGCACATGGATTTCTTTTTGTCTTCACTTGTGTCTCACTTCTAGATCTTTTGTGAGGCAATGAAGAGACACCTTTTCGATTTAAGAAAAAAATATGTGGGAGGCAAACCAGCATTTTGATATACCGTATATAACATATTTTACAATGTTTATGTCACTTATATTCACCATTATCCTATTTTTTGATATAATAGTTTAGGCTCTACATTGAAAAGATTGGAAAAGTGTTTCAGATTTACCCGCATAGCCCAGTCGTTGAAGGTATTTACCTTTTTTAATGAGTTCGTGAAAGTGTATCGAATAATATCTTGAAAAGTTTACATTTCGCTTGGAGGCAGAACGTAAAAAATAGTACCTAAAAACAAATTTTTTTTTCATCAATTTCTTCAAAATTTTAAAATTATGCCAAGGTAGGAAAAATAAAAATACAAATGTATAGATCATGTGTTTATGTGTTTATGTCCTAACAAAATTTATCGCTAAAGCCACGGTATTCCCGGAAAAAAATAGTCGAGTAACGTTATTACTCGGAGCGAGATCCATGCGTGCGCGCGCTTGACTGTGACACCGACGCACTGAATTACATGTCACTAAATCAGAATTTGTTCAGTCTACAATGTGTCCCAGGATAGATGTAACAAGAGGTGTAATATACCAAAAATTTTGGAACGGTATTTGAGGATTGAGTCCAGCTTGTTGTAAAACTAAAGTATACCAAAAATGACTTGATTTGGTGTTCTACAGGGTGTTTTATAAGCAAAGTTGTAAAAATCACCACTAATAAAGTACCTTTATTTTTCAAAATATGAAAAAATTCCACTAAGAAAAGTTATTTAGAATGCAATTTTATACCTCTATACCAAATTTCAGGAATATAAAATTATTTTTTTGAAAATTCCCATTTTTTCAATAAATTAGTATTTTATTTTGAACCATTCAATTAAAACTGCACAGAAATTATTTTTTGTGAATCAATATTTAAAGTTATGTATAAGCTAAAAGTAGGCTATGAGGAAAACAGTGGATAGACATTTATCATTTATTATTGACATATCTGTCAAACGTAGTCAATATTATCGTTAATTTCTGTTTCAAATTAACGAACCAAGCATAAATTAAGTGAAAATGGTACTCACAGCGCGTGAAAAAATTTATATTGTGCAATGCTACGGAATTGGCGGTGAAAACTCGCTAAGAGAAGTGGTAAGCCAATTTAATTTGAAATTTCCAAACACTGCTTTGTCGCGTACTCAGGCTATGAGAATAATCAAAAAGTTTCTGGCTACTGGTAGTGTTCTTAACATGAAAAGAAAAATAAAAGCATATGATGAACACAATGTTGGGGCTATTATAGCTCATGCCTCTGTTATAGAAAATCCTAGGATGCTACTAAGAGAGAGATCAGCGCTTATTAATATTAGCAAGTCTGAACTCCAAAAAATTTACAAGGCAAAGAAAATTAGGGCATATAAAGCAAATTATAAACATACGCTTCAAGAGGGAGATGACGGCCGTAGGTTGGATTTCTGTTTGACCATTGGAGAAAAAATCATGAAATAGAGATTTTTTTCATTATTTCATAATTTTCACAGATGAATCCACATTCACAACCAATGATGTTGTTTCATCTCAGAATTGTCGGTTTTGAGCTTCTGAAAATCCAAATTTTAGAATTCATTGCAGAAGACAATATTATAAAGAAGTGAATGTGTGGTGTGCCGTTTCTTATCACGTTGGAGTTATTGGACCTTATTTCATTGAGGGAACGTTAAACTAGCACACTTATTTACAGCTTCTTGAAAGATTTTCTGAAGTACATTTAAATATTTTAAGAGATATGCCTTTTGTTCATTTTCAACATGATGGTTGCCCTGGCCACTCCACAAAAATGGTTAATCGGTGGTTGAATTTAAATTTTGGAGAAAATTGGATTGCCAGAAATGGACCGATCAAGTGGCCGACGAGATCCCCAATATTGGATTTCTTTTTATGGGGTCGCCTCAAGCAGTTGGTTTACGCTGAACCACTTCTTAACGATGTAGCAATATTGAAGCAGAGAATTACAAATGCCGTAAACTCCATACCGTTAGATCATATTCGAAATAGTTTTAAGGACTTCAGGCGAAGGATCGAAATGTGTGTGAATGTGGGTGGTAGCTACGTCGAATAATAAAAAAATTGTAAACATTGTTTTGTATTGGTCAATAATTAATTTGTTTGTGAATCTGTTATGTTTTTGACATTTATTACTTGTTATAATTTTTAAACCTCATTAATCTTCTGTTAGTAATTGTTTCTTGTTTTACAATTAGTTCGATTAACATTATACCTTCTTACATCTCGCATATTCAATTTTTTATTTACCAATAGCCTAGTTTTTGAGATGATTAACATTTGCTCCTACACAACTTTAAATACGAATTCAACTCTTAATTCGCAAAAAATGGGAAGTTTCAAAAAAATAATTTTATATTCCTGAAATTTGGTATAGAGGTATAAAATTGCATTCTAAATAACTTTTCTTAGTGGAATTTTTTCATATTTTGAAAAATAAAGGTACTTTATTAGTGGTGATTTTTACAACTTTTCTTATAAAACACGCTGTAGAACACCAAATTAAGTCATTTTTGGTATACTTTAGTTTTACAACAAGCAGGACTCAATCCCCAAATACCATTCCAAAATTCCAAAATTTTTGGTCCATTACACCTCTTGTTACATCTATTCTGGGACACACTGTATATATTATCAACTCAATCGTCGCAATAAAAAATATGGAAAAAAATAAAAGCCCTTCAAAAAAATTCTTTATTCATTGAGAACTGTTAAAAAGTATGTACACTGCATGATTATTATGATCTATTAAGTTGTCGTCAAAAAAAAAGTTCATCTCAAATCATTTTAATTTCATTGCTTGATGATTTTTTGATAAATATATATATATATTGGAGGCTCAACTTGTTGAGAAATTGACCCATTGGAAAAAATAAAATATTACTATTTCGTAAAAAATGTATACTTTTCGAATGTTCAAACACAAATTCGTTTACTTGTATGCATTTTTTCGAAAATATGATCCATCCCGTCGTGATCAGAAATAGCGATTTTCACGATCTTATCCTTATAACTCTATAGTTTTGAATATAAATTCTGGAACTTTTCCAATACATTAACAAATGTACAAAGAATCCATTGGATATAGTTGAAATGGAATTAGGCCCTCCACATGAAATCATGGGCCCCGGTACCAAATTCGCTGGAAGGCCCCCACCTCTTTTATTATATGAACAACTGTACTCAAATATTGATTATTTTAATATTTTTGCATTGCGTTTCCTAGTCTAGCCGAGCTTCTAAAGTGGCCGGGCCCAGATACCACGGTACTTACTGACCCCCCTAGTGGGGGCTCAGCCTGTAATAAATACAATACAGTAAATGCATGCGAGTTATAGCGCGGCAGATCTGCTTCGATCCTGCGGCTATGTGTCGTGTCTGTGTGAGCGTTCATAATTATATATTTTTCTTCCAAACTCACTATTTATCTTCCTATTCACTAAGAAAAATGTAAAAAATATATAATCAGAAGGAGAAATAAGCTTTATTTTACTCGTTAGAACAGCTAAGAATTTTTAGAGGTTCTATAGTATGCATTTAACCGTGCGCTTGGCCGCGCAGAGTGACAAAGTTATTTCACTATTTTTTTCCAGGAATACCGTGGCTTTAGCGACAAATTTTATTAGGACATTTTTTTGTTCAGAAACACGTGGTCTATCCACCTGTATTTTTAATTTTTTCCTACCCTGACTTAATTTCAACATTTTGAAAAAATGGATGAAAAAATTTTGTTTTCACTTTTTTTTATGTTCTACATCCGAGAGGAATGTAAACTTTTTCAGGATCTAATTGTCTTCTTTTTGCCTTCAACGTGTCTCACTTTTAGATTTTTTTGTGAGGCAATAATAACACCTTTTTGATTTAAGAAAAAATATATGGGAGGCAACCAGCACTTTTATATACCAATAATATATTTTACAATGTTTATGTCACTTACATTCACCATTATGTTTTGATATAATAATTTAGGCTCTACATTGAAAAGTTTGGAAAAGTGTCTCAGGATTTACCCTCACTGACCCTACTTATCGTTGAATTAAGGAAAAAACGAAAATATCCAATCAGTATTAGCAGATAAAGGACTTTTTCCGTATACTGACTTCTTCAGAGCTTTTGAGTCAAAAAATTTAAAAAATATATAAACCATGTTTCGTTTATCACAACATAACAAATCATTTTCGAGAGTCCTCATATGAATTGCAAATAAGCATTGCTGGTATTGCATGTAAAATAAGGTAACTTACCTCTCTCAATATTACTTTATATCCCCTGAATCGTCACTAATTCTCTTGTGGCACTTTTCTTTCAGTTACTGAAAAATCAGTCCAAATGATGCGTTTTCCGGCAGAAGGCCTATAACTGTCCCAGATCGACGGTGCTGGATAACGTCACTTTGAAGTTTAGAATAGTTCTGTCTCTATAGACCATACCTCGTTCAATAAATGAACCACTTATGTGGACAATTTATTAGCAAAATGTTAATCTTATTGTCAAACTATCATCCGTATGCGTATGGTACTACGTAATTCTGATATTAATGCAAAGTCTACTCGAAAATCGGCGGAGCCGCGATTTTTATTTTAAAGTTAATCGATGTTATCTTAAAATATTATCTTGAATATTCGGAGCAATATAATTTAGTTGATACAATGCAAAACCAGTTTCGAGTTTGTTTGGACAAAAAATTTCTGGTAATTAATGTTCGTATTTTGTTTATCCTTGGATGCCGGCTAACGTCTTATTTGTTTAATATAAATTCGCAATTTTAGATAGACAATTCAAAATTTCGATCTTTGCATCAAACTTTTATTCAAATGCTACAATAAAAATAACGGTAATAAGTACATTATATTTAAAGCCTGTTAATAGTGGAGTCAAATCAAACATCAATATAGCCCAGGAGTTTTAGTCAATATATCGCTTCTACCCGGAGTTAATTATTGTAAAGCTGAACATTTGCAGGATTGTAGTTTTCGTCCAGGACAACACATACCAAAAAGTCCCCTACTCTTCGGCTTCCCTGTTTTTGCGAAGCAACAAGGGCCTAAGTCGCAGAAATTGCAGAGCTGGCTATAAAGTGCCGCAGAAAGATTGTTACTGGTCCGATTTGGGGTCAAAATGATCCTAAAAGCTTCGGAGAAGCATATTCGTTCTTATTTCAGATGTTCCATGCATATTTTGCTCATAATTTTCCGTTCTAGTGCTGTCAAAATTTCAAAAATTGAAAGAATTTCGAAATGGCTCCATTGCGGATAAATGAAGACTCGGAGGGGAAAACGTACCCGAATAAACATTTCTCTTGATACTTTGGGCTTTTCATTGGTATGACTACATTCTCTGTAGCATCATCCGTTACGGAGTTACGCCACTCCGCGTGTCGGCGCGAGGCGACACTCGGATAGTTAAGTGCGTTCATTGTTGCGTCGATCACGTCTAGTCTAAACTATCAAGCAGGCGCACGGCGATCTATGCCTTTTTAGTTCAGTAGCTGTGACAGTGCATCGGTTCATTGGTGCTAGTCCGGTGATTTTAGATTCAAAAATAACGATTTCTCGGAAAGTTTTGGGACAAGCCAAAAATTAGCCTACCCCCTACAGAATTTCCTCAGGAATCCGAAAAAAATAGTGTTGACCACTCAAAATGGCGGCTTTAATTGTTATTCAACTTTTTGTAAACAAAATGAATTTTGCAACTTACTTATTTGCTTATATCTTCGCTTCTAAAGGTCGTAGAAAAACGTCAATTTCTTCGTTACGGGTTCCCCTATAAGGAAGGTATATGCAAAGAACGAATTTTTGATTGTTAATAACATTTTATGACAAGAAACTAAAAAAATTGAATTTCTCGATCCTCGAACTTTGAAGTACTGTAGAAACAAATATAAAATCTGCATATTAACGATATTATGAGAAGTAGTACATATTTTTACCCTTAATGAAATGCACTTTGTCCCGTTGCAAACTATTAATTATTTTTTTTGCAATTAATTTATAAAAAAAAAATTCAAACTTATACTAAAAGATCATATTAATATTTTACAGTTCTGTTTCGGTAGAAACATTGTATTTGACGTACATTTACATAATCAAAAAGAATATTTCAAAAAAATTTTAATTTGCGACTTTTTTACGCAAAAAATCAATTTTGCAACTTAAATGTAAATATCTCAGTGGATTTTGAATAAAATTTATTGCAACTAACGACCATTTTAATTGTCATAAAAAACACGAATTTAAGAAAAGAAAATGTTTGCTCCGATACTTGGGAGCCGAGATATGAGGATTTCACGTTTTGACGGCGGAATTTGAAAATATTCTTACTTGAAAATTTAACTGAATATACCTCAGAGTGTGTGTTATCACTTACAAAAAGTGCTATGTCTATATATCTAGATGGGCCATGGAAAAAAAATCGAGAGAAATGCATCCTTGACGCTCGCTAGACGCCAGATTCCCCTCCCTCTGCACTGCTAATGGCGCACTTGGACAGTTTTACCCCGGCGGCAGCTTTATTTCTCTTTTTCTCGGCTTCAAGAGTGGCTAGATGGACGTTTTCTTTCTAATTCAACTTATTTTTTTCTCAGCTTTCCGATTATTCGATTATTTTTCAATTATTCAATTACGTTGCTCCGCAAAAAGAATTTGTAATACAGCGGCTTTATTATTTTATTATTATAGATAAAATAATTTAGATAAAATAATTTCAAAAACAAAATTGAAAACATTTTTATTTTTTAAATAGGCTTAGAATGTTATGAAATGTCGAGATTTTAAGTTTGAGCAAAAATGTCTGTCGCTCTGTCGGTCGGTCCGTGCGCACGATTACTCTGGAACCGTTTAATATATTGACTTAAAATTTGCTACATGTATGTATTTTAACGAGATCTGGAAGATTATGTTTTGACCTTATTCCGTTGAAGGGTTGGGGGAAATGGGTGTAAATGGGTAAATTAAGCAAGTAAGAGTCCATAAAATTGGTATTTAGTATAAATAAGAGAAGCTAAGGTCCCAAAAAAATGTTTTGGTATTAGCCACCCCCGTTACCACCCCCACCCCATTATTAAAGGGGGTGATAAAAATAAAATTGTGATTTAGTGTGTATACAAGAAGCAATGGCCTCAATTTTGTTTTTTAATTCATCCACCCCCACTAACACCGTTCCTACCCCCACTACCGATGTGACATATCGTTTTATTGGTTTTTTTTCGTTGTGAGAGACTTGGATAGAAAATCTGGATGTGGAAGTAGTGATTCCTTGGGCAGCGTTTTTTTTACAATTTTACAAACATTCTATAATTTAAGCAATCACGCATTATTGTTATGTTATGAATTAGATGTTTATTTCGCTGTTTAAAACAAATTAAATCAATATTGATGTCTGTCAGTTTAAATTAAATGAAATGCAAGAAAATGAGGAAGTTATTGGAAATGTTGATATAAATAATGACGATGATGACAATGATTGTCTGTACGCAGAAATGCGAGACGAAACGGACAGCGAGTCCGACACAGGAAATCACCCTAAAAAAAAAAAACGAGGACAGAAAAATAAGCTTTAGATTGTACATTCAATAAATTAATTTTTAAATACAAAATGTATACCTTTTTATCCACAATAAGAGTAAAAACTAGTCACTCATCAATGTCTTACCAAATAAATATGTAATCTTTACATATTTATTTCATGAAGCAACGTAATTGAATGATTGAAAAATAATCGAATAATCGGAAAGCTGAGAAAAAAAATAAGTTGAATTAAAAAAAAAACGTCCATCTAGCCACTCCTGAAGCCGAGAAAAAGAGAAATGAAGCTGCCGCCGCGGTAAAACTGTTCAAGTACGCCACTAGCAGTAAAGGGGGAGGGGGATCTGGCTTCTAGTGTGAGCGTGTGCGCCAAGGATCCAATATTCTCGATTTTTTTTCCATGGCCCGTCTACATATATAGACGTATGTAAGTGATAACACACACTCTGAGGTATATTCAGTTAAATTTTCAAGTAAAAATATTTTCAAATTTCGCCGTAATCACAAAAAACGTGAAATCCTCATATCTCGGCTCCAAAGCATCGGAGCAAAAATTTTTTTTTCTTAAATTCGTGTTTTTTTATGACAACTAAAATACTGTTAGTTGCAATACATTTTATGCAAAATCCACTGAGATATTTACATTTGTTTAAGTTGCAAAATTGATTTTTTGCTTAGAAAAGTCGCAAATTAAAATTTTTCTGCAATGTTCTTTTTAATTATGTAAACGTACGTGAAATACAATGTTTTTACCGAAACAAAACTGTAAAATATTAATATGATCTTTTAGTATAACAGTTTGAATTTTTTTTTATAAATTAATTGCAAAAAAAATAATTAATAATTTGCAATGGAACAAAGTGCATTTCATTAATGGTAAAAATATATACTATTTCTCAAAATATCGTTAACATGCAGATTTTATATTTGTTTCTACAGTACCTACTTCAAAGTTCGAGGATCGAAAAAACCAATTTTTTCAGTTTTTTGCCATAAAATGTTATTAACAATCAAAAATTAGTTCTTTGCATATACCTTCCTTATAGGGGAACCCATGGCAAAGAAATTGGCGGGTCGGACGTTTTTCTATGACCTTTAGAAGCGAAGATATAAGCAAACAAGTAAGTTGCAAAATTCATTTTGAGTGGTCAACACTATTTTTTTCGGATTCCTGAGGAAATTCTGTAGGGGGTAGACTAATTTTTGCCTTGTCCCAAAACTTTCCGAGACATTTTCCTAATATCACCGGACTATGCGGGAAAATTGTGATCGTAGTTTTAAGTCATGATGGATACAGGCGTATCGTGTTTTGTAAGTTGTCTCTCGAAGATGGAAATGTTGTGGTGGTTCAGGGTGGGCATTCAACTTTGTTTCGGGCTAGTGTGGAAAGAGGAGACACTGAATATGAGGAGTTGCTTAAAGATCTTGTGAAGAAAAATTCATCTACCACCGTACACGTGACATAATGCTGCGATACTCGCTAATTCTAGAGAAATGTTTTAAGTAGCCCAAGACGTTGGTGTCTTAGTCACATACGTAATATTACAATGTCATTTTCTCTCGCAGGAAAAATTACTCGAGACCTTCCACTATAAGGAAGGACATTGCCATGGCCAAAACTGAGAGATGACTGAGCGCTCAGTTCTTTCGATATAAAAGGGGACTGCTTGTTCTGTGGAAAGGAAGCGTGTATGAAGAAGAAGCAGGGCAAGTACAGGATGGTTGTTTACGAACTAGAAATTAGATATGGATGATGATCCGGACGACCCTACTTCCCAGTAGATCAATAATGTCAATTGTCTTGCCGAATAAAGTCATTTTCTGAGTTGACAAGCTAAATTTCATTCAATAAATCTTATAAAACACCAATAATACATAAACAGGTATTCGCAATAAGTCTCATCAGCGCAGCCAGGGCAGTTCCACCGGGCGCGCGGCGACACTCAGAGTAGCATAGCTCCATAACGGGTGACGTCCGAGAGGGTAGACATACCAATGTTAAGCCCAAAGCATGAAGATAAATGTTTATTCGGATGCGTTTTCCCCTCCGAGTCTTCATTTATCCGCAATGGCGCCATTTCAGAATTTCTTAAATTTTTGAAATTTTGACAGCATTAGAACGGAAAATTATGGATAAGATATGCATGGAAGCTCTGAAATACGAACGAATATGCTTCTCTGAAGTTTTTATAGCCATTTCGAGCCAAATCGGACTAGCAACAACCTTTCTGCTGCACTTTATAGCCAGATCTGCAATTTCTGCGACTTAGACCCTTATTGCCCCACAAAAACAGGAAAGCCGACAGGGGAGGGAGTGTAGAGGAGTCTTTGGTATGTGTTGTTCTGGACCAAAACTACAATCCTGCAAATTTTCAGCTTTACAATAATTAATTCCGAGTCAAAAACTAAAATTTCTGGGCTAATATAGGTGAATAAGGAATTCTCTGGCTGCAGCAATTTTATTGTTTTAATTTGTTATAGGTGTAATAACAAGTGCTATGAGAAGTTTTGGATTAATCGGTTCATTGCTTCATGTAAGATTTAAACAAATTTTTTTCAACACTAAAATTTTCTGCTATTTTTCTTATCATCTCCTTTCCTCACAAAAATCGCAAAAATAAAAATACCAAATTCATCGCAATAAAGTCTTCAATAAGACTAGGCTTGTGAAAAAACTTTCTGATAATTTCTTAATTTGTAAAAAACAAGAACACCAAAAACTGCCCTTCTTGACAATTTAAGAAGTATAACGTAATAATGCTTCAATTTTAACGAAAGTTGGTGAAATTACGCTCTTTATTGAATTAAACATTCCTGCGAAATTTATGCGCAAAATATTTATACAGTGTGTCCCCGGATGAGTTACCACACTCTTGTAAACTTTCTTATTTTTGATTTGCCGATAAAAACTCATTCTTTATAAAAAAGTTTTGCGTGTCTTAGGAAGTCATAAACAGCTGTCAAACTTAAGATAAATTATACAGGGTACTCTGAAAATTACAAAATATGAAATCTTTAATAAATCCACGTCGTCTTCGAAATTGTTTGCTTATAATTTTTGCTTTAAATGCCCCCGTTGGATTACTTCTTGTGGGGGTATTTAAAGTAGATCTGGCCAACGGGCTGGCCATGCTGTTGGTCCATAGCGGCCAATCCACCTGTCGTGGAAATGATTGTCTAAACCAGGGATTCCCAACAGGTGGTCCGCGGACCCCTAGGGGTCCGCGGACGATGTCTTGGTCCACGAAATGTCACTGAGATATTCAATTGTTTTGTATTTTACTTGACTTGCAGTGGTAGATTCTACATAATCTTCATTTTAAGAAGAATTTAAGCTTTTAAGGGGTCCAAGCGCGGATTTATGGGGGGGGGGGTAACGGGGTAATTACCCCCCCAAGATTGTGAGTTAATAACTTTTATTTAAAAATTTTATTTTTTAATTTTAGGATGAACAATTTTTTTCCGATTTCTCTCCCCCACCGCTCTTTTGAGTCGAAAAAATCTTTTTTCGGATTTTTCTCCCCCCGCTCTTCAAAAAAATTTTAGTATGAAAAAATTTTTTTCATTCCCTCCCCCCGCTCATCAAAAAATTTTGGGTTCAGTGTTACCCCCCCAAGCTCAAGGTCCAGATCCGCCCTTGAAGGGGTCCTTGTCAGTATAGCGACCGATGAGGGGGTCCTTGAAAAAATCTGGTTGGGAATCCCTGGTCTAAACATTGTCTAAATAGAATTGTAGCATGTGCTGGGCATTCATCTTGCTGAAAAAATATTTTTCTTCATCCATTGTCCACCAGTTTGCCCAAAACGAAATTATCCAAAATGTCCAAATAAGCATTTTGATTTTAATTTCCATAAAATAAGGATGCATTATGCAGCACCAAACATTTACATTTTTAAACTTTTGACGGTTAGTAGTAATTTGGAAATTAGGATTGTCCTGAACCCAGTACTTACAATTTTGAGAAGAGACTACCACATTAGTCGTAAAAGTAGATTCGTGCGCGAATAAAATATTTCAATGGATCTATCTCCTAAAATTTTCTTACCTATGGTAAAACAAAAGTCCAAACTACGAGCATCATCTCCAACTTGAAGTTTGTGAATAAAGGACACCGCACACTTCTATAGGTGAAATTGGCTTCCGGTCAAATTGTCTGAATTTTTGATATGTTGTAGCCCGAGTCATCCTGATCCAAAATCATTAAAAAGTTACTATCCTTTACAGGCTAATTTCGGCGCTAGAGGGCGCCGAAGAAAAAAATTATTTTTGAGAAAAAATGCAACTTTTTCATATTATATTAGTAAATATGTTTAGGTTTAGATTTAGGTTCAATATGTAATATACATGATAGTTATATATAGGGTCAGCCAACGAAATAATGCCACAATAGGGTCATTTAGTGATATGGCAGTTTCCTACTTTTTCTTCCTCATTTTAAAGTATAACAAACCAATAGCCTCAGAAAAAAATTTCAGCTCAATTGAATCAATGGCCACAGAGATATTCGCATTGGGATAGAAACACGCTCGGCCGGTCAACAGTCCGTAGAGTGACGTCACTTGGCGTGCGCCGATAGCTATAATAGAGCAGCGATTTCATAAGTCTATCGTGTCGTTTTTTTTTTGTCGTAGAACCAGGTCAAACATGTTAGGTTCCTTTCAGTATGTCACCGGGCATATGAAATCATATTTTACGACATTTCTTTGTGGTCTCGAACTTTTTAAATCAATAAAAAGTTAAAAAAAGTATTTTTATATAAAATTGTTTTTTTTTGTTTCCACCATATCTTTAGAACTATTAAAGGTACCGAAATTTGTTTTGTCTCAAATTAAAGCACACACTGTAGCGCTTTTACCAATATAAACGGTTTGGGCACAATTTGCACTTTCATTTCTCTAAAAATCAGATAAACTAAAAATATATATTTTATGTATTGAAATCTTCATCAATCGATAAACTTTTTGTATTTTTGAAAATATTTACATACATGCAGCGAAGAAAATAAAGCCTAATAATCACAAAAGTTTTTGAAACAATATATTTTTTCCTAAAATGTACCGTGTGGCAACAGCGATTTTTTTTTATCAGCGCTAAATGCGACATTGGGACGCAATTAACACACCTCGCATGCAGGGTTGGTCAGATTAGTCGCGTAGAAGTGGCGGTTGTCGAATTATTAAATATTCATTGTTCGGATAAAAATTGTGACAATCGAAAATGTGCTTGTTTTAAAGAAGGCTTAAAATGTTGCAACGAGTGCAAATGTCGTTCCTGTAACAACATTATTAAAGATTTCGAGGCAGATATGAACGAATTAGAATGCTATTAATGTAGGGCCTACATAAACTACATACTACATATTTATCTCTATCCAAATAGAAAATTTATTTCAACAATAAAACTCATTTTATGCATACGTTTTTACTTTCATTCATTTAAAAATGTCTAATAAACTTACTAATTAGGTGGGTAGTTAGTAACACTGATTGATATTTATAGATTAGGTATTTATATCTACCTACCTGTCTTTTTATTATTAAAAGGAGACTATTTTATATTTATTGTACAATTTCTTAATATTAACAACATATGATCAATACTACTGTACAATATATGAAATATTGAACAATAATATTGATCCCCTAGATGCTTTTTATCACTACTGGTTTTGTATCTACTGATATAAGTTAAACTACTACATACACCCCGACCGGGACGCATATACGTAATCTGCAGACGCATAAGGCATAGCAGACCCTTCGGGTTTTTAAGAATAATAGGACCAATGAAAACGAGAGTAAAGTGCAGACGTGGTTATCCTAGTACGTCTGCAGTTTACTATATTTGCAGGTGATGGGCTGTGTGTTTATTTTATTTTGCAATAGTTTTAAACATCTCTAGATTTTTTACTTTTCTTTTAGAGATAAAAATATGAATTAAAATACTATTCTTATAAAATTTCATGTGTTTGTTATATTGACACAATTGGAAAAAAATGAGCTATAAAACTGTCAGTTAATTGCAGATGCTTGAGGCTTTTCTGTGCACATTCCACGACCCTACTTTACCAATAAGCAGTGAGACATATAAGACGGTGACGATTATGTCCGAATATTACCGAATAATTTTGACTATGCCTTATGCGTCTGCAGATTACGTTTATGCGACTGGGACTGTCAGATCGTTGCAGTCGGCAGGCTTGCTACCAGCGCTGCCAATCTCCGGGTATTTACCCGGTTTTCGGATATTTTGATGTACTGCGGGTAAAAGTGCGGGTATTAAAGATTTTGGGTATTTTTCGGGTATTTCAAAGCTAAAGCCTGAAACGTCTGAAACTGCAATTTTTGTTATATTTCTTTAAGAGAATTTTAAATATGTATAAAAAATTTTGTACATTTTATTTGCTCCTTTATTTAGGTTGGTATTTCATCATCAAAATCAGTCTTCCGTCCGTATAATATATATTGTTATTGTTGAAGTAAACTTAATAAGTTCTATAACATTTGTTGATATTTGAAAGTTCAGATTAAATAAAAATTTGTGTTTATTAAACTTTATTAATTTGCCCCAATTAATTTGCAGTACCTACCCGTAAGTGTTTTGAAATCTATGTGAATTTTATTAAAAATGTGGCGCGCGGGCAAACGCGCCAAAATTTAAAACTCATCGTTTTAGGCGCGTACATAAAATCGGGTATTATCGGTTATTTTCGGGTATTTCAGGCCTTGGCAGCGGGTATTTTGTCCTTCTACCACTGGCAGCACTGCTTGCTACAGCCGAGCTCGCAAGAATATGACTTTGGTCCGTTAAAAAAAATCGCTGACTCAATACTATGAACGTGACATGAAAAATTTTTTCAACTATTGGCTTCAATTTGTACGCAGCATGTATATACAAATTTTCATAAATAAATTTTTTTCTCGATTGTCTAAAATTACGCTACTGAAAATAACAAGTTTGAGTTTCCTATTATTTTTACAACTTAAAAAAAATAAAACGGGTTCACGTGGGACGTTGTTCGAAGCGTTATTGTGTCTACTTTAATCTAAAAAAAAATAGCTTGATAGCACAAATATTTTCAGAGATATAGCGGTGGAAACGTTAAAAAACACATTTCATTAAAAATCTAATTTTTTGAGTTCTCAACCACTAAAAAATGTCGTAAAAAATGATTTTGTGTACACGATTATCTTACTAAAGAATCCCACTAAGTCTGGTTTGGTTCTACGTCGGTTTTTTTTTTCTCGAAAACTAAGCGACTTTACTTCCAGATTTTACTCTACTAACTTGCATTCACAGCCGTGTTCACTGGGCGGTTCAGCCATCTGACGTCACAACTCGACTACATGGTTATCCCGAGCGTTTTTAAACGGTCCGACTTTAATAATTTTTTTATACATGAAGGCGGCGTCAGTAAATTCTAATTTTTGGCATACTTACTATACTCACCAAGCCCTTTCAGAATATGTAATAATAAAAAAATGTTAAATGAGCCTAACCTAATATAATTAATACAACATAGAAACGACACTATATAATGGGTAATACATAAGTAGGTACATATATACAATGTACTTAACCATAATATTATTATACAATAACAGGCTCTTGGTTCTCTTGGTTCGGATTATGTCTATTTGCAGCATCAGTAATATCGAACGGCAGGTGTCAAAGGATACTTTACATTTTCTTCATGGCGAGCATATCCAAATTACCAAAGCACGCTAGCTATATGCGAACATGTACCCAATGTACGTCTTCACCATTGACATTGTAGTGAATCCAAAGCTGATACTTAACAGCGTTGCGATGCCTTGGTTTTATTCTGATTCTTAAGAGTCCTGGTTCATTCGTCAAATTGAAATAAAATGTTCCCTATATCTTGCCTGTTGTCTTGTACATAGGATGGGGCAAGTTTTATCTGGAAAATCCCGAATGTTAGATCTCTCAGATATTCCAATGCAAGACGTGGAAAATCGAGCACCTGATTTTCCTCTATAGGGAGCCATCTACCCCGCCTTTGGAGTAGTCTCTCTTCTTCCACTCTAACTTGAAGAGTATTAATTTCATTTGCCCGGTCTAGCATTCTATGAGCCAGCACAGCATTTGCTCCCTCCATATTAATTGGCTCATGATATCTATTGATTATCGCACATATTATTCTGATGTAATCTTTAATATGAGGGACTTGTGACATTGGTACTACCACTCTGAAGAATTTAAAAATACTGATAATATGGCCGTTTCTTGCAATATTTTAAGAATAGTTGGATTCGGATCCTCTGCGTAAGCTTGAACTTCTGCATCTATACTCAAATCACAGTTGTGGCAAACCTTTATTTGTTCCGTAATTGGTATTTGAGGCAATTGCAATTCGATTCGACAATGTTCAGCAATGCCCATTTTTTCTTCGCCCAAACGCACCATTTGTCTCGGTAATCCATTATATTCACAGATGAAACACTCTATTCTTACTTCAAAATTATATGCCATATTCCGTTGGTACATGCACCGTGCTGAAAGCTCAGTTCAAAAAAGAAGAAAACAAGTTACAGATACTAACATTTCAACTAACCACTGTCGCTCGCTAACCACTGTCAGAGCTGACGCCAATGTCAAAGTGTCATTACAAAATGTCAACTGACGGACTGTAATTTCGCAACTCGCGCGGATAGGTGGCGCCACTTATTTGTCTTCCGCGCGAGTCGGCCGCTTGGCCGGAGCTCTCATTAAGATTTGGGTAGGGTAAAACTCACTAACCACTGTCGCTCTCCAACCATATTAGTTCATCATATTAACCAGGATAAAGGTACGGTCAGACACAGCTACTTTTGCTGCGGTGCAGTCTAAAAAACTGCGCAGTTCAAGTGAATCTTCATGTGAATAGCTGTGCAACCTTAAAAGTAGCGCGTGCTATTTGGTTGCGTGCAACATTTATATGCTGCGTGCAGCCTCAAAAGTAGCCACGTGTGAATTGAATTTTAAAGACTAGCGATGGCTGCAAAAAATATCTATTTGGTTGAAACTTTTGCAGCGGCAGCGAGTGCAGTATTTTTAAAGTTGGTGTCCATTTGTGTACCTAACATTTTAAATAATATATTTGTGAATAAATTTCTACTTGACAAAACTATTAATGTTTTTAAATGATTCATTCTTGTTTGTTTATAGTATAAAAAAAATATATATAGAATTAAAGCTGCAGCTTGTAGTGATTTTTTTTATCTATTCTTTAATAAGATACATGTTTGATCTTG
Organism: Rutpela maculata; assembly: GCA_936432065.2. Taxonomy (NCBI): domain Eukaryota; kingdom Metazoa; phylum Arthropoda; class Insecta; order Coleoptera; family Cerambycidae; genus Rutpela; species Rutpela maculata. The sequence continues at coordinate 7,959,841 of OW386289.2, forward strand.
GAGAAATCTTTAAGTATTTGATATTTATATCTAAGAAACATTGTTTTGACACCTAAAAGTCAATATATATTGAAATTAATTTGGCGGGCTGTCACCATCCGAAAGTTCTAACTTTTATCTATTTCTTATCCATTCTTTCATCCAAATTCCAGTTTTCGTCTGGCGTCGGCATCTTCTTCATTTTAATAGTACAGATAATAAGCAAACTGTAGCTAGTGTCTCGTCATCCATGTTTTACAGCACACAAATCGGAATTTATTACGTATATTACGGCACGAACACAGTGAGATGTGAAGGAACAATAGCTAACGGCTAACATACACCATCTGGTTGCATGGTGCAAAAACAGCGTGTTGTGTGTTACCGTCACTGCAAGCTTTTTCCAAACTTGAAGTTTTGATGGGTAGCTGCAGTAGAAAAACTGCCCGCTGCACGCTACTTTTAGGATCAGTGTGAACACGATACGAAACTTTTGCAGCTGCAACCCTAAAACAGCGCAGCAAAAGTAGCTATGTCTGACCGTACCTTAAGGGGGAGTAGCATCATTTCGTTGGCTGACCCTATATATAACTATCATGTAGATTACATATTGAACCTTAATCTAAACCTAAACATATTTACTAATATAATATGAATGCATAAAATTTGTTGATGACTAAAATCTTCTGAATATATGAGATTTGCTAATACCTAAATCTATTGATCTTTTCCTTAACGACCATCTTGCGCGTTCTTGTACAGAGTCTAAAACTACAAGGATTGCAACGTGAACTTCATTTCATTGTTTTTTTTTTGCTTTTCTTGATATTTGGAATCAAATTTATAAGTTAATTTACATACTGCTTTGCAGGTCACATTAATATCTGGATATTTCTCATTAAAAACGCCGTATTTATAAGAAATATTTACGTTCCATATCTTTTGACCAAGTTAATTCGTTGTTCCAGGGTTAGCATAATTCAATAATCAGTAATTAATATTTTTGTACAAAATACAAAATACGAATAAATATCTATAACACTGATATTGACATTAATCCATGGCATTACTACTTGTAATTTCATCTGTCTATGAAGAATTTAGAAGAAGATTTAAAAAATGTTTACTAGTAGGAAGTCTACACGTGGAATAGTTTTCAACTTAGTAGAATAAATTGGTTTTTTTAATTGTTATTTCCTTATTTTGCAACTAAATCTTCATAATTGAAAAACTTTGTTAAATAAAATTTTCAATAAAAATTTTAAAAAAGGTAATTTGCTTAAAGTCCATTTCATATTTTCTAATTTTCAGAATACCCTGTATAATTTATCTTAAGTTTGACAACTGTGTATGACTTCCTAAAAAACCTTGGTTTACAAGGGGTCTGAAAGTCTCATCTAATAACATGCGTTGCCTGCATTTAATCAGAAAATATGCAGTAGATAATTTTCAGTTTATTGCTTATTTTAATAGGTACCGAAAAGTTTACAGGAAGACTATTTTAGCTGCCAAAAATCTCTATTATAGGGATAGAATTTCACAGTCATCTATCTAACAAGCAAAAAGAAACTTGGAGAATTGTGAATGATCTTAGGGGGAAAAATAATAATACCACTGTGAATAGTACTCTGAGCGCTGATGAAATGAACAATTTTTATTGTTCTGTAGCAAAAGAATTATGCAATAAAATTACCCCAAAGCATGATCCCCTAAAGTACTTAAAAAATGTTTCTGTACTTGAATCTTTTTTTTCTGTCACCTACTGATACTAAAGAAATTAGAGAAATACTCAATGATGTTAAGAACAAGAATACTAGTGGTTGGGATTGTATCTCATTAAAAATGTTCCTAAAACTTCTAGAAAATGTTTTGCAGATCTTAGTGGAGGCTATTAATACATCTTTTGAAACAGGAACTTTTCCATCATGTTTAAAAATTGCAAATGTTGTTCCTTTATTTAAAAGTGGAGATCGTGAATCGCCCTCTAATTATAGGCCAGTATCATTCAGGGGCGGCTGGTGAAATTTCAATAATTTTTTTCTCGTCTCTGGCGCATACGAAATATGGGAACTAACATCTAGAGAAGCACTCCTCTAATGACCCGTAAAAAATTTTGAAAAAGCAATTTGCGAAAAATTTTTTCAAAATTCGATTGGCCTAGGGACTCCTGTTGAAAATTATTTTTTTTTGTCATATACATTTTACTTTTCATAAAAGTACAACAATAGGTTTTGGAGTTTATGAAAATATTTTCATTATTAACTGAAATACAATGAACTGAAATTTTGTAATTTACAATTTAACAAATTATAAAATTTCAATTCGTTGTATTTCAGTTAGTAATGAAAATATTTTCATAAACTCCAAAACCTATTGTTGTACTTTTATGAAAAGTAAAATGTATATGACAAAAAAAAAATAATTTCCAACAGGAGTCCCTAGACCTAGGGGGGTCAATCGAATTTTGAAAAAATTTTTCGCAAATTGCTTTTTCAAAATTTTTTACGGGTCGTTAGAGGAGTGCTTCTCTAGATGTTAGTTCCCATATTTCGTATGGGTCCCATGCGCCAGAGACGAGAAAAAAATTATTGAAATTTCACCAGCCGCCCCTGGTATCATTGCTCCCTACGCAAAAATAGTAGAAAAATTGGTCAAGAAACGAATTTTAGATTTCTTGCATCGAAATAAGATACTTTGTGCAGAACAGTTTGGTTTTCATGCTGCAAGAAACACAAATGATGCTATATTTGCTTTTTTAGAGAAACTATATCTTCAGCTTAATGATGGAGAGGTGGCCGCAGCAGTGTTCTCTGATTTGACTAAGGCATTTGATTGCGTGAACCACGGAATACTGTTGAGGAAACTAGAAACATACGGGTTTAGAGGTAAAACGCTGGATTGGTTCCAGTCATATTTATCTGGAAGTAATCAAAAAGTTATTTTTAATGGTAATGTTTCAAAACAAATGGAAGTGAATACTGGTGTGCCACAAGGTTCCGTCCTTGGGCCACTACTATTTCTAATATATTTCAATGATCTGGTATCTGTTAAAATTAAAGGAAATTTAACTTTTTTTGTTGACGACCCCACGATATTCTGGCATGACAAATTCATTGATGAACTCCATGAGATTGTAAGCACTGATTTAGAAATGATTAAAGAGTGGTGCGATGCTAATTTGTTATCCTTTAATGTGCCTAAAACTAACATTATTACATTTAAGTGCAAGCTAAATGAAGTATACTTGGAAGACCAAATTGTTAAAAATCAAACTGAAAGTAGATTTCTGGGCTTGCATGTTGATAACAAATTAAAATTCGAAAACCATGTCTCAATATTAAGTAAAAAATTAGCTGCGAATTGTTATGCAATATTAGAGTGGTGTCAAATGAATTAAAATTAGACTCAGCAAGAAATGCATATTTCGCACTTATAGATTCTCATTTGCGTTATGGCATTTGTTTTTGGGTTGTTGTTCACAATATTTATTTAATAAAATCTTTGTTCTGCAAAAAAGGGCTATAAAATATATGAGTAAGGCTAATGTAAGGGACCGGTGTAAACCTCTGTTTTTGAAACATGGAATTATGTCACTTAAATGTATTTTTATTTTTGAGACTGCATGCCTCATGCATAAAAAATTTAGACATGGGATAAACGCTAACCCAGTTCACTACACACGTCGTACTCATAACATCCTTCTCCCCATTCCATCATCAGCTCAGACAAAGAATTCTATCTTATATAACAGCAAAAAAATATTCAATCATCTTCCCATAAATTTGAGGCGAAATAATTATCAACGAAATTAAATTTAGAAAAGAATTAAAGAAATTGTTACTTAGTAAAGCTTACTATTCAGTTGATGAATTCTTTCAGGACGCATTTGATTGACTTACTATATTGATTTTATTGTTTGTTTCTTTAGACTAAGTCCCTGTTATATACAAAAATAAAGGTTTTTGTGTTATTATGTTTGTATTTTATACTAGGATGTTTTGTTTTTATACATAGATTAAGGACTGGCTTTGTCAATAAAAATCTTTTGTATTTTTTTAGACAATAAAGCATATTTGATTTGATTTGATTTGATTTGATTTGATTTGATTTGATTTGATTTGATTTGATTTGATTTGATTTGATTTGATTTGATTTGATTTGATTTGATTTGATTTGATAAGACAAGCAAAACTATTTATAAACAATCACTTTTTCTTGGCAAATCAAAAATAAGAAAATTTACAAGAGGGCGGTACTCCATCGGGGGGGGGCTAACTAAACGGCTAAAAATAAAACAAGATTTCGAAATTTCAATCGCTTATTGTTAAGTACATCGACTCGTAGGATGACAAGTTTTTTTTGAAAATATAGGTTTTTACTTGTATTTCACAATGATATTAAGAAAAAATATGTATCTTAATTTAAACCGTTTCTTTGAAATTTGTTTATAATTTTCAAAATTATAGTTATAGACAAATTCAAATAACTCTGTGGATTTTGCATAAAACCAAACACGGTATGAAAGTAGATGAATAGACCAACATAGCTGTTCATAATAATTTTATAAGAATAAATTTTTTGTAGTGAGATTTTGTACCCAACTATATTCCAGGTGTACAGTGTACACCTTAAATTTTTTAAAGATTTCTTAATTTAATTTTATAATTTGGTTCAACTGTACCATCATCAATATCCTTCAATAGGTAATGTCGTTTTTAGGAAGGTTCCACTCAGAAAATTTCCAATTAATACCAGACCATGCCAACCGCGTTTAACGAATTATGTCGCCTCACCGACACGATTACGTGCAGGTAACAAATCATTTTTTTAAACGACCATTATCATTATCATAAGTGTACCAAATGAGGTCGTAAATGGAAAACTCCTAAAAAACAAATAAAATAGTAAGGCAGATAGAGAATAACATAAACAATTGCGCAACAAGCGGCTTCGTATACTAAAGATGTGGATTTATTTAGATACAAAAATCTTATTGTAACAAATTGAATCGCCTACGCCCGAAAAAACTTAACCCTGGCATACCAATTAACACAGATGGAACTTTTAATACGTTTAAAGCCTTACACTGTAAAAAATGGATGTAAAAATACATTATGGATGTAAAAATACTTTGAAAGTTAAGGTAAAATTAGTTCAATTTTCTATGAAATTATACACAATTTATTTATTTTTATCGGGACTTTCAGGGTAAAGTTAATAAGTATATTATTATATGAGCGATTATGATAGCCATTATTCACGAAGATGACGTTTGAGCCCATGAGCCGTAGGCGAGTGGCGCAAATCATCTGAGTGAATAATGGCCATAATCGCGAATGTAATACTATGCTTTTTCTACACCTATTAAACAAATAAATTAGACTGAAAGGGTATAGCCGGATAAGCATAGTGAAAAATGCCCCTGAGCCAAATTGGACTTTGCATACATGGCTTGTTAGCTCTCTATTAATAAACAATTTCTGCCGAGTTTTAAATCCGTACCCCTACGGTTGGGCCAGTTATAGAGGGAGACGTGATTTTCAGTTTCTATTTAATTTCGCTTTTCCTGTTGCATTGAAAATTCTGAAAAAAATCAGGGTCCATACAGTCTTAAGGGTGCATGTCAGGATTTTTTTTCAGATTTTTTGACTTAAAATTTGGCTTGCTAAAAATTTTTGAAATTTTGAAAAAAATTTTTTTTAGGATTTTATTAAGTGACTACCTTTATTTTTTTACAGTAATAACTACTTCATATGCTTGTTGGTTTGTAATTTTTTCAGATTTTTTAAAGTGGTGGGCCATGGTGTAAAAAATTAAATTTCGATTTTGAGATGTTTGGGCTCTTAATCTTTATTCTTGAATATATTGTAATTTGTAACATCAAAAAGTTTACTTAGCATTTCTGCAGGTTTTACAATTTTGGAAATATATCGAGCATGAGAAAAATAATAAATTATTGCAGTTATGTGCGAACGGCACTCGACTGGGCGTCTACCATTTGCACACTCGCAGTAGTATCGCCTAACTCCTCGGAAACCAACGGAATTTGGCTCATAATCAATAAAAGACTTATAAGTTTTGCTACTAACATGTTGCGACCTCACTTCTACTTTAATTATATTACTATTGTCTTTAACAAAAACCATAATAACTGATACGATCCAGTGAATAAAATTTTCAAGTCGTTCTGTGTCATTTCTGGGAAATCAAGGAGGTATGAGGATTTCAACTGTTGAAATGGAACCTTTTGCCTAGTCCAATGTTTCATCTCGATCTCTAAAGTTAAAGTATTCTTCACAGTTTGCTGCGATGTCATTTGGAAAATAATGTTTTCGGAAAGACTAACATCTGAAAGGCGTTTTGTTTTCCAAATCTATTAATTAAAAAACAAGCTATCCGAAAGTATGCACGGATTCTAAAAAGCAATTTGTTATCCAACTGCTGATGAAGTAATCGGTACTTCTGTCCGATTACACTGTGAATTGCTTCAGCGACCCAGTGAACTTTTGTTACTCAGCGTGAGTTATTGGATTCGGCTGTGGTCAGCTGACTACGTTTGCCTTTAAGAGCAGTCATAAGTACTTTATATTTTCATCCGCATCATTCTGCGTTGGGTGAAACGGTCCGAGCATTTCGACAATGACTTGCACCACGATTTGCACCACAAACGGCTATATTGTCGAAATGCTCGGACCTTTTCACGCAACGCAGAATAATGCGGATATCATGAAAATTGTCTTGCAAGATCCGAAAGAGTTGAAAAATCTTCTGAAGGAAGGTGATATTTGTATCGTCGATCGAGGCATTCGCGATGTAAAGGACCATTTGGAACAACGAGGTTATAAAGTACTTATGCCTGCTCTTAAAGGCAAACGTAGTCAGCTGACCACTGCTGAATCCAATGACTCACGCCGAGTAACAAAGGTTCGCTGGATCGCTGAGGCAACTCACGGTGTAATTGGACAGAAGTACCGACTACTTCATCAGCAGTGGGTTAACAAATTGGTTCCTAGAGTCCGTGCATACTTTCGGATAGCTTGTTTTTTAATTAATAGATTTGGAAAACAAAACGCCTTTCAGATGTTAGTCTTTCCGAAAACATTATTTTCCAAATGACATCGCAGCAAACTGTGAAGAATACTTTAACTTTAGAGACCGAGATGACACATTGGACTAGGCAAAAGGTTCCATTTCAACAGTTGAAATCCTCATACCTCCTTGATTTCCCAGAAATGACACAGAACGACTTGAAAATTTTATTCACTGGATCGTATCAGTTATTATGGTTTATGTTAAAGACAATAATAATATAATTAAAGTAGAAGTGAGGTCGCAACATGTTAGTAGCAGAACTTATAAGTCTTTTATTGATTATGAGCCAAATTCCGTTGGTTTCCGAGGAGTCGATACTACTGCGAGTGTGCAAATGGTAGACGCCCAGTCGGGTGCTGTCACACATAGCTGCAATAATCTATTATTTATCTCACGCTCGATATATTTCCAAAATTGTAAAACCTGCAGAAATGCTAAGTAAACTTTTTGATGTTACAAATTACAATATATTCAAGAATAAAGATTTAGAGCCCAAACATCTCAAAATCGAAATTTAATTTTTTACACCATGGCCCACCACTTTAAAAAATCTGAAAAAATTACAAACCAACAAGCATATGAAGTAGTTATTACTGTAAAAAAATAAAGGTAGTCACTTGATAAAATCCTAAAAAAAAAATGTTTTCAAAATTTCAAAAATTTTTAGCAAGCCGAATTTTAAGCCAAAAATTCTGAAAAAAAATCCTGACATGCACCCTCAAGACTGTATGGATCCTGATTTTTTTCAGAATTTTCAATGCAACAGAAAAAGCGAAATTAAATAGAAACTGAAAATCACGTCTCCCTCTATAACTGGCCCAACCGTAGGGGTACGGATTTAAAACTCAGGCAGAAATTGTTTATTAATAGAGAGCTAACAAGCCATGTATGCAAAGTCCAATTTGGCTCAGGGGCATATTTCACTATGCTTATCCGGTTATACCCTTTGATAGAATTAATCGGTACTTATTCGTAATAAGTCGAAAACGTAAACAAACAATATGGCGGTACACTTGTCACTGTCACGCGAGTTGATTGTCAGCCGCAGCAGCAAGAGTTGATCGCGGTCGATTTAAAATATATTTGAATCAGCGAAACAATGATTTTTGAATTTGTATGTGTGATTGGCCGGATGCAGTGAATTATGAATCCATAATTCACTACAGTGAATTATAGGCACGATTTTTCACCAAAAAAATGCTAATAATTGTCATATAATTAAATAGATGTAGAAAAACATATTTATGGTTTTGCAACAGATGGACCATCGATTTACCAGAATAATCGCTGGCAACAAATGGACCATCGATTATCCATGTAATCGCGATTACATGGATACAGTGGCATCCTGGCAAATTTTAGTTGGGTCCGCGATTTGGGCTTAGGGTGGCCCAATTTTTTTCTTTGCAGTGAGGAGAATTTTAAAATTCAAACTGATATTTTTCGTATCGTCTGCTTTATTTCTTTCAGGCAGGTGAGTAAAGCCAGGGGAGTGCAAGCTATTTCCTTGTACGGTCCTCATGACGCGCATGCCTTCCAGTTAAAATATTATTTAGTTGCAGTTAATATTATTTATTGTTCAAAAATGTCATATTACTGCTACACTACCCAGATAGCAAGGGTACGTTATAATGACGTCAAAATCTAGTGATACTGCTCCAAAAGATGTCAGTGGACTAAAAATCGACGACATAATGACGTCTCATAAATTACACTAAAATGACGTGCTACACGTCATATTGTTGTCATTTTTTCGGTGTTAAATTTATTTATATTTTATCGGATTACAAACATTCTAAATCTACAGGTGAAATAAATGATAGATGAAGATGACGTTTTTTTAACGTTTTTCTACTCATCTATATTAATGCATAAAATTTGCTTGCTTACCACGTAGTTTGTTGCAGAAATTATTTCTAGATGGTGCCACGTACACACCACTGACAATCATTAGTCATACTTTATTATCTTTTACTCTTATGAAGTTATAGAAAATAAATAACATAGATTGCAATGTCCAAATTCTTTCAGGCAACATGGATTTATTTGAATGAATCTTATAACAATCAGGTGTTAAGGATCATTTATTCTGTAACTGGCAGCATACAAGTTTTATGCTATCTGTTTAATTGGTTAAGCACTCACTGATTTTATTCGCGAAAATCACCCATCAACAGATGGCGCTTTTATAGTAGTGAACAACAAAGTTTTGACATATAATTGACATTCGTGACATTAGAAAAATAGTTTAATACAGTGAAAATTGTGTTTGGTAGTGTTTATAGTTTCTTAACCCAAGCAGCAATTTTAGTAGTTTCTACGTAATAGTTATCATTAGGGGAACTTTAAAGGTTTCCGCAACTAAGGACTGTTACGTAATGGCAACCATCCTTCTACCAAGTATTCACCAAAATGGGGAATAATAATTACGTGGAAAATTACTTTTCCGGTACTTCTACCGTTACCGTGTCGAGGACTAGGTTATTACGTAAACGGGACGTAACCAAGTAGTAGAAATGACTAACTTTTGGAACAGCTCAGCTGACCGAAATGAGAGCGCAAACTATATATTTGGCTCTCTGTTATTCGAATAGCAAATTAATGACTTACTGAGTTTGAGCACATGATATGTCCAAGGTCCAAGTTAAGGTGATTATTACATACAACATGCCTAAGCATATATTATAAATCATGATGTTTTGCATTTACCCTGGGTGTGGATTATAAAACCACTACTTGTTTTCTGTAAAATGTTATCATGATGCTTCGATAAAAAATACGCCCCCTCGAGAAAATGGTTTTTTCGGAAAAAAAATTTTTTGCAAAAATTATGGGTACAAGCAAAACTGCAAAATTTTTTATGGAAAACGTTTTTTTTTTTAATTTTATACATTATAAAGTAATAATCTATTTAGAAAACATATTTGTAAATGACCATAATAAAAAGAAATTTTTTATTGAATTATATTTTTATCTGTGTCAATATGGCGTCTTCATTCAACAACAGAAAAATGGCGATTTTAATTGCAAAAACCAAAATTATTTCCCTACAAGTTACATTTCCCATAAAGTAGCAGATGCCACCAACGTTATAGTTGTTGCTACTTTAAAAGTGGTGACGGGAACTACAACAATTTCACTGTGTAGTTATATTTACCTAGATGTAGCAAATGGGACCAATGACGGTATAAGATCTTGGTAACTATTGCTATAAACTTATTTTCATGTTGGTACAATTGGCAGATACGAGATAGGTAATTTTTTTTTTTAATTGGCAACACGGAGTGTCACTGTGTGTGATGTGTCAAGGACACGAATGTGGATTAAAAATAACAATTATTATATTTTTACCAAGTACTTTTTATTATCTTATATTAATTAAATTGTTAATAAATTTGTGCAAATAAAATATTTGTTTTTTTTACTGAAAACGATGTACAATGTGTCTTATTAACGTAAGGTGTGTAATAATAATGGAAAAAATACATGAGTTTTCATATTTTAGTGATCAGTTTACATTTAATTTCATTCAAAAAATAGTAAGTAAGTATTTATTTGAATAGGAAAATCCTAATATACAAATTCACTTTTCTAATGTAATTACAAAGAATCATAATTTATACATAAATAAATAATACACGCACTTACACACTCAGACTAATACATATACAAATAAATTAAAAAATAACGAGGAAAAAATACCCATATAAAACAAGTGGAGTTAATCAATCGACTTTATGTAGCTTACAATTTTACGTTTGAATACGGGTAGAGAGATAGATTCCTTTCATCCTCTGGCAACTTGTTATATTGATCGAGGCCTTTATATAACATAATTTTCCTAGTTTGACATTAGATTTTGCCTTGGTAGGTATATAAAATTTGTTATTTCTTGTGTGGTGTTGATGTATTTGGTTTGCATAAAATATAAACTTATTTAAATACTTGGGTATTGTTATTTAAAATTTTGAAAATAAATACCATAGCCATGGAAAGCAATCTATCTTTTACAGACAGCCACTGAAGAGAAGAAAGCATATGTTGGATTGAGGTATATCGGCTGCATTTCAAAATCACTCGCATTCCTCTATTCTGTAGTTTTTGAAGGGAAGTTATTTTATTTAAATCGAAGACTGGCACAGTAATCGAAATGAGGTTGGATAATGGTGTTATGCTGTTATGCTGTTATTTTTGTCCTCACTGATAACTTTTGAGATATTCTAGAAAAGAAATATAGTTTTTTTGCTATTTTTTTTGTATATATATTCAGTTCAATTTATTGTACACAAACAATGTCTTATGCCGTGTATACCGAAACTGTCCGTTCCCCATCGACACAATATTTATTAAATTTGGAGTTTTTAATCGGCAAATTCATTTAATATGCCCAGTGGATCACTAACTGAACTATGGATCAATCTGTTTTTTAAAAACAAGTTGTAACTTTCGTGCAGTACACAGCACACACAGTATCAGTATCACTAATATCACTGCAGACTGTTATAGTTTTCGATTACTTTTCTCCTTGTGTTGATGGGAACACTTTTGCACTTGTTGTCAAAGATGATGGTTTTGCTGTGGCGAAATAATCTTTCATGTTTGCATCATATTCTGAAGAATCACTATTTCTACTACTGTTCAACTGTTTCTTCAGTTTTCTATAAAACGTGGATGAGTGCCGATAAACATTATTTCGCTTTTACTGAGCATTTCAGATGGCGTCATTTTATTCAATGCCAATAATTATATAAATTGTCTTAAAAGTTAATATTACTTCATAGTAGATTTTCAAGGTATATGTAACTTTTAAGTCATTTTCAATTAGTGGGGAGTAGTAAAAATAACTTCAAAGCCCCTATCTTCGTAGAAATAACCTAATTTTTACTCGAGATGTCACTAATAAGTTAGACAACTTTGAAGTGGTCCTTTGGTAAAGCTGTGCAGTCGGCATTACTACCAATTTTCACTTAGCAGTTGAGGATGCTTCAAAGTAATGCAGAGTAGTATCCGCGACGTTGCAGATTCTCCAGCAGTTACTTGAAAGTGTTATAACTATACAATGCCTAAATTCAGTAGAATCTACATAATTGTCACTACAAATGCATGCCACAAAGTGAATATTACCCTGAAGCCGCAAAATTAGTAACAGTTATGTCATTCCTACTATATTAAAGTTCCGATGCCTCAGATGCCAGTTCCCATCACTTTGAATGCTGCTTGGGAAAGTATTTAAAAAAACGGAAAAGTATGAAAATTTTATCAAGTGAATTTTCTGAGATTTTTTTTGACAGTTTCTGCCAAAAAGTTAACCTTCCATCAAATATCCATAGAAAATGGATTTGTTGTTCACCACTATACAAGTTAATGTAGATGTCGCCCACTCCGTGATTTTCGCGAATAATAAAACCAGTGGGTGCTTAACCTATGGATTGTCCATTCATCTACATAGCGACTCTCCCTGTAACCCATCATAGATTGGAAAATGGAGAGCTGTTTAATTTCATTTAATTAACGTAAATATAACCGAAAAAGACGTCAAATTAACGTCTAGCATTAGACGTCCTTCATCTGAGACATTAGGAAGTCATTTTCACGTTTCATTTACATCATCTAACTCGTCATTTCTCGCCACTCATGACCATTTTTTCACGTCATTTTCATGTGTCTTTGCTACTTGGATATTTTGTTTGATCTCTCATTTTAATTCATATATAAGAAATATTTATTTACAAAAAATAAACATATTTTTTGGATTAAATTACATTAAAAGTAACATCCATCCAGATGAATAGATTATTTATCCACCCCTACTTTACTTCCACTCTAACACAATATCGCCGTTATAGCACAGACAGCGCGCGACAGCGTTGTTGCCTGGCAAAGACGCAAAGGTACGTTTCTTATTCTGTAGAAGGTAGCGACAAATTATAGACGATGTTGGAGAAATAAATAAGAAACAAATTACAAATTTTTCGATTGTTCATTGCCATGTTTTATTGATCGGATGGGGGGGGCTAAAGGATCTACGGCCCGGTCCGCGTTTGCGGACCTAGCCAGGACGCCACTGATCGATGGTGCATTTGTTGCCAGCGATTATTCTGGTAATGGTACACAGCTAGGGTGGCCCATCTTTTTCGAAATTGAAATTTTTTATTTCTCACCCCTGCAAATGGTTCCATTTGAAGAAAAAACAGTCCCCTCAAAATATTATTGAGGTAAATTGAAGGCAAGGGGTGCCGCAGAATGCATTATTATGCAATAATAAAAGTAAATGGAATTATTTACATTCTTTGGTTGATGCATTGTTTTTTTTTTAATCAGCAACATTTATCTCTAGAATGACTAATCAAGTCATACAAATATCAAAGACATTATCTGCTGTGACTATGACATGTGTCATACTACTGTAAATTCGTAGTCTAAGAAAACTAGACTAGAAGTTTTTGAAATAAAACTCTCGTTTTATCTTTGTGTATTTTATTATGAAACGTTTTTTTCATACATAGTACCAAATATTATCCTAAATCTACAAGACATATAGTAATAAAAACAATATTTTTTGCACTAGGCCAAAGCATGCGACAGGGTTTCTTTTTTACATTTGGAAACTGTGATTTATAATCATTTACAACTTGGAGTAAAAACTGTTTTTGGTCTTCATTTTTTGTTAAAATGTCATTATAGTCAGTAATAAGTTTGATTCCTCTCTCAGCGGCATAATTTACAACTTTAATTTTGTTTACAATATTGAAACATCGGGTATAACTTTCATTTTGCCTCCATGTTGTTGGATCATTTTCCAAAAATTCCATAGACAAACCTAATTTTTGAAAAAACTGTTTAGTGTTCTCGCATATGAAGTCCTGAATTTCCTTGTTTTCAACGTCAGTAATGTTACTAATCATAAGTCGTTTAATACCCTCTTGATGTAAACCAGGCCTTTACATAAACCTTTACAATAAATAGACATATATCTTCAATACCTATTTTTTCTTTTTTAGTTAGTTGGAACTGATCTTGGAAAAAAAATATTTTTAGACAGTAAATGGCTTTGGCCATCCAACGTGCATGATGAAATGCCCCTGGTTGATAGAATGTCGTGTGAGTGGGCTCTTCTTCAACAAAAAGTTTAGAAAGCATTAAAAATTCTTTATAATCATCACGAGGCTGTTGCAAAGTTAAAGCTGCATTTAGAAACTTTACAATTTCGGCTTTAACTGGTTGTAAAATGTGTTTAATTTTTGATACCTGAAATCCAGTTTTTAGTTTATTTTGATCTATTTTAGGCCAAAATTCCCTAAAACGTTTAAATAGTGGCACATTTGGACCAGATGAGGAAGGCATTTTTGTGTCAAACACACTTCTCAAAACCACTTCAAAAATATGAAATCTACAAGGAAAATATAGAATATCTCTTTCTAATTTTAAAGTTATTACCTTTTCGTTATTACCTTTTCGTCCAAAATCCATTCACAAAGCACATCATAAACTGCTTCAGTCTGTTCTCTTCCAGTTGAATTGGGCAAAGCTAGTACTCCAAGTAGTTGTTTAATATCTCCACTAGTAACTAAGATAGCAAGTCTATCGATATTTCCCATTCCAGTGAGAGAAGGTAAAAGTTTTCCATCCCAATGGATGACTGGGGCCGGCAATTCAGAATTACCGAAGGTATAACCCCACCGGGGATTATACTTTGCTAGGCGGCAGCTCTCTCGTCGGAAGCATTGGGGATGGGTAAGGATCTTTGGAAAATTTAATTTTAAAGTCTTCAATTATTTAAATAGGCGCCACTTAATCTTGTTTTAGTTAAGACCAAGAAAAAATGCCTATCCTAGCCTTTTGGGTTTGCGGGTGTTGCAAAAAAATAAGTCAAGGTTGGGTCCTCAAATTTGATTTAATAATAAAAATGTATCACAATAAGGTATCCTTATGGGGTAAGAATGTGCTCTACGAGCATCAAAATGCTTAATACTTGATTCATTTAATTTCACAAATGGTCCGCTTTTTGGCCCCCTCAAATAGTACTATTTGCGGTTCACAGTAACTGTGGAACTTATTAAAATCGTAATATTAACGAAATTATCTGACTTAAATTAGGTGTAAAATTGGCTTAGTAATTTAGCAAACAAATTCTTTGAAAAGCTTGGTAAATTTTATAGTTCAACGCCGTCGTCTCACATGACGTTTATTGTAAAATCGGAGGCTGGAATTTCACGTCGCCGTTTCTGAGTAAATAGAAAAAACAGTCTGACCTTATTTTTAATTTGTCGACACCTCACAGTACCATGGACATCCAGGGCAATTCCTTATTTACATAACGTGTTACAACCATGTGCTACAACCATGTGTTCTCATCAGGGTAAGCGACTCAGCGGCCGGGCGGCATGCTTCACGTGCGACCGTGGTTATCCAATAGCCGGTTGAATAATTGAATCACACAGCGCTTCCAACCATATAACCGTATTACAGCTCAAATTACATAGATCCAGGATCATACAATCATTAAATATTAAACAAGTCTACAGGATACGAGTTATGAATTCGAAAATTCCAAGGTGTAATTTGCAAAATGCAAGTTAGCCATGTGCAAATTAACCAAACGTAAGTTAGCTATACGTAAATTAGCTATACGTAAATTAGATATACGTAAATTAGGCCGGCAAATCTACAAAACAAGAAATATTGTTATCGTTACTGCAAACGAGGAACAATTAACAAACTGCCTACACGGCGAAACAAATTTAGACGTACCTTCTCGCAGAATGGCCCTTCTTTTAAATACAATTTAACAAAATTCTCTAAGCCATGTGCTCGGTGCCCCAACAGCTTCTTAAATGGCCGTTACTTCCTTCCAAACCCTTTTTTTCGCAACCGAATCCATGTACGTTGGAAACCCGTAATGAAAAACAATTGGTATTTAAAATTAATACACCGCGCAATGACGCGCTCGCCCTATACCGACAGTGCGCTTAGCCAATAACCTGATTCTAAACTAAACGTAAACAACTAACATGGCTGTTTCTGTCCGAAAATTGGCGTAAACAAATGTTAACTGAGAAACTTATGACTTTCATGTAAATAATCCCAGGCATAACGTGATGGAAAACGCATACAACATTACGCGGCACCTACTGCCTACATTTTTACAATACTGGGAAAAGGTTTCACTACTGCTTTGCCCTGTTTTAGACGCCCGCATACGCCAACAATTTATCAACAAATTAATTTAAGCACTATGAGCCATGCTAATTACCAAACAAACTCTGAAGGTTCCTAGTACCATGAGGGAGTCGAACATTCTTCCAATAGGTATAGTAATAATAAGGTAACATGCTACTTCCTTAAATTAATCGAATCAAACTTTACACCATAAAGATATAATTATAAATGCGTTGTGTCGCTCCTATGCGCTCAATGAAGAAATGTTCCTACCACTTACGTACAGGACAAGGTAAGGTATACCAAAAAGGAACCATGCATACAGGGTTCGCCCCAAAAAGTACTATTTACCCGTTACAAAGGCAGTTTTTAATATTTCAGCTCTTTCTTCGCGGATGCGTTGTCTAGAGCGCTAAAGTGTGGTTCTGCTGATGGACAAAGATGTGGTGTTATGTCCTAGTGCTTCTGCTACTGCCGTCAAAATATGGACTCCATACCTGTTGCTTATTTTGCAAGCATCAAATGCAGCGGCTATTTTTGGTGTGATGATGTTACATGTTCCATACAATCTCCTCTTTTTTGGCTGTGACGGGCCAGGCTGGTCTTGTAACAACTCTTCTTGGGCTTCGATTATTTCATCTTCATTTTTGTTGGAGTCGGCTGAATTACTACTTGATGATGGACAGGTGACTGTTTCCTCTAATCTAGCTTTTTCTTGTTGACTTCGTTGCATTCGTTCGGATAATTTCTGTAATTTCTCCTCAGTTGATTTTTCTTGAGAAGCAAGTTGGTAATCAATACCATGCATAAATCCAGGACGTCCCTTTTTTCTTTGGTTAATTAAAAACTGCTTATCTTCATCTATTTTCATCAACTCCAATGCATTTGCATGAGAAATGTCAAAAAGATCGTCCAATTTTTCAACGAAATTTTTTTCTTTACCTCCCACACTGGCCCTTTTAGCCGATTTTTGTAAGTTCCTCCACTCTGCATAAAGTTTATCTAGTTGTTTAACACAATGAAAATCCTGACGTGTCGGAATGCGAGCTTTATCCCAAAAAACTGACACCTCTTTTATTGTTAATTTAGCACTTTCATGTACACTTAGCTTCACTTCACGAATGTTATAAAAGAGCACTTGTAATACTTGTCTATTAGACGGCAATTTATTGCCAATGATTTGTGACGAATAGTGTCCAACTAAGTAAATGAAAGTATCCTTTCGTAAGGATCTAACATCAGCCATCGTTAAATGTTTTTTCAAAAAGGAACGTACGCTAGAACTTATAATGTCACCACTGTAAAACACAATTGCAAACTGACATAAAAACCTACCGTAGGTGCATTATATTTCCAAACTTCCAAAACAAATAATTTCTAGGAAATAATTACACCAATAAAACATTATGAGAAAAGAGGTAGATATTTGTATTTTAGGTAAAATTTAAGTGTATATCCGTAATAAAATCTTATCTACAAATTTCTACCTGAATGCGGCACGGGTTACCGTAATAAAATCTTATCTACAAATTTCTACCTGAATGCGGCACGGGTTACCGTTCACCGAATTATCTGAAACTTTGACATAAATTATTCCTAGTATAATAGTATATTTTCGTGGGGTGAGACTTAAAAAATACGCAAAAAAAATTCACCCCCTATAGAGATGGGCCACCCTAGTACACACGCAGTAAAATATTCGTCGTGGAGACTTTTTAAACTTTAACATTAGTTATCAGAGAATCCTAAAATCACTATGTGTCAAATTTTATGTAAATCTGAAAAAATATTACAATTATCGCAGCCTTCTTGAATTCGCGACTTTCAATTATTAACTTTTGGCATCAGATTCGTTATCAGCTACTTTTAAAATACCCAACAGTCAGTCTGAATACAATTCCGACGGAATTTTGATTACTTGTCACAAAGTTAAATATAATGAAATAAAATTATCACTGGTGACCTTGCAATTTGAGAACATTTTTAAAGAAATCGCTTAAGTCAATCTCCAGTAATGTTTGTACAAACATAAAAAGGAACATACATACGGATCGAATTGAGAACCTTCTGCTTTTTTAAATTTGATGGAGTCGGTTAAAAACTAACGCATGATCATTTATTATTCATAATTTTCTAAATGCTTGATGACGTTTTATTAACTAGTAAGTACACGAAATAATAAGATATTGTTTGTGAAATCTGAGATTTTTATTCCGTTAAGCCGTAAGACAAATTATCTTTGTAAATTATATTCGAATAGCACAGGTTTAAATTTACGAGTTTAATACAATATAATAATAAAAATAAACAATTTATTTAGTTATAAATTGATTAATGATTTTCACATAAATTATTACCAGCGAGATATAAATGTATGAACGTAATGGAAATATAGCAAGTCCATTACTGGAGTCGTATCACTTAATTGGTATTCATAAATTAATAATACTAATCTCCACTTAGCAGCGAGTACTTTTATCATATCGTCAATCTGGCACTTTTTTCATAAGAGATGGATAACATCTTGAGACAGAGCACATCATTTTGAAATTTCGTCTTTTATTTCAATGGGTTCAACAAGGGAAAATGTATATCGATTTATCAAAAATTATTAGTTAATACATGCTAATACCCCAGTCAAATAGGACGGAAATAATTGAAATAGTTCCGAAGCTTGGCGAAGATGTTCATTATATATTCACACTAGGTATTATTACATATTCAAATTATTATTCAAATTATGATTATACAAATTATTATTTTACCCCCTTTAATCACGCACAAGTAGATGTATATATCTACTTCAGTGACATCTCCTTTGTATATTTACCGTTTCTACTTACTTATGTATTGCTTATATCTTTGTAATTATTTTCTTGGTAAATAAACATCATTATTATTATTAATATTATTATAAGACCTACTGTTAAATATACTAAGTCTCCAACTCAATCTCTTTTTCGCAAACCGCCATCACAGTGGGAAAAATGTGCCCATTTTTGTACAATTATCTGCCGGCAGTAGATATATCAATCAATTTAAACTAAAACTAGTGGAAGCATTATCGCCGATTTACTGAGCTTTTTATATAATTGTTACACGTTCTATAGGATACTCTTCGCATTTTTCTTGTAAATAATGTTAGTTTTTGGACATTTTAAATTTTGTGATACCAACTTTGTTGTGAAAAAAAAAATATATGAAAAAAAATCGCCATGTGAGGGATCGAACACGAGACCTTTGGATTGAAAGGCAACAACAACAGGATTAAAAGGCAAATGCTGTAGCCATTGGGCTATCTCATCTTACCACAAAACTTGAATGAATATCGTTCAAGAATTATATTTCAACGGATTAGATATATTATTATGAAATATATATATTGGTAAAATATAAAAACAAAAAATAATTATAGGGAATAACATTTCGCAAGATTTCTATTTAAATATAAATGACAAAAATTATGAAAAAAATTTTTTTTTATTTAAATGATTAATAACTTTTTTATTTACTGATTGATTTTTTTCAAAAACAATAGGGTTCTTCATCTAGCTAACGCTAACTTACTTTCGAAATTTCAATACAATCGGACTTTTCTTTCTTAAGTTATCGTGCTTACAAGAAACGTGATGGACGGACGGACGGACGGACAGACGGACATTTTGAAAGTTGTTCAGAATTCGTTCACTAACATAATGATATGAAAATTTTTTCTCTACGAGCGAAATTTACTGATTTAGAAATGTGCCGATCAAATACAATATACTCTTCGTTTTTGCGAAGAGTATAAAAATGGAAAATACCCTTAAGACATTGTAATTTAGAGTAATGCTGCGACAAAGTGACTTTGGGTTAACCTAACCTAAAAATCACAGATATTTCTCTTTATTCCGCGTTTACCTCCTTGGTCGAGAGTTATAAACAAACGAAGTAGTGTTCATGTAGATTGGATACCAAATTCATTTTTACGGGGTCATAAGTTCATTGGTTAAGTTTCTTGAATCGTTTTTAACGTATGACCCATAACCCTTTTAAAGGTGAGATTAAAGATGAGATCAGCATCAAAAAACCCTGAAGAACAACTTTTTGATCACTTTATTTCACGAATCTCGAATTTTCACCACCTTAAACCTTCAACTCCTGTTTTAACCTCTCAAAACGGTTGTGGTTCATACATTAAAAACGATTCAAAAAACTTAAGTAAGTAACTTATAATCCCATAAAAATGAATTTGGTATCCAGTCTACATGAACACTACTTCGTTTGTTTGTGACTTTCGACTAAGGAGGTAAACGCGGAATAAAGAGAAATATCTGCGATTTTTAGGTTAGGTTAACCCAAAGTCACTTTGTTGCAGCATTACTCTAAAGTACAATGTTTTAAGAGTATTTTCCATTTTTTTTTTTTTTTTTATTTAAATTGATTGATATATCTACTTCCGGCAGATTTTTGTCCAAAAATGCACACATTTTTCCCCACTGTGCGCCATCTTGGAAAAATGGTGCTCACTGTCTTTAAATTAATTTTTACCTAAGTCGAAATTTTTATTTAGTCTTCGACTTAGGTCGATTCTGGGATGTTCTATAACAAGTGCGTTTTTAAACAATTTTCAAAGCAGTCTTAAAGAAAATATATAATTCTTGTCCGTTCCCACCTCTAAAAATAAAAGTTAGCTTATTTGTGTCTTTCAAAAGAGTAAGTAAAAAATCAACATTTTCCCAAATTTTCATTGATACCCCCATTCTTTTCCTTATATTATCTTATTTAACAGAGTTAAAGTTAAACGTATGATAGAGAAATACATATACATATTTTTAAACCGTGGTAAGAGAACGCCAAGTTTTGACAAGTGTAACTAAGAATATACATAAACTGTTTTAAATAATTTATATCGTATAAGGACGTTTACTTTTGATTTCAATAATAAACAGGAGAGGATATGTAGTTTCATAATTAGCACCATTACAAATGTTGCAAATTGTCTCATCGATCAGCGCGATTGCTCTGGAAATATTGTCACAAAAATAAACACATTATTCGTTAAATAAACGAATTCAATGATAATTCTATCGTTAAATATTAAACACTGCATTCGATTAATCTGTATCACTAATATGATTCTGTTCGACTCAACACTAATAGTCTATGTAATGAAGGCAGAAATGGTGTAAATATTTCGCGCAATGACTAGATTACCTCCCCCACCCGTTTTCGAGGGTGCTAAACACGATGCAAGTGGTGGGAGAAGTTTTTGACCGCCGCAACCCCTTGAAACTGCCAACCACCCCTTTTATGGTTCCCTTTATGTTTTCATATATAAACGGGTCTGGGGGATGATTTATCGACGAGTTATACTGGAAGGGGAGCTATAGAGTAAGTGGAATCTAGACAGCAGGCCTAGAGGGTTGATGAAACCCTCTCGAAAATTTTTCTTCCAAATGATTTGGTTCAAACGCGTATCCCCCCGTTTTCGGTGTCGCTGATCACGGAAAAAATATTCATTTTTAGTTCCAACCCCTCCTCATCTCTCAAAGGGCAGAAACTACCCCTCACTCACAGAAAGCATGCTATCCAGGATTTACAAGTTTTTCGACACATGATCGTTACTCCTGTGCATATCCCTTCATTTTTTTTCACCATTGCCATTGTCGACAAAATTTATTATTCATTACTCTCCGATGAAGAAATCGTTACACCTTACTCAACAACGTACACAATCATCGCCCCAGCGATAACTGGTGGATAAGGGTAAGTTTCCGTCCATTAAATGGGTGGAGGAGAGTCGGAGATGAAGGTGAATATTTTTATCGTGATCAGCGCCTGCGAAAACAGGTGCGGGCGTATTGACGATCCAAAGTGTAATTAATGAATTTTACCTTGGAGGGTTTGAAGCAACCTCCGAGGTCGCTACCACCTGCTCTTCCGTGAAAAATGAAGGGATATGCACAGGAATAACGATCATGTGTCGAAAAGCCTGTAAATCCTGGATAGCATGCTTTCTACTGAGTGAGAGGTGGTTTCTGCGCGTTTGAAGGATGAAGAGAGGTTCGAGCTAAAAATGAATATTTTTCCCGTTATCAGCGACCCCGAAAACGGGGGGATACGCGTTTGAACCGAATCATTTGAAAATAAATGATTGTTTAATCCACCCCCTAGGCCTTCTGTCTGGATTCCACTTACTCTATAACCCCCTTCCATGTTGTTTCAAGTATAATCTGTCGATAAGACACTCCCTAGACCTGTTTATATATGAAAATATAAAGGGATCCATAAAAGGAGTTTTTGGCCGTCTCGGGGGGTTGCGGAGGTCAAAAACTTCTCCCACCAGTTGCATCGTGTTCAGCACCCTCGAAAACGGGGGGGGGAGGGGTGTAATCTCGTCTTTGCACGAAATATTTACCAAAAAGTCGTCTCATTCTCTTCATTACCTAGACTATAATGTTAATTTATATTTGATAAATTATTTTAAATTTAAAATAATTCTTTTCTACTACTAAAATCTTGTTTATTATTACAAAAAAAATGGTACTATCTACTTATAAATATCAACGTTTCATCCTTGGGATGCTTGCGTTAAATTGTCCGTACCTGGCTA
The DNA here is from genome assembly GCA_936432065.2 of Rutpela maculata. Classification (NCBI taxonomy): domain Eukaryota; kingdom Metazoa; phylum Arthropoda; class Insecta; order Coleoptera; family Cerambycidae; genus Rutpela; species Rutpela maculata. The sequence goes on from OW386289.2 coordinate 7,982,666, forward strand.
CCTTTTTTTTTTCTGTAGGAAATTTCACACCAATTAACTTATTCACTCTGCCGTGAAGGAAACAAGCTACATCACTACTTATAACAATCATAGAATAATTATTATTATAGTTCAATCAATGAATGCCCAAAAGGGGATTGTAGAGAACATCTTGGAGTGGAGAATTTTCTCTTCAGGGATGTGTTGAGGGTAGTTAGGAGGTAAACATACTAAAAGTCCCCGCCCCTAGCCCCGCCGCTTCAGGGAGGAGGGGGATGGAAAGGTTCCTATTTTCGATTCTTCGCTTATAACTCGGAAACGATGCGTCGTACGGAAAAACGTACACTCAAAAAAAAAAAGGTTAACTAACAATATCGTTAATTTTGTTAAACCAAACTATATTGATGGTATTTTTAAACAAGAGGTGATTGTTATTTTAATTAATAAAAAGTTGTCGTACAACAAAACAAACATTAACTTAAAAAATAGATGAATAAGACTATTATTTTGTTCGTCTGACTGTTATTTTGTTGAATTCTGTCAAATTAAACTAGATAATAGTATATTTTATTTTTAACTATTATCGAATTGTAATTCTAACCCAGTATTAGTTCGCTGTACTATTGTACTTGGTAGACAAACCAATATTATTGTCGTCTTCTAGAAGTTCTAAAAGAATTACCATAAAATTTGCTTGCTTACTACGTCTATTACAGAAATTATTCCCAGATGACGCCACATACAAATCACTGACAATAATCAATCATGCATTATCTTACACTCTTATGAATTTATAGAAAATTAATAACATGATTGCATTGTTCAAATTCTCTAAGGGATCATCGATATATTTGGATGGATCTTATAAACGATCTCTAATCTTTGGTTTGGGTGGTCTAATGTCTCAATACTGAGATTGTGGCTAACCAAAAAAAAATTTATCATACAATAAAGTGTAGATCAACCTAAAATTAGTTGGTGACCAAAAAACAAAGTCGTTGTACTATTTAATTGTAGACCAAATTGAAAATGGTTAGTGAACATAAAAAAATGTCATTGTACTATTTAATTTGTTACAAGAATATATGATTATTAAACTACTATTTGTTTACGAAAACAAATAAAGTCGTATGACTATTCTTTACTGATTGATTTAACTATGAAACTAGATAGGCGCGATTTCATATGCTCTTTTTGGTTGAATTTACCTATCATTTTCTTTGAGTGTAATATAATATATGCAAAATTAAACGTAATGAAATTTCCCACAAGAATGTTTATATTCATTTTCTTCCTATGTGTTATAGTTTACGAGATGTTTGCCAGCGAAAGTCGATAATTAATTAAAAAAAATCAATTTATGTACCTTGTATATTTCTATCAAAGCGGTTTACCGTGGTCTGCTAATAAATCACAGTCACAAAATAATCTTTATTTTACAACACTGGACGTATTTACTAACGTAATATTTTGTCGAAATCTATACATTTATTTAAATATACAGTGTGACTTACTTAAAATGAAGATACCCTTATAACTTTTTCATTTTGTTTCCGATTTGAATCAAATTTTACTCAAGTATAGAACAAATTAGAATCTACTTATGACCAGAAAATCATTTACCTGCTATAAAGGCAAAGCCACCTGCGGTACCAAAATATGCTGAAAAAAATCAAACATTTTGAATGTTAGAAATTCTAAAAAATGCATCCGATCGGCGCCACAAACGTACATACACCAAAATTTGATTTGATTATTGATGGGGGATATCTCATACATAAGCTCATCTGGCAAATGGGGGTCCTCAGTTTCCTCAATTTGTGGTGGCTACGTAAAATTCATCGTTCGTAAGATTAAAAATCAATATGATTTTTAATCTTTTTCCTCATATTTTGGTACCGCAGGTAGCTTTACCTTTATAGCAGGTGAATGATTTGTTCTATACGTGACATGAGTAAAAGTTAATTCAAATTGGAAACAAAATGAAAAAGTTATAAGGGCATCTTCATTTTAAGTGAGTCACACTGTATATTTAAGGAAATGTCTAGATTTCGACAAAATATTACGTTAGTAAATAAGTCCAGTTTTATAAAATAAAGATTGTTTTGTGAGTGTGATTTATTAGCAGACCACCGTAAACCGCTTTGATAGAAATATTCAAGGTACACAATTGACTTTTTTTTTTATTAATTATCGATTTTCGCTGGCGAATATCTCGTAAAATATATCAGATAGGAAGAAAATGAATATAAACATTCTTGTGGGAAATTTAATTACGTTTAATTTTGCATATATTACCTTTTTTCGTACGACGCATCGTTTCCGAGTTATAAGTGAAGAATCGAAAAAAGGAACCTTTCCACCCTCCTCTCCTACTGAAGAGACGGGGACTTTTAGTATGTTTACCTCCCGACTACCCAACACATTCCTGAAGAGAAAGATTCTCCCCTCTAAAATGTTCTCTACAACTCTTTCATTGACTGGACTATTATCTTAACACACAATAATTACAATTTCGAAGTTTGTGTAATTTTTACCCAACTTCGGTAAATTTTAAACAGGAGGAGGTTTTTAGTTCGACCCGCATGTATATTTTTTAGTTTCATCAAGTTACCTAGTGTAAAGTACGAAAGCGTAGAAAGGCCATGCCATTAATATATATTCTTTAACTCGGAATTCACAACTGTAAGTCAGAATTCACAATTGCATCTCGGAATTCACAATTGTATCTCGGAATTCACAACTGTATCTCGGAATTCACAATTGTTAAATCGGAATTACTAAAGAAGTAATAATATAAAGGAACGGCAGATAAAATATGCAGTTTTGTTGTATTCCTCTTAGTTTCCTAATTCTACGATCATGATGTGCGTTCTGAATGATATTACCATCATTACTAGAAACGCAGTGTGCTTGCAACAAATGCTGGTTAAGGGAACTCTGGTTTAAATTAAAGAAGTCCTGCCGCTTCGGCAGGTGTCCAGAGTATCTGCATACCGATTTCGAGCTTCTGGCTCTCGGCAATGCAAAGCAAATTCGGACGATGCGGGCTCCTTTTGTTCTTAATAAAGTCGAACAATACGAAGTCAAAGACAAACCTCAAATTTTGCCGGAACTGCATTAAAATTCGTAGTTAGATATTTTCAGAATAACTGATATCGAACCTGATGTTAAAAGTTAAAAACTCAAAATGGCGAATTCGGTATGGCTGTCATAATTGGAAATTTTTTGCAGATTTACATGAAATTGGGTACATGAGAATTTCTCTGATAACGAACTAATGTTAAACTTTAAATATTTAAAACGACAGATAATTTGTTTTACTATGTAAAGCCCAAATAAGACGCCATTAGAAAAAAAAAATATTTAAAAAAAAGTCATTAAAAATTAAAAAATATAGATAGATAGATAGAAATATTTTATTTCCCACAATATGTATCTTACAAACTACAATGGTTGTTTTGGTGTACACATGTATTGTTAGAACTAGATACATACTTCTGGCTCTTTCCGAGCCTTAGAGAAAATATCGCCTAGTTTGACTGTGGTTTATAGAATAATTGTCTATCTCAGATAATATATTACATTATAGATAACATACTACAATAAGGTAAGAATAGTAATAGCAACAATAATAAATGGTACGTATTTAAGCTAGCAGGCTGAGACCTGCAAATTTTAAATGATATTCAATGAAATTCAATGATATTTAATAAAATCTAAGCAAATGATATGATGTAGGTATATAGTGCCATTCATATTTATTTGTTGTGGCTACTCGGATTCCGAAAGTACAAATGACCTGTTGTTTTAGTTGAGATCATCCTCAAAAAATTCGTTTAAGTTATAGAAAACATTGGTTTTTAGAATATTTTTCAATTCCTTTTTAAATAGATTTAAGGACGGTTTTTGCTGAACTCTTTCTGGAAGATGATTAAATATTTTTACACCTGCATATACGGGTCCTCTTCTGTTTACATCCAAATTGTATGAGGGAGTTCGGTATATGTTTCTGTATCGTGTATCATAATTGTGGATATCAGATGGTGTGGAAAGCCTTTTTTGTTCTTTGTAAATTATTATACTGATTTTATATATGTACAAATTCGTTAAGGTAAATATTCTGTGCTTTTTAAAGTAATCTCTACACGAGTCCCGCGTATTTAGATGAAATAGTGCTCTTATGGCTTTTTTTTGTACTAAAAATGTTGTCTTAGCATTGGTTGAATTTCCCCAAAATTCTACTCCATATTGCATAATAGAGTAGAAGTATGCATAATAGACTGTTTTACCAACATTGAAACCGATGTTTCATCGTCGCCCGGTTAAATTTTTATTACCTAACAATTTTTTTCAATTTTCTGTTAAATGTAAACATGAAAGGAGGAGGGTCCATAAGGCCGGTTTTCAGCCTAATTCATTTTTGAACAAAAAAAATCTGAAAGACGTGTTTTTATTGTTTACTATCTATATCGAATCGATTCCACCCCAAACGAAACTTTCCCGCACTCACCTAAACTATTAAATAACCAGCATTCAGTTGATTTCTTTGCAGGTCATTGAAACATTTTAACATGACTGTTGCTGAATAAGGATATTTTTGATTTTGTACCTATTGTAACGTGTTTCCACCCTTAGGAAACTACCCCTTGCAAATTCCGTGAGTTCCAAAAATTATAACAAGAGATGTCCACTAACACACTTTATTAAATATTTACTGGATACTTCACAATACTATTATTTACACTTTACTGACTAAAAATCACAATGTTTATCACTTTGTTTATCTTTGAAGTCTTAACCTCACTTTCTATACTTTCTGAACTTCTGAACTACTCGCCGAGAATGCGGTCGGTCTTTTATACCTAAAAATGACAGATCTCGATTGTTCTGTGATGACGCCACCATTCTCTAGAGAATTCCAGATGTCACTTTAGAATCTTCTGGTAGGTTCTTTTTCGAGTAGGTGCAAATACACTACATTCATTCTAAGGGTTGTAACACATTACACTGCCCCCTCCTTAAGCCTGAACGTCCCGGTCAGGCAATTCAGCCTCTTTCACATACTTCGCCAGTCTATCCAAGTGTACGATCTTCATCTTGGACTTTTTGTTTCGTTGAATACGATAGACGACATCATTAATTCGGGTAATAACAGTACACGGTCCATCCCAAGGAGGTTGAAGTTTCGGGGATCTCCATTCCTTCCGCTGTGGGTTGTACAGCCAAACCAGATCCCCCACCTTGAATCCCCCTGTACTGGCATTCTGATCATAACGAGCCTTCAAGCGGTTACTAGTTCTATTCATCTGCTCTCGATCATTCTTTGGCTGTTCTCGACTTCCATTTCTGTAGTTGCTCATCGAAAATGGTTCTCCACGGGCAGCACAATTTTTACACTTGTGACACCAGGCCTCCACATCCTGGCGACTATTAACCCAATAGAACTGTTCTCGTGCTCTACTCAATGTCTTGTTTATGCCGAAGTGTCTGCTGGACGTTTCATTATGCGCTTCCTGGAGTACTTCTGGTACACGACACCTGGGAATCACTAGACGCATGGCAACCTGCTTCCCATCTGGGCTTTCCCATGCTCTCCTCAAAAGCCCATCTACGACCGTAAGTGAATCCCATTGTGACCATAAAGCCTTCAGCCCCACTTCTTTGTTGGAAACATCCTTCCATGCCGGACGCGTTCCGCCTTCTTTTGCTCTCAACATGGGTCCGATTTCTACATCGCGCAATTGCTCTTGCCTCAGAGTTTCCTTTGGCCAACTGTCTGGAAGATCGACCTTGACAGTGTTGACTTCAACCATGTTCGGCACTTTTCTCACCTGAGGGTAGCGCTTGCAATTTTCCTTGTCTGGTTTTCTGGATAATGCAGGAGTTTTGACTACCTGCGTTGTCAACAGCCTGGTTTTCTCGTATTGGTTGTTTACTTTTGACAGAATAAATTGTTCGTTCCCAATTCTTAAGACTCGCTTTCCTACGTCAACGATAAACCCATACTGTTCCATAATGTCCAGTCCCAAAATGAAGTCATCCGTGATGTCAGCCACGATGACCCTGTGGTCGAACCTTAACTGTCCAATCTACAAACCCAGGTCTACTTCTCCATGAACCGTAGCCCTGTCCCCCGTAGCTGTCCGGACGATCACTTCATTTTGCCTCTTGGTAATCTTTATGCCTGATATAAATCCTGGCCGTACTATTGATGACGTAGTACCTGTGTCGATGGTAAACAAACATTTCCTTCCATTCACGTGGCCTTGTAACAATAGACTATTCGAAATTCCTCGAAGCTGGGAAATCTTTATTTCTCTGGGGTCACTGCATTCCCTAGCCAGAACAACCCCATTGGTACTGCTTTCCTGCTTCTCTTCAAGATTCACAGCATTTACTCGACTCTCCGAATTCTGCTGTCGACAGTCTCGCTTCATGTGTCCTACCTTGCCGCAGTTGAAACATTTAATACCTCCGCTCGGCTTTCCTCTATTTTGTTGTTTTTCTTGGTTTCCGAGGCCATCCAATTTATCGCATAATTTGGTGAATATTTTCTGCATCTCAGTCAGCAAGGGGTTCTGGTTCATTTCTGGTTGCGATTCTTCGAGAGTCACAGCTCGCACTCTCGACCTTGGAGTATCCCTGTAAGCGGCTTCTACTTCGAGTGCACGCACCAAAGCTTCGCTACTACTTTGGTGTCTCGTCAGCCTCAGAACTCGCCTGACCTCTTCGTCCCTTATACCATCTAAAAAGGCCCCCACGGCTAATTGTTCCTGGAATTCTTTAGGTGCGCTCGGATACGCCAGGTGTGCCAGTCTCTCTATCGCAGCTTCAAATTCTTGTAAACTTTCCACAGCTTTTTGCATCCGGGATTTCAGCTGAGCCTGGTATAATTGGGCAAGGTGTTGATCGCCGTACCTCAAGTCTAATGCAGCTTCCAAGACTTTGAAGTCCCTTTGTTTATCCACTGGGATAGTTTGAAGCAACTCTGAGACCTGGCCCCTTAACGCCAGAACTAATGCCATGGCCTTTTCCTTATTATCCCAGTTGTTCGCACACGCTGCTGCCTCAAACTGCCTCTTGTACGTTGTCCAGGAACTTTGGCCGTCAAAAGAAGGAGGTTTTAGTCGCTGACCTGATGATACCACCTGCTGGCTTCCTCTATCTCTCAACTGTCGTTTAAGCCGGTCTATTTCTCCCTTGACTTCTTCTTCGAACTCACTCAAACTGATTTACTTTTCCTTTTACTTGACCGACTTCGGTCTTGACTTCACCTACTTTATCTTCGACCTTATCTACTTTTTCTTCTACCTTGCGTTTTCTTTCTTGCTCTTCTTTATCTTCCTGCCGTTGCTGAGCCATCATTTTTTGGAATTGTTCGAATAAGTCCTGTATTTGTTTATCGGATGCCATACTTCTTGTTGTTACGGGCATACGATGAAATTAAAATAAAATAAATTTAACTGTCACGTCAATATCGGTAATGGAACTTTTCAGACAAATCTCGAAATAGCACGAAAAAGTCTTATCCAGAGTCTTTTGTCACTATCCAGTTCAGAGAATTTAATAATCTCCACTAATGTTCAAATAGAAGTCCTAGTAATTTTTCACGCACTAAATAAGTCTTTTTCAGTGTCTCTATCACTTCTCAGTTCAAAGGATCACACTAATGTCCTAATAAAATGTTCTACAATGTCTCAAAAAATGCACTTAACACTATTTTCCTGTCCGAAAATAACCCTCGAACAATGTCCAGTAAATTAGTCCACTGTGTTAGCACTAAACCTCGAGAATACTTCTCGAACACTCCAGCACAACTTCAGAGCTCCTCTTGTCATAAAATTCCGCTTTCTGACACCAATTTGTAACGTGTTTCCACCCTTAGGAAACTACCCCTTGCAAATTCCGTGGGTTCCAAAAATTATAACAAGAGATGTCCACTAACACACTTTATTAAATATTTACTGGATACTTCACAATACTATTATTAATTTAAATACACTTTACTGACTAAAATCACAATGTTTATCACTTTGTTTATCCTTGAAGTCTTAACCTCACTTTCTATACTTTTTGAACTTTCTAAACTACTCGCCGAGAATGCGGTCGGTCTTTTATACCTAAAAATGACAGATCTCGATTGTTCTGTGATGACGCCACCATTCTCTAGAGAATTCCAGATGTCACTTTGGAATCTTCTGGTAGGTTCTTTTTCGAGTAGGTGCAAATACACTACATTCATTCTAAGGGTTGTAACACATTACACTATATTGTTGTTATTTCAGAAGAGGTGGGAGGACGGGGGTAAAAAGGGAGGGTGGAGGAAAGTTTTGTTTGAGGTGGAATCGATTCGATATTGATAGTAAACAACAAAAACATGTAAATGTTTATTAACCACCTTCTAGATCACCTCAATAACACTGGAGATCTAGCTTTGTCTAAGTAGATGACAGGATATTGACGTTGATAATTTTTTTTATTGCTCCAACACTTCCGTAAAAATGTCGTTATCTCTTTTATATACCTACCTAGTTATATTATTATATTGGAAAATGAAGAGAAAAATCGAATCAGAATTTATTAACTAAAAACGTTTCACGGGCGATATAAATAGAAATAAAAATCGATCAATATTTTGTAGGCTAGTTAAAAAATAACAAGAGATAACAAGCAGTGCGAGAGACGTAAATAGAAAATTGCAAAAAAATTTAATGATAAGGCGAAACTCATAAAGTTGTAGTAAATTGGCTTGTTTAGCTTTTACTGTGCACTTTAAAATGGATAATTACACAAAATATACAAATTAAATGGAAAAAAATAAAACTATTATTTATTATGATTAGAAATGTATATAAGAAATTTGCACTTTACTTAACAAACTTTATTCTAATAACACTACTGTACAGGGTGGAACAAATTAGATGGGATTTGGGTTTTTCTCTAAAACTATGGCAGAAGACAAAGACCAATATAGGTGTCCTGAGCTCGATTTTCGACAAACAAACAAAGGTGCAAACCGCGATCATCTGTCTTTTTCGACTACCGAGCTACAAAGCGTTTTTGGAAAATTGATATTTTTGGGTCTTAAATCGCACACACTGTATATTTATTTTTAAAAACACAGACAGCTTCTTGAACAGCTTTAAAGAAAACTGAATTTCACAAGATATTTTTTTCACAAACGAAAGAGAAGTATCCGGTACGAGTATCCGAAAAAAGTATTCGAATACAAGGTATCCGGATACTTTTTAGAGTAAAAAGTATCCATATCTATATTCGAATACCTCATACATTTGACGTATCCGTATCCGGTACTCGAATGCCATTTTAACTGTATTCGACCAAATTTTGGTATTTTTCCAATAAATTTTATGTCATAATTACCTTAAGGTATTTCTATCGGAGCGAGATAGCGCGTGGCGACGAAACGTGGCAACATCGCAACTTTCATCTCAGATTTTCGCACGTAAAGAATGACATGAGAATGTCTGTATAGCATACATTTTAAAGATTCGTGTGTACAGTTCTCTCATAAAGTTATTGAATTAAAACAAGCTAAAAACTACATTTTGATATGCTTTTTATCCCTGTTGGGCTGATTCAGTACCCTTTTTTCTTTTTGCATTGACTAAAGTAAAGGCTAACTACATTTTGAAATACAGAAAGGGCATCGGTTATATTGTGGTCATGCATCTTTGTAAATAACTCGTTTATTTTTAATTTTTCGAAAAACTCTATTTCAGATTTTTGCAAAAAAAAATCAATTTACATTTGTTTTTCAACATTGTCTCCCGTATACTTATCTGTAGATCGTTGCTAGCGGCCCCATCTCTTTTTTGAAATATCTCGATCCGACTGCCCGTTACCCGTTCAATTTTTCCCGAAAAACTTGAAACGTCTATATCGGGTACTTCCGGTTTCCGAACGGAGCCGAGCTTCCAACGTTAAGGTTTTCTAAAGGTCTCCTATTAACCACCCAAGTTTCATCGAAATCCGAAAACGGATTAGGGGGGCTGAGCGTGACAGACAGACTGACTGACGGAATTTTCTAAATTCGCTCTCGAGTCGATAGATATGACTTTCATTTCGATCCGACGTTTTTTTCGGATTTTGATGGTCCGCTGGGAAAATGCAAAACCTATACTACATTTTTTCAAAATGTAGTAACAAGCTAAAAACTACATTTTGATATGCTTTTTATCCCTGTTGGGCTGATTCAGTACCTTTCTTTTTTTTCTTTTTGCATTGACTAAAGTAAAGGCTAACTACATTTTGAAATACAGAAAGGGCATCGGTTATATTGTGGTCATGCATCTTTGTAAATAACTTATTTTTAATTTTTCGAAAAACTCTATTTCAGATTTTTTGTCCAAAAAGGTCCGTGCCTTATATCGGTTATAGAGATTGATCGACGGAATACTTAATTTTCGATTTTTATTAGGAAACTGTTGGGTATTTGTAGAATCTATCAAAAAAATTAACTTTTCCAGGATTTGTAGATTCGCTTTTGTTTTGTCAAATTTCTCACAAACGTCACCTAATAGACTTAATCGAGCCCTACAATCGCCATTTTTAAAAATCAAAATCGGACCTTGGGTTCGGGAGTTATCAATATCTATGGAAAATCATACTCGGCCTTGGAAAAAATACTTGCGGTCAACGGATTCGGGCTGCCAGCAATAGGCTTCACTTGTGGCCGTGTACCTTCGATCCCACCAAGTCTCATCGAAATCGATCAATATCCTGGACAGTTATCGTGCTTCCTAGCCCGATTTCGAGAATACCAGTTTTTTGCAAAAAAAATCAATTTCCATTTGTTTTTCGACATTGTCTCTGGTATACTTATCTGTAGACCGTTGCCAGCGGCATCATCTCTTTTTTGAAATATCTCCATCCGAATGCCCGTTAGCGAGTTATTCAATTTTCCCCGAAAAACTTGAAACGTCTATATCGGGTACTTCCGGTTTCCGAACGGAGCCGAGCTTCCAGCGTTAAGGTTTTCTAAAGGCCTCCTATCAACCACCCAAGTTTCATCGAAATCCGAAATCGGATTAGGGGGGCTGGCGTGACAGACAGACAGACAGACAGACAGACCGACAGACAGACCGACAGACAGACCGACAGACAGACCGACAGACAGACCGACAGACAGACAGACCGACAGACAGACCGACAGACAGACCGACAGACAGACCGACAGACAGACCGACAGACAGACCGACAGACAGACCGACAGACAGACCGACAGACAGACCGACAGACAGACCGACAGACAGACCGACAGACAGACCGACAGACAGACCGACAGACAGACCGACAGACAGACCGACAGACAGACCGACAGACAGACCGACAGACAGACCGACAGACAGACCGACAGACAGACCAACTGACGGAATTTTCTAAATTCGCTCTCGAGTCGATAGATAAGACTTTCGTTTCGATCCGACGGATTTCGATGGTCCGCCGAAAAAATGCAAAACCTATACTACATTTTTTTTCAAAATGTAGTAACAAGTAATAAAATGTTGAAATGTTGAAATACAGAAATAAATTTAGTACCAAAAAAAAAAAAAAATGAGAAAAACTGAACAGGTCAAGAATTTGTGGAAGACTAGGAAATCGTTGAAAGATATCCCAGCCTCTCGATCTTCTCAAGACTTTCCATGTAAAGGAAGACGAGTGATTGATATGGGATATTTTTCTCAAAATTTGGAATGTGGCAAATGTAAGAGTGCTCTTTTCCTCAAGAACATTCAGAGTGAAAAAAGAAGTGGCCTGCATTCGCGACTTTCTATAAAATGTACAACTTGTTCTGCAGTAACACCTGTTGATACAGGCAAGGAATATATTGTCAGTAAAGCAAGATACGAACGATTCTAAGATATCGTTATTTAGCGAAGGATAAAAAATTATTGTTCGTCTGTTTGAAGAGCGGGCGAGACTGGCTAATGCGGTGTTGCCAGTTTTCATATATGCGTGAAATTTCCATCGTTTTCAGACATTGTATCACGAATTACTTAAAAACCAGACACAAGAAGTTTCTCAAACTGGGGGTACACTTTTGCAACAACCATTAAAACTCACAGTCAAAAATTTAAAAGAATCTGACGTTTGAGATATAAATTATGGCGATAAATTCACGGGAAATTACCCTTCCCTATCGTTTCCTTGCTAATAACGTGAATTTTGATGTATCATAACTGGAAAAGTAGACACAAGATCGTTCTCAAAATTTGCCAGTGGTTTCACCAAGCAATTATCTACATCCTGCCGATGTTTGAAAATAATCTGACGTTAAAGACTTTCTCGGTAGAAATACCTTAATAAGTAAATTCGTCTTTTACCAACTCGAGCTATATTTTAAGGAAAATGTTCGCTGTGGAACAAATAGGCAATATTAACAAAGGATTTAAAAAGTGGTACCAAGCCCAGCATTTCCGTTTTTCAGCAAATGCAGTAATGGGGATTTAGGATAACATTTTGTTTTATTCTAAATATACCTCATTCTTTTTTTTTTTTTTTTTTTTTAAGAAAATGGGTACAAGTGTATCCCCTAGTAATGCGGTTTTATAAGCCAGATAAACTGAATCGAGTGCAATTTGAATAATTTATTAGCACAATAAATATTTCATCTAATATCATCTTGCGTAGTTGAAACATGAAAAATCTGGTTAAACCTCAGATTTACTGGGATATTTTGTAGAACAACAATATAAGCCTCATTTATATATCGATATAAGCCAATAATCATATGAAAAAACTATATAATTTAACAACATAATAACTTTTTAAACTTTTATTGCTAGATCTAGGTGGTTTATTCAAATATAAATATAATAAAATGTCAAACATTCTTAATAGGCATTACAGACCAATAACTTTGCACATAAATCGGTCTTATCATACTCTCATCAGACAGGATGTCTGGTAATAAAGTACAAAATATTAAATTGCCGATTCTTTGCCGAAAATTAAGATGCGTTTTCAACAAGAATTTTCCAATAATATAAGCCATCCTTTTAAGTGGGTGTATAGTACCCCAGTGGCGGATCCAGAGGGGGGGCGCAGGGCACATGCCCCCTGTCATTTATTTTGGCAAAAAGAAATGGATTAGAAAAGTTCATTTGTAGATAGCGCAGCCATATGGCCCATAGTGTTTCAGCATTTAACTATAGAAAATAATTGTTTTCTATTATATCAAGAGTACTTTCAATATATTTCTGTTTCAACGGTATTCTGCAATTGTTTTATATAAAAGTGAAATACCCTGTATACAAAGTAAAGGGCACAATAATGAATATTGAACAAGATTAACTGTCACTGTAGTATACAGGGTGACTGGAAATTGGACGTATTCCTTTGAACTGGTTAAAGTAGAGCTAATTTGTAGTAAATTTAATCAGGTATTACCCTCCGAAAATGAGTATTTTTCGAGCCCAAAAATGAGATTTTTTTTATTTATTTAATTTTTTAAAAGTCGGGAATTTTTTCAAAAAAAATTGGTACTGGATTATCTCGAGAACTACTCATTTTTGGACAGGGTAATACCTGATTAAATTTACTACAAATTAGCTCTACTTTAACCCCTTCAAAGGAATACGTCCAATTTCCAGTCACCCTGCATATACATATTATGTACTCACACAAAACTATTTCTACTTATTAGTACTTTGAATATTCGAATATTTGTTGATATTCATAAAAGAAAAACGAAAATTCGTTCGACGAAACCCAAAGGAGGGGTATCGATAAGCTAAGAAAATTGACCCCAATATGACAAAAAATTTAACTATATATTTTTTTATATTTCTCATTATTTTAGTAAAATACAGGACACTAACTTAACGCTACAATAAATTAAAAGTAAAAATGACTACGTTTTCTTCACGAGAAAAATCGACAAACTGAGGTCAAAATGGCTTTTTTTTTGGAAAATTGTACCCTTTTTTTTACTACATCAAGTTTTTTTGTATTTTTATATTTGTTAACGTCTAAAGAACACAAGGGCGGATCTGGAGCTTGGGGGGGTAACACAGCCGCGTGCTAAAAATAACAAAAATGTTTTTCGAAAATTGAAATTGATGAGCGGGGGGGGGGAGAAAACCACAAACAAAATTTATAAACACAACTAAAAATACAGCAGAGGCGTAACTAGACGTCATGGGGCCCCAAGGCAAAAAATTGTTGGGGGCCCCCTATTATATTATTTTCTTAATACCTAATCCTAATCCGAAAAATTTTTTTGATGAGCCCCCATGGGCCGGCTGGGGCCCCGGTTAGCCCTGCAATAGTTACGCCTCTGTAAATACAATATATATTCAAGAATACAAAATAAAATAATAAAAATTATGAAATTTTAAAACGAAAGTTGGTGGTTTACAGAATCTTGGGAGGGGGGGGAGTAATTACCACATTACCCCCCACCCCATAAATCCGCGCTTGAAAGAACAACATGTAACAAAATCACCATGCTTAAAAAATGCGCTCATGTCTAAAAAAACTCGATATAGTAAAAAAAAAGGGTACAATTTTCCAAAAAAAGCCATTTCGATCTTAGTTTGTCGATTTGTCACATGAAGAAAACGTAGTCATTTTTACTTTTAATTTATTGTAGCGTTGTCCTGTATTTTACTAAAATAATGAAAAATATAAAAAAAAATATAGTTCAATTTTTTGTCATATATTGTGGTCAATTTTCTTAGCTTATCGATCTCCTTTTTTTACTTCATTTTAGAGCGTTTAATCTCGGAAAATACCAAATTTTCGCTTATAGCTCATTTTCTATGGTTGCGACCTTGGGGGCGGGGGAGGCGCGAGCCGCCATCTTGATCCGCTCGATCCTACGACAAAAATGATCGACACAAAAGTTGAAGGGGGCAAAATTTCTTACATTTTTTTTTGTAAGTCTAATATGTAACGAGATACAGCGGTGGGAAAATAAAGTTTAACGAATTTTTTTTCAAAAAATATCCAGTAAATTATCGGTTTTACGTTAATTTTGGATATTATAGAATTTGTTTGTGAGATAAATATGCATAAAAAAGGTTCTATACAAAATTTACGTAGAACAAGTAGTTTTCGAGATATTGGTCTGAGAAACTTCGGAGCAAAGTGCATACGCCACTATTACCGTGCGTGTAGCCGCGCGCTAGGCATAGGGAGTAAGAATTACAACATCGCGTGTGCCAGCTGGCTAAAATGAAATAACTGAAAGCTGGGATGCTCCGCCCGGCGGACGAATTTACGGCTGTGTTGTCAGATCTCTCGCACTACGTGAATGTACATGCCCAATGGGCAATTACACGCACGGTATATACGTAGAGTGTTGTATATGTATAACAAGACCTATGAATACAGAGGAACATCGTTTATGCACATATATCCGCATAATTTCTGTCTGAGATGACCTTGAAATGGACACTTCTTCATAATAATAATAGTAAGGGCTTTTAGTAGTAGCTTTCTAACATTCCATTGCTTTATTTCGAAAAGGAAAAATAAATGCATTTAAAACATTACAAAAAAGACCAGATTTACAGGAAGCATTGGTGGCATTCAAAATAGAAAACTGTTCGAAAAATTTGCTAATAAATAAGCCTGAGCAATTGTCGTCACTTCCACTCACAGTAGCAGCTACTCAACAACATCTATTCAGGGTATATTACCAGGTTCAAACTTAGCTGGGAAAAGATTTAGACTCTCAGCAATGGGGTTGGACTTTAAACAATAATTTATTAGAGCCAACAACTACTCTGATCCCTCCTGCACCAGATGAACTTCTCAATTATATTTTCTGCAATTGCATAAAAGGTTGTGGCACCAATTATGGATGCAGAAAACTAAGATTGCCATGTTCGGTAGTGTGTGGCTCCTGTCGGGGCCAGTCGTGTCTCAATACGATGTCCGAGGATACAACCGTTGAATCTGAGTTCAACGATGATGAAGACGAACTCATTTTGTTATTTTCCGCTGAGATGATTGTAGATGAAGATGAAAATATTGAATAGAAGGGATAGACGGAGACGAAGAAGAAGAAGTCAGCGAAGACGAACTATAATCAACAAAATTATAATATAACTTGTAACCCATGAATTAGGCCTATAATAGGGGACACCATGTAAAAAAACGCGCCTTGCATTCTACCTCAAAGGTGCTGCAGAAACGAATGCAGCACAATGTCCGAGTTTTCTCAATAATCTCACCTTCAATTCAAGATGGCGGCTCGCGCCCCCCCCCCCCCCCCCCAAAGGTCGAACCCTTGTATTTTTCATTAGGATCTCGACTTAAACAACATATATCAAAATATATCAAAATCATTACTACTACTTTTGTAGGACAAAACCCCCACTGATTGGACTATCAAAGACTGAAACCGTCTCAAGAAAGGGTTCCAGTTCCGATACTGGTTCATTTTAGTTTCGGTTTTGGTCCCTGCTATTAATAAACCATTTTATTCTTAATATTTACCGAATACTTTTAACAACAAATTCAAGTTCAAAAATTCGGAAGAATTTTTCAAAATTTCTCTCAAAATTTGTAATCTGCATAACACAGTTGGTTGATCTAGGTTCATTGGATTTTTTCATAATTTCAATGTGTACTGTGTGCTACCCACTCTTGAAGTAGCGTATACTTTTTTGTTCCACCCTGGTATACCCTATGCTGTTTACAGTATTTAAATTGATTTCCTCACATTTTAAGCAGGAAAAGCCTTAAAAACGCAGGTTCTATTTTCGGCAGAAACCTCCAGATATAATTAGAAACAGAACTAAATAAACATCATGTAAGAATTGTGCGGTCGACTGACCAAGCTTATGGAATCCTAGGCCAGAGTAGAAAAATGAATTTAATATAATTATTTATTTGTTATTTTTCTTTCTGAGATTTTTTACCACATATCTACTTTTATTCTCTTATAAATATAATATCTAAAGATTTTACAATTTAATTAATACAATTAACCAGTATGTACTGGAAACTAACCTTTACGTCTGTGACTTTTACGTCAAAGAAATAGTTAGAAGGTGTATTTAGATAAATATAAATCTTCTATGTGCTGTATACAGTATGTCCCTGGATTGAATTTACAAGAGGGAATTTTTTGTTATTTTTAATTTTACAAAAAAATGCTAAAGGAGTAAACATTTTTGCTTGATTTGAAACGGATAAATCTGTAATTGAAACTTCAATATTAATACAGTAAGTTCTTAAAATCAATTTTTAATTTCATTATTTTTCCGGTAATTACAGTATCTATCTACTTTTCTAGTACAGTCGAAATGATTTAATTTAATTTTATTCGGCGACAACATTCCACCTGAAGTTTTATTGTTGATTCTTATGTATTATAACCTCCTGATTACGAAAAAAATATTTGCGCCCAAAAATTCCCTGTGCATCAAAATTTATATGCACTTTTTGACGCGCTTTCACAGATTTTCAACTTATCTGCTTATACAGGGTGATTCTTTTAAGGCGGCCATTAGAATATTTCCCACTTACAGATGAGATAGATTTGAGATTTGGTACCCTACCATGGTCGACCATTGCGGGTCTGAAAATAATAATTTCAAGGAGGCGGCACTTCCGGAAATACCGGAAGTCGATATCAACTTGCTTATTTTAAATGGAACACTCTATATATTTTCGACTTTTAGAAATGATCATAAAATTCTGAGTCAAAACATGTAGCACACCCTATACCTAAACCGAGCAGTTTCGGAGATATTTGACATTTTATAAAAAAATTGACAGGTGCAACGGTTTGCAAGAACCGTTCTAACTTTCTTCGTGTAGGAGATCCTTATTCGCTCTTTGGTACGTAGAAAGAACACAAGATGAGCTACTCTCTACAAAAAAAATAGATTTCAAAATAGTATACCAAGTGTTTTATTTTTCACGTTATATTTTGTCAAATTCAAACCTCAAAAACTTTTTTATTTCAAATGGAACACTTTGTATTTTTTTACATCAAATGTTAAATTAAATTCCCTTTTTTTCTAGTTTAAGCACTGTAGGGGTTAAAGTTACAACTTTTCGAAATATTGGCGATTTTCTTAAATGTCCAAAAATTTTTAATAAAAATTGCCATCAACTTACCCATGATTAGAAACAATCATTAATGTCTGTCATTATTTTATGTTAAAAAACACCAGCACGTTTAAATTACACCCACGAAGACTTTTAGGTTTGTTTATTATTTATGGAGAATGTGATAAAGTAATACCAAGAACATGTAACACATTTGCTAATCGATACCCACAAGAACAGAAACCATCCACCATCCACCATCCACTGTAAATCGCATACTGGATAATTTTAGAATATTTGGCTCTGTCAAATGGCACGTGCTAATTTTTTTTATGGCAATCGATCTAGAATTAAATTTGAGGTGGACTTATACCAGCATGTCCTATATCTAACATAATATGTTAGAGGGCTTCATGGAAGAAGGGCGTACTAACACTAACCATATACCATTTTGTAGGATGTATATATAACATTTCCGTCCTTCTTCCATGACATCTGAAAGCAAATAATGGTTTTTACGGCTATTGTTATCAGTAAATACCGGAGAAGAACAAGAATCTGAGAAGGCCCTTTCACTACACATCGAATACCGCAAATACGAACACATATGCCTAAAAATATAAAATTTGATAAAAATGGTCAATACGCCCTTTTTCCACGAAGCTCTCGAATGTACTTTGAATTTTTCGCAAGTTTTTGTTGAAAATTATAATTTATCAAAAAAAAACGTAGAAGCCTATGAAACAATTGAAACGTGAAACGAAAAAAGTGGGCATCGATTAGCAAATGTGTTACGTGTTCTTGGTATTATTACTTTATCACATTCTCCATAAATAATAAACAAATCTAAAAGTCGTCGTGGGTGTAATTTAAACATGCTGGCATTTTTTAACAAAAGAGAATTACTGATATTAATGGTTGTTTCTAATCATGGGTAAGTTGATGGCAATTTTTACTAAAAATTCTTGGACATTTAAGAGAATCGCCAATATTTCAAAAAGTTGTAACTTTAACCCCCTACTATGCTTATACTAGAAAAAAAGGGAATTTAATTTAACATAATTTGATGTAAAAAAATACAGGGTGTTCCATATGAAATAAAAAAGTTTTTGAGATTTGAATTTGACAAAATGTAACGAGAAAAATAAAACACTTGGTATACTATTTTGGAATCTATTTTTTTGTAAAGAGTAGCTCATCTTGTGTTCTTTCTATGTACCAAAGAGCAAATAAGGATCTCCTACACGAAGAAAGTTATAACGGTTCTTGCAAACCGTTGCACCTGTCAAATTTTGTATAAAATGTCAAGTATCTCCGAAACTGTTCGGTTTAGGTATAGGGTGTGCTACGTGTTTTGACTCAGAATTTTATGATCATTTCGAAAAGTCGAAAATATATAGGGTGTTCCATTTAAAATAAGCAAGTTGGTATCGACCGGTATTTCCGGAAGTGCCGCCATCTTGAAATTATTATTTTCGGACCCGCAATGGTCGACTATGGTAGGGTACCAAATCTCAAATCTCTATCTCATCTGCAAGTGGGAAATATTCTAATGGCCGCCTTAAAAGAATCACCCTGTATATCTTGTACTAGTAATCGGTTGGGAATTTTAAAAATAGCGGCTTATTTGAAATAAAATTATTAAAAAATATGTGCCTATCTGATATGTATTGGTCAATCCGCCATCTTGGAAAAAAGTAGAAAACATCAAAAATAGTCGAAAATATCAAAATTGAATATCGTTTCTATAACAAGGAATAATTGCACCAAAATAGGCAAAAATAAAACTAATTCTTCGCCAATTATCAAGGAGGCATTGTGCACTTTTTTTCTTTTCGATTGTACGTTATTATACTCTTCGCAAAAACGAAGTATATTTTATTTGATCGGCACATTTCTAAAACAGTAAATATTGCTCGTAGAGAAAAAAAATTCATATCATTATGTTAGTGAACGAATTCTGAACAACTTGCAAAATGTCCGTCTGTCCGCCCGTCACGTTTCTTGTAACTTGTAACTTAGAAAGAAAGGTCCGATTGTATTGAAATTTGGAAAGTAAATTAGCGTTAGCTAGAGGAAGAATCCTATTGTTTTTGAAAAAAATCAATCAGTAAATAAAAAAGTTATTAATCATTTAAATTAAAAAAAAAACGTTTCTTAATTTTTGTCATTTGTACTTAAATAGAATTCTTGCGAAATGTTATTCTCTATAATTTTTTTTTGTTTAAACATTTTACTAATATACCGGGTGCTACAGGTTAGTGGCTCCCCCCTATATCTCCTTTATTTTTTAACTTACATTTGAAATTTGGGATGCATAAACTACCTGTAAAAATGTATTTTTGGGCATAAAAAATGGTATAATACCATTTCCGGTTTACCCAGAAATGACCGCAATTTTAGATTTTTAAATGGAACACCCTGTATATTTTTACATATTTGGATACAAGACAACATTCTGAGTGTACCATGAAATTTTCGCGAATTTTTAAGTCGATGTTCAGTTTTTTTAAGCATTTTAAGACATTCGTCTAGAGTGCTGTGGAATACGAAAATTTGTTCTACGGCAGGTAAAGTTCAAGGAAAAAATATAATTTTTCGTTTAATTTCATTAATAACTATTTACGAAGCCTCCAAAATTGAACAAACCACTTTTTTGTCGAAAACTTTTTTTTTTCAAATGGAAAGGTGGTGGCTCCTAGTGTTCAATAAATTACAGATTTTTTCTGAATTCACTGATATTCATTTCAAATCTATGCTATTTGTTTTCCAATTTTATTAAATTTATTTAAAAATAAAAAAACACTTTCAAAATAATTTTTATTGATCCTTAAACTTTGGATTAGTACTTATACCTATTAAGAGACAAAAGATAGAACCAAAAGGCTATTATTCACAAAAAGGTAGTTATTCACATTTCATTATTAGACATATGGTTTTTGCAAAGGCAACTACGTTAATGTTCAAGAAAAATTATAATGAAAGTGATCTATTATTTATAAATAAATTCAATAAAATAGAAAAACAAATAGCATAGATTTGAAATGGATATCAATGAATTCAGAAAAAAAATCTATAATTTTTGAACATTAGGAGCCACCACCTTCCCATTTGAAAAAAAAAGGTTTTTTTGATAAAAAAGTGGTTTGTTCAATTTTGGAGGCTTCCTAAATAGTTATTAATGAAATTAAACGAGAAATTATATTTTTCCCTTGAACTTTACCTGCCGTAGAACAAATTTTGGTATTCCAAAGCACTCTAGTCTTAAAATGCTTAAAAAAATTGAACATCGACTCAAAAATTCGCGAAAATCTCATGGTATACTCTGAACGTTGTCTTGAATCCAAATATGTAAAAATATACAGGGTGTTTCATTTAAAAATCGAAAGTTGCGGTAATTTCCGGGTAAACCGGAAATGGTCTCTTACTATTTTTTATGTCCAAAAATCCATTTTTACAGGTAGTTTATGCAACCCAAATTTCAAATGGATAAGTTAAGAAATAAAGGAAATATAGGGGGAGCCACTAGTCTGTGGCACCCGGTATATATTTCATAATAATATATCTAATTCGTTGAAATATAATACTCGAATGACATTCAATTTACGTAGTGATGTGTCCTGGTCCAATGGCTAGAGTGCAGTGGCGGCTGGTGAAATTTCAATATTTTTTTTCTCGTCTGTGGCGCATGGGACCCATACGAAATTTGGGAAATAACATCTAGAGAAGCACTTCTCTAAGCAGTTTGCGAAAAATTTTTTCAAAATTGTAATTTGTTAAATTGTAAATTTCAAAATTTCAGTTCATTGTATTTCAGTTAGTAATGAAAATATTTTCACAAACTCCAAAATCTGTTGTATTTTTATGAAAAGTCAAATGCATATGACAAAAAAAATAAAAATAAACAGGAGTCCCTAGACCCAGGGGAGGCTAACGAATTTTCAAAAACCCTGACAGGGTAGGGTGTTCTTTTTTCATTTTTTTTCATATATTCTTTTTTCACAACAAAGTTGATAAATCGGCGAAGAGTATAATGCTTCCACTAGTTTTATGTACTTTTAGGGGATAGAGTTCGTTTTTTTCTTAATTTTCAAAAAAGTGCTTTTTTTTATTTTCAAAAATTTGTTTTCTTTGACCCTACTTTTTTCACCCAATTTTCATCGAAACAAAATGAAATATCTATAGAAAGTCTCGTATTACTTTATTTAATACAAAATGAAACTTCATTAATTTGAAAAGGAAATTTATTAAGGAAATTTATTCGGCATAATATATGATCAATATAGGCCAGGAAACGAAAACATTAATTCGGAAACAAACAGTGCTTAACGAATTATTGTTTTAAGTTATAGGGTTGACCCTTAGGAGTAACATAACAAAATTCCCCAGCCGTGGGCCTCATGCGTTAGGCGGAAGGGGGTGGAAAGGGTCGGTTTGTAGGTTTTTCGTTATTATCTCGAAAATTAAGCATCCT
This sequence comes from Rutpela maculata, assembly GCA_936432065.2. NCBI lineage: Eukaryota > Metazoa > Arthropoda > Insecta > Coleoptera > Cerambycidae > Rutpela > Rutpela maculata. The sequence goes on from OW386289.2 coordinate 8,005,155, forward strand.
AGCGAAAAGGTCATTCTATATAAAATGAAAGTAAATTAAATTGTCTACAAAAAAGTTCGTAATCATTTTTTCGCTAGGAGCAGTAGTTGAGGGTGTACATGAGTGTGAAAGTGCGAATAGCTGGAAAAACTGTGTATTGTGGGAGGTATTGCTTAACAAGTAGAAAATTTTATAATATTACGAGTATTTACAAGGCCATATTAAGTAATTGGTCGAGTTCATCATCCAGATCATCCATCATCATGGTCGTCGCCATTAATGCTGACGATTGGAGGGCCGTTGATACACGAAGCGCGGCAACTGCTGCACACAAGCGAGCACGGTATGCCTGCTTTGCGGCACCCGCAATAGCCCACGCAACCAGTTGTGCACCCGTAAAATATGTTATTTAGGACGGATTCTGGCGCAACTGGGTCCGTGCTTGTGACGGGGGTAAGGAAGCTATCCGACCACTTCATCCATCCCCAAACAGTTGGCTCCTGCTGCTGATCTCCACATAGCCATTACTGAATCTGTAAACAATAATTCGTCCTTTGTAGTTTAAAAAAATATGACACAATCTTGTCTAAGCAGAATACAAAACATAAGTTAATGTAAACAAGCATATATTGATACAAACCTGCAAATGAACTTTAAGGGAGTGTTGGCGAGCAGCCCCTCTGGTGAGAGATTACAGAAGACTTTGTCGATGTCTGCTCCTCGGCCTTCAAAAATACTGTCACCACACCTCCCTTGCTCTTGCAAATAGCGGAGGTAGTATCACAACCACTAAAAGAATGGAGCCATTTGCGAAGACCATTCTGTTGCTCCATTCGTTCAGCGGTTATGATACTACCTCCGCTATTTACAACAAGAGCAAAGGAGGTGTGGTGAAAGTATTTTTGAAGGCCAAGGAGCAAGTCACAGACATCTACAAAGTCTTCTGTGATTCCTCAGCAACACAGGACATGGTAGGTGATGCAGGAGAGTAGCTTTTTTGGGCATTATACCAGGCCCCACAAGGAGCAGACCTGAACCGGGTACGACACCGGGCCTTTGTTAAAGCCTCGACAAAGCGTGATTTTGCGGCACTTCCATCCACCAGAGGGGCTGCTCGCCAACACTTCCTTAGAGTTCATTTGCAGGTTTGTATCTATATATGCTTGTTTACATTAACTTATGTTTTGTATTGTGCTTAGACAAGATTGTGTCACATTTTTTTAAACTACAAAGGACGAATTATTGTTTGCAGATTCAGCAATGGCTATATGGAGATCAGCAGCAGGAGCCAACTGCTTGGGGATGGATGAGGTCTCTGTCACAAGCACGGACCCAGTTGCGCCAGAATCCGTCCTAAATAACATGTTTTGCGGGTGCACAAACGGTTGGGGGGGCCGTTGCGGGTGCCGCAAAGCAGGCATACCCTGCTCGCTTGTGTGCAGTAGTTGCCGCGCTTCGTATACCAACAGTCCTCCAATCGTCAGCATCAACGGCAACGACGATGATGATGATCTTGACGATGAACTCGACCAATTACTTAATATGGCCTTGTAAACACTTGTAATATTATAAAATTCTCTACTTCTTAAGCATTACCTCCTGCAATAAACAGTTTTTCCAACTATTCGCATTTTCAAACTCACGTACACCCTTAACTGCTGCCCCTAGCGAAAAAATGAATAGGACCTTTTTTGTCGACAATTTAATTTACTTTCATTTTGTATAGAATGACCTTTTCACTAGGATGCTTAGTTTTCGAGATAATAACGAAAAACCTATAAACCGACCCTTTCCACCCCTCTCCCGCCTAATGCATGAGGCCCACGGCTGGGGACTTTTGGTACGTTACTCCTAAGGGTCAACCCCACAACTTAAAACAATAATCCGTTGAGCACTATTTATTTCCGAATTGGGGTATTTTTCGGTCTTCGTTTCCTGTACTAATAATCAGAACCAAGCAGTCAATACTAGAGTAATATTGTTTTTGATGGGTATGTTGATGAACAGAATAGCACTAAGAATAACGAGCGCATTCGTCGTTTGGAAAAGAATGTTTGCGTAGATATTTCAATCACAAGTGACATTATGAAATCTTCGGTTAGTTAAAAAAAATTTCTAGCTACTAGTAAAAATACTCGCAAAAATAAGGATAACTTTCTACAATTATTGCGCAAATAGTTAATAGATAATGACTTTAACTTTAAAATATGCTTAGAAGACGCCGATACTGCAATCGTTAAAACTGCTAATGATTTGAAAACCGAAGACAATCAAGTTATAATAGGTGGTGAAGACATTGACCTTTTGGTTATAATGACTCAACTAGCATGGAATCATCATAAAAAAATCTATTTTTACAAACCCAATATTAATAAAATAATTGGCAAACATTATAATGAAAATAGAATTGTCAGCAATTCCACCTACTGAAGAGATAATAGAAAAACACTGTTTAAAAGTATATTTCCAAGTCCAAAAATGGTTAGGTTCTGAGAAAAATCCGTTACAATTCGGGTGGTTTAAAACTGAGAATGGCCTGATGTTATGAGTGAAAGTAATGCTTTTCATAAAAATGTACTAAGTGATATTTCTTGTAAATGTAAGAAAGGCTGTAAAAATAATCAGTGTAGCTGTATAAAACTGAATGTATAATATAATATTCTATTATATCTGTTTATTGTAAAGAAAATAATTGTACCAATACTTCTTCAACCTTTGATGAATCGGCTATCGATGAGGAATGCAGTGAAATGGTGGCATATGACGGTAATGAAACTAATATACTATATTTCATTTTGCTTCAATGAAAATTGGGTGAAAAAAAGAAAATACATTTTTGAAAATTGTAAAATGCACTTTTTTTGAAAAAAAAACGCACTTTTTCTGAAAATTAAAAAAAAATGAACTCTATCCCCTAAAAGTACATAAAATAACGTACAATCGAAAATTAAAAAAGTGACGTACAATGCCTTCTTGATAATTGAGGAAGAATTAAAAATTTTATTTCGTCCGCCATCTTTGACCGTTCTATTTGACATAAGGTGTCGATAGGTGCACTATATTTGACCATAAATGAGTGTTAACTTTGCTAACTTTGGTGAAATTACTTCTTCTTACAGAAAAGATATTCAATTTTGATTTTTTCGGCTATTTTTGGTGTTTTCTATTTTTTTCCAAAATGGCGGATTGATCAATACATATCGGATAAGCATATATTTTTTAATAATTTTATTTCAAATAAGCCACTATTTTTAAAATTCCCAACCGATTACTAGTACAAGATATATGTACAGTGTGTCCCAGGATAGATGTAACAAGAGGTGTAATGGACCAAAAATTTTGGAATTTTGGAATGGTATTTGGGGATTGAGTCCTGCTTGTTGTAAAACTAAAGTATACCAAAAATGACTTGATTTGGTGTTCTACAGGTGTTTTATAAGCAAAGTTGTAAAAATCACCACTAATAAAGTAAGTACCTTTATTTTTCAAAATATGAAAAAATTCCACTAAGAAAATTTATTTAGAATGCAATTTTATACCTCTGTACCAAATTTCAGGAATATAAAATTATTTTTTTGAAACTTCCCATTTTTTGCGAATTAAGAGTTGAATTCATATTTAAAATTGTGTAGGAGCAAATGTTAATCATCTCAAAAAGTAGGCTATTGGTAAATAAAAAATTGAATATACGAGATGTAAGAAGGTATAAGTTAATCGAACTAATTGTAAAACAAGAAACAATTACTAACAGAAGATTAATGAGGTTTAAAAATTATAACAAGTAATAAATGTCAAAAACATAACAGATTCATAAACAAATTAATTATTGACCAATACAAAACAATGTTTACAATTTTTTTATTATTCGACCACTTCTCTTAGCGAGTTTTCATCGCAAATTCCGTAGCATTGCACAATATAAATTTTTTCACGCACTGTGAGTACCATTTTAACTTAATTTTTTATGCTTGGTTCGTTAATTTGAAACAGAAATTAAGGATAATATCGACTACGTTTGACAGATATATGTCAATAATAAATGATAAATGTGTATCCACTGCTTTTCTCATAGCCTACTTTTAGCTTCTACATAACTTTAAATATTAATTCACAAAAAATAATTTTTATGCAGTTTTAATTGAATGGTTCAAAATAAAATACTAATTTATTGAAAAAATGGGAAGTTTCAAAAAAATAATTTTATATTCTTGAAATTTGGTATAGAGGTATAAAATTGCATTCTAAATAACTTTTCTTAGTGGAATTTTTTCATATTTTGAAAAATAAAGGTACTTTATTAGTGGTGATTTTTACAACTTTGCTTATAAAACACCCTGTAGAACACCAAATCAAGTAATTTTTGGTATACTTTAGTTTTACAACAAGCAGGACTCAATCCCCAAATACTATTCCAAAATTCCAAAATTTTTGGTCCATTACAATTCTTGTTACATCTATCCTGGGACACACTGTATAAGCAGATAAGTTGAAAATCAGTGAAAGCGCGTGAAAGTGCATATAACTTTTGACGCACAAGGAATTTTTGGGCGCAAATATTTTTTCGCAATCAGGAGGCTATACATAAGAATCAGCAATAAAATTTCAGGTCCAATGTTGTCGCCGAAAAAAATTAAATTAAATCAATTCGACTATACTATAACAGAATTTTCAAATTTAAAACTCATTTTTTTCAAAGAAGCGCCTGTCATAGAGACTATTTTTTTTATATATGCTTTGAATATACCATGAACAAATTACAGCCGTTATTTTGTTTCGAGCTTAAACGATTTAACTGGACTAATATTAATTTTATGCGTCCTTACTGAAAAATCAACAATTTCTAAATATACTATCTATAACAGTTGGTACCAGAATACAGTTTTAGTTTCACTCACTGTGTAGTGGCCACACTCTATAATTTAATTACAAGAGAACTCCACCACACACGTAAATAAGTAAATGACCCGGTATCATTTATACACGCTCTTTAAAAACATCATGTCAGCAATAAAAAAAACTTACAAGAAGTCGTTGAAGTAAAATCGATCCTTCGTCATACACGTGGGATGCTGAAATTTCCAAACAGCAGCAGCGGGTCCAGGATGTTTGATAGAGCACTGCGGTGTATTAAAATAACGTCACTTTGTACCGTCGAGACAGCGCATACTAAACAAAACAAACGTTGAAGATAAGCACGGTCAAATTATCACGGCAAACTAAATATTAAAAAAATAAAGCTCTTACGAATCTGCAAGTGCAACACATTGAGCGCGGAGTGTTTGCGCATGACTCACCCACAGGATGAAGGGAAGCATGAATGGAGCTTTGATTACGTTGTCCTGAACCTGACTCTATCCTTGTCCCTGTGACCTAGACTAGGATCTTACAGGAAGGCTCTGAAACGTACCGGTGTTTACTTTCGATGTAAATACATGTTCTTAGATTATTTACTCTATCGGGGTTACTAAAAAAATATTTGTGTGCTTCTTAAATATAGAGGGTGTTTAAAAGAACACAGTTTGGCTGTATTTTGATTGCTTGCATAAAGAAAATGTATCTGATGAAAAGGACCCAACAATAAAATGGTAGAATTTCTATATTTGCGGAATGCTGCAACTTATAACATTTTGATCAAAAGTCCCAATAGGTGTAAGATTGAACAATGTACAGGGTGGACCAAATTAGATGGGATTTGTGGTTTTCTCTAAAACTATGACAAATAGACAAAAACCAATATAGGTGTCCTGAGCTCGATTTTAGAGAAACAAACAATGGCGCAAACCGCGGTCGTTCATCTTTTTCGACTATCGAGCTACAGAGCGTTTTTGGAAAATTGGCATTTTTTGATGACCTATATATCTTAATTATCAAGTGTCAAATAGAAAATCAGGTAACACATTCTTAAGGCACTTTTTTGAGTCGAATCCTATAACCCCACCGGGGATTATACTTTGCTAGGCGGCAGCTCTCTCGTCGGGAGCATTGGGGATGGGTAAAGATCTTTGGAAAATTTAATTTTAAAGTCTTCAATTATTTAAATAGGCGCCACTTAATCTTGTTTTAGTTAAGACCAAGAAAAAATGCCTATCCTAGCCTTTTGGGTTTGCGGGTGTTGCAAAAAAATAAAGTCAAGGTTGGGTCCTCAAATTAGATTTAATAATAAAAATGTATCACAATAAGGTATCCTTATGGGGTAAGAATGTGCTCTACGAACATCAAAATGCTTAATACTTAATTCATTTAATTTCACAAATGGTCCGCTTTTTGGCCCCCTCAAATAGTACTATTTGCGGTTCACAGTAACTGTGGAACTTATTAAAATCGTAATATTAACGAAATTATCTGACTTCAATTAGGTGTAAAATTGGCTTAGTAATTTAGCAAACAAATTCTTTGAAAAGCTTGGTAAATTTTATAGTTCAACGCCGTCGTCTCACACGACGTTTATTGTAAAATCAGAGGCTGGAATTTCACGTCGCCGTTTCTGAGTAAATAGAAAAAACAGTCTGACCTTATTTTTAATTTGTCGACACCTCACAGTACCATGGACATCCAGGGCAATTCCTTATTTACATAACGTGTTACAACCATGTGCTACAACCATGTGTTCTCATCAGGGTAAGCGACTCAGCGGCCGGGCGGCATGCTTCACGTGCGACCGTGGTTATCCAATAGCCGGTTGAATAATTGAATCACACAGCGCTTCCAACCATATAACCGTATTACAGCTCAAATTACATAAATCCAGGATCATACAACCATTAAATATTAAACAGCAAGTCTACAGGATACGAGTTATGAATTCGAAAATTCCAAGGTGCAAATTACAAAATGCAAGTTAGCCATGTGCAAATTAACCAAACGTAAGTTAGCTATACGTAAATTAGGCCGGCAAATCTTCTCGCAGAATGGCCCTTCTTTCTGCAACCGAATCCATGTACGTTGGAAACCCGTAATGAAAAACAATTGGTATTTAAAATTAATACACCGCGCAATGACGCGCTCGCCCTATACCGACAGTGCGCTTAGCCAATAACCTGATTCTAAACTAAACGTAAACAACTAACATGGCTGTTTCTGTCCGAAAATTGGCGTAAACAAATGTTAACTGAGAAAGTTATGACTTTCATGTAAATAATCCCAGGCATAACGTGATGGAAAATGCATACAACATTACGCGGCACCTACTGCCTACATTTTTACAATACTGGGAAAAGGTTTCACTACTGCTTTGCCCTGTTTTAGACGCCCGCATACACTGACAATTTATCAACAAATTAATTTAAGCACTATGAGCCATGCTAATTACCAAACAAACTCTGAAGGTTCCTAGTACCATGAGGGAGTCGAACATTCTTCCAATAGGTATAGTAATAATAAGGTAACATGCTACTTCCTTAAATTAATCGAATCAAACTTTATACCATAAAGATATAATTATAAATGTGTTGTGTCGCTCCTATGCGCTCAATGAAGAAATGTTCCTACCACTTACGTACAGGACAAGGTAAGGTATACCAAAAAGGAACCATGCATACAGAGTTCGCCCCAAAAAGTACTATTTACCCGTTACAATCCGTTGCTAAAAAAAGAAAAGAAAGAAAATTATGCATGCCTCAGTTTTCGAAATAAAGACATAATTGACATTTGTTTTCTTTTTTAATGGAACACCCTGTAAATTATTTCATTATTCGATCACAACTTAAATTAGCTCTCCAACGATGTATCATGTCATATTTATCTCTAGACTAGAAAAAGCGTAGTGAGACATTTTTGTCACTCCATTTTTTCCCAGCCGCTTTTGTCACTCCATTTTCCCCACTGACCTTTTTTCCCGCTGCTTCTTTTTCCCACTGCCCCTTTTTTCCCACAAAAATTTCAAAAGCCATTTTTACCCGACAAATACATGTATATTCGTCAAAATACATTGTACATCCTTAAATTCTACAAACCTGTCAAAAAATGTGGGGGGAGCATGTAAAACATTTTAACAATCATACAAAAAAAAATTATAGAACCCGTGGGAACGTTTCTTAACCGCTTCCTTTGGATCGCCTTCGTCAAATTTGGCCTTTCCGGGAGTTGCGAGAGCACGCCCGATGGAACGTTCTGCAGTTCGGTCCTCAACAGTTGTGCGGGAGGGACCTCCGGGTGTTCTTCGGCGTGTTTATTCAATCTCGATTTGATTTTTGCAACTTCCACTTCCTCAACGTTCGGGGCATGGTTGTTATGCGGCGATTGTTCTATGCCTTTTATGACTTTAATCACCTAGCGGGATAAAATATTATTAATACTTAGAAACTTTTTATTGCAATTCACAATAACGTACTTGACCGTGTGTCATCATAGACCGGATGACTGCACGAGCCCCATATTCTGGATACAATTTACATTTCCAGAAGACACGTCCATTTCTTTCCGTGTGCTTGTAATACAAAAAGCCGTCAATGTTCAACATGTAATTTTTCACAGACTGCACCAATTCCACAACTATTTTTAATTTTCAATGAAATGAAATTAAATTTGAAATGAAATTTGTACGGAATGAGATACCAAATGACAGATACCAAATTGTTTACTTCGTTGAATTTAACAGAAAACAAATGCCTAACCAAGTCAATAACTACATTGGGTAATTCTAGAAAAAAAAAATGACAAACACATAGTGGAAAAGACAACTGTGGAATAAAATGACCTGTGGAAAAAAAAACTGTGGGAAAAAATGGCCAGTGGAAACACCAGAGTGACAAAAATGTCGTACATTCATACTATCTATAACAGTTGGTACCAGAATATGGTTAATGGTTAATTTTCGAAAAATTTAATATATTTGTGAGGAGGCCATGGAAAACTATTAACAACAACACTTCTTATAATATAAAATAATTTTGCCAAAAATAGGAAAAACTAAACTATAATAAATGTTCGACTTGTCTTCCATTGACATCTATGCATATTTATCGCATTTCTGATACTTATTGAGAAGACCATGGTAAAAAAAAGGAAGTTGAAATAATCGTAAATAATGTCAAAAACGAATTTGTGAGTTAATTGTGAGTGAGCATTATTAAAAATGATTCAGTTTAGTAACGGTGAAAAATATGATATGATTAAGCAGGCGCGCAGCCAGGGGGGGGAGCTACGGGGCTCCCCCCCAGTCGTCTTCCATGAGCCAAAAAATAAGAAGCATAATCTCTAGGCCGGTTCTATTGGCTCCCCCCAGATGAATTTTCTGGCTGCGCCACTGTGATTAAGTGTTTTATCGAACACGGAGAAGATTCAAATTTAGCTTCAGAGCTTTATTTTAATAGGTAAGTAATACAAAGCAAAACTTTGTGCCAAAAGTGCCGCCTAAACAATATTTTTAGATATCCAGAAATGAAAATATTCAAAAGGCTACAACAAAATTTAAAAGAGTTTGGATCATTTGTAAAACCTCGAGCAAAAATAAATAATAAAGCAGGTAGAGAAGCTGTAGAAAATATTGTTTTAGAAACTGTAAGAAAAAATTCTAATATATCGTCTCGTGAAATACAGGAAAATTTAGGAATCCCAAATACAACTGCGTTGAGTTGCTTAAAAAAAAATTCAAACCCTACAAAATTAGGATTAGTCACAATCTATGTCCAAACGACTTTCAAAGGCGTCCCAATTTTTGCCAGTGGTTTTGCGTCAGTGCAATGAAGTGCCAGGAATTGAAGAAATAATTATATGGACAGATGAGGCCCATGTAAGCAGTGCCGGTATTTTTAATCGGCATAATAACCACCATTTGGCTCATAAAAATCCGCAAGTAATCGCTACAGTTAATCGTGAAGGACGATTTGGATTTGGTGTGGTTTTATTGGATACCAAATAATAGGCCCTAATTTCTTTAACGATAATTTGAATACCGAAAATTTTATTAACATTCTACGGCAAGAAATAGAACCCTTTGTAGACAATATGCCTGTAAATCAATTTCAAAGATTAGTTTATCAACACGATGGCGCCCCAGGTCATGCGTCAAATGAAACTCGAAATTATTTAAATGCTTAATTTGGGGAGGATTGGATAGGTATCTATATATCACCCCGGACTAGTTTATCAATGTCTAGTTAGCTAAGTTAACTAAATCTATAACTAACAATTAATTTAGTTAATTGGACATAACCAACAAAGTAGTTTAGACATTGTTTAATTTTTAGGATATAATGGTCCTATTTTGTGGCCAACTAGATCTCCCGATATAACCCTTGCCCTTTTGGCTTTGGGGTTATTTAAAAAATATTATATATAGACAGAGCTGGGCAAATATGTACTTACAAATACCTCATAAGTATTTAAATACTTCTTGCAGCAAGTATTTGTATTTATACTTGCAAATACTTTATCTGAAATATTTAGTACTTAGTATTTGAAAATGATCCTAAACATATTTATAAATACCTAAACTATTTAAATAACTGGGAAGTATTTAAATACTTTTAAAAAAGTATTTAAATCCTTTTTTAACAGTATTTAAATACTTTCAGAAATATTTGAATATCCTCTAAGTATTTGAATATCAAAAGTATTTAAAAAAATACAACAAATATAATCAAATACATCAGGGAGACAGGCAGATACTCGTCAATAATCAAGACATGTACTATACCATGTAGTTAATAAATACATTGCATCATTCACTCTTCAGTCATTCACGTCTTAATTCCCAGAAAGTTGGTTGAGAGCAGACATAGACAGTAAGTGTTAACTGTTAATTTATATGTTTTGTATTTGTGACAGAGAACAGTTAAACAGAATAGTGGTATTCTAGTGCCATAGTCTCTGTGCTTTATTTGGGTATTTGCAGAAGATGCAAAGGTCTACTAGCTCTACAGATAAGCATAGGCGCAACTAGGGGGGATAGCCGCGATTAAAAGGGATGATTTAACACCTTCCATCGTTTTTACATCTCGATTTTCCAACATCATCTTCTTGAAATACTCACTCTGCGTAATTAAATAAAGTTTATTACTTGAAAACAATCAAAAACGCCTTGCCACAATCCACAAAAAAAAACACTATATTGTTAAAATTTCAAGATACTTAGCCAGGCCAACGGAAAAACACAAACTGTTTTGACAAACGTTTAACGACTGTCAACAAATGTTTGACCGCCACGCCATGTTGGAAGTTACGTGGTTTGGATTGCCTAATAGCCACATTGCCTACCCTTCGCCCCACTTCAGCTTTAGCTTTACCGATGAAACTTTGTGATTGGTGTTGTCTCCTCTTAATATTTATAATGCATTTGACACAACTTCATAGGCGCATAGGGGGCAGAGTGGGCCGGGCCCACCCCAAACTAGCCACGGCCCACCCCAGAGGAAAGAATAAAAATTAGCAAAAAAATTTTAAATTTATCGACTAATATATCACTAAATTATTCGGAATCCATAAATTTAAATATCTAAACGTTTTGTTTTAATGTTTTTGTTCATTAGTTCATTGATTTAGGATTTAGCTTTCAGTTTCTTGTGAATTTTTTTAATAAAAATAGAAAATCTGAAGCGTATGTGTTTCAATATGTTCCTAATATTAAATCTCTTACTTTTAAGCGTCGTATGGTGTCAACATCACGATAAAACCATTCGAAACCAATAATATTTACTAATTTGTATAGTTTTTTCATTTTATAATTTGACTAAAAGTGAAAAGTAGTTTTATGCATAATGTGTATGGCCGTGTCGATGAAAGAGCTAAAATAGGATTTCCTATCTCGGTATAATGGTAATTCAGAGGCGGTTTCTTCATAAGTGCTGCAGAGCAGCAGAACTACCAAAAATTCTGACCATAATTCTTATACTTTTCGCAAATAAGAAAACGAAGAGTATATTGCATTTGATCGGCACATTTCTAAAACCGTAAATATCGCTCGCAGACAAAAAATTTTCATATCATTGTGTTAGTGAACGAATTCTGAACAACTTCCAAATGTACGTCTGTCCGTCCGTCCGTCACGTTTCTGGTAAGCACGATAACTCAAGAAAGAAAAATCCGATTGTACTGAAATTCGGACAGTAAGTTAGTGTTAGCTAGAGGAAGAACTCTATTGTTTTTGAATAAAATCGATCGGCAAATAAAAATGTTATTAATGATTTAAATTTGGAAAAAAAAATTGGTGGAATGATATTTCATTTTGATATCTAAATATTTATATTTTACAATATAATGCAATATACAACCGTGGAAATATGATTTTCGTGTCTTATAACGTAAAAATTTACATCTTTTTACGTGTAAGGTGGTGGTGTAGTTCTTACGCTTTTGACTCGGAATCCAAGGGTCCCGGGTTCGAAACCCAAATAGGCTATGTTATAGTTTTTTTTTAATTTTCACTTTATTTTACACTGAGTCTTTTACCAAGTTTGCACTAGAAAATTAAAAAATGTCTAAAACTAACATTATTTACAAAAAACTGCGAAGAGTATCCTATAGAATGTGTAACAATTATATCAAAAATTCAGCAAACAGGCGAAGAGAACGTTTTTAGCTTGTTAATAATTATATTTAAATTGTTTTAATTCCAGGGGGGTGGCTCCGAGCATCGAAAGTTCAGTGTAACATTAATTTCAAAATGTTACTGTACACCAAAGGCGGCCGGCTCGCCTTTTGGCCAGCACTACCAGAGCACGATGACTTCTTTTGTCAAGGCCAAGGTTATTAAATGACCTTGAAATGACAAAACATTTTCGCCCGCGGCGTTTTTGCCTGCGGCGCTATCACTAACCGCCCCGTGTACACATATATATCTACAGTACACCCAAGTATCTCATGCACGAGCCGCCACTGAACTTTGCTTTTCAAACACAAGGGGCCTGGCCACCACCAGAAAAATTCTCTAGTTGCGCCGATGCGGATAAGTAAAAGTCCAATACCCAACTAGAACTGATTAAGTACAGAGGTAGTAAAATAGTATTGTACAAGTTCATGAAAGTCATGAAACATAATTCAGTAATATTACGGTTCAAATTGCGATATATCCGACAAAATTCATAAAGTTTTGAAAATTGGTGGAAATAATCAGGACAGCATATGTAATAATAAACCGAAAAGTTCCCACCCCTAAATTGTATGCTTCATCCCCTACGACATAGTATTCACCCCAATTTTCGCTTTTTTAAAATTATCCATGAAATGGTGCATTTTAAGACAAAAATACCTATGTACAAAAGTGTTCTACAGGAAATTCTCTACAAAAAAAGGTTTTTAGACCATTTCTCCTCAAACGAATAGTACGTTGGTAAATCAGGGCCGTAATTAGCGCAAGTCGTATAATTCGTTATCTATTTACCATCACCGAAATGTTCGCATAGGTCATTGCCCTTTACGGGTTGGTACTTCATCGCAGATGCAATAGTATATTATTTTAGCGCTTGCTGTATTACCTACCCCCTCAGTAGGCTGTGAAGAAGTGATTTACAACATATTGTACAAACTTTCAACAATGAGGAAGCTACTCATGAAGAAATTGCAAACATGGGAGAGCGATTTATTTTAGCTTTATACAACTGTACCTCGGCAGAAAAAAGTCTAGATGAATACAGATTTATGTCTTTTAACAGACTAGTTGGTAAAGCCAGCAACACTGTTATGTTGTCAAAACTTCCACCAACTTCTGCTGCCGCTCGGCAACACTGTTATCGAGTTTTTCACCAAATTCAAACATGGAAAAACGTGACGCTCAAAGCTACCGATTGGGGGTGGAAAAAAGTTGGCGGTATATTAATCCCAATAATGACTAAAAGAACCAGCTCCCGAATCTGTTTTAACGCTTATTTCATGTTCATGTAAATTAGGGTGTAGTTGCAGAAGAGCAGGCTTGCGTTGCTCTACAATGTGTTATCATTGCCATGGACAATCATGCTTGAATGTTGAATCTGTGGAAGACGACCAAGATTTATAATTAACATTTGATAATTAGTGGATTAGGCCTACAGGGGATACCACTTTTAAAAAAACGCGCCAAGTACTTTACCTCTAGGGTGGTGTGGAAATAAGTACAACACGGTCTTTTTATAGAGGTGAGGGGGTGGAATAGGGATTGCAATTTACCGGAAATTTTAATAACCGGTAAATCGGTAAATAAAAATGGAAATAACCGGTTAACCGGTATTTACCGGTAATTTTTAGAATGAATGATTAGGGTGGCGAAAATGGCAATTATCTTTTTCCATGTACAAAATTATCTAAATTTGACAAAAAAAATTTTTGCCCACGACTATTAAATAATGTACTCATTATGTATGTGTTTCCTCAAAGATAATGCTATCCATTTTTCCCTGCAGTGAATAATGATTTCAGTATTCATTAGTGAATAATAAGGACAGTCAGTTGTTTATAAGAAGTCACGGGCAGGTATTTTTTCAATTCGAGTGTAATCTCGCAACTTTTTAGTAGAATTTATGGCTAGTTTCTGAAACCTTAAATATAATTAATTATTCGTTAACTGTCATAGCTACAATTGTGTGAACAATTTTACTGTTATTATCAAATTTATGAATAGATAACTATTTAGCGTTTCAGAAACAAACCCTCTTTTAGCATACAATTTCGTTTTAAAATTTGATTGAGTAGGCCGTTATATGTCAAATTAAATTTAAACGTCAACGTTATTTACAATAATTTTACATATTACTCAAAAAGAATAATATAAATAATTCGTTAATTAATTTCTTCAGTAAGCAATTTAATAAAAATATCTAATAGTCGTGGACAAAGTATAGTATTCTACTCGCATGTAATGGCTACTCTGGTGATTTACGACATTCGCTTACGGCTCGTGTCTTAAACTTCACCCTCGTGAATAATAGTCATCATTATATGTTCGTTGAATAATATACTATTATATACGTAAATTTAATATAATGAGCAAACCAAAGGTTTTTTATCAAAAGGAAAAAATATAAATGAAATAAATTTAAATAAATAATTATTCCGCAAATAACAAAAATATCAACTTAAATAACAAAAATTATAAACATAAACTCAAATAGAGCATTTACTGAATACCTAATCTAAAAATACAATATTTTTTAAAAACGGCCTGTTAAAAGGGTTAGTTTTTCAAAGCTATATCTGTTAGTTGTCTGATATTTGTGCATAGAATACCACCAGCTGAAGATGTCCTTCCTCAATCGATATTGGTGGGTCGATAAGTTAATAAGAATTGGTAATAACATACTTCTAAATGTATGCCACGGATATTTGCGGCAGTGAAATATTCAATTTCCTATCGCACGATATTGTCAATGTCTCTCTTACTTGTATTTCTTAGAGCTTGGCGTCTGGGTTTTACTTTTTATAATATTATTTGTTTATTTATTGTTAAAAGTGCTCAGTGTTGGGACAGTCACTCTGTATTTAGTGAATAGTAGTCACTGACATAAATATAAACGTTGAATACGTGACATATCGTAAGTTTAGAATTTACCGAAATAACCAGTAAAAAATTAAAATAACCGGTAATTATCATCATGTGTTTTTTGTCCTAATAACCGGTTAACCGGTTAACCGGTTAACCGGTATTGCAATCCCTAGGGTGGAAGTTGTATATTTATTAAAATTGTAAATAAATTTTAGTACCTACTGCTATTTTAAGCGTTAAACGTTAAACTTTAAGGTAGATCGTACTGTAGAGAGTGCTAGTCGGAACCAACCCTTATGTTTGCGCCATATTTCCCACGTTATTATTAATTTTAGGAAAAAAGTGGTAAAAACCTTTTTGATAGAGAATTTTCCAAGGAACAATTTTGTATAGGTATTTTTGTCGAAAATTACACCGTTGCCGAGATAATCTAGAAAAACTCAAAATGGGGGTAGAAAGGACGTCCTAGGGGATGAAGCACACTATTTAGGGATGGGAACTTTTTGGTTTAATAATCCTTATGCTATTCCCAACATACCCACCAATTTTCAAATCTTTATGAATTTTGTCGGAATAAAAACGTAATATTCCTGAACTAACATAAAATTTTGACACCTCGAATAGTCAAATAGTATTTACTATAATAATAATAATAATCATAATGATATAACAAGTCTTTATTGATTTCTACAAAAATAGAAAATACAATTTGGTGAAGTTTAGCCATTAAAGGCTATTGTTACACTTAATTATGCTTGAAAATATTTCAGTGTTAGCAAAATATTTAAATATTCAGAAAGTATTTAAATACTAAGTTTAAACTATTTAATTACTTTTGTTATTTATTATTTAAATACTTTTATGTTTTAAAAATACTTAATATTTAAATACTTTCAATTTTCTAGAAGTATTTAGTATTTAATATTTAAATACTTTTTCAAAGTATTTGCCCAGCTCTGTATATAGGGAACGTTCCAATAACAGAAGAACTGGAAAACAAAACATTAGCTGCGTCTCGGACAATAACTCCTGACATGTTTGGAAATGCAACAAATGCTGTAAGGAGAAGGTGTCAAAAATGCATGGATGTCAATGGAAGACAATTCGAACATTTATTGTAGTTTAGTTTTTCCTATTTTTGGCAAAATTATTTTACATTATAAGAAATGTTGTTAATAGTTTTCTATGGTCTCCTCACAAATATATTAAATTTTTCAAAAATGAACCACTTTTTCTAGAGATAAATATGACATATGAGATATCGTTGGATAGCTAATTTAAGTTGTGATCGGATAATGAAATAATTTACAGGGTGATCCATTTAAAAAAAACACAAGTTATGTCTGTATCTCGAAAACTGAGGAATGCATAATTTTCTTCTTATCAGCAACGGATTCTACTCAAAAAAGTGCCTTGAGAATGTGTTACTCGATTTTCGATTCGACACTTGGTAATTGAGATAATGAGATATAGAGAGGTCATCCAAAAATTCCAATTTTCCAAACATGCTCTGTAGTTCGGTAGTCGAAAAAGATAGACTATCGCTGTTTGCGCCATTGTTTGTGCCATTGTTTGTTTCTCGAAAATCGAGCTCGGGACACCTATATTGGTTTTTGTCTATCAGCCATTGTTTTAGAGAAAACCCCAAATATCATCTAATTTGGTCCACCCTTGTACATCCTCTTAGCAAGTTCGAATAGGATGTTATATTTCCCCACAGCTTAGATTTGAAGACCTTATCTACTTAGTTTGGTTTATATGTTCATATTGTTGTATTGTCATAATTATTGATTGAAGAAACCTTTCCCGAAGCACTAGGTTACTATGAAAGAAATATTCTTAGTGGTTTAACTTAATTTGGTAATTAGTTTCTCACCCAGAGCATAAAATAACGTATAAAGCAGGTGGCGCTAGTGCCGCCTAGTGACGAGATTGTGCCGCCCAGTACCACTCGGTTGTGCCGGCGGCACAAAAGCTAAAAATTAAAAATTTTTCACATTTATTATTTCTGAGCACTACAGTATGAGAACTAGACGTGCTTGTTGAAGGTAAATTTGCGTTTTTAAACTTTTTGTAGTTTCTTTTTCTTTCTCTATAGCTCACGTTTTCGATCCAAATTGTATACAGTATCGGAAAGTTTTGCTTTTGGGATTGCATAGTTTCAACGACTTAACCGACTGCCCACAATAAAGGCGTCTACCAGTACCCTAGCAGAGCAAGTGTGACACGCCCCTTAATGTACATAATTGCTTGCTTCGCTCTCGCTTGCTCTTATTGCCGTACCAAATCGAACACTTTCTGATACTGTATGTATCTGCCTGCGATAACAATTGCGAAACCCATTTTTTTAGGGCAATTCTTTTATGAGTCGAAATTGTAACCTTTAATTGTAGACTGTTTTACATTGAGAAATTCAAAATTTTCGCCTTCGGCTCATTTCCGATTTTACTTGTATTACTGTTATGTATGGATCGGAAAAATCACCTTCCAAAAGAAATTCTGACTGTGGGCCTGAGTAGACATATTTTTCAAGCTCTAGTGCCGCCCAGTGAAAATTACTTAAAGTATACTCTGTTCTCACCTCTATCTATTATTTCACTTGTTACCTTATTTAATGTCCTACAAGTCTGTTATTTTACAATAACCACCCTATTTTGAGATACATTAAATGAAAAATAACGCCCTAGGGCGTTATGAATATCTATAACGCCCTAGGGCATTATAAATTTTAATACAGCCCAAAACAAGTAAATTATGATAGCGTTATTGACAAACAAAATGCGTTGCTATGCAACGGCGGCGTTTACAAACAATTTTGATTTTTACTCTCTTTTAAATCAAATCGTTCTGAACATAATAGATGTCAAATTAATAAATCGTAAATGTCAAAAAAAAAATTCGAATTAAATAACAGACTTGTAGGACATTAAACGTTGAAGGCACCACGGCTGTTATAGGATAATGACGGATAATGACGCCCTCGGGCCAGAGGACCTCGGGAAGTACACTGCCGACCTCGGTGCGTTATTATCCTTATAACACCCTTGATACCTTAATAACTATAAAAGTTTATTCTACTTATTTATTATTTTAAGTATGGTTAACTTAAACTTTATCCTATTTTTACGTTTAATGTGTTTATAATTTAACTTTTATCATTTTATTGTCTTTTCCAGGTAACAGAACGAAGTTTTATTCGATAAGAAGTCCTATGAAATATGAAATCACCCTAGTACATTGGAGAATTTTGGTATTTCAAATATATCGTAAACACGTGTTTTATGTTATTACATTTGATAACAATGTTCTTTTCATTCTATGACTTATTTTTACCGTTACAAATTTATAACTAATGACAAATACTTATAAATAATAATAAATGCATTTACAATAATTTAAACTATTCAACATTTCCTTATTTATCAAAAACCACATAATGACGTATGCTATGCTAGTTGCACACAATGCTCAATCATTTCATGCTATTTCGTTTACATTTTGATGTTATAAGTAATTATGTATAAACATTGTGGATATCACAATAATACATAATCTTATAATTATTAAGAGGCTAATGTCTAAAATACTATCTTAAAAATTGTAAACACTTACTTAGTAAGTGTTTTCAATTAGTTTTTTAACTGAAAAAACCTTATGATGTGTATTTACTTAATCAATATCAACAGTGGCAGATCCAGAGGGGCGGCACAAGGGCACATGCCCCTCTCTGTCGTTTATTTTAGTATTCGTTTTTTTATTAAATAATAGTAATTTATGAACAACAATATTAATTGTTATTGTATTATAAATACATATGTACTGTACGTGTATTTTGGCAAAAAGGCCGAAGCATGAAATATTTGTTGATTTTTTATTTGTGAGCGGAAACATATTTGCTGATTTTCTCCACCAATTCATCAATTTTTATTGAGTGAAAAAAAATTGTGATCGCCCCCCTCCCCCCCCCCCCCCATTCATCGCCCCCCTCCCCCCGCCCGCGGCGCATTTTTAATGGTTGTGCCCCCCCTGTTAATTTATTCTGGATCCGTCACTGAATATCAATAAACAATAATAACCGGAATCACTTAAGTGCAAATGGTAGGAACCATTGTAATTTAAATTAAATTAAATTAAATTAAAAATTATTGAAATCTATAGTGGAGTGTCGTTAGATTTATACCTAGGTACCCGGTTCCTATGAATCAACTTTAATGAAATTTTTTGCATTGTGTTGCTAAAACCTAATACTGAAATGTTTATGGATTAGAAATTGAAGTATTTTTTTTATTTAAAAGTTTATCGAGATCTACAAATTCTTCGAAAAAATACTCAATTCATATGTTTTAATATTTTTTGTTCTGCAGACAAAAAAATCGTACCTGAGTAATATTGTAGGTTTGTGATTACAAATTTAAGGTAAAAAATTACAAATTCAAAATGTGGGACCCAAAATGGCGGCCAAAAAGCTTCAAAATAAGACATCATTAATATAAAAAGCATTAGAATTTCTGTAGAAACAAACTTATTGTTAAATCACATAATTCATAATAATTTTAACAAATTATACTATTTATCTTCGATATTTTCGTTTTCAACACGTACAAAAAATAATTTTAAGTAGATTTTCAGGAGCTGGTGGTGGCTTATTCAACGAAACTGATTTCAGCACCGAAATTGGCCAGGTTAATAGATTTTATTTTATTTTAGTTTAACATAAAAAATGCGCTAGCAGCGGAAACGCCGTCAACGACTATTTCCCGATTAACTTCTACGTTAGATGTGCTGGGGACTTAATTTTTTTTTAAATTAAAGCTAAAGAGCCCTCCTTGCGATGAAAATCGGTCCGAATAGGGCCAGGTTACTATTTTTTTTTTAATACGAATTTTACCTGAAATATACGCGTAAATAACGTTGGTCGTCAAAATTATTTTGAGAATTTGAGGCTAATAGCCTTCTTATTAGCTCCTGGGTCATAATTTGTCGGTAAAAATGTTGATATTATCGTTACCTACCAATATATGTATTCAGAAATGCAAACAAAAAGTTTTTTGTTTTCGCTGCTAGTTTCGCTGCTAAAATCAGTCTCGTTGAATAAGCCACCAGCCCATGAAAATCTACTTAAAATTATTTTTTGTACATGTAAGACAGGATGCGGAACTGCTTGTGGAAGCAGAAAGCATGGATTACCTTGCCCTGCAACTTGTTCCGAATGCAAAGGTGATAGTTGCTCGAATGCTTTTCATATTATATAAATAAGCGAAGTTGAAAACGAAGATATCGAAGATAAATAGTATATTTTGTTATAATTATTATGAATTATGTGATTTAACAATAAGTTTGTTTCTACAGAAATTCTAATGTTTTTTTTATTAATGATGTCTTATTTTAAAGTTCTTTGGCCGCCATTGGTCACACGTTTTGAATTTGTAATTTTTTACCTTAAATTATTAATCACAAACCTACAATACTACTCAGGTACGATTTCTTTGTCTACAGAACAAAAATTATTAAAACTCAATGTGAATTGAGTATATTTTCAAAGAATTTGTAGATCTCGATGAACTTTTAAATAAAAAAAAAACGTCCACAAACATTTTAGTATTAGGTTTTAGCAACACAATGCACAAAGTTTCATTAAAGTTGATTCATAGGAACTGGGTTCCAAGGTTTTTTAGTTTTCACGCCTAACGGCACTCCACTACTAGTGTTAATTTTTAAAAATAAATAAGTATATTTTTCGTTAGATGCCAGGATATATCTGTGCAGAGCGCTATGCGCTGAACCCTAACATGAGGCGTGGTGAGTTCGATTCCTGAAAATATCAAACTTTTTTTAACTTTGTTACTTTTATGTTTTTTGTACGTGTAATAATAATAACAATAAACGTCTTTACCAAAACGATAGCATAAAGACGTCACGCGGTTTGGGACGGAAGTTACTTGTAGGTTGAAAAAATTAAGTAATTCTTGTTGGGCTAGATTAGGCTACGCTTGCATAAACGGGGTGACAACTTGTATAATATCCCGAGCAAGTTCTTTGTTCAAAAGAATGTTTTTTTTTATAAATTCCCCATTTAGTTCAATAACGGGGTAATTTATAGTTACTTTAAACGAGGTAGTAGATTAAATCCAAGTTTTAGACCTCCAAACCCTTGGCAAATTTTTGTGTGAACGAAAAAACCACGAATTTTTGGCAGTTTTTTCAGTTTGTGGCCTATGAGTTAAAAAATGCATCCAATCGAAAAGTCATCTATTATCAAAATTAAAGAGCATTAAATTTCGCTTCGAATGAGTATCTCAAAGTTGAAATTTCATCAAGAGGTATGGGCGTATTTTTTTATTATTTTTTTTAATTTTTATTTATTTATATTGATTGAAATTGGAAAATCAGGTAATTTATGAACTTGAAATTACATGCTCTACAACTTTCATCCTATGGATTTTTTCCATTTAGATTAGTCGTTTCATAACTGAAGACGTTTAAAAAGTTACCCAGTGTGCATTTTTTACAAGTTGTTGGTAAAAATTGTTGTTATTCGACTGCCAATTACGCCCATACCTCTTGATGAAATTTCAACTTTGAGATACTCATTCGAAGCGAAATTTAATGCTCTTTAATTATAATAGATGACTTTTCGATTGGATGCATTGTTTTTAAGTAATAGGCCGCAACCTGAAAAAAGTGCCAAAAATTCGTGGTTTTTTCGTCCACACAAAAATTTGCCAAGGGTTTGGAGGTCTAAATCTTGGATTCTACATACTCTCTACAATACATACAAGATAAAAAAAAATCTACTACCTCGTTTAAAGTAACTATCAACCCCTTTCGATGACACCGTTCCTGAACTAATTTGCCAAACCGATTGGTCATGTGAAGAATTTGGCGTTCTTTTTGAGCAGCATTTTCAGCAATCTGAAGATCTCTTAGTACCTCATTGGCAATAAGCATATCAGCAATATCAGTCCTCTTTTAATTCCTACACCTCATGTAGCACAAGACTCGACCTTGTGCATTTTATAAAAGACTAAACAAACACGAAAAGCCACAAACGAAAATGACAGTGACAGACCAAAAAGTGAGGTTATACTTTCTCTCTTATACGAGAACAGCCCAGTTCCCTCATAATTTATAAAGAGAAGCCGTGTTGCGAATGCTTCTACAGTGGGAATACGCTCATGAGAACGAACGTTCACATGAATACAGAATAGCCACCCAGAGGAGTAGTACATGTTAGTAGCAGACACTTTCTTCTTCCCCGAAAATTAGAATGACCAAATTCTTCGTTGTAGGCGTCTGTACTTGTCACGGAAAGATTCATTTATTTGTTGCACATCCTGAATGTGATGTTATTGAACAACCAGATATGTATGGGTCTTTCCGGCATTCATCCATGTCTTAAGATGCTTCCGCAACTGCGCATTTGCAGAAAATTCCCCCCCAACTAGCAATTTGTTTTTTTATATAAGCTGTAGAAATGTTTCCGACACAAATTTTATAAAACAACATTACTCTCAGAAACACTTTCAAAACGTTATTACGACAGCTATACATATAAAATTAGCACCATCTTATAAAATACTTCAGTCACTGTTAATATTTAGTAAAGTCTATTACAACCATTACAAAATAATTGTATAAACAGTTCCGCAGGCTCTAAGAAAATTCGGTACCGCCACTATAAAACAGTTCTATTGAAGCTTCATTCAATTGCGTTATAAAACACATACTTCACTGTTTGTTATTATTGCTATAAAACACCAATAAAATAAAACGATTTCTTCAATGTATTCAAAAAGTCACATACATATTGTGACGCGCTTACACCCTTTTTGTAAACACCCTGTATCGTGGGTTCGGAAATTATAACAGCAGGGTAACACTAAACACTAATTTATTAACTTACTAATTACAACAACAATTAATTACTTGACTAATAATTTGTGTACTACAATTCAATTATTCAGTCTCTTTATCTCTGTGTTTACTCCTTACTCTCTGACCATCTCAACTGACCATTAGAAGTGTACTAACTTCTCCACTCTGGTTTACTCCATGCCTTATATACCGAAAGATGAATTTTCTGTATGACGTCACTATTCTCTAGATAGTTCCAGAATAGATGTCATTCACTCTAGAGCTTCTAGTAGGTTCTTTCTCTAGTAGGTGCAAATCTCTACATTCAGACATCCGAACTAATTGAATTCTGTGTTGCCTACATTCTGGGGGTTGCGACACATAACAATATACAAATATATAATATGCTGATCTCTATATATACACCAAGCTATCAGTAATTTGACTGGATATTGGTGTATTTCATAATATTTCACATAGGGATATTGTGAATTACTTGCTTTTGGTGAGAAATGCACAGATAAAAGGATGAGTTCAAGGCAATCAAAAATCTTGAAGCTATTTGTGGTTGGGTGAAAGAAGTACTTTCCAAGATATTTACAGGATAAAAGCTTTTTGCAAAGGTAACAATTAGAGTTATCGATGATCAACTTTTTTTCAATATATGCTTACCTAATTAAATGCTGCTTAATGAATAATTGCTAACACAAATTAATTTTTCAGGTTATGAACTCTTAGCTTAACATCTTTAACAAAAGTCATCGACTACGTGGACTATTGCTGATCCAGATGATCCTTCAGTACTAATTGTGACGTGTTACTAGTCTAAACAAAATTTGTTGACTACCTAGTCTTTCCTTTCAATTTTTTAGCAGTATACGGTGGCTATGGTCGAAGGGTTAACTGTTATGAATTTTATGAAAAATACTACATAAATTAAACAATGAAGGACTGAAGTACTGTGAACTAGTTGAAATATGTAAAAAGGTGTACACAATTTCTCTAGTGTTGACCCCTTGCCTATGATATACCTATAGATTGAACTATGCAAACCAATGTAACTAATTTGTGCAAGAACTTTTTGTTATCATGTCTTATTAATGTTATAGAATATATAACATGTACTTAATTTTTTTCATTTTCATGGTAACTATCTCTTGTATTTTAATAAATATATTCACTTTATCACTTTTTTTTATTATAAATTTTATTTACCACTCCTATTACCGTTAGCAGTAAATTGATATAGTCGATTATGTTGAACTTCTATATACACGCATCTAACTGAAAGTAAAAAAGATGGATAGCCGCGATTAAAGGGGATGATCTAACACCTTCCATCGTTTTTACATCTCGATTTTCCAACATCAACTTCTTGAAATACTCACTCTGCATTATTAAATAAAGTTTATTACTTGAAAACAATCAAAAACGCCTTGCCACAATCCACAAAAAACACTATATTGTTAAAATTTCAAGATACTTAGCCAGGCCAACGGAAAAACACAAACTGTTTTGACAAACGTTTAACGACTGTCAACAAATGTTTGACCGCCACGTCAAGTTGGAAGTCACGTGGTTGGGATTAATAAAAATAGACTGCTAATTACAGGTTAGATTTCCAACCTACAAAAAGAGTCCCATTTTATTAGGACAACATATTTAGAACTTCATAAACATTACACTGTACTAGATTTTAGTTGAAAGTACGGGAACCAGGCAGACATTTTAATAATAGTTACGTAATGTTCTTAAATCTTAAAAAACATATATTTTTCAGGTTAGCTGTGATGTCACGTAACATAACCTATAAATCAACATTCACAAAGGTTACCAACCCAAATATTTTTGACAGATGGCAAAATACATTTTCCCCTAACAATAATACCAATAATATTTTTTGGATGCTGTCATGTGTACACATATAACGAATTCTTTTTAATTTTTTTAACGGAAACGAAATCGAAAGGGTGTAAGTGTGATATATCGTTGAAATTGGAATTTTTACTGCTTTTCAATGGTTCGATTACAAATTGTAAGTAATCATAAAATAAGCAACTTGTTGTGCCAAAACGACACTAAACGTAATCCAATCTCAACCTCCAGATCTTCTGGAGCACTAAAGAAACCCTCATGCAAAGTTTCATCCAAATCCGATTAGTAGCTTCGTCGCTATCCTGCTAACATACACACACAGACATTTTTTAAAAACCACTTTTTTGGGTTCCTTGGATCTCAAAACGTAAAGATTTGATATCATCTCAATTTTCGATTTTGGACTAAATGTAGTAACCTCCCACAATTTTATTGTGGATGTAATCAACTCCCCCTGCCCAGCCGGATACGTCACTAGAGGCCACCGTACTTAATTTTAAAACCATTTTTTACATTGCTAAAAATTATTACCCGAATATAATAATGATTCATGATGGTATTTAAATGCAAAATCTAGTCAGAAACAGCAGTTATTATTGAGTGTTAGGCAAAACTCTCAGTTAATATCCCCTGATATATTTTCTAATTCGTGTTAATAAGTACACACAGACATACAGGGAAGTCTATCCAAGAAAGTTACAGTATATAACTACTGGCTTACCAAGATTTTCGTATCTGTTAAATCCGTTGACAAAATATTCACGAATCATTGTTGTATTACAGGAAACACTAAAAACACTCAACACTAGAATATTTTACATCGTAGATTTTGTTCTAAGACGTACTGCAATTTTTCTAGCACATTTTCAACACACTTATTCACATTTGAGTTTAACAACAATTAACAAACTTGTTTGATGACGCACTTTGCAGTCTGTCGGTGAAAATAACCTTATTGATAAAGATCCGGTACGTTTCTTAAGAACAGCATTGTGGAAAATTTTTGATGTTATTATCAAAGCAAATAACAAACGATGTTCGGAACCTTATAATATTGTTTTTGTTTTTATCAGTGTTAAGTAAACGAGTAATACAATAAACAAGTAGCGAAATTCATCTTTTTTCATTTAGTTTGAATGGAATACCTAGGCAAAACAAATTATTATTCTTTTTTAATAATCCGACTGGTTCTGCCCTCCTTTTGGGGACTATAAAAAAATAAGTCAAAATTTAGCAACTCGAGCATGAAAAGTCGAAATTATTAAAATTTTCCTATCAATGAGGTTGTGATAAGCGCAAAAACTCAATAACAGAATGAAGCAATAACATTTATATAAACTAAAGTTTTTTTGGAGGACGTAATCTATGCCGCCCACACAGCAGGATGGCTCCGGAACATTCTAAAATGATTCCGTATATCCGATAAATGGATTGTTCATTGGGTATGCCAATAGGAAGTTCAATGATTACCGTCCTAATAACAGCCATAAGAGGGATGTCCACTGGATAACCTATACGAATATCTATAGGATAGCCTTTAGGCTTGTTGATGTCCTATATAAAACCTATATAGGGTAACCAAAGGCTATCCCAAGGGTCATCCATAGGTTGGACTAATGCAGGTCCCAAATACATGATAATTCATAATTCACATGAGGTATACAAATAAAAAATTTTTTATTTTGTTTATATTTATATTAAACAGGGTGCGTCACTTCAAACTCCCCAGACTTGTAACTTTTTTATTTTTGAAGCGATGACCATGTTGGGCCCATAAAATTGTAGACATTTTTAAAGCCTTTAAACATGCATACAGTGATTTAAAAAAAAATTGATAAAATTGTTAACAAAGGAAACTTAATTTCTTTGAATATTTTTTTACCTCACCTTGTACATGAAGTGTGTTAATGTTTTCTTATAAAGGTTTTAATTAGATTCAATTTATGTTATTAAAATAAAAAAATTTAAAAAATAAAAATTTTGCAATTTTCTATTATTTAGTACATTTTGATAAAGTTTGTTTTTAAAAATATTTATTTCTTTTGTTTCTTGTTGCTGTTTTGTTACGTTGAGTATTGTTTATGATACGTCTTTTACAAATAAAGCATAAAATTATTATTTACATTTTTTCAGTTACATATTTTAAAAAAAATCAGTTTGGAATCGGAAGGAGTGTTTTTAATATCCTTCTCTAAAACCAAAAAGAATTTCGAATATGACGTAATAACATAAATTGAAGCTAATTAAAACCTTTTTAAGAAAACATTAACGCAGTTCATGTAGAGGTTGAGGTAAAAAAATATTCAGGGAAATTAAGTTTTCTTTCTTAATTTTTTCAAAAATAAATTTTTAAATCACTGTACACATGTTTATAGATCCTAAGAACAGCCAGAATAGGGATATCCACTAACTTATATGAATATGAAAGATAGAAGCGTAAATAAAATACGAAATGTATATTATCAGCACAAATATTAACGCTTTATGTGGCATAAAAATATGTAAATGGATGGTAATATATGTATATTGCTGTTTTTCCGATAAATACACCTATCCACGAAGGGCTACAAACACAGTAATAATGCTAAAATATCTTCATTGTAAATATACATACAAGTGACCAATACCTTGGGATTTACGTATGTTAAATTTCATCGTGAAATATTAATATCGTTTTTCAAACATTACTTATCAGTCTAATTTCCTTATTAATGCAGGCATTATTTGGAAAGTCTTGCCTCAAGAAAAAAAACAAAGAGACGTGCGTGTTTCAATTTACGATTTTGCAGTGAGTTACCTTGAAGTGAGATACAAGTTTGAGTTGAATATACAGGGTGACTCAAAAGAAAGTACATTAAATTCAACTGTAGATTGGGATGCTCCAGAGATGAAGATTTTTCTAATAATTTTTTTTCCTACTGCGCCTCATAACCGAGTTACAGCCCCTTAAAGTGAGTGCCTGGCAACCAGTGTAGTGATGGGTAGAACCAGCTATTTTTGAGTAGCAGCTATTTCTGCTACTGCTATTTTCATTTAGCAGTTAAAAATAGCTGCTATTTTAATAGCAGCTATTTCTTAGCATTAGTTATTGTTTTGGCTAAATGGCACGTATTAACAATAAATGAAACTTTATACAAAAAAAACGCAATCGCTGTGTGGATAGTTAAATATGATTAGTTTCAAGAGAAATATAAATTATCTGTATGACATTTATTAGTTTATTTTTACTTCCACATCCAGTGGAAGTATAGTAACGACAAAAAAATTTTTAAAAATTTTTATTGTTCAAATAGGCTTAAAATGTCATGAAACGTCGAGATTTTAAATTTGAGCGAAAAAAAAATTTCTGTCTGTCTGTCGGTCTGTCTGTCTGTCGGTCTGTCTGTCTGTCGGTCTGTCTGTCTGTCGGTCTGTCTGTCGGTCTGTCTGTAACTTTTTTTTGTGCGCACGTTTACTCTGGAACCGTTTGAGATATTGACTTGAAATTTGGTACACATATGTACTTTAACGAGATCTAGAACTAGATTATTATATTTTCATCTTGTTCCGTCGAAGGGTTGGGGGGTAAATTGGGGTAAATTTGGGGTAAATGGGTAAATCAAGCAGGTAAGAGTCCATAAAATTGGTATTTAGTATATACAAGAAAAGTTAAGGTCTCAAAAAAATTTTTGGCATTAGCCACCCCCCATTACCAACCCCCACCATCTTATTAAAGGGGATGAAAAAAAAAATATGATTTAGTGTATGTTCAAAACATTTTTTTACTTCATCCACCCCCACTACCACCCCCCTATCACAACCCCCACCCCACTACCGATGTGGGGTATCGTTTTATGGGTTTTTGGGGTAGAGGATTTCAAATACTATATTATTAAGTTCCATAAACAATTATTTCCACATACAAAGTTTTTTCGTTGTGAGTGACTTGGATAGAGAATTGGATGTGGAAGTAGTGATTCCTTGGGCAGCGGTTTTTATATTCCTCTAAAACATTTGAGCAGACGAACATAATCATGTGTTAAATATTATTAAAACAAAATAGTTTTACATGAATTACATATTCCTTTCCTAAGTGCTGCGTGGACCCGCTGCGCTGCTTTAGTCCACTCAAATTAGGAAAATAGCGGAGAAAAATTCTGAACAGCAGTTTCTCTGCATAGGAAGTAAGTATTCAACTTTTAGAACAAGGTTTTGCTTATGCGTAGAAAAAAAGAAATGATTTTTGAGATATATATACGTTTTTTCGTGTTCTTTTTCATTTAGACGTATATATCTCGAAAAGTACGCGTTTTCAAGACCAAACGATCATAAACATGTTTCTGAATACGACTTCCTATAAAAAAAGGTGCTATACATTTTTCCTTAAAAATGCGTACTTTCTGAGATATATACGTCCAAAGGAAAAAAAAACCGCTGCCCAAGGAATCACTACTTCCACATCCAGATTCTCTATCCAAGTCACTCACAACAAAAAAACTTTGTATGTGAAAATAATTGTTTATGGAACTTTAATAATGTAATATTTGAAATCCTCTACCCCAAAAACCCATAAAACGATACCCCACATCGGTAGTGGGGTGGGGGGGGTGGTGATGGGGGGTGATAGTGGGGGGTGGGTGAAGTAAAAAAATATTTTGAGGTTTCTGGTTCCTGTACATACACTAAATCACAATTTTTTTTCATCCCCTTTAATAAGGGGGTTGGGGTGGTAATGGGGGTGGCTAATTCCAAAAATTTTTTTGAGACCTTAGCTTCTCTTGTATATACTAAATACCAATTTTATGGATTGATTGACCTATTTACCCCAAATTTACCCCAATTTACCCCCCAACCCTTCGACGGAACAAGATGAAAATATAATCTAGTTCTAGATCTCGTTAAGGTACATATGTGTACCAAATTTCAAGTCAATATCTTAAACGGTTCCAGAGTAAACGTGCGCACAAAAAAAAGTTACAGACAGACCGACAGACAGACAGAAATTTTTTTTTCGCTCAAACTTAAGTTCTCGACGTTTCATGACATTTTAAGCCTATTTGGGCAATAAAAAATTTTTGAAATTTTTTTTGTCGTTACTATACTTCCACTGGACGTGGAAGTAAAATTACGAAAAAGCAAGTATATATATCTTTCAACAAGCTTTTCCGGAAAAACCAATGGGATAATCTAAAAATGTATAGGAGCTTTTTTGTAGGAAATCTCATTCTAAATAAGTTTATTTATGTTCATTTAGCTCTAAAATCGCGTCCTTTTCGAGATATATGCATTCAAAATAAAAAAACACGAAAAAACACATAGATATATTTTTCAAGTCGCTTTTCCGGAAAAACCAATGGGATAATCGGGAAAATGCATAGAACCTTTTTTGTAAGAAATCGCATTCTGAACACGTTTACCTATGTTCGTTTAGCCTTAAAAACGTGTACTTTTCGAGATATGAAAGTCTAAATGAAAAAAAAAAACGAAAAAACGTATATATATATATATATATATATATATGTATATATCTCAAAAATCATGTCTTTTTTTTCTGCGCATAAGCAAAAAATTGTTCTAAAAGTTGAGTACTTACTATCTATGCAAAGAAACTGCTGTTCAAAATCTTTCTTTAAAACGGCGTATTTTTTCCTAATTTGAGTGGGCTACTTGTGCTATATCACATCACTGCTATTGGACCGACCAGCCTGCTTGTGTTGCTGCAAAGGCGCCTTGGCACTCAGCGAGTGATTTCAACCTGCTATAAAAGTAGCAGCTATTTATCAGAGCTCGTAACAGTTGCTATTGCTATGAAGCAAATAGCAGTTAAAAAATAGCACACTGCTATTTAGCAGCCCATCACTAAACCAGTGTTCTCCTAATAACCTTCAAGCGGATTGACGTACGATGATCAAATTGTGGATCCGGCTCTTTATTTTGATGGGCTGTATATGCTCATTAGAGCTAATTCGTACTGATATGCAAGATGTGTTCTATACAGTGTGGTTCGGTAAAGTTCGAGGTCAAATATTTTTTGTCTTGTGTCAGATTAATATTTATTGAATGTCTTATTGAATTTAGAAACTTTTTTTGCTCTTGTGATTTTTCATCCAGTTAGACCGGTTTCGAGCAAATTGAAAAAAAAACAGAAAGAAAAAAAACAACTAATGAGCATGTAGCCTAAATCTTGGCTCAACTCCGTCTATGATTCCTGAGGATATAAAATCCGCAATTTCAATTAATCAATTTAAATAAGCTTTTGAAAAATCTAATAATTGAATATACAGTGTGGTTCAGTTAACATTCCCACGGCCGATATTTCGGAAACTAAGAAATATATTTTTTCTTCAAGCGTATTAAAATGTTTAAATTATGTCACCAAAAACAGAAGTAGAAGTAGAACATTGTTTTACTAGTAACAAAATGTTAGTACCGAACGCCACCGTAGTGGACATTGTTTTACTAGTAACATAATGTTAGTTCCGAAAGCGCCACCGCAGTGGGTATTGTTTTACTAGTAACATAATGTTAATACCGAAAGCCACCGGTGGCGCGCTATCCACTAGCCACTTGTCATATTGTGTCAACATGTAAGACTGTAGTTTGAATATTTGTACATTTATGATAAATAAATGAATTTTTGCATTTTAATACGCTCGAAGAAAAAATAGTATATATTACACGGAGTAGAACGCCTTTTTTTGTGTTTCGCCCAGTTTGCGGCTTCGGCTTCGCCTCAGCCGCAAATCCTGGGCTCAACACAAAAAAAGAGTGCGTTCTACTCCTAGTAATATAATATACTATTTATTCTGTAAGTAATGAATTTCTATGGTTAATGCCTTCTTCAAGAAGTACAATTTACTATTATAACATTATCACCAGAGATGGCGTTGCAGTTTAAAAATATTTTTCGATCAAGGAAGGTCTGAAACATAAGCCATTCGATTAAGAATCAAATTTTAAACAAAATTGTTCTTATTCCAAAAAGTCAGATCTGCGGTAGTTTTTGAGTTACTGTCTAATTTTTGAGTGTTATTTATTTTTTTTAATTGCTTTAACTTTTTTAATCGTGATATACGGATGTAGGTTCTTAATAATTTTTTTGCCTACTATAAGAGAATTATTTACTGGTGGGATTTTTTTTTTTTAATAGCACTTCCGATTTTACCGGAAATTATTTTAAATTGAGAAATTTAAATGGAAAAACAACAAACAAGGTAATTTTATTTTTGAACAGTACATCTTGACAACAATATTTAAAACAGATGTTCGAAATTACTTCCGTCTGCTTGAATACACATGTCAAAGGATGTCCTTAATAATGTATGTCTATTAATTGCACCAGCGCAAGCGTAGATTTTATTGTATAAATCTGCCACATCTTCTATTGGCTCTTGATATACTTTACTTCTCAAATATCCCCACAAGAAAAAGTCCAGAGGAGTCAAGTCCGGAGAACGCGCGGGCCATCTAACCGGTCCTGAGGTGCCAATCCAGCGCCTTGGAAACGTGTCATTCAAATAATTTACAACAATGTTAGAGCGCCATCTTGCTGAAACCAAATTTTAGCTCTGTTGTGGTAAGTTTTGGTAACTCATTTTCTAAAAATCTTAAATAACGTACACCGGTTAAATTTTCATGGTATAGAAACGGTATAATATAATCATTTAAAAAACCACACCATACATTTACTGAACACAGTTTGGTTTCTTGTTCGAATCATCCATCTTGGGTTATTTTCTGACCAATACAGTTATGTTCGTCACTCCATAGTACATTTTTGAGGAAATTACAATTTCCTTCATAAAGAACAGAAAACTCAGCGAGAAAGGTTAAGCGACGATCACAGTCCGTAGGCAGCAAATGATGTAATATGTGTGGTTTATATGGAAAGTACTTATTTTCTTTTAAGATTCTTTGGCATGACGATAGTGATACATTGGTGGAGGCTCTTATTTGTCGCCAGTGGCGTCCTGGCTAGGTCCGCGGGTCCGCAAACGCGGACCGGGGCCTAGATCCTTTAGGGCCCCCCATCCGATCAATAAAACATGGCAATGAACAATCGAAAAATTTGTAATTTGTTCCTTATTTATTTCTCCAACATCCTCTATAATTTGTCGCCACCTTCTACAGAATAAGAAACTTTCCTTTGCGTCTTTGCCAGGCAACAACGCTGTCGCGCGCTGTCTGTGATATAACGGCGATATTGTGTTAGAGTGAAGTAAAGTGGGGGTGGATAAATAATCTATTCATCTGGATGGATGTTACTTTTAATGTATTTTAATCCAAAGAATATATGTTTATTTTTTGTAAATAAATATTTTTTATATATGAATTAAAATGAGAGATCAAACAAAATACCCAAGTAGCAAAGGCACATGAAAATGACGTGAAAAAATGGTCATGAGTGACGAGAAATGACGGGTTAGATGACGTAAACGAAACGTGAAAATGACTTCCTAATGTCTCAGAAGAATGACGTCTAATGCTAGACGTTAATTTGACGTCTTTTTCAGGTTATATTTACGTTAATTAAATGAAATTAAACAGCTCTAGGAGGTCTCCATTTTCCAATGGGTGATGGGTTACAGAGTGAGCCGCTATGTAGATGAATGAACAATTAAGCACCCACTGGTTTTATTATTCACGAAAATCACGGAGTGGGCGACATCTACATTAACTTGTATAGTGATGAATAACAAATCCATTTTCTATTGATATTTGATGGAAGGTTAACTTTTTGGCTGAAACTGTCAAAAAAAATCTTAGAAAATTCACTTGACAAAATTATATTAGGCATTTTTTCATACTTTTCCGTTTTTTTAAATACTTTAAGAAGCTATAAACACTACGAAACACAATTTTCACTGTATTAAACTATTTTTCTAATGCCACGAATGTCAATTATATGTCAAAACTTTGTTGTTCACTACTATAAAAGCGCCATCTGTTGGTGGGTGATTTTCGCGAATAAAACCAGTGAGTGCTTAACCCTTAAACACATAGCATAAAACTTGTATGCTGCCTCAGCCAGTTACAGAATAAATGATCCTTAACACCTGATTGTTATAAGATTCATTCAAATAAATCCATGTTCCCTGAAAGAATTTGAACATTGCAATCGATGTTATTTATTTTCTATAACTTCATAAGAGTATAAGATAATAAAGTATGACTAATGATTGTCAGTGGTGTGTACGTGGCGCCATCTAGAAATAATTTCTGCAGCAAACTACGTGGTAAGCAAGCAAATGTTATGCATTAATATAGAAGAGTAGAAACACGTTAAAAAAACGTCATCATCTTCATCTACCATTTATTTCACCTGTAGATTTAGAATGTTTGTAATCCGATAAAATATAAATAAATTTAACACAGAAAAAATGACAACAATATGACGTGATATGTAGCACGTCATTTTAATGTAATTTATGAGACGTCATTAGGTCGTCGATTTTTAGTCCACTGACGTCTTTTGGACCAGTATCACTAGATTTTGACATCATTATAACGTACCCTTGCTACCTGAGTAGGGTAGCAGTAATATGATATTTTTGAACAATAAATAATATTAACTGCAACTAAATAATATTTTAACTGGAAGGCATGCGCTTCATGAGGACCGTACAAGGAAATAGCTTGCACTCCCCTGGCTTTACTCACCTGCCTGAAAGAAATAAGGCAGACGATACGAACAATATCAGTTTGAATTTTAAAATTTTCCTCACTGCAAAGAAAAAAATTGGGCCCCCCTGAGCCCAAATCGCGGACCCAACTAAAATTTGCCAGGACGCCACTGTTTGTCGCAATGATGAGTGGGGATCATTGTTAACGGTTTGTAAAACTAAAGCCGTATTCTCCTGGGTTCTTGCTGTTCGTATTCTTTCATGTTTCAACTTTTTAAAACTACCATATTGTAATAAGTTGTTACACAAACTGGAAAAAGTCTTGCGATCGGTTGTGGTCTGTTTGGAAATTGTAATTATTGATACATCCGTTTGGCTGCTTTTGCATTTTTATTGTATTTTCCATAAATTAATAATGGGTGGGCCATATTTTGGACCAATTTTACTAACGTGTTCTTAAAATGACACACGCAAACTTCTGACAGTTAATAAATAAACAATTGCAAATTATTCAATTATTTTAATTTAAATTTCTCAATTTAAAGTAATTTCCGGTAAAATCGGAAGGGCTGTTAAAAAAATTTCCTAGCAGTAAATAATTCTCTTATAGCAGGCAAAAAAATTACTAAGAACCTGAAAATCAAGATTAAAAAAGTTACAGCAATTGAAAAATATATATATACGAGGGGGCAACCGCTGGCGAAATTTTGTACACCTAATACCTATTCTAGAAAAATACCCTTTATTTCCCCTTTAATTCCTTGTAATTCCCCTAATTCCTCAAATACCTTTATTTCCTCCTAATAGCTTAATATTCTCTAGATTATCTCGGGAACAGTGCACTTTTTGATAAAAATACTTATATACAAAATTGTTCCTTATAAAATTCTCTATCAAAAATGTCTCTACACTTTTTTCCTAAAATGAATAGTACCGTGGGAAATAAGGCGCACATATAAGGGTTTGGTTCCGGTCAACACAATAAATTGTAATCTTTACTATAATCTACTTTAAAGTTCAATACTTAACGCTAAAGTAGTAGCTACTAAAGTCCGCCTAAAATTATAATAAATTCCTCTCACCCCTATAAAATAACGCGATTTTTGATGAAGCGAGAATATTGTATACTAGATCGCTCAGCTGATAGGGACACTGTTGTAACTTTTGAATGGAAGAATGGATTTTTTTTTAAATTTGGTGTAGTGATATGGGATATAATTTCCAATTATATAATGTAAACAACCAAAATGGCCGACTTCCGGTTTCGATTTTACCCGAAAGTGGGTTTAAAATACCCGGTTTTTGCGTAAAATCCCGCACATTGGCAGCCCTGAATAGTAACAGCGTTTACAGTAAGCTCTAAAATAATGCAGTTACCTTGGGTCGTCTGAGATGTAATGGGAGAAATTGAAATTTTTTACATTGTGGTGGTGTGTAGATATTTATACTTTTTTCTCCTAAAGACAGTTTTGGAAATAGCCATACGGATATTCAGCGAATTATATGACCTGCGCTGATTACATTTGCGTCTCATTTACCAAAGTACTATTAATTTTAGGAAAAAAGTTTAGAGAAGTTTTTTATAGAGAATTTTATAAGGAATAATTCTGTATATAGGTTTTTTTATGGAAAAAATGCACCGTTCCAGAAATAATCTAGAAAACCTTAAAATGGGAGTGGAAACGACGTCCTCTAGGGGATGAAGCACGCAATTTTTGAAACTTTATGAATTTTGTCCAATATATTACAATTTTAACTGTTATATTACTGAAGTATTACAAGACATCGTGCAAAGTTTTAATAATGAAAAAGCTAGTCATGGAGAAATTGTAGACGTAGGAGAGCGATTTGTTCTCGCTTTATACAACTATACCTCCGCTGAAAAAAGTCTAGATGTATACAGATTCATGACTTTTAACAAACTTGTTGGTAAAGCGAACAATACTGTAATATTATCAAAACTACCAACAACTTCTGCTGCTGCTCGGCAACACTCATATCGCGTTTTTTACCAAATTCAAACATGGAAAAACGTTGCGCTAGAAGCTACTGATTGGGGATGGAAAGAAGTTGGCGGTATATTAACCCGAACTATGACAACAAAAGAACCGGCTCCCGAATCTGTCATAACACTAATTTCTTGGTCATACAAATTAAGGTGCGAAAACAGATGCAGTTGCAGAAGAGCAGGCTTACGTTGTTCCACAGTGTGTTACCATTACCACGGACAAGTATGCATGAATGTCGAGTCTATGGAAGACGATGAAGATTAATTAACATAGGTAACCTTTTGATAATTAGTGGATTCGGCTTACAGGGGATACCACACGCCAAGTACTTTACCTCTAGGGTGGCGTGGAAACAAGTACACTATACAATATTCTCGCTTCTTTAAAAATCGCGTCATTTTATAGAGGTGAGAGGGTGGAAGTGGTACATTTATTATAATTTTAGGTGGAGTTTAGTAGCTACTGCTTTAGCGTTAAGCATTGAACTTTAAAGTAGATTATAGTAAAGATTACAATTAATTGTGTTGACCGGAATCAACCCTTATGTGTGCGCCTTATTTCCCACGATACTATTAATTTTAGGAGAAAACTCTAAACATGCTTTTTGATAGAGAATTTTATAAGGAATAATTGATCAAAAAGTGATCCGTTCCCGAGATAATCTAGAAAACCTCAAAATGGGGGGTGGAAATGGCGTCCTAGGAGGTGAAGCACACTATTTAGGGGTGGGAACTTTTCGGTTTAGTAATTCTTATGCTATACTTAACATTTCTACCAATTTTCAAAACTTTATGATTTTTGTCCAATATAAATCGTTATATTACTGAACTAGAAGTCCATAGTATCATAGTAGTTTAATTAAATTAAATATTTTTTCTTTACTAGATATTTTTAGCGCTAACCTCGGCGCTAATGTTTTTACAGCACTGACGTCCTTTGTATAAGAATTGGTATGTAATTCTTCAAGATAAACATTCCATTTCAATATTTTTACGCTCTAATTCCCTCCTAATACCTTTTATTTCCTCTTAATTCCCTTCTAATACCTCGTAATAATATTTATTTCCTCCAAATTCCTCTATAATTCCCTTAATACCTAATAATTCCTTCCGAAATACCTTCAATTCCTTCCTAATTCCTTCCTAATTCCTTCCTAATTCCTCCGATTTGTACACTATTTCCCCTCAGCGGTTGCCCCCTCGTATATATATGTCCCAAATTGCATAGGCCAAACTTCACTAAGCAATACAACTTTTCAAAATAAGAAAAAAAGTTCCTATAAACATGGGTCGGGAAGTGCTTAGTTTCCGAGATACAGGATGTTCAAGTAATTCTCCTGAAAATGTTTTTTTATGAATATTTTCGAAACATCTAAAGATAAACAAATGATAATTTACACAGGAATTTAACTTTTTATGTTTTTTAAGACAAAATGACAACTATGTACGAAAATCATTCAGGAGCGGGTGAAACTGGGGGGGCCTAGGTATAATTTAGCCCCAACTTTATTGTGTGACACTTTTACATTAACTTATGAGCAGAACTTAAAAATTTGAAGTTTTCTACACAAAAAAAGTATCTTGTGTTTTTTCTCTAAAATTATCAGTTTTTGAGTAAATCTTATCTGAACTTTATTAATTAGTAACCATTATTACCAGCATTCCTGGTATGCAGGAGTGTGCTATGATTGTAATGTTCGTAACAAATGAAAAAAACCGCTGCCCAAGGAATCACTACTTCCACATCCACTTCCGCAACGAAAAAATTTCGTATGTGGAAATAATTGTTTATGGAACTTTAATAATATAATATTTGAAATCCTCTACCCCAAAAACCCATAAAACGATACCCCACATCGGTAGTGGGGTGGGGGTGGTGATGGGGGTGGTAGTGGGGGTGGATGAAGTAAAAGAATATTTTGAGGTTTCTGATTCTTGTACACACACTAAATCACATTTTTTTTCATCCCCTTTACTAATGGGGTGGGGGTGGTAATGAGGGTGGCTAATGCCAAAATTTTTTTTGAGACCTTAGCTTCTCTTGTATATACTAAATACCAATTTTATGGACTCTTACCTGCTCGATCTACCTATTTACACCAAATTTACCCCAATTTACCCCCCAACCCTTCGACGGAACAAGATGAAAATATAATCTAGTTCTAGATCTCGTTAAAGTACATATGTGTACCAAATTTCAAGTTAATATCTCAAATGGTTCCAGAGTAAACGTGCGCACAAAAAAAGTTACAGACAGACAGATCGACAGACAGACCGACAGACAGACCGACAGACAGACCGACAGACAGACAGAAATTTTTTTCTCGCTTAAACTTAAAATCTCGACGTTTCATGACATTCTAAGCTCATTTGTACAATAAAAAATTTTTTAAATTTTTTTGTCGTTACTATACTTCCAATGGATGTGGAAGTAAAAATCTAGCATGCAATGCCAGAATGACAATATTGACATTGTTATTTTTTGTGTGTTCTCTAGTTCATTGTTCTGTAGTTTTATTATTTCCTTCTGGAAAAAATGGTCATGTTTAGTAATGTGGAGTACGCGGATATTCATTTTATTTATGGATATTGTAATGGAAACGTGAATGCCGCGGTACGCGAATATCGCAGAAGATTTCCTAATAGAAGGAAACCATCTAAAGATGTTTTTATTCGAACCCACCTAGAATTTAGAAATGTTGGACTTAAAAGAGGTCCAAGAAATGAAGAACAGCGAAATGGGCGATTTAAAAACATAATTTTGGCCAAATTTAACAATAGTAATAAATCATAAGTATCATAAGAGCGGTCCAACAGCTGCGTGCGCAAGCTGTGGATGTTTCCAAAAACAAAGTTTTTCGGATTCTGAAAAAAGACCACAGAAATGCAGCCAGTCCAAAGCCTTCAACCAGGTGATCCCGAAAGGCGTATCAATTTTTGTAATTGGTTTATAAATGCCATGGAACAAGATCCCGATTTCGGAAGTAAAATTATTTGGACTGATGAAGCTACCTTTAACCGTAATGGATCGGTTAATTTTAATAATTTAAGAATCTGGGCTCATCGAATCCTCATATAATTCGCCCTAGGACATTTCAACAGGAGTTTAGCGTTAATGTATGGTGTGGTGTTATAAACGGGACTTTTGTGGGCCCCACATCCTTCCTCCCCGTTTAAATGGACCATTATTTAATGATTTTTTAAATAACCATTTTTTTCAATATCTCGAGGATATTCCTCTTAATTTAAGAAATGAATGCTGTTGAGAACCGTTTGTGGGTAAACAATAGTTATCCTGAACGGTGGATCGGTCGATTAGGTGTGCATTAGGTGCAAGAGCCTGGCCGGATTTAACTCCAGTTGATTTTTTTGTCTGGGGTTATTTAAAGGACAAAGTCTACACAAACCCTGTAAACACAAGAGAAGAGTTAATAGAAAGAATTCTCGAAGAATGTGAAAATTTGCGGGCTAATAATGATTTCATTCGTAAAGCTACACACTCTATACGGCGCAGGTGTCAGAAATGTGTTGATGCTGGCGGAATGCACTTTGAACAACTCTAGTAATTTGTAATTTACCTTACTTTAATCTAATTCATTGTTGTCTAATAAAAAAT
Source organism: Rutpela maculata (assembly GCA_936432065.2). NCBI lineage: Eukaryota > Metazoa > Arthropoda > Insecta > Coleoptera > Cerambycidae > Rutpela > Rutpela maculata. The sequence goes on from OW386289.2 coordinate 8,045,480, forward strand.
AATGTAATCAAATTTTGTTTTACTGTCATTTTTTTTCTGTTTTGCTAAAATGTTCATAAAAAAACTATTCCCGAATAAAGTTCGGATAAGATTTACTCAAAAACTGATAATTTTAGAGAAAAATACAAGAGACATATTTTGTGTAGAAAACTTCAATTTTTTAAGTTCTGCTCATAAATTAATGTAAAAGTGTCACACAATAAAGTTGGGGCTAATTTATACCTAGCCCCCCCCAGTTTCACCCTGAATGATTTTCGTACATAGTTGTCATTTTGTCTTAAAAAGCATAAAAAGTTAAATTCCTTTGTAGATTACCATTTGTTTATCTTTAGACGTTTCGAAATTATTCGTAAAATACATTTTCAGGAGAATTACTTGAACACCCTGTATCTCGGAAACTAAGCACTTCCCGCCCCATGTTTATAGGAACTTGTTTTTTCTTATTTTGAAAAGTTGTATTGCTTAGTGAAGTTTGGCCTATGCAATTCGGGACACCCTGTATATAACACACAAAAATTAGACAGTAAAATTAAAATAACTCAAAAACTACTGCAGATCTGACTTTTTGGAATAAGAACAATTATGTTTAAAATTTAATTCTTAATCGAGTGGCATATGTTTCAAACCTTCCTCGATCGAAAAATATCTTTACATTGCAGCGCCATCTCTGGTGATAATGTTATAATAGTAAATTATACTTCCTGAAGAAGGCATTAACCATGGAACTCTATTATACCGTTTACAGAATGAAAATATAATTCTTAGTTTCCGAAATATCGGCTGTGGGAATGTTAACTGAAACCTAAAACACGCTGTATACACTGGACGAATTAAGAGCAGTTGCACAAAGTAATAGTACGGGAGCCCGTGTATAAAATGACTGACTATCCGGCGAACTTTGACAATATGTAAAATGGATTGTCCTTATAAAAGTTAGCAATGAATGGACCGTCAGCTGGTTGGGTAGCGGTGGGGGTGGCTGTCAAAGGGTTGAGAACACGTAAAAAAAATTGAAAAAAAATACTATCCGGCGAATGCTGAAATTTACATGAGGGGAAGATTATGTTATATAATGAAAGTAAAACATAGTCAGCTGGACGGGGAGCGGTGGATTTACCGTCAGCTGATCGATCGAACAGGTCCAAAAACATGAAAAATTAAATTATTCGGCGAACATTAAAATTCGGGTATAAGATAATATTTATACTGAGATTCACGAAAAACATAGTCAGCTGCAAGTATGTGGGTGGAAAAGTCGTCAGCTGGCACAGTAAAAGTGCTGAGTCTTGACTCGCCTGGGAGGCAGCGCGCACCACCTTTCTTGTGCCAGCTGACGACTTTTCCACCCACATACCTGCAGCTGACTGTGTTTATCATTAATCTTAGTATGAATATTATCATATACCCGAATTTCAAAGTTCGCCGTAAAGATTTAATTAGTAAAATATCGATATTGATAACTTAATGTTGGAAAACGTGCGTGCGGCATTCCCGAGTTTTGTTTTTTTTTTAATTTGATTAAATATTCAACTTATTATTAATATACATTATGAAAACACAAATTAATCCATTCGTACATTTCAAAATTATACAGAATAATCTGCTCAGAAAATTTATTAAATGGGTATGGAAAACGAAACCTACTTTTGAATCATCAGATGCTTAGAATAATGATGGGGGCAGAGGCGGAATAAAGAATCGGGAGATTCTGATTCTTGGAAGAATTGGAATGTTCCGATTAATTTATAAATTCTTGAAAGAATCGGAACGTTCCGATTATTTTATTTTATCCGATTCTCAATTTTCCATTCCTATTTTTTTCTTAATTCTTCCCCCCGATCATCAATCTGTAGACGCAGACGAAAAGTTTTTTTCCTATCCCCCCCGCTCATCAAATCTTAGATGCGGACGGGAAAAAAATTCCCCCCCCCCCCCCGCATCAATTGACCCGGCAACCACCGCAAAACTACCAAACTGAACTAAAAATTGAAATTCTCAGAAGCCGATTATTATTTCGATTCTCTCCGATTCCAGGGATTCCGATTCTCAAAATTGCCGGCTCTGGCCTAGTTTAGAATGCCTTGCATTCGAATTTCAGTGTGCCTCGTACATTTATTGAGATCGTCTAACGATATAATATTATTAAGTGAGACCGAAAATGTCTAATATACTGGTCAATGCGAATGCCATTGCAAGCGGTTCTGTTAACGGTTTTATTGCTGCCAAAAATTATAATAGATGCAAAAGGTTACATCCTCGATTATCACTTGCGTTACAGATGTTACATTTGGAAAGATTCATTGCTGATGAAAATGTAGTTATAACTGATGAAATAAAGGACTATCTATTAGGTTTCAAACAAACGGTAGCTGAAAGGCCAACTATTGAGCAAGAGGATTTATTGAAATTATCTGCTAAGTATGAAAAGTATACAGAAAAGACGCTTAATGGTCAGCAGGGTTTGACGCCTCAGTATTATATGATCTATGTACAATTGATTAATTATTATTTGATATTAGATCTAAGTATTCGAATTGCAAATTTTGACATGTTCAAATGGGTATTACCGCGAATAGCTAATCTTTTCTTTGCTTTTAGCCAACCAAATTATTCCCGCCATACAGTGTTGTACCACGAAAGGTTGCTGAAAGTGGAGGAAACTCATCCAGGATTACTGATGAGATTTGAACAAGGATCATTCGGCATCAAAAGAACAAAAAAACCTTGTTCAAGAATAGCCATAGATTTGACAATGGAGCAAACAGCCAATGCCGATGCGGCTAATAAACTAACAGGTGTTGGCAGTGGCGCAGCCAGAGAATTCATCTGGGGGGGGCCAATAGAACCGGCCTCCCCAGAGGTTGAGGAAAACTTTTCAGAAAATGGTTGAAAACGGATGTGTACAGATTTCTCTACTAGATAATATTGGCATTAATTACAAAATATTAATTTCAAGAGATAATTTGGATACTGCTTTTAGTCCCTTCAAATTAGTCAAAAAATCGCTGTTTTATGGAAAATCTTCCCACAATTATGAGACCTGTAAGAAGTGAAGTATTTGGGTTGTCTAATCATGATTTTCACCCCCCACAGTTCTAAAAAAAAGGGTGGTTTTTGAGAAATATATACATATTATACATATACAGAGTGACCCATTTAAAAGCGGGGCACCTCTCTAAAATCTTTATTTACTGCGCGATATGAATCAAATTTTACTCAAGTATAGAACAAATTAAGATCTAATTATGACGAGAAAAACATTCACCTCTACAAATCCAAAGCCACCTGCGACTGCGGTACCAAAATATGCGGAAAAAGTCAAAAAACCTTATTAGGCATTTTTTATTGTAAAATTATGTTAATGAAACTCGTTTAGAATTGTCCAAAAACCCTGAGTTCAAAATTTAATCAAAATTAAAAAATCGAAATTTTAAAAATAATGATTTTAAAAAAACTGCAAATTGCTTGACAACTACCTAGCAGCTTGGATTTGATTTCAAGCAAAATTGTCATAGTACAGTTTTCTAAACAAAAAAACCCATTAAAATGATATTTTCGGACTTGGACATTATTTTTAATCAAAATTTTAATATTTTTTTATTTGGATTAAATTTTGGACTTACGGTTTTTGGACAAGTCTGAACAAGTTTTATTATCAAAATTTTTGGATAAAAAAATGCCTAATATGATTTCTTGACTTTATCCACATATTTTGGTATCACAGGTGGCTTTGCATTTGTAGGAGGCGAATGTTTTTATTGTCATAATTAGATTCTAGTTTGTTCTATAATTGAGTAAAATTTGATTCAACTCGCACAATAAATAAAGATTTTAGAGAGGTGCCCCGCTTTTAAATGGGTCACTCTGTATATGAATTTTAGCGTTTTTTCGTCTTTTTCTCTATTTTGAGGAAAGACTATGCAGTGAAAAATATCAATAGAGCAAAGTTGTAGAGCATAAAATTTCCTGTAAGTTTTGTCTCTATCATTTTTTTTTCGAATTCCGCTTAGTTTCGCCGCTAGAGGGCACGAAAGAAATAAATATACATATGGACTTTTGCGCCTTTCTTTAGATTTTGAGTCAAAATTATGCATTTTTATGAAAAATTACGTGAGAACAAAGTTGTAGAACATAAAATATATATATTTTTATGAAAAAAAAAAAAAAAAAAAACTAGAAAACACCTAAAGATAGTGAATTTTATGTTCTACAACTTTGATCTCATGTAATTTTTCATAAAAATGTATAATTTTGGCTCAAAATCTAAAAAAAAGCGCAAGTCTATATGTATATTTATCTATTTCGCGCCCTCTAGCGGCGAAACTAAGCGCAATTCGAAAAAAAAAAGGTAGAGACAAAATTGATAGGAAATTTTATGCTCTACTACTTTGCTCTCTTGATATTTTTCAACAAAATGCATAGTTTTTCCTCAATATAGAGAAAAGGACGAAAAAACGCTAAAATTCATATATTATATTTGTATATATATATGTAATACTTAACTTTTTACGGGTCTCATAACTGTGGGAAAATTTTCTTAAATATTTCCTAATTTGAAGGGACTATTTCTACTAATAGTGATTATGCTTCTTTATTTTTTGGTTCATGGAAGACGGCTTGGGGGGGGGCCCGGGCCCGATGGCCCCCCCCTGGCTGCGCGCCTGGGTGTTGGTTTCATAACAAATTCTTATCTATGAGCCACAGCTTACGCTGCACTATAAAAAATTTTATTCTGGAAGAAACAGGCCTAAGAATATCCCAAGACATTACAGCGGATTTGAAACATAGTCTAATAAAGAAAAATGTCAAATCTCTGCAAGATATTCTTGATAATATCAAACAGAATGTCAATCCTTTCGCATCAGATTTAAATAAAAACTTACTGTACAACGTTTCGACCGGTAGAGCAGTGGAAGATAAGATTGCTCAATATTTAATAAATGCAGAAAAGCTTGGCAATGAGCAACGAGAACAATTTATCAACGAATGTTCTGTTGATAGACAAAGATTTGAAAAGCCAATAAAACAAAATAAAATTCTAAATTTCAGTAATGCAGTGCCCAAGAAAAAAATTGTAGCAGCCGGTAAATTAGTGGAAGTTCGCATGCAGCTTGATTTGTTTGGACAGTTACTACGATTGTCATTGGAAAAAAATTTGGATATTGACAAAGTTTTATCGTATCCATTGTCACTTGTACCATTGGCATTATGCCATACAGACGGTACTTTATGTAAAACTGATAAGTCGGTGATGCTGAAAGTATTCGAAAAAGAAATTAAAAATAATGATCCAGAATATTATGATGTTATAATTTATGACGGATTTTTCATACTAAACACAATGAAAGAAGTTCCAAATACCTTTGGTAAGATAGGACAAAAATTGTTGAAAATATTGACGGCAAATTCAGCAACCACTGTTGTAGTTGCATTTGATGCATACCCAAATCCATCCATAAAAGATCTTGAACATGAGCTTCGAGGGACAAGTAGATACCAAAATTTTCAAATACGAGGATCCGAGCAAGTGCGTCCGTCCGATTTCGCCAAAGAGTTAAAAAACATCAATTTCAAAGAAGCTCTAATTAAGTTTCTTTCAACATATTGGGCGAGTGATGAAATGGCTCCGTTCTTAGGTAATAAAATCCTATACCTAAATGCCGAGAACTGCTATAGTTACTGCGTTCAAAACGACGATATCCAATCTAGTATCACTCGAGAAACCGTGGAAAGCTTATCGTGTCCTAGTCACGAAGGGGCGGACACTAAAATGATTTTTCATGTACGCCAGCTTAGTGAGAACACCAATGTGGTCATACGCTGTTCAGATACTGACATTCCTATAATCATGCTGGGAAACATGAAAAATGTACATAATAATGTGAACATTTGGATGAAAATGGGCGTAGGAAATAAAGAACGATTTTTGTACATAAACGATCTGTATTTAGCACTTGACGAGGACTTGTGTAATGCGTTGTCCGCTTTCCACGTTCACGGGATGTGACTATAATCCCGCATTTTTTAAGAAAGGGAAAAAAAAGCCATTTACTATATTAAGAAAAAATGAAGGATTTATTGAAGCTTTTAAAAGTTTCAATAATTTACCAGATGAGAATCTAAATAATGTCATTAACCAAATAGAGAAGTTCGTTTGCGCAATGTATGGATTTAAAGCCATAGAAAACGTCAATGATGCTAGAGTAGCTACCTTCATGAAGATGTACAAATTTAACGAAAACGATCATGAATTCCGGTTACCACACAAACATTTTGATGCGTCTCTCTTGCCACCGTCGAAATCAGAACTTATACAGCACATTTTAAGAACTGTGCATGTGTGCAACGCACACAAACAAGTGCCATCTATATTAAATCCCCTTGGTTTTGGGTGGCAGCTCGAGGATAACAAGTTTATTTGCAAGGGGTTTGATGGAGATCAATTACCTCCATCAGTAGAAATGATTGTCCGAGAGGCCGAAAATACTGAAGGTATTATATCATTTGTGTATTTCATTCTATTGTAATCTTAATCAATTTTTGATAAATAATATTTAATTTTTTCAGATGCTAGTGGCAAAGAGGAAAATGATCTTTCACCCACCCCGGATCAAGAGAGTGATGAGTCGGATGAAGATGATAACGAGGAAGATTTGTTATCAGAAGCCGAATAAATTCATTTCTTTTTCACACAACTAAATAAATTTTCTAAGCAGATTATTCTCTATAATTTTGAAATATACCAATGTATTAATTTGTATTTTCATAAAATAATGTATATTAATAATAAGTTGAATATTTAATCAAATTAAAAAAAAAACAAAACTCGCACGCACGTTTTCCAACATTAAGTTATCAATATCGATATTTTACTAATTAAATCTTTACGGCGAACTTTGAAATTCGGGTATATGATAATATTCATACTAAGATTAATGATAAACACAGTCAGCTGCAGGTATGTGGGTGGAAAAGTCGTCAGCTGGCACAAGAAAGGTGGTGCGCGCTGCCTCCCAGGCGAGTCAAGACTCAGCACTTTTACTGTGCCAGCTGACGACTTTTCCACCCACATACTTGCAGCTGACTATGTTTTTCGTGAATCTCAGTATAAATATTATCTTATACCCGAATTTTAATGTTCGCCGAATAATTTAATTTTTCATGTTTTTGGACCTGTTCGATCGATCAGCTGACGGTAAATCCACCGCTCCCCGTCCAGCTGACTATGTTTTACTTTCATTATATAACATAATCTTCCCCTCATGTAAATTTCAGCATTCGCCGGATAGTATTTTTTTTCAATTTTTTTTACGTGTTCTCAACCTTTTGACAGCCACCCCCACCGCTACCCAACCAGCTGACGGTCCATTCATTGCTAACTTTCATAAGGACAATCCCTTTTACATATTGTCAAAGTTCGCCGGATAGTCAGTCATTTTATACACGGGCTCCCGTACTATAATTAGATTAAAAAGAAAGTCCATCTAGTGGAGGTATAGTAACGCAAAAGAAAGGAAAATTTTTATTGTTCAAATAGGCTAGAATGTCATGAAACGTCGAAATTTTAAGTTGGGCAAAAAAATTTTCTGTCTGTCGTTCTGTCTGATGGCGGTCTCTGTAACTTTTTCTTATGCACACGATTATTTTGGAACCGTTTAAGATATTGACTTGAAATTTGGTAAGTACATGTATTTTAACAAGATCTGGACTAGATTATATTTTGATCTTATTCCGTTGAAGGGTTGGGGGGTAAATTGGGGTACATGAGGGCAAATAGGTAAATCGAGCAAGTAAGGTTCCATTATTTGAAGCAATTAATTTTTATTTGTAAAAAAACGTGAATGTTGCAAATCTTATTTTTCATCATGCCTTGTTTATCTGAACAATTATGAGGTACCTGATATTTGAATTAGTTATAACAAAAATTGAAAACAATAAACACAAAATTGTATTATGTTCTAATTTATTTGTCATTGCAAATTAGTTTAATACTAGGATCAAAGAGTCAACATTACGTCAATACCATGCGTGCATAATCAATGCATGGGTTTTTAAAATAATAAAATTAATAAATCAGATGAGTTATTTAAAAAACATTACAAAATTACTGATAAGTACATATGTTCATTTTTTTTTATTATTATTTTGTGCTATTTAATTTATTAAAAGTTGCATTATTCTATTCTGTTATTATTGCTCTATATCAAACAGAGAAATATGAATATTTTAATTAATAAACTATAAGTTGTTTGTATATGCAACACACATATCACTTCCTGGTATAAGAGGCTGTCTATTTTTCGATAATAAAGGAGGCTCAAGAAATGGAGTATTTCCTTTAGAATTCGCTTAAAATTTGATTCCAAACAATTTGCTTTTGTTGGAAAGGCATTTTTTTAGCAAACTCTAGGCATCAAGTTGCCACACTTAACTTAAATACTATATTTAAAGCTCCACCATCTCTGAGAACCGTTTGATACATCTTTCTCAATTTCAGTATCATACACTCTATTCGAAATTTCAAATACAGCTTTGATAAAAAAAAAATTGATCAATTTCGAGTTATTCAGTACAATCTTACAAAACAGTTTATTATGATGAGACTTATATTACTAATTTAAATTTAAAATATAGTTAGTTGGATATTTAAATATAGAACAATTTTTAGAATGTATCAGGCTACCAGCATTTCTAGTGCTTGTAATGTTGGTTGCCTAGCACATGTGCCAACCAGCCAGAGAGTATAAAGTCACACTCTCTGCAACCAGCAAAGGGAATAAGAGAATATCTTGAAACCTAGAAAAGTTCATTTCTTGAAACTTGAAAATACTTCTCAGACATGATATCGATAAGAAGTAATACTATACTCAACCTGCTAGGAATACTCTGGAATTCGCCGTTAATCAAGATTAAACACTCCAGCTAGGTACAAAGTAGTTTCTAATTTGTATAAGACGGCTTACAAAACTGACAAATAATGTTCCTATAATAACATTTAAAACACGCACAAATTTTAAGATTGTTAAAATTCTCTATTTATTATAACAGTTTTGATTATTAATCTCATTGAAATAGGTATGTTGCATATTTGGCATAAAATTATTGAATTTGTAACAGTTCAATTTTACATGGGATATGCAGGATAAGGTAATACGAATCTAACGTCACGATATGCAGTCAGACTATTTATTTATTCGTGACATGACAGAGGATGAAATATATATAAGGGTTGAGAAATATCTCATTTAAGGGCTGGACCAAAGCCACCTAGCCACAATCTGTATGTTTTCAAAACAAAGAAAACCATTTCATAATCTTTAAAATTGGGGGTGGTATTTTTTATAATTTTCTCTGGCTCCGCTATATTAACATGTCCTAATATTTATTTTAACAAATGTCGATAAAGACTCACATTGATATCAAGACTGACCTTTTTACAAGTCATTAATCTGGAATTTAAATATTTACGTCTATAAATGGTCATATAAAATTGATATAAAAATGGCTAGTTTGTTTTATACAGATGACAACATGCAAAGAAGTGAATCTAAGGATTGTCTCACAGCTCCCTGTACGGCCTCAAGTCTAAGCGCCGGTACTCGATCAGCGAAGTTAAGCAACGTCCGGTGACTGGTGACCCAAGTTCTCGTTGGAGATCTCAGCCCATATGCTGAGCTGTAAAAAGCCTGACTGGACTGAGGTGGCTCGGCGAGAGAAAGACAGGGGCTGATAACCGTACCTGGGGCTCCTTATCAACATCAGACTCGAAGTCTAGGAAGGACCATGTTTGGATAGGGAGCCCTAAGGCACCAAAAAGGAGTACTACAATAGACCTTATAGGTTGCAGTGGGGGAAGGCCAATCGCCCGCTCCTTCAGAGTAATCTAAAAAAAACAAGGATTGTCTTCACTGCAGTTATTGGAGTGGTCCCGATGGCTTTTGTTACTCCTAGGCAAGCTAGTCTTTCAACTTGACATATAGGCGAGCAATAATTGCGGAGCGCTACCACACGAGTGCCGCATATGTTATGAAGGGTTTCGCCATGACAGTGTATGTCCAGAGAGTACGCTTTGGATTTATTTCCCACTTAAGACCGAAGATACGTTTCCCCATACAAAGATAGATGCACAGGCTTTCCTCGCCACATGGTCCTTTCCGGACAGTCAAATGTCCTGGTCAAATAACTACTTTTAACATCACACTCAGGCCTGAAATATTTTATTTTCTGTGGTGGTTTATCGAATTGCGAAGTAAAGAGACAATCGTTTTTAAGTAGGGAGGCGAGAGCGCTTTATAATGCGCCGCAGGCGAAAATCTCAAGGTGTTTGTAATTTTCTAGCAATCTAAAGGACCCACGACAAACCTTATGCAAATTTGCTCTTAGTTGAATTTTCTGAAATTTGAATATATTGTAATCTCGGCTGTAACTGCTTTTCAAGTTATGTCACAATAAGCATAAAAATTTGGCAGAGTGAAGATAGCAATCTTCTTAACAGTCCTCCATGTTTTCCTTTCTTTTACGTCGTATAAATTATGTTCTGTGGAAAAATAGCTTTATATAGCTTTATACATGTTTCAAGAAAACAGACAAAATCCGATATAGATAGGGGCTAGGCGCTGACGGGGTAGGGGGTAGCAATCCACAAAAAGTAAAATATTCTTTTTATAACTTTTTTAATATCGTTTGTGCATTAACCATTTTCGGTGGAAAAAAAGTTGAGAAAGGAATATTTTACTTTGTGGATTGCTAGCCTGTCAGCCCCTAACTAGCTCGGATTTTGTTCTGTTTTCTTGAAATATACCTATATAGCTATCATTCCACCAAAAATAATTAATGCACAAACGATATTAAAAAAGTTACAAAAGAATATTTTACTTTTTGTGGATTGCTCAGATTTTGTTCTGTTTTCTTGAAATATCTGTAAAAAGCAATTTTTCCACGGAAAATAGTTTATACGAGGTAAAAGAATGAAAAATATGGAGCACTGCTAAAAAGATTGCTATCCTCATTCCGCTAAATTTTTATGCCTATTGTGACGTTCAAGCCCTCATAAGTTGAAAAGCAATCATAGCCGAGACTTGTGCCCATGAGAACTTTTGCTCAAAAACTACAACATATCCAAATTTCAGAAAATTCGACTGAGAGCCAATTTCCATAACGTTTCTGGGGGGTCCTTTCTATAACGCTACATCTACACCAAACTTTCTCCAAAAAAAAGTAAACAAAACCAACAAAATAAATTATTTCTTACCTGGCTTCCTGTCAACCAAAAACATGTTATACCAGCTTATCTTGAATGCCCAATTTTGCTTTACAGTAGAACATATCAGGGATGTTAACTAAAGTTTTAACTAAACTTTTTAGAAATAATTTGTTATCGTAATTTAATATGCTGAAAGGAACTTTTAATAAAAAATCTACTTTGTCAGCACAAGATCCCAGGCAGCAGATCAACGTCATTTTTTGGTAGCATTGGTCATCGATGTCAGGTGACCAAAAAATGACGTTTCAGTAACGTCATATTGTGATGAAATTATAACGTCATGTTGAGACGTCGCAGTGACGTATTGATGAGGTAATTTCTTGATAACAAAATCCGTCAATTGGACGTCACAAACATGACTTCGCAGGGCTGTGACATAATGACGTCATCTGTGACCAAAAAATTAGTTCAGTTTGCTACCTGGGATATTAATTCACATTCTCTGTAATTATTATTATCCATTTTTTAAGTAGTGTAAGTACATATATTATATTTAATTATAATACGTAGCTATAAGTAACACATAACATCTGTCACCTGTTGCCCCTGTTTTGACAACCTGCCTGCAATGATAAAAAGACGATGTTACTTCGCGAATTCAACTTCTATAATTGAGAGTGTGCTTGTGTAGAATGAATCAGTCATTTAATGTGCCAGAATATCATTGACCAATCAGCCGATGATAAAGTTAGACTCTGTCACGTGATATATTTGCTGACTAGTGACTAGATACAGACCAAGCGCTACAAACACAAAAGGTCGGCCCTCCAGTGGACCATCACAGGGCCAGAAGTTTCATTTCTGGCCCAGTGATGGCCCGCTGATGGGCCGATCCTTTGTGTTTGTTGGGAGTCAAGTGTATTTGAGACTTCCATTCTGTTTCTACTATAACAAAATTGCAGTGCTGATGGCAGACGCTTGAGGCAAACATGAATTAGCTTCATGGCTCCAGTCCAATACAGCGCAGCGCTTCTTATCTGAATTGTTATTTGCATTTGAGTTCTGCTCATCTATAACTAGAGTTAATTTAAAACAAGTGAGGGATAGATTAGCGCCAGAACGCAAATAAATAATTTGCACGTTATTTATTCATGATCTGAGAGTCAATTATTGACAATATATAAAATATAAAATCTGACAGGTATTAAATATTTTGACGTAAGTTATCTCGAGGAGGCTCAGCCTCCAATGCCTCCATTGAGAACCGCTACTGTTTATTTTTATTTAACTAAAATTACGTTATTTCCAAGACAATTAGTAATATCCACAATTTAAATGTCACTCTTAGAAGGTCGTAGTTTCCTTAGCATCATATATTTTTGCATGGAGTATCTGCTCCTAATCAATTGAGTTATTTCCTGCATCGTTAGTTTCAGTTATTTTTTACACTCATACAGGGTGATTCAAAAGAAAGTACATTAAATTCAACTGGGGTGCCCCAGTTATTTATTTATTGTATGTAATTAAATTTAGAAACTTTTTTTTTGCTCTTGTGATTTTTCATCTAGTTATGGTGCGGGAGCTAAGTGGCTTTTTCGGATACTCATCGTTACAAGCATTTTCTATGCGCTGATTAATTCTATCGAACTTAAATAACGACAAAATAGACTTCTGGCATATGTCACCCCGTCGAGTTGGCCATGGTTCAAGATATAAAAATCAGTGAAATTATATCATCGTTACAAAGCCAATTTTTTTTGTGTGTGTACACATTTTATGTTTAGAATGAATAAAATAAGATCGTTAGAAAGTGTGGGCCATCAGGGGCGCAACCAGAAAGGTCAAAGATGTAAAAAATGGAGTTATATAACATGATCGTTACAAACTTTTTTGAGGTTGAGCATGTTTATTTAAATGTTTTGAACACAGAAAAAAATTCCCAGAAAGAAACTCCCGTCAGTAAGGCTAGCCAGAAAGAAAATGTTTAGTATATTAGAAGAAAATTGGATTTTATTTCGCATATTTCATCTCAGAACTCTAAACTCATCGTTACAAGTTCTGGCTCCTTTTTAAAACGTAAATATAAGCTCCTTCAACAATAGAATAGCCTCCCCGTAAAGTTCTTAGTGTCAACAAACATACCATAGGCTCTTAAATATACAGGAATTTAACACTTTCGGCTAACTTGACTCCGTACCGTGCCTCAGATGTATTGTATCATTATTACCTTTCTGGCTGCGCCTCCTGACGGCCCACACTTTCTGGCGATCTTATTTTATTCATTCTAAACATAAAATGTGTACACACAAAAAAAATGAGCCTGGTAACGATGACATGATTTCACTGATTTTTAAACAGTGGTCCTGACAGGAGGTGTCCAGCCAGAAGCTGATTTTATGAATTGTTATCATCCATTAAACCATAAAAATATCTCAAAGTTCATAAAACGATGAGCTGCCGAAAAAGCCACCTAGCTCCCGCTCTATCGGGCCGGTTTCGAGCAAATTGCAAAAAACCAGAGGCATGCTGAAGCAATTTTATGGGCAATTTTATTCAAAAACAAAGGCAGCGTTTGTCAGAGTCGTCAGATTTTGAATTGTCTAATTAAAGTAGTGCAATTTTTTGAGAGATATTGATGTGAAAATGGTGCGCTATGCTGCAGAAGTTTATACCAATATGCTTTTTATCTTGATATCATGCCAAAGGAATGCAGCAGGTACAGTAAGGGAGTATTGTAGACGATATCCCAACCGTCGTGTCCCAAATTCAAGAACTTTTCTTGGGGTTGAAAGAAGGTTACATGTAACCGGGCAAGTATTAATAACGACGCATAGCCTAGGAAGACCAAGGAATATCCGAACCCCACAGGTTTGGAGGCAGTTGAGGAAGACCACGAAATTAGCACTCGAAGGTTGGGTCTACAACTGGGACTTCGCCAATTCTCTGTGTGGCGAATATTATATGAACAGCAGTTGCATCCTTATCACCACACTAGAGTGTAAGAATTATTACCCAGAGACTTCTAACCAAGAGTAGATTTTGCTCGATGGTTATTACAAAAGCATCGCAGTGACAACACTTCCTTAACGTTTTGACTGCTGATGACGTCTGGAGGCGTCATCTCCCTACTACTTTTCAGTACTCATGACGCCTTCAGGCGTCATTCTTATAACCTAGTTTTAAGTTTTTTAGTTTTTTCTTAATTTTTGCTTCCATTTTTTTTAAGATTATATTTTTGGCAATATCTTGCCAAAACCAGTATACGTGCAACAGAAAAACAAATTTGATTAGGTTAGCCACCAGGTCATACAGGCCATATTACGTCAGCAGTCAAAAGGTTAAAGAAGATTCTTTGGACTGACGAAGCCACGTTCACTCAGAATGGTGTATTCAATACCCATAATCGTCATACATGGGCTCAAAAAATCCATTTAACATCGAAATGTTTAGATTCAAAGAAGATTTTCTGTAAATGTTTGGGCAGGAATTTTGGGTGACAATTTGATTGACCCATTTTTTTTAATTGGTAGATTTCATGAAGAAAAATACCTACATTTTTTGGAAGAAGACCTGCCGGAGCTCCTAGATGATGTACCGTATGTGACCCGAAGAGGCATGTGGTTCATGGGGCCATAATGTAATTTCAATAAAAAATTATTTGGATAGGACATTTTCCAGAAGATGGATCGGAAGAGCACTCATGCTCCTGTACAATGGCAACCTAGAACTCCAGATGCCCCTCCACTGGGCTTTTCTTTTGGGGCCATATGAAAGAACTTGTATATTCAGTTCCAATTGACAACTTGACCAGTTGTGGGACTCAATTCTAGATGCGGCAAACACTATGAGAAATGAGCATGTTTTTCCAAGAATACGGTTTAATTTACCTAACAGCTTAACCTTTACATAGAACAGGGGGTGGGGGGAGAACACTTTGAGTAGTTTATTCTTCGCTGATAACTTTTAAATTTCTCTTAGCACTAATTATGTTCAAGTCAATGTTCAATTATTCTGTGTATTTTTTTGTTAACCCAATTCCTATTTGAATAAAAACAATAAATTTGTATGTTGACCTTGAACTTTACTGGACACATCTTGCATATCAGTACGAATTTGCTCTACTGAGCATGTAGCCCATCAAAATAAAGAGCCGAATCCACAATTTGATCATCGTACGTCAGTCCGCTTGAAGGTTATTAGGGGAAAATTGGTTGCTAGGCACCCACTTTAAGGGGATGAAACTCGGTTATGAGGCGCGGTACGAAAACATTTTATTAGGAAAATCTTCATCTCTGGGGCACCCCAATCCACAGTTGAATTCAATGTACTTTCTTTTGAATCACCCTGTATTTTCATACGTATTCATTCTGGTGTTTGGAAAAGAAAACACCAATTCTAGCCAAAATTTATTTGTACAAACTACAACTTAAACAATATAAAGAACACAGTGATAAAATTCTAGTGAAACAACCAAATTAACGGCATCAGTGTATAAAACGTATCATAGTTTCTGATTAGACAAATTAAAGTAATGTTTTTACTAGTAAAAATTAACAAGTTTCAACGATATTGTACGTATTGAAATCATTACGAACATGATTTAACAAACCTATAATTAAGGCGCATTGTGAGTTAGCTGTTGTAACTTAATATATATAAAAATACTCTTTCTTTATAAAAATCTTTGCGAACAAAAGAACGAAAAGTAAATTCTTAGAAATAAAAAATAACAAATTACAAATTAATAACTTTAGGTGGTGAAGATATAGTGGAGGCCAGGTTGAGGAAGTAAAATCTGTGAGTTTATGAATTTTAGCAGTATTATTAATTCACAAATACATTACTAATTAATAGATATACAGAGTGTCCCACTTAAAACTCCCGCAACCATTTCCTTGATAACTAAAAGAGATGTTTGAAGTTTCTAGGATCGAATAATTTCTTTGCATCGTGCGCCATCCATACTTCAATTTGTAAAAGGACCATTTTCACTCAAAACTGAAATTTATACATTCTAGTGGACACCTTTTACAGAATTCAAACATCTCTTTTAGTTATTGAGAAAATGGTCCCGGAAGTTTTAAGTGGGACACTATGTATACTTGTTAATTAAAAAATCTGCATATATCGATGACAATGTTGTCATAATAGTTATATTAGACACCACCTTACAACATGTCATCAAAATTGCTGTCGTCGTTTTGTCTTAGGAAAATTACATTGCTCTGCCCATTTTTTATAAATGAAAATCGGTGGGACTTATAATGTACATTGATTGTTATTAAGGAACACTAAAATATGAGGGCATTTTTTTTTTGTAGGCACAGTACTGCCCACTTTACATGGCTGCAATAGAAATTCATAAATGCAATACTGGATGAGTTTTGGATCCGTTACAATGTGAATAGGAAAAACGGTTGCCTCTGGTAATACCACTGACAATTCCTATAACTCTTGGATTTACCTCCCTGTCAGTTTCACTTTGCGACCACATGTAGAAGTCAATTTTGCTTTTACCGACATTAAATCAGAAACATTAGATGGTACTGTGTAATGTAATATCTCGTAAGATTAATTTGAAATAGTAGATTTTCATAAAATAAAGTGCTACATACTACGTATGTACTACTACATGAGGTAACAAATAATACTACATGATGTAACCAATAAACTTAAAAATATTTACAGTTCATGCATCTAAAACCATGACATGTCCAGTTACGGAAGAATTATGGGACACATTTGGATGAAGTACACAAGTGTGGTTGTGGTATGGAGTTTATTACAAATTCAGAAGTAAGCTGTGATACATCACGCAATCACCTGGCTAGAATTTTTGAGTCTTAAAGGTTAGAGTCATATAAAAGAGTCATACACCACCGTCATCATTTATTTCCTCCATAACTGTACTTCAAGGTTTCAATAACATTTCTTTGCGATGATTACACAGGCCCACAAAAAAAAAGTGCTCTCTCCACCAGACCAGACCAGTGTATTCTTATGTATTTTGACCTGCTGAATCCATCAAAGTCAGAATTGTCAGATTGACTTGTTTTCTATCCCTATCCTCAAAAAACACCCATAAAAGCCGATTTTTCGTTTCGCCTTTCACACTCAAATAAGTAGAAAGATTTTATTGCATAGAATGCATCTTTTAGGTACAAAAACTTGAAAAATCATAGTCCGTATGCACAGAATGATGGGGAAAGTACCTAAAAATGCATAATTATGCAAAAAAGTGCATTTTTTTGCTGTTTTTGTGCATTTTCCAAGCGTTTTTCAATGATATTCATTTAAGATTCATAAAAATTTGAGAAAAATGGTTTGTTTTAGTTTTATACAAGCCTTAAGTAACATATTGGGTCATTTAAGTCCCTTTATGGGCCGATTGTAGCCATTAAACGCATCCTAAAGTGCATAATTTGTTTAAAACAAATTTTAATAATTGCTCTAAAATTAATAAAATATCGTCCAAATTTTATACTTGGGGGGTTTTCGAGGTCACTAATTACAAATTTGAAGAGAAAATCGGAAAATTCAAAATGGCTGACTGATAATGGCGCAAAGTTCAATAAATGTATACAAAGCAAATAAAAAAATGAATTTACGTCTTTCAATGCCAACGCGTTAAAAAATAAGATATAAGAGGGGGGGAGGGGAAAATGCAAAAAAAAATAAAAATTGAAAATTTAGTTAAAAAAAGACGTAAATTCATTTTTTTAATTTGCTTTGTATACATTTTATGTGAGAAAAAAGGAAAAAAATGTACTTTTAATATTGAATTTCGCGCCATTATCAGTCAGCCATTTTGAATTTTTCGATTTTTTCTTCAAACTCGTAATTATCGAAAACCCCCGAGTATAAAATTTGGAAGATATTTTATAAATTTTAGAGCGATTATTAATTTTTTTTTTAAACGGATGCAAATTATGCACTTTAGGATGCGTTTAATGGCTACAATCGGCCCATAAAGGATCTTAAATGACCCAATATGTTACTTAAGACTTGTATAATACTAAAACAAACCATTTTTCTCAAATTTTTATGAATCTTAAATGAATATCTTTGAAAAACTCTTGAAAAATGCACAAAAACAGCAAAAAATGCACTTTTTCTGCATAATTATGCATTTTTAGGTACTTTCCCCATCATTCTGTGCGTACGGACTATGATTTTTCAAGTTTTTATACCTAAAACATGCATTCTATGCAATAAAATCTTTTGGAGTTAAAACTTCTTGAAAATCACCTTTTTTTTATTAATTCCAACGGCCTATGTTTAGTTCATAACCTAGTAACGTCATATCCAAAACCCTATAACCCCATTACTCGACGTGCAGCTATTTTTTTACACATCTGACTTCAAATATATAATTCGGAGTGGTCAAGCTTTTATAACCCCATAAACCCCAAAATCCTGTAACTTCAGAACCCCATAACCCGGAGGAATCCTTTAACATCATGTTCCGAGGCAAGCAGGCTTTTGTCAGTGCATCAAAACGTAAAAAACGAAGCTTGCACCATCATGACTCAGATTTCACCATAAAATAGGCTATCAATATACCCAATGGAAAGTTAGAAGGAAAACTTCCTGGAAACTTTCCGTTTTGAAAACTCCGAAAGTTTCCAGGAAGTTTTCCTTCTAACTTTCCATTGAGTATAGTTTAATTTTCATAAGATGACACTATCGGCAATAAAACGCCAGACGAAGAAAAATGCATATCTGAATTCTTGAGCAAGAGCAAGACAAGAAATGAAACCTCGTGTATCTACAAACTTAGGGGCGGGGCTGCAATCGTTCTCTGCTCGAATAGGCGTGAGAAAAGGTGAGATATGCATTTTTCTTCGTCTGGCATTTTATTGCCGATAGTGTCATCTTATAAAAATTGAACTATATATCGATAAGCTATTTTATGGTGAAATCTGATTTGTGATGATGCAGGCTTCATTTTTATACCAAATAAGTGCATACAATTATATTATTTACATGACTTTTACAGACTTTTATCAAATATGGAAAGTTTCCTTGACCCATCTCTGAATATAAACTAAATAAATTTCTCATAGCAAACTCATTTTATTCTGTGGATGAATTTTTGAATCATTAACATCATCATATTAAGCATTTTTTTACCGCTTGCTTACATATTCGTCAAGAGCAGCGTGATCCATTCTATGTAACGGAAAAGTACCCATCATTTTGCATGTTCAGCGTGTTTTTTTTTAATTACTGTGTAATATCTCAAAATATCATGCGAGTGAGTGAACCATTCGATCTAATGGAAAAGGAAACGGAAAAGTACCCATCATGTTTTGCGTTTTTTTTAATGATTTTTATCATTGTGTAATATCTTAAAATATCATGCGAGCGAGTTTGCTCGGGAAGAGCAGCCTGATCCTATTTTTATTAAAAATGCGAGTATACTCGTCTAGAGCAGTTAACCGGTCGGTGAATATATACGTCAAGGGCAGTGAAATAGTTGTATCTTATTAATTTTACTTTTGGATGTTTTTAAATGTGTGTTCTGATCATTTACCTTTATAATTATTGTGTTACATGCTTTTTTGACTAGTCAGATAAGTTGATGTTTTTTTGTTAGCTTTTATGATGAATAAATTATTATTATTATTATTAGGGTTATGCGGTTACAGTGATACGAGGTTATGGCTTTATGAAGTAAACATTAGAACAAATTTCTAACTATTCATTTGAGAGTAAAAGGCGAAAAATCGGCTTTTTACGGGGGTTTCTTGAGCTTAAGGATGAAAAACGAGCCAATCTGACAATTCTGATTCAGCTGGTCAAAATACATAAGGATACACTGGTCAGGTGCACTGCTCAGACCAATTTTTTTTGTGGGCCTGTGTCATTTAACGAGTTGTTTAAAAATTTCTAATGGTTTTAAGCAAATAAATATTTATCTTTTGTTTTGGATTTTCCACCACATATTAAGAATCCTCTTCTAAGGGCGAGTTGTACCAACACTCGGTTAGTCCTAACCTTGTGTTAAAAAAAAGGTTAAAAGCAATGTCGTGTTGTACCAATACGTTAATCTTGAATTTTAAGGTTATCAAGCACACTTAACCCTGTAAAACTTAAACTACGTCGTGGTCTGTCAATACCCTCGCTTCGCTAGCTATGATGTTCGTTAGCAACTTGCACTTATATCAGAGAAAAGAGAACTACCAGAAGCGACACTTGCCCAAATTCTATTGACGTCATCTTCTTGTAGGTATTTCATCATTTCATTTATTGAAAAATATAGTTGAATTGTTGGATGTTAGGTGACAGAATGTTAGGTTAAAACAATAAATGAACTGACGGAAATACCCACAAAAAGATGGTGGTCACAAAAATTGATAAAAAAATTTCAAAGGCGGAGAATGTTGCTTCTGGTAGTTTTATTATGTGCTTATATTTAGTTACTTCTCTGTTTGTTAACACCGGGGTTAATTCAGATGGTACAACTCGCAAAATTTTTAAACCGGTGTTAAATTTTAATACGGGGTTAGCGTAACACCAGGTTAGGGTAGTTTGGTACAATTCGCCCTAAAAATGATATAATGCTCAAGGAATTTATAAAATAAAAGAATTACTGGAAAATAATCCCTATGCTGCATTAAGAATGTGCCTATGTTATATACATAGCTGCTTAATACGTACACAAAACTGTTTCTTTAACATGACGAGATTGAAAAAATCCACAGAATATTTTGATATGCACTTATACCTCGAGCGTAAAGTACAGTAAAGTAATGCGAGTTGGGGATCTTAAAAGTGGAGTGGCACGTGCTTTAGGTTGTGTATTACAGTGTGCACAGTTGTCGGATAGGTATGAATTTCAGACTCTTACCTGCTTCAAATACTGTCCTAATATTAAATATATCATTCATATTGGGGCAACTTCTCAAATAATCCATATAGGTGATATATTCGATGCTGTCGTGGTACTTTAAATGAGCAACACCGAGATGTATTTTAACAAAGATAAAAACTGTGAACTCCGAGTAAAATTCAAAATACTATTTATAGTAATCTGCATGAGCGTAACAAGCATTATCGAATCATCCAGACTGTTCAAATATAATATTAAATGAAGGTAAATGGGTTTCACATTCTGTTGTAGATTTTTGTACAACCTGTTTGTTAATGTTGAACTTGACAAATTTAATATTGTTTAAAATAAAAATATCTTAATTCTTAACGCTGCATAGTCGCTATTTCAGAGTGATACTCATTTCCTGTGATTCCATCTCTGAAATAGTCTGCACAAACACCAAAAAAACTCGAATACTGTGTTTCGACGAGCGTTTCACCAACCATTTTGACACCATTTGAAGACAATTAAAGTTTTAATGACCTCCCAACGATGGCAACGTAGTTGGTGAACGTGCGTTGTACGGAAGTATTCTAGTGTATGTTCAACTATTTTGGTGTTTGTGAAAACTTTTTTGGAGGCAGCGTCACACCAAACGTTTCCACCTCCTCCAGGATCTGTAATTCTATTGTTTTGTAATTCTATGGATATTATTTTTAGAAGAGGATAGATGTGGCAGAAACACATCAGGGGACATCACGAATTTTATTTAAAGGTGGTCCGAATGATAGTTTATGGTGATACTTTAAAGTAGGCAAATTTCAAGTTGAGCATAGTTTTTGTTTTGGAGATATGACGAGTCAAACTCATTATTTGATTCAGCCACGCTAAGGCGAATCTGTCATTCTCGGTGACCTCTTGCGTTATCTTAAAATTCCCCCACAGATACAACCATTTTTAATATAAGATTTTCCGTTCTTTTCTAACCTTTCATTAGATTTTATCAGAAATATAGTACAAGAAAGTTAAAAAATATTTCTGTAGAAAATAATTAGCATTTTTGCTAATCATCTTTGATTAATCGGTATTTTTCTACTGAAGATATAGCAAATCTCGATGGATTTACATACGAAACACTTATAGGAGTATTTATCGAGATTTGCTAAGTCTCACTTGAATAACTTTTTTGATAAAATACAATGATACACTTTGCGTATTTGAGAATCTTGAACATAATGAATGAGATTACCAAGAATGCTGGATTCATCTTCCCGTGAACAACTAACAGGTTCGGCTCGCCATATCTCCAAAACAAAAACTATCCTCAACTTGAAATTTTGCCTACTTTAAAGTATCACCATAAACTATCATTTAGACCGCTTTTGAATCGAATTCATGAGGTCCCCAAAAGAGGCGAAATTTTGAGTCACTCTTTAAGAAATAATTTTGTTTATGCTAATTATTTGGTATCGTGATGCTTCTACGAACTGGATACAATATCCCACTGGATTTTCCAATAACTATTGAAAATTAGTTAAATTTTTTATAATCTCTAAAATTTATTAAATAAATTTTAATCAATATTTTTCATATAAGTTGTAAGTTATCGGAAAGACTTTACTTAAGTATCTACTAGAAAAATGTACAAAATTTACTTTTAACACAGCTCTCACACGAAGGCTAAGCCAAAATATTAGCCATTTATATTTACAAAACAAACGAGGCACCTACAATAATGAAGCATAGTCAAAAATAGTTTTTAGTATAAATTATTTACACTTCTCTTTTATACATTTACTTAGCATAAAGTCAAAAGTTCGGAACAAAAATGTCAACCTACATATTTAATTCGATTTTGTTTTATAATTAATGTTATTTTATACTGAAATATTAGTTCTAGAATTTTAGACAAAGACACAAAGGATATGGTAATTATCGCGATTAGCATACGAAGCACACACATACTTGTGTTGTACGTCAAGTTGATGTGAAGTCCAACAGTGAAATGACAAAAAAAGCGAAACAATCTTAAAATTATTCAACACACATTACGAGAATTTTACCTTATGTATTTTTCAATCAAATAAGAATCATGCAGGTAATCACTAAATTTAACATAAACCCCACCTAAAGTTAATAACGATTGAAAAACATCTTAACTAAGCTGCGCAAATCTCTGATGCAAAGTTATAAGTGTCGCTGAAGCAGTAATCCGAACTGGGGCTATAATCTGGCTGCCTTGGTACTCCGACTGTATTTTTTTAATTTCCAGCTGCAGGTGCGGCTTCAATATCTGCCTGAATCTCTGAATGTTGTGGTTATTCAACTGCCTACTCATATACGAGTTATTTTTCACCTGCACCCTGAGATTAGCGGGACCAAAAACGTGCTGTTGCGGCAAAGTACGCCTCAGCTTTATCCTCTTCGGCGTAATCGACATCTGTGAGTTGAGCACTTCCCGTTGGTTAGCCCGGATGCGATTCAAACGCTGCTGGGCTGTGAATACCCTGGCTTTTTTCATGTATGGTTGATTACCAAACCCGCTTCCGATTTTATGTAGTCTCCTTTTTGGAGGGATCGCGGAGGTGTTAGTGCCATTGAATGGAACTCTGCGACCCAGTCTTTGATGGACTGGGCGCTTTCGCATATCCCGTGTTAAGGGGCTGACGCCTTCTTGGTTTTCATAGTAGATCTCTTGCGCCCTTTTCTTTTTTTCGATGTTTTCTTTAAGAGGTTTGAGATTCTCCTCTATGAGTTCTGCAAAAATTTCTTAAGTTAGAAAGATTAAAAAGTGACTACAATGTTAACACGTTCACGACATACATGGTTTCCGCTGTCATTCAACTGTGCCTAAATTTGTAAGTTTGTTGTAATTGTACCAATACATTTTTTCTTTTTGACTTATTACACCTCCAATTTAAAGACCGGTGCAACATGGGTGGTACACGTACCTCTACTGTAGCCTAATACACATGAAAATTCTCCAACATATAGCTTGATGATTTTATGTGCAATGCAATGTGGGATCAGGCGTGTACCACCAGTGGCGCACCGAATCTACAAAAGAATATAGCAATGTATCACCCGTGGTACACTGTGTCGTGAATGTGTTAAATTTATCTAATCAATAGGTTATGTTAAATGCAAAAGAAACACACTTTATGCCTAGTCTAAGACCTAGTGAATTTTTTTGGTACTAGTTTTTCCAGGCAGCAAACATCGATAGGATTGTTTAGTCAGCGATTTTAAGTAAAAAATCGTATATTACATAAGGGTTGAGTCGGAAAATGCATTGGAAAATACAAATGTGTCCCACTTACTTTTACAGTAATGAAAATGGTTCTACTAGATTGTAGATTGTTTAAGGAGTCGCTTGACCATGAGTTGACCTTTCTTCACCTCGACCTAAAAGATCTTTTGTGAATTACCCTGCATCTAGTTGTTGCCCAGGATTCCAAGACTTTTTGCAAAGCTTGCGATTTTCCTGGGAGCTCATTTCCCTATGTCTTCAGGCGTTAATTCCACCTGTTCTAGGTACTTTAGCCGAATGCGGATTAGTACCTTGCATTCACAACGTATATCTTCCGCAGTCTCAATTGCAGCTTTGCAATATCTGCATTTGTCATCTTCTGCCATGCCCATGTTATTGAGATAATATCTCAAGGGGCAATCGGCTGTCCCAAGTCAAAACACTGTATACAGCATTTAAAAAATTATGGGATTCAGTGTTTTAAATTAGTAACCTGATTCAGTTAGTGGATATACAGTGGATATTATTGTTTACACATGGACTTTGGACATGGAATTTTAGTTTTCCTCAATCACGGATTGGTAGATTTTGATACTGCATATCCAAAAATGTAAAAATATGATTTTTGATGAAAATGGCTTATACACTGTTTTGACTTGGGACAGCCGCAATGACCAGTTAGCTAAAGGGCCTGTGATCAGCCTTAGATCGGACTTTTCGAGTTCGAGAAGCCTCGTGGCATTCTTCGTCGAATAGGTTATAAACCTTTTCACTTGTCTTAGGACTTCTTTTATTCCTTTTCCCATTTTTGGACCTCCTCCATTATGTGTCCCTTGGGTAAGCCACAGCCCAAGCAGCAATTTTAGTAGTTTCTACGTAGTAGTTACCATTAGTGGAACTTTAAAGGTTTCCGGAACTAAGGATTGTTACGTAATGGGAACCATCCTTCTACTAAGCATTCACCAAAATGGGGAATAATAATTACGTAGCAAGTTACTATTCCGGTACTTCTACTGTTACCGTGTCGAGGACTAGGCTATTACGTAAACGGGATGTAACCAAGTAGTAGAAATGATTAACTTTTGGAACAGCTCAGCTGACCGAAATGAGAGCGCAAACTATATATTTGGCTCTGTTTTTCGAATAGCAAATTAATGACTTACTGAGTTTGAGCACATGATATGTTCAAGGTCCAAGTTAAGGTGATTATATACAACATGCATAAGCATATACTATAAATCATGATGTTTTGCATTTACCCTGGGTGTGGCTATTAAACCACCACTTGTTTTCTGTAAAATGTTACCATGATGCTTCGATAAAAAAGACGCCCCCTCGAGAAAATGGTTTTTTTGGAAAAAAATTTTTTTGCAAAAATTATGTGTACAAGCAAAACTGCAAAATTTTTTATGGAAAACGTTTTTTTTTTTTAATTTCATATAATATAAAGTAATAATCTATTTAGAAAACGTATTTGTAAATGACCATAATAAAAAGAAATTTTTTATTGAATTATATTTTTATCTGTGTCAATATGGCGCCTTCATTCAACAACAGAAAAATGGCGATTTTAATTGCAGTAACTTAGAGGTTGCAAAAACCAAAATTATTTCCCTACACGTTACATTTCCCATAAAGTAGCAGATGCCACCAACGTTATAGTTGTTGCTACTTTAAAGGTGGTGACGGGAACTACAACAATTTCACTGTTAGTTATATTTACCTAGATGTAGCAAATGGGACCAATGACGGTATAAGATCTTGGTAACTATTGCTATCAACTCATTTTCATGTTGGCACAATTGGCAGATACGAGATAGGTATTTTTTTTTTAATTGGCAACACGGAGTGTCACTGTATGTGATGTGGACAAGGACACGAATGTGGATTAAAAATAACAATTATTATATTTTTTCCAAGTACTTTTTATTATCCGATATTAATTAAGTTGTTAATAAATTTGTGCAAAAAAATATTTGTTTTTTTACTGAAAACGATGTACAATGTATGTCTTGTACATATATTTATTAACGTAAGGTGTGTAATAATAATAATGGAAAAAATATATGAGTTTTCATATTTTAGTGATCATTTTACATTTAATTTCATTCAAAAAATAGTAAGTGGAGCTAATCAATCGACTTTATGTAGCTTACAATTTTACGTTTGAATACAGGTAGAGAGATAGATTCCTTTCATCCTCTGGCAACTTGTTATATTGATCGAGGCCTTTATTTAACATAATTTTCCTAGTTTGACTTAGATTTTACCTTGGTATATAAAATTTGTTGTTATTTCTTCTGTGGTGTTGATGTATTTGGTTTGCATAAAATATAAACTTATTTAAATACTTGGGTATTAAGTTATTTAAAATTTTGAAAATAAATACCATAGCCATGGAAAGCAATCTATCTTTTACAGACAGCCACTGAAGGAAGAAAGCATATGTCGGAATGAGGTATATCGGCTGCATTTCAAAATCACTCGCATTCCTCTATTCTGTAGTAAATCGAAGGAATATAATAGACTGGCACAGTAATCGAAATGAGGTTGGATAATGGTGTTGTAAACTGTTATTTTTGTCACCACTGATAACTTTTGAGATATTTTAGAAAAGAAATGTAGTTTTTTTGCTATTTTTTTTTTGTATATATATTGAATTCAATTTATTGTACACAAACAATGTCTTATGCCGTGTATACCGAAATTGTCCGTTTCCCATCGACACAATATTTATTAAATTTGGAGATTTTAATCGGCAAATTCATTTAATATGCTTAGTAGATCACTAACTGAACTATGGGTCAATCTGTGTTTTAAAGACAAGTTCGGGTCCGAAAAATGGTGCTTCACCCCCTTTTCTTGCAAGGTTGTCAGCTAATTCACTGCCTTCTATTCCCCCATGCCCTGGCACCCACATCAAGGTAACCTTGCTGTTCTTTACCAGTTGTTTCACGGATTGTTTGCATTCCCAGGCAATTTTAGACTCGAAGATATAGGACCTGAGTCTTTACTGCTGCCTGGCTATCTGAAAGTACATAGATCTTTGCACTTCGAGTGCCTCTGTCAAGGCATTCCTGGGCACACAGATCTACAGCATAGATTTCTGCCTAGAAGATGGTTGGGATGTTGTAAAGGGCTTTAGATAGCTTAGGTCTCGCTACGCCCACACCAACTCCTTCATCCATCTGAGATCCATCTGTGTACCAGATGAGCAAGGCTCGGGAGATTTATCTTAGCGCCAGAGAAGGCTCTCAAATAGACATAATTACTTACTGCAAACACCTACTGAAACATTCAGAAAAACGAAGAAATGGTGAAATATTCATCATTGCCAGTTACAACGTATTTTTGGTGATAAATTTAATATAAAAACGGTAATGATCCTTACAAAAACATGTAGGTAATCCATAGCTAGCAAATAAAAAATCAATTTGGAATCAAACACATACCTTCCTGTTCTGTTTAATATGTGTAGCGTGTGTTATATTTATTTTCATAATAATTAAATATAAAAACCCAATAAGCTGCTGGCAACATAAAACATTTTTTTCACAGTAAAATAAACCATATTTATAAAATATTAAATCATACATAACAAAGTTAAGGATTAATGGCATAAAACCGCCATGTACCGTGTGCATCACAAATGTGCGCAAATGATAAAGTGAATTTTATTTCATTTTAAAATGTTAAAACCACTGCCCAAGGAATCACTACTTCCACATCCTCATGTTCTAAGTCTCTCAACGAAAAAAAAAAATTTATCTTATATTTGCACTCCACTATGTGAAAATTATTGTTTATAGAACTTTAATAATAATACTTGAAATCACCTACCGCAAAAAGTCATTAAACAATATGCCACATCGGTAGTGGAGGTGGACGAAGTAAAAAAAAGGTTTGAAGATGTTGGTTCTCGTACACACACTAAATCACAATTTAATTTTTTTAACCCCCATTTTAATAATGGGGTGCGAGTGGTAATGGGGGGGGGGGAGCTAATGCCAAAAAATTTTTTGAGACCTTAGCTTCTCTTATATACACTAGTTACCATGGACTCTTACTTATACATTTACCATAATTTACCGCCCAACTCTTCAACGGAATAAGATCAGAATATAATCTAGTTCCAGATCTCGTTAAAATACATATATGTACTAAATTTCAAGTCAACATCTTAACAGACAGAAAAATTTTTTTCGCTCAAACTTAAAATCTCGACGTTTCTAAGCCTATTTGAAGAATAAAAATTTCCAAAAATGTTTTTGGCGTTACTGTACTTCCACTGGATGTGGAAGTAATACGTAACCTACTTTTATCGGAAATCTACACTATATTCGTGAAACGTACTGACCTATGTGGACTTTATTCTTTTACAATTGCAATGTTGAAGGCATTCGACCCTGACCGAGATACAATTTGCTGGAGCCAACATTGTCGGCATCTTTTGTAAAAGTGAGCTGGTCTGCTGGAATTCCAGCGAACTTCAAAGCGCACCGACGAGGTTGGCTTCACCAAGTTGGATTGTCTGTACAGTGTATGGCGGTACTTTTATATGTTTTTTACTAATGGGGTTTTATTATCTCCTTTATTAGGCAACGCCGCGAAAATTGTGAACACTGCTTTGACAAAACCCCTTTTACTATACCTACACTGTGGCAATTCCGGACATTTACGTCAACATTTAATAAAGGGAAAGGGTAGACTATCTGAGATCGTAGTTACACAGTTTCGCATTTGCCCAGTACAAATCTGACCGTAAGTATGTATGTATCTTCAAACTTAGCATAAAATTATACAGAGTGGACAGTATACAAAAATGTCTCGTGCTTTTCAGGCTGCGAAATATAAATAATATAGTTTTATATTCGTTATAGCAGGAACCGAAACCGAAATTAATTTCGGCGTATACCATTTTCATAGCAGCAACAATTTGCTTTTCATTTGTGGTTTCGGTTGTCAAGGCAGCGACAATTCGGTTCTCGGTTATGCGGTTATGGTTTTGGTTTACAGATCCGCGGCAATTCGGTTTCTGTTAGAAAAAATTAGTAATTACGGTGCGGTTTTCGATTTCGGTTTCTGGCTTTTTACGTGCCTTTTACCTTATATAATCTTTATAGTCGACAAGTCGATTTAGATATGGTTTTCACCATACAATTTGGTATTTCTACATCATGGTTTAAAGATTTGAATCTTTGATTTCAACCACGTTTTTTAAACTTTAAATTGGTAATTACAGTACGAATTTCAGTTTCGGTTTCGGTCCCTAGTTATAGGTCGCGAAAAATTATATATGTGTGTGTTACTTTATGGTAGTGAAAAATACATGTGTATGTGTGTGTTAGTCATCCCCCAATACCTCTTCTTCGAGTGAGTGTTTATAATAAACTGACCATATTAACTTTGGATATTACGGAATACCCTAACAAAAGTACGAAGTAAGATATATTATGTCATACTTGTATAAAAATCTTTCCACACTGACCTAGGGCTGATTTTGTCGTCACAGAGATAAAATTCCCGAGCCTTGCAGATGAGTGACTCTTTCTCCAACTGCAGTACTTCGACTATTCTCGCCTGACAGCTCTCAATCAGCACATCAAACGGGCAGTCAGTCATGCTTGATTGACATTGAGTCAGTGAGTTTGGTAATGGCGGATTTACATAAGAGCACTTGGGGCACGTGTCCACGTAATCGGGCCCCCCCCGAGGAAATGTAATTTATACCAAAAAATATTTCTAAATTGTAAACAAAAATTTTTTCGAATTTCTTCCCCCCGCTCGGCGCTCATAAAAAAAATGTTGGGATGGAAAAAATTTATGTTGGGATCAAAAAAAATTTTTTTCGGATTAGGATTAGGAATTAAGAAAATAATATAATAAGGGGCATCACATAAGAAGTGCCCAAGCGCCTCTCAAACGTAAATCCGGCCCTGGGGTTTGGTCATGGATTCAAATTGGATTAGCTCCAAAATCTTTAAAAATCTTTAAATCTTTAAATGACCAAACAGGTCGCCTGGTCTAAATTTAATCTGGTGCAGCCTTAGGGCACTAAGTCCAGCATTGCCTCCATAGCTGCTGTGGGACTACAATTTAATATGTTGTTCAAATTGATCTTGTAAAAAATATTATCTGTTAGCACATTTTTAATTTTTTTTTTTAAATTGTTTTGGTGATTTTAAATTTTTTGTTTCGTGTGGTAACATATTATAATAGTGGCAACCTGCATAATATGGTGATTTTTTGTATGCTTCACTGCTGCATTGTTTTATATAAAAATTATTATTTCTTGTGCTGTATTTGTAAATGTGAGTACATGTTTGAAAGGACCCCGCACAAAAGCAATGGAAAACGACTACCCGTCGATTTGACTGAAACCTTTAGAAAATATTCTTCTTGGCATCCCGAACAAAAGTCTCCATGGGAACAACAAAATTCTATGATTAGTTTTCAAGTTAGGGGACGTTGAGTCCCAGATTTTACGGGATCCTAGGAGTGCAAGTAGCATAGGGTAGGTATAATTCTGCTGATAATTGAGTTATTATTAATTCCAAACGCAATGAAAGTTATATTTCCTGATATTGCAAGACTTTCCACTGAAAACCAAGCTTGAAAAAGTCGGAAAATGTTGGAAAACCCCGGAAAATTCATACGAAATCCACGATTTTAAATACATTACGTTGAAACGCGTACAAGTATCTAAGACTCAATATACCACAACATTTTTCACTTGTAACTCAGATTTAGCGATTTTCCAAGGTTTTCCACATCGTTAAATCTGAGGTACAAGTGAAAAATCTTGTGGTACATTGAGTCTTGGATGCTTGTACGTGTTTCAACGTAATGTATTTAAAATCGTGGATTTCGCATGAATTTTCCGGGGTTTTCCAACATTTTCTGACTTTTTCAAGCTTGGTTTTCAGTGAAAAGTCTTGCAATATCAAATGATATAACTTTCATTGCATTTGGAATTAATAATAACTCAATTATCAGCAGTATTATACCTACCCTATGCTACTTGCACTCCTAGGATCCCGTAAAATCTGGGACTTCAACATAGACCAGGCAAATCTCAGTGTAAAATGGGTTTGGCGTGAACTATTTGGGGACAGTTATTTGTTTATCGCAATGGATAGTTCTATCAATGTAGGATAAGTACATAAAGTCGCAAAAAATCCCGACGTGAGCTAAAGCCGCCATTTAGAAAAAATGACCGCCAGAGACATTTTCTTTAAAATCATATATCTCAGTAACCGTTGCTCCGATTTTAGATTTCTTTTTTTTGTTCCATTCCTCACTTCACACTTTACAGAAAGTGTGATTACATATTTTACGATAAATTAAACGATAAACTTAGGAAATTAAAAAATAATTTAAATATTACGGAAATTTAAACTTTTGTAAACTCGAGACGTTTGTACTGAAATTTCTAGTCAATTCTTGAAAAAATAATTTTAATAAAAGTTCTAGAGCACACAATTAGCTTTCATTTGTTTTTTGGCCGATGTTACTAACTCAAATATTAACGGAGTAATAGTTATTTATATATAAAATTGTAATCATTTTTAATAATGTATATTAAGGTATAAAGGGTGCCCAGTCAGTGTTCTCTCGGAAGATTGTGCAAAACGGCTAACTTTATAAAAAAACTTTCTTAACAAAACTTTCAATGTTTCGTCTCTACTACAACTTAAAATTATTTTCAATTATATAAGGTGTCACAAAAACGAGTCACACAAGAAAGTATAATTTTTTTAAATAGAACAGCCTGCATTTCCTTAACGCCAGTTAAGCCTGCAAGGCTCCTGTATTACACCCTAAAATATTCTGCCAAGTTATTTTTTTCTGTTTTTTTTTGGGCAGTTTACAAACATTTTTGACTGGCATATCTCCGCGATTTATTAATCGTTATTTCTAAAAATGTGGGATGTTGTTTGATAATGATGTATTTACTGAAAAACATTTTGGAAATAAATCTTTAGTATATCGGGTGTCCAAAATATTTGCGTACATTTCTTGATATTTAATTATTTTTCTTATTTTTTTAAACGGAATGCCTAGGTATACTTTTTTTACATGAATGAATAAAACATACAATTCCTCACATTTTAATATCTCTTTATTTCTATTTCAAACGTTTTTTGCGTAAATTAAGGTGCTCTTTATTTTAGCATTAAAATCTATGTTTTGTTTCACATTTTTTTCAATTTTTTTAAATGGAATGCCTATAATTTTTTTAAATGGATGAGTAACGCTTACGATTTCACACATTTTGATATCGTACACTTTCTTTTATGAACGGTTCTTGAGCAATAAATTTTTTTCACAATATTGAAACTAACCTAACAACTGCTCAAAATGTCCACCATTTTGATTCAGGTAACACTGAGGTCTCTTGATAAATGAGCGCCTTACACAGTATAACATATCAACATTTATACGACTGAAACACCGACGAATCCTTTCCATCATATCTTCTCGAGTCGTTGGTTCTACTTTATAAACGTCTGATTTCACAAATCACCAAAGAAAAAACCCACTGAAGTCAGGTCGGGTGACTTAGGCGGCCATGTAATGAGACCTAACATAGTTTAATAAAACAATAAATTATATATTATTTAACAGTTTATTAAAATATTGGACCTCCTCTTCCTATCCACCTTTCAGGAAACTGATTACTAATGGCCTGACGAACATTTCTACTAAAATGTGGTGGTGCACCTTCAAGTTACAATCACATATTATTTGTAAGGTAATCAGGAATATGCTCGATTATTTGTGGAAACGAATTTTGCGTAAAATCTAAGAAGATTGCTCCATTCACATTTTCCTCAAAAAAGCGAGGATGAATAACATAATCATGTACAATTCCTCCCCTTACATTTAATCTCTGGTTCTAATTTTTCTGTGCAACATGAGAGTTTTCTCTGGCATAATAGAAATTGTGCCTATTCACAAATCCGTTACGATGAAACGTTGATTCATCCGTGAACAACATAAATTTGAAAAATTCTTCATTTTCTCCAATTTGGTTTTGAGCTCACTGACAAAAATTTAATCTACGATTTAAATCCACATACCAAAGCTCTTGATTCGCTGACTTCTAAATCCCTACTTAACTCCCGAACACTTGTCATAGGATTTCCGATTACCGCTAAAGTTATAGCCAGCTCATTTTCTTCTTTACAATACATTTCGTCGTCTCGCCTTCTTTTCATATGCAAAATTTCCAGTACGTTCAAAACGCTCTTTCAAATTTTCTGGAGACCTCACATCAGGACATCTTCTATAGGGATATTTTTGACCATACATTCTTGATGCCAATAAACAATCTCCATCACATTCACCAATAACGTAACATTTACCATAGATATTAAATCTTATTGACAATAATTATAATTCGTATTTTTAAATATTAACAATATTAATTCAACTTAATCACGATAATCTTAAACACATTAGAGAAATGTCATAGAGTGAAAAACAAACGCAAAACAAAAGACCAAAGCCATACTAGATTTTAATGCTAAAATAAAAACCACCTCAATTTACGCAAAACTTATTTGAAATAATCATATCTCAAAAACGGTTTGAAATAAAAATTAAGTGTATAATATTAGAATGTGGGGAATTTTATGCTTTATTCATCCATGTAAAAAAATATAGATATTCCATTTAAAAAATTTGAGAAAAATAATAATTAAATAACAAGAAATGTAAATAAATATTTTGGACACCCGGTATAATAATAATTTATTTCAAAATGTTTTTCAGAAGATGCATCATTATCGAATAATAGAAAAAACAATTAATAAATCGCGGAGATATGGTAGTCAAAAAAATGTTTGTAATTTGCCAAAAAAAACAGGAAAAAAATTATAACTTGGCAACGCTGCATCCGATTGACAAAAAATTTTAGGGTATAATTCAGGACCCTTAGAGGCTTAATTGGCGCTAAAAAGTTAGAGGGTATTCCATTAAAAAAAATTATACATTCTTGTGTAACTCCTTTTTGTAACACCCTGTATAATTGAAAATAATTTCACGTTGTAGTAGAGATGAAACACTGAAAGTTTTGTTTAAAAAGTTTTTTTATAAAGTTGCCCGTTTTTGCACAATCTTCCGAGGAAGCACTAACTGGACACCTTGTATATTTCCAAGAACTCAAGTCTTATTTTCTTCAGTTATCGTCTATTTTATGCCCAAAGATATAATAACACTTTTGATTGTACATAAAAAGGGGAAGAGAACAAAAAAAAGAAATCTAAAATCGGAGTAATGGTTCCTGAGATATGTCCTTCTAAAAGAAACGGTTTTGGCGGCCATTTTTTCTAAATGGTGGCTTTAGTTCACATTGGGATTTTCCGGGACTTTTATATGCTCATTCTACATTAATACAGCTATCCATTTCGATAAAGAAATAGCTGTCCCCAGATAGTTCATACTCAAAACTGGATTTGCCTGCACTAACATCCCATAACTCGAAAACTAATCATAGAATTTTGTTGTGTCCATGGAGACTTTTGTTCAGGATGGCGAGAAGAACATTTTCTAAAAGTTTCAGTCAAATCGACGGGTAGTCGTTTTCCATTGCTTTTGTGCGGGGTCCTTTATCTTTGTTGTTATGAATGTACTGTAATAATTTTAATAAATATATTGAAACTACAGTTAATGTTTTTTTCTGTTTAAAAATGTCTGTACAGGAGTCCATACGCTTTAAGCCAAATTTAAAGGCGTATTTGTCGAGGAGCCCTGCCTTGCTCCCATTCTTGAGGACAATGTTTTTCATAAAGACTAAAGTCTAAGGAACAATTTTAGAAATGCCCCAAAAAGAAAACTGGCTGTACTTTCAAAATGGCGGCCATATGTTAAAAAAGCTGTTGCCATGTACAACGTACATAAAATTTTCTACAATTTTGTTCCTATACAATATTTTGATACGAGTTACCATTTTCCAGATAAATTAATCCAAAATTAAGAAAACATGGAAATTCATATATCGGTAAATCATTTAGAGAAAATAACTTACAATTATTGTAAGGCGTATAATATAACTTTATGTTATTAACATAACAAAAAATAAAATAAACTGCAATTACTCTTTGATACCGGATTTGGCAATAAAAGAAGGCTTATCAACATATCCGTATTAGCAGAATATGGACCTCAAAAATGTTCGGCATTACTGGGCTTTCATTCATTTACTGGATGCGACTCAGTCAGTGCCTTTAAGGGCAAAGGTCCCTAAAAATGTTACTTTCTCCTAAATATACCAAATATATCCGAACATTTCAAGACTTGGGGAGCAGCTGGAATATTGATGATAAATTAGTCGCATTATTAGAGGAGTTTACATGTGCCATATATGGATCAAAGAAATGCGCTAGCGTGGACGAGCTTCGCCTAATTACCATTAGACAGAAATTTGGTGACAAAAATTTGTCTTTATCAATTGACATTAACCCTTTACGGACGGTTGCCGTATATTAACGGCTCTCTTGACTTTGTCCCATCGCCGACTGCCGTATATATACGTTAAAGGTTATTTTTGCTCTCGGGACGGCCGCCGTTTAAATGCAGTTAACTTTAAAAATTGCAACCTCGAGGAACGGTTGCCGTAGTTAAACGGCTCATTCAAACTTCTTCACCAGACGAATGCCTTATAAAAACGGCACTTCTGCGCGACCAGATGCCGTACATAAACGGCGCATGTATTTTCGGAATGTTGAATAAAACTTTGTTTACTTTGTGTTTGTTTTTGACAATTAATAAAAGTAATATAATAAATCAAACTTATAAAATGCCATTTAAATATGGCACTAAATGCATTCGCACTTACAAAAAAGACGCCGTACAACGCCACTACGCCACTCAAAATGGAGCCGTCTGGTATTTAGATTGGTAAAATAAGGAGCCGTACTTAAAGGGATAAAGTTGATTTTTCTTTGATTCCACCATCAACCTCCACCATCCACCGCCTTATCGAGCATATTAAAAGAAGTGTTTACCAAACCCGTATTTGGCGATTAGCCGATGAAGGTATTCACAATATTCCAAAGCCTTGGAATGATTATGGATGGCAAGAAAATGGAGAACGTCTTTGGTGTTCAGCAGATAACATACTGCCTCAATCGCTTACTGAAATTCTTCAGGAGATGATTCCAAATCAAATCATAATAGACGAAAGTGAGGATGATAACGATATCATAAATGAAGCAATCTCGGAAGCAATAGAGGAAGAAGACTTGGAAGAAATATTCAATGTATCGGGAGACAGCGTTAGTGAATCTGAAAGCAAATGAGGTGTTACTTATGTTTTATATTGAATTTTATATTTTATTTTAAGAGCTGGATCATTTATCTGGAAAATGGTAACTCCTATCCAAATATTGTATAGGAACAAAATTGTAGGAAATTTTATGCACTTTGTTTTTTATGCAGAAAGTTTTTCTTCATATTTTTAAGTTTTTGTGTTAAATGACAAAAACAATATTTGCAAAATTTTTCTTTATAAACGAACGCCATTTTGAAAGTACAGCCGTTTTTTTGGGGGGGACATGTCTAAAATTATTCCTTAGGCTTTAATCTTTATGAAAAACATTGTCCCCAAGGATCGGGGGTAGTATACTATTCTCTTTTGTAGGATAAATATACCCTTACATTAGAAGTTGCTTGTCCCCAGCCAATAATATTATAGCAGTTCACTGAGTAGGCTAATGCGTAAGATACGTTTTTTACTAATAGTTTTAATACCCATTATAAATAGAGTTCTTCCAATAACGTACCTAATTGTATTTAGCCTGTATAAAATTTGTTTGCAAACATGCTGTTTAAATTTGCCGACAGAAGTACCTACAAGATGGCGTCACAAAAATTGATCAAGAAACATCAAAGGCGAGTGTGGCTTCTGGTTATTCCTTATCGTGTGGTATAATATTCGCCACACAGGATGAATTTTTCTGTTGAGGCTCATTGCAATCAAAGGGTATAACCGGATAGACACAGCAAAAAATGCTCCAGAGCCAAATTGGACTTTTTGTGCAAGGCTTGTTAGCTCTCTATTAATAAACAATTTCAGCTAAGTTTTTAACTTTGTATCCCTACTATTGGGCCAGTTACAGAAGGAAACGTAATTTTCAGTTTTTATTCAGTTTCACTTCTCCTGTTGCATTGAAAGTTATGAAAAAAATCAGGGGCAATACAGTCCTATGGCCACACGTTAGGGAATTTATTCAGATTTTTAGCTGAAAAATTATTCATAACAACTTTGCATTAGGTTTTCCTTAAATATTGTAAGGTTGATAAAAATGTGATTTCAGTTATGTTAACATAAAGGTATATTGTTTTGTTCATAACTCTCTTTTTTACAATCACGAATACCTATGTGTATTCTAGGGACTTTTTTTTTTATAGATAAAATTCCATTACAAAGGAATTTACATAGGTTATGATAATTTTAACCTCCTTCGCCACAGTACTATCTTAAAGTACAATATTTTACGAGTATTTTCCTGTTGGATTTATTCAAATCGGATAAAATACCGACTGTCAACAGATTTTTGTCTAAAAAATGGTATTTTTCTCACACCGTGCGAAGCCAGGAAAATGTGGTGGAATAAAAGACATGATTTAAAAAGTTAGAATTTTTAAAAAGGTTATCGGCCAAAAGGGAATTTATGATGGCAAAATGAGGACAAAAAGAATAAAAAACGAGAACAAAGTTAAACATAAAGAAAAGAGATAGAAAGAATCGGAAAAATTGTAAAGTTGAGGAAAGATCAAAAGGTGCTGCTAGAGAGGTTGCCGGAAGATAGGCAACACCTGGTAGGGAGTGTTTTATATCAAAGGGTATCGAATTATGCCGTTTGATTCTTACAAATACCCTCGCAAATACCGTTAGTATGAAATCGTTAATCGTATAGATCCGAAATATTTACGACTTTCGCGAAAGTAGCACATGTACTTCACGGTCCAGGGGGACATATCAAATGGTCAAATTTTACGTGTTAATAGAGAGCTAACAAGCTATGTACGCAAAGTCCAATTTGGCTCAGGGGCTTTTTCACTTTGCTTATCAGACTATATCCTTCGTTTTGTACTACGCAATTTGATACAACGTGTATTGTTCAATGAATTTTGCAATTAAGTAAGAGAAAAGTATATGGCATTTGCGTTTCCTTCATTTTTACCGACAACGTGATGAAGTCATTAGGGTTTCGAGCGATAGGAAAACATACCCTAAAATATGTCATTAGCTCCCGGTTCATATTAGGTATGCACTGAGGTAAGCACAATTAGTGGCCCCTCGGTTCCTGGTCTACTAGTTTCTACTCTGATATATAAGGTTTGTATTTTATATGTAAGTTAAAAGCATACCTTGCTGGACAGGTTTGATCCTGCGTAATTTGAATTTCTTCGTAACTGAAAAAGAAAAACTTATTCAACTCAATTTTAACCTTATTCTAGTAAAAACAATTCAGCTATTTTAAGATAAAATTTAACCAAGAAAGAAATTATAAAAATACGTACCTGGCTGTGACATTTTTGCGTATATTCTCTAATATATCTGTTTTATTCTTATAATAGCCGTATTTGCTTCTTTATAAAATAACTAAAGTAGAACAAACGGCGTCAAACAAAACTCAAAACACATTTTCTATACGCCATGAAATCAGAACGTCCAACCGACATCACGCTGTTAAAGCATGTCAATTGCACTAGATTAAACAGAGGGGAAAAATACAAACTTCAAAATGATAGAAAGAGACACATGATGAAATTATCTTAACAGGTTGACAAACATCCTGGAAAGAAAGCACTATATAATGGTGGTAAATTTCGAGCAGTAAACGTCCAAATTACATTTTCTTTGACATTTTTCCAAGTGAAATATAATCGCTAAATTCCTTGTGATGCAAAATTAACAGTGTGAAAGCAAAATACAATGGGAATATTTTCCAAATCGTCGAAATTAATACTCCCAGTTAAGAATTGTTTATCTTTCACAGAAGATCGACTTTTTGAACGTGCAAGAAAAACTCTCCAGTCATTTGGTTCGTATTCTCTTTTGTAAACATTCTCCATCTTTTAATTAAGTTTATTTTCTAAGGTATAAAATTGTCTGATATCATTGAGGATGAAGCAAAACAGTTAAACAGTGGCCAGTTACTTATACCCACAATGGACAGCGTGTTTTTTCATCAAGACAGATTTGAGGTGGGTAACGAATGATATATATACATTGTCAAAACAAGACAGTCAATTATCTGGTTGCCTATGTCATAGGCGAGATAAGTTAAACTGTATTTATTATAGGGAATGACCTATAGTCTGTTTCTTATTGAACGAAAGTAATTACCGCAAAATGACCAAACCAGTTAGTTGTCAGGTGGAATGAAGTTACTTAGAGAAGATAACATACGTCACGGCTTGGCCATAATATCAGTGCCGTGCAATCCATTTTTTATTTAAATATTAATGGTGGTAGGCAGTGCGACGCCCATGCAGCTGTAAAAATAGGATGATGTGATATCGGTCTCTGCACATTCTATGACGATGTTATCTTCTCTAAGTAATTTCAAAAGGGAGTGTTGGACTTCATGAATTGCTAGTAAGTTAAAGGACAATGTTAAAAACAGCTGATTTTTGGCCCCCTCGCGAAACTCATAACACCTAGAGAAAACGGTTGGAAAAGGCTAAAAATTAATAAAAATACGTCTTCTTGGTATCAAAAGCCCGGGGAAAATTCTATTTCATTCCTAAAAACATAAAAGCAACTCCTAAAATTGCTTTGAATAATAGCTTATACTGAATGTGAAAAGTATATTTATTTTATGATAACTATATTAGGTATCGATTCAATAGAGATAACAAAAGGGTAAAAACTACCCCTATTCAAGGGGTGAAACGCCATACACAGCACGTAATATTAAAAAAATAGGTACCAAGGTGATTTAAAAAGCTCGTAAGGTCAAAAGGAATCGCCTCCTCGTGGTGCATTTTGGAAAACACAATAAGTGGCCAAATGATCCACCTTTGCAAGTATCCATTTGCATATTTACTGTACCAAAGTTCTATAGCTTACCCAGAAGTACATAACAGAAAATAAACTAAATATCATTTTCAACCCCTTACCAATAGAAACATATTATAAGTACCATATACCTATATATTTCAAATTAATTTAAAGCTTACAGAAAAAATTCGTGCGTTGATAAAATTAAACCCTCTTGATTGACCATATATGCAATTATGATTTTCATATAATTTTAAAGATGAACAAATTATAAGTATGTATGATGGACATCCATTTTATCTAACACCTGCTAAAAGCCAAAAGATGACCATAATAGTGTTATTGTTTTATTTTAAGCCTAAAAGTCATGATTTACTGTAACATGATGAT
Source organism: Rutpela maculata (assembly GCA_936432065.2). Classification (NCBI taxonomy): domain Eukaryota; kingdom Metazoa; phylum Arthropoda; class Insecta; order Coleoptera; family Cerambycidae; genus Rutpela; species Rutpela maculata. Next base: position 8,086,158 of record OW386289.2, read on the forward strand.
GACCAAAATACAACTACTTGTGCTACTTGGGCTTTTTTCAAAATAGTCTTAAATATTTTTTTCTAAGTGGGTGTGCCCCAAGCCAATGATGGTTTCCTGTTTCATTTTTGCTTGAAAACTTCATTCATACATCATCATCATCATCAGTAATCATATTATGTTACATTTTACATTACAAGCGCAATAAACATACTTACCAAATTCGCGTAAAAATGATAACTTATTTGTCATTTTTTATCATATTATCTACATTCTGATCTAGTCAGAAGTATAAAATGGTGTACCCTCCTACCCTCTACCTAAAAGCATGATGTGAGATGTGATAGTGATAAATTGTCTCTTTCCTTAAAAAATAATTCTCCACCAAGGTGAAAATCAGAATAGTATTACAGTGTGTCCCGGGATATAGTCCCTTGAGATAAAATTTTTACCCCAAAAGTTGTGCGACCGGACCGCAAGACATTAACCCCCCCGTTTTCGAGGGCGGGGAACACGATGGTGACAAACTTTACGACCTAGTGTCCAACTGCTACTCCTAAATCGAAAAAACCACCTCCATTTCCGATTTTTCGGTGCTACGCTTGCGAGAGCTTGTCGGATCGGGTTTTTTTTATCAATTTGAATAAAATAAGTAAATATTGACCACAGGTGACCTGCCCACCTCCAGGGGTTGAAACAACCCCCACCCCCAATACCAAAATGTCACGAAAATAACGAAAATCAGCTGAGAACCGAGAACCGAGAATCAGCTCTGTTTTTGAGAGCGAGGAATACGATGGTGATAATGTTTCACGACCTACCCTTCACCCACTACCTCGAACTACCCCGAACTACCCCCTTTTCCGATTTTCCGGTGCTAGGCTTGCGAGGGCTTGTCGTATCGGATTTTTTTTTTTTGATCAATTCGAATAAAATATGTAAATATTGACCACAGGTGACCTATCTCACCTCACCCCCACCCCCCCAATAACGAAGTGCCACGGAAACAACTAAAATCAGCTGAAAAGCCGTTTTCGAGAGCGAGGAATGCGATGGTGATAATATTTCCCGACCTACCTTTCATCCACTACCCGTAAACCCGAGAACCAACACCCGGTGCTAGGCTTGCGAGATCTTTTCGGGTCGGTATTCTTTTGGTCAATTTGAATAAAATAGGTAAATATTGACCACAGGTGACCTAACCCACCCCCGGGGGTTGAAACTACCCCACCCCCAACAACGAAATGCCACGAAAACAACGGAAATCAGCTGTAAAGCATATACCGCTTTACTCCCGTTTTCGAGAGCGGAGAATACGATGGTGACAATATTTCCCGATATATCCTTCATTCTAAACCTGAATCCAATTTTTCGGTGCTAGGCTTGCCAGGACTTGTCGGATTCCTTTTTTTTATCAATAGTCCAGTCATTGAAGGTAAAATACGGCGATACTGTATAATTTTGCCAAACAGCACCGATTTTCATAAAAATTTGGATTTTGATTCTACTTACCCTCTACTCCAAAGTTGACCCTGTACCGGGGGTTGCTTTTACCCTGGGGTGGATGCCACCCCTTCTCGGGGGTGAAAAATGTTTCATTGAAAATAATTGATAGACTGACTAATTCTAAACAACTTTTGTTCTATAAAGTTTTTTCTGAAAGTCAATACTTTTCGACTTATTCGCGAGTGAAAGTGTCAATTTTTCAACCAATAAACCCACGTTTTCAGACGGTTTTTCGCGAATAACTCAAAAAGTAAGTATTTTATCGAAAAAATCATTCTTAGTAAAAATGCAGCTTATAAAAAAATAAAAGAATGGTGGGTGCCTGTAGTCCCAATACAAACGGAGTAATAGCTTGTTGAAGGTTGGTTCTTATTCGTCAAACGCCAAAATTGAAAGTTTCAACGTGAAGTTGCCAAAAAACAATGCATTTTTCGGCGAAACTCATGGAACCTTTTTTGAAGTGCTTGTAAAACCTTTGTTTTTATTTTTTATAAAAGTCCCTAGCATCAAAACTAAGTGAGTTATGACGAAAATAATGTTGGTCCCTATTTTTTTCGGCGTCAAAAAAATGTGAAAATCACCCCCTAATTACCACCCCAATTGAAAATAATCGTTACCACTTTACAATTTACTTTATTTATGTACTTGTAACATGCTCTAGAAGTTTGACCGGTTTAAAGTGCTTACTTTTGAAACAATTTGAGCTTGAAGTGAAAAGAACATTTTTGTAATTTTGCAAAAAATTGCCTTTTCTTCAAAATAACTCAAAAACTATTAATGATACGCACAATTTTGTAGAGTACAAAATTGTAGGTTTTGCTTTTCTGAAAATTTTCGTTTTTTTTTTTTTTGGATAAAACTTGAGTAATATATGGCCGTTTAAAGTTTGCATATGTTCGTAAATAATACCTTGTTCAAGCCCTTTCAGCTCAAACCCTTTCAAAAATAAGAGCTGAAAGAAAATTAAATTAAATTACATGAGCTTATAGCTCTTGAAAAAACCTACAAAATGATTTTTTGAAGGACTTTATAGTTTAAAAACTAAGCGAGTTATGGGTAAAAAACCAATCACACATATTTTTGCAGATATCAGAACACGTATATTGAAGCATTGATGCACTATTAACAGTGCTTAGTGCTCGAAAAATAAAGCACTTTTATTGAGTGCTTAATGCTTGGTGCTCGCGAGCACTGTTTAGCAGTGCTCGCCCAGCTCTGATTTCAATCCATAATTTCCTTTTAATAGTGTAGTTTCTTAGCGATAAGATCGTGACCTGTTGGATTAAAGCTCCAAATTTTTCACACTTGTTATATACCCTCAGTACTATCAATTCAGGGGAGCGTGCTCGATTTCAGTGTCCTCCATCTTGATATACGACACCATCTTTGCTTTCTTTGGACTATACCTGTAAATTTTCGACGTTTATTTGGTTCTTACTAAATATCTCCCCAACTTCTGAGTTTGTAGCAAAAAGGATTTAATGTAGACTAAATTTGCTACAATTTGAGACCAGAGCCGCTTTTGTAATTTTAATATTTTGCGAAATACAAGCTTCCAAAGTTTTTCAGGTTATTAAGAAAATCTATATTTTTGTCGGTTTTACTAAATATCTCCAATGCTGTCAGTTTCACAGCAAATAATATTTTATTAATGTTTAAGAAGAATAAATAGGCTACAATGTGAGTAAAGAAAGACGTCGATACAATCACAATTTGCTGAGATAATATATTTGACCATGTTACAAACGTTTCAATAAAAACAATTACAGAAAATAATCATAAAAATTATATTTATAATGTTGTTTACTGTTCACAATGGCCTTTGCAATGGCAAAGAGCTGTGCAGGCAAGTGCAGCCTTGTTACAAATGCAATTCTCAGAGCACAGGGGTTCAGCCTTACATCCGCACTTGATTAATTCCCTACAGCTTTTGCTTACTTCCGGTATAGACATTCAAATTGGTTGCCATGTCTTTCGTTTCTTTACCATCCAAAGTTAGCCAGAGTAGGTGCATTTTGGAGTGATATCAAACTGGTTAACCAGATGCTAGATTGATGGATGCAGCGATTAGTGTGTTGAATGAAGGCATCCTGTGTGGGCGGCAGTAGACTTTGCATCATCTTTACTTTTTTCCTTGTGTGAAAAGATCCTTTCTGAGCTTGCCGATGCTGTCAAGTTCTGTTGTGCCATCGTACAGGATGCATGCGAATCGTTCTGTAACTTCAAATGCCTTTGTTTGTATCTACTTGCTGAAATCGATGTTTTGTAGAGAAGATAAATCCTTCAGTACCGGGAAGGTATGCTTTCCATGTCTTCCATGCTGACCTTTTCCCTTTACCAAAAAATTTGTGATGTAGTGTCTGAACCCGTGAAAGCATGGAAAAAGGGCAATGCTTGCGACATATTTTCTCCGAGCTCTTGGCAGATGGCGTTGATACAGGCCTGTAGCTAGAAAGTGCTTTCAGGGCGGGCAAACAATTTTTTCTGAAATCGATCGGCAGTGTTTACCCTTACCAAATACAATCCAAAGTTGAATATTAGGTTTGTAAGTTTGTAGCTCGAAAAAGTTGCCTACCAGTACCACAATAACATCTGTGTCAACTGTACTTATGAGGATGTTGGTTGCACCCTTTTGTAATGCATCCAATATATGAAGACACATTCTGATATCAGCTTCTTCATTGTCAGTTTCGGACATCGGTGCACTGCTATTTTTTTAAAGACACAAGATTTACCATAGGTGATGTATAGTTCTTTACCTTCTTGTACGTCATAAGCTGCGACTGCATCACTTAATAGGTTCTGCCTTGTCTCTGAATTCTTCAGGAATGTAACAAAGTTTTTGGAGTTTCCCTTGTGACTTTTCTCCTTTCTCCCTTCCCTCTCTTCACACGTGTAGTTTCCTTCAGACTGTCTGGCTTGTATATGTCCCATACTACATCGTTTTTTTTGCAATCCTGAAGTTGTCTCTTGATCCATGGTAAGAAGTCCTTATCACTATATACAGGATGTCTCAGAATTGAATTCCCGGACGGGATTCCTGAGTTCATATTGGGCCCATATAACCCAACTTACCTTAGTCCAAAAATGTATCCCTTAGGATTAAAGTGTATCCCTTGGTCCAAAAAAGTACATCCTCTTAAAGTGAGACAAAAAAAATAATTTTTTTCCAATAACTTCCGTTATATAGAACATAACTTTTTCAAATTTTGATGGAAGCTGTATCTCTATAAGTACTCTATGTAAACTTGATAATAACCAAATATCTTTTGTTTCTCATTTTTTTTCATAATAATTAATACTTGACTGGCTGTAATTTTTTAATCATCCTGTAAAATTACGGAATACATTTTTACACAACATTGAAAGGGCTGCAAAAAAGGTACTCTTAAAAATTGTTGTAATATCAATCAAAATACAAGAAATTATCGTTTTTTCCTCTATTTGTATTTAACATTTATTTACAGTTCTAGAATAAAATTTTGTAATAGCAGAAAAGTACAGTTTATTGTAAAAAACTACATTCATAACAAATGCTCCACCTGTTTCAGTACACAAATCAATACCTTTAAAATTTTTTGTAATATCAACCAAAAATCAAGAATTATCGTTTATACTCTGTAGGTCATAAGTGCTCGTGAAACAGAAAATTTGTCGCGTTCTCATGACAGAACTTAATTAATTAGTAACGTCAAAAAAAGTATAATTTCGGTAATCTACCAGCAACAAGTTGGGTTGTAATTTTGTGTTCGAACGTTAGCACCAATGCATCAGGGTTTTCAAAGAGTACTGTTTCGAGAATTATAAATAAACAACAACTGTACTCATTACATTTTCAAAAAGTCCAAGCTTTATTAGAGCGAGATTTTCCACCTCGATTAGAATTTTCACGATGGTTACGAAATAAACAAAACTAAGAACAAAATTTCTTTTCCCGAGTATTATTCACCGATGAAGCAGCATTCACGAGGGACGGAATATTTTATCTACATAATGCTCACCACGATCATCTCTTGATGAAAATCCTCATGTTATAAACGAAACAACAACAGTCATTCTCAATAAATGTGTAGATAGGTGCAAAATGGTTTACTGCCTCTGCTCGATTATGTACCTTTGAAAATACGACGTAATTTATGATTCATGCACGACGGTTGTCCTGCTCACTTTAACATTATTGTGCGACAGTTTGTTGACAGAGTTTATGGAAATCATTGGATTGGCAGCGACGGACTGCGTGGTCAGCAAGGTCGCCAGATTTGAACCCTTGCGATTTTTGTATTTTGGAGTTATTTAAAAACCACTGTATACTCTGTTCCAACTGACACTAGGGAGCAACTTTGGGAACGCGTGCCATGAATTTAGAGGAATTTTGCATATCTTTCAACGAATTCGCTCGTCATTGATGAAGAGAATTGATTTGTGTACCTACTGAAAGAGGTGCACGTCATGAGGAGCATTTTTTATGAATGTAATTATTTTTAAGTAAACTGTACTTTTCCATTATTACAATTTTATTCTAGAATTGTAAATAAATGTTAAATACAAATAGAGGAAAAAACGATAATTTCATGTGTTTTGACTGATATTACAAAAATTTTTAAGAGTACCTTTTTTGCAGCCCTTTCAATGCTGTGTAGAAATGTTCAAGTATTCCGTAATGTTACAGGGTGATTAAAAAATTACAGCCAGTCAAATACTAATTATTATGAAAAAAAAAAAATTGAGAAACAAAAGGTATTTGGTTGTTATCAAGTTTACATAGAGTACCTATAGAGATACAGCTCCCATCAACATTTTAAAATTTTATATAACGGAAGTTATTGGGAAATTTTAAGAGGATGTACTTCCTCGGGGATGCATTTTTGGACTTAGGTAAGTTGGGTTATGAGCCCAATATGAACTCAAGAATCACAGGTTCCCGTCCGGGAACTCAATTCTGTAGTCTAAAGTTGTAGCAAATTTAGTAATTTAGTCTAGATTAAAATTGATTCGAATAGTGTTGCTGTCAACTCATCTGATTTTCGTAATAACCTGAAAATAGTCCAAAACTTTGGAAACTTGAATCTCGCAAAATATTAAAGTTACAAAAGCAGCTTTGGTCTCAAATTGTAGCAAATTTAGTTTAAATTAAATCATTTTTGCTCCCCAAGTTGGGGAGATATTTAGTAAAAACCAAATAAAAGTCGAAAATTTACAGTTACAGTCCAAAGAAAACAAAGATAGCGTCGTATTTCAAGATGGCGGACACTCTCCTCTGAATTGATAGTACTGATGGTATATAAGAACGCAAAATTTGGCGCTTTAATCCAGCAGATCACGATTCCGCCTAGTATTTACTCCAAACCACCACACTATAAGTAATATGGGCATTTGAAACTTATTCAGTCTTGTTCTAGATAGGTATTGATTGATGCCAGAGGATATAGGCCTGAGGATTTAAAGTGCACGATAACCCCAAATCTCATAGAAGTGATCGCACAAAGACATGAAAATATTCAACCAGGTGCGACCAAAAGAAGTATGTCGTTAACGAGGAGTTATCAGATGCCGCAAAGGGTGAAACCCGAGGAAGGGAATTGTTGCCTCTCCACTGAGGGTGTATTGTTAATAACAGCGCCGTGGTTGAAATAAAATGTTTCTGAACCAGTTTGTTGATTTTTTGCTTTTGTCTTTGTCGAGAGGTTACCCAGTGCAGTTGAATTGATTTTTTTCAGCGACAACATTCCACCTGAAATTCTATTGTTGATTCTTTTGTATTATGACCTTCTGATTACGAAAAAAATATTTGTGTCCAAAAGTTCCTTGTGCATCAAAAGTTATATGCACTTTTTGACGCGCTTTCGCGGATTTTCAACTTATCCCAGGCAACACGGTCACATCATTTTGATGTCATTTTTTGGTAACTATTCGTCGGCGACGTCATATTGCCAAAAAGTGACATCTTAATGACGTCTTCATTTGTACGTCATAATGCCGTGCATTAAATTCGCCATTATTACGTTTTTATTTAGTGATTTTAAACACCAGTGACGTCTTAAAGACGTTTGCATTTGTACGTTATAATGCCGTACATTAAATTTGTCATTATTACGTTTTTATTTACTGATTTTTAACACCAGTGACGTCTTAAAGACGTCTGCATTTGTACGGCATTATGACGTACATTAAATTCGTCATTATTACGTTTTTATTTAGTGATATTAAACACCAGACAAAAAAAACATTAGTTTTACAAAATTGCCACCACAATAATTATTTACAGAATCTTTGAAAATACAATAATAATAACTGGATCTTTAGCATTAATTACATGGTAATAATTAACGTCTTATTAAGTTGGGATAATTACAATTATATTTTTTTGGCTATATATTAATATCATCAACAGTATAGGATTTTTTCGATCTAGGGTTCATTGGCCAATAGCCATTAGCCAGTGTCATATATTGGTTTTGTCAAAAAGTGATCTAAATTTATCCCAGGCAGCAGACTGACGTCATTTTCTGGTCACATTGGTCAACGACGTCACGTGGCGAAAAAATGACGTCTCAGTAACGTCATATTGTGACTAAATTATGACGTCATGTTGAGACGTCGATGCGACGTTTGGTGACGTAATTTTTTCATTGCAGAAATTATTTCTAGTTGGCGCCACATGCAAACTATGCATTGCCATGTTGTTTGTTGCATAAATTATTTCTAGGTGGCGCCACATACAAATCAGTGAAAATAATCAGTCCTTCTTTATACCTTATACTCTAATGAATTTATAAAAAATAAATAATAATATAAATTGCAATGTTCAAATACATTCAGGAAACGTTAATTGATTTATTATTATGTGGCTGGGCCGAGATAGCATAAAAACCAGTGAGTGCTTCACCTATTAATTGCCCATTTATCTATATCCATATGTATGCATATCATACATCGGAAAATGGAAAAATCCTAGAGCCCTTAAGATTTACATGCCATATTGCACCAAATTAGCTTATTTATTATATTTATCATATGTACATTTATTAATTAATCAAAAATAGCTTATATATGTAAGCCCATCGACGTCATTTAAGCGACGTCTGTTGACGTCACTTAAGTGACGTCTGTTAACGTCATTTAAGTGACGTCAATGGACTGTGACATTTTGCCGTCATATTTTACGTAAATTTCACGTCATATTTAACGTCGCATTGGTGATAAAGGTGCCGAAAAAATAACGCCAAAATGACGTGACCGTGTTGCCTGGGATCTGCTTAAACTAGCAATCGGATGGGAATTTTAAAAATACTGTCTTATTTGAAATAAAATTCTTAAAAAATATAGACCTGTCCATATGTATTGGTCAATCCGCCATCTTGGAAAAAAATAGAAAACATCAAAAATGGTTGTAAAAATCAAAATTGAATATATTTTCTATAAAAAGGAGTAATTTCACCAAAGTTGGCAAAAATAAAAATCATTTATGGTCAAATATAATAACGCATCAATCGCGAACGCCTTATGTCAAATAGAACGGTCAAAGATGGCGGACGAAATAAAATTTTTAATTCTTCGTCAATTATCAAGGAGGCATTGTACGTCACTTTTTTTGTTTTTCGATTGTACGTTATTTTATGTACTTTTAGGGGATAGAGTTCATTTTTTTTATTTTCAAAAAAGTAAATATTTCTTTATTTGCAAAAAAGTGAATTTTTACAATTTTCAAAAATTCATTTTCTTTGATCCTCCTTTTTTCACCCAGTTTTCATCGAAACAAAATGAAATGTAATATAGAAAGTCTCGTATAACTTCAAAAATTATACAAATATACAGTCTGCCTTACTGCCGTAAATTTATGATGTTATAATTTTTCCTTTTATCCAAACTTTAAAAATTATGAAAGAAAAAATAAAGTAAACTTAAAATGAAAGTAAATGTATATCGCTTGTTTGAGGTTGAGAGGCAAGCAAACTCCCCGCACACTAGCACGAATCGTGATTTTTTCGTTCAAAATTATCTATGTTCGCAACCTATTGGGATATATTTTTTTAAATACTCGTTATTTAAATTCCAAAAAACATAAGAGAGCCGATTTCGGCATAAACTCAACAAAAATATTTCATTTTTCATAACTTTTTAGCATTTTACAGCCGCCATTGATTCCGCCATCTTGCAGGTTGGTTTATGACAAACCCCCAAGATTTATGTAAATTGGATAAGAAAAAAGTTTTTATTTGTAAGTTTTATTAAGGTACTTGTATACTGATAAGAGCGAATCTAGCGGTGGATTTTATAAATTAAAACGCGAGAGAGATAGAGTAAAAGGATTTGGCAACACTGTATTAAATACGATTGTCATAACTGTCATATACTAATCTGCTACATTTAATCTGGCTATATTTCGTTCGTGCCGAGCCGAATTTTTCAATTTCGATATGCAATTTCTGATGAGGTTTAACTGGAAGTCTTCCTCTTTACGTCGCGACATCGTATGGCCGCCCCGCTGGTGTTTTTCGAAAAATATGAACTTTGGTTAGCATAATTAAAAAATCGAGTCTCACGTTTTTTTTTTTGGAAATTAAATAATGAATATTTTTTTTAAAATTTATCCCAATCGGTTGCGAAACAAGTGCTCTAGATAATTTTGAACGAAAAAATCACGATTCGTGCCACTGTGCGCCGTGGTATTGGGGTTTATTTTGAAGAAGGAATTAATCCCAGTATATTCGGATATTTAGAGTGTCCCTTGTCTCTAAATGCGTAGATCCTCCCGCACAAGACTCTAGAGCCTTCAACGACACAGGGGGGCGTATTATTAGGCGTTTATTATTATATTATTATTATGATGATTCCATATGCCAGTTGAGTCATTATAACCGAAAGGTCAATATCTTCACCAACTATTATAACTTCATTGTCTTTGGTTTTCAAATCAATAGCAGCTTTAGGGGTGCCCGTACCGTGCTTAAGAAAATGATTTCGTAATTCGAGAATTTCTCCTACACCCTGAACCGATTCGAAACATTTTTTGATAGGCCTTTTAGTACAATCATTTGGTAGTTTCTACCTGGAAAGTTTTGGAGAAGTTCTGATTTTTGGATTATATATGTTTTTTGGGGTGCTGATTGTGAATTTCCACTTTGCCACCTCGAAAAATGTCGGGAAATGTAAAAAAAGCCTCTTTTTTTTCTTTTGAAAACATTTTTAAAAGTTCTGATTTTTGTTTCTTTTATGTTTTCGGGGTGTTGATTACGAATCTGTACTTTGCCAACTCGACAATTTTCGGAAAATATAAAAAAATCGCAAAAAAAACAAAAACGTTTTTTGATTTTTTTCCTTATGACATGAAACTTATTTACTTTTCAAGAAAAATTAGTACCTGAAAAAAGATAAAATACAGAAAGTAAGTAGAGAAAATTACTAGTAATAATTTTCTTAAATGTGTAGGAATATAATATATAAGATAATATATAAGATAGATAGATAGATAAGCTATATATTTATTTAACTGTATTACATATAAAATGTTTATAGCAAAGAAATTTAGTTACATTTTAAAAATACCTATTTTCTAAATATAAACTTAAATTATCACAATAAAATTGTCAGTCCTAATATATTTAAAGAAAATAAAAATTTAGCACACTCACACAAACAAACAAAAAATAACAAGAGATAAGAGCTAAAATCAATGAAATAGTTTGGTACAAAAGGTCACAAAGGAAAAATTGTACATACATTTTTATATTCTCTAAATTACAAGTGATTTAAAATAACTGAACAAGAATCATTAAAAATTATAAAAAAAGAAATTAGCTATGTTCTACTGAGGTGTTCGTATATTCGTTTAATGAATGTGGTACTTTACCTTTATTTTAAAATTATTATATTCAAGTGTTTTGAAACTTTCTGGGAGTTTATTGTATAATTTTCGGTCTAGCGAATTTCTTGCCGATTTTGTGAGACGAAATTTTGATGTTTTCAGATAGTTGCCAACCTCGTATTGTAATCGTGATAACCTGCGTGAGTGGAGTATGAATTTTTGTTGCGATGAATTTGCAAGATACTATAATAAATATATAAAGATGGAATTGGCATTATTTTAAATTGAATGAATAAAGGCCTACAATGCTCTAAAGGATGAACACCAGCAATAACTCTCATACATCTTTTTTGCAACACAAACATTTTATCAGCGTCAGTGGAGTTACCCCCAAAGGATAATACCATAGCTCATATGTGACTGGCTAAGTGCATGATATGCATTCAATAGTGTTTCCCTATTCATCAATTTTTTAAGTTGGCATAAAAGAAATATATATCCTGACGTTTTATTGCACAGCCTATTAATATGGGAGGACCAATTTAGCGAATCATCTAAAATAACTCCAAGAATCTTTATGATTTCACCTATAATTAACGAACATACGAACGTCGTAGTATGTCTCGTCCATACTCATCATTACGTTTTTCAGCGAGTTGTATAACGTTTTCCCTAACTTTTAGCTGCTTAACACTATACACAAGATTTCGCTTAGAAGCAGGAAGCCTTTTCTGTTCCTGTAGAAACTCTGGTGTTATCACCATTCCACATAAAAAACAGTGATCATTGAAGCTAAAACCGGATACAGACGAGCGTAACTGAAGCGTTTGATCACTCTGTTGTGCCCTCTTCACATAGGCAGCAATTAATTTTTTATTGACGTACTGTTTTCTACATTTTTCATGAACTTCAACTGATCTTTTTCCAGCCAAATGGACTCCCTTTCTATCTTTCCTTTGCTTACTTGCTTCCCTAAATGTATTTAACGACTTTTGTTTGACTAAAGTCACTTTACTTCCATCTTCTAATGCACTATCACAAACAAAACACATCCGAAGAGACATTACTGTGGCGACGAAGTCTGATTTCGAACTAAATTGCACAATTAAACAGTAACAGTAAACGTTGAGTGTACACTGCGTGATAGAAAAAATCTCAAAGACATGCGGCCGACTGTCACGACTGTAATGTGGATCCACACCAGTTGATTAGAAGTTATAAACAGGAAGGGGTATAGAAGGGGAGTAAAATATAGGAGGGAACAAAGTATATGATTTTCCAAAAAAAAACATGCATTTTTTCTTTTTTCTGCTTTTTTTGACATTTCCCGAAATTTTTCGAGGTGGCAAAGTGTAAATTCGTAATCAGCACCCCGAAAAACATAAAAGAACAAAAAATCAAAACTTTCCAGGTAGAACCGATCTCGACCACCAAATGATTGTACTATTTAGAGAGAACATTATGTAATGGTACCAGATTGAAAAGTCAAAAAATTTTTTTTTGATTTTCGCACCAAGTAAAAGACATTTTGTTTTCTGTAGTTTTCAATAGTCTAGTACCATTCTATAAAGCTGTCTCTAACAGCCTTTCAAAAAAATGTTTTCAATCGGTTCAGGGATGTAGGAGATATTTTCGAATTACGTTCACGGAACCGCCCACCTTAACGATTGTAGTATCGGCGTCTTCTCTGCATATTTTAACGTAAGAGTCATTACCTATCTATTAACTCTTTGCGCAGTAATTTTATAAAGCTATTTATATATTTTCTATTAGCTAGATTTTTTTTTTTGACTAACCGAGGATTTCATAATGTCATTTGTGATTGAAATATCTACACAAACATTTTTTTATAAACGACGAATGCGCTAGTTATTCTTAGTGGTATTCTGTTCATCGGCATACTCATCAAAAATAATACTACTCTAGTCATTACTGCTTGGTTCTGATTACACTGGCCGACAAAAAAAAATGTTCTGTCTTTACAATCAAACATATCATTTCCTATGTATTTTGATGCGCTGAAACCAAATTTGGCAAAAAAAAATTTTCTACCGTGTCAATTTTTCTCTCCACCCCATAAATTCTTATAGAGGATATTTTTTGAAAAAATTTTTTAAATTATTTTTTATGATTTTTTGTGTCGTTGATCATGAATCTGAAGTCAAGAATAAATTTTGATTTAATGGCAGCTGTCAACAAGCTGTCAAATTTCACCAAAAAGTAAAAAGTTGATATTAATTATATATTCATAAGCATTTTAGGTCGCTAAATACAAGTCCGAAGTCAGAAATGAATTATGACTTAATGACAGCTGTCAAAAAACTGTCAAATTTTACTAAAATGTAAAAAATTGATATTAAATGCACATTCTTAAGTTTTTGAGGTCGCTGAATACAAATCCTAAGTCAAAAATGAATTTTGAATTAATGACAGCGTTAGCAAACTGTTAAAATTTCCAAAAAAGATAAAGAGATGATGTTTAGTATATGCTGATATTAAGCCAAGCTTAACATAATTATGTTAAGCTTGGCTTAATATCAGCATATACTAAACATCATCTCTTTATCTTTTTGGAAATTTTTACAGTTTGCTAACGCTGTCATTAATTCAAAATTACTACTTTGTAGTTGGTAAAAGATTCAGTGTAAAATAAAGTAAAAATAAAAACTATACCGTACCCCATTTGGGTTTCGAACCCGGAACCCTTGGATTCCGAGTCAAAAGCGTAAGAACTACACCACCACTGTTAAGTGGTAAAAAAACGCAAATTTTTACATTATAAGAGACGAGCTAAAATTATATTTTCACGGTTGTATATTACTTTATGAAATGTATATTTGTAAAATATATAAATATTTAAATATTAAAATGAAATATCATTTCACCAGATTTCAATTACAAAAACATTAAAAATAAAAAAAAAAATCAAATTTAAATCGTTAATAACATTTTTATTTACTGATCGATTTTGTTCAAAAACAATAGGGTTCTTCCTCTAACTAACACTAACTTACTCTCCAAATTTCAGTACAATCGGATTTTTCTTTCTTGAGTTATCGTGCTTACAAGAAACGTGACGGACGGACAGACGGACATTTTGAAAGTTGTTCAGAATTCTTTCACTAACACAACGATATGAAATTTTTTTGTCTGCGAGCGATATTTACGGTTTTAGAAATGTGCCGATCAAATACAATATATTTTGTACCCTTGCATTTTCTTATTAAAGTCAACATTTTTCGAGTAATTTAAAAAAAACGTCTAGGAATATTGAAAATTGCAATTTTCAGCTCGCAACGAGGCTCGCAATATCTCGAAGAATATGCATTTTAGCAAAGAATTCTCTGTCAGATTATGTGTTTCTTGTTTTTTTTGCGACAACCCCTAAGAAGGGGTGGGAACCACCCCCAACCAAAAAGCAGGAATAATGACAATATAGATTCTTATGTACATACTTTATGAAGCACGTCGAAGAAAAAAAATTGGAAATTCATGACATCGTTTTCGGGCTGGGATTTAAAAGCTTCACTTACTGTACTATATAGTCTTTTCCCTACAGGCCAAACAATTTAAAAGTATGTTTTGCATATATTAATAATTATATTTTTTTCTCTATTCAGCAGTCCAATACCTACAAAAATCTTTTTTGTTCGTTAAAATGGGTTGAAAAATAGTCGAGATATGATTTATCAAAAGCAGCAATCGGCCATCTTGAATCCGCCATATTTTTTTTCGATATCATTTGCGGGGATGCCAACCTCAAAAATCCTAAAGTAGTTAAAGGTATTTATTGACTTTTGAAGACAAATCCAAATCAGCAAAACTGCCAAGCGTATGTTCCAATTGAAAATGGACTACTTACGGGGTAGACAGAGAGAACAGGTGCGATGATTATTTTTTTCCTTTATAGTGCAGTATTTATAAAAGCATGTTTTTTTAGTTTTTTAAACTATTAATTTATTTTTTTACATATACCGATTTTCAGTCGAATCCGACGATAATTGATAAAACCTATCCGCCATGTTGACGCTGCCATTTTGAATTATTAACTTTTGATCACATATTTGTTTTCTACTTATCAAACCCTTTCTTTTGATACCCATATCAAGTAAGTAAAATGGTAATCCGCCATCTTGAAGCGGCGGCCATTTTGAACATATTACAATATTGAGTTTACTATATTGTATTCTCATCAGAGCTACACACAATTGCCAAATTTCATGATGATACAACAATTAGAAGTGGGTGAAATTCAGTTCCTTATACCTTATTACTTACATAGATAGTTAGATACAGGTCGATCTAATAAAAGCATGTTAAAAAGATGAAAAATTATGAATTTCTCACCTCAAGAGAAAACAAATAAAATTTCAGTTCCCAGGCAGCAGACTGACGTTATATTGACGTCATTTTTTAGTAACATTGGTCAGTGACGTCAGGTGGCGATAAAATGACGTCTCACTAACGTCATATTATGACAAAATTATGATATAATGTTGGGACGTCGACGTGGCGTGTTGGCGACGTTATTCTTTCATTTTAGGCGAGTTTATGCATTACCATAAGTACTGTGATGCAGAAATTATTTCTAGATGGCGTCACATACAAACCACTGACTATAATCAGTCACTCTTTATCTTGTTCTCTAATGAATTTATAGAAAACAAAAATTATAAATTGCAGTGTTCAAATCCATTCAGAAAACGTCGATTGATTTGGATAGATCATAACGGTCGGGTTAAATATTATTAAAATTCATCTGCTGCCTGGGCCCAGAGACGTTATTTTGAGAAGTTAAATTGACTTCATTTAGCGATGTTTATCTGACAATATGTAAGCTATTTTTGATTAATTGAAATAACGTACATTTGAGAAATATAATAAACAAATTTGGTGCAAAATGACATGTGAATGTGAAGGGCTCTAAGAGGTCTCCATTTTCAAATGTATGGTGAGTTACAGGTTGAGCTGCCATCTAGACAAATGGACAATGAATAAGTTCTTATGTTATCTCGGCCCAGCCACAGATTAATGATCTTTTAATCTGACCACTATAACATCCATCCAAATCAATCGACGTTTCCTGAACTAATTTTAACATTGCAATTTATGCTATTTATTATACTCTTCGCAAAAACGAAGAGTATATTGTATTTGATCGGCACATTTCTAAATCAGTAAATATCGCTCGTAGAGAAAAAATTTTCATATCATTATGTTAGTGAACGAATTCTGAACAACTTTCAAAATGTCCGTCTGTCCGTCCGTCTGTCCGTCTGTCCGTCTGTCCGTCTGTCCGTCCGTCCGTCACGTTTCTTGTAAGCACGATAACTTAAGAAAGAAAAGTCCGATTGTATTGAAATTTGGAAAGTAAGTTAGCGTTAGCCAGAGTTAGCTATTGTTTTTGAAAAACATCAATCAGTAAATAAAAAAGTTATTAATCATTTAAATAAAAAAAAAAAATTTTCATAATTTCTGTCATTTATATTTAAATAGAAATCTTGCGAAATGTTATTCCCTTTATTTTTTTTTTTGTTTTTATATTTTACCAATATATATATTTCATAATAATGTATCTAATCCGTTGAAATATAATTCTTGAACGATATTCATTCAAGTTTTGTGGTCAGATGAGATAGCCCAATGGTTAAAGCATTTGCCTTTCATAAAAAATTGTTGTATACGATGGTGATCAGGCCAGCCATCACATATGCGGCGCCGGTGTGGTGCAGCATACCGACCACGACAATGAGAAAACTCCGAGTTCTCGAACACAAATTTATGCGCCTCATCTCTGATTCGGGCAGATACACCTCCCTCAGAGATCTATATAATCGTTGCCACGACATAACGCCACTAGCGGACTACGTCCAAGACATCTCCCAAAAATGCTATCAATTCAAGCTGGGCGATAGTCCGCTAACCCGCAACATAACACGAATCAGACAGCATAATGCGATCCTTTTCGATATCCGACACCCCCTACCATACCAGGCGTTGCCTATCTTTCGGCAACCTCTCTAACCACACTTTCCTCTACGACAACTTCTCCTTTCCCCACCTTTAATCCTCACCAAAACCTACAACCAACCCCTCTCTATTCAATCTATTTGTTTTTACCTTTTTTGTTCCTTGCCCATTTTTTGTCTCTAAATTCAGTCTCGACCAATAAATTCTTAACAAACAACAATTTCACATAACATTACATACTTTTAACTATCCACGACACTTTCCTGGCGTCAGGAAGACTACCAGGGTGGAATTGTCTCAAACGGGTTTTTTCGTTGAGTTTTGTTTTCCCGTGCCAGCAATCAAAATTTTTAAGTGTTCGCGTGTGCGCGAAATCGATAGTTTTACAGTTTTAATTTTAATTATTTTTAAGTACCCTCGTGTACTACGTTGCACGATACTGTTAAATTTAAGCCTTTCCCTATTAGGCAGGAGTTTTAACTCACAATTAATTTTCGTCACCGCCAAACTGGACCCTCCCCGCCCAACCTCACACCCACCTCGGCGATGTTCGCCGTGGTTGTCTGGCTGGCTCCGGACTCTAGAATGACGCATTATTGTATGTGAATATTAATAAATGCTTGTTGTTGTTGTTGTGGTTTGCCTTTCAATCCAAAGGTCTCGTGTTCGATTCCTCACATGGCGATTTTTTTTTCATATATTTTTTTTTCACAACAAATTTGGTATCACAAAATTTAGAATGTCCAAAAACTAACATTATTTACAAGAAAAATGCGAAGAGTTTCCTATAGAATGTGTAACAATTATATAAAAAGCTCAGTAAATCGGCGAAGAGTATAATGCTTCCACTAGTTTTCTATAAATTCGTTAGAGTATAAGATCAAGAGTGACTGATTATTGTCAGTGGTTTGTATATGGCGCCATCTAGAAGTAATTTCCGCAACAAACTACGTGGTAATGCATACTCGTCTAAAATGAAAACGGCACCAATACGTCAAACAGACGTCTCAACATGAATTTCTTCACAATGTGACATTACTGAGACGTCATTTTTACTTCCACATCCAGTGGAAGTATAGTAACGACAAAAAAATTTTTGAAAATTTTGAAACGTCGAGATTTTAAATTTGAACGAAAAAAATTTCTGTCTGTCTGTCTGTTGATCTGTAACTTTTTTTGTGCGTACGTTTACTCTGGAACCGTTTAAGATATTGACTTGAAATTTTGTACACGTATGTACTTTAATAATAGATTATATTTTCATCTTATTCCGTCGAAGGGTTGGGGGGTAAAATGGGGTAAATGGGGGGTAAATAGGTAAATCAAGCAGGTAAGAGTCCATAAAATTGGTATTACGTGTATACAAGAGAAGCTAAGGTTTCAAAAAAAAATTTTGGCATAAGCCACCCCCATTACCACCCTTACCCCATTATTAAAAGGGATGAAGAAAATTGTGATTTAGTGTGTGTACAAGAGCCAAAGGCCTCAAAATATTTTTTTACTCCATCCACCCTCACTACCACCCCCTTATCACCACCCCCACACCACTACCGTGTGGGATATCATTTTATGGGTTTTTGGGGTAGACGATTTCAAATATTATTTTATTAAACTTCTATAAACAATTATTTCCACATACAAAATTTTTTCGTTATGAGAGAGTTGGATAGAAAATCTGGATGTGGAAGTAGTGATTCCTTGGGCAGCGGTTTTTCGTTACCTGACGTCGGCAACTAGTGTTTCCAAAAATTGACGTCCAAATGATGTTAGTCTGCTGTCTGGGGAGAAGCTACTGTATAAAAGTAAAATCAATAAAATTAGTACCTACATAGTACATATCAATAACTCACTGACATTTTCTGCTTACGTAACGTTTGATTGTTTGTCACATATATAGGAAACAGAAATGAGACTACTTAAATGGTACAAATATAACCTTTAAAATGCCGTTTATAAGTATACCTATGTATTATTAGCGGTTGTGAATGTGCTTGCTTAGTTACATAAATCCTGCTGATATTAATTATTGTCTGTCAGGTAATTTACGCGTCCGGATTACTCGACATTTACGGTAATGTTGTGTTAGGGAAAGTTAAGACTGTCGGCATTGTAATTCTACAAGAGGGGCTCTTAAAAGTGATGGGTACTACAAAAATTGAATAGCTCGATGAACTGCTACTGGTGGTTTATTGAAAATGGGGCTAATCGACGGCCATTAATTCTTTGCCAATGTAAATGTTGGAGGCTAAATGTCGGTATTTCTGTACTGTCGTCATACTCTAACAGTGATTCCAACGAAAAGTATCCACTGTAATTAGATCTATTCCACAATGAAATGTTCAGTGGTGTAGTGTAAGACCTGAAGTAAAATGTGAGGAGCTAAGGAGGCTCCTGAGGTGGTATTTAAAAAAATATGTAATTAAAAAAGTTATGACTAAAATTACAATTACACGGGCACACAAAAAATAAAAAAAGGTCATTTACTTTTTTACGACTATCATATCTATATTAAAATATACCGTACCTAGGTACATTATTTTTCAAGAATTTTCTGATTTATTAATCTAATTTTATTTATTTTTGGACTTTAAAATAATTCTATCTAAAGTTAAATCACAATTCCTAAATATTTCATACATAATGTTACTTGAAATGCTTTTGTTCTCATAAATACGGAAATATTAAATTCATTATTTAGGTAAAGAATATATCGTACGGTATATAAATATATTTTAAAAACGTTCTAAAAACAGCAAAGTCTTCACGCACAAAGTGTAACTGCTAGGGTGGAAACATAAACAAACAGAGTAGTACCGCAAACGATAAAGAACCCTATTGTAAATTAACGGTGTGTTACAAATCCATTGGGAAAGAAAGCCTTATCGAACCTGGAGGAATTTTAATAGCGAACGCTAGCTAAAGGGTATGTCGTAAGGGGATGACGTAAGCACGAAGCAGTTCCTTAATGCAAGTTAACATAAGGAACTCGCGAGCATCGGGAACCATATAAAAACGCCGCGAAACCAGCCACAATTGTCAGTTGGCAGTATCAAGTTTGGTAACCCACTGGTCAAGAACCCCCGGGACGAGAAGTTGTCTAATAAGAGCAACGCTTGTTTCTGTTAGTTAATTTTAAACTTTGAGAAAATCTTTAATTAATCACGAGACGAGTTGTCTGAATAGGCAACGCTCGATCTTTTGTTTAACTCTTAATAAGAATTCATTTTTATATAATCCCGAGACGAGTTGTCTGAATAGGCAACGCTCGATTCTTTTGTTTAACTCTTAAGAATTCATTTTTTTATATAATCACGAGACGAGTTGTCTGAATAGGCAACGCTCGGTTCTTTTGTTTAACTCTTAATAAGAATTCATTTTTTGCAACGAAACTAGAAGATTATTTTTAATCCAAATTTAATTATCCGTTGGTACTCGGACAATGGACGGTGTAGAAAACAATCACGAAGGCATACAAGGTACAGGGGGAGAGAATCCTGGTAATCTTACCGTGTACACAGGTAGAGGTAATGTAACTTAAATAATTATCGCAAAATGGCCAATTAACTTTAATTTGTTTATTCATTTCTATCTAAATTTCTATAAATTCTTGGCTACGCGAATTACAATTCACGACTTTATATTAAACCACCCCAACGTAATCGGTTACTGTGATACCATGATGGTAATATTAATTGAGGGTAATTATTTACTTATAGTTAATTACTTATAGTAATTTGTTCTCCTTCATTTAGGGCACACTATTTGAATAAGATACATTTAATTAAGCGTAATTCTTTTGCCTTTTATTTTACTGATGAATTTTGACAAGGACTGCGTGGGGAGAATCTATTTATATTGTACCAATCAAACTGTGAAATGGTCGACATATGCAAACAAACTTCTTTGGTCACTAACTTTTCGGACCGCGGCCAACTGTGTTAGACATTATCCTTCCGATAATGTCCACCCCTCTAGACACTCCGGTGTTGAAGTTTATGAGCCATCGGTGGTTAACCTACTTTGTTGGCTTTTAAGTGTTCGACGCAGGGGGTA
Organism: Rutpela maculata; assembly: GCA_936432065.2. Taxonomy (NCBI): domain Eukaryota; kingdom Metazoa; phylum Arthropoda; class Insecta; order Coleoptera; family Cerambycidae; genus Rutpela; species Rutpela maculata. The sequence continues at coordinate 8,107,471 of OW386289.2, forward strand.
TTGTAAATAAGGATGCTATTTAACAACAATAAGGTTTGACGATAGCTCTTTTCTCAAAGTAATGGATTCGGTTATTGTCCGAATGCCTAACACAAGATTTTATTGATGGTGTTGTCAATTTATATAAAATGAATAACTACGAAGCGTATCATCGGGCATAGACAACTAGTTTTGTCTACCCCGCCAGCGAATACGCCAAGGTCCCTGTTGGCCTATCTACCTACACACCTCCCTGTTGGGGTGTGTATGCTACGAATCCTCGAAAATTGTAAATACCATCACATGGATTTTTGTGTGGGTTTGGTTGGTCAATGTTGCGGGAAATTTCCCGGAGCCTACTGTGAAACTTTATGTTGACCGAACACAAAATTACAAGTTTTCGAAAAACAAACATTACTGTTCGTTTGCTTATTTGTGTTGATCATTTCAGAGTCGTAAGTGACAATGTTCCCCTACGCACTCTTTATCTTTATTTTCATTAGGGCGATTTGTCCCAACAATGATTATACATCTATATATCTACTTAGACATACATTTTACCATAATCGAGGCTGTTTGCCCCAATTTATGTTCATATAGTATAAAATAAACGTATTAAAACGTTTTCTGTGTTTTTTCTTCCATATTTTACTTTTTCAGGAATAAGTGAGATTAAATAAGATTATACTTCTTTAAACAAATAAAACAAATACTAATAAAATTTGTAATTACAGTGAAATCAGTCTTAAATAAAGTGTAGAACAAATACAAGATTACAGAGGTAAAAGTTAACATTAAACGAGATTTTCCAAATAATATAATTAATGTAATAATAATAATTATTATATTCCAAGCAGTAAATAGGAACAAGTAATATCAAACTTTATAAAAAGAATCTATTTTAAATAAAATTACTATCACAACGTGAATTTGGGTCCTAACTTTAAAAATCTAGACGATCACGTAAACTGCCAAATTTGTGTATTTTTCTGTCTCAACAAAAAGAGAGAGAGAGATAAATACACGACTGGGGTTAGGGGTGTTTCAATATGTATTTTGGGACGCTGAAAACGAATCCGAGGTCAGAACTGTCACATGTCAATATTTTCATGTAAGCTTAAAAAACAGCTTAGAACAAGCCTAAAACTGGGTACAAAGTACATCGAGGGATTAAACGAGTTGACCCAATTTTCTATAAGTATTTTGGGGCTCTGAAACCGAATCCTAAGTCAGAATTGTCACACGTCGTCAATATTTTCATTTTCATGTAAACTCATATATTTATTGAAAAATTTAAGAAAAGTAACTACTTAACTTAAGAGCAGTACATTCAAATCGAGGCATTTATATTCTCGATATAAAACTATGCATAATTTGAACTAGAAAATACTTTACTTTTGGAATAAATATAATCTAAATTTAAAACAAGCTAAAATTCTTCCTTTGAATATATGCATATGTTTAGAAATTTGAGAATATCATATATTCAGCTTAAATAGAGTATAGTCAAGTTGAGACATTCATATTCTACATTGACTACTATACAGTATCAGCAAGTCCTGGATTAGGTATGTATAGTTTCAACGACTTAACCGACCGCATAAAACAATTATTTTTCCGCTTAACTAATTTTTTTTTCTAAGTCTATGTCGAAATTCCAACCGTGAAGGAGTGACACTTTTAGAGATTGAAGTGGGAATACATGCAAAACCTATTTAATGATAAAGAGATCATAAAGAACGTGGACATCTAATAGCAATTAATTGCAGTACCTGGCCAACAATCACTCATTTACAATTTTCTCGAAAACTGCTAATTTTAGAAAAAAAGTTTCAAATAAAAAAGTTACGTCCATCTTTTATCTTCGTTACTTTTCGATACACTTGGTGTCTATTTCGAAAGATAAAAAAGTTTCCCGCATGTTACATTTGAGAATGCAAATTTTCGACATAGCCTTAGAAAAAAATAATGCTTTCTACACTTATTAAAATTTGACCTATATATTAACACATTATGTTAACAAATATCTAGTGATTACACGATAAAAATGAGAGTAATCCATTGTGCCGTTTTTGAGTTAGAGCGAGTTAAGCGGAAAAATAATTGTTTTATGCGGTCTGTTAAGTCGTTGAAACTATACATATACATACTTAATCCAGGACTTGCCGATAGTGTATATATTTCAAGTTAAAAATGAATTAATTTATATAAGTTTTAAATAAATAGTAGAATTCTTTGCTTCATTAAATATATTTATTAAAAAAAATTAAAATGACAACTACTAAACTTGAGATAAATCCATTAAAGTCGGGGATCCATACTCTAAATATAGAATTGTGCATAATTGCAACTAAAAATGCTTTACTCTTGAAACAAATGTAATATAGATTTGAGACAATCCTTAAATATAATTTTTTTTTTTAATTTGTGAGTATCATATATTTAACTTATACAGAGTATAGTTCACGGTAGATGTTGGTAGATGGTTCTGCTTACAATTCGTCAACTTAGTCTTACCACAGGTCTATGAGAGTATTCGCTCGGAAATTACGCCACTGACATTTTTCCATGTGGATATTTTTTTTGATTAGCCTGGTTAGTTCTACAAACGGTCTCTTACGTTTTTCTCGTCAAACGCACAGTTCTTGATTAAAACAATTATAGTGTATAGATGGGTATAATAAAAAATATGTGAACTTAGTGTGAACTTAACTTTTTTTTTCGATAAGTACATATTATATTTCATTGCAGATTTACTGAGTTTCCTACATAATAATGATACGGTTTCTATCTATTATATTATTATATACATATCATTTAATATTGTATTTAAACTTAGGATATATTGATTATTATACTCTTCGTGCGACTTTCTTTATGCCGAAGTATAAAAAAAGTTCACTCGCTTACGGCAGCTAGTACATGTTTTCGGAGAGCAGAAGGGGCGTGAGTGAGAATCCTGAGCACAGACTAACCAGAGAGGGCGCCACTTGACCTTTAAGGGATTTAGAGGTTAATTTTGCCAGTCAAGAAACAAAATTAAAATTATCTATAATTGCAATGGAAAAACTTTTAATATTTAATACTCTATCAAAATTTACTTCAACAATAAACTGTCAGTAATAAGAGATTACATAATCTTGGGTAGGTGTTAAGAAACGAGAATGTACTGGACACTCAAACAACAACGTTTATTAAAAACATTTATTCTAAGAAATAGAAAACATTAACAATTATAATATCCAGTGCTTGTGGACCATACTTGTCCTTTCAAAAAAATAAAACAAAAAAAAAATTTCAATTTTGCAGTTTATAAAGTGGGTTTATCTGATTTGATATGAAAAATGAAAAGCGGGCAGACTACCCCTCTTAAGTTAGGACGCAAGCACAAAAAGATACCTCTCTACAGTTTGATGCACATGTTATTAAAAGTTCTTAATTAATGAGACTAAATATTTCATACACAACATTGCGTAGGGCCTAGAGACGGTCCATGGTACCATGTGCCAACTTAACAGTATGCACTAAAAAAATTTCAATATGTGTACCTAGGTAAATGTGTGAATGGAAACTTTAAAACTTAGGACTAAACAGGCATCACGTACTCTTCAGAGGTTGCCTTATTTGCGATTGCAAAATCTTGAGTTATTAATTAAATTAAATTTTATAAAAAAACGCCCAAAAATAAAAGAAAAATAAAACCTTAACTGACTTCTTGACAGTCCTAAGACCTGCGGCAGCGTCTGTTTATTCCTCACACCTCCACAAGGTTGTACATGGTCCCCAAACATTTGTCCACGACTTCCCGGACGAGCAGTTGGACCAGCATAATTCTGCCTGACTTAACAGGAACGAATGAAACCCCAGGAACAGCGGCAGGACAACGCCCCCAAAATTAAACCATAGAGCAGCACGACATCCTTCTATAAACTGTCATGAACGACAACCAAACCCCATATCATATCTTCCTAAAGTTTTGTCACGAGAAATCGTCGTGCCCATGCACTCTCGCGTGGAGAGTAAAGTAGTATTACTATGAGAAGATGCCAGCAAAAAATATGCGCAGAAACGAGTTTGTGCGCTCCATCATTCTAAGCCAATGAGAAAGAATTACGTGACATTCAATGTCAACACCAGTGGCGGCGGTGCCCTGCAGTAGAGCGGTGGCAACGGTAATAATAATAATAAAACAACTATATTCGGCAAAGTTTAGTAGAACTTACTATTCTTACACTTCTCCTGAACAAAGGTTACTCGTAACAGTTCGCAAGTTTTAATCTACTCCATTTTCACAGTTCCTTGACCGCGAAACTTTTATTACATTTACACATCCCTATACCCCAGATAAAGCTATGCCACTGGTAAAAATATTCGCGCATTTTGGCTCCGCCCTGGCATCTTCTCATAGTAATACTAGTCTACACCCAACAAAAAAACACGTGGAGTTTTAGCTTAGACAAGCAAACAGCCAGCTACCCAGCCAACAAAACCAGGCACAAGGAATCGAAGAGGCGGAGTCCCAGGCCATTATCTGCCAGCAACAAACAAGTACATGGGTACAAATTGAGACATTAATTTCGCCACACAAAGACAAACGTGCTTCCGCGGCTGTGGCTCCAGCAAGAAGGGAAGGTTTCCGAGAAATTCCCAGTGTTACCAATCTCAAACCTCGAAAAATTCCTACACTTTTTTAGCCTATGAAAACACGATATATTTGACCATAGAATATAAAAGGACGAAATTCCACCGAACAACAATATTTGGACCCCATAAAAAAATAAACAAACCTAATTCGGTTATAAACCCTTAAATAATTATACCAATTTCTCCACGCAAATATTTCAGAAGTAGACAACACGCTATCCGCCCAAGGTGAGCGGATTGCATACCAACGGGCTTCAAGGAGTAAAAATTTAAATTCAAATACAATTGAAAGGGCATAGCAGGATAAGCATGTGTTAGGTGCCCCCGCACCAATCGGGTCGAAATTTTTAGCACAAGTTGATAGTACTGTTAAATGAAATTTCCCAAAATATTATTTTTGGAAAACCATTTTTATGGGAGTTATGGGGGTAAAAAGAAAAATGGAAACAAATTTTTTTCTCGAGAACGGATAAACCGATTTTCATGAAAAAAATATATGTTATGGCTTCTGATGGTGCAAATGTGGGAAAAGATTATTGAGTCCATTTGTCGAAAAAAAGTGGTGAAAAAATTTTTTCAAAATAAAAAAAAAATTTTTAGGGGATGTTCTAGAGGCACACCCACCATTTTCTTCCAAATAAATGCTTATATGCACATTAAAAACATATCCAATTTTCATAGCGATCGGAAGGGTTCAACATACTCAAAATTGATAATCATTGGCAGACTGCAGGCGGCGCGTAGTCTATGTAATGAAGCATTATAAGACGACTTTTTTGTAAATATTTCGTGCAAAGACGAGATTACCTTCTCCCCCTCGTTTTCTAGGGTGCTGAACACGATGCAAGTGGTGGGAGAAGTTTTTGACCGCCGCAACCTCCTGAAATGGCCATCCCTCTATGGATCCCTTTATGTTTTCATATATAAACGGGTTTGGGGAGTGATTTATCGACGAGTTATACTTGAAATAATATGGAAGGGGGTTATAGAGTAAGTGGAGTCGAGACAGCGGGCCTAGGGGGTTGATTAGTTTTTTTTTCAAATGATTCGGTTCAAATGCGTATACCATTTTCGGGGTCGCTGGTCACGGGAAAAATATTCATTTTTAGCTCCAACCCCCTCAAACGGGCAGAAATCACCCCTCACTCACCGTTTGAGAGATGAAGAGGAGCTAAAAATGAATATTTTTCCCATGATCAGCGACCCCAAAAACGGGGGAAACGCGTTTGAACCCGAATTATTTGATAAAAAATGATTTTCCACTCCTCGGAAGGGTTTAATTAACCCCCTGGCCTGCTGTCTGGACTCAACTTACTCTATAACCATCTTCCATGTTATTTCAAGTATAACCCGTTGATAAATCACTCCTCAGACTCGTATAGAAAACATAAAGGGATCCATAAGAGGGGTGGCCGTTTTAGGAAGTTGCGGCGATCAAAAATTTCTCCATCCACTTGCATCGTGTTCAACACCCTCGAAAACGGACGGAGGAAGGTATTCTCGTCTTTGCAAGAAATATTTACACTATTTCTGCCTTTATTACATAGACTAGCGGTTCATTACTACATCTTACTACCACGGTCACTGGCGGCCATTACCTACCATTTAAATCAGTATCAAACTTCAAGAAGAGTGGTGCAAAAATTCTCTGACGTCAACTGTGGGGTCAAACAAAATCTAGTTTGAAAATCTGAAGAATTTGCAATGATGACATCTGCGGTCAGCCTACGAAAGAACTAGTTCTCAAAGTCCACTACGAGGAGGTTACAGTGCCTTTCACTAGTGAAGGTGCCTGTTTATTGTGAGTCCCCTTGCCTCTCACGAGTCGGGGTGTTTATTTATCGTGAGTCTCCTTGCCTCTAACTAGTCGGCGCGCTTGTTTATTTTAAGTTCCCTTGCCTTTCATTAGTCGAGGTGCTTGGTTATTATGAGTCCCCTTGCCTCTCACAATTCGGGCTGACTTTTTTGCGTGAGTCCTCTTGCCTCTCACGAATCAGGTTACTCTATATTGATGAGACTTCTCTTAGTCTTCATTCTTCGAGAACATCCCATAAAAAAAAGTTATTTTGAAAAAAATTTCAAAAAAGTTGCAGGGGGTTGCGGCGGTCAAAAACTTCTCCCACCACTTGCATCGTGTTCAGAACCCTCGAAAACGAGGGGGAGAAGGTAATCTCTTTGCACGAAATATTTACAAAAAAGTCGTCTTATAATGCTTCATTACATAGACTACGCGCCGCCCGCAGTCTGCCAATGATTATCAATTTTGAGTATGTTGTACCCTTCCGATCGCTATGAAAATTGGATATGTTTTAAAGGGACATATAAGCATTTATTTGGAAGAAAATGGTGGGTGTGCCTCTAGAACATCCCCTAAAAAATTTTTTTTTTTTATTTTGAAAAAATTTTTTCACCACTTTTTTTCTACAAATGGACTCAATAATTTTTTCCCACATTTGCACCATCAAAAGCCATAACATATATTTTTTTCATAAAAATCGGTTTATCCGTTCTCGAGAAAAAAATTTTTTTCTGTTTTCCTTTTTACCCCCATAACTCCCGTAAAAATGGTTTTCCAAAAATGATATTTTGGGAAATTTCATCTAACATTACTATCAACTTGTGCTAAAAATTTCGACCCGATTGGTGCGGGGGCACCTAACACATGCTTATCCTGCTATGCCCTTTAGGGCAGTGGCACTTTAAATGCTACATTCGCAAATACGAAAACGAAGAGTAGGTATATTGCATTTGATCGGCATATATCTGAAACCGTTACTATCGCTCGCAGACAAAAAAATTTCATATCATTATGTTAGTGAACGAATTCTGAACAACTTTCAAAATGTCCGTCTGTCCGTCCATCCGTCACGTTTCTTGAAAGCACGATAACTCAAGAAAGAAAAATTCAGTTGTACTGAAATTTGGACAGTAAGTTAGTGTTAGCTAGAGGAAGAACCCCATTGTTTTTGAACGAAATCGATCAGTAAATAAAAATGTTATTAATAATTTAAATTTAAAAAAAAAAATTTTGATTTTTATGTTTTTGTAATTGAATAGAAATCTGGTGAAATGATATTTTATTTTAATATATAATTTATATATTTTACAAATATACATTTCATAATGTAATATACAACCGTGGAAATATGATTTTAGCTCGTCTCTTATAATGTAAAAATTTACGTTTTTTACGTGTTAGGTGGTGGTGTAGTTCTTACGCTTTTGACTCCCCTACACAATCAAATATTACCCACAATAAAATGAAAAATGAATTAGAATTAAGTTTGAAATCGCTTAATAGTAGTTATACAGTACCAATATGAACTCACTTCAAGGTCAAGCTGGAGCTGTGGCTGTAGCTGTGACGTCAGCACGCCTGCAGCCCCGCGGGGGGTGCGCAGGTGATAGATGATAGATCCTATGATCTAGGTTCTAGTGTGAGGTGAGATAATGCTAGATGATAGATCCTATTATCTAGGTTGTAGTGTGAGGTGGGATCTTCTTAGATGATAGGTGATAGGACCTAATGGGAGGGGGGAGATCCAATCCCCGAGCTTAGATATTAGATTATAGCTAAAGATAAGAGATTATATCTAAGAGGGCGTGGCTAAGAGTATATAGGATGTATCTAGTAATAAAAGAAGTATACAGGGTGTATTTAGTAATAAAAAATAAGTATATAAGGTGTACTAGTGATATGGTGTATCTAGTAATAAAAATAAGATGGCTACCGTTTATTGTTTATAGTTATTGACGAATAGTATTGCATGTTTACGTTAGAGGGCGTTAGAGGTTAAGAAAATGGCTACAGACATCCATCATTGAGTTTAAATAGACAAGTCTTATATATGAAATAAATATTCATCTACTTCAATACGTAAATTTTATATTTGAATGTTAAAACTGTGACCAAATGCAGAGACGTTATCGGATTCCAGGAAATTGTTAATGTAAATAAATGCGGCTGTCTACAGCTATATGTATATTTAAAACGTGATTAATTGTCTTTGATAACAGCATCCGGCGGTTATAATACAATGACTAATAAGTCACGTGATCCATTATAAGGAGCGTCTCAGGGTTTGGAGAGAAATAATGTAAACAATGAAATCATCATATTTTTTCCCATATTTTTCTGCTTACACGATACGAAAAGTGGGGGTGGAATACAGCATAAAAGTAAAGACCTGAGATCGCTGCATTCATTCACAATCTTAAAGTCGATATATACAAGCAGCAGCAGCAGCAATGTCTTTCACAAAAATTAATGTTGAAGCTCATGTCACGCCGTTCATGAAAATCTATGAGCTGGAAGTCGATAGAAAATATAAAGTGCTAGATATATATAAAGCACTTTCACCGTATGGTATCCAGGTCCAAGTAATCCTCGAAAATTGTAAAGTGAGTCTACCAGCCAGATACTCACGCATTATTTCTGATGATGATATGGTAACGCTACAACAAACCATTATACTAAAAGAAGTGTACTTAGTATATAGAGGGCTAGCAGGCACGACCACTAACATCGAATTCATCGAGTCCTAAAGATGGATCCCGAAACATATAAGAAGAGGTTACAGCAATTTATGAACAATTTAAAATTACTCAGAGAAGACGTTAAGTACGTTGAAGTTTTACGTACATTTCAACATGTCAGTATCCAGCCGAAGAAGTCCAAGAACAGTTCAGTTCAGCGAGGACGTTAAAATTCATCACATTTACCATTGGAGCTATGCCCATAGAACTGCTAGATGTGGTAACTGGATGCAAGACGCCCGCGATCGAGATCGTTTTCAAATTAAAATATTACGATACGCTCAAATAATTAATCCAGTACTTGAACATAAATATTCTGTTATTATATCACAAAACATGTAACCTCTTTCTTATATGTATTAATAAATTAATTTAAAAAATGGTTGACTATTATTACCCATTTCCTAATTAAATGAAGAATTCAGATTTTTTTCAAGTTTATTGTAACGAAAATGTTCATGCTACATTTTATGTCTTTTTTAATGTCGAATTTAAATATGCAATCAAAAAAATTAAATCTTAAAAAATAAAGCCAGCCCAGGCAAAAAATGAAAAAATTCATATTTTTCAAGTTTATTGTAACGAAAATGTTCATGCTACATTTTATGTGTTTTTTAATGCTGAATTCAAATATGCAATCAAAAAAATTAAATCTTAAAAAATAAAGCCACCCCAGACGAAAAATAAAAAAATAATTTAATTTTTATAATATATTTTATTTATCTGAACGCATAATACAGTAATAAAGCTTATATATGTACATGGAATACATAACCTATAAAAATAATAGCAATAATAATAATAATAATAATAATAATAATAATAATTAATATAAGTGCATAAAAATTAAACAATGCTACTTTTTTCAATCCAACTGTTATGGGAACTGTCAAATCCAAGCCATTTAACGAAAACCTTATTTCCTTTCTTCCTTAAAACTTTCTCAACGAGATACATGTCTGAATGTTTAACCTTCTGCAGTTCTTCAGTATAGAAGCATCCTTCTATTGGCTGTTTCTGTGCATCGGTCAGTAAGTATGTTATGGGGCTGGTATAATTAATTTTTGAAATAGTAAATATTTCATTAGACCAATTAGGAGTATAACCTTTATCGAACACGCCTCTGTACTTGCTTATTCTCACATGATCGTTAATTTTAAATTTAGGTAATTGCGTGTATGTAATTGTAGGATAATTGTAAACGGATTTCAAGAGTATTTTTTCATTCTTTTTATTTACATCTACAGGTTTCATGCCGATGGTACTATGCCTAGTATTATTATATTTCTTAATAATATCAGCAAGTAAATTATACCACCGAAAAGAACCATTTATACTAAATTCTTTATACATCATAGATTTTATAGTCCTATTTACGCGTTCGACTACTGAACATTTTTTAGTGCTATACGAAGAATAATGATTAATTTTATATTTTTTCATTAATTTTTGAAAATTAATATTATAAAATTCGGTTCCATTATCAGTCTGTAAATTGACGGGGATTCGTTTATCTGCGACTAATATTTTTTCCATAGCTCGAGTAACATTTACGCCAGATTTAGATTTAACTGGTTCAGCCCATACGTACTTTGAAAAAACATCAATTACAATGAGAATATATTTATAATTTTTATTGTAATTAGCATATGGAATCATTTCGACTAAGTCAGCCTGAAGCAATTCATTTAAACCTCTAACTACGACTTTTCGTCTCTTAAAGTTAATTCTAGCCGGCTTATGTATTTCATTAACAATATCTCTTTTTACAGCAGACATGTTTACAGTTCAACAATAATTTACGTACTGTTAAATTAATCCAGCGGTTCGATTATTTTACTTTCTAATAGTTCCTCTAAAATTCTATTTATTTCATTCGTATGACTTGAATTGCCTGCCTCCTGTGAAGCTATCAAAAGCCTAAGACGATCGACGAGTTCATTAGGATCGTCCCAATATACGTAATCAATAGCATTATCGGTGACTTGCATCATTAATTCACCGCCTTTTACTTTACCAGGAGCACGTTGCCGAGGTTCGCGAGCGTAAAGCATCGGTTTAATAATATGCAGGTACTTCCAGCTCTTACTACCAGACTTTTGCTTTTCAGAATCATAATTTCTCTTATGTGCGCTAGTCCTTTTTACAATATCAATGTACTGTTTCTTATCATCATAGTTATAGTGATGCGAACGTTTTTTAAATAGTAATTCATAAAGACCGCGAGTGCCCTGATACTCTTTATTATTTATTATTAAATTGTCACCGTCAAACTGAATGGCAGAATTTCCAATATAATATTTATCTTCTTCGGGATTATATCGTACACCATATCGAAAATCATGTGTATTTTCAGTATCATGCATCATCTCAGATATATATGTTTTAGGCAGATCGCTAAATTTCTCAAGATACTTCTCATCTGACTGGTCGCCTTCTTCAGAGTCGACAATCGACGGTGACGGTGTAATATTAATATTTTTTTCATCCTCTGGGGGTTCAGACTTTTTCTTAATGTTTAAATTCTCATCCGTCTCAAGCTTGATATGTTTAGCTATTGAATGTAACGGTGCGGTGATTGGGGCAAAAGACTTTTCGATTTGCAGATCGTGCATTTTGAGTGCCTCTAATTTGCGCTTTACAGCTTTCCGAGCTTCGATAATTTTATTAGTAATGTCCATGTCGACAGGTGCGTCAGATAACATGTGTAATTATCAACTGATTGAGATAGTAAAATCACAGGTATATATACTCGTCAAACCCCTTTCTGTATCGGCCATGTTTAATATCGCTATCTTTATCTATCACTAGGAATCCGTATTTATCTTTCCAGCATAACGAGCACATATGTTTGAAATCCTCAAAGCTCATATCGGTATTAACGTGATCGGAATATACATGTCTAAGATTCATGTCATCCTGCTTGAATAATATCAGTAAATTTGCATTGTCTCTTATCAGATGTTTCGGAATGCGGGTATAGGTCTGACAGAGATAGAAGCTGTCTATCTGTTTATGCCGTCCCATGCTAAAGTAGTCACGCATCACACTTTGATTGTCGCAAGCTACGTCATCAAATATAAAAATGGAATTAATTTTAGCTTGCGCAGGCGTCATTATTACATCGCTATCCTTGAATTCATGATATCCCACGATCGAGCCGAGTACTTTTCTAAGATATTCGTATTTAGGCTGGTAGAGAGATTTCGAGTAGACGTAAACATTCTTGAAACGCAAGCCGTGTGGATGAGTCAGCAGGCTTATCACGATGTTTGTTTTCCCACAATTTGAAGGTCCGCATATGATACACCTGATGCTGTCGGGTAACAGAGGACCATGTCTACTATCTTTTTTCACATGACTGTCGAAATCGAGATTATCGATTTTCAGACTGTTACCTGTCTTGATGAAACGCATGATTGACACTGAGGTATTTCCACCAGGAGTTTAAGTATAAATAGCTTTCGATCACCTGTAACACCTCAGTCTACTATTACATGTGATAGAGGTAACATGGCTGTAAACACTCTCATAAATAAATTACCTTTCGAAGCCCATATCCCTGGCTATCGTTTCTGCGGCCCGGGTACTAAATTAGAAAAAAGACTGGCGCGAGGAGATCGCGGAATTAATGGTCTAGATGAGGCGTGTCGTGACCACGACATACAATATTCTAAAGTCAATGATGTGAAAGGACGGCATATTGCCGATAAAGAATTGGCAAAACGTGCTCTGAAGCGTGTATTTGCTAGGGATTCGTCCATCGGAGAAAGAGCGGCAGCAGCCGGTGTAGCAGGCATCATGAGTGCTAAAGTTAAATTAGGCTTGGGATGTAAAAAAAGAAAATGTGGCGGTACGATGACGTTTAAAAAAATATCCAATAAAATTCGTAAACTAGTACGTGGAGCTCCCTCTGTCGGGGATGCTATTAAAAAGGCCTCTCGTGCAGTACAGCGTATTAAAAAAGATAAAAAAATATCACCGATGGCTGCTCGCGTTATTCCTATACCGAAGACGGGTGGCGTTCTACCGCTAATACCAATATTTGCTGGACTTAGTGCTCTGGGAGCGCTAGCTGGTGGATCTGCAGGTATAGCGAAAGCTGTAAGAGATTCTCAGGCGGCATCCTCCCAGCTTAAAGAATCTAAACGTCACAATCAGGCTATGGAGAGTATCGCCCTCGGTAAGGGACTCTATCTTCGTCCCTATCGAACGGGACTTGGACTATACATGAATAAAAACACCAACAGCAAGTGACTAGTAAAATTACCAAATCGAGCGCTCACCGACGTGGATCTGAAAAAATATGTTAAGATGTTAAATATACCTAATTTTCGAGGAATATTTATGCGAGACCGACTACCTAAACGCGTACATAAAATTGAGACGGGCATTGTGAACTTGGATAGAGATAGCGGTAATGGTACTCATTGGACTGCATACTTTAAGAACGGTTCGAAAGCCGTTTATTATGATAGTTTTGGTAATTTACAGCCTCCTCTCGAATTAATAAAATATTTAAATTGTTCTATTGAATACAATCACAAGCAGTATCAGTCTTATGACACAGTAAATTGTGGACATCTGTGTTTACAATTTCTATATAATGCGTCATGCTTTTAAGTCACGTTCATTCTCAGAGCTAACCTTGAAGCCGCAACATGTCTTGTACGTTTACATTATCCGGCAAATCATCTAATTTAACAGCGCACTTTTCCCCACCCATAGACCTTGAAGACGGCGCTGAATATTCGCTTGCTTTAATAAATTTCGAGGCGTATAACTCCATACCGAACATAGACGCTACAAATAATCATATATATTATGATACAGACGATAAGTTTATAAAAATTCCGGAGGGCTCGTATGAAATAGAAGATATAAATAATTACGTAAGAAAGCATTTTATTCTGAATCATGGTAACGATGGTCATATTTCTATAGTATCCAATAAAAATACGTTAAAAGTGGAAATAAAATCCAATAAGATGATAAATTTTGAAAAGGCCGGCGGTATTGGCAGTTTGTTAGGATTTACATCTCGTCGTCTAAAACCGCTCGAGAAACATATATCTGATTTCCCGGCAAAAATTCAAAAAGTAAACGCTATATGCGTGGAGTGTAATCTCATCACGGGCAGTTATATGAATGATAGATCTGTACACATTATTCATGAATTTTTTCCTAGCGTGCCTCCCGGCTATAAAATAATAGAGTGTCCCGCTAATGCAATTTACCTACCGATTAATAAGAGGCATATAGATAGCATATCAATTAAGATAGTCGATCAAGACGGTGATCTTGTTAATTTCCGTGGCGAGGTCATCACGGTAAGACTGCACTTGAAGAAGAATGGGTCTTAGTTTCCGAAATAGTTTAAAAGGAACACCTGCTCGCGCTCGAAACAGTTCACCTGTAACCTTCAAGGCGTTAACATCTAAAAATAGACGTTTTCTTTACTCTCTCGGTTACAAAGTGCTAATATGAATCCGAATATTTTAAACGTGTTTGAGAAGCCTACGTTTGAAACCGCTATAACTAATTTTGAAAATCATAGTCATGGACCATATTCAATCAGAAATTTAAATAATAACGACGAAATTCGTATACCCATTCAGCAGCAAGATGTGTATACTGCGCCGTATGCTAGTTCGCTGTATATGCGGGGCCGGTTACTTAAAGAGGATGGTACGGTTTCGAACACAGCGGTCTTTGATAAAATGGGGTTATTGTATCTGTTTGACGAGATACGATACGAAGTGAGCGGTAAAATTGTGGACAGCAGTAGAAATCCAGGCCTCGCGACTGTTATGAAGGGATATGCATTATTCACTCCGAATGACGCGAATCACTTAGAAAATGCTGGGTGGACTGATGTGGATGATAATTTTGCAGACGAGAACGGTTACTTTGACGCATGTATACCTTTAAAAATATGTCTGGGGTTCGCAGAGACCTTTGAAAGAATTATTTTAAATGTCCGTCAAGAGCTGGTACTCGTTCGCAGTAGTATTGATACAAACGCAATCATAAATCTTGTAGCCGATGAAAAGATTAAAGTAGAATTGGAAATCGTTCAATGGCGTGTACCACACGTGACTGTATCTGACGTTGAGCGATTAAAATTAATGAAATATCTAGAGAGGAATATCGATTTGCCTGTACCGTTTAGAAGCTGGGAATTACATGAATACCCCATGCTGATGGAATCGCAGACGCATACTTGGAATATTAAAACTTCGTCTCAGTTAGAGACACCGCGATATATTATTTTCGGCCTTCAAACGGGTCGTAAAAATGCAGTCGCTAAACGTATGAGTGAATTTGATCACTGCGAGTTGACTAATTTTAAACTTTTTTTAAATTCGGAATCATATCCCTATGATAACTTGAATATTAATTTTGAGAAGAATTTCTGTGCTACTCTGTATGAAATGTTCTGTCAATTTCAGAAATCTTATTATGAAAAAGAAAATGAACCTCTGCTTACTAAATATAAATTTAAAACTAAAGCTCCTCTGGTAGTTATCGACTGTTCGTGTCAGAATGAGGTTGTAAAGTCGAGTGCAGTGGACATTAGGCTGGAATTTAGCACTAATAAAAATATTTCGAAAGACACTGCTGCATATTGTCTTATAATTCATGATAGATTGATTTATTACAATCCTTTAACCAGTATAGTTCGTCCATACTAATATGTATATAATAGACGTGCAGGGCTTCCAGCATAAAAAGGAGTTAGCTTTTACATGTAAAGAAATTTCAATTTTTAATATTACCGATGTCTCGTGTGTACATCGGATAATTAAACCGACTGTTAGTTACGGGCTTCTTACACACAATATTCAGAAGCAAATTAATTGGATAACTGATCATGTGCACGGTCTCCAATGGTCCACGCCTTATGATAATCTCCGGTACGGTGACCTGCAGGACTTCATCGACAGCCACGTACTTGAGAGAGAAGCAAAAGTTTATGTCAAGGGACTGGAAAAGAAGCGATGGCTTCAGCATTATCTGTCTAATAATAATAATATTATAGACTTATATAATTGTAATAATATGAATAGTTTAATGTTAAATAATTTAGAATATCATTGTCATAAACATATTAATAATCATTTACGCTGCTCTAGGCAGAATGTCTACTCGATATATCAGTGGTATATTGTAAATAAAGATAAGGATTTTGAATAAACAAATTTATGCTAACAATACTGGCTTTTTATTTCTGTATACATGTGTGCGTGTATGAATGACGAGTCGGGTGGGGGGCAGAGAGAGAGAAGTGGGGGGAGAGCTCTCGCCTCGAGTCAGAGCGCGGTGATCAGTTAGACGTTGCAAAGATGCACAATCAAACGGGGCTTAGAGAGCTGATAGCGGGCAATATATGCCAATGTTCGATGTGCCAAGTCCCACCGGAGGGCTGGAGGTACCTGGGGCTGCCTCAGCCCCAGGACCCCGTAACGCAACCGCCACCACCACCACCACCACAGGAGATGCCCCGGCTGATGCTCTTAGCCGACATCATGAAAGGTATTTAAAATATTTTTTCTGTTTCGTATAACTCAATACTTATAGATATTTTTTTAAATTGTTACAGACTCCATTGAACTCAGAATTTCTTCGGAGATTTGGAGAAGTCGATCTGTCAGCCGGCGAGACCAATAAATTTCTTTTTTTAATTAACATACGATCTGCCCTCCCGCCGGATAGCCAGACCAGTGTTTTTATTATTTTATTAATTCTACACAATTTTAATTATATTTTTTTATATTAATAAAAAATGTTATTAATAATCTTTTTTTTTATTTCAATGAGTTGATAGCATCTCATACTTATTAAGTGTCTGAACAGCTCGAACAGCTCGAACAGCTCCAACAGCTCCAACAGGTGTAACAGGTACCGTACCTGTTACACCTGTTGGAGCTGTTGGAGCTGTTCGAGCTGTTGGAACTGACCATATATAATACACGTATATGTATATGTATATGGGCTGCTTGAACAGCTCCAACAGCTCCAACAGCTCCAACAGCTCCAACAGGTGTAACAGGTACGGTACCTGTTACACCTGTTCGAGCTGTTGGAGCTGTTGGAGCTGTTCGAGCTGTTGAAACTGACCCTATATAATACATGTATATGTATATGTATATGGGCTGCTTGAACAGCTCCAACAGCTCCAACAGCTCCAACAGGTGTAACAGGTACCGTACCTGTTACACCTGTTGGAGCTGTTGGAGCTGTTCGAGCTGTTGAAACTGACCCTATATATTACATGTATATGTATATGTATATGAGCTGTTTGAACAGCTCCAACAGCTCCAACAGCTCCAACAGCTCCAACAGGTGTAACAGGTACCGTACCTGTTACACCTGTTCGAGCTGTTGGAGCTGTTGGAGCTGTTCGAGCTGTTGAAACTAACCATATATAATACACGTATATGTATATGTATATGGGCTGCTTGAACAGCTCCAACAGCTCCAACAGCTCCAACAGGTGTAACAGGTACGGTACCTGTTACACCTGTTGGAGCTGTTCGAGCTGTTGGAGCTGTTCAAGCTGTCTCACCTGCCTCTCTCATGATCATCATGTCAGGATAGGTATTAGGAAATAAAAACACACATTTTATAAATAATTTAATTTATTAAATGTAAAATATTTATATTACAATACTTTAATACTAATTACAAAAAATGTAGACGAACTATGTCAAGCGTCTTAACATAATCTTCTAAGGTAGTCGATGGCCAGTGCCCGCTGTCTGGACCAGAGCTCCAACCAGTCGGCTGCCCAGAGCGACCTTTGGATATATTATCCTCCAGCCATTTTATTAGCTGCTTATGCTCTTCATTGAAATTAATATCTAATTTGAAATGTATATTATTCCTACCAATTACTCGAAACAAAATTTCAAGAAATTCGTATTGTGTAAAGTAAGCTGCCTCGCAAAATGCTTTATTAATCGACCAATCAATACTTTTATAATTATCAGAAATATTTTTAGCCGGGTACGATTTCGAATAAAAATCAATTGACATATAATCATCATTACACGTTAATAATTCTTCTAAAAAAATTCTAAAATAACTATTATTCGCGGCGGGATAATGTCTGTTAATTACTTCTCGTAATCGATACACTGTAAGGTGAGTAATACATTCTCTTTGGAAAATATATTCCAACTGTTGAATAAAAATATCGTTTTGAAGTTTTTTCGTAAATATTTTTTTCATTAAATCGAAATTAGAACTATCTCTTAAAGCCATCCAGTATAAAGCTTTGTCCGGTATAACAATCTTTTCTAAAATTTTATGAACTAATTGATAATTACCCCGATTCAATGCATTTTGAATGTACTTCTCATATACGTCGCGAGTGATAAGTACAAGCTTGTACTGCAATTCTTTTTCTAACCCGTCCATCGCGATCAAAGTCTCTAAAGTAAATGAATCCGAACGGCTACTGCCAAGCGCTTCACTGCTTCGATGACGTCATCTGACGAGCTGAGACTTGTTGGAAATTATATCCCCAAGGTTTCGTATCGGTATTTATATAATTTATAATTCTTTTATCATCATACGGACTGAGTGCCACCTTATTCTGTTTGATAGTATATATTTCATGTTTCTTTGATCGAATTAATCGCTGCTCTTTGGTCAAAATTTCTTTATTAAATAGACAATTCGTAAAGTCTTCAAATGTAATTTTTCTGATTACCGAACGCGAGAGACCCTTGATTTTTTTATTTACCGACACACCCTCCACTTTATAACTATACATTTTTGCACGGAGTCCTACGAATTCTGTCATTACGCGCCCTTGACATTCGTCTTTCATTACGCCTAGTACCTTCTTATTTGCATGAGGTATTCCGTAGACATTGTCTACAGGATAATCCGATGTGTCGAACTGATGGATGTCTTTTTTAATGTACTTGTATATATCAACGTCGCTAAATTCGTAAATTAAACTGTCTGTGTCAGTGTAAAGTAGTTTGGCTTGCTCACCGAATTCTTTTTTAATATAATCATAATGAAAATCGTAAAGAATAATTTTTGAAAGATCTAAAATGGCGAACCCCACATATATTGGCTTATCGAATTTAATTTTTAGTCGATTCATTTCAATAATAATCATATCCTCGCCGAAGACAGTCGAACTGTGAAAGTTCGGTTTCGCGAGCAGAGACTTGGCACCATATCTCCCCTCCCATTTAGTTACCAATTTAACATCTTTGTGCTTGCGGACATTCTCCATTGTCTTTCCGAACACCGCATTGTTCATTAGCTTATAGAAATTTTTCTGAAACTCGTTACTTGCCTGTTTTCGTAAATCCGTATTTAAATCAATGTATTTCTTTAGCCACCGTGACTGTTTAAATTTTAAAATTCTATGTACCGTCTTGAGTTTTAATCCGCGTTCTAAACATTTTTTTAAAGTCCTATAATGCATTACATATCGCGTTTTATCTAACAGAGTGGTCATTAATTTTGAATGTTTTGAACCGGGTGGCACCATATGTTCTGGACACATCGGGAGATCCTTATGTAGCTCGTGTAATTCAAGTGGATACTCGATATCTACTTCCAAAATATAACCGATGTCTGACTCATCCGATAAATTTGGAATATCTAAGGCATAAAATTGTTCGACGGGTACCCACTCGAAAGCACCTGTAGGTAGCGGAACAGACATCCCGGCTCCATACATGTTATTGATGTCAAAGTACATGATGTGAGTCTCTCTTTCGTCGGGATTAAACGCATCCCCCATGTACTTGTTGTTAGCTTTCGAATATCTGTTAGATACCTGCGCTACACCGCCTCTCACGCCTTTTTCAATCATCAGTATCATATCAATGTCTGTGAGAAGCTCTAAATTTTCTTTAGTTATTTTTAACATCGCGTCGAATGCCAGTCCCGGAGCAGTATAATAATTTAAAGCATCAAGTCCGTACGTCTGTATGCATGTCTCGCGGAAATTTTCAAATATATCAGCTAGCAGTAATACATCTGTTTTTAAATATATATCGGAATATTCTCCTAATGTCTTAATATCGAATTTATTCCAGATATTCATAGCGTGGTTATAATCGTCCTCTGTTATGTTTTCGTCAGTCAGTTTACTGTAAAATTCTTCTTTAGCCGGTAGAGATGTCTCGTCTAATTTTTCCCAAGAATTTAAATAATCATAAGGAAAAACACCTTTCCGCGTTAATAATTGAAATTGTTCGTCATTATTACAGTACGATTTAGTGATTCGTTTCTGGTCATCGTCGAGATAGGAAGCTAGTTTTTCGATTTTGTCTGCCATAAACCTAAACGAATCAATAAATCTCAGTTTAATTTTCGTATCTTTAACTCGTTTAGTGAAAGAAATGTATTTTTCCTTATTAATCGGTAATAATGAAATTTGTCCGTCAAATGCCGTTGCTAGCTGTTTGATTATCAGGTGGCCGTCGTAACCTGATAAACAATGAAATATAACCGGAATCACGTGACTATCTTGATAATTAATGTTACATCTCATATGCGCCGGTCCCCTATAGTACCCAGTTAAATGATTGTGATCGGCTACTTTAATGTCCGTCTCTTTGAAGGGCCTCTCACAGATATGACAGACCTGCGCGAGATCGAATTCATTTTTTTGTGTCTCGTTTAACGATTCCATAGGTTTTATGTCGGACATGATTACATTAACTCGGTCTGAAATTTTTTCAAGTTCTTTAACAAACCAGTACTGACAGTCGGCGCCTCGGTACATTTTAAATTGTGATAGACTGTCATCATAGGAACATTTTAAGTAATACGCGACGCTAAAAGCCGTATGTTTCTGGTAATTTTGCGTATTTTGATTCGTGTTAGCATCACAGTCCTCTAAGATACATTCGAAATCAGCATAAATAGCGAACGGTACCCTTTCTTTATATCGGTAATTTTTAAATTTTAAAAACTTTTCATCCTCGCCGGGTAATTCAATTTTGCATGTATTAGTTTTCGAATTGCAATCATTTGAATGCCGGTCTAGAAGTTCTTGAGTTGTAAAATGATTAAGACATCGGTTGCAAATAAATACTCGATGTCCGTCTGAAGATAGTTGTTTATTTAATAATCGAGACATATTCTTTATCCAAGCAAAATGATATTGCGCAGCATCAGTAAAATTATCGGCAGAATTCGTAGGAATCATTAATAAATTTACGACGCGTTCATAACTGTATTTACTTAAACATACCGGTAAAACTTCCCTTTTAACTACGGTGTATACGTTTATCGAAATATCATTTAAGCGTTCGAATTTTTTAATATTTCTTAATTCCATCGGAAACTCGATGCCATCATATTTCAAAACGTCCTCAAAATGAGGATATGAAGTTACTCTCTCCCCATTCTTCTTAGCCGGGTATAATGCCGAAACTACTGACCATAAGAAGCAATATTCGTCATTATTTTTAACGTTAATAACACACATTTTATTTTTTATAAAGCTTGGCATTTCAGCGTATGTTGATAATCCCACTGTTATAGGACAATATTTATTAACATTTACTCTTAGCCCGATAATTTCCGATAAGGCCCAGCCTGAATCTTTTCCTTGAAAGTCTTCTAGATGTTTCAATAACCGTTCGGATACATTTTCTTTATACCATTCCTTTAAATTCGTATTTAAGTCTATCACAGCGTTCCTTGTAGCAAATGTTTTTAATTCCACTGTGCCATTAGTAGGCTGTACGAAGTTACATTCAAAAATAACATTTACTTTAATTAGCCCATCTTTTAAACATTTTTTAATTTGAATAGAGAAGCTCCTAAACGCTTTTTTAAAAAATAATACCGGTTCTTTAATTTGTACGTTAGTTATTATACCGGACTTAACACGATTTTTAAAACAAGATTCTACCTCTTGATATACTAAATATTTTCGTGCTGCCGGCTTTAAGGAACCGCCTAATATTTTATTTTTTAATTTTAATTTTTTCAATTGCTCTCGGTAGTATTTTAAAAGCGCTAAATTATTTTCCAATTTAAATATATTTTCACCTTTATTATCGATATGAATTTTGATTTTAATTGCCTTGGCTACTAGTTTAATATTGCTATTAATTATCGAAATATGTTGGTCGATTTCATCATCGGTCTTTAAGAGCAGCAATGATTTTTTAGTTAAATTAATTATATCAGTACTGAGTTTAGATACGGTCTCGGTAGACGACATACTGTTTCAATTAGACAACCGTTCACCGCGAGAGATAAACAGCTAATGATCGAGGTGGGGAGATGACGCTGCTTTTATACTCGGCGGTCGAGGGTCACGTGACTTTGCAGTGAACGATTTCTAAAAGGCCCCCGAATTTTCATAATCTGTTCGTCTTTTACATATAAAACAATGTTAAATTGCTATATCGCTGCGGGGTGGCTACATATTCCCATAAGAAACCATGTATTGTAAGACACAAAATTCTTCGCATGCATCTTTACCGTATACCTATCTTATGTTAGTAGGCTATCAGAAATGATTTCATTTGTTTACATTAACAATTTCTCGGAATCCGATAACAGCTCTGCATTATATTCTTATTAAATTGAAATCTAAACGTAGAGAAGCGAATGAATATTTATCTTATATAAAACTCGGGCTAAAGAGACTTGTCTGAAAAGCGTTTATATTGGGTCTCGATATTTCCTTTGATCTAGCCGCTGTAGTTATCTAAAGGTAATTAATCACGTTTTAAATATACATATAGCCGTAGGCAGTCGCATTTATTTACATTAACAATTTCCTGGAATCCGATAACGTCTCTGCATTTGGTCACAGTTTTACATTGAAATCTTAACATATAGAAGTAAATGAATATTTATCTCATAATTATAAGACTTGTCTATTTAATCTCAATGATGGACGTCAGTAGCCATTTTCTTAACGCCCACTAACGTAAACATACAATACTATTAGTCAATAAACGGCAGCCATCTTATTTTAGACACACCCTGTATACTCTCAGCCACGTCCTTTTAGATATAATCTCTTATCTAAGCTCGGGGATTGGATCTCCCATCTCCCCCCTCCCATTAGGTCCTATCACCTATCATCTAAGAAGATCCCACCTCACACTACAACCTAGATAATAGGATCTATCATCTAGCATTATCTCACCTCACACTAGAACCTAGATCATAGGATCTATCATCTATCACCTGCGCACCCCCCGCGGGGCTGCAGGCGTGCTGACGTCACAGCTACAGCCACAGCTCCAGCTTGACCTTGAAGTGAGTTCATATTGGTACTGTATAACTACTCTTAATATTCATAAATAAATATGGTTTAACTATATAGAGACCAGCTATCAATATAATACATGATCTTGGAAGTCATTCACCGAAACACCTGGTCGCTGTGTCATTCCGTGCGCCTCGGCCGCGATATGTGACACAATGAGTATATTATTATTGTAAAACTGATATATTAATGACTTATTTATTGACATGTTATGATAGTTAAATAAAATAAAGGAATATGTAATTTGTAATATGTAATTTGACTCGGAATCCAAAGGCCCGGGTTCGAAACCCAAATGGGGTATGATATTTTTTATTTTTACTTATTTTACACTGAGTCTTTTACAAACGAGTTCATACTATAAAATTCAAAATATCTAAAACTAACATTATTTACAAACAATTGAGAAGAGTATCCTATAGAATGTGTAACAATTATATAAAAAGTTCAGTGAACAGGCGAAGAGTACGTATTTGGCTTGTTATATTTAGCACAAACGAAAAATATGTAATACCTATTAAAGGAGCACTCTAAATTCTAAATAATAACTGCTGTGCTCCTTGTTTAATTATTGTAATTGGCATTAGAAAGACCGAGACAAAAAGTGTTTCTAGTGCAACGTAAATTAATTTGTAATAATAAAAAAAGAAGTATGTATGACTGATATGAAAACTCTGAGAATGCAGCATTGATCAATATTTATTGTTATTTTTCAAATAAATTTAAATGTTTACGAAAGTACCTTTATTTGTGTATAAGTAGCGTTTAACATGTTTGATGAATAGTTTCACATTATTAACTATACTTGTAATTTGTTAACTTTTTTATTTTTGGTCTATTGATCAAAAGTAATTTTTTATAAAAACTTATTCTTAAAAGTTCTTGGCCATTCTCAGTATTACAATTTGCTATACAGGGTATTCGGAAATGAAGAAAATATAAAATGTTATCAAGAGTAAAATACCTTTCTTTTAATGAATATAATCAAATTTTATGAAGAAAAGTTGTAAATCTGCTACACCTATAAAAATGATATTTACACAAATATAGGTGATATTTCAATTTAGATGAAAAAACCGCTGCCCAAGGAATCACTACTTCCACATCCAGATTCTCTATCCAAGTCACTCACAACGAAAAAACTTTATATGTGAAAATAATTGTTTATGGAACTTTAATAATATAATATTTGAAATCCTCTACCTAAAAAACCCATAAAACGATACCCCACATCGGTAGTGGGGTGGGGGGTGGTGATGGGGGGTGATAGTGGGAAGGTGGATGAAGTAAAAAAATATTTTGAGGTTTCTGGTTCCTGTACATACACTAAATCACAATTTTTTTTCATCCCATTTAATAAGGGGGTGGGGGTGGTAATGGGGGTGGCTAATGCCAAAAATTTTTTTGAGACCTTAGCTTCTCTTGTATTTACTAAATACCAATTTTATGGACTGTTACCTGCTTGAATGACCTATTTACCCCAAATTTACCCCAATTTACCCCCCAACCCTTCGACGGAACAAGATGAAAATATAATCTAGTTCTAGATCTCGTTAAAGTACATATGTGTACCAAATTTCAAGTCAATATCTTAAACGGTTCCAGAGTAAACGTGCGCACAAAAAAAAGTTACAGACAGACCGACAGCCTATTTGGACAATAAAAATTTTAAAAAAATTTTTTGTCGTTACTATACTTCCACTGGACG
The DNA here is from genome assembly GCA_936432065.2 of Rutpela maculata. NCBI lineage: Eukaryota > Metazoa > Arthropoda > Insecta > Coleoptera > Cerambycidae > Rutpela > Rutpela maculata. Next base: position 8,132,616 of record OW386289.2, read on the forward strand.
TGGAAGTAAAACAAAGGACACGTATTTTTTCATTTTTCTCAAAAACACAGTAGAGGCCCGTAAAAAATTAGAAGAAATTCAAATTATTAATATGACGTACCCATCAACCAATTGACGTCATTTGATGTCATACACTGCACACCTTGTTCCCGGCATTTTTCTTCATTTCTGTCTGAATAATAACAATATGTAAAACTAATACATGCATTATTAAGCTTCTTTTACCTTCTATAATGTATACAAAATCACCATAGAACACTAATAATAATAATTGTCTTTTAAATCTTATAAAGGTCCAAAATAGTGCAAGCAATAGTATGTCCCTGTTTCTGCACACATTTTCACTAACCAAGAATGCATTTAAAACTCAAAATATAAAAACACACGTATAAAACACACACGAAGATGTACATATGCGATTTACAAAGAAAAACCAGTAAATAAGTAGACAAAATTTAATAATCACACCACTATACACAGAGAGACAATGCCGTCAGAAACATAAACAACAGATTTAGGTCTCGCCGTGATGTCACATCTTTGCCAGCAAGTGGCAAACGTTGCAGCATAGGGAACTGGCTATCCTCCCTCTGTTTACGGTTTTTATATCCCTCCAATTCATACATTAGGTTCTCGTCCTATACAAGATATCGCGGCCTGCACGCCGATTTTTAATTGGTCTTTTAAGGTTGTCAACGATCTGTTGCTAATCACGAGTCATGTCATAAAGTAGAATAAGTAGACACTAAAGCATCGAGTTTGCAATAACGTAAACATAGTGGTAAATAACCAAGATCAATTTTGACAACGCTGATGTTGATATGAATACGACGACAAATCCCCTTTATCAGTCGATATTCCGTTGAAGCAACATCGAGCGTGGTTAGTACTTGGATGAACCCACCTATCTTGGGAAATACAGCGTTCTCGCCCCACCTTCTAGAGGCTTGTATATCAGTGTATACTCGGAAGTTACGTAATTTCAGACGAGGATTACGTAGTGGATATACCATCCTTCGGAGGGATGTAAAGCAGGCGGTCCCTTGTCTATTAAATGTTAGGCAAGTAAAAGATCCCTACTCTTCTTAAGGGAAGAGGTTCGGCAAAATTTCCAGGTTGGGGGTAGCTCGTCTCCTGGCGTCGGTGATAGGCCCTGGTAGCGGAAATAGGCCGACGTTAAACAGTTAAAAAAAAAAATATATATAATTACTTCCACATCCAGTGGAAATATAGTAACGACAAAAAAAAATTGAAAATTTTTATTGTTCAAATAGGCTTAGAATGTCACGAAACGTCGAAATATTCAGTTTGAGCGAAAAATAATTTTCTGTGTGTCTGTCGGTCTGTCTGTAACTTTTCTTGTGCGCACGATTACTCTGGAACCGTTTAAGATATTGACTTGAAATTTGGTACATGTAAATACTTTAACGGGATCTCGAAGGGATGGAGGGTAAGTTGGGGTAAATCGGGGGTAAATAGGTAAATCAAGCAGGTAGGAGTCCATAAAATTGGCATTTAGTATATACAAGAGAAACTAAGGTCTCAAAAAAATTTTTGATATTAGCCACCACCTATTCCACCCCCACTCCAGTACCGATGTGGGATATCGTTTTGTGGGTTTTTAGGGTAGACGATTTCAAATGTTATATTATTAAAGTTCCATAAGCAATTATTTCCACATACAAAATTTTTTCGTTGTGAGAGACTTGGATAGAAAATCTAGATGTGAAAGTAGTGATTCCTTGGGCAGTGGTTTTTTTAATCATTTCATTACAATAATCATTTTCTTTATTCACTTATAAACTTTTTTCTACAGCTATATTTATTGGGTAAGTATCCCAGAATCTACTTCAAATATTACTATTCTTTCAAGTATTATGTATGTTGCAGTTTCGTCTTCTACTTTTAAAATCACCTCTGTGTTTCTCATTTACAGTTGATAAATCAATTTGGAATTTTATATCATCATAATAATATGATATGAAATTCGAAAATTTTATAATATTTGGAAGGTACTCTATTGTAAGAACTTTAACAGTTTCAAAAGATATTGTCAATTTGCCCTGAGTGAGAATACCTCATTATTATTGTTTCATGTTTTATAGGTCTATAAAAACCGTTTAAATATTTTATTTCATATGAATGTTGACTATCTCAAGCTTACAATGCTTATATGAGGAGGCAGACACGGAAATGCTACTTCATGCTGTTACTTAAATACACATATATTCTGCCGACGCAGGTATTACCATATTGATCATTAGATTTCCACACCTTTGCCATGATACCTCAGTTATATGGGTTCCTAGAAAAGCTCTCAGGTACCTGTCAATTATATCTCACCTATTATCTCATCAATAAATTAGGAAAACAAAAATCCTCTGCTCTTAAACTTCATACCTGTAAGAAGGCCTCTTGTAAGAAGATATTTTGTCAACTTCAAGATGACGTACTGTCAGCACTTAAAAAGCTTAGGGACACTATTTTAAAACTTGAAAAGTTTGTTTATATACACCACAGATCAAGCTTGATAATATAGGTGATATTGGACCTTATTTAAAAGGAAGCAAGTTGCAGGAGAAAATCTACTACAATTTTTCAGACACACTATTAAGCCATGGAATGGTGTAGAGACAAACAGCCTCATTTTATGCTTCCAGAGCTAACCAATTACTGTTGGAAAAATTCAATTATATGGTCGTTACTTTGTGCTCCAGCTAAACTTCTAGAACTGATGAACTCGTTGAGTCAGCAATATATTCCATAAAGCTATTAATGTATTCGTATCAATTTTTTTTGTATTAAATAAAATTTCAGCCACACTTTGATTTTGTTACATTTTTGATATTAAGTATCAACTAGTTTATGCACTTCAGTTTGTTAGTGTTCCCAGAGAATAAATGATTCTTTCTGTGGTACTGTGCCAATTTGCTGTTGTATTTGCATAAAAATGCCAATTTTTGTGCAGTGCAAGTCAATTTGGCACTTCCTCATAGTAGAGTGACGCTTATTGTGACTTCCGTGGGGGTTTCGTTGTCACAAGTTGAATTTGATATAAAATTAATGATAATATACTGATGTTTCAAAATCTCAAAGCCGTCAAAAAATGTCCTACTCAAAAGGTCATTATAATCAAAAAACGAGTTATAGCTTAGTGACTCAGGTGTTTTGATATTTCCACTTTTGAGTAATAGCAAATCCTTTTAACCATAAATAGAACTAGTCAAAATAAGTAGATTTTCGAAAAGACCCACCTCGAGAAATCATACCTGCTCCCCCTGCCCCCCCCCCCCTCAATGGGGCTACCTATATATATATTTTTTTCTCAAAAACGGTAGGAGTTAGAGGAGTGATCTTGGCGCCATTTGATAGAGTATAAAATTTTGCATACGATCCTCCATTTGCTTTTTGCTATTTTCTTTTTTTTTTAAGGCCCCACAGCAAAAAAAGGGTGAGGAGCCTTCCAACAACGACACATGTTTGGCTATACATCTAAAACGGCCCAATAAATCAAAATTCTACAAGATATAAAAAATAAAGACCATTATTTTTTCTATCGATTGGTATAGTATTTGTATATGTTATTTGTTTATATAAAGCCGTCAGTGGCGTACAAAGAGAAAGCTGCACATGTGCATAATGAAATTATTTAAAATAATTTATTATTGTTGTTAAAAACTGCGAAAATATCGATTGTACCTGTTCAAAATTATTATTGTTTGTAACACCAATAATAAATTATTTTAAATAAATTCATTATGCACATGTGCATCTTTCTCTTTGTACGCCACTGACGGCTTTATATAAATAAATAACATATACAAATAATATACCAATCGATAGAAAAAATGATGGTCTTTATTTTTTATATCTTGTAGAATTTTGATTTATTGGGCCGTTTTAGAGGTATAGCCAAACATGTGTCGTTGTTGGAAGGCTCCTCACCCTTATTTTTGCTGGGGGGCCTTAAAAAGAAGAAAATAGCAAAAAGCAAATGGAGGGTCTTATGCAAAATTTTATACTCTATCGAATGGTGCCAAGATCATTCCTCTAGCTCCCACCGTTTTTTGAGAAAAAAATATATATATAGCCAGATATAGGTAGCCCCTTTGAGGCGGGGCAGGGGGAGCAGGCATAATTTCTCGAGGTGGGTCTTTTCGAAAATCTACTTATTTTGACTAGTTCTATTCATGGTTAAAAGGATTTGCTATTACTCAAAAGTGGAAATATCAAAACACCCAAGTCACTAAGCTATAACTTGTTTTTTGATTATAATGACCTTTTGAGTATGACATTTTTTGACGGCTTTGAGATTATGAAACATCAGTATATCATCATTAATTTTATATTTATTACATTATTTACATTAATATTAATTTTATATCAAATTCAGATTGTGACAACAAAACCCCCACAGAACTTATGCGTATATCTGGGCACCGAGCACTCTACTATCACTCCTCAACCCCCCCGACATTCTTCTTGACGATCATTTCATGTTGCTTGTAATGCAATTTGTGTAATTTTGGGACCTTCTATATAGTCCGGGGTCCAAGCACTCCAAAATCAAGATGACCTGTTCCGACATGACGTACAAATATTAATATAAGTAATGAAAAGAGCATTACCTGGGGCACTAGAAAACACTTGTCGGATTAATTTTTGCTCTTGCGAAACTTCAGAAATCGCAAAAAAGATGGCGGATTGATAATTATAAAATTATGTTTTACAATGGTTATTCTCCGTTAAAACAAAAACTATGTAACCTACCGATCTGATTTTTGGTATGTATACTCAAAAGATATACGTGATTCTAACTAAACTATTGGTATTTTTGAAAAGAATATTTTTTTGGAAAAAAATAATTAAAATCAAAAGGTTGATATTTACGTTCTAAAAATTTCGATATGCGGACAACTATGTTAAATTTATAAAATTCTTATATACAATTGCTTACCAAATATAGTCCATATATTGAAAAAGTTTTTTTAAAAAAGATCCTGTCGATACCGTATACAGTTTTTTGTTTATGATTTTTTTATGAGGCGCGTAATTATGCAGCATTAAAATAAAAATAGTCTACACGATAATTGGTACAGTGTAACAGTAAAAAGCAGTATATTGTTCAATATAATTGCAAATTTGAATTACTTTATGTTAATAATACAACAAAACGAATGAAAGTAGTAGTCGGGCGTTGCCGATTGCTGCCACTCATTTAAAAAAATAATAATCGATACAAAGTGAATTGTGTGTTCGAGCAAAATGTTAATCAAATAGGTATTCGAAATTGGCCATGCCCGAGTACAACTTCTACTCGTTTTTATATTGTTTAAGAAATAAAACATTAGTGAGAAATATTATTTTAGGTATTTGGCATATTTAATAGAAAGCAGAAAAGGGAGATATTTTAAATAAAACATTAATGTTGTATATTATGTAATTTGTGTATATAACTATTCTAACATTTTAGTCAGAATCACTATCATTATAAAATGATGCATATTGCTTTTTCCCTTAAAACAATTTTCAGGAAAAGCAGCACACGAGCACGCAACTGAATACCACTCACAAGAACATTTTGTGTCGCATTTTATTTTACAGTTGCACTTTTTAATTTAAGTTCAGATAAACTTTTTTTTGTCGACATCGGTACCAGCTCCTGATTTCCAATTCTGCATCCAAAATTTTGTGCAAAAGGTAATTTGAATGACGGTTCACAACACTGTTTAAAAAATAGTAATATTTGCAACATGTTGTTGAAAAGCGTCTTCTGTCGGTGGGAGGGAACGTAAATTACTTTTATTAAATTATTTTACCTTTTAATAATTTTCAAACGTATACATATAATACATTTGTAAAGTTGACGTGTACGTACATTGAAAATATTTGCAAAAAACTGATGTGGGGGATGTAAGATGAGTAATGGAATACATTAAGACAGATTTTGGAATTTTTCTCTGTTTGTCTGCTTGTCTGTTTGAACGCGCATCACGCAGAAACTACTGAACCAATGAGGTTCGTCTAAGCTTGGAGTAACATTTAGTTCTTATTTCATCGAAATCGGCCTAAACTAAGCCAACTTTTATGAAAATCGGACTAGTAGAACAGGAGATACAGCTTGATTTCTACAATAAGCGTATTTGCACGGCATAAACTTTTAAGATTAAACTTCTGTAATATTGCAGAAAATTCAAGAGTACTCTGGAATATTCCAGAAAATTTGTGAGTTTTCTGAAATATTCCAGAATGGTGATTCAACCTCAAACGTCGTTTATAAAGAAGTTTTAGTCAATTTCAAAATTCCACGCGAACGTAACCGCGGGCATAGCTAGTAAATAATAAGTATGAACCGCAACAAATAATCAATCGATTTAAACAAGCAAACACAAATAGTTTTTATAATGTTAAAATGTTAAGACAAATAACTTCACACTATATACATAAGTACATACGCCTAGTAAACATAAACATACCAGCTAATTCCACTGTAAACTGTTTTCATACGCTTTATGAATTTTAGGAGAGCTGTCGCCTTTATTACATGCGCCGCATCATGCACCCATTTTAAAAATTCACAACTCGAATACTATATGCAATATCAACTTAGTTCTTGTCTTAAAAACATTTTCAATATATTGGGTATGTTTGTTAGCATAGTTTATACACAAAAAATTTAAAATTGAAGTACTTGCTCGTATGTTGAAATTCTTACTACAATATTTTATAGTTACAGATTTCATATTTTTTCCCCAAAAAACTAAACATATTTAAACAGTGCCATCGAGCCTCATCCAAGCGCTTATGTCTTTAGTGTATACTATAAAAAAATTAGATGGATATCACTCGTAGTTTCTTTTACAGGACGTGTTATGTATTAAAAAAATTTTTTTTAGGAATTGTCATTTCGACTCTTTTCTTATCATTTAAGAAGTTATGCAAGAGCTGATAAGAATCCGACAAGTCATTTCTGGTGTCCTTTATAACCCTTTTTGCAAATCTGAAGTTGAAAAATGTACGTCATGTCGGAACAGGTTACTTGGAATTTAGAGCGATTTCGTACTGTTGGACCCCAGACTAATACCCATTTTATGAATTACGATAACCTCCTTTACTAGAGTGATTATGATGGTGGGGCATTTCATCAGCCAGACACGATTTCTATCAACTTGTTTCACGTTCCAGGGGGAACAGAAAATAAGACAAAATTGACTATTTGCTTACAACATGTGAAATATATCATATGAAAGCTTATTATAAACATACACGTTCTTATGATTACTCATAAAAAAATAATAATAATTTATAAGTTTGATACAGGTTTTTTTTGACAGGAAAGTGTAGCGTATTCACTTACATATTTATTATATTATATAAAAAATAACAAAAAACTTATTAAAAAAGTGTTATATTTTAGTTTTAAAATAAATCTTAAAACTTTCGACTTTTATATTTAAATTATGGATTAATCTCCACAGAAGGCATGCAAGGTTTATTATAACGAAACGGTGTGCAGTTTGCGGATTAAAGAATAGTGGGTTTTGATTACAATTAATAAGGATCTTTCTCTAGAGAAAAGGTGAACGGTGCTCATAACATCAGGGTAAAAATAAAGATGTTCCTACTATCTTATTTTCATATAAGCTGTAATTCGTTTAATAAGGTGAAAGGAATTAAGCTAGTGTTTCGATAATAGACATCGCTGGCTAGCATTAACTTAGTTGCATTTCTGTTTGTAATATTTTGCAGTCATTTCATAATTCACCTAATTACGCAAGGTTCTCAACATGTTTTTTAATTAAATGCATACATCTACATTTATTAAATATGAAATGATTTGTGAGACATCACATTCACATCGCAGTATAAGGAACAGTGAAGATAATTTATATTTATTACATATATAAAAGACCCTAAAGTTTGCGCCTCCCTGGTGATATTTGAACTAATGTCGAAATTTGAGTTTTTCAAATGTAACTTCTACAAATGCACATTTTAAATTCTATTTGAAATAAATACTCAATTGGGTAATTTTGGATTTAACACAAATTACTAAGGTCGAATGTGGACATCTCTTTCAGCGGTTGTTATTCATAGTCCGTTGTCCACTTGGTGCGTAAGTAAATACGGTCATGGCATTCCTAAATGTCACAAATATTCATCTATTATAGTCAACGGACGTTTGTATTTTAATCAAGTATGTAGGTGTAAAATGCTTAGGAGTGAGTTCGTGGGTGTGATGAAACAAAAGAGCAAATCCTAAGTTACTGACTCTTTCTTCCGATTTCAGAAGCTTAAAAAAACGGGCGTAATAAAAACAGTAACTATCACTGAAGAATAATAACCGAATTCAAGGCCATTCGTTGATTTGCAAATAATATATGTTACCACAATTGAAGAGCTAAGTGGATAAAGGTGTTATGTCACAAAAACACGTTATTGAGTAAAACTCGAAAGTTTTTAGGCGAGAACTTTTTTTGTTATAACGACTATATAGCTTGCATTTTGCGATGACATTGACATTTGATGTACTTTTCAGAGACAAATAACTAAAGTTGTCAGTTGTCATTATTTTCGAAAATTTTAAAAAATTAATGTACATAACACCTTTATCCGTTCATAAGTTTCTCTGAAATGAATAAGGAATTAGTGAATAAAAGTGTTAAGAAATTAAACATATTTTATTCTTATTAAAACATTGTACAATTTTTAGGTAGTCGGACAATTCTACGGTTTTGAGCCACAGTTTGGTCATTTCCAAGTATGTTGTGATAATATGGCCTTACCATTCATTTATGAATGGTAATTGTTCTTTAAGATTGGCCAGTTTTTCTACACTTAGGCTACCCTTGTTTTCATTAAACACCGTTAGAGCAATACCGTCGGAATTTATCTTATGCATATTCCTTTTCTTTAAAATATCGACCTTGTAAAATGGAGTCATTTCATCTAGTGATATAATAGTAGCACCCATAGGTGCCATTTTATAACGTCGCGAAAATAAATCTTTTCATTGTTCAAGTTTTTCTTCCTGTTGTACAAATTGAGCTTTGATGCAATTCCATCAATATCCTTGAAATGATTCTTCATATCTATGACAACGGCGTCTTTGGGAGTTCTTAAAATTTCTCGATACTGGTCCGGAACGTAGATGTTTTGATGTTTCCTTAAAATTTTCTCGACTCTGCCAAAATTTCTGTCTGAATCTAAATATGAATGTCCCACCTCCGAAAATTTATGGTCGATAACTTTAAATTCTCTCTTTAAAATCAACAACTGGTAAAGTGTAATTATATTGAAGTTTTTATTTTGTCCACCACAGGAGTCGGGCCATATTATAATGTGATCGATCTTTTCTTGGAAATATTCATTGTAAATTTGTGAAAAGGTATGTAAGCAACTAGCAATTTCTAGGCTTTTACGGCTGGCCATATCTTCAGTCCATGTGAAAAAGAACGTTTTTTTTTCAGTATTCCTCAATGTATGTATGCCAAGGTTGTAAAACCACATTTGACGAAGGTAAAATGCTTTCGATGTACTTAATTTTGGCAGCGGCATGGTTTGTTGAAGATCTAAAGTAAGAAAGCAAATCGTTCTACCTACTGTAACTTTTGCTTCGTCACGCTTTTGTTGTTCGAAAGCTAGTTTGTAATTTTCTCCGTATTCTTTAGTATTATTTCCAGCATCATATTTGGGAAAAAATGTGAGTCATTTCATGATCTCAATTAAACAATTTTGAATACCATGGACGTAATTTCAGCATTTTTATTGGGTAGTCAGGGATTTTTCACAGATAACCCAATAGATGTAAGCATAGCGAACTCTGTAATTCTTAAATGATAACCTTACAAACCCAAATGACCTTTGACTTGATTGGCGTAATTATCATACTTATTATTTTTTCCGCAAGAAATTCAGAATTCGCCAGATTTGCCTTAAACAATTTAATGCTCTTTCAAAATATTGGGTGGGCAGAAGCCATACCAGATATCAGTTTTGCTCTTATCATAAAAATTTCTACGGTCCAGCCCTCTTCTACTTGTCAGCATAAAAATGTTTGTACAAAAATCAACACCGCAAAGCGTCACTTTCCAGTATTTTTGATTTACAGACTAATTTGTTAGAATACTTTGGTAAATTCGTATTTTATTATTGCATTTTATATTGATAATGTTTTGTTTTTAAAACATTATTAAAACTTGCCTGGGAAGAAATTGCCACTATGTGACTGATTTCTGCTGAATTGCCAAAAGGTATAAATGTGTTTACAGCAATTAGATACTCAAGTACCATCCCGACTCTTGTACCATCTCATACCATTTCGAAATTGAACGAAATGAATATATGGATTAAAACACTATAAGCACTATTTCCAAATATCAGCCAATTTATAAACATCTTACATGATTCATGAAATCGTTTATTCATTGCCATTTGTAATATCAGTTTACTACGACTGGCCATTTTCACTATAATAGTAAGAAACCGCTGCCCAAGGAATCACTACTTCCACATCCAGATTCTCTATACAAGTCACTCACAACGAAAAAACTTTGTATGCGAAAATAATTGTTTATGGAACTTTAATAATATAATATTTGAAATCCTCTACCCCAAAAACCCATAAAGCGATACCCCACATCGGTAGTGGGGTGGGGGTGGTGATAGGGGGGTGGTAGTGGGGGGGTGGATGAAATAAAAATATATTTTGAGGTTTCTGGTTCCTGTACATGCACTAAATCACATTTTTTTTTTCATCCCCTTTAATAAGGAGGTGGAAGTTTTTTGAGACCTCGGCTTCTCTTGTATATACTAAATACCAATTTCATGGACTCTTACCTGCTTGATTTATCCATTTACCCCAAATTTACCCCAATTTACCCCCCAACCCTTCGACGGAACGAGATGAAAATATAATCTAGTTCTAGATCTCGTTAAAGTACATATGTGTACCAAATTTCAAGTCAATATCTCAAACGGTTTCAGAGTAAACGTGCGCACAAAAAAAAAGTTACAGACGGACAGACAGACAGACCGACAGACAGAAATTTTTTTTTCGCTCAAACTTAAAATCTCGACGTTTCAGGACATTTTAAGACTATTTGGACAATAAAATTTTTTTTAAATTTCTTTGTCGTTACTATACTTCCACTGGACGTGGAAGTAAAACCACGGCCGACTCTAGTAGTCGGCCGTGGTAAAACACTTAACACAACTTGTCACATTAATGCCATTATAACATAACTTTAAAAGCAAAGTGTTTTGGATTAAAACAATTTAATATCGCACAGTAATGGATAAAGGTGGTATGTGATCATGACACCTTTATCCATTAAATTATATAAAAACCATATTTACATAACACCTTTATCAAACATTAAAACGCATTTAGGAAAGGTTTATTATCCCAAAAACTTATTGAAATGATAAATTATAAGTTAAAATAGTTGTTTGTGTAGAAATCTCAAAATTTTCAAAAATGTCACATAACACCTTTATCCACTTAGCTCTTCAATTCATAGAGTAGTAGCTGTTTCTGGTACATTTAAAGTTGTTGGTGCAAAACACTACGCACAATAATTTCGTGTGCCTGTTTCAGGTCAAGTAGACGGGACGAGGGAGTGATCGCGATTGGGACAGTGAGGATCAAAGGAGGAGGGTAGTTAGGGCCGGTTTTAGGCCTATTTTATTTTTGAATTTTTAAAAAAATCATTTTTTATCATCTGTTATCAATATATAATTGATTTCACCAAACGGAACCTCCCCCCACTCGCACATATCTCTTCTACCCCTTTTAAGTATTAGATAACCAGAATCCAGGAACGGTATCCACATTTTTTTTTTTTCATTTAAAAAGTGTTTTTTTTCAAAAAATTTCATCTGGTCTACCTTCCCCACTAATTCCTTTAAACGTCTAGGTCATACTATATATTAACAAAAAACAGTATATGGGAACATATATTTTTAATTACTAACTACTCATATTAACAAAATGGAGATTAGTCCAGTCAACGAAAGAGTGGTAGATGAAGGACATGGAGGGGGGAGAATTCTCCTACTCAAGAATGTGTTGGGGGTAGTTAGGAGGTAAACATACTAAAAGTCCTCGCCCCTAGTCTTACCACCCGGGATGTGGGGGGGTGGGGTGGAACGGTCCCTTTTTTCGATTCTTTGCTTATAATTCGGAAACGATGCTTCGTACGGAAAAAAATATTCTGTGCAAAATTAAACATAATTAAATTTCCTACAAGAGTGTTTATATTCATTTTCTTCCTATGTGTTGTAGTTTCCGAGGTATTCGCCAGCGAAAGTCAATAATTAATAAATAAATTAATTAGGTATCTGAAATTTTTCTATCAAAGCCATGGTCTGCTAATAAATCACAGTCACAAAACAATCTTTATTTTACAACGCTCGACGTATATACATTTACTAACGTAATATATTGCCGAAATCTAACATTTCCTTAAATATACAGTGTGACTCACTTAAAATGAAGACATCCTTATAACTTTTTTTTGTTTCCGATTTGAATAAAATTTTACTGAAATATATAAAAAAAATAGGATCTACTTATGACCTGAAAAACATTCACCTGCTACAAAGGCAAAGCCACTTGCGGTACCAAACTATGCGGAAAAAATAAAAACATTTTGAGTATTAAAAATTCTAAAAAATTCATCGGATCGGCGCCAAAAATGTACATACACCAAAATTTGATTTGGTTATTGATGGGGGATTTCTCATACATAAATAAGCTCATCTGGCAGGGAAGATCCTCAATTTCCGCAATTTGTGGTGGATACGTGAAACTCGTCTCGATGTTCGCTGGCGAATATCTCGGGCACTATAACACATAGGAATTTTTAATTTTTTATAGAATACTTTTTTCCGTACGACTCATCTTTTCCGAGTTAAAAGTGAAGAATCTAAAAAATTGACCTTTCCACCCCCCTCACCCCTAAAGCGGCAGGGCTAGAGGCGGGGACTTTTTGTATTTTTACCTCCTAACTGCCCTCAACACATTCCTGAAGAAGAAAATCCTGCCCCCGCCATGTCATCTACAATTCTCTTTTGGGCATTCATTAATTGGACTGGATGTTCTTATTAAGAAAATGTGACGAAGCACATTTTTTCTGTTATAGCTTTTTTGTTTTTTATGCTATAGTAATAATAAAAAATCATTAGAAAGCCTAATTAACAGACTTTCATTTTGATTATTAGCATTATTAACGTAAGTGTCATAATATCTAAGATACTTAACATTTAAACTAAATACTTCGTCTTATAGACATTTGGACGCCATCTTTATACTTCCAGATCTCCGAAACCGTTAACTCTACAGCAAGTAAAAAATAATGAAACTCATACTCAATTTAGTAGCTTTTTTATTTGTCTCTAGCATGTTTTCGCTCAATGTAATACTTTTGACGATAACCTTTGAACACCTCATTTTCAAGCTAAAATCTCAATTTTCAAGTTGTAACTTAAAGACTATCAGTTTATTCATGTTGCATGGAACCTTTTCTTCTCAAAATGTAATTCCCTTTCTTCTTTCAGTTTTTGTTTTTTTTTTTTTTTAGATGCCACCGCCTGAAAAGGGCTCCTATAAATTAGCAAGCCCCCGCGAAATACAGGAACTTTTACTATTAGGTTGCCAAAAATGAACGAAATCTAATTCATATGACATTATTCCGAAGTTAAAACCTCGAGTTACTGTACTATCTGTTTACTAAATAAATTCAATTTCAGAAGTCAAGGAAAATATATCATATTTTATATTGATAAGGCTAGAACTAATGTTCTCATTATCGAATTTTGTTCGTATCTCCTCGTATATGGAAGATATAAACGTTTGTGATTTTCTTATTTTTCATGACGTTGTACCATGTCTCGATTTTTTTTTACTGAAATAATAGACTACAAGCCCCTCGTAATTTTTAAGTGGTCAGCATGAATTATATTCATTACGATGTTGGTATATGATACCATAACTATAGGCACTATGCCGTCGCTTTTGGGCGGTACACAAGTAATAGCCCAGACAACACAAAACATTTTATAGTGAAACCCACAAAAAGTTGCAAACTGAATAATTTTCTTTTAATGAGTTCATGAAAATGTATAGAATAATGTCCTGAAAAGTTTACATTCCGCTCGGATGTAGAACATAAAAGAAAAGTGAAAAAAAAATTTTTTTACCAATTTTTTCAAAATTTTAAAATTAAGTCAGAGCAGGAAAAAATAAAAAATACCACGTGTTTCTAAACAAAAAATGTCCTAATAAAATTTACCGCTAAAGCCACGGTATTCCTGGAAAAAAACCGCTGCCCAAGGAATCACTACTTCCACATCCAGATTTCTTATGCAAGTCACTCACATCGAAAAAATTTTGTATATGGAAATAATTGTTTATGGAACTTTAATAATATAATATTTGAAATCCTCTACCCCAAAAACCCATAAAACGATACCGCACAGTGGGGTGGGGGTGGTGATAGGGGGGGATGAAGTAAAAAAATATTTTGAGGTTTTTGGTTCTTGTACATACACTAAATCACAATTTTTTTCTTCCCCTTTAATAATAGGGTGGGGGTGGTAATGGGGGTGGCTAATGCCAAAAAATCTTTTAAGACCTTAGCTTCTAAATACCAATTTTATGGACTCTTACTTGCTTGATTTACGTATCTACCCCAAATTTACCAATTTACTCCCCAAACCTTCGACGGAACAAGATGAAAATATAATCTAGTAGAGTAAACGTGCGCACAAAAAAAGTTACTGACAGACCGACAGAATTTTTTTTTTCGTCCAAACTTAAAATCTCGACGCTTCATGACATTTTAAGCCTATTTGAACAATAAAAGTTTTTAAAAAAATTTTTGTCGTTACTATACTTCCACTGGATGTGGAAGTAATAGTGAAGTAACTTTGTCACTGCGCGGCTAGCGCATGGTTAATACTATGGAACTTTTAAAAATTCTTAGCTGTTCTATCGAGTAAAATAAAGCTTTTTTTCTTTCTGATTATACGTTTTAAACATTTTTCTTAGTGAATAGGAGGATAAATAGTGAACATGGAGGGAAAATATATAATTATCAACGCATACACAGACACCACACATAACCGCTGAATCGCTCGCATGAATTTTTACGTGCCCTTACTGTATTGTATTTATTACAGGTACACCTACCTACCCACATTTCAGCTATATCCAATGGATTTCTTATACATTTGTTAATGTATTGGAAAAGTTCCAGAATTTATATTCAAAACAATCAAAGATATTTTCATAGATAGCATCGTGAAAATCGCAATTTCTTATCATGATCTGATTGATCATATTTTCGAAAAAATGCATACAAGTAAACGATTTTCTGTTTGAACATTCGAAAAATAAACATTTTTTTCGAAATAGTGATATTTTATTTTTTCCAATGGGTCAATTTCTCGACAAATTACAGCCTCCAATACATATATTTATCAAAAAAACCATCAAGCAAGGAAATTAAAATTTGAGATGTACTTTTTTTTAATCCTCATTACTACAATGAAATAAACCATAATAATCATGAAGTGTACATACTTTTCAACAGTTCTCAATAAAGAAAGAATTTTTTTGAAAGGCTTTTATTTTTTTCTGTATTGTTTATTTCGACGATTGAGTTCGGGCATGATAATATGTATATAAGTATATTTTTCCCATCCATCCTTTACTTGTATTGTTTAAAACAAAAAAGCATCAGAAAGCTACAATTTCCATCTTTTAAATGAACCAACACTCATATAGATTGAACAAGTTCTGATTTAGTGACATGTAATTCAGTGCGTCGGTGTCACAGTCATGCGTATTCAAGCGCGTGCACGCATGGATCTCGCTCCGAGTTCTAACGTTACATTTGACTATTTTTTTTTTTTTTTTTTCGGGAAAACCGTGGCTTTAACGATAAATTTTCACTCATTAAAAAAAAGTTTACACAGTTTGCAAATTTTTGTGGGTAAATATCTTCATCGATTGGGCATTGAATTTTCCATCCGAAAATGAGCTCTTCAGACAAAATATTCTTGTACGTCATTCCTCATGTTGTTCATAAAAAATAATCACCTAGAACCTACTGCCGTACAAAAATAATGGAACCGGAAGCCAGAGGACTTTTTGATTTTCCGAAAATTTTTCCAGGCATATAGGTAATTTAATACTGTACGGCGTTTGTACAGTTAGATCTGTATTATGCTTTCATAGATTCATTATTCAGCAACGCCGTGCATATTTGGTGGTTACAGGGTGAGAAATCCCGGGCGCAACCCCCTACCCCCAACTAGTATAGTGGTGGTGATTTGAATCAACATCATATTCAATAATCTTAATGCTTCTTCATGAAACGAAGACATTTTTTACCATGCCGTACATTTTTCATGGAACACATGGCTGCGTCAGGAAAATTTATTTCCCTCTGAAAAGAGCAATTTTAGGGTGAAAAATTTGTTTACGGCATTAGCATAGTTTGTTAATACTTAAAATAATAACCAATAACAACTAAATGCTGTACAAAAATAACGGTTTCAGATGGCTGGAAAAGTAAGACTTTATTCTATTTTTGAAACTATTTTCTTCTTCGTAAAGGTGGTTTAATTCTGTACGGCGCCGGCGTTTGTAAAATTCAATTTTTACGTTTTAATGGATCTGTTATATAGCAATGGTACATATTTGCTGGTTGCAGAGGGTGAAAAACCCCTAGCCCAACCCACTACCCTATAGTTGCACTGCTTCTCTTCTATAAACTCACAAAAATTTTGATAACTTTTACTAAAACTTTTTTTTCTACAATAGGTATTATTAAGTGAGATATATGGCATGGCCCTGGTAAAAGACAGACTATATGCATAATGTATAAGATCAAATCTTTTATCAAATGAGGAAACAAACTCGCACGGTATTAATTTGAATGATTTCGCTATTTTGAATTAGCAGCAATATAATAGCGTGCATCATAAAAATTAGCATATAATAGCTGCAGTTACCGAGTAATTAGTGCTAAAATGAAAACTCGTTAATTACTGCGAGGCGAGGTTAAAGATCTCTCAAATATTATCTTACACCTTCTTGTTACTTATCATGTGACCTTATTTAGTCTAATTGCATCGTTCAATTTGTTCACATAGGTAGGTACGTTTTCAGATTTCATAATTCTACAGTAACATGAACAAATACATCAGGATATGGTCTTTTTATTTAATTTAATTAAAGAGCTATATTAAATTCATCTTAAAAAAAAATGTACAGAAATTCGTTTCATCCATCACGCACACGAGGGATTGAAACTAACTATTATTAACATTGATAATGATAAATTTTGTTTCATAAAAATTGTTGGAAATGGCCACCTTCACTTAATAGGCATGCTTCCGCCCGTCTTCGCATCGAATTGCACACTCGTTCAAATATTCTCGGCGTATTCCGTTTTGTGTCTCACGAGGCAACTATTAGCTCTCTTTAATCTTCTAAAGTGTTAATGGGAGTGTTATACAGCAGGGTTTTAAGATGACCACACAAAAAGAAATCCAAATTATTGAGATCGGGGGATCTTGCTGGCCATTGGTAAATGGTCGAGAACAATTACAATTAATTAAATAAACGGAGCTCCATCACGCATGTACCACATTTGATTCCTTAACGCAATTGGTATATCTTCAAGCAACACAGGTAGTTCTTCTTGGAGGTAAGATTGTCCATTAAGGCGTCTTGGTAGAAAAAAGGGCCTATAAGGCTACTACCAATAATTCCTACCCATATATTAACAGAAGATTGCTCTAGGGTTTCGGTTATGGCATGGGGGTTTTCGTCCACCCACACATGATTATTATGGAAATTTTGAATAGCATTCCAAAAAAATTTGCTTCGTCTGTGAACATAATTTGTGACTCAAACTGCGGATTTAGTGTAACATTCTGAAGGTATGTACCACTGACAGAAGTTCACATTCTGTGGAAAATCCCTGGGAAGTAATGCCTGTACTTTTTTAAAATATGGTACGGATTCAACAAACAAATCAACAGAAATTTACCAACCAATTTGTAGACAAATATTCAGAGTTCTAACAATCTTTCTCGTGCTCGTCTCAGGTTGTTCGTCGATTTCCTGCAGCACCGCTTCCTCAATTTCGGGTGTTCTGACAGTTCGAGGTCTACCTTCCGAAGTACCTTTTTGGAAACTACCAGTTTCACAAAGACGGCGATGAATAGTCGAAAAGAATCGGCTAAATGACAAGGCACGATTAGGATATCTTTCCTGATACATACTTCTGGCTTTGGTTGCATTACCATTTGCGAGACCATATACAGTGTGTCCCAGGATAGATGTTCCAAATATTTTGGAATTTGGAGATTGAGTCCTGCTTGTTGTAAAACTAAAGTATACCAAAAATGACTTGATTTGGTGTTCTACAGGGTGTTTTATAAGCAAAGTTGTAAAAATTACCACTAATAAAGTACCTTTATTTTTCAAAATATGAAAAAATTCCACTAAGAGAAGTTATTTAGAATGCAATTTTATACCTCTATACCAAAGTTCAGGAATATAAAATTATTTTTTTGAAACTTCCCATTTTTTCAATAAATTAGTATTTTATTTTGAACCATTCAATTAAAACTGCATAGAAATTATTTTTTGTGAATTAACATTTAAAGTTATGTAGAAGCTAAAAGTAGGCTATGAGAAAAGCAGTGGATACACATTTAACATTTATTATTGCCATAGCTGTCAAACGTAGTCAATATTATCCTTAATTTCTGTTTCAAATTAAAGTGAAAATGGTACTCACAGTGCGTGAAAAAATTTATATTGTGCAATGCTACGGAATTGGCGGTGAAAACTCGCTAAGAGAAGTGGTAAGCCAATTTAATTTGAAATTTCCAAACACTGCTTTGTCACGTACTCAGGCTATGAGAATAATTAAAAAGTTTCTGGCTACTGGTAGTGTTCTTAACATGAAAAGAAAACTAAAGCATATGATGAAGACAATGTTGGGGCTATTATAGCTCATGCCTCTGTTATAGAAAATCCTAGGATGCCACTCTTATTAATATTAGCAAGTCTGAACTCCAAAGAATTTACAAGGCAAAGAAAATTAGGGCATATTCAGCAAATTATAAATATAGGTATGCTTGAAGAGGGAGATGACGGCCGTAGGTTGGATTTTTGTTTGACCATTGGAGAAAAAATTATGGAAGAGAGATTTTTTCATCATTTCATAATTTTCTCAGATGAATTCACATTCACAACCAATGGTGTTGTTTCATCTCAGAATTGTCGGTTTTGGGATTCTGAAAATCCAAATTTTAGAATTCATTGTAGAGGACAATATTATAAAAAAGTGAATGTATGGTGTGCCGTTTCTTATCACGTTGGAGTTATTGGACCTTATTTCATTGAGGGAAGGTTAAACCAGGACACTTATTTACAGCTTCTTGAAAGATTTTCTGAAGAACATTTAAATATTTTAAGAGATATGCCTTTAGTTCATTATCAACATGATGGTTGCCCTAGCCACTCCACAGAAATGGTTAATCGGTGGTTAAATTTAAATTTTGGAGAAAATTAGATTGCCAGGAATGGACCGATCAAGTGGCCGGCGAGATCCCCAGACCTATCAATATTGGATTTCTTTTTATGGGGTCGCCTCAAGCAGTTGGTTTACGCTGAACCACTTCCTAACGATGTAGCAGTATTGAAGCAGATAATTACAAATGCCGTAAACTCCATACCGTTAGATCATATTCGAAACAGTTTTAAGTACTTCAGGCAAAGGATCGAAATGTGTGTGGATGTGGGTGGTAGCTACGTAGAATAATAAAAAAATTGTAAACATTGTTTTGTTTTGGTCAATAATTAATTTGTTTGTGAATCTGTTATGTTTTTGACATTTATTACTTGTTATAATTTTTAAACCTCATTAATCTTCTGTTAGTAATTGTTTCTTGTTTTACAATTAGTTCGATTAACATTATACCTTCTTACATCTCGTATATTCAATTTTTTATTTACCAATAGCCTACTTTTTGAGATGATTAACATTTGCTCCTTCACAACTTTAAATATGAATTCAACTCTTAATTCGCAAAAATGGGAAGTTTCAAAAAAATAATTTTATATTCCTGAAATTTGGTATAGAGGTATACAATTGCATTCTAAATAACTTTTCTTAGTGGAACTTTTTCATATTTTGAAATTTAAAGGTACTTTATTAGTGGTGATTTTTACAACTTTGCTTATAAAACACCCTGTAGAACACCAAGTCAAGCAATTTTTGGTATACTTTAGTTTTACAACAAGCAGGACTCAATCCCCAAATACCATTCCAAAATTCCAAAATTTTTGGTCCATTACACATCTTGTTACATCCTGGGACACACTGTATGTAATGCATTGTCGCCATTTCCACATTCGTATAATTTACCATATTTACTGAGATATTCGAATAAAAACAGTGAAAAAATAAAATAAATTTAATGAAATACTAAAAATCGATGGTTTTAAACACCAACGACTTACTTTATGTAGACAAATATTGTTTTGAAAATGATCTTTGTAAAAACGTCATTTATTCCAGGATAACTAGATTTATGTGTTCAAAAATGTATTAGTCAATACTGTTAATGCAGCAATTTGGATATAATTGTTTTAATCAAAAACTGTGCGTCTGATGAAAAAAACGCAAGAGACCGTTCTCAAGTAGAATTGACCAGGTTAATCAGAAAGAATGTCCACATGGAAAAATGTCAGGGGAGTACCACTTTTTTGGTAAAAAATATCAGAGGACATGTTTGCAGTGACGCCACTGGTGGAACGATAGAATAACTTTATAACTTTTCTAACTAAGATATGTGGTTTTATATCCTATTAACCAGTGGCGGCTGGTGAAATTTCAATATTTTTTTTCTCGTCTGTGGCGCATGGGACCCATACGAAACTTGGGAAATAACATCTAGAGAAGCACTTCTCTAATGACCTCTAAAAAATTTTGAAAAAGCAGTTTGCGAAAAAATTTTTGAAAATTCGCTAGCCTCCCCTGGGTCTAGGGACCCCTGTTTACTTTTATTTTTTTTTTGTCATATGCATTTGACTTTTCATAAAAATGCATCGACAGATTTTGGAGTTTGTGAAAATATTTTCATTACTAACTGAGATACAACGAATTGAAATATTGTAATTTGTTAAATTGTAAATTACAAAATTTCAGTTCATTGTATTTCAGTTAGTAATGAAAATATTTTCACAAACTCTAAAATCTCTCGATGCATTTTTATGAAAAGTCAAATGCATATGACAAAAAAAAATAAAAGTAAACAGGGGTCCCTAGACCCAGGGGAGGCTAGCAAATTTTCAAAAATTTTTTCGCAAACTGCTTTTTCAAAATTTTTTAGGGGTCATTAGAGAAGTGCTTCTCTAGATGTTATTTCCCAAATTTCGTATGGGTCCCATGCGCCACAGACGAGAAAAAAAATATTGAAATTTCACCAGCCGCCGCTGCTATTAACACATACCAAAATTGAAAATAATATCTAAGTACTTTCTGAGACATTAAAAAATAACGATTAAAAAAAAATTCAACACCCTGTAACAAAAAATTTAGGTCGTTGCGGACATATGTCCATAGAAACTTTTCTTCATAAAATGACCTAAATAATCACAGCCTGAAATATTAGCATGTCATTAAGGAACACCCTGTATAGGCACTAAAATGAAAGGAAAAGTTAAATTTTTGCCCGAAACTCTGAATATTCAGTCAGAAAGTTTGAGATGGGTTTGTGTCAACAATAACCTTTTAGCAACAGTTTATTTAGAAACAATGTATTCTGCTTTAAGGAGAGGATTTTGCAGAGTGAGAGGGAAATATGATTTTATTTTCGGTTTATTATAAATAATTAAAAAACCAAACACAGTATAGTCTTTAAAACTGCTTTAAATAATTGCTATTGTTCTAACGAATACAACTATCCAGGGTGTCTCACCAACTACATCGATCGATATAGGGAAAAGTACGGACCAGACAGTTTTGAAAATTCAGGGAGCTACTAATGGCAGTGTGGCCAATCCAACTAAAATAATTACAAGCATCTGTCACTTCCGGTTATACCGGAAGTCGATACCAACTTGCTTATTTTAAACGGAACACCCTATATGTTTTAAAGTTTTCGAAAAGAGCATAAAATTTTGAGTCAAAAACATATAGAGTACCTTATGCCTAAACCTAGCCGTTTCAGAGATATTTGACATTTAAAAAAATTTTGACAGGTGTAATGGTTTACAATAACCTTTATAACTTTCTTCGTGTAAAAGATACTCATTTGCTTTTTGGCATGTAGAAAGAACACAAGGAGAGCTGCACTCTACAACTGAATTACATTCAATAATATTATACCAAGTGTTCCATTTTTGACGGAAGTTATGTAAAATTAAATTCCTTATTTTCTGATATAAGCGTTGTGGGGGTTTAAGTTACAACTTTTTGAAATATTTGCGATTTTCTTAGAAATTCAAGAAATCTTAGTAAAAATTTTATCAAATTTACACCCACGAAGACTTTTTGAATTTGTTTATTATTTATGGAGAATGTGATAAAATAATATCAAGAACTTGTAGTAGGTACATTTGTTACTAGATATCCACAATAACGGAATATAACACTAAACACTGTAACATGCCTATTAATTGGATGCCTGTTAAAATAGCTAAGATGAAATCAATTAAAAACATGATTACATTTAAATTTAATAATTGTTCAAAATTCCGCCCTCGAACCTCCACACATTTTTCGCACTTTCGGATTAGTTCTTCATGGGTAACTCTCCTAATTGGATCTTGTGATACGTTTTGAAATGCTTTTCTTACTCTCTGCATACAATCTTCAATAGTTGTTATTGAACTCTCATAAAGTTTATTTTTAATAGTTTCCCAAACAAAATAATCTAGAATTGATAAATCGGGCGAGCGAGGAGGCCATAGGAAAGGTCCATTATTGGCCATCCATTGATTGTAAAAAGTTTCTTGTAAAAAATTATTTATCAAATACGCGTTATGTGCGGGAGCACCGTCGCGTCGTGCTGATAAAAGATGTTTCTATGTTCGGCGGGAGGTAAATTTTCTAAATAGTTATTACTCAAATTTTGTAAAATATTTAGTATCTTTCACCTAAAAAAAAACAAAAACAAAAAAATTAACTACACATATTAGCAGAAGAAGTAATCTTTTTAATTGTTTAAATTTTCGTGATTAAATTCTAATGCCACCACTCTATCGTTTCTTATGTCGCAGTAAACATTAAACTGCAACTCGATCCCTGAACACTTGAGGATTCAAGTGACTCCAATAATGCGAATTGTGTCGCTTAAAAAGTCCGTTTTTTGTAAACTTAGCTTCATCTGACCACATAATATTTCCCAAATAAGAATCGCCTACAGACCTTATTAGAATAAATTCACAAAAATTGTCTCTTCTTAGGAAATCTGTTTCTTTTAATCGTTGAACCATTTGGAACGAAAACGGGTGAAATTTATGTTTAATTAAGATTCTGTGAACTGAATCCTTGCATAGTCCCGATTCCAGAGCAGCTTGTCTTAATGAAATGAGATCATTGGACATGCATGAAAATATCCCAGAATTGCTATTTCTACGTTTTCGTCATCAACAATAGGCTTCCGCTTTTGAATTCTTGCCTTGACAGAGCCATAGTTTTTAAAATTATCCAGTATGCGCTTTACAGTGTTTGGTGGCGGTTTCCGTTTTTGTGGATATCTAGCAGAGCTGGAGTACTTCAAATAAAAGTAATTGAAAAAAGTATTTCAAATACTTTCAGTATTTGAAGTACTTTGCTTCAAATCCTTTCGATTCTTACTATTTGGTACTTGGTATTTGAAATACTTTGCTTCGAGTATTTGGATTTGATATTTGGTTTTCAGAAATACTGGTATTTGAATTACTTTGCTTGGTATTTCAAATACTCTCCGGTATTTCAAGTACTGTCCCGGTATTTAAAGTACTAGACTTAACAATTTATAGTATTTGAAATATGTTTTTTGATATTTCAATTAGTTAAAAGTATTTGAAGTCCTTGTAGTTCCATGTTTTAGATATTTTAAAAAACAAATTTCACTAAAAAATTGTTACTGCATAGCTGTTTTTATTCAGTAATCAGTGTTAACATTATGTGGGCAGTGGGGGATTTAGGGGGTTGGCTATAGATGCTATAGCCCAGGGCGGCAAAATCCAGGGACGGCAAACTTTTTGAAAAATAGCAAAGGCACATAAAAACAAAAAAATATTATTATTAGTATGTACTAAGTATCAGAACATTAATTTATTTAAGAATGTGTTTTTTTTATTTTAACTAGACTAAAGTTCCTTATTATAGTCAACTGTACAGGGTGGTCACGCGAACGTTAGAACCTCATTTAACTTCGTTATTTTTGGAGTTACGTAAAAACGTTTAAAAATAAAAGTTATGAGAAATCACGTTTATTTTCCAAAAATATATATATTTTTACACCATTAGAAAGGCCATAGAAAAACTTTTTTCAATGATGTATGACGTATGGAATTTTTCTTAAAAACTATAGTAGATATTATAAGTTTTATATTTTCTTACAATAAGTCATGGTAGTCCGAAATAGTAGTTTGTGCAACAAGAGTGGATTTGATATTCATATCGCGCGATAAAGAAGTTTGAGCACGACGCCGTAGGCGGAGTGCTCAAATCTTTTGAGTGCGATATGGATAATCCACTCGAGTTGTATGTACAGCATACTTTTTCTACGACCAGCTTAAAAAACTACAATATTTATTAAACATTAATATATTACACAAATACACACTGACAGTTACTTTGACAGCTTACGCACTAATTTGATTTTAAAATGAATAGTTGCATATGTACTTAATACACGAACAGTGATTGGTCCGTTTCATTTCATATCCATCCAAGAACTGATATGAAATATATCCGTTCAGTTACCTGGAATTGCATACTTATCCATTCTACAGACTGTACAGAAAACAGTAAATTTACATAAGGGAGTGGAAAAAATATATATCAATTATTGAAATTCTCCATTTTATTTAAAATAAAGTGAAATTAGATACTAACATGTATCTTGACAGAACTAACATATTGTTTATTTTAATTTACATACTTTTGTTTTCCATAGATAATTTGATACATTGTAAATTTATAGTAAATTAGACAATTTTTTTTTTAAGATAAATACCATGTATATAATTAAAAAGCTTTTTTTATGGCTTTTCAAATGGTGTAAATATATATTGGACATTATTTTAATCAAAATGTATACATTTTTATTTTGATTATATTTTGGACTTACGGTTTTTGGACAATTCTGAACAAGTTTCATTAACAAAATTTTCCGATAAAAATATGCCTAATATGATTTTTTTATTTTCCCCGCATATATTGGTACTGCAGGTGGCTTTGAATTTGTAGGAGGCGAATGCTTTTCTGGTCATAAGTAGATCCTAATTGGTTCCATACTTAAGTAAAATTTGATTCAAATCGGAAAAAAATAAAAAGTTATTGGGCTGTTACCATTTCAAGGGAAACACACTGTATAAAAGCCAGTGATAAAAAAAGAATTGAATTGAAAATTTATTAATACTTAAGTGACTCTGGCACCCAACTTGCTTCTCAGTAAAAACAGTTTTTTATCGGTTTAATACATGCCTTGCATCATCAGCTGTAGAAAGACCCTTTTCATTTACTGAAATTATAAATGCTCCTAGAAGAAATGCATTAACTAATGGAAATTTCGAAAATTTGGTGCTATTGAAAGCTAATGGAAATAGATAGATCTCAATTTTATTATTTGTACTTGTACTTACCTAAAATTATTACTATGTTTTATATACAGTATCGGAAAGTCTTGGCTTAAGTGTTGCATAGTTTCAACGACTTAACCGACCGCCCACAATAAAGGGGTCTACCAGAGCTCTAGCATAGGGGCAAATAGTGACACGAATCATCAAGCATCAAGGCGGAAACAAATTGAAATTCCACAGACAGGGGAAAAGCAGGTGGTGGGGAAAGCAGGTGGCACGATTGTAGGATGTGTTATATGATAAAAAAGAATAGAATAGTTGCTTTACTCTCGCTTGCTCTTATTGCCCATACCCAAGCGAACATTTTCCGATAGTGTATAAGTTGATTTTCTTTATTACTTTCCTGACATTTGAAGGGAAATCGACCGCAGCGATATTTATTTTTGTTGGTTTTTATATTTATATAATAATAAATTATTTTTCTATTGTTTTTGAATGATGCTGAGTTAAAGAAAGCTGTTAATAAATATTAATAATAACAAATTATTAAGAGAAAAACTTAATAAATAAAATTTTTTATGGGTATTGGAAGAACTGTGGAGCATTCGAAATATGTTAAAGTACTTGAAATACTTGAGTATTTGAAATACTTTAGAGTAATTGAACTACTTTGAGATTTGAAGTACCTAGTGAAGTACTTCAAATAATCTGAAATATTTGAAATACGGTACTTGCGATTTACTTGAAGTACTTTCGACAAGTATTTCGTATTTGAATTACTTTGCTTCAGGTCATAGTACTTGGGAATTGGAGCAGCAAGTACTTCGTCAGGTACTTGGTATTTGGTACTTCAAGTACTTTCATTGGGTACTTTCAACAGCTCTGATATCTAGTAACAAATGTTCTACAAGTTTTTGGTATTACTTTATCACATTCTCCATAAATAATAAACAAATTCAAAAAAACTTCGTGGGTGTAATTTAAACGCGGTGGCATTTTTGACATAAGAGAATGATGACATTACTGATTGTTTCCAATCATGGCTAATTTGATAAAAGTTAATTTTTTTGTTTTTGTTTTTTTTTAGGTGAAAGATACTAAATATATTACAAAATCTGAGTAACAACGATTTAGAAAATTTACCTCTCGCCGAACATAGAAACATCTTATATCAGCACGACGCGACGGTGCTCCCCCACATAACGCGTATTTGATAAATAATTTTTTACAAGAAACTTTTTACAATCAATGGATCGCCAATAATGGACCTTTCCTATTACCTCCTCGCTCGCCCGATTTATCAATTCTAGATTATTTTGTTTGGGGAACTATTAAAAATAAAGTTTATGAGAGTCCATTAACAACTATTGAAGATTGTATGCAGAGAGTAAGAAATGCACTTCAAAACTTATCACAAGATTCAATTAGGAGAGTTATCCATGAAGAGAGAGTTACCCATTACTTTATCACATTCTCCATAAATAACAAACAAATTCAAAAAGTCTTCGTGGGTGTAATTTAAACGCGGTGGCATTTTTTGACATAAGAGAATGATGACATTACTGATTGTTTCTAATCATGGCTAATTTGATAAAATTTTACTAAGATTTCTCGAATTTCTAAGAAAATCGCAAATATTTCAAAATTTAAACCTCCACAATGCTTATATCAGAAAATAAAGAATTTAATTTTACATAACTTGATGTAAAAAAATATAGGGTGTTCCATTTGACTTAAACAAGTTTTCGCGGTTTGAAGTTTATAAAATGTAACGTTAAAAATGGAACACTTGGTATACTATTATTGAATGTAATTCAGTTGTAGAGTGCAGCTCTCCTTGTGTTCTTTCTACATACCAAAAAGCAAATGAGTATCTTTTACACGAAGAAAGTTATAAAGGTTATTGTAAACCATTACACCTTCAAATTTTTTTTATCTCTGAAACGGCTGGGTTTAGGCATATGTTTTTGACTCAGAATTTTATGCTCTTTTCAAAAACTCTAAAATATATAGGGTGTTCCATTTAAAATAAGCAAGTTGGTATCGACTTCCGGTATAACCGGAAGTGCCAGATGCTTCTAATTATTTTAGTTGGATTGGCCACACTGCTATTAGTAGCTCCCTAAATTTTCAAAATTGTCTGGTGCTTACTTTTCCCTATATCGATCGATGCAGTTCCTGGTGAGACACCCTGTATGTATTTTTTATTGTAAATTTCTGTTGTACTTGAATATCGTAGTTTTAGCCCAGACGACAGAGATCATTTTATAGTAAAACCCACAAAAAGTTGCAAACTGAATAATTTTTTTTTAATGACATCGTGAAAGTGTATAGAATAATATCCTGAAATGTTTACATTTCGCTCGGATGCAAAACATAAAAAAAAAGTGAAAAAACATTTTTTGTTTTTATCAATTTTTTCAAAATTTTTAAATCAGGCTAGAAAAACAACAAAACATACAAGTGGGCAGACCACGTGTTTCTGAACAAAAAATGTTCTAATAAAATTTACCGCTAAAGCCACGGTTTTCCTGGAAAAAATAGTGAAGTAACTTTCTCACTCTGCTCGGCCAAGCGCACGGTTAAATGCATACTACGGAACTTCTAAAAATTCTTAGCAGTTCTAATAAGTAAAATAAAGCTTTTTTTCTCTTTCTGATTACACATTTTTAACATTTTTCTTAGTGACTAAGAGGATAAATAGTGAGTCTGGAGGGAAAATATATAATTATGGAAGCATACACAGACACCACACATAGCGGCTGAATCGCTCGCATGAATTTTTACGTGTCTTTACTATATTGTATTTATTACAGACACCTATCCACATTTCAGCTATAACCATTGAATTTCTCATACATTTGTTAATGTATTGGAAAAGTTCCAAAATTTATATTCAAATCAATCAAAGATATTTTAATAGTTATAAGGATAGGATCGTGACAATCGCAATTTCTTATCATGATATCGTGGGTTGAGTATTATATTGTTCTATAAGCACTTTTGGCGGGAAATTAGGTTTTTATAAAATTAAATAGTTCAGAAAATTCTTATTCTATCTGAATAGAAATCTTTATCAGCATTATTTGAATATCCTTTAATATTATAATGTTCTAACAAATAGACAAACATGGGGAAACTAGAAGCTTTTCAAAATGGATTTAAAAAATCCATTGAATGTTTAAATCTCTGTTTCTCCAATTTGCAATTTGTACTATTAGAATAATATAATACTCAACCCACGATATGATTAATCATATTTTCGAAAAAATGCATAAAAGTAAACGAATTTGTGTTTGAACATTCGAAAAGTATATATTTTTTCCAATGGGTCAATTTCTCGGCAAGTTACAGCCTACAATATATATATATATATATATACAATATATATATATATAGCCTACAATATATATATATATATATATATATATATATATATATATATATATATATATATATATATATATATATTTATCAAGAGAATCATCAAGCAATTAAATTTGAGATGTACTTTTTTTTGAGTCCACGTTACTACAACTTAATAAACCATAATAATCATGAAGTGTACATACTTTTTAACAGTTCTCAATGAAGAAAGAATTTTCTTGAAGAGGTTTTATTTTTTTCTATATTTTTTATTGCGACGATTGAGTTCGGGCGTAATAATATATACCATGCGTGTAATTTACCATTAGGCATGTACATTCACGTAGCGCGAGAGATATGACAACACCGGCAGCCGTAAATTCGTCCGTCGGTGGAGCATCCCAGCACTGTTATTTCATTTTAGCCAGCTGGCACACGCGATGTTGTAATTCTTACTTCCTATGCCTAGCCCGCGACTATACACACGGTATAAGCATATTTTTCCCATCCAGCCTTTGCTTGTACTGTTTGAAACAAAAAAAGCATCAGAAAGCTACAATATCCATCTTTTAAATGAACCAACACTCATGTAGATTGAACAAATTCTGATTTAGTGACAGTGATTCAGTGCGTCGGTGTCACAGTCATGCGTATTCAAGCGGGTGCACGCATGGATCTCGCTCCGAGTTATAACGTTACACTTGACTATTTTTTTCCGGGAAAACCGTGGATTTAACGATAAATATTGTTAGGACATTTTTTGTTCATAAATACGTGATCTATCCATCTGTATTTTTTATTTTTTTCTAGCTTGATTTAATTTCAAAATTTTGAAAAAATGGATGAAAGAAATTTTTTCTTTCACTTTTTTTATGTTCTGCACCCGAGCGAAATGTAAACTTTTCAGGATATTATTCTACACATTTGCATGAACTCATTAAAAAATTTTTTACACAGTTTGCAACTTTTTGTGGGTAAATACCTTCATCGATTAGGCTATTTGTCAATGAAAATAGTTCCTAATTTCATTATTAGAGTATGGCATTTAACTATATACAAAATTTGTGTTAAAAACTGTATATGGTTGTATTCCTTAGAGCAATGGGAAGATCATACCGTTTATGAATTTTTAAATATTTTTAATAAACCGAAAGTAAACGCATTTCCCTCTCACTCTAACAAAATCCTATCCTTAATAACACAATGAAAGTGAGTAGTGACCCCGTAAAACTAACATTGACCCGACGTAATACTCATACTTTATGTATTATGAGTAGTTGTTTTTTAGAAACGTCTTTAGTATGATATGATATTAATAACTATTATTTAGAAGAATATTCACTTTAAGTAATTACTTGTGATCGTAAAATGTTTATGAAGGTCTGCATAGTGCTCACTACAGAGATACTCTGCAATCAGTATAATTATTATTATTATGCTAAATAGTCGTAAATAAAATCTTTTATTACTGTTTGTTATTATGTTCTAACTTTTGCATGCTAATTTATGAGTACCTGACTTTATTATTTATTAGGATGACACTCAATTTACCTTTCTAAATGTAAAAATTAATTAGTTAATGTGATGTTTGTGGTAAAAAAGAAACAATCTTAAGGCCATAAGCGCATAACATATTCAACATTATGATATTTCAAGGATGGCCGTAAAATTGCTCTTATCCATCTTAATAGTTGTCGTGTTCCCTGTAACTAATTTGTCCAATAAATATTTATATTTATTTAGTTATAATTCAAATAAACCCTGTATTGCGTTTAATAGCAAATTAAACGGTTCAGAAAAACTATAAATAATTTGAAGCTGAAAATTTAGGAGTTTTTAGGGTTTAGTGTGATACTTCCGGTTATACCGGAAGTTGACATCAACTTCCTTATTTTAAATGTAATGCCATGTTTTTTTATGTCGGATTAGAATTCTATTTGTTATTTTAAAGTAACTTTCAGTATTATTCCCTAACTAAAAAACCGCTGCCCAAGGAATTACTACTTCCACATCCAGATTTTCTATCCAAATCACTCACAATGAAAAAAATTTGTATTTGGAAATAATTGTTTATGGAACTTTAATAGTATTTGAAATCCTCTACCCCAAAAACCCATAAAACGATACCCCACATCGGTAGTGGGGTGGGGGTGGTAGTGGGGGTGGATGAAGTAAAATAATATTTTGAGGTTTCTGGTTCTTGTACACACACTAAATCACAATTTTCTTCATCCCCTTTAATAATGGGGTGGGGGTGGTAATGGGGGTAATGCCAACATTTTTTTTGAGACCTTAACTTCTCTTGTATATACTAAATACCAATTTTATGGACTCTTGCCTGCTTGATTTACCTATTCACCCTAAATTTACCCCCAACCCTTCGACGGAACAAGATGAAAATATAATCTAGTTCTAGATCTCGTTAAAGTACATACGTGTACCAAACAAGTCAATATCTCAAACGGTTCCAGAGTAAACGTGCGCACAAAAAAAGTTACAGACAGACCGACAGACAGACCGACAGACAGACCGACAGACAGACCGACAGACAGACCGACAGACAGACCGACAGACAGACCGACAGACAGACCGACAGACAGACCGACAGACAGACCGACAGACAGACAGACCGACAGACAGACAGACCGACAGACCGACAGACAGACCGACAGACAGACAGAAAATTTGTTTCGCTCAAACTTAAAATCTTGACGTTTCATGACATTCTAAGCCTATTTGAACATTAAAAATTTTTTAATTTTTTTTTTGTCGTTACTATACTTCCACTAGATGTGGAAGTAAAACTATAATCCAGTGCGATTAGGTTTATACCTTGGAAAACCGAGCTATAATGAATGGATTTGAATGTTTCGGGGTTTTTTGAATTTCTTATACTAAAAACTAAAAAAGTTTATCTTTTGAAACTTTCCGCTAATGATATATATTTTTTTTTAATAATAATAATAGTATTTTCTCAAACCAGCAAAAGGCACGGTATCCGCAATTGATTCTAAAAAAAGCCTTGAACAAACATTACCATTACCATTAACTGGATGTGATACAACTTCAGCGTTTTACAAAAAGGGTAAAAATAAATTTGCTAATTTATTTGAAAATCGTACAACAACAACAAGCATTTATTAATGTTACAGGATACAATATGCGCCACTCCGGAGTCCGGCCCGGAGCCAGCCAGACAACCACGGCGAATATCACCCAGGTGGGTGTGAGGCTGGGCGGGGAGGGTCCGGTTTGGCGGTGACGAAAATTATTTGATGAGTTAAAACTCCTGCCTAATGGAGAAAGGATTAAAGGACCCCGCACAAACCTTATGAGTTTGAGTTCCCGGTGGATTCGTCTGAATTTTTGATATGTTGTACTTGACACCCTCCTGATCAAAAGTGTCCATAGGCCCAAAGTCCGTAAATGAACAGTTTTCGAGATATCAAGGACGCAAGGTCTAAAAAAATGGGATATTTGCATGAACCTCAAGATGAAGAAAAGTGCTCTGACCTGGAGGTCAGACATGTTCTCATTATGTTTTTAGGGTCGCTGAATCAAAATCCGGGGTCCGTTAAGCTCCATCACGTCAGGGTCAAGGGCATTTGAAGGACAAAATGAGGAAATACAGTCAAAAAATGTGAAAAAATTCATGTACGTATTTTTGAGGTCGCTGAATCCAAATCCGGGGTCCATTAAACCCCATCACGTCAGGGTCGAGGGCATTTGAAGGTCAAATTCAGAAGAGACCGTCAAAAATCTGAAAAAAACCATACACATATTTTTGGGGTCGCTGAATCCAAATCCGGGGTCCGTTAAACTCCATCACCTCCGGGTCGAGGGCATTTGAAGATCAAATTCAGAAGAGACCATAAAAAATATGAAAAAATTCATATACATGTTTCTGGGATATCTGAGTCCGAATCTGATATATTCTCTTATTGCGTATGTTCCTAACAATGACCAAGAAAGAGACGATTGAATGAATATAGATGATATGCAACCTATTCAAGGGTATTACTGTACATGTAAGGCGGGTGCTCGTACATTAGGTAGCTGTGCACATGTTGCTAGTGTCCTCTGGTTTTTGGGATTTGCCCGTCAAGAAAATAATATACAATATCCTTCCGACGTATTGATCAGAACAATCAAAGATCCTGGTAATAGACTACCAGCGGGAGACCCAATTAATTAAATTAATAAAACGAATTATCAAACCGGCCCTTTTCAGGGCCACATGACGTGCAAAATCTGATTAGCTTCCTCCACGCCGGTGCACGTTGGATAACGCTAAAGCTAACAGTGAATAACATAAGATCGTGGAGTAAATAGGAAATAAATATCACGTCATGATTTAGGAAGTGAATTAGACCCCACTCATGATACCACAACTAAACTTAGAATATCCTGTTCTTAACGAATCTGAAAATGAGGGTGCCTTCTTAAAACACAAAAGTTGACCTTCAAATGACCTTGAGCATCAAGCTCAAGGTCAAGTTTGAGGTAACCATCAGCTAACCCCCTCTGAACCATACAACTTTTGCACAGGTCATATCTCGCTACCATGCACCGTAGTTATTGGAGCTACTGTCTGCTGTTTTGTGTCCCCCGGGTCTCGTGGTTATTGGCTCTCCGGTTTTCTGTGTTAGTTTATGTGGTTGTGGTGTCGGTTACCTGTCTGCGATGTGAGGTTGTACATTTGTGGAGTTAAGAGAATATATCAGATTCGGACTCAGATATCCCAGAAACATGTATATGAATTTTTTCATATTTTTTATGGTCTCTTCTGAATTTGATCTTCAAATGCCCTCGACCCGGAGGTGATGGAGTTTAACGGACCCCGGATTTGGATTCAGCGACCCCAAAAATATGTGTATGGTTTTTTTCAGATTTTTGACGGTCTCTTCTGAATTTGACCTTCAAATGCCCTCGACCCTGACGTGATGGGGTTTAATGGACCCCGGATTTGGATTCAGCGATCTCAAAAATACGTACATGAATTTTTTCAGATTTTTTTACGGTATTTCCTCATTTTGTCCTTCAAATGCCCTTGACCCTCACGTGATGGAGCTTAACGGACCCCGGATTTTGATTCAGCGACCCTAAAAACATAATGAGAACATGTCTGACCTCCAGGTCAGAGCACTTTTTTTCATCTTGAGGTTCATGCAAATATCCCATTTTTTTAAACCTTGCGTCCTTGATATCTTGAAAACTGTTCATTTACGGACTTTGGGCCTATGGACACTTTTGATCAGGAGGGTGTCAAGTACAACATATCAAAAATTCAGACGAATCCACCGGGAACTCAAACCCATAAGGTTTGTGCGGGGTCCTTTAACAATATAGTGCAACGTAGTACACAAGGGTACTTAAAAATAATTAAAATTAAAACTGAAAAAACTATCGATTTCGCGCACACGCGAACACTTAAAAATCGTACAGATTTACAAGATGCTGCTATTATCTTTACTGATGAAAATGCTCACGTCACTAATATTTTACTATCGGGTATTTTTACGCTCCTAAAAATCAAAAAAATATAAATAATTTTCGATACCAATCGTTTCTTAAAGCTACAAGTAAAAATACTTGTGTCCATGGGCGCAGCCAGGGGGGAGCAATGCCCCCCCCCCCAAGCCGTCTTCCATGAGCCAAAAATAAAGAAGCAGTACAAAGCAGTATCTAAATTATCCCTTGAAATAAATATTTTGTAATTAATGCCAATATTATCTAATAGAGGAATCTACATACACATCCGTTTTCAACCATTTTCTGAAAATGTATCCTCATCCTCTGTGGAGGCCGGTTCTATTGGCCTCCCCCCAGATGAATTTTCTAACTGCGCCACTGCTTGTGTCAACTTGGCTTCATTGATACCTACACTCGATGCTAGTTCAGAACATATAAAAAGAGTGTATTTACAAGAAAGTACAGTTGTGGATGGGACATGATAAGTTGCCAAAAGAATGGGGATGGAAAAAAAAGATAATTCACTAGTACCAGTTACAATGAACCAACTACCAGGTTCTGAAAATGTATTGAAAATGATTTTTTGTTCATGTAAATCTGCTTGTGGATGTAGAAAAAGTGAAGTGGCTTAAATTGTTCTATAGCATGTTTACTATGAGAAGGAGTTAGCTGCTTAAATGCTCCACCAATGATATTAATGAATAACATCGAAAACGAAAACGTCGGAGACAAAATTTATAATAATTATTATTTAACATAAGTTGTTAATAAACTATTTTCTATAAAAATTGATGTATTTGTATTATTTAACATTTCTTTCATTCATTTCGCTTTTTGGAGCTTCTGCCGTCTTCAAATTAATTTTAAAAAGTTTCATTTTTTTACAAGTTCTTTATAAACAACCTCGAAAATTATAACAATCATTATTTTCTTAAAAGAAATATTTAAAAGTTCCGATAATTGTATTTTTCGTTGAGATCTAAAAATTTTATTATTTTTTTTAATTTACGATTTTCGAAATTGCGGTAATTTTCAATTGATAAACTTTTTAGTTTATGGCATTAGAAATCCAAAAAAAAAAATCATTCAAATCCATTCTATTATACCTGAATTCCGTCATTTTTCATTAATAATGACTAATTGCACTGGACTACTAGTAGTTTTTGAGATATTTCGATTTTAATGAAATCTGATGCGTAACCCACAGTTGACAGAATGACCAATTCATCTTCTCCCATATGTGTACGAGAGATGGAGCTTATGTGGGCTCAAGCTATACATGCCGTGCCCAGAAAATGAAGTTCAGCTTCGACAACTTTGACCTCTATTAAATCGCTTTGTTTCAAATGAAACATACTGCATTTTATAAACCTATTCGCTTCCCTCTTTTATTACCTTTCAACCTATATGTACATTTCTTATAGCTAAAATGTACGGTTATTAAATTATTTAAAGTTATTTAGAAAAATGGTTTAATTAACATCAATATCGACAATAGTGTGCCATGGAGAACGCAATAATTTACAATAATTCTGTAAAAAAATCACAGTAGATTCATTAAAGTTGCCTAAAGTTCTTGAAGGATGGTACAAACAAAGTTGGGCGAGCAACACCTAGCGGCTTTATGACCCGACTATTAAACTGTTTACACGTTAAGGATAGAATTTTGCAGAGTGAGAGGGAAATATGCGTTTATTTTCGATTTATTATAATTGGTATAATCTTTAAAATAGTTTCAGGTACTTCTCATTGCTCTAAGGAATACAACCATATACAGTTTTTATAAGAAATTTTGTAAATAGTTAAATGCCATATTTTAATAATGAAATTAGGAACCATTTTCATTGACAAACTACGATATTCAACATATACAACAGAAATTTACAATAAAAAAATATATAGTTTTATTCGTTAGAACAATAGCAAGTATCCAAGGGCGGATCTGGACCTTGAGCTTGGGGGGGGGGGGGTAACACTGAACCCAAAATTTTTTGGTGAGCGGGGGGGGGGAGAAATCTGAAAAAAAAAAAAATTTCGCCCTAAAATTTTTCTGAAGAGCGGGGGAAGAAATCCGAAAAAAAAATTTTCGTCTGAAAATTTTTTCATCCTAAAAAATTTAAAATGAAAATTTCTTGGGGGGAGTAATTACCCTATTAAAATTTTTTTCTTCCCAAAATTAACAAAAATCATACAATTCTAAAACAAAAATTGATGATTTACAGAATCTTGGGGGGGTAATTACCCCGTTACCCCCCCCCCCCCCCCCATAAATCCGCGCCTGCAAGTATCTAAAATAGTTTTAAAGATTTATACTTTGACTGGTTTTTTAAGTATTTATAATAAATCGAAAATAAATGCATATTTCCTTCTCACTCTGCAAAATCCTGCCCTTAATGGACAGCAATGGACAGCATATCAAACAGTTACTAGTTTAGCGGATGTGTTTGTCAGTTTTTCTTGTTATTTTAAATATTTAAGAAATAATTAATATATTTTTTTATTTTTATCAACGTTCTCAACGTTTAGTTGCATTGTTCTTGTAGATATTCAAATTTATTCAAATTTCATACTGAGTTTTTTTATACTGCTTTTAGTGGACAGAAAAATACCACCCCCATTACCATCCCCACCTCATTATTAAAGGGGTACAAATTAATTGTGATTTAGGGTGTGTACAAGAACCAAAGGCCTCATTTTTTTTTGGCATTAGCCACCTTACTATCGATGTGGCATATCGTTTTATGAGTTTCTGTAGTAGATGATTTCAAACATTATATTATTAAAGTTCTGTAAACAACTATTTCCACATAGTGGAGTGCAAATATAGTATCAACATTGTTTTCGTTGGATAGGAATTCTGCATGTGGAAGTAGTGATTCCTTAAACACTGTTTTTTTGATGATTATTTCCCTGATAAATTATACACTGTAAAAAGGAATACTACAAAATTCCGGTATTTAAAATGAGTTACTTGTTGCTAGCAATATAGGTTGTGAAGTTTCAAGTGAAATGGAAAAGTACTGTAAAATACCACAATTATTTAATGTAACATTAGCTGTAAATTTAAGGAATTACGACAATTTCATAAGTATAATCACATTTATTTCTGTAATACGTATGTAAAAAAATACACATTCCAGTGTTTTTACACTATCTTTTCCAAAATTATTATATTTACAGATTTTATGTAAAAATTCCAGTCTTTACATCAATATTTAATGTAAATGCATTGTGAATTTACTCTGACTTTTTACAGTGTAGATCAATGACATATCGTGAATTTTTAAATTTCAACCAATGACAACCGTTTTACACTGTATAAACGCAAGCTAGCTTTTTTTTAAAAATTACCGAATAAATTACCTCTAGCTTTTAAATGCACATAATTGATTTAATTTACTTTCAATTGGACTAGAAACAAAATAAAACATATTACAAATTCAAGAATTATTGTTTTTGTTTCTAATTACTATGTATCAACAATTTACGCAATTTTACAAAAATATTTTTGATTGATTGATTGATTTACCAGCGTGCGGTAGGAATTGCTGCCACTCCCAGGTATACAGCTGGACCTGCTACGTCCACGCTGGGTTGGACCAAGGTCATGCTTGTTGCCAGCAGCGAGAGCCACATGGCGCATGGTAAAGGAATGTGGGATGGGAGGTGTAGGTATTTGTGAGATGCGTTACCGCATTGTGTCGTGAGGGAGCGTTTAAGCTCCCTTTTGTGTTTTTGGTTCTGGACTTCTGCCTCTTCTTGGTCTTCATGTGAAATATGTTGCCGCGTTGTGTCGTAATATGGGGTGTTTATGCTCCACTTTTTGAGTTTCTGCTTCTTCGAGTCTTCTTTTTCTGATATTAGGTTGTATTTGGGTCATGCTTGTTGCCAGCAGCGAGAGCCATATGACGCATGATACAGGAGTGGGGGGGGGCAGTGTAGGTGTTGTTGAAATGCGTTGCCGCATTGTGTTCGTGATATTCAATATTTATGCTCCTCTTTTTTGTGTTTCTGCTTCTACAGATTTCCTTCTCCTTCTGAGTCTTCTGATTTCTCCTTTTTTGGTTCTGGTAGAGTATATATCTGCATGTATTTGTGAAATGCGTGGCCGCATTGTGTCATGATGTGGAGTGTTTATGCTCCTCTTTTTGTATTTCTGCTTCTACAAATCTTCTTCTTCTGTGTATTCTGATTCCTCGGTTTCTGGTTCTGGTAGGATATATATCGCTGTGATTTCTTGGTGGAATTCCCTTTTTCTCCTCGCTTTTCTTTCTCAGTATGTTTGGTCCTTTCCTAGTTTGTTCATGATCCTATCGGTTATTGTTTTCCACGTGTAACCTGGTTCCCCTGTTTTTAGTGTAGAATTTAATGTAGAATTGTTCACTTATCAACGAGCGTAATTTTGACCTGAAAACCTCATTTGATAATTTACTTAATATCAAATTGTCACAGACTGTCAGATTTACAACCACGATTACGTAACAAAAGTCAAATAGTCGTCAATTAATTAATAAGGAAGTAGAAATCAAAAATGAATCATTTTGGGAAGATAGGATTTGTTAAAATTAACAAAGAAAATGTACGTAAGGAATTTGTTCATTTGGGAAATAATCTCGAGCTCTAAATCTTATCACACAAACTGCGGGTAGCTATATTTTTTGTAAAATTTCGCTTTTATGCAAATGTTCTCCACTTAATAATTTACACAAAAAGCTCTCGACCTTAGAAAATGTTCGAGACTTAATAATTTACTTTAAAAAGTAAATTATAAAGTCTCGAACATTTTCTAAGCAAAAAAAAGCTACCCGCCGTTTATCAGATAAAATTCAGAGCTCTTGGGATAGAACCTGTGAGTATTTCTTATTTATACGCGAATTAAAATATTATTGTCATGTTCGTTTTCATTTGGTAGATCATTGAACTCAATAATTCTGAGTAAATCGTTAAAATCTCCACATCTTGTTCATTTTTTACACACCCTATATGCCACATTTAATTTTTTTTACGATTTCGGAACCAATAAAACTTCGCAAATTTAGAAAGTTCTGGATTTTTGTAGCCAACACAATATTGCTACTGGTTACACATTCTCTTTCTAGAAATTTTTTTGAAAGTAGATTGGCTTTTAAAATGAGACACTTTAAGAGTGATATTTTACTTCTGAAATGTTAAGTAGTCTTCCTTAAAATGTCAAGAATCTCTTAATATCATCAAATAATTATTCAATGCACATCATAATCAACATTTTCGAACGCTTGACAAATGTTTATGCTTTAATCAGATTCGGCCGTGAGGTGAACAACCCACGCGTTATTTTTAGGCATTTATTTTTTATCAGATAAACGATTAATCATAGACCAGTCCCCAAGTCACAAAAATTTCAGAAATTGAGAAATAATTCAGACAAGAAATTTCTTACAGGCTTGTTG
The DNA here is from genome assembly GCA_936432065.2 of Rutpela maculata. Classification (NCBI taxonomy): domain Eukaryota; kingdom Metazoa; phylum Arthropoda; class Insecta; order Coleoptera; family Cerambycidae; genus Rutpela; species Rutpela maculata. The sequence continues at coordinate 8,172,711 of OW386289.2, forward strand.
CAAAAAATATATTTTTGGTATTTTTAGAATCTTTACTTAATACCAAACACAGTGTGTAAATAATTTTTTTCTTATTTTTTTCTTTTACAGACCGTATATTCAACATTAAAGTTTGAATAAATCCATTAGGCGCGCAAACAACGCGTCAATCTATCAATCTGTCGAGCCGGATTTTTGATTTTTGGCTATAGTTTTTCATAATTTTGACCTAAAATTGAATTTTTACTAAAAAATATAGTATTTTTCAATATAAATCAGTCTACAGGACACAAATATATATATATATATATAGTAGGGTGGCCCATCTTTTTCGAAATCGAAATTTTTTATTTCTCACCCCTGCAAATGGTTCCGTTTGAAGAAAAAACAGTCCCCCAAAATATTATTGAGGCAAATTGAGGGCAAGGGGTGCCGCAGAATGCATTATTATGCAATAATAAAAGTAAATGGAATTATTTACATTCTTTGGTTGATGCATTGTTTTTTTTTTTAATCAGCAACATTTATTTTTAGAATGACTAATCAAGTCACACAAATATCAAAGACATTATCTGTTGTGACTATGACATGTGTCATACTACTGTAAATTCGTAGTCTAAGAAAACTAGACTAGAAGTTTTTGAAATAAAACTCTCGTTTTATCTTTGTGTATTTTATTATGAAACGTTTTTTTCATACATAGTACCAAATATTATCCTAAATCTACAAGACATAGTAATAAAAACAATATTTTTTGCACTAGGCCAAAGCATGCGACATGGTTTCTTTTTTTACATTTGGAAACTGTGATTTATAATCATTTACAACTTGGAGTAAAAACTGTTTTTGGTCTTCATTTTTTGTTAAAATGTCATTATAGTCAGTAATAAGTTTGATTCCTCTCTCAGCGGCATCATTTACAACTTTAATTTTGTTTACAATATTGAAACATCGGGTATAACTTTCATTTTCCCTCCATGTTGTTGGATCATTTTCCAAAAATTCCATAGACAAACCAAATTTTTGAAAAAACTGTTTAGTGTTCTCGCATATAAAGTCCTGAATTTCCTTGTTTTCAACGTCAGTAATGTTACTAATCATAAGTCGTTTAATACCCTCTTGATGATTTGGTGCTTTCCTATTCAAAGCTTTAACCATTTCTCTTTTAGCGGTAACTGAAATATCGTCATCAAAGAAAGATAAGCCAACATTTACTGAATTAAGGTACCACAAATGGTTCACTATTTTCCTACTTGCGGCTTGAGATATTTCTTTGTCAATATTTTGATAATTAATGAGTTCTTTACAAAAGTCTAAGTCATGAAGCGGTGCTTTACTAGCAAATGACGCTGTAAACCAGGCCTTTACATAAACCTTTACAATAAAGAGACATATATCTTCAATACCTATTTTTTCTTTTTTAGTTAGTTGGAACTGATCTTGGAAAAAAAATATTTTTAGACAGTAAATGGCTTTGGCCATCCAACGTGCATGATGAAATGCCCCTGGTTGATAGAATGTCGTGTGAGTGGGCTCTTCTTCAACAAAAAGTTTAGAAAGCATTAAAAATTCTTTATAATCATCACGAGGCTGTTGCAAAGTTAAAGCTGCATTTAGAAACTTTACAATTTCGGCTTTAACTGGTTGTAAAATGTGTTTAATTTTTGATACCTGAAATCCAGTTTTTAGTTTATTTTGATCTATTTTAGGCCAAAATTCCCTAAAACGTTTAAATAGTGGCACATTTGAACCAGATGAGGAAGGCATTTTTGTGTCAAACACACTTCTCAAAACCACTTCAAAAATATGATGTCTACAAGGAAAATATAGAATATCTCTTTCTAATTTTTGTTGCAATAGTGTGGCTGCCCCATTTATATAACCCATATTTGATGCTGTTGTATCACAACACAAAGCTATTACCTTTTCGTCCAAATTCCATTCACAAAGCACATCATAAACTGCTTCAGTCTGTTCTCTTCCAGTTGAATTGGGCAAAGCTGGTACTCCAAGTAGTTGTTCAATATCTCCACTAGTAACTAAGATAGCAAGTCTATCAATATTTCCCATTCCAGTGAGAGAAGGTAAAAGTTTTCCATCCCAATGGATGACTGGGGCCGGCAATTCAGAATTACCGAAGGCAGTTTTTAATATTTCAGCTCTTTCCTCGCGGATGCGTTGTCTAGAGCGCTGAAGTGTGGTTCTGCTGATGGACAAAGATGTGGTGTCATGTCCTAGTGCTTCTGCTACTGCCGTCAAAATATGGACTCCATACCTGTCGCTTATTTTGCAAGCATCAAATGCAGCGGCTATTTTTGGTGTGATGATGTTACATGTTCCATACAATCTCCTCTTTTTTGGCTGTGACGGGCCAGGCTGGTCTTGTAACAACTTTTCTTGGGCTTCGATTATTTCATCTTCATTTTCGTTGGAGTCGGCTGAATTACTACTTGATGATGGACAGGTGACTGTTTCCTCTAATCTAGCTTTTTCTTGTTGACTTCGTTGCATTCGTTCGGATAATTTCTGTAATTTCTCCTCAGCTGATTTTTCTTGAGAAGCAAGTTGGTAATCAATACCATGCATAAATCCAGGACGTCCCTTTTTTCTTTGGTTAATTAAAAACTGCTTATCTTCATCTATTTTCATCAACTCCAATGCATTTGCATGAGAAATGTCAAAGAGATCGTCCAATTTTTCAACGAAATTTTTTTCTTTACTCCCGCACTGGCCCTTTTAGCCGATTTTTGTAAGTTCCCCCACTCTGCATAAAGTTTATCTAGTTGTTTAACACAATGAAAATCCTGACGTGTCGGAATGCGAGCTTTATCCCAAAAAACTGACACCTCTTTTATTGTTAATTTAGCACTTTCATGTACACTTAGCTTCACTTCACGAATGTTATAAAAAAGCACTTGTAATACTTGTCTATTAGACGACAATTTATTGCCAATGATTTGTGACGAATAGTGTCCAACTAAGTAAATGAAAGTATCCTTTCGTAATGATCTAACATCAGCCATCGTTAAATGTTTTTTCAAAAAGGAACGTATGCTACAACTTATAATGTCACCACTGTAAAACACAATTGCAAACTGACATAAAAACCTACCGTAGTAAAAGTGGTATTTTCATTAAGCTGACAGAAATTTTGGTAGCTGTCAAAAGTGAAAACTTTATATCAATATCAATTATGAAACCAGAAAGTTTTAAAACACTTTATATCTCTTCTTCTGTGAAAACTCACAATATTTTCAAAATTACGAGACACACTTGTAAATTTTTTAATCTGACAGCGATTTTGGCACCTGTCAAGAATAAAAAAAGGAAATGAAAAATCTACGTGGACAGATCGATTATGTATTTGTAAAGTAAAGATTTAAAACTAAAATTGTGCAAATCCTTATATATTTGTGACCTGTAGATTGATTTTAATTGAAAAATATGATATTTTTTAATAAAAATTCAATTTTAGGTCAAAATTACAAAAAATTATAGACAAAAATCAAAAATTAGGCTCAACAGATTGATAGAGAATTTCAAAACGAACGTTTTAAAAAAAAAGAACCTTCTGATAACTTTAACTGAACGACCTGTGCAGTGATTTGGGTGGCACAGTAGGGTTTCGTCTCACTGTGAGGCGTACGGCGTAAATTATACGATTGACCTTTGAAATAACCTTTTTCAGTCATGTTTAAAACAATTTAAACTCTTTGAAATATGGTACACTTAAATACACACTATAATTTAATATCACAGACCGAATACAATAAATAATTTTAGGAAATAATCGCAAACTGCACGAATTACGGTGACTAGACTATTGGTTGAGGGAGGATTTTGAAAAGGGAGACAAAAAAGGACACAAGAACAAAAATTAATAAAAAAGAGATGAATAGAGGGAATGGAAAAGGGTTTGAGGGTAAAGGGTGATAAAGGTAAAAGGTGGTGAAGTGAAGGGTAAATTCTGGTATAGGAAAGTGAGGCAAGATTTCTATTTAAGCACAAGCGACAAAAATTAAGAAAATATATTTTTTTAAATTAAATGATTAATAACTTTCTTATTTACTGATTGATTTTCTTCAAAATAGGGTTCTTCCTTTAGCTGACACCAACTTACTTTCCAAATTTCAATACATTCGGACTTTTCTTTCTTAAGTTATCGTGTTTACAAGAAACGTGACGGACGGACGGACAGACGGACATTTTGAAAGTTGTTTAGAATTCGTTCGCTAACACAATGATCTGAAAATTTTTTGTGTGCAAGCGATATTTACGGTTTTAGAAATGTACCGATCAAATGCAATATACTCTTCGTTTTTGCGAAAAGTATAATAATTGACATCAAGAAACTTCTTGTCTGAATTTTGTACACTCCAAAATACCTGGCGTCTGGTATATTATACCTAGTAAACAATTCTTTCAAGGAAAACGTTTGGTGAGACCTATTGCAATATTGTTGAATTAATATTTGGTCATTAAGGAGTAGAAGGACACGTTCAAATTATTGTTTCACATAATGTCGAACTATACGTATAATTTAAAAAAGTAACGTTGCAAAATCGCAATCTCCCATGTGCCTAGCAAGCTCACGATTTTTCAATAATAATTATATATAGATTCAATTATTATTATAGTTGATCAGCGGTCATTGTACGTAAATTTTGCAATAACGCATTGAAGCTGTATGGAATTTGTATGTACAATATTTCTTTTAGGACTGACACACTTTAGAGAAGGTTTCATAATAATTATTACAGATTTGTCAGATACTCTACGACCTTTGAAGAACTGCGATGTCCATCGCTTAATGACTCTTCAGTGGCGGGTACGCAAATAGATTTTTAATTCACTTTAAAAACATTTAAAGGTTCTCTATTCAACCAGTATGTATGTTTTTTAAATAAATAGTAATGACGTGCTAATATTTCAAGGTGATTCCTTAAGTCATGTTATGAAGAAAAGTTGATATGAACATATGTCCGCAATGGCGGAAATTTTTTGCAGGGTGTTGAATTAATTTTCTTTTAATCGTTATTTTTTAATATCTCAGAAAGTAATTTAGATATTATTTTCAATTTTGCTATGTGTAAATAGGATATAAAACCACATATTTTAGTTAGAAAAGTTATTTTATTGCTCCACCAGTGGCGTTTCTGCAAACATAGCCTCTGATGTTTTTATCAAAAAAGTGGTACGCCGCTGACATTTTTCATGTAGATATTTTTTCTGATCAATTCTACATGAAAACGGCCTCTTGCGTTTTTATTGTCAAACGCACACTCCTTGGTTAAAACAATTAAATTCAAATTGCTGCATTTAGCAGTATTGACTAATAACACAGGCACATAAAATAAGAAAAGTGGTTTCTTCTTCTGACCAGACCAACTTATCTTTATGTATTTTGACGCGCTGAATTCGAATCCGGAGTCAGAATTGCTCTATCACCCATTATTTTACTTCCACATCCAGTGGAAGTATAGTAACGACAAAAAAATGTTTAAAAATATGTATTGTTCAAATAGGCTTAGAATGTCATGAAACGTCGAGATTTTAAATTTGAGCGAAAAAAAATGTCTGACTGTCGGTCTATCTGTAACTTTTTTGTACGCACTATTACTTTGGAACCGTTTAAGATATTTACTTGAAATTTGATACACGTATGTACTTTAACGGGAACTGGAACTAGATTATATTTTCGTCTTTTTCGATCGAAGGGTTGGGGGGTAAATTGAGGTAAATCAAGCAGGTAAGTGACCACCCCCCCCCCCCCCTATCACCACTCTCACCTCACTACCGATGTGGGATATCATTTTATGGGTTTCTGAGGTAGACGATTTCAAATATTATATTATTAAAGTTCCATAAACAATTTTTTCCACATACAAAATTTGTTCGTTGTGAGAGACTTGGATGTGGAAGTAGTGATTCTTTGGGCAGCGGTTTTTTTGTAAGTTACGAAAACAACCTAAAAGAAAACTCATTATTAGGTTATTTTCGGGATTTACTAAAAATTGGTGGGTGGTGGAGCTAAACGAACACCCGATTCGTACTCAGCACGTCAAAATACATAAGGATTGCCCAATGGAGTCTCAGAAACAGGCCACTTTTCACTTTTTTTTTTGTGTGTCTGTGTAATATATTCGCATACGCGGTTTTCTAAAAAATGGCGGAGAGTCCGGTGATATTCATACATTAAACAAACACTTCTTCTTCTTCTTCTTATTCTTCTTCTCCTTCTTCTTCTTTAGCCTGTTCTCGTCCACTCCTGGACATAGGCCTCTTCCATGTTTTTCCACCGCTGTCTGTACTGAGCACTCAAAATCGAGTTCTTGCCGGCTTTCCTCTGGACATCATCCTGTGTGGGGCGACCCTTGTTTGGGGTCGCCCCACACTCCACCTAGTTTCTCTGGGCCGCCACTGTATTATGGTCTTCGTTCACTTGATGTCATCCCTGGCGAAGTGCCCTGCCCAGCGCCATTTATTGGTGGCAATACGTTCTATGACATCAACGACTCTTGTTCTCTCTCCAACGATTCCGTTCCTGACTCGGTCCCTCAAGCTGATCCCCAGCATCGCACGTTCCATTCCCCGTTGACACACTCTGAGTCGGTTCGCCCAGTTTTGTGTTAAAGTTATAGTTTCGAGGCCGTAGGTCATGACAGGTAAGATGCAGGCGTCGAATACTTTCTGCTTCATGTTGATGGGCATATCCAGTTTTCTTGAGGATGTGATCGAGTTTTCCAGAAGCCGCCCACGACAGGCCAATTCGCATGGTGATTTCTGCGTACTGGTTTTCTTTGTTAAGCCTGATGTTGTGGCCGAGGTACACATACTCTTCAACAACTTCAAGCGTGTGGTGGTCGAGTGTGACCTGGATGTTATCTCAAGTCATGACCTTGGTCTTTAGGAGGTTAATCCTCAAGCCCACGGACTCCGAAGCTTTCTTCAGCTCTCTTATGGTCCGCCGGACAGACCATTTGGGGGGGGGGTGTTTTTTTGGGGGTTAGGGGTGAAAAACAAGCCAATCTAACAATTATGACTTCGGATTCGGATTCAGCAGGTCAAAATACATAGTAGTTCTAGTCTGCCGGACAGACAATTTTTTTTGTTTCGGGGGTGTTTTTTGGGGTTAGGGATGAAAAACGAGCCAATCTGACAATTCTGACTTCGGATTCGGTTTTAGCGAGTCTAAGTACATAAGGATACACTGGTCTGGTCCGACTACTTTTTTTTTGTGGGGCTGTGTAATCAAAAACTGTACAGTGTGACGAGAAAAACGCAAGTGACCGTTTTCATGTAAAATTAACTAGGCTAAATAGAAAAAATATACACATGGAAAAAGTGACGGCTAAAAGCGGATATTTTTTAATATAACGATGTACTCAAAGATTTAAAGCCAATGAACCTTTATATTATCCTTCAAATTAACCATATCCGACGCGAATACAAATAGATATAAATAAAAAAACATCTCAAAATTGCTTTTAGTGATTAACTTCATTATAATTAATGAATAAAGAAACGTGAGAATGATATTAGCTGGATTCAAAATGAGAGTAATCTGAGGTTACTTTGTATGTATAGAAATAGGATGAAACAAATCCAAGGTAAACGTTTTGTAATAAATAATGGGCAATTATCTTATAAAGATTTAAATATGGTAAGAACTATATAGCTATGAATTTCGTTCTCTCTAAATCACTGTATCAAAATTTTAATAGTCAAAAAAATTACCTTATAACAGAATATACGGAGGTGTTCCAGATAGAACTATATAGGCCCATATCTTGAAAATGGCAAGTAGTATTTCAGATAATCAAATATTGTTGTGCATTAAGAGGTAATCCATTTAACCCTAAAATTGTCACATTTCTAGTCATTAAAATTTTTTTCCACGACTTAAATAAATCATTAACTATCGATAAGTTTTTGAACACCTTTTGTACCTTTTTTTGAAATTTTTTTATTTTCAAAATTAGTTATTAACAAATTCAAATAACTCTATGGATATTTTATCAAACTAAAAACGGTAAATGTATTATGAAAGTAGATGAAATAAATTACATTTTTCTAAAAAGAATCTGATTTACTTGCATTTATAGTCAAGATATGTTAGTTTTTGCGTTTAGGTCACTTATAAATAAGCAAATTGATATTTATTCTTGAAATTTTGAAATTTGAAGTGGCCGTTCTACAATGCTTAATATTTTTGCCTCTACTAGTTGAAAATTCGAAACTACGATTTTTAAAATTACATCCAATAAACGGCATTGAGAACATAACACACATTTTCAATTTTTTTATAACTTCCTTAATTTTTGTAGCGAAAAGGGAGGACCAACCTAACTTGAACAACCATCCCTATGTTCATGATAGGTACTTCGTAAAAATTTTTAAAATTACTGATACAATAAAAAAATAAGTTGCGATAAGGATTTGAACCTGAGTCGCCCGCATCCTGGAACAAAAAGTGCTACTCATCTTACATCTGACAACTGAAGTCTGATTTGTAAAACCATAATATAACGTTTAGACCTATTTGGCGACTTCGGATCTCTGACATAATCACTAAAGATCTGACTTTCGGACCCCTGTACATTATCTTTGAAAAAATGTACTTCTGGATTGTTTTCAACTAAGACAAAAATATAAATATTGAAGAATAATGGGTCCAAGCAAGAAGCATTATCCATTTCTTTATTTATAAGTGACCTAAGCGCAAGAACTGACGTGTCTCGGCCCCAAATGCAAATAAATCATTATTATTTTTTTAGAAAAATGTTAGATATTTCATCTATTTTCATAATAGTCCAATAAATAAGCCGGAAAATGTGGAAAAGTGGTGGAACAGCACCGACTTCAAAAATTCCTTTTTTTCTCGTATTCTCTAGACTCCAGGAACATTCGTCAGCATTGACCCCCGGATTACCTTCGAAAATGAGAAAGTTAGAGGGGTTTGAAGTGCCCCAAAAAGTAGTTGTCATAAAAAAAAATATAAAACTAATATTTCGCCTCGGAAATGGGTCACTGATCATGAATCCAAGGTCTAAATTGAGGAATTCCGTATTCCAGTATGAAATTCGTGTCATTTTTTAATGACTTTCATTCCTATAAATTTCGTTCAATCAAAATCGATCATTTTAATCAAAAAATAGTTTTGCATCGACAAAATTTAACATTTAAAGTTTTGCCAGGGTTGTTCAACCAATGAAAGGCCAGAATGAAGCAACGAACCTGTTTTCCAGCGGAAAATTTTCCTTTATTTTTTGAAAACATAGTAACCGATTCAACAAGTGGGGTGTCATTACAATAATTTTTGCAAACGTCAGTTCACGTCAGTTGTAAAAACTGTGCGAGCATCTGCACGTGACGTCACAGCTAACCTCAAAAATATGTGTTTCTTAAGATTTAAGAGTATTACGCAGTTATTAGTAAAATTTCTGCCTGGTACCCGTATCTTCAACTAAAATTTAGTTCAGTGTAATGTTTATGAACTTCTAAATACTAATAAAATAGGACTCTTTTTATAGGTTGGAAATATAACCTGTAATTAGCAGTCTATTTTTATTAATTAACAATATTGAAAAATTATTTACATGAATTTTTAAATATTTGCATGGAGCCAGTACGGCTTCAAGCTAAAAATGCGTATACAAACATTAAAAATGAAAATAAACTTGAAAAACTTGAAGTCTAAGGTTATGTTGGTTGCATGATGCAGATGACCTATAACGGCCCCAAATGTTCAAGATTTGGTGATTTATGTATTTATTTTTTTAAATTTACTTCCGTATATCTAATAAATTTGTTTTCTTTTGCCTAAACTTTTATTCATGAAATAGTCATGACGAATACCATTCGTGATATAATTTCGTCTGGCAAAATTTAATGATTATTGTACTCGAGTTTGTTGCTTTGGAAATTTCGCTCTTGACATTGACAAAACTAATTCGCTTGACGGCTCGTTATTTTTATCTGTCAATGTCAATCGCGAAATTGCCAAGCAACAAACTCTCTTAATAATCACTAAATTTTGCCGACAAAATTATATCATTTATGATATTATATATGAAAATTCCACTTTTTCGGGCGGAAATTTAAATATGAATATTGTGCTGCGAAAGTGTGCTCTAGGGGTTTTTTTGAGTCTCTGATCATGATTTTGAGGTCCAAATTCGAGAATTCCATATTCTGTACTGGAATTTTGGCAATTTTTCGTGTCGAAATTTACTTTGAAGAAAAAAATTATGTATGAATATTATGAGTATTTCAAAATAATTTTTCAAGTCAATTTTACTTTGAAGAAAAAAGTTATGCATGAATATTACGAGCATTTCAAATTGATATACGCAATGGCAATTTTATAAACACTGCAGGAATGCATGCAAATTGTTTTTTCATTCATGTGAGGTAAGTGATTAAAAGATACCAATTTTTATAAAAAAATATAACATTTATTGTGTTGGTACAAAAGGTGGTATTCTGTGTGATAAAATAGTCCGATATTTCAGCCGGACAAATCGATTCATTTTCAAACACTTCAAACCCCCCTTTTTCATTTTCGGAGGTAATGCAGAGGTCAATGTTGATGAATGTTCCTGGGGGTCTAGGGAACACGTGAAAAAATTAATTTTTCAAATCGGTGCTATTCCACCACTTTTCCATGTTTTACACTTTTTTCCGGCTTATTTACTGGATTATAATTCGTTTGCCTTTTTTGGTTTGATAAAAAATTTAATTTGTTTATAACTATAATTTTGAAAATTTTAAACAAATTTCAAGAGAAATGGTTTCAATGAAGACAACATTTTTTTTAATGCCATTGTAAAATACAAGTAAATAAATAACTACATTTTGAAAAAAAATTATATATTATTACATCATATTAAAGTATCTAAGGAAGGCAAATTTTAGTGGTTTATATTTTTTTACAAATTAACAAATTATCAAGTTTTTCCACAGATCTGAATAGTTTTATTCATATTGCAAACAATTTGTTATTTTTATTTCTACGATGCGACTACTGGGATCGGAGAAAATAAGGAAAATACCTCAGTAAATTAGAACAAAGGACCCCGCACACATTATAGGGGAAAAACGGCTTCCGTCAAATTGGCCGAATTTTTGATATGACGTTGAGTCATCATCCCTATAAAAATTTTTAGTAACATTGGCGTCCAAAAAGCTCTCGTTTTTAAACTGGACCTTTGTCAGTGTTGTGCATGTGTGTGTATGGTGGAGGATGTGTGTGTAAGTGTCTATCTCTGTGGGTGGATGTATTTGTGTGACTGTATTCTTTGATTACTTGAGATTATTATTATTATTATTATTATTATTTTTTTACTGGCACTATAACCGTGATTTGTTAACCAGGCTATGATCGGCCCTAAAGGCAAGATCACTGCTCCGGGTCTAAGGTTCCAGAAATGATCTTACTATATTAGCGGCATCTAAAATAACGGATTTCTGCATAAAATGGTAGGTACTCTCCAGGATATTCAGTTTTATTAGGTTTTCTTTTAGGTTCTTAGGTTCAGTGCCATTGAGGAAATTATTATTGGGACGATGTCTACTTTCTCCAGGTTCCATATTCTTTTTATTTCTCTTTTAAGGTCAGAATATTTATTAATTTTTTGTTGATGTTTTTGTTGCAGGTTATTGTTACTAGGAACAGATATGTCAATCAAGAGAGCTCTTTTTTGTTTTTTGTATAAGACGGTTATATCCGGTCTATTGTGTTCGACAGTTCTGTCTTATTATTATTATTATTATTATCATTCTTTTCACCACTTTCAGTGGGTTAAAAAAATATATCATCGGCTTTTATAGCAAGATGATACATTCAAACGGGAATACTAAGGAAGGATCTAACTATAGATGTAGTGCCAAGGATTACTGCTTTCTGCATTTGGTTTCTTATACCAGCTGAGATTCCTAGTTCTTGGAGGTTCTTTGTCAGCGTGTTTGTTACGACTCCTGCAGTAGAGATGATGATTGGTAAGATTACTACCTTTTCTTGTCGCCATAAGTCCTTAATTTCAGCAGCCAATGGGAGGTATTTGCTGATCTTTTCGTTGTGGTACTGGTCGAGGTTGTGAGTGTTGGGGATACCTATGTCCAGTAGAAGGGTCGTCCGGTTCACTTTATCAACAATGAAAGGTCTGGTCTATTATTGGGGATAGGCCTATCCATAATAACTGACCGGTCCCAGTACAGTTTATAAGACTCACTCTCCTCAACTGGATTCGGCATGTATTGGTAATAGGGCACTGTCTTCTGTACTAATCCGTATTTTTTTGCCAACGATTGATATAAAATCTGTGCCACCTGGTTATGGCGCTTAAGGTAGTCGGAAGCGGCCAATACCTGACAAGCCCCGGTTATGTGTTGGATAGTTTCAAAGGCTTGCTGACATCTTCTGCATTTATCGTTATCCATATCCGCCTTGACAATGTACTTCAGGTAGTTTTTAGTGGCAATGACCTAGTCCTGTATAGCTATAATGAAGCCCTCGGTCTCTGTAAAAATGTCTCCATTCTGCAACCACGCATTTGACGCCTCCTCGTCTACTTGGGGCCGAGTTAGGTCATGAGCATGCCGTCCATGGAGCTGTTTCTCGGCCCATCGGTGTAGGTTGTTCGCTACTCTGGTATTGTCCATTTCCATGCCCTCTGGGTTTGCCTGATGTAGATTAAGAGGAGTGTAGCGCGTATCAGCTTCAACGACTGCTTGATGTAATCGGGAGTTCTGATTACAGAAATATGCCTGGAGGTTATTGATCTGTTTCTGGCATAGCCACTTGATGTTAGCCAATCCACGTCCTCCCTTATTATTATTATTATTAATGTTATTATTATTATTATTGGTAATAATAATTGTCACATTATATTTAAAAAAGGATCTCATGAGGTTCTGTGTAGAATACAGCAAGGGGTATCAGATGATTCCTTGAAAATAATATTTGCTCGTTATTGTTATTATGGTTATTATACTCTTTGGAAATACGAGAGCAAAGAGTATATTGCATTTCATCGACATATTTTAAAAATTGTAAATATCGCTCGTAGAGAAAAAAATTGTAATATCACTGTGTTAGCCATAGAATTCGCAACAACTTTCAAAATGTCCGCCATGGTCCGTCTTTCTGTCAGTCTGTTCGTCTGTCCATCTTCCCCTCCCTTCGTCACGTGTCTTTTAAGCTAAATAACTTCAGAGAGAAAAGTCCGATTTTACTGAAATTTGGAGAACAAATTAGTGTTAGCTAGAGGAAGGAACCCACCGTTTTAAAAAAAAAATCGATTAGTAAATAAAGAGGTTATGAAAAACATTGAAACATGAGCGTGAAGAATGTTGTAAAACCTTTGATAAAATTCTATAAACACAAAGATACTGCATAGTATACTGACCAAAGTTTCGACAGTCAAAATGGTATCATCGGGAGATCATTAAAATTGCAAGTATTGCACTTAGACCTACAATTTTATCAAAGATTACACTGTTCATATGTATTTTTTTCATAGCATGTTCTATAACCTTTTTATTTAGCGATCGATTTTTTCAAAGTCGCTGCGGTTCTTCCTCTATCATTAATTTATTCTCCAAATTTGAATAAAATTTGACTTTTCTCGGACGGACGGACAGACGAACAGACTGACAGAAAGACTTAGCGGACATGGCGGACATTTCGAAAGTTGTTGTGAATTCTATAACTAAGACAGTGATATCATAATTTTTTTCTCTGCGAGCGATATTTACAATTTTTGAAATATGTCGATGAAATGCAATATACTTTTTGCTCTCGTATTTCCAAAGAGTATATAACAGATACGAAAAAAATGTATATAACATTTTTTGTAGAGAATTTTATAAGATTCATTTTTTATATAAACAATTTCGATATCGCTAAGGGTTACAGAGATATATGTAAAAAACTGAGTCAGAGCGTCATTTTTTCAATATCGAGCGCAACATATTGAGTTGAGGACTTTTAGTATGTTGAATATAATGAACATTTTTGCCAAGTTTCAACACTTTATCAGTTTATCCCTCTAATTTTCCCTATTTGACTGGAATATTATTGTACCAAAATAATAAAATTGCTGCATCCAGAAAATTCCTTATTCACCTATTTTGATAATTAATTTGACTCCACTACTCTACAGTGTGGGGCGACCCGACCCCCAACAAGATGGAGATGTCCAGAGGAAAGCCGGCAAGAACTGGATTCTGAGTGCTCAGGGCAGACAGTGGTGGAAAAACATGGAATAGGCCTATGTCCAGGAGTGGACGAGAATAGGCTAAAGAAAGAACAGGAAGACTCCGCATGGCGAAGATACTTATTTGTTAATTCATTCACCTAAAACTTTAAGTAATATTCAGATGATTTAACACTGTCATATTCCATGTGCGCTAATTTATGTCTTATTGCATTTTTTATAAATTTAGTTGAACCAAAACACCTTATTTCTAGCATAACTAACAGTTCATACAAACACCTTGTATATGTATGATCTAATGGAACGTCCCCAATTAGAATTCAACTGTCAAAGGCAATTGTTTGGTGAAGCGTTACTTAAACTATACCTTCACCATAAGAAAGTAAATAATTCTAAACAAAAAGACTTCCTCATTTTAATAGATGACAAGCCATAATTTAATATACACTATTAGGCAGGGATCTATGATTTCCGATGAATAATAATTGTCTGTTGTTGAACTGAAATGAACGTATCCTTTATCTGATTATACTTAAAAGTACCTGTATTTTTACTACGACAAAAGAATTGGGATGGCATGATATGATTACCGATTAGTTAGAAATATAAGAAAGCAACATTATTAACAAAAGTAGTTTTTACAAGATATATTTTTTGGATGAAAGATGTCGTTCAAATAATGAAAGTCGAAATAGAGTATTCGATTTGCTTGCAGGTTTAGGGCTGATATCTGAAAATATACTTGGTAGAAGTAGTATCAGACCATTGGTCCTCACTTTTTTGAGGGACATGTGAATGGAGCAGTTTTCTTGGATTTTATGCCAAATACGTTTCCGCATATTCCTGGTTATATTACAAATAATATGTGGTTACAACTTGATGATGTTTTAGTAGAACTTTTCGTCAAGCCATTAGCAACCAGTTTCCTGAAAGGTGGATAGGAAGAGAGTCTGATATTTTAATAAACTGTTAAATTATATCTAATTTATTATTTTATTAAATTATGTAGGTCCCATTGCATGGCCGTCTAGGTCACCCGACTTGACTCCAATTATTGGTTTTCCTTTGGGGATTTATGCAGCCAAACGTTTATAAAGTAGGATCAATGACTCGAGAAGATCTGATAGAAAGGATTCGTCAGTGTTTCAATCGCATAAATGTTGATATGTTATATACAATGTAAGGCGCTCATTTATCAGGAGATTTCATTGTTGCGTGGGTCAAAATGGTGGACATTTTGAGTAATTGTTAGGCTAGTTTCAATATCGTGAAAAAATTATTTCTCAAAAACCGTTCATAATCATTAAAAGAAAGTGTATGATATCAAAGTGTGAGAAACTGTATGTGTTATTTATCCGTTTAAAGAAATTATAGACATTCCATTTAAAGAAATTGAAAAAAATGTAAAAAAAAAGACCAAAGCCATACTAGATTTTAATGCTAAAATAAAGAGCACCTCAATTTACGCAAAAATTATTTGAAATAATCATATCTCAAAAACCGTTTGAAATAAAAATAAAGTGTGTGGTATTAAAATGTGGAGAATTGTATGCTTTATTCATCCATGTAAAATTATTGGCATTCCATTTAAAAAAATTGAGAAAAATAATAATTAAATATCAAAAAATGTAAACAAATATTTTGGACACCTGGTATAATAATAATTTATTTCAAAAATGTTTTCCAGTAGATGCATCATTATCAAATAATATTCTATATTTTCAGAAAAAACAATTAACAAATCGCAGAGATATGGCAGTCAAAAATGTTTGTAAATTACCAAAAAAAAAAACAGGAAAAAAATCATAACTTGGCAACGCTGCATCCGATATTTTAGGACCCGTGAAGGCTTAACAGGAGCTAAAGAACACAGGTTATTCCCTTTCAAAAAATTATACTTTCTTATGTAACTTGTTTTTGTGACAGCTTGTATAATTGAAAATAATTTTACGTTAAAGTGGAGATAGAACATTGAAAGTTTTGTTAAAAAAGTTTTTTTATAAAGTTAGCCGTTTTTGCACAATCTTCCGGAGACCGAAATTCGAGAACCATAAATCAAAATGTTAAATTTTGGATATAGCGCGTTGATTTATAATATTGCATTAGTTTTTCAATAAAGGTGTTACCGTGAAAAGTGAAACACTCTGTATATTTTCTTAAATTTAGTGAATAACTTCAAAATGATGATGGTATAGTGGTTGATATTATTTCTTTATCAACATTTTCTATAATTAAATAAAAATAAGCTGTTTTCCGGGGGCAAACTGGCAATGACATAATCGTACTTTTTTCGATCGTTAACGATCATGTGAATAGAAAATTGCGATTCTATTTGAGTAAATCATATTTCCGGTTTGTTAACCCAAAAAGGAGGAAGTTTAATAGTATATGTATTCGTAAAATAATTACTGTTCGGTATCACTGTACCTGATGTGGCTGGTTGATCGTTTAACAAAATATCATCAATTGTAGGAGGTGCCATCGATAACTGATTCAGGCCTGTAGCTAGAAAGTGCTTTCAGGGCGGGCAAACAATTTTTCAGGACGGGCCCGTAAATAAGTCCGAAAAATTTTTTGATGAGGGGGGGGGGGGAGAAATCCAAAAAATTTTAATCCAAAACAAACTTAGAAAATTTTTACCCAGTCTCTTTCAAAATATTAAAAAAACAGTTAAAATTGCCTCCATTACGATCACCGTAGGTCGGGCGAAACTCATTCCAGGGCGGGCACCGCCCGTCCTGCCCCCCCCCTAACTACAGGCCTGAACTGATTGACATATTCTCTTTAATAACAAGGGTAAATGAGTAGACAATTTACTTACCACTTGAGAAAATGCAAAGAAAAACTGGAAAAATCTTGGATTGGATCTTGGGATTCTGGTTTCTACGAATTCTTGCCAAAAAAAGGACTTCTAAAGGACAGGGTCCAATAATTAATGGACAGATATATATTGGGTAACTGCAATTCGAATTCCTGGTTCCATCGTCAAATAATTAAGATTTGTATTCTTCTAAAATTACAAAATATACCAAAAAGCCGGGTGCTGGAGTCGTTGTCAGGGGTCACCAAAATTATAGTGGTTGATATTATTTCTTTATCAACATTTTCTATAATTAAATAAAAATAAGACTTGATATACGTATATATAATTAAGCTTTCTGATTATATCTTCTTTTTAACATTTTATTTTTCTTAAAATATGTATATTCAAAAATATTATATTATCTTCCTTCTTTGTTTTTCTTGAAATCCTTGGTTACCGGAAATCTTATTCAAGAGCAAGTAAACTGCCACAGATGGCAGTATAGCCGTTCTGAGATATTACAGAATATATTTTTTTTATTTAATGTATAAGTCAGGTCAAAATTAGTATAAAATTATTATTTCTTATCACAAGAATCCTTCTTGTGCCGATTCTGAGCTTAACACATCAAAAAGTTTTTGAGTTATATCTAAAAAATCATTTAAAAAAATTAATAGTTTAAGAACAAAAAAGAAAACACGCTTTTAAATATACTGCACTAAAAAGCAAAAAATAATCATCGAACCTGTTCTCTCTATTTACCCCGTAAGGGCCTTAGTGCAAGCTGTATTTGTAATTAAGTATATTTGAGTATAAAGGCGCGGGGCGTTTTTCGAACGGTATTTCGAACAGGTTCAATAATTAAAACGCTGAAGATATCATTAGATTAAATGAAAAGCGACCCACGTTTTTATACTCAAATATTATACTTAATTACAAATACGGCTTGCACTAAGGCCCTTACGGGGTAGACAGAGAGAACAAGTTCTATGATTATTTTTTACTTTTTAGTGCAGTATTTATAAAACCGTGTTTCTTTAGTTTTTTAAAACTATTAGTTTATTTTTTAATTTTTAGTCTTATATTTCCAAGGAACAATTTTAGTTTCTTAAATATATACAAGGGTGCTATAAAATTATTTATAAAGTGCCTTGAAAAATCTATTTTGCTGTAAAAATATCCTCAATACTATCATAAAGCGACTTGTAGACTAAAAGGGCCCACCCATATGAAGGTTGTTAAGGCCTTTTTAAATTCCATCACAAAACTCCTTAGTGAAGCATAGTGCTGCTCTTGAAAACCTTGTTTTAAAACCTATTTTAAAGCTGTCAGAAGCTTTTCAATTAGCTTCCTGCATTTCTAGAAAACACCTAAAAGGCTACCTTAAAACTGGTTTTTAAAACTCTTATAAGTCCATATTAGAACTGAGAAGCTATAAGAATGTCCACGAAGGAATTCAAATAATTTTATTATTGCATTTATTTTTCTAAACTGATTTAAGCAAACACACCATCAGACTTATTGAAGATAAAATTGAATTTGAAATTTATAAAGCGTAGAGTGGCACTATAACCTCTTTAATGCCGATTTAAAAGGTAATAAAAAGACATCAGGTATGACAAAAAATTAAAACTAACGGCAGTTTATCGTTAAAACTACATAAAAAAGGACCAAAAAACAAGGGCCCCTCAGAAATAATAATGATTTTAACATCCATACAAAATTTGCATAGACACGTAATCAGCAAATTTAAAAAAGTGGACTGCTTCTCGATTCCCACGGTAAGTTTCAGTCGTTTCTTGTAATTCTACCTTAATTTGCTAAAGAAAAAGTGATAATTATTGATAATTATAATTGTGAGATTGACCTTGAATATTTTTATATAACAAGAAAAACATGGCCGGCCAACTAAAAACCTAATTGTCATTTTACAGTCCTCTCATTAAACTATATATTCTAATAATGGTGATGATCTAGAACATTAACTCTAAATGAAGTCCTTTTAGTCTTTTTGTATACTATCACAAATAATCCCTTCCTTACAGAAATGCAAATGCACTTGGCGAAGATCACATGGACTTGATAAAAGCTGTAACAAATGTTTGGGACGTTGACATTTGATACAAAAAACTTAAAACTTAACCTCAAAATAATTTGTATGTCTGTGTTTTAACAGTCCTTTTAAAATGGCCACTCTTTTTTTATTTTCTTCCACCTTTCCAAAAAAGACTTAATTACACATCAGTAAGTCGTGAAATGCCTTTAATTAACACACACACACACATGCATCAACGACACTTCAGGCAGACATATTGTTTATTATTTTTATAATAAATGTTTTATTGAGGTTTTGGAAAGTGTTTTATGGAATTAAAATTTGTCTTTTAGATTTATAGAGGCCCTTTTTTCTTCATAACGGTTTCATCACAACATTTATCAAGGATGTTTTAAGAGTCTAGTTTTGTAATGGCCTTTAATAAGTACTAATAGGCATTGAAAATGTCTAGTTTTAAAAAGGATTTAATATGCATTTATTGCAAATATGTTACAACCATAAAGAATAATTTAAAGTCTCTTTAAATCTAAATGGAATTTAAGACGTTAATAAAACTAATTAGCTTTATGTAGGTATGATAAACCCATTACAAATAAATATTATCCTAGAAGCAAATTTGCTTTATAATTAGGTCTTACAGAATGCTTTAAGACTTACCATATAAGAGCAAGTATACTTGAAGCCTAAAAGGCCTTAACTACAACATCAATAAAGCACAAGACTATTTCCTACAAACCTCTCTTAAAACTTCCTCAAGTCCAAATGACTTTGACGCCGTCCTTTTGAATTTTTAAGTTTTGTTTTCTACTTATCAAGCCCATATCAAGGGGGTTGTAAAGGAAATGATAATCCGCCGTCTTGGGGATGAGGCCATTTTGAACATATTATAATATTGAGTTGAGTTGAGTTGCCAAGTTTCATGATTAGTAAACAATTAGAAGTGGGTGAAATTGAGTTCCTTAGACTTTTTACATAGGTACATAGATATATAGTTAGTTAGTTACAGGTCGACCTAATAAAAGCAGGGCCGACCAGATGGGCAGGCGATCGTCCGAGGCGCTAGATCCTGGGGGCGTCAAAACGCGAAAGGCAAGTTACTTGCCGCAAGTCGGTTGTGGTTTCCGAACAATTAAACTTAAAATTTTAAACAAAAGCACGCACTCCAAATAAGTCCGCCCCTGCCCACCTACCGGTAAGCGTGCTGCGTAATTGTGATTATAAAAAATCAAAGTAATACCGCACGGCCAGCGGTCGGCGCGCGGCGGAGTACAAAGATTGCGACGTGTCTTCTTGTCTGTGATATTTGCATTTCATCGTTTTTACATCGGGCGCCGCAAGATGGGAACAACTTTGAATATAAGTAATTTTAATAAATGTTTCCTGACTTTTTTTATAAATTTATAATTTCTCTGACTTTTCCAGGTTTTCCCTGTTTTCCAGAAAGTATACACCCTGATGATAATATTAATTTTAAAGACATGTTACTAAAATTTGTATAATTTACCTAAGAAAGTATTGAAAATTGGAAAGGGGGGAGGGGGGGGGGGGGGGGGCGCAAAACTCAGAACTGGCCTGGGGCGAGAAATTTCATTGGGCTGGCCCTGAATAAAAGCGTGTTAAAAATGTATTCTAACACACTAACATTATCCATCAGCATCTCGTTAACTAGAAACACTTCAGCCGTATGCGTAGTCATTCGCCAGCGACTCGCTGAAGTTTATCTCGGCGATTCTCTGGAGGGATTCGCTGGCGAAAGAACAGCATAATTTGCATTGCATAGTCGTTTTCCCTTCGCTCTCCGTTGGGGCGCATCGCCGATGACTTAATCATGCGCAAATAGCAGTGTTGCCAGGTCTAGTGATATTTCACTAGATCTAGATATTTTTTATCAATCTAGTGATTTAGTGAAAACTTTTATGAAAATGCCTATTTCTAGTGATTTTTGGTTCGTCAGATTTGTTGCCATATAGCGGTTCGCAGACATACATTCCTTTCTAGTTGCGAACCATTTAATACACGTAAACTAAAGGTGAATTCTGTTCGTCGGCACTATATCTGCACCAGTGCAGAAAATAAAAGGAGATAGAGAGAGATTATACATAAGTTGAAAAGAAAGACATTTGCACTGGTGCAGATAGTGCAGACGAAAAGAATTGACCTTAAGTCTGGAAGCGAAATAATTAGACAGAGAGAGCTGATGTCGTATGTGAGTCATTATAGCCCAGACGACAGAGAAAATTTTATAGTATAATCTCCAAAAACTTGCAAAATGAATTATTTTTTTTAATGGGTTCGTGAAAGTGTACAGAATAATATCCTAAAAAGTTTACATTCCGCTCGGATGCAGAACAGGAAAAAAAAGTGAAAAAACAATTTTTTTCCATCCATTTTTTCATAATATTGAAATTAAGTCAGGGTAGGAAAAAATAAAATACAGGTGGATAGACCACGTGTTTCTAAACAAAAAATGTCCTAATAAAATTTTGAAAAAATGGATGAAAAAAAAAATGTTTGCACTTTTTTTTATGTTCCGCATCCGAGCGAAATGTAAACTTTTCAGGATATTATTCTATACACTTTCACGAAGTCATTAAAAAAATAATTATTTATATTGCAAGTTTTTGGAAGTACCTTCAACGACTAGGCTATTACATACAACAGTGAACTCTGTTTTAGAGTTCACTGGCATAGAATGAAAAAAGGGAAAGACAATAAGTAAACAACTGCATTCATTTGCAGATGCTATGCTGTTAATTGTTAATATAACAGCCTCAAAAAATTACATGTCCTACAGAATACAAGTCTGAGTTTTTTAAAAAATATATTTCTTTCACACAATAAAAATATTTATCCAACAAAAAAAAATTTAAAACTCCCCCTTTAATTTAAAATCTAGGGAAATTTTAGTCAGATCTAGTAACTTTTTAAAGCGTTGTCTGATAACTTTTAAAATTTTGACCTGGCAACACTGGCAAATCGTTTGTTTACATCAAACACACGTTCTTTAGCGGCACATGAGCACGTGTTTGTTAGCGACTAGCTGTTAAATAAATATCAATAAGGTACTTAATTATAATTACGTTTATAATAATCTAGTAAGTATATACCTACTTATTTGAATTATCATATACAGGAGACACCACTGAATTGAAATTTGCTTCATTATTTGTGTTTTCCACAAAAAAAATTAATTATATTATTTTTCAATAAATTGGTGACATATTATTATAAAATGTAGGTATACTGTCTTAAAGATAAATATAAAATGGTATTACTAGTTGCACACCTTATACAGTGTGACACATTTAAGATGAAGACACTCTTATAACATTTTTATTTTTTTTTCTGATTTGAACCAATTTTTACTGAAATATGGAACGAATTAATATCTACTTTATTGACAAAAAAAAACATTCATCTTCTACAAATTCAAAGCCACGTGTAGCATATTAGGTGTCAATCATTTGACATTTTTAGGACACAATATTGTTGTTGATTGTGTTGGTGTCATAAATAATTTTCCCTTACCTACTACGGTTAAACAACTTCAGCGTTTCATAGGTATGGTTAACTTTTATCATCGTTTCATACCTTCTTTCGCTGAAATTTTAATTCCTTTACATGCTCTATGTACTAGATTACTGCATGATAAAGTTAAAATAATTGATTGGCTCGCCGACTGTCTTCACAGTTTTTCCAAAGCCAAAGCTGCTATAGCTGGTGCAACCTTTTTAGCGCATCCTCGTTGTGATGATAGCTCGTTTTTATCGCTGACAGTTGATTGTTCAAATGTCTCTATGGAGGCAGTTCTTGAACAGCGCGATGACAAAGGTGTACTTGCTCCATTAGCCTTTTTCTCACAAAAACTTACCTTAGCACAGACAAAATACAGTGCCTTTGACAAGCGATTCACAGCGATTAAACATTTCAGATTTTTACTTGAAGGTCGCACATTTATTTTCTTTACTGATCATAAACCTTTGGTCAAAGCATTATTCACTAAAACAGAGATCTCCCAGGCAAATTAGACATTTAGAATTCATTGCTCAATTTGCCTGTGAAATCAGACATATCAAAGGGAAAAATAACAATGTTGCGGACACCTTATCACATGAGCATGATACGTCTTCTTTACAACAATGCGTTTCCCCGGTTGTTACCCAAAAGTCTAACCTAGTTGATATTAACTTTGACTTAAATTTATTGAGCGAAGCTCAGGAAGTTGATTCTGACCTTAAATTTTTATTATCAGATACTTCATCGAACACAAAGAGAACTTTTCGTGTAAAGAAAATTAAAATTCCATATTCTGACAAGTTTATTTGGTGTGACGTTTCCCGTCCTAAACTTCGTCCTTATGTTCCGATCGTTTATAGACGGACAATTTTTGATGTTTTTCATGGTTTATCTCACCCTGGTATCAAAGCGACTAGAACATTAGTTTCTAAAAATTATTTTTGGCCCAAAATTACTTCAGATTGTAATCTCTGGGCAAAAACTTGTATTAGCTGTCAAACTAATAAAGTGACACGACATACAAGGAGTCCTATAGCTAACTTTTATATTCCTAAAGGACGCTTCGACCACATACATATAGATGTAATAGGACCATTACCTCCTTCTAAAGGTTGTTCTTATATTCTTACTGTGATCGAACGTTTTACTAGATGGCCCAAGCTTATCCACTTAAGGATATTACTGCAGAAACTGTAGCGCGTACGTTATTTCAGAATAATGTTTGCCGATTCGGTGTTCCTGTCACAGTGACAACGGATCAGGGCGTCCAATTTGAATCGAAATTATTCCAAGAATTTTCAAAATTTTTGGGATTTCATATCATCCTTTCTCGAACGGAATGATTGAAAGATTTAATAAATCTCTTAAGACTGCTCTGAGAGCTAAAACTTCTACACCATATTGGGTAGATGAACTTCTTGTCATACTCTTAGGACCATACCTAAAGACGATTTGCAATGTTCCTCACAAATTCAGACACCTTGACTTGTAATTTTGTTTTCGTTCGGAGAGAACGTTTTAAGAAATCTTTTACTCCGCTGTACGATGAGCCGTTTAAAGTATTGTCCCGTACAGATAAATTGATTACTTTTATGAAAGGAACTAAACCGTCACGGTAAATATTGACAGAATTAAACCAGCATATTTGCTAACTGACAAATGTGACGTCTCTGCACCGGTGGTTAAAAAAGTACGTTTTGCCATCGATACATTGATTGATTGATTGTTTTTCTGACGGGGGGGTGTAGCGATTCACTCCAGTGAAGAAGATGCGACTCACTATCTACTAGAAATTCAAAATCGTAACCATGAAGAAGGAAGAAACAAAAATTTATTATTATAATATTCGATACAAAATGAGTTATGCATATATTTCCTCGAGATGTTAATATTATTAATATACTAATTTGAACTAATACTTATTTTATTGTATGGGTAAATAAGAATCAATCCCATACCACGTGCGGTACCAAAATAGCCCGAAAAAATCAGTAGGCATTTTTCAAATTTTTTATTTTGATTTAAGGTTTTTGGACAATTCCGAACAATTTTCATTAATAAAATTTTCCGATAAAAAAATGCCTAATATGATTTAATTTGATTCTCTTCCTGGAAAGTACACAGAAAATATCTGGGAGATGCTATTGACCATCTCCAGCGCGTCGCCACCACTTTACCAAAACTTGTTTTAATGCGCATGCGTGATGTTATCGGCGACCTACTATGCATTCGAATTCTTATCTGGCGAACGGCGAAACTTCAGCGAGTCGCTGGCGAACGACTATGCATACGGCTGTTTTAAGCACGTTCAGTTAAGTTTTCATATTTTGAGCAAAGGTTCCTCAGTTACTATGTCCGAGTTTGTATGGCTCACCCTGTATATACAAAACGGTTAAAACATTTCAAATTCATTGATTTTTCTTCAGTGTAAATGTTGTATGAAGGATAATTATTGTTTCCATCAATCAATAAAGCGGATGTTTAACATTTACTGTTTGCTTAAATGAATCAAAAAATTTAAAAAAATGATCTTGACATGATTTAAAGATTTACAAACAAAAATACGTGTATTTCATGCTGTGACTCATCAAACACAAATCAAATACCATGTAATACGAGGATGCAACGAAATATATACTCAACAAAAAAGTTTCATTAGGTAATCTTTATATTGCAAAGTAGTCTTGTTGACCTCTCCTTCAGGTACATAATAAACATACACTGAGGAAGTAGTATTAGTCTCGGTACTGATAGAGCATGCAAATTCTGTTTTGAGTATGAAATATTTGAGGACAGTTATTTGTTTATCGCACTGAATCGCTCTATTAACGTAGGATAAGCATATAAATGTCCTAAAAACTTCCATATGAGCTAAAACCACCATTTAGAAAAAAATTAATGTTTTGTAAATCTGATGAGTTTTTAAATCTTTATCTATAGTAACTCCAAGAAAGTCGTGCTGTGTGAAATGATTTCCCGTTTTCACTATTTAGGAGATAATTGTCTGAAGAGCTTATTGTAATATAAAACCGCATATATGGTTTTGTCATAATTAATATGTCTATTTTCTCTACAGCGATTGTTAAAGTTTTGTATTGCACAATTAGCTCTTTCTTCAAGTTTTTGGGCATTTGAATCCGAAATAACTAATGTTGGGTCATCTGCGTATAGTTGAAGCAATCGCATTTGTGAGCGACGTTGAGAGGCAAGGGGTGCAGAGCCGGATTTAACTATATTGTTCGCCCGTTTACTTTTTATAATATTACACTTACAATATCCCCCAAAGCACTGCTATGAATTGGTAACAAAACTTACTAAAATTATTTTCAAAAACACATTACCAAATAAAGAAATATGAAGTAATTATCGAATTATATCTTCACCCCGACAGTATAAGCTCGACTACGGTGTCTAACTGCGGTCCTGGACAAAACAACAGACTCATAATGTATGCTCCCACAGGCTACGTCAGATAGCCGGTATCTTCTCTCTCGCTTAATGTAACAGTGGAGTAAAAACGGGAGATTTAGTTGCCGACTATTTCATTCCTCTCGTCCCTCATAATGGCTCACTAAATAGTCTACCTTCTTCGATGTGGGAGGGCAAATCGTTCACATATGAAAGGAAAATTAATGGACCTAGCAAATTAACTCCCTAGAAAATCTGATTCAATGAGCGCTTGTAATCTCACTATAAGAAAATCCGATGGTTTTGGGCATGCAAGGGTAGTTTTTGAGGACTAAGAGAGAAAGTGATGCTACGATCGTGTTCTTGAAAACGAGATAACCTTCTTTAAAACTTTCTTTTTGAGGGATACTTCAGGATTGAGGAGGGGGTGGTTTCAGAACGCATAGAAAACAATTTTCAGCACGGTTGGATGTTTTTTGCATATTTCGATATTGAGGGAGGCTTTGGTTTCAACCCCCGGGGGTCGTTAGAATATCTGGTTGCGAAATGTTACAGGACATATTGAGTTTCTTAAAAAAAAAAACGATCCAACAAGTCCTGGCTTGCTGACAACGAAAAATTAAAAAAGAGGTGTTTTTTTTGCGTTTAGGGGTAGTGTGAGGGTGGAATCGCGCGACAATCACCATCGTGTTAGCCGCTCCTCTCGCTACCCTTGCACTTTTGGGGTTTTTGCAACTTTAGCATGGACTATAAACCTGGCCACCTTTGGCTCGGAAACAAAATGCACGCCCGTTGAGAACGGACCTGGTTACATGTATCAGTTCACACTGCTCAAGTACTCAGCCGGAATATATTTTATTTATTTACGCCTCATGAAAACCTGAACGGTATGACCTTTCACTTTTACCTCCAGTGAAACGAAATTGCAAGTGACTACACTCATTCAGGTCGTTGTTCTTCAGATTGTGAGATAACAGAAATCAATCACAAAGTTAAAAATAAATTTAAATGGTATAGCACGTAAACAAATTACACGAATTAAACTAAACGTGCTGATTCACTTAAATCTTAAATCCATTGGTTATTACTATACTCATATACAACAGTGTAGTAAATCAATCTGCTTAGATCTTGTCTTGAAAAGTAGCGAACAAAATTGGAGAATAAGCAAATTTTCGTAGAGCTGTTCATTTTGCTGCTTTTAATAACATGTCAATTTTTCGAAATCGAGAATAAGTTGCACACGCTAGGGAGGGTGGGTGATGGTTTGCATGAGATATCAACGTCATTTCATTTACTACTTGATTCGTAAACCGGGTGATAACGGGTTCGTTTTACAAGGCGCAATTTAATTGTTTTTTAAGGAAGAAGCTTCAAATTTGGTTTATAGATATTGCACATTTGGGTTCATATTTTCCATGAAAAACCAATTGAATACCAGCTTCAGTTTTTCCGGAAGTTGGTGTGTTTTCTCATTGGTTTTTCTAAAATTTTGAATGGCAATCAGTACCTATTAAATGCTAACATGCTAACAAGTGTGTCTTATAACCTACAGAAAAATTTATAATATAAAGCACTTTGGTTTTTGGTTTTAGAAAAAAACTAAAAATTAAAAAACCTACAGATGTACATTTTTCGTTATAAAATAACTAGAAACGCGGTATGCAAGAGATATTGTGTCCCACTAAATTAGTTAATAATTTTTATTAGTAAGTAAAATCTAAACAAAATACAGGGAAATTTTAAAGAAATACGGATTTAAATCATTTAAGTACCAAATTCACCATCACCTGTATGAAAATGACTTCCAAAGAAGACTTAATTACTGCAACTGGTTTTTAGATAATTTAAACATACTTAATTCCATTATTCTATCATAATATTATTTTTATGGATGAATCCAGGTTCACCAATCTACTAGTCAATTATCCTAAGTTGGCACTTAGCCGCACAGAGAAAGAATAAATATCGTCACTTTTGGACAGAGACAAACAAGCTTTTTTAAGCTAGCTAGCTAGCTAGCTACAGGGCTGGCTCCAGGTATTTTGCCGCCCCTCTCTTATATAAATAACATTAGAGTCAGGCGGGGTAAAAATAAGACAAAATGACATCTTTCAATTTTTAGATTGCTTAGAATCGAGTCATATTTATTGAAAGATTGGTATCATATGTAAAAAATGACATTAAAAATTATATTTCTATGTATTTTTTTACTAAAAAGTACCGTTAATTGATAAACAAAAATAAACAGTGTCTCATTTCTACCCTCCAAGTGGGGTAAAAAAAGACAGTGGATTTATTCCCATTCTTATTGACGTCGTACAAATAGCCTGATCAAATGGTAGTTTTTCGATAACATGAGTCCGGTAGAAGGTTTCTCAACGGAATTAAATGTTGCTGAATACGAATATGAAGTTTGCTGCCTCGTAGCAGTACCGGATCAGGTCAAGAAACGCAAGAAACCTCGAAGTTTTGGGAGTTTTCCCGGTTTTCCGCTCATATCTTGCAAACGACGCGTCGTACGGAAGATATTACTGTATTCAAAGTTGAAGAACATTAAATTCTTCGTCGAATGACCTCCCTAACTTCCAAATTAGACCGATTTATAAGGTCGCTGTCAATATAGTTAGCTAGAAAAAAGAGCAGAAAAAAGAGCAAGTTGTAGTGTGAAGATGCGATGTATAGAAAATACCTGGTAGCAATGTACATTTTATTTTACTCTACAGTAATATTTTTCGTACGACGCGTCGTTTGCAAGATATGAGCAGAAAACCGGAAAAACTCCCAATATTTCGAGGTTTTTTGCGTTTTTCGCCCTGAACCGGTACTGCTACGAGGCAGCAAACTTCAGATTCATGTTCAGCACCCCAAAAAAGCATAAATTTCGTTGAGAAACCGTCTACAGGACTCATGTTACGAGACAGGTACTTTTGAACACCATTTGATCAGGCCCTGATCAAATTAGATTAAAAAACACTCTCGTAACATGAGTCTGGTAGAAGGTTTCTCAACGGAATTATATGTTTTTTGGGGTGCTGAACACGAATCTGAAGTTTTCTGCCTCGTAGCAGTACCCGCTCAAGTCGAAAAACGCAAAAAATAAAATGGACATTGCTATCAGGTATTTTCTATACATCGCATCTTCTCACTACAACCTACTTGCTCTTTTTTCTGCTCTTTTTTCTGCTCTTTTTTCCAGCAGACTATATTGTTAGCGACCTTATAAATCTAATTTGGAAGTTAGGGAGGTCATTCGACGCAGAATTTAATGTTCTTCAACTTTGAATACAGTAATATTTTCCGTACGACGCGTCGTTTGCAAAATATGAGCGGAAAACCAGAAAAACTCAGAAAATATCCAGGTTTTTTGCGATTTTCGAGCTGAGCCGGTACTGCTACTAGGCAGCAAACTTCAGATTCGTGTTCAGCACCCCAAGAAACATATAATTCTGTTGAGAAACCTTCTACCGGTCTCATGTTACGAGACAGGCACTTTTGAACACCATTTGATCAGGCTAAAATGGAAGTGCAAAAATAAGACAGAGGAGGATTTTTTCTTTTATGTATAATTTATTCAGAATTTTACTAAACAAGAAGGGGCTTGCTGAAGGGCTAGCTTCTCCTAAATTAGGAAGCTGCAATGTGCCTGTTTCAATCTGCCCATTTATTTTCTTTTTTACCCCGTTTTTAATTTTTTCGTTAAAATCAAATTTTTCATGATTTAAAACTAGCAGATTAATAAACTTGATCACAAAATGTGAAGTATGACACTTCTAGTTGACGTCTGCCAAATACGGACAATGCAAATAGAGAAACTATAAAATCCCGAAAAAAGTACTAAGGTGCGTTCAAAAATTTTTTAAAAGTGAATTAAAGAGTTTACTGAATAATATTTTTTCCCGCATGAATAGTAGGCATAGACCTGTTTGGATAACATAAAACAGTTCTGAATGTACAAAACAAACTTGAATAAAAAATTAAGTTTAATTTATTTCAATCTGGGTTGGATATCACGTCTTTTATTTACCCCACTACCTGTCTGTCTCATTTTTACCCTTATCTTTTCAGTTCGTTATTTTTTATAACATTCTAACAGTCACCTACTGAATAATCTCGATGGCTTGTTTTTTAGTTATAAGGTTTACAACAATTTTTGGATTTTCAGCAATATGATTACTGTATTTAAAAGGGTAAAATAAAATAATTGAAAAAATTAACCGTATTGAAACTTAAAAAAAATACCACACCACAGAAGTTAGACAAAAAATAAAATCACATATAAGAAACAGAATGTATGTGTGTAACCTACTTTATACACAAAAAAACTAACAATAACAAATTATTTATATAAAGTTAACATTATTATTACTACATTAGTGAATCAATTGTTTCTTAGCTTTTTATATTTTTTGGTAACTGTGGATTTGAATAATTTGCCGCCCCGGGCAGCCGCCCACTTCGCCCCCCCCCCTAGAGCCAGCCCTGGCTAGCTAACTAGCTTAAGAAGCTTGTTTGTCTCTGTCCCACAGTGACGATATTTCTTTTTTCTCTGCGCGCTTAAGTGCCAACTTAGGATGGTTGACTAGTAGTAATGTTTAACAGAAACAATACTCGTTATTGGCTGTGGAAAATCAGAGATTAGTAAGAGAAGGTTCTTTTCAGAATGGTTTTGGAGTAAATGTTTGGTTGAGCATAATATGACTTAATATCATTACTCCAATGTCTTTTTATCGACCATTAAATGGAGAAATGTATTTGGAATTACTCCAAAATTAAATAGAGCCTTTTATAAATAACTTGCAGAAAAACGAAAATCTAATTTTCCAACAAGATGGCACACCAGCCCATAATTCAAGAATTGTTGTAAATTATTTGAATGGACGGTTTTGTGAAAACTGGTGGGGAACCAATGGACCAATCCGGTGGTCAGCAAGATCACCTGACTTGACCTCGCTGGATTTTTCAATATGGGGTTATCTAAAAGAAAAAGTGTGTAGAATTCCTCCACTAATATTAAAAATCTTGGAAAATAAGATTAGAAGTGGTATTGGTATTAGTATTCTCGAGAACATTTACAAAACCAGAGAAAATATTAGGAGAATCAGATTGTGTCGGGAACAAGGCGGCCAACGCATAGAACATTTAATTGAATAATGTTTTTGATCAATTTAATGTTTATTTTATTTATTTACTCAGGTAATTAGTTCATTAAGCCAATATTTTTGTTTGAAATAAAAAAAATCTTTAAAAATTAAAAACAAAAACCAAAGTACATTGTATTATAAATTTTTCCGTAGGTTATAAGACACACTTTAATGTTAGCATTTAATAGGTAGTGGTTCCCATTCAAAATTTTCAAGAAAACTATGAAAAATATTGACATTTTAAACAATATCTAAAATGTATCCCATTTTGTGACAAATTAAAAGTTTGGCAAATTTAATGAAAAACCAATAAGAAAACACATTTTGTTTGTTACCTTAACATGTTATTTGGCATCAGTTTCATTAATAACGCGAGGCTGCCATCATATTACATTAAACAAAAAAATGACTCCAACGCTGCCATTTTGAAAAAAAAATGCAACATGTGATATATCGTTCAAAAGGGAATTCTAATCTCTATACAACCATATAAAAAAATACACAGAGTTCCATTTAAAATTCTTGACTTAGACCAACTTCCGGAAAAACCGGAAGTGGTATTCAATTGTTTTTTCGTGGAAAATATGAGCCCCAATGAGCAGTATCTACAAACCAAATTCCAAGCTTGTACCTTAAAAGATAATTAAATGGCGCCTTGTAAAACGAAGCCATTGTCACTCGATATTTTGTATCTTTAGACTACCAATAACAAAATTATTGTGAGGGGATTACGAATGATTGAAAACCGACTTCTCTACCACATGTATCCCATCCGAACTAACAGGAGATTTGTGACGTGGTTCTTCGTTCACTTCCTTCGCCTTCACATGTATTTCTGAATTTTTGGATTACAAGGTTAAACAAGCTAAAAACGTACTCTTCGCCAATTTACTGAGCTTTTTATATATAATTGTTACACATTCTATAGGATACTCTTCGCAGTTTTCTTGTAAATAATTTTAGTTTTTGGACATCCTAAATTTTGTGATACCATCTTTGTTGTGAAAAAAAATTATATGAAAAAAAAAATGAAAAAAAAAACCTCCAACCTGTGCTGGATTCGAACACGGAACCTTTGGATTGCAAACGCAAAGCAAAATCAAAATCAAAATCAAAATCAAACAATACTTTATTTAAATTAAATTATAAATGTGTCTCCCCGGAAACTGTCCCGGAGCCAGCCAGACATACACGGCGTGCAGCGCCGTGGTGAGTGTAAGGCTGGGCGGCGCAGGTCCGGTTTGACTAAACAATAGTTAGTGAGGGGGTTAGAGCTCCTGTTTAAAAGGTATAAACTTAAAACTAACAATAACTTTTAAAAAACATGATATATGTAATTATATCTAAAAATAACTAAAATAGCACAATAAAAGTATCGATTTGGCGCACAACACGAGCGCGAACACTTTGATATTTTGGTTGCTGGCACGGGAAAACAAAACTCAACGAAAAAACCCATTCGAAGCAATTCCACCCTGGTGGTCTTCCTGCCAGGAAAATGTGGTGAAATGAAAGTTAAGGATTAAAAGAGTTAGGATTTTTATAAATTTATCGGCCTAAATGGAATTTGGAGACAAAAATGGACAAAAGAACAGAAAAGGATGAACGAGAACAAAATAAACAAACAGAGAGGGAATAGAAAAATATTAAAGATGTAAGTAGAGAAAGGACAAAGTTTAGGATAGGATAGTGATAAGTTGTAGTAGTGGAAAGTTTGGCTAAGGTAGTTGCCGGAAAATAGGCAACGTCTGGTATGGTAGGGGGTGTCTTATATCAAAAAGTATGGCATTATGCTGTCTAATTCGGGTTATGTTTCGGGTAAGCGGACTATCGCCAAGTTTGAATTGATAGAATTTCTGGGAGATTTCTTGGATGTAGTCCGCTAGTGGGGTTATGTCGTGACATCGTGCGTATAAATCTCTGAGGGAGGTGTACCTGTCTGAACCAGAGATGAGGCGCATAAATTTGTGTTCTAACACTTTAAGTTTTCTCATTGTCGTGGCCGGTGTGCTGCACCACACCGGCGCCGCGTATGTGATTGCCGGCCTGATCACCATTGTGTACAACAGTTTTTTATTTTGTCGGTTAAGTCCGCTACCCCTGGCCATGAGCGGTACAGATTCCTGGACATGAAGTAGACCTTACGTATAGTCTCGTTAATGTGGGTGTTAAACGTCAGTCGTTTGTCCAAGTTAATCCCCAAATACTTCACGCACCGTTTGATTGGAATTTGTTGACCCCCGATCGAAATTGGTGTTAGAATTCGGTTCTCTGTGAACCGGCGCGTGAAGAGTATCAACTCGGACTTCTCGGCGTTGATCCGAATCTTCCACTTGTCGTAATATGCCGTGGCACGAGCCATGTGCGCTTTCAGCAGCATGTTAGCTGCTTGTGGCAAACGCAAAGCTTTAGCCGCTGCGCCACCAGCTATTGCTGTGAAAATTGCTTGTGCGTGATATATATCTTTCGACATTTATACATATTTCAACTCGTACTTCTATGAAATATATATTAGTAAAATTCATACACAAAAAAAAATATATTATGGAAATAATATTTCGCAAGATTTCCATTTCAGTACAAGCGACAAAAATTAAGAGAATATATTTTTTTTTAAATTAAATAATTAATAACAT
Organism: Rutpela maculata; assembly: GCA_936432065.2. Classification (NCBI taxonomy): domain Eukaryota; kingdom Metazoa; phylum Arthropoda; class Insecta; order Coleoptera; family Cerambycidae; genus Rutpela; species Rutpela maculata. The sequence goes on from OW386289.2 coordinate 8,206,472, forward strand.
TTTGAAAGTTGTTCAGAATTCATTCACTAACACAATGATATGAAAATTTTTTCTCTACGAGCGATATTTACGATTTTAGAAATGTGCCGATCAAATACAATATACTCTTCGTTTTGGCGAAGAGTATAATAATGAATAATTACTCATATGCACGCACAGATATAGTAAATATGTTCATCACTTTATTATCAAAGTAACATTTATTTATTATTTTGTTTAGCAATTAGCATTTTATGGTAGTTATCATAGAAAATTATAACCATAAAAGAGAGGTATGTATGGAGAGTCTTGAAGCGCGTCAGTACTAAGCGCGCTAAATACCACAATTTGACAATTGTGTGTCTCTCTCGATTAAGGATAGAATTTTGCAGAATGAGAGGGAAATATGCATTTATTATAAATATTTAAAAAATCCATGAAGGGTATAATCTTTAATAATTATAGTTTATAGTTATAGTTCCAGGTACTTCTTCCCGCTGCTCTAAGGAATACAACCATATACAGTTTTTATCGTAAATTTTAAGTAGTTAAATGTCATGCTCCAATAATGAAATTAGGAACTATTTTCATCGACAAACTATACAGGGTGTTTCATGAGGAACTGTTCATACTTCCAAGGGCGGTAGAGGACCACTTGGGTATTCAGGAACGGCCACTGAAATTTTCCTGTTGCTATCAATTTCTGAGATACAGAGTGATAAAATGATTTTGGTCTAAATTTCTTTTGGCCAGAACGTTCTTACTATTTATCGGATTTTGTTTAAATTTTAGACACTTTATGAACTTATCATTTGATAGATTGTTATTATAATATTTTTTTTTAATTCCAGGGCCGGACTTTTTTAATTTGATTTTTCCGATTACTGTAAAAAAGATTACCCTGTATATATTTTTTTAAACATTAAGCTACCAATTATAGAAGCTACTAAACAAAACCATGTAATTAGATTTTTTGTCGCACCTTTATTGATTTTTTTACAAGCGATTGAATTTGGCAAAATGAGGAAATTGAAGAAAAACAGCTTCATTTGCTTACATTAATTGTCCAAATAAATAAAAATGGTCAATTTAAACTCGGTAAATAATGTCCAATATGGACAAAAAATTTAAAACCAAAGTTTTTTTTATTCCAAAGAAAGTGTAGTGTACAGCTCTCTGTGCGGCCTCCGATCTTGGCGCCGGCATTTGATCGGTCGCGTCCGGCCCTTGGATTGGTGACCCAAGTTCTCGTTGGAGATCTCAGTCCATTTGCTGAGCTGTAAAAGCCTGACTGGACTGAAGCGGCTCGGCGAGAGAAATACAGAAGCTGATAACCGTACCTGGGGGTCCTTATCAACAGACTCGAAGTCTAGGAAGACCATGTTTGGATAAGGAGCCCTAAGGCACAAAAAGGGAGTACTACAATAGACGGTCGCAGTGGAAAAGGCTAATCGCCAGCTCCTTCAGAGTAATAAAAAAAAAAAGTGTAGTGTGTAAATAACTAGGTACATTTTATAATAGGAAGTTTTCTTTTTATTATAATTATAGTAGGCCTAGATAGTTTGACATTTCCATGTTTGTTGTTATAAACATTAGAACTAGTTACTTTTAATGGTTAACTTAGTCTGCAAGTAATCATGCCTTATAATTTTACAAATGAGGAATATTCTAATATTATGTATGTTTATGGATTGTGTGATGGTAATGGTAGACAAGTCGCAGAGGAATACAATTTTCATTTTCCTAACAGAAGAACACCAAGTCATCAGACATTTTCAACTGTGTATCGCTATGCAAGGGAGCACGGTAGGTTTCCATTATCAAAAGTGGAACGAAATATTGTTCAAAACGTTGAGGAACAAGAAAATATCATTAATATTGTTCAAGAACACTCTGAATTAAGTACCCGACGAATTAGTGCCCAATTAAAAGTTCCTCATGTGCGGGTTTGGAGGATTCTAAATAAAGAAAGATTACATCCATATCATATTCAGCAAGCGCAAAGGCTTCAACAGGGTGACAATGTAAATAGGTTAGAATTTTGCCAGTGGATCATTGATCACAGACCGACTACATATCGAACTTTATTATCAGACGAGGCCCAATTTACACGGGATGGCGTATTTAATTCAAGAAATTCGCATAACTGGGCCGAAAACAATCCTCATGCTATAAGAGAAGCCCGTTCTCAACATAAGTTCTCGGTAAATGACGGAGCTCCTCCTCATTTTGGTCTTGAGGTTAGAAGGTATTTGGATAATGAGTATCCAAACAGATGGATTGGACGTGGGGGAAATCATCCTTGGCCGGCTAGATCCCCAGATTTCAACCCCGTCGATTATTTTCTATGGGGATATCTCAAAACAGAAGTCTACAGTGTCCCAATAAATAGTAGTATTTGTAATATTTTTAAATATTTATTTGACCAGTTTTATTTATTTGGACAATTAATGTAAGCAAATGAAGCTATTTTTCTTAAAATTCCCCATGTTGCCAAATTCAATCGCTTGTAAAAAAATCAATAAAGGTGCGACAAAAAATCTAATTACATGGTTTTGTTTAGAGATGTATGGGCTTTTATAATTGGGAACTGAATGTTAAAAAAATATATATACAGGGTAATCTTTTTTACAGGAAACGGAAAAATCAAATTAAAAAGGTCCGGCCCTGGAATTAAAAAAAAATATGTAATAGCAATCTATCAACTGATAAGTGTATAAAGTGTCTAAAAATTTAAACAAAATCCGATCAATAGTAAGGACGTTCTGGCCAAAATAAAGTTACACCAAAATCATTTTATCACCCTGTATCTCAGAAATTAAGAGCGACAGAAAAATTTCAATGGCAGTTTCTGAATACCCAAGTGGTCTTGTACCGTCCCTGGAAGTAAGTACAGTTCCTCATGAAACACCCTGTATAGTAAATATTTAATGGTATTTGTCGTTCCTTTGGCTTTAGCAAATGTTGAGTAGAAAAAACCACTTGGCATCTTATGTAATTGTTCTTCTAGTGCATAATTTTTTAAAGAAAAAGATAATATAAAAGTCGAATTTACTTACCCACGCCTCTACTGAGAACAGAACCGGATTAAGGATTGGCGCGCCCCAGGCTAATCATGTATTTGCGCCTTCTTATTCATAATGGGAAAAAAAATGATTAGCGAGAGGAGAACTCTAAAAAAAAATTTTTTGTCCAAATTTAAAATTGACGAGCTGGGGGGGGGGGGGATCTAAACAACATTTTTTAATAAGCACAAGGAAATGGAAAAACATTTGGGGATTTGGGGACGAAACAATTTTTTTTTAATAAGCAGAAAGCGCAAAGAGCTCGCGACGCCCCTCATGCCTTAGCGCGCACCCCTTCACGCATTGTCGCCCCTAGGCTATAGCCTAGTTAGCCTTACGGATAATCCGGCCCTGAATGAGAAACTAACTAGCCAAAAATATAAAGCAATTATGAACATTTTTTTTTAAACAGACAGAGTAATATAATTTTACGTGTTTCACCTCTGATTTGAGATCAACAACCTTGGTCTTGCAGTGGGGAAATTCGTAAGAGCGGCCCTGTGTAAACATAATTTGTTGACGATAATGTGCAAGTATTACTTTATGCAATTAGCAATTAACGGAAAGTCGGGTCTTAACTAGTTTCAGCTACTAAGATACTATATGGAAGATTTTATTATAGACAAGGTTATTCATTATTGGTAAATATAATGTTATTTCTAAAGGTTTTGTTTATGAAATTGTTTTAATTTAATTTTAAGTATAAAATCTAATTTACTTTTAGTCTAAATCACTCTAAGTGCAAAATTGTGAAATAAGGTATTAATGCTTTTAACAATAGGTGTGATGAAATTATTAACAGAAGTTAGCGTCGTTTTCGAATAAAGTAATAAATCATCTAACATGTTTCCTCGAAAACAACCAAGAAGAACAATAAGCAATTCAATAAAATAAACTATCAATTTTAAGCGACATTGATTAGGTAAAATTACATACAAAACCTAGAATTAATTTTATTATTAATTTTATAATAATTTATATTTTAAAGTGTTTATTAGTAATAGATCTTTTTACATAATACTATATATTTACAGGCACACAAAAAATATTTTTTGTCATGTACCAGAATACTCACTAGTCTACTCGTAGGTAATTTGAACCGCTGAACCTGAAAATGACATTGGTCTGGTCCGATCAGGTCACAGTTTGGACCTATGACCTAAATTAACCCCAAAAATTTCGTTAAATTGATTTAATTTTGGAAAAAAAAAATAAGAAAATAGACTCCTATATTTTTGATTGCTGAATCAGAAAAATATGATAAATTCAGTTGTTTGTGATCACCTGATCACAGGGTAAAAACTACCCCTAAAAGCAAGTAAACGTATAATTTCAACGTTGAAATTTCAAAAACCTGCAAGATCTCCAAAATTACGTTTAGTCCCCGTCATTCAAGCTTAGAGTGCCCGTAGAATTTAGAATTCCTTGTACTTTCTCAATCGTCACAATAAAAAATATAGAAAAAAATAAAAGCCCTTCAAAAAAATTCTTTCTTCATTCAGAACTGTTAAAAAGTACATAGTACACTTCATGATTATTATAGTTTATTAAGTCGTAGTAACGTGGATTCAAAAAAAGTACATCTCAAATCATTTTAATTTCCTTGCTTGATGATTTTTTTGAAATAGGATTTGAAGGAAAGAACTACTCAGCGGGCAAGTACCCCGACCTGCATTGAATTATACCTTCAAATCGTGATCGGTAGCCAAATATCATTGGCATACTGGGAAAACATAATAAGTTCGAAACCGGTCTATGTCTGGTTAGGAACAGACAAATGATATTTGGCTACCGATCACGATTTGAAGGTATAACTCAATGCAGGTCGGGGTATTTGCCCGCTGAGTAGTTGTTTCCTTCAAATCCTATTTCATTAACAGTGAGTATAGCCCACTATGGCTAGAGGTCGCCGCTCTTGGTACTTGCTCGAACTGGACTGACCAGTTCGAGCAACGAGGAGCAGCAGTAGGCAGCTTTCAGCGAGAACCTGAAGATGGCAGATGGGATTCTGCCGAAACGTCGTTTAGACAACAATGGCTCCAGCAGGAGCCCATCAACTACGTGGGAAAACACCCGGAAGTACACCAACACTTCATATATATATATTGAACTATTTCGGAGAAAATGTATACTTTTCGAATATTCAGACACAAATTCGTTTACTTGTATGCATTTTTTCGAAAATATGATCAATCCCATCATGATCAGAAATGGTGATTTTCTTCCTTATAATTCTCTATAGTTTTGAATATAAATTCTGGAACTTTTCCAATACATTAACAAATGTATAAGAAATCCATTGGATATAGTTGAAATGTGGATAGGTATACCTGTAATAAATACAATACAGTAAAGACAGGTAAAAGTTCAGGCGAGTGACGGCGCGGCAGATCTGCTTCGATCCAGCGGCTGTATGTGGTGTCTGTGCATGCGCTCATAATTATATATTTTCCATCCATACTCACTATTTATCCTCCTATTCACTAAGAAAAATGTTAAAAATGTGTAATCAGAAAGATAAAAAAAGCTTTATTTTACTCGTTAGAACTGCTAAGAATTTTTAGAGGTTTCATAGCATGCATTTAACCGTGAGCTGGCCCGCGCAGAGTGACAAAGTTACTTCACTATTTTTTTACCAGGAATACCGTGGCTTTAGGGATACATTTTATCACGACATTTTCTGTTCAGAAACATGTGGTCTATCCACCTGTATTTTACTTCCACATCCAGTGGAAGTATAGTAACGACAAAAAAATTTTTTAAAATTTTTATTGTTCAAATAGGCTTAGAATGTCATGGAACGTCGAGATTTCAAGTTTGAGCGAAAAAAAAAATTCTGTCTATCGGTCTGTCGGTCTGTCTGTCGGTCTGTAACTTTTTTTGTGCGCACGTTTACTCTGGAACCGTATGAGATATTGACTTGAAATTTGGTACACATATGTACTTTAACGAGATCTAGAACTAGATTATAATTTCATCTTGTTCCGTCGAAGGGTTGGGGGGTAAATTGGGGTGAACTTGGGGACAATAGGTAAATCAAGCAGGTAAGAGTCCATAAAATTGGTATTTAGTATATACAAGAGAAGCTAAGGTCTCAAAAAAAATTTTGGCATTGGCCACCCCCATTACCACCCCCACCCCATTATTAAAGGGGATGAAAAAAAAATGTGATTTTGTGTGTATACAAGAACCAGAAACCTCAAAATATTTTTCTACTTTATCCACCTCCCACCCCCACCCCCTGTCACCACCACCACCCCACTACCAATGTGGGGTATCGTTTTATGGGTTTTTGGGGTAGAGGATTTCAAATAATATTATATTATTAAAGTTCCATAAACAATTATTGCCAGATACAAAGTTTTTTCGTTGTGTGACTTGGATAGAAAATCCGGATGTGGAAGTAGTGATTCCTTGGGCAGCGGTTTTTTATTATTTCCTACCCTGACTTAATTTCAACATTTTGAAAAAATGGATGAAAAAAAATGTTTTTTCTCACTTTGTTTTATGTTCTGCATCCGAGCGAAATGTAAACTTTTCAGGATATTATTTTATATATTTTCACGAACTGATTAAAAAAAGTTATTCATTTTGCAAGTTTTTGGAGATTTCCCTATAAAATTTTCTGTCGTATGGGCTAAGTAATCTGCCATCATGTTGTAACGCGGTTGTTTGAATTCGAAAATACTTTTTCAATCTCATCACCCATAGTATCACTAGTTTACATCTCGGGAACACATGCTCCCTTGCCGGACTTCAAAGTAGGGCCTAGTTTTTGGCTATTAACCCGGTAGCTTTAACAACTTATGTAGCAGAAGGTTTACATTTTGTCTGCTTGGAAATTCTCTTTCCCCCGTTCCATTTTATTTTGTTTGATTTAGCTGAGCCGCTTCAGTTGAGATACTTTGAATTTTACTTCCCCCCCGTTACATTTCTTTAAGTGTGTCTAGCTGCTTAGAGGTGTTGTTTTCCCACTGTCATTTTGTCACATTAGGTTGAGTTACTTTGAATGGGATAGCAGTTCATTCCTGACTTAAATGGTTACGTACTGTTTCACTGACTCTTTATCCACTACCTCCAGCTCCAGAAAACGGTTACATGCCTTGGTAAAACATGTATTCTTGAAAAATAAGGTTGTTTGACCTGGTAAGGGTGATTCCCATCCACTTAGGAAAAAATGAAGGATATTGGTTGAGTATCTTGAAAAATGGGGAGGAAACGTGATTTCGAAGATCTTGCGATTTTTGAAATTTCAACATTGAAATTGCACTTTGACCATGAAAAACTGAATTTATAATATTTTTCTGATTCAGCAGTCAATAACATAGAAGTCTACTTTCTTATATTTTTTTCCAAAATTAAATCATTTTAACGACATGTTTGGGGTTATTTTAGGTCATAGGTCAAAACTGTGACCTGATCAGGCCAGGCTAATGTCATTTTCGGATTTAACGGACCAAATTACCTAGAAGTAGACTAGTCGGTGTTCTTATATATGACAAAAAATATTTTTTGTGTGCCTGTGTTATAATAGCAAGTTCAGAAGTAGGGTGTATAAATATAAATAAAAAACCGGTGCCCAAGGAATTACTACTTCCACATCCAGATTTGCTACCCAAGTCTCTCGCAACGAAAAAAAATTGTATGTGAAAGTAATTGTTTATGGAACTTTAATAATATAATATTTGAAATCGTTTACCCCAAAATATAACATAAAACGATATCCCACATCGGTAGTGGGGTGGAGGTAGTAGTGGGGATGGATGAAATAGAAAAATATTTTGAGGCCTTTGGTTCCTGTACACACACTAAATCACTTTTTTTTTCACCCCCTTTTATAATGGGGGTGGTAATGGGGGTGACTAATGCCAAAAAAAATATTTTGAGACATTACCTTCTCTTGTAGAGATACTAATACCTATTTACGAATTCTTACCTGCTTGATTTACCTATTTACCCCAATTTACCTCCAACCCTTCAACGGAATAAGATGAAAATATAATCTAGTTTCAGATCTCGTATAAATACATACGTGTACCAAATTTCAAGTCAATATCTTAAACGGGTCCAAAGCAATCGTGCGCACAAAAAAGCTACAGACAGACCGACAGACAGAATTTTTTTTCTCAAACTTAAAACCTTGACGTTTCATGACATTCTCAGCCTATTTGAGCAATAAGAATTAAAAAAAAAAAAAAATTTGTCGTTACTATACTTCCACTGGATGTGGAAGTAAAAACCGTTGCCCAAGGAATCACTGCTTCCACATCCAGATTTTCTATCCAAGTCTCTCACAACGAAAAAATTTTGTATGTGGAAATAATTGTTTATGGAACTTTAATAATATAATATTTGAAATCGTCTACCCCAAAAACTCATAAAACGATATCCCATATCGGTAGTGGGGTGGGGGTGGTGATAGAGGTGGTAGTGAGGGTGGGTGAAGTAAAAAAATATTTTGAAGCTTTCGGTTCTTGTACACACACTAAATCACAATTTTTTTCCATCCTAATGGGGGTGGCTAATGCCAAAAAATATTTTGAGACCTTAGCTTCCCTTGTATATACCAAATGTCAATTTTATGGACTCTCACCTGCCAAATTTACCTATTTACCCCCCATTTACCTCAATTTACCCCCCAACCCTTCGACGGAATAAGACGAAAATATAATCTAGTTCCAGATCCCGTTAAAGTATATACGTGTACCAAATTTCAAGTCAATATCTTAAACGGTTCCAGATTAATCGTGCGCACAAAAGAAAGTTACAGAGACAGACAGAATTTTTTTTTTCGCTCAAACTTAAAATCTCGACGTTTCATGACATTCTAAGCCTATTTGAACAATAAAAACTTTCAAATTTTTTTTGTCGTTACTATACTTCCACTGGATGTGGAAGTAAAACTGGGTAATTTATTATCAGAATAGAAGTGTCACTTAATAGTAGGGAATTTAGCGCTTGCTAGGATTCATTTTAAAGGAATGGGGCTAAAGGGTATATAAAAGGGTATATAAAAACGAAAAACAGATTGTTAAATAAAATTGTCTGGCACATTCGAATTTTGAGATCGCTATTTTCAGAGATGTCATTAAGTAGCGCGACTAGCTTTGGCTCGAGAACACCAAAATTGACATGAAGATCAGTGGGATCAAGTTTTGTTTACGGATGAAAGCCGTTTCTGCGTAAATTCGATTGATGATAGCCAAAGAGAACAAAATGAACAATACAATTTTACTCCCACTGTTTCTTTCGGAGGAGGTTCAGTTATGGTGTCGTCGGGTGGCATATGTTTAAGGGCACTCACAGAGTTGGTGGTGGTTGATGGCGGCACTTTAACTGCAGGTAGGTACATAAGGGATATTCTGCAAGATCATGTGGTAGATTTCACCTCACATATCGGAGATTTTCTCTTAATTCAAGACAGTGCTCGCCCGCACACCGCTAGTTGTGTAACTGACTTTTTAAACCGGGTGGAAATATCGGATGTTCTGCAAAATCATGCGGTACCTTTCACCTCACACATCGGAGAAGATTTCCTCTCAATTCAAGACAGTGCTCGTCCGCTCGTTGAGTAACTGACTTTTTAAACCGAGTGAAAACACCGACAGTAATTTGGCCTGCATGTTTCCCGGACTTGAGTACAATTGAACATGTATGGGACTGCTAGGCAAACGACTTAGGTCAAAAATTCGCTGAACAAAATACAGTGGAGAATTTGCCTCAAGGAATGATCGATAACTGCAGCCATAAGGGCTCGTGGAGGACACACACACGTTATTAAAAAAAATACCCAAGTAACACACATGGTACCAAATCCTTTCGGTTTCGATTTTGCTACGAAGCCTTAGTTCCTGGGATACACCCTGGTACTAATATTGCTACTTTATTGAGTAAGGCTACTTTATATGGTTCTTTTAAAGTAACTATTACTACACCGATACCATTTATTGGAACTGTAAACACTCAAAGTCAAAGTAACATTTGGGTAGTTACTGAAACTAAGCAGTATCATTTTATTGTTACTCTATAGTGGCAAAAACTATATAGTACCAGTGAATCAGTTACTGCCACCCACCAGTGCCACTAAGATACCTAAATAAAGTAGCTGGGTACATAGAGAAGCAATCTAGGTTCCAGAATAGTTCCAGTGATCATCACTTGGAACTTTAAAGTATCGTGGCATTTTAGTGTCAACATGGGTAGCGAAATAGTTCCTGTTGGTACTTTACATTTGCAAAATAGAATCTGATACTATAGAGTCACATCGGGATAGTTGCTATTGGGTCACCAAAGTCACAGATACTTTATGGTGGATGGCCTAACTTTATAGTACCTTTGTTAAAATCGACCATTAGTTGTTGTTAAATTTTTTAGAAAAAAAATGGGTTTAATGAAAAATAGACAATGGTTATGTTAATATCTTATCATAAACTTTTACGAAGAATGACTTTGAAAGTATTCCAAATGTTTTCCTAATAAATATTTAAATTTTTTAATCTTGCCTTTTTAAATTATTTTGTCAAAAACTTACAAGAAAAGGTTATTTTGAGGGCGCGTTGAAATTTTATCATTTAATATGTCAACTTATATCAAAAAAGTAACTTGCGTTTGAAAAAATGGCTAAAGAAGTACTTTAAACACGCGCCTAAAGTACATATCTTTTTGGTATAATATTATTTCACTGCGCCATTATTATAAAAGAAAAAAAAACAAACAGGTCGGTAAAAGATAAACACCATTTTAATAAGTGATAGTAGCAGTTACTAGGCAGCCACGTAGCGGTTATTAGGCCGCCGAGTCGCGGAGTAGTACCCGCTACTACCCCGATCCTTTATAGTAACTAAACATAGTTACATCTATAGAGGCCGGGACTACCCGAAACACTACCTGGCGACTACAAATTTTTCCCCATTTTAGTGGCGGCTACGTAGCTGCCACGTAGCAGGGACATGGCTGCCTATGGTAGCGGCCTACTTTATCGTGGCTTTTATAGTCGCCGATACGTTCCCGCGACTTTATGTGTTACTTGGATAATTTTGCTTGATCATTAAATGTTTGAAACAAGTCGAAATGTACTATTCGTTTTTTGCAAAAAGCTCTATTTTTTGTATTAGGTTTATAAAGAGGCTTCAAAATGGCATGAAGCTTTGCAAAACAAACTTCAATTAGCTAGTAGTTAACTTTTTCTTTTAAGAGATTCAGTTCAAATTTGTTAGAAGAAAAATGTATGCAGAAAGAAATGCCAATGCCGTTCCTTTAAATTTGCCGGTGTGTGTATTTAATATTCTGTCGGTTAAAACTCAATCACGCTATATATAATATATACATTATAATTTTTCCTTAAGGCATACAGTCATTATCATTTTAAAACTGAATCTACTAATCAACTAATGCCTGAAGCCAAAAATTGACAATTTCAAATGTAAATTTGTCAAATATTTTCATCGGTCCTTTAGAAATCGAATTGTTATTATTAATAGCGACAAGTCATGCAGTGAAAAGGTCAAGAAGTCAAAATCCTGGAAGTAACATTTTTTTATAGCTTGAATTTATTCGACAGGCTGGTAATAATCCATCCTGATGTGCATGTGTAAATTAACTTTCACGTTCTTTTCTTTACCTCACGTTAAAGTCATAACCCACTATACATGCACCATGCAATAATGCATCCGAGCACTGCTTACGTATTTGCAAGAATTCTAAATGTCCTCAACGACCTCAGCAAATTTGAATATATGAATTTTTAGCTATAATGTCCCAAGGACGTTGATAATATGAAATAATTTTATCACAGTTTCCGAAAGCACGTTGCTTTTAGGTAATATCCCGACGCCGCGGCGCGCCGTTGGCGCTAAAATCAACGTGCTTGAGGAAATTGTGATAAAAAACCGCTGCTCAAGGAATCACTACTTCCACATCCAGATTTTCTATTCAAGTCTCTCACAATGAAAAAAAATTGTATATGAGAATAATAAGTGTTTATGGAACTTTAATAATCTAATATTTGAAATCCTCTAACCCAAAAACCCATAAAACGATACCCCACATAGGTAGTGGTGTGGGGGTGGTCATAGGGGGTGGCTGAAGTAAAAAAATATTTTGAGGTTTCTGGTTCTTGTACACACACTAAACCACAATTTTTTTTCATCCCCTTCAATAATGGGGTGGGAGTGATAATTGTTGCTAATGCCAAAATTTTTCTTGAGACCTTAACTTCTCTTGTATATACTAAATACCAATTTTATGAACTCTTACCTGCTTGATTTACATATTTACTTCAAATTTACCCCCCAACCCTTCGACGGAACAAGATGAAAATATAATCCAGTTCTAGATCTCGTTAAAGTACATATGTATACCAAATTTCAAGTCAATATCTCAAACGGTTCCAGAGTAAACGTGCGCACAAAAAAGTTAGACAGACCGACAGACAGACAGACAGAATTTTTTTTTGCTCAAACTTACAATCTCGACGTTTCATGACATTCTAAGCCTGTTTGAACAATAAAAAATTTTTAAAAATTTTTTGTCGTTACTATACTTCCACTGGATGTGGAAGTAATTATGAGTTATTTATCAACTGTCAAACTGGATGACCTAAGTGATTATTAATTGTAAGGGATATTATCACTTGTAATTTCCCTAGTGCTTGAATTATTTCCGGAAATTTTTTCGAGGTCCGAATTTTTTGAAAAAATTTCCGGATTTTAATTCAAGAACGAGGGAGAATCGTAAGAAAATTTTATACCAAAATTACTTGACAAAATAAGAACTTTCGAAATGTTTGCAAAATCTTGTAGGCTGGTGCCGGTGTTGCATTTGATGCATAAATAAGATGGCCTTGACTGGCATTTTGACGTAATTCACTGACAGAAATTTTAATAGGGTGGCGTGATTTATTTTATTTCCGCTTTTGAGAGAAATGTCGCGTTTTGGACAGCAAAATACTGAGATAATCAGAAAAGAGGTGGACAAACTAATTCCAACAAATACGAAAAGATCTAAGGCAACTATATGGAAACAATTTTTAGAATTTTGACAAGAAAAATCATACAAAATTGAAGGAGGAACCTCTGTCATAGAACTGGCTGCAGTTTTGGAGGATTGGAGGTTTAACATGAAGAAATCAAACTCGGAAGATTATAAAGAATCTGTTGTAAAGGTGATAAAAATTGTTGATTGTTTTAAATACTTATATACCATTAAAATATTTTTGTTAGATGGAGAGGTTAGAATTCACAAATGTAATATTATTTTAGGTTATGTGGAATTCATCCGCAAAACAACTTCAAGAAATGTGCTTCAACAAATATCAGCTCAAATTTAATCCTGTCTCAGACGTTGAGTTTGCTGCAGCAAGAGCTGCGCGTGATGCGAAACGCCGGCAATTGCAAAGAGACCCCACAAAAAGAAAAAGTAGTGCTGCTGCTCTTACTAATGAAGAGTATACTAAAATTTTAAAAATATGGGATGAAAATGAATCTGCTGGCATGCAGCGAAAGTTTTTTCACGTGATATCACGAACTCGCGTGGAGAGGTGGTGAAGGGACAATGGCTAAAGTGGAACATTTTCATAAAGAAATAGACCATAAGGGAGAGTTCACAGGAAGAATTGAATATAACCCTGTGTTTACTAAAACAACTCAAGGCTGATCAAGAAAATTAGCCGATAGTAAGTGGTTGGTAAGAAACACAAAAAATTTCGATGAATGCCCTGTACGACTATTTGAAAAATTTATGGAAAAACGTGGAGATCTAACAGTGGATAGATTGTTTGTGACCCCCAATCCAAACTGGAATGAAAATTTTTCGAAAGGATGGTATAAGAATAGTCCTGTTGGTAAAAACACGATTGCTTTATGGTTAAAAGAATCTGCATCCAAAATAGGAATTGATGTTAAGAGAATCAAAGTAACAAATCATTCTGCGAGAGCCACGGCAGTATCAAACTTGGCAAAAAATGGTGTTCAGGAACAACAAATCATTAAGATTACCGGTCACAGCAATTCCCAGTCCATAAAGCCCTACCTTCAGATGGATATGGATCATTACCGAAATATAATTCACGCTATGAGAGGTGAACATTCTTTGGGAAACAGTCAAAGCCTCGGTCAAAGCCATAGGCAAAACGAATTCACAGAAGTTGAACAAAGCCAAGAATCAACAATACATCCGAATAATGTTTATAACAATTGTGTGTTTAATATTTCCAATAATTATAAGAGTTAAAGTAATATCTACTTATTAAATAAAATTACGTTTAAAAAAAATTAATCTACTTATTTATGTTATTTTCTTATTATATTATAAAAAAACTTTAGTTATTAATTTACGTTCATTTACTTTCCCCGCGTTCTAGTAAAATAAGGTGTAAATGAAATGTCTAAAATAAATATATCATACTAAAAACTTTTATTATTAATTTACGTTTATTTACTGTCATTGCTGTCAAACCAGGGTAATTTCCACTTATTAATCACATAGGTAGGTGCTCATGGGTAAGAGTGATTTCCAAAAAATTCGATGTTGTTATAGCAACAATGGCAAAATAAACGTGTCCAATTGGCTAATAATGGTTGGTATAAAATTTTCAATGTAATTACATAATCAGACACGTCAGTTTAAAAAATAATTATTTATGTACCAATGGTCGTAAGTGCACTTTTTTGGTCGAGAATACCGTTTTCGAGACAAAAAATCGCACTGTACGACCCGTGGTGCATATTATATTTTTTGCCATAGCCATGAATCATTAAACTAGAAAAAAAACTTGAGAAAACTAGTGAAAAACTATAATTATTTGTGTTTCATATCTACAGCAAATAGTAAAGGTAGCGATGGTTGGAAATATCCATGGCAATCGTCAGTAAAATAAATTTTCGTCATACCTCCCTCGTAAGTATACTCTAATTCCATTGTTTTGTCGAACATAAGTGACGCTTTGTGTACCAAATACTTGTTGTCATTGGCAACAGGTCGTTATTTTTCATAACGTCCCTAGGGAAATAAAGTAAATTTTGGAAAATTTTCTCCTTTATATAAAAAGTACATATTAAATGTTTTAACTTTTTTGGACGTAAATCCAGACAAGCCTTGTTATATGTTCCATATCCGACATTATTTTCAAAAATGTTCAAAGCTCTTATAATAATATGATTTAATTTATCTTGACAGTAGTTGTCATTTGAATAGAAGCCGCGTCCTAAATTTATTTTATTGACGGTTGCCATGGATACTCCAAGCATCGCTACCTTTACTATTTGCTTAGCAAATATGAAACCTGATTCAAATAATTATTATAATTTTCCACTAGTTTTCTCAAGTTTTCTTCTAGTTTAATGATTCATGGGTATGACGAAAAATATAATATGCACCGCGGGTCGTACAGTGCGATTTTTTGGTCTCGAATACTTGCAAACCTCGGCCCTACAGGTCTCTGCTTGCAAACTGTATTCTCTACCAAAAAAGTGCACTTACGACCCTTGGTACATAAATAACTATTACGACGCGACTTCTATTCAAATGAAAACTACTGTCAAGATAAATTAAATCATATTAATATAATAATAGCTTTGAACATTTTTGAAAATAATGCCGGATATAGAAGATATAGCAAGTAAGGCCTGTTTGGATTTACTTCCAAAAAAGTTAAAACATTTGATACCTGTTATATAACAGAGAAAATTTTCGCAAATATACTTTATTTCCCTAGGGACGTTATGAAAAATAACAACCCGTTACCAATGGCAACAAGTATTTGGTATATAAAACGTCACATACTAGTGGATTATGTGAGTCGGACGAAAACCCGACCATTGTCGGATGCAACAACATTAGTTCTCCCCCCGTTTTCGAGGATGCTGAACATCGTGGTAGCGGCAGAATTTCTCGTTGGGGTGACCCACCCCCGCAAACGACCAAAAACCATCCCCAAACGTATTATAATTGTTTGAGGGATTCTTACTTGGTGATCCTCTGTTTTCGAGGATGCTGAACACCTTGGTGATGGTGGAATTCCTCCCCGGGTGACCCACCCCCGTAAATGGCCAATAACAACCCCCCAAAGGGGTGAGGATGCGTTCTCAGCATACCCCCAGGTAAAGCTATCCGCCCCCCCCGTATTTGAGGATGCTAAACAAGAAAAAATATTAAGATGTCACCTCGATCTCCTCAAAAAAGTAGTCATCTTCATTTAGTGTGGAGCTGAAAAAAGATGAATGTATATTTCTTACATTATAAAATACTATGAAAGAAAAACAATAAATTTATTTATTTATTTATAATTTTTTACTTTATTTTTTATTTTTATTTTTATTTTTCGTTTTTCGTTTTTCGTTTTTCGTTTTTCGTTTTTCGTTTTTCGTTTTTCGTTTTTCGTTTTTCGTTTTTCGTTTTTCGTTTTTCGTTTTTCGTTTTTCGTTTTCCGTTTTCCGTTTTCCGTTTTTCGTTTTTCGTTTCTCGTTTCTCGTTTCTCGTTTCTCGTTTCTCGTTTCTCGTTTCTCGTTTCTCGTTTCTCGTTTCTCGTTTCTCGTTTCTCGTTTCTCGTTTCTCGTTTCTCGTTTCTCGTTTCTCGTTTCTCGTTTCTCGTTTCTCGTTTCTCGTTTCTCGTTTCTCGTTTCTCGTTTCTCGTTTCTCGTTTCTCGTTTCTCGTTTCTCGTTTCTCGTTTCTCGTTTCTCGTTTCTCGTTTCTCGTTTCTCGTTTCTCGTTTCTCGTTTCTCGTTTCTCGTTTCTCGTTTCTCGTTTCTCGTTTCTCGTTTCTCGTTTCTCGTTTCTCGTTTCTCGTTTCTCGTTTCTCGTTTCTCGTTTCTCGTTTCTCGTTTCCCGTTTCCCGTTTCCCGTTTCCCGTTTCCCGTTTCCCGTTTTCCGTTTTCCGTTTTCCGTTTTCCGTTTTCCGTTTTCCGTTTTCCGTTTTTCGTTTTTCGTTTTTCATTTTTCATTTTTCATTTTTCATTTTTCATTTTCTATTTTCTATTTTCTATTTTTTATTTTTTATTTTCTATTTTTTATTTTTTATTTTTTATTTTTTATTTTTTATTTTTTATTTTTTATTTTTTATTTTTTATTTTTTATTTTTTATTTTTTATTTTTTATTTTTTATTTTTTATTTTTTAGTTACTCATTATTTTTTTGCCATTGAGGTAGTGAAGGTGTCAAGCACTCAATTCGTGGTCCTTTCAGTGTTCGGCATGCTTGAAAATGGGAGGGAAATTTTTTTTGTCCAGTGGTATGATGAGACCGCTCTCTCACCCCTTTGGAGGGTGGTTATTGGCCCTCGTAGGGGTGGGCGGGTGTCAGGTACGCGTTCCAGGGTCCTTCTCATAATTGGCATGTTCGAAAATGGGGGATCAATAAGTAAAACATGATCAATACGCGAATATGATCAATACGCGAACATGATCAATACGCGAACATGATCAATACGCGTTTTACCCCGTTTGGGGATGATTTTTGGCCGTTTTCTGGGGTGGTCACCCCAACGAGAAACTCTGCCACCACGACGGTGTTCAGCATCCTCGAAAACGGGGGATCACCAAGTAAGAGTCCCTCAAACAATTATAATACGCGTCAACCTCCGTTTGGAGATGGTTTTTGGCTGTTTGCGGGGGTGGGTCAGCCCAATGAGAAATTCTGCCACCACCACGGTGTTCAGCATCCTCGAAAACGGGGGAAGAACTACTTTGGTTGCATCAGACAACAGCCGGGTTTTTCGGGTCTTTTTCCGATTCACACAATCCACTATACGATCGACAAAACAATAGAATTAGAGTATACTTACGAAAAGATAATAAAGTGTATAATAACAATTTGTACATACATATATAAAGATAAACATAAAACAAAAAATATTAAAAAAAAACAAGTGCATAATTACAAACCAAATATACGTACGTGGTTATATGCAAAGTTAGAATTAAAATTAATAATAATTTATGTCGGCGTTTAAAAACTCTTTTTCTGTAAATCTTTTGTTTGAATTAAAAATCTATATTTATGATTGTTTTTGGTAGTTTATTAAAAAATAATGGTCCGTAATAATTTTTGGCACTTTGACTGTGGTTTCGTGTTATATAATTTAGTTTATTGTGACAATTATTTCTGGTATTATGGGAATATATATCACTTAAAGACTATATTGACTTAAGTTCAATTTAACAAACAAAATATATTCATAGATACATGCAGATGGCAATGTTACAAATTCTAGTCTCAGTCGTTCAGATAGACCTTTGTTTTTTCAAAGAAATTTGCTGCAACACTTCTAATAAGTATTTGACATTCATGTCTCAACAATTTAATATTTGCATAGTTTAATGATTATAAAATCTTATTATCCTTGATCTCATCTTACAATCATCATTAACTTTCTTATTATGATGTTGTTTTTACTTAAAAAATCTTTAAAAACAATAACCCAATATCCAATATTTTTATTTTGAAATAATTTTCAGGGTTACACAAATTATAGATATAACTTTCCCATCGTACAACTCCAAACCATTATGCTCCTAAAATTTTAAACTTTATCGTTTTTTTAAGAGATTTGCTTAGCTCAAAAAAAGAGGATAGAAATGGCCATGGCCAATCGGGCCCAGCGCTGATGATGTCTATTTTTTTATTTTGATTGCTATCAGTGACCCTTACAATTTTACAAATTAGTAGTAACAAAAAAAAAAACAAAAATATCGAAAATAATTTATATCTTTTGACTTGGTCGATTTAAATGTTGTAGATATAATTGGGACACACATTGTTAAAACAATTAAGAAATATATTTGACGATGGGAACATCGAAAGAGAAATTTATTTAAAGTCTGCTCACTGATAGAATCCCGGTCGTATAGTGTAAGGAATATCGTCCGGAGCTGTATCCTTCCTTGTCTTAATAGAAACATTGTTTGTAATCTAATCTGTAACGCAAGTTTTAATCTTTGTGGTCAAATTACGACCGACGTGCGGCATTTCTATTGTTCGACAGCAAACCAATTTGCGTAACGCATGTCGTCGTCAAATGCGGCTGGCGATGCCAGAGGCGGGTCGATTTTCTTGGAAGTAGTCGGGTATAGCACGTACAGTGCACTTATTTCAATTAGTGCTTAAGAGGGCAATTTTAGTTTTATTCTACTGTTAAAATAGTAAACATGCGTCCTGGTGAATTTTTAAATCCGCAATCACAGCAGTTAGTTTTGAATTGTTGGGATATTTTCAAAAAGAAAATGAAAATGGTGGACCTTTATTGTCAATAAAAGCTGTTCAAAGGCGAGTGGGTGAGGCTTTAAAAACCGATAAAAAGACTAAGAAAAATAGCTAAGAACGACAAAGAAAATGTGGAACCCCAAGCTTGATTAAACGGAATCGTAAAAAGTCCAAAACAGAAGTACACGATGCTCTAAAATATGAAATAAAAAATGTTTTCTGAAAATTTTGAAACGTGGTTGACAGATAGACTTTTGCCGAGGTTACAAAATCCAAGCATTATTGTTTTAGATAATGCTAAGTACCACTCTCGGGTTGAAGAAAAACAACCAACCCAATCTTGGACGAAAGAAAAAATACAAACCTGGTTAAAGACCAAAAACATAGATTTCAGAGATTACGCATTTAAAGCCGAATTGCTCCAAATAGCTGAAGCTAACAGAACAGAGCAACACTATGTTGTCGACAATTTAATTAGAGAGCATGGACATGAGGTACTGCGGCTTCCACCATATCACTATCAGTTCAACCCAATAGAACTCGTTTGTGTTTGGGGAATTTGTTAGGAGTATTACGACAAGCACATCGGGAAAGATGGTTTTAGTGACGAAGCCGTTTTTGCTATGTGGAATGAGGCTTTATCTCAAGTGTCGAGCTCAATTTGGTTCAAGTGTGTAATCACACTAATAAATTAATTTTAGAGACATATGATCGAGAGATTCATACTGAAGAAGTTATACCACTCATTATAAGTGTTAATAATGAAAACGACGATGAGGACTCGAAGAACTGGACATTGACGAAGAAAACTAAATTTATTTATTTATCTCATACTAGGTATTTGTATTTTACTGCCATATTTGTTTTATACAGAGTGGACCATTAATAATAGGCCATAGTTCAAGGGTAGATTCTTTGGACCAAAATACATTTCAATAAATACAATTTTTCCTTTTCAAATTGGGTTTGTTTTCAAAGAATTTTTGAGATCTATGTGGCAATTTTCTCGAAAACGGTTGGAAATATCAAGTTCTATCAAGTGTATCTTTTCTTATGTAAAAATGACTCTTCCATGAGGTTTTCTAGTCAAAAGCGCCACTACGTTTCGTAATAAAAAAAGAGAAAAAATATTCTGCATCAGGTATAACTCATGAGGCGCCCTCCACGGGCTGGCGTGATGTAATACACAAATTATTGTTTCTTAGCCTAAAAAATGTTCCCTAACCAAATGGGAGAAGTTTGGTCCAGAGATATTGCAAAAAAATAAAAAAAAGGAAAAAAAAATTGAAATTTTGACACCCTGTATCTTTTTCCACAGCAACAATTTACTAAAGCATGTTTGGTTATACCCTTATATTTTGGTCCAAATAATCTACCCTTGAACTATGGCCTATTATTAATGGTGGCTGTATATGGTTCGGCATAATTAGTATTAAGTATATACTTTTATTTTAAGATTACATATACTTATTTGACAAAATTCTATTAATGAATAAAACAGATTTAGCTGCAACTATTTAAGTACCTATATATTTATTTTGTATATTTGCTCTATCATATTTTTTACTTGAAACCAAAACAATTCAATATTATAATTTATTTATTTAACTTAAATTACTATAAATTTAAAATAGATGTATTATATATGCTTATAATTCAATTTCCTTTAAATAAGTCTAATTAAATACATCAAGTAAAATATAAAACAAAGCGACGCCACATTCGGAAACACTAACGAGTCAACGGCATCTTAATTCAGACGTTCGCGACTTCACACCGGGACTCTTTCAGGGAACAGACTTTATCTTTTTTTTAGTCATGATATTGTTCTCGCGCACTATATTTCTTTAATAGAATCTTTAAATACTATTTCGCAACAAATTTTTTTGGAATTATTAAAGTGGGTAGATCATCCTTAAAAAATGTGCACATTTACATAATTATATATTTTTTTGTTCCCATAACTTTTCATATTAATTTAAATACATACATCACCTATATACCGATACTTCAGTGGCGGCTCGTGATATTGTCTGCAGAGGAGGCTTGATATTTTGAAAGACAATTAGAGAAATTTCTACAAGTAAAAGATATTAATTTGGAAGATTGGAAGATATGCTGCTTCTTCCAAAGGGAGGCTCAGCCTCCTCTGCCTCCCCTGACGAGCCGCCACTGCGATACTTTTAGTTTGTTGCAACATTAATAATGAGAAACGATGGATAGTATCTAGCGATGATAGTAGTTGCACTTCACCACATTAAGGAAACTGCAAAGAACGCAGCGTTAGATTTACTTCCCTCAAAATCCAGAAACAGATGCAGAACAAATATAGAGCTGGATCATCGTATTCAGAAAATGTACTCCTGGCATATTTTGCATCACAAAATCGAAGAAATCTTCAAAAATGTGGTCTATTTATGTTATATAATATTACACGCTATCTTATTGCGACTTAGCCATAATAAACCTTCACAGGTATATCGTATTTCACGATAACAGCTTCTCTTATTAATTGCTTATCTTCAAGATATCATATTACACCTTTGTTTCTCATAACTTGTGCAGACTGCAGAACTGCAATTCCTTTGTTATATATTTTGCTTACTCAGGTTCTGTATGTTATAAATATGACTAAACACGCTTTGTTGAATCAGTTATTAAACTCACTTAGAATGCAACACTTCTAATTTATTATTATATTCCTTCTCCAAGAGCCAACGTTGGCTCCATGTAACTAAATAAAAGTTTTTAAAAAGTCATTCATGTGAACCGTGATCTAACATTGGCGCAGTCGGTAGGATCCGTAAACATCATCAGAACAAGAAGCCTAACTGGTAGTGAAGCGTAAGAGAACAAGGAGAACATCTGCAGAAGGTGCCTAACTAGTACGTGTACATCTACGAGAACAAGGAGACCTTCCTCACTGGTGGTGGCGGATCCCAATCCCTTGACGGACGAAGAACCTACCCATGGAAACGAAACTAACGTAAGTCATTTTAAGAATCATCTCGTACCATTTTATTATTTTATTATTTTTCGCAACTTATTTTATTAAAAGTGTATTATACTGCTAATACACTCGGCGCACAAAGCCAGTTCTATTGTCAAAGTGAAATCCATTCCTTTACAAACGCAACGAAACAAGTTCATTTAATTTTAAGTTTATTTATTTTCGTATTATACTGCTAATACGAAACATTGTGTATTATACAGCTAATATACAATCCATTTACGCACGCAACGTAACAAGCTAATTTTAATTTAATTTAAGATCGTATCATACTGCTGATACGCAACCAATTTCTGTCCAAATAATATTTAAATACAAAAAGCAAAATGCCAGATAGAGCTCAACCAGAGCCAGTTCAACCAGTGCCACCGGCACCAACCGAACAACAACTACAACAGCAACAACTACAACAGCAACAACTACAACAACAACAACAACAACCTCAACCAGAGCAAATTGAGCCTTACAAGCTCTCTGAGATATTTTCTCTAATACCTGAATTCGATGGCAATGCCATAAATTTACAAACATTCTTAAATTCCTGTCATTGCGCCCAAAGCATGGCAATTGGAGATCAAAAAATTCTTTTGACCGTCCACATAAAAAATAAATTAAAAGGCAAAGCTGCCGAATTAATAAATTCGCGTAACCCTGGCACATGGCCAGAAATAAAAGCACTTTTAGAAACTCATTTTGGAGATTCTCGAGATTTAACGGCCCTAATTCAGGACCTGCAGCGCATTCACCAATTGCCAGGTGAATCCGCTCTAACATTTATTTCGCGTTTACAAACGCACAATGCTAAAATGCACGCCGCAGTGCAAAAGCAAAATTTAACCACAACGCAAAGAGCTGCACAATCAGATCTCATCGAAACGATGACTACTCTTTCGACAATTATCAAAATTGCCAAAGTCAAAATGAATCATATGAAAATTATAATTTTGAAACCAATCAAAATATCCAGGAGAATTATACCGCTAATTCTCAGAACGAGCAATACGAGGATTATACTGCTAATCCTCAGGATTTTCGCTTAGATCCGGAGTACCCCACGGATACTCCAACGCAACAAACAAACCAATTCGAACCGATTACGGAACTAGAAACCCAAATACAAACTATGAACCTAAACGACAGTTTCGACCCAATGCTGAATTTCCCAGAACAGACGTTCATGTAAATACACTTTCTCATACCCTATTAACCGTAAACTCAAAAAATCTCTATTATATGAAAGACGCAACTGGTAAATTTAAAATCTTAATTGACACAGGTGCAGGCATATCAATTTTTAAACCTAAAACAGCTGAAAATTACAGACGTAGATCTCCTGAAAATGTAATCATACAGGGTATCACTGATCAAAAAATCTATATCAACGAATCTGTTCTCATCCCCTTTTCAAATGAGTCACACAAAGTTTATATCTATAATCTAGATATAGATTTCGATGGATTATTAGGCGCAGACTTTTTAGAACATTACGAATGCCAAGTAGACTTTAAAAATAAACAACTAGTCACAAATTTTAAAACCATACCATTATTTAAAGTCACTGAAGAAACTACAGTAAATTTACCTGTACAACCAACTAGTAACTCTAACATCAAAAACCAAAATCCAAATTTAGGCAATATCAAAAATTTAATTTCTATCGAACCTCGCATGGAAAAAATTTGTAAACTAAAATGTAACCTGCGAAATACCGAGGCTATACTGTTAGCCCAGGAAAACGAGAAAGTACGCTTACCAAATGCTATTGTCAAAATCGATAGCAATGGAGAATTTTTAACCTCAATTATAAACGCGAATGCAATACCAAAAACGGTAAATTTTTCTAACATAAAACTAGAGCCAGTACAAAAATTCAAATCAATTTTCAATTTAAACACTCAAAATTCTGACTCACACCTACAGACGGACAGATCCTTCGAAATTAGGAACGAATTGCGCTTGGATCATCTAAACGAAGAAGAGGCCGAAATAGTAACGCAGCTTTGTTTAGACTTTCAAGATATATTCTATTTGGAAGGAGACACTTTAACTTTTACTAACGAAATTAAGCATTCCATTGATACGAACGATTCAAAACCGGTTTTTACAAAATCATATCGCTACCCTCATATTCATAAAGAGGAAGTCAAAACACAAGTCTCTAATATGCTTGATCAAGGCATCATTAGACCTTCGATTTCTCCCTGGTCCTCTCCAGTTTGGGTTGTACCTAAAAAACTCGACGCCTCCGGTAAACAAAAATGGCGAGTTGTAGTGGACTACAGAAAACTTAACGAACTGACTATTGACGATAAATACCCACTACCCAATATTTCCGACCTCCTCGATCAATTAGGCAAATGTCAATATTTTACAACTTTGGACTTAGCCTCCGGTTTTCACCAAATCGAGATTGATGCGAAAGATATTCAGAAAACTGCTTTCACAGTTGAAAATGGTCATTTTGAATTCGTAAGAATGCCTTTTGGACTTAAAAATGCTCCATCAACATTTCAAAGAGTGATGGATAACATTTTATTAGGTATCCAAAATGAACGATGTCTCGTCTACATGGACGATATTATTGTTTACTCCCCTACTATTCACGAGCATATTTCTCGATTAACAGAAGTTTTCAAAAGATTACAGAAAGCCAATCTCAAAATTCAACCCGACAAATGCGAGTTTCTCCGCAAAGAAGTCGCTTATTTAGGACATCTCATTACAAAAGACGGCGTAAAACCGAATCCTTCGAAAGTTGACGCTATTCTAAATTTCCCTCAACCAAAAAATCAAAAAGAAATTAAATCATTTCTAGGCTTAGCCGGATATTATAGGCGCTTTATCCCTAATTTCTCCAAGATAACCAAGCCCTTAACAAAACTACTACAAAAAGACGTACCATTTCTCTTCAACAATGATTGTATAAATTCTTTTCAAAATTTGAAACAAACATTAACGACAACTCCGATATTAATCTACCCTAACTTTGATGAACCTTTCGTTCTAACCACTGATGCGAGCGCATTTGCCGTCGGC
This sequence comes from Rutpela maculata, assembly GCA_936432065.2. NCBI lineage: Eukaryota > Metazoa > Arthropoda > Insecta > Coleoptera > Cerambycidae > Rutpela > Rutpela maculata. Next base: position 8,231,757 of record OW386289.2, read on the forward strand.
TCAGTGCTGAGCCAGGGGCCTATTGGCAAAGATTTACCCATTGCCTATGCTTCTAGAACCTTGTGCAGTGCAGAAACTAAATATTCAACGATTGAACGCGAGCTTTTATCGATAGTATGGAGTGTAAAGCACTTTAGACCATATCTGTATGGTAGAAAGTTCAAGCTTGTCACCGACCATAGACCACTCACCTGGCTATTCTCTATAAAAGATCCAGGAAGTAGACTTGCCCGTTGGCGACTCAAATTAGAAGAGTACGACTATGAAATAATTTATAAACCCGGTAAAATCAATAAGAACGCGGACGCACTTTCCAGAATCAAAATTAATCATTTTTCCGAATGTTCCAAATTCTATTCAAAGGTTCTAGCCGCGAATGACGAAGAGTCAGACGACGACGAAAACCCAGACGATAACAACGAAATCACTAACGAACAAATTTCTCGAGAATTTGAAACTTTCACCAACCTATATAAAACAACATCTTTAATAGACTATTCAAAAATCAAAGCCTCAAACAAACAACTCTTATACCGAGAACATAAAGATATTATAACCTTCTTCCAACAAAATAACTTACAAGGCTTACATCACAAAATTATCGAGGACATATTCGAAGAAAACCCCGAATTTCATAACGATAAAATCAATATTGTATCGAGCAAAACAGTCAGACATAGGAGATATTTTATCATCCCTCTACCTTTTGATATCGAATCTGTAATTGAACATCTATTTTTGGTATTATTTAAAAATCAAGATGTCCTAGACCTCTCTAAGACATACTTTGTCGAAAATAATTTAGACCTCCCCATACTTGAAATCCTATCATTCATTTTTGCAGAAAAAGACTTAAAAGTAGTAATTTGTCAAGATATCGTCAGAACTGCCGACGAAGATGAAATTCCAATTATATTGGAGCAAAATCATTTTGGTAAAAATAATCTACATCGCGGAATAAATGAAACGATTAGAAGAATCAGAGAAAAATACACTTGGCAAGGTCTAACTAAAGACGTTGAAAATTTTATAAAAAATTGCGAAACTTGCCAAAAGACTAAAGTATGCCGGAAAAACCTTAATAACCCTCTAGTAGTCACAGAAACCCCAAGAACACCATTCGAAAGAATTAATATCGATTTATTTGAATTCCCAACTCGAAATTACGCTTTAACTATTCGCGACGAGTTAACTAAATTTACACAAGCCTATGCAGTCCCGGACAAATCCGCAAAATCCGTCGTAAATACCTTGTTGTTATACTTTCAACATTACGGCACCCCGCTAAGAATCCATTGCGATTACGGTGGCGAATTTGACAACCGTTTGCTCAAAGATCTCTGCACCCTCTACGACATAAAACTGACGTATTCAAGCGTAGGACATCCCCAATCGAACGGATCCATAGAAAGATTTCATGCTACTCTAGCTGAAATGATAAGAATTCATAAAACTGAAAATCCGAACGAACATCCTTTCACAATTTTACCATATGCAGTAATATGCTATAACAATTCAGTAAATAAAACACACGGTTTCACCCCATACGAACTTGTATTTGGACATACGTCCAACAGACCACCTGAAACTTTGTATAACCAAAAAGAGTTAATAACCAAATACGTTAGGGATTTAAACAACAGAATATCTCACTACTATAAAATAGCCCGTAGTCGAACGCAAGCTCAAAAGGAGAAAGCGAAAGTTCGCTTTGATAGAAATGTTCCCCAAAAACGACCCGAATACAAAATAGGTGACTTAGTTTACGTAAAAGAATCACAAATCAAAAACAAATTGCAAAACAAATTTAACGGTCCTTTTAAAATAAAAGAAATTTTTCAAAATTCTGCTACCTTATTAAACCTCGAAACGAAACAAGAAACCAAAGTAAATTTTGATAGAATGAAACCATATACTGAAAATTAAATTTATTTTCAGGTTTCTCCTGCTGTTCGGATCAGCACTCTGTCAATACAAAATTATCCCAATCAATAACACCGTTGGTGTATACTACCACCAAGACACGGACATCGTGGTGACAAATGACAAATGGACTCTACTAGTGCATAAAAACATTTCATCCCTCAAACTAGCTTTTGACAAAAATCAAAATATCTTAGACAGAATCCTGTACACTCTCCATAATGGTGATCATAAGTCAATTATTTTTACGAGTGAAATTAAAACAGACTTTAACCTTTTAACACAAATATCCAACTCTATAAAAATGAAATTTGACGAAATCTTTTCAGATACAAAAAGATATAAACGAGGAATACTTAACGGTATCGGTACAATATTCAAATCCATAACTGGTAACCTAGATGCTGAAGATGGCCAGTACTATACTAATTGTATAAATAAACTAAATAATGACGAACATCAATTGGAAAACTTAATCAAAAATCAAATTTCAGTTACAACTTCTGTTATTAAAAACTTCAACTCGACTATACAAAAATTACAAATTGACGAGGAAACCTTTAACAAAGATCTCGAAGAAATAGAACACACAATCCAAACAATGACTCAAGCTATCGAGGCTGCTCACATAAAACTAAAATTTTTATACATTTCCGAACAATTAATGGCAAGCTATTTGTATATCGAAGATAATTTAAACGACATTCTAAATTCAATAACATTTGCCAGACTAGGAATCATTCACACGTCAATCATAACCCCTAATCATTTGGTAACAGCATTACAAGAAATTTCACAGAGCTTACGAAGGAACAATTTGCCTCTCCCCATTAAATTATCGGCAGTTGCTAAGTATTTGGATATTATTGAATTACAAGCGTTTCAAATGGATTCTAACTTAGTATTTGTTTTAACAATACCACTTGTTGAACCCCAAAATTATAACACCTATCGCCTATATCCTATCCCGATACTTGATAACAGAACTGGTCTACATCACATTTTATCTATTTCACAAAAATATATCGCGAGAGATGATGATTCTTTGATGTACATACCTATACAAAATTTGAAAGAATGCAAACCACTTTATTTTGGAACCAAACTATGTTCGAACCTGTTTGCCTATCCTATCGACCAAAATGCCATATGTGAAGCCAGAATACTAAAACCATTGCCAAAACTTCCAGAGAACTGTCAAACTTCCTTCATTATTAGTCAGGGATACAACGTCCAAGAACTTGAAGACAACACATGGCTAGTAATTAATTCCGAACCACTTCACATTACCATCAACTGTCCAAAGAGAGAATCCACAACAGAGTTAATCAACAAAAATTCCATCATCAAACTACAACCAGGATGTTACGCCTATGCAGGCATTACTAGAATACAAGCCAGTGCCAAAGACTTTTCCGAAATTAAGGACAATTCACATCCTATCCAAATTCCTTTTGAATGCTGTAATCACATGCCCGACAAAATCGAAATTCCAAAATTAAAACCTCTCAAATTAAACAATCTCGACGTAGAAGACCTAGATATTGCTAAAAACAAATTGGACCAATATTCCAAAGACTTGGATGACCTCATAAATGAACCTTTTGTGACCAAACACATATCTTGGTTCACATATTTCATAATCACTCTCATCATCCTATTAGTTCTACTTTACATAACTTGTAAATGCAGAAGAAGAAGATGTGGAGCATTGCGAATCCAACCCTCAACGGATAACCCTCCTTCACCTTCTTCAGAGCGAAGCAGAGTATTTACCAAATTTCCTAGACTGATCCCTCCAAGAAAGCGACCCGGTATTAGACCTCAAGAAGAAGAGGACATCGAGTTAACATAGACTTTCATGTGGAGTTTTACCCTTGTCTATTAATTTAGACTATTGTATTTTATCCTTATTACGTTATGTAATGTTTTATTATCGCTTACCAATTTTAACTTTTACATTATTTTATTATTTTGCTTTGTATTCATTCAACATTGTTTCAATTTATTTTTGCATTATATTCATTTAACATTTTAACAATTTTCAAAAGTTGCTGCATAACATCAACTTTTTTATTAAGGGGGAAGTTGTTATATAATATTACACGCTATCTTATTGCGACTTAGCCATAATAAACCTTCACAGGTATATCGTATTTCACGATAACAGCTTCTCTTATTAATTGCTTATCTTCAAGATATCATATTACACCTTTGTTTCTCATAACTTGTGCAGACTGCAGAACTGCAATTCCTTTGTTATATATTTTGCTTACTCAGGTTCTGTATGTTATAAATATGACTAAACACGCTTTGTTGAATCAGTTATTAAACTCACTTAGAATGCAACACTTCTAATTTATTATTATATTCCTTCTCCAAGAGCCAACGTTGGCTCCATGTAACTAAATAAAAGTTTTTAAAAAGTCATTCATGTGAACCGTGATCTAACATTTATTCTTTGCTTAAAGCAACATATTTACATAAACAAAACATAGACAAATATACCAAAATGATTGCATGTTTGAAGAAATAGTCGGTGGGGTTAAAGAGCTAAAAAAATTAAATTTTTTAAACGAATAGAAATTAATTAAACTACACTAGACGCATCCAATGAACATTATTACGTACCGGGTGACACAGACTATATTTCCATATTTTTTAACTTATCCATTTGAAATTTGGGGTGCATAAACTACCTGTAGAAACGGATTTTTGGACATAAAAACGGTATAAGATCATCTCCAGGTAAACCGTAAAACTTTCGATTTTTAAATGGAACACCCTGTATATTTTTACATATTTGGATTCAAGACACATTACATTCTGAGAATACCATGAGATCTTCGCGAATTTTTGAGTTAATGTTCAGTTTTTTTTAGGCATTTTAAGATATTCGTCTAGAGTGCTTTGGAATACCCAAAGGGTTTCGCCGGTTAAGTATATGGAATTGGACCCAGCGGCATATTGGGCTATTCATTCACATGAATATTCCTTATGACTAGGAATGCTCAATAAAATATATAATAAACCTCTATCCCCTATACTACGAGAATTATGGGGTTGGTAACAACCCCCCAAAAAATGATTGGTACAAAAGTTACTAATTTCTTCCATAGAATCAGAATGGGCTATAAAAAACATGGAGTGCCACTGAAAATTCAAAAGTTAGCCCCACCTCCCCTCTCATTAGGGATGAGAGGTGGAAAATTGTTCTACCTCAAAGATGTCCCCCTCTGAACAGAACAACTTTTGTCTCAAACATTTTTCGCTAGTGTCCCTTCCTGAGGAGATATTACTGTGGATTAATTAAAATGGCCTAACCATATTGTATAATAAAATCAATATTTCAAGCAGAAAAACAAATATTAATTGAGAGCCAAGCTAAAAGTACTAGTATATTTTTTCGATTATTAGCTTCCAAATGAGTAGGAATTAAGTGGTCTAGGTCTTCGCACTTAATTTACTTCCACATCCAGTGGAAGTATAGCAACGACAAAAAATTTTTTAAAAATTTTTATTGTTCAGATAGGCTTAGAATGTCATGAAACGTCGAAATTTTAATTTTGAGCAAAAAAAATTTGTGTCTGTCTGTCGGTCTATAACTTTTTTTGTGCGCACGTTTACTTTGGAACCGTTTGAGATATTGACTTGAAATTTGGTACACATATGTACTTTAACGAGATCTAGAACTAGATTATATTTTCATCTCGTTCCGTCGAAGGGTTGGGGGGTAAATTGGGGTAAATTTGGGCAAATAGGTAAATCAAGCAGGTAAGAGTTCAAAAAATTGGTATTTAGTATATACAAGAAAAGCTAAAGTCTCAAAAAAAATGTTGGCATTAGCTTCTATTACCACCCCCACTATTAAAGGGGAGGAAAAAAAAATTGTGATTTAGTGTGTGTACACTAACCACCCCCTAGCACCACCCCCCAACCCACTACCGATGTGGGGTAGCGTTTTATGGGTTTTTGAGGTAGAGGATTTCAAATATTATATTATTAAAGTTCCATAAACAATTATTTCCACATATAAAATTTTTTCGTTGTGAGTGACTTGGATAGAAAATCTGGATGTGGAAGTAGTAATTCCTTGGGCAGCGGTTTTTTTTGTGTTCATTACCTAGATTTATATTTTTAAGCATCTTCCACCAATCTGACCTTGAATAATTTTTACACACGATAATTATGTTAGTGTTAAATAGTATAGATTTATTTCGTAGGTGTCACTCAAGTGGTTGATATAAAAACAGCACCCTCAAAAATTAAATTATTTTTTTTAAATACTAAATGACGTAATAAGAATGTAAAAAAAAATGTAAAATATAAAGCTATTTTATATCAACGTCTTCTATTAATTTCAATGAATTATCTTCAATAGTTTTGAAAAAAAATAATTCTAAAGTTAACCATAACTCTGGTAATATAGGGGATAGAGGTTTATTATATACTTTATTGAGCATTCCTAGTCATAAGCAACATTCATGTGCATTCATGTGAAATTAATGAATAGCAAAATAAGCCTCTGGGCCCAATTTCATATACTTTACCGGCGAGGTAAAGTCCAAGGGAAAATACAATTTTTCGTTTAATTTCATTAATAACTATTGTGGCGTGTTTACACCCTTTTTGTAAACACCCTGTATCGTGGGTTCGGAAATTATAACAACCAGGGTAACACTAAACACTAATTTATTAACTACTAATTACAACAATAACTATTTGGCTAATAATACACTGTGTACTACAATTCAGTTATTCAGTAACTTTATCACTGTGTTTACTCTCTGACCATTTCAACTGACAATTAGTACTGCACTAACTTCTTTGGTTTACTCCATGCCTTATATACCTAAAGATGACAGATCTAGAAGCTTCTCTGATGACGTCACCATACTCTAGACAGTTCCAGAACAGATATGTCATCACTCTAGACCTTCTAGTAAGTTCTTTCCACATTCAGACATCCGAACTACTGAATTCTGTGCCTACTTTTCAGTGCAACTAACATAACCTTAAATCTTAAGGGGTTGCAACATATTACACTGCCCCCTCCTTAAGCCTGAACGTCCCGGTCAGGCAATTCAGTTTCCTTCACATACTTCGCCAGTCTATCCAAGTGTACGATCTTCATCTTGGACTTTTTACTTCGTTGAATCCGATAGACGACATCATTAATTCGTGTAATGACTGAATACGGTCCTTCCCAAGGTGGTTGAAGCTTCGGGGACTTCCATTCTTCCCGCTGTGGGTTGTACAGTCAGACCCGATCTCCCACCTTGAATCCTCCTGTACTGGCATTCCGATCATAACGAGCCTTCATTTGGTTACCAGTTTTGATAATCTGTTCTCGGTCATTCTTTGGCTGTTTTCGACTTTCATTCACATAGTTGCTCTCGGATAGTGGTTCCTTATTGGCAGCATAATTCTTGCATTTTCGACAAAGCCTCCACATCCTGGCGACTATTGAATCGTTCTCGTACTTTACTCAACGTCTTGTTTACTCCAAGGTGTCCGCCGGATGTTTCATTGTGCGCTTTCTGGAGTACTTCTGGTACACGACACCTGGGAATCACTAAACGCATGGCAACCTGCTTCCCATCCGGGCTTTCCCATGCTCTCCTCAACAGCCCGTCTGCAACCGTAAGTGAACCCCATTGTGACCATAAAGCCTTCACTGCTACTCCTTTGTTTGAAACATCCTTCCATTCTGGTCGCGTTCCTTTTTCTTTTGCTTGCAATATAGGTCGAATTTCCGTATCGTCCAGTTGCTCTTGTCTTAAAGCTTCCTTTGTCCAATTCTCTGGATTCTCTTTCGTTTCGCTTACACAACCTTGTGATGGTAAACTACTTGGGATTCTTCGAAGCTGGCAATTTCCCTGGGGGCATCGCTTTCACCAGCCAGCACTTCTCCAGTGGCATGTACAATCTCAGTGTTCCACTGTTGACAATCTCGCCTTACATGCCCTAATTTTCCACAGCTATAACATCGAATACCCCCACTTGGCTCCCCACTACTTGGTTGCTTGCTTTGCTTCCCTGAAAAACTCTCCAGCAATTGCTTTACCATTCTGTGCAAGTCTCTCAGTAAAGTCTCCAGATTCTTTTTGTCCCAATACGACTCTTCGACAACTGCGGCATTTACCTTCTCCGGGCTTTGTTGTCGACAATCTCTCTTAATATGCCCTAACTTGCCGCACTGATAGCACTGGATACGTCCGTTTGGTTTTGCTTCACCTTGTTGCTTGTCCTGTCTCATTTGAGAATCCGACTTGGCCAGTAATTGATTCATCATTTTCTGCATGTTCTTCAGTATAGTGCTCATGTTCTCTTGATCCGCATGTGCCTTTTCAACGGCCACAGCACGCACTTCTGACCGTAAGGTGTCTTTAAAGGCAGCTTCTATTTCGAGGGCACGCACCAGAGCCTCGCTAATACTTTGGTGCCGCGTTAGCCTCAGAACTCGCCTGACCTCTTCGTCCCTTGTGCCATCTAAAAAGGCCCCAATGGCTAATTGTTCTTGGAATTCTCTGGGTGCACTCGGATATGCCAGGTGTGCCAGTCGCTCTATCGCAGCTTCGAATTCTTGTAAGCTTTCCCCAGCTTTTTGTGTCCGTGATTTCAGTTGAGCCTGGTATACTTGGGCGAGATGTTGGTCGCCATATCTCAGATCCAATGCAGCTTCCAAAACTTTGAAATCCCTGTTGTTTTTCCACTGGGATAGTCTGAAGTAACTCCGATGCCTGGCTCCTTAGTGCTAAAACTAATGCCATGGCTTTTTCCTCATTATCCCAGTTGTTCGCACATGCTGCTGCCTCAAACTGCCTCTTGTACGTTGTCCAGGAACTTTGGCCGTCAAAAGAAGGAGGTTTTAACCGAGGACCCGATGATGTTACTACCAGCTGGCTTCCTCTATCTCTCAACTGTCGTTTAAGCCGGTCTATTTCTCCTTTGACTTCTTCTTCAAACTTGTTTACTTTCTCTTTAACTTGACTGACTTCTGTCTCAACTTCAGCTACTTTTTCTTCTACCTTGTTTATCTCTTCTTTGACTTCACTCTTTAATTCTTCGTTGGCAGAAATGATAGCGTGCTGCTGTATTTTCATTTGTTCATTCAGAATTTTCCTTAATTCTTCTTGGCGTCTTTCTTGTTCCTCTTTCTCCTCTTGCTGTCGTATCTTCAGGTCCTCCATCATCTTCTTCAATTCATCTCTTTCTTCTTGACGTCTTCTTTCTTGTTCTTCTTTTTCTTTCTGACGTCTTCTTTCTTCATCCTGACGTCGTTTTTCTTGCTCTTCCTTTTCTTCTTGGCGTCTTCTTTCTTCATCCTGACGTCGTTTTTCTTGCTCTTCCTTTTCTTCTTGGCGTCTTCTTTCTTCATCCTGACGTCGTTTTTCTTGCCCTTCCTTTTCTCCTTGACGTTTTCTCTCCTATTCTTCTTTGTCTTCCTGCCGTTGCTGCGCCATCATTTTTTGGAATTGTTCGAATAAGTCCTGTATTTGTTTATCGGATGCCATACTTCTTGTTGTTACGGGCATACGATGAAATTAAAATAAAATAAATTTAACTGTCACGTCAATATCGGCAATGGAACTTTCCAGACAAATCTCGAAATAGCACGAAAAAGTCTTATCCAGAGTCTTTTGTCACTATCCAGTTCAGAGAATTTACTAATCTCCACTAATGTCCAAATAAAAAAAGTTCTAGTAATTTTCACGCACTAGCACAAATGAGTCTTTTTCAGTGTCTCTGTCACTTTCCCGAAAACGCACTTTTTCACAGTTTTGAGTCCAAAAATAGTCCTTAAACAATGTCCCGTAAGTTAATCCTCCGTGTCACCACTAATTCCCGAGAAGAACACTGTAGAAACTTCTTGAATAGTCCAGAAATCTTCTGTTATAATCCCGCTTCTGACACCAATTGTGGCGTGCTTACACCCTTTTTGTAAACACCCTGTATCGTGGGTTGGGAAATTATAACAACCAGGGTAACACTAAACACTAATTTATTAACTACTAATTACAACAATAACTATTTGGCTAATAACACACTGTGTACTACAATTCAGTTATTCAGTAACTTTATCACTGTGTTTACTCTCTGACCATTTCAACTGACAATTAATACTGCACTAACTTCTCCCCTTTTGGTTTACTCCATGCCTTACATACCTAAAGATGACAGATCTAGAAGCTTCTCTGATGACGTCACCATACTCTAGACAGTTCCAGAACAGATATGTCATCATTCTAGACCTTCTAGTAAGCAGAGACGAACCCAGCTATTTTTTTTGGGGGGGGGAAAGCTACAACTAATTTGCCAACTGCCCATTTTTTTTACAACTTATATTTCCTTATGTTTTTTTTTATTTCAGACTTAATCTATAAGTAGCCTAGCGATACAAATATTATGCAAAAGATGTCGTCTAGAAGCTACTGGATGAGGTAACCGTTATAGTTTAATGACCGTGGAGAAAAACAAGATACAATACGATTACGCGCAAGTTGGGGCCCAAGCTCGGGAACGTCCACGCTAGTACGGCTACCGGCCACTTCCCACTTCACATTGTGATACGCAATAGGTAACATTAAGGGGTCTACACAGGAGCCAGCCTTGCCGCATGCTTTGAACTCATTCGTAAAAGTGAACTGGTCCGCTGGAATTCCAATTATCTTCAAAGCGTACCAACAATGTCGGGTCCCGGCAGCTGGATCGTCTGTAATAGTCCCAGATTCTGATTCAGTGTCCTCTAAGAATTTAATATTTTAACAATTTCTGACCGACAACAATTGTTATTATTATTATCTCTCGTTGAGAGGTTGGTAACTGATATTAGTGATCTCAGTATAAGCCAACAACAAACGACTTTATAGCTAGGACAAAGCATTGTATTGATAAAGGCAAAAAGGAGCAATATTCTAATATTTCTAATGTAAGACAGTCTTTGAGAATTGTATGCTCTGGCCGTGCCGTCTACTGGGTCGAACGTCGAATTTCCGCGAGTTGACGAGGTTATTTTGTTGGCCCGTCGCGTAGGCCCGTCGGCGTTGTGCGTTGTCCGTCGACTATTCTGTAGAGATGGGAAAAGCGGTTCCACTCATGTAGCGTTGCAAACGCGATCGCTCCAAAGAAATACCGCGACAAAATAACGTTACTTTGGAGCGACGCGACAGAAATAAAATGGTATGGCTCGCTCTGCCAAACGCGCTTATTGAGTTCAAGAGATCGCGTTTGTTGTGTAACGTGTGGTATTTTCGGAACTCAAAGTTTTGGAGGGTAGGATATGTAATGTAACGTGATCTATTATATGCAGTCGCTTATTCGCGTTTCGCCAACGCCAAAGTACAAAGAGCGCTTGTTAATTTCTATAGTTATGTAGATTTATTAGATTTTTGCATTTTCTTACTAAACAGTAAAAGTAAATACCAATAAAGATATATAGGTTGTAAAAAATATAGTACATTTATTTGTTGTATGAGTTGTTATTTTATATAAACTAATAGACTATATTACATAGACGTGTTTTAAACTTTGGGTGGCCATTTATAAAATCGCAGTTTTTTCTCTATTGTTGGTATGTATTTTTATTTTATAAAAAATATAAAGAATTATTTTGGTATTTTTTTTTACCAGGTAGGTATAGGCAGGTATAGTATTTTGGGTTGATAATTGATTTCTGTTGATATTTATGAAATATGGCCCCAAAAAAAACAATAAATTCGTCTACCATTTGGAATTGTTTTTCTAATAAACAAAAATCAGATAAGATAGCACTTTCCAACGATTTTTATTATTGTTAATATATAATTATACGTATAATTATACATTCCTTGGCAACACTATAAACCTATGTTAGTATAAGGCCAATAAAAGTAAAGAGCTTAACGTTAAGTTCTATACTCTGGTATGGCATTGCATCTTTCCACCTTGTCGCTGGTCAAAGTCTACAAACTTTATGGTCGTCGGTAACGTTGACACACAGGTAACCGGTGTAACCGGTTTCGAGTAACCGGTTACTTTAGCATTTAATAGCGCGACTGTACGTTACCTAAAAATACCGCGACAAAATAGCGTTACAGAGATAACGACCCATCTCTACTATTCTGTGGCTCTCACAAGTCTCACATCAGTCACATCTAAGTCATAAATAATATCAATTAAAATTATTAAATGGTCATAGTGACAGTGTCATTTAATTTTTATCAACGCATTATTCGTTTTTTTGCAGTTATACCCAATAAAGATTTTTTTACATTTTTGGTGATTTTCCCAACTCAATCAACATTGGGGGGGGGAGCGTACCCCCCCATAACCCCCCGTGGGTTCGTCTCTGCTAGTAAGTTCTTTCCACATTCAAACATCCGAACAACTGAATTCTGTGCCTACTTTTCAATGCAACTAACATAACCTTAAATCTTAAGATTATAGATTTTTTTCTGAATTCACTGATATCCGTCTCAAATCTATGCTATTTGTTTTTCTATTTTATTTAATTTAATTTAAAAATAAAAAATCACTTTCAATGTCACCTTTCTATTGTTTTATAATATTATATTGTATCAATAAAAATGATTTTGAAAGTGATTTTTTATTTTTAATTAAGTTAAATAAAATAGAAAAACAAATAGCACAGATTTGAAACAGATATCAATGGTGGGAATTGTCGGCATGTTGCGCGAGTGGGGTTTTCCACCATTTTGGTTAAGAACCGTTTTTTTAAATATCTCGACTTATTTTTACAATGAATTATTTTATTTGCTTTCATTTAGGTATTAAGCAAATCACAATTTACACACTTTTATTTATTCTGATATTACCTACTTAATATACTAGTTAGGTAAATACTATAGAACACTCATTATTAGAGAACCAATCAAAACAACTACTCTTCTAGCTAATACTGATGAAGTATTGAATTACATGATAGAATTCCTAGCATTTTAAAGGATGAAGTAAAAAAATATTCAGAGGTTTTTGATTCTTGTACGCACACTAAATCATATTTTTTTTTTTCATCCTTTTAATAATAAGGTGGAGGTGGCAATAGGGGTTGGCTAATGCCAAAAAATTTTTTGAGACCTTAGCTTCTCTTTTATATACGAGATACCAATTTTATGGACTCTTACCTGCCTGATTTATCTATTTACCCCCATTTACTCCAATTTACCTCCCCAACCCTTCAACGATGAAGAAGATGAAGTTCCAAATCACGTCAAAACATGTACCAAATTTAAAGTCAATATCTTAAACGGTTTCAGAGTAATCGTGCGCAAAAAAAAGTTAGACGGACCGACAGACAGAAAATTTGTTTCGACCAAACTTAAAATATCGACGTTTCATGACATTCTAGCCTATTTGAACAATAAAAATTTTTTTTGTTGTTACTATACTGCCACTGGATGTGGAAGTAATTTAATGAATTATGTACTAATAGTTAAAAACATTAAACTTGCATTGTATGACAATTTACCTTGATATTTTAATACATTCATAACTATTAAATAACACCTTAATCATAATTAATTATGTACATACAATATGCTTTATGCACGAAGTACCAAAAATTAAGTAAATTAAACAAGAGAACGGTTTATTATTTGTACCTTTATACTTTTTAGGTAATGACATTCACAGCATTCATTTTTAACATGTAATTCATCGACCTCAAGTTTCAAAATATCAAGATAAAATAAACCTCAATGTCAAAATAATCACATATATTTCTTTGTTTTATGACCATCTCTTTTAAACTATTGCATTAGCACTATTAGTAGGCTCTGGACGCGCGTGTGATATTTTCCCAGGGCTAGGCCATTCTAGAGAGATTTGGAAATTCCATAATAATTCGTTAACACATGAAAACTGCTTAATATGTTCAAGGGCAGGTAACTGTAATCTGAGTTGTTGGGATTGTACGAACTTGTGTTGTTGCAAAAGAACAAAAATGCAGTGACGTAGCCAGGATTTTTATTCGGGGGGGGGGGAGGGGGTCCGAAAATAAGTATATTATGTAGGTATTGTTATGTAGCTTCCGCACAATTCTTATGTAAATTGGCGTACAGTCAAATTGCTTGAATTTTTAATATGTTGTAGATTTCGACTTTCTGATCAAAAACTCTCCTGGGCCCAACTCGATCCTATGTCTAGTTTCCGACATACTACTCTACTGCTCAAGAATGACCTTTTGTACAATTTAAATAATTTCGAATTCATGATTTTTTTCATACATTTTATATTGTGGTGCGTGATTTGTTCTAATAGCCCTTTATAATATTTTGCACTAAAAGCATTTGTTGTTTTACTTAATAAAAATAGCGTAGAAAAAATTAAAGTTTGAAAAATGTTGGCGAAGGCGCCGGGAAATCTGTAGAAAAATAACAAGTGAAAATAATATTTGGTCATATTGGCTAAAACATTTTTTACATAAAGTAAGTAAGTAAGTAAGTATGTGTCTTCCTGATCAAAAAACTTTAATTGAAAAACTTTCAGAAATTGCTTCTTTGACCTATAACAACAAACACACCATCAATAAATTAAAAGTTCGACAAGATATACAGAATTTTACAAGAATTTACTTATAGTTGTATCTCGAATACTAGACGAGACTAGACTATATAGATCGAGATGGGTCCATGAGGGTCTTTGATCAGAAATAAGTCACATACATATACATATACAACATATTAAAAATTCAGCCAATTTGACTGTTGTAGGTACGCCAATTTACATAAGAATTGTGCGGGGTCCTTTAGTTGAACTATTCAACAACTTATATTCCAAGTAACTGATGGCGACTATGTGCAATGTAACGTGGATTTCGCTTGGCTAGTAATAAAAATAAATCGAATTTACTCATGATTCCACAAGGTTTTATACATTTGACTGAATTAAAGCTCCGCCCTGTCAATATTGCGGCAATAAATTGCAAGAAATTACGATTTGCGACGGGACTGGTTGCATGGAATGAAGATTTGTAATCGGCCAAAAAAAATTTTTGACTAAAACCGAAAATAAAATCAGTATAATAATTTTATATAAATATCATGTCTATCTATCAATTATACAAATGTCAATAAATTTCGGGGGGGGGGGGGGTCCGGACCCCCGGGACCCCCCCCCCCTGGCTACGTCACTGAAAAATGACATTTCTTCGCGCCGCGCGCGCTTTGAACACGAACGTTGTCAAAACAACCGAAAATACAGTAAAAATACATACACCTGGATTGTAGAGGGGAAAATATCTAACAAAAAAATGACAGGTGCTACATTTCTAAAATTATTAGATGAAGGATCACAGAGGCCCAGAAAAATGACTGCAATAGTAATTTACGTTACAAGACCGAAGAGAGGTGTTTTGCAGGTCGACCCAAGCAGATTCCAGGCGAGTCCTGGAAGCTTGGGGAGACCTGCAAAATACTGTTTTTCGGTTGTGTAACGTACAATTTTTTTTTTCGGCCGACACTCATACGAAATCAATTTTGTATTATTTTACTTCCACATTCAGTGGAAGTATAGTAACGACAAAAAAATGTATAAAAAATTTTATTGTTCAAATAGGCTTAGAATGTCACGAAACGTCGAGATTTTAAGTTTGAGAGAAAAAAATTTCTGTCTGTCGGTCTGTCTCTAACTTTTTTTGTGCGCACGTTTACTCTGGAACCGTTTGAGATATTGACTTGAAATTTGGTACACATATGTACTTTAACGAGATCTAGAACTAGATTATATTTTCATCTTGTTCCGTCGAAGGGTTGGGGGGTAAATTGGGGTAAATTTGGGGAAAATAGGTAAATCAAGCAGGTAAGAGTCCATAAAATTAGTATTTAGTATATACAAGAGAAGCTAGCGTCTCACAAAAAATTTTGGCATTAGCCACCCCCATTACCACCCCCACCCCATTATTAAAGGGGATGAAAAAAAATGTGATTTAGTGTATGTACAAGAACCAGAAACCTCAAAATGTTTTTTTACTTCATCCACCCCCACTACCACCCCCTATCACCACCCCCACCCTGCTACCAATGTGGGGTATCGTTTTATGGGTTTTTGAGGTAGAGGATTTCAAATATTATATTATTAAAGTTCCATAAATAATTATTTCCACATAAAAAATTTTTTCGTTATGAGTGACTTGGATAAAAAATCTGGATGTGGAAGTAGTGATTCCTTGGGCAGCAGTTTTTTAAATAAATTTCCTTACAAATACAACGACAAACAATAATAACTAATTAAATAAAATATTATTTCGACCGACACTATTATGCAACTTCAATTTCTGCTTGTAACGCTTAAAATCTGAATCCATATTTTCCATAACTTGTGAATTGACTTTTGAAAACTCGTAAAAGTTAAGTGTATTTATCTATTTAACATTTATCTCAACAAATAACACAAATTCGTTTCCATAGCAACGAGAATAACACGGATCGGAAAAGCTTTTGCCGATCTCTAATATCACTTCCGATGTAGCCCGGGAAAACGTTAATTTCTGGCGGATAATTTCTCCAGAAAGGATGTACTTTCTGGTCGAGCGAAAAAAAAAATACAATACGTTTTGATTGTGAAAATAATCGTGACAGTAATGGCAAAAAAAGTTTATATTTTATTCAAATACGCTTGAAATGTCATGAAACGCCGAGATTTTAAGTTTGAGCAAAAACAAATTTTGTCTGATTGTCTGTCTGCCCAACATTTTTGTGCGCACGATTACTCTGCAACGCTTTATGATATGGACTTGAAATTTGGTACGTCTATGTATTGCAACACGTTCTGGAGCTAAATTATATTTTGATCTTATACCGCTGAAGGGTTGGGAATTAATGGAGGACAATAGGTAAAGCAAGCAAGAGTCCATAAAATTGGGATTTAGTATATAAACAATAGTTTTTTTTGTATCAACTATCTCCGCTATCGCTCACATTACCACCCCCGACCCAATATTAATGGGTGTGTATAAGAAGCAGAGGCATCAGCCACCCCCACTACCCACTACCTCCTGAAGGTAAAATTATAACATTTTGGTAAATTATTCAAAATAGGATAAAAACCATTTAATAGAAAACTTTTCCTATTCTTTTGGCGAATTTTATAAAGCAAGGGATAATGTATAATTGGTCCTTTTATTTCATGTATATGTGTATGTGCGTATTGTATACAGTGTGTCCCATTTTGCTTGGAACTCTCTCCATAAAAAGCTCATTTTAGGTCCGATTTAGATCGTTTTTTTTTACACGTATATCTCCGAAAAGTGCATTCTTCTGATACATTAAATTGTATAAAACATAAAAGGTAGGACTACTGCCTTTGTTTTTATATTAAATTTTATTAGAAAATTTATTTCGGGATTAACAACAGCTACTCGCTGACACCCCGCCAGGCTAAATAAAGGCATTTATTATTATTATTATTATTAAATCTGAGTGCACTTCAAATTTCGTGAAAAATACCTATTTTTGGATTTTTCCAGAAAGAAATACAAATTCTGAAATTGCTCATGGAAATCCACTGTTCAAAAAATGTTTTTTATATTTTTCATTTTTCGCCACCCCATTCATCAATTATTAGGCCTAGAAAAAACTTCCTTTAAACGAACTGCCCCTCCGCTCTTTATTTAGCTTAAATTTAGATTATGTTAAAATTAGTGCAGGCAAATCCAGTTTTGAGTATGAACTATCTGGGGACAGCTATTTCTTTATCGAAATGGATAGCTTTATTCATGTAGAATGAGGATATAAAAGTCCCAAAAAATCCCAATGTGAGCTAAAGCCACCATTTAGAAAAAATGGCCGCCAGAACCGTTTCTTTTAGAAGGACATATCTCAGTAACCATTGCTCCGATTTTCGATTTCTTTTTTTTGTTATCTTCCCCTTTTTATGTACAATCGAAAGTGTTATTACATTTTTGGGCATAAAATAGAAGATAACTGAAGAAAATAAGACTTGAATTCTTGGAAATATACAAGGTGTCCAGTTAGTGATTCTTCGGAAGATTGTGCAAAAACGAGCAACTTTATAAAAAAACTTTTTTAACAAAACATTCAATGTTTCATCTCTACTACAACGTGAAATTATTTTCAATTATACAGGGTGTCACAAAAAGGAGTTACACAAGAATGTATAATTTGTTTAATGGAATACCCTCTAATTTTTTGGCGCCAATTAAGCCTCTAAGGGTCTTGAATTACACCCTAAAATTTTTTGCCAATCGGATGCAGCGTTGCCAAGTTATAATTTATTTCCTGTTTTTTTGGCAAATTACAAACATTTTTTTGACTACCATAACTCCGCGATTTATTAATTGTTTTTTCTAAAAATGTAGGATGTTATTCGATAATGATGCATCTTCTGAAAAACATTTTTGAAATAAATTATTATTGTACCGGGTGTCCAAAATATTTGTTTACATTTCTTTTTATTTAATTATTATTTTTCTCAAATTTTTTAAATGGAATGTCTATATTTTTTTACATGGATGAATAAAGCATAAAATTCCCCACATTCTAATATTATACACTTAATTTTTATTTCAAACCGTTTTTGAGATATGATTATTTCAAATAAGTTTTGCGAAAATTGAGGTTCTTTTTATTTTAGCATTAAAATCTAGTATGGCTTTGGTCTTTTGTTTTGCGTTTGTTTTTCACTCTATGACATTTCTCTAATGTGTTTAAGATTATCGTGTTTAAGTTGAATTAATATTGTTAATATTTAAAAATACGAACTATAATTATTGTCAATAAGATTTAATACCTATGGTAAATGTTACGTTATTGGTGAATGTGATGGAAATTGTTCATTGGCATCAAGAATGTATGGTCAAAAATATCCGTATAGAAGATGTCCTGATGTGAGGTCTCTAGAAAATTTGAAAGAATGTTTTGAACGTACTGGAAATTTTGCATATGAAAAGAAGGCGAGACGACGAAATGTATTGTAATGAAGAAAATGAGCTGGCTATAACTTTAGCGGTAATCGAAAATCCTATGGCAAGTGTTCGGGAATTAAGTAGGGATTTAGAGGTCAGCGAATCTAGTGTTTCCCTATGTCATCGTAAACATAAGTTTCACCCCTATCGAGCTCAGCTGCATCAAGAGCTTTGGGATGTGGATTTAAATCGTAGATTAAATTTTTGCCAGTGGGATCAAAACCAAATTGGAGAAAATGAAGAATTTTTCAAATTTGTATTGTTCACGGATGAATCAACGTTTCATCGTAACGGATTTGTGAATAGGCACAATTTCCATTATTATGCCAGAGAAAACTCTCATGTTGCACAGAAAAATCAGAACCAGAGATTAAATATAAGGGGAGGAATTGTACATGATTATGTTATTCATCCTCGCTTTTTTGAGGGAGATGTGAATGGAGCAGTCTTCTTAGATTTTACGCAAAATACGTTTCCATAAATAATCGAGCATATTCCTGATTACATTACAAATAATATGTGATTACAACTTGAAGGTGCACCACCACATTTTAGTAGAAATGTTCGTCAGTCCATTAGTAATCAGTTTCCTGAAAGGTGGATAGGAAGAGGAGGTCCAATATTTTAATAAACTGTTAAATAATATCTAATTTATTGTTTTATTATATTATGTTAGGTCTCATTACATGGCCGCCTAAGTCACCCGACCTGACTTCAGTGGGTTTTTTATTTGGTGATTTGTGAAGTCAGACGTTTATAAAGTAGAACCAACGACTCGAGAAGATATGATGGAAAGGATTCGTCGATGTTTCAATAGTATAAATGTTGATATGTTACACTGTGTAAGGCGCTCATTTATCAAGAGACCTCAGTGTTACCTGAATCAAAATGGTGGACATTTTCAGCAGTTGTTAGGTTAGTTTCAATATCGAGAAAAAAAAAATTATTGCTCAAGAACCGTTCATAAAAGAAAGTGTACGATATCAAAATGTGAGAAATCGTAAGCGTTACTCATCCATTTAAAAAAATTATAGGCATTCCATTTAAAAAAACTGAAAAAAATGTAAAACAAAATATAGATTTTAATGCTAAAATAAAGAGCACCTTAATTTACGCAAAAATTATTTAATATAATCATATCTCAAAAAACGTTTGAAATAGAAATAAAGAGATATTAAAATGTTAGAAATTGTATGTTTTATTCATTCATGTAAAAAAAGTATACCTAGGCATTCCATTTAAAAAAAAATAAGAAAAATAATAATTAAATATTAAGAAATGTACGCAAATATTTTGGACACCCGATATACTAAAGATTTATTTCAAAAAATGTTTTTCAGTAAATACATCATTATCAAACAACATCCCACATTTTTAGAAATAACGATTAATACATCGCGGAGATATGCCAGTCAAAAATGTTTGTAAACTGCCCAAAAAAAAAAACAGAAAAAAATAACTTGGCAAAATATTTTAGGGTGTAATACAGGGCCCTTGGAGGCTTAACTGGGGTTAAGGAAATACAGGCTGTTCTATTTAAAAAAATTATACTTTCTTGTGCGGCTCGTTTTTGTGACACCTTGTATAATTGAAAATAATTTTAAGTTGTAGTAGAGACGAAACATTGAAAGTTTTGTTAAGAAAGTTTTTTTATAAAGTTAGCCGTTTTGCACAATCTTCCGAGAGAACACTGACTGGACACCCTTTATACCTTAATGTACATTATTAAAAATGATTACAATTTTATATATAAATAACTATTACTCCGTTAATATTTGAGTTAGTAACATAGGCCAAAAAACAAATGAAAGCTAGTTGTGTGCTCTAGAACTTTTATCAAAATTATTTTTCCAGAAATTGACTAGAAATTTCAGTACAAACGTCGCGAGTTTCCAAAAGTTTAAATTTCCGTAATATTTAAATTATTTTTTAATTTCCTAAGTTTATCATTTAATTCATCGTAAAATATGTAATCATACTTTGTGTAAAATGTGAAGTGAGGAATGGAACAAAAAAAAGAAATCTAAAATCGGAGTAACGGTTACTGAGATATATGGTTTTAAAGAAAATGTCTCTGGCGGTCATTTTTTCTAAATGGCGGCTTTAGCTCACGTCGGGATTTTTTGCGACTTTATGTACTTATCCTACATTAATAGAGCTATCCATTGCGATAAACAAATAACTGTCCCCAAATAGTTCACGCCAAACCCATTTTACACTGAGATTTGCCTGGTCTAAATGTATTTACTGTAAAATAATGATATAGACAACCCAAATTACCTGGTAGTGAATAGATGATAAACCCTCTCATTTATATAGTAATTTTATCCTCAGATACAAAAAGGGTAACAAAAAAATGGACTATTGATACTGCTACCAGACAGCCATTAGACTTCATAATAGATAGTTTTTTTTTCTAAAAGGTGTTAGACAAAATTTCATTTGTGCTGTAAGTAAAACCATTATTCTTATTTAGTTTTTTTTTTTCCTCCAATTAGTTGGCTTTGAGCTGTGTCCATCCAACCACGAAGACTTATATAGTTAAACGTTAGAGTTAAACATTGCCTTAATAGTATAGTGTCGTGTGATATTTTTCGAGTATTGCCGATTTCTCATTTTTCCCTTAAGCATTCTTTTCCCTGATTTGCTTAAATCTCCGGCATTCATAGAATTGCAACCACCAGGATTCAACAGAACGGTGAGTTTTTCATATTATAGTCATATTCTTAGATTTTTAGAATCTACAGTCTACTAACGATAGAAATTTTCGCCCGATAATTTACAAATGGGTTTATACCAAATTTTGTGAAAAAATACCTATTTTTAGATTTTGAAAGAAATAATAATTCTGATATTGCCAATGAAAATCCACTGTTGCATGGAATTGTGTACTTAAAAAGGTGCCTTGACTTAAACAACTGACAAAGGAATGTTCAATTGGCAGTTTGTGTAAGTATTACTTATTTACGAGCGGACGCGCAAAATAAAAAAAAATGTGGGCTGGGGGTGAAAATATGAGCTTTAATAAAATTCTCTGATTTTCCAAAGCAGGAGCGCCACATCATGGGGGCGGTGGCAAAGTGCCCCCTCTAGTTACGCCGCTGTATTTGAGGGATTGCCGAATCCAGTGGCGTACTCAGACTTGAAACAAAAAAATCGCCAATAAGATTTCAACATTTCCATCCACAAAAACAAAAGCAGTATGTTTTACAAAATTTAATATATTACGAGAATACACTTTTCAGAGATACGTTAAAAAAAAACCGATATATATCAGACCCAAAATAATTTTTTTATGGGCATATTTCACGCTTTATGTATATGTCATTATTTGTTAAGTGTATTTTTTTTGTGATTTATTAAATTCTGAATAAGTGACAGAAATATTTTTCTGCTCATATAACAGTTTTTATGGTAAATATTTTTTTCTATTTCTATTTCTATTTCTAATATTTATCAGCAGTTTCAAGCCTGGTTGGAAAACAATTTACCCGTTACAGATTATGGGTAAAAAATTGTTGTAAAAAAATTATTTCCGGACGTTATTATCCAAAATTCGGCCACAGAAGGATGGTGCAGCTAATATATTGCAAGTATCTAAATGGGCGTAAAGAAATATAAAAGTGTTGGTTCTGGAAAGTGCTTTACTTTGGTGTTAAGTTTCGTCCTTTATCTTCGTTGTCTACTATAGGCACCTGACATACAATTTTCAAAATTGCAGAAAAAAACGAGAATTGTGATTAATTTATTTTTCCCTGCAAACACTTCATTTAACGGAAAAGTCATACGGTCTTTTTTTAACATTTTATGGACTTTCAATTAAAAAAATAATCAATTAAAATGGCTAAGTGGTTCATGACATACAGCCTGATTCAGGTGTCCGAATTCCGTAATGTTTTCAAGATGGCGACTTAAGGATTAAGCGGGAATTGCAAGGTATGATAGAGGATAAAAAGAGCTTTCTGTCGATGCATAGAAACCTTAGTTAAAAATAATAATAATATCCTTTATTTCCCAATCACAAGTACAATTAATTAATAACCAATAGTCGGGGAGCCCTCCCTAGCTGTACGTGCACCCCCTCCCGATCCTTGGGGACAATGTCTTTCATAAAGATTAAAGTCTAAGGAACAATTTAAGGCATGTCCTAAAAAGAAACTGGTTGTACTTTCAAAATGGCGGCCATATGTTAGAAAAAAACTGTTTCCAATGTTGTTTTTTGTAATTTAACACAGAAACTAAAAAAGATGGACAAAAACTTTTTTCACGAAAAACAACGTGCATAAAATTTTCTACAATTTTGTTCCTATACAATATTTTGATAGGAGTTACCATTTTCCAGATAAATGAGTCCGAAATTAAGAAAACATGGAAATTCATAAATCGGTAAATCACTTAGAGGAAATAACTGTGACAATGAGCAAAATGCATAAATTTTTTTGACATCACCGAATAATAGATCACTAAAAAGCGTTATTTTCTATGTATTTTTTTTTTATCGGAATTAAAGGATAAAAAAATAATTTAGTTTCGCTGAGAATTTAGACACGTTCAAACGAAGCAAGTTTCCCGCCATTTGCGTGTGACGTCATCCGGCATTTAGCATTGGCAATGTTTATTAGTATTATTTCCAACAGATATTTAATCTATGTACTTAGTGGTGGCAAACGATTTAATATAAAAAAGTTATATAACCTGAGACGAAAAACAATAGTTAATGTTGATAAAAATATTAAAATAATGCATGATGTTTACATATTCTGAGGTTAGGTATCTAAATCTAACTGCAGTAAAAGGATAAAAGTGAGCGTAAACAAATTTATTGTTACGAACAATGTCGCTTTTCCACCTCCAATTTCTGCACTGATATAATCGGTATTATTACCAAAAAATTGCTCATCATAAACACGTCGATTTTCGGCAAATTGTCACTTTGAGCTTGCACAAAGTCGCTGTTCGTCATTTTTACCACTTAGATAAATTAATACACTAATAATTTTTACAAAAATAAACAAATCGATATTTAAAGGTCAGCAGACTAAAATTTAACATTTAATTAACACACAATTTAATATTTCAGCACTAGCAGATGTAAACTGTCAAAGCTATCAAACTTGTCACTTGTCTCCGTACTTTTCTAAATTTACCGCTGGGTGGATAAAATACGAAGCTGATTGGCTGTGTTTTTCAAATTAGCCAATCATATAATGTTATTTCTTACTGATGCGCTCCACCGGTGAATTTAGAAATCTGCGGTCTATGGATGAAACTAAAACGTTATGCCAGATGACATCAGTACCGTTTATAGTCACGTGGTTTTGTTCCGATAAAATTTGAATTTTAAAATGATTTTTTTTTACAAAATAACTTTTTTTATAGTTTCCTTTTATTATATACTCGGCTTATATAATATGTATAATGAAAAAATAATAAATTAATGCATTTTTAAAATTCATGCATCTTGCTCATTATTGTAAGGCGTATAATATAACTTTATATTATTAACATAACAAAATAGTGAGTAGATGAAGTAAAAAAAATATTTTGAGGTTTCTGGTTCCTGTACATGCACTAAATAACTTTTTTTTTCATCCCCTTTAATAAGGAGGTGGGGGTGGTAATGGGGGTGGCTAATGCCAAAAATTTTTTGAGACCTCAGCTTCTCTTGTATATACTAAATGCCAATTTCATGGACTCTTACCTGCTTGATTTACCCATTTACCCCAAATTGACCCCAATTTACCCCCGACGGAACAAGATGAAAATATAATCTAGTTCTAGATCTCGTTAAAGTACATATGTGTACCAAATTTCAAGTCAATATCTTAAACGGTTCCAGAGTAAACGTGCGCACAAAAAAAAGTTACAGACAGACCGACAGACAGACAGACAGACCGACAGACAGAAATTTTTTTTTCGCTCATAACTTAAAATCTCGACGTTTCATGACATTCTAAGCCTATTTGAACAATAAAAATTTTTTAAAATTTTTTTGTCGTTACTTTACTTCCACTGGACGTGGAAGTAATAGTAGAAAATTTTATGCACTTTGTTGTTTGTGCAGAAAGTTTTTCTCCATCTTTTTTAGTTTTTGTGTTAAATGACTAAAACAATATTTGCAATTTTTTTTAAACGGACGCCATTTTGAAAGTACAGCCAGTTTCTTTTTGGGGGGACATGTCTTAAATTGTTCCTTAGGCTTTATTCTTTATGAAAAACATTCTCCTCAATGATCGGGGGGGCGCAGAAAGTTTTTCTCCATCTTTTTTAGTTTTTGTGTTAAATGACAAAAACAATATTTGCAATTTTTTTTTAATGGATGCCATTTTGAAAGTGAAACCAATTTTTTTTGAGGACATGTCTAAAATTGTTCGTTAGGCTTTAATCTTTATGAAAAACATTGTCCCCAAGGATCGGGGGAGGGTGCAGGGTGGGCTCCCGTAGTACATACAAGTAACTCAGGAGTGCGTAAAAAATCTGAACTAATATGCATAAGCATAATACAATTCAAAATATAGAATAGAATACATGTAAAATTGTATAAGGGATAACACGTACATAATAACAAACTACAAAAGTATATAAACACGCAATAAATAAATAATAATAATAAAAATATATAAATAATCAGACTGTAAAATTCATTAACACCATACAAGCATTTTTCAATTAGTACATTTTTTATCCTCTTTTTAAAAGTAAATAGGCTTTTACAATTTTTCCAATCAATGGGCAAATGACTATAATTTTACATCCGTTGTTTTTTGATATATTGCTGTTATATGCTGATGAGGAATTAGCTGATCTTTAAATCTTGTTTGATTATAGTGGTGTGTTTAGTTTGTAAGAAATGTTGATTTGTCTTTAAAAACATAACAACATATTTCATAAATATATATATACTAAGCAGAGTTAGTATTTTTAAGGCTTTAAAGGATTCTCTGCACGATTCTCGGGGATGTAAACTCTCCATAATCCTAATGACACGCTTTTGCAGAATAAATGCTCGACGAACATAGGTAGATCTCAATTCCCACAGCATAATTCCATACCGTAGATGGGAATGTATGTTAGAGTAATAAAATGACAATAAAGAATCTTTACCGCAGTGATTTTTTAAGTTGCGCATACCGTAACAATCTTTAACGAGCTTCACACACAAACTATCTATGTGAGCAGCCCACATCAAATTTCGGTCGAACATGACAATCAAGATTTTAGCAGAATCTGTTACTAAAAATTCATCTTAGCGTTTTGCTTGATGTTGTACCTAAATGATAGAGTAGTTGTTTTTTCTTTATTAAGTGTAAGCTGGTTTTTCCCTGACCAAATTATAACGTCACTGTATAGATCTTTTTGATATATTTTTACTGCGTTAGGATTTTTTTGAACAACTAAAAAGTTGGTAACAGGTAATACAAACGTTGTATTTGCTTTGAATGTATAACGCAAGATCATTGGCAAAGGCAAGGTAAACAAATGGCCCCACTATGGAGCCTTGTGGTACACCAGCAATGATTAGATATTTATTGCTCTGTGTTCCATTCACATAGACTACTTGCGCACGGTTTTTAATATAGCCATATCTAAACAACTTGACAATAAGTAAGTCATAATATACACAGTCAAAGGCTCATGAATAATTTGTAAAAAGACCAAAAGCATATAATTCTTTATCTAAGGCGTCTACTACTGAGCTGTGAAAGTTTACTAATGCAGTGTCAACACTTCTATTTTTTAAGAAACCGTTCTGAACTGACAATAAGAAGTTATTTTTAAGAAAGAGTCCACTTAACTGTTCTAAAAATGCAAGTTCTGTAACCTTCGACATACTTGAAATTATGCTAATCGCACGATAATTATTATAAGAGTTTTTACCTCCTTTTTTAAATAGTGGAATAACTTTACAAGTTGTCAGAGAAAATTCCATTTCCAAAGCATAGATTAATTATGTAAGTTGACGGTAAAACACATATTAACCATATTATCCATATTATCCAGACCACTGGAATGAGAAGGCTTTAGCCTACTAATAAATTGTAACGTATCTATTTCAGTTATCGGTTGAAGAAAAAATTATTGATAAAAAAGTGGTATGTTTGAATATAAGAAATTTAAATCGATGGGGTCAACTTGGGTATTTATATGACTTGAAATTATCTTCAAAAACATCATCTGGCAAAAGGGAACCATCCTCATGAACAACTATTTTTATCTGTGAAGCAGAAGATTTTCCTACCACCTCGTTTATCATATTCCACATTGTTTGTTGATTCTGAAATTTTATTATCGTTATATGCTATTTTGCTTTCTTTTAATTTATATTTATGCTCATTATTTACATTTCTGCAGATAGGCTATTAGTTGATGATATTTTTGAGCAAGGTCTAAGGTCAAACACACTCTTTGTTTTAATTCTAAAAGCTCCTCCGAAACCCAGATAGGCGGATATTTTTTTCTGTTTTGTTTGACTTTCAAAATAATACTTAGAGTATCTGGGACATCATTAAAAGTTGGCACGAAGCTTGAGCACTTGTCCTCATTTGCCTGATCTATATTTACTTGAATGATATTCTTTGTTTACATTAAATTTTGAATAAAAAAAATTGTGGGGCTAGTTTAAGACAGACTCTTTTCCTCAACTGTAAATTACTATGAACGCCACCAATGAATCTATTTGTAAACAACATGAATAAAAAGTGACAGGATTAGTCAGTGTGAGAATTATATTCAAGTTGATGATTTTACTTAGACAAGTCTCAGGAAGTTATATAACTTTAAACATTCTCTTTATCTCAATAATGCATATTATAAATTAATTGATAGGTATTGCTTATTGCCTGCGCTTATCTCGTTTATTATTTTGCCGGCTGACTTAAATCCAGTTCGATTCATACGAAATACAGGAACACTCTGTTGCAACGAAATATATCAAACCTCGTTTAATAATAACCGGATTATTTTATATATTTAATACATTTATGCAACTATAGATTTGGATAGTTTACCTATTCTACATTATGCAACCAAATTGGTACAATTAAGTCATCTTTTAATTCAAAATATACAATAATAATTATTTCAGAATGGAGATGGATAACTTTCATTTAATTTGCCGGATGCTTTGCGAGCATAATTTGCTAAAAATAATTGCCTTGATTATAATTTCTTGTGCTAGGTAGGAACTCGGGTTTCTGAAGAGCTTAGTAGCAAAAAAACTTAAGATGATATGCTCACACGATGACTGAATGCTGTTCTGACTCGAATTAAAAAAACATTGAACCTTCTTCAAACAAGAAGTCACTTTAAAATATGAAATAATATTTTTCTATCTTCCGGTTAATTAAAAAAAAAAAGGTGAACAATAATGATAAAAATTTACCCTGCTGGGAGTCAATTTATTGGTCTCTGGGTACATCGAAGTCGATCATCTGCTGTTTTATAGTGGAAGCAGTACCTTCGGACATGTATTAAAAAAAGGTGGTTCTAAAGTTTTGTTGTTTAGTCAATAAACAGAGGTGACTAACACAGTTGATTTACATGACATTTCTAGGGGGAGGCGATTTTTTTGGTAAGGCACAGAGCGAATCTCAGATAAGTAAAGAAATATGGATAAACAATACTTTCCATCTCCGCGTCACATACACAACTTTATTATTTACATGTCTATTGAGGCGTTCATTAGTTCTCTTCCGAAGGGCGTTAACCGTTGTTCACATTTTCTTGTGCCGCCATATTGATTTATTGCTTGTAACGCTGTTTTTATTCAGTTATACACAAATTTGTGTTGATTTTGCAGTTTTATTACGTTTTATACAGTTCAAAAATGACTAAGGATTATTTAATTTACTCAAAGACCTACAAAAATGAGTAATCTCGTTCGTTTTCTATGCAAGCATAGTTTTGTACATAGTCGTAGGTTAGGGTTATTGCCTTATTGTTTTGGTGATCTAGCAATAAATAATTTTTCCTTGTGCCTCTCTCTCCTTTACACTGAAGTAAAAAACTTAAAAAAGACAGTTGTGTGATCATCAGATCCATAAATAAATAGATTTAGATTTATCTTTCTAAATTTAAATGTTACATAACTATATAAATATTCTATTTAGATTTTGGTACAAATATTTCAAACTTTACAGAATGTTTACATTATTATATAATAATATACTGTATTAGGTATACCTAATACAGTATATTATTATGTAATAATGTAAACATTCTGTAAAGTATACCTATACTTATCAAAATAATAATGCACTGGGTTCGATCTCCAGCTCCAAAATTGGCAACGTTGACAGGTAATGGATGTAGGTATATCTGTGTTTTTTCACATGTGTAACCCCCTTCTTGACAGTCTTGACTTTGAAATTGTGGGGGTTGCCTAATATATGTGCTACGTTATGTTGTTATTCCGTAGGTTCCCAGGAAATATTTCGCTCAGAAAAAAGTGACTCGATGTTCTCCAGGTAACTGGTAACTGGTAGGTAACCGACCACTTACCAATGCTATTACACATGTAATTTAAATCCATGTGTTAGTCGATTATTTAAAAAATTTTAACTCCCTTATCTGTCTACGCCTCTCATTAGGGTGGCTCTATAAATATAAACATTTCTCTCCACTCTGACCCTCAGAGGGCTGTCCTCGTTACACACAACTTCTGTGTACTTCAAATGGGATTATTTATCCATATTTCTTTGTTTATCTGAGGAGCGAATTTGTAACTAGCGTCACCATCTATCTAAAGTTTTAGTGGTAGTCAGCTTTCAATACCTGTGTTGTTTGTACGTAATTTATCGTCAAAACTCATTAAAATAATTATGAGGGCAGGGCATCGTGTGAACAAACAAAATTGCTGTTTTATCTGTACATTTTCATGTTAACGAAATACAAAATAAATTATTTCGGGCTTGATAATTGATAAATAATAGTACAACTCGCTCAATTTCTTATCATCTAAATGAACTAAGGAATTCTTTACAATTAATGAATAAGCCATTAAACAAAATAAGTAAAATAACTCTCTGTAGTACTTAGTACAGTAGTTAGAATTTAGAACAGATATTATTTATTATGTCCTGCTCGCCTGCTCCATGGAGGTAGAATATAAATAAGGAGTAGCCATAAAGCTTATATCCTACAGTGAGAAACGGCCGCAGAAGGCGTGGCTTGTGGTCACACTGTCATGAACGGCTCGCCAGGTCCTGATTTAAAAAAAAGTTTATACAGCAATTGAGAAGATACATGTTAGTTGACTTTACACATTAACACTACCATATATCAAGCCAGTAGAGTAATGAATGAAATAACGGTTTCACATTTCAAGCAAATATAATTTAATATAATCTAAAATAAATAGAAAATAGTTTCAACATATCTTTTGAGTACAGACCTGTTTTAACCTATGAAAAGTGATTAAAAAACATTTCTTTTTATCGATACTACTTTGATTTGTACAGCTACTTGGCGGACACGAAATCATATGCTTTGGAGAAAAACACTATTTTATATCAAAAACATTTATTTTATAATAATATTAAACCAAGATACATGTCGCGTTTTGTTGACGTTTCGATCATACTAAAATGACGAATGTGCTGCCACATTCCGCTTCTTATGGCAACTCCTTACTTATTTAACCTCCTTGGACTGCTCCTGTAGTCAATGTTTTTATCGAAAGCGGCCTTTCGGCTTTGTTTTTTGATGAGAGCGACAATAGTGCGCAATTCACATTGTGCACGTAGAGGTTGCGGCAAGTTATGGTAAGTTCAGCCATAATCAGTGAAAGTTGTTTATACGATAGTTAGTGGTTTTTTGGGAAACATTTTTTGGATAGTATACATGTTATATTTTTTAAGAGCAGGGGCGGCAAGCATCCAGGCTTGTAGCTAGGGGGGGGGTCAGGACGGTCTACGCCCGTCCTGGAATAACTAAAAATTTTTTCGGACTAAAAAAGATTTTTTTGGATTTCTCCCCCCCCCCGCTCATCAAAATTTTTTTTCGGACTAAGAAAAATTTTTTTACGGCCCCCGAGAGATAATGTTGCCACCTTTGACTAGAAATGATACGGCCTTAGAGGAGTTCAGGCATAATCCCACGGATGCCTTTCCTCTCATACTGAGCAGGATTATTATCGCAACGACGAGTCATCAGTAGGGTAAAACTAACCCGTCTCACGAGGTCTGGAGGGATTTCTTAATTTACTCCTAAAAATCATGAATCCAGACTCCCATTCATTTGGGTGGTACGCTCGCCGAATTTTGAAAAAAAAGTCAGGTAAAAAAACGATAAGTTTATGAATAGCAATTAGATACTTGGTAAGTATGAATCCTCTGAGTGCGAAAAACATTCGCCATCTTTGAAAAGTGGTGCAAAGGCCTTGCCATACACGACAATTGACGGCGCATCGGCTCTTCCTACCGCATGTACTGGTTATCCGTGTAATTTGATGAATATCACAAATTTACAACTGACAATCAGATACTTGGTAAAAACCGCTGCCCAAGGAATCACTACTTCCACATCTAGATTTTCTATCTTTTTTTGTGCGCACGATTACTCTGGAACCGTTTGAGATTGACTTGAAATTTGGTATACTTATATATTTTAACGTGATCTGGAACTAGATCATATTTTAATCTTATCTCGTTGAAGGGTTGGGGGTAAATGAAGGTAAATGGGGGTAAATAGATAAATCAAGCAGGTAAGAGTCCATAAAATTGGTATTAAGTATATACAAGAGACGCTATAAGGTCTCAACAAATTTTTTGGCATTAGCCATCCCCACCCCATTATTAAAGGGGGAAGAAAATGTGATTTAGTGTGTGTACAAGAACCAAAAACCTCGAAATATTTGTTTACTTCATCCACCCCCTCTTCCACCCCATATCTCCACCTCCACTCCACTACCGATGTGGGATATCGTTTTGTAGGTTTTTAGGGTAGACGATTTCAAATATTACATTATTAAAGTTCCATAAACAATTATTTCCACATACAAAATTTTTTCGTTGTGAGAGACTTGGATGGGAAATCTGGATGTGGAAGTAGTGATATCTTGGGCAGCGGTTTTTTTACTGGTTAAATGCCACCCACAGTGTTCAGGACGGTGAATAGTATAATGTGGTTTAATTACATTTTGCCACACAAAATTAATAAAAATTGCTCTAAGAATGTTTTGGTTGCAAAAAACACCAGCACGAAGGAATGACACTGGCGTTAAATGTTCTGATATTGTGCATGAATTGTTCATTATCGCCAGGATCAGCAATTGCTGAAAAAGTTTTACCCGAGCTGAATTTACTCTTTTACTATTTTTAATGTGATACAATTAAATGGCATACTATTGTATTTTATAATTTTTTCATGGACAAAGATGTCGTTTGGATTAATTCTTGAAAGATGAATTTTTTTCTAAATATTCTAGTTCTAGACGCAAAAATAAAAATGGCCAATCACACTTAAAATCATTTTCGAAATCCAAAAATTTAATAATATACAGGGTGTCATACTTAAAATTTCAAAGTTTGGGTCATTTACGGGGAAACCGGAAGTGATGGAAAAATGTCAGTCAACCAATGAAAAACTAACATTTTTGGTATTGTATATTACCCCTGCCAAGTATAAGTCTTATACCTTGAAACTAAAAACTATGACTGTCTAATGATCCCGTTGACACCCTGTATTGGAGAAGAATATTTTTCCTATCGTGTTATTGGTATAAAACGAACGAATTTAGAGCTTTGTTGCCATACATTGCATTTACTTCATTTATAATTCAAAGGACGAATTACGTTTCATCTGGAGGCTTTATGCAGATATACCTACCCACTTTTTATAATCCACATGCATTTTTTATGGGAAAGATACTCTTAACAATGCATGCAATATAAATGAAAGAGTATAAGTACTCTTGGTATAAAAGGTAAAACGGCACTGGATACATAATCCTAATTTTTTTAGTTGTACCCTTCTAAAAGCTTATTGTGCCGAGACATGTTTGAATAATTTCGCGCTTTCATCGCCTCTGCTTTTATTAACTCTAATTGGTAGTTTACATTACACCCACAGTAGTAATATAGTCCACTGCAGTCTCAAAATCTTTTAAAAATGATTTCTGTTTGCATTTCGAGATTAAAAGATGAAAACTATTTCAAAATATTACTTACTTTCTAAGACATCAGGATCGTCGTCAAAAGCGTCGTCCTGTAGGAAGTAAAATTTTAAAAATACCCTTATCAACAACCCTTCTTTCAACCACTTTCACAGTATAAAAATCATATATATGTTTTCCGATGTAAATAACATTTAAACTGGCATAAATATTTTTGAGTATTTTATACTTCAAATAGACAGTATACCAAAAGTTAGCCGGTATGTTATTTTTTTCACACTACAAATCGAGGGGCAAACCGCGAAGGAAATCTGGTGTACACTCAGAAGGAAATCCGAGGAAATCTGGAGGAAATCCGAAGGAAATCTCAGGAAATATTTTTTTTTTGGATATCTCCCCCCCCCTTATAAAAAAAATGTTATCAAAGAGGAAATCTCAGATAAATCCGAGGAAATGTGTGTAATCTTCGTCAAAGAGGAAATCTGGTGTACAAAATTTTGGGTGTGGTTGACCCTTCGCCACAAATGGAAATCTGGTATCCGTAAAATTTCTTCAAATTTTGATATCTTGTTCTACTCATCCAGTAGATCAAAAGTCTCAATGGGCACGAGTCTCAAAAACACACCCTTCTAGCCTTTTTTACTCTCTATGAGAGTGAAAAGCACTCGTATAAATTAGACAACTACATTTCTATAAAAAAATATTTATATCTTTGCATTTTGAATGTCAAATATGTCAAAAAGTATTTAAAAGTATTTTTGACATATTTGACATTCAAAATGCAAATAAGCTGCTTTATTGCAAGATGACTGAGCCATACCTGTCAAAACACAAGTGAAACAAAAATAACAAGGTAGGCCACGAAAATAATTATTTTATTGTTTATTCAATTTTGACATTTCAAACCATCATTCCATAGCAACAACCGTAAATAGTTGTTTATTCACTAGTAAAATAAAAAGTATTCTCTTCTTGCGGCACACTTATTTTTATTATTTTTCTCATAAACGGAAAATATTTCGATCTTTTCAGCCTCGCTATAACCCATTTTGATTGAATAAATGTTAATAATGACGGTTTGAAATGTCAAAATTGAATAAACAATAAAATATATATTTTTGTGGCCTACCTTGTTATTTTTCTTTTACTTGTGTTTTTGACACGCATGTCTCAATCATCTGTCAATAAAGCAGTTTATTTGAATTTTGAGTGTCAAATATGTCAAAAAGTATTTAAGATAGACCTATATAATGTTATATATTTGAAATCAGGAGAAAAGGGGCTTCTCGAAAATGCAATAATATATAGGGTGTTCTATTTAAAAAAACCTATATTTATTTCGTATCACGTGACCTATACACGATCTTGTTTTTTTATCACACTTCGTTAAAATATAGGTAAGATCCTACAACTTTTATACGAAACTTTTTTTTTCTATTTTCAATAATAACAGAAATAAAGGGGGGGGGGGGGGGTTCAATATATAGTGAATAACCCTGTACTTTAACGAGATCTGGAACTAGATTATATTTTCATCTTGTTCCTTCGAAGGGTTGGGGGGTAAATTGGGGTAAATTTGGGGTAAATGGGTAAATCAAGCAGGTAAGAATCCATAAAATTGGTATTTAGTATATACAAGAGAAGCTAATGTTTCAAAAAAAATTTTGGCATTAGCCACCCCCATTACCACCCCCACCGCATTATTAAAGGGGGTGAAAAAAATTGTGATTTAGTGTACAAGAACCAGAAACTTCAAAATATTTTTTTACTTCATCATCCACCGCCCTATCACCACCCCCGCCCCACTACCAATGTGTTTTTTTTTATGGGTTTTTGAGGTAGATGATTTCAAATATTATATTATTAAAGTTCCATAAACAATTATTTCCACATTCAAAGTTTTATCGTTGTGAGTGACTTGGATAGAGAATCTGGATGTGGAAATAGTGATTCCTTGGGCAGCGGTTTTTTAATTACTGACTACTTACATTAACAAAATTGTGACGTTTTTATTAAAAAAAATCTCAAAAAGTACATGGTTTCTGTCATAACTTCTTTGTTTTTATGCTATAAAAGTAGAAAAAAAAACATTTAAACGTCTAATTAATGGTTTTCTATTTTGGTGATTAGCGTTTTTGGCCTATGTTTCATAGTTTCTGAGATATCTAACATTTAAACTAAATACTTCGTCTTATAACGCCACCTCTAGACTTCCAGATTTCCAAAACCATTAACTCCACAAAAAAAAAAAACGAAATTCATCCTTAATTTAGTAGCTTTCTTATTTGCCTCTAGCAAGTTTTTGCTCAATGTAATACCTTTCGAGTTATTTGACGAAAACATATTTGAAATACCACTTTTTCGAGCTAAAATCTATCAATTTATATGAAAATTTGCATAGAACCTTTTGTTTTCAAAATTTAATCCTTTAAAAATATTTTTGTTTTATCTTTTAGGTACCACCCCCTATAAATTAGCATGCACTCGCATACTATAGAAACTTCTTTTTTTATGCATTTACTATTAAGCTGTCAAAAATGAACGAGATCTAATTCATATAACATTATTCCGAAGTTAAAACCTCTCATATTTCGGTTAATTATTGCTATAAAATTAAATTTAGAAACACCAAATTAAAGACAATTTTGTCAGAAACATCTTTTATTTGAACCATTTTTTTGTAAATGTCATATTTCCTGAGAAAACAGAGAAAAATCGATTTTTTCATCCCCTATAGGTTCCCGCGGATCCGTAAATCTGCTATTTTTGTTTCGTGAACTTTTCTATTTTGAACCTATAACCAAAGTTTAAGGTCTACACAATTTTTTTTCGAGTTAAAGTAAAGTTTTCCTGTACTATCAGCTAAAAAGAAAACAAAGTCACTCTGGCAGAAATGTAAATCTCTAATATATTTATTTACTTCAGTGTTCTGTATTTGGTTCTTAGTGCCAGTAAACGCCTCACAAGTCATTATAAAGCCATAGCAAAAAAACCGCTGCCCAAGGAATCACTACTTCCACATCCCGATTTTCTATCCAAGTCACACAACGAAAAAATTTTGTATGTGGAAATAATTGTTTATGGAACTTAAATAATATAATATTTGAAATCCTCTACCCCAAAAACCCATAAAACGATACCCCACATCGGTAGTGGGGTGGGGGTGGTGACAGGGGGTGGGAGTAGGGGGTGGATAAAGTAAAAAAATATTTTGAGGTTTCTGGTTCTTGTACACACACTAAATCACATTTTTTTTCATCCCCTTTAATAATGGGGAGGGGGTGGTAATGGGGGTGGCTAATGCCAAAATTTTTTTTGAGACCTTAGCTTCTCTTGTCTATACTAAATATCAATTTTATGAACTCTTACCTGCTTGATTTACCTATTTACTCCGAATTTACCCCAATTTACCCCCCAACCCTTCGACGGAACAAGATGAAAATATAATCTAGTTCTAGATCTCATTAAAGTACATATGTGTACCAAATTTCAAGTCAATATCTCAAACGGTTCCAGAGTAAACGTGCGCACAAAAAAAGTTACAGACCGACAGACCGACAGACAGACCGACAGACAGAAATTTTTTTTTTCGCTCAAACTTGAAATCTCGACGTTTCATGACATTCTAAGCCTATTTGAACAATAAAAATTTTTAAAAATTTTTTTGTCGTTACTATACTTCCACTGGATGTGGAAGTAAAATCAACCTCCTGAGTGTGAAAATACATTCGCCATCTTTGAAAAATGGTCCGAAGGTCTTGCCATTCACGGTAATTGGTGGCGTACCGGAGTTTCCTACCGCATGTACTGATTACCCATTTAACTCGATGAATATCGTAAATTTACGACTGGCAATCAGAAACTTGGTAAGTATGAACCTCCTGAATGCGAAAATATATTCGCCATCTTTGAAAAGTAATGCGATAATTGACGGCGTATCGGACCTTCCTACCGCATGTGCTACGTTACTAGCTGGCCCTTGTACCACTTGTCAAAGATGGAGCACGTATTTTTGCACTCAGGAGGTTCATACCAAGTATCTGATTGCCAGTCGTAAATGTATAATATTCATCGAATTACACGGATAACCAGTACATGCGGTAGGAAGAGCCGATGCGCCTTCAATTATCGTGAAAGGCAAGACCTTCCCACCACTTTTCAAAGATAGCGAATGTTTTTTCGCACTTAGGAGGTTCATAATTACCAAGTATCTGATTGCCAGTTGTAAATTTATGATTTTTATCGAATTACAGGTAACTACTACATGCGGTAGGAGGAGCCGATGCGCCGTCAATTGTCGTGTAAGGCAAGGCCTTCGCACCACTTTTCAAAGATGGCGAATGTATTTTCGCACTCAGAAGGTTCATATTTATAAGTTTCTGATTGCCATTCATAAACTTATCATTTTTTTTACCTGTTTTTTTTTTCAAAATTGGGTGAGCCTCCTTGTACCACCCAAAATGAATGGGAGTCTGGATTCGTGCTTTTTGGGGGGTAAATTAAGAAATCCCTCCAACCCCCATGCCGTGTAGGCATGGGGGTTGGACTATGACTTATTTGTGGCTGTTTATTTTACTTTTACAAGTCATATTTCTTATACATTTGGGGGCCTGCCCTACGCTCCTGTGCTCCACTAGCCCAAATTACCAACAATTCACACATTTTGGGAGTAAACCTATAACACGCAATTAGTGGTCGGAGGACTCCTCCAACAGATATGTATCAATTTGACATAGCTTTTAATTCAGTTGAATACTTTGACGTTATCACCAGACTTATTTTATATTTCAGACGCAGGAAATAGTATATTGTGTATTTAGGTGTGAAAGCAATACATTCCCGGATGACAGAGCTGGGCAAATACTTTGAAAAAGTATTTAAATATTAAATACTAAATACTTTCAGAAAATTGAAAGTATTTACATACTAAGTATTTTCAAAAGATAAAAGTATTTAAATAATAAATAACAAAAGTAATTAAATAGTTTAAACTTAGTATTTAAATACTTTCTGAATATTTAAATACTTTGATAACACTGAAATATTTTGAAGCATATACTACGGGAGCCCACCCTAAGTGTCCGTGCACCCCCCCCCCTCCCCCCGATCCTTTAGGACAATGTTGTTCATAAAGATTAAAGCCTAAGGAACAATTTAAGATATGTCCTAAAAAAAAAATTGGCTGCACTTTCAAAATGGCGTCACTAAGAGAAATGTTAAAAACATGTAATCAGAAAGAGAAGAAAGCTTTATTTTACTCGTTAGAACTGCTAAGAATTTTTAGAGGTTCCGTAGTATGCATTTAACTGTGCGCTTGGCCGCGCAGAGTGACAAAGTTACTTCATTATTTTTTTCCAGGAATACCGTGGCTTTAGCGATAAATTTTATTAGAATATTTTTTGTTCAGAAATATGTGGTCTATTCTATTTTTGTTTTTTTCTACCCTGACTTAATTTAAAAATTTTGAAAAAATGGATGAAAAAAATTTTCTTTCCCTTTTTTTTGTATGTTCTGCATCCGAGCGGAATGTAAACTTTTCAGAATATTATTCTATACACTTTTACGAACTCATAAAAAAAATCATTTAGCAAGTTTTTGTGGGTTTCACTATATAATGTTCTCTGTCGTCTGAACTACTTTACCAAATTGTATTTTCTATTTTTGTAGAAATCAATAAAGACTTATTATTTATTATCATTATCTATTATATTAAATACTATTTGACTATTTGAGGTGTCAAAATTTTAGGTTTCATGACTTTCATGAACTTCTACAACACTATTTTAATACCTCTATAATTAATCAATTCTAGTTGGGTATTGGACCTTTACTTATCCGTAAAGCTAGACCTCTGCGTCTTCTGCAAATACCCAAATAAAGCACAGAGACTAGTTCAACTGTTCTCTGTCACAGTCACAAAACGTGTGTTAACATTAACAGTTAACACTTACTGTCTATGTCTGCTCTCAACTAACTTTCTGGGAATTATTAAGACGTAAATGACTGAAGACTGAATGATGCAATGTATTTATTAACTACATAGTATAGTACATATTTTGATTCTTGACGAGTATCTGCCTGTCTCCCTGGCGTATTTGATTATATTCATTGTATTTATTTAAATACTTTTAAAATTCAAATACTTCTGAAATTATTTAAATACTGTCAGAAAAGGATTTAAATACTTTTTTAGAAGTATTTAAATACTTCCCAGTTATTTAAATAGTTTAAGTACTTATAAATACTTTAGGATCAGTTTCACAAATACTAAGTAGTAAATATTTCAGATAAAGTATGTGCAAGTATAAATACACATACTTGTTGCAAGAAGTATTTAAATACTTATGAGGTATTTGTAAGTACATATTTGCCCAGCTCTGCCGGACGACGATGCAAATTGTTGGCCGAGGCGCTAACCGAGGCCAACAAGCATCGAAGTCCAGTAATGTGCTTTCACACCGAAGTACACATACTATTTTTTCTGAAATCACAATCAATATTAAATTAAGGAATTTGTATTAAATCATAACATTTCTTCATTACAATCTAACTGCTTACTAATAAATGCAATTTTAATGTGAATTGGTTTGTCTGCGTGTATTTATTTACTGTCTAAAATATACATAAAAAACCGTACGGGAATGTTACTTTCCCGGCCTAGGCCGGGAAAGTAACATTCCCGTATGGTTTGTTTTCTGATAGTTTATTAGCAACGGACTAAAATACTGGAATTGTGCATTTTAACTTCCCCACAATAAAATTGTGGGAGATTACTACAATTAGTCCAAAATTGAAAATTGAGATAACATCAAATCTTTACGTTTTGAGGTCCCAGGAACCCAAAAAAATTGTTTTTGAAAAATGTCTGTGTGTGTGTATGTGTGTGTGTGTGTATGTATGTTAGCACGATAGCGGCGAAGCTACTAAACGGATTTGGATGAAACTTTGCATGAGGATTTCTTTAGTGCTCCAGAAGATCTGAAAAGGTTTTGGTTGAGATCGGATTACGTTTAGTGCCGTTTTGGCACAACAAGTTGTTTATTTTATGATTACTTACAATTTGTAATTGAACCATTGAAAAGCAGTAAAAATTCCGATTTCAACGATATATCACACTTGCACTTTTTCGATTTGGTTTCCGTGAAAAAAATTAAAAAACAAAAATTTCACTTGTTTTGTCCTCAAAGCAGTGGGTGATATTCTAATAATGACAGAGGTGTTCAGTGATTTCGGCTGATAACTCGGGAACGGTTGAAGATATCGAACTGAAATTTGAAACGTAGGTATAAATATTGTAGACGGACGGATTACGAGTGAATTAATAATACACCTACGTCACATGACGTCACAAATAAGAAAAATTCTTAGAAACTGGTGCAGATATCGACTTAACTGGAAACATCCAATTAAAGTTTGAAACGTAGGTGGAAATATTGTAGATGGATGGAATACGAGTGAATTAAAAATACACCTACGTTCTGATGACGTTGTAAAAGCATAAAATTCTTATAACAGGCGAACTGATGATGATATCAAAAAAATATTTCTACAAGACGTCACGAATTTTTTTTTTTTAATTTCCAAGAAATGTAAAATATTCGGAGAAATGTCACTTTTCAGAAAAATGTCAGATTTTTAAGAAAATGTCAAATTTTCAGAAAAATGTCACTTTTCAGAAAAATGTCAAATTTTCGAAAAAACGTCAAATTTTCGAAATGTCACCTTTCAGAAAAATGCCAAATGTTTGAAAATTGTCAAATTTTAGGAGTAATGTCACTTCAGAAAAATGTCAAATTTTCGAAAAAATGTCAAATTTTCAGAGAAATGTCACTTTTCAGAAAAATGTCAAAAATTCAGGAAAATGTCAAATTTTCGAAAAAACGTCAAATTTTGGAAGAAATGTCACCTTTCAGAAACATGTCACCTTTCAGAAAAATGTCACCTTTC